>JAVQMG010000089.1:8005000-11000447 GCA_032878915.1 Castanopsis chinensis
ACTAAAAAGAAAAAAATTTTATGCAAAATCATCGAAATAAAAGAAAAAACATATTTTTTTGAATGGTTTTAATTAATACAGAAAACAACTCTCTTTCTCTTTAGTTGGTATTTGAAGTCGCGTACTGGGATCCGCGCATCTGGTTAGTCACGTACTTGGGAGCCGTGCATTGAAAGGAGAAACTGTCACTACAGAACAAGTCCAATTGGGTATTGGGGTAAGAGTTCAACTGTAGGTTGGTGAGGTACTTGGGATTCCTTGCTTGTAACTGCTTGTTGTGATAATAGTGGAGTTTCGGGAGTGGTGACTTTAAATCACCCGGTGGGGTTTTTGCCGTAAGGGTTTTCCCCATTCGTGAACAAATCACCGTGTTATTTATTTTCCGCTGCTTAACTTAGTTTGGTGATTTGTTTGTGCTGCCACGTGATATTGCATGTTAATTTGATTAATTAAGAACTGGGCTAATTAATTAATCTAAATTATCACAAGGGGTCAACGCATTTGTGGCCTGTCACCATAGATAACATGTATGAACGCGATGAGGTTAGAGGGATTCCTTCAATGAACAAAGGAGTGGTTTGGTGCACTTTCAAAGCAGCTCACCACCTTAGCAGTTGGAAATCGACCTAAAAACTACCATCCGAATCCATGTTATGTGGAGGAGGAGGAGGATCTCGATATTGAGGAGGAGGATTGCAATATCAAAGAGAACAATGAATACATTGAAAGAGTTTCTATAAAAAAATTGGGATTCTCCACCAATTTATGATGACTATCTTGAAGATTTTAGTCAAGGAGACAAGATTGAGATTGATAAAAATAAAGTCATATACATACAAGGTGAGCCCATAACTCACACCATTGGTGAGACTTTTGATATTAAAAAACAAAAGGTTATTGACTTTACTAATTACAATCATACGTTGGTACAATTGGTTTGTTCAGTAATAGTGAATTCTCAATTGATGAACGAAGTTTTAATCTACTAAAACTTGAACTTGAACACATTAAACGCTATGATTTCATTAGGGTTGATGATCTTCTCTCAAATTTTTTTTATTATACAGTTAACATTAATTTTAAAAGATTAATGGAAAACGTTATCGATCCCTTTTAGGAGGATTTATTGAACAAGAATTGATAGAAGTCAATAAGAGGCATGAATGAGTAATTTTAAGTAATCATTGTGGAGGAGGTATGAAGTTTATGGATGTGTGCATGGATTATTTTTTAGTGCTTGTTTCATATATCCCACCGTGGCAAAAGAGTTCAACAATAAAAATTCGTACATCAAGATTTATTATGAGTGAGAAAAGACTGATAAGTAGCATAATGATTTGTTTTGTCTTGCGCAAAAGGATAGGATGGAGAGGATTATTCGAGGTTCCAATTGATCATGGAAGATTAACACAAAACTCAAGAATGAGTTTTCCCCAACCCCAAGAGAATGATGCAAATTGGTTAAGAGAGAATAAAATATTTTAATATTTTATGTTGTTTTCTCTTTCTAGTCAAATTAGGATTTATTTGCTTTTACAAATCACTTAAAATCATCTTCCTAGTTGAATTAGGATTTTAATTGTTTTTCTTTTCCAAGTTAAATTGTTTTTCCTTTTTCAAGTAAAAGTAAGTTGATTATTTCTTTTCCTGAAAAGAGTAGGAGAAATTCTATTCCTATAAATACTCTTTATAGAGAAGTTGATTATTGTTACGTGTTGATTAATAAAAGCTTGTTAGAGAGGTTTTTTTCTATTATTTTGCCTACTAGTTTAGTGTTCTTGTGGAACTTAGGTTTCGTTGATTAGTTGTAGTAATTGTGTGTTACAGATTTTGTTTCTACACACTTACGCGACATCAATGTCCTATTTGGATGAGAGAGAGAGAGAGATGGCCAAAATGGTCACATACCACTATTTGGCAAAATATGTAGTGTTTAACCACTGTTTGAGAAAGATTTTGCAATCTACCACTCTTTTAGAACTCGAGTTTCACAAACTCAAGTTTGGCACGATACTCAAGTTTTCAATTTTATAAAAAATGGCACTTGGAACTTGAGTTTCATAAACTCAAGTTCCTTATACATAAAGTTCAACAGACTTAAAATTTCCTGTTTGCACAGTTTTATTAGCATGCAAACCAACATTGACTGACTTTGTGATGTCATCCCTCTGCATCATGTCCAGCACCACTACCAACTTTATTTGAATAATTTCCCTTTCCAATACCTTAGATAAAAGAATGCAAACCAACATTGACTGACTTTGTGATGTCATCCCTCTGCCCCATGTCCAACACCATTGCTAGCTTTATTTGAATAATTTCTCTTTCCAATACCTTAGATAAAAGAGTTAGAAAGGCATGCAAAGTACATTGGTGTAACGTGCGGTTAGAGATTTTTGTTTTTTTTTTTTTTTTTTTTTGAAGGTAAATAATGTGTGGCCATGCAAGTGCTATTGGGGAATGGTGTTTTTCTTACATGGTAGGTACTTGATTGGTAGGCCATGCGAGTCCATTGGTTTTTTTTTTTTTTTTTTTTTTTTAATGTTTCTAATGAGCTTTGCGTAAGGTGTCAAATTTCAAATCATAGGTAGGCAATTGAAATTTTGTTCAAGCCACATATTGGTATGTTGTAATTTGCCCCAAGAAAAATATACCACAATGTCTAAACAATGAGTTGGAATACTTGAACCATGTATAGTAGACTTCATGTTGGGAATTTACACAAATTCTTAGATTTATGAGAAATGAAAAATAGATAAAAATAACACACACATAAGGAAATCATATGAGACAAGAAATTACATAATTTTGCAATTTGCCTATGTTCAAGGAGTTGTAGTGATTTAATATTTCCAAATATATATATAAGATGTGAAAATACAATGTTTCTCTTAAAACAACACAGCCTATTGGCTCAAGCCGCCACTCCATGGACTAGGCCTTAGAAAATTTCCCACTAAAACCATAGCACTTTTATATTGAGTCAAATCATAATTTAGATCAAACACAAACTAGGTTCTATATATCCCACCACTTAATGCAAGGGTCAAGTATGTTGCGTTGCCTAGAGAATATTAGCTACTACTTGATGTAGAGAAGGCTCACAAAGATTTTGAAGGTGCACATCAACCCTTCATGGTGCATGAGGTGGAAAAACTTGATACGATAATATTTTCCAATTGCCAAGATAAGGTTATACTGTTTTCAACACTAATTCCACCTATTGATTTTATCATATCTAAAATTTAAATCCCCTAAAAAAAAATCTAAAATTTATTTTAACAGTGCAGTGGAATAAAAAGCTTCTTTGAGGAGGAAGTGAGGAACTAGTCCGAGACCCCTTAGAATTCATGATCCTAAATGAAATAAGAAAGAAATGCAAAGTGGATCAACACACAACTTAATGGTTTGAATATGCATATGACGCTTCACTAAATGGATGCAATCGAAATAAAATGAACATGAATACATGACCAAAATATCCATTAAGGCCAATTACAAGGTTTATAAATCAATCACGTCACTCAAACGATGGTTACACAATAAAATGTCACTCACACATCTTGTTGAAAACATGGTGTGCAATATGAAAACAACCATGGATTAAGTGAACGATCACGCATAAAAATGTCCAAAATTTACACTCATATGGCCTCAGTGGCACCAAAGGTGAACAACCCCATAATGTACAAACATTTGACAAAAAGCATTTGAAAAAAAAAAAAAACACTATCGCAATATCAAAACTTGTAAAAACCTCAATTCATAAACCTAGATATGAATCTACGTGATTTTATTACGTAAATGCAAGAAAATATCATGAGATTACCTTGATTTGATGAGTGAAAGATGTTGGAGTCAAAGTTATGGTTAAACTAAAATTTGAAAGAGTGTGAAAGAGATAGGGTTTAGTTTCAGACGACCATGAGAAAGAAAATTAAAGGCCAAATCATTAAAATACATGTTTGAGAATCTCAATTGACCTAGTGTCTACCGAGAAATTTTGTATGACCTTTGTTGGCCAAGTGTTTAATGAAAATTCTTGCAATGCAAAATATAAAAGTTTAGACTCTCAGCTCTCATAGAGAAACTATATTAATTCACTCTCCACAAGTAAAATTACTTGCACAAAGATTTAAAGCACAAAGAAAAAACATATCTTTGGTTCTTTCACAAAGAATTTAATGTGTTTATAGACGTTTGGACCAGAGCTGTTGGTTCTACATCGTTTGCCATCTTTGTGGATCTTGAGGAAGGCTCATGCTTTGGTCAAAGCTATAGAAGTCCTCAACTCCATTTGAAGTGTTAGAATATGCAGGTTTCCACTGCCCTACAAGAGGGCTTAAGATGTTGACTACATACCCCATATCCGGTCTTTGGTATGGCTTGCGAGTAGTGCAATGTCCTGCTAGTTCAACCACTTTGTATATGCTCTCCATGGTCTCCTCATCAGGGTTAATAGTTTGGTCAATGGCCATGGCAATGCTCTCCTTGTTGTTTAGAATACTACAGAACCATGTGACCAAATGAGGGTTCTCATCTGGCAGAGTATCATCTACAGCTTTTCTTCCAGTAATCAGTTGCATCAAAATCACTCCAAATGCATACACATCCGCTTTGGTGGTCACTCTTCCTGTAGCTGTTGACAAGGAAAGGTATTCATCAAGCTAACTTGCAATGGTTCAACTGGTGACATCTAACTAGAAAATAATTATTCATGGTGAACATTATATGTAAAATAATGCAATATCATACAAAATAAAATGTAAATGTAAATTTTGGGTCTGTTTGGGATCTGTTTATTTTGTTGAAACTAAAATTTTTTTTGCTGAAAGTACTGTAGATAAAAGTAAAACTTAGTTGAAATAGTACAATGAGACCTATGAATAGTACCAAAAAGTGCAGTAGGGCCAATGTATAGTAACAAAAATAAGCTGAATAGTAAAATAAGCTGACTTTTTAATTTGAAGTCAAACACACACTTAAATTGTAATTTATTTTTCATTCCTACATTAATTTACTTAGTTGATCTCAAAGGTTTTTTTTCGTATTTTTGAAATTTCTTCATGATTTTTTTTTTTTAGATAATATGATTAATCAAGAAAAATTGAGAAAATAAATAAAATATAAAAGTGTTAAAAATATAACAATATGCTTGGAAAGCTGCACACTAAGTGTATTGATTGCTTAAAAAAATTGTAGAACTCAATATTTCTTTATCTATTTTTCTAATTATTTAAATTTTGAGTTCATACTAAAGGTCAAATATAAGACTCACAAGAAATTATGTATTTTTTTTTTAAATCAAGAAATTATGTATTAAGTTGGGTAGGTAGGATGGAGAAAATAATATTTATAAACTTGTTAAGATTAGGAAAATCAAATAAAGAGACTTACATTGCGTCCAATGCATTAAAGATGAAGATCAAAGAGGGTTAGTAAAAGAATATAAATAGATACATGAAGCGTGCATGAGGACTGATATGGAAATGATTAGACATGGCAAAACGGGTCAAAATTTTCTGACCCGACCCGACCCGACCCGAAAAATACTCGACCCGAACCCGATTTTTTTGACCCGAAATAAAAACGGGTTGACCCGTGACCCGACCCGAGTTTTTCGAGTTTTTTGAGGGTCAACCCGACCCGACCCGCAACCCGACCCGAACCCGAATCACTTTTTTAAAACTTTTTTTTTGGTAAAAAAAAAAAAGTAAAATTAAGATAATAGTAGTTTAATTGTTTTTTGTGAGTTTTAAGGAAACAATTGATACATTTACATATGCAAATTAATTCAAAGATAAAAGGTTGAGCATTCTGTAATGAGTAACGATTTTTAGATATTAAATAACAAAGTACATGCCAAGATAATATGGTTACAATAGAGTTAAAAATATAAATTTAAAATTATAGACATATGTGAGAAACATTTACAAGTGTAAAAATAGTGAAGCCAAAGTATCAAATTAACATAAATTATGAATGCTTAGACTCATTTTTTAACAATTTATGTCTAAAATAAACGGCTTTTCAAAATAAATTATGATATTTCTTAGAGTATGTGTTGCTTAACAATGATATGATATTCATAAAAGAGATCATGTATAAATAAGTAAGCAATCCAATTTTAATGTATATCTCAAATTGAAATAGAGTGTCAACCACAATTGATAATGGATTATAAAATTAATTTTCAAAATTGTAAATTTCTTATATGTTTTTATTCTTTATCAAATGAGTTATCCAATAAGTCATTTGTAATTTTGTTTTATATTTTGGAATGTTGATATTGTATAGAAATAAAACATGTGTATTTGTTTTACTTATGTTTGTGTTAGTTTGTTTTAGATAGCAATGTTAGGATTTGTATAATTTTAAAATTATTGAATAAAGTATTAATAAGTTTAACTGAATTCATTCTTGATATAAGTGATGAAGTCAAAATAATGCATTTTACATAAAATAATTTGTTGCATAACTTTTCAAATGACAAATACAAGTTGTTTTATTTATAAAAAAAAAAAAAATCATGTGAAAAATACGGGTCAATACGGGTCAACCCGACCCGACCCGCAACCCGATTGATCCGAACCCATTTTTAACCCGCTTAAAATGACCCATTTTTTACCCGTGACCCGTTTGACCCGCAACCCGATTGACCCGACCCGAACCTGACCCGACCCGCCCGTTTTGCCATGTCTAGAAATGATATAAAAGAGTGGAGTGATGTGGACTTGCGGCCCAATCATTCCCATAACACCCTTGATTCTAAAAATGTAAAAACTCATGGAGTAATGGGACCATACTAAATTACAATAAACACTCCATCGTCAATGACAAGAATGAGGGAATATTTACAACATTATGACATTATCATTTTATACGCAAATAACACACAAGAACATACTAATACTACCTCAGTAATATGATTTTCCCTGATTGTACAAATATTTTGGGAGATCGTCCAAGTTTTGAACGACCATTTATCACTATACTCTATCAAATTCAATTAAGACACAAGAACATAAAATCTTAGGCTTTAGTTACCTCCATATTCTGGCGCAAGATAACCAAATGTCCCAGCTACTCGCGTCAGTACAGGGTACTTCTCATCAAGCGCAATTTTAACCAAACCAAAATCTGCAACCTTGGCCCTCATATCATCCCCAAGAAGAATGTTGGAAGGTTTTAAATCTCTATGAATGGAAATTTGAGTAGTTAAACCATGCAGATATTCCACTCCGCGTGCCACATCCATCGCTATTTGAATCCTCTGCTTCCAAGTAAGAGGCGAACACCCATTCTCACCAAAATCAAACCAATGTTGTGTTAACGTCCCTTGAGGCATATACTCATATACCAAAAGCCTCTCGTTGCCATTGATTCAGTATCCTAAAAGTGCAACCAAATGTCTATGCCTCACTTTTGTAAGGACTGAAATTTCAGCCTGAAATTCATTGATTCCTTTGCTACTCATTGCAGTAGATTCCATTCTTTTCACTGCAATCATAGTCCCGTCATGGTTTTCTCCTTTGTAGACAACTCCAGAACCTCCTCTACCCAAAATGTTATCTTCATTGAAATTGTTGGTCACCTGTTCTAGAACTTCAATCGAAATTTCAATATTCAGTACACTTGTGCCTCCATTTTCAGGATTCTCCACACCTCCAAACTTCCTATGCTTGCTATTAACATGACATTTAATCGAGACAACTAACACAACCACAGAAAATATGATCACAGCAATAACTATACCAGCAATTATACCAGGCGAGACAGAAGTACCACTTGACCCCGTTCCCGCCGTATTCCCAATAGGCAATGTGCCATTCTTCCCTATCAAAGCATTACCGGTTGTAGTTAGGTTCACAGAATCTCCAAATTTTGGTATCAACCCAGTAAGGTTATTGTTCGAGACGTCAAGAACCTTAAGGCTTGTCATGTTGGTCAAGGCATCCGGAATGGAACCCGTCAAATTATTATCACCCAGATACAAATTCATCAACCATGTGAGTTTCGCAAAGGCAGGAGAGATCGTCCCAACTAATTGTTGCTTAGCAAAATTGATAGTGACAATATTACCCTGTGAATCACAGATAATGGAAGTCCAGCCATTGCAAGCGTTGTTACCTGTCCAAGAATTGGCTAGCTTGATTGGATATCCAAATGCCGCAGCGATTTCGAGCAAAGTGGTCACTTGGGGATCACAAGGACCCGGGGTGCCTTTACAAAACCTATTGATACCATCAAAAGTGTGAGTAGTCACGCTAGATGGGAACTGTGGGTAAGGCCCTTGGAGCTCATTGTTATCCAAAGAAACGTTTCTCAACGAGGGAATTGACATCAATGAGGCTGGGATGAGGCCTGTGAAATGGTTGTAGCTGAGCTGAAGATCGAACAAACTTGTACAGTTTGACAAGTCTGGGATTGGACCGGTGAAATTGTTGTAGTCTAGCCACACTTGCTTCAACTGTGTCATCGACGACAACACGTCAATGGTACCCGACAAGCCATTTTGCTGGTTGTCGAGCAAGAGGTATTGAATCCCGGATCCACCGAAGGATTTAGGGATAGTGCCACTGAGATTGTTGAAAGAAAATCGGAGATCGTGAAGACTCGGGAAGGATTCAAAGAAATCTGGTAAAGACCCAATAACGTTTGCATTGCTAGCATAGAAAGTGGCTAAACTAGAGGCCTGAGTCAACTCGGTGGAGATGGTCCAAGGTGTAAGATTAAGATTTTCGCTCAAGGTTAAGATCTGTAGACTTGTCAGTCCTTGGAAGAAACCTGAAGGAATGGAGGAGAAGTTGTTGTTGTCAAGGTAGAGTTGTTGGAGAGAAGTGAGGTTGGCAAAGGAGGGGATTGGTCCATAAAGAGAGTTTTGTTGGAGAGAGAGAGACTCGAGTTGGGTGAGAGTGCCAAGATCCGAAGGAAGAGTCCCAGAGAGAGACTGAGAAATTAATCGGATTTCAGTGACACTGCTTCCTTTGCAGCTAACGTTTGGCCACTTGCAGTAGTGTGTTCTGTTAGACCAGCCGCTTGGGGCGGTGCTAAAGGAGGCTAGGAGCTTGACCATGACTGTGGCATCATCGGCAGATGAAAGAGTTAGAAAGGAGAAAATGAAGGTGGAGAAATAGATCAGCCAAACCATTTGAGATTGAGAAAGAGAAATGGGTTTGCGTCTGGCAGTCTTGACGTTCAGTTTGGTTTTGGTTTGGGTTGTTGGGTGTCATATTATATGGAACTTATTTTCATTTTTCGTACGCAAGAAAGGAGGAAAATGTGAGCTGTGTTGGAAGAGCCAAGTTAACTCTCCTCATAAAAACAATCTATACAGTCTTTCGTTAACTTGATTTGAATATGATTATGTCCGCTACAGGAATAGTCATTAGTCACCCCCAAACCACAAAACAAATCTTTGATAATTGCCAAGTGGGTTCACTACTATTATTTGAGAGCTGTAAGACTTTGTATGGTAGTTTAGTGGCTGGCTACCTCATAGTCAGAGAGGGAAACTTCAACCTTTCTAATTGTATCGCATCGAGACACGAGTTTTGACTTTTTTTATACACTCGGCAGTCGAACCCCAATGCAGGAGGAATTGTATTCTACTAGGATACACATAGTCATCGGGATTAAAATTAGTCGAAAATATATAAAATTAGTCGTAAATCGGAAATATCCATGGAAGCTACTGCTGTGAAGTCACCTACACAGAAGTCTTGTACAGCAGCATGGGAGCTGCTGGAGGAAAGGAGGAGACAAGACATGAAGAATAAGGGAAGTATCTGCTTCCTCACAAATTAAGATAGCTTTTTAGGGTGTGTTTGATGTTGGTCTTGGTGTCTATTAAATATATATAGAACCTCGGATACATGGATTCTTAGGAGTTAGGCCATAGAAATTCATTCTTTGGAATATGCCCATCAGCCCATGCAACAACAACAGGAATAAACAGACTATTTCTTACGTGGAAAATATTGTTTCTATGTAGAAAATATCTGTTCAAAAGTTCGTTGCTTGGGACAAGCCAAGATTACACGGGCAATAACAGCAAGAAACAGACTGCCACCGTTTTTTTTATGAAAATAACACCACAAAAAAAGATATAATACGCATGACGTGGTACCTCAAACTGAAAGACACTGCCCATAGTCTTATTTTTCACACGAACAATATCGAACCTATACAAACATTCTTGTGGAAAATATCCACGCAAAAGATATTATGCAATATATTGCATATGCGGTGATATGCCTGTTACTTAAGCTATGGACATTTTACACCAGCTGGTAATTTATCAACAAAAAGACCATCATCATGTCATCATCATATGGAACTTTTGGCTCGATTTGTAGTGAATTACTACACATGAGAATAATAATAAAAATTGTAACTTCGATTAAAAGATTGCTAGCCTACTACTGCACACTTCCTGACTGAAGGTTTCCGGAGTATATCTACCTTCCAAATGGACCAAATGAAAATGAAAAGTATTACTTCTGATAGTAAATTCTTAATTAGCTAATTATCAAAAACTAAGTATGTAACTCATGCTACCGCATGGAAATAGATATAATTTAATAAAATAATGGAAATAAATATATTTCATTTTATTATTTAAGTGATACTATTGGTTTTGTTTTGTTTTTTTTTTTTTAATTAATCATGAGTTTAGTCATGTTTAAAAGACTTAGTTTATTCATGTTAATAAATCTTAGCATTATGTAATTTTTTAACAAATATTTTTATCATACAAAATTCTAAAGAAAGAATGCTACATAGACATATATATATATATATATATATATATATATATATATTCAAGGTTGATTCATACACGGTACATATTGCTATAATTAAGTTGCTTTATCATAAACCATTTTTAGCAAAATATTTTAATCAAGTAAATGTGAATCTCATAATGTGCATCTCATAACAATATATAACAATAGAATAACGCAAATCTCATTAAAAAAAATTTAATCAATTAAAAATCACTAAAATTATAAACATAAAACGTAAAGACAAACAAATAGGATAAGTGCTAATTGTATATATGATTTGTAAAATAGCTTGAGTTCATGTCTTCACCAATTGTATATAAGTCTGAGTTTTGATGAGTAAAGATCTAAGAAGACTGTGATTTAATCTTGAAAAGATTCCCATATTTAATAAATAAATAAATAAAATATACATCCAAAGTTTATCTTTGCAGTAAACACTATATATATCTCTTTAACACTCCAAAGAAGAAGAAGAAGAAAAAAAAAAAAAAAAATGAGCCCCTCATCAATCCTATAGACCAAAAATTCTTAAGAGAAAGAGATTGAGAATATAGGACGAAAATAAATAGATCTAATGAAAATAGAGAGTGAGAGCTAGATTATAAACCCCATAAAACTTGCAAACAAAAAATAATAATAATAATAATAATAATAAAATCATATCTAATTAACAATTACCTTGCATATGAAGCCTGCCTTTGTAATTGAGATATATAATTAATCTGCAAAACAAAGCGAGAGAAAGAGAGATTAGATTGAATTTTGCAGAGATTGAACGAAACCAAAAAAAAAATTCCTTAATAAAACAGATTTAGTAGAGAAGTAGAAATTGAATTTTGCACAAAGAGAGAGAGAGAGAGAGAAAGAGAGAGAGAAAGAGAAGGTTCGGATGAATATGAGTAGTAGAGGCGTATTTTTTTTTTTTTTTTTTTGAGAAAAAATACATGAAATCAAAAAAATTACAATGGGAATATATGGAAAACCTCTTCTTATATAAGATATAGAAATACCTAAATACATGCATCATTGATATCGAGGGATTCTTTTCAAATTCCTTATCAAATTTCATAACATTCATTGAACAATAGGAGAGTTGTATTGGAGATGGGGAGATGAACCTTGAAATATGCAGATGTGATGAGATAAACCTTGAAACACGTAGATGTGATGAATTTTGAAATACACAGGTGCGGAAAAGAAAAGAAAAGAACATACCGGAATTACAATTGATCCACTTAAATTTAGACAAATGGAACCACATGAATCTTGACACATGGCACAAAATTAGGATTCTAATTTAGAATTCCAATTGGAGTTTCTCTCTGCTTCGCCTATTATATATATATATATATATATTGGGTTTGAATGTTTAAATTCAATGGTTAGCAAATTTTAAATCAAACTTAAGATATATTTTAAGAAATATTTTATTCATATAATTATATTTTCTAAAAAAATAATATTTTTTAAATTTGAAAGGGAGATTAGTTATTTTTTCTATAATTTTTTTATTTTCATAATTGTTATGTGCATTTTAAAAGTTTGTTTATTTACAAATATATCAATTATAGAAATTAATATACCTGCTAAGAAATAACTATTACATTCCTTTTAGAGATGAATAGTTATTCTTCATTTTAAAGAATAACTATTTTTAAGGAATGGATATTCCTTCTAATAAAAACATAATCAAACTACTGAATATAAGAATAATTATTACGTTACATTATCTATTACAATTTACCAAATGTACCCTGAATGTTTATGACATTGCGTTCCAGTAACAAACTGATCCCCACACCAAAAATTTAAATTGACCAAAAAAAAATTTTAGTATGAAAACATAGGTTGTGATTTTTAATTGATTGGGGTAATATCATATGCTTTTAATAGAAAACAATTTAATTTAAAAAGTTGGACACCTGCTTGATGCAAGCCTGGGGAACATGCCAACTTCTTACTTCTTCCCCTGAATATGCCAACTTTTTCTATGTAGTGTTTGCATTTGAGTTTAATTATTTGAAGGATAGTTTTATCTTTTTGGTTCACACTCTACATCACAATGTTTCACCTAAAACAATTAGTCCAAAAGAGATGAAAAGTCGAATTCATGCTCTTACAATAGCATTTTAAATGATCTAACAACAAATTTAACAATTATAAAAGAGATGAAAAGTCAAATTCATGCTCTTACAAAAGCATTGTAAATAATCTAACAACAAATGTAACAATCATAAAGAAGAAACTTTTCAAAACTATTGCATTCAAACCAATAACAATTGTTTTGTGGAAAAAAAAAACGTATTTAACCAAAAAAAATAAAATTAAATACTTTCAAATCTGGGCACTTTCTAAAGAATAAGGAAGATAATATTTTATTCAATTAAAAGAATATTACATGTGATTGTATTTTTATTACATTTTTTTTTCACATTTGATGGTTTTATTATCACATTTGGCAATACCAACATCACATTATACCGTATTTTTATCTCTTTTTTTCTTACATTTGACAGTTTTATCGTCATATTAACCGGTATCAACATCACATGTAACTATACTTTTGTCACATTTGGTGGCTTCCTTATTTTTACTCACATTTGATGGTTCTACTATCACATTAAGTAGTACCAACATTACATCTAACCGTACTTTTGTCACATTTGGTGGCTCCCTTATTTTTTTTTTTTTTTTTTCATATTTGACAATTTCATCATCACATTAGATAGTACCAGCATCACAACTGACCTTATATGGCTAGAATTTTAAAGATTATCATCCAAAATTAACAAATAGATAATTTTGCAATGGTTCCGCAGATTACATTCACTTAACTTTGCAAAATAGTGATTGAAGGATTGGTTTGAAAGAAGCTTAACAGGGAGTCACAGACCACCAACACGTTCTAAGTTTATGCATGAAGATTAAAAGGGCCTCAATATCTTCTAGTAATAAGCTATTACTTCACGAATATTATTGTAATAGATTGAAAATAATTGACCAAAATAAGTTGAATCAAATTATTGCATTAATATCTTCGTTGTAATAGATAAGTACTTCATTTTGTCATTGCAAAAGATTATAAAATAAGGGAAATGTTAACGAATGCCCTTAGGGCATTGGTTAACAATTCATTTAAAGAAAGTTTTTATGGAAAAATGAAAAAAAACAATTAATGTTTTGACAACTTTTTTCATTTCCCATAAAAGTGGTATTAAAACTTTCCTAAAATAGATTGTTAACCAATGCCCTAAGGGCATTTGTTAGCATGACCCATAAAATAATTGATATAACGTTAATACAATAATATCTTCGGTGTAGTTTCATGTTTGTCATTGCTATAGATTATAAAAGAATTTATATCAAACTAGTCGCTAACCCGTGCAATGCACATAAAACCTTATTTCTGCTTTGAATTTATTAAGTTTTATTAGAATGAAAAATATATATCCTAAACTATCCACTTGATTATCAATCATTCTGATTATAAATTTGAGTAGATGATCAACCTCAATGCATAGGAAATTCACTTTATATCTAGGAATTTACATCTTTCATCAATCTCGAGAGCCAATACCATCATGAAACAGAAAATAAAAACAAATTATAGAAATTCACAAATATGTTCACCAAATGTAAAGATTGTAACCCTTGACTTTTAAAACAGGGGTAAAATCCCCATATACTCATTACATTCATAGATCATAACATATAAAAGAAAATAACTTAAGAAATTCAAATTTCTTACAGGCATTTTATCAAACGCTTTTAATGGTGATGAAGCATGACTCTCTTCACATATGTGAGGCCCTAAAATTCTCATCTATTATAGTAATCTGGGATGATGTTATACGTCATCCCTCCTTGGATCATAGTAACATAAACCACCTACAGTATTCAACATTATATGAGCGAAAATATAAAATTCAACTATAAATTGCAGACTGGAATTGTAAACCAAATGACTGAATTCAATTGATAGGAATACTTAGACCTTGAAATTATTGGTTAATACTCAAGAATCTAAAGGGTCTATCTCAATTGACACAATATATATTTTGCAAGCTAATTACTTGAACTTTGAAAATCAAGGTTCTCTCACTCTCCTTCTTTGGATTAGCATTTGCAGGTAAAATCAGCTACAAAGTTTCAAATTTTATTCTTTGCTACACATTTTACCACCAACCAAGAGTAAAGATATAGTATTTGTAACAAAGGAACTATGTAGTTTAGAGTAACTTTTATATATATATATATATATATATATATATATATTCATCTCTAGATCAAGTAGGAAAAAAAAAAAAAGCAACATAACAATCATTTAGCTGATCTAGAGATTTGATTTTATATACTTACATAAGATTTGATATACTTACATTAGAAGCAACAAAACATCCACACCACAACACTACATGAAGAAATTTTAATAGTTCAAAATTTGTAAATAACATGAGTAGTTGACAAATAGATTCACTTATAGTCACTGAAATCACACAGGATAAGATCCAAGCTAATAGGCTAAGAATGTATTGACCCCTTGTGATTAATTAATTGATTAATTAGCCAAGTTTATTAATTAATCAAATTAACATGCAATGTACATGGTCGCACAAAAAAATCACTAACTAAAGTAAAATGCAGAGGAAAATAAATTTGACAAAGTGATTTGTTTACGATTAGGGAAAACCTCCGAGGCAAAAATCCCACCAGGTGATTTTAAGGTCGCCACTTCCGAGAATTCACTATTATCACAACAAAAGGTTACAAGTAAAGGAATTCCAGTACTTTATACCAACCTTTAGTTGAACCCTTGGTCCAATACCCAATTGGACTTGTTCTGTAGTGACAATCTCTCCTTGTATTACATGGCTCCCAGTATGTGACTAACCAATAGATGCATGAATCTCAATACTTGACTTAATCACTAATTTAAGAATGATGTTGGTTGTAAAGTTCTTCAGTTCATCACTCAATAAAGATCATGAAGTTGCTTGGTTACAAAACCTTACGGTGTACAAGCACAGCAGCTTCTTCAAGATGAACTAGGGCAAACTAAGTTTATAGTCACAATTTGCATGAACAACACTTTGCTTCTCAATTATGCTATTATGCTCTCTGTGACGGCTCTTAAAATAATCCTTATATATGTTTAGGATTGTGAGAAAGGAAAGCCCAAACACATACTCACAGATTGAATGAAAATCAGAACTGAAAATCTATTTTTCATAAATCTCGACAGATACCCTATTTATCGAGCAGTTGTCGAGCCTCGGGTTGAAATAGTTTTTTAAACCTCGATAAATACTAGCTATCGAGCTTTAATAACCAACACATCTTCACTTGTTTTATGGACAGACTTGCATGGCTTTAACACATTGAACTTGAAACCTTATTTCTTGAAGCATTAAACACATCCTAGATCTACCCAATTACAAGTAAAGTGTGTTTTGTCAAAGGATTAGCCAAGGTATGCTATCATGAAGAGATAGGTGAAAGAACTGTAATAACAACCTCAAATGTATATATATCATCAACAAGTACAAGGTATGCTATCACAAACTGGTCACAAGATCAAAAGTACAAGAACAATGTATGTAAAATAGAAAGAAAAGAAAAAAGATTCAAATGTCCTCACTACATCCCTCAAAATATAGACACTCCCCCTAACAAAAATCTCCAAGTACTAACTCTCCCCCTATGCATATGACTACTCTTATATCCAAAACTACTTCCCCTTTTTGTCATGAGTGACAAAGGGTAAGTACATCAAGTAGACATATCATCATCACTAGGCGAGCTAGCACCATCGTCCTCATCATCATCATCACTGGTGGAGCCATCATCACAATCATTCTCTGAAACTGGTGGACATGGAGAAGAGTAAGCAGCAAAGCCACCCACGGCAGCCTGTTGTTGTGCAATACGACTAACACGAATGTTCACCTAACACAACTCATCACTGAGAGTGTCAAGGCGAGCATCCATGCGCACAAGCTGTGCCATGATGTCCTCAAGAGTCATCCCACACGTAGAAGAAGAAGGAGAGGAGGTGGATAGAGCTGTAGAAGTTGGAGGAATCGTCGTCCCGGGCCGCCTTGATCGTAGTTGCTCCTCGCTCTATTTAACGGTAGCGGCATCTATGGCACACATAATTGAGAAGTGGTCCAACTTGGAATAAAAGACAGAAAAATGGCAAATGATTCGTGTGATAGCTGAAGGAAAAATGAGCTTATCACAGGTCACCGTATCTCTATAGACATTTATAAGGGATAGAATGAAGTGAAAAGGGAAGTCAATAGAGATATGCTCTAAAAAGGATGGTAAAAATTGAGCATAGGGTTCTGTGATAGAGTTATAGTGAGACAGAGGATGCAACATAAAAGTCGTCACTAAATTAAGAAACCTCGAACCTTTAGCAAAAGCCAAGCAAGGGGTGTACTGACTATCACCCCAATCAGAAGGACGCTCACAAAAAAAAGACATGAGCTCGTCTTTAGACACAATCTTAAGACGATCACAGCTGGGGTAGTCAAGATGCGCTACACTCAGGACGTGGAGTACCTCGAATACAATATTCAGAGTGACCACAATGCACGTACCTCGAACGTGAGTAACAAAAAAAGGTACTGAATAATCAAATCTGTGCATGTTGGAGTAGAACTCCTGTATGATCAAGGAAGGGCAGGTGACCGGAATGCCACACAATGACTCTTAACCCCTATTGTGAATGATAGTGGGAAGGTCAGTATCGGAGAAGTCTGATAAAATGACTTGGCGTTCCAAATGAATGCCTCATCTAGAAAAATTCTCTAAAAAATCCTTGCGAGCTTTACCATCACAGAACTGAATGTGAGAGGGGTTGGAATCAGAAGAAGATGCCACAGAATGAAGAGGGTTCTGGGACAGAGTAGATTTCTATTTTGGTGCCATATAGAAACTAACCGAGAGAGAGAGAGAGAGAGAGAGAGAGAGAGAGAGAGAGAGAGAGAGAGAGAGAGAGAGAGAGAGAGAGAAAGAGAGAGAGAGAGAGAGAGAGAGAGAGAGAGAGAGAGAGACGCTAAAAAGCACCAACACAGTTAATATAAAGAATTGAAGGTACATATGCATGAACATATGATATGCAATAGTAAAAACATTATGGGCTCAGCCCAATCCAAACCTTCTAGCACACAATATTGCAACAAGATAAGACACACATCTAAAAACATGAATCATCGTTATAATGCATATGTGATGCAATGCATGATGATACAAGATCATTTAAACAACACCCATCCCAAAACTTGATCAAAAACTTCAACAATTTTGAAAAAATCCCAAAAGATTTCAAAAACCCCAAAAGTTACGCCAAAAGATATGAAATGCAAGATTAATTAGTGAGAAAGCATCATACCAGAGAAGAAAGAAGATCTTGAGACCGAAGATTGAGAGGGGATGAGGTTTGGAGTGAGTGAGAGAGGTTTTGGGAGGTAAAAAGACAATTTCTGTCAAGAGAGATCGAGGAGAAATGAGAGAAATGTCACGCGGACCCTTTAAATAGAAATCTCAGTAGCTCGACAGATCGAGAGGTGTCTGGAGCTATCAAGAATAAAAACGTGTGAATTAGCTATCGAAGAGCTATCGAGGATCTGTCAAGAGGTGTCCACAGCAAAAGGGTCTCGATAGATCGAGGAGCTATCGAGCATCTATCGAGGAGACAAAAACTTTCTCGATGGATCTAGGAGCTATCGAGAAGCTATCGAGATTGAAATAATAAGAAGTTGAAGAGCTCGATAGATAACCTAGTTGTCGAGAGGTGTCAAGAAGCTGTCGAGATTGCTTAAAAACAGTTTTTCAAAGAAGAGAAAAACACAGACATGAATGCAATCAAACATGCTACTCAATCAAAGATTCAACCAACATTTTAAGCTCTTAAAAACATCTTTCATCAAGAAAAATGTCATGCATTTCAATCCAAAACACACACACACACACTAAACAAGTCTAACCAATTTTATATTTCAAAATCAGGTCAAGACAGTTTAGTGGGTATACATTAACACATGTAAACCTTGTGATGGCCAAATTACATGGTACCTACACATGTATCAAGAGTAGCAAAGAATATTGCGTGTCGTGTGTGAAAAATATTGCAAAATTGCATGAGTGTCTACATTTTATGACGATTTGAGATATGAGTAAATCAATTAACTCACACACGATCATAACTGCTCGATAGAAACTATCACCTTTGAGATACATCCTATAACTCCCACATCGCCTAAAATACACACTTGCAATCATATTTTAAAGCGTTTTTGTTTCTTTTGCTTTAATTTTTCTTTGCATATTTTTCTTTTGTTAAGCATACCATGCATGGGCATTAAAAGAAAGAAAAGAAATATCCAATGATGTTAAACTTTTTAACATTGCAGTTTTGCTATGCCGAAGCATACAGAAGTCATTTCATGATTGGCGGGCAACAGTGGTGAGATGATTATTTATGCCTTTTTCTTAGGATTTTCTAGTCCTTCCCGTCAAAAAGAGTGATACGAGTGCAAGTACAAAAGATAACTTAATCTTACTCATCACAAACAAGAGTCACAAAACTCACTTACTTAATTGTGCATAGAGATGATCACCTAAGCTATAAGAGATACAAAATTTAGAAAACTTTGTTTCATTGGCTATCCAAGGTACACAAGTACCAAAGTACACAAACACACAATGTTTTTGTATTTTTCTAATTTTTAATTTTTAATTTTGAAAAAAAAAACAAAATAAAAAGTAAACAACCAAATAAAAATAGGCAAACAACATGAAAGCAAGAAAGATATATGCGTATGCATGAAAGCATGATTCCAAAAGCAGATAAGAAACCAAGCAAAAAGAGAGTCCTACTTTAGATAGAAAGAATTTAAGTAGAAGATGTTGGAGTACTTTTCTTTACACCTAGCGTTATTTAAATAAAACCTACTTATTTTCCTTTCAAATGTATTATTGGACATGCTTAAATATTTTTTCCAAACTATCACTATGCTAGCCCACAACTTTCTCCTTTCTACCACAAAACTGGCTTACAGGGCCTAATACTTTCTCATAAAAGCCCGAATTATTTAGTAAAGCGAGATAAAATCTGATTTTTCTAAAAACCTAGAATACTTATGCTTGGCAAGGTTTGAAAAGCTCACGATTCAAATCCATGGCAAGCAACTTTATCAATGGGATTCAAGTCCATAATCAAAGCCCATGGTTTAAGCTCATGGTAATTTATTTATCCCAATTCTCATTGGCAATATTTAAAGCCAAATTTTCATTGACAACATCAAAGCCCAATTCTCATTAGCAATGATTTTGACATATCTTGTCTTATTTTCTTTTCCGCTGCATATGATTTTGACATGTAGTGATGTTTGTTTAACAAGTTTATTCATAATAAATCCAATTAACAACTTGGGTTTAAAACTTGTTAATTCTATCAACCAGGGTCTAAATTTCCCAACAATTTATTGCAACGATTTCTTCATTTTAAGTTATTGTAACAATTTTTCCTAATGTATTAAAACTTCTATTGCAACCGAAAATTATAAATTATTGCAACTTATTATTATGATGCAATAATTAAACACTTTTAAGTTACTATAGCAACAATTTTAACTTGTAGATGTGATATTTTGTTTGATATCACTATACATATTGTATTTTATTAATACTTGACGTAATAGACTTATTTTGACATAGTGGTTTTTGGGTCTGCAACAAGAAGAATTATAGTTAAATGAGAAGATGATTGAGTGTGTCAAAGAGAAGATGAGATACTCAAATAAACAAACTTAATTACTTACTTTGCATGCTTGTTTTGGTTATTGGAGGACATCTTGACAAAGGGACTGAACTCTCAATTAGTGAATTTCTTGTATTTTTAGATTGCATGAGGAAGCCATAGGATATAATTTATACCGGTTGAGTTCAACCCCTTCCACTCTTCATGAAATTCTTGTACACCAAGCAAATATCAATAGTCAACAAATAACTTGATCTGACTATTCATTATGAGTTCATGCACAAAATGAATGAGAGTACAAATAATAGGCTATGTGAGTGCATAATAGGCTTTGTAAGTGAAAGGGATGAGTTGTAATGAGAGTGAGCCTTCCATATGATAGTATTACACAAACCTTGGGCACGTATGATATGTTGAGACTATAGAGTAATATTCCTATTCCCTATCTCTATTTCCCATTGATTGTGTTTTCAATCAATCTCAACTATTGCATGCACCTTTAAAGGTGAATCTATATGATATTTCATTTAAATTCTTAAAAATAGAACTTGTTATATTCATTTTACATAAATGATACTATTACTAAAAAAAATGTTTATTACAATTGTTAGGACATATGTGAAACTTGTTATGAACATATGTCATTTAGAATTGACTAATCTTTTGACAAAACACACTTTACTTGTAATTGGGCAAATCTAAGATGGTTTAAGTCTTCAAGCAACATTGTGTTCAAGTCAAGAGTTAAAGCCATGCAAGTCTGTTCAAGAATCAAGTGAAGAATTGCTGTTTTTGAAGCTTAACAGATAGCTCGACAGATTAGATCTATCGAGGTTTAAAAGGAGCTTTTAGCCCGATTTTCGACAGCAGCTTAACAAATACCCTATCTATTGAGGTTTACAAAAATTAGATTTCTAGATCTGATTTGCACGCATATCCAAGCTATTTGTGTAAGGTTTCTTCTCTCACAACCCTAAACATATATAAGGATTATTTTAAGGGCCGTCTAGGGTGACAAAACTTGACGCAACTAGATGCAACTTGTTGCATTGCAAAGTGATTATTCATTCAAATTGTAACCGAAGACCACTTGCCCTAGTTCATCTTTCTCTTGAAGAAGCTGTTACGTTTGTACACCATAGGGTGATCTTCATCATGTGGATAAATTGAAGAACTTTGCAGCCAACATCTTTCTCAAGTTAGTGTGTAAGTTGTGTACTAGGATCTGTGCATTGATTGGTTAGTCACGTACTGAGAGCCGTGCATTGAAATGAGAGATTGTCACTACATTATAAGTCCAATTGTATATTGGAGTAAGAGTCCAACTGTAACTTGGTATAAGGTACTAAGATTTCTTTACTTGTAATCGTTTGTTTTGATAATATTAGATTCTTAGGAGTAGTAACCTTAAATTCATCCAGTGGGGTTTTGCCTCGGTGATTTTTCTCATTCGTAAACATATCACCTATGTCAAATTTATTTTCTGCTCCATTTAATTATTTGGTGACTATACTTTTGTCACATTAGATGGTTCCCTTATTTTTTTACTCACATTTGAATGTTCCATCATC
This sequence comes from Castanopsis chinensis, assembly GCA_032878915.1. Taxonomy (NCBI): domain Eukaryota; kingdom Viridiplantae; phylum Streptophyta; class Magnoliopsida; order Fagales; family Fagaceae; genus Castanopsis; species Castanopsis chinensis. Next base: position 8,027,125 of record JAVQMG010000089.1, read on the forward strand.
ACAGTACGTAGTATCAATATCACATATGACCATACTTTTTTCACATTTGGTGGATCCATTATATTTTACCCACATTTGATAATTCCATGAACACATTGGATCTATGGATGTCACTCTTTCTTGAGCAAAATCCAATTAGACCCATGGTTGATGCTCACTACTAGCAGACTATTTGTGGGTTGGGGTTTGTTTTCATTTTTGGGTTTATTTGTCGGTTAGGGATGGTTGAAATGGTAGCGATGGTGGTTTTTGTTTCAGATTTGTTTTGGGGATTGTTTGTGGGTTGGGGATTGTTAAAATGGTACCTACGTTGGTTTTTTGTTTCATATTTGATGACGGATTATTGATTGAGGTGTTTGATGAGCTTGCTAACATTTGGTTAAGGGTGAGTTTGTTGGAATTTGGTTGTTCATTTGTAGGAGATAATGTTTCTAGTAGTGATGTAACTGCCTTTGTATCTATTGGAGTTGTCTGAAAAAGGTGGGGAAGACAATACAAAAATTAGAGCAGAAAATTGGTGTTAAACAAGAAAATGAGTTGGAAACTGAAAGTGAGTACAAGATTTTAGTATAGAAAATTAGTACCAAAAAAATATTAATACAATCACATCACAAACCAAATAGGCCCAAATTGTCTTAGCACCACATGGATCAATCAACTCTAGATTTCAAACTGACCCAACCTTTGAATTTTCTTAGAAACTGAAATTTTATCTATTCAGCTCATATTTTGTGCATTTTTAATTTAACTACAGTGCCACATCTATCTTTTAAACTTGTTTATTTCATGCATTCTGAAGAACATACAACAAACACAATGCACAAGAAGTAAATGTTGGGTTAAGATAGCTTAGCCCTAGTTACTTAATTCAATTACCCAAGTTGATTAATTAGGTTTAATTATATGCAAATCATGAAAGCACCAACAAATCACCAAATAAACTAAATGCAGCAAAAATTAAATAAGACATTATGATTTGTTGACAAGTAGGGAAAACCTCTCGCAAGGAAAAAAAAAAACCTCACCGACTCCTAAGAATCCACTAATAATAGTTCAAGCGGTTACAATTATAAGGAATCTTACCAACTACCCTAACCTATCCCGAAGTACCAACTTATAGTTGAACGTTCGCTCCAATACCCAATTGTACTTGATTTGGTAGTAGCCTTCTTTCCTTTGATGCACAAATCTCTAATTTGTGACTAACCCTTTGCACGAATCCCAGTACGTGACTAACTCCAGCAACTTAAACGGATGTTCGTTGCAAATTTTTTTACTTCATCAACAATGAAGATTGGAAGTACTTGGTTACGAAACTCTATGGCATACAAACGCAATAGCTTCTCATAGAGAAAATAAGTCTCTTGGTCTTTGTATCCATGTATGACGGCTTTTAAAATAAGCCTTATATATGTCTAGGGTTGTGAGAAAAGAAACCCAAAAAAATTCATAAGCTTGGGTCGAAATTCATATCTGGAAAACTGAAAATCGTAGTTCTCAATAGATCGAGCTTCTGTTGAGCTATCTATCGAGTTGCACATTAAGTTTCAATAGCAAGAATCTGTTGAGCTATCTTTCGAGACTTAATAAAAGACTTTTCTACACTTATTTCTTGGATCAATCTTCATAGCTTTCAATATGAACACTTGATATGCTTTGAACAACATATTTCTAGATGTATTAAACTCATCTTAGATCTACCCAATTACAAGTAAAATGCATTTTATCAATGGATTATTCAATTACATAAAATATGATCATAACAGTAAAGATTAATGAAAAACAATCACGCAGATATAACCAATCATGAAAAAAAAAAAAAAAAAAAAAAAAGCCAAAGTAGGACACAGAAGAATTGGGATTAGGAACATAATCAAAATTTTCCAAATTAGTTGTGTTGTCGTCAAGGGTGGAGTTAGAAAATTGTCTTTGGGTGGCCTGTCAAGACTAAATGATCATAATGATTCACAAAAGATATGTGTATGTCTCTATTTATATATGTATGAGTTGCACTAATGAATTTTCAAATAGCAATTTCGAGATTTGCTTCTTCAAATGTAAAACACAACAACAAATAGCACTAGATGTGTTTGTCATACCAAATCTTACCTAAATCTGGTTGTTTGAGTATGTTAGTAAGAAATACTAGAAAAATTAATGAATATAGACTATCAATTGGTTTTATTAAAAAAAAAAAATCATCGACCTTAAAATAAATAAATAGAAATTGAAGTTTGATTGAAATGAATAGAAATTGAAAGCAAAATAGAAATGAAAAAAGAGATGAAGAAATGGAAGTGTAAAAAGATTGAAGACAGCAAGTGTAAGACTATGAGAACATTTGCTCTAGCGATGAGGTCTTTTAGAAGGTAGTTGGAAAGTACAATATTGGAAAATGCATATTTAAAAGGTGAATTAATTTTTTAAAAGTGATAAAAAAACCCGTAAAACTTATGAAAGTTGTGGGCCTATTGAAGTATTGGGGGAGGAGAGATGGAGGAAAGACTAAAAATACCATTACCATCCATCTATTCTCTCAACAAACCCACTTAAAAAATTCATACTTTTTACATCATCTAGTGATCTAGTAAAACGAAAAAAAAAAAAAATGAAAGTGAGTTCTAGAAATATGCCCAACAAATGTGTTTTTATACCCATCAAAATTAGAATACTAAAATAGAACCCAAAAAATTCTAAGTGGTCCTTGTAATAGATTGTGCTCCAAATCCCAATTGACACTATCAAGAATGAGATGGTGAAGATGGTACTACCTCAACACAACCCAATCTTCACATCAAACACCTTCAACAACATAAATCTAATCTTCATTTTGTTTCCCCTTCAAATGCTAGATTAGAGAGAGAGAAAACAGAGATAGAGAAGGAAAGCTTGAGGCGAGAGGCGGAGCAAGGAGGCCCACCATGGATTGGTTTGGCATGAGAGAGAGAACTCAAGCTTCAACAGGTTAGGGGAAGGGGAAGCGACTATCATTGGTGGCAGTGGCAATGAGCAATAAAGAACAAGCCTTTGAGGCTTTCAACCATGTCCTGTTGGCTAAGAGAGGGAGAGAGAGAGAGAGAGAGATAAATATCTTGTTATTACAAATTGATATGAGAGAGAGAGAGAGAGAGAGAGAATAAAAATATCATCTAAATTGCCAATTTGTGTGTTCCATTGAAGTTCTTGAACCAAGTTTCTATGATTTTTACAAATTCCACTCTTTGATACTGTTTCCTTTGGTTTTGTTACGTTTTTTTTTTATGTTTCTAATGGAGAAAGTCCAAAGGTGGATTACGAATTCATAATGGAGTGAACTTTAGGTGGGTAAATTTTCAAATTTCAAACTACAGGTAGACAACTTAAATTCTAACCAAACTGCGTAATTTCAAACTATAGGTAGACAACCTAAATTCTAGCCAAACTGCGTATTGGTAAGTTGTATTTTTCCCCAAGAAGAATATACCACAGTGTCTAAACAATGAGTTGGAATACCTGAACAATTTATAGTAAACTGAATGTTAGGAATTTACATGAATTCCTAGATTTTTGTGAGAGATGAAAAATAGATAGAAAAATAACACACATAAGGCAATCACACAATACAAGAAATTACATGGTTTGGCAATTTTTCTATGTTCACAGAGTTGCAACAATTTACTATTTCCAAGAAAAAAATATAAGATACAACTATACAATGTTTCTCTCAAAACAACACCACCTATTAGCCCAAGCCTTCACTCCATGTACTAGGTCTTAGAAAATCTCCCATTAAAATTGTAGTACTTTTATATTGGGTCAAATCATAATCTATATCAAACATAAACTAGGCTCTACATATTCCAACATTTCATACACCTGTTGAATGGTCAAGTATGTTTCTTTGCCTAGAGAGTGAAAATTACCCACTAGTTGATGTAGTGGAGGCACACAAAGAATTAGAAGGTGCACATCAACCCTTCATCGTGCATGAAGTGGAAAAACTTGATATGATAATATTTTTTTGTTTACCAAGATAAGCTTATATTGTTTGCAATACTAATTTCACCTACTGATTTTAATTTTTATCATTTCAAATGTATTTAATGATATGGTGGAATAAAAAGCTTTGGCAAAAATGGGCTTTTGCCCATTTCGTGCAAAAAAATTAGCGTGTTGCCTCTTTCTCAAACTAATTAGGGAAATGCCCCTCTTTTAAAACTCGATTTTCTCAAAATCAAGTTAAGCCTTATAGTGGCGTTTTAAGGAGCCCTATAGTGGCGTTTTAAGGAGCCCTATAGTGACGTTTTAAGAAGCCTATAATGACGTTTTAAAGAGCCTATAATGGCGTTTTGGAACTTGAGCTCCATGAACTTGAGTTATAGGTTAAAAAAAAAAAAAAAAAACCCTGCTTGGAACTCGAGTTATGGAGCTCGAGTTCCAAAATGCCACTATAGGTCCTTAAAATGTCACTATAGGCTCCTTCAAACGCCACAATAGGGCTCCAGAATTTTTTTTTTTTTGAAACTCAATTTTGTAAAAATTAAGTTTCAAAAGAGGGGCATTTTCCTAATTAGTTTGGGAAAGGGGGCAACATACTAATTTTTTTACACGAAAGGGGCAAAGGACAATTTTCTCCAAAAGCTTCTTTGATGTGGAAATAGTTCGAGAGCCCTTAGAAACCATGATCCTAAATGAAATAAGAAATAAATGCAAAGTGGATTGACACAAGACTTAATGGGATGAATATGCGTATGATTCTTCATTAAATGGATGCAATCTAGATGAAATGAACATGAATACATGACAAAAAATATGCACTAAGGCCAATTACAAGGTTTATAAATCAATCACATCACTCAAATGATGGTTACACAATAAAATGTCACTCACGCATCTTGTTGAAAACATGGTGTGCAACATGAAAACAACCGTGGATTAAGTGAAGGATCAACCACAAAAATGTCCAAATTTACACTCACATGGCCTCAATGTCACCAAAGGTGAAAAACTCCATTATGTACAAACATTTGACAAAAAGAAATTGAAAAAACAAAAAACAAAAACAAAAACAAAAACCTCAAGAACAATATCAAAACCTGTTAAAACCCCAATTCATAAACCTAGATTTGAATCTAAATGATTTTGTGATGTAAATGCAAGAAAATATCATGAGATTACCTTGATTTGATGAGTGAAAGATGTTGGAATCAAAGTTATGGTTAAACTGAAATTTGATAGTGTGAAATAGGTAGGGTTTAGTTTACAAAGAGAAAGAAAATTAAAGGTCAAATCATTAAAATACATGTTTTAAATATGTCTGAGAATCTCAATTTATCTAGTTTCTACCGAGACATTTTGTTTGACCTTTGTTGGACGAGTGTCTAATGAAAATGCTTGCAATGCAAAATATAAAAGTTCGAACTCTCAGCTCTCACAAAGATACTATATTAATTCACTCTCCACAAGTAAAAATTGTTCCAACAATGATCAAAAATACAGAAAAACATATCTTTGGCTCTTACCCAAAGAATTTAATATGTTTACAGGCGTTTGGACTAAAGTTGTTGGTTCTACATCATTTGCCAACTTCGTTGATCATGAGGAAGGCTCATGTCTTGGTCAGAGTCATAGATGTGCTCTACTCCATGAAAAGTGGGAAATTTTTGCTCTAATTTATGACATATTGGTTTCCACTGCCCTACAAGAGGGCTTAAGATGTTGACTACATACCCCATATCTGGTCTTTGGTATGGCTTGGGAGTAGTGCAATGTCCTGCTAGCTCAGCCACTCTGTATATGCTCTCCATGGTCTCCTCATCAGGGTTAATAGTTTGGTCAATTGCCTTGGTGATGCTCTCCTTGTTCTTTAGAATCCCACAGAACCATGTGACCAGATGAGGGTTATCATCTGGAAGAGTATCATCTACTGCTTTTCTTCCAGTAATCAGCTGCATCAAAACCACTCCAAATGCATATACATCAGCTTTGGTGGTCACTCTTCCTGTAGCTGTTGATAAGGAAAGGAAGTCATTATACAAACTTGCAAATGGTTCAACTAGCGACATCTAACTAGAAAATAATTATTCATGGTGAACATCGGTGTCAACATACTTGGTATGCACAAGCACATGAAGAGAAAAGATTGTATATGCACAACAATAACAAGTCCTAGCCTCAAATTGTAGTCATTTATAGATCCTTAATAAACTAGTCAAAGTTGATTATACGTATATAGTGGCATAGTCAAAATTTAAGTTGGGAGGTTGGGAAAAATAAAAATAGATGAATGGAATTAATCATAAAAATATTAATATGTATGAATAATATATATGTAAAATAATGCAATTATCATACAAAATAAAATGTAAATGTAAATTGTAATTTATTTTTCATTCTTAGATTAATTTACTTAGTTGCTCTCAATATTTTTGAAATTTCTTCATGATTTTTTTTTTCCGATAATTTGATCAATCAAGATAAATTGAGAAAATAAATAAAATATAATCGTGTTAAAAATATAACTACATGCCTGGGAAATTTCATACTAAGTGTATTGATGCTTTAAAAAAATTTATAAAATTTATTTAAATTTTGAGTTTATAACGAAAACCTAAAGGTAAAATGTAAGACTTACAAGAAATTATATATCAAGTTGGGTAGGTAGGATGAAGAAAATAATGTTTATAAACTTGTTAAGACTAAGGAAATGAAATAAAGAGACTTGCATGGCATCCAATGCATTAATGGTAGAAATCAAAGAATGTTACTAGAAGTATATATGTAGAGTAGACTTAAGAAGCATGAGGACTAATATGGAAATGACATAAAAGAGTGGGGAGTGATGTGGACTTCTAGCCCGTTCATTCCTTTTTTGTTTTTTTAACAAGATAGAAATTCTATTCTAGACTAATCTAAGTATGTATGTAAGTGAAACTCTCTCGTGAAGACTTGAACCCTGGCTCTTACCCAGACACCCCACAAGCACTTATACTTATGGAGTGACCATCACACTAAGGATATGCGGTAGTAGCCCATTCATTCCTAATAACACTAAATTACTAAATTATTGAAGGTTGTACTAAATTACTAATAACACTAGCTCCTTCGTCAATGACAAGAATGAGAGAATATTTACAGCATCATCATTATACACAAATAAGAAAGTTAACTAACTCAAGCATGAGAGAAGCTTCGGCAGACGTCAAGGACGGACCAAGTGGGGGCCCAAGCCCCCCGTCGATTTTTTTTTTTTTTTAGTTATTATATATTTAATTTTTGTAGTTGGACCCCCTTCCAAAACCTTAGACTCAATTCTCCTCAATAAGTCTAGTTAGCCTCACCCAAATAACAATTATCTAACCCAAACTTCCTATGCCTCACCCAAATAACTATCTTACCCGATAGTTAGCCTCACCCAAATAGTGATTGTATTTTAGCAAAAAAAATTATTTTACAAACAAAGAACCAAAAAATCATGTGTTATTGGAGAAGCAAAAGCTAAATTTTTTGTAACTACAATATCAGTTGACTGTAGCAAGTCGTTAAAAATAAAATACAATATTTTATTAAGATTATATATTTTCCTTTAATTAAAAAACTCAAATTCTCTCTTCCTTTATTATTTTAATGTGTTATTTATATTATTTTAAATGAAATGATAAAAAAATAGAATATTTGATATTATGTTTATTATAAAGTGAGATGGTAAAATAGATAAAGTAGTTTTTTGAAGTGCTAAAAGCTAAAATTTTTATTACCACCATGCTCTAACTCAAAAAAAAAAAAAAAAAAAAAAAAAAAAAAAAAAAAAAAAAAAAAAAAAATTCCTAACCTGCCTAGTATTAAACAAAACTTTAGTTTGCTTTTGTTTTTGTCTATGTTGGCAAATAATTGCATCTTAATGTATTTGAAAACAACAATTTTGTGTATTTATAATTTTTTACTACTATATGAAAATCTATTTAAAGTTTTTTTTTTTTTTATATTCTAGGCCCCGCTAACTTGAAATCCTAAGTCTATCTCTAGTCGAAGTTATACTGATACTACCTCAGTAATATGATTTACCATGATTGTGCAAATATTTTGGAAGATCGTCCAAGTTTTGAACGACCATTTATCACTATATCAAATTCAATTAGGATAAAAGAACATAAAATCTTAGGCTTTAGGTACCTCCATATTCTGGTGCAAGATAACCAAAAGTACCAGCTACTCGCGTCGATACGGGGTTCTTCCCATCAGGCGCAATTTTAACCAAACCAAAATCTGCAACCTTGGCCCTCATATCATCCCCAAGAAGTATGTTGGAAGGCTTTAAATCTCTATGAATGAAAATTTGGGGAGCTAAAGTATGCAGGTATTCCACTCCCCGTGCCACATCCATCGCTATCTGAATCCTCTGCTTCCAAGTAAGAAGAGAATACCCATTCTCACCCAAATCAAACAAATGTTGTGTTAACGTCCCTTGTGGCATATACTCATATACCAAGAGCCTCTCGTTGCCATTGATACAGCTTCCTAAAAGAGAAACCAAATGAATATGCCTCACTCTAGTAAGGACTGAAATCTCTACCTGAAAATCATTGATTCCTTTGCTACCCCTTGCAGCAGATTCCATCCTTTTCACAGCAACTTTAGTTCCATCATGGTATTCTCCTTTGTAGACTACTCCAAAACCTCCCCTACCCAGCATGTTGTCTTCATTGAAATTGTTCGTCACCCGTTTTGGTGCTGGTTTTGGCCGTGGGTATGGGTATGGTGCTGGTTTTTTTTTTTTTTTTTTCCCCTGGTGGTGGTGAATTTGTGACTGATGTGGTGGTGGTGATTTTGGTGGCCGTGGGTGATGTTCACGGGGAATAGTGTGGTGTATTGTAAATGATGGTAATTGATGATATATTATTTTATTATATAGAAATATTATTTTAATGAGTAAAATAGGAAAATAGAAGTTGAGTTGTTGAAGATATTGTAAAATGGTATGGTATTAATAATAAAGTGACTTTTTGAGATAGTAAAATAGAATAGAATTAGGGTTCCAGCTGTGGATGCTCTAATGGGACCATTATGAAGGCTATACTAAATTACTATTTACACTCCATCGTCAATGACAAGAATGGGAGAATATTTACAACATTATCATTATATACGCAAATAAGAAAGTTCACCAAATTTAGTATCAAAGAAGCCTCGGCCGACATCATACTAATACTACCTCAGTGAAATGATTTTCCCTGATTGTACAAATATTTTGGGAGATCGTCCAAGTTTTGAACAACCATTTATCAATATACTCTATCAAATTCAATTAAGACACAAGAACATAAAATTCTAGGCTATAGTTACCTCCATATTCTGGCGCAAGATAACCAAATGTCCCAGCTACTCGCGTTGATACAGGGTACTTCTCATCAAGCGCAATTTTAACCAAACCAAAATCTGCAACCTTGGCCCTCATATCATCCCCAAGAAGTATGTTGGAAGGTTTTAAATCTCTATGAATGAAAATTTGAGTAGTTAAACTATGCAGGTATTCCACTCCGCGTGCCACATCCATCGCTATTTGAATCCTCTGCTTCCAAGTAAGAGGTGAACACCCATTCTCACCCAAATCAAACAAATGTTGTTTTAACGTCCCTTGAGGCATATACTCATATACCAAAAGCCTCTCGTTGCCATTGATACAGTATCCTAAAAGTGCAACCAAATGTCTATGCCTCACTCTAGTAAGGACTGAAATCTCAGCCTGAAATTCATTGATTCCTTTGCTACCCATTGCAGCAGATTCCATCCTTTTCACTGCAATCATAGTCCCATCATGGTTTTCTCCTTTGTAGACAACTCCAGAACCTCCTCTACCCAAAATGTTATCTTCATTGAAATTGTTGGTCACCTGTTCTAGAACTTCAATCGAAATTTCAACATTCGGTACACTAGTTGTGCCTCCATTTTCAGGATTCTTTACACTTCCAAACTTCCTATGCTTGCTACTAACGTACCATTTAATCGAGAAAGACAACACAACCACAGAAAATATGATCACAGCAATAACTATACCAGCAATTATACCTGGCGAGACAGGAGTACCACTTGACTTCGTTCCAGCCGTATTCCCATTCTTCTGAATCAAAGGATTACCAGTCGTAATTAGATTCACAGAATCTCCAAATTTTGGTATCGACCCTGAGAGGTAATTGTTCGAGACATCAAGAACCTGAAGTGTTGTTATGTTGGTCAAAGCATCCGGAATGGAACCCATCAAATTATTATTATCCAGATACAAATAACTCAAGGATGTGACTCCGAAGGAATTTGGTAAAGTGCCATTGAGTTTGTTGAAAGAAAGTCGCAGATCGTCAAGATTCTGGAAGGAACCAAAGAAATCTGGTAAAGACCCAATAATGTTTGCACTGCTAGCATAGAAAATGGCTAAACTAGTGGCCTCAATCAACTCGGTGGGGATGGTCCAAGGTGTAAGATTAAGGTTTTGGCTCAAGGTTAAGATCCGTAGGCTTGTGAGTCCTTGGAAGAAACCTGAAGGAATAGAGGAGAAATTGTTGTTGTCAAGGTAAAGTTGTTGGAGAGAAGTGAGGTTGGCAAGGGAGGGGATTGGTCCAGAGAGAGAGTTGCCTTGGAGAGAAAGAGTGGTGAGTCGGGTGAGAGTGCCAAGATTGGAAGGAAGAGTCCCTGTGAGAGACTGATTAACTAAGTTGATGGAGGTGACACGGTTGCTTCCATCGCACCTAACGTTTTTCCACTTGCAGCAGCCTGTGGTGGTGGACCAACCGCTTGGGGCAGTGCCAAAGGAGCCTAGGAGCTTGGTCATGACTACGGCATCATCAGCAGACGTAAGAGTTAGAAAGGAGAAAATGAAGGTGGAGAGATAGATCAGCCGAACCATTTGAGATTGAGAGAAAGAGAAATGGGTTTGAAGTCTGGCAGTCTTGATGTTCAGTTTGATTTAGTTTGGGTTGTTGGGTTTTATATAGGACTTTTTTCATTTTTTGTACGCAAGAAAGGAGGGTAATATGAACCATGTTGGAAGGGTCAAGTTAACTGTGTTAAGTTTTAAGTTTTTTTTTTTTTTTTTTTTTTTTTTTTTTTTCTTTTTTTTTTTTAATTTTTAATTTGGTTAAAAACTGTGTTAAGTTAAATTAGGAGAGCCAAGTTACCGTTAAAAATTAAAATTCTGCTGAAACACATTTTAAGACCTCTATCCAACATAGTAATCACTGAACTGGTTGGATTCCTTGTGTCAAACTCGAAATTTACATTGTATTTATTTTAATTTTAAAAGATTAATGGTTTTGCATTTAATTTTATCACTATTTACTTAATAGTATTTTCTAAATTTATTTTTGTTCTAGAATTATGCTTTTACATCAATAAATATGAAAATGAAATTTGTAACTTTATATTAAAAAGGACTTTTTTATTTTAAATTAAAATGCTTTTTATTTGAAAGACTAATAAACTCAATTTTTTAAAGATTGTTTATATTTATTATTCTCTATTTACTTTATAAAAATAATGAAATTTCATTTGAAAGTTGTTTTAATTGCTTTATATTTTTTAAGGGTAAATTTCCATATTTTTACACATTTAATACATTTATTTGTATTTTAATTAATGAGAAATTATTGTGTACTCTCGGAGTATTATAAATGCATACTTCCTCCTCTCATATAAATGGTAGGTCCCACTAATTAAATTCATGGTGGGACCTACCATTCATGTGAGAGGGGGAGTGCACATTTATGATACTCCGAAAATACCTAATAATTTTCCCTAACTAATATTAAATTAATTTTGTCATCATCACGGTTTGACCTTGATTGAACCTCGGTTCGACCTCGATTGAACCTCTGTTCAATCTTAAAAACCTTGAACCTCTTATTTCTCCAATTCTTTGAACGGTCCGGGTTTAAAAACCTTGATATTAGTGCATATATATTAGAAAAATGTGTCAAATTTATATATTTGAGCCCAAAAACTACCCACATCAATTAATTTATAAATGTGTATATTTACATTTTTTTTTTTAGCAATATAATGAAATGTAGTATAAACTAGATAATTTGATGTGGGTGTTTTTGAAAAATAGCTGTGTAAAATAAATAGAATAAGTTTTTTTTTTTTTTTTTTTGAGAAATACACACACACATATATAGGAGAAGGAGGATGAGATAAGAGAATACACTCACACGCCAACACCAAAACTGCATGTAACAATTAGTGTCGCGGAACAAGTGATAAACCAATAAAATAAGTTCTTACGTTAAAATAGATGTAAATTTTTGCGCATTAATGTGAATGCTCTCTTAACTTCCAAGCATTTATTCAGTCAGAGAGCCTTCTTTGGACTTAGAAATATCACCATCCAAATTAAATGAGCCTTAATTTTGAATAAGAGTTCCAACTAATCCAATGACTTGACTGCTCTTAAGAATTGACCACAAAACCCTTATCGTGAATAATGTCAATTGTAGAAACGAATAGCGTATTCTGCTTTAAATTTGATAGAGTTCCAATTAATCCAATGACTTGACTGCTCTTAAGAATTAGACCCAAACTCATCGTCGTGAAATAATGTAAATTTTATGAGCAAATATCATATTCTGCTTTAAATTTTGATGAAGAGTTCCAACTAATTCAATGACTTGACTGCTCTCAAGAATTATTACCCCAAACAGATCTGGCAATACAAACAATAAAAAAAGTTTCAATCCAATTTGGCTGCCAGGTCTTTGATAAACTTTTCTTTCCAAAGCTCAAAGCGTGTACACTAGGATACAAGGGATATCGTAGTTATAACTTAAGCATACATATATATATATATATATACATATATATTTTCCATTTCTTTTTTTAAGAAGCGGAAGAGAAGAGATATAATCATATTCTTTAAGAAAATGCATTATTATACAAGTTAACTTTTTTTTTTTTTGGTGAAATTATACGAGTTAACTTTAACTCTTCAAAGTTGAGTTTTAGGTTCGTTCATGTTCATGGTACAAGTGCCCGTTTGGTTAGGCTTTTTTGGACCCAAAAAGCACGATTGCCAATTCCATATTGCAATTTTTGCGAATGGCTAAGACTTTTGAAAGTTGCGTTTTGGGGCCAAAACGCGAAAATTTCACTTTTTTCGTATTGGACCATCAAGCAATACAAAGACACAGCAAAAGTACTGTAGAAACATTCTCCCTTGTCCTTAAATTAACCACACATTTTTTTTCATAAACCCAATTTTGCCCTTCTTTCCTAAGTACCCGTTTGGGTACTGATTATTGCGTCCATGTTTGGACGCAAAACACATTTTAGGCTTTATTTTTTTTTCTTTTTCTTTATCTTTTTTAAACTAGCGCCTATTACATTGTTCATAGAACATGAACAGTGCAAATAAACAAATAAACAGTAACCCGCGCGTGTACAGTCATTTTTCTTTTATTATTTTCAGTTTTTAGCAAAAATAAGTATATCCAAACTCATTTTTGTTCCACCACTTTCTCACTTTTCTTTGTTCCACCACCAGTAGCCTCTCTCTCTCCGCCCTCAAAAGACCTTCCAACCCATTCACATTTCACACCCATGTTTTTTCCTTTCATTTTCTTTTCTTTTTGGGTGAATTTGGGATTATATTTTTATTTCTTGAGAAGATGTGGATGTATGTGCTTGGCTTTTTCCTACACCAGTGCTCTTCCTCTCACTCGGTGCTCAAACTACTTCCGAAAAATCTTACCCTTTTTTTTTTCATTTTCTTTTCTTGTTAGGCGAATCTGGGATTGCATTTTTTTTTTTTTTTATTGAGTAGATCTGGATTTATGGGTTGTGTTTGAGTAGCAAAGTCCTTGAAAGAGTGTTGTTATTGTGTTAGATGTATTGTGATTGGTCTATGTTTGATCAGAAAATACGTTAAATTCAGGAAGAGCGAAGAGATCAAATTAATAATATATTTTGTAATTTGTACTTTTTGGAAATTTGAACAAATCGCCAATCACTCAGCTTTTTTTTTTTTTTTAATTTGCTTTTTAAAAAATCTCAATTTAATACCGCACATTTTGAAATTGCCATTTTTTCAAATAACATAATATAAAAAAGTTGAACCAAACTCACCTTAAAAACTATTTATAATTGATCTTGAAATAATTTTTTAGCATTTTCTTTATACACACACACCATTAAACAACCACTCAAAAACTCATTCCAATATTATTTATTATAATTTGAGATCACGATTCAAAGAAAGCAACATTCCTTAAATTCATATCTTTGAGTTATTATGGGGGTGCAAATCTGAAATTTCAATATTCTAAATAGAAAATTGTGTACTAGTCTCCAAATCTTAAATATTTTTTCTCTTAAAATATGCATCAATTGTAGATTGTTTTCTTATTAAATTACCCACATATTAAAACCTGAATATTGAATTTTATATAGTAATTATATAGCCAATCTGGGTTACCAAATATATATATATATATAGCCAATCTTTTCACTTTAATTTTTGTTTTCAATATTCTAAATAGAAAATTGTGTAGTAGTCTCCAAATCTTAAATATTTTTTCTCTTAAAATATGCATCAATTGTAGATTGTTTTCTCATTAAATTACCCACATATTAAAACTTGAATATTGAATTTTATATAATAATTATATAGCCAATCTGGGTTACCAATATATATATATACATAGCCAATCTTTTCACTTAAAAAATTGTAAAATATTATTTATGTTCAAAAAAAAATAATAAAAGCAAACAATGTAAGTTTGTTTTTATCTTAATGCTTCAATAGTCTATAATTACACATACTAAAAACAATATTTGTTTTCTAAATTTAATTTCTTTTTTAGAAACAATAAGTTAGCTAGACTAGTTTAGTAACCTTTACTAAAATGTTAAATATAATATAAAACAGTAGAAAAACATGGTAGAGCTACAAGGGCCAAACCGACCATTTATCACTTTTCGCGGAATTTATTAGTCACATACCACTGTTTACAAAATAAATAGCAATATACCACTTTTTTGAAACTTGAGTTCATGAAATTCGAGTTTTCTATGTACAAGGTTTATAAATCAATCACGTCACTCAAACGATGGTTACACAATAAAATGTCATTCACGCATCTTGTTGAAAACATGGTGTGCAACATTAAAACAACTATCGATTAAGTGAAGGATCAACCACAAAAATGTCCAAATTTACACTCACATGGCCTCAATGTCACCAAAGGTGAAAAACTCCATTATGTACAAACATTTGACAAAAAGAAATTGAAAAAATAAATAAATAAATAAAACAATATCAAAACTTGTTAAAACCCCAATTCATAAACCTAGATTTGAATCTAAATGATTTTGTGATGTAAATGCAAGAAAATATCATGAGATTACCTTGATTTGATGAGTGAAAGATGTTGGAATCAAAGTTATGGTTAAACTGAAATTTGATAAAGTGTGAAATAGATAGGGTTTAGTTTACAAAGAGAAAGAAAATTAAAGGTCAAATCATTAAAATACATGTTTTAAATATGTCTGAGAATCTCAATTTATCTAGTGTCTATCGAGACATTTTGTTCGACCTTTGTTGGCCGAGTGTCTAATGAAAATGCTTGCAGTGCAAAATATAAAAGTTCGAACTCTCAGCTCTCACAGAGATACTATATTAATTCACTCTCCACAAGTAAAAATTGCCCCAACAATGATCAAAAATACAGAAAAACATATCTTTGGCTCTTACCCAAGGAATTTAATATGTTTACAGGCGTTTGGACTAAAGTTGTTGGTTCTACATCGTTTGCCAACTTCATTGATCATTAGGAAGGCTCATGTCTTGGTCAGAGTCATAGATGTGCTCTACTCCATGAAAAGTGGGAAATTTGTGCTCTAATTTATGACATATTGGTTTCCACTGCCCTACAAGAGGGCTTAAGATGTTGACTACATATCCCATATCTGGTCTTTGGTATGGCTTGGGAGTAGTGCAACGTCCTGCTAGCTCAGCCACTCTGTATATGCTCTCCATGGTCTCCTCATCAGGGTTAATAGTTTGGTCAATTGCCTTGGCGATGCTCTCCTTGTTCTTTAGAATCCCACAGAACCATGTGACCAGATGAGGGTTATCATCTGGCAGAGTATCATCTACTGCTTTTCTTCCAGTAATCAGCTGCATCAAAACCACTCCAAATGCATATACATCCGCTTTGGTGGTCACTCTTCCTGTAGCTGTTGATAACGAAAGGAAGTCATCATACAAACTTGCAAATGGTTCAACTAGCGACATCTAACTAGAAAATAATTATTTGTGGTGAACATCGGTGTCAACATACTTGGTATGACACAAGCACATGAAGAGAAAAGATTGTATATGCACAACAATAACAAGTCCTAGCCTCAAATTGTAGTCATTTATAGATCCTTAAAAAATTAGTCAAAGTCGATTATACGTATATGGTGGCACAGTCAAAATTTAAGTTGGGAGGTTGGGAAAAATTAAAATAGATGAATGGAATTAATCATAAAAATATTAATATGTATGAATAATATATGTGTAAAATAATGCAATTATTATACAAAATAAAATGTAAATGTACATTGAAATTTATTTTTCATTCTTAGATTAATTTACTTAGTTGCTCTCAATATTTTTGAAATTTCTTCATGATTTTTTTTCCGATAATTTGATCAATCAAGATAAATTGAGAAAATAAATAAAATATAGAAGTGTTAAAAATATAACTACATGCCTGGGAAATTTCATACTAAGTGTATTGATGCTTTAAAAGAAATTATAAAATTTATTTAAATTTTGAGTTTATAACGAAAACCTAAAGGTAAAATGTAAGACTTACAAGAAATTATATATCAAGTTGGGTAGGTAGGATGAAGAAAATAATGTTTATAAACTTGTTAAGACTAAGGAAATGAAATAAAGTGACTTGCATGGCATCCAATGCTTTAATGGTAGAAATCAAAGAATGTTACTAGAAGTATATATGTAGAGTAGACTTAAGAAGCATGAGGACTAATATGGAAATGACATAAAAGAGTGGGAAGTGATGTGGACTTCCAGCCCATTCATTCCTTTTTTTTTTTTAACAAGATAGAAATTTTACTCTAAACTAATCTAAGTATATATGTAAGTAAAACTCTCTCCTAAAAACTTGAACTCTAGCTCTTACCCACACACCCCACAAGCACTAATACTTATAGAGTGACTATCGCACTAAAAGTATACAGTGGTAGCCCATTCATTCCTAATAACACTAAATTACTAAATTATTGAAGGTTGTACTAAATTACTAATAACACTAGCTCCTTCGTCAATGACAAGAATGAGAGAATATTTACAGCATCATCATTATACACAAATAAGACAGTTAACTAACTCAAGTATGAGAGAAGCTTCGGCTGACGTCAAGGATGGACCAAGTGGGGGCCCAAGCCCCCCGTCGATTTTTTTTTTTTTTTAGCTATTATATATTTAATTTTTGTAGTTGGACCCCCTTCCAAAACCTTAGACTCAATTCTCCTCGATAAGTCTAGTTAGCCTCACCCAAATAACAATTATCTAACCCAAAAACTTAACAAAAACATAAAAACATTCACAATAGTGATTGTATTTTAGCAAAAATAATTATTTTATAAACAAAGAACCAAAAAATCATGTGTTATTGGAAAAGCTAAAGCTAAATTTTTTGTAACTATAATATCAGTTGACTGTAACAAGTTGTTAAAAGTAAAATACAATATTTTATTAAGATTATATTTTTTCCTTTAATTAAAAAACTCAAATTTTCTCTCTTCCTTTATTATTTTAATGAGTTGTTTATATTATTTTAAATAAAATAATAAAAAAATAGAATATTTGATATTATGTTTATTGTAAAGTGGGGTGATAAAATAGATAAAGTAGTTTTTTGATGTACTAAAACCTAAAATTTTTATTACCACCATGCTCTAACTCAATAAAAATAAAAATAAAAATAAATTCGTAACCTACCTAGTATTAAACAAAACTTTATTTTGTTTTTGTTTTTGTCTTTGTTGGCAAATAATTACAACTTAATATATTTGAAAACAACAATTTTATGTATTTATAATTTTTTACTACTATATGAAAATCTATTTAGAGTTTTTTTTTTTTCTTTATTTTCTAACCCTCGTTAACTTAAAATCCGAAGTCCATCTTTAGTTCACGCTATACTGATACTACCTCTATAATATGATTTACCATGATTGTGCAAATATTTTGGAAGATCGTCCAAGTTTTGAACGACCATTTATCACTGTACTCTATCAAATTCAATTAGGATACAAGAACATAAAATCTAAGGCTTTAGTTACCTCCATATTCTGGTGCAAGATAACCAAAAGTCCCAGCTACTCGCGTCGATACAGGGTTCTTCCCATCAGGCGCAATTTTAACCAAACCAAAATCTGCAACCTTGGCCCTCATATCATCCCCAAGAAGTATGTTGGAAGGCTTTAAATCTCTATGAATGAAAATTTGGGGAGCTAAAGTATGCAGGTATTCCACTCCCCGTGCCACATCCATCGCTATCTGAATCCTCTACTTCCAAGTAAGAAGAGAACACCCATTCTCACCCAAATCAAACAAATGTTGTGTTAACGTCCCTTGTGGCATATACTCATATACCAAGAGCCTCTCGTTGCCATTGATACAGCATCCTAAAAGAGAAACCAAATGAATATGCCTCACTTTAGTGAGGACTGAAATCTCTACCTGAAAATCATTGATTCCTTTGCTACCCCTTGCAGCAGATTCCATCCTTTTCACAGCAACTTTAGTTCCATCATGGTATTCTCCTTTGTAGACTACTCCAAAACCTCCCCTACCCAGAATGTTATCTTCATTGAAATTGTTCGTCACCCGTTTTAGAACTTCAATCGAAATTTCAATATTCGGTACACTAGTTGTGCCTCCATTTTCAGGATTCACCACTCCTCCAAACTTCCTATGCCTGCTTCTAACATAACATTTAATCGAGATTAAAAACACAACCCCAACAAATATGATCACAGCAATAACTATACCAGCAATCATACCAGGCAAGACGGAAGTACCACTTGACCCCATTCCAGCGTTATTCCCAATCAAAGGATTACCAGTCGTAGTTAGGTTCACAGAATCTCCAAATTTTGGTATCAACCCAGAAAGGTTATTGTTTGAGACATCAAGAACCTGAAGTCTTGTTATGTAGGTCAAAGCATCCGGAATGGAACCCGTCAATTTGTTGTCACCCAGAAACAAATTCCTCAACGATGTGAGTTTTGCAAAGGCAGGAGAGATCGTCCCAACAAATTGCTGCTTAGCAAAATTGATAGTGATAATATTACCTTGTGAATCGCAGATAATGGAAGTCCAGCCAACGCAGGCGTTGTTACCTTTCCAAGATTTGGCTAGCTTGCTTGGATACCCAAATGCTGCAGCGATTTCAAGCAATGTGGTCACTTGGTCATCACAAGTACCTGGGGTGTTTTTACAGAAGCTATTGGTATCAAGAGTGTGATTAGTCACGCTAGATGGGAACTGTGGGTAAGGCCCTTGGAGCTCATTGTTGTCCAAGGAAACGTTTCTCAATGTGGCAATTGACATCAATGAGGCTGGGATGAGGCCTGTGAACTGGTTGTATCTGAGCTGAAGATCGAACAAACTTGTACAGTTTGACAAGTCTGGGATTGGACCAATGAACTCGTTATCGTATAGCCACACTTGGGACAACTGTGACATCGACGACAACACGTCGATGGTACCCGACAAGCCATTTTTCTGGCTGTTGAGCCTGAGGTTTTGAATCCTGGATCCTCCGAAGGATTGAGGTAAAGTGCCACTGAGATTGTTATAAGTAAGTCGGAGATGTGTAAGATTCGGGAAGGAACCAAAGAAATCTGGTAAAGACCCAAAAAGGTTTGTTTCGCTAGCATAGAATCTGAGTAAACCAGTGGACTGAGTCAGCTCGGTAGGGATGGTCCAAGGTGGAATATTTTGGTTTGCGCTCAAGGATAAGACCTGTAAGTTAGTGAGTCCTTGGAAGAAACCTGAAGGAATGGAGGAGAACTTGTTGTTGTCAAGGTAGAGAAGTCGAATAGAAGTGTGGTTGGCAAAGGAGGGGATTGGTCCAGAGAAAGAGTTTTCTTGGAGAGCAAGAGTGTCGAGTCGGGTGAGATTGCCAAGATCTGAGGGAAGAGTGCCTGAGAGAGACTGATGAATTAATTGGATTCCAGTGACACGGCCTCCGTCGCAGGTAACGTTTGTCCACGTGCAGCAGTCTGTGGTGTTGGACCAGCCGCTTGGGGCGGTGCTAAAGGAGGCTAGGAGCTTGGCCATGACTGCGGCGTCATCGGCAGATGAAAGAGTTGGAAAGGAGAAAATGAAGGTAGAGAAATATATCAGCCAAACCATTTGAGATTGAGAAAGAGAAGTGGGTTTAAAGTCTGGTAGTCTTGATGTTCAGTTTGGTTTTTGTTTGCGTTGTTCGGTGTTATATGGAACTTTCTTTCATTTTTAGACTTTTATATGGTTTTTGTTTTTGTTGTTTGGATACGGATTAAGTTGGCTGCGTTTTTTTTTTTTTTTTTTTTTTTTTTTTTTTTTTTCCGGCTGCTGCACGCCTCAAGAGGACAAATTCTACTCTTTATATATACTGTTCATGAAATCATGAATAGTAGCCTTATTTTGTTGACTTGTGGAAAGGAGGGAAACGTGAGCCGTGTTGGAAGGGGATCCGGATCCTCTCCATTTCAAAGTGAAATGGAGAGTGTCCAGTTAAGGGCTGAGATTGATTTAAAATAAATCTATGGCCTAAAATCTGCCACGTCATTTAAAAGGACTAACAAGAGACTTAACGAAGTTAAAAGCTAAACTAACGGTAGTTTCGTTTTCTTCTCTAAGCTTCTCCAGTTCTCCTTGCACCCACACAGTTGTGCACCAAAAAATTTCAAAGCCCCGCCATTAAAAGAACACGCATTTTTCCTTTTTTGAAAATCAAAATCTTCTCTACATCTCTGCTTTCTCTCGCACCGCTCTTTCTCCTCCAAACCTCCATAGCCATTGCCTAGCATCGTCACTGGAGCTGCCGGACATAACCAATTCAGAAAAGATCGGCCTTTGTCTGGTCAAAAAACCTCAAAATCATCTTTTATTCTCGTTGCTTCCAACCCCAAAGCCAGAAGCTTTCTTGCCATTTCCAACATCTGATATAGCAAAAAAGTTTTCTTCTCTTCTTCTATTTATTTATTTTTTGTATTTTTTACATCTTATTTGTATTTTCCTCTTCCTGAAAATGGGTCTATCTTTTTATGAGGTTGGATTTGGCACCATAATCTTTCTTATTTTTATAACCAAATCTTACCTGAAATGGTTTTATTCTGTTTTGAGATGAGAACATCTGATGTTGCAAGATTTGTATGATGATAGATTTGGCTTTGCAGGTTTGTTATAGGGGTGAGATTTGGGTGCTTTTATTTAGGGAAGAGACGGATCTAATGGGGACTTAGAGTTGGGGTTTGGAATTGTGAGTTTGGGGTTTATTTGCTATCATTGTTTTAATTTGTATTACTATCTTATTATCAATGTCTATAAACTTTACATATTAATTTTGATGGTTCCTTGTAGCTAATTTATGATGCTATTCATGTTGTGAGTTTGGGGTTTAATAGCTATCATTCCTTGTTTTAGTTTGTATCCTATTTATTATCAATGTCTATAAACTTTACATGGGATTGGGCTACCTAGATTGATATTGATGGTTCCCTGTAACTAATGTATGATACTGCTCATGTTTGTTGCCAAGCCAAAGTAAGATCATATAACGATATTACTCATGCTGGTCGCCAAGCCGAACTAAGATCATATAGTGTTAGCCATGTACTTTGTTACTTGAATATAGGTTCCACTGTTATGTTTGGTATACATTATATTTTTGTTGATATAATATTTTTTTTCATGGTGCAGAGATGGATGTGAAGTTTTGTTCTATTGCACAGTGGAAGAACATCTTGGATAGTATTTTTTACTTGAAAATTTTTTAGTTAGCATAGCTGAAAATTTGGATAAGTGATTGTATAGCCAAACATTAATTATAGCTGTCAATTTGGAAAACTTTTGTAACTAATGAAGTACTCAAACATGATAGATTTTGTGTATGTTTGAGTAACTTTTAGTTAAAGACTAATTATATGCAAATGATGAAAAATTTTATGCAATAGTACATTTCATTCTTATATATTATTTTCTATATGTGCATGATATGGTTATTCAAGGTGAAGGATAGTTATGCATTGTCTTCTTTTTTATGACTTTGTGGCTAACACGATAAGCCATCATCAATAGTCACAGTTAAAACACCTAAACTCACTGATTGAAGACAAATCAGCCACTGTGTGACCTATTCCACAGGAAGAAGGAAACCTAACAGTGATTGTAAGTAATTTGCGGTTTAGGTTTCATATTTTGGGACTTGTGTGTTTTGGATTTTGTGTTTTTTAGTTTCAGATTTGGGTAAATGTTTATGTTAGGTAGATTAATTGTGGAAATCAAGTACTGTTAGTTAGTTTGTTGTAGGGAAAGAAAGTTCCAAGCTTCACAAGGAAGATGGCTGGGAGGTCTGAGCAGGGGAGGGCATTTTTTGTTGGTGACAAGCATGAAAATGTGGCCCATCCCAAAAGGAAGAGAAGGCCACCGGAATGTGGACTTGTTAGTCAGCCTATTTACAAGAAGACTTTCAGAAGCACGGCAGCCCCACCAAGCACACCATGATCAAAGAAGCATGACATAGACAAACTTTATAGTCTATTTTTGGATACCACTAATTGTGTCTTTTCTAAGAATGCAAAAAAAAAAAAAAAAAGAACCGAGTGTATAACATTTGTTTACCTTTTGCACCACCATTAATTAACATGGATGGGAAACCTTAGATAATTTGGTAGATGTACTGATGGTAACACCAAAACATGGGAGGTGATATTATGGAATGAAATTATGCAGGTTTTTTTTTTTGTTCATGGAATTGTTATCAGATGTGTGGAAACTCACTTCCTGGAATAAGCATCTTTGCTATAGTTACATTGTAATTTAGTACAAAACTACTTGGAAAATTTTGCTAGTTATGAGCTGATTAGTTTGTAATAGACCTTGATGTTAGTGTGATGCATTAATGATAGAATAGCTGCATAAAAATCATGAATGATGACTGAGTACAATGTAAAATATATGGTTCAAGTTAATGACTTTTCAATTACACCTAAGCTTTAATCATTGTAGGAGCCAACTTTGCTTCTGCTATATCTGGTTTTGATGAAAATGCTGCTGTTGTCTCAGGAGTTGGAATACTTGTATGTTAGAATTCCTTCAAAAATATACAATTTGAGATTTCATGAACTAAGTGCCATGTTTATTTATTTATTTTAATCTATCAAAACAGACAATCCATCAAATGGGTGACAAAGTACATTACAAATCATAACAATAACATTAAAATGTAAAGTTGATCCAAATTAGATACAATTTTGGCAAAATCATTTTGTGCTCCACTCTAGCCCCATTGCATCATATCATAAGAGTCACAATAATTACAAATGCAACCCACTATAATAACAACGCAATCCTCAACTTTTTCTCCTCCTTGTGGTGTACAACTAACTCATCTTGATCAACTCTATATTTATCAATCTTTTGCATGTGTTCTTGTAGTTGACATATAACTCTGTTCAAACCAACAAAAAATGCGCTCCCCTATTCAAACCTCCCAGCTCTCTTCTTGGTGAAGCTTGGAACATTCTTTTCCTACAACCAACAAACCAGTAGGTAACACATTATATTTTGGCAACTTGAGCACACGTGAAAAGGTTATTATAGAACATGTAAAAAATTAAAAAATCAATTCAATTTCAACTATTAGTTCCATTTAAAGATATATAGGCGGGGGACACAAGGATCACATTGTGCTGGTTTTGAAATTAATGGTTGAGCGACCAAATTGAACTTTTACCAATACTTAACATTTTTCTAATATCTTTCCTTGAAACAAGTTCCCATATATGGCATCTTATATACAATGTTGACAGTCTAGTGAGCATTCATGCAACTTAAGAAAAAACAGAGCAAACTAACACCTAATTTTCATTCTTTAAACAGAGCAAACTAACACCAACATGAGTAATATCGTTATATGATCTTACTTCGGCTCAGCAACCAACATGAGTGGTATCATAAATTAGTTACAGGGAACCATCAATATCAATCTAGGCAGCCCAATCCCATGTAAAGTTTATAGACATTGATAATAAATATGATACAAACTAAAACAAGGAATAATAGCTATTAAACCCCAAACTCACAACATGAATAGCATCATAAATTAGCTACAAGGAACCATCAAAATTAATATGTAAAGTTTATAGACATTGATAATAAGATAGTAATACAAATTAAAACAATGATAGCAAATAAACCCCAACTCTAAGTCCCCATTAGATCCGTCTCTTCCCTAAATAAAAACACCCAAATCTCACCCCTATAACAAACCTGCAAAGCCAAATCCATCATCATACAAATCTTGCAACATCAGATGTTCTCATCTCAAAACTAAATAAAACCATTTCAGGTAAGATTTGGTTACAAAAATAAGAAAGATTATGGTGCCAAATCCAACCTTATAAAAAGATAGACCCATTTTTAGGAAGAGAAAAAATACAAATAAGATGTAAAAAATACAAAAAAATAAATAGAAGAAGAGAAGAAAACTTTTTTGCTATATCAGATGTTGGAAACAGCAAGAAAGCTTCTGGCTTTGGGGTTGGAAGCAACGAGAATAAGAGATGATTTTGAGGTTTTTTTGACCAAACAAAGGCCGATCTTTTCGGAATTGGTTATGTCTGGCAGCTCCAGTGACGATGCTAGGCAGTGGCTATGGAGGTTTGGAGGAGAAAGTAAAACAGAGATGTAGAGAAGATTTTGATTTTCAAAAAAGGAAAAATGCGTGTTCTTTTAATGGCGGGGCTTTGAAATTTTTTGGTGCACAACTGTGTGGGTGCAAGGAGTACTGGAGAAGCTTAGAGAAGAAAATGAAACTAACGTTAGTTTAGCTTTTAACTTCGTTAAGTCTCCTGTTAGTACTTTTAAATGACGTGGCAGATTTTAGGCCATGGATTTATTTTAAATCAATCTCAGCCCTTAACTGGACACTCTCCATTTCACTTTGAAATGGAGAGGATCCGGATCCGTTGGAAGGGCCCAAAAAAAAATGGGGCATGTGAATGCTCTTATTCATTCAGAAAGTCTTCTTGGACTTGTGGAAATATTACTACCCAAATGGACTGTAATTTTGATTAAGAGCCCCAACTAACCAATGACTTAACTGCTCTTAAGAATGGGCCACAAAAGCCTCACCATAAATAATGTAAGTTGTAGAAACAAATAGCGTACACTAACCAGTGACTTAACTGCTCTTAAGAATTGGCCGAAAAACCTCATGTGAATGCTCTTATTCATTCAGAAAGTCTTCTTGGACTTGTGGAAATACTACCATCCAAATGGACCGTACTTTTGATTAAAAGCTCCAACTAACCAGTGACTTAACTGCTCTTAAGAATGGGCCACAAAAGCCTCACCATGAATAATGAAAGGTGTAGAAACAAATAGCGTACACTAACCAGTGACTTAACTGCTCTTAAGAATTGGCCACAAAAGCCTCACCGTGAAATAATGTAAATTTTATGACCAAATATCATATTCTGCTTCAAATTTGGATGAAGAGTTCCAACGAATTGCAATGACTGGACCAGGCACGCCCAACAACTTTGAAGGTTTTATTTTATGTGAAATTTTTTAAGTAGAACTTTTTTATCCATAAATCCTTTTTTAGGTTCAATTTATTTTTCAATTTTTCTCTCTTTTTGAAGTTTTTCGTATCCGGATAAATATGTTCTAGTAGACATTTATAAAGAGTAATATTTATAGATAAATAAAATACAATATATAATTAAAATTGATAATTTAACTAAAAATAAAATTTAAAGTATAGAATAATAAAACCTAGTTACTATAATTTTTTTAAAGTCGTGACCACTTTAAAGTCTAAATTTGAACAAATTAAAATTAATTTAATATATAATTTAATAAATTAATGTCACTATAATATAAATGAGTTAATATAATACACATCAAATTATTAGTTGGTATAATAATTTGTAATAATTGATAAAGTGAGAAATCGTGTTCAGATTAAAAAAATAAAAAAGTTGAGCCGTGTTGTGGGCTGTACTCCTATGAGGTATCATCCTATGGCTAAGGTTTTTATTTTTTAATTTTTACAAACCATCCTATGGCTAAGTTTTAAAGAAAAAAACGTGTCCTATCAAACGTGTCTAGTGATGGGATTCCCATCAAATAACCGTGCAGTAAAACAAACTAAAAAAAATATAAAATTTAAGTTAAATAAATAAAAGAATCTGACTCTTCATTTTCGGGAAGACAGAGCACCTCTCTGAAGGTTACCTTTGGTGTACGCTTCCCCTTTTATTTTGAATTTCCTGTGAATGGAAGAAAATCAACGAAGAAAAATTTCACTGACTGACTGATTTATTGAAAAAGATCAAGAATCAAGATAAAGATGAAGAAAAAGGAGGGAAGAATATAAATGGAGGGGTAGAGAGATAGAAAGACGAGAGATTTTTCTTTTATTTTTGAGATTTATACTTTCTATTTCTGTATATTTTAAAATAATTTTGTTGTGTTATTAATGAATTTATTTGGTATTAATTTTGATTTAGCATATTTTAAGAATGAGGTAATAAATTTGTTTTTTAAAATTTAATTTTGTTAGCTGAAATTTAACTTTTTTTTTTCTTTTTAATTTTCTCCATTTTAGGATACAATTAGGCCTTTTTAATGCATTTTATTGACCAATAAAAATGCTTAAAATTTTTTTAATTAAGATATATAGATAAATATATTATATATATAATTTTTTTTTTACAAGTGGGGCCTTCTTTTATATAGGGGTTTTAGGCGATTACATCAATTGCATTACCTATAGAGCCGGTCCTGGACTTGACTGCTCTTCAAAATTATTACCCCAGCCAAAAAGATCAGGCAATACAAAACATTTCAGTCCATTTTTGCAATAGGTCCTTGATAAACTTTTCTTTCTAATGCTCAAAACGTGTACACTGGGATACAAGGGATAGCGTAGTTCTGTATTTGACCTACTAATTATAAGACATTTGGATCAAACCTTCAATTCATTTTAGGGCCAAAATGGGTTGTTGCCCTTTTCACAAAAAAAAAAAAATCAGCATGTTGCCCCATTTCCCAAACTAATTAGGAAAATACCCTTCTTTTGAAACTCGATTTTCTCAAAATTGAGTTAAATAATAAAAAAAAATCCCTAAATCCTTAAGAGGATCCAAGTTTCAAAACCCTTGGCTCAACAACCAACAAAAATAGTTTTCAAACCTAAACTGGATTTACTAGTCTAACTAGGTTAATCGTGAACCGCTAATGAAACCGTTTTTATTTATACATATGTGTGTGTGTGGGTGTGTGTGTGTGTGAGAGAGAGAGAGAGAGAACTGGACATGTAAGAAATATGGAGTATTATTAAATTTACATGATTTATAATTCTAAACTTTTATATCACCTCTCTCTCTCTCAATGTATTTAATATAACTGTACGGTCATCAACCCAGTTGAAGCTATCCAGCCACGCAAGCCCAACACTACAACGCCACGTGGCCGAAAGCACTCGGTCAGAACTTATGGGTTCCCCGTGTAACGTCTAGTGCACGGCTGAACCTGTTGCCCCCGCCGGGCAACAGACTCAGCCGCGGATCTTGTCCCGATGCCATCACTTTCACTCAACTACCCCCTGACATCCACTCTGGAGCCATGGTATTGGGCCTCCCTTTCCATTGCCTAGGGAGCGCCCCCGCCGTGCAACAGGCCCAGTCAGGGAGCTAAGCCCAATGCCATTATCCAAGCTGTGGTATTGGACCAACTGACGTCCACTCCAGAGCGATGGTATTGGACCCCCGCCCCCACTGCCTAGGGATGACTCAGCCGTGCAACAAGCCTCACGGCGGGCCTAGTTCCCAAGCCACTGACGTTACCCCACTCTCATTAATTGCCCCCACTACGGAGAAAGGAGATTGGACCCTCCCCTCCACTGATCAGGAAGACCATCATGCAATCACCACAACCTGGCCTATAAATATGCGAAGAAGATTCAAAGTGAGGGGTTGGTAACCTTGGGAAGAAAGGGGGAAATATAGAGAACCAGAGAGGAGGGCTCTGATATTCGTACTTGCTAACATAGGATTGCCCACTGTAGGAAACTCAAAAGCCCACCATACAAGTAAATTGTGAGCCCAAACACGTGTCCGGCCCAACCGACCCAGATTTGGTTCGCACAATTGGCGCCGTCTGTGGGAATCTCCTACCAAGTTGTGGTCCTGTGTGGAAACACACTGAGAGATGTCTGGGAATAGGCGGGGGAGCCATGCGGAGAACGGTTCTGGAAGGTCCTCGCAAGGGTCCACGTGGCGAGAAAGAAGGCAGAAGAGGCAGGAGGATAGAAGGAACGAGGGGGCAGTAGAATCCGAGCTCGGAGACGAGTCGTACTAGACCCTCCGGACAATGTCCGATGCCTCAGGGCGCAGCCGCCATGACTGGAGAGATCGGGAGCTCGAGCGGAGGAATCAAGAAGTGTAGCGCCTGCGCAGGGAAGTAAGGGATTTGGAACTGTAGGGACGGGAGAGGCGTAGGAGAAGAGATCATGAGGACCGAGCAGAAAGGTCAGCCAGCGTTGGAGAGCGGCACGCGACGGGGTCCCATCAGTCTGTGTCTCGATGGCGCCGCGAGCGTTCGCGGAAGCATGAAGACCGTGGGTCGGTTTCCCCGGATGAGGAGCGACCACAGAACGCAGCCATAGACCCAATGGGCCGAGCATTGCGACAGGAAGCCCGGTCCCCATTCACGAGGGACATCGAGGAGGCGCCTATGCCGAGCCGGTTCACGCGACCCTCATTTAACTCCTACACGGAAAAAACCGACCCGGTTGAGCATGTAAGTCATTATATTCAAATGATGTCCCTCCACGCACAGAATGGCCCACTGATGTGTAAGGTTTTCCCTTCAAGTCTCAGACCCACTGCCTTAAGGTGGTTTAACGGATTAAAGAAGGGCTCCATCCGCAGTTTCTCGAAGCTGATTCAGGACTTCGGGGCAAGGTTTATGAAGTGCAGCCGGGTTCCACAGCCCGTAGACGCGCTGCTGTCAATGAAGATGGAGGCTGAGGAGACCCTCCACAACTATGCCAGCCGGTATTGGGAGTTGTACAATGAGATTGGTGGGGGTAACGAAAAGATCGCAGCAAGCACATTTCGAATGGGGCTACCAGAGGAGTCCGGACTGAGGGAATCGTTGACCCTGAGACCACCCGAGGATATGCGGCAACTAATGAGGCGCATCGAGGAGTACAAGCGACTGGAAGATGACAGGCTCCAAGCTAAGGGGAAGGCCCCAGTTGTCAATTATCCTCGGAGCTCTGGCTTCATCCCCAGACCGAGGAAGGATCCGAGGGTCCAAGAGCATGGTCGTGATATTAGGGTGGTCAGCGCGGTATTTAAGGAGCCCGTGCACAAGATTGTCGACAGGATAAAGAATGAGCCGTACTTCAGGAGGCCGAACAAGATACCGGGTGACCTATTGAGGAGGAATCAGAACTTGTATTGCGCCTACCATAGAGACAAAGGGCACACCATGGAGCAGTGCAGGGTGTTGAGAGACCATTTGGAGCAATTGGTGAAGGCTGGCCATCTGAAGGAATTTCTTGCCGATTCTAAGGACCAAGGGATAATGCTAACGGATCGGGTGCGCCGAGACACCCTCCCTCCTCCTCTAAGAGTGATAGAAGTCATCCACACCGCACCCAGACGTCCGAAGGGGACGATTAAGGGAAGGATACTGGCCGTGGTATCTATGGAAGGCAACAATACCGAACATCCACCTAGAAAGAAACCGAGGTATCCTCAACAACCCATAACATTTGACGACTACAACCTGGAAGGGACTGTTCAGCCGCATCAAGAAGCTTTAGTGGTCTCGGCCCGTGTAAGGGGTTTCCAAGTAAAGAGGATCATGATAGACCAAGGGAGTGGGGTTGACGTAAGGTACCCGGACCTATACTGGGGGCTTGGCCTAAATAAGAAGGACCTGTCAGCATAAGACACGCCGTTAATGGGGTTGGACGGTCACCTCGTGAGGCCGGAGGGGCAGATCTCGCTCCCGGTTAACATGAAAGGTAAGGAAGTGGTCGTAACATTCATAGTAGTCAGCTCTTACTCTCCGTACACAGCAATCCTTGGAAGACCGTGGATACATGACATGGAGGCCGTGCCATCCACCTTGCACGTCAAAGTCAAATTTTTGACCAATTACGGGGTAGCGATGGTAAGGGGCGACCAGCAGGCGGCCAGACAATGCGTGGTAGCCGTGGCCCATAAACAAGCCAAGCAAAAGGCTGAAGGGAAGGAAGATGTATTATAGCAATTACAGCAGAACCAACCGGGCAGAAAGGGCCCGGCAGAAGGGCTGGTGAAAGTGAGAATACTGCCGGGCGAGGAGAGGAGTTTCCAAATAGGGGAAAGCTTGGATGGCCGGGCAAGGGCAGAGTTGCTGCTTTTTATCGTACAAAATTTGGATGTGTTCGCCTGGAGTCCATACGATGTGCCTGGGGTTGACCCGGAATTTATAGTTCACAAGCTGAACGTGGATCCCTTATGCATCCCGAGGAGGCAAAAGCCAAGAAGGTTCGCGAAGGAGCACGTGGAAGCCATCAAACAAGAGGTCGAGAGACTGAAAGAAGCGGGAGCTATAAAGGAAGCTTTCTTTCCAGAATGGCTCGCAAACACGGTGGTTGTAAAAAAGAAGAGCGGCAAGTGGCGAGTTTGCGTTGACTTCACGGACTTAAACCAGGCATGCCCAAAAGATCCTTTCCCGATGCCGAGAATTGACCAATTGGTAGATGCCACATACGGCTTCCCGAGGATGAGTTTTCTTGACACCTTCCAAGGCTACCACCAGATCGCCCTGGCCACCGAGGACCAAGGAAAGATGGTGTTCATAACGCCCAACGCCAACTATCACTATGCGGTAATGCCGTTCGGCTTGAAGAACGCGGGAGCAACCTGTCAACGAATGATGATGAGGATGTTTAGGGATAAGATCAAGCACACGGTTGAAGTATACATTGATGACATGGTGGTAAAAGTGGACGGGAAGGGCAACACATAGACGACCTCAAGGAGGTACTTGAAGTGCTTCGGCGGCACCGTCTGCGCCTCAACGCCGACAAGTGTGCTTTTGGAGTAGCGTCTGGCAAGTTCCTAGGCTGCCTAGTTACAAAGAAAGGGATTGAAGTCAACCCGGATCAGATCAAGGCCGTGCAATGCCTCAAGACGCCGAGCAATCCCAAGGAGGTGCAGAAGTTGACTGGCATGCTGGCCGCTCTCAATCGATTTATTTCCAAGTTCGCGGACCGATGCCAACCTTTCTACCAGCTTTTAAGGAAGTGAAGGGGTTTTCACTGGGACGAGGAGTGCAATAGGGCGTGCCAAGACCTTAAGGAATACCTTGGACGGGCACCTACGTTGACGGCACCAAAACCAAGGGAGGACCTGTATATGTACCTTTCGGTTTCCGAGCATGCTGCCAGCGCCGTACTACTAAAGGATACTACATCAGCAAGACTTTTGTTGACGCCGAGACTAGATACCTGCTGTTGGAGAAACTAGTATTGGCACTTGTGCATTTTACTAGAAAGCTGCCACACTACTCCAAGGCACACACTGTCCACGTCCTCACGGAGTACCCACTTTAGTCGTTACTAAGAAGGTCTGACTTCACAGGAAGGATAACTAAATGGGGAACTCGGCTAAGTTCTTTCGACATCAGGTACAGGCCGAGGACCTCGGTGAAAGGACAAGTGCTTGCAGACTTCATTGTCGAGTTCACGCCGAAAGGCGCAGATATGATTTGCGTCACCGAAATCCGGCCGTGGAAGATATTTGTGGATGGCGCGTCCAATGCGGTAGGAGCGGGAGCGGGAATTGTGATTATTACGCCGGAAGGGCTCAAGTTGGAACACTCTTTCAGACTGGGTTTCAGGGCCTCCAACAATAAGACCAAATATGAAGCCATGCTCTCCGGACTCAGGGTCGTCAAGGATCTGGGGGCTAAAGAGGTGGAGGTTTTCTCGGACTCTCTGCTAGTAGTTAACCAGGTGCTTGGGAATTTTGAAGCTAAAGACGCACGGATGGTGGAATATCTATGGATTGCCAAATAAACCTCGTCCGGTTTCTCGAAAGTAAAGGTGAGGCGAATAGCTCGGGGACAGAATCGACACGCCGACTCTTTGGCGACGCTGGCATCGTCGATCGCTGATATGATACCTTGACTAATCAGGGTAGAATTGGTCGCCGAGCTGAGCATTGTGCCCAGGGTGCCGATTGCACAGCTGACGGACACCGAGGATTGCTGGATGGACCCCATAATCAGCTTCCTCGCGGACAACCATGTTCCGGATAACGAAAAGGAGGCGGCGGTTGTACGACGCAACGCCCCTCGGTACTGGTTGTCTCCTGATCGCAAGCTTTATCAGAGGTCATTCGGGGCACCGTACCTGCAATGCCTTAGCCCTAATAAGGCCAAGGGGCTACTGGCTGAGCTTCACAAAGGCGTGTGCGGGAGCCACGTGGGGGGACGGTCATTGGCTCACCGAGCAATGACTCAGGGGTTTTGATGGCCGCAGATGAGAAAGGAAGCAACCGAGTATTCCCAGAAGTGTAGGCAGTGCCAGATACACGCACCGCTGATCCACCAACCAGTCGGGAACCTAAACCCGGTCAGCGAACCCTGGCCATTTGCCCGCTGGGGGCTGGACATAGTCGAGCCCTTCCCACGGGCCACAGGCAACCGGAGATTTGTGTTGGTGGCCATGGATTACTTCACCAAATGGGCGGAAGCAGAGGCGCTTTCAAACATCCGAGACGTGGACGTCAAGAAGTTTGTATGGAGGAACATCGTAACGAGGTTCGGCGTGCTGGACATTCTCGTGTTAGATAATGGTCTTCAGTTCGATAGCAGAGCTTTTCGGGCCTTCTGCCACGACCTCAGGATTAGGAACCGGTACTCTACTCCAGCTTACCCACAAAGCAATGGCCAAGCAGAAGCAACCAACAAAGCCATAGTGAGCGGCCTGAAGAAAAGACTAGAGGGCACCAAGGGAAGGTGGGCCGAGGAGTTACCGAGCATCCTATGGGCCTACCGAATAACCCCAAGGAGGTCCACGGGGGAAACGCCCTTCTCTCTAATCTACGGGGCTGAGGCTGTCATCCCAGCTGAGGTAAACTTGTGCAGTACTCGGGTCAACGAGTACGAGCCGGACGAGAATGAAAGGCTGATGGCAAAGGAGTTGGACCTGCTGGAGGAACACCGAAGAACGGCCAGCATTCGGCTGGCGGGATATCAACAGAAGCTTGCTCAGAGGTACAACCGGACTGTGAGGAAAAGTGAGTTTGCAGCAGGAGATCTGGTGCTTTGCAAAGTGGTAGGGAATACACGTGACAACAATGCTGGGAAGCTAGCTCCGACTTGGGAGGGGCCTTACTGAGTGACGGCCATCGCTGAAGCCGGGTCGTACTACTTGAAAGATTTAGAAGAAAAGCCACTTAAACGGCCCTGGAACGTTTGTAAGTTAAAGAGGTTTCACTATTAACGGGCTAGCAATGAAGGTTATAAGCTCGATGTGGCCTCGCAACACCCCACGGTGAAATCAAAAGTTTTCATTCCCTAGAGCAATCGTGACTCAATGATCGGTTCTTAGGTCAAACCGAAAAATGAATTGTTTAAGGACAGACACCTCACTCGATTCGATCCCTATCACCGAGCAGGTGAAAACCTTAATGCAAACCAAAGGACAGACGCCTCACTCAGTTCGATCCCTATCACCGAGCAGGTCAAAACCTTAATGCAAACCTAAGGACAGACGCCTCACTCGGTTCGATCCCTATCACCGAGCAGGTGAAAACCTTAATGCAAACCTAAGGACAGACGCCTCACTCGGTTCGATCCCTATCACCAAGCAGGTGAAAACCTTAATGCAAACCTAAGAACAGACGCCTCACTCGGTTTGATCCCTACGGCCAATCATGGGAAATCCAACAACTATCACCCGAGCAAGCAAAAATGTAAAACAGGCAAAATCGGAACAAACAAATACATTTCAAAAGTAAGGACATTGTTCTGATGCCACACCCCGGCGTCATAGGAAATTGTTCTGATGCCACACCCCGGCGTCATAGGAAATTGTTCAAGGCAAACATATACATTACATAATGTAACCAAATAACAGGAAAATAAAACAAAACAAGTTGAAACAACGAACAATCAATCACACGGCTGGGTTTTCCGGACTGGGAGAAGCAGCAGGGCTCCTCGACCGATCTCTGGGCGATTGAGTAGTGGCATCCTCAGTCCGATTATCACTCGTGACCTCCGGGTCAGCAGCCTCCACGTGAGCGTCGATCTCCCGCACCAAGTTGATCATGCTTGGGGTCTCTTCGCCCGAACTCTTTGCTTGACCATGAGCAGGGAAAGAAATGGCGGGGTAAGGAATCTGCGTGGGATCCCACAACAGAGAATCCTCGGCCAGCCCCACAACCTTGAGTGCAGCCATCCACCCCTCTGCAAACCCGTGACGACGCGCCTGATAGATGATCTGCTCAGCAGAATTCTCGGCGTCCGCGAAGCCCCTGTTATACCACTCGCTCTCAGAAGCCTCGAGAGACCTCTGCAGATCACCAATTTGAATGGCCTGGGCCAGCACCATGCTGTCTGCCGTCGCCAACTTGAGCTCAGCCTCGCCCAGCTTCGTTTCTGAGATAGCGAGCTTGTCCTCGGCGGAGCGACGAGCAATCTCAGCATCAACCGCTTTCTTCTCGGACGCCTCGGCTGCTTCCTCTTTCTCCCGGGCTGTTGCCTCGACCACTGCCTTCAGGGCCTTCTCCCGGTCAGCAACCTTGGCCGTGTCTTTCAGCCTCCCATCCACAACACAAGTCAGCTGTGCGGCCTGCAACCAATCCAACAAAGGGTTATTAAAGCATGAAACAAAGCCGCCCTACGAAAA
Source organism: Castanopsis chinensis (assembly GCA_032878915.1). NCBI lineage: Eukaryota > Viridiplantae > Streptophyta > Magnoliopsida > Fagales > Fagaceae > Castanopsis > Castanopsis chinensis. Next base: position 8,062,308 of record JAVQMG010000089.1, read on the forward strand.
CGTATACGAAGGAGGGAACGGGGACCTACCACAATAGTATGCCATTAGAGCCACCGAGCGAGCGTGTCGTCGTCGTCGCATGAATAGTACGCTGCATCCTTAGGCAGCATCAGCCCCTGCACCAGGCTCTGAGCCACCCGGCCCCCCGTCGCCCTTGTCCCACGACCGAAGGCTGGCATTTTCGGGCAACAGCATGCCGCCCAGAAGGAAAGTGGGGGCCCAGGCCGCTTCAGGTCGGGAAGAGGAGGCCACGTTCGTCCCAGTCTGGGGGAGAGGGGAAGTAACGGCCGGCGCTTCCTCAATCCGCGGTCCGCCCCTAGGACGGGGTGGAGTCTTTGGCAGAGCATCGCTGGGAACGGAAGCGTACTTCTCAACCATTCTTTTCCTCTTCTTCCCCTCACCAGCGGGAGTTATACGGCTCGTCCCAAGCGGGGACTGGGGGGGAGCCTCCTGCCCGGCACCAGGAATAAACCGGGCAAGTGTCATCTCCCTACGCTTGACCATCGTCTTTGCAGGGATCAAGCTAGTGCTCTCGAAGTCGCCACCTGTTCAGTTGACCCTCCCTCAGCAGCGAGAGCAGCGGCGCCCGGGCCCTCGACGACCTCGTGTCTCTACCGCTCTTGGGATACGCGCTCGGCAGACTCGTCTCGCACGGGCGCTATGTCGTCCGCTATGATGTAGCGCGGGCCGGCCTCTCGCGCCTCTCCAGTGGTAAGGGAAGGAGGAAGGAACCTCTGATGTCGGACGTCTATGTAAGACAGAAGCGGACTGTCCACCAAGAGTGCCTGGCTGAAGCTTTGCCAGGTAGTGTACGTTGGGTTGACGCTGAGGATCAGGTGGGAGGCCCTGAGCTACCCGTCGCCGTTCACGAATATTTTGGAGCGCAGGACGAAGTTGAGGTCACGCACGTGTATGACCCGAGCGTCTGGCAAAAACCTTTTCGAGTCTGCAAGTGAACACGAATATTAGCAGCAAGACAACGAAAGGAGAAATAGAGCAAGAAAAGGGGAAAAAAAAAAGGACAAGTCTCGGTACCGACCAACTTCACGGGGCAAAAGCGGGCAACGCAGCTCGCTGTTGAGCCAATTGCCATACACCCGAACGAATTCCCCAGCCGAGTTTTTATTGGAGTCAGGAAGACAAGAGATAAGGCGAACTCGCATATCTCTTATCTTTAGGTAATACCCACTATCAAAGTTACCGCACAGCTTATAAAGGAAGTTGATGTCGTGGTGGTTCAGTTGAAGGCCGAACAATTGGTTTAGTCGGCTTACACAGCTAACTACCTTATAAAAATTAGGGGGAAATTGGTCGGGGCAGAGGCCGTAAAAACCTAAGGTGCTGGTGATAAGGGGATCCACGGGGAACCTAACCCCACCCTCGAGGATAGCCATTAATGGAAAAAAACAAGGGCGCCGGTCGGCAGCCCTCTCAAACGCTATATCACCCACGTTGCAGTACGCAACGTCGACGTCCCTTGGGATGCCAAATTTCTCCCTAAAACTACCCAAGGTAGCCCCAGCGGCAAGGAGGTGAGAATACCCCATCCCCAAACGTACGACACAGGCATAAATTCCAAAAGGAAAGGGGGCGGAGAAAACTTACTTCAGGATCTAAAGAGTGGGGGGGCAGGGAAGATGTTCTAGCGCAGAATGATGCTCGGCAGACTAATGTTTGATGGACAAGAAGACGCAGAAAGTAAAGAAGAACCCGACGGGAGTTATACACATATGTATACCACAACTCACGCATTTAATAAGGCGCGGGGGGGAAGAAAAACCGCCCAACCACCTCTTCTTCTTGGGAAACCCCCCCACGAGTGGGCGCAAGTTACGAACCGTCAAACGGCTCACCAGCCGTTAGACGAAACCATTCACCCCCGAGCCTTTATTGTGGATGTGACAACCTGGCATGACACGACCCCAAAAAGGGACATCAACAGTCACCCCGAGCTCATGCGAAGGGCCCTCGGCGATCTCAAAATCACCAGGCGCTCTACAAGGTCCTTGATTCATTACAGACATCCAAACATGAATCAAGGGGGGGCTAATGTACGGGCATCAACCCAGTTGAAGCTATCCAGCCACGCAAGCCTAACACTACGACTCCACGTGGCCGAAAGCACTCGGTCAAAACTTATGGGCTCCCTGTGTAACGTCTAATGCACGGCTGAGCCTGTTGCCCCCGCCGGGCAACAGACTCAGCCGCGGATCTTGTCTCGATGCCATCACTTTCACTCAACTACCCCCTGACATCTACTCCGGAGCCATGGTATTGGGCCTCCCTTTCCATTGCCTAGGGAGCGCCTCCGCCGTGCAACAGGCCCAGTCAGGGAGCTAAGCCCAATGCCATTATCCACACCCACTCACCAACTGACATCCACTCCGGAGTGATGGTATTGGACCCTCGCCCCCACTACCTAGGGACGACTCAGCCGTGCAACAGGCCTCGCAGCGGGCCTAGTTCCCAGGCCACTGACGTTACCCCACTCTCTTTAATTGCCCCACTACGGAGAAAGGAGATTGGACCCTCCCTTCCACTGATCAGGAAGACCATCATGCAATCACCATAACCTGGCCTATAAATATGCAAAGAAGATTCAAAGTGAGGGGTTGGTAACCTTGGGAAGAAAGGGGGAAAAATAGAGAACCAAAGAGGAGGGCTCTGATATTCGTACCTGCTAACATAGGATTGCCCACTGTAGGAAATTCAAAAGCCCACCAAATAAGTAAATTGTGAGCCCAAACACGTGTCCGGCCCAACCGGCCCAGATTTGGTTCGCACAATAACTAATTTTACTTTCATTGCTAAATTAACTTGCGATTTAAGAATAATTCCTTTGCATAGAAATTTACTATTTATGATTTTTTTTAAAATGATTTTTATTTGATTAGAATGATTTCTACTTGAATGATTATTATACAACACGCTGCTAGCCTCCGAGCTCGAACCCTTTCCCCCCTATACCTCCAAGCACTTTGTACATGAAAAGGTGCTAATTCGACTACAAGGCCATTGGCTGTTGTACTATTTTCTATTAACCTTATTGTAGAGTCACAATTTGCACCTAAACCCAAACAGAAATGGAATAGGCACAAAGAGTTCAATACAATGAATTTGTAGAGAGTGAGTTTAAAATCTAGGTTCTAATGACCACCCTAACTTGCCGAAAAAAAAATGTATATATATATATATATATAATTTTTTTTTTTACTAAACTAACCTATTAAGATCATCCTAAAAAAAATTGTTGAACACCCTAACATGAAAATCACAATAATTTCAGTTTTTTTTTTAAATAATAGTAATGCTATGTCTACAACTTATTTACAATAATTTCACAACAAATCCTATGTGGTAAACTATTATTAAATCTAACTAGTAGCTTCCCCGTGCAATACACGCATAATGTTGTAATATTTTATGTAAGATGATTTTGAAGAATGTTGTATATTTATTATAGCATAATTGTTATAGAACTTTATTAGTAATGAGTTCATCATAAAAAGTAACAATTATAAATTATACACACATATCCATTATAATTATTCAATTGAAGTAATGAGAAGAAAAAAGAATTAGAGGAATATTATAGAATAAAAGTTCATATAAAATGTGTCTTTCTCTTTCTCCTTAATTTTAAAACAAAATACACATTTCAAACACTGACAGTCAATCACATCTACATCATTTACAAAGCCCACAAATTTATAACTTCCGACCTTAACATCATTGTTGTCACTCAATATAAAATGCAAGCCCTCCCTTTGGATGTAGCCAATTCATATGGGTTAAGATTAGATGAAACAACAATGTTAGAGCTAGGTAGGTATCATTGAAAAATTAAAGGTCAAGGATATCGTTTTTTGTCTTTGTGTATTTGACATGGTATGGCATGAAGGGCTATAGGTAGGTATATATAAAATGGTAAAAATACAAGAGGTGAAAATTGTGCATATATTAAAATGAAAATAGTTTTGTGTGTATGTGCGAGAAATGAAAAGTCTTGAAACATTGAATCGAATGATACAAAAAAAAAATTTATTTTTTAATTAGAAAAGTTTTGAAACAATGATCCAAAATGAAGTAAAAATTCAATATTTAACTTGTTCTTATCTCTAATATGACACTTGAGAATATTTTAATTCTCTTTGCATAGAATACGCCATTTGGCAGAACCTCATACTTTCCCATCAGAAGGAACTCTTTTTAGGCGGCTTCATCTTCCTTATTCTACTGCTTCTTTTCCTGGAAAAATCAAAAAGCAAAAAGGTTGTTTTAGCGTAATTGGAAACAAAGAGTTTTTTAAAGGAACTGGGAAACAGTTCTTTTCTTTTTTCTTCTTGATCAGAAACTATGGGGTATATGTAGTTTTCTTAGATTTTTCTCTTTGCGCCTAATCAAATCCTCTCTCTCTCTCCCTCTGTTTATCAGAGTCTCTCTTAGTCTCTTTCAATTTAATGGTGTTTTTGCTTTAAACAGAGTGCATGGTAAATGGATAAATTTTAAAGCCCTCAAATGGTGCAACGTACTATTTTGTAACTTTCAATTGCACACGTGTTAAGATTTTAAGTGATTTGTTTTCCTACATGGCAACACCTCCTTAATTACAAGAAAAACCTTTTGCTATTATATATAGTATATGATATAAATATATATTAATTTGGATTCAATAATTCTCTTACTTTTTTACTCTTATGTTATTAGTCTTTTTCTTTTTCTTTTTTTTCCTTCTCTTTGTTAATAGAAAGAAGTTGTAATACTTCATATATATTTGGGTTTTTTTTAATACGTTGATATGTTTATGTTATTATTTATTAAATTTTATATAATTTATGTTTTTTAAGTCACCAATTAAAAAAAAAAATCTTAGAACCACCACTTTTATCGAGCCTGTTGTAAGAAAGTTGAAGGTCTTGAAGACTGAAGAAGGAACCAACGAAATCTGATAAAGACCCAATAATGATTGCAATGCTAGCATAGAAGTGACTAAAATAGTGGCCTGAGTCAACTCGGTGAGGATGGTCCTGATGAAAGATTCAATAACAGAGAACTAAGCTTCTGTTAAGATCACAGAGAAAACAAGTGTATATGAACAATCACAAGGAAGAGAAAGGGCAAGAAATTTAAGGAACGAGAGAGAGAGAAGAATGAAAGAAACTTCCATTCGGTTATGCCCACAGAGTGGTTTATATACAACAAGACCAAGCAAAGCCATTAAGTTAAGCTCCTGATAATTTGGGGAGTTAGTTACACTGCACTAACTGAAGTTCGCGCCAGACTGAACTGCCAATTGAAACATATTAGAGTGATGCACACCGTTTCATTAAAGCACCTGAGAGAGTCAACACATAAGTGAAAAACGGTGCGTTTGATTGCCCAAAATTATGTAAAATGAAATGGTGCGTTTTCTTCAGATGTAGTCTTCTTCTTCACAGGCCTAGAACTGGAACTGTGTTCAGAGAGTTGCCTTGGAGAGAGGGTGGTGAGTTTGGTGAGAGTGCCGAGATTGGAAGGAAGAGTCCCTGTGAGAGACTGAGAAACTAATCTACAATGAAGACTTGACATTGAAACTTATCTTAAATCATTCTATTCTTTGTTGGGAAAGAAAGTTGCACAATGATTTCTATACTTGGACTTCATGATGGAAGACTTTAGGTTATTTCGGACCATCTAGCCGGTCTCTTGAGAGCTTGCTCAGCAATGCTCTTAACTTGCCAAAAGTCTTGTAATTTAATTTAACTGGTTGCAGACCCGCTCAATGCACGGGAAAATTTGATATGATTCTTTTTTATTGGATAATTATTGAATTAATATATTAGATTGTATATTTTTAAAAGTTCAATATGTGTTATTTGAAATTATATTTTAATTTAGAAGTTTTTTGTAGTCAAGTATTTTATATAGTGAGAAATGTATGAAACCACAATGCAATAATTTTTTTAAAAAAAAATTGGTAGTGTAAGAACTATTAGACCAAGTTGTAACTATGTATACCTTATTTATTTCTATACAGATGTATACTATTCAACTCTTATAAGTATATTTTTCTCCAAAACATAAATCCACATCTCTTTCTTCTTCACAATTGAAACTAAGTGAAAAAGTAAATAAAGATAACTATGAAATAGATTATTATCAATAAATCATATATTATAAAGTGGAAATATAAAATAAAATAAAATGCAAAAAAGAAAAAGTTACTTAAGTATCTGTACATAAAAACATTAATAGCATAATGACGCTATAGAGTAAATTATATTTTATCTTATTCTCTTTTTGGCATTTTCAGTAAATATGATCAATTAAGCAAAGTAAAACTTTACCAAGAAAGTTCAAATTAACTAAAAATTTTATAGTGGAGATGCTAATTATTTGTAATAAAATGACCAAAATAAAAATAACAAAAATTCAAGAAACTTATAGCAAAATGCTTTCTATATAAAATTCCAGTAGAAGAGAGACTAATAGGCTCTTCACTTTCTTCAAGACATAGGAGATTATAAAAGACCATACATTCTTTGTCTACCCATTTCTCTTTCTCAAATTCACATTACCAAAGAAGTATATGAAGCTAAAAACAATGTGAATGCATTTCTGTTCAATGGAAGTCCGTTGGTAGGCATATTCAAATTTGTAGTCATGTATAATCTCAAATTTATATTTAAAAAAGAATTACATATCAACCCAAACCAAAATTCAACCAAAGCTATAAGAGTGATTTGTGATGGGAAATTTAAAAAATACAATTCAAAAAAATTAAATAAAAAAACCATAAACCTAATAAGAGCCATAAGAAAGAACAAAAATAGAGAGAGAGAGAGAGAGAGAGAGAGAGAGAGAGAGAGAGAGAGAGAGAGTACTCACAGTTTTCGTGGGAAAAAGTATGGATTGAATGAAATAAATGATATCAAATTTATACAAAATAAGATTGGGAGAAGAAGATTCAAAATATAAGAAAGGAAATGATGAAAGAAGTTTAACGGTAAAGTGAAGAGTAGTAGGGAGATAAAGAGACAGAGAGAGGAGAAAGGTTGAAGGAACAGAAGAAGAGTTTTTTTTTTTTTAGAATATGAAGATGAAAATTTTAAAAATTCAATTTTAACAATTACTTGAAATTAGAAAGAAGAAAACGAAAAGTTAAAATCAATTTGGGTAGTTGAATATAATCAAACATTTGCATCTAATGAATCATCAAACATGTGCATATATCTACTAAAAAAATAATGAATTATTCAATTTTAACAATTATTTAAAATTAAAAAAAAATGAAAAGTTGAAATTAAGTTGGGTACCTGAATAGTTAAATATTTGCATTTAAAACAAATGAATAGTAACATGTTGAATAGTAATGGAGTGCATTAACAAGTTTGTCCATGGACTATATTTAATATATATATATATATATATATATATCTAAAAATAGAAGCGTAGTATTTATTGTTGCTACACTCCAGTTGAGCCACATCAACGTCCATGTCATTATCATTTTTCTTTCCAATTTCCCTATAATTTTTTTAAAACATTTACTCATTTTTTTAATATTTACACTCTCTCCAATTTAAATCCACTGCCCTTCCTTGAATTTTGCTCCTTATAACCTTGTGTTTGAAGGAGGATAGGGAGATGGTCTGATGCGTGCGATGAGAGATGAAACACCTTGCTTAACTGGAATTTTTTAGTCCAATCCTTTGTGGCAACGGCTCAGTCTAGACGTACCATTGTATTCACCTTCCCTGGCCTTTTGTTATTTCATGTATACGAATATCCATTGAATCCCAAGTCTCTGAGCTGACAGAGATCAAGTATATTACGAAAAGCTTCCACTTGGCTCAAGTGGCATGGGCACTTACTAAGCTTTTCATTGGCCTGGAGAATGGCGTTGAAATCGCCTATACACAGCCATGGTCTGCCCACTAGGGTCCTAAGATGATTCAGCAAATCCCAAGACTTTTGCCTTTGTGTTGCATCCGTCCAGCCATAGAAGCCCGTAAGGTGCCACTCGAACCCATCTTCCTCCTTCATCAAGACTAGTACGTGGTTGGCTGAGTAGTTAACTAGTTCAATACTGACCTCTAACTTCCACAAAAAAGCCAGTCTACCCCCTGAGTCAGGCTGTTTGGTAATAATTCGATTTTGGAACGATAAATCGTTGTATAACTTCTGAAATCCTTCTTTATCCAATCTAGTTTCCATTAGAAACTATACCTTAGGATCTTGTTCCCTCACAATTTTGCAAAGGCTTAGACCTCTCCAAGGGTTCCCAAGCCCTTAGTAGTTCTAAATTAGGATTTTCATTGCTTCCAGCAAGGGTGGCTTTCCACCCCCACCGATATTTCGTCATATTTGGCTCCGTCAACCTCCAAACGTCCTCTCTTCACATGTTGTTGTTCCTGCTCCTCACACTACATGTTCACAGCATCTCTTTTTCCCAGCACTGGCATACGAGGAGCCCTATTGATTGTATCGGGCTCACTTTCCATTCTTTTAAGTCTAGCCCAAGTTTTATTGGGCCTAGGAACCAGCCCATCAGAACCGGGTCTCATTGCACTTGGGGGTGCTTATATTTGTTTAAGACCCGCCTCATCATTCAGATTTTTCGTTTCTGTGCTCACAACTTCCTCATTAATCTCATTACTCATGGTAACATTTTCCATAATTACAGAAACATTGCCAAAAGTATTAGTTTCTAGCTGCTTGATTTCCTAATCGTACTCATTAATGCCTCCGTTACCAATTGTGTTAGTAATGACTTTGCACTGAATATTGCTATCATGGTCATTAACTCTCGACGGCTCCACTGTACTCGGTGACTGCTTTTTCTCTCCATTAACATTGGAAACGTTGTGTCTCCCCGCCTCATGTGTCGATGTAACTTTTGGGCGGCCTTCCACCTCTTTGAGCCATTCGCCATATTGGAAAACAACTTCTTCTCCATTTTTTTTCCTTTGCGAAGTGACTTGCACAGTGGCGGAGATCATGCCTTAACAGTCTACAGTAATGGCAAAAGATTGGAAGTCGTTTGTACTTGAATTTGACCCAAGTACGTACCCCATTGTTTCCTACAATGTAACTGCCACGCCGAAGTGGTTTTGCAATTGGTAGAGCCACGCGGACTAACATAAACTAACTTTGTTTATCATGTCGTCTTCACTTTTCAACTTCCTCCACAACCCCGAGCCTACTCCCAATCTTCAATGCTACAGTGGGAGATACCATGTCAAAGGGAGCATCCTATATTTGAACCCAAAGAGAGGCCTTGTCCCATTTTGTATTACTAGCTGTCATTCCTTTTTGCCACCTTTGCAACATTAGTAGCTAGTTATCAAAAGTCCAAGGCCCCTCTTTCAAAATGCATTTACAAGCTCAGCTTGTTTTATATGCACATCTATCTTTGTGGGAAAAATCTTGAATTCTATATGTGATTGTTGTAAATCGATCTTCAAGCTTTGTCATGAATGATTAGTCAATAGTTTTGTTGGTCTTGATACATGCATAGACTTGTGCCTATATCTTTTCCTAAGTTTTTATGTTTTTACTTAAAGACCTCAACAAATGTAAATCTCAAAATGAAAAGATATATTGAGCTACAAAAGCTGTCACACATATTAGTATTTAACTAGAAAAAAGGTAAAGCAACTTGTATTGAAATGTATGGTGCCTCAAAAAGCCAAAAGATCATTCACAAAGTTAAAATATCAAAGAGTTTAGGCATCGATCTCAAAATGAGATGTATTTTGTTCAAAAATGATCAAATGTTATAATTTGTAAAGAAGCCAAATGAAAAGCTTTAAAGAACTGTAATCATTTTCTTGTAGCAGATCATATATGTTCATTTCTATAATTGAGATAGTCCACTTGACTTAGTACTATTTGTGTATGACTTGATTGAATTGATCATTGAAACTTCACTCTAAACTAAGGACTATTCCACATTTGATACTCACACACAACACATAAAATTTTGTTCAATGAATGTCTTTCATTTGTGTTTTTGTACATACTCAAATGTGATGTGTGTGCTCAACCATATGTGGATCAAACCAAAAAGATTTTTTTTCTTTTTATTTGCTTTTGGAAGTGATTTGTATCACTCATGTTTTTCAAAGTTTTTCAAGTTATTTTTGTCTGAAAAATATGCTTTCTGGGTGTTTTCATGATGTAAGCTCAATCACGAGTTAAAGGGTCCAATTCTCCAGTTTTTCAACTTTGGACAGAGAGTTTTCCGACTGTTTCGCGACTATTTCATGAGTAAAGTTTACTAGCAAAATTTTGCGGGTATGTAACTAGCGAAAATTCTCATATCACTTTTTTAAAGGGCATTTCGTGGGACATTTGTTTTAAACGTCTCTCATCCTCTCCCAAACCCCTGCTTTAATGTTTCTACATCAAAACCCAACTAAATTCAAGTGTTTTTTTTTTTTTATTCCATTAACATTTCTAAGGTAATCTTTAACTCTTTTCATTGATTTCGATCCTTAGATTATGTTTTTGGGGTTTTGTGTTCATAATTGGGATCTTCTCAAATGAGAGTTGAAAAACTTATTTTTTGTCAATCTTTTTTATTTGGTTTTGTTTTAAATGTTGATTTTCTTTGAATGTTGCCCCTTATGGCAAAAATAACATGTATTTAAATAAGATTTTAATATATTCATGTATTGTTTAACATACATGTGTTGTGTGTGTACTTTAAGTATTTGATAAAATGCTCGAACGACATTTTCTTGTTGTTTTGGACTCCTATGAGTACCAAATTTTTGGGGATCATTATAATTATTCATGTTTATCATGTTTTAATCATTGGTGGTATGTTTTATACATTTTGCCCCATGAGTACTTACTCATGCATTGGTCATGCATCTCATATGCTCACTAAATGCACCTTTATTGCACACACTCTAACACTTGACATATTTTGCATTCACTCATGTTAGTTAAGTTTTTTTTTTACCCTTTTACCACATGTAACATGTTCTTGTATCTATGTCATGCCTAGGTCTTTATCATGTTCTATCATCTTTAGCATGTCATGTTTACTTTATACTTTGTAACATTTTTTTTTTTTTGTCTTTCGTTTGAGCTTCATTTTGCACCCCTCATGCATCATATTTTTCCCTTGTTTATATCTTCTTTTCTTTCCCTCCTTTCTCTTGATTCATTTCTCTATTCATGACAAAAAAAGGGGAGAGTATACCGAAGAGTATACCGGTATGTATTGTCATTTCTATGTGACTTACGTGCACATTTTTAAGGGGAGAAATTCTACATTGTGCACATTCGTAGGGGGAGAAAGCCATATGGGAGATGCATATACCAAAGGAGAGAAGACATTTGTTTTTGAAAAAACCTTGTTTTGTTTTTTTTTTTACTTTATGATTGTTTTCTCATTATTTTATGGTGTTTTAAGTTACATTTAGTATTTTATGTATTGGAACAAACTTGTGCCTTTGTTGGTTCTTGTATCCTTAATACAAATACTTTTGTTTTTTGCATTGGTTGTGTGTTCTTGTGCCATTGTTGGATCTTGTATCCTTAATGCAAATACTTTGGTGTTTTGTATTGGTTGTGTGTTGGACATGCATACATTCTTATGTTATTGTGCTTTATTGGTTGCATGTTCGGATGGTTATTTGCTTTGCTATATGATCATTGTAGTCATTTCTATATGATTATTTTGGTGTATGATCAAATTGCTCACATGTTTCACATCATGTTTACTTGATCACAATTTACTTGTTACATTATACTTGTCCTTTTATTACTTACTTTACCTTAAGAGTTTAATGTGTTTTGTGCAAGTGTTTCAGATTACAAGATATATGTTCCAAGTGCTTCACAGCTTCTAGATTTAGGTGTGAGTGAATTTTGCCATTGTTCCCAAACTTACTTTTAAGTCTAGAGTCTATTATAGGTGTTTTGTCACGGAATAGCCAAATGAGGAAATTGTAAAGTTGTGATTTATAACTATGTTTTATGTTAGCTTTATTCTACGACAAAAAGTTTTGTAATTGCAAAAATTTGTTTCCTTGTATTTTTGTGGGATTTTATTGTGTTAGGTTTAGTATTAAGTTGGTGAAGACTCAAACTTAATTGAAGATCAGTGCATTTTGCGACTATCTTGCTAGAAGTTCTTGAGAAGGGTTCCCGCAAAAAGAGCATGTGAGAAGGACACGATTGGAAGTTGAAGAGTTGAGCCAGGCTGTCAATTTCACGAGTTTCTCGTAGGTAAGGCCTTCTCGCGAGATATTCACGAAATTCTCTGCTTGGATGATTTTTAAGTGTGACTTTCTTACCCTTCACCCATACTATATATATCCTCATTACCCACAAAAGTATAAAAGGTCATTCAGAGAGAAAAACCTTAGATAGGTTTTCAACAACACATACACACCCATCTTTTAGAGAGAGAGCTACTAATTCTTAGTGAGAAATTATCCTAGCCTCTTCTCCTTCCCTCTCCCATTATCATACCTTAAGAGGAGATTTGTACCCAAACACAACCCACACATTTTCAGAGTGTAGAGAGTGTTTTGGAGATTGGGAAGTTTTGAGGATTTGCCAAAAGAAACCAGTGAGGCTTGACAGATGCAATCTGGCGTATTGCGGGATCCGGAAAGCTAGACAAGACACGGTTCCAAGAAGCCTTGTTGGAGTAGGAGCTTGGAGGGCTTAGGTACATTGGGTAGATTAGGCTTGGAGAGTCTCTTGCTATTCGTATATCCCAACTTATTGTCTAGTGGATCGATTTACCGCTTGGAGGGCGACGGAGAGGTCTTTCGCCAAGTTCTTCGATTTTCTCTTCGATAACACATCGGCGTGTTATCTTGTGTTTACATCTCTCTTTCCTACTCTTTTATCTTTTATTTTTACTGCTGTGTTTTAATGAATATGACTTGGAGTAGTTGCATTATTTGTTTGTTCGCATTTACTCTATTCCGAACTTAGTTTAAGTTAGAGTAAAATCAACCGAGCTGTAATTTTTTATTTTGGGGTCTTAAAAGCTCTTGTGTTTTTAACACAAATACGAGCTTTCACTACTAAAGCTTGAACTTGAACACATTAATAAACACTATGATTTCATTAGGGTTGATGAGCTTCTCTCAAATTTTTTTGATAATATAATTAACATTAATTTGGAAAGATAAATGAAAAATGTTATCGATCCCTTCTAGGAGGATTTTATTGAACAAGAATTGACAGAGGTCAATAAGAGGCATGAACGAGTGATTTTAAGTAATCATTGTGGAGAAGGTATGAAGTTTATGGATGTATGGATGGATTCTTTTTTAGTACTTGTTTCATATATCCCACCGTGGCAAAAGAGTTCAAAAATAAAAATTCGTACATCAAGATTTATTATGAGTGAGAAAAGATTGATAAGTAGCATATTGATTTTTCTTGTCTTGCGCAAAAGGATAGGATGGAGAGGATTATTTGAGGTTCCAATTGATTGTGGAAGATTTTCACAAAACTCGAGGACGAGTTTTCCCCAACCCCTAGAGACTGATGCAAATTGGTTAAGAGAGAATAAAATATTTAAATATTTTATGTTGTTTTCTCTTTCTAGTGGATTTAGGATTATGTGCCTTTACAAATTCACTTAAAATCATTTTCCTCGTTGAATTAGGATTTTAATTGTTTTTCTTTTCCTAGCTAAATTGTTTTTCCTTTTTCAAGTAAAAGTAAGTTTATTATTTCTTTTCCTAAAAGGAGTAGGAGAAATTTTATTCATATAAATACTTTTTATAGAAAAGTTAATTATTGTTATGTGTTGATTAATAAAAGCTTGTTAGAGAGGTTTTTTCAATTATTTTTGCCTACTAGCCTAGTGTTTTGTTGAAGAGTTGTAGCAATTGTGTGTTATAGATTCTGCTTCTATACGCTTAGGCGGCATCAATATCCTATATGGCTGAGAGAGAGAGATGGCCAAAATGGCCACATACCACTATTTGGCAAAATATGTAGTGTTTAACCACTGTTTGAGAGATATTTTGCAATTTACCACTCTGTTGGAACTTGAGTTTCACAAACTCAAGTTTGGCACGTTACTCGAGTTTTCGAGTTTTATAAAAAATGGCACTTGAAACTCGAGTTTCATAAACTCAAGTTCCTAATACATAAAGCTCAACAGACTTAAAATTTCTTGTTTACACAGTTTTATTAGCATGCAAACCAACATTGACTGACTTTGTGATGTCATCCCTCTACACCACGTCCAATAACACTGCCAGCCTTATTTGAATAATTTCCCTTTCCAATACCTTAGATAAAAGAGTGCAAACCAATATTGACTAACTTTGTGATGTCATCCCTCTGCCCTATGTCTAGCACCACTGCTAGCTTTATTTGAATAATTTCCCTTTCCAAGATAAAAGAGTTAGAAAGGCATGCAAAGTACATTGGTTTAACGTATGGTAAGAGAATTTTTTTTTTTTTGAACGTAAATAATGTGTGGCCATGTGAGTGCTGTAGGGAATGGTGTTTTTCTTACATGGTAGGTACTCGAGTTTTTGAAACTCAAGTTCCATTTTAAACTAGAGTTTCACAAAATCGAATTCTAAAAAAGTGACAGATTGCTAAATATTTCTCAAACTGTGGTAAAACACTACATATTTTTCCAAATACTGGTATTTGGCTGTTTTGGCCAAGAGAGATGGTTAACTTGTGAGAGAGAGATAAATATCCTGTTGGTACAAATCTATATATTACTAAAAGCTGAAGCGTAGCATTTATTATTGGTACGCTCCAGTTAAGCCACATCAGCGTCATGTCATCATTTATTTACTTATTTTATTTTTTATTTTTATATTTACCGGTTGACATTTATTAAGCATTTCCTTAAATTAAGGTGTTACTCTATCTTCAACTCTATCATGTGTCTTTCCATCAACCCATACTCTTCAAATGCTACTATTATATGGAATTTTGATAGTCACCGATAGATTATAACCTCCTCACATCCTTTATCCGTTGTAACTTCTTTAATTTTTTTAGCATGTGTCAACAATATGCACTATAAGTTCACCATTATAATTAATATCCACTATAAACTAAAATACTCCATCAATTTTTTTTCCTTTTCTTTTTTCCCTTAGATCTTTTTAAAGTAACCCAAAAGTCATGTTTTACCATAACTAATTCACCCCTAACAAAATCTATTCTTTCCTAAGAAAGGAAAAAAAAAAAAAAAAACTCTTTCCTTTTTTTTTTGGTTTTAAAAACTTCATTATTTAAAAATTAAAATATCTTTTAACCATTATTTTATAATTAATTTTCCAACATTTCTCCCTCCCTTTTGCCTTTTCATCTCCCCACTACTTTCTACCTTAATATCACTCTTTTTTCTATCATTTAATCGTTCTTTATTTTGACTCTTCTTATTCTCATAATTTTACTATAAATTTGACATTTTCTCTTCCATTCTATACATAGTTTTCTTACACAAAATGGTTTCCTCTCTCTCTCTCTCTCTCTCTCTCTCTCTCTCTCTCTCAATTTGTTTTTCATTTTTTGTTATTTTATTTTAATTTTATTGCATCCGTACTTTAGGTTTTGATTAATTTTTGTGTTAATTTTTGTGTATCTACCATTGCTAAATTATGTGGTCCTTGATTGATTGGCTGTAGATTTTGCGAATATTGAAGATTTTACTTTTGTTCAACGGCTCCATTTGAGTGAAGACTTGGTACATATGTGCAATCTTAATCATAATAAAATGAGCTGTGTGTGCCTCCCCTCCCTCTGCCATGTTTATTCATGGAGAGACCATTTATTCAATGTTAATCATTGATAGTTTATTTTTGTCTCATGAGGCTACCACTATAAAGAGCATCCCCTTGAGCTCTAGACAAACCAATGATACTGTACGTGGTCCAACTTTGAATTTAGGTATGCCTTACATTCTTAAGAGTGCATATCTTATCTTTTAACCATTATTTTTATTCACCCTAAAAAAAAAACCATTATCTTTATTATTAATTTTCCAATATCTCTCCATTCCTTTAACTTTTTCATCTTCCCACTACTTTCTATCTTAATATCACAATTTTTCTATAATTTTATCTTATTTTATTTTGACTCTTCTCATTATCATCATCCCACAATAAATTTGATATTTTTCTCATCCATTCTATGCATAGTTTTCTCACACAAAAACGTTACATCCATCTCTCTCTCTCTCTCTCTCTCTCTCTCTCTCTCTCTCTCTCTCTCTCTCTCTCTCTCTCTCTCTCTCTCATTTTTGTTTTTTTATTTTTATTGCGTTGGTATTTTAGGTTGATGAGTTTTTGTGTTAATTAGAATTCTACTTTGGGTTGTTGTGATTTAGTTTTGTGTTTTAAGTTGTTATCTTTTTTATTATCTTTGATTGTTATATATTATCTTACGACATTATGCATATAGTATACAATAATATAATGTTCTTATATTACATAACATGACTTGGATAATTTGATATTTATTTCTATATATTATATTTTTACTCTTTTTTCTTCGCATCTTATTTTATTCAACAAAATTCAACCATATCCTCCATTTCACTAAATTATGTAGCACAAATCAAGAAAAAGCTAGATACACACATGCCTTCCTTTACCATACATTAGGGGAATCAAAATATTTGTGTGTGTGATAAAGGACCATATAATTCATAATTTAGATAGCATTCATTGAATGTGTATGGACCTATAGATTGAGCAATTTGTAGACTTAAAAGACTATTAAGAATGGACTCTTTAAATCAAGACTAGAAATATTTGGACTACTATATATCATTTAGATAAAAACCTTTATCATATTTATATTAATTTTTTTGCCACAAATTTAAATCACACAAACTTAATAATTTTATATATTGTGTTAGCATATTCTCTCCTTCTTCTTCTTCTCAAAAATTTTATGTATTAACTTCAAAGGATAAAGGATGTCAACAATATTGATCTTATGAGAAAAGTTACATAAAATATTAAGAAAAAAAATGTTTTATATTTCAATCTTCTAAAAATGCTTTTTAAATATTTAAACATTCCTATTATTTATATCACTAACATGTTTTACAGCTACCACATGTGGTAACTTAAATCTTAATATTCTTAAGTTGTTTCTACAAAAAGAAAAAATTGAAAAAAAAAAATTGTTACAAAAGAGAAGTTCATGTAAAGTTTTTTGCAAAATGAAATACCTATTATGTAAGACCACCAAACTTGATAATTTACAAATGGTGGAACCACTCGCAATAATATTTGCATGGTTATATAGTTCTAGCTAAAGCAATCAAGCATACTTTTGGTCTTAAAAAAACACACATTTACCGGTGGTTAACGTTCATCTTGGATAGTTTTAACTTTTCATATAATTTTACTTTCATATATTCATCTATTTTAATATATATTTTTCTATTGAAAAAACTATAATTTAGACATTTATATGAAAACAATGAAATAATGATTCATGAATAATCAAAAATAAAAAAATATTATTTATACATATTCCTCTTGTGCAGTTGTAACTTTACATATAATTTTGCATTTATATATTCATCGACTTTAATTTAAATTTTTATAACTAAATAATGAAATTTATGACCGAGGTAATTAAAACAAATCATATTTCTACTCTTCAAAAAGTCACCAACTCTATTTTTCAAAAAAAGACCTTTTACATTTTCTTGGAAATTCTTTTTTTTTTTAAGTAAAAAAACTTTGACATACCACTAACCTAACCAATTCATACATTAAAAAAAAAAATTTAAGCTCATTATTACTTCAATTAAGATGTTATGAGTGCCTTAATTGATTGAGACCAAACTAGAGAAATGTCTTTTATATATCCTTGAAAATTCAGAAAAACAAAAAAAACAAAAAAAAAACCCTTAAAATTCCACTAACATAACTACATCTATAACTATTTAAGACATCCATGATATCTATTTCTTATTGATAACCATAAAAATTATAGCAAGCAAGAGAACATGCAAAGTAATAAAGAATAAATGAAGGAAGAAAAGAAGAAATGAAATCAAACGTCAATTCAATTTCTGGGAAGTATGCATGACCATCCAATAAGAAGAGTTTCAATATTTTCAAATGAACTATTTGAAGACCTAATGATTCTAACAACTAACAATAGAAATCGAATAGAGGACATTAAAAACTTTACTGTGTAATAAAATCAACCATTACATTCACTTGATTAAATCAATAATACCAAATTAAATATAATAATGCAATATATAAACTTAAAACTAATCAAACTGTAACTAAGGAAATTATATTTCCTATCATAACTAAAATGAGATGTTCTCCAATAATAATAGAAATTACATAAGAAATAAAATTGAAAAATCTAATGAACAGTTATACCTCTCATTTAATATCTATGTTATGCAATTTATCAACCAATAAATATAAGATAATAGTAAGAAACCTTATAGATGAGATCATTAAAAAAAATCTGGTAATACTTTTTTTTTTTTTTAAATTCTTTACAAAGCTTAAGGACCAAAATAATATTTTACCTAAAAAATTATCATGCGCAACGCGCGGGTCTGCGATTAGTAATAGTAATAATAATATAGGAAACGAAACGTCTTATTGTATTGTACTGACGGCTAAGGAGGGAAGAGTTTGTTTGAGCTTAATCGGTTTTCTTATGCTTTAATTTCTACCACACATTAAGGATTTGGCGCCACGCATTGACTCTGTAAGTCTTGTAGATGTGGTCATTTTGTGGGACATTATAATAGGTCCATTTTTGGATACATATATCAATTTTATAACGTGAGAAAAGTGCAGTACAACTTCTTTTACATGGAGTTTTGAATGGTCATTATCATTCATTACTTTATAAAAAAAAAAAAATTTAAAAATCAAGGATTATTAAAATGGAATATGACACTTTAATTTCCACCACACATTAAGGATTTGGCGCCACGCATTGACTCTGTAAGTCTTGTAGATGTGGTCATTTTGTGGAACATTATAATGGGTTCATTTTTGGATACATATATCAATTTTCTAAATTGAGAAAAGTGCAGTACAACTTCTTTTACACGGAGTTTTGAATGGTCATCATCATTCATTACATTATCAAAAATTTAAAAAAAAAAAATCAAGGATCACTAAATGGAATATGACCCTTTAATTTCTACAACACATTAAGGATTTGGCACCATGCATTGACACTGTAAGTCTTGTAGATGTGGTCATTTTGTGGGACATTATAATAGGTCCATTTTTGGATACATATATCAATTTTCTAACATGAGAAAAGTGCAGTACAACTTCTTTTACACGGAGTTTTGAATGGTCATCATCATTCATTACTTTATCAAAAAAAATTTTAAAAAAAATCAAGGATTATTAAAATGGAATATGACGCTTTAATTTCTACCACACATTAAGGATTTGGCGCCATGCATTGACTCTGTAAGTCTTGTAGATGTGGTCATTTTGTGGAACATTATAATGGGTTCATTTTTGGATACATATATCAATTTTCTAACTTGAGAAAAGTGCAATAAAATTTCTTTTACACGGAGTTTTGAATGGTCATCATCATTCATTACATTATCAAAAATTTAAAAAAAAAAAATCAAGGATCATTAAAATGGAATATGACCCTTTAATTTCTACCACACATTAAGGATTTGGCGCCACGCATTGACTCTGTAAGTCTTGTAGATGTGGTCATTTTGTGGGACAATATAATAGGTTCATTTTTGGATACATATATCAATTTTCTAACTTGAGAAAAGTGCAGTACAACTTCTTTTACACGGAGTTTTGAATGGTCATCATCATTCACTACTTTATCAAAAATTTTAAAAAAAAAATCAAAGATCATTAAAATGGAATATGGCCCTTTGATTTTAACTTTTAACTTTACTACCGCACACCCTTAGTGCGGAGGTCACTCTACAAGTATAAATACTTGTGGGGTGTGGGGGCAAGGGCCGGGGTTCAAATCTTCAAGAGGGAATTTCACACATATACACTTAAATTAGACTAAAATAAAAATTTTATCTTGCATTAAAAAAAAAATAAAACTTTTAACTTTTAATTAGCTGGTATTTATTCTAGTGATTTTTTTTAAGGTGGTACTATTTTGATGGATAGATTATAATTATTATTATTATTATTATTATTATTATTATTATTATTATTATTATAAAGTGAGGTTTAGCTGGATTTACTTTGAAATATTGCTTATTAGAATTACAAAAAGGTTTAGTTAACGGGTGCTCTTAGGTCATTTATTAATAGATCATCTTAAAAAAGTTTTGATACTACTTTTATGAAAAAAATATAAAAAGTTTTAGTTGTTTTTTTTTTCTTTTCTAATTTTTTTTAATTTCTAAAAAAATGTTCGGGATTGAAATAATTCTGGAGCTCTCGATCAAAGACAAATTTATTTATTTATTTATTATTGGTGGAGTTGCAAGAAAAATTAGTTACATACTTACATTGGATGGATTCTATCTTAAATATTGGTGTCTTTGGAAAGGTGTCAATATTTACTGTACATAAGTCATGTATATTGTGTTGAGCTTTGGTGTCCATGCTTATTTTTACAGTGTTTATCAAAAAAAAATATAATTTTAGTAATTTTTATGTTAAATATGTTTAAAAAAATAGAAACTAGTTGATATAAAAGAGAGAGAGAGAGAGAGAGAGAGAGAGAGAGAGAGAGAGAGAATAAAAACATCATCTACATTGCCAATTTCTGTGTTAAATTGAAGTTCTTGAATCAAGTTTTTATGATTTTTACAAATTCAACTCTTTGATCTTGTTTCCTTTTTTTTTTTTTTTTTTATGTTTCTAATGGGCCTCAAGTGTGTAAGGTGTCAAATTTCAAATCACAGGTAGAAAATTTAAATTTTGTTCAAGCTACATATTGGTATGTTGTAATTTGCCCCAAGATAAATATACCACAATGTCTAAACAATGAGTTGGAATACTTGAACCATGTATAGTAGACATCATGTTGGGAATTTACACAAATTCTTAGATTTGTGAGAAATGAAAAATAGATAAAAATAACACACACATAAGGAAATTAGATGAGACAAGAAATTATGTAATTTAGCAATTTGCTTATACGTTCACGGAGTTGTAGTGATTTAATATTTCCAAAAAAAAAACATATATATAAGATGTGACAATACAATGTTTCTCTCAAAACAACATGGCCTATCGGCTCAAGCCACCACTTCATGGACTAGACCTTTTATATTGAGTCAAATCATAATTTAGATCAAACGCAAAGTAGGTTCTACATATCCCACCACTTAATGCACTTGTTGAAGGGTCAAGTATGTTGCTTTGCCTAGAGAATGAAAATTACCTACTACTTGATGTAGAGAAGGCTCACAAAGATTTTGAAGGTGCACATCAACCCTACATGGTGCATGAAGTGGAAGAACTTGATATGATAATATTTTCCATTTTCCAAGATAAGGTTATATTATTTTCAACACTAATTCCACCTATTGATTTTATCATATCTAAAATTTAAATCCCCTCAAAAAAAAATCAAAAATTTATTTAACGGTATGGTGGAATAAAAAGCATCTTTGAGGAGGAAGTGAGGAACTAGTCCAAGACCCCGCAAAATTCATGATCCTAAATGAAATAAGAAAGAAATGCAAAGTGGATCAACACACAACTTAATGGTTTGAAAATGCATATGATGCTTCACTAAATGGATGCAATCTAAATGAAATGAACATGAATACATGACAAAAATATCCATTACGGCCAATTACAAGGTTTATAAATCAATCACGTCACTCACTCAAACGATGGTAACACAATAAAATGTCACTCACGCATCTTGTTGAAAACATGGTGTGCAACATGAAAACAACCATGGATTAAGTGAAGGATCATGCATAAAAATGTCCAAAATTTACACTCACTTGGCCTCAGTGGCACCAAAGGTGAACAACCCCATTATGTACAAACATTTGACAAAAACCAATTGCAAAAACCAAAAAATAAAATAAAATAAAATAAAATTAGCAAGCACAATATCAAAACTTGTAAAAACCTCAATTCATAAACCTAGATATGAATCTACGTGATTTTATTATGTAAATGCAAGAAAATATCATGAGATTACCTTGATTTGACGAGTGAACGATGTTGGAATCAAAGTTATGGTTAAACTGAAATTTGAAATAGTGTCAAAGAGATAGGGTTTAGTTCCGGACGACCAAAAGAAAGAAAATTAAAGGCCAAATCATTAAAATACATGTTTGAGAATCTTAATTGACCTAGTGTCTACCGGGACATTTTGTATGACCTTTGTTGGCCAAGTGTCTAATGAAAATTCTTACAATGCAAAATATAAAAGTTTAGACTCTCAGCTCTCATAGAGAAACTATATTAATTCACTCTCCACACGTAAAAATGACTTGCACAAAGATTAAAAGCACAAAGAAAAACATATATTTGGCTCTTTCACAAAGAATTTAATGTTTTTATAGACGTTTGGACTAGAGCTACTGGTTCTACACTGTTTGCCATCTTTGCGGATCTTGAAGAAGGCTCATGTGTTGGTCAAAGTCATAGATGTCCTCAACTCCATGCAAAGTGTTAGGACATGTAGGTTTCCACTGCCCTATAAGAGGGCTTAAGATGTTGACTACATACCCCATATCTGGTCTTTGGTGTGGCTTGGGAGTAGTGCAATGTCCTGCCAACTCAGCAACTTTGTATATACTCTCCATGGTCTCCTCATTGGGGTTAATAGTTTGGTCAATGGCATTGGCAATGCTCTCCTTGTTGTTTAGAATATTACAGAACCATGTGACCAAATGAGGGTTCTCATCAGGCAGAGTATCATCTACAGCTTTTCTTCCAGTAATCAGCTGCATCAAAACCACTCCAAATGCATATACATCCGCTTTTGTGGTCACTGTTCCTGTAGCTGTTGACAAGGAAAGGAACTCATCAAGCTAACTTGCAATAATTCAACCAGTGACATCAAACTAGAAAATATTTATTCATAGTAAACATTGGTGTCAACTTACTTGGCATGCTACAAGCACATGAAGAGAAAAGATTATATACGTACAACAACAAGAAGCCCTAGCCTCAAATTGTAAGGTCATATAGATCATTAATAGATTAGTCGAGGTTGACTATATGTATATTGTGGCAGAGTCAAAATTTCAGTTTGGAGGTTGGAAAAAATTAAAAGGCATGAATGGAATTAATCATAAAAATGTTAACATGTATGAATAATACATATGTAAAATAATGCAACATCATACAAAATAAAATGTAAATGTAAATTTTAATTTATTTTTCAGTTCTAGATTAATTTACTTGCTCTCAAAGTTTTTTCATATTTTTGAAATTTCTTCATGATTTTTTTTTTTTATTAATCAGGATAAATTGATAAAATAAATAAAATATAAAAGTGTTAAAAATATAACAATATGCTTGGAAAGCTGCACACTAAGTGTATTGATTGCTTAAAAAAATTGTAGAACTCAATATTTCTTTATCTATTTTTCTAATTATTTAAATTTTGAGTTCATAACAAAAACCTAAAGGTCAAATATAAGACTTACAAGAAATTATATATCAAGTTGGGCAGGTAGGATGGAGAAAATGATATTTATAAACTTGTTAAGATTAGGAAAATGAAATAAAGAGACTCGCATTTCGTGGCATGCATTAAAGATGAAGATCAAAGAGGGTTAGTAAAAGAAAAATAAACAGATACATGAAGCATGAGGACTGATATGGAAATGACATAAAAGAGTGGAGTGATGTGGACTTGCGGCCCAATCATTCCCATAACGCCCTTGATTCTAAAAATGACAAAACTCATGGGTTTGGCTGGTGGGTATGGGTTTTGGCCGGTGCTAGAGGTTGAGGGAGAAAGAGAGGTTGGTGGCTTTCTCAGTGATGGGTTTTGGCCGTGGGTATGGGTATGGTGCTGGTTTTTTTTTTTTTTTCCCCTGGTGGTGGTGAATTTGTGACTGATGTGGTGGTGGTGATTTTGGTGGCCGTGGGTGATGTTCATGGGGAATAGTGTGGTATATTGTAAATGATGGTAATTGATGATATATTATTTTATTATATAGAAATATTATTTTAATGAGTAGAATAGGAAAATAGAAGTTGAGTTGTTGGAGATATTGTAAAATGGTATGGTATTAATAATAAAATGACTTTTTGAGATGGTAAAATAGAATAGAATTAAAGTTCCAGCTGTAGATGCTCTAATGGGACCATTATGAAGGCTATACTAAATTACTATTTACACTCCATCGTCAAAGACAAGAATGGGAGAATATTTACAACATTATCATTATATACGCAAATAAGAAAATTCACCAAATTTAGTATCAAAGAAGCCTCGGCCGACATCATACTAATACTACCTCAGTGATATGATTTTCCCTGATTGTACAAATATTTTGGGAGATCGTCCAAGTTTTGAACAACCATTTATCAATATACTCTATCAAATTCAATTAAGACACAAGAACATAAAATTCTAGGCTATAGTTACCTCCATATTCTGGCGCAAGATAACCAAATGTCCCAGCTACTCGCGTTGATACAGGGTACTTCTCATCAAGCGCAATTTTAACCAAACCAAAATCTGCAACCTTGGCCCTCATATCATCCCCAAGAAGTATGTTGGAAGGTTTTAAATCTCTATGAATGAAAATTTGAGTAGTTAAACTATGCAGGTATTCCACTCCGCGTGCCACATCCATCGCTATTTGAATCCTCTGCTTCCAAGTAAGAGGTGAACACCCATTCTCACCCAAATCAAACAAATGTTGTTTTAACGTCCCTTGAGGCATATACTCATATACCAAAAGCCTCTCGTTGCCATTGATACAGTATCCTAAAAGTGCAACCAAATGTCTATGCCTCACTCTAGTAAGGACTGAAATCTCAGCCTGAAATTCATTGATTCCTTTGCTACCCATTGCAGCAGATTCCATCCTTTTCACTGCAATCATAGTCCCATCATGGTTTTCTCCTTTGTAGACAACTCCAGAACCTCCTCTACCCAAAATGTTATCTTCATTGAAATTGTTGGTCACCTGTTCTAGAACTTCAATCGAAATTTCAACATTCGGTACACTAGTTGTGCCTCCATTTTCAGGATTCTTTACACCTCCAAACTTTCTATGCTTGCTACTAACGTAACATTTAATCGAGGTAAATAACACAACCACAGAAAATATGATCACAGCAATAACTATACCAGCAATTATACCAGGCGAGACAGGAGTACCACTTGACCTCGTTCCAGCCGTATTCCCATTCTTCTGAATCAAAGGATTACCGGTCGTATTTAGATCCACAGAATCACGAAATTTTGGTATTGACCCGTTAAGGTTATTGTTCTGGACATGAAGAACCTTAAGTGTTGTTATGTCGGTCAAAGCATCCGGAATGGAACCCATCAAATTATTATTATCCAGATACAAATAACTCAAGGATGTGACTCCGAAGGAATTTGGTAAAGTGCCATTGAGTTTGTTGAAAGAAAGTTGCAGATCGTCAAGAATCGGGAAGTAACCAAAGAAATCTGGTAAAGACCCAATAATGTTTGCACTGCTAGCATAGAAAGTGGCTAAACTAGTGGCCTCAATCAACTCGGTGGGGATGGTCCAAGGTGTAAGATTAAGGTTTTGGCTCAAGGTTAAGAACCGTAGGCTTGTGAGTCCTTGGAAGAAACCTGAAGGAATGGAGGAGAAGTTGTTGTTGTCAAGGTAGAGTTGTTGAAGAGAACTGAGGTTGGCAAAGGAGGGGATCGGTCCATAGAGAAAGTTGCCTTGGAGAGAAAGAGTAGTGAGTTGGGTGAGAGTGCCGAGATTGGAAGGAAGAGTCCCTGAGAGAGACTGAGAAATTAATTTGATTCCGGTGACTCGGCTTCCGACGCAGCTAACGTTTGTCCACTTGCAGTAGTCTGTGCTGTTAGACCAGCCGCTTGGGGCGGTGCTAAAGGAGGCTAGGAGCTTGGCCATGACTGTGGCGTCATCGGCAGATGAAAGAGTTAGAAAGGAGAAAATGAAGGTGGAGAAATAGATCAGCCAAACCATTTGAGATTGAGAGAGAGAAATGGGTTTGAAGTCTGGCAGTCTTGATGTTCAGTTTGGTTTTTGTTTGGGTTGTTGAGTATTTGTATGGGAATTATTTTCATTTTTAGTACACAAGAAAGGAGAAAAATGTTGGGAATATAACCGTGAATAATTTCAGCAAGCACGCGTGCCTTGACTTTTGCTTCAACTAATTTATTTTTCTTCAGCTTTCTTCCCTTAGGCTGAATAGCCTTTCCTTTTGCTTCTTTCATTTCTCTCTTCCCTCCAACGTGTCTCATACGCCTAAGTCAACCAACCCCAATAACTCTGGCTGACTTTTGTACGTGTCTCATACGCCTAAGTCAACCAACCCCAATAACTCTGGCTGACTTTTGTACGTAATTAAAAGGCGTAAATGCACTTTTAGTCTTTATATTTTGACGTTTTTTCATTTTAGTTTCTACATTTTATTTTTACCACTTTTAGTCCCTAAACTAATTAACGCGTGCTATTTTCGTCCTTTCCGTCAATCAACCGACGAAAATTGCTGAGGTGGCAGCCGAAAATATTAAAATATTATTAAATATGCCACATCACCATTACACATCAGCATATAAATTTTAAAAAATTAGTTTATTAATTTTAACGAAATAATAAAAATAAAATTAAAATTAAAAACTAAAATTCAGAGTGTTCTTTGCGTTCTTCATTCTTCATTTTACAACTTATTTTTCATATTCTTCCCAACATCCAAGAACTCAAAAGTATCACAAGAATAAAAATCAAACCCAGATCACTAGGAAAAACAACAAGAAAAAACCCAACCACCACCAGCACCAGCCAGCCAGCCACCCCAGAAATAAAATAAAAAATCTATCAACACACAAACATAAACCCAGAAAATCAAAGAACACAAGCCCAGCCAGCCAGCCACCCTACCCCGATCTGAACCCCAGCCACCCACCCCACCCCGATCCCACCCCGATCTCAACACCCAGCCACACACCCTGCCCCGATCTCAACACCCAGCCACCCACCCCACCCCGACATCAACCACCCCGCCTCGATCTGAACCCCAGCCACCCACCCCGCCCCGATCTGAACCCCAGCCACCCACCCCGCCCCGATATCAACCACCCCACCCCGATCTAAACCCCAGCCACCCACCCCGCCCCGATCTCAACACCCAGCCACCCACCCCGCCTCGATCTCAAAACAAAAATTAATAAAATTGAAGATCTACGATTGGAGTTAACAGTGAAAAAGGGGGAGAGAGAGAGAGAGAGAGAGAGAGTACGGCGGTGAAGGCTGGTGAGCGGAGTGGAGATTTCGGGGCGAGAAGCGAGATTGAGGTTATTGGAAAAGTATATGAGTATTAGTCTCAATGCTACTGACCCTATCAACCAATTCCAATACCATGGCTCCTTCTTCTTGCTTTGCTCTTTGGCTTCCATTTCCTTTTGCCTTTCTCTTCTCGGACCCTGACCTGACCTCACTACCGGCGAAAGGGAGCAAGTCCCAACTCCTAACTTTTACTTTTTCAGCTTTAACTTCAAAGGGCAAAGGGATCTATTTGTATGAAATGGTGTCGTAGACCAATTGTTTTTCTCTTCCATTTATGTTTGTTTTTGTGTTCTGTGATTTTAAATTTGAGTTTTTGTTTGGTTTGGTTGATTTCTGGGTTTGTTTTTTGTGTTATTTGTGTTCTTACGGGTCTTAATTCTGTTTTTTATTTTTTTATTTAGTTAAAATTGAAAAATTATTTTTTAAAAAAATTAGATGCTGATGTGGCATTTTTAATATTATTTTAATGCCTCCGGCTGCCACATCAGCTATTTCCGTCGGTTGACTGACGGAAAGGACGAAAATAGCACGCGTTAATTGGTTTAGGGACTAAAAGTGGTAAAAATAAAATGTAGGGACTAAAATGGAAAAACGTCAAAATGTAGGGACTAAAAGTGCATTTACGCCTAATTAAAAAAAAGCTAAGAAACATGAAAGACATGTTCCTTTGTCTTTCATTAAATGAGCATGTCTATTACGTGGGCTGAACTCATGGTACAATGCACTTAACAATTTCTCTCTTCAGCTCACTTATGGAGGAGATCTTCAACTCAACCCTTCACTTAGAATTCGTGCCGGCCAAGTCAATACCAGACTCAACTTTCTTCATTATCTTCACTAACACACTAAGAAAATTTCACCAAAATTAATACTTTTCATTTTCAAATAACTTATTTCACCTTGGATATCCCTAATCCAATTTCTTGGCTCCCCCTCATCGGAAGCCCAAATATTCTCGAAGCTAATTGCACGATGTTCTTCAGTACACCTCCTTTCAAGAGGTTCAACAATTTCTAGTGGAGAATATTGCTCCCTCTGCTCAAGACCTTCATAATCTTTCACTTCATCATTTTTCCTAGTATAATGATATTTTTCATCAAATATCACTTATTTAAATCACTTTTAGGTAGAGAGAATTTTATTCTCTTGGCTGCGACACCATTAATATCAACTCTTAACTGTGGAGTGTTCTCAAAAACTTTGATTGCATGAGACTTTTTCTTACAAGCCCTCACATGAGTTTTGTACATGTCACAAGAAGCACGTCCTCTAGCAATAACTAATAATCCTCTAAAAAGTTTCCATCTTCCATTGCCAAGATGGTTACTATAACCCGCTTGATCCAAAGCCAATGTAGACAACACATTCATCCTTAAATCTGGAACATATCACACATCCTTTAACATCAACGTGCAACCAACATTGGTCTTGATGCACACATCACCAATTTCCACAATTTTTTATTAACTGGAGTCACCCATCTTCACAACACCAAATTCGTCAGCTTTGTATGTGGTGAACAACCTTTTTGTGTGGATAACATGGTGGGAAACTACTGAATCAACGACCTACTCAACATCAATTTGGCAACATGCTCACATTTTTGCTCTTCAAGAGAGAGCATCAGAACATCCTCATGAAACATAACTGCTGCATCATTCTTCTCATCTTTCTCTTTAGTTTGTTCTTTATTCCAATGCTAATAGTTTTTTTTTATGTGACCCTTTTTCCCACAATGGAAACATTCTCTAATCTCTTTAAACTGAGATCTACCTTTTGATTGTGACCTGTCATTGGATTTAATCCGATCATCAAGCCCTCTGCTTTTATTTCTGCCCCTGTTCTTCATGACAAGAGCTTGATCTTGTGCATTGTTTGTACGAGCTTCTCTTTTGCAAACCTCCTCACTTAGAATCAAATCTCGAATATTATCATATTTGAGTTTTCTTTTTCCTGCAGAATTGCTCACTGCCATTCTCATGACCTCCCAACTGTTTGGCAAAGAAGCCAAAACAATTAATGCACGAATCTCATCATCAAAATCAATCTCCACAGAGGACAATTGATTTGTGATGGTGTTAAACTCATTTAAATGCTGAGCCACAGGAATAGCTTCCACCATCTTCAGATTAAACAACTTCTTCATCAGATGCACCTTATTGTTAATCGAAGGCTTTTCATACATACTAGACAAAACCTTCATCAGATCCACTGTGGTTTTTTCCTTCATAACGTTGTGTGCAACTGATCTTGTCAATGCTAATCGTATAACTCCTAGCACATGTCTATCAAGAAGACTCCATTCTTCTTCTTCCATACTATCTGGTTTCCTTCCCAAAAGAGGAAGATATAATTTCTTCCCATACAGATAATTTTCGATCTACATCTTCCAATAGCCAAAGTCTGTGCCGTCAAACTTCTCGATTCCTGACGTCTTTCCTTCTTCTCCAGTCATTGCTCCCAATCAAACCTACGCTCTGATACCACTTATTGGAAAAAAATTCTATATAACTGTGAATAATTTCAGCAAGCACACAAATCTTAACTTTTGCTTCAACCAATTTCTTTTTCTTCAGCTTTCTTCCCTAAGGCCGAATAGCCTTTGCTTTTGCTTCTTTCATTTCTTTCTTCCCTCCAACGTGTCTCACATGCCTAATCCAACCAACCCCAATAACTCATGCTGACTTTTGTACAAAATGAAGAAAAGCTAAGAAACATGAAAGACATGCTCATTAAATAGGCATGTCTATTACGTGAGCTGGACTCATGGTGCAGTGCACCCAATAGAAAATGTAACTTTTCAATTGCACACGTGTTAAGATTATAAGTGATCAACATCTCCTTAATTACAGAAAAACCTTTTGCTATTATATATAGTATATAATATATATTATATATAAATATAGTATATATCATATATATATATATTGATTTGGATTCAACAATTCTCTTACTTTTTTACTCTTATCTTATTAGTCTTTTTTTTTTCTTCTTCTCTTTGTTAATAGAAAGAAGTTGTAATACTTCATATATTTAGGTTTTTTTTTTTTTTTTTTATATACGTTGATATATTCAAGTTATTATTTATTAAATTTTAAATAATTTAAGTTTTTTAAGTCACCAATTAAAAAAAAAAAAATCTTAGAACCACCACTTTTATCGAGACTGTTGTAAGAAAGTTGAAGGTCTTGAAGACTGAAGAAGGAACCAACGAAATCTGATAAAGACCCAATAATGATTGCAATGCTAGCATAGAAGTGACTAAAACAGTGGCCTGAGTCAACTCGGTGAGGATGGTCCTGATGAAAGATTCAATATCAGAGAACTAAGCTTCTGTTAAGATCACAGAGAAAACAAGTGTATATGAACAATCACAAGGAAGAGAAAGGGCAAGAAAGTTAAGGAACGAGAGAGAGAGAAGAATGAAAGAAACTTCCATTCGGTTATGCCCACAGAGTGGTTTATATACAACAAGACCAAGCAAAGCCATTAAGTTAGGCTCCTGATAATTTAGGGAGTTAGTTACACTGCACTAACTGAAGTTCGCGCCAGACTGAACTGCCAATTGAAACAGATTAGAGTGATGCGCACCGTTTCATTAAAGCACCTGAGAGAGTCAACACATAAGTGAAAAACGGTGCGTTTGATTGCCCAACATTATGTAAAATGAAACGGTGCGTTTTCTTCAGATATAGTCTTCTTCTTCACAGGCCTAGAACTGGGACTGTGTTCAGAGAGTTGCCTTGGAGAGAGGGTGGTGAGTTTGGTGAGAGTGCCGAGATTGGAAGGAAGAGTCCTTGTGAGAGACTGAGAAACTAAGTTGATGGAGGTGACACACGATCTGAAAGGAGGCTAGGAGCTTGGCCATGACTGCGGTGTCATCGGCAGATGAAAGAGTTAGAAAGGAGAAATTGAAGGTGGAGAAATAGATCAGCCGAACCGTTTGAGATTGAGAGAGAGAGAGAGAGAGAGAGAAATGGGTTTGAAGTCTGGCAATCTTGATGTTCAGTTTGATTTTGTTTGGGCTGTTGGGTATTGGACTCTTTTTTTTTCATTTTTCGTACCCAAGAAAGTAGGGAAATATGGGAGGGACAGATTGAGCCGTGTTGGAAGGGCCAAGTTTACTGTGTCAAATTTGGAGGGCCAAGTTAGTGTTAGAAATTTTCTCAAAAACAAAAGATTGCCAGCAAAGCTGACCTCAAGAGAAAGCTGCCGCCATCATCATGATTTAGGTCAAGAGAAAGTCTTAAAACACAAACAAACAAACAAACAAAAAATGGCAACTACAAATTATTTATGGAAAGAAAAAAAAAATTATATTAGTAATGGGTTTAGATAAAAATTAATAAAAGCCTGTCAACTCAATTGATGTAAAAAATGTTGTCAAGTATTTTGTACATCGTATTACTCCTTAGACCAATATTTGAATCGGGGCTAAGTTTACAACAAGGACTTGACATTGAAACTTATCTTGAATCATTCTATTCTATGTTAGGAAAGAAAGTTGTAAAATGGTTTCTATACTTAGACTTCACGATGGAAGACTTTAGGTTATTTCGGACCATCTAGCTGGTCTCTTGAGAGCTTGCTCAACAATGCTCTTAACTTGCCAAAAGTTTTGTAATTTAATTTAACTAGTCGCAGACTCGCTTGATGCATGGGAAAATTTGATATGATTCTTTTATATTGGATAATTATTGAATTAATATATTAGATTGTATATTTTTAAAAGTTCAATATGTGTGATTTGAAATTATATTTTAAATTAGAAGTTTTTTGTAGTCAAGTATTATATATAGTGAAATATGTATGAAACCACAATGTTTTTTTTTTTTTAAATTAATAGTGTAAGAACTATTAGACCAAGTTGTAACTATGTATACCTTATTTATTACCGTACAAATGTATGTGGTTCAACTCTTATAAGTATATTTTTCTCCAAAACATAGATCCGCATCTCTTTCTTCTTCACAATTGAAACTAAGTGAAAAAGTAAATAAAGATAACTATGCAATAGATTATTATCAATAAATCATATATCATATAGTAGAAATATAAAATAAAATAAAATGCAAAAAAGAAAAAGTTCCTTAAGTATCTATATATAAAAACATTAATAGCATAACGACGCTATGGAGTAAATTATATTTTATCTTATTCTCTTTTTGGCATTTTCAATAAAAATGATCAACTAAGTAAAGTAAAACTTTACCAAGAAAGCTCAAATTAACTAAAAAAATTATAGTGGAGATGCTAATTATTTGTAATAAAATGACCAAAATAAAAATAACAAAAAGTCAAGAAACTTATAACAAAATGCTTTCTATACAAAATTCCAGTAGAAAGGAGACTAATAGGCTCCACACTTTCTTCAAGACATAGGAGATTATAAAAGACCATACATCCTTTGCCTACCCATTTCTCTTTCTCAAATTCACATTACCAAAGAAGTATATGAAGCTAAAAACATTGTGAATGCATTTCTGTTGAATGGAAGTCCATTGGTAGGCATATTCAAATTCACAGCCATGTATAAACTCAAATTTCTATTTAAAAAAGAATTACTTATTAACCCAAACCAAAATTCAACCAAAGCTATAAGAGTGATTTGTGATGGGAAATTTAAAAAATACAACAAAAAAAAAATTAAATAAAAAAATCATCAACCTAATTAGAGCTATAAGAAAGAACAAAAATCAAGAGAGAGAGTACTCACAGTTTTTGTGTGAAAAAAATTTGGATTGAATGGAATAAATGATATCAAAATTATACAAAATAAGATTGGGATAAGAAGAGTCAAAATATAAGAAAGGAAATGATGAAAGAAGTTTAACGGTAAAGTGAAGAGTAGTAGGGAGATAAAGAGACAAAGAGAGAGGAGAAAGGTTGAAGGAAGAGAGGAAGAGTTTCTTTTTTTTTTAATATGAAGATGAAACTTTTAGAAATTCAATTTTAACAATTACTTGAAAATAGAAAGAAGAAAACAAAAAGTTAAAATCAATTTGGGTAGTTGAATATAATCAAACATTTGCATCTAATGAATAGTAATATTTGTAATGAATAGTCAAATATGTGCATATATCTACTAAAAAAAATAATGAATTATTCAATTTTAACAATTACTTGAAATTATAAAAAAGAAAATGAAAAGTTGAAATCAATTTTGGTAGCTGAATAGTCAAATATTTGCATTAAAAACAAATGAATAGTAACATGTTGAATAGTAATGGAGTGGATTAACAAGTTTGTCCATGAACTATATTTAATCTATATCTATATATATATCTATAAGCTGAAGCGTAGCATTTATTGTTGCCGTACTCCAATTGAGTCATATCAACATCCACGTCATTATCATTTTGCTTTCAAATTTCCTTATAATATTTTTAAAATGTTTACTCATTTTTTTAATATTTACAGTCTCTCCAATACTTCTCTATCCCTTACCTCCCCACTACCCTCTAACTTAATACCACTTTTTATCTCCTCACTACCCTCTACCTTAATATCACTCTTCATCTTTCCCCTCATCTTCATTTTTTTTTTTTTTTTATCATTTCTTATTCACACCTTCTTATTATAAATTTGTCATTCTCTCTTCTATTCTTTACATACTTTTCCCTCACAAAAAAAAAAAAAAAAAAAAAAAGGCTTTCTCTCTCTCTCTCTCTCTCTCAAATTTTTGGTGGATTTTTTTTTTCTTGCATCTCTGCTTTAAATTGATAAATTGTTGTGTTCTTTAGAACTTTATATTGAGCTAATGCAATTTAGTTTTATGATTTAAGTTTTTTTTTCTATCTCTTTAATTGTCAATTTTATTACATGTATTTTTTTTTTTAAATTCTTAGTTTGGGTTGCTTTGGATTCACCTATTTAGTTGTTCTATATATGTTATTTTTGTACAACATTGACATTTGTTCTATGAAGTTCCTTTTAGACTTGATATGTTATCTTTTAATTTTTTTTTTCTCTCCTCATGTGCAGTGATTGACTTCTAACAAAAACAATTTTATTTATATATTTAGAAATTTATTTCTTCTTAATTCCAACATTTTAAATTTTGTATGGGACATAAGGAACAAAGGGGTCTATAATGCATTCATGTTGTCCTCATATCATGATAAATCTAAGTAGTTGAATAGTATTGTTGTTTAATTTACCACTACTATTTTTTTCCTGAAAGCTACATACCATCAATTGTAACACCAAATGAATATTTCAAAGTTCATTTGCATGATTACTTTGCTATGTGGTGAGTTGAAACATTATTGACTAACGATGTACGTTAAATTGTTTGTGTAGCTTCTTGATTTGTAAAGGGTAAGTACTGATTATGCTACGTTTTTGTTATTGGAATTCTTTAGAGCTATAATGGTTGATAGGTCTAATGAGGCTCCATTAATTTATGCGAAGCTTCAATCTCACCCAAGACAATTCGTGTTTAGCTTTCAAGTTTATTCTTTATATATATATATATATATAAAAAAATGCTTAGCATTCTAGTAACCACAAATTCGTTTTCTAGTAACCACAAATTCGTTTTGTTAACTCAACATCATAAAGTAACTTTAATTTAGCTATATTCAAGCTAATATCAATAGCACTACTACAATTGACCATTTAAATTCACCCATATCCTCCATATCATTAAATTATTAATATTTTCTCTCATTTTTTTTTAATTTTTAAAAATTAAACATATAAAATACAAATAAATAAAAATTTCATTATAAAATCTTACTCATTTTTTTTAACATTTATACTTTCTCCAACATTTCTCATTCTTTTCGCATTTCATCTTCCCACTACCCTCTACCTTAATATCACTCTTCATCTTTCCCTTTATTTTCATTTATTTTGTTTCTTCTTCTTCTTATCCTCTATTATAAATTTTTCATTATCTTTTTTATCCTGTATTTCTATGCATAATTTTCCCTTACAAAAAATGTTATTTCTTTCTCTCAATTTTTTGGTGGATTTTTTTATATTTCTTGCATCTCTGTTTTTTATTATTAATTTTTTTGTATTTTTAAGAACTCTACTTTGAGTTGATGCAATTTAGTTTTGTGTTTTAATTTTTTTTTTCTTTTTTCTTTTTTCTTTTTTTGGTTCTCTTTGATTATTAAATGTTATTATATTGCATTATAAAGATTATAATATTATTCTATTACGTAGCATGATTTTGATAATTTTATCATATAAGAATTTTACATACGTTACATAGACAATAGTAAAACAACAAAAACAACAACAATAATGACAACAACAACAGTATAATATATTTATGAGATAACTCTAAAAAAATTTTCACATACAACACGCAGGTCTGCGACTAGTTATTTATATAAAATAAAATAGAAAAGTCATCAGGGAGTTTTTTTTTTTTTTTTTAAGTATGACATGGTTAATGAGGTGGCTCACTAGAAGTATAATAACATTAAATTCTACGTCTCAGCTTTTAGACATATATAGATGTTTTCAACGGAGATACACAGAGTTTAAATTCCCCACCCCAACTATATATATGTGTGTGTGTGTGTGTGTGTATATATATATATATATATATATATATACAAAAACAATGCACTTGACTTGAAAAAATATTTTTCTAGTTACGTTTTTACAAAATATTCTATAATATGAATTCTCTTAAGTAAGTTTTGCATAACCTTTTTCATTGATAGTGTTGCAAAAATAATTGAAATAATACCGCACTAAGCCTTTTTAGATAAACATCATGAAACTACAGAAATTTTCAATACTATAATTTCTACGTAGAAGGTGCTAATTTTTAGTGTTCTGTTTCACTGAATAGATACTATATTTTATCTGTATGCAACAGGTCAGGGAGCTAGCTAAATAATTTGAATATGATCTGTTTTTCCCTGTACACTTAGACAAACACTCTTTCATGTTCTGTTGATTCTTTTCAAAACATTTTGTGCATGCTATGCCCATCATAGAAAGATCCAAACATCATTGGTTTTTATTACACATTTATGTATTTGAACACAAATTTAGTTTGTAAATCTTTCTTGCAATCTGAGAAGCCAATATTGATTTAGCTGCAATACAAATTGCAAACCTTTTTGTTTTATCATATTGTACAGCATCATATGATCAAGAAAATTAGGAGATAATATGATATTTGGATGAGCAATTGGGAGATAATATGATAATTCGATGAGTTTAATTAGATGAAGTAAAATTGTAAGTAAATTCTTGAAAATCTATAAATACTTTGCATAGATAATTGACCCTCATACATGATGTAAATTTTATGTTTTCTTAGTAATGAAAAGAAAATGCATTTTCTATAAAAAAAAAATGATAATAATAATAATAATTGATTGCCTTTGTGGCAGAATGCAATCATCCAGTTGCTTTTTCAATGAAGTGGGATTGCAGAGGTTTGATAGCATTGTAAACAAGACTCTATCAGAGTTCTTGTACATCAAACTAAAAATAGTTCATTTAAGTAAATTCAAAATTCAAAATTAATAAG
Source organism: Castanopsis chinensis (assembly GCA_032878915.1). Lineage (NCBI taxonomy): Eukaryota > Viridiplantae > Streptophyta > Magnoliopsida > Fagales > Fagaceae > Castanopsis > Castanopsis chinensis. Next base: position 8,099,216 of record JAVQMG010000089.1, read on the forward strand.
TAAATAACAGATATTTGAAGTATTTTCCTTTCTTTTATTTTTCTATTCTTTTGGAACATTATTTTTTTCTCCTTTTTCATTGACCCGTTTTGCATATTATCCCATCTTTTGTATTTTTTTTTTTTTTAATCCATGTTTGAGAATGAAGAGGATATTGTTCAAGCGTATGGAGACCAAAGCATAATAGAAGCTCTTGACACTGCAGGAAAGCCAAATTGGTGCTACTGCTCTCATAAATTCAAGAACTAAGAGGTTCGTTGGTAGCATAAGTGCAATGACATCCATGTCTTAACCTTTGCAAAGATTGATCAACAGAGTGGTAGAGTTGATGCCCAAGTAAACAGAATTACGGTTGTGGAGATACGGATACAGCAAACATATCTACAGATTGTAGACTGTATGCTTTCTGGCCATCATTTATCCCTACCTTTGTTGTTTGGCTATGTTAGCTTAGAAACTAGCATAGAGTTGGAGGTGTCATTGGCTTCTAGCTTTTGGTTTAAAATCCTCATGCCACAGGATCCATGGATCCTTCCACAAATTCACTTTCTTCCCATCTGCAATTACAAATCATTCTCCTCTTCAAATGGTTTCCCTGGCACCTAAAATTCCCTTCCAAATTGACAACATTGCTGCGGGAGTGTTTGCCTCAAAGAAGCTTTTGACGATGGCATTGATCATTTGGCGTGGTAGTTTGGACAGAAATGCTCTCTGTATCTCAGCAAACTTATTGAGTCCTAAATGCCCACATTGTACTGGGGGTCATACCGATTCCCACAAGTTCAAAGCAAGTTAGAATCTTTCTAATTTAACAGAATTCCATCAAAACATCCTGGTAACCTTGTCAAGCCTATTATAGAGCAAGATTGGTAGTTGGAAGGTTGAAATTGTGTATGAAGGGATTGTTTGAACAATTGATCTTATCAGAGTAACCTTGTCAAGCTCATTATAAAGCAACTGCGTTAGACAAATTTTTGCTCCTCCAACCATTGAAGTTGCTTTCCATTCTTTCATTTATAAACACAAAATCTTCAATTTTCTTTCTTGACAACATTAGAAAGGAAGAGGATTGTCCAAGTGTTTGAGATTGGGCTTTACGCACCTTAAACCTTTGCTTAAAAGTGCATAACTCTTATGTTTAACCTACCATTTGACAGCATAGCCTTAAACAGATGCATTTCGTATACACTTGAAAACTGTATGGAGGAATAAAATGCCATCAATCAAGTCCAGCATATTGCTTACTTCAAACATAAAAGTTAACAACCTACACTATCACTATTTTTTATTATCTGATATTTAGTAGTGTACACCATTTGTTCATACAATATGCCTACAACACACAGAAACCACTAGCTAGATCAACAAAATCTTGTCAATATCGTTCAGCACGGTCCAAGTAAGTCCAAATAAGCTTTAGTCGCTTAACTTACCCAAAACTAGAACTTGACCTCACCGTGTACTCTGCTACAAGTTGAGCAAAAGACGATGACTTTTTTTCTAGCAATCTATTTGGAGAATCATATTCCTCTATAAGCCCTGCAGCAGGATTCAGAGAAATTTGCTAAGCCATAGGATTACAATGAAATCATATAAACCATGAAACAACATTAGAAGTAAGAGAAAGTCATATGGTTAAACTAACCATTATTTAGTAGCAGAACCATGTCACTATGAAGAACGGAAGTTATTCGATGTGCAATGGTAATGACTGTACAGTTGGAAAAATGTTGACTGAGGGTTTGCTGAATCAGATTATCTGTAGCAGTATCAACAGATGCAGTAGCTTCATCAAGCACCAATACCTTACTTTTCTTGAGCAGCACACGGCCAAGGCAGACCAGCTGCCTCTGACCCACACTCCAATTCTCTCCGTTCTCACTAACTGCAGCATCCCTAAGAATATAAGTAATATGTTTCCATTACATAGTTTAATAATATTCCACATAAAAAGCTGAAATGACAAACCTGTGGAATCTAGTTTTCCTTCTTTCTCCCTAACTTTATCTCCAAGTTGACACTTATCCAAAGCCTAAAACAATTCAAGGGGAAAAATTTAAGGCAATGAATAAATCAGAAAAAATAAATAAATAAAAGCAAATGTCACCCATTGACCGCAAATCATAAAGGCATTGCATGGCCACTTTACAAACAAATTTAGGAAAGAGAAAATTCTTTTAATAACCCAAGAAGAAATCAACCCACCTCCCAAATTTGTCCATCTGTATGCTCATCGAGTGGATCCAGGTTGCTTCTTATAGTCCCTTCAAACATGGTTGGATCCTGAGGGATAATGCTTAGTCTAGATCGCAAATCATGCAGTCCAATCAAGGAGATGTTGATTCCATCTATAATTATCTGACCAGCAGCAGGTTCAACAATCCGGAAAAGTGCTTGTATGAGAGTTGATTTACCACTGCCCGTTCTCCCTACAATGCCAGTTTTCATTCCTCCATGAAAAGTACATGTAAGACCTCGCAAAACCAGTGGCATATGTGGGGCATACCTTACCTACATTACACCCCTTATCATTAATTAATGTAGAACGCATAAAAATCTTAGTCATGAATGACCTTATTAACAAGATTACGGTTGGTTGGTAATAAATAGTAATGGACCAAAACTACCTGCAGATCACAAATATCCACTTCTCCATTTGGTGGCCAAGAATGATCTGGCCGGTTTTCTTCTATCTCAAGAGGAGGTTCACTTGGGCTACAAGTGTATTGAAGTATTCTCTCTACTGATATAATTTTGTTCTCCATTTGGCAAAAAACCCATATTACCCAGGCTATGTTTAAATTAAGTCCATATGTCACAGCCAAGCCCGCAATGCCTTTAGGAAAAAGAAACCAGAATTTAAAAAGAAAAAAAAAGGGCAATTAGAAAGGTATTACTCGAATTCCTTTACCAAATTAAACAAACAGCAAGGAGCATTGTTAGTACACCAGATGGGAATTACTTACCTGGATCAATGACTCCCTCAGGAATAAATATCAAGAAAACCAAGGAGAAGAAAAATGTGATGGAAGACATCATATCCAAGCGGAAGCACAACCATTCCTTTGCACCAGCAGCATTGAACTTTGGCCGAGAATATGCATCTGTGAGTTTCAAATTTATGTCCCTAAATCGTGACTCTTCATCAAAGCTCCTAATTGTTGTTGAGCCTGAAATTGTTTCAGCGAAATGTTGTATCACAGGAGCTTTGCACAAGCCAACTAATCTTGTTAGTTCTCGTGCTGAAGGCATGTAATATTGCTGCATAATAATATATTTGTTACAACACTTCTCTCCGCATAAGAATGACTATAATACATTGGAATATCTTATGAAAAAACACTCCATACACCTTGCAACTTGACAAAAATCTATATTAAGAAAAAGCATTTAAAAAAATCTCTTAGTAAAGGTTTTAAATTTAATCTAGGGGAGCATGTAGCATGTGCACAGCCCAAAATGTAAAGAAGGCAGTATGATAAGTATAGAGTTATATAGTTTCAGGAAGAATGTAAGACAACATTGTGACAAAGTCAGAGGGTATACCTGATACCAGATACAGGTTGCAATCACTGGGATAAAAACAATAAGAACCTGCCATGCAACCTGAGACATTACTGCAATAATTCCAAGAAGCTGGATCATCGCAAAGGCAAATGCCCCAACTTGATATGGAATATTGAAATCCACTGCACTTTGGTCTGTAGAAGCCTGCCAGGAAACATACAGCCAATTCAATAACAATATTTACACCAATCATGTTTCTGCGTGTGTGTGTATGTGAGAGAGAGAGAGAGAGAGAGAGAGAGAGAGAAAGAGAGAGGAGAATTGTTTAAACCGAAGGAAAAAGCTATATAAAATTGTAAACTATGACTCTTGAAGCTTTTAATATGGAAATACCCATAAACATTTCCCACTTACTCTGTTTAGGATTCTTCCACTTGGAGTGGCATCAAAGAAGGACATGGGGGCACGGAAAATGCATAAGTGCATCTTATTGAAGAGTATAGTGGCTGTCTTGAACCCAGCAGTAAAAAGTACCAGGGATCTCACAAGGATGCAAAATGAACTTCCAATGGCCAAAACGACATAAACACTTATAAGAGTAGAGCTAGAAACTGCAGGTTTCACATCCTGTGAGATTGGAGTTGCCCAAGCCATCCAATAATTGCTTCCAATTTGAAGGATCAATAGAGAACCTGTGCCAGCAATACACAGGGCACAAGAGCTCCTTTGTATGCCATAGAAATATATTTCCAATAGACTGAAAACCCAACTTTACCTTTCTCTCTCTCTTCTTCTTGGATAATCTGTCCCTTTGATCCAACAACATCATCTGTTTTTCCATTTTGAACATCTTTATTTTCTTTTTTTTCAACGACCCCATCAGTAATATCCATATCTCCAACATCCTTGCTCATATTTGTACTTTCAGAAACTGGCCCTGCCTCTGCAGAATCAAGTTCAGACAGAGCTTTCTTATGTGCTCCCACAAGTTCCATAAAATCAGTTCCGGAATTAAGAATTTCATTGTACTTTCCAGCTTGAGTAATTTTTCCTTCTTTCATGACCTAACAACAAATGCAATAGTTGATTTCACAGATAGAAAAGTGGGGAACAATCCATTCATAAGTTGAGATCATAAATAACAAGGTGGAAATAAACTTAATGTGAATGGCTCACCAAGATAAGGTCAGCAGCAGGTAAGAACTCTACTTGATGAGTAACATAAATCACTACTTTTGAACTCAAGAGGCCCAGCAAACATTCCTGCCATGTATGAATCAAGTAAATCCATTTCAAAAAGAGCTACTCTTGAACTACAGAAAACCAAGACTGAACAAAGTGCAATAATAATCAAGTACCCCTACTGACAACAAGAAACCATCTTCAAATTTGTAGTACACCAATTTATAATATAATAAATTAAGGGGGAAAAAACGCATTTTAATCAGAATAAAATGACATTAGAGTAGGAAAGGAAATTACCCGGAAGAGGTGGGATCCTGTATGAGCATCAACAGCACTAAAAGGATCATCAAACAAATAGATATCAGCATTTTGGTAAAGAGCACGTGCAATTTGAATCCTTTGCTTCTGTCCACCACTCAAATTGATTCCTCTCTCACCTATTAGTGTCTGATCCCCAAACGAGAGAATTTCCAGATCCTTCTTCAAGGAACATGCTTCAAGGACCCTTTCATACCTCATTCTTTCCATCTCCTTACCAAACAATATGTTCTCTTCTATCTTGCCACTTTGTATCCATGGTGACTGAGCAACATAGGCCTTTGTCCCACACAACGTAACAGTGCCAGATATCCTGGGTATTTCTCCAAGGATACAAGAAAGCAAACTTGACTTGCCTGAACCAACAGTTCCACAAACAGCAACCCTCATGCCATGTTGCACTTTCAAATTTATATCTTTCAATGTAGGATTAGAGGAAGATAAATCCCAAGAGAAATTTCCATCAATAATCTCTATTGCTGTATTAGAACTACCTCTTGGAAGCTTCTCTATTGTGTCAAATGGCAAGTCCTCAAGACGAAGAAATGAAACAACTCGATCAAGGGACACTTTAGTTTGTGCAATCATTGAAACTGTGTCAGGAAGATTATATATAGGCTCCTGAAGAATCCTAAACGTTGCAAGTGCAGATAAGATCTTCCCCGACTCAAGTGGGATTCCCATTAGCACGCAAGCACCAAAAGTGGCCACAGACACAAATGTGGGAGCACTCCAAAAGACAAATGTAGTCATAGCATTAGCGTAAACATACCTTTTCAACCATCCTGCCTCGGTCTCCCTAAGCTTGGCAATTTTAGATGGAAACTTCATCTCCCATCCTTGAAGCTTTAGAATTCTCATGTTCCTTAAAATCTCAGACGTTGCCTTCATCCTTTTGTCTTTTGACTCCATTATCTTGTCCTGAAACTTCTCTTGGAATTTCTCCAATGGATAATTTGCCAACATAACAAGTACAGTTGCAACAAAAGCTGCAATTGAAGCAAGCCCAAGATTTTTATATAAAATTAACAATGCAACAGCAACTTGAACAAGGACCATCCACGGATCATGCAGAAACCAGCCAAAGTCACCTATCCTCTCAGCATCAACTGTCATGAGATTGATGATCTCCCCACTAGTGTGGCCCTGCTTTGACTGGCATGAAAGAGTCATACCCTTATCATAGATCATTGTAGCCAAGACTGATCTGACCCTAATTCCAACTAGCTGCAATCTAAAGAACCAGTGCCTCTTTGCGATGCATTCCACAAGTTTTGAGGCAAAAAACACTGAAACCAGCACATATCCCTCCCTCCTGTACTGTCGGCGCCCATTAAGGTATTGAACAAAATTGTCAATAAGATATGGTCCAACATAGGAAGCCAATGTGTAGATCATCACATACAGGGCTGTCAAAAGAATCTCTTTCCATGCAAAGAAGAGTAATGCCTTCACTAGCTTCAATGTGGTCACATTATTAACCGTACCACACTCTGCCTCAAGCTTATTTCTAAAAACGGGGAATGCCCCAACTACACTATCACCGGGAGCAAGTTGAGGAACATCCTCGAGGTCTAAAGTCTTCTTGTTGCCTAGAGCAATTAGAGGACCCAGCCAAGAGAGTGTAAGATTGCTGAAAAATCCAGCACTTGAAAAAGGGGTTACAGTATCAACCCCCTTAGACTTACTTGACTCTGCCTCACTACTACCACTAGAATTGCCATTCAAAAGAGGTTCTTCAAGAAGGGTATCTTCACCCTCATTCTTTCCAAAATACCCCACATAACAGAGGAAGAAACCCGAGACAACCGAGACAACATCGGAAACAGAATACTGAACTGGTAAATTGACATGTTTCCTATTAAGAACAATATCTATGGCAAGGCAATAACAAGAACTACAAAGGTAGAAACCCCACCAAACTCTCAATAAAAACGGGTACTTTGATTTAGCTGAATTGAACAATTGAGTACGCAAGTATACACATACTGAACCCCAAGCAAGTGTTCTGAGTGCTAAATCCAAAAGGGTCATTAGCCCTTCATCAGACCAACCATTTCTATACCAATAAAAGTAATTCAATAAACATAACGCTAGACTAAACACAGAAACACCAAAACAACAAATTACAGTCTGTTTACAGTACAAACCCCCTTTGTTCTTAAACTTCTCTTTTGGACCTTCACTATGCCCCACCTTAAATTTCTTGCACAACCATGACATAAACAACACAGATAACAAAACCAAGTGCAAAGAACCGGAAAACCCACGTAGGAAAATGGGTTTTGTGAGAAAATCAGTACCTGAGTATATGAGTGAGGAGTAGTGGTGTGAGAACAAGATTGACATACCGTGCTTTGAGGATTGAACAAGTTCCATTTTTAGTGGAGCTTTTGTGGATGTTGGATGGATTCTATATAAGTTTAAAGATTCATGGTATTTATAAAATTATAGTCCAAAATGATAGACTGAGATAGCGAGGGAATCAAAGCTGGCTTTCCTTGGATATATATAGTTCAAAGATTCATAGCTCGTTTGTTAAGAGACGATGTTTAAGTGATGTGCCGGTTTGTAACAATAAAACTATCATTTAAATAATAATACCAAAACTTAGTATCCAACGGATATACCCATCTCAATAATGGATTCATGCAATGGATAAAAACAGAATGACCAACTGTGGGTTGATTTTTCTCGACACGTGTGTCAATGTTTGTGTGATTGACAAAAAGGACACAGGAACCACAAAAACTCTACGACAACAAACCAGAGCCTTGGTCCGAAAATTATGGGGTCACCCTTGACATATTAATTAGTGTCAATTTTATATATATATATATATATATATATATATATATATATATATATATATGGGCAAGTCTTAATTACAGTGAGCTGTCTCTTAAGATCTTATTTTAAGATTTTGTCGTATGACTTTCTTCTTATAGATGAAAGTGTATTATTTAAATTAATAATATTGTATATAAATTTTGTCTTTTATATATATATATATATATATATATATAAAAGTAAGCCTTAGTTATAGTATTTAGTGCTATTTTTTAGGTTTCTCTTTTAAAATTATGCCATGTGAATTTTCTTTCATGTATATTTTTTAGTTAAGTAGCTACATAGCTGAATCTTAAGAGAGAAACTTAAGGAACACCTAAGGTATTATACCTAAACTTAATCTATTCTACTATGTATTTGTTTGGAATCTGCTTATTTTATTAAAATTGAAAAATCTTTGCTGAAAATACTGTAGATAAAAGTAAAAATTAGTTAAAATAGTATAGTGAAACCCATAAATAATACAAAATTATGCAGTAGGAACCATAAATAGTAACAAAAATAAGCAGAATAATAAAATAAGTTGGAATCTGTTTATCTATTTATATATTACTAAAAACTGAAGCGTAGCATTTAATGTTGCCACGCTCACATTGAGCCACATCAGCAATCACATCATCGCTTTTTGTTTCCAATTTTTGTTATATATATATTTTTAAAACATTTTCTCATTTAAGGTGACTTAAAAACTTCATCATTTAAAAATTAAAATGTCTTTTAACCATTATTTTTATTATTAATTTTTCAAAACTCTTCCTCCCTTTTACCTCTTCAACTCCCCACTACTTTCTACCTTAATATCATTCTTTCTCTAACTTTTTGTCTTCCTTTAACTTTTTGTCTTCCTTTATTTTGACCATTCTTATTCTCGACATTTTACTATAAATTTGACATTTTCGTTTTCATTCTATGCATAGTTTTCTCACACAAAAAATGTTACTTCTCTCTCTCTCTGTCTCTCTCTCTCTCTCTCTCTCTCTCTCTCTCTCTCTCTCTCAATTTTTTCATTTTTTGTTTGATTTTTTTTTCATTGCATCAATTTTTTAGGTTGATGAATTTTTATGTTAATTCGAATTCTACTTTAGGTTGATGCAATTTATTTTTGTGCTTTAAGTTGTTACCTTTTATATTTTCTTTGATTAAACATTATCCTACTGCATTAAGCATATAGCATATAATAATATAATGTTATTATATTACATAGAATGACTTGGATAATTTGATATTTATTTCTATATAGTTTATTTTTAATCTCTTTTCATCTCATCTTTTTTTATATAACATTTAAATCAAGTCACATCCTTCATACTGTTAAATTATGCGGCACAAATCAAGAAAATGGCTACACACAAAATTGCCTTCCTTTACTATACATTGGGGGAATTAATATATTTGTGTGATAAAGGGTCATATAATTTATAATTTAGATAGCACCATTTGAATGTGAATATGCCCATAGATTGAGCAATTTCTAAACTTAAAAAGGCTATTGAGAATGAACTTTTTGAATTAAGTCTAAAAAAATATGAACTACTATATATTATTTAGATAAAAAATTTTATTATAGATACATTAATATTTTTTTTGCCACATTTTTAAATCACACAAACTTAATAATTTTATATTATGTGTTAGCATAGTCTCTATTTCTTCTTCTTCTTCTCAAAAATATTATGTATCATCTTTAAAAGATGCCAACAATATTGATCTTATGGGAAAAGTTACATAAAATATTGACAAAAAAAATTTTATATTACAATATGCTAAAAATGTTTTACACATTCATCTATTTTAATTTTGATTTTTTTCCAAAATAAAATTTTAATTTAGATATTTATAAGTAAACAATGAAATAATAATTCATGAATAATAAAAAAAATATCTATACATATTTATCTTGTACTGTTGTAACTTTACATATACTTTTGAATTTACACATTCATCTATTTTAATTTAGATGTTTATAACTTAATAATGAAATCTATAAACAAGGTGATTAAAACAATCATATTTGTACAATTCAAAAAGTCACAATTTATTTTTTCAAAAAAGGCCTTTTACATTTCCTTGGAATTATTTTTTAATTTTTTTTATAAAACCCTTAACATACCACTTAACCACTTCATACATTAAAAAAATTTAAGGTTCATTATTACTTTCGTTAATATATTATGGATAACTTAATTGATTGAGACCAAACTAGAAAAATGTCTTTCATATTTCCTTGAAAATTCAAAAGGAAAAAAAAAAAAAAAAAAAAACCCTTTAACATACCACTAACGTAACTACATTTATAACTATTCAAGCCATTCATGATATCTATTTACAATTAGCAAGGAAACATACAAAGTAATAAAGAATAAATGAAGGAAGATAAAAAGAAATGAAATCAAACATCAATTAATAACTATTATTTGGAAAATAAAAAGGTATTAAAGAGGAGTAAGAAATAAAATAGAGATGGCTATGCAGAGGACATTAAAAATTTATAGTGCAATAAAATCAACAATTAAATATAATAATACAAAATAGTAAATTAAAACTAATCAAATTCTAACTAGGGAAATTATATATATATATATATATATATGTGTGTGTGTGTGTGTGTGTATACATATATAAAATCATAATCTTTATACACCATGACTTAAAAAAATTATTGAATAGTTCTACCTCTTATTTAATGTCTATTTAATACAAATCATTAGCCAATAAATATATGATAATGGTAAAAAATATTATAGACAAGATTATGAAAAATAGGATAAAACTTTTTTTTTTTTTAAACTCCTTATAAATTCTAGGGAGTAAAATAGTATTTTATCTAAAAAATTATCACGTGCAACGCGCGGGTCTGCGATTAATTTTGCTAAAATTGAAAACTTTTTACTAAAAGTACCCCAGATAAAAATAAAAATTAGTTAAAATAATATAGTAAGATCTATGAATAGTACAAAATTGTGCAGTAAGAATTATAAATAATAACAAAAATAAACAGAATAGTAAAATAAGTTGACAAAAATAATTCATACCAAAACACACTCCATCTAAAATTATATTTCCAGTTTTTTTTTTAATTGACTATTTTTTTTATTACTTCTAATAATGTGATTTTTTGTCTTTCTTACTTTCTGGTATATCGTTCTTCTCTGAACTATCTTAAGCGACTCCTTTCTTTTTTGTGTCTTGGCCATTATTGTTTCACATCCAACATAATTCAAACTCTCTCACATAATATCCACAAAAATATAGATATCTAATATAATATTGTAAATACAGTGTCAAACATAAATTTAGTCTTTCTTTTTCAGGTCAAAAGGAAAATAAAAATAGCTGAAAAATTTTTCAGTGATTTATAAAAGAAAGAGAAAAACGCACGCCAACAGAAAAATCAACATGAAGTTCCTGAAAAGACGCAAACATTTTCCTCTTTCAATCGCTGTGCTGAAGTGATTGATGCTGTCTTTCTCGCCACTCTAAAAGTTAAACGTATGGGCACAGAACACCAACTTTGACTTCTTTTTTCTGTCTCATTTTGGACTATTCGTCCATTTCATACGAGAAAAATCATTTACTATGGCATAGATGCAGAAATTTTAAGGTTTTCCCTAACATTGATTATTAATCAATAGATTTTTACCCCAAAAAAAAAAAAACAATTTAATCAATAGATTTAGAAATACACTCAATCCTGTTTCTTAAAATTTAAAAAAAAACACTTAATCTCACACATAAATAACTTGGCTCCATTTTTTTTAGTATAAGTTATATATGATTTCTAGCCATAATATAAGATCATAAATTAAAAACAATCTATCTAATTAATTCAAACAGCATACTCTAAACAATTTGTGTGTTAATCATCAATATAGATTTAATCATAGAAATTTTCAGTCATAATATTTATTTACTTTCTATATGTGTGGTTTTTATATGTGTGGGAAGTTTATCAAGTATAGACTGTATAGTACATAAATAAGTTTGAGCTTGTTCAAAAAATAAGTTCCAAACTTAAATAAATAATCAAACTCAAAGTTGAGAGGGGTGAACCAGCAAAGGTTGATAGTTTCAAGGCAAGTGCATCTCAATCTCCAAGGATTAAGTTCGATTTTTTCACAAAAAAATAAAATAAAATAATCTTAATGATTTAAAACTCAAAATGACTCCACTCAATTATTAAAAAGTAACTAGCCGATGTCCTGTGCGATGTGCGGTCCAATTTAATAAATTTTGTAAGAAATTATTAATGACCCATTGATTTCATGAACGCTATTATTGTTAGTCACACTTAGTCTATAAGGTTTTCTACTAAAACTAAATTCAAACTAAATACATTGGGGGCAAAATTCCTCTAATTCATGCAACTAAGAAATGTCACCATATCATAGTGAAATTGTCACCTATGAACCTGTTGGTTCTTAGGTGTCTTTCTTGTATTATTTATGTTTTATATATCAATTAGCTATAAAAACTTCTATAATTTCATGATACAACAATAGAAAAAAATAATGCCATAGTGATGCAACAATATCACAATTTAACCTCCAAATTTTAATTGAACTAAAAAAGCCAAAAATAGATCCTTACCAAGTATACGCATCATACAGAAAACCAAAAATATAAATTGGCACATAATATGAAAAAATAAGCCTAAATAAATTACAATGCTACATAAGTAAAACCGTATACATAAAATCTAAACAAAATATCTAAAACGAACATAATATTTTGAAAATTAACATATCTCTCAGAAAGAAAAACAAAGATATTGCGAGAAAATTATGGAAGTTTAATTTTTAAGTCCAATGGGAATGGGGATTTATATTGGACAAATGTCGAGACAAATAATATTTGTCCAATTCATTGAATTTAACTCTTGCAATTCTACATTGAAGTTATTCTAATGCAAAAAATTGAAAAGTTTTTTTGATTCCTACTTTTTCCATGACTTTTTAGATCCATCCATATCAATTCAAAGCATGTAAAGTTATACATGTATACAAATTCTTTAAATTGTATTCCTACATTTCCCACGACTTGATTTATATTGGACAAATGTAGAGACAAATAATATTTGCCCAATTCATTGAATTCAAGTCAGGCAATTCTACATTGAAGTTAGTCTTATGCAAAAAATTGAAAAGTTTTTTTGATTCTTACATTTCCCATGACTTTTTATATTCATCCCTATTAATTCAAAGCATGTAAAGTTATAAATGTATACAGATTCCCATGACTTTGTAAATCCATCCATATTAATTCAACGAATGTAAAGTTATAAATGTATAAAAATTCTTTGAATTTTATTAATACATTGGAATAAATGCATTTGTCATGACTTAATAGTTTGACATAAATGCTAAATTTAGATGAAGTGGAAGTCTAAATGAGAAGGATGTCATATAATGTGCCACTTGGTAAAACCTCATGCTTTCCCACATGAGGTCTCTGCTTTTATATATATATTGAATTGATTAATTCAATGCATGGTTGGAGAATTTATCTATTTATAATTTCTGGCCATATAGTTGTGTAGGCCTTTTTAGTGAATGCTGGGCAGGGCTGCTTGCTGCTGCACTAGGCCCAAATATTTCTAGATTAAGGAGTCGAGACCGGTCTAAGAGCAACTCTCCTTGGCCCGGCTTACACGCAAACAATGCTCCTATTAATCAGACTTTTGATCACATGCCCATAGCAGGCAGAACTGTTGCTTTAACTATGGCAGGCAAATATAATAAAGACAATAATGAGAATGCCTTTAAAATTTAGATAAAATAGATAGTGGGCCCCGATAAAGAGTGTCAGTTTTACACAATAGTAACAAAAGAATAAGTATTGAATGAATAACAACAAGCGTATTAAAGAAATAAATGTCAGCCTGCCGCGTTAAACTATTCTGAGGGGTCTGCGTCAGGAAGGGGAACCACTTCTTCAATGCATCCAATTTCTCCGAAGGGGAAATTAGTTGCTTTAAAGGAGCGGGCCTAAGTGACTTGCATTCAATAAAGTCCCTTTTTGTTACCAAAGAGCATGGGTTAGAGAGAGAAAGGGGGATTAACCCATTTGGTGCATGCCTATCACTCTGTTCTCTCCGTTGTCTCTTACTTCTTCTTTCTATTCCTTAATTCTTTCCTTTCTTTTTTTTTTTTTTTACTTTCCTCTGATTCCTTCTCTACTTTTCTTCTCGTTTTCCTTACCCCCACTATTTTGTGATTCTAGCGATTATATCACCGAGGTTTTTTTTTTCTCCCCCAACCGTGCACAGTAGGGCTCCATACATAGGGCCAGCTGTGCTTGGCTTTTCCCATTTTAGCCCCCAATCATTTTTTCCTGGTGTGGGTATCTTTGCCGACCATCACTGACTAGTCAGTCACTCAACCAGTGCCACTTATCTGCACTGGCCATGCTACCCCACCTCACCAAGCAAGGAAGGCTCTTTTGTTTAATTGCTCGCCGTGGCACTCTTACCCGCCACGGTGTAAGAACTCTCCTTCTCTCTGTCCCTCATGGCATGCACTTAGTGGTTCCAACTTAGCTTTGCCTTTTTGGGTGGTATGTCATCCCCGCAGGACATTGCCCCCGAAAGAGTTTGAGCAGGAAACACAAAAATGAGTTTTTTCCCCTCCCCACCGTCAGACTATACCCCCTTACCTCTGACCCATGACCTCACCATTTCCTGTATTGGTTGAGTACAAGCTGGTGGTGCCTGGGCCTTGCACATGCCTTGCCTTCATGCTTATTTAAATTCTGCCTGCTGCTTATGTGTCTATCGCGGTCTAAACGTCAACATGTCCAATCTACCGCTCATCTTTGGCTTCTTTTGGCATAGGCTGTTTCCCCTGACTTTCTCAATTATGACATGCGTCTTTTATGGGCTGGGCCTTGCCCAATTGTGGGTTGCTCCATGCCTTTATTCCCAGCCCTTGTTATTTGTTTCCTGCCACACCATTCTATTATGCCTACTGTGGGGTCTGCTTAACCTAAGCCTGTCGGGCCTCTTTGGGCTTTTCTATTCATTCTTTCTCTGAAGGCATGATAAACTCATTAGGCCCTTTTCCACTTGCGAGCTCCCTTGTCCTGCCTACTTCCCTTTGGGCATCTTCGGCCCATTTACTTTCTTGTGGCATCCTTGGCCCTTTTTCAATTCTATACTCCTCATAGGCTTTTACTAACTTCTTGGGCTTCCTTGGTCCAAGTGCTTCTTACTTCATCCTTGGGGCTTATGGATTCTCCATTACCCCTTACTTTTTTTACTTACCTTATTTTCTTTACTTACCTTATTTTCTTTACTTACATTGCTTTGGGCCTGCCGTGACAGCCATGACCCATTCTTGCTTTTCTACATCCATACAGCCCATGGGTTTGTTATTTTTTTCTTTCAGGCCTTCTTAAGCCCATTTACTTCTTAAGCCCATTTACTTCTTCAGGGTCTATTTGCTTACTTTATGGACTCATGATCCATTATTCTTGCTGCTTGGACTTAATGTCATTTTTTATCCTACTCTCTTCTGCCCATGTCTTTGGGCTTTCCCTCCTGCTAGGCTCCTAAAAAACTAAGCATCTACATTTAGCCCCCTGAGCATATGAAATGCTTTTGCAGTTCATATGTGAACAAAGACTTTTGTTTCCTTCTTCTTCTTTTTCTTCGCGGGCTTTTTCGAAAAGTGGACCCCAACTCGCATATATATATATATATATATATATATTTTTTTTTTGTGAACAGCGTTGTCTCTTCGAATTTCTCAGCTTAGCAGTTCTTCTGAAACACAGCCTCTACTTCATTAACTCCTTCCCTTGCTTGTTAACTGACCCACCACATCCCTTCGCACCCTTCCCCATGGCGCGGGTATTTAAGGCTGAGTCTTTTCAGATTTCAGACACAAACACCTTTTCCCTTCCCTTTTCTTCTATGTGTCTTTCTCCCCAATTATCACAAATCGTCTTCTCCAACCAACCGATACACCATGACACCGGCTAAAGGTCAAACCTTTTCCTACCATAAGGGAAAAGAGGTCGTCAACGATCCTGCTGCGCGTGAGGCAAGTGAGGAGGTCGCCTATTCCAAGTCAGACCATTCCGATGAGGAAGTAGAACGGGGCGACCTAAACAGCAAGTGTACCCCCCTCATAGATCCTTGATATGATGTTCATGGCCACTTCCCTAAGGTCCCCGGTGACTATGTGCCGCCGCTGCCAGGCCGTGTATGGCTCGCTCTTTGCCGGCGTAACCCTGACGTCTCTTGGGCTCCGTTGCCCTCTTCGATTTTCGATCTCTCTATCCGCCAAGACATTTCACTCCCTGTACCCATCCATTTCCAGTTTGGGTCTGGTGCTGCGTTGGGTTGGAAGGATTGGGTAGACCGAGAGTTTTCAGACACAAACTTCATGGGTTTGCTTCAGTTGGCTGGCGTGTTAAAGGCCATAGTTCAATCCCGTTGCTTGGCCAATTTCAAGGACCTATTCAGTCTCCATCATTTAGTTCGCCAATGGTGCACCACCACCCACACCTTCTTTCTCTCCTACGGTGAGATCACTGTAACTTTGGAGGACGTGGCTAATCAGTTGCTTCTGCCCATTCTCGACAACGTCGATCCTGCCGCCCTTGAGCTTTCCTCGAAAGAAGAGGCCATAGAGACCGAATTGAAGAAAAAGATGAGTGGTAACGCAAAGTTGTCATTCTGGATTCATTCTCCCTTGAAGCTTTCTGCTACTGCCAACCGTGTAGCCTTTGTCACCTTCTGGTTATGTAAGTATGTTTTTGGTTCTCACCCCCACTAAGTTGTGAAACCTCTATACTTTCGTTTGGCCATTAAGATTTTTGCTGAGGTGAGCCTGTCGTTGGCACCCATGTTCCTGGGGCATCTGTATGTCCAATTAGACATCCTGTGGAGTGATGAGAGTCAGGAAGGTTCTTGTCACTTGATCACCACTTCTGTTCACAGTACCATCTTGCACGCTGCGCCAAGCATCTGACTAAGTGTAGGCCCTTGCACTTTGCCAAAAGGAAGTACAGTTCGTGTCTGAAGGTTATCACAGACTTCTGTGGCAGGTTTGATTCCGATTTTCCTTTGGCTTTTTGTTAGGCTGGTTTAAAGCCGATTGGGCATCCTATTGTTGAGTTTTTTGATAAAGGAGTTGGATTTTCTTGGAGGGCGTATAGGAATTTAGATACGGGTTATACATGTATGGATTTTGTTATGGGCACTTTTATTGATATTGTTGGCACTACCACCCTGCTGATTTGGTTTGATGAGAAGGGTATAACGTATTTGGCAACCACCAACGCTGGGTGGTTACCTTATTTGGCCAACGAAGGTATTAGGTTCGTTCATTATCCTACCAACCGTGTGAGAAGGCAATTTGGGTTGGACCAGGACATTCCCAATGACATGTCTTTTCTTGCAGAGTCTCTTACTTCTGTCCAACCTTTCCTACGACACATTACTTTTACGTTTTGGAGCCAGCACTTCACCGCAGATACTATCCCAGGCTCTCAGAGGGAAGGTATTTGCACTGTTGCTATGCATGGTTACTGGCAAGCAGTGATGATTAGTTTTGAGAAGGAGTTACTGGCATGATGCAATTACCCCACTAGCTGGGAGAAAAAGGTGAAAGTGATCAATGTCCCTGTGCCAGCGGAAAAAAGTTCTACCAAGTCCAAGCCTTCAAAGAAGAAGACAGGTGACGACTCTTCTGAAACTTGCTCAGATATTGTTCCCTTTGAAAGTGATCTGCCTCCTATGAGTAACATAGCATTAGAGAGCACTACTCCCTCCTTCATTCGCACTCACTCCAGCAAGCATTCCGCTGTAAGCAAGACCAGGCCTGCCATTCCTCGGCCATCTGCTAATGCCCCTCCTTCCAGTAGGACACGAGGAAGTAAAAGGAAAACTTCTCCTCCCAAAGCACCTATCATCACTAAGCGGAGGGTATGTCATCTCTAACTTCCTCTTATTCTTTGTACTTCTTGTTTAGGATTCTTCTTACGGCTAACCCGTGCCCCTGCTGGCTTGTTCCTTTCTTCTTATTTTTTCCTTTATTTTATTTTATTTTTATTTTTTTTTATTGCAGTCGAAGTACAAGGAGGACTCATCTGCTACCCATCCTATTTCGCTTGATGAGCCTAAATTTGAAGTATGCCTTCTTCTCCCTTTTTCTTTTCTCCTCTTTCTCTCTCTCTCTCTTTTTTTTTTTTTTTTATTCGTGTTCCCATCCTTCGTCTTTTGTTTTCTCAGGCTAATCCTTAACCCATCTCTGTGTATCGCTCCACGGCCGAAGAAATTTCGGCCTCCTAGGACATTCCTATGGAAGGCTTCTTTGATGGGGCAGACGTGGTGTTTCCTGCTGCAACTCTTGCTACTCCTGCTGCTCCACAGGGAGCTCCTGCTAAAGGGGTCAGTGAGACCGTTCCCAATCCTGCCTCAACACTCGTTTCCCAAGAGAAGGCTATTCCTGCTACTGTTGTTTAGACTGAAGCTGTTTCTCCAGTTGCGCCTCTCATCATCTCCACCAGTGATCCTTTCACTTCTCTATCCCAGGCTGTGAAAGATGGCTCTTCTTTGGTGGTCACGCCTTCCTCCATTCCTGTTTGCCACACATGGTCCTACCGCAGACTTGTCCTCCAAGGAGTCCGAGGATATTCTGGAGGACTCTGATGATAAGCCTGCCAAAAAGAAGAGGGTTTCTAAATCTGAAGGGGAAGAGGAAAGTTCTGGGCGTGTGGTCGAATTTATGGGTACGTATTCTTTGTGTGTTACCAAGTTTCCTTTCCCCTTTTTCTTCTTGTTATTTCTTCTTTGCACATATCAGTGACATTCTCCCTGCTGCGATCTCTCATTATTTTGCATGTCCATTTTTTTCCTATTGCAGAGACCTTCGAGAAGCCAGAGGTTGCAGCAGGCAAGGACATGCCTACCGTTACTTCCTCTGTCACACCTGTAGCACCTGTTTCCGCCGTTCCCATAGCCTCCACTCCCGCAGGCCCTGGTGAGTCCCTCTTTTCCTCTTATCTCCATTTCTCCATTCGCTGCACGTTTCTATTCGTTTAGTCTCGTATGTTCTTATCCCGCTTCCTGTACCTTTTACTAGGTTCGCTTCCTACTGTTCCTTCTCGGTTTGAGGTGGGTAGTAGTTCTGCTGCGGTGCCTGATCTGGCGAGTGAGGCTGCGGCCTTCTTTACCCGATTTGATCAGTACGAGGTTAACGACCTCGATTCTGTAGATTTCTAGGGTTCTGGGCCTGCCTATGTTGATTTCCATAGCTTTAGGATTCTTAAGGATTGTGCCTCCCATCTCGAGGCGATTTACAGTAGCCATGGTGACTTCATGCGAGAGTTCAAGTATGGTCGTTCTACCAAGGAGCATTTTCTAAAGCTGTTAGGGAGCGTGATGAATGATACTGAGCACAACTTCGTTGACAATGTTTCAACTAAGAGGATCCTGTAGTGGAGGGCAACGATTCAGGAGCTCGTCGGTATGGGGTTTGCTGTGGAGTTTATCTTGGACCACCTCCGTGAGATTGCCCGTGCTTATTTCATGAGGAAGATTCAGCCTGCCATTGATGACATTGACTTAGGCCTTGAGGTTTTGAAGAAGGAGGTGACAGACTTAGAGAGTCGTCGTGAGCGCCTCGTCTCTAGCACTGGTGGTTCTAGCCGTTTTGGTGATCAAACGCTTATAACCGGGCTTCGCTGATGTGATCGCATTTCCTTGTCTATTGCTTAGTACCTTTTATGTTTCCTTTTTCCCTTAGCACCTATTTGGCGGGCTTGCCACAACTTGGGTTTTGTAACTATAAAACGCTACTGCTTTCTTTTCTAGCTACTATTATAACATGGGATGTTTTTATAATGCTTCATAACTTTTTCATTGTATATTTCATGAAAGCATGTTACAATTCTTTGTTTTCGTGACATAGTCACTTGAAAGATAGAAGAAAACAAAGGGGAAAAAAAAAAGGAAACATGTTTTTTTTTTTTTCAAAAGAAAAAGAGAAAGAAAAAAAAAAGGGTGATTTCATGACCTTTCATTCTTCCCCCTTCTACGCAAAATAACATTTCAGCCATTTTTCATTGATGGGGTCCATTAAATCCTTGCCATCTGTCTGAGTCAAACGGTAATACCCAGTGGGATATGCCTCCTTATCACAAAGGGTCCTTCCCACTTTGGTGCAAACTTGGACGGTCCTGCTATGCCCCTCCTGACATAGTCTGCCACCTTTAACACAAGTTGCCCTTCTGTGAATATCCTTTCTTTGGTCATCCTGCCGTAAGCTTCTGTCATCTTCCGTCTATATCTATAGCTGCGTTCCTAAGCTTCTTCTCTCTTCTCGTCAAGCCCTTCTAAGTCTTCATATCTTTCTGTTGCAAAAACCTCTTCCTCGTTTTCTTTTTCTTTCATTTGCATAACCCGTAGGGATGGGGTCATTATTTCTGCTGGGCTCATCACTTCTGTTCCGTAGACTAGGGAAAAAGGCGAAAATCCTATGGCTGACTTCGGCGAGTTTCTATAGGCCCAAAGGGCTTCCGGCAAATGTGTTGTCTACCCTCCTGTATACTCTTGGCTCATTTTATTGATGATTTTTATGAGAGTCTTGTTTGTTGCCTCCACTTGCCCGTTCCCTTGCGGATAGTAGGGTGATGATCGATGGTGCTCAACTTGGTAGAATTCCAGCATCCTCCTTACATCACTGTTGACAAACAGCATGCCATTGTCACTAATAATCCTATGGGGCACCCCGAACCTTACGATTATATTTTCCTTAATAAAGTTTGCCACAGCTCCTCCCGTAGCTTTGCGAAGTGGCACTACCTCTACCCACTTGGTGAAATATTCCGTAGCAACCAAGATCCACATGTAACCACACAATGGTGGGTTAACTGGCTCCACTAAATCAAGCCCCCAAGTATGGAATGGCCATGGGGTGACCATACTGTGCAATTGGCATGGGTGGGTGTGAATCAAGTTGGCATGTATCTAGCAGCTGTAGCATCTTTTTACAAATTCTACCGTGTCTTTTTTCATGGCAGGCCAATAGTAGCCCATCTGCAGCAGGCATCTGTATAACTTCTTCTTTCCTTGGTGCTCTCCACATTCTCCTGCGTGTACCTCCTTTATCATACTCTTTGCTTACTCTGTGCCTAGACAACATCGTGGGTCTCCATCATACCCCTTTTTGAAAAGGACACCGTTGTGCAAAAAGTAACGTGTTGCTAGTCTTTTAAGCTTGTATCGCTCACTATGTTTTTGTGGCAGGACATCTTTTGCTAAGTACTGGGTGAACAGCTCTCTCCAATCCTTGTTGACGAATACAGCGCAGCTTTCTTCCCTGTCATCCGTAAGCTGGCATGTCTCGCACTTAACTTGGACATAGTCCGCGTCTTTTCCCATACTTGGCCAGTAAAAGTCTGCCCTTTGGAGTCTGCGGTAAAGGCTAATCTCTTCGCAGGATCAGCAAGTCTTGTCGTGTATCTCCTTTAGCTTTCTTTGGGCCTCCTCTTGCCCCACACATCTTAACAGGATCCCTTCTGGTATCCTGCAGTACAGTTCTCCTCCTACCAGAGCATAGTCTTTTAGTGCCTTCAACTCTGTAGGCCTACTTTCTTTCATCAAGACCTCCCTTATGGGATTCTGCCAATCCTCTTTACACTGTTCCTCATGGAACTTTTCCTTCAATATTTTGATAATCAATAATCGATTCTCTCCTCTTACTGACTTCTATCTTGGCACTTTTTCCTTCGAATACTATTTGCAAGCCTAACGCGGCCAGCACAATTGCAAACTGATTCTCGCTTCTTGGCATGTGCTCTATGTCTTTGGTAGACCACCAGGTTCAAATCCCCTATCACTTTCAAGTGCCTGACCCCCATTTCAAGGGCCGTGGCCAATCCAATTAGGTAGGCTTCATATTTTGCCGTGTTATTTGAGTAGGGAAATTCTAGTTTGAAAGACAGTGCTACAGCCTCATTTTTTTCATGATATAGAACTATTCCCACTCCCCCTGATTGGGAGTAGAAGACCCGTCAAATTTCATCACGCATCGTTCTCCAACTTCCTCAGTCGTAGCCACTTCCCTTGGCACTTCATCATTTAGTGGGAATTCTTCTTCTCTTGGGAACTATGCTAAGGTCCGCTATAGCTTGGCTCTTTAC
The DNA here is from genome assembly GCA_032878915.1 of Castanopsis chinensis. Lineage (NCBI taxonomy): Eukaryota > Viridiplantae > Streptophyta > Magnoliopsida > Fagales > Fagaceae > Castanopsis > Castanopsis chinensis. The sequence continues at coordinate 8,121,224 of JAVQMG010000089.1, forward strand.
CGCTTTGCGTGTTCCTGCCTTCAGATCGTATTGCGACAATTGCAGTAACTACTAAGATATCCTGCCAGAGAGAATTGGTCGTTGCAATAAGGCTTTGACGGCGTGAGACTTAGTCATCAGCCACACCTCATAGACCAGGAAATAGTGTCTTAAACTTTGCGAGGCATACACAATGGCCAAGCATGCCCTTTCTGCCATTGGCTAGCGAGTTTCCGCATATTTTAAGTTTCGGCTGATGTAATACACTAGTTGTTCTGCCCCATCTTCATCTTCCTAAGCAATCAGCGCACCCACGTCGTATTGGTTGGTAGCTAAGTACAACAATAGTGGCTTCCTGCAGACTAGAGCTTGCATGGTAGGGAGATTCGTCATAATCTGCTGCAGCCTTTTAAAGGCTGCCTGTTGTACTTCCCCTCATTCAAAGCTTTGTCCATTTTTTAGCAATTTTTAAAAGGCAGAGGTGATGGATACCAGTCCGGGAATAAATCTTCGGATGTATGAGACCTTCCCCGAGAAGCTTTTTAACTCCTTTACTGTGGCCGGAGGCCTCATAGTGGCTATGGCTGTAGCCTTAGCTGCTGTGCACTAGAAAGCCCAAGAACTTCCCTGAAGATACTCCGAATGCGCATTTGAGGGGGTTCATTCTAAGCTTAAAAGTTCAGCATCTTTCAAATACCCTCTTTAGTACTTGAATGTGTTCCTCCCACTTCTTCGACTTCACCACTATGTCATCTACATAGTCTTCTAATTCTCTGTGCATCATGTCATGGAATATAGTTGTCATTGACCTTTGATAAGTTGTTCCTGTATTCTTTAATCCAAATGGCATTACCGTATAGTAAAAGTTGCTTATAGGTGTTCTGAAAGTAGTCTTTTCAGCATCCTTTAGCACCATCCTAATCTAGTTATATCCACTGAATCCGTCCATAAAGGAAAACATGGCATTTCCTGCTGCGGAATCTATTAGTAGGTCCATGTTTGGCAGTGGGAGTTTATCTTTCGAGTAGGCCTTGTTAAGATTTCTGAAATCTATACAGCACCTTATCTGCCCATTCTTCTTCTTTACTAGCACAATGTTGGATAACCAATGTGGATGCTGAATGGGTTTGATAAATCTTGTGGCCAACAGCTTTTGTACTTCCTTAACTATTTGCTCCTCTATTTCAGTGTGGAAAATTCTGGCAGGCTAGGCAACTGGCCTAGCCTCTGGGTCCACATTTAATGTGTGCACTACTAACCCAAGATCCAATCCTGGCATCGCACTGTAATCCCACGCAAAAACGTCTTTGTATTCCTTTAACAGTAGTATGAATTCCAATTTTTCTTTTTCTGACAACTTTGAACTGATTAAGATGGGTCTTGGCTCGTGCGAGCCAGATCCCAAGTTGACTTCTTCCATCTGTTCTTCTGTTGTAACCTGTACATCCTTATCTGTCGTAACCTCTTCGTCTCTTTCTTTACAGTTTCCTCCTTCTAAGCCTTCTTGGGCTATGCAACACATCAGGCTTTTATGGGGCCCTTCATGTCTAGGGCCCGCTTGTGTTTCACTCATAGGCCCCACGTACCTTCATAGTTTATACATGACCTTGCCGTCAGGTCCTCAGACCTTGACATATTGTGGTGTATCACTCGGCTTTGTGGCAGGCGCTTCTTTTCTCTTCTTCTTCTAAGAGAGTAACTCCCTCAGATCAGGCTCTAGGTCATCTCGAACATCCTTCCACCTGGGGACAAAAGTCCCCCTTGGTTTTGATATTGAGCTTTCCCCAGACAGTGCCTACTAGTCGTAAAACATCGTTTCTACTAAATGAGCCTCTGCCTACTCAAATGGTGACGGGTTTGCCACTATACATATCATGCAGCCTTTTAACCTCCCTTTTATGCACTGGTGGTAGGTGAATGGTACCAGCCGGTGCTTGTGCAGCCATGGCCTCCCTAGGAGCACATGGTGTGAAACCTCTGTCTTTACCACTTGGAACCGGGCCAAAAAGGCTATAGGACCCACTTTTAACCATAGTTGGATGTGGCCGGCTATGTATTCACCGCTTCCACCGAACCCTATTACTTCCATTGGGCACCCTTGGATTTTTCTTTCTAAGATTCCTGCCACCTGCAGGGTGCTTAATGGTACCAGATTTACCGAGGCGCTAGTATCCACCAAGACTCTCTTGATGGGGATCTGATTTATAGACGCAGCTAAGTAAAGGGGCCTCCTATGGTCAGGGCAGCCCACTTCCATATCTTCATCGCTGAAGGTGATTTCAGTTGATTCTTGCAAGAAAGCCCTATCATCCACAACCTCTGCTGACAGGCGTTCTATTCTTGCCCCGAAAGCAATGCTTACCAGAGCCTCTGTGGCTGTCTTCCCTTCCTTCACCGTAAGGCCTAGTTGGTCAAACAGATTCTTGAACTTAGAGCTAGTCCGTAAGGTGGTGATTGCTATGGCAGGTAGGGTTAGGTTCTCCTCCTCGTATTCCCTTGGGTTCGCACAGATTACCACCGCTGCCACACCTTTCCCTTTGTGGTTCGGGAGTAGGTTCCTCTAAACTTCTTACTATGTCAGCTCCAATGTCCCTTCTTTAATCCTGTAGTGCATCAGTCTACGGAGCGCCCAATATTCTGTAGTAGGATGTTGCACATAATTGTAAAACGGCAAAAGCGTGGGTCCCTTCACTCTTCCTCTGTGGGCTCTCTGGCAACTTGATTGGGTTTAAAAACTCCATCTGCTATCCACTTATCTAAAAGCACATCCAGTTCCTTAAGAGTGCATGGTATTAGTGGAGGGGTATCATACTCCCCTCGTCTGTCTTCCTCTTCCTTTCGTTGGTAGATGTTGCCCTAACTTATGGGTCATTCCTTTTGTCGAAACTTGGCTTTACCGATTGGGCAGTCTTTCTGGCTTTCTGTAACAGCTGTACAAACTGGGAAATCTCCAAATTTTCCAAAACAACTCTGTATTCTCTAATCATATTCTCTAATCATATTCATCATACACATCTCCACTAATGTCTTCTCCTTGCAGTGGTCATAGCAATCCAGTGCTATGTCCCTGAATCTCTTGATGTACTCCATTAAATCTTTTCCGTTTCTCTGCTTAGTAACTGGCAAAGTGGCAAGCGTCATTGTTTCCTCTCCTTGGAAGTATTTGGTAAAAATACATCCACCATATCATCCCAAGTTGGGATGGATCCTGGTTCCAGGCCTATGTACCAAGTGTAGGCACAATTGCATAGTGATTTTGAGAACTCCCACAAACACAAGTCCTCATCTGCCGCATACAGGCCAAGGGTATTGATGAATTTGCTCAAGTGCTCGACAGCACTACACTTCCTGCCGTCATACTGCACAAAGGCGCGTGGTTTGTATCTTTCTGGATATGGTCTGCTAAGCACTCTTAACTGATAAGGAGGTCTCTGTGTGTAGACCCTTTCTTTAGGTGCTCGGACCCTCTCCTGCTCCAAAAGAGCTGCCATCTCGGCCATGGTGATATAGCACTGTCCTTCAATCTGTGGGGCACCTCCAGCTGGCACCTCTTCTTTGTCAGCCGCATGATTTGGAACATCCTGGCTTCCTTTTCCTTGACCTTTTTTGCCTTTAGCTGGCATATTTCTTCCATCATCTGTTGTTGTGAGTGTTGCAATGCTTGCAACACTTCAACGAAAGTATTGGCGTTGTCAGTGGGATGTCTTCCTTCTGGCTAGGGTCCAACCCTCAATCCATTGGTATCTTCTGCCTGGTTGGGCTGATGAGACGTTGCTAGTCTTAACTCAGCCTATGAGGGAACAGTGCCAATATTCAGCGTCGTCCTAGATTTTGGCAGCATTCATTTGCGAGGATCTCTGTATCCGTCTATTTCCCAACTCCCCAGCGGAGTCGCCAATTTAAATGTGTGGGCCTTTAAAACGAACGCTGGGTTGGGTTGGGCTAGGCTGCCTGCCGCTACATTAGACCCAAATATTTCTGGATCAAGGAGTCGAGACCGGTCCAAGAGCAACTTTCTTTGGTCTGGCTTGCGCGCAAACAGTACCCCTGTTAATCAGACGTTTAATCACATGCCCATAGCAGGCAAAATTGTTGCTTTAACTATGGCAGACAGATATAATAAAGACAACAATGGGAATGCCTTTAAGATTCAGATAAAATAGATAGTGGGCCCTGATAAAGAGGGGGATTGACCCATTTGGTGCATACCTATCACTCTGTTCTCTCCGTTCTCTCTTACTTCTTCTTTCTATTCCTTAATCCTTTCCTTTCTTTCTTTTTGTTTTTTTTTTTTTTACTTTCCTCTGATTCCTTCTCTACTTTTCTTCTCGTTTTCCTTACTCCCACTATTTTGTGATTGTAGCTATTATATCACCAAGGTTTTTTTTTCCTCCCCCAACCGTGCACAGTAGGGCTCCATATATAGGGCTAGTCATGCTTGGCTTTTACTATTTTAGCCCCTAACTGTTTTTGTCTGGTGTGGGTGTCTTTGCCAACCATCACTAATTGGTCAGTCACTCAACCAGCGCCACTTACCTGCACTAGCCGCGCTACCCCACCTCACTAGGCAAGGAAGGCTCTTTTGTTTGATTGCTTGTCGTGGCACTCTTACCCGCCACGGTGTAGGAACTCTCCTTCTCTCTGTCCCTCGTGGCATGTACTTAGTGGTTGCAACTCAGCTTTGCCTCTTTTGGGTGGTATGTCATCCTAGCAGGACATTGCCCCCAAAAGAGTTTGAGCAGGAAACACAAAAATGAGTTTTTTTTTCCCCCTCCCCACCGCCAGACCATACCCCCTTACCTTTGACCCATGACCTCACCATTTCCTGTATTGGCTAGGTACAGGCTGGTGATGTCTGGGCCTTGCACGTGCCTTGCCTCCATGCTTATTCAAATTCTGCTTACTGGTTATGTGTCTGCCGCGGTCTGAACGTCAACTTGTCCAATCTGCCGCTCATCTTTGGCTTCTTTTGGCGTGGGATGTTTCCCCTAACTTTCTTATTTATGACTTGCGTCTTTTATGGGCTAGGCCTTGCTCGATTGTGGGTTGCTCCATGCCTTTATTTCCAACCCTTGTTATTTGTTTCCTGCCACGCCATTCTGTTATGCCTGCCATGGGGTCTGCTTAACCCAAGCCTACTGGGCCTCTTTGGGCTTTTCTGTTCATTCTTTCTCTGAAGGCCCTATAAACTTATTGGGCCCTTTGCAACTTGCGGGCTCCCTTGTCCCGCTTACTTTCGTTTGGGCATCTTCGGCCCATTTACTTTCTTGGGGCATCCTTGGCCCAAGTGCTTCTTACTTCATCTTTGGGGCTCATAGATTCTCCATTGCCCCTTATTTTCTTTACTTACATTGCTTTGGACCTGCCGTGACAACCATGGCCCATTCTTGCTTTTCTACATCCATACAGCCCATGAGTTTGTTACTTCTTCCTTCCAGGCCTTCTTAAGCCCATTTACTTCTTCATAGTCCATTTGCTTCCTTTATGGACTCATGATCCATTATCCCTGCCACTTGGGCTTAATGGCATTTTTTATCCTACTCTCTTCTGTCCACATCTTTGGGCTTTCCCTCCTGCTAGGCTTCTAAAAAATTGAGCATCTACAATAGTAAAATATATTTTATGTACTTCTCAATCTCCCACTAGTTCCCTGAAAATCTTGTGGCATTGTGAAAGTCACTAGTCCTTATTAGATCACATTTCAATCATTGAATTTAATCAGTTTAATCTTCATATGCCACTTGCATTTACACATACGGTTCGGTGAAAATTGTGTTATTTAAAACACCATTTCAGTTAACTCATAGAATTTTGTTTTCAAAAAGACAATCTCATCATTTCATAATTATTATCAACTAGTGAATTACTCGTGCAATGTACAGATAATGTTGTAATATTTTATGTAAGATGGTTTTAGAGAATGTTGTATATGTATTACAACATAATTGTTATAAAACTTTATTAGAAATGAGTACATCATAAAAAGCAACAATTACAAATTGTACACATAGATCCATTATAATTATTCAATTAAAGTAATGAGAAAGAAGAAAAAACAAACAACTTTAGAGGAATATTATAGAATAAAAGTTGATATAGAATGAATCTTTCTCTTTCTCCTTAATTCTAAAACAAAACATATATCTTAAATACTCACAATTAATCACATCATATACAAAACCTACAAATCCACAATGTTCAACCTTTACATCAAAATTGTAATTGTCGTTGTCATTCAATATAAAATGCAAACTCTCATTCCTTGGTTGTCACCAACTCATATGGGTTAAGATTAGATAAGACAACAATGTTAGAGTTAGGTATGTGTAACACCCCAAAATCATAAGTAATAAAATTCTATTTAATCTGAAAAATCCATAAAAATATTAAATAAAAGAATCCAACAACCTAAAAATTTCATCACAAATGTCAGAGCTCTAATTCACCAAAAATTTAAAACATCTTCAAAATAATTCTCCAGTACAATGTTTAATACCATAAAAATAAAAGTAAAATCTTCAGTCCCACAAAATAATTTATAACTGTTGACTTCCAAGAATCTCTACTCCAATAATCCCTCTAATGTTTCCGTGAGGAGAAATAAAGGGGAGGTGAGATAACTCAATAAGTGGAATTCACTAACATTGGGGTGTAGAAACAACCCTTCAAAAAAATAATTCTTACAACAAATTCATAACTTGTACCTCATCAATATTTTATCATCAAATAATTCATATATAAACAAATAATTTTATATTGTGAGCCATCATAACACATATATCAATACCATCATATAAACAATTTCCTAGGTTTTTCTCATGGTCAACGTTTACGCCCCGTTGACAGGGTCGTACTATCCCCTTTTTGGGACTGGAACCTCCTTTTCATCCCCTTTCTTAAGGATGGTTCCTTTGGAACCTAAAGGTGCACTCCCTTGCTAAGGAGCTTCCTTTTTGGATCCTTAATAGTATGCTCCCTTGCTAAGGAGCTATCAAATGTGCACTGTCCCGTTTTTTTGGGACCGTCCCTTGCTAAGAACTAGCTGCAGTATGATTGTCCCTTGCTAAGGACTAATACAATGCTGAGCTTTTAATTACGACTTGCCATAGGTTTTTAAAACATATTCAAGATGCTCACATAAATAATCCATTAAAGATGCTCACAAAAATAATCCATCCATAATTCTAAAAAATATAAGAATATATTCACACATACAAATTTAATTAAATTTAGGCTGTCCCACAAGTTTTTCATAAAACGAATAAGTAATGTGCACAACAGGCAATTATAAAATATCCATTTATATATAATAACAACCTATTTCTTTGATATAAAATAGTTTAATTAATCAACACTATTTGGGAAAACCCCCAAAATTAGCAAACACCACTTACCTCTTAGTTGCAACAATAAAAGGAATCAATCACCCTTGTGTAACAATGAATCAGTAGAATAAGAACCTAGCAACACCAAAGATAGGTCCATCAATACACATTTTCCTTGTTAAAAATCTGTTTTCACACTTAAACAATTTTATCCTAGACAATACTAATACATCCAAAATTTTACATTTATTTATGTAACTCTCCAGTTCACTTTCAGCTTTAATCTAATTGTTCTATTTCATGTATTTTTACTATCTCTTAATCAAATAGTAGAAGCCACATTTTATAGTTCTGTCAAATCAATCCTAAAGCCTTTGGAGTACCATATACCAGAGCAATCTCAAAGCCTTAAGACTTCTAATTGATGTTGGGAGTAAACATAGGTATGACTTGGTGGACTTAATTAACACGACAAGTATTGTCAAAGCTAGCAACCGATTATATTTTGGATGCTGTGATTGCTTTTTGACAAAAAGATTTAAAAACTTTAAATCTTCATAGCAAAAATATCATATTATATATATATATATATTCAATCTAATATTGGAAGCCACCAAAATAGCCTTAAATTATTACTCTAGTAGCCTATTGATCCCTTGATGCCGTTGGACTAGTTTAGAAAATGATAAAAAAGGTGATGGTTATTTGGTCAACAATGGAGGCTATGTGTGAATGCATACCCTTTTCCCTTTCACATGGTGACTAAGTCCAAGCCTAACACTCTCTTTGGTTCAATTTCAAAGGCTGTGGCCCTTCCTGACATATTGACCATCCTTATCTAATATAATACAATTATAGGAGCTACAAATAGATAGTCTAAGTTTATAACAATTGCTAACTATGACTATTCAAACTTCTTAAATCTAGAGCAAGACAGCCATACCTGGAACTCTGATGCACAGCCGTAGAGGAGAAAAGAAAAAGAGCTCAATTGTGTGTTGCGGCTGAAAAGAAAAAGAACTTCTTATGTGCATACATGTGTAACTTAAAAGGGTAAAATGCTAGGGTTATCAAGGCCCATATCTTTACTTATACCACCTTGGGCTTCATATCCCATAGCATTTATCTTATTTTTAATTTCTTAGGCCCAAATCAATTTAATCCATTTAATTGTAGGCCTCTTTTATAATTTACGTATAATAACTAAATTGGTATAAAAATACGGGGTGTTACAGTAGGTGTCGTCGAAAGATTAAAAATAAATAACATCGTTTTTTATCTGTGTGTATTTGACTTAGGATGGCATGAAGGGTCATAGGTAGATATCTAAAGGAGTAGAAGTGCAAGAGGTGAACATGGTGAATTAACATGCAAAGAGTATTTGTGTGTATGTGTGAGGAACAAAAGGTCTTGAAACATTGAACCAAATGATACAAAGAATATTTATTTGTTAATTAGAAAAGTCTTGAAACATTAAACTAAATGAAATAAAAAGTCAATATTTAATTTATTCTTATCTCTGATGTGGCACTTGAATATTTCAATTCTCTTTGTATAGAATGCGTCACTTGGAAAAATCTTATACTTTTTCACTTGAAAGCTCTGCTTATATATATATATATATATATTTACTAGTCTCAGATCCATGCAATGCGTGGAAATAAATAAATTATTTTGCATTGTAATATAATGTATAATTTATTCCCTAAACTTTTTTTGAAGATAATATGTTCCCTTTAGAAATTAAACAATTTCTATTCAGTCCAATTAGGTCTACTTTGATTTCATTCGGTCTAATTTTGTCCACTCTATTCAATTCGATCCACTCGGTCAATTTCAATCCCTCTTCAGTCCATTTTAGACTAATTAGGCCTTAAATTGATTCTTTTTGTAGGTTTTTATTTCAAATTTAGCTCAAAAATTCATTTTGTTTCTTCATTTTTTTAGTTAAAAATTATGAAATTTTATTATATTTGTGCTAAACTCTTTAGTTTTGAGTTACCAAAAAAAAAAAAACACTAAAATAGACATTAGAAATTAGAATTATGAGCCCTTAAATGCAATAAAAAAGATAAATGTTCAAAAGTCTTGTTCAGTCCACATTGGTTTTATACAGTCTATTATGTCCTCTTCGGTCCAATTTGGTCATATCCGGTCCTATTTAGTCCATCATGTCCACTGAAGTTATATTTGGTCTAATTTGATCCATTTGGTCTTATTCAATCAACTTTAGTCCAATTCGGTCCATTCAGTCCACATTGGCTTTATCTTGTCCACGTTAGTCCTATTCTGTTCACTTCGGTCTTATTTGGTCCATTCTGTCTACTTTGATTCATTTGATCCTCTTTGATACACATTAGTCCTATTCGGTCCATTCTGTCCACTTTGATCTATTTCAATTCTATTCAAGTCATTTTGTCCACTTTTGTACTATTCTGTCCAATTTGTCTACCTTAGTTCTATTCTGTCCAATCTATCCACTTCAATCCACACTAGTCTTATGCTGTCCAAGTTGGTCTCGTTCAGTCCATTATGCCCACTTTGGTCCATTCGTTCTTATTTGGTCCATTCGGCCCTATCTGTCCATTTGGTCCACTTTGTTCGATTTGGTCCAATTCGGATCACTTCAGTTCATTTTGGTACACTTTGATTTATTTTTGTGCACCTACATAATGAAAAAAGACATGTTTGGGTTGAAATCACCTAATCTAATTCCAAATTTATTAAAAATATATATAAATCTCAAACTTTTAGTATTTAAAATCTTAAACATAGCATTTATTTTTGCTACGCTTTTGTTGAGTCACATTTCAATCCACTTCGGTACAGCTAGATTTAAGTGAAAACTTTTCTAAACATAAAGTCTATGAATATACAAATGTAATCTTTAGGTCAGTAATTCATTTGTTTTAAAGTCATTACTTTTTGGAAGAATAAATGCCATCAATCAAGTCCAGCATATACACTTCATTTCAAGCACAAAAATTACAACTTCGTTACTTTCATGAGTCTCATCATTAGCTATTATGATCTGAAATTACTAAGTATACACCATTTATGCTACGCTTTTGTTAAGTCACATTTCAATTTACTTCGGTACAGCTAGATTTAAGTGAAAGCCTTTCTAAACATAAAGACTATGAATATATAAATGTAATCTTTAGGTCAATTATTCATTTGTTTTAAAGTCATTACTTTTTGGAAGAATAAATGCCATCAATCAAGTCCAGCATATACGCTTCATTTCAAGCACAACAGTTACAACTTAGTTACTTTCATCAGTCTCATCATTATCTATTATGATCTGAAATTTACTAAGTATACACCATTTGTTCTTACAATATGCCTAAAAGGCTAAAACACACTGCAACCACCAGCTAGATCAACAAAAATCCCATCAATATCATTCACCATAGTCCAAACAAGATCACAAAGCCACTGAATTTTCCTCGTTGTCAATAGACTTGCCAGACTCAAAAAAGCTTAGTTTCTCAACTTCCAGAAACTGGAATTTCACATCATGGTGTACTCTGCTACAGGTTGAGCAAAAGATGACAATCTAGTTGGAGAATTATATTCCTCAATAAGCCCTGCACCAGGATTGAGAAAAATCTGCTAAGCCATTGGATTACAATGAAATCATATTAACCACATGGTCATACAAACAAAAGCTATAGGAGTAAAACAAAATCATATGGTCATACTAACCTTTATTTAGTAGAAGAACCATGTCACTATCAAGAACGGAGGTTATTCGACGTGCAATGGCGATGACTGTACAGTTGGAAAATGTTGCCTGAGGGTCTGCTGAATCAGATTATCTGTAGCTGTATCAACTGATGCAGTAACTTCATCGAGCACCAATACCTTACTTTTCTTAAGCAGCACACGGCCAAGGCAGACCAGCTGCCTCTGACCAACACCCCAATTTTCTCCATTCTCACTAACTGCATTGAGTCATAGACCATAAGAATATAAGCAATATATTTCCATAATATAGCTAGCTCTAAAATATTTGACATAAGAAGGTGAAAAGAAAAACCTGTAGAATCAAGTTTTCCTTCTTTCTTTTTGACTTCCATCTCCAAGTTGACACTTATCTAGAGCCTAAAACAATTTAAGTGGAGAGATTATAACAAAAATATATATAAATAGGATTAGCAGGCCCCATATATTGACTGCAAATCCTAAAAGCAGTTCATGCGTAATTTATGAGAACAATGTAATAAAGAGAAAATTCTTTCAATTGCCAAAAAAGAAACCAACCTACCTCCCAAATTTGTTCATCTGTATACTCTTCTAGTGGATCCAGATTGCCTCTTACAGACCCTTCAAACATGGTTGGATCCTGAGGGATAATGCTTAGTCTACATCGCAAATCATGTAGTCCAAGAGAGGAAATATTGATGCCATCTATCATTATCTGACCAGAAGCAGGTTCAACAATCTGAAAAAGTGTTTGTATGAGAGTTGATTTACCACTACCCGTTCTCCCTACAATGCCAGTTTTCTGTCCTCTAAGGAAGATACATGTGAGGCCGTTAATACAAGTGGCATGTGTGGGGTATACTGTACCTACATTGCACCATAAGCATTAATTTATATACATATAACAAACATCATAGTCATAAACAACCCTATACATAATACACACACACACACACACACATATATATATATATATATAATTTTATTTGGTGACAAAAGCTAAGAACGGACTCGGAGATCACGAATATCAATTTCTCCATGTGATGGCCAGAAATGATCTGGAAGACTTTCTTCTATCACAAGTGGCGGCTCGCTTGGGATACTAAAAATTCTCTCTACTGATATAATTTTGTTCTCCACTTGGCAAAGATTCCACATTACCAACATTTGAAACATGTTTAAATTAAGCCCATATGTCACAGATAAGCCTGCAATGCCTTCAGGAGATAGGAAAGCAAAGAAACCAAAAAGAAAGACAATTAGAAAAGTATGGTTTGAGTTCTTTTACTGATTCAATCAAGAGCAAGGACTGCTAGTAGGACACTAGATGGTAAATACTAACCTGGATCAATGTCTCCCTTGGGAATAGAGACTAAGAAAACCAAGGAGAAAACAAATGTGATAGAAGATAACATATCCAAGCGGAAGCACAAGCCCTCCATTGGACCAGCAATATTGAACCTTGGCCGAGAATTTGCATCTGCTAGTTTCATATTTTTGTCCCTAAATCTTGATTCTTCATCAAAGCTCCTGATGGTTGTTGCACCTGAAACTGTTTCAGAAAAATGTTGTATCACTGGAGCTTTGCGCACTCCAACTAACCTCAATAACTCTCGTGTAGATGGTAAGTAATATTGCTAAATTTTGTGAGAACAATTCTCTCCACAAGAAAATATGACAATAATACTGTAATATTACAATGGGAGTTGGGTTTTGATGAGGATTATAATTAGTAGATCTTTCATAGTTCAAACCCAAAAATATCTGAAAATTGAAGTGTAAAAAAAGGGCACAGAAATATACACTACAATCAAGCAACTTGGCAAACATCTATCTTAAGGAAACACATTGTTCAACAAGTATTCAATTATCTAGAAACTCGTTGAATTTTCTTGTCAAAATTACAGCAACTGTCAGCATACAGTCAAAACATTTAATCTACAAGATCTTGTATCTTGTACAAAGCACAAATTGTAAAACAAATGTAGCATGATAACAAACGGTAATGTTGTGTATGCAGTCTGAGATGCCATGTGATCAAGCCATGTTTCAGTAATTTTTAAGTCAATATTCTGACAAAGTCAGATGGTATACCTGATACCAGATACTGGTTGCAATCACTGGAATAAAAACAATGAAAACCTGCCATGCAACCTGAGACATTACTGCAATAATTCCAAGGAGCTGGATCATCAAGAAGGCAAATGACGCAACTTGATATGGAATTCTCAAATCCACTGCACTTTGGTCTGTAGAAGCCTGCAAGGAAACATACAGTTAATTTAATAACTATATTTAAACCTATTATATTTACCTGAAAGATTGTTTATGTTTCTGTGTGCGAATGTGTGAGTATGTGTGTGAGAGAGAGATAAGAAGAAGAAGAAGAAGAAGAAGAAGAAGAAATAATTACTTAAAATGAAGGACAAAGAAATTTATTTTAAAAGTTGCAAACTAAGCCAGAAGCACCCAAAAAAACCATCAAACACAATTTTCCACTTACTCTACTTAAGATTCGTCCACTTAGAGTGGCATCAAAAAATGACATGGGTGCACGGAAAATACAGTAGTGCATCTTACTGAAGAGTTGACTGGCAGTCGTACCCAGCTGTTCCAAGAAGCATGGATCTCACAAGGATGCAAAAAGAACTTCCAATGGCCAATGAAACATAGACAATCATTAGGGTAGAGCAACCAACTGCAGGTTTCACGTCTTGTGAAACAGGAGTTGCCCAGGCCATCCAATAATTGCTTCCAATTTGAAGGACCTGAAAGAGAACTTGTGCCAGCAATATAAATGGCACAAGAGCTCCTCCATATGCCATAGTGATATATTTCCAATGGACAGATAGCCCAACTTTACCTCTCTCTCTCTTCTTCTTGGATAAGCTGTCCATTTGACCCAATTAAATTATCTGCTTTACCATTTTGAACATCTTTATCTTCCTGGTTCTGCACAACCCCATTAGTACTAGCCAAATTTCCAGCTTCCTTGCTTATACTTCCAGAAACTGGCCCTGCCACGGTGGAATCAAGTGATGACAAAGCTTTCTCATGTGCTCCCACAAGTTCCATAAAATCAGTTCCCGAATTGAGAATATCATTGTACTTTCCAGCTTGAGTAATCCTACCATCTTTCATGACATAACAAGAAGTTATAAGTTAAGTTCACAAACAGAGAAGAGGGTAATTGAGTTCAGAAATGAAAGGCTAGAAAGAAACTAAATTTGAATAGCTCACCCAGATAAGATCAGCAGCAGGTAAGAACCCCACTTGATGAGTAACATAAACAACTGTTTTTGACCTCATAAGACCAAGCAAACATTCCTGCCATATGGAAGTACATATAGTTACAAATGTAGAAAACAAAACTAACAAATTGCAATGCCACTTCATGAATTTTGGAGTACCTCAACAGACACAGAAAACCATCTTCAAATGTGTAAATCAACAAATTTATGTACAACATAGTCAATAAGGTCTAACTCAAATGACACTTCCTTTCTTTCATTGAAATGGGTGGAGGGTGAGGTCATGATTTCAAAACCCACTAGATGCTTGTTTACTTATCAATATTATAATATTAAAAAAACAATATTTACATATTAATTGTAAATAAAACTCATTTAAACACTGAATACAATAGGTTAGGAAATTAAATTACCTTAAATAGGTGGGATCCTGTATGAGCATCAACAGCACTAAAAGGATCATCAAACAGATAGATATCAGCATCTTGGTACAAAGCACGCGCAATTTGGATCCTTTGCTTCTGCCCACCACTCAAATTGATTCCTCTCTCACCGATGACTGTTTAATCACCAAATGGGAGAATTTCAAGGTCCTTCTTCAAGGAACATGCATCAATGACCTTCTCATACTTTTCTCTTTCCATCTCCCTACCAAACAATATGTTCTCTTCAATCGTGCCACTTTGTATCCAACGTGACTGAGCAACATATGCCTTTGTCCCACACAACTTAACAGTCCCAGATATCTTGGGTACTTCTCCCAGGATACAGGAAACCAAACTTGACTTGCCTGAGCCAACAGTCCGACAAACAGCAACCCTCATGCCAACCCTCATGCCTTGTTGCACTTTCGAACTTATATTTTTTTATGTTGGAATCGAGGATGATAAATCCCATTAGAATTTCTTGTTAATAATCTCGCTTGCTGTATCAGAACTACCTCTTGGAAGCATCTCTATCACATCAGGCTGCAATTCATCAAGGTGAAGGAAGTATGCAATTCGATTTTGGGACACTTTAGTTTGAGCTACCATTGAGACTGTGTCAGGAAGATTATAGATGGGCTCCTGAAGATTCCTAAACGTTGCAAGTGCAGATAAGATCTTCCCTGAGTTAAGTGGGATCCCCATCAACATGCAAGAACCAAAAGTGACCACAGACACAAATGTGGGGGCACCCCAGAAAACAAAAGAGGTCATTGCCGAAGTGTAAACATACTTCTTCAACCACCCTGCCTCGGTCTTCCCCAGCTCCATGATTTTAGCCAGAAACTTCATCTCCCACCCCTGAAGCTTTAAAATTATCATGTTCCTTAAAGTCTCCAACGTCACCTTCATCCTTTTGTCTTTTGATTCCATTATCTTGTCCTGAAACTTCTCTTGTAATTTTCCCAAAGGAACATTAGCCAACATAACAAGTACAGTTGCAACCAAAGCCGCAATTGAAGCAATTCCAAGATTTCTATACAAAATTAACAATGCAATAACAACTTGAACAAGAACCATCCACGTTTCATGCATATACCAACTGAAATCACCAACTCTGTCAGCATCAACAGTCATGAAATTGATGATCTCCCCACTAGTGTGGCCCTGCTTTGACTGGCTTGAAAGGGACAAAACTTTACTACAGATCATTACAATCAATACTAATCGGACCCAAATTCCAACCCGCTGAATCCTAAAGAACCAGTGCCTCTGTGTGAGGCATTCCACAAGATTTTCAGCAAAAAACACTGAAACCAGAACATAGCCCTCATTTTTGAAGTTCCTTCGCCAATTGAGATATTGAACAAAAGTATCAATAAAATATGGTCCAACATAGGAAGCCAATGTGTTCATAATCACAAGATAGGCTGTCAAGAGAATTTCATTCCACACCGAGAAGATTAATGCCTTTGTCAGCTTCAGTGTTGTCACTCCTTTAATTGTACCACACTCTGCCTCAAGCTTATTTTTAAAAGTTGGAAAGGCCCCAAATACACTATCACTAGGACAAAGTTGAGGAACATCCTCAAGGTCTAATGTCTTCTAATTGCCAATTGCAATTAAAGGACCCATCCAAGAGAAAGTAAGAATGCTGAAAAATCCAGCATTCAAATAAGGGGTTACATTTTCACACCCTTCGACTTATTTGACTCTGTTTCATTACTAGCACTAGAACCCCCATTGTAAAGAGGTTCTTCAAGAAGGGTATCTTCACCCTCGTTCTTCCCCAAATCCCCAACATAACAGAAAAACAAACCCGAAATGACAGAGGCAACATCGGAAAATAAATTTTGAACTGGTAAACTAACATATTTTCTACAAAGGACTACATCAATGAAAAGGCAATAACAAGAAATGCAGAGATAGAAACCCCACCAAACTCTCAATGAAAAAGGGTACTTTGATTCAGCTGAATTGAACAATTGAATAGGCAAGTAAACACAAAGTGAACCCCAAGCAAGTGTTCTAAGCGCTAAATCCAAAAGGGTCACTAACCCTTCATCAGACCAACCATTTCTATACCAATAAAAGTAACTCAATAAGTACAACACTAGACTAAACAAAGAAACACCCAAACAACAAATTTGAGCCTGTTTATAGAACAAACACCTGATGTTCTAAAACCTTCCATTTGGACCTTCAGTATGACCCACCTTGAATTTGTTGCACACCCATGAGATAAACAACATAAATAACAAAACCAGGTGCAAAGAACCAGAAACCCCACGTGGGAAAACTGGTTTCATGAGAAAATCAGTACCTGAGTGCATGAGTGAAGAGTAGTAGTGTGAGAACAAGATTGACATACCGTGCTTTGAAGATTCAACGAGTTCCATAATTTGTGGAGCTTCTGTGGGGTATTTCTACAAGAGATGATGGGTGTGCAAGACTCGTGGATGTTGGATGGATTCTATAGATATGCTTTTAAGTTTAAAGATTTCATGGTATTTATAAAACTATAGTCCAAAATGAGAGATTGAGATAGGGAGAGAATCAAAACTGGCTTTCCTTGGATTATTGAGATGGATTCATGCACTGAATGCTGACATTAATGGCTGCAACCGCATGTTGACTTTTCTCTGTGATTGAAACATTTACACTCTTAGGGAATTTTCAACTGTGTCTTCTTTGTAAAGTCGAAAGGAAAATAAAAACGGCAGAAAAAAATTCAGTGATTTTAAAATGAAGAAATAAAAACACACACTGATAGAAAAATCATCCTGGATATCTGTGCTTGACATAAGTCACATAGCTGGGAAGTGAACTATCGACTGTGTGTATGACAAAATCATTTACTCTTTAACATATAGATTAAGTAAAATATAAGATTCTCAAACATTAATTGTTAATCAATAAATCTAGAAGCGACTCAGTCCTTGTAAGTAAGATTTACAATCACATTTTTATATTCACATCTTTATAGTCCAAGTCTCTGCTCCATGGACTAAGTTTCAGCAGATGATACCGATTGAACACTGCATGAATTGGTAAGATTAGTACAGACTTTCACAAAAAAAAAAATTATAATTATTATATGCTTTACAACAGAGCAAATAGAAACCAAACCAACTCCTAAACTTATCATTTTCGAGCCTGCATGGTAGTTTTGAAGTTTTTCCATCTCATGGCAAGATAGTCTGCTAGGTTTAAGGGCAGTCATCGTTTGATCAGTCATCAGTGGAATTTTTAGAATTCTACTTTAAAAACTCTGGCTATTACTTCACACCCACACCCCACAAGAAACTTGTACTCGTGGGGTGACCTCTTTAAGTAAAGTATGAAGGATCCGAAGAGGTTTCGGGTTTTAAAGAGGCGAGAGAGAGAGAGAGAGAGAGCAACAATGGTGAGCTGAATTAAATGGGGAATGTAAAAAGAGTTTCAAAAGTAATGGGAACGAAAAGAGAGACGTTGTTTGATTGTTTGGACGCCACTCTTTGGAATTTATGGTAAACGAAAAAAACGGTGTCGTTTTCATTATTAGAACGACAAGTGCTTTTTTTTTTTTTTTTTTGGGTGGTTGACAAGTGCAATTTATTTAAGGAAGATCGGTAATTAAAAATGATTAAAAAAAATTCATGAAAATTTAGAAAGAATTTGAGGAGATAATAATGTAAATGTCAACAGAAAAATGTGATCTCAAAAATGGAAGTTATACCATTCAAATGTTTCAAGAGAAATATTTAGCCAAAAAAAAAAAAAATGTTTCAAGAGAAATGTTATGTCTATAACATTAATCTTAAGTGACAAATTGTTATTAGTTATTACAAGTAGCTAAAAAATTAATTTAAGTTATCAATTTAAATTAGAATCAATAACAACTTATTACTTAAAATTTGTTATGAAAGTATTATAAAAATATTGTAAACGTAGTATTTTTCAATGTTTCAATGATTTTTTTTTTTCTTTTGCATCTATATTGGAACATTTCATTCAAATTTAAATGCTATATATAATTTACATCATATTTAAGTCTAAAAAGTAAAAATGTGAAAAATTTAATGGAAGAAGTTTCTTTTTTCTTCTGTTTTAGGAAAAGTTAATAGAAGAAGTTAATAGTGTAAATTTCTTGAAAAAAAAATAGTGTATTTATTGTTGACACATGGTAATAAGTAGTCAACAAAATTGACACATACAATTGAGTTGTAGCACATGGCATTGTCTATCCTAATCAATCAGAGAGATGCTATGTCCACAACATTTTTACAACATTTTCATAACAAATCATAGGTGGTTAGTTGTTATTGGTTCAAATTTGAACCTAACACAAAGATTACTTTTTTGCCCCAACAATAACAACTAGTAACAACCTGCCACTTAAGATTTGTTGTGAAAATGTTTTGGACATATCATTTCTCAATTATAAAATGCTAGATTCTAAAATGTGTCAAGTACAGAAGCTCCAAACTCAACAAATGGTGTTTGAGAATGTAAAATAGATTTTTTTTTTTTTTTCATCCCTAGATGCTAGCGCTCTTAGCATTGTCTGCAGTAACTAGATATAGTATATTAGATTAAATTAAATAATAGATATATTGCTGATAATTTTTTTTAATGAGAATATATTGATGATATTGATATTGATTTGAATTTAGGTTTTCCAATAAAAGGTTGACATGATATGTTTGCTTTCACTAAGTTTTTTTTTTTTTTGCCTTTTCATTTTTTATTATCCTATAGTTCAATTTTGATGATGATGGATGGTAGTGCATCTTTTCACCGTGTAGATGTAGTTCTAGGACCAAGTGACTTACCATTTGACAGCATAGCCTTAAACATATGACATTCTTGCACACTTCTAGAGAAAACTGTATGGAAGAATAAAATGCCATTAATCAAGTCCAGCATGTAGGATTTATTTCTTTTTTTAACGAAAACGAGAGAAAAGTTACTAGTTATTAGTTACTCTCATTAATATCTATTATCAGAAATTTACTAGGTGCACACCATGTTCTTTCGATATGCCAAAAACACACCACAGCCACCCGTTAGATCAACAAAACACGATCACAAAACCAGTGAGTTTTTGCCATTGTCAATAGACAAGCGAGAGTCAAATAAGATTAGTTCCCGAAACTGGAATTTGACCTCATTGTGTACTCCGCTACAAGTTGAGCAAAAGATGATGACTTGTTGTCTAACAATCTAGTTGGAGAGTCATATTCCTTGATAAGCCCTGCACCAGGATTGAAAGAAATCGGCTAAGCCATAGGATTACATTACAATGAAATCATATTAACAATGAAAGAGCAATCTAAGTAAGATAAAACCATATGGTCAAACTAACCATTATTTAGTAGCAGAACCATGTCACTATCAAGAACAGAAGTTATTCGATGTGCAATGGTGATGACCGTACAGTTGGAAAAATGTTGACTGAGGGTTTGCCGAATGAGATTATCTGTTGAAGTATCAACAGATGCAGTAGCTTCATCAAGCACTAATACCTTACTTTTTTTGAGCAGCACACGGCCAAGGCAGACCAGCTGCCTCTGACCCACACTCCAATTCTCTCCATTCTCACTAACTGCAGCATCCATAAGAATATAAGCAATATGTTTCCATTACATTATTTTTGAAATATTCCACATAAGAAGTTGAAAAGCCAAACCTGTGGAATCTAATTTTCCTTCTTTATCCCAAACTTTATCTCCAAGTTGACACTTATCCAAAGCCTAAAACAATTCAAGGGAAAATTTAAGGGCAATTTCATAAGTATAAAAAATAATAATAATAGGCATGTGCCACCCGTTAAATACAAATAATTACATTGCCTGTCCAATTTACAAGGAAATTTAGAAAAGAGAATTCTCTCACTCACCCAAAAAGAAATCAACCCACCTCCCAAATTTGTTCATCTGTATACTCATCAAGTGGATCCAGGTTGCTTCTTATAGTCCCTTCAAACATTGTTGGTTCCTGAGGGATAATACTTAGTCTAGATCGCAAATCATGCAGTCCAATCGAGGAGATGTTGAAACCATCTATAATTATTTGACCGGCAGCAGGTTCAACAATCCGGAAAAGTGCTTGTATGAGAGTTGATTTACCACTGCCTGTTCTACCTACAATGCCAGTTTTCATTCCTCCAGGGAAAGTACATGAGAGACCTTGCAATACAAGTGGCATGTGTGGTGCATACTGTACCTACATTACTCCCCTTATCATTAACTAATATAGAACGCATAAAAATCATAGTCATGAACGAAGTTTTTTACAATATCTCGGTTGTTTGGTAATAAAAAACCATTTACCAAAACTACCTGCAGATCACAAATATCAACTTCTCCATTTGGTGGCCAAGAATGATCTGGCCTGTTTTCTTCTATCACAAGAGGTGGTTCACTTGGGACACAAGTATATTGAAGTATTCTTTCTACTGATATAATTTTGTTCTCCATTTGGCAAAGAGTCCATACTATCCCGGCTTGCACCATGTTTAGATTAAGTCCATATGTCACAGCTACACCCGCAATGGCTTCAGGAAAAGGAAAACCAAAAAATTATAAGGATTAAAAAAATGACAATTTGAAAGGTATTACTCTGGTTCCTTTACCAAATTAAATAAACAGCAATAAGCATTGTCAGTACACTAGATGGGAATTACTTACCTGGATTAATGACTCCCTCAGGAATAGAGATCAAGAAAATCAAGGAGAAGGCAAATGTGATAGAAGACAACATATCCAAGCGGAAGCACAACCATTCCCTTGCACCGGCATTATGGAACCTAGGCCGAGAACATGCATCTGTCAGTCTCATATTTTCATCCTTAAATCTTGATTCTTCATCAAAGCTCCTAATTGTTGGTGAGCCTGAAATTGTTTCAGCCAAATGTTGTATCACGGGAGCTTTGCACACACCAACTAATCTCGCTAGTTCTCGAGCTGAAGTTATGTAATATTGCTGCATAATAACATGTTCATTACAAAACTAATCTCCACATAATAATGATTGTAAAATTGTGATTTACAACTATGCTTTATATTGGCTTTATTCTATGACAAAAAGTGTTGTATTTACATTAATTTTGTGCCTTGTATTTTGTGGGATTTTAATGTATTGGGTTAAATATAAAATTAGTGAAGAATCGAGCTTAAAATGAAGAATCAATAGATTTCACGAGTGTCTCGTTAGAAGCTAACCCGTGAAAGAGCCATGTGAGAAGCACATGTTGAAAGCTGAAGAGTCATACCAGTCTGGAGGATTTTGCAAGTGTCTCACGGGTAAGGCCTTCTTGCGAGATACCCGCGAAACTCTCTGCTTAGAGGATTTTTAAGTATGTCTTTCTTATCCTTTACCTATACTATATATACCCTCATTACTCACAAAAGTAAAGGAGATCATTCAGAGAGAAAAATCCTAAATAAGTTTTTAACAACACACACATCCATCCTTTTAGAGAGAGAGAGCTACTCATATTTAGTGAGAAATCATTGTAGCATCTTCTCATTCTCTCTCCTATTGCCATACCTTGAGAGGAGATTTGTACCCAAATACAACTCACACCTTTTTAAAGTGTAGAGAGTGTTTTGGAGCTTGGAAAGCTTTGGAGATTTGCCAAAAGAAGCCAATGAGGCTCGACGGATGCAATCAGGCGTATTGTGAGATCCAGAAAGCTAGACAAGATACGGTTCTAAGAAGCCTTGTTGGAGTAGGAGCTTAGAGGGCGTAGGTGCATTGGGTAGATTAGGCTTGGAGGGTCTCTTGTTATTCGTGTATCCCAACTTATTGTCTAGTGGATCGATTTACCGCTAGGAGGGCAGCGAAGAGGTTTTTCACTGAGTTCTTTGGTTTCCTCTTTGATAACACATCGCCATGTTATCTTATGTTTGCATTCTCTCTTCCCTTACCCTTGTGCTTTACTTTTGTTGTTTGTTGTTCAGGTTTACGCACATGAGTAGTTATCAGTTCATTGCGCTTCATTTACTCTTATTCCGCACTTTGATTAAGTAAGAGTAAAATCAACCAAGCCGTAATTTTAATTTGGATTTGAACAGCTCTTGTGTTTTTAACACAAATCCGAGCATTCAATGATTATACATTTGAATATTACAATGGGGGAGAAATAACGAATGGTTAACATTTGTAGCTCCTTGCATGGTTCTAACCCCAGATATTTCAGAAAATTAGTGATGCGGGAGATGCAAGAAAATTATTATTTAATATTATTTATGTTTGCAAGTCAATTGTATTTTTATGTTTTAGGTCCTATTAGTTTATTAGGCTATTAGTATTTGTCCTGCGTCAATTAGAGAGCAAAAAGGGCACAAACAAATGCACTACATTCACCTAGCAACTCAACAATCATCTATCTTAAGAAAAATCATTTTTTAGAAAGTATTCAAATACAGGTTTGAAATTTAATCTAGTGGACCTTGTAGCATGTGCAGTCTAAAATGTATAGAAGGCAGTATGATAAACATAAAATTATACAGTTTTAGGATAAAGTCAGATGGTATACCTGATACCAGATACAGGTTACAATCACGGGGATAAAAGTGATAAAAACCTGCCACGCAACCTGAGACATTACTGCAATAATTCCAAGAAGCTGGATCAACGAGAAGGCAAATTCCCCAACTTGATGTGGAATATTGAAATCCACTGCACTTTGGTCTGTAGAAGCCTGTAAGGAAACATGCAGCCAATTAAATTAAAAATTTTACATCCACCAAGTTTATATGAAAGAATATGTTTTCGTGTGTAAGTGTGAGAGAGAGAGAGAGAGAATTGTTTAAACCGAAAAAGAATGAGGCATATAAAATTGTAAACTACGCTTCTTTTGAAGCTTCCACTCAAGAAGGACCATAAACATGTTCCACTTACTCTGTTTAGGATTCTTCCACTTGGAGTGGCATCAAAGAATGACATAGGGGCACGGAAAATGCATAAGTGCATCTTATTGAAGAGTAGAGCGGCTGTCTTGAACCCAGCAGTAGAAAGTAGCAGCGATCTGACAAGGATGCAAAAAGAACTTCCAATAGCCAAAGCAACGTAAGCAATTATAAGAGTAAAGCTAGAAACTGCAGGCTTCACATCTTGTGAGATTGCAGCTGCCGAAGCCATCCAGTAATTGCTTCCAATTTGAAGGAGCTGATAGAGAACCTGTGCCAGCAATACACAAGGCACAAGAGCTCCTCTGTATGCCATAGAGATATATTTCCAATAAACTGAAAACCCAACTTTACCTTTCTCTCTCTCTTCTTCTTGGATAATCTGTCCTTTTGATCCAACCACATCATCTGCTTTGCCATTTGGAACATCTTTATTTTCTTTTTTTTGTGCAACACCATTAGTAATACCCATATCTCCTACTTCCTTGCTCATATTTCTACTTTCAGACACTGACGCAGCCTCTGCAGAATCAAGTGCAGACAAAGCTTTCTTATGTGCACCCACAAGTTCCATAAACTCAGTTCCAGAATGAAGAATTTCATTGTACTTTCCAGCTTGAGTAATTCTTCCATCTTTCATAACCTAACAACAAATTTAATAGCTGATTTCACATATAGAAAAGAGGGACAATCCATCCATAAGTTGAGATCATAAAGAAAAAGGTGGAAAGAAAGTTAATGTGAATGGCTCACCAAGATAAGGTCAGCAGAAGGTAAGAACTCTACTTGATGAGTAACATAAATCACTACTTTTGAACTCAAGAGGCCCAGCAAACATTCCTGCCATATAGGTATCAAATAAATCCATTTCAAAAGAGCTAAGCAGCAACTACAGAAAACAAAATCCGACAAAGTGCAAGTACATTCAAGTATCCCAACTGAAAACAAGAAACCATCTTCAATTTGTACAGCATCACTTAATATATATGATAAATTAGGGGGGTAAAACTCATTGCAATCAGAATGATGACATTAGAGTAGTATAGAAAAATACCCTAAAGAGGTGGGATCCTGTATGAGCGTCCACAGCACTAAAAGGATCATCAAATAAATAGATATCGGCATTTTGGTATAGAGCACGTGCAATTTGGATTCTTTGCTTCTGCCCACCACTCAAATTGATTCCTCGCTCACCTATAACTGTCTGATCCCCAAATGAGAGAATTTCCAGATCCTTCTTCAATGAACATGCTTCAAGGACCCTTTCATACCTCATTCTTTCCATCTCCTTACCAAACAGTATGTTTTCTTCAATCTTACCACTTTGTATCCATGGTGACTGAGCAACATAGGCCTTTGTCCCACACAACTTAACAGTGCCAGATATCCTAGGAATTTCTCCAAGGATACAAGAAAGCAAACTAGACTTTCCTGAACCAACAGTTCCACAAACAGCAACCCTCATGCCATGCTGCACTTTCAAATTTATATCTTTCAATGTAGGATAAGAGGAAGACAAATTCCAAGAGAAATTCCCATCAACAATCTCTATTGCTGTATCAGTACTACCTCTTGGAAGCTTCTCTATTGTGTCAAACTGCAAGTCATCAAGACGAAGGAATGATACAATTCGATCAAGGGACACTTTACTTTGAGCAATCATTGAGATACCCTCGGGAAGATAAAAAATAGGCTCCTGAAGAATCCTAAACGTTGCAAGTGCAGATAAGATCTTCCCCAACTCAAGTGGGATTCCAAAGAGCATACAAGAACCAAAAGTGACCACGGACACAAATGTGGGGGCACCCCAAAAGACAAATTTAGTCATCGCCATAGTGTAAACATACCTTTTTAACCATCCTGCCTTGGTCTCCCTGAGCTTGGTAATTTTAGATAGAAACTTCATCTCCCATCCTTGAAGCTTGAGAATCCTCATGTTCCTTAAAATCTCAGATGTTGCATTCATCCTTCTGTCTTTTGACTCCATTATCTTGTCCTGAAACTTCTCTTGTAATTTTCCCAGTGGATAATTAGCCAACATAACAAGTACAGTTGCAAAAAAAGCTGCAATTGAAGCAAGCCCAAGATTTTTATATAAAATTAACAATGCGATAGCAACATGAAGAGGGACCATCCACGGATCCTGCATATACCAACCAAAGTCCCCTATCCTCTCAGCATCAACTGTCATGAGATTGATGATCTCCCCACTTGTGTGGCCCTGCTTTGACTGGCATGAAAGGGTCATACCTTTATTATAGATCATTGTAACCAATACTGATCGGACCCTAATTCCAACCAGCTGCAACCTAAAGGACCAATGCCTTTTTGAGATACATTCCACAAGTTTTGCAGCAAAAATTACTGAAACCAGAACATAGCCCTCACTCTTGTAGTGTTGGCACCCATTGAGGTACTGAACAAAATTGTCAATAAGATACGGCCCGACATAGGAAGCCAATGTGTTCATCATCACGTATATGGCTGTCAAAAGAATCTCTTTCCATGCGAAGAAGATCAATGCCTTCACTAGCTTCAATGTGGTCACTTTGTTAACTGTACCACACTCGGCCTCAAGCTTATTTCTAAATGCTGGAAAAGCCCCAACTACGCTATCACCGGGAGCAAGTTGAGGAACATCGTCAAGGTCTAAAGTCTTCTTATTGCCAAGGGCAATTAGAGAACCCAGCCAAGAGAGGGTAAGATTGCTGAAAAATCCAGCACTTGAATAAGGGGTTACAGTTTCAACCCCCTTTGATTTGCTTGACTCTGGTTCATTTCTAGCACTAGAATCACCATTCAAGAGAGGTTCTTCAAGAAGGGTATCTTCACCCTCACTCTTTCCAAAAACCCGCACATAACAGAGGAAGAAACCCGAAACAACAGATATAACATCGGAAACAGAATATTGAGCTGGTAAATTAACACATTTTCTATAAAGAATAACATCTATGACAAGGCAATAACAAGAAATACAGAGATAGAAGCCCCACCAAACTCTCAATAAAAATGGGTACTTTGATTTAATTGAATTGAAAAACTGGGCGTGCAGGTAAACACATACTGCACCCCAAGCATGTGCTCTGAGGGCTAAATTTAAAAGGGTTACTTGACTTTCATCAGACCAATCATTTCTATACAAATAGAAGTAATTCAATAAGCATAACACTAGACTAAACACAAGAACACCAAAACAACAAATTACAGTCTGTTTATGGCACAAACCCCTTCTGTTCTTAAACTTCTCATTTGAACCTTCACTATGCCCCACCTTGAATTTCTTGCACACCCATGAGATAAACAGCACAAATGACAAAACCAAGTGCAAAGAACCAGAAAACCCACGTAGGAAAACGGGTTTAAAGAGAAAATCAGTACCTGAGTACATGAGTGAAGAATAGTAGTGTGAGAACAACATTGATATACTGTGGTTGAAGGATTGAACAAGTTCCATTTTTGGTAAAGCTTTAGTGGGTGTTAGATGGATTGTATATGAGTCATGGTGGCCAAGACTCATACAGTGAATCATAAATGAACAGCACAAAGGAAGGTTTGTCATCTTTAACCGAAAAGGTGTGAACTTGTAGGGACACTGACTCCGACTGCAGCTGCTGATTGGACCTGACCATGTGTCCGTCTGACAAAGTTTTTTTGCTTTTTTTTTGTTAGCTTTTTTTCTTAACTTTATTTATTCTCTTTTTGAAATCATGATTAAATTTTTATTCTGCAAAAGCTAATCTGGATCTGCAGATAGAATACAATCATTGTCTTCAGGAACCGAATCCATCCAAAAGCAGTGAAAACCTCTACTTCTAGTGCTTTTCTAACTAAAGCTTGTGCCACCGCATTGTCTTCACGATGAAACATTATTGAAAACAAAAGGCCCTTAGGCGCTTGAGTGCATTGACCCAGGTTGCATACTGGACTTCTGCATGAAGAGCAAAAGCTTCAACCGCCACAACTCAGTTAGGGAGTTAGACTTGCTGCACCATTGATGCCATAACCTGTCCCTGAGAATCATGTATAATTACTCCCAAACCTGCTCTGTTCACTTCTGAAAATACGGCACCATCACCGTTACCTTTAAACCAGTCTTGTTTTGGAGGGAACTCTTTCAGGATTTTAACTGCTCGTTTTGGACTATCTCATTTCGCTTTTTACTGAATTTATTTTTAGTGAAAGTACTCTAATAAAAGCTAGAAGCTAAATAAAATCAATTGATTGATTTTTCTACAGAAGGTGGCAACAACAAAAAGCAAAAAGTACACGCAATAAGATAAATTATGTTGGGATCTACTATTTGTTGGGCTTTGTGGAGCCTAGTTTATGTTTGATCCGATGGATGACCCGACCCGATTCGAATAATGTTGCATGGTTTTTAATGGGAGATTTACTGAGGCTTAGTCCATGGAGCGGAGGCTTGGAAATATAGAGAAAACACACGCCAAAGAAAATGTTGTTTTTTATTAGGGTTTGCATGAGAAGTCCGTTAAAGAGAGGAGAAAAAGTCTGTAACCACAATTTGTATTTTCCCTGATAATAGTGAAATCTCTGCAACTCCGTGGACGTAGGCAAATTACTGAACCACATAAATACTGTCTTGTGCGTGCGATTATTTTTCTTTGGCGTGTGTTTTCTCTATATTTTGTTTCTCACAGGTTTAGGAATTCGTGGAAATTTCCTACACTATTTATGTGAGAGAAAAGAGCAATCCTATTATAGTCGCAAACAAGTTTCACCAAAAAAAAAAAATCAGAAGATAAAAAATGGGCAAAAAATCATCATCATCTCTAAATTTATACTTTATATGTATTTTTAATTTTTTTTTAATTTAAATACTCCATTTCTTTAGTAAAAATTATATACTTCTAGCAAATAAGTTCATAAATTAAGATCAATATTTTCTAATAAAATCCCAAAATATAGTCTCAACTATAATTTTTTTTTTTTTTAGAAAAGTCTCAACTATAATTTAATTAATCATTAACATAAATTTATGAAAATGTGTTCAAGTCTTTTTTTTTTTTTTTCAGAAGAAGATGTGTTCGAGTTTGATTTGTATATAGTGCTCTAAAAATAAAATTAAATAACTTTACCCTAGAAACTTGAATAAAATTGGCTTCACTCGACTCAGATTATAGTGTTATTAAGAAGTATGTTGACAAATACAATGACTTCTTTTTCTTTTTCTTTTTTTGGGTTTTTGGGTGTAAGTTTACTATTTCTATTCTCTGGCCAAAAGTGTGGAAGATATTTTATTTACTCTCTCTCCCATTTCCCTAAGAAACTTGTGGCATTGTGAACGTCACTAATCATTGCAACACATGATTCACATTCAATCAATTAATAAATTAGTATTTTTTGATGAATATTAATTAATTAGTATTTACTTACATTACCATGCGCCACTTGCATCACTTGCAATTATCATTGCATCTGTCAGTTTTATTCCACATGTTTGACTATGTTTACAATTGTGGTACCTTTACTATTATTATTATGAAGTTATGGTACCTTGATTTAATTCTCAAATATTTTTTTGCCCATTTCATTTCCCACGTATATGAAAAGTAGAGAATCAAACAAGGACCAAAAAAAAAATTCATGCAAAAACGGAGTTTTTTCTTCTTCTATTCCTTTAGGTTCTTGGTAAAGAATTAGGTTATTGGTAAACAAGTCCTGAATTTTTTTTTTTTTTTGCAAATATAAGTAATGGATTTACTTATATACACTTCTTCTTTAGGTCATTCAAGACTTATATAAAGGATGAAACGTATGTAAACAGTATTAGAAACAAATTTTAATCACAAATTACATTATTTACAAAATAACTCGTCTTATATAATAACTGAGTTAATGTAAAATGCATTTTAGTTCCCAAAAATTTTTTTTTTTCAAAATTTAAAACACTTTCAAATAACAAATACAGATAGCTTAGTTTAAAAAGTCTAATAAACTGTATCGACTATACTTTGCTAGACAATAATCACATCATTTTAAAAAGGGACTAGGACTAACACTTACAAGTCTCATCTACTATTTTCTTTTTTCAATTAACCAAACAAAAAAAATCATCAAATTTTTCCTCGCCTCCCTTGAATCTGCAACTAGTATCGTTAAAGTTAAAAACATATTGATTAATAGGTCGGTCTCTTGAGCAAAATCTCTAGCACGATTATCCTCACGATAAGGTCGTCTCCTCACTTGAACATATTTTTAGGTGATTTCATATTTAATCCAACTAATTTAAATGAGAAAGTTGATTGCCGAGTACAAGATCAAGTTTAAATGCATAATCACTCACAAAATACAAGCCCTTCGTCACCAAAACTTGAGCTAACTATCTACAGAAAAATCTTACCACCAAGCTCAGTAGGATGTCCCAAACATGGAGATAATCTGACTAACAAAAACAAAACCGAGACATGATTATTGAGGTGAGATACAGGGTTAGTGCCTATAAATCTCCTTTATTGTTTCTTTTTTTCACAAATTTTTGAGTGTGTGTATCAAATCAGAGTGTAAAGACTCAACCATGCCAATCAGTCCGGTTCCTAAAGCTCACTTCCTTAAGTAATATTTCTATCCCGAGAGATAAAACTCACTTAATTGGGTTTGATGATACCTTAACTAAGAGTACTTTGAGAATTCAACATGATAAATACTAAGGGAAAGAATAGAAATAAAAGATATATTCTCTTAAGCTTAAACGAGCGAGAAAAATCTTTGTTGGTAGAATATGCCAAAAACACATTGTCATTTCAATAACCATTATTATAGAATCTTCAATCTGTAATGTACTAAAGTAATCACTAACTAGCTAGGTCACCTAAATCCCACTGATATCCTTCTCACAGTCCAAACAAGACCATAGAACCAATTATTTTGAGTCATTCTCAACAAAGTTGCCAGAGTCAAATAGAGCACAAATAATCTCAGCAACTTTACTTCCCAAAGCTCGAATTTGCCCTCATAGTGTACCTTGCTACAAGTTGTGCAAAAAATGATGATTTGTGTTCAAGCAATCTTGTTGGAGAATCATGTTCCTCAATAAGCCCTACACAAAGATTAAGAAGAGCTTCTAAGCCATATAATCTAAGACAAAATATATAGTCCATTTTTATCATATGTTAATTTTTTTTTGAAATTTTTATGTAATTTTCAAAATTTTATGAGTTGGGTTTTATTTCCTTGATTTTAGGTAATTTTAATGCTTTTCTAGTCAAATTAGATCCCTATCATGAAATGCAAAATTTAGAATTTCTTTAGAAATGTTTTTACTACGAAAATAATTTTTTGGAAGCGTTTAAATATGCTGTAATCTTTAAAACGACAATTGAAATCATATTTTATCAATGAAAGTTTAGTTAGCTTATTGTCTCTATTTTGGAGGATTCTAGAGTCTTTCTTGTGAATTCAAGGAATCCTATATAGTTTTAAAGGATTTTATATAACTAGAATGATATCTACCCCTTTCACACTTTCCTTCCTATCTCACCAAAGGATTACAATGAAATCATTCTCACCATGAAAGAACTAAACAGGCATAAGCTATAGGACTGTAAAAAAATCATATGGCCATACTAACCATTATTTAGTAACAGAACCATGTCACTATCAAGAACAGAAGTTATCCAATGTGCAATTGTAACGACAGTACAGTTGGAAAAATGTTGTCTGAGGGTCCGCTGAATCAGATTATCCGTAGCAGTATCAACAGATGCAGTAGCTTCATCAAGCACCAATACCTTACTTTTCTTAAGCAGCACACGGCCAGGGCAGATCAGCTGCCTCTGACCCACACTCCAATTTTCTCTATTCTCACTAATTGCATCTTCCATAAGAACATAAGAAATATATTTCCACAAAATAGTTCTAAAATATTTGACATAAGAAAATGGAAAGACAAACCTGTGGAATCTAGTTTTCCTTCTTTCTTTTGAACTTCATCTCCAAGTTGACACTTATCCAGAGCCTAAAAAATTTTAAGGGGAAAAGTTATAACCAAAACATAAACAAATAGTATTAGCAGGTCTCATCTATTAACTAAAAATCCTAAAAGCAGTGCATGCGTGATTTATGAGGAAAATGCAATAAAGAGAATTCTTTCAATTACCAAATAAGAAACTAACCTACCTCCAAAAATTTTTCATCTGTGTACTCTTCAAGTGGATCCAGATTGTTTCTTACAGTCCCTTCAAACATAATTGGATCCTGAGGGATAATGCTTAGTCTAGATCGCAAATCATGTAGTCCAAGCACGGAGATGTTGATGCCATCTATCATTATCTGACCAGCAGCTGATTCAACAATCCAGAAAAGTGCTTGTATGAGAGTTGATTTACCACTACCTGTTCGCCCTACAATGCCAGTTTTCATTTCTCCAGGGAAAGTACATGTGAGGCCACGTAATACAAGTGGCAGGTGTGGGGCATACCATAACTACATTGCACGATTAGCATTAGCTGATATACATCTCCAAAAAATATGGTCATGAATGAACCTATACATAGTATGATTTTATTTGGTTATAAATAACTAAGAACTGACTTGAAGATCATGAAAGTCAACTTCTCCATGCGATGGCCAAGAACAATCTGGCTCACTGATATAATTTTGTTCTCCATTTGGCAAAGAAACCATATTACCCTCATTTGAAACATGTTTAAAGTAAGTCCATATGTCACAGTCTCCAATATAAGCCCGCGATGCCTTCAGGGAAAAGGAAAGCAAAGAAAAAAAACAATTAGAAAAGTATTGTTTGAGTAACTTTATGTTTTGCTGAGTCTATTTCCTGTTGTTCTTTCTATTGGGTCAAAAGAGAATGTAACACTGCAGCCCATGTTACTGCCAGGTTATGTCTTGAGTCTTGTCAGTCTTTCTGTTATGATAAATACAATCTACCAATTGTTATCGAGTTAGCTTGTAAAAGTGGATTGTTCGTTGCTTTCTCAAATAAAAAATCAATAGCAAGGACTCTGTTCGTAACATAAAAATGACATCAAGTTACATAAAAATGACATCAAGTTGGCATAAGTTTTTTACTTGCTCCATGTGTGATTGACAATTATGCTATGTGGTGACCAGTTACTTATTATCTTTAGCAGTGATTAATTGGTAGGAAAAAAATGCCTCCCTATTTTTGTTACATGTTGAAACAAATGTCACTTGTCAATGATGCAGCACACAACAGAAAACAGGAAATAAAACAGTAAAAAAAGTAACAACAGAACAAACACCTGGCTTCACCACGTAAAAACCTTAGGCTTCATCACCTAGGGGTGTTTGGCATCACCACCAAACATAGAGAAACAAGGGAGGAGACATTTCTCAAATCATAATTATCATATTCTCATTTCAATTCAACAGTCTTTCACCATAATAGGACTACTAGTTAAATTAGGGTTTTGGGGATTACACCAATATGGAAAACTTCTAATTTAAATCCCTAAAAACCCTCGACATTAATAATGAAATTCAAAATTCGAATTAAAAAACAATATTAATTGGAAATTACAACATAAAATCTTGGTTCCCAGCATCAATTAATTACATAGAAAACTTGAAGCCACTTGTCACTCAAGTAGAAGACTTGGAGAAAAAGAAAGGTAGTCACTAAGAAGTGAATAAACTACTCCCTTGCTTTGTTGGGTAGTTATTGGCTGAAAATAGTCAACTTTTTCTCTATAAAAGGAGGGATTCTCATGATGAAAGGGCACAACTCACTCATTGAAGACATGTCTCACTTGTTATCTTATTTCCTGTATTTCTAGTTTAGAAATCAGTGTAAGGCATTAATGCAAGTAAGTAGTCTGCTTGTAATCATTACTCTATCATTTATGAAGCAGCGTTAGACTCATGGAAAATTTATAGTTCATAGTTTAATAAAAATCCTTCAAATCTCGCGTAATGGTAGTTTACTATGTCTCAAACTTCTAGTGGTAGATTGGTAGCTTTGAAGCCTGGTAGATTTTTGAATCCCTTAGCCTTCCAGAAAACTTCCATCAATTTAAGTGTTACTTTACATCTTTTTTGATAATTGATGTAGTATAATTCAGTAGTCTTACAGGCTGTTTGGAATGAGAGAAATGAATGAAAAGAATAATTTTAAAATTTTCCTTCATTTCACTTGTTTGGGAGCTTTAATGGAGAATGGAAAGTCAATTCCATTGTTTAGAAGTTTTAGTGGGAGGAAATAAAATGGGTAAAAGGGAACCCTCATTCCTCTCTATTACCTCAAAACTACAATTTTACAATCCCTAAAAATTGAGAGAAATCAAAGGGAATGGAATGGGGTTTAATGAAATTTTCACTAGAACTCCCAAAATACCCTTATATATTCAGCCCTTATTTTGAAACAAGGGTCTAATAGTAATACTGTGATTAAATGATTTCATTCATTTCCCTCTATATTTCTCTCAAATAAAATTACTTACCTTCCATTCCATTATTTTAAAACTTCCAAACAAAATTACCCAATTTCATTCTTTACTTTCTTTTCCATTCCTTTCCATTTGCCTAAATGTATTCTATTCTATTCCATTCCATTCTATTGAGTCAAAAATGAACCGCATCCTTTTGAACATGAAGCCAAATCACAAGAAAAAGGGTCTTAAGAAAGGCCATCAATGCCTATGAAAGGCAATCACACTCCCACAATCACATCATTACCTTAAAAACAGTTACAAGCAGACTGCTAGTAAGACACTAGATGGGAATTACTAACCTGGATCAATGACTCCCTCTGGAATAGAGATCAAGAAGACCAACGAGAACGCAACTGTTATGGAAGATAACATATCCAAGCAGAAGCAAAACCGCTCCATTGCACCATCAATATTGAATCTTGGCCGAGAATTTGCATCTGCCAGTTTCATATTTGTGTACCTAAATCTTGATTCTTCATCAAAGCTCCTGATGGTTGTTGCACCTGAAATTGTTTCAGTAAAATGTTGTATCACTGGAGCTTTGCACACTCCACCTAATCTTGATAGTTCTCATGCAGTAGGTATGTAATATTGCTTCATGATTACAAGTTTGTGAGAACAAATCTCTTCAAAAGAAAAAATGACAATAATACACTGTAATATTGCAACAGGAGTTGGGTTTGATGGATGCTTATAATTAGTAGATTTTGCATAGTTCTAACAAAGAAAATTCTGAAAATTAAAGCGTAAAAATGGGCACAGAAAAATACACTAAAATCTAGAAACTTGGCAACATCTATCTTAATAAAACACATTGTTCAACAAGTTATTATTTATCTAGCAACTTCAAGAAACTTTATATAAAAATGACAGCAAGTGTCTGCATACAGCTATTACATTTAATCTACAAAAGCTTATATCATATAAAAAGCAAAAAATGAAGAAAAAAACAATTAATATATATTGTAGCATGATAACATGGTAATGTCATTTATGTCACCCGAGATATGTGATTAGCCCATTTTTCAGCAGAATTCATAAGACAATATTTTGAGAAAGGTATACCTGATACCAGATACAGGTTGCAATAACAGGGATAAAAATGATGAAAACCTGCCATGCAACCTGAGACATTACAGCAACAATTCCAAGAAGCTGGATAATAGAGAAGGCAACTGACCCCATTTGATTTAGAATGGTCAAATCCACTGCACTTTGGTCAGTAGAAGCCTACAAGGAAACATACTGTCAATTTAGTCAAAATATTAAAAGCTAGTATATTTATCTGAAAAAATGTTAATGTCTGTGTGTGTGTGTCGGAGAGAGAGAGAGAGGATAAGAAGAAGTGGCAGCATTACATAAATAAAATATTGGAAACTAAGTGTGAGGAACCCAACAAAGAAGAATCATGAGCATTTTTCCACTTACTCTGCTTAGGATTCGTCCACTTGGAGTGGCATCAAAAAAAGACATGGGGGCACAGAAAATGCAAAAGTGCATCTTGCTGAAGAGTTGATTGGCAGTACTGTATCCAGCTGTTCTAAGAAGCGTGGATCTCACAAGGACACAAAAAGAACTTCCAATGGCCAAAGCAACATAAACAATCATTAGGGTAGAGCTATCAACTGCAGGTTTCACATCCTCTGAGACAGGAGTTGCCCAAGCTATCCAATAATTGCTTCCAATTTGAAGGGTCTGAAAGAGAACTTGTGCCAGCAATATAATTGGCACAAGAGTTCCTCCATATGCCATACTAATAAATTTCCAATAGACTGAAAACCCAACTCCACCATTCTCCCTCTCTTTACAATTTTGAACATCTTTATCTTCTTGTTTTTCCACAGCCCAATTAGTACTATCCAGATTTCCAGCTTCCTTGCTCATACTTCCAGAAACCGACCCAGCCATGGTGAAATCAAGACCTGAAAAAGCTTCTTTATGCGCTCCCACGAGTTCCATAAAATCAGTTCCTGAATTGAGAATATCATTATACTTTCCAGCTTGAGTAATCCTACCATCTTTCATCACCTAACACAAATTTATCGGTTAAACTCCCAGAAAGAAAAGAGGGGAACATTCCATCCAAGTAAAGTTCAAAATTAAAGGCTGGAAGGAGACTAAATTTGAATAGCTCACCAAGATAAGATCAGTGGAAGTTAAGAACTCCACTTGATAAGTAACATAAACAACTGTTTTTGAATCCAGAGTCCCAGCAAACATTCCTGCCATATAGAAGTGCATATAATTTAAAAGAACTTAGGCAACTACCGCAGAATACAAAACAAACATAGGGAAATGCTATTGCATAGATTTTGAAGTGCCTCAACTCACACACAAGAACCCATCTTCAAGTGTGTGAATCAATAAATTAATGTACAAAACAGTAAATGAGGTCCTGCTCAAATGGGAATTCCTTCTAACATTAAAACAGCAGGAGGGTAAGGTCGGTTCAAAATCCACTAGGTTCCTGAGTATCTTATAAATGAAAAAAAAATAAAATAAAAGACAACCATATATACATAATAAAATAGAAAATCATTTAACACTGGATATAATAGAATTAGATTAGGAAAAATAAATTACCTTATACAGGTGGGATCCTGTATGAGCATCCACTGCACTAAACGGATCATCAAACAAACAGATATCAGCATCTTGGTACAAACCACGGGCAATTTGGATCCTTTGCTTCTGCCCACTGCTCAAATTGATTCCTCTCTCACCGATGACTGTTTGATCACCAAATGGGAGAATTTCTAAGTCCTTCTTCAAGGAACACGCTTCAAGGACGTTCTCATACTTTTCTCTTTCCATCTCCATGCCAAACAATATGTTCTCTTCAATCTTGCCACTTTGTCGCCAAGGTGACTGAGCAACATATGCCTTTGTCCCGCATAACTTGATAAAAACAATAAAAGCATTTACAATGCTAATTGTATTTTAGCACTTAAAAAAAAAACTATTTTATCCCCAAAGAACCAAAAAAATTTGTGCCATTAAAAAAAGCTAAAGCTAAACTTTTTACAATTATAATAAATTGGTATAAACACTAATTGACTGTAGCAAGTTTTTAAAGAATAAAATACAATAAAAACTCAAATTCTCTTACTATTTTAATGAGTTGTTTATATTATTTTAAATGAAGTGGTAAAAAAATAAAATATTTGATGATGGGTGTCATGTAAAGTGAAGTAGTAAAAATAGACAATATAGTTTTCTAAGGTGCTAAAAGCTAAATTTTTTAGTACTACTATTGTGAATGCTCTAACTTCAAAAAATTATAAAATTCCTAGCTAGTCTAGTATTTAAAAAAAAAAATGTCTTTGTTGGTAGATGATTGCTTCTTAATGTTGTAAAAAATAAAGATTTTGTGTATTTATAATTTGTTAATACTGTATGGATAACCAATTTAGAAGTTTTTTTTTTTTTTTGCTTATATTCCAGCCCCTCTAACTTAAAATCCTGAGTCCATCCCTACTTGTGATTTGAAAATTATTGTTTTACCCACCCAAGGCTGACTCTGTTCTATGACTTTAGAGCTTCATATTTCCTAATACTTCTAATTAAATCTTTTTTTTTTTTTCTTTTTTGGGGATAATTGGGAGTCAAATTATTTACTATTACTTCTAGGGGTGTTCACCAAACCGCACAAACCGCAAAAATCGCACCAAAACTGCCCGCAAAATGACATAACCGCACCACAAAGGAAGGTGCGGTTTGCGGTTTTTGATAAGAAAAGGGACACCGTCTCTATATATTAATATTTTTTAATTATTTTTAATATTAAATATATTATTAATAGTTTAGTAACCCTAGTTAAAAAAAAATTTGATAATCCTAGCAAGTGTTGATTAAGAAAGCCAACCCAAAATAAAGAAAAACTAGCTTAATAGTTTAAAACTTAGACTAAAACAAAGGAAAAAATTAGGGATCCAAATTTTAAAAAATATACCAATTTCAAATCATTGCATTTTAACACTGAACCGCATAGTGCAGATGCGGTGCGATTATCTTCCCCGACTAAACCGCACCGCAAATGGAATCCCCACCGCACCGCACAACAACACCCCTAATTACTTCCTTTGTATAAATTTTCTTGCTTATGATAAGTGCTTGTATAAATTAGGGTAAACTACATATATGATCCCTAACATTTACGCTATATTTCAATTTGGTTCTTAATATTTTAAATGTATCAATTTAGTCCCTAACTTTTTGATATTAGGTCAAAATGGTATTTGCTATTAAATAATAGATGAAAAATGCTAACGTAACTAACAGTAAAAATAAAGCATAATTTTTTTGCCACATAATTGCCACTTGTACTACCACATTAGAAGAGCTTTAACAAAACCACATCATTAAATTAACACTAAGGGTCTGTTTGGAATCTGTTTATTTTACTGAAATTGAAAACTTTTTGTTAAAAGCACCGTAAAAAAATGTAAATATTAGTTGAAATAATATAGTGAGATCTATAAATAGTGCCAAAATATCTAATGGAACCTATAAATAATATCAAAAATAAACTAAATAGTAAAATAAATTAGCAAAAAATAAACTAGCCAAACAAAGACTTAGATTTTCACGTCATTAAAGTTTAAATTAATACAAAATAAATAAATAAAAAACTCTCTCTGTTCCCATCCTTGATGAATTCCCATCTCCCCCACCTTGCCAAAGAACGGAACCTTTCAATAATTCAATCTACCGTCACCATTAGCAAAATACTTCAAACAAAAATAAAGATATTTGAAAATCTATCAAATAACAACCCAGGGATTACTCTGTCTTTCTCTGTGTCGGCCTATTTTTGCAATGGCATCCTAAAACCCACAATCATTGTCCCAAAATTTATTTTCGATCATTTGGTGGGGACTACCTAATATAAGAGGCGTGCAATGAAGTCATTTTGTTTATGGTTGTGAGTTGAATAGACCAATTTCTCTGTTGGGTTTTGTTGTAAAGTTGTGGCATGAGTACATAGAGGTGAGATTACTTGTTGGGTCTCTCACAGTGAGGACTGAACTAGAGGCTTAGGCTATTCCATGGTCTCCCCTTTCTCCTTTCTTAGTGAATATTCTCTCAACCTCTGTCACCCTACGTTTTCACCTTCCATATCTGCCTTTTCAAGTTTTGTAGGTACCAATTCTACTGTGTTTGGTTCCAAAGAAAATACTAGAAAAGAAATCCTTTTTTTGTTAAGAAAAAAACTCCAATTTTGTTCTTCATCCATGTCTTCGTTGATTTGGGTATTACTTCTTCTTCTTTTCCCAGAAACTCTGATGGAAAGATTGGGATTTTTTTAACAATTACCCATTTGATTTAAAAACATTTATGGAGGATTGTTATTATGCATTTATGCTCAAGTTGGAATTTTTGTATTCTATTAATGTTCTTTGTTAGCCATGTCAGCATTTTCCGTCTATCACTTAATGACAAAGACTATTTTGACACAATATCAAAAAATCAGGAACCAAATTGACACATTTAAAAGGTTAAAGGGCAAATTGACATATACAGTAAATGTCGAGAACTAAATATGTAGTTTATCCTATAAAATAACATTTCATTGTAATCACTAGGAGAGAAAAAATTAATCCTCAATCTATCTTTTCTAGGCTTAACTCTTTGCATTCTAATATATTGTACATTGTTCCACCAAGTTGCTGCATCACCTTCAAGCTTTCACGATACAAGTTGCACCTTGTCAGGAATTTTTGCATAAGCAAAAAAAATCTTCAAGTCTTATGCATATGATATGCCATCAAAATATGGAATCTATGTAATATCTAAAAGTTGAAGTATAATATTTATTGTTGCTATGTTCATGTTAAACTACATCAACATAGTATTTCGGTCCACTTCGATCCATCCAGTCTATTTCAGTCCATTAGGTCCATTTCGGTCTACATTGGTATATTCGCTCCATTAGGTCCACTTTGCTCCATTTGGTCACCTCGGTCCATTCTTTCCATTTTAGTCCAATTTAGTCCATCAAGTCGACTTCAGTCCCATTTGGTATAGTTTGGTCCATTTAGTCTGTTTTAGTTCGGTCCACTTTAGTCCAATTGATCCTCTTCGATGATGCTTTAGAAGGAGAGTTCTATATTGAAAGAGGAGTTGCTTCATTGACAATTGTCACACTTCCAACCTAATGTTTTTAAAACTTTGATAAAATTACATTTTTCTTATTAAGGTGAGGTGAAGGGTTATTGCCTTTAAATCTCTTTTGGTGTTACTTTTTTCACCAAATTTTGAGTGTTTGCATGTCAAAACAGAGTGTAAAGACTCAACAAGGCCAATCAGTCCGGTTCCTAAGTCTCACTTCCTTGAGTTATTGATTGCTAACTAATATTTCTATCCCGAGAGATAAAACTCACTTTAGTGGTTCGATGATACCTTAACTGGGAGTACTTTAACAAATTCAACAAGACAAATACTAAGGGAAAGAATAGAAATAAAAGATATATTCTCTTATGCCTTACGAGCTGGACAGATCTTTGTTGTTAGAATATGCATAAAAAAAAAAAAAAACATATAGTGTCATTTCAAGCATAAAAGTTACAACTTAGTTACTCTTGTCAAAAACCATTATTACAAATCTCCTATCTGAAATGTACTCCAGTAATAAAGCTAGGTCACCTAAATCCCACTGATATCCTTCTCACAGTTCATACAAGACCATAGAAACACTTAATTTTAGTCATTGTCAACAAAGTTGTCAGAGTCGAATAGAGCACAAATAATCTCAACAACTTTACTTCCCAAAGCTCGAATTTGCCCTCACAGTGTACTCTGCTACAAGTTGAGCAAAAGATGATGATTTGTTTTCAAGCAATCTTGTTGGAGAATCATGTTCCTCAATAAGCCCTACACAAAGATTAAGAAGAGCTTCTAAGACAAAATATAGAGTCAATTTTTATCATTTGTTAATTTTTTGAAATTTTTATGTAATTTTCAGAGTTTTATTAGTTGGGTTTTATTTCCTTGATTTTAGGTCATTTTTAAGGTTTTTCTAGCTAAATTAGAGCCCATCATGAAATGCATGATTTAGAATTTTTGTAGAAATGTTTTTACTAGGAAAATAAGTTTTTGGAAGCTTTTAAATATGCTGTAATCTATAAAACGACAATTGAAATTATATTTTATCAATAAAAGATCAGTTAGTTAATTGTCTCTATTTTAGGTGATTCCAGTCTTTCTTGTGAATTCAAGGAATCCTTTATAATTTTAAAGGATTTGGTTTCTAGAATGATATCTAAGCCTTTCACACATTCCTTTCTATCTCACCATAGGATTACAATGAAATCATCCTAACCATGAAAGAACTAAACAGGCAAAGGCTAGAGGAGTAATTTAAAATCGTATGGTCATACTAACCATTATTTAGTAGCAGAACCATGTCACTATCAAGTATGGAAGTTATTCGATGTGCAATGGTAATGACTGTACAGTTGGAAAAATGTTGCCTGAGGGTCTGCTGAATCAGATTATCTGTAGCTGTATCAACTGATGCAGTAGCTTCATCAAGCACCAATACCTTACTTTTCTTAAGCAGCAGACGGCCAAGGCAGACCAGTTGCCTCTGACCCACACTCCAATTTTCTCCATTCTCATTAACTGAATCTTCCATAAGAACATAAGCAATATATTTCCACAAAATAGTTTTAAAATATTTTACATAAGAAGCTGCAAAGACAAACCTGTAGAATCCAGTTTTCCTTCTTTCTTTCCAACTTCATCTCCAAGTTGACACTTCTCCAGAGCCTAAAACAATTTAAGGGGAAAAATTATAACTAAAACTTATATAAACAGCATTAGATGGTCCAATCTATTGACTGAGGAAAATGTAATATAAAGAGAATTCTTACAATTACCAAATAAGAAACAAATCTACCTCCCAAATTTGTTCATCTGTGTACTCTTCAAGTGGATCCAGATTGCTTCTTACAGTCCCTTCAAACATGGTTGGATCCTGAGGGATAATGCTTAGTCTAGATCGCAAATCATGTAGTCCAAGCAAGGAGATGTTGATGCCATCTATCATTATCTGACCAGCAGCAGGTTCAACAATCCGGAAGAGCGTTTGTATGAGAGTTGATTTACCACTACCTGTTCGCCCTACAATGCCAGTTTTCATTTCTCCAGGGAAAGTACATGTGAGGCCACGTAATACAAGTGGCATGTGTGGGGCATACCGTACCTACATTGCACGATTAGAATTAGTTGATATAAATCTCAAAAAAAACATGGTCATGAATGAACCTATACATAGTATGATTTTATTCGGTTATAAATAGGAACTAACTTGAAGATCACGAAAATCAACTTCTCCATGTGATGGCCAAGAACGATCTGGCTGACTTTCTTCTATCACAAGAGTTGGCTCGCTTGGGATACAAGTGTATTGAAACATTCTCTCTACTGATATAATTTTGTTCTCCATTTGGCAAAGAAACCATATTACCCTCATTTGCAACGTGTTTAGAGTAAGTCCATATGTCACAGATAAGCCCGCAATGCCTTCAGGGAAAAGGAAAGCAAAGAAAAAAAAACAATTAAAATACTATTGTTTGAGTAACTTTATGTTTTGCTGAGTCTTTTTCCTGTTGTTCTTTCTATTGGGTCAAAAGAGAGTGTAACACTGCAGCCCATGTTACTGCCAGGTTATGTCTTGAGTCTTGTCAGTCTTTCTGTTATGATAAATACAATCTACCGGTTGTTATCAAGTCAGCTTGTAAAGGTGGATTGTTTGTTGCTTTCTAGAATAATTATTGAAGTTTATCAAAAAAAAAAAAAAAATCAATAGCAAACACTCTGTTCATAACATAAAAATAATATCAAGTTGGCATAAAGCCACTTGTAATTTGAGTTGGTCTAAAGCCACTTGAAATTTTAGAAAAGATAAACATGTAAGCTGGCAACTATGCGGTGTGCAAGTTTTTTACTTACGCCATGTGTGATTGACAATTAAGCTATTTGGTGACTAGTTACTTGTTATCTTGAGCAGTGATTAATTGGTAGGAAAAAACTGCCTCGCTATTTTTGTTACATGTTGAAATAAATGTCACTTGTCAATGATGCAGCACACAATAGAAAACAGGAAATAAAAGAGTAAAAAAAGTAACAACAGAACAAAGACCAGGCTTCACCACCTAGAACCTGCCTGCAAACCCTAAACATTGCCACTACCAAACATAAAGAAACAAGGGAGGAGACATTTCTCAAATCATAATAATCCTATGCTTATTCCAATTCAATTGTCTTTCGCCATTATAGGACTACTAGTTAAATAGGGTTTTGGGGATAACACCAATATGGAAAACTTTTAATTTAAATCCCTAAAAACCCTCAACATTAATAACTAAATTCAAAATTCAAATTAAAAAACAATCTTAATTGGAAATTAAAACATAAAATCTTGGTTCCCTGCATCAGTTAATTACATAGAAGACTTGAAGCCACTTGTCACTCAAGAAGAAGACTTGGAGAAAAACAAAGGTAGTCACTAAGAAGTGAATAAACTACTCCCTTGCTTTGTTGGGTAGTTATTGGCTGGAAATAGCTACAACTTTTTCTCTACGAAAGGAGGGATTCTCATGAAGAAAGGGCACGACTCACTCATGGAAGACATGTCTCACTTGTTATCTTATTTCCTGTATTTCTAGTTTAGAAATCAGTGTAAGGCGTTAATGCAAGTAGTCTGCTTGTAATCATTACTCTATCATTTATGAAGCATTGTTAGACTCATGGAAAATTTATGGTTCATAGTTTAATAAAATCCTTCAAATCTTGTGTAATAGTAGTTTACTGTTTCTCATACTTCTAGTGGTAGATTGGTAGCTTCGAAGCCTAGTAGATTTTTGAATCCCTTAGCCTTCCAGAAAGTTGTTATTTGGTAGATTTCTCAAATCCTTAGTTCAATTGCAACTTGCTGCTTTCCATCAATTTAATTGTTACTTTACATCTTTTTCAATAATTGATGTAGTATAATTCAGTAGTCTTACAAGCTGTTTGGAAGGAGAGAAAGGAATGAAAAGAAAAATTTTAAAATTTTCCTTCATTTCACCTGTTTGGGAGCTTTAATGGAGAATGGAAAGTCCATTCCCTTGTTCAAAAGTTGTAGTGGGAGGAAAAGAGTAGAAGGGAACAATCATTCCTCTCTATTACCTCAAAACCTCAATTTTGCATTCTCCAAAAATTGAGAGAAATCAGAGGGAATGGAATGGGGTTTAATGAAATTTCACTAGAACTCCCAAAACACCCTTGTATATTCAGCCATTAATTTGAAACAAGGGTCAAATAGTAATACTGTGATTAAATAATTCCATTTATTTCCCTCTATATTACTCTCAAATAAAGTTACTCACCTTCCATTCCTTTATTTTAAAACTTCCAAACAAAGTTACTTAATTTCATTTCTTTACTTTCTTTTTCATTCCTTTCCATTTGCCTAAATGTATTCTATTCTATTCCATTCCATTCTATTGAGTCAATAATGAACCACAACCTTTCGAACATGAAGCCAAATCACAAGAAAAAGGGTAGTAAGATAGGCCATCAATGCCTGTGAAAGGCAATCACACTACCACAATCACATCATACCTTAAAAACAGTTACAAACAGACTGTTAGTAAGACACTAGATGGGAATTACTAACCTGGATCA
This sequence comes from Castanopsis chinensis, assembly GCA_032878915.1. Lineage (NCBI taxonomy): Eukaryota > Viridiplantae > Streptophyta > Magnoliopsida > Fagales > Fagaceae > Castanopsis > Castanopsis chinensis. The sequence continues at coordinate 8,165,907 of JAVQMG010000089.1, forward strand.
ATGACTCCATCTGGAATAGAGATCAAGAAGACCAAGGAGAACGCAAATGTTATGGAAGATAACATATCCAAGCGGAAACACAACCACTCCATTGCACCAGCAATATTGAATCTTGGCCGGGAATTTGCATCTACCAGCTTCATATTTGTGTCCATAAATCTTGATTCTTCATCAAAGCTCCTGATGGTTGTTGCGCCTGAAATTGTTTCAGTAAATTGTTGTATCACTGGAGCTTTGCACACTCCAACTAATCTTGATAGTTCTCGTGCAGAAGGTATGTAATATTGCTGCATGATTACAAGTTTGTGTGAACAAATCTCTTCCAAAGGAAAAAATGACAATAATACACTGTAATATTACAACAGGAGTTGGGTTTGATGGATGCTTATAATTAGTAGATTTTCCGTAGTTCTAACAAAGAAAATTCTGAAAATTAAAGTGTAAAAAAGGGCACAGCAAAATACACTACAATCTAGCAACTTGGCAACATCTATCTTAATAAAACACAATGTTCAACAAATTATTATTTATCAAGCAACTTCGAGAAATTTTAAATAAAAAAGACAGCAAGCGTCTGCATACAGTTATTACATTTAATCTACAAAAGCTTATATCATATAAAAAGCACAAAATGAAGAAAAAAACAATTAAAAAATATTGTAGCATGATAACATGGTAATGTCATTTATGTCGTCTGAGATATGTGATCGATTAGGCCATTTTTCAGCAGAATTCATAAGACAATATTTTGAGAAAAGTATACCTGATACCAGATACAGGTTGCAATAACTGGGATAAAAATGATGAAAACCTGCCACGCAACCTGAGACATTACAGCAATAATTCCAAGAAGCTGGATAATTGAGAAGGCAACTGACCCCATTTGATTTAGAATAGACAAATCCACTGCACTTTGGTCAGTAGAAGCCTACAAGGAAACACACAGTTAATTTAGTCAAAATATTAAAAGCTATTATATTTATCTGAAAAAATGTAAATGTCTGTGTGTGTGTCGGAGAGAGAGAGAGAGGATAAGAAGAAGCGGCAGCATTACATAAAATTAAGAACAAAGATATATAAAATATTGGAAACAAAGCGTGAAGAACTTAACAAAGAAGAATCACGAGCATTTTTCCACTTACTCTGCTAAGGATTCGTCCACTTGGAGTGGCATCGAAAAATGACATGGGGGCACGGAAAATGCTGAAGTGCATCTTGCTGAAGAGTTGATTGGCAGTACTGTATCCAGCTGTTCTAAGAAGCATGGATCTCACAAGGACACAAAAAGAACTTCCAATGGCCAAAGCAACATAAACAATCATTAGAGTAGAGCTATCAACTGAAGGTTTCACATCCTCTGAGACAGGAGTTGCCCAAGCCATCCAATAATTGCTTCCAATTTGAAGGATCTGAAAGAGAACTTGTGCCAGCAATATAATTGGCACAAGAGTCCCTCCATATGCCATAGTAATAAATTTCCAATAGACTGAAAACCCAACTCCACCTTTCTCCCTCTCTTCTTCTTGGATAATCTGTCCTTTTGAACTGACTACAGCATCTTCTTTACAATTTTGAACATCTTTATCTTCTTGTTTTTCCACAGCCCAATTAGTACTATCCAGATTTCCAGCTTCCTTGCTCATACTTCCAGAAACCGACCCAGTCATGGTGAAATCAAGTCCTGAAAAAGCTTCCTTATGTGCTCCCACGAGTTCCATAAAATCAGTTCCTGAATTGAGAATATCACTATACTTCCCAGATTGAGTAATCCTACCATCTTTCATCACCTAACAACAACTTATAAGTTAAACTCCCAGAAAGAAAAGACGGGAACATTCCATCCATGTAAAGTTCATAAATTATAGGCTGGAAGGAAACTAAATTTGAATAGCTCACCAAGATAAGATCAGCAGCAGGTAAGAACTCCACCTGATGAGTAACATAAACAACTGTTTTTGAATCCAAAAGTCCCAGCAAACATTCCTGCCATATAGAAGTGCATATAATTTAAAAGAACTTAGGCAACCACCACAGAATACAAAAAAATCGTAGGGAAATGCTATTGCATAGATTTTGAAGTACCTCAACTCACACACAAGAACCAATCTTCAAGTGTGTAAATCAATAAATTAATGTACAAAACAGTCACTGAGGTCCTGCTCAAATGGGAATTCCTTCTAACATTAAAACAGCAGGAGGGTAAGGTCGTTGGTTCCAAATCCACTAGGTTCTTGTGTAACTTATAAATGAAAAATAAAATAAAAGACAACCATATATACGTAATAAAATAGAAAATCATTTAACACTAAATATAATAGAATTAGATTAGGAAAAATAAATTACCTTAAACAGGTGGGATCCTGTATGAGCATCCACTGCACTAAACGGGTCATCAAACAAATAGATATCAGCATCTTGGTACAAAGCACGCGCAATTTGGATCCTTTGCTTCTGCCCACCACTCAAATTGATTCCTCTCTCACCGATGACCGTTTGGTCACCAAATGGGAGAATTTCTAAGTCCTTCTTCAAGGAACAGGCTTCAAGGACCTTCTCATACTTATCTCTTTCCATCTCCATACCAAACAATATGTTCTCTTCAATCTTGCCACTTTGTATCCAAGGTGACTGAGCAACATATGCCTTTGTCCCACATAACTTAACAGTCCCAGATATCTTAGGTACTTCTCCCAGGATACAGGAAAGCAAACTTGACTTGCCTGAGCCAACAGTCCCACAAACAGCAACCCTCATGCCTTGTTGCACTTTCAAATTTATATCTTTTAATGTTGCACTTGAGGAAGATAAATCCCAACAAAATTTCCCGTCAATAATCTCTATTGCTGTATCAGAACTACCTCTTGGAAGCCTCTCTATCACATCAGACTGCAAGTCATCAAGACAAAGGAAGGACACAATTCGATCAAGGGACACTTTCGTTTGAGCTATCATTGAGATTGTATCAGGAAGACTATAGATGGGCTCCTGAAGAATCCTAAACGTTGCAAGTGCAGATAAGATCTTCCCCGACTCAAGTGGAATCCCCATCAACACACAAGAACCAAAAGTGACCACGGACACAAATGTAGGAGCACCCCAGAAGACAAAATTGGTAAATGCCGAGGTGTAAAGAAACTTCTTCAACCACCCCGCCTCTGTTCCCCTGAGCTCCATGATTTTTGATAGAAACTTCATTTCCCATCCTTGAAGCTTGAGAATCCTCATGTTCCTTAAAATCTCAGATGTTGCCTTCATCCTTTTGTCCTTTGATTCCATTAACTTGTCTTGAAACTTTTCTTGTAATCTTCCCAAAGGAACATTAGCCAACATAACAAGTATGGTTGCAACCAAAGCTGCAATTGAAGCAAGGCCAAGATTTTTATACAAAAGTAACATCGCAATAACAACTTGAACAAGAATCATCCAAGTTTCATGTATATACCAACTGAAATCAGCAACTCTGTCAGCATCAACAGTCATGAAATTGATGATCTCCCCACTAGTGTGGCCCTGCTTTGACTGGCATGAAAGGGTCAGACCTTTATTATAAATCAATGCAATCAATACTGATCGAACCCTAATTCCAACCTGTGCCACCCTAAAGAACCAGTGCCTCTGCGAGGTGCATTCCACAAGTTTTGCAGCAAAAAACACTGAAACCAGAACATAGCCCTCATTCTTGTACTGTCTCCGCCCATTGAGGTATTGAACAAAAGTTTCAATAAGATATGGTCCAACATAGGAAGCCAGTGAGAATGTCAAAACGTTTAGGCCAGCTAAAAGAATCTCTTTCCATGCCGAGTAGATTAATGACTTTGCCAGCTTCAGCGTGGTCACTCCATTACTTGTACCACACTCTGCTTCAAGCTTATTTTTAAAAGTTGGAAAGGCCCCAAAAACACTATCACTAGGACCAAGTTGAGGGACATCCTCAAGGTCTAATGTCTTCTTATTGCCAATTGCAATTAAAGGACCCATCCAAGAAAAGGTAAGAATGCTGAAAAATCCAGCATTCAAGTAAGGGCTTACATTTTCACTCCCCTTAGACTTATTTGACTCAACTTCATTACTGGTATTAGAATCCCCATTTAAAAGAGGTTCTTCAAGAAGGGTATCTTCACCCACCTTCCCAATAAAACCCAAATAACAGAAAAACAAACCCAAAATGACCGACACGACATCGGAAACTAAATTTTGAACTGGTAAACTTACATGTTCTCTATAAAGAACAATATCTATAACAAGACAATAACAAGAAATGCTGAGGAAGAAACCCCACCAAACTTTCAATAAAAAAGGGTACTTCGATTCACCTGAATTAAACAACTGGGTACGCAAATAAACACAAAGTGCACCCCAAGCAAGTGTTCTAAGCGCTAAATCCAAAAGGGTCACTAGCCTTTCATCAGACCAAACATTTCTATCCCAATAAAAGTAATTCAACAAGCACAACACTAGACTAAACACAGAAACACCCAAACAACAAATTTGAGCCTGTTTATAGTACAAACACCTGATGTTCTTAAACCTTTCCTTTGGTCCTTCACCATGACCCACTTTGAATTTATTGCATACCAACTTGATAAGCAACACAAATAACAAAAGCAGGTGTAAAGAACCAGAAAACCCGCGTAGTAAAACTGGTTTCATGAGAAAATCAGTACCTGACCACGTGATTAAAGAGTAGTTGTGTGAGAACAAGATTGACATACCGCGCTTTGAGAGTTAAACAAGTTCCTGTTTTGGTGGAGTTTTTGTGGGTGTTAGAAGGATTCACAATATCTATCTATGTTAAAGTTCAAAGATTTCATCATATTTATAAAACAATACTCCAAAATGAGAGTCTGAAACATAGAGTGAAAATAAAGCCGGCTTTCATCGTAAAAAGTGGCGACTAAAGACTCCTACGTTGTTGGAGGACTCAAATGCATGTGTGAGCGTGTTTGATAAAGAAGCTTAGGAAATGGCAAAAATGAGGAGGAAAAATTTTCTTTTTCTTTTTCTTTCTATGGTCGAAAGAAAGAGAAAAACAAACGCAAAGACAGAAAAATCAACCTGGAGTTCCGGAAAAGACTCAAACCTTTTCATTTGTATCGCTGTACTGGACATAACTGGAGACTATAGAACGGCCCCCCGGCCACTTGACTTTTTTTTGTTGGCCAACTCTAAAATTGGTAAATAGCATTGATAGTCACACACACGGTGCGGTCAAAATCGTGTGTTTTTTAAATAGCATTCTGCATTGATAGTTAACTCGTAAAATTATGTTTTCAAAAACACTATTTCATTATTCACAATTACGATAGTCGCAAATACACGCCATGCATGCGAATCAATAAATTATTTTTTTATTATAATATAATATATAATTTATTCTCTAAAATTTTTTGTCCACTTTGGTCTATTTCGGTCCATTCGGTCTAATTTAGTCCACTCGGTTAATCTTAGTCCCCCCTTCAGTTTATTTTAGACTAATTGAGCCTCAAATTGATTCTTTTTGTAGGTTTTCTTTTTAAGTTTAGCTCAAAAATTATTTATTTTTTTCATAATTCTGGGGCTGCAAATTATAAAATTTTATTATATTTAGGCTAAATCTTTAGTTTTGAGTTAAAAAAATACAAATAAAATATTAAAATAGACATTAGAAATTAGAATTATGAGCCCTAAAAATGCAATAAAATAAATAAATATTCAAATGTTTTATTCGGTCCACATTGGTTCTATTTGGTCCATTATGTCCTCTTCGGTATTATATCCGCTCCTATGTAGTCTGTTCTGTCTAATAAAATTCTATTTGGTCCTATTCGGTCTTATTTAGTCCACTTTAGTCCAATTTGGTCTATTCAGTCCACATTAGCTCTATTTGGTCCATATTGATTATATTCTATTGACTTTGGTCCTATTCCATCTATTCTATCCACTTTGACCTACTTCAATTCTATTCGGGCCATTCAGTTTACTTTGGTCCACTTTGATCTATTTTTGTGCACTTACATATACATGTTTGGATTGAAATCATCATATCTAAATCCAAATTTATTATTATATATACATATAAATTTATTATATATCGCAAACTCGTAATGTTTAAAATCTTAAGTATAGCATTTATTGTTGTTATGCTTTTGTTGAGTCACAATTTAGCTCACTTTGATACGATTAAATTTAAGTGAAGGTTTATTATGAATATACAATTGTAATCCTTAAAGCAGTTATTTATTTGTTTTAATGTTGTTACTTTTAAATGAATTGCATAAGATTGATTATGCATTTAAGTAAAACAAATATATATATATATATATATGTATGTATGTATAATTTTTATTTAAATAAATTATTCATTCTCTTAAAAGAGGTTATCATGATAATCAAAACTCATGCCAAATTTATACTAAATATGTATAATTTATTCTCTAAATTTTATTGTAAAGAGAGACTACTTGTGATAGAGAGCTAAAAAATACAAAACCAAAATGTATGAAACCAAACTAGAGTTTTAAAAATCACAATGATTCATCAATATAAAGTTGAGCTACAAGAAAGAATAAAAAGTCAAGAGAAAGAGAATAAACACTTTTTCAAGAGAGAATGTGAGAGAGAATAATAAGAATTTATAGAAAATAATATGAGAATAAATAATAAGTAAAAGTAAAAAGGGTAAAATGCAAAATTGACCCTCTAACTTTTTTCAGATTTTATTTCAGTCCTCTAAATTTGTTTTTGTTCACTTCAGTCCTCTAACTTTCAAGTTTATTCAATTAAGGCTTTTTCATTAACTTGTGTTATATGTTGTGGTTAATTTTTCAATTTTATAAATTTTTCTTCAAATTTTTTTAATAAAAAATTCAATTAATGATTGAAAAATATTTTTCTGAATTTTTTTTTCAAAAAATTTTAACAAAAGTTAAAGGAAATGCCTTAATTGAATAAATTTGAAACTTAGAGGACTGAAATGAAATATAAAGAAAGTTAAAGGGTCAGTTTTGCATTTTAGTCAAATAAAAAATATAGTAATTAACACCAAATTATCTAAGTCAAGTTATGTAATAAAATAATATTATATTCTTATATACTATCTTATCTTTATAAGGCAATATGATAACATATGTGAAATCAAAGAAAATAAAAAAGATAACAACTTAAAAATACAAAACTTAATCACATAAACCCAAAATAGAATTCCACATAGTGCAAACATTCATCAACCTAAAGTAGAGATAAAAGAAAAGTATAAAAAAAATGAGAGAGAGAAATAACCTTTTGTGTGTGGAGAGAGAGAGAGAGAGAGAGAGAAATAATCTTTTATGTGTGAAAAAATCATTAATAGAATGGAAAAGAGAACTGTAAATTTATAGTAAGAAGAGGGAAATAAGAAAAGCCAAAAATAAAGAATGATAAAGAGATAGAGGAAAAGTAATATTAAGGTAAATAGTAGTGGGAAGATGAAAAGGTAAAAAGGCTTGGGAGGCAAAAAGTCAGTAAAGGTATAACAATAAGTTGCAAAATTAATAAAGAAATAAAAAAAGCAAAAACTTGAATTTAAATAATTAATTGATGACATGGTTATTGATCTTTAATCATCTTTAAATTTTGTAAGTATAGATAATATACGAAGATAATGTAATATAACGATGGATCTATCAAAATTCACATCTAATTAAAAAATATTGAGTGGTGTAACATTATTTAAAGTTACACAAGATGTAATTCAACCTAACCTTATATATATATATATATATATATATATATATAAGGTCTCCCCTCCCTTTATGGTATCAGAGCCACTCTTTCCTTGGCCGCCGGTAGAGTTGTTGTGTTTCCCTGTTTTCCCTGTACCTGTCTGACCTTGTGACCCTTCGTTGTTGTGTCGATCTTGCCGTCGTTGGTGCCACCGTAGTCGTAAAGTGAATTCCCGAGTCCGAACAGTAAGGCCCGTGTAAGCCGAGAGTGAGGCGTTGAGGGCGTGAGAGGAAAAAGGGTTGATTGCGGTATGTGTTACGAAATGCAACGGTTGCGAGAAAAACATGATAACTGAGTGTTATAACTAGGATAGTTATAGTAAAAATGTGGAGATCCAATTCCTCTATTAGCTCCAGGACTGGTTGTCCTCCAGATATTGTGAATGAAGAAGATCACACTGTAGAGAAAAGTGAGTACCCTGATTTTAGAAAATGGAACATACCCAAAGTTTCCACTAAATCTGTTTACGAACTTGGTTGGTCTGAAAATACTGTTTTCTCTGAATATAGAGTCAGAACTGTTGAACAAACTTTTTCTATTTCTAAGCTACATGAAAAATGCTGTTTATTTTCCAAAAAAGATATTAACAGTTTCATGACTAAGAAAGTTAAATATTTACACATTGGACTTGTTCAAGTGGCTGTTAAACCTTTAACAAGAAAAGGAATCAATGCTTCTGTGCTTATGTGTTTACGTGATGCTAGATTTAGACAATTTAATGATAGTATTCTTGGCATGATTACTGCTTCTTTGTACGATGGCCCTGTTTACTTTGATTGCTATCCTGATCTTGCTATTGCACTAGATGATCCTAATATTGTTAAAGCTTTAACTTTGAACGTATTGACATCTGGTTATGATATGGATGATGGTAGTAGACCTTTTGCTCTTATTTACCGTATTTACTATCGTTTGCTTGGTTCTCAATTAATTCCTTGCTCTAAGGATAGAGATCCTGCTGGTAATACTATGTTAATTCAATGTTCTACTCCTAATGCTCGAATCCGTGTTCCTAAAATGATTAAATGGGAAGACATTACTCTTCCTAAAGAATGGACTTTGGAAAAAGAAACACCTCCTGTTAAACTTTTAAAACCTGTTTTTGATGAACTTGATCTCTCTCATATTCAACAATTTGCTGATGGTACTGTTAAAATACATTTTGATGATGATACTTATTTACCTCAAAACAAGCCTTTAAGAATCAAAGAAGGAAGACATTCCTTTGCTGGATCTGAAAGTCTCACTAAAAGAGATCATGAAATTGATGAGTTTTTGAAAAAGAATTTTCGAAAACAAGATTTAAAGCTAAAAGGAGTTGCTAGCAACAATTCCCAGGTTAGCAATGCTTTTTATTCAACCAAAACTGATTTTCCTAATGATGATACTCAAAATGCTAATGATGATGATGATGCAAAATCTGATGCTCCTTCTGCTACTGATTTTCCTCCTATTGAAACCCCTATTCTTCATAATTCCTTACGAGTCATTTCTAGATCCGAACCTTTTGAATATGATATGGTTTTTCTATATAATGAATTTATGTTGTTAAAAAACCGCCCTAAAAGGAAATATTACCAAGATACTTTTGCTCAGTCAGAAAAGGACATAGTCAAAAGAAAATGGAAAGAAAAAATGGTTGAAGAAGGAAAACATATTCTGTTTTTTGATTATCTTGAAAATTACTATGTTTCAAAAAATGATGTTCATGCTAATTACTTAAATGTCATTAGAAAATCTAATTTTGTTAAACCCGACAAAACCGTTATTCGGTCTAGTCATCCTCCTCTTGAAACTGTTTTGATCACCTGTGAAACTGCAAATGAGAAAGTTGAAGTGAGAGCTTCTCCTTTCAAAATTGCCGATGATAAAACCCCTGTTTCTGCTATTATTGAACAAAACAATTTTGCTAATGAATCTTTGCATATCATTGGTCAACAGCTTGACCGTATTGAAGAAAAAATTGTTCAAAAAACTATTGCTCCAAAACCTAAGATTCCTTTGATTGATTTCAGCGATCAAAGAGAAAAAATTAATTTCAAAACTTCTCAGAGTAAAACTGTTGATCTAGTTGCTTCCCAAAAATCAACTCTTGACAAAGTTGAAAAAATGCTTTCTGATTTAAAGATTAAAACCGAGCAGGCTTCTGCATCCAAAAGTGCTGCTTGTGCTATTTCAAGAAATGAAAAAGAACCTGTTTTTGAAGAAACAACAGATTCTGAATCATCTTCTCATGTTTCCTATGAAAATGTTTTTGATGATTTGCAACCAGCAATTAAAAGATTTATTGGAAAACCCAATTCCATGTCTTTTACAAAAAACTGGTATCCAAAACCTACTCCTCCTGATATGCAATTTGAAGAAAGATCTTTTCAAACTCAGTTTGCTGTTTCTGCTGATAAAATGTATGAATGGAATATTGATGGTTTGTCTAAACAAGAAATTATTAACAAAATGGCTCACATGTCTATGGTTGGTTTTGCATACATGAACAATCATAGTGATCTTGACCACCCTGATGTTGTTAACTTGCTTGTCACTGGATTTTCTGGCACTCTTCGTGGTTGGTGGGATAAACATCTCACAGAAGAATCTAGAGAACTTATTAAACATTCTGTTAAAAAAGATGATGATGGCATGCCTATTTTTGATGAAGATATTGGTAGAGGTATTCCTGATGGTGTCAATACCTTGGTCTATACTATTCTCAAACATTTTGTTGGTACTCCATTTAATATTTCATCTCGCATTTCTGATTATCTGAATAATCTAAAATGTCCTACTATGTCTGATTATAGATGGTACCAAGATGTCTTTCTCTCCAGGGTTATGCTTCGGAATGATTCCCAAAAAGCTTACTGGAAAGAGAAGTTTATTGATGGCCTTCCTCCTATCTTTGCTCATAAGGTAAAGCAAGAACTAATGGGTAAAAGTGATTCTATTGATTATGATAATTTAACTTATGGTGATATTTTCAGTACTATTAAAAAACTTGGTATTAACATGTGTAATGATGAAAAATATTTACGGCAACAATTAAAAAATAAAAAGAAAGCTAAATATGAAATGGGTAATTTCTGTGAACAGTATGGTTTACCTCCTATTGCCCCTTCCAGGCAAAAAGGGAAAAGTAAACATGATAAGGTTTACAAAAGTTATTCCCATAAAAAGCATAAAAGATACAGATCTCATTTTGTTAAACCCAATGATTTTTATTCTGAAAAGAAACCTGCTTTTCGAAAACATGTTAAACAGAGGTCAGGTAAAGGTAAGTGCTTTAACTGTGGCAAATTTGGCCATTTCAGTAAAGACTGTACCCAAAAGCCTGGTAAACTGAAAAACAAATTAAAAATGTTAAACATTGATGATAATGATCAAAATGAACTGTTTCAGATTCTTGAATCTGCTGTTTCAAGTGAGTCTTTTGAAGAGGGTTTCTCCTCCTCATCAGATTCGTCTTATCAATCTTGTGATTCTTATGAAACTCCTAATATTAGATTTGGTTGTAAAGGATCTTGCTGTAATGCTATGAAATCTGTTAATGTTTTGACGAAAGAGGAAGAACAAGAACATTTGCTATTAACCACTATTGCTAAAATTGAAAACTCTATGCTTCAAAAAGAACTCCTTGATAAGTTTAAGCAAAACTTAACAAGAGACAAAACTGTTAAAAAACCTAAAGCTCCTATTAACTTTGAAGAAACCTTGGAAAGATTTAATAAAAATAGATCCAAAGAAATAACTGTTAACGATCTTCAAAAAGAAATAAAAAATGTTAAACAAGAGATAATTCAATTAAAAAATGGTGTCAAAAATATTAAAAAAGACAATGTTGATCTTAAACAAGAACTGTTAATTCTTAAAATTGATAAAAATTTGCATAAAGATCTGTCTGACAATGATGAGCACCAAGATGGAGAAGGATCTTCTCAACAAACTCCTCCTTCTGGTAATGTTTCTGATAACTTGATTCCTGATAATCTTATTACTTGGAATGATAATCAACTTGCTCTTGTTAAACATATGATGCCTCCGAAATGGTTTACTAAAGTTAGGATTGTTGTTTCACATGATCATGCTTTTGATACTATTGCCATGATTGATTCTGGTGCTGATATTAACTGCATCCAAGAAGGATTGATTCCTTCTAAATATTTTGAAAAATCTACTGAAAAATTGGTATCTGCTAATGGCACGCAAATGAAAATCAAGTATGAATTGAGTAATGCTCATGTTTGCCATAATGATGTTTGTTTTAAGATACCTTCTGTGCTTGTTAAAAACATGACTGATAGGGTGATACTTGGATTGCCTTTTATTGCTTCTTTGTATCCTTTCCTTGTTGAACATGATGGGATTACCACTGATCCTTTTGGACAAAAAGTGAAATTCAAATTTTGTTCAAAAAGTACTGATAATAATGTTTTTAATCTTATTCATGCTAAAGTCAAGCATCTTAATTTCCTTAAACAAGAAGTTAAGTACAAAAAAATTGTTGAACAACTTTCTGATAAATTATTACAGTCTAAAATTGATAATTTTCAGAAAATCTTGATGAATGATGTTTGTTCTGATATTCCTAATGCTTTTTGGCATAGGAAGAAACATATTGTTGACCTGCCTTATGTTAAAGATTTTAATGAGAAAAATATTCCTACCAAGGCTAGACCTATTCAAATGAATGCTGAAACTGTTGAATTTTGTAAAAATGAAATAAATGATTTGCTCAAGAAAAAACTGATTAGGAATAGCAAGTCCCCCTGGTCTTGTGCGGCTTTCTATGTCCAGAAAAATGCCGAACTCGAGAGAGGAGCTCCTCGCTTAGTTATTAATTACAAACCTTTGAACAAAGTCTTAGAGTGGATTAGGTACCCCATTCCTAACAAAAATGATTTAGTCCATAGATTGAGTGAGGCTGTTGTCTTCTCAAAATTTGATATGAAGTCTGGATTTTGGCAAGTCCAAATCAATGAAGCAGAAAGATACAAAACTGCTTTCACCACTCCTTTTGGTCACTATGAGTGGAATGTTATGCCTTTTGGTTTAAAAAATGCCCCTAGTGAATTCCAGAATATTATGAATGACATATTCAACTCCTTCAGTCATTTCACCATTGTTTACATTGATGATGTCTTGATCTTCTCCAACTCTATTGATGAACACTGGAAACATTTGTACTCGTTTCTAGACACTATAAAAAGAAATGGTCTTGTTGTTTCTGCTAAGAAAATAAAGTTGTTCCAAACCAAAGTCAGATTTCTCGGATATAACATCTCTGAAGGTCAAATCCATCCTATTGATAGAGCCATTCAGTTTGCAGATAAATTCCCTGATGAAATCATTGATAAAACCCAACTCCAAAGGTTTCTTGGTTCTTTAAATTATGTTGCTGATTTCTACAAAGATATGAGAAAGCAATGCAAACCACTCTTTGATCGGTTGCAAAATAATCCTCCTCCTTGGACTGATGTCCATACTTCTATTGTTAAACAAATCAAATCTCATGTCAAGACTTTGCCTTGTCTTGGTATTCCTACTGTTAATGCCTTCAAGATTGTTGAAACTGATGCCTCTGATGTTGGTTATGGAGGCATTCTAAAACAAAGAGTTACCCCAGATTCTCCAGAACAAATAGTTCGTTTCTACTCCGGAGTCTGGAATGCTGCACAACTAAATTATAGTACTATAAAAAAAGAGATTTTAGCTATTGTTCTCTGTATTTCAAAATTTCAAAGTGATTTACTAAACCAAAAGTTTCTATTACGTATAGATTGCAAAAGTGCTAAGTATGTTATTGAAAAAGATGTTGAAAACATTGCCTCAAAGCATATTTTTGCCAGATGGCAAGCTATTTTAAGTGTTTTTGATTTCACTATTGATTATATTAAAGGATCTCAAAATAGCATCCCTGATTTTCTTACTCGTGAATTCCTGCAGAATTCCAATGGCGGGTAGGAGATCTAAGGATAAAAACCCTATTGAACCTCAGCTAGTCAAAAAAGAACCAGTCTCTTCTTCCGAAATTGTTAACCGTTTTACTCCCTTAGGAACAATTCCTAAGCCAAACTACTCTTCTGTTTTGGCCTCAGCCTATGACCCTTATGCTTTGACCCCTGTTCACCAACCAGTCAAGACTATTTACCCCAAGAAAGCCAATACTGCCCAGTATGTTAAAAAACAATATTTCCAAAATCTGTTTTTTATTGAACCAAATAGGTCCACAATTAGGAACCCCCTCCAAATTGCCAGATCTTATTTCCCTCCATTATTCCATTGGATTCCGGAACATTTTGATAAAAAGCTAGAATATTATTCAGAAATTTTGCATCAGGAAGATGCTGTTGTAATCAAAACAATTTATGATCTCACAGATAAATCCAAAATTATTTACCACAGTGTTTACATTAAGAACTTCATTTCTGAAAGAGAATGGGGCCCCTCCCCTGCCTTTTTAAGAAGGTTGACAAGATCCTCTGTTCCATACACCTATTATGATTATATTACTGCTTGGTTCTGATTCATGCTTCACCAGAATGAAACAATGACTCATTCATGGTTTGTTAACTTTGACAAAGAGTTTGATGCTGGCACTACTTTACCTCTCTGGTTTAACAGATGGTGGACTCAGTTTGGTCTTGTTACTGATATTTTCCCTGAACCATTATTAACCGCTTTTAGATCTTTTGAAAGCAATTTCAGGACTGATGCTCATAATGCCAAATTCCCTACTCTCCTCCATTTTGTTAAACAGTTCAGAATTCCTTGGATTTTAAAATGGCAATATGAGAAGAATGATGATGTTCTTACCAGGTGCTGGTATGTTAAATGGTGGGATAAGTTTGGATATGTTCAACATATTATTGACAATGTTTCCAGACCATTACCCAGAAGACTTTCCCCTGCTCTTCAGGATAGGAAAATTCATTCTCCTTCTTCTTCCAGCAAACCTATAAAAAACAGCTCTCCTTTTGATGATTTAAGTAAGGAAGCTCTTTGCATTCTCCTTGAAAGAAAAATTAAAGAAGAAGCTGCTGCCTCTAAAAGCTCAGATGAGGGTTCTATTTCTGCAAGCCCTTATTTCCCTCATCCCCAGCCATTTCCTAAAGAATGGTTCAGTCATGATGAAGAATATGATGAAGAAGAAGATACTCCTGATCTAGGAGCAAATTGATTCCCTATTTGCCTGGCCTGCACAAAAGGCCAATAATTCTACTTTCCCTGTTGATGATTCTCCTTTTGACTACTTTTGGCACTCCACGCCAAGACACTTTTGGCTCCTGAAAAGATGCCTCTGATGCCTTCTACTGTTTTGATGCCCCTCACGGGTCTTGATATGAATAGTAAAAACGTCACTATTTACTTTTACTATTCACGACACTATTCACTGTTACTGTTCACTACTTTATTTGCCTATTTAAGGGGGGTTGTCCCTTATGGTTACGGACAGAATTTTCTTTGGGAGAATTGTCTTTGAGAGAAACTTTTCTTTGTAAGCTTACTTCAGAGTTGTTTGAGAGCTACCCCTTAGAAATTCCCACTATTTCCCACAAAGCTTGTAAATAGATTGATGACTAGCCTTCAAGCCTTGTACTATTGATCACTGTAATCTTGTAACTACTACTGCTGTAAGTGTTTTGAACTACTTTCAATAAACACTTCTGTTTTCAATACTTTGCTTATTTTGATATAACTGCTTGGACGGCCCTGCCGCCATACAGTTCAATATAACTGCTTTTATTTTCAACTTTTTGATATAATTGCTTGGCCGGTTCTACCGCCTTACTTTCAATTATTGTTTTCAGTATTTTCAATTATTTTGATATAAACTGCTTGGCTGGCTCTGCCGCCTCATTTTACTATTATCAGTTGTGCTTCCTGTATCTGCTGCGTGTCTCCCCTCCCTTTATGGTGAATATATATATATATATATATATATATAATTGTGAGTTTAGGGTTGTGTATAGCTATATGTAACCATTATAAAATATTAGACACCCTCCTTTTATAAATACATGTATTATATTATATGTGCACCCCCCCCCCCCCCCCCCCCACACAAAGACTTTTTCTTAGGACTCTAATGGGTAAAACTTAGTTATGTTTTGGGTAATCTACACATATTTTATCTACTTCCAACTCTCTCTCTCTCTCTCTCTTAACTATTTTTCTTCATATTAATATCTCAACTTATTGTTATACTTTTCAAACTTTTTCCCCTCCCTTTTACCTTTTCATATCTCCATTACTAACTACATTATCATTCTTCCTTTATCCCTTTCTTTTCTTTATTTTTTACTCTTCTTATTCATATCAACTTACTTTAAATTTCCAATTCTCTCCTATGTATAGTTTTCCCACACACAAAATGTTATTTCTCTCAATTTGTTTTTTTTCATTTTTGATGTATTTTTTTTTCTTGTATCACAACTTTAGATTAATGGATTTTTGTATTCCTTAAAACTCTACTTTAGGTTGATGTGATTTAGTTTTGCATTTTTAAGTTGCTATCATTTTTCTTTTCTTTGATTTCATAGATGTTAACATATTGCATTATAAAGGTAGTACATAAGAATATAATGTTATTCTATTATATAGTATGGCTTGGTTAATTTGGTATTTATTTCTATATCTTTTATATTTACATTTTTTTTTATTCTCATCTTATTTTCTATAAATTTGTTATTATCTCTCTGTATCTTGATTTTTTATTCTTTTTTGCAACTCCACTTTAGGTTGATAGATCATTATGTTTTTCGAAACTCTATTTTGAGTTGTATTTTTTAGTTTTCTATCACAAGTAGTCTCTCTCCCTCATATAGTTTTGGCTTGATTTTTTTTTTTTTTTATGGAAAGTTTTGGTTTAATTTTTGTTTGAGTTAATACTTAGTTATTTTGGAAGTAAGATTTCGAATTTATGTAAAAAAAATTATATAAAAAAAAGTGGCTATGCATTCAAATGTATCTATTACTTATTTGAGTTATATTAACTGCAATTTTGTTTTGATTTTTTACTATCATAATAATCTCATTTGGGAAAAAGAGGAATTTGAATGATTTATTTGAAACTTAAAAAGTTTAGTTGCACAAAAAAAAAAAACAAGGCACACTATAACGTAATTTCAAAGAATATGAAGCACCTTATAAAGAAATAATATCAATCAATCACACCCAAAATAATAGAATAATATATTGGTAGAGATTATTCAGCAAAAAAAGAAGAAGACATATTGGTAAAGAAAGAAAGATGAAATACTTTTAGAAATTGTTTAATTTTCAAAGAGAACAAATTATTTTGAACAACTTTTAGAGAACAAATTATACATTATGCTACAATTACAAAATAGTTATGGTTGTGACTAGTAATATTTTTTAAACACGGTTATTTTGAATTTATTTTTCTTTGTAAGAGATAACGTTGTATGTACTTTATTGACCAATACAACCACGTGTTTAAATTTATTTAAAGAACATAATATATATATATATGTGTGTGTGTGTGTGTGTGTGTGTGTGTGTGTGTGAGAGAGAGAGAGAGAGAGAGGGCATGTAATCCGAGCACATTTTTTTTGTTATGGCTATTTCTAGAGGATGGTTAAAGGGTCCATGGCAAGATAGGCCAGAAGGTCAAGGAGAAAAGAGGAAACTGACGTAGTAACCAAGGTTCCTAAGGAACAAAGGCACCTTAGGAGTGTTTTAGGAAGTCAACCCTTCTGGAAAGATAAGCTTCAAGCAAAGTAGTAGAGCCGTATTAGCAACAGAAAGGAGAAATATCTGAGAATGTGACTGCCACCGCTACATTAAATACACTGCACCAACTTAGATAGCCGCATTTATGGAGAAATAACACTTGAATAGTGTCTTCTTAGCTCACAATCCTTTTTATTACCTCCCAAAGGGCTTGGATGAGACAATCATCCAAGAGATTTTCTAGAAATTGAAAAGATGGAAGGTTGAGATGTATTGGGAAAGGGAATATATAAAGAAATGACCTCTATAAAAAATTGGCATGCAATCTTGAAAGAGAGAAAGGAAAGAGAGAAGAACACTTTGTAGGCAAAAAAAAACTTGATCAATATGAGAACATTGTATCCTCAGATCAGACCGAGGAGTGATATTTTTGTCAATTTGTTTGTTTAATCCTATTATCTTGAACCCCATCTATCTAAGGCCTCCACTTACTTAAAGTATGTTTGGATACCGCTTATTTTGCTGAAAACTAAAAACATTGTAGTAAAATAATTTTTAAATGTGTGAATAGTGTCGTGCAACCCATTTTTAATAAAAGTTTTGGTAAAAAAGAGGTTTGTGGGTCTCGTGAACAATGCACAGGACCCACTGGAAAAGACAAAAACATACTTCTAAAAAAAAAAAAAAAGGTGAAATGCAGATGCTGCCAATATAATCGGTACCCAAACAAGTACTTAGTTTAGTAGTTTGCTTATAAGATTTACTCTCTAACAAATTTATTGTTTTAGGCTTGTTGGTAGGAATGACAACAGGTCGGATTCGGGCCGGGTTTTTACATACCCGGACCCGACCCGCGGAGCAAAACCCGAGACCCGGACCCAGCCCGATTATTAATTGGGGGTTTTTTTTTTTTTTTTTCCAGGGCCCAAACCCGCCTCGCCGGGCCCCGTTTATCTCTTGGGCCCAAATCTAGCCCAACCAAAAAAAAAAAAAATTTTGAAGCCCATTACAATTTTTGGTTACTAATATGATATATAATATGAAAAAAACAATTATCATTGTCGGCTTGACTGTGGGAGCAAGTGAAACAATCGGGTACTACAGCTCATACCTTTAGTACTCTTCTATAAATGGTATCAGCCCATTTGATAAGAAGAACGAAATATTTCACCAAACTTATAAGCTATGATTTATGAATGTAATTACCGGTCCACTTGATAAGAACACCAAATATATCACCAACTTATAAACTATGACTTATGAATGTGATTACAGGTCCATTTGATAAGAACAATGAAATATTGTTTAGCAAAAAAAAAAAAGAACAACGAAATATTCACTAAACTTATAATAATAATAAGTTATAAATGTGATTCCAAACGTTATATTCTCTATCTGCTTAGAAGAATTAAATAGTTGATATATTTCAGCATCTAGGTTATTATTATGATTAATATATTTACATTTACATATTCAAAGATTCAAAAAAATATCATATTTATTATTATTATATAAATAAAGATACAAAGTTTCATCGATTCAAATTAAAGGTTACTAATATGATATATATATATATATATATATATATATAAAAGGGGGGG
Source organism: Castanopsis chinensis (assembly GCA_032878915.1). NCBI lineage: Eukaryota > Viridiplantae > Streptophyta > Magnoliopsida > Fagales > Fagaceae > Castanopsis > Castanopsis chinensis. Next base: position 8,184,935 of record JAVQMG010000089.1, read on the forward strand.
TTTAGTAATTTATTATAACCAGGTTTTTATCCGGGCCAGGTTTCGGGTCGGGTTTCGGATTTTTTTTTTAAAAAACTCGAACCCGACCCGGATCCGCTTCAGGTTTTTTTTTTAAAACCCATATCCGACCCTATTCTTTATCGGACCAGGTAAAATCCAGCCCATTAGGGTCGGGCCGGACCGGGTATCCGCGGGTCGAATCTAAATTGCCATCCCTACTTGTTGGGTTAACTTCCACTATTCTTGGTGGGCCTAGGTTCCAAAACTAGTCCTTACAATATATATTAAATGAAATATGTGTATGATGTGTGTAATACACGGCGTGTAATACTGCCGTTATATTTTACTCTCTAATTATATTTAGGAGAAAATATCATTTTAATCCCTACATTTTGAGGTCATAGTTAATTTGGTTCTTAAATTTTAGTAGCATCCAATTTGGTCATTGTTATTTTCAACTTACACTTAATTTGGTTTCTACCATTAACTCATAAGTGAAGAATGCTTAGATGGCAAACGGTTTACACAGTTGTCATATCTAATATTAAAATATTAAATGGGATGATGATATATTTAAATTTTAGTGGCTGATGTGGCCACATCAGCACTTAAAAGACCTAGTTACCTTTTTAAAAAAAATATATTTTTTACCGATTTTTTTTTTTCTTTTTTTCTTTTTTCATTATCTTTAGTTTTTCACTTTTTCTTTTTCTTCTAGAAACCCACAATATCATTAAAAAAACGTATGAACTCTAAATCCCTTTTATTTTTTTTTTAAGCTTTCATCCCTCTCTCTCTTTCTCTCTCGCATTAATCATTTAATCTTTTATTCATAGCCAAAGAACCCATATCCCAACTTCAAACTAAACCCCAAACCTTACACAAATCCACCAACCACTCATCTTAGATCCATCCCTTTTCTGTTTAGCAAATCTTTGTGAGAACCTTAACCGGCAAGACCATCCCTCTGGAGGTGGAAAGCTCCGATACGGTCAAAAACATGAAGGCCAAGATCTAAGACCAAAAGTCATCCCTTCCGATCAACAACCTTTAATCTTCGCCGGAAGGCAATTGGAAGACGGTCGTACTATTGCCGATTACATCTGCAAAAAGTTGACACTAGATAAGGCGGCAGTGATGCAAGGCTGGAATATTATGGGTTGAGCTTGAGACGAGGAGATTCCGGTCAGAGTAGTCACGGTCAATTTGTGGCCAAGGATTGGACTCCGTGGTGGGTCTGTGGTCTTGGGCGATTTAGTTTTGGTGAATCTGGGTTTGGGGATTTTGGCTGAAATTTATGGAGTTATTTTTATCTTTCTTGACTGATATCATAAGCTTTTTTATTGTGATTGAAAGCCAAATTGACGGTTAGAAATAATGTGATTTGTGTTGATCTGCAATTTTGTTTGATTCTCAAGAAAGGAATTTGAATGAAATTCTATTTGGATAGCAAGAAATGAAAAAATAAAAATAATGTTGGGAAAATAAAAATGAAATTTTGAATGGATAAAAAAATTGTAAGAATTTTAAAACAAGAAATAAAGAAAATGAAAAAAAAAATCGGTTAAAAATATATATATTTTTTAAAAACTGATGTGGCTTGGTTTCAAAAAAAAAAAAAAGAAGAAGAAGCTGATGCGGCTTTATTTGCCACCTAGATTCTAAACTCATCAACACAGACGTGTCAACAGACATATCAGCATTTCCTTTAATAGTTTAATATTAGGTATATTAATTATGTATTGGGAGGGGTATATTAACGTTTTTTTTTTTTTTTTTTTTTTTTTTTTTTATGTAAACCTTTTGTCCCGTAAACTTTTTGAACAGTGTTTTTTATTAATTATTTTGCTATAACAAAGTTTTCAGAGTATCAAACGGACCCGTAATCTTTTGTCAGGTAAAATAATAACAAAAGAATTGAAAATAATAAAGATTAAATTGACTACTATTAAAATGTAGGGATTAAATTAATTGTAACTTCAAAATGTATAGACTAAAATCATGTTTTTGCCTTATATTTATTAAAAACATAGTTATTTTGAATTTATTTATCTTTATAAAAGATAATATTGCATGTTCTTTATTTTCCAATAAAACAATGTGTTTAAATTCCATTAAAGAGCATAAGGTATTATTATATCTAAAAAATTGTATGTCTGTACCTAAATTTTGTATGGAGTACCATGATTAAATTTTCACATTTAATCCAACTAATGTACAAGAGAAGCTTGATTGTGGAGTGACAACATATCATAGTAAACCATATTGTTTTTTCTTCATATTATTGTTTTTTCTAATATAAATAATGAATTTATTTATATCTACTTCCTCTTTAGGCCATTTAAAGTGTACCGAGGATAATTCATTTATAAGTAGTAGTAGAAACAAATTTCAACTACATATTATATTATTTACAAAATATTTTGTTTTTTTATAAAATTGTATGTAAAATGCATTATATTTCCTTAAACAAAAAAGAATAAAAAAAATAAAAACATAAAAAATTTAATACACTTATAAATCTAATATAGATAGCTTAATTTAGAAATTCTAATATATTGCATATGTAGGGCGAACGGGCCCAAGAACTCCTATGGGGTTGAAAGCCCAACCTAATGGTATGGGTAGTCCGAGAACATGAGAAGGTCTGTCTGTAAAGTAACATGGCAGAAGAAATAAGCCATATCTAAGTAGAACATCCTAAGGCATGACATTCGAGGATGGAAACGTCCTCGGCCATATGTAGTCGAGGACTAGAAAAGGGATTTGGCAGTTCAAGGGCACCAATACTGAAGACCTTGAACGCAAAGGTTAAGAAGACAAGGGTAGGGAACAGGGAGAAATGATAGGAAATATCAAGGATAAAGTTGCTACCACCACATTGAAGGCTCTACACCTACCTCTCTGGCTGCATTAATGGAGAAGTGACGCATGAATATTGGAGTTCAGCCTTATACTTACCGCTAAAAACTTTAGTAGAAAGGTGTGATGAGACAAGTATCTAGAAGAAGCACCTGATACACATGTGGAAGAAAGGAGGAGAAGGAGGAAGGCCTATAAAAGGAGAGGGAAGAAGAAAGAAGGGTGAGGGAGAGAATTGTAAGAAAAGCACAAAAGATTGTCCTCAACATCAATACATTAGAGAGTTTTCATTAACGTACAAATGTTATGCATGTGCTTTGTAATCCAGCTTAGCTTTCATGTTATCTAACGTCCACAGACCTAAATTCGAAACCCACTCTTTATAAATTCATTGTTTTGGGCTCTTTAGGCTAACTCCGAAAGTACAACTAAGGTCCAGTACTTTTTGTGTCCATATAGCATTAACTATATTTTATTAGAAAATAATCACATCATTTTAAGAAGAGTTTGAAACTAATACTTATAAGTCTCATTTACTATTTTTTTTTTCCGTGGCTGGTAAAAATAAAAGATAAATGCTCTTAAACTCTAACAAGCTGAACAAATCTTTGTTGGCAGACGCAAAATATGCCAAAAACACAGGTTTCATTTCAAGCCTAAAAGTTAAAACAAAATAATCTTATCAATAACCATTATTATCATCTGCTATCTGAAATGTACTAAATGTACCCCATAAATTACAAACCAACCACTAGCCAATTTAGCAAAATCTCACCGACATCCTTCTCACAGTTCATAAAAGATCATAGAATCACCGAATTTTCGTCATCGTCAACAAACTTGCCAGAGTCAAATTGAGCACAAATAAGCATGGGCCACTTTACTTTCCAAAACTCGAATTTGCCCTCACAGTGTACTCCGCTACAAGTTGAGCGAAAGATGATGATTTGTTTTCAAGCAATCTTGTTGGAGAATCATATTCCTCAATAAGCCCTGCACAAAGATTGAAGAGTTTCTAAGCCATATAATGCAAGACAAAACATAAGGTCTATTTTTATCATTTGTTAATACACTTGATATTTTCATGTAATTTTCGAAGTTTTACGAGTTGGGTTTTATTTCCTTCATTTTAGGTAATTTGAAGGCTTTTCTAGTCAAATTAGAGTCCTATTATGGTGTGCATCAATTAGAATTTGTTTAGAAATGTTTTTGCCAGGAAAATAAGCTTTTGGAAGCATTTAAATAAGCCAGTAATCTGTAAAACGACAATCATATTATATTAATAGAAGTTCAATCGGTTTATTGTCTCTAATCTAGTGGATTCCAAAGTCTTTATTGAGAATTCAAGGAATCCTATATAAATTTAAGGGAGTGCGTCAATTAGAATGATATGCAGCCTTTTCACACTTTCCATTCCACCGCACCAGAGGATTACAATGAAATCATTCTAATTATGAAAGAACCATACGAGCAGAAATGATAGTAAAATAAAAACATTTGGTCATACTAACCATTACTTAGTAGCAAAACCATGTCACTATCAAGAACAGAAGTTATCCGATGTGCAATTGTAATGACAGTACAGTTGGAAAAATGTTGCCTGAGGGTCTGCTGAATCAGATTATCTGTAGCAGTATCAACGGATGCAGTAGCTTCATCAAGCACCAATACCTTACTTTTCTTAAGCAGCACACGGCCAAGGCAGACCAGCTGCCGCTGACCCACACTCCAATTTTCTCCATTCTCACTAACTGCATCATTTATAAGAATATAAGCAATATATTTCCACGACATAGCTCTAAATATTTGACATAAGCAGTTGCAAAGGCAAACCTGTAGAATCCAGTCTTCCTTCTTTCTTTCTAACCTCATCTCCAAGTTGACACTTATCCAAAGCCTAAAACAATTTAAGGGGAAAAATTATAACCAAAACTTATATAAATAGCATTAGCAGATCCCATCTATTGACTACAAATCCTGAAAGTAGTGCATGCCTGATTTGTGAGGAAAATGTATTAAAGAGAGAATTCATTCAATTACCAAAACAGAAACCAACCTACCTCCCAAATTTGTTCATCTGTGTACTCTTCAAGTGGATCCAGATTGCTTCTTACAGTCCCTTCAAACATGGTTGGATCCTGAGGGATAATGCTTAGTCTTGATCGCAAATCATGTAGTCCAATCAAGGAGATGTTGATGCCATCTATCATTATCTGACCAGCAGCAGGTTCAACAATCCGGAAAAGTGCTTGTATGAGAGTTGATTTACCACTACCTGTTCTCCCGACAATGCCAGTTTTCAGTCCTCCAGGGAAAGTACATGTGAGGCCACGTATTACTAGTGGCATGTGTGAGGCATACCGTACCTACATTGCACCATTAAAATTAATTAATATACATATAAAAAAAAAAAAAAAATCAAAGCCATGAACAAACCATATGCATAATATGATTTTATTTGGTGATAAAAAACTAAGAACTGACTTGGAGATCACGAATATCAACTTCTCCATGTGATGGCCAAAAATGATCTGGACGACTTTCTTCTATTACAAGCGGCGGCTCGCTTGGGATACTACTGTATTGAAAAATTCTCTCTACTGATATAATTTTGTTCTCCATCAGGCAAAGATTCCATATTACCCAGGCTAGCAACATGTTTAGATTAAGTCCATATGTCACAGCTAAGCCCGCGATGCCTTTAGGAGAAAGGAAAGCAAAGAAACAAAAAAGAAATACAATTAGAAAAAGTATGGTTTGAGTTCCTTTACAGATTCAATCAAGAGCAAGGACTGTTAGTAGACACTAGATGGTAAATACTAACCGGGATCAATGACTCCCTCTGGTATAGAGACTAAGAAAACCAAGGAGAAGACAAATGTGATTGCAGATAATACATCCAAGCGGAAGCACAACCACTCCATTGCACCAGCTATATTGAACCTTGGCCGAGAATTTGCATCTGCGAGTTTCATATTTTTGTCCCTAAATCTTGATTCTTCATCGAAGCTCCTGATGGTTGATGCCCCCGATAATGTTTCAGCAAAATGTTGTATCACAGGAGCTTTGCACACTCCAACTAATCTAGATAGTTCCCTTGCAGAAGGTATGTAATATTGCTGCATGATAACAACTTTGTGTGAACAACTCTCTCCACAAAAGAAAATGACAATAATACACTGTAATATTACAATGGGAGTAGGGTTTAATTAATAAATATAATTAGTAGATCTTCCATAGTTCTAACCCCAAAAAATTCTGAAATTTGTAGTGTAAAAGGGCATGGAAAAATACACAACAATCTAGCAACTTAGAAAACATCTATCTTAAGGAAACACATTGTTCAACAAGTATTCATTAATCAAGAAACTCAATGAGATGTCATGTGATCAAGCTATTTTTCTGTAATTCTTAAGACAATATTCTGACAAAGTAAGATGGTATACCTGATACCAGATACAGGTTGCAATCACAGGGATAAAAACAATGAAAACTTGCCATGCAACCTGAGACATTACTGCAATAATTCCAAGGAGCTGGATCATTGAAAAGGCAAACGATGAAACTAGATATTGCATCCTCAAATCCACTGTACTTTGGTCTGTAGAAGCCTGCAAGGAAACATACAGTTTATTTAATAAATATTTTTAAACCTATTATATTTATCTGAAAGAATATTTATGTTTCAACGTACAAATGTCTGTGTGTGTGTGAATGTGTGTGAGTGTGTGTGTGTGTGTGTGTGAGAGAGAGAGAGAGAGAGAGAGAGAGAGATAAGAAGAAGAAGAAGAAGAAGAAGAAGAAGAAAGAATTACTTAAAATGAAGAACAAAGCTATATATTAAAAAAAAAAACATGCAAACTAAGCCAGAAGCACCCAATAAAGAACCATCAAATGCATTTTTCCACTTACTCTGCTTATGATTCGTCCACTTGGAGTGGCATCAAAAAATGACATGGGTGCACGGAAAATGCAGTAGTGCATCTTACTGAAGAGTTGACTGGCAGTCTTAAAGCCAGCAGTTCCAATAAGCATGGCTCTCACAAGGATGCAAAAAGAACTTCCAATGGCCAAAGAAACATAAACAATAATTAGGGTGGAGCTACTGACTGCAGGTTTCACGTCCTGTGAGATAGGAGTTGCCCAGGCCATCCAATAATTGCTTCCAATTTGAAGGGTCTGAAAGAGAACTTGTGCCAGCAATATAATTGGCACAAGAGCTCCTCCATATGCCATAGTGATATATTTCCAATAGACTGACAGCCCAACTTTACCTTTTTCTCTCTCTTCTTCTTGGATAATCTGTCCTTTTGACCCAACTACATCATCTGCTTTACCATTTTGAACATCTTTATCTTCTTGTTTCTGCACAACCCCATTAGTACTAGCCATATTTCCGGCTTCCTCGCTTGTACTTTCAGAAACTGACCCTGCCTCAGTGGAATCAAGTGCTGACAAAGCTTTCTCATGCGCTCCCACAAGTTCCATAAAATCAGTTCCTGAATTGAGAATATCACTGTACTTTCCAGCCTGAGTAATCCTACCATCTTTCATGACCTAACAACAAGTTCTAAGCTAAGTTCACAGATAGATATGAGGGAAATTATGTTCATAAATGAAAGACTGGGGAAAAAAAAAAAAAACCTAAATTTGAATAGCTCACCAATATAAGATCAGCAGCAGGTAAGAACTCCACTTGATGAGTAACATAAACAACTGTTTTTGACCTCAAAAGACCAAGTAAACATTCCTGCCATATAGAAGTACATATAATTTAAAAGAAGTTATGCAACAAATATAGAAAACAAAACAAACAAAGTGCAATGCTACTGCATGGATTTTGAAGTACCGCAAATCACACACAAAAAACCATCTTCAAATGTGTATATAAACAAATTTATGTACAAAATAGTCAACAAGCTGTAACCTAAATGACACCTCTCGCATTGAAATGGGTGAAGGGTAGGTCGTGGGTTCAAAACCCATTAGATGCTTGTGTAACTAAATAATATTATAAAACAAAAACAACAATATGTACATATTAACGATAAAGAAAACTCATTTAACACAATGTTACAGCATTAGGTTAGGAAAATAAATTACCTTAAATAGGTGGGATCCTGTATGAGCATCCACAGCACTAAAAGGATCATCAAACAGATAGATATCAGCATCTTGGTACAAAGCACGTGCAATTTGGATCCTTTGCTTCTGCCCACCGCTCAAATTGATTCCCCTCTCACCAATGACTGTTTGATCACCAAATGGGAGAATTTCTAGGTCTTTCTTCAAGCAACATGCTTCAAGGACCGTCTCGTACTTTTCTCTCTCCATCTCCATACCAAACAATATGTTCTCTTCAATCTTGCCACTTTGTATCCAAGGTGACTGAGCAACAAAGGCCTTTGTTCCACACAACTTAACAGTCCCAGATATCTTGGGTACTTCTCCCAGAATACACGAAAGCAAACTTGACTTGCCTGAGCCAACAGTCCCACAAACAGCAACCCTCATGCCATGTTGAAATTTCAAATTTATGTCTTTTAATGTTGGATTTGAGGATGATAAATCCCAAGAGAATTTCCCGTCAATAATCTCTATTGCTGTATCAGAACTACCTCTTGGAAGCCTCTCTATCACGTCAGGCTGCAAGTCATCAAGGCGAAGGAAGGATGCAATTCGATCAAGGGACACTTTAGTTTGAGCTACCATTGAGATTGTATCAGGAAGACTATAGATGGGCTCCTGAAGAATCCTAAACGTCGCAAGTGCAGATAAGATCTTCCCTGACTCAAGTGGGATCCCCATCAACATGCAAGCACCAAAAGTGACCACAGACACAAATGTGGGGGCACCCCAGAAGACAAAAGAGGTCATTGCCGAAGTGTAAACATACTTCTTCAGCCACCCTGCCTCGGTCTTCCTGAGCTCCATGATTTTAGCCAGAAACTTCATCTCCCATCCCTGAAGCTTTAGAATCCTCATGTTCCTTAAAATCTCAGACGTTGCCTTCATCCTTTTGTCTTTTGATTCCATTATCTTGTCCTGAAACTTCTCTTGTAATTTGCCCAAAGGAACATTGGCCAACATCACAAATACGGTTGCAACCAAAGCTGCAATTGAAGCAAGCCCAACATTTCTATACAAAAGTAACAATGCAAAAACAATTTGAACAAGAACCATCCACGTCTCGTGCATATACCAACTGAAATCACCAATTCTGTCAGCATCAACAGTCATGAAATTGATGATCTCCCCACTAGTGTGGCCCTGCTTTGACTGGCATGAAAGGGTTAGACCTTTATTATAGATCATTATGATCAATACTGATCGGACTCTAATTCCAACTTGCTGCACCCTAAAGAACCAGTGCCTCTGTGTGAGGCATTCCACAAGTTTTGCAGCAAAGAACACGGAAACCAGAACATAGCCCTCATTTTTGTAGCTCCGTCGCCCATTGAGGTATTGAACAAAATTATCAATAAAGTATGGTCCAACATAGGAAGCCATTGTGTTCATAATCACAAGGAAGGCTGTAAAGAGAACCTCTTTCCACGCCGAGAAGATTAACGCCTTTGTCAGCTTCAGTGTGGTCACCCCATTACTTGTACCACACTCTGCCTCAAGCTTATTCTTAAAATTTGGAAAGGCCCCAAATACACTATCACTAGGACCAAGTTGAGGAACATCCTCAAGGTCTAATGTCTTCTTATTGCCAATTGTAATTAAAGGACCCATCCAAGAAAAAGTAAGAATGCTGAAAAATCCAGCATTCAAATAAGGGGTTACATTTTCATTCCCCTTGGACTTGTTTGACTCAGCTTCATTACTAGAATCCCCATTCAAAAGAGGCTCTTCAAGAAGGGTATCTTCACCCTCATTCTTCCCAAAAAACCCCACATAACAGAAAAACAAACCCGAAACAACAGAGACAATATCGGATACTAAGTTTTGAACTGGTAAACTAACATGTTTTTTATAAAGAACAACGTCAATGACAAGGCAATAACAAGAAATGCAGAGATAGAAACCCCACCAAACTCTCAATAAAAAAGGGTACTTTGACTCACCTAAATTAAACAACTGGGTTCGCAGGTAAACACAAAGTGTACCCCAAGCAAGTGTTCTAAGCGCTAGATCCAAAAGGGTCACTAACCCTTCATCGGACCAACCATTTCTATACCAATAGAAGTAACTCAATAAGCACAACACTAGACTAAACACAGAAACACCCAAACAACAAATTTGAGCCAGTTTATAGCACAAGCTCTTGCTGTTCTTAAACCTTTCCTTTGAACCTTCACTATGAGCCACCTTGAATTTGTTGCACACCCATGAGATAAACAACACAAATAACAATACCAGGTGTAAAGAACCAGAAAACCCACGTAGGAAAACTGGTTTCATGAGAAAATCAGTACCCGAGTACATGAGTGAAGAGTAGTAGTGTGAGAACAAGATTGACATACCGTGGTTTGAAGAGTCAACAAGTTCCATAATTTTGTATTGCTTTTGTGGGGGTGCTTCAGTTTCTGCAGGAAGAAGATGGGTGTGCAAGACTTGATAGACTTTGGATGGCCTAATATGTTTCGTCAACATATATATAAAACAGAACGGAACAAGTGGCCAGAAGAAAAAATGTGACTGGTAGAGAAAGATGCAGAAAAGGTTGTTTGACTGATGTGTACCGTGCGGAGCAAGACTAATCTGTTGGACGGTGGCCTCAAAATCGACAGCTTGTGAGACAAAATAAAAGCTTTTAGTGTCTTTCCGGGAAGTGCAGTGCTATATAATAATATTTTTTTTGAAAAAAAAAATTAATAATAAGAGCCTTTTTAGTCTTTTTCACTTTGCCTTTTACGTCGTAATTTTTACCGTACTTTTGATTTGGCCGAACATGAGTCCTTCCGGAATATTTTGGATTTACTTATTTCGTTAAAATTAAAAGTTTTTTTAATATACCCTAAATATAAATAAAAATGAGTTTAAATAGTAGAATAAAATTTATAAATAGTATCAAAAGGTACCGTGAAACTTATAAATAATAGTAAAAATAAATTAAATAGTAAAATAAGCTGGCTTTTTAAGCTAAAATCAAATGCATCTATTTGAGATCTGTTTATTTTGTTAAAAACTTTTTGTTAAAAGTACTATAAATAACAGTAAAAGTTAGCTGAAATAATACAGTAGGACATATGAATAATGCAAAAAAATGCAACCATCAAAAATTTATTTAACCATAAAAAATTTTACCAATTAAGTTAACTAGAACCCACAACTATCAAGACTTCCTTCAAAAACAGGTTTCATGCCAAAAAAGCTTAGACTAGTCGCACCTGGGAGTCATCAGTCAACATTAACTTATTTTATCACATTTCAATCATCTTTAATGGCTTGGGGAGCAAGCTAAAAATGATAGGACAGGTACAGGCCAATTATACAATTATTAAGGTCTTGGACTTGGTCAATATATCTCAAATATAGAATCAGTTATTTCTAGCACATGTTTGGACTAAGTTTTAGAACATTGGACCTTTATTGTAACGTCGATTTCCAAAAAAAAAAAAATGTCGCATAGCTATGAATCCAGAGTACAGGTACACCCTTCCCAGCCACAGGCAGAAAAAGGCAATCCTTTGAAAAACTATACAAGGGGAAACAAGTCACGCGACTCACGCCTGATTTAGTACAAAAGTTGTCGTTGAAATCACCCATTTTCAAATTCACACTATTTTGAAAATTTTATTATATCATGTATTATACTTGATCTTGCTACTTAAGAAATTGATTACTTATTAAGTTGTCAAGTATACTCCCTTTATGGGTCGAAATGGGCAAATGTCCTTTTCGCGTAAAAAAAAAAAAAAAAACATTATGTTTCATTTTTCGAATTAATTAGGAAATTGTCCATCTTTTGAAACTCAATATTCTCAAAATCGAGTTAAATCTTATAGCAACGTTTTAAGGAGCCTATAGCGGCGTTTTGAAACTCGAGAAAAAAAAGAAAAACTTGCATGGAGTTACCAAATGCTGCTATAGGTTCTTAAAACGTCGTTATAGATTCCTTAAAACGTCGCTATAAGGCTTCAAAAATTTTTTTTAACTCGATTTTGAGAAAATCGAGTTTCAAAAGAGAGACATTTCTCTAATTAGTTTGAGAAATTGGGCATTTGCCCATTTTCACCTCCCTTTATGTCCCTTTTAGTTTCAAATTGTGAGGAATAACAAATTTTGGAATTTTTCAGGAAATTGTGTGCAGGAGAGGCACTTGTGAATTTTGTCAATGTTGTAGTGTGTTTTAGTCTGGAAGAACAAAGGTCCTCTATCAAATTTTCAGCTCATTGATAATTATGCCATAGTTCATTTTAGCATCATTGAAATGATGCCTTTCCTCTTTTTCTTGGTGATTCAAGATAATATTTATATTCTAGTTCTGTGGTATCATATGTCATGACAGGTCCCAAATTCGTTTTTTCAAGAAAGCATAATTCTGTCAGAAGAATACTCCGTCCAATATCCTATCGGGCCTTGATATATGTGAACGTAGAATTTTTGGTGGTTTGAGCCAAATTTTCTTGTTTGAAGTTTGATTGATTGATTGCTTGGACCATTTTTATTAAGAATGCTAAAAGGGGTATATGCTAAATTTTACCATCAAAACACAAAAAAACGACTCCATCAAAGATTTTAAATGACAATTTTTTACGTACTGCTACAGTGAGCTTGTATCAATACAAGCTCACTATAGCATAAATCTTAAACGAAAAATTATATTTTATTCTCAATCACTGTTCCCTTTCTTTTTTTTATTTTTCTCTTCTTTGTTCTCTCTCTCCTCTCTCACTTTCCTCTTCTCTCTTTCCTCATAGCTTCTATTTCTCTCAATTTCATGGTTTGAGCTCCTCCCCTCTAAGGTTTGTTGGTTAGAACTTCAAAGCCCAAACGCCATTGGACAATAAATGCTCTTCGCCTTTGGAGTGTTGCCACCGATATGAGGTAGAGCTTGATGGTGGGGTGATTTGATTTTGTGGGTCTGGGTTCATGGGTCTTTGACAGGCGTGGGCATCGGCGTTGAGAGTAGATCGATGTGGGTCATCGGCTAGGAGTTTGGTGTGGGTCTCTGATCGGTGGGTCTTTGATTGCATGAGTCTCTCTTGGTGGTTGTTTTTCTTTTTTCTTTTCCGATTGTTGGTGGTGATGAGGCTGTGGGTTTGTGATTTGGTTGTGATTTTGAAGGGGTGTTTTTCTTTTTCTTTTTCCGGTTGTTGGTGGTGAATGGTGATGAGGTTGTGGGTTTGGGTTTGTGATTTGATTATGATTTTGGTGGTTGGTGGTCATGGTTGTGGGTGGTGGTAACAGTGGCAATTGTTGTAGCTGTGATTATGGCAAGTGGAGCGGTGGTGGAGGAGGTGGTTGGCTAGTTGCTATAGTTTTTTTATGTAGTTGTTTTATTAATATTTTTATGAGTAGTTTATTTAATGAGTAGTTTACACTATTTAAATGAAATGGTATAAAATATAGAAGCTTTGATGTTTGATGTATCTTAAAAGTGGGGTGGTATAATAAATAAAGTAGGTTTTTAAAGTGTTAAATGCTAAAATTTTTAGAATTCTTGATGAGAATGCTCTTAGAAAGTTATGCACCAACTCGATAAAAAAACAACTTCTTGGTTGATGAAAATCCTATTCTAATTAGCACGGTGTTGAAGATCTTGTCCTGATTAGAACAAAAGTATACCAAAAAAAGAAAAAATAGTAAAGATTAGGATAAAATTTAGTTACAAAATTAGTTATAATCTAAGAAAACAACATTACTCAATATCTTTTTATTGAAGGTAAATTTTAACAAATCAACTATTAGATTACATTTTCTTTTTATATTCTCTATGCTTACAAAATTTCTAGAAAATTAAAGACTAATAGTTATGTCATCAATAAATTATTAAAATTACAAGTTTTTGTAACTTAAAATTATGCATAAAATATAATCTTATAGATCATATAGTAAATAATATTTGATTGGCACAAAATTTGACATATGTATTAAGAGCATAAAGAACATGCAATCCAACGGTTAAGTTTTTAAAATATGTAATAATATTAATGAAATTGAGTAAGGTTATGGCCTTAGGCTACAACTAATTTTGTAACTATAACGAATTTTGTAGTTAAACTTTATTCTAAATGGTATCAGAAAATCTTAATTTATTCTAGTAAAGTATACAAGTACAACACACTAATGGTTAAATTGTAAATGGTTAAATCATGATAGAATATGATTTTTATCTCAGGTAAAAAAAATTGTAAATGAGTTTGGTTAATGGTTATTTTTAGGGTGTTTGTTAATAGACAATTTAAAGAAAATTTTGATACAAATTTTTATGGAAAATATAAAAATTGTCAAAAAATTAATTATTATTTTTTCATAAAATTTTTCTAAAAAAATTTAATAAATTAACTTATGACTGTTCTCATCGTAAATTATCTTCATTAGGAATTTAGGGGAAATAAAAGAAACCAAACTAAATTAGATGACTTACTTGTCTTGGATGTCTAATTTTGGGGTTGGTCATTTTGGAAACAACTTGGCACACTGTTTGATGCTCAGTTTTTTTGTTTTGTTTTGTTTTGTTTTTTTTTTTGGAAAAAAAAAATCTTAACATTTAATGGGGATATTCATATAATGAAATTGAACGGTCTTAAATTTTCAAGCTATGTGTTACCCTCGGCCTTGAAGAAGACACGAGACTAATCTGATAAAATTCCCATGGGAGGCTACGTACAAGTGGGCTTCGAATTGGAAAACCTATGAGCCCACATGAGGCCATGATAGAGTTGATGCAAAGGCTGAAATTTGACAAATCCAGCCCCTACAGCTGGAACCAAGGCATTAGTAGTTCTCAAATCACCATGAATGACCACATACAATCAGCATTTAATGTTGAAAACCTTGAGAGACAATTCAGCAGCAACCAATGGTATATATTATATCTTGGTGATTACTCTACATGTGTATAAGTGGTTGTGAAGAGTGAAGTGTGGGAAGAAAGAGTTAAGGTTCAAATTTTTGAGAGAAAGTTTCACACACATACATGAAAAAGAATGGTATATCATAAGGTTTAAGTTAGAGTGGAATTTTATCTCAAATAAAAAAAGAAAAAGAAAAAAGAGTGGTATATACTATATATATTCCACTTGTTCTTATACAAACTTTTTTTTTTTGGGGTTGAAAGTCTTGATACAAACTAAACTATAGAATGATGAAAGGAAAAAGTTAACGGATGTTTTTAAGGACAGTTAACTATTGATACTAGCTCACAATAATGAAGTTATTTTATTAATCTTTATATGTATATATAAAACCGAAACTTATGAAGCTTTTACAATTTTCCACGTTAACATAATATTTAAAAAATATATTTTTTTGATAAATTTAAAAAATAAATTCTATATATATATATAATAGAAACTTTTGAAGTTTTTACAATTTTTCACGTGAATAAAATATTTAAAAAATAATTTTTTTTGATAAATTAAAAAAAATTAAAAACTCTTTTCACTAAAAAAAAAAATGACCGGATGCTTATCTTAAAAAAAAGAAAAAAGAAAAAGTGTTAGACATAAACACAAACTCAGCTTTGGAAACACGATTGGAGTCTGCAAGAGAATATGCAGAAACCCCAAAAATTGAAAACCCTAGACCCAAATCCTTCTTCTTTGTCTCCACTCCCATCTGACTGGATGCTTATCTTTTTTTTTTTTTTAAAAAAAAAAAAAAAAAAAAAGCGTTAGACACAAACACAAACTCAGCATGGAAACACGATTGGAGTTTGCAAGAGAATACACAGGAAACCCCAAAACTGAAAACCCTAGACGCAAATCCTTCTCCTTGGTCGCCACTCCCATCTGAGTCAATCTCTTTTCAGCAACGGTAAGCGATCAAAACCCTACTATATAAAAAAAAATATATATATATAATATATATAATTTGGATTTTATATACAAAAATTTTGATTTTCTATTTCCTGATCTGTTAGATAAAGAGGTTTTTGTGTGTTTTTGTTGCTGGAATTCTGGATTTAAGTTTCAATCTTGGAATTCAATCTCAAAGTAAGCAAAAATAGAAATACGTGTTTGATCTGATTCTCTCTCTTATATACCTACCCCTGTTATTGTTGTCTATTTGGGTTTGAGTTATAATATACATACATATAAGTTTAGATCTTTCAATTGAATTTTTGTCTGTTAAATGGATCTTAATATGCTTTTTATGTCGTTTTGGTTTTTAAAATTTGTAAAATTAGACTCAATTGGGAAAATTTTATTTTGGGTTTTTGTTTTTAAATGCTTTATTACATTTTGTTTGCAACTAAACTGTGTATTGTAGTTTTAACTGTGTTTCTCTTTGTATCTGTAATTGAGATTGTGCACACACTTATAAGTCTTTGGGTTTGGAACTCTGTATTTGAGTTTAGTATAATCAATTTGATTTTTTTTTTGGTGGAAACTGAGTTATGGGTTTCAATTTGTTTAGTTGTGTTCTGTTTGTGTGTATGTGTACATACTATGTATGTATTTAATCTTTGCTGAAATTAATGCTATGTGTTTCATATTGTTCTGTTGGTTTTGTAATCCGTGAATAGGTTTCTGTGTTTGTGTGGTTGGCTTCAATGTTTTGCTTAATGAAATGATTTGGGACATGAAATTTTCTGAACTCTATTTTTAGTTTTTAACTGCCTTAATTTAAAGCTTTGAGAACTTCTGATTTGTTCACTTGATTGTGGTTTACTTTTATGCCAAAACTGATATAACTATACTAAACTTGATTTAAAGTTTTTTTTGAGTTATGCTCAGAAAAGATGTATTTTCTTTTATGCATGTTGTAGACATTCATTACGTTGAGGTTAGACATTCATTACATTGTTCAGATTGTGTGTTGCAACACAATCTAAATTTTATATGTTGAGGATGCTATGCTACCTTAGCAAAATTGGTGTGGGTAGATTTTTTGTAGGCCATGTGACCCAAGTGTAAAAAACTCTTTTCAAAACAAACAGAAAATTGTAGAGTGTAGCTTAACATTGTTAAAATTTTAGAAGCAGAAAGTCATAAGTCAGACTTAATGTTGATTGAATTGTAGTTTTAGATGTGTTTCTCTTTGTATCTGTAATTGAGTTTGTGCACGTACTTAGATAAGTCTTTGAGTTTGGAACTCTGTAACTGAATTTAGTAGTGTGTTTTGACTATAATATTTTTTGAAGTGAGTCACATCTTCAATATTTTAAATAGATATTAAAATGGTGATAATCAATTTGATTTTTTTTTTTTTTTTGGGTGGAAACTGAGCTATGGGTTTGAATTTGTTTTGTGGAAACTGAGCGAAATTGGTGTGAAGTACGTTTTTGGCTCTAGTGGAGTTATCAACTTGCTTTCATCACACAACATTCTTGATAATCTTAGCAAAATTGGTGTGGAGTACGTTGAGATTAGACATTCATTACATAGTTCAGATTGTGTGTCGCAACACAATCTAAATTTTATATGTTGAGGATGCTATGCTACCTTAGCAAAATTGGTGTGGGTAGATTTTTTGTAGCCCATGTGACCCAAGTGTTTAAAACTTTTTTCAACACAAATAGAAAATTGTACAGTGTAGCTTAACATTGTTAAAATTTTAGAAATGCCCGTGAGCACTGTGTTGTTTAGTTTTTCATATTTGAATATTGTTTAGATTTTTGTCTTCAAACACATGAACGTATGGACATGTAAGGTATGATGCAGTTGACACATTGATTAGATAAGATACATTCAAATACTTGCAAGGCTGCAAGACTATAACTGAAAGTAGCTGAATAAAACAAAATGGAATTCTTAAATCAATTAGAGGATTTAGTTTAGGCTTTTGCTTTTAATTCCTGGGTTCCTTTGCCTCTATAAATTATTGGTCACTATGGAAAACATGAGTTGAAGTTAGTTGACAACAGCAACCATGGTGATGCAGGTGATTGTTTTTTCATTGGATAGAAACATTGAAATTTTTATGCTAATCTCTTTAATTCTTGAAGAAAATAACGTATATAGGAAGAGTTCTCATTTTTTTTATGAGGGTAAGCTGCCTGCTCTCACAATCAAATTGTTTGATTGATGCCTCAAAAAACTGTATTTGAAGTAGTGCTGATGGGAGCAAATTTCTCTCTTGATCATCAACTGTTATCTCTACAATTTTATGCGTGTGGCTTTCCTTGCACCATTCCATTCTATTTGATATAGTTTTGGTTTATTATTTAGTCTTTACAACTGTCAATGTTGATTATAAATTTTTCTGTAAGTGAACATAAACGGAAGTGCATTTAGAATATATCACTAAATGAGCTACCTATTTAAATAATCTTAATTTTTTGGTGAGTTTTTTAATTCTTGGTAATTCATATTGACAATGACACTGATTTTGGGTTTTGCTCATTTAATTGGATGTCTAATACCATCCTATCTTAGCAACTCGATTCATGAGAAAGTTAGGAAAATTGTTGGAACTACCTTGCTTGAGATGGTTTGACTTTTTTTTTTTGGATTGTTTATTTTTTATGTTTTTTATTTTTTTTTTGGAAGACTACACAAATTTTGACAACACTACCAAGCCACTAAGCCTTTGTGAACTGCACTCGATATGGCCTTTAGTTTTGGTTTGGCATAAATGGAATACTTATTTTCATGAAGATTATAGAAATGTTGAACTTTTTTAATAGTTCAATAGTTGGGGTGAGTTTATTATGAAATTTATTGACATTAAGAGTGTTTGGTTTTACATGGTAAATCTTTGATGAATTGGGTTATTTTGGTGTTATACTTTATACTAATTTGGCAAAAAATTAAGTAGCTTGAAGAAGTTGAGAAAAGAGAAGAGCCTAAGAAAGGGAGGAATTGCATTCATGAAAAGCATTTTATAAAGCTTGAAGATGTTAGCACAATTGTATATTACTTATTAAATCAAATGTAAGAGCACATTATGATATTGTAATATATTACTTCATAATATTTGTATTTGTCTCATTTTTAATATTACTTCATAATATTACATGTTTCATCTTATATTAGAGCCAATTTAGCTTTCAATAATTGAAATTTGAGAAATGTTTAAACCTGAACATGTTAACATTTGATTTAAAACAATTCCATGCATCGTACGGGTTAGCGACTAGTATATATATATATATATATATATATGTAAAATTGAAACCTATGAAGCTCTTACAATATTTCATGTCAGCACACTATTTAAATAAAATTCTCATTTTATTTAAATAAAATTATTTTTATTTAGTCCAAACTTAATAAGGAGTGAAACTCTATCACTTTAACATGTCCAACTTAAACTTAAACTCAAACTCATCATTGTTTTTAAATAAAAATATTTTTGTTTAATCCAAACTTATCAATGAGCAAAACTCTATCTCTCTAATAAGTTCAACTTAAATTCAAACTCAAACGTTAATATTATTATTATTATTATTATCATCTCTCTACTTCACTGACGTGATATTTTATGATAGAGTGCAAAGTTATAACTATGGATTATTCTTTTGAATATAATCCAATCTTTTTTTTTTTTTTCTATTTTTTAGTCATATATATTTTGTTTTATTTCAATAATTTTTAAGTAGTGAATCATTTGATTCTTTAATATTTTTTGGTCTTTTAGAAGTTTTAATATCTAAATTTTTGAGTCTGACAAATTTTTGTAAGTCATGGCTTCTTCATTAAATTGTAATACAAATTGAAATCATACAAGAACAAATCATGTAATGATGTAGTTTCTTAATCAATTTAAGACATTATAAAATTATTTTAGTCTACCTCACAAATAGATAAGTTCCTGTGTATAGTACGGGTTAGCGATTAGTTTTATTACAATTTGTGAGAGCGGAGATATTCCATTAAAGTCGGTCAGCTAGAAAGAATTAACCTTTTTGGCAGGTTTAAAAAAAAAAAAAACAAAAAAAAAAAAACAACAACAACAACAACAACAACAACAACAACAACTGGCCTTTTTGTCATCTTTGTTTCTCTTAACCTATAAAAGGGCAATTATCCCTTTAGTGGAGATCACCGAAGGTGAAATAGTTAAAGTGTTCAACTATCTTTATAATTTGAGTTTGAAATAATAATTAATATAAAACAACTTGGTAACGATAGTTGTTTTTATTTTTTTTAATAATAATAAAATACTAAGAAAACTTTGATTTTGATTTTTAATAACAACAAATATACTGAAATATGAAAATGTTTAAGGAACCTTAAACTATTGAAGGCATCTCTATAAAGATCCAAAATATTTTTGTTAAGAAAAGAAATGAAATAATTAACTATATATAGAAGAGCTAGTTATCTTGAATATGAAGATCTTTTAATGCATTATTAATATGAAACATTTCCACCCCCCCCCCCCCCCCCCACCTTCCCCCTTTTTTTTTTTTAATTTTTTTTTTATACAAGATAGAATTCTACTCTAACTTAATTTAAGTGTATATATGTGTGAAGCTCCCTTTTGGAAACTTGAACCCCGGCCTCGCACCAAAAGTGTGCGATAGTAATTTTTTTCATTTCTAGTGGTGATTGAAAGTGAAGTTTTATTTTATTTATTTATTTTTTTGAGAATACTAAGTATTAACACACACACACACACGAGGAAAGGGGAGAATGTTTTTTTAAAGAAACTTACAGTACAGATCTCTTTAACTCACGCTCATTTTCTAATGTGGGATTAACCTACTGTTTTTTCTTTTGAGAATACTAAATATTAACACACATACACACAGAAGGAGAGGAGAGAATGTTTTTTTAAAGAAATTTACAGTGGTGTATATCCAAAAGGATCTAACTCTTAGATACACAGCACAGACTTTAAACCTCTTTAACTCACACTCATTTTCCAATGTAGGATTAATTCATTGTTTTTTCTTTTAAAAATACTAGATATTAACACACACACACACACATGGGGAGAGAGGAGAAGGTTTTTTTAAAAAAAATTACAGTAGTATATATCCAAAAGACCTAACTCTTGGATTGAAAGTGAAGTTGGAAACAAAAAAATGAAAGTAATGAAGAAAAAAAAAATAACATTGTTACAAAACGAAAAGTCAAAGAGCCACTAGATTTAAAAGAATTTGGAGCATGTCAGAACTAACGCGTTCAATATTGAAAAAGATAAAAAGTTTTCCAATAGAATAAAAGAGGAAGAAACCTATTTATCTACCCTTCATATTAGAAAAGAGATTATATGACAAAGAAGAAAAAATATTTTGACAAAGAAGAAAAAAATTGAATTGGCAATTAATCTCGATTCTAATACCATTGAGTTACAAGGTATTTAGCTTAATATGTTTTATTATATATATATATATATATATATATAATAGGTAAAGCTGAGAGAAAATCCAATTATATTTCAAATTGAAATTCAATTAGAGTCTAATTTTGCACCATGTGTCCCAACTAATCTAAGTTTTTGAATTTTTGTACTAAGTGAGTTGATTCAATGTAAAAATTGGATTTCAATTTAAGTTTAATTTAGTGACATGTGTCCCATCTAATTTAAGTTTTTTTTTTTTTTTTTAAATTTTTGTGTCAAATGAGTTAATTTAGTGTAAAAAAAAACGAGGAGTCCTATATACGTAAACCATAAAAAACATAATTTTTGAATGATTTTATATTTATGAGCCTTTTTTTTCTAGAACTAAAAACAATTCAAGTTTATAAGTCATATATATTTTTTTTTTGAGAATCAAGTTTATAAGTCATATATATATATATATATATATATATATTAGGTAAAATTAAGAGAAAATCCAATTAGATTTCAAATTGGAATTTGATTAGAGTTTAATTTTGCGCCATATGTCTCATTTATTCAAAATTTTTAAATTTTTGTGTCAAGTTAGTTAATTCAATGTAAAAATTAGATTTCAATTAGAGCTCAATTTTACGTCATGCGTCCCATCTAATCAAAGTTTTTTAATTTTTGTGCCAAATGAGTTAATTTAGTATAGAAAATGAAGAGTCCAATATAAATAAATCATAAAAATCATAATCATATATCTAACACTATATATAAAATTAGAGGAAGAGAGAGTTTGAATGATTTTATATTTATGAGTTTTTTTTTATATAACTAAAAATAATTCAAATTTTATAGGTCATATATATATATATATATATATTAATAGGTAAAATTTAGAGAAAATCAAATTATATTCTACAATTGAAGTATAATTTTGTGCAATGTGTCCTAAATTATTTATTTTTAGAGAGAGTTTAATTTCTTAATTTTGGAATCAAATATGGGACCATATCATAAATATTCATTCAAGTGAGTTATTCTGTATAAAAATCAAAAAGTCTAGAATTAATGAACATAAAAATATTTAAAAAATGGAGAATTTACATTTTCTACCTAATAACATTCTTACAAGACTTTTTAAAGAGTTAAAGAAATATAAGAAGGACTATCAATAATATTTAAATTATATATGTAGGAATTATACTATGCATCTTAGGACACGTTTGGTAGACTGTAATAGACACTGTAATATAACAGTTATTCCTATAGTTTAGCTATTCAACAGTTTGAGTATGTTTTTATTACAAGAAATAGTCATTCCTTATGAATAGCTATTCTTTAAAATAAGGAATAACTATTCCTCTCTAAAAGGGTTGTAATAGCTATTGCTTAGTGGATGTAATAATTTCTAACATTAAATATTTCCAAATAAATAAAATTTCCATATTAACCTAACAATTATGGAAATAAAAAATCATCAAAAAATAACTCATCTCTCTAAAATTTAAAATATATTATTTTCTAGGAAATATAATTGTATTGTATGAACGAGATGTTTCCTAAAATAGATCATAAGTGTTATTCTAATGTTACAACTTACAACCAAACTAATGAATATGTTTAGTTATTCCATTACAACACATTTTATTCTCGGTAATAAAGATTACCATTCCTGTTGTAATCCACATTCAGTGTACCAAACGTACCTTTAATGTGTATCTTTTATGTATGCTTATGCATATGCATAGGGTTACAAGATAGTTAGATATAATATATGATTTTGAAAACCTAAAATTTTGATAGATCAATCTTGACAAACAGGCATGCTAACACAAAAGCATGCAATACTTTGAATGCATTACTCAAATTCAAAACTTTAATTTTTGGGGGATAAAATACAAAACCTATCCCTGAGATTTTGTGTTAGTGTCAAGTCCTACCAAGACTTTTTAAAAATATCCAATTTGCTCCCTAAGCACAAAAGTTGCTTGAAGCTAGTTAAAAATTCATGCACTCTTGCTTCCTTCTGTATCTCTAGTTCCAATTTGTTCACCATTGACTACCTAGACACTCTCTTGTGTTAGAATTTTCATAATGTAACCATTGTGAGGACTATGATGTCAAAGCAACTTGTTAGAAGGAAGTAGAAGACTTAGAAAAGTATAAAACTTTCAAACAGTGTTAAGTATTGTTTCTAATTATGGAGCAAATTGGATATTTAAAAAAAAGTTTTAGTAGTTCTTGGTATTAACCCAAATCTAAAGGATGATTTTTGAATTTTACCTTCTTCTTTTTTTAATTCAAAGTTAAAATTTTTTTGTCATTTTTTTAAAAAAAAAAAATCCTTTGAAACAGTTGGTAGAAATATATGTATTGATAATAAGAATTATTGGCAAATACCATTTAGCATTTCTAAAGGTTGTTTCATGGATGGCTAAAGGATTATAACTTAAGGGCTTCATAAATTGTCAAATACATACTATTTAATAAGTTAAGGTTGTTTTTGGAACGGGCAAAAGAGAAAGGAAGAGAAAGAAATAGGAAGGGAAAGTTTTTGTTTCCTCTGATTGGTTCATGTGAGAAAAGAGAAAATTGAGAAGGTTAAGGAAAATAAGTTAGCCTGGGTCTACTTTTGTTATCCTCTCAATTTGGGCGGAAGTGGAGAGAAGCATGAAGATCAAGAAGGGAAACTAGCTTTTTCTTTTTTTTTTTTTTTTTCCTTCTTTTTAGTACTTTAAATAGCCTTTTATCAGTGCTTTTTGAACTGAATTTTTATGTGGTTCAGAAATATTCTCAAACCTTATGTTTAATAGGAAAAAAACTTAAGAACAACCTAGTTTTTTTATAACAAAAATCCATTCCTTTTATTTTTATTTTGTAATATGCTTTTTTTTTAATGGAAAAATGATAAAGCTATAACAAATTTTACTATAAAAAAACTTACAAATTGTTAGGTTCTAAAGATTTAAGAATTAAATATTTAGAATCACTATTTTATTGTGTTGGCAAACCAAGATTAAACATGTCTTGTCTAGGTGTTTCGGCAATACTTAAATAAGGGTGTTTCAAGTTTTCAAATCCAGCTATTTGCAGAAAAGAATAGAGAGGTTTTGCCTTTCTTGACCGTTCGAGAATTAGGCTTAACCGATCGAAAATCGCAGACATAGTTTTTCTACAGAATTTTTAAAGAGGCCCAAGCTTGAAAAAACGTTTGGGGTTTCACTAAAACTTCTCCACATATAAAAGAGAAACCCTAGCTGCGTTTTGAAGGTGCTAAAAAAGACTCATGTGCTACTTTTGTGAGATTTGAGAGATTTTGTACCTTCTAACAATACAAGAATTTACAAGAGCTAAAATTACAACAAAGGATTGGTAGAACTAGTTGTTGCATCAAGATCAACAAGTGAAGGTGATCTGAAACCTTTGAGTGGAGTCTCAAAGTCATAAGCAAGGCTGCTTGTGTTGCCGTAAATCCAAGAAGAGAAAAAGTCCGTGAATTGGGAACTTTCATGTGGTCGTGTCAATAAGTTACTACTGGAGCTAGCAATAGATTTATGGTTAAATCTTTTGTAAAAATTTCAATTCTCTTATAGTAGATTTGGTTTACCTTGAGGATAAATAGGTCAAATCTTCTCTAGATTTTTACCTTGAAACGGTTAATTTTATCGGTTTTCCTAGTTAATCATATCGTGACGTTATTTACTTTTCTGTATCTTTGCATGATATGATTTATTTGTGTTTAACCTAGATCTGATAATTATTCTAAGTAATCACTTGGTTAATAAATTAGGTTTAACAATCTGTTAAAGGGGTCTAAACGAACTTTCAATTGGTATCAAAGCGAGTTAGCTCTTGTTTATAGGTATCTTTACCTAGAGTTGATCCTTGACCTCTGCTGTCCTGGAATACGGTCACTCACTTGTGATCCCCCCACATTTTGATGGAAACAACTATGCTCACTGGAAAGTTAGGATGAAAGCCTTCTTGAAATCAATTGATGAGAGAGTATGGCTATCTATTGAGAATGGTTGGGAAAGACCAACCACTGCTATTGGTGAATGGACTACTGCCCAAAAGGAAGTAGCAAGCTTTAATAGCAAGGCTATGAATGCGATATTCAATGTTATTTCTATGGAAGAATTTAAGAGAATTTCCAACGTGGAGATTGCTCACACTGCATGGAACATCTTGCAAACAGTGCATGAAGGCACTAAGACAATAAAAATAAATAAGCTGCAGCAGTTGGCATCTAGATTTGAAAGTATTAGAATGTCTGAAGATCAGTCTTTTGATGAATTCTATGCTAAATTGAATGATATTGTTAATTCTGATTTTAATTTGGGTGAAGTTTATGATCAACCTAAAATTATTGGAAAATTTTGAGATCTCTGACTGGGGATTTTAGACCAAAAGTGACTACCATAATTGAAAGTAAAGATGTTGATTCTATCTTTGTAGATGAGCTTGTAGGATCTTCAGTCCTATGAATCTGCCTTACCAAAGGCTAATAAATCCAAATCTATGGCTTTAAAAACTGTTGATGATGTTGTAGATTGTGGTTTTTGTAAAGTTTTAGAACCCTTAAACATAAATTTTTTAACCTAGTTATTTAGCTAAGTGATTACTTAGATAAATTAATCAGATCTAGGTTAACTCATTCAAATTATATCATGTAAATAATGCGGAAACATAAATAACACAATGATATAATAACCTAAGAAAACCTAACCGTCAAAAAACCTGGGGGGGGGATATAACCTAGCTATCCTCAAGGTAAAAATAGATCTACTATAAAAGAATTGAAATTTTTACAATAGAACTTAGACCACTAACATTCTATTGCTACCTCGTGTAGAAAACTTACTACTATGACCACATGACAGTTCTGAGTTCACGAACTACTTCTTTTCTTGATCTGTTGCAACCACAAGTTCTCTTACTTGTGACTTTGAGACTCCACTCAAAGGTTTGAGATATTCTTTAAGTTCTTTAAGCAACAACTGAAGCAATCATCAAGCTCTTGATGCGAATCTTGACCTTGATAACCCTATGTGTGTGTAGGAAGGTAAACACTTCCAGATCTCACAAAAAATTCAACACACAACACTCAAAAGACCTCTAAAATATAGCTAAGATTTTTCCTTTTATACTTGGAGTAAAATATAAAATCCTAAACGTCAAACTGGCTTAGGCTGAATTGGAAAATCTGTATAAAAATAAATCTGCATGTGGTTCGATCGATCAGGTCTAATTTTCAATCAATCGAGCCTTGCAAATTTTGACCAATAAATCCTGTAATCACTCGATTCCAATTTTAAATAAAACCACCTTTGAGCAAGCCTAAATCTAGACCTTATGTTTTAATCATGGTTTGTCAACATAATACATATTGAAGTTCTAATACATTAGTCTCTAAGATCTTAAAACCTAACAGTTTTGATGATGAACTCTCATCTACTAAGATTGTTTATCTTGCTAAGAACTTTAGAAATTTTATGAGAAACAATAATAGGAGGGCAAGAAATAGAAACACTGCTGATTTTAGGAATGTTAAGAAGAATGACACTGCTAAAAATGATAATGCTGATAAATTTAAAGAAAGAGTAGGTCAATTTTCAAATAATTCTTTGGGACAACAGTGTTATGGTTTTCAAGGTTATGGTCATATGAAATCTGAATTTCCAACTTTCTTGAAGTCAAAAGGTAAGGCTATGGCTGTTATCTTAAGTGATGATGAAGTTTTTGATCATGAGTCTAAAAGTGATTGTTGGGGACATATTTTTATGTAATTGGCATATCCTTTGACAAAACGCACTTTACTTGTATTTGGGTAAATCTAAGTAGGTTCAAGATGATCATTACAAGTGGTTAAATTGAAGACATGAAGATTACTCAATAACTGCTCAAGAAAAAGTGCAAACTGCTGGTCTCGATACCTCCTCGACAGAAGCTCGATCTGTCGAGATTCATTAAATCTCGACAGATGTCCCGATCGATCGAGCTTACGGGTTTCAGATTATAGCCAGCAACGTTTTTATTCTAAAAGGCTAATTGTTTATGGGTTTGTATAATTCTTATTGGACTAAGAAAACCCAAGGTTTGTGTAAACCTATTTGGAATAGGAGAGCCCATTAAGCTCCTATTTAAAAGGAGGTGGAAAAAGAAAAACCTAACCCTAGAGAGCTTCATAAGGTTTTCTTTTTGAAACCCTAGCCTCCTCCTATAGAAGAAAGAGTTCTTGCTGCGTTTCTTGTACGCCTTAGGGTTTTGTAACCAAGCAAAGTCTCTTGCACCAACATTGAAGATCTTATTGGTGTTTCTATGTGAAGCTGCTGCAAATCAACTACAACAATCAAAGGGTTGCTGTGGAGTTAGTCACGTACTGGGATTCGTGCAAAGGAGTAAGCCGCGTACTGGGATCCGCGCATCAAATTGGTTAGTCACGTACTTGGGAGCCGTGCATTGAAAGGAGAAACTGTCACTACAGAACAAGTCCAATTGGGTATTGGGGTAAGAGTTCAACTGTAGGTTGGTGAGGTACTTGGGATTCCTTACTTGTAACTGCTTGTTGTGATAATAGTGGAGTTTCGGGAGTGGTGACCTTAAATCACCCGGTGGGGTTTTTGCCTTAGGGTTTTCCCCATTCGTGAACAAATCACCGTGTTATTTATTTTCCGCTGCATATCTTAGTTTGGTGATTTGTTTGTGCTGCCACGTGATATTATCTGTTAATTTGATTAATTAATAACTGGGCTAATTTAATTAATCTAATTATCACAAGGGGTCAACGCATTTGTGGCCTGTCAGTGATCAAGAAGGAAATTTCATGGCTTTCACTGCTAGTGTTGTAGTAAGTGAAATTGAGATTGTTGATGAGAACCCTTCTGATGGGGAACTCTCCGAGAATGCAAATCTGTAGGAAGTTTATAACAAGTTTTGCAAAATAGCAGCTAAAGATGCTATGAGTGCTATGAGTGTTGATTTAGGTTTGAAAAAGATAAATACTCTTGAACAAGAAAAGAAGAACTTGCTGCTAAAGTTGTTTGATGCTAATGAACTCCTGAACTTTATTAAGATTGAGAACATGTCTTTACTTGAAAAAGTTAAAAGTTAAAATTTTAGAATTAGAATTATCTGTTGCTAGATAACAAATAGATAGAACTTCTACCCCTAAACTAGATGAGATATTGCATGTTCAAACATCTATTTCTAATAAGACTGGTTTAGGGTTTGTTGAGAATGGATCTTCTACTGCAGTAAATCCTCCTAAGTTTGTACCTACTACATTATCTTCTATTGTTCGTCAAACTCTTTTTGATGTTAAGGTTCACAAAGTAGTATCTCCTGCTTCTAGAAGAACTAGAGTAGATTTGAGTGAGTTTGAATCTAAAAAGTCTAATCAATCTGGAAGTAAGAAAAACCATAAATCTCAGTGGTTTTGTTACTTTTGTGGTAGAGTTGGACATTCTAGACCAAATTGCTTTAAGCTGCAAGCTTTAAAGAAATCTCCCAAACAAAAAGTTCATGTGCCAAAAGCACACGATCCTGTTGCACTTATTCATGAGTTGGTGAAAGTTCTTAACTTGTATATCAATACTGGAGCTGAAATTAAGACAAATCCCAACTCCAAGTTTGCATCTAAAAGAGTCTAGATGCAAAAGACTCAACCTCAATGAATTTGTTTGACATGGTCCTTGTGTTAATTTTTCAATCTCTTGTGACCAAAACTTTTTTTTTTTTTTGGATTGCATTTGCATAACATTCATACATTGCATTCTAGGTTTGCTTTGTTTTGTGTTTAAAAAAAAAAAAAAATAGAAAATAAAAAAGGGGGGTTTTTGTATTATGCATCTTCAAGATGTGTAATTGAGATTAACCTATGAAATTTGCATTTCATGACTGTGTATCTTATTTAGCTTTGATGAGCTTTATTTTTGTGCACTTTGCTAGTTTGTGCTATATAGTGCTTATATTGTGTGAATTTTTTATGATTTTTAAACATATTCTCTTGATTTTGACATCACATTTTTTTGATTGTAAGGACTAAAAAATCTTAGGAGAAAGGTATAAAATACCATCTCACCACTGTTACTCGCTAATTATGAACACCTATGTGCAAATCATAAAAGCTGTGCTCGGTAAGGTGTAGCACTTGCACAACAAAATTCTTAAGGTGTTATTGTATATTAGTAAAAGAAGCAAAATAAAAAACAAAAAGAAAAAAATGCTTCAAAAGAATAGAATAAAAAAAAATTATACATGGTTGCAAAAGTGTTTTCTAAAAGATGTGGGAGTTATATGATGTAACTCTTTAGGTGATAGTCACTTTTAAACTTATGTGATGAATAATGTAGAGAATGTGTTTATTCTCTATTTACATGTCACCCTGTGACTATCTAATACACTTGCTAGTTGCACACACCACAAGAAAATCTTTGTTAAACACTGTACATGTGATTGTGTGTTATGTTTTGTGGCCTACCAAAATTAGATTTCTTGAAGTGTTTAATGCATTTTTGGGGCGTGAGGAAAGATAAGAGTGAGGAAATTTGTTAAAGTTGACTTTCTTTTTGAAATATTTGGTTTTGAAGATCATTTGAAATCATGAACATTCATGTCATATCATAAAAACAGTTTTTCAAATGATTTTGCAAAAAAAAATTTCAGAATTTTTTCAAAATTTCTGTCTCTTTGAAATTCGATTGATTGAGTCTATTTTTTGTCCGATCGAAATGTGAAGGAGAAAAATAGCTTTTTCTTTTAAAAGTCTCGGGTTCCCTCGATTCCTTTTAACCAGTCGAGCTTTTTTTACAGTGATTTTTTATTCCTACTCAATTCCTCTTGACTGATCGAATATCGAATTTTAAAAACAAAAGGAATCAAATCTGACCTTTTCAAAAGTTGTTTTTTTTTTTTTTTTTTTTGTCTATCTCTTTGATTCCTTGCTCGATCCCCCTTCTTAAAATTTTTTTGTCGTTTTTGTGATCAAAGCTTCAAAGGTTTTCTTCATTTGCATAAGGTAAGACCATTTTAACCTTCCTTTTTCATCATTTTACATGTTTACATTCATTTTTTTTTAATGAATTTTCTAGGGATTTTCGCTCATTAGAAAATTTGGGGTTTTTGATGAAAATAGGGGTTTTGATCAACTTTGAACCTTGTGTTTTTGTTCATGCATCATTTAAACATGATTCACATGCTTTAATTTGGAAATTTTTTAGTTTATTTGAAAATTTTGAAATTAGGGTTCTAAGTTCTTGAGAAATTGGGGATTTTGTGAAATTGGGAAAAATTGAGTAAAATTGACTTCAGAAATTGATAAACTGAGTTATTATAACTAGTATCTTACTTGTTGTGGTGTTCAATTTGTCAATATAAGGATTTTTTGAGAATTGATTGGTTTTCAAATTGGGGTTTTTCTAAAATTCTTGAACTTTTCTTTGTCAATTCTTCAAATTGTGATGATTTTGGACTATTTAGGAACATTAGATCATGCATCATGTAAGTTTAATTGTCATTCATCATATAGTTTTCAAATTGCTTGTTATCTTGTCTCTAATACTTCTTATGCAGTTTGCCCTTGGTTTTGTGTTTTTCTTTTTATGATTCTTAGTCATGGCTTCTAAACTTGGTCGAAAATTCAAAACTAAAGCCAATAGGAACCCTAGGTCTTCATCTTCTGGTTCAGCCCTAGGAGATAGAGATAGGTTTCTATCTGCTAAGTGTGAGGAAACGTATGAGACCTTGACTAAATATAGATCTATTTGGGGTGAGAGGGAGATAGTTTTGTGTGAGCTAGATCCTTTTATACGTAGGAACTTCGTGTCTAGGAATTGGGTTTCTTTGTGTGAGATGTATGATCCTTCTCCTGCTACCTTGACTAGAGAGTTTTACTCTAATCTTTCTGTTTATTCTAATGTCAAGTGTGGTCATTATTTGACTTCCTAGATTCGTGGTCAAGAGTTTATCATCACGAAACAAACTGTTTCTGAGGCTCTAGGATTACCTTTAGTTCGTAAACCCATTTATCCATACTGTGAGTTTCCTGTTGTGGATGATATGATGTCTCTTCTATGTGGTTGTCCTGTTTCTTAGGGTTCTGAACCAAGAATCAATTCATGTGAGTTTACTGAGCTTAACTCTTTATACTTAAGGATAACAGGTCATAACATCTATCCCATTTCCCATGTCCATACTGTTCCCATTGAGCGTTGTGCTTTCCTTTATGCTTTCATTACTGATGGGTCTATTTGTTTTCCATCCATATTTATTCAAACCATTGTAGATATCTATAGGAGTAAGAGTCAAAAGCTTTTCTTTCCTATGTTTATTTTTAAGATTTTGAGGTTTATAGGTTTATCTAAGTTTCCTCCTCTAGAGTTAGTACACATTACTGCCCCTATAGGAGCCACCTATCTTTGATAGAGATAGGCACAGATGAAGATTGTTGAGCAAAGCACTAGGACTTCTAAGAGACCACGAGGGGATGCTACTACTTCCTTTGGAGCTATGCCTGCCACTAAGGAGACTTTTGTGGATCTGACTACAACTGTGGATCCTACTGGTGGTGCCGAGGACATTGATCCTACTGTTGCTCCTCCACCTTCAATCTGTGCTATGATGCAGTCCATCATGACTACTCAGGTTGCTTATGGACAGTTACTTGATGAGCTGTTGACGGAGGTTGCATCATTGAGAGCAGATTTTACTGATTATAGGAATTCTTTTCCACTTCCACCATTTGAGGACTGATTTCCCTTTGGCAATACGTAACAAAAAGGGGGAGTAGATTTAGGACTTGATGTACATAGGGGGAGTATACTTGTTTTGTTTAGGAGGAGTTTTGATGTGCTTTGATGTATTTCTATTTCAATTTTTATGTATTTGTATATTATATCTTGAGGATATTGTTTATTTTGC
Source organism: Castanopsis chinensis (assembly GCA_032878915.1). Lineage (NCBI taxonomy): Eukaryota > Viridiplantae > Streptophyta > Magnoliopsida > Fagales > Fagaceae > Castanopsis > Castanopsis chinensis. The sequence goes on from JAVQMG010000089.1 coordinate 8,217,056, forward strand.
CTTTGATTCAAAAACATTGATGTAATGTGTAATTGTTTATAAGGTTATTCATATTGATGTGTTCGTGTTTGTGATTTTAAAGTTTAAATCTTGTTTTAGTATTTTTATACTGTATTTTTCACATATGCGTATATGCATTTGTTTTCAGTGTTTCAGGAATTTATAGGCTAAGTCTTTCTATAGCTGTTGTCTATTCTAGCAACTAATAGTTAGTAGTTGTGTAAGATTTGTATTAGGGCAATAATTTGTATTTAAGCTGGTAATTGATTTAAGAATTACATATTGTGTGTGTGTTTTGTCACGAATTGCCAAAGGGGGAGATTGTTAGGTTCTAAAGATTTAAGAATTAAATATTTAGAATCATTATTGTATTGTATTGGCAAACTGAGATCAAAACATGTCTTGTCTAGGTGTTTAGGCAATGCTTAAATAAGGGTGTTTCAAGTTTTCAAATCCAGCTGTTTGCAAAAAAGAATAGTAAGGTTCTGCCTTTCTCGACCGATCGAGACTTAGGCTCGATTGATCGAGACTTAGGCTTGATCGATCAAAAATCGCAGACATATTTTTTCTGCAGAATTTTTAAAGAGGCCCAAGCCCGCGAAAACATTTAGGGTTTCACTAAAATTCTCCACATATAAAAGGGAAACCCTAGCTACATTTTGAAGGTGCTGAAGAAGACTTGTGTTTTACTCTTTGTGAGATTTGAGAGGTTCTGTACCTTTTAACAACACAAGAATCTACCGGAGCTAAAATTATAACCAAGAATTGGTAGAACTAGTTGCTGCATCAAGATCAAAAAGTGAAGGTGATTTGAAACCTTTGAGTAGAGTCTCAAAGTCACAAGCAAGGAGGCTTGTGTTGTTATAAATCCAAAAAGAGAAGGAGTTCGTGGATTCAGAGCTTGCACGCGGTCATGTCAGTAAGTTACTACTGAAAGTAGCATTAGATTTAGGGTTAAATCTTTTGTAAAAACTTCAATTCTCTTATAGTGAATTTGGTTTACCTTGAGGATAGTTAGGTCAAATCCTTCCCAAGTTTTTACCTTGAAACGGTTAGTTTCATCGGTTTTCTTAGATAATCATATCGTGGTGTTATTTACTTTTCCGTATCTTTGTATGATATGATTTATTTGTGTTTAACCTAGATCTAATAATTAATCTAAGTAATCACTTGGTTAATAAATTAGATTAAACAATCACATTCACAAATGATGTAGCAATGAGTGTGATTAGTCCTTAGTAATACTTCAAGAAGATAATAAGCAAGTATTTGAATAAACAATGTTAGGGATATTATAAATTTTACAATATGAGGCTTACAAAGATGTATCGCCAATCATAAAAAATAATTCAAAAATGCATTTTATAAATTGTTGACATCCGTAAATCATATTAATTGTCACATCAATTTATAAAGGCTTTGAAGTAATTAAAATTATAGTATTTTTAGCATTTTTCTAATAGACCCATATAGGGTGCAGAAGATTGGAATTAGGATCCAGTCAGTAATGTGCTTCTGTAATAGAAGCACAAATCCTTTAGGGTGCAGAAGCACATATATTTAATTATTGTCAGTAATGTGCTTCTGTTACTAATCATTGTCACAAATGTGTTATTTTTAGCATTTTTCTATTACAGAAGCACATATATTTAAAATTACAGAAGCACAAATCCTTGAGGGTGCAGAAGATTGGAATTAGGATCCAGTCAGTATTGGTCACAATGATCTATAATAAAGAGATGACCCTTTCGTGCCAGTGAAAGCAGGGCCACACCAGTGGAGAGATCATCAATCTAATGGCTGTTGATGCTCAAAGGATAGGTAATTTCAGTTGGTTTATGCATGAAACTTGGATTGTTCTTGGAGAATGGAGAGTAATTGTATTTTAGTACCAAAAAAAAAAAAACTATTTTATCACCAAAGAACCAAAAAAATATGTGTTATTGGAAAAGTTAAAACTAAATTTTTTACAATTACAATAAACTGGTATAAATACCAATTGACTGTAGTAAGTTGTTAAAAAGTAAAATACAATAAAAAAAACTCAAATTCTCCCTCTTATTTTAATGAGTTGTTTATATTATTTTATATGAAGTAGTAAAAAAAAATAGAATATTTGATGTTGAGGGTATTGTAAAGTGAAGTAGTAAAAATAGATAAAAAAATTTTCGAAGAGCATTCGCATCCGGTTTCTACAAAAAATTCTCTAACTAAATTTTATCATCTTAAAAGTTACTTTATCATTTATACCATTCACTTTTACAAAATATCCAACATCCTAACTTTTATTTTCCTATATAATACATTAAAATAATATATTTACCCAATAAAATATATAACGAGAGAGAGAGAGAGAGAGAGAGAGAGAGAGAGAGAGGAGAAATTAATAAAATATAGAGCTTAAGTTTTACAAATTGCTATGGTACCGTCTTATATGTAAGACGGTACTATAGCACTATTGCAATTTTTTTTTGCAATTAGCAGTGCAGATAAAGCATGTCTTTGCACTTTGATGGTAAAATATCTCAACATATGCAATATAGAAGTGCGGATGTGAATGCTCTAAGGTGCTAAAAGCTAAATTATTTAGCTCTACTATTGTGAATGCTCTAATTTTAAAAAATATAAAATCCTAGCCAACCTAGTATTTAAAAAAAAAAAAAAAATTGTCGTTATTGATAGATGATTGCATCTTAATGTATTAAGAAATAACGATTTTGTGTATTTATAATTTGTTAATACTATATGGATGCCTATTTAGAGGTTTTTTTTGCTTATATTCTAGCCCCACTAACTTAAAATCCTAAGTCTATCTCTGCTTATGATTCGAAAATTATTGCTTTACCCACCCAAGGCTTACTTTGTTCTATGACTTTCAAGCTTCATATTTCCCAATACTTATAATTGAATATTCTTCTTTTTTTTTTTTTGGATAATTGGAGTCAAATTCTTTATTATTACTTCCTTTATATAAATTTTCTTGCATGTGATAAGTGCTTGTATAAAATAACCTTTGAGTTTTCACAATACAAGTTGCACCTTGTCAAGAATTTTTGCAGAAGCAAAAAATCTTCAAGTCTTGTGTATGATATGCCATCAAAATATGGAATCTATATAATATCTAAAAGTTTAAGCATAATATTTATTGTTGCTATGCTCATATTAAACCATATCAAAGTAGCATTCCAGTCCATCCAGTCAATTTCGGTCCATTAGGTCCACTTTGCTCCATTTGGTCCACATCGGTCCATTCTTTCCATTTTTTTTCCAGTTCAATCCATGCAGTCCACTTCGGTCCCATTTGGCATAGTTTGGTCCATTTAGTCTATTTCAGTTCAGTCCACTTGGTCCTCTTCGGTGATGCTTTAGGAGGAGAGTTCTATATTGGAAGAGTAGATGCTTCATTGACAATTATGTCACATTTTCAACCTAATGTTTTTAGAATTTTGATAAAATTACATTTTTCTTATTGAGGTGAGGTGAAGGGTTAATGCCTTTAAATCTATTTTGGTGTTGCTTTTTTCACCAAATTTTGAGTGTATGCATATCAAAACACTGTAAAGAGTCAACAAGGCCAATCAGTCCGGTTCCTAAAAGTCTCACTTCCTTGAGTTATTGATTGTTAACCAGAATTTCTATCCCGAGAGATAAAAAAAACTCACTTCCATGGGTTCAATAATACCTTAACTGCGAGCACTTTACAAATTCAATAAGACAAATACTAAGGGAAAGAATAGAAATAAAATATATATTCACTTAACCAAACCAAAAAAAAAATCACCAAATTTTTCCTCGCATCCCTTGAATTAGCACCTAGTATCGTCAAAGTTAAAAATATGTTGATCAATAGGTCGGTCTCTTGAGCAAAATCTCTAGCACGATTATCCTCACGATAAGGTCGTTTCCTCACTTGAAAATATTTTTAGGTGATTTCATATTTAATCCAACTAATTCAAATGAGAAAGTTGATTGTGCCGAGTACAAGATCAAGTTTAAATGCATAATCACTCACAAAATACAAGCCCTTCATCTCCAAAACTTGAGCAATCTACAGAAAAATCTTACCACCAAGCTCAGTAGGATGTTCCAAACATTTGTGGAGACAATCTGACTAACAAAAACAAAACCGAGACATAAGTATTGAGGTGAGATACAGGGTTAGTGCCTATAAATCTCCTTTATTGTTGCTTTTTTTCACCAAGTTTTGAGTGTGTGTATCAAAACAGAGTGTAAAGACTCAACCATGGCAATCAGTCCAGTTCCTAAAGCTCACTTCCTTAAGCAATATTTCTATCCCGAGAGATTAACTCACTTAAGTGGGTTTGATGATACCTTAACTAAGAGTACTTTGACAATTCAACAAGATAATTACTAAGGGAAAGAATAGAAATAAAAGATATATTCTCTTAAGCTTAAACGAGCTGGACAAATCTTTGTTGGTAGAATATGCCAAAAACACACTGTCATTTCAAGCATAAAAGTTACAACTTAGTTACTCTTGTCAACGACCATTATCATAAAATCTTCTATCTGTAATGTACTGAAGTAACCATTAACTAGCTAGGTCACCAAAATCCCACTGATATCCTTCTAACAGTTCAAACAAGACCATAGAACCAATTATTTTGAGTCATTCTCAACAAAGTTTCCAGAGTCAAATAGAGCACAAATAATCTCAGCAACTTTACTTCCCAAAGCTCAAATTTGCCCTCACGGTGTACTCTGCTACAAGTTGAGCAAAAGATGATGATTTGTTTTCAAGCAATCTTGCTGGAGAATCATGTTCCTCAATAAGCCCTACACAAAGATTAAGAAGAGCTTCTAAGACAAAATATAGAGTCCATTTTTATCATTTCTTAATTTTTTGAAATTTTTATGTAATTTTCAAAGTTTTATTAGTTGGGTTTTATTTCCTTGATTTTAGGTAATTTTTAAGGTTTTTCTAGTTAAATTAGAGCCCTATCATGGAATGCACGATTTAGAATTTCTGTAGAAATGTTCTTACTAGGAAAATAAGTTTTTGGAAGCATTTAAATATGCTGTAATCTATATATAACGACAACTGAAATCATATTTTATCAATAATAGTTTAGTTAGTTGTTTGTCTCTCTTTTGGTGGATTCCAGTCTTTGTTGTGAACTCAAGGAATCCTTTATAGTTTAAAAGGATTTGGTTTCTAGAATGATCTAACCCTTTCACACATTCCTTTCTATCTCACAATAGGATTATAATGAAGTCATTCTTACCATGAAAGATCTATACAGACAAAGGCTATAGGAGTAATTTAAAATCGTATGATCATACTAACCATTATTTAGTAGCAGAACCATGTCACTATCAAGAACGGAAGTTATCCGATGTGCAATGGTAATGACCGTACAGTTAGAAAATTGTTGCCTGAGGGTCTGCTGAATTAGATTATCTGTAGCTGTATCAACCGATGCAGTAGCTTCATCAAGCACCAATACCTTACTTTTCTTAAGCAGCACACGGCCAAGGCAGACCAGCTGCCTCTGACCGACACTCCAATTTTCTCCATTCTCACTAACTGCATTGTCGATAAGAATATAAGCAATATGTTTCCACAACATAACTCTTAAATATTTGACATAAGAAGCTGCAAAAGACGAACCTGTAAAATCTAGTTTTCCTTCTTTCTTTCTAACTTCATCTCCAAGTTGACACTTCTCCAGAGCCTAAAACAATTTAAGGGGAAAAATTATAACTAAAACTTATATAAATTGCATTAGCAGGTCCCATCTATTGACTACAAATCCGAAAAGTAGTGCATGCCTGATTTATGAGGAAAATGTAATAAAAAGAGAATTCTTTCATTTACCAAATAAGAAACAAATCTACCTCCCAAATTTGTTCATCTGTGTACTCTTCAAGTGGATCCAGATTGCTTCTTACAGTCCCCTCAAACATGGTTGGATCCTGAGGGATAATGCTTAGTCTAGATCGCAAATCATGTAGTCCAAGCACGGAGATGTTGATGCCATCTATCATTATCTGACCGGCAGTAGGTTCAACAATCCGAAAAAGCGTTTGTATGAGAGTTGATTTACCACTACCTGTTCGCCCTACAATGCCAGTTTTCATTTCTCCAGGGAAAGTACATGTGAGGCCACGTACTACAAGTGGCATGTGTGGGGCATACCGTACCTACATTGCACAATTAGCATTAGTTGATATACATCTCAAAAAAACATGATCATGAATGAACCTATACATAGTATGATTTTATTTGGTGATAAATAGCTAAGAACTGACTTGAAGATCACGAAAATCAACTTCTCCATGTGATGGCCAAGAACGATCTGGCTGAGTTTCTTCTATCACAAGAGTTGGCTCGCTTGGGATACAAGTGTATTGAAACATTCTTTCTACTGATATAATTTTGTTCTCCATTTGGCAAAGAAACCATATTACCCTCATTTGCAACATGTTTAGAGTAAGTCCATATGTCACAGATAAGCCCGCGATGCCTTAAGGAAAAAGGAAAGCAAAGAAAAAAGAAACAATCAGAAACTATTGTTGATGAGTAACTTTATGTTTTGCTGAGTCTTTTTCCTGTTGTTCTTTCTATTGGTCAAGAGAAAGTGTAACACTACAGCCCATGGTACTGCCAGGTTATGTCTTGAGTCTTGTCAGTCTTTCTGTGATGATAAATACAATCTACCCGTTGTTATCGAGTCAGCTTGTAAGGTGGATTGTTGGTTGCTTTCTTGAATAAATATTGAAGTTTATCAAAAAAAAAAAAAATCAATAGTGAGGACTCCGTTCGTAACATAAAAAATGACATCAAGTTGGCATAAAGCCACCTGTAATTTAAGTTGGTACAAAGCCACTTGTAATCTTAGGAAAGATAAACATGTAAGTTGGCAACTATGCCATGTGTAAGTTTTTTACTTATGCCATGTGTGACTGACAATTACGCTATGTGGTGACTAGTTACTTGTTATCTTGAGTAGTGATTAATTGGTAGGAAAAAATTACCTCCATATTTTTGTTACATGTTGAAATAAATGTCACTTGTCAATGATGCAGCACACAATAGAAAACAGGAAATAAAAGACTAAAAAAAGTAACAACAAAACAAACCCCAGGCTGCACCACTTACAACTTGCCTACAAACCCTAGGCATCACCCCCAAACATAGAGAAACAAGGGAGAAGACATTTCTCTAATCATAATAATCGTATTCTTATTCCAATTCAACGGTGTTTCACCATTACAGGACTACTAATTAAATAGGGTTTTGGGGTTACACCAATATGGAAAACATCTAATTTAAATCCCTAAAAACCCTCAACATTAATAACCAAATTCAAAATTCAAATTAAAAAACAATATCAATTGCAAATTAAAACATAAAATCTTGGTTCACTGCATCAGTTAATTACATAGAAGACTTGAAGCCACTTGTCACTCAAGTAGAAGACATGGAGAAAAAGAAAGGTAGTCACTAAGAAGTGAATAAACTACTCCCTTGCTTTGTTAGGTAGTTATTGGCTGGAAATAACTACAACTTTTTCTCAATAAAAGGAGGGATTCACATGAAGAAAGGGCAGGACTCACTCATTGAAGACATGTCTCGCTTGTTATCTTATTTCCTATATTTCTAGTTTAGAAATCAGTGTAAGGCGTTAATGCAAGTAAGCAGTTTGCTTGTAATCATTACTCTATCATTTATGATGCATTATTAGACTCATGGAAAATTTGTAGTTCATAGTTGAATAAAATCCTTCAAATCTTGTGTAACAGTTGTTTACAGTTTCTCATACTTCTAGTGGTAGATTGGTAGCTTTGTAGCCTGGTAGATTTTTGAATCCCTTAGCCTTACAAAAAACTTGTTATTTGGTAGATTTCTCAAACCCTCAGCTCAATTGCAACTTGCTGCTTTCCATCAATTTACTTGTTACTTTACATCTTTTTCGATAATTGATGTATTATAATTTAGTAGTCTTACAAGTTGTTTGGAAGGAGGGAAAGGAATGAAAAGAATAATTTAAAATTTTCTTTCATTTCACTTGTTTGGGAGATGGAGAATGGAAAGTCCATTCTACTGTTTAGAAGGGAACATTCATTGTTCTCTATTGCCTCAAAACCTCAATTTTACATTCCCCAAAAATTGAGAGAAATCAGAGTGAATGGAATTAGGTTTAATGAAATTTTCACTAGAACTCCCAAAATACCCTTATATATTTAGCCCTTATTTTGAAACAAGGGTCCATTAGTAACACTGTGATTAAAAGCCTATTTAGATGAGTGGGTTTTTGAATTATATCACTCAGTTTTTATAATTGAATTCTCAAAACATGTGAGTCCCACAAAAGAATTTATGTTTGGCTTGGTTTTCAACACTTGTTTCCATCAGTCAAAACTCAAAAATTTGAGCTAGAGTGATGGAAACAAGAAACAGCAAATGGGTGTTTTCAAAAACTGAGAACTGAGTTATGAAAACTGAGTTATAAAAATTGAGATATGAAAACTAAGTTATCTCTAAACCAAACAGGCCCTAAATGATTCCATTCATTTCCTTTTATATTACTCTCAAATAAAATTAATTACCTTCCAATCCTTTATTTTAAAACTTCCATAATTTCATTTTCTTACTTTCTTTTTCATTTGCCTAGATATATTTTATTCCATTCCATTCCATTTCATTCTATTGAGTCAATAATGAACCACATCGTTTTGAACATGAAGCCAAATCACAAGAGAAAGGGTCTTAAGAAAGGCCATCAATGCCAGTGAAAGGTAATCACACTCCCAGAATCACACCATTAACTTAAAAACATTTACAAACAGACTGTCAGTAAGACACTAGATGGGAATTACTAACCTGGATCAATGACTCCCTCTGGAATAGAGATCAAGAAGACCAAGGAGAACGCAAATGTTACGGAAGATAACATATCCAAGCGGAAGCACAACCACTCCATTGCACCAGCAATATTGAATCGTGGCCGAGAATTTGCGTCTGCCAGTTTCATATTTGTGTCCCTAAATCTTGATTCTTCATCAAAGCTCCTGATGGTTGTTGCGCCTGAAATTGTTTCAGTAAAATGTTGTATCACTGGAGCTTTGCACACTCCAACTAATCTTGATAGTTCTCGTGCAGAAGGTATGTAATATTGCTGCATGATTACAAGTTTGTGTGAACAAATATCTTCAAAAGAAAAAATAAAAACAATACACTGTAATATTACAACAGGAGTTGGGCTTGATGGATGCTTGTAATTAGTAAATTTTCCATAGTTCTAAAAAAGAAAATCCTGAAAATTAAAGTGAAAAAAGGGCACAGCAAAATACACTACAATCTAGCAACTTGGAAACATCTATCTTAACAAAACACATTCTTCAACAAGTTCTTATTTATCTGGCAACTTCGAGAAATTTTATATAAAAATGACAGCAAGTGTCTGCATACAGTTATTACATTTAATTTACAAAAGCTTATATCATATAAAAAGCACAAAACGAAGAAAAAAAAAAAAAAGTATTCTAGCATGATAGCATGGTAATGTCATTTATGTTGTCTGAGATATGTGATTAGGCCATTTTTCAGCAGAATTCATAAGACAATGTTTTAAGAAAGGTATACCTGATACCAGATACAGGCTGCAATAACTGGGATAAAAATGATGAAAACCTGCCATGCAGCCTGAGACATTACAGCAATAATTCCAAGAAGCTGGATAATTGAGAAGGCAACTGCCCCCATTTCATTTAGAACAGAAAAATCCACTGCACTTTGGTCAGTAGAAGCCTACAAAGAAACATACTGTTAATTTAGTCAAAATATTAAAAGCTATTATATTTATCTGAAAGAATGTTAATGACTGTGTGTGTGTGCGCCGGAGAGAGAGAGAGGATAAGAAGAAGCGGCAGCATTACTTAAACTTAAGAACAAGGATATATAAAATATTGGAAACTAAGCGTGAAATCACGAGCTTTTTTCCACTTACTCTGCTTAGGATTCGACCACTTGGAGTGGCATCAAAAAATGACATTGGGGCACGGAAAATGCAGAAGTGCATCTTGCTGAAGAGTTGATTGGCAGTACTGTATCCAGCTGTTCTAATAAGCATGGATCTCAGAAGGACACAAAAAGAACTTCCAATGGCCAAAGCAACATAAACAATCATTAGGGTAGAGCTATCAACTGAAGGTTTCACATCGTCTGAGACAGGAGTTGCCCAAGCCATCCAATAATTGCTTCCAATTTGAAGGGTCTGAAAGAGAACTTCTGCCAGCAATATAATTGGCACAAGAGTTCCTCCATATGCCATAGTAATAAATTTCCAATAGACTGAAAACCCAACTCCACCTTTCTCCCTCTCTTCTTCTTGGATAATCTGTCCTTTTGAACTGACTACATCATCTTCTTTACAATTTTGAACATCTTTATCTTCTTGTTTTTCAACAACCCAATTAGTACTATCCAGATTTCCAGCTTCCTTGCTCATAGTTACAGAAACTGATCCAGCCTTGGTGGAATCAAGTCCTGACAAACCTTTCTTATGCGCTCCCACGAGTTCCATAAAATCAGTTCCTGAATTGAGAATATCATTATACTTTCCAGCTTGAGTAATCCTACCATCTTTCATCACCTAACAACAACTTATAAGTTAAACTCCCAAAAATAAAAGAGGGGAACATTCCATCCAAGTTAAGATCATAAATTAACGGCTGGAAGGGAACTAAATTTGAATAGCTCACCAAGATAAGATCAGCAGCAGGTAAGAACTCCACTTGATGAGTAACATAAACAACTGTTTTTGAATCCAAAAGTCCCAGCAAACATTCCTGCCATATAGAAGTGCAAATGATTTAAAAGAACTTAGGCAACCACCACAGAATACAAAACAAACATAGGGAAATGCTATTGCATAGATTTTGAAGTACCGCAACTCACACACAAGCACCCATCTTCAAGTGTGTAAATCAATAAATTAATGAACAAAACAATCACTGAGGTCCTGCTCAAATGAGAATTCATTCTAACATTAAAACAGCAGGAGGTTAAGGTCATTGGTTCAAAATCCACTAGGTTCTTGTGTAACTTATAAATGAAAAAAAATAAAATAAAAGACAACCATATATACATAATAAAATAGGAAATCATTTAACACTGAATATAATAGAATTAGATTAGGAAAAATAAATTACCTTAAACAGGTGGGATCCTGTATGAGCGTCCACTGCACTAAACGGATCATCAAACAAATAGATATCAGCATCTTGGTACAGAGCACGCGCAATTTGGATCCTTTGCTTCTGCCCCCCGCTCAAATTGATTCCTCTCTCACCAATGACTGTTTGATCACCAAATGGGAGAATTTCTAAGTCCTTCTTCAAGGAACACGCTTCGAGGACCTTCTCATACTTTTCTCTTTCCATCTCCATACCAAACAATATGTTCTCTTCAATCTTGCCACTTTGTATCCAAGGTGACTGAGCAACATATGCCTTTGTCCCACATAACTTAACAGTCCCAGATATCTTAGGTACTTCTCCCAGGATACAGGAAAGCAAACTTGACTTGCCTGAGCCAACAGTCCCACAAACAGCAACCCTCATGCCTTGTTGTACTTTCAAATTTACATCTTCTAATGTTGCACTTGAAGAAGATAAATCCCAACAAAAATTCCCGTCAATAATCTCTATTGCTGTATCAGAACTACCTCTTGGAAGCCTCTCTATCACATCAGACTGCAAGTCATCAAGACAAAGGAAGGACACAATTCGATCAAGGGACACTTTAGTTTGAGTAACCATTGAGATTGTCTCAGGAAGAGTATAGATGGGCTCCTGAAGAATCCTAAACGTTGCAAGTGCAGATAATATCTTCCCTGCCTCAAGTGGGATCCCCATCAACATGCAAGTACCAAAAGTGACCACAGACACAAATGAGGGGGCACCCCAGAAGACAAAAGAGGTCATTGCCGAAGTGTAAACATACTTTTTCAGCCACCCTGCCTCGGTCTTCCTGATCTCCATAATTTTAGCCAGAAACTTCATCTCCCATCCCTGAAGCTTTAGAATCCTCATGTTCCTTAAAATCTCAGACGTTGCCTTCATCCTTTTGTCTTTTGATTCCATTATCTTACCCTGAAACTTCTTTTGTAATTTGCCCAAAGGAACATTGGCCAACATCACAAATACGGTTGCAATCAAAGCCGCAATTGAAGCAAGCCCAACATTTCTATACAAAATTAACAACGCAATAACAATTTGAACAAGAACCATCCATGTCTCGTGCATATACCAACTGAAATCACCAATTCTGTCAGCATCAACAGTCATGAAATTGATAATCTCCCCACTAGTGTGACCCTGCTTTGACTGGCATGAAAGGGTCAGACCTTTATTATAGATCATTACGATCAATACTGATCGGACTCTAATTCCAACTTGCTGCAACCTAAAGGTCCAGTGCCTCTGTGCGAGGCATTCCACAAGTTTTGCAGCAAAGAACACTGAAACCAGAACATAGCCCTCATTTTTGTAGCTCCGTCGCCCATTGAGGTATTGAACAAAAGTATCAATAAAATATGGTCCGACATAGGAAGCCAATGTGTTCATAATCGCAAGGAAGGCTGTCAAGAGAACCTCTTTCCAAACCGAGAAGATTAGCGCCTTTGTCAGCTTCAGTGTGGTCACCCCATTACTTGTACCACACTCTGCCTCAAGCTTATTTTTAAAATTTGGAAAGGCCCCAAATACACTATCACTAGGACCAAGTTGAGGAACATCCTCAAGGTCTAATGTCTTCTTATTGCCAATTGTAATTAAAGGACCCATCCAAGAAAAAGTAAGAATGCTGAAAAATCCAGCATTCAAATAAGGGGTTACATTTTCATCCCCCTTGGACTTATTTGACTCCCCATTCAAAAGAGGTTCTTCAAGAAGGGTATCTTCACCCTCATCCTTCCCAAAAAACCCCACATAACAGAAAAACAAACCCGAAACAACAGAGACAATATCGGATACTAAATTTTGAACTGGTAAACTAACATGTTTTTGATAAAGAACAACATCAATGACAAGGCAATAACAAGAAAGGCAGAGATAGAAACCCCACCAAACTCTCAATAAAAAAGGGTACTTTGACTCACCTGAATTAAACAACTGGGTTCGCAGGTAAACACAAAGTGTACCCCAAGCAAGTGTTCTAAGCGCTAAATCCAAAAGGGTCACTAACCCTTCACCAGACCAACCATTTCTATACCAATAAAAGTAACTCAATAAGCACAACACTAGACTAAATACAGAAACACCCAAACAACAAATTTGAGCCAGTTTATAGCACAAGCTCTTGCTGTTATTAAACCTTTCCTTTGAACCTTCACTATGAGCCACCTTGAATTTGTTGCACAACCATGAGATAAACAACACAAATAACAATACCAGGTGTAAAGAACCAGAAAACCCACGTAGGAAAACTGGTTTCATGAGAAACTCAGTACCTGAGTACATGAGTGAAGAGTAGTAGTGTGAGAACAAGATTGACATACCGTGGTTTGAAGAGTCAACAAGTTCCATTATTTTGTGCTGCTTTTGTGGGATGTTTCAGTTTCTGCAGGAGAAGATGGCTGTGCAAGACTCGATGGACTTTGCATTGGCTTAATTTGTTTCGTCGTCATATATATATAGAACAGAACAGAACAAGTGGCCAAAAGCAAAAATGTGACTGGTAGAGAAAAAAGATACGGAAAAGGTGGTTTTCCTGGGGGGAATGTGCAGAGTAGAGTGTGAAGAGTAATTATACAGTAAGTTAGGTCAGGTTTGAAATTATTAGGAAAGACGAGTGCTACGTTCACAACAATTTTACAATATTTTCACAACTCGAGAGTTGTTACTGGTTTAAATTTAAATCTAATCTAAGAAGACTAACAACCAGCTTTGCCAGCTAGGATTTGTTGTGCTTAGCTGGAAAAGTTGTGGACATATCATTTCTCTATTAGGAAAACTAGCATCTTGAGTCTTATAGACTCGAGAGTTAATTAAAAATCGAGTCTAAAAGACTCGCTTTGAGGCTGTTTCTTGCTCGCTTAGCTGGACAAGTTAAGCCACCTAGATCTTGAGTCTTAGAGACTCGAGATTTTAGAATATACAAAGAGTCTTAAAGACTCGAATTTTTTGAAGGAAAACCAATTAAAACGAAGTTAAGCCACCTGGAAGTAGAGACAGAGGAATAACACAGAGTCTTAAAGACTCGAGTTCCACTGGGAAAAAATATGCAAAATACGCATAACCCCACTAACTCAGCCATTCTCATCCAAATCTCATCAAAAACAGAGCATCCTTCTCAACCTCACTAATTCTCACCTCACTAACTCTCACTCACCTATAACTCTCACACCACATTGCCTCTCTCACTCACCCATAGCTCTCACACCACATTGCCTCTCTCACTTAACACACTGCCTCTGTCACTGCTGTTCCCTCTCAAGAAATTCATATCTTAGGTAAGGGTTTGCATAATTTGATTGTGATTGTAGTTGGGTATTAGTTGTCTATGGGTGTGGGTTAAAGAGTTTGACTATTTTTTTTTGTAGATAGTTAACATAACTTAGTTAATTTGCCAATATTGTGAATTATAGAACTTTGTTTTGTTAGTGTGAATTTTTTGATTATTTATTTGCATGGTTTTTGTTATCAAAATTTTATTCATCATTTGTAGGCTTTTATTTTTATCATGATCTTACAAGTTTTTTTGACTTTATTCATCATTGTTTTGGGTATGAAATGGGTAGTGAATGAATGTATGAAATGGGTATGAAATGGGTAGTGAATGAATGTATGAAATGGGTATGAAATGAATGTAATGAATGGGTATGAAATGGGTGGTGAATGAATGTAATGAATGGGTATGAAATGGGTATGTAATCATGCTCCTCTACCCACCTAGTTCTTTTAGAACCCTTTTAGGCATTATAGGTCACCATACAATGGAGTAATAGATAATTCTATCTCTCCATCCACTAGGATTAGAAGGTTTACATCTTGGCCTTTAGATATTAATGGGCAATGGGGCACTGTATAATCTGGCTTGAATATGTTCAGCCTTAAGATGACATTACTTTTTTTCCCCCACTTTACGACTATGTGATTTAACTAATATAGTAAGTTAACTTGAACAGGTTCACAATGCCTGAAATTGATATAATCCTATATCACGGTGGTCCGCTTAAGAATGCCAATATGAACAAGGGATTGCCATTTGAAGGGCCGGGTATAAAGGCCTATTATACCCAAATTGATCGTAGGTTGAATACCCTTGACGAATTGAAGATGTTTGTCATGGAAGAGTTGCATGTGAATCCTGCTGTGCACAACATACAAATTACTTATCGTATGCCAAATGAAGTCCTGAAGTACCGAATTAATTACAAGTATATGGCGATAGAAACAGACAAACATGTAAAGATCATGTTTAACAAGTTGGAGAGAATTGATGAAGTAATTAACCTTGAGTTGTACATACAGTTGGAGCCGTATGCAGTCTGGCAAGAGGATGTCCAACAAACAACCACAAGCTTACAGGTTACGGTTCCGGATGCTCAATATGGGTATTTTACACATGCAGAGGATGATAATGTTCATGCCGATGGTGACGGTGATGATGATGATGATGATGATGATGACGACGACTATGTTGTTGAGACTACTGCCGTTAACAATGATGATGATGATGATGATGATGATGATGATGACGACTATGTTGCTGAGACTACTGTCGTTGACGATGATGACGGCGACGATGATGACGACTATGTTGATGAGAATATTGCCATTAACAGTGAAGATTTTGTTGATAGAGATGAGTATGAAGACAGGATTGACAGAGGGGATTTTCGGGACTTTGAGGACTTTGAGAGGGACATTGATGACGATGAGACATTGGATGGTAGTGAACCTGATGCAGACAATATTATTAGTGTCCAAAACATAGAGAACACAATCCCTGCCTACGCACCTCCCGCGTTGTCAATCTCTGCAAATACTTGGGAAAACATGGTTGATTCTTCATATATTAACATGCCATTCGTGTCTACCTAGAGAGAGGGGATGAATTTGTGCAAAGGGTTGACTTTTGCCAATAAAGTGGAGGTGAAGCGCGTATTAACAATTTGTGCCCTCAAGGAAAACAGACACTTTAAGATCACTAGGTCGACGACCAAAAAACTTTGTGCGAAATGCGTGCATGAGTCATGCAAGTGGTATGTCTGCGCAGTTATGAAGCCCAATCTCCACGAACTATGGATGGTCACCGTGTATGAGGGTCCTCACACATGTATATCGACTGGGGTGCGAAATGATGGTAGAATGATGAGTTGTAATTTTATTGCAGCAGACATCCATAAGAAGTTATGTGAGGATCACACTACCCCAATTAAGTATCTCAGATCTATGATAGAGGAGAAATATACAGGCCATAAGCCTTCTTACTACAAGGTGTGGGATGCGAAACAAAAGGCAATTGCAAAGATGTTTGGGAATTGGGAAGAGTCTTACCAAAGGCTGCAAAAGTTGCTAATGACATATATTGATCAGGACCCGACTACTCAGGTATCCTATCGTATCACACCCGCCGATGAAGATGACGGCGTATTGTTGCATTATGTGTTTTGGTCTTTCGGTCCATGCATATCAGGATTCAAATACTGCAAGCCGGTTATCAGTATTGATAGGACCCATTTGTATGGTAAATATCAGGAAAAATTGTTGGTCGCAATGGCAACAGACGCGAACAACAAGGTATTCCCTCTCGCCTTTGCTGTTGTGGATTGTGAGTCAGGGTTTAGTTGGAGGTGGTTTTTAGAATGCCTTAGAGAAACGATTGACCATGTGATACCTGACGAAGGCATTTGCATAATTTTTGACCGACATCTCGATATCACAAATGCCATTGCAAACTGGCCTAGAAGGGATGATGGAAAAAAATGGGTATTTCATAGATATTGCCTGCGACATGTTGCTAGCAACTTTAACACCCATTTTCAGAACTCGACTCTGAAGTCAGCGGCATTGAAAGCGGGATATGATACTCAAGAAGTTAAATTTGATACCATAATGGACTCCATTAAGCAGATGGAAATTGAAGCCATTAGGAATAAGAAAAAGGTGACGGGGAAGGATGGTAAGGAAAAGAATCAAGATTATCTTCCATACACATACCTAATGAGCGAGCCTGTGGATATGTGGACCCAGTCACATGATGGTGGGAGACGTTTTGGGGCAATGACAACCAATATATCAGAGTGTTTTAATGGTGTACTGAAAGGTGCAAGGGCCCTTCCTATTGCGGCGTTAGTTGAGTTCACTTGAAACAAACTTGTTCAATATTTCCACGACTGGCACAAAGAATACCATTATGAGTTGTTAGAGGGTAAGAAATGGAGTGAATATGCTTGGTGCACATGGGATGGAAATAAGCGTAAATCTGAGAAACACTATCTCAAGCCATTTAGCAATGAAGAGCTAATATTTCAAGTAGTTACCCAACTCAATCCGTGTAACGCAGGAGGGGAAAACCACAGTTATGAAGTTCGATTACGGGAAACAACATGCAGTTGTAGGAAATGGCAAAACATAGGGATCCCGTGTTCACATGCAATTAGAGTATGTGACTATTTACAGATTGATTCGACCGCATATATTCACCCAAGTTATGGTTTGAAGCATGCCCTTAACACTTATCAGCATGCATTTGTGGTTCCGAAGTCACAGTCATTGTGGAGGGATCCGATGGGGCCAAAGTGGTTGCCTAATCCAGCATTGTTGCGAGCCAAAGGTCGACCAGTGAAGTCAAGAATAAGGAATGAAATGGATGGAGTGAGGAATAAGGATCGAGAACCGGGATCGGCGGAGGGAGGACGCAGATTTGATAAAGAGTCAACCCAAGCACACATGTGGACTGTGTCATGCTTCCGGCCATAATCGCAGAAAATGTCTACAGTCCCGTGGCACTTCCACAAGTGGGTGCTCTTCTACTACGTTGTGGTCTACCTCGTGGGGGTGAGGGCTGATGAGGGGGATGCTCGTCTGGTACATCAGTGTCAATCCGAACCGAGGGTCCTAGGGGGTCAGATGAGGATGAGGTAGGTGGGTAATGATGCTCTGTATAGCTAGGAGTGAGGATCATTGTTATGGGCAAAGTGGGTGCATTGGAGCTAGTGGGGGAGTATGAGAGTGTCTGAGGGTGCGTAGGAGGGGTCATATGGAAATCAATGCCAAGATCAAAACTGGGCTGCGAAGGTAGGGTGAGTGAAAGGACCTCGGGCTGAGGAGATGCATCTGAGATGGGTGGAGGGACCTCAGGCAGAGGAGATTTGTGTGGGATGGGTGCAGGTACCTCAAGACTAGTTACAACCCGATGGGTTGTTGCACGCCGACCACGGCCCCTACCTACACTTGTGCCTGGGCTTGCTATAGCACGCCGACCACGGCCCCTAGCTGTGCTTATGCTTGGGCTTGCAGTAGCAAGCCGACCACAGCTCGGTGTACTTAGGGGTGCTGCACTTGTGCTTGGGCTTGCAGCAGATGTTGATTCAGTCCTGTGCCTATTGTTTCCCTGCCCATTTGCTGCATGACCAACATGAAGCCCAACGATAGTATTTAGGACGCGCTGGACGTGGTCGTGTCCTGGGCTTCCTTCAGGAAGCAACTCCAACAGCGCTTTATGGCTTTCAATCTGAAACAGAGAAACAAACTAAGAACTAAAGTTTTATTATGGCTTTGAATTACATAATGGATAACATAGTACTTATGAATTCCATATTCAAATACTCAACTGAAAATTAGAACTTTGAGATGAATATCTATGCAAATAGCCGAACTAAGAACTAAAGTTTTATTACAATACTATATGTAATAGAAAGTCTTTTTAATTGGATGTCAGTCAGATCAAACCAGAATTGCTCAAGAAAGAAATCAATTGATTCTTCGTTCATACATGTACTGAAGAAAAAACAAAGCAAGCAATAAAATCTAATTAGAACACATTACCATCATATGTAATTTAGCGCTGTTTTGGTCGACATACTTTCGAGTGACCAAACGATACCAGAGGTAATAGGCATGATCGTGAGGCATCTTACCCATCTGAGGAGGTGCATCGCAAAGTCGTTGTTGTCTCATACCCCATTTGAGGATGTACGGTGCATGCTCCTCCCTCCAATTTTTTTCCACCTTTCCACGCAAGTCTATTCCATGCAGTCTATGATCGTACTGAACATGGTTGGGCCGCTCCTGCGCCAACCCAAACTGTCGAAGGACACAGTCTGGGTGGTGTGTCTCTACTATGCAAAAACACATAAGTGGCACCCTTGCCGTCCACATATCCCTCCTTACAACGCAAAAGGCAGGAAGGTGGCCTAAGTCTGCCTGATATGGCTGCCGCATAATCTACAATAGAAACAAAAAATAATTATCATAACATCTTAAAATGTGCAACAAGAGAAAATGATTTGAACATATTCTTAAGGAAAATTATACATACGGATCCAATCTTTACGCAAGAAAAAAACAAAGTAATAAAACATCAGCATAACCAAACATAATTTTTGTATAATATTAGCTGGTCCAGCTTCATTCTAACTAATTGCTCGCGATAGTGGATCAACGCCATGTTGGATGGCCTACTCTTCGAGCTTGGCACTCGCACCCACCTACAGTTACGAGCAAATAACATAACATAAGATAATACCACTTAAATACTAAGAAAAGTAAATTCCATAACTAAGAAGAGTAAATTTCATGAAAATACTTACTTAAATGCAAGTGGAGCATATGGCCATGGACCATAATCACATCCAGGTGGGGGCTCTATCCTCGGACACAAGAATGGCAACCTCGCCCATGCCCAATACTGGACCAATTGCAATGTCCCACCAATCTATGATGACTCTTTATGGCTTGCCCGACACAACTCTCTATACAACCATGCCAAGCAACCACTACCCCAACTATACTGTTGTGGATCACGAAAGTTCCGCAGGAACTCCAAGAACATCAGATGCACCCTATCTCCCGACTTATCCATGAAAATCTTATCCCCTAGTAGTGCTAGTATATAGCATCGAGCATACTGATGTATTTTCATCTCCGTTGCATCATGAGGCAATGGCTCTTCAATGCGCTGAACAAGGCGACTGATGAGAATTCTTTGTCCCACCAAAGTTTTGTTGTCAGTCTGCGGAACTTCAAAACCAAGCAACTCCTGACACAGTCGCTTCCAATCCCCATCTTCCGCAGCAGTCGGCCCAACCAAGACCTCACCTTCTATAGGAAGTCCCAAAATGACCTCCACATCTTCTAGGGTGATTGACATCTCACCATGTGGAAGGTGAAATGTGTGTGTCTCCGGCCGCCATCGCTCAACTAGGGCCGATATTAGGCAGTGATCTATCTCTCTAGAAGGGGCCCTAAACAATCCTTCTAGCCCCACCAACTTGATAATGTCAATCACTCGATTATCTTGCATCGTTATGTTTGCCATCTCCTTAGCGCGACCACGGCACGTAAGTGGGCCCGGGTCCTGCAACATGGATAAAAATTATAGCAGTTGTTAGAACTAGATATACAACTTTGGGTAAAAGTCAAAGACAACGTAAAAATTAAATCGGTTGTTAGAGCTAGATATACAACTTTGGGTAAAAGTCATAGACAACGTAAAAATTAAATCGGTTGTTAGAACTAGATATTTCACCTCGCCATTCCAAATGTCCTCGGATCGATGATGTGGTTGTCGCGTCAACAATGAAGGATCTTCTGGACCAGGGCGCACAATCTCTGGTTCCATACTGCAAATAGTGCAACAATATTTCGCATTAATAGTGTGGGGGCAAAAAACTCACAGTCATTATGTAACACTAGTCATAGACTGAAAAATAAATAACTAAATTGATTATTGGAATTCACAGGAGTACCCATGATATATGTTTAACAAATTCAGAATTTGTTTTTCCTAAAATTATACCTTTTCGTTTGACCTAGTACTATTGCTTAAGGAAATACCAGAAATCCCTATATTGCTGAAAGTCTTCTCCAGCTTGTTATCTAGTATGGTGCTAGATAGGAACAAAGTGATATGCTACATGTTATTGTTTCTATTTAGTAAAAGCTAGATGGCTTATCATAGTTTCTAAACTTGAGTGTTAATGATTAGAGCTTTGCTAAAAATCAGGCTCTTCATCACACAGTCTCAAAACTATTTAGCTTTTAAACTACTTAAACTAAATGAATCTAATTAAATTACTTAGCTTTTAAATATCCTTTGGTCATGAAAGTTTCAACTTTTGTTTTTAATTTTTTGGAGTATATGTGTACACCTTGTGTGCATAACATCTCTATCTCAATAAAATTCTCTTACTTATTAAAAAGAAAATGAATGCTTCAACTTGTGCATCCTCTCATACTTATAATTTAAAATTTTAATACTCTAACTAAGATTGACACTAGAATTTTCACAGGCTTTGCACAGGTGAGTACTGTTTAAATGTGTCACTCTACTCATTTGCGTATGTTCTTTCTTATAAAGGGAATATTTATGTACATAATATCAGTTTTGAGCCTTGTTCAGTAACTGTCATGATTTAGGTGTTTTACATGAATATTAATTGTTGCTTTTGTACATTACTTTTAGATCATAGCCTGATAAAATATGTTGGTAGTTCTGATTCAAAAGTTGCAGTCTGTTTTATTGATTTTATTTAAATTTGCATCTCTTTGTGAGGTGGGTGGAAACTCTTACGGTGAACATGCTACAAAACCAAATGCTTTCATACAATCCTAATGTGCTCACTTGTGATAAATATAAATAAAAATTATCAAACGCCTCATGAGCAACCCTTTGAAACTTTCAAATATAAGTAAAAAAGAGCCCTCACCTCCGAAACCACCCCATAAAATCACAATTAATATGAAATTACCCAATAAAATCACAATTACAACAACATAGTGATTACAATTTACAACCAACTCAAAAGAAACCCATGAAATAGAAAGAAAAACAGAGTTCACCTCTGACAGAGAAAGATGGGAGCAGTGGGTTTAGAATTGGCGGCGGACTGGCGCTCTTGAGGACTAGAGTGTGATCGTGAGTGTGATCGGCGGCGGTGATCGTGAGTGTGAGAGTGAGTGAGAGTGAGATTGAGAGTGAGAGTGACTGTGAGGGCAACGGTGAGTGTGAGAGCGATGAGTGAAAACTGTGAGAGTGAGAGTGACTGTGAGGGTGACGGTGAGTATAGTAAGGTTTGAATCGCTCAAAACCGTGTTTCTGAAACTCGGTTTTAGTCAAAAATTGTATTTAAAATCGAGTTTATAGAACTCGATTTTATAAATCGAGTTTTACAAACTCGAGATACATGTGGAAATTTTTTAACCCACGTCAGCGTATGAAGACGTCTAAAATCGAGTATTAAAAACTCGAGTTCTCTAAGTATCTCGAGTTTTAGAAACTCGAGATGCTAGTTTCCCGTTTTCTTTCATATCCGGCCAACTAACTAAATCCTTAGGATTTGATTGTCATTTGGAAAGGGTGTTCGTTTTCCTTGGACATATTGTATAAAAATTAAAAAGTGCACTGTGCAGAGGAAGACTAATGTGTTGGATGGTGGCCTAAAAAATCGGCAGCATGTCAGTGCTATATAATAATAATTTTTTTGCAAAAAGGAAGTCTTTTTAGTCGTTTCACTGTGCCCTTTGTGTCACCATTTTTATCATATTTTTTATTTGACAGATTATGAGTGCAGTGCTATGTATTTTTATTTTGACTTATTATTATTTTTTCCATCACTCAAAGTCTTCAAGATTTTGTCCATAGATTTTCTCAATTTTTCTTTGAACTGGTTAAGTTCTGAACTTATAATTGGTGGAAGGTTAATTATAGAAAAGAAATGTCTATTTCACACACATAGTACACAACCTTCTCACTTTTGTACAAAAGCATGACTTGAAATTACAATTTTCAAGTTGAAAATTGTGACTTGAAGTCACAATTTTAGTTCAAAAAAATGAGAATGTACTATGCATGTGAGTGAGTGTATGCAATATACATTTCTTATTTGAGAAATGTCTTGTTCATTTTATTAATCATAACATTCCAATTCAACGATTCTAAAAAATTATGAAATTTTTTGTTTTCATTAGATTTATGTTCCATAAAAGGTATGAATTTGTAAGGAGACTAAGTAGAATGGAATGGTGGGTTGAATTATCAATACATGGGTGTTTTTTTGTTTGATAAACATTAAGTGTAGGGTAGAATAAACTTCATTACTTTTCGTAAGTTTTGAAGTGATATTTGTTATGATTTGTGATTTTTTTTTTTGAATTGATTAATGTAAAATAAAAATGGTGTCTATAGTGAGTTTATATGAAAACTATATTATATAAATTATAATTTACTAACTTACCAATTTATAAAAATGAAAAATGAAAAAAAAGAAAAGAAATTTTGCCCGGAACAAACGAAATGATAATATATAATACGACAAAGAAAGAGATATTTTTGGATTTTTATTTTATTTTACATTGTGTTTGGTTACAACTACGGAAAGAGAAAACAAAATATCAAGGGGAAGGATATGACATAGAAAAGAAAAAAAAAACAAATATTTCAAGCATATATGCTTGTAAATACAAAATAGGAATGAAATGAGAAAAATTCTTTTTTTTTTTTTAAATAATAGGTTTGAAAAGGGAAAAGAAATAGAAAAATAAATTATATATATATATATATATTTATTTATTTATCAATCATAAAATGCAACTCTAAAGTTATGAAAAAAAATTAGAAAATTTTTGTTTCATTATATTTATGTTCCATGAAAGGTGTGAACTTGAAATGAAATTTACTGGATTGGAATGATAGGTTGATTTATCAATACATGTGTTTTGTGATTGATAAAAATTAAATTTAGGGAAACAATAAATTTAATAAATTTTTTGGAAGTGTTGAGGTGATATTTGTTGTGATTGATATATAACATGTATAGTTTTCTGTAAGATCACAATTTGCACCCAAACCCAACAATGTGAAGGAGATAGGCCCAAAAAGCCCAATACAATGAAATTTGTAGAGAATGAGCTTGAAATCTAGATTCTAGGAATATTAGATAACAAAAATGATGGGCTAAATTACCAATTCACATGTAATGAACTGTTTATGTAACAGAATTTCTCCTCGGACATAAGTCGAGGACAATCTGTATTATCTTTCTTTCTTCCATAGATAGGTTACAAGTATGGATGGTGGTCTGTACTGTCTATTTTCTTCACATACCCCTGAATGCCTTTCTTTTCCTTTTATATCATTCTCATTCTTCTTTCCATCCTCCATGTATGGATTAGATCACCGATTAAGATACTTGTCCCATCCCCCCCTGTTGAAGTCTTCAAACAATAGCTGTAAGGCTGATCACCACTATTTAGATGTCACTTCCTCATTAATGTGGCCAGAAAGGTAGGTGCGAAGTCTTTAATGTGGTGGTAGCAGTTTTCTCTAAGATATTTCTCATTCGTTCTTCCTCTCTGTGCCCTTGTGGAACATATCTTCATCCACAAGACCTTCTAGAATATCATTCTTATCACCATGGCGTATTATCTGATCTTCACTTTCCTTAGCTGAGAAGATGCCCTTCCTTGGATTATTTCCATTAGCTTCTTTCACAACAGTTTGCTTGTGGACTTTTAAGTTTGATATCGTTATTACCACTAAACCCTCCTCGGACAAGTAAATACCCTCGGATTAGGCCCAAGGCCCAAGAACTTGCTTTGGACCTTTTGTCCTCACAATAGCTCCTCAAAACTTCATTTTTCTTCTCTAACCGAGGAGAAAATTGAGGTTTTGACCTGATGCCCCAACTTTCGCACGCTTCTTAAACTGCTACACGTAAAAACATCCTTTCCCTTCTATAAAACTGTTTCTGACGCCTTGAAGTCCATAAAGCCCTTATTAATTGAGCGAGATGACCTCCATTCGATGCCACCTCTCATATAAAACGCCTGGGAAGTTGCAATTCTGCCATTTACTCTGGAAATTGATTAGCTTTAAAGAATTCATCACCTTCATAACTCCCAAGAAGTTCCTGAAGAGTCGTACTCCCTTATCTCATAAGTTTTCGCACTTTTAAATTCTTTTTCTCCTCGGCTATAATCCTCGGCCATTAATTGCACCCTTTTCCTTTCTAAATCTTCACTTTTATTTCAACCAAATGGGTAGATTCAAATGTTTAGTAAATATTGATGCCGGTATGGAGGGTTTTTTGAGCCAAATATCACATTCCCCAAGAAGTGGGTTTGAGGTACTGTCCCCTAGAAGCCATAGTTGTAGATAGGAACGAAGAAGAAGTTGTCATTCCCATAATTGCGTTTCTAGAAGGAGAAATGACACTTCCCATGAAGAACGTAACCCGTGACTACCTACGTAATCATAGATTATGCCCAGATCAATATACACCTAACATGTTTAGAATCTTAGGTTGTGTTGACGCTTTCAATGAGCAAATGAGTTTGAGGCTCACATGGTACGATGTTGTCCATATGTATGAGTGTCACAAACTTAGAGACATGGGGTATTACCTCAAGTCTAGTTCTAACATCGTTAGACTTATATCGTGTCTTCCCAAATCTAACAAAGGCATGAATGACGACTACTTAATCGCCCTTGGGAAGAGGTACGATGATTCTCATTGTCCAATCAAAGGGGAACAACAGGTGTGATTCCATAGAATTTAGGTCCCCTGGTATGGGGTTTAGATCTTCTAATTTTATCATTTAGATTTACGTTGCACTTTACTTTCTCTTTGTTTGACGTTTGTTGTTGATCTAGCCATGTTTGGCTTCTTGGTGTTTTTGCAGATAAACAGCACGTATCACCTCTCTTGAGCCTTCCCAACATTAATGACCTTAATAAAGTTTTAAGATCCGAGGTATTTGTGAGTGAAGACGGGCAAGTGAGGACAGCCCATCTCATCTTGGGATATGAACCCCTATTGACTACCTTCCAAGATATCAGCAATGCAATCGTCGCAGGTGATAGGAGACGTAGAAGGATAGACGTCTCAAAAAAGGGATTCCTCGTTTCTCGTGATCTGCCATGACATGCCACAAACGCGTTGACCCCTTGTGATAACTTAGATTAATTAATTAGCCCAGTTATTAATTAATCAAATTAGTATGCAATATCATGTGGCAGCACAAACAAATTACCAAAACTAAGTAATGCAGCGGAAATTAAATGACACGGTGATTTGTTTACGAATGGGGAAAACCTTACGGCAAAAACCCCACCGGGTGATTTAAGGTCACCACTCCCGAAACTCCACTATTATCACAACAAACAGTTACAAGTAAGGAATCCCAGTACCTTACCAACCTACAGTTGAACTCTTACCCCAATACCCAATTGGACTTGTTCTGTAGTGACAGTTTCTCCTTTCAATGCACGGCTCCCAAGTACGTGACTAACCAGATGCGCGGATCCCAGTACGCGACTTCAAACACCAACTAGAGAGAGAATTGTTGGCTGTAAAGTTCTTCAAATCATCAGAGATGAACTAGGGCACGAACTTTGTCTTTCAGATCACAAATTGCATGAACAAGAAGTTCTGAATGAATGTGCAACTTGCATCATCTTGACGGCCCTTAAAATAATCCTTTTATATGTCTAGGGTTAGGAGAAAAGAAGTCTCAAAGACACATTCACGGATTGGACTTGAAACAGAACTGAAAATTTGTTTTCTTTAATTCTCGACAGATAGAGGTGTCGAGGATCTGTCAAGAAGCTGTCGAGGCTCAGGGCAAAACAGCTTCTTAAATCTCGATAGATGCATGTGTCGAGGTAGGTGTCGAGATTTAGTAACTTGCACTTCCTTGCTTGTTCCTTGGACAGACTTTGATGGCTTCAACACTAAATCTTGAAACAATGTTTCTTGAGGTGTTAAAGACATCCTATATCTACTCAATTACAAGTAAAATGCATTTTGTCTAAGGATAAGCCAATTATATAAAATAGCGACATATGGTAACAACCACTTGAACTACATATGTCCTAACATGCCGGACGATCCTTCCATCATCCTCTACGTACACCTAATAACAGCAGTCCTTCCACCTGTACAACCTGAAGCGGCAAGCGTCCGAGAAGAATCCACATCCTTGCGCTTATCCCTTGAGGAGGAAATAGACCAATTTCAACTTGAGGAAGCAGAGAAATCTTTAGAGGGTCACATTGTTAACCTTTCGGACGAAGAAAATGAGTCTGAAGAGAACTCTAGTATCAGAGGTTTGGTAATTGCACGTGTAGATAACAGCGACGAGGAAGAAGAAGAAATTATGTCTCTACAAAAAGGGAGAAGTTTGAAGACTCTACTTGCTGAAAGAGGCAAGTAGACCACCACGAAGGGCTCTTCAGGATCTCAGCCTCTAGCTAATCTTCCACCCCCTTCGCCTCCTCCAGGTACCTTTCTTCCCATTCCCAACCTCAAAAAGAAAAGAACAGTTGAGGGTGAGGAAGAGGATTTGGCACAGCAGAAAAAATTAAAATGACAAAAAATAGCAAAGGGTCAAACTCGAGCCTCTTCTGTAGAGAGTAAAGAAAGCCATGATGTTACCGAGGTGTGCCAAACTCAGTCCAATTGGGCACCTCAATTGGAATTGGATGGGGTGCCCATTCCCCCCCACTCAACTATAATAGAATTCTAAAAAGGGCATGCTCACTATCTGGTAGAAGCCTTAGAGCAGCCCCTACTTCTGCCTAGGGATATGGCCACCTTAAAGAAAATGAGGTACCAGGAGCTCTTCTTGTCCCTAAAGAGGGACTTAGCTTTGGTACGATTAATTATTATTGTTAACATTTCCTTTTACATTGTCTTGTTATCATATTATTGTGTTATAATGCACTAATTCGTTGCCTTTATACAGACTATCCAAGAGGTATTCGTTGCTGATGAGTGGGTAGATGATGCTCGGAATAAGGCTAAGGTTGAAGCTAACCTTAGGATCGAGATTGAAAAAGCCCTTGGCTTAGCCGAGCAAGAGAAAAAAGAGCTTGTTGACAAGCTAGTAAAAGAGGGAAAACGGAGGAGGAGTGCCGAGGATGGACTTAAGACAGCCGAGATTTAGGTAGAAGAGCAGCTTAAGCAGCTTTAGACGAAAGGACAAGAGCTAGCCACTGCCCAACAGGAAATTCTGGGCAAGAAAGGTGAGTTAGCTCAGGCCAAGGAAGCGGCTCGCTCCATCAAAGAGATCGTAGAGGCCGTATCACTGGCTGCCTTCAATAAAGGGGTCGAAGAAATGGAGATTTGACTGGTTGAAGAACAAGAACTTGCTGAAGTATGTGGGGACTACTGCCAGCAGGTATGGGCAGAAGCCGTTAATGTGGCAGGTGTCCCCACTACTTCCGAATGGAAAAAGGCTGAAAATGTATGGTATCTCCCAGATATTTGTGCAATTGAAGCCATCCCTTCTCTTCCGACTACCTTCGAGACTGTGCCCATTACACAACCATCCTCCACCTAGGGCTCCCTTCCACCTGCTAAAGCATATACATGTTCTGATCAGGCTGCGGATCAAGGTGAGAAAATTGATAAGGGTCTAAGTGAGAAAGCTAGCCAGGGTGCTCCTTAATCGGGGGTGAAAGACAAAGGAAAACAAATTACGACCCTGTCCGAGACTAAATCTTCAAATGCTCCCCTTATAATCAAAGAAGTGGCTCCCCAACCCAAAGAAACTGAGGTCAAATAAAAGGGGTCTGAAGATAAAATAAAGGAGATTGCAGCCAAGTCCAAAGAAGACCTTCCACCAAAAACTAAGGCATAGACCAGGACTCCTTTTGCTCCGTGCCCTCATTTGTGACAGCTCCAGCTTACCACAGGCTTGTTTTTGTTATTCTATCTACATTTCTTTTTCACAATGTAATTACGTAAATTCATAATGACAAGTTCAAGACCTTTATCTTTCATTCCATACAGATTTCTTTTAATAGGGATGCCTAACTCTTTATCTTAATGCAACTTATGTACCTGTCTTAATGCAAACTACATACACGATATGAACGATTTGGTGTTCAATTGAATAGGGTAGGTCTTAATACTGACTTTGGTAATATCCGTAAATGAACACTTAAAACTCATATCCTTATTTGATAACTTGTGTATTAGGATTATTTTCTTTTGACAGGCCACAAACACGTTGACCCCTTGTGATAACTTAGATTAATTAAATTAGCCCAGTTATTAATTAATCAAATTAACATGCAATATCATGTGGTAGCACAAACAAATCACCAAACTAAGTAATGCAGCGGAAATTAAAAGACACGGTGATTTGTTTACGAATGGAGAAAACCTTACGGCAAAAACCCCACCGGGTGATTTAAGGTCATCACTCCCAAAACTCCACTATTATCACAACAAACAGTTACAAGCAAGGAATCCCAAGTACCTTACCAACCTACAGTTGAACTCTTACCCCAATACCCAATTGGACTTGCTCTGTAGTGATAGTTTCTCCTTTTGATGCACGGCTCCCAAGTACGTGACTAACCAATTTGATGCGCGGATCCCAGTGCGCGGCTTACTCCTTTGCACGAATCCCAATACGTGACTAACTCCACAACAACTCTTTGATTGTTGTAGTTGATTTGTAGCAGCTTCACATAGAAACACCAATAAAATCTTCAATGTTGGTGTAAGAGACTTTGCTTGGTTACAAAACCCTAAGGCGTATAAGAAACGCAGCAAGAACTCTTTCTTCTGTAGGAGGAGGCTAGGGTTTCAAAAAGAAAACCATATGAAGCTCTCTAGGGTTAGGTTTTTCTTTTTCCACCTCCTTTCAATAGGAGCTTAATGGGCTCTCCTATTCCAAATAGGTTTACACAAACCTTGGGTTTTCCTAGTCCAATAAGAATTATACAAACCCATAAACAATTAGCCTTTTAGAATAAAAACATTGCTGGCTATAATCTGAAACCCGTAAGCTCGATCGATCGGGACATCTGTCGAGCTTTAATGAATCTCGACAGATCGAGCTTCTGTCGAGGAGGTATCGAGACCTGCAGTTTGCACTTTTCTTGAGCAGTTCTTGAGTAATCTTCATGTCTTCAATTTAACCACTTGTAATGATCATCTTGAACTTATTTAGATTTACCCAAATACAAGTAAAGTGCGTTTTGTCAAAGGATATGCCAATTACAAAATATGTCCCCAACATCTTTAACAAGCAATATCAAACAAATGATACCAAAGAATGCATATAAACCCAAAGCGAAAAAAATATGGCCTAAGACTAGGCTTTATGTAATACTTAAGTAAACAAAGAAAGATATCAATTTCACCAAAGTATGTGGTCTGAGGATTCAAGCATAACCAATGTTCTGTTTGATTCTTAGAAAAAGGAATTGAAGTGTTAATTTTTCCAAAGCAGATGGTTTGAGGACCAGACGTAACTAAGATTCTGTTTAACACTTGGTAGAAATATCAATTTATTCAAGGTATGTGGTCCGAGGAGTCAACCATGACCAAGTTTCAGTTTGATACTTAGAAAAATAAACTGAAGTGTTAATTTTTCCAAAGTAGATAGTCCGAGAATCAGACATAATTAAGGTTTTGTTTAACACTTAATATAAATATCAATTTATTCAAGGTATGTGATCTGAGGAGCCAGGCATGACCAAGTTTCAGTTTGATATTTAGAAAAATAAACTAAAGTGTTAATTTTTCTAAAGTAGAAGGTCCGAGGACCAGATGTAATTAAGGTTTTGTTTAACACTTAATATAAATATCAATTTATTCAAGGTATGTGGTCCGAGGAGCCAAGCATGACCAAGTTTCAGTTTGATACGTAGAAAAATAAATTGAAGTGTTAATTTTCCCAAAGTAGATGATCCGAGGACCAGACGTAACTAAGGTTCTATTTAACACTTAATATAAATATCAATTTATTCAAGGTATGTGGTTCAAGAAGCCAAACATGACCAAATTTTAGTTTGATACTTAGAAAAATTAACTAAAGTGTTAATTTTTTCAAAGTAGATGGTCCGAGGACCAGACGTAACTAAGGTTCTGTTTAACACTTAATATAAATATCAATTTATTCAAGGTATGTGATCCGAGGAGTTAGACATGACCAAGTTTCAGTTTGATATCTAGCAAAAATAGTAATCAATGTAGTACAGTATCAATAAAAATAAGATGGTGAATATGCCTTTCATTAATAATAATACCTTTGCAGGTTATTTACATTCCAGGGGCGTGGTACAACATGTCCATCTAGATCTTTAAGATAATATGCCCCTATGCCAGCAATAGAAGTGATACGATAAGGTCTTTCCCAATTAGGTCCTAGTTTCCCCTATACTGGGTTCTTGGAGGTACCCAAAACTTTTCTCAATACCAAATCTTCAGGTGCAAGTGGCCGTAACTTCACATGAGAATCATATCCCTACTTGAGTTTATGTTAATAATAAGCTAGCTGAACCATGACATTCTCCCGCCGTTCCTCAACTAAGTCTAGACTTTTTTCCAGTAAATTTTCATTACTTCTTGGGATGAAAGAGCTCGTCCTCAGTGTCGAAAATCCAGTTTCCAAAGGGATTACAGCCTTGGCTCCATAAGTTATAGAGAATGGTGTTTTTCTAGTGGATCTTCTAGGCATAGTTCGATATGTCCACAAAACATGTGTCAACTCTTCCACCCACCTTCCCTTAGCATTATCGAATCTTTTCTTGAGCCCATTGGCTATAACTTTATTGACCGCCTCAGCTTGCCCATTCCCTTACGGATAAGCAGGAGTGGAATACTTATTCGTGATGCATAGATCACAACAATATCTTCTGAAGGCTTTACTATCAAATTGCAGGCTATTATCTGAAATAAGAGTATGAGGGATTCCAAAGCTAGTGATAATATTTTTCTAGACTAACTTCTTCACATTTATATCCCTAATGTTTGACAACGGCTCAACTTCAACCCATTTAGTGAAGTAGTCAGTTCCAACGAGCAACCACTTCCTATTCCTTGCTACTTTTGGGAAAGGCCCTACAGTGTCCAAGCCCTATTGAGCAAAAGGCCAATGACTAGATAGAGGATTAAGGACACCCCCTGATTGATGGATGTTGGGAGCAAATTTTTGACATTGATCACACTTCTTTGTATAATCCTATGCCTCTCTTTGTATATTGGGCCACCAATACCCCTATGTGAGAGCTCTGTGAGATAAAGGCATTCCTCCTGTATAACTTCCATAAATCCCTTCGCGCAACTCTTCCAAAAATAATTCCATTGCTACAGGATGTATACGCAGTAAATATGGTCCTGAAAAATAGCGTTTGTATAACTTTTGGTCCTTAGACAGCCAGAACCAAGATGCTTTTTTTGCATACCTTATCTGCTTCAAACTTCTCTTCAAGCAAGGTATCATTTTAAGAAAGGACACTATAGGATCCATCTAACTAGGTTCCACTCTTATTTGATGAATTCAAATGGTGTCACTATTCATTCTAGCGGGTTTACACAAATCTTCAAAAATGATGACCCGAGGTAGGATTTGTGCTGAGGACGTCGCAAGGGTGGCTAGGGAGTTAGCATGGGTATTCATACTCCTAGAGATATGTAACAAGGTAAAATATTCAAATTTTGATGGTAAATACCTGACCTGGGATAGATATTCTTGCATTCTCGGATTTCTAACCTCTAACTTCCTTTCCACTTGGCCTACCACTAATTATGAATCAGAGAAGATTTGCACTGTTTTTTCACCCATTTTCTGAACTATATCCATTCCTACCAGTAAAGTTTCATATTCTGCCTCATTGTTGGTGACCGAGAACCCCAAGCTCAAGGATTTCTCAAAAGTAATTCCCCCAGGGGACACTAAGACTAGCCCCACACTAGATCCTCTCTGATTCGCTGCTTCATCAACATACACTTTCCATACCAAAGTTTCCTTGTACGAGATCATGACAACTGATTTTTCATCTATGTCCAACCTCTTAGCATTCTCTTTTAATGAAGGCTCAGCAAACTCCGTGACCAAATTAGTAAGGACTTGACCTTTCATGGAGGTGCGAGGCATGTACTTGATATCAAAAGCCCCTAAGATGGTGCCCCATTTAGCAATCCTTCACGTATAGTTAGCACTTTGAAGTACAGACTTAAGAGAAAGTTGAGTTAAAATAACAACTCTATGAGATTGGAAGTAATGTGAAAATTTATGTGCAGCATACACCACTGCTAGGATCGCCTTTTCCAATGGTAAATAGTGCACTTCAGCCTCATGTAAAGATTTACTTACGTAATAAACTAACCTCTGTACATCATTATCAACCCATATTAGAACCAAACTAACAGCATGATTAACCACAGCAATATATGTGAACAGAACTTCATCAACTTCTGGCCGAGACATAACGGGTGGCCGTGAAAGATATTCCTTAGGCTATTGAAAAGCTATAGCACATTACTCGGTCCATTCAAATCATTTCCACTTGTTCAACAGTTAGAAGAAAAGCCTACACATATCTGCGGACTGAGAAATAAACCGGTTGAGGGCAGCAGTCATCCCTATCAACCTCTAAACTTCTTTAATATTCTGAGGTGGCTATAAGCTATTAATTGCCTTGACTTGCACCTTATTAACTTCAATCCCTAATGAGTTACCATATAACCCAGAAATTTACTAGATCCCACACCAAAAGAGCACTTGGAAGCATTAAAACGCAATTTGTACCTCCTTAGCGTCTGAAAAGTATTATTTAGGTCTTTTAGATGCATGGAAACCGTTTTACTTTTCACCACCATGTCATCCACATACACCTCAATAGTTTTTCCTAATTGTGGCTCAAACATGCTGGTCATCATCCTTTGATAGGTAGCTCATGCATTTTTCAAACCAAAAGGCATCACCTTATAATGATAATTCCCTGTAGGAGTGACAAAGGCTGTTTTCTCCTAGTCGTCCAAAGCTAAAAGTATTTGGTGATAACCTTGAAAAGCATCTAAGAAACTCATCCGGGGATGCCCAACGGTAGCATCAACCAGCTGATTTATACGAGGCATAGGGAAAGGTTTTTTAAGACAAGTCTTGTTCAAATCTGTGAAGTCTACGTATACTCTACATTTCCCGTTCTTCTTCTTGACCACCACCATGTGAACCAAGCATTCAGGATAAAACACCTCTTTTATAGCACCAGCTTTTTTAAGATTGAGTACCTCTTCCTTGATGGCCTCAGAATGCTCTTTAGATGAGCGCCGATGTGGTTGCTTCCTCAGTACCACAGCCGAATTGACATTCAAATGATGACAAATGAAACTCGGATCAACCCTGGGAGCCTCATAAGCATCCCATGCAAATACATCCACATTCTTCTTCAAAAACATAACCAGCTCCGCCTTCTCCTGAGGTGGCAACTGAAATCCCACTTGAAAGAATTTTTCAGGGTCATCATTTATAAGAACCCTCTCTAATTCTTCACACGCAGGTTCTTCCATTGCTTCCGCCCTTGGCGTAGCCAGAGGCATTGATTGCTATAAGCACCCTTTATCTGAGGCCGAGGACTTCGACCTAGGTTGATGCAGAATTGCAGTCGCCATGCATTGCCTAGCCACAGATTGACTCCCAATTAATTTCTTGATCTGATCCCCAGATGGAAACTTGACTTTGACATGTAGAGTTAAGGACACGACACCCAGAGCGTGCAACTAAGGTCTTGCCACAATGGCTATGTAGGAAGAATAAGCATTTACCACAATGAAATCCACGTCCACCACTTCTAGGCCTGATTGCACAGGCAACCTAATTTGCCCCTTTGGTATGACAGTTTTCCCCTTAAAACTTATTAGTGGCGAATCATAAGTCGTAAGGTCCTCAAGCTTTAAGTTTAGCCCCTTGAACAAATCAAGGTACATAATATCCGCATTACTACCCTAATCTACCATAACGCTTTTCACATTGTAGCCCTCTATTCTCAGCATAACCATTAAGACATCATCATGGGGTTGGATAGTTCTGATCTTATCTTCTTCCAAGAAAAATAAAATAAGTGGGACATTCCCTTTAATCGTCTTCAGCTCAAAGCTAGACTCCTCGGCAAGGGTTCGTGCCACAAACATCACCCTGAAAGAACGAGAACTAGTCCTACTTGGAGCAGCAAAAATAACATTGATTGTACCCAAAAGAGGCCTTGAAGTGTTGTTACCTTGATTTACTGAACCTGAATGATCTTTATGTCCATTGGGCCGATACAAAAACTGCTTTAACCTTCCCTCCTTAACCAATTTCTTCAAATAATTCCACAAAGTCCTACAATCCTAAGTGGTATGACCCCTTTCCCGATGACAGTGGCAATGAAGGTTTTAATTATACCTCATGGGGTCCCCAGCCATCTTGTTGGGCCATTTGAAATATGGCTCATTTTGGATTTTCTCCAACACTTGATGCACAGGTTCCCGAAATACAGTATTAACCACCTGAGGGGTGGTAGGACCAGATTGCCTAGCAAAATCTCTTCGGGGCCTACTATTGTTATATCTGTCCGACTTGAAATCCCTCTTCTCTTAAGGGGTAACCTTTGCCTTTCCCTTACCTTGCTATTGATCTTTCTCCACTCGTCTGTACTCATCAATGTGATCCATGAGCCGGCGTACACTCCTTATAGGCTTTTTGGTCAGAGATTTCCTTAAGTTGTGCTTAGTAGGAAGGCCATCCTTGAAAGTCCTTATTGCTACATCATCAAAATCACCATCAATCTCATTGAAAATCTCCTTGTACCTGTCAGAGTATGTTTTCAAGGTCTCCTCTTCTCTCATGGCCATGGACAATAACGAATCCAAAGGCCGAGAAATTCTACTGCAGGTGATGAAGCAAGACCCAAATGCCCTAGTGAGCTCCACGAAGAAATCAATAGAACTTGCCCTCAAGACATTAAACCACCTCATCGCCACAGGTCCTAGATTGGAGGGGAAGACTTTGCACATCAAAGTTTCATTCTTATAGTGTACTACCATCCTTTGATTGAAATGACTCACATGCTTCACAGGGTCTGTTCAGCCATTATAAATAGTGAACATGGGTTGGGTGAATCGCCGTGGAAGCTTCCTCTTCTCCACCCTACTTGTGAAAGGTGACTTAGAAATTTGGTGCAATGTCCTACTTATAGCATCATTTCCTAAGCCCCTGGAGGAAGGCTTCTTGTCCTTACGACCATGAAGATAATCCTTTTCATAGGAGAAAGATTCACTAGGAGGATTTCTTAACCTGAGCCTATAACTACTACCCTGGCAATCTTCACAAGAAGGGTTAGAAAAAGAGAGAGTTCGCCTTCATCTCTCACGACATAGCTTCCTCTTCAGGTGGTCAATCTTCTTCTACATGGCCTTAGCATTTTCCTCATGAGGAATTCTGCCTCCACCTCGCGAATAGCTTTTAGTAGTATGAACTGTATGCACGCTGCCTTCACGATCTCTTTCCTGCTCAAGATGCAAGAAATGATCCTTACGCTGGGACTCCATTGATTCTGCATGGTGTGGACCTGAGCTTACCATCATGCTAAACTTTCTAAAACACAAGATTTTCTACAGACGGAGCTAATTGTAAGGTCACAATTTGCACCCAAACCCAACAGTGTGAAAGGAATAGGCCTAAAAAGCCCAATACAATGAAATTTGCGGAGAGTGTGTTTGAAATCTAGGTTCTAGGGATATTAGATAGTAAAAATGATGGGTTAGATTACCAATTCACATGCAATGAACTGTTTATGTAACAAAATTTCTCCTCGGACATAAGCCGAGAACAATTTGTATTATCTTTCTTTCTTCCACAGATAAGTTACAAGTATGGATGGTAGTCTGTACCGTCTCTTTGCTTCACATACCCCTGAATGCCTTTCTTTTCATTTTATATCATTCTCGTTCTTCTCTCCATCCTCCACGTATGGGTCAGATCACTGATTAAGATACTTGTCCCACCCTCCCTCTTGAAGTCTTCAAAAAATAGCTGTAAGGCTAATCACCACTATTCAAATGTCACTTCCTTATTAATGCGGCTAGAGAGGTAGGTGCAAAGTCTTTAATGTGGTAGTAGCAGCTTTCTTTAAGATATTTCTCATTCGTTCTTCCTCTCTGTGTTCTTGTGGAACATATCTTCATCCGCAAGACTTTCTAAAATATCATTCTTATCACCATGGTGTACTATTTGACCTTCACTTCCCTTAGTCGAGGAGATGCCCCTCCTCAGATTATTTCCATCAGCCTCTTACGCAACAGTTTGCTTGTGGGCTTTCAAGTTTGATATCGTTAATACTACTGAACCCTCCATGGACAAGTAAATACCCTCGGATCAAGCCCAAGGCCCAAGAACATGCTCTGGACCTTTTGTCCTCACATTTTCTTTTATTATTTTTGAATTGATTGGTATAAAATAAAAGTGTCATCAATAATGAGCTAAAATCAAAGTAATATTATCACTTATAATCTACTAATTAAAAAATTTATAAAATTAAAAATGAAATTTTGCGTGACTTCAATTTTCACAAAAGGAGCAGAGGAAAGGAAAAAAATAAGGAGAAAAAGAGAGAGACAATTATTTTTATTTTACATTGTGTTTGGTTACAGTTGAGGAGAGATAAAAATAAAAGAGTAATGAGAAGGACACGATACGAAAGAGGAAAATAACCTCATATATGTATTTGAGAAAAATTCTCTCATATATTTTGAAATAGGAAAGGAAGGAGAAAAGGAAATAGAAAAATATGCTTATTTTTTTTATTTGTTTGCTTTGCAAAGGAAAAGAAATACGGAGGAAAATGTGTGTGTGTGCGTGTTTTTTTTTTTTTTTTTTTTTTTTTAACTTTTATAATCTAATAGAGTAAAGAGATGGATGAAAGCACATGAGAAGCATAGTAATTTTATGAGTAATTATACTCCATTTGGTTAGGGGAAAGGAAAAGTAGAGAGATAAAAAATTTTAGAGAATAGAAAGATTTAGTTTTTTCTCATGTGTGTTTAGTTGGGAAGATGGAAAACTTTTTTGTTTGGTTAAAAATAAAAAATAAAGTTTCTATAAATTTATTATCATGCTCATATTTCATATATATATATATATATATATATATAATAAGAATAAGCGTGCATTTGGGTGAGGATGTTTGTGCATTTTGCGTTTGGGAGAGGCACTGTTCATGGGCCAGCCATGAAGTGAAAAACACAATAAGTTTTCAACAATAGTGTTTTGCCCTTATTTTACTACGGTATTTTCAATAACAAGTTTTCAGTTTTCAGCAAAATAAGCGGTATCCAAAAATACTCTTAAAAACAACAACAACATTAGATAATGTCAAAGGAGGAGAGGATAGCACGTAGATGGATAATTTCTCACCAAACCCTCTACTCTCCCCATATTTTCTCCTCAAATTGGAGTGGAAAGGTGGGGGGGGGCGGGGGATTTTATTAGGCTGAGTAGAAAGCACCTAGGCCCCACCAAAATCCCTTCCATTTTCTCCACTCAATTATACACCCAAGAATACCATTTGTTTCCACCATTTTCCATTCCCCCAATTATCACCTCAACCAAACACATTATAAATGTCAAAAATTGTTGGTGCACTTTTTCATTTTAACCTCTCTTAATTTATGACGAAATTGGAGGGATCATACCTTTTTTTTTTCTTTCTCTTATGTCACCCAAAGAGAAGAAATGTAACCCTTTCCTTCATTTTCTTTCCTTCCCTCTCATTTGCATGTTTCAAACATAGTGTTACAATTAAAAAGGAAAAGAAAAGAAAAAATCAATACAAAGTACTGAGAAATATTAGGTTATGTTTGATAACAGTTTTTGTTTTTTATTTTCAAAAACTTGTTTTTGGGAATACAAAGAAAAACAATTCTTGTATTTTTGAAATAAAAAACATATATGGCCAGCAGAAATTAAAAAGATAGTTTTTTGAAGAAAAAAAAGAAAAAGAAAATACTAAAATATGTTGTTACTAGGATTTGAACTTTAATGCTAACTTATTAAATGAGACAGATTCATTAAATTAAATGTATATTTTTATTTACTTTTGAAAATTGGAAACTGAAAACAGCATTTTGCATATTTTCA
Organism: Castanopsis chinensis; assembly: GCA_032878915.1. Taxonomy (NCBI): domain Eukaryota; kingdom Viridiplantae; phylum Streptophyta; class Magnoliopsida; order Fagales; family Fagaceae; genus Castanopsis; species Castanopsis chinensis. The sequence goes on from JAVQMG010000089.1 coordinate 8,256,170, forward strand.
GTTTCCTTCATAAATTAAGTTTTGAAAACAGTTTTTATTTTTTGTCCATTTTGGGTTACCTAATAAGTTTTTTAGTCTCAAAAATAGAAATTTGTTTTTGGAAACAAAAAATAAGGAGAAAAAACAATTACCAAACATATCCTTACTTTTTAAGAAAAAAATTTAGCTACAAACTTAGTTGTAGCCAATGTATATATATCTCACTAAAAAAATTAACATAATTGTATATTTGGAAAATTTAATGTGAGATTGCATGTTTTTTTTTTATATTCCTAACATGTATGTCAAATTTTGTGTTAATAAAATTTTATTTACTATTTGATCCATAAACTTATTTTTTATGCATATTTTTATTGTATAAAAATTTGAAATATAGACTTTTGATTGATGAAATAATTACAAATCTTTGATATTTTAAAGAGTTTGAGAACACAAAAAAAAAAAAAAAAGTAATTCAATAGTAAATTTGTCAAAACTTACATCTAATAAAAAAATATTAAATAGAATTATAGCTAAACTTTGTTCTTTTTTAATAAAAAGTAATTATTAATTTACGATAAATTTAGATAAGGAGAGAATCTTAAAAAAATAAAAAGTTTTATGCCAAAAAGATTTTAGGGTTCATTTGGATGCAGCTGAAATTGAAAACTGAAAAATACTGTAGCAAAATAATTTTTTAATATATAAAAAATACTGTTTACGCATAAATTACTGTTTATTGGTCTAAAATTACTGTTCATTGCCAATGAACAATAACCAATGCACGTCCCACTTAAGTGAAAAAAAAAAAAAAAAAGAGAAAGGGGTTGAAATACAGACGCTGGGCGTTTCAGCGCCTCCCAAACACACACTTAGACTAGTCGCACCTTGGGATTCATCAGTCAACAGCAAATTCTTCCTTATTTTATTACATGTCAACGATCTTTATTCAATGATAGTACAGGTACTGGTAAAAAAGAAAAGAAAAAGAAAGATAGTACAGGTACAGGCCAATTATAGTATGGCCTGGGGGAGAAAGCTAAAAATGATAGTACAGGTACAGGCCAATTATCCAATTATTATTAAGGTCTTGGTCAATATATCTCAATTATTGAATCAGTTTTTTCTAGCGCATGTTTTGACTAAGTTTTTGAATGTTGGACCTTTATTGTAATGCCGATTTGAAAAAATGTCGCATAGCTATGAATCCAGAGTCCAGGTACATGATTACCAAAAAAAAAAAAAAAAAAGAATCTAGGTACACCCCACCCAGCCTCAGGCAGAAAAGGCAATCCCTTGAAAAACTATATAGGGACTGCCTTCCAATAAAAAACTATATAAGGAGAAACAAGTCATGCTTTATTTGGCAAAAAAGTTTTCGTTGAAAGTGTGCCACCCATTTTTTTTTTTTTAATTAGAAAAAGTGTGCCACTTATAAATGAGTACAAGATACAATTTGAATGCATAAGCACTTAAAAAATGTAAGTCTTTTCCCTCCCAAAAAAAAAAAAAACCCCCCTTATTTTTGGAAGGTTAAGCGCGGTTTTATATTTAAAATGATACGAAAATTGTGATTTAAAAAGTGTTATGAAAATATTTGTTTAAAATACTCATAATTCAAAAAATGAATTTGGTATCATATGTCAAATAAAATATTTTAAAATGTTAAAAAACATAATTGTATGTTTATGTGTTTTTTTTCTTTTTAATAAAAAAAGTGTTGATTGTTTGTGTAGTAAAAGAATACAATTTTGTTTAAGGAGAGAGAAAAAGAAAGAAAAAAAAGAACGTTGAAGCTTGTGAGAGAGAGTTTGATCTTGTCAATGGGTTCCATGATTTTCAATTTATTTACAAAAAAAACATTTAACAACGTTAATTGAAAACTAAAAACTGATACAAATGAGTTCTCAAAATAAATTTTTTTAAACACCTTAATTTAAGAATTATAACTTAAGCACTCTCAATAAAACATCCTTACGAAACATATTTTTTTAATCATAATTTTCAGTTTTTAAACACTGAAAATTGTTGTTTGAAATATGCTACCTAACAGGCCATAAAGTACTCTTTTTAAGACTTATTTTGTTAGGGCGATAATTGGGGGATGGAAAATGGAAGAATTTTGAAAGTGGTTTGATGTGAAATTACCCATTTTCAAATTTACACTACTTTGAAAAAATTGTTATATCTTGTATTATACTTGATCTTACTAGTTAGGAAATTGATTGCTTACTAAGTTGTAAAAAATACTCCTTTTATGTCCCTTTCAGTTTCAAATTATGAGAAATAAAAATTTTGGGATTTTTTTGCAGAAGTTGTGCGCATGAGAGGAACTTGTGAATTTTGGAATAAGATAAAGACTTTTAGTATTTAGTATTTGCGTGGGCTTTTTTTGTTTTCATTGATACTTTAGAGATTTTTGGCAATTAAATTATTGAAATCAGTTTTGGATTTATTTGATGTAATTATCTTTAAGAATCTTTTGTGTCCATTTTGTCTTATGTTTAGCTACCTTATATCAAAAGAAGTAAATAAGTTACCGAAAACAACGGAATACCAAGCCGACGTATGTTATATTGTAAGAAAGTTTTTCATGCTTCATCCTTGTAATTCTATAGGGTGAAGACTTTATAAATGTGTGGTTGTTATCTTGTGCCTAATTTCTTCGTTTGGTTGGGATCATCATGACACTCACGATTATAGATATTCGATGAGGTGGTTGTCCGGTTGTCTAGCTAGTCCCGTTATTAATGTTGGTAGTGTGTTTTAGTCTAGAAGAACAAAGGTCCTCTATCGAATTTTCAGCTTATCGATAATTATGCCATAATTCATAAAATATGTATGGCCATAATTCATTTTAGCATCATTGAAATGGTGCCTTTCCTCTTGTTCTTGGTGATTCAAGATAATATTTATATTCTAGTTCTGTGGTATCACATGTCATGACAAGTCCCAAATTCATTTTTTCAAGAAAGCATAATTCTGTCTGAAGAATACTCCGTCCGCTATCCTCTTGGTCTGCCTTGATATATGAGAACGTAGAATTTTTGGTGGTTTGAGCCAAATTTTCTTGTTTGAAGTTTGATTGATTGCTTAGAAAGTTATGCACCAACTCGATAAAAAATCAACTGCTTGCTTGACTAGCACAAAGAAACAAACCAAAAAGAAAAATAAGTAAAGAATATGACAAAGTTTAGTTACAAAATTGGTTATAGCTCAAAACAACAACTTTACTTAATATCTTTTTATTAAAGATGAATTTTGACTAATCAACTATTGGATTACATTTTCTTTTAATATCCTCTATACTTGCAAAAATTTTATAAAATTAAAGATCAATAGTTATGTCGTTAGTAAATCGTTAAAATTACAAGTTTTTGTAGTTTAAAATTATGCATAAAATATAATCTTATAGATTATATAGTAAATAATATCCTATTAGTACAAAATTTGAGATGTGTATTAAAAGCATAAAGAACATGTATTCTAACGGTTAGATTATGCATAATTTTAAAATATAAGAACTTGTAATTTTAACAATTTAATGATGACATAGTTATTGATTTTTAATTTTTTAGAAATATTGCAAGCATGAAAGATGTAAGAAGAAAATGTAATCTCATGATTGATTTGTCAAAATTCACCTCTAATAAAAAGATATTAAATAAGGTTGTTGTCTTTAGTTACAATCAATTTTGTAATTAAACTTTTGTTCTAAAGGGTATCAAAAGGCCTTAATTTATTCTAGTAAAGTATTCAAGTACAACACATTAATGGTTAAATTGTAAATGGCAATATTATGATAGAATATGATTTTGATCTCATTAAAAAAATATATAAATAAGTGTGGTTAATAGGTGCCTTTAGGGTGTTTGTTAATAGATAATTTAAAGAAAATTTTGATACAAAATTTTATGAGAAATATAAAAACTGTAAAAAAAAATTAATTACTTTTATCTTTTTTCTTAAAATGTTTCTAAAATATATTTAAAAAATTATCTGTTGACTGTTCCCATCGTAAATTATCTTCATTAGGAATTTATGTGAAATAAAAGAAACAAACTAAATTAGATGATTTACTTGTCTTGGATGTCTATATGTTTATATGGTTGTGGGGTTGGTCATTTTGGAAACAACTTGGCACACTGAATATTTGATGCTCAGTTTTTTGTTTTTGTTTTTGTTTTGTTTTGTGTTTTATTTTTGGGTAAAAAAAATCTTAACACTTGACGGGGATATTCACATGATGAAATTGATCAGTCTTAAATTTTCATGCTAAGTGGTACCCTCGGCCTTGAAGAAGGCACGAGACTAATCTGATAAAATTCCCATGGGAGGCTACGTACAAGTGGGCTTCGAATTGGAGCATCTATGAGCCCACATGAGTCCATGATAGAGGTTGATGCAAAGGCTGAAATTTTAAAAAATCCGGCCCGTACAGCTGAAACCAAGGCATAACTAGTTGTCAAATCACCATTAATGACCAATACAATCAACATTTAATGTTGAAAACCTTGAGAGACATTTCAGCATCATCCAGTGGCGGTGATCACTTTACACATATAAGTTTCGAGAGCAAAATTTAAGATTCAATTTTTTTTTTTTAAACTAAAATTCAAGTTTTTAAAGAAAAGTTACACACACATATATAAAAAAAGATATATTATAAAAGAAAATACTTAGATAGTCTTAGAATATAATAAAATGGTGCGCTTTCTTCTTATATTTATGATAGATTTTACAATAAATTTAATGAGTAGATCCTACTATGATTGTGAGGAAAAGAAGCATCATTCTTTGTATTTCGAGAGTACATAAAGATTACTCTATAATAAATTAGGGTGCAATCCTACCTCAAATTAAAAAAAAAAAAAAAAAGCAGAAAAAGTGGTATATACTATGTATATTCCACTAGTTTTGATACAAACTAGACTATAAAATGATAAAGAGATAAGGTAAAGTAACTACTAATACTAGCTCACAATAATGAGGTTATTTTATTAAAATTTGTGAGAGTACAGATATTATATTAAAGCCGGTCAGCTAGTAAGAACTAACCTTTTTGCCAGATATAAAAAGAAAAATAAAAACAACAACCAGCCTTTTTGTCATCTTTGCTTTCTCTTCACCTATAAAGGCAATTCGCCCTTTAGTGGAGAGATCACCGAATGTGAAATAATAATATAAATCAATTTGGTATCGATAGTTGTTTTTTATTTTTAATAATAAAAAAAGACTAAGAAAACTTTGATTTTGATTCTTAACATCAATAGTAATAAAAAAAGACTAAGAAAACTTTGATTTTGATTTTTAATAACAACAATAATAAAAAAAAGACTAAGAAAACTTTGATTTTGATTTTTAATAACAATAATAAAAAAAAAAACTAAAAAAACTTTGAACAATTTAGTTAATAAAATTAGACTTGATGGAATGAACAGTCATGGTGATAACAGTCACTCCCTTATCATATGAATCATATGACCTTAACAAGAAGTCAACTGCAAATATACTGAAATATGAAAATGTTTAAGAAATCTTGAACTATTGAAGACATCTCTATAAAAATCCAAAATATTTTTATTGAGAAAAGAAATGAAATAATTAACTATATATGTATAAGAACTAGTGTAGGGGCACAAATCAAACTAATCCAAGTTTGGACAGTGGACCAGCTCAATGAGCACTCAACAATGAATTTGTAGAGAGTGGGTGTTTAATCTAGGTTTTTGAGATGATAGATAATACAAAAGTTTGATTCGGCTTTTTATTCATGCACTACACTAGTATGAGTATGTAACCTGGAGTTGAATACATTGATACTGAGAACGATAGTTTTTTGTTTCTCTTACAAATTCTTCCTCCCCCTTCTTCAATTATCTTCCCTTTCCTTTTATAGGCCTCCCCTTTTCTTCCCAGGTGCAATCCAGGTGTTTCCTTTTTAGATACTTGTCCCATCACCCCTTTTGGCTCAGGTCTCTGGTGGTGAAGATAAGGTTGAAACCTAAAGGCGTCACTTCTTCATTAATGCGGCCAGAGAAGCAGGTGTAGAGCATTAAATGCGGTGATGGCAGCTTTTCCTTTGGCCACAGTCAATTCTTTCCCTTTATTCTTTATTCTCATTTTCTTAACTCCAGCATCAAAAAGAAAAAACCTTCATCATGGGCGTTATCCAACTATAAGAACATTCACATGGTCCTCGGCGACGCCTTGCCGAGGACTGGTTTGTCCTCGGACGTTATGTTTCTTAGTGTCTGGACATGCATGATACTTCTCTCTCTCTCGTGATCTTGTAGGTCGGACTGATTATGTCCTCGAATCATCTCAAGATGTAGTGTTAGGCTTCTTTTATTGTGAGGGCCTTTGGGCCGGCCAGATACGCGATTTGGGCCCATGGGTACCACAACTAGTTATCTTGAATATGAAGATCTTTTAACGCATTATTAATATGAAATAATTTTTTCCGTTTCTAATGGTGAGTGAAAGTGAAGTTCGAAACAAAAAAAAAAAAAACTAAAGTAATGAAGGGGGAAAAAAAAAAAACATTGTTACAAAAAGAAAAGTAAAAGAACTACTAGATTTAAAAGAATTTGGAACATGTGCGTTCAATGTTGAAAAAGATAACATTTACCAATAGAATAGAAGGGGAAGAAACCTCTTTATCTACCCTTCATATTAGAAAAGAATTATATGACAAAGACGAAAAAAAATTGAATTGGCAGTTAATCTCGAATCAAATACCATTGAGCTTAACATATTTTATTAGATACTAGTATGTAACCCATGCTACTGCACGGGAATGAATATAATTTAATAAAACAATGGAAATAAATATATTGCATTTTATTATTTAAGTGATACTATTGGTTTTGTTTTGTTTTTTGTTTTTGTTTTTTTATTAATCATAAGTTTAGTCATGTTTAAAAGACTTAGTTTATTCATGTTAATAAATCTTACCATTATGTAATTTTTTAACAAATATTTTTATCATAGAAAATTCTAAAGAAAGAATGCTACATAGACATATAAATATTCAATGTTGATTCATACACGGTACATATAACTATAATTAAGTTACTTTATCATAAACCATTTTTAGCAAAATATTTTAATTAAGTAAATGTGAATCTCATAACGTGTATTCCATAACAATATATAACAATAGAATAATGTGAATCTCATAAAAAAAATTTAATCAATTAAAAATCACTAATATTATGAGCATAAAACGTAAAGACAAACAAATAGGATAAGTGCTAATTGTATATATGATTTGCAAAATAGCTTGAGTTCATGTCTTCACCAATTGTATATAAGTCTGAGTTTTGATGAGTAAAGATCTAAGAAGATTGTGGTTCAATCTTGAGAAGATTCTCATATTTAATAATTAAAAAAAAAAAAAACTATACATCCCAAGTCTACATTTGCAGTAAACACTATATATCTCTTTAACACTCCAAAGAAAAGAAAAAAAAAAAAAAAAAGAGCCCATCATTAATCATATAAACCAAAAATTCTTGAGAGAAAGAGATTGAGAACATAGGACAAAAATAAGTAAATTTAATGAAAATAGAGAGTGAGAGCTAGATTATAAACCCCATAAAACTTGCAAACAAATAATAATAATAATAATAATAATAATAATAATAATAATAATAATAATAATAATAATAATAAATTATATCTAATTAACAATTACCTGGCATATGAAGCCTGTCTTTGTAAAGGAGATATATAATTGATCTACAAAACAGAGCGAGAGAAAGAGAGATTAGATTGAATTTTGCAGAGATGGAACGAAACCCAAAAAAAAATGTTGATTAAACATATTTAATAGAGAAGTAGAAATTGAATTTTGCAGAGAGAGAGAGAGAGAAGGTTTGGATGAATATGAGTAGTGGAGGCGTATTTTTTTTTTTTTTTGAGAAAAAATACATGAAATCAAAAAATTACAATGAGAATTTATGGAAAACCTCTTCTTATATAAGATATAGAAATACCCAAATAAATGCATCATTGATATCGAAAGATTCTTTTCAAATTCCTTATCAAATTTCATAACATTCATTGAACAATAGGAGAGTTGTATTGGAGATGGGGAGATGAACCTTGAAATATGCAGATGTGGGAAGATGAAACTTGAAACACGCAGATGTAATGAACCTTGAAATACGCAGGTATGGAAAAAAAAAAGAAAAAAGAATACATCGGAATTACAATTGATCCACTTAAATTTAGACAAATGAAACCACATGAATCTTGACACATGGCACAAAATTAGGATTCTAATTTAAAATTGCAATTGGAATTTCTCTCTGCTTCACCTATTATATATATAGATTAGATATAATATTTGATTTTGAAAGCCTAAAATTTTGATAGATCAATCTTGACAAACGGGCATGCCAACACAAAATCATGCTATACTTTGAACGCATTATTCGAATTCAAAACTTTAATTTTTGGGGATAAAATACAAAAATTATTTCTGAGATTTTGGGTTTAGTGTCAAGTAGTACCAAATTTTAAAAAAAATATCCAATATGCTCCTTAAACACAAGAGTCGCTTGAAACTAGTTAAAAATTCCTCTATTCCTGCTTCCTTGTCCATCTCTAGTTCCAATTTGTTTACCATTGACTACCTAGACACTCTCTTGTGATAGAATATTCATAATGTAACCATTGTGAGACTTATGATGTCAAGACAACTTGTTAGAAGGAAGTAGAAGACATATAAAAGTATAAAACTTTCAAATGGTGTTACGTATTGTTTCTTATCAGGGACCAAATTTAATATTTTTAACAAAGTTTTAGTAGTTCTTGGTATTAGCCCAAATCTTAGAGATGTATTTTGAATTTTACCTCTTTTTTATTTTAATTCAAAGTTAAAAGTTTTTCTGCATTTTTCTTAAAAAGCCTTTGTAGCGGTTGGTAGAAATATATGTATTGATAATAATAATTAGTGACAAATACCTTTTAGCATTTCTAAAGGTTCTTTCATGGATGTCTAAAGGACTATAACTTAAGTGCTTCATAAATTGACAAATACATACTATTTTATAAGTTAAGGTCGTATTTGTAATAGGCAAAAAAGAAAGGAAGAGAAAGAAATAGGAAGGAAAAGTTTTTGTTTCCTTTGATTGGTTCATACGAGAAAAGAGAAAATTGAGAAGGAAAATGAATAAGCCCGGGTCCGCTTTTGTTATCCGCTCAATTTAGACGGAAGTGGAGAAAAGCATAAAAATCAAGAAGAGAAGCTAGGTTATTTTATTTTATTTTATTTTATTTTTACTTTAAATGGCCTATAAATTACATTTTTTTTTTCCCATAAACGTTCATCACCTTTTCTATTTTATCAGGGCCTAAAAGATTTTTTTTTAAACATTAATTTTTCTTTCAATTTTCCTTTCCTTCACTGCTTCACAAACCAAAAAGAGAGGAAAGATAAATATATTTTTCTGTTAACTTTCTTATATCATTTCCTACTTATTCCAAACTTACACAAGGGAGCATTTTATTTTCCATTTCTTGACCTTTTTTTTTCCTTTCACTTTTCTTTTCTCTCCTCCCAACTTCAACCTAATCTTAGAGTTACTTTAAATTTATTCCATTGAATGATAGTTATCCACATATATTTTAATCACATAACCATTGAGTGTGAATTTGTGAATTAATTAAAAAAAGTTTTTTTTAATTTTATTTTAATTTTTTTTAAAAACAAACTAACTTTTAACTTTTTGTAACACATACATAAAAGGTATCAAAAACCATATATATATTTTTTATAAACATTACACAAATAATCTATTGGAAATAAGTATTCATTATCATATGTACACTCATTTTTTTTATTTTTTTTTTTATTTTTTTTTTTTTATCTTATGAACACTTTTAAATCTTCTAAAGAAGTCACATTTCTAGTAAATACCTAGTGTATTGGTCATCATGGGCGGCCCAACAAAATTGGAGGTCAAACTCGATCCTATCTTTTGTAGCATGCATTCCCATCCTTGTTGCAATTGATTCGGTAAGCTACATGTCCTAAGGCGATATATTTGAATGTGACATTTTCATTATCACTTAAATAATATTTAACTAGTATTTAATATCATAATCTATACTATTTACCCTTAAATCTTATGTTTAACAAGGAAAAAACTTGAGAACAATCTAGTTTTTTTATAACAAAAATCCATTTATTTTATTTTTATTTTGTAATATGCTTATTTATTTATTTATTTTTTTTTGTGGAAAAATTTTAAAGCTATAACAATTTTTACTATATACAAAAATCCCTTCAATATAGTAATGAATGTGATGGTCATTAGTAACACTTCAAGAAGATAATAAAAAAGTATTTGAATAAACAATGATAGATGTTTCTTAAAAAAAAGAAAATGATGTTAGAGATATTATAAATTTTACAATATGAGGCTTACAAAGATGTATTATCAATCATAAAAAATAATTCAAAAATGCATTTAATAAGTTGTTGGCATGCATAAATCATATTAATTGTCACATCAATTTATAAAGGTTTTGAAGTAAAATTATAGTATTTTTATTATTTTCCTATATAAATCATTTATTGTGATTAGTGACACATATATTTGTAAAACTTATATATTTAAAGTTGCATTATTTTTTAGTATTACTCAATTCTTTAAGGCTTCTTAATAGTAGAAAAAAAATATAAAGCTAATTTTTTCCCTATATCTTAATATAAATAAATAAATATATATATATATATATATTTAAATATATTAATTTTTGCCTCCAAATTTGGAGGCCTTCTAGTTATAGTCTTAGGCAATGGCCTAAGTGGCCTAGGCTTAGGGTGGGGAAAATTATTAGGTACTCTCGGAGTACCATAAATGCATACTCTTTCCTCTCACATGAATGATGGGTCTTACCATGAATTTAATTAGTGGGATCCACCATTCATGTGAGAGGAGGGAGTACGTATTTATGGTACTTCGGGAGTACACAATAATTTCCGTTAGGGTGGTCTTGTTGGTCATGTCATAAATAATACGGGAGAAAATTTTTGTCAAATTGTTTCTAGTTTTTTTTTTTCATGTCCTAGTGTCCAAGAATCAAGAATGATACAAAAGTTTTGGTAGAATTGAAAGTTCAATAATTGATTTGATAGTATACTCTGATACCAGTTGGGTTGGCTAATAAAGAACTGAAAAGAAGCAGACATCAGCAAATCCCCCTGAGAGTGCACGCCTTAGTGGAAGTACACCACCCTTTGTTTGTCTCACGTTGCTGCACATTCGTGGCACTCTTAGACCTATGAGACTTGCCGGTCACGTCATCCTAGGACCCAACAAACACTCAGTTATATATGAACGAGAAAATCTTTCACTCTGGCACACAGTCTATCAGAGTCTTGCATGCCCATCTTTTCTGGCAGAAAACCCCACAAAAGCTCCGCAATGCAATTTGTTGAATCCTCAAAGATTGGTATGACAACCTTGTTCTCACATTACTACTCCTCATTCATGTACCCAGGTACTGATTTTCTTCTGAAACCTGTTTTCGTACGTGGGCTTTCTGCTTCATTCAATTTGGTTTTGTTACTTGTCATGTTTATCTCATGGCTGTGCAAGAAATTCAAGGTGGTTAATAGTGAAGGTCCAAGCCAAAGGCTTAAGGAAACAAGGTGTTTGTACCTTAAACAGACTGTAATTTGTTGTCTCGGTGTTTCTCTGTTTAGTCTTGTCTTATGTTTATTGAATTACTGTTGGTATAGAAATGGTTGGTCTATTGAAGATTTAGTGACACTTGTGGATTTAGCTCTAAAAACACTTGCTTGGGGTGCAGTTAGTGTTTATTTGCGTACCCAATTGTTTAATTCAGGTGAACCAAAGTACCCATGTTTGTTGATTGTTTGGTGGGGTTTGTATCTCTTTACTTCTTGTTATGGTCTTGTTATAGATGTTCTTTATAGGAAACATGTCAATTTACCTGTTCACTATTTTGTTTCCGATGTTGTCTCTGTTGTCATGGGTTTGTTCTTCTGTTATGTTGGGCTTATTGGGAAAAATGAGGGTATAGGTGCACTAAAAGAACCTCTTTTGATTGTTGATTCTAATGCAAGTAACGAAGCAGAGTCAAATAAGTCTAAGGGCGGTGAAACTGTAACCCCTTATTCGAATGCTGGCTTTTTCAGTATTCTTACTTTCTCATGGATGGCTCCTTTAATTTCTCTTGGCAATCAGAAGACATTAGACCTTGAGGATGTTCCTCAACTTGCTCCTGGTGATAGTATAGTTGGGGCCTTTGCAAATTTTAGAAATAAGCTTGAGGCTGAGTGTGGAACAATTAATGGAGTCACCACAACGAAGCTAGCAAAGGCATTAATCTCCTCTGCATGGAAAGAGATTCTTTTGACAGCCTTTTTGGAGATTATGAAAACACTGGCTTCATATGTTGGACCATATCTGATCTACACTTTTGTTCAATACCTCAATGGACGGCGGGATTTCAGCCAAAATGAAGGCTATGTTCTGGTTTCAATGTTTTCTGCTGCAAAACTTGTGGAATGCCTCACACAGAGGCACAACTTCTTTAGGGTGCAGCAGATTGGAATTAGGATCCAGTCAGAATTGGTCACAATGATCTATATTAAAGAGATGACCCTTTCATGCCAGTCAAAGCAGGTCCACACCAGTGGAGAGATCATCAATCTAATGGCTATTGATGCTGAGAGGATAGGTAATTTCAGTTGGTATATGCATGATACTTGGATTGTTCTTGTTCAAGTTGCTATTGCATCATCGATTTTGTATAAAAATCTTGGGCTTGCTTCAATTGCGGCTTATGTTGCAGTCATACTTGCTTTGTTGGCTAATTTTCCTTTGGGAAGTTTACAAAAGAAATTTCAGGGCAAGATAATGGAATCCAAAGATAGAAGGATGAAGGCAACGTCTGAGATTTTAAGCAACATGAGGATTCTCAAGCTTCAAGGATGGGATATGAAGTTTCTATCTAAAATCATGGAGCTCAGGAAGTCTGAGGCAGGGTGGTTGAAGAAGTTTCTTTACACTTCTGCTATATCCTCATTTGTCTTCTCGGGTGCCTCCACATTTGTATTGGTGGTCACTTTTGGAGCTTGTATGTTGATGGGGATCCCACTGGAGTCAGGGAGGATCTTATCTGCAATTGCAACATTTGGGGTTCTTCAGGCGTCTATCAGTAACTTTCCAGGGACAATCTCAATGATAGTTCAAACTAAAGTGTCCCTTGATCGAATTGTATCTTTCCTTCGTCTTGATGACTTGCAGTCTGATGTTATAGAGAGGCTTCCAAGAGGTAGTTCTGATACAACAATAGAGATTATTGACGGGAATTTCTCTTGGGATTTATCTTCCTCTAATCCAACATTAAAAGATATTACTTTGGAAGTGAAACAAGGCATGAGGGTTGCTATTTGTGGGACTATTGGCTCAGGCAAGTCAAGTTTGCTTTCCTGTATACTGGGAGAAGTACCCAAGATATCCGGGACCGTTAAGTTGTGTGGGACAAAGGCCTATGTTGCTCAGTCTCCTTGGATACAAAGTGGCAAGATTGAAGAGAACATATTGTTTGGTAAAGAGATGGAAAGGGAAAAGTATGAGAGGGTACTTGAAGCATGTTCCTTGAAGAAGGATCTGGAAATTCTATCATTTGGGGATCAGACTGTCATTGGTGAGAGAGGAATCAATTTGAGTGGCGGGCAGAAGCAAAGAGTCCAAATTGCACGTGCTCTATATCAAGATGCTGATATCTATTTGTTTGATGATCCATTTAGTGCTGTGGATGCTCATACAGGATCCCACCTCTTTAAGGTAATTACTAATTCATTTGCCAATTTTAATTCTTTTAAATTTGGTGTAAATTGAATTTCTTTTTTTGATTTGTCAAGCACTTAATATTTTTTTGGTAGTTGTTGCATTAACTCCTTTTGGTGTATATTTACTTGATAACCAAATGGTAGGAATGTTTGCTGGGACTTTTGAGTTCAAAAACAGTGGTTTATGTTACTCATCAAGTGGAGTTCTTACCTGCTGCTGATCTTATCTTGGTGAGCCATTCACATTTAGTTTCTTTTTGTCTTTTTCTTTTTGAACTCAAGCTTATGGATAGATTTTCAACTGCTAACTACCTAGAACTCAACTTGTTGTAAGGTCATGAAAGAAGGAAGGATTACTCAAGCAGGAAAGTACAATGACATTCTTAATTCAGGAACTGATTTTATGGAACTTGTAGGAGCGCATAAGAAAGCTCTGTTGGCACTTGATTCTACAGGGGCTGGGTTAGTTTCTAGAAGTATTAGTACGAGCAAGGAAATTGGTAATGTGGTGGTTGTGCAGAACCAAGAGAATGAAGATACTCAAAATGCAAAAGTAGATGACAAAGTTTTGTCAAAAGGACAGATTATCCAAGAAGAAGAGAGAGAGAAAGGAAAAGTTGGATTTTCAGTCTATTGGAAATATATCACTATGGTGTATGGAGGAACTCTTGTGCCATTTATATTGCTAGCACAAGTACTCTTTCAGCTACTTCAAATTGGAAGCAATTATTGGATAGCCTGGGCAACTTCTGTCTCACAGGGCATGAAGCCTGATGTTGGTAGCTCCACTCTAATGATTGTTTATGTTTCTTTGGCCATTGGAAGTTCTTTCTGCATCCTTGTGAGAACCATGCTTGTTGCAACAGCTGGATTTATGGCTGCCAATCAATTATTCAATAAAATGCACTTATGCATTTTTCGTTCTCCCATGTCTTTTTTTGATGCCACTCCAAGTGGCCGAATCCTCAATCGCGTAAGTGTAAATAATGTGTATCCTTTTTTTCCATAGTTTGTAATTCTCTCTCTTTTCAATTTGAGCAGTTCTTCTCTCTCTCTCTCTCTCGCACACATACATTCTTTCAGATAAACACAATGGGGTACAGAAATTTCTAAAATAATTTTTTGTTATTGCAGGTTTCTACAGACCAAAGTGTAGTGGATTTGAGTGTTCCATTTCAAGTTGGGGCATTTGCCTTTTCAACAATCCAGCTATTTGGGATTATTGCAGTTATGTCTCAGGTTGCATGGCAGGTTTTCATCATTTTTATCCCAGTGAGTGCAACCTGTATCTGGTATCAGGTATACCATCTGACTTCGACATAATGTTGTCTTACATTTATGCTGAAAATGGCTTAATCACTTGACATTTAGGGTGACATAAATGATCTCACTATATGTTCTTTACACCGCATTCTTTACATTTTAGGCTTGTACAAGCTACAAGCTCTCCAAGATTAAATGTCAAACCTTTTTAGAGTTTTTCTGTCTTATTGGAAATAAAAATTCACTGAATTTCTAGATATATGAATACTTGTTGAATAATGTTTTTGTTAGAATATTATGGTTATATGATTAAATCAACCATTTTCCAACGGCTGAAACTTTTGGGATAGTCAGTAATATATTAGTTTTTTCTAGAGATAGATGTTTGCCAACTTGCAAGATGAATGTAGTGTACTTTTCTGTGCCCTTTTTGCCCTTTAATTTCTAGAAATTTCTGTTAGAACTATGGAAGAGCCACTAAGATATGCATCCATCATACCTAAATTCCATGGTAATCTTACATTGTAATCCTATCACTTTTATGTGGAGAGAGGTGTTCTCACAAATGTATAATTATGCAGAAATATTACATACCTTCAGCACGAGAACTAGCAAGATTTGTTGGAGTATGCAAAGCTCCAGTGATACAACATTTTGCTGAAACAATTTCAGGCTCAATAACTATTAGAAGCTTTGATGAAGAATCAAGATTTAGGGACACAAATATGAAACTGATGGATGCTTATTCTCGGCCAAGGTTCAATATTGCAAGTGCAAGGGAATGGTTGTGCTTGCGCTTGGATATGTTATCTTTTATTGCTTTTCTCTTCCTCTTAGTTTTCTTGATCTCTATTCCAGAAGGAGTCATTGATCCGGGTAAATAATACCCATTTGGTGTCTTACTAACAGTTCTACTTGCGCTGCTTGATTTAAATTGCTAAAGGAGCTCAAATATAAATTTTTTTCCTTTTGTCCTGAAGGCATTGCAGGCTTAGCTGTGGCATATGGACTTAACCTAAACATGTTACAAGCCTGGGTAATTTTGATTCTTTGCCAAATGGAGAACAAAATTATATCAGTAGAGAGAATTCTTCAATACACCTGTATCCCAAGTGAGCCACCTCTTGTGATAAAAGAGAATCAGCCAAATCATTCTTGGCCATCAAATGGAGAAGTTGATATTCGGGATCTGCAGGTGAGTTCTTGTTCACTACCTCAAAGCTGAGATATTATATGTAGGGTCATTACTGGTAAAGATTTTAATTCAATATACATTAAGAAATGCTAATGGGAGTAATATAGGTACGGTATGCCCCACACATGCCACTGGTATTGCAAGGTATCACATGCACTTTCCCTGGAGGAATGAAAACTGGCATTGTAGGGAGAACTGGCAGTGGTAAATCAACTCTCACACAAGCACTTTTCCGGATTGTTGAACCTACTGCTGGTCAGATAAAGATAGATGGCATCAACATTTCCTTGATTGGATTGCATGATTTGCGATCTAGACTAAGCATTATCCCTCAGGATCCAACCATGTTTGAAGGGACTGTAAGAAGCAACCTGGATCCACTTGAAGAGTGCGCAGATGAACAAATTTGGGAGGTAAGTTGATTTCTTCATTGGTATTTGAAATTATTCTCTCTTTGGTACATTTTCCTCATAGATCACACACGCACCACCTGCTTATGTTATTTTATTTTGCTGTTAATTTTTCTGCTTTAACTGCTTTAGGTTCTGGAAAAGTGTCAACTTGGAGATGAAGTTAGAAAGAGAGAAGGAAAATTAGATTCCACAGGTTTGTGTTTTCAGCTTCTTGTGTGGGATATTTGAAAACCATGTAATGGAAAAATACTACTCATATTCTTATGGATGCTGCAGTTAGTGAGAATGGAGAGAATTGGAGTGTGGGCCAGAGGCAGTTAATCTGCCTTGGCCGTGTGCTGCTCAAGAAAAAAAAGATATTGGTGCTTGATGAAGCTACATCATCTGTTGATACTGCTACAGATACTCTGATCCAGCAAATCCTCAGGCAACATTTTTTCAACTGTACAGTCATTACCATTGCACATCGGATAACTTCTGTTCTTGATAGTGACATGGTTCTGCTTCTAAACAATGGTTAGTATGATCGTGCTTAATTTATCTTAATCCTATAGTTTCTGCTCCCGCAGTTCTTTCATGTTTAGAATGAGTTCATTGTAATCCAATGGCTTAGCAGGTTTCTCTCAATCTTGGTGTAGGGCTTATTGAGGAATATGATTCTCCAACAAGATTGCTAGAAAACAAGTCATCATCGTTTTCCCAACTTGTAGCGGAGTACACTATGAGATCAAATTCGAGTTTTGAAAAGTTAAGCAATGATCTTAGGAGTTACTTGTAAGTGGAGGAAAGTTTGAGTCAACTGAATTGTCAGTTGAAATCAATTAGAAGCTTAAGAAACAGAAATCAACAAATAATCTTTACATATTTTGCAGGCCGTCTGATGTATGAGCATAATTGATGTATCATCTGTCATATATTGGTGAAAGTAATTGTAGGTTGTGATATGTGAGTAATCTTACATTGGATGTAAAAATTGAAAAAAAAAAAAAAAAAAAAAAAAACTATGTTTTCAGCGGCTTGCTTGAGTGAGCTTGAGGGTCGCTAAGGCAAAGCTATAGTACATTGAGAGTGTTGATTGGGAAACAGAGAATGCAAATCGATACTTTAGTGAGCTCACTCAGCGAGTTTTGGCTCTTGAGCAGATGACAGGCGTGCACATGTGGGCTTAAGCCTAAGGTCACTCGATGGTTACTTGAGGTTCGCTTGAGCGAGGTAATAAAGCATACTTGAGCGAAGCGAGATAGTTGCAAAAACAATTTTCTACAAAATTTTGCAGTAGAAACGATAGTGAGACAGTTAAGACAGCCAAAGCAACATTTTAAGAGGCTTTACAGTGTTTGCATGACTTTCTTAGTGTGTCTTTTGAAAGGCAACTTTTCATTGTTTATTAATAAGGGTTCATATTTATATCTATAGGTTAGTAAAAGCTGAAATGTAGTGATTAATGCTGCTACTCTTATGTTGTGCTAAATCAGCCGTCACGTCATTTATTTTTTTTCTTTTAATATAATGTGTCCTATAATTTTAAAATAGTTTTTACAAGTTTCCGCCTTATCAATGCAGCCCATTACTTATTTTTTTACTCCCACTATTACTCTATAATAAATCAAACCTACAACTTATTTATTTACTTTCACTATCACCCTATAATAAATTCAGCCCTTCTCTTATTTACTTAGTTCCACTATCAAATCCAACCCAAAGCTTTTTCAGTTCAGTTTTAAGGTTTTGTGTGAGCCTTTTCAGCTTAAAGGAAAGGAAAATAAATAAATAAATAATAAACAACAACAACAACGTTGAAGCCTTTCAATCTTTAGGTTTTTTTTTTTTTTTTTTTTTTCAATTTTTCTATAATTGTTTTTAACATTTATTTTTTTTAATATTTACACTTTTCCAGACCTTTCTCTCTCTCTCTTACCATTTCATCTCCCCACTACTTCTTCAATCTTTATCCCTTCCTTACCTTTTCATCTCCCCACTACCTTCTACTTAATATCATTCTTTCTCATTCCCTTCATCTTTCTTTATTTTTGTCTCTTCTTATTCACATCCTCTTACTATAAATTTGTCACTATCTCTTCTATTCTATGCATAGTTTTCTTTCACACCAAAAAAAAAAAAAAAAATGGTTCTCTCTCTCTCTAAATTTTTTGGTGGATTTTTTTTTTCTTGCATCTCTACTCTAGGTTGATAATTTTTTATATTCTTTAAAATTCTATTTTGGGTTAATACAATTTAGTTTTGTTTTTTAAATTGTTGTTGTTTTTTTTTTTTTAATTTTTTTATTCTCTTTGATTGTTAAATGTTATCCTATTGCGTTCTAAAGATTAAATATATCATATAAAAATATAATATTATTCTATTACATATCATGATTGGGATAATTTGATATTTATTTTGTTACATATCATGATTTTTTATAGTGCTCAATTTAGATGCTAAACTATGAGACTTTACTAATTTCTGTTTATTTTCTAATCCTTTGTGGTGGATAAAGTACTCTTAATAGTTTTATTAGAAGTACTCTATAATGTCATTCATTTAAAGAAAAGCAAAGGTTAGCCAAATGAAAATAATTGGATAGGTGAAAAATTTTAACTTTTGCAATTTTATTTTAATTATTATTATTTTATAACAATGCATGTATATAAATTTAATTCATAGATTTTGCTAATAATTGCTTATTTGATAATATGTTTTGGGTGGCCGAAATTATAATTTCTACAAATAAAATAACCATAATAGATTATCAAAAACAAAATTTTATTTTAATATTGGTTCAATTAATCATTGTTAAGTTTTATTAATTTTTTTTAGTTTATGTTTTTTTGGTGTTTTGGATTGTTCATACATTACATTTATGATTTTTCTTATAATAAATAAAAATATAATTACGAAATACATTACTCATTATTAGATTAGTTTAAATTGTAAATAATAATAATAATAATAAAACCACCATAAAAATAATTATTACGCGCAACGCGCGGGTTCATGGCTAGTTTATGTAATTAGAGAGTAATAATAATTTTTTCTCTAACGCTTACGTAAAGCACAAACATATTTTGTGGGTGTGATACATTATAAGAGAGAAATTCACTAGATACTCCAAGATTGCTACTTGTAGAATTTGGGTTTGGTTGTATCCTGAAGGTGATTTGCCTTGAACCTTATAGAAAACTCAATCGAGTATGGGTAAATATCATCTTTAAGATGGCGAATTTGTTCATGCCTCAAAACCTACTTCATCCTGTTAGAAATATGTGGTTAAATGATTAAATTTATCATATTCTAATAGCTTAAACTTTTCGGACAATTGATAATTTAACATGGTATATATCAAAGTATGAAATCCTGAGTTTAATCTTTGTGTCCTCCACTCTACCTCACATTTAAATTCCCACGTGTTGGGTCTCACCTATTAAAAGGTAGCTTTGACCCACATGTCAGAGCATGAGATCTTGAGTGACCAACACGTGAGGGAGAGTGTTAGAATTATGTGGTTAAATGATTAAATTTACATATCCCAATAGCTTAAGTTTTAGAGACAATTGGTAATTTAACACATTCTCTGCTTTTCCATTGGTTTTCCCCAAAATCACCAACAAGTTTGAGACGATATTTACGAAGAGATGGAAAAAGGATTTAGAGGGGCTTCTAAAGTGATGATCAAGACTTGCAAATCTCGATAGATTCAAAGAAACGAACATTCAATGGAATAAGATTCAAAGGAACAAATTTCGTTTGTTTGCAAGACAAGGTGATGCTTCTTTCGTATTGTTGCATAGAAAGCAAGGTCTATGATTGTAGATATTAGGTACAAATTTTATAATTTAAAAGCAACTTGATTTTGAAATTGATAGATGATGTTTATATGTTAGAATTATTGCATGAATGTTTAGTTTATGTTCAAAGTAAGGAATACATGACATAGAAACATTCTAAAGGTCGTACATAGTGTACAAACCTCTTACTTTTTGTGGGGTTTGAGAGAGATCAAAGTATGCAGCCTACCATGTGTTAATTTATTGAAAAAATAGCCATTAAATTCACTGAGTGTAGAAAGAATCAAAAGAATAGGGATAGAGGAATAAAAAAAGGGAAAGGAATAGTAGCGATGCAAGTGTGGCAAATGCTATTGATGAATTAAGCCATGTTAAATTTTGCGTGTATCATCATCATTCATCATAATGTGTATGGTTGTTTGATATGTAACTTAGGGTGAGTTTGGTTGAGCTTTTTGAAAAAGTGCATATTGAAAAAGTTGAGTTTTCAAAAAGTGCATAATGAAAAAGCTGAGTTTTAAAAAGCTGACTGTTTGGTAAAAGCTGTTAAAAAGTGCTTTTTGAAAAAGTTGAGTGTTTGGCTAGCACTTGTAAAAGTGGTAGTTTGAGGGATAAATTACCAAAAAGGACAACGTATATAGAAGGGAGTTTATTTCATACTTTTTTTTTTGGATGTGAGTTTATTTCATAATAATAATAATAATAATAATAATAATAATAATAATAATAATATTATTATTATTATTATTATTATTATTATTATTATTATTATTATTGGTATTATTTTAATAATCTTTGGGCAATTTTTCTTTGTTAGTGTAATAATTATTTGTTTGGGCAATAATAATTAAATCTAAATAATTTCCATCATCATGAAGCAGAAAATGAAAATGTAAAAAGATGATAAAATATACACCAATAATCCAAGTTTAATAAATTGTACTACATAAAAATGTAAAAAGATATAAAATACACATTTTCACATTTTTCCCATCCCCATACATAGACCTTTCTTAGATACAACTCTCTTCAAAATAGAAAATCAATACTTTATTTTCACATTTCAATTTACAGTTGCATAAAATACAAATCAAAACTCACAGCTTAGATCACAGCAAAACTCACAACTTAGATCACTCTCCAATTATGAAACACGCTGGAATGCCTTCTCAAACTCCAAAGTTTGAACTCGCAGATTTAGATCACCTTGCTCCTGTATTAAAAGGAGAACAGAACATCAAAATGAAAGTCACGTCAACAAAACATATATCAAAAAAACATAATCAACAAAAACCACAAAACCAACCCAAATAACTCAAGCTACTACTCAATAATGTTCAACAACAAACAACAACAAACTAAACTATTATACCACATTTGCCACTTGATTACATTAAATGAGAAATGGAGCCAAGGTATACAACTGAAAATGATTGCATGTAGGTCATAGGTAGTGCACTAGCTGCACACCAGTGCAGTAGGTAGTGCAGTGTGTGCACTTCCTGCTGCATTGGTGTGCAGCTTGGGCTGCACTGGTGTGCAGCAGCTAGTGCTCTGGTGTGCAGCTTGGGCTGCACTGGTGTGCAGCTTGGGCTGCACTGGTGTGCAGCAACTAGTGCACTACCTGCTGCACACCCCATTTTACCTGCATTAGTAGTGGCTTAAGAGTAGCTTTTTGATTCACAAAGCTATTCACAAAATGAATTTTCCTCTAGAGTCTAGACACACATTTGAATTCACAAAGCTATTCACAAAGCTATTCACAAAATGAATTCACAAAGCTATTCACAAAATGAATTTTCTATTCACAAACAATATCACAAAATGAATTTTCCTCTAGACACACATTTGCACTTGTCATAAATTGGATGAAATTCCTAGAGCAACAATCTATAGCTGGTGTCAGTAGACTTAGGAGTAGCTTTTTGATGGGGTAGTTACTGCATTGTGTTAGGAAATGGATAGTGTAATATAATGAAACCCATTGCATTAAAGTTATCAACAAAATTCTCATACACATCATGAATCTCAACAAAATTCTCATACAATTAGGCCTTTCAATTGCATGTCACAGACGCAGGGATCCAACTGAATCAAAGCAACAAGTATAGAGCATCCACCAAATTAAAAAAAAAAAAAAAAAAACTCCGATCAGTGTTTTTAGACAGAGCATCCAAAAAAAAAAAATAATAATAATAAAAAAAAATAAAAATTCGGATCAGTGTTAACAGAGCATCCACAAAATTAAAAAAAAAAAAAAATTACAAACCATGTACTCACAAAATTTTTTCAGTACCCGACAAAAAAAAAAAAAAAAATCGGATCAGTGATGGTACCTGGTGGTTTTGGGTAGCAGATCGGTGTTGCTTGGTGGTTTTGGGTAGCAAATCGGATCGGTGTTGCAGATCGGATCGGTGTTGCGGATCGGGTAGCAGATCGGAAACCTTCAAATAAAATCACAGAGGAAAAAACGAAAAAATTACAGAGGACCATTTGAGAAGATGAAGAAAGAAGAAGAAGAGGAAGAACACTTACGTTAGAGGCTTGGGCTGCACTGGTGCGTGAGAGAGTGAAATGAGAGAGCACTCTGGTGCGTGAGAGAGAAATGAGAGAGCTAGTGCGTGAGAGGCGTGAGAGAGGAAATGAGAGAGCTGAAGGGCAAATTCGTCAATCCATGGCTCTTTCAACGGATCTATTATAAAAGCCCAGTGGCTTTTGTATTGTGGACCGAAAGTGGAGCATAAGTGTTCTGCGCGTTTTGGCTGTGGAACAAAAGCTGACTTTTTAACAAAAGTTGGCTTTTGGGTCTAACCAAACACATATTGCAGCCCAATTTTTTCAAAAAGCCAACGTTTGGGTCCAAAAAGTGGAACCAAACGGGCACTTAATTCTATTGCAACATTGCATGTGTGCAATGATAAAATATAATTCTAAGCAAAGTACTTGCGTGTAAAGTTTGATTCATCGTACGCACTATGAAGAGTTCATATGTTATACATTTTGTAGTTTAGTTCATTAGTGGAACTTGAAGAGTTCAATTATAAGGTGGCATGCATCAAAACTGGAGTTGATCTCATGCTGAAGTGTTGAATGCGTAGGCCATTGAGCCCTGTAGCAGTCTTCTATAAAGTCCAATCGTCCCAAAGTGGCTAATAAGGAAAGGCTCCACCTACGGACGAAATCTTCAAGGCAGTTTTTGGGGGGGGGGGGGGGGGGGGGGGGGGGGGGGGGGGGGGGACGTGGCAGGAGAAATTATAAGGATAAAATGTTATGCCGCGTTCAAGCTCTGCAAAGTTGGTGAAAAAATTATTTCTTTAGAATGAGTAAGGATAGAAAGGAAAAGGAGAGAGCATTTTTTGAGAATGGAAGCATGGTACTGCAAAAGCTGATTGCCTAGCGTAATAGCGAGTCCATTCCCATTCGTAGCTTCTCTGATGAAGAGCTCAAGCGGGCAACCAACAACTATGATGCTCGTCTTGTTATAGTCCATAATGAGTTGTACTGGAAATGGTACAAGGGTTCTCTTGACGGCCGACTCGTTTCCATTAGGAAATTTGAAGGTGGTGTACACATTACAGAAGGCCGGGAATTGTCCAACTATGTCACCAATGATCAAGTGATTTCTGCAAAGATGAGCACTCACAACAATGTACTAAAGCTTATAGGGTGCTGCCTTGACACTCGACCTCCCATTTAGTAAATGAATTTGCTGCGAATGGTAGCCTTGCCAATCAAATTCAGGGCTCTCGTGGCAGTCAACAACATCAGCCCTTAGCATGGGCAAGCAAGTTAAAGATTGCAAGGGAGATCGCTCATGTAATATCATATCTCTGTACTGTATTCCCTAGACCCCTCATCCTCAGGGATAGATAGGCTGAATATCTTCTTAGATCAGCATGATGTTGCCAAGTTATCCAACTTCGAATGTTCTATATCAGTCCCTAAAGGTGAAACTCATGTTCAAGTTGATATCTTGTCTTGGTGTGTAGGGTACATGTTCCCCGAGTATTTTGCTGCAGGTATGGTAACGGAGAAAGCTGATATTTATAGCTTTGGCAAACTTCTTTTAGAAATTGTAACAGGACAGAATTTAAATGATTTTACCCAATCGAATTATGGAGAATGTGTGGACTCCTCCAAACCAAAAAAAAAGAGTGTATTGGATTAGTAGTATGTATGCAAAATGGTGCTCAGGGTCTTGCCATCTTGGCAGGTGAAGGGAGAGCTAGTACTATAGAGCAACAATCAATCAATATATATATATATATATATAAAAGCAGAGACACTCAATATTTTTTAATTGTGAGAGTTAGATTACATTATCTTCGTATATTCTTCATGCTTGCAAAATTTCAAGGTGATTAAAAATTAATAGCCATGTCATCAATCAGTTGTTAAAATTCAAATTTTGTAGTTCAAAATAATGCATAAAAGATAAGTTTATAGATCAAATAGTAAACAATTTCCGATGGATATGAAAATTGGTATACATGTTAAGAACATATAAAACATGTAATTTAACGGTTGGATTTTCAAAATATTAATTCAATAACATTTAACATTTTTTACCTTTTTTGATTAAGTTTTTATAACCGTTACCCAATAGATCATAGTAACTCATTTTTACTATTATATAAATTTAGTATTTTTTACCTCTTTTTATTATGTTTTTTTTACTGTTACCCAATAGATCATAGTAACTTCTTTTTACTGTCCTGTCACGTGACACTCTAATATTGTATTTAACATTTTTTACCTTTTTTCATTAAGTTTTTTTAACCGTTACCCGTTAGATTATAGTAACTTATTTTTACTATTATATAAATTTAGCATTTTTTTATCTCTTTTTATTAATTTTTTTTTACTGTTACCCAATAGATCATAGTAATTTCTTTTTACTATTATATAAAATATGGGTTGTTCTTGACAATTAGACCCATTAGGCCAAAATTAATTCACAATAAAATAAACTACCTTTTAAAAGTAGACCAAATCTTATGAAAAATTCAAGCCAGTTCTTACCTTACATATTATGACCCAAGTTTGATCATTCCCACGTGTAAATCAAAACAAAAACTCTTACCCTCATGTCTTCATTTTTTCCCAATTTCAATTTAATATGCTTTTGTCTATTAATAATGTTCTATGCAATTTATGCAGGCAAATTCTCTATCATCGACCAGTGCAACAAAAATATATATAAATCTTAAGATCCTTGAGGTTGCTGAAATAATTGACAAGTGCATATTTCTAGAATTATAATAACAAAAAAGTCTAATAAATATCATATACTATCTTACAAAATGCCATTAACTTAATATTTTCTTTAAAAAATTCAATGATAGGAATGGTAAAAAACATGATCCAATACAAAAAATACCAAAAATACATGCAAAAAAAATTTAATAGGAGGATTTATCTTTAAATATCATGAAGACAATAGTAAAGATAAAATGCATAGAATGAGATTCTACGAAATAGGTTTGTTAATCATTTCAAGTTATACTCATCATTTACGTAAAAAAAATCATACATCATATTATTTACATTAAAAAAATAATACATATTAATTTTAAAGCTCATTGCAAGATATGAATTGCTAGAGTATTGCAATAATAAGTACTATTGATACAACAATAGGTTGGTATTACATTTTATGCGTACTTTGTGAAAGGAATGTCAAACCGCAAGCAAAATCATTTTGGTATGCAAAATGTGAAACAAAAATAAATCTTTCTATCCCAAAGTTAAAGGCACTCACATTAACTACATACTCACCGAATATTTATAATATATTTATCTCACTATAACTACTATATATATACAATTGCAAACTACTTCAAATGCATGATTCAAATTGAAGTTTTTGATGCAACTATCAAAACCTTGTGATATTTGATTGAGATGCCAAGAAAATTCTAATTGAATCTACAAGATATTTTGTTGAAAAATAAAATGAGGTACAACTTATTTAAATTATTGTAAAAATATTGATATTGGAGAACGAATTCCATGTGATTTGAAAAAACAAATTAGGAAAAAAATGGATTTCTCTACTTCATTTGAATGAATTCAATCTAAAGGATAGTTTTGAAAATTACATAGTTGCTAAGATTTTTGATGGACCTTCAAATGATAAAAAGGTATGGAAAAAAAAAATACACAATTCAATATGCTATATTAATTCTTTTTGCTGCACTATTACAAAATTAACAAAAATAAAAATATTTACAAAAAATTGTAACATTATTGAAATTTAATACAAATGCAAATACTATGAAAAATCTTAACGACAAAGCCTAAACTTTGTAAGATCCAATTAAGAATCTCTCAATGCCAATTCATTAGTGATTAACACAAATGATGCAACAAAAGAAAAAAAAAATGACGAAAGCTCAAAAATTGAACAAATATGGATGGACTAAACTTCAAATGTTGAAGATAAAGAAACTGATGATGACAACAAGTATCACCATACCTTAATAACAAATATTGAAGAAACAAAAACAAAAACAAAAAAAGATTTCGTAATGAAGCTTTTTATTACATCATATAATAAAAATCAATAATATAGAATGAATTAATATGCTTTTATTAACATACAATATTACTCCAAGTGGTTTTAATTTTTGCCCATTACTTGAACAAAATAATTATAATAGATATATGCAAGCAATTTATAATTGTTACTTTTTATGATGAACTCATTACTAACAAAGTTTTGTAATAAATAAGCTATAATATATGTCTAATATTTTTGAAAAATAAATTTACATAAAACATTACAATAATATCCGTGCATCGCACGAGAAACTTATTAGTTACAAGAAGTGGTAGACCTTGCCTTCACATGTAGAAAAAGAGACTCGGAGATAAGAGCAACTATGGTAGATGTTACCAAAGAACTCATGTGGATTGAGAGGCTCGTCTTATAATCATTTTTTTTAATCATCATTTTTCAATTAGTCGCATGCCTCTATATATCTTTATCTATATATATATATATATATTTATCTTATTATTTTTGATGTTATTTTTGGAGAAACAATGAGGAAAATAGGTTGTTGGTAAGTGTAAAGTTGTTATTTACAATTATTTTGTGTTGGCTTTAATTCCGTGCCAAATTTGATTGTAATTCTATTCAATCATTTTTTTCCCTATATTTATGTGAGATTTTATTGTGAGAGTTGTGTCTAAGAAAGAGTATGAAGACTCAAGCTCTTATTGAAGACCAAGTGGATTTCGTGAGAAGATTCGTGAGAAGCTATTCCGCAAAGTAAGCCATGTGCAGAGCATATAATTGGAATGCGAAGAGTCGTGAAAGCTGGAGTTTTCGTGAGTAATTCGTGGGTAAAGCCTTCCCGCAAAATACCAGCAAAACATTCTGTTTTGCTATTTTGTCATATATGCTCCACCATGTCTTCACCCACATTATATATACCCTCATTACTCACACATTGTAAGGAGTACTTTTCAGAGAGAAAACCCTAGAAATTATCCTTGAGAGTTAGAAATTGTTATACCCACAATTATCTATACAATCCTTTGTGGTTTTTCTTTACTCCTACTTCTCCATATCCAAATCCTTGAGAGGTTGATAGCTCAAACACTTACCACACCTAATCTGAGTATTAAGTGAGGTTTTGGTGCTGTTGGGAAGCATTGGAAGAAGCCAATCATTGGTGGATGCAATCAGGTTGAATTGCATGATTCGGGAAAGCTAGAGAAGGCGCTTCATCAAGTCAATTGGTAGCAAGAGCTTAGAGGGCTAAAGTATATGGGGTAGATTAGGCTTGGAGGGTCATTTGTTATTTGTTTACTCCAACTGATTCTCTAATGGATCAATTTACCTCTTGGAGGGCGACGAAGAGGTTTTTCGCCGAGTTCTTCAGTTTCCTCTTTGATAACACGTCTTGGTGTTGTCTTATGTTTGCATCCTTCTTCCTTACTTTTTTAACTTTCATTTTATTGTTGATATTTGATGTATATGACTTAGAGTAGTTTTATCTTTTGTTCGCTTGCATTTACTCTTATTCCGCACTTAGTTTAAATTAGAGTAAAAGCAACTGAGTCGTAGCTTTTAATTGGGGGTCTAAACAAGCTCTTGTGTATTCGCACAAAGTCGAGCTTTCAATAAGGGTCCAGATCAGCACAATTCATACCCAAACCCGAACACAATGAAGCTTGATACTGAGATATTCAAGTTGAATCCATGCCATAATATTGATCTATATTTCAACCATTCACACCTGTTTACATTTTCAAAGGCTTAATGAGACAATGACATGCATACAATTCTACATGGAAATCATCAGGCACTTTCTCCATATAGCGCTTATATTCAATACTTACTCCATACTGCAGTCATATTTTCAACGACAATTAGAATCTTGATAAACATATATTAGACAAAAATTAGCAAGAAGTCCAGAGAGTAAAATTTACTTCCAATTGCAAATTCATGATCAATTGACAATTAAACTCCATTTAATAATCTTGTCTATGTTATTTCTCAATTATTAACCACTTAAGAAAGGCTTCACCAAATATAGTTTTCACTAGATGCCCAACTGTTGTTGCCCAACTGATGTTGTAAAAGCTTCAAAAAAACAAACACGTTGCTTTTTGAATGGAAAAAAAAAAAAAACTAAACACATTAGCTTCTGAATAGTAAAAAGAAACCCCAGGGCGGCTAGGAAAATGGCCAGAAACCCTAATTTGAGCTAATCACATAATTAGGTGTCAAAATAGTTATTTTTGCCAAAAATAGCAAAATTGAGATAATTGCAAAAATTGAAAATGTTGTCTCTAGGAGACGTCCCAAAAGAGACCTGACCTTATTCTGACTTTTGAAATAAAATTTATTAAGGAAAAACAAATATTACTAAAAATGTCAAAAACCTTGTTTTTGGGGCCTTAATGAAGGAATTTGCCTAAATTTGAAAGACCCTCGAATAATCTTGAGTTTGGTTTAGAATGTCGTTTCTCTTCAACTTACCAAATTTCTTACACTTCTAACATCGTCACTCTGATGGCCTCTACCGGCACCTCCTTTGATCTTGCACTATGATTTCAAGTGCCTTTGTGGCTTTAGAAAGACCTGTGCCATCGGTTCTACATCACTAACTCTAGCATGTCTAAAATGTTTAAGGAATTAATTTTCTCCTTTCTTATGAAAGTATTTACCAAATCCAGTGAAGTTCAAAGTCTGAGAAGCATTACCTCTTTTGTCAAATGGAGGGAAAGTTGAGACCCACAAATGCTGGTCATAAAAAATCATCCATCGTTATTCCTTAACACTTTTCCTCTTTTTACCTACTCTCCTTCAACTCAATTTTCATATCATATACCAATATGTTGGTCCTTGGTTTTGGCACCATGCCTTTTAATGTTGAAAACTCGAATTTGTGTAAATATACAAGAGCTTGTTCAGACCCCCAATTAAAAATTGTGGCTAGATTAGTTTTACTCTAACTTAAACTAAGCGCGAAATAAGAGTAAATGAGTGCAAACAACCAATAACACTACCCTAAGCCATATTCATCTATTATCAACAATAAAAGGAAAGCTTAAGAGTAGGGAAGAGAAATGCAAACGCAAGATAACACCAAGACGTGTTATCGAAGAGGAAATCGAAAACTTAGTGAAAAACCTCTCTATAACCCTCCAAGTCGAAATCGATCCACTAGAGAATAAAGTTGGAGTACCTAAATAACAAAAGACCCTCCAATCCTAGTCTATCTCATGTACTTGAGCCCTCCAAGCTCCTGCTACCAACTGACTTCCCAGAGCCTTGTCTTCTCTAACTTTCTAGATCTTGCAATTCAGCCCGATTGCATCTGCCAATGAATGGCTCATTTCCAATACTTTCCAATAGCACCAAAATCTCACTTGACACTCAGAATGGGTGTGGCAAGTGTTTGGGCTATCAACTTGTCAAGGATGTAGAGATGGAGAGGTAGAAGTTGAGGAAAACTACAAAGAAATGTGTAGATGATTGTGGGTATAATAATTTCTAACTCTCAAGTGTATTTTCTTGGGTTTTCTCTCTAAAAAACACTCCTTTACAATTTGTGGGTAATGAGAGTATATATAGTGTGGGTAAAGACTTGGTAAAGCAAAATCTTACTTTTTGCCAAAAAAAAAGAGTTTCGCGAGTCCTTCACGATTTGGCCTTACCCGCGAGACACTTGCGAAATTCTCCAGCTTGACATGACTTTTCATCTTCCAGTCATGTACTCTACACATGGCTCTTTCGTGGGTAAGCTTCTCGCGAGACACTCGTGAAATCCACTTGTTCATCCATTTAGGCTCGAGTCTTCACACTCTTTCACACTCGTCCCTTACAATTAGAAACCCACATAAATATAGGGAAGTATTATTGCAGAAATTTACAATCAAATTTCGCATGGAATTAAAGCCAACATAAAATATTTGTAAATTACAACTTTACAGTCTCCCCCTTTGGCTATTCAGTGACAAAATCCCTAAACTGACTCTAGACTTATATGTGAGTTTAAGAACATAGGCAAAACTCACTCATACCTAATTCTAGAAGTTGTGAAGTACTTGCACCGTATACGCCTATATCCTGAAACACTTGCATATATAACAAACTTTCATTAAGCTTATGACAAGTAGAAAACAAAGTAAGCATAAAACAAGGTAAGTATAGGAACAAGTAATATGCGACCAAGATACCAAAAGAGATATAAGTTATGAAGCATAACTTGATCAAACATGAAAAGTCATTAAGAAATGACTACAATGAACATTTATTTAGTAAATGATCATCTGAACACGTAATGCAATTAAGAGCAATTCTAAAATCAATTGTATGTCCAACAAGCATGATGCATTACACTGCTTTAAACCAAAGCAGTGCAAATATTCAAAAGCTATAAAACTTAAAGTAAACTTAAAAACCACCAAAATAAGCCAATCTATTCTATGTGCTAAACTTTTCTCCCCCTCACGTTGTACTCCCCCTTAAACTGCTCTCCCTTTTTAACTGGAATGACCAAAGAGACTAGAATGCCTCAGTCTAGCATACCATACATTTGTTCAACCCTTTGGATTAGATGATCAAGATGATCGGGTGCTCGTGCACGCGCTTGTGAAGAGGGTTGTGCAGTGTCCTCCGGAACTGAAGTGAAATGCTCAATTTCCTCTTTAGTGTCTCCACCTTCTCCAGCAACATTGTTCGGGGATATGAGCTTTGCTATGAGTCATGGTTTATGCACTGATTGGATCTTCTCTTTGCATCACTGGAAGTCCACTAGGAATCTTCACCCTTGCCTTTGTGATAAGAGACATGGCAAGGCTTGGAAATGGTAGAGTTAGCCTCAAATTCCTTTTTGTGATGCATTTGGTGAAGAGTTGGTAGATGTGATTGCAAATATCGACCTCCTTGTGCGTGAAGAGATCAAATAGAAATATGGACCTTGGTGCTGACAAGTTCGTCAAGTTCCTCATTGGATAGAGGTTGAAGATCATGATGTAGGCCAAGGTTCTCATTTCCGAGGTGAACGGAATGGTATGCAAGGCCTTCTTGTTGATTTATCCACCAAGAATTTCCATAAGGGTTCCTTGCTTCTCCCTTCTCTTATCATATGGTAGAGATGCATGAGGAGTTGTCGGTTGAATCTCCAAAACATCTTGAATTGAAACCCTAGTGATGGAGAACTCTCTCCTCCTTAGCCAACAGTTGATGTGATCACCTTCCACAATGGTACTTGCAAAGAATTTTGAGTGATGATTTCAAAAACATCTCCCCTTGGAAGAAGCAACTTCTTCCTTGTCCTTTCTTTGAACACATTCGGAATGAAGGTGCCCTCTAGAGAATCTAAGTCCACATTCCTCTTTAGAATGATTGGGGCCCTTTTGTAGTGATCATTAAAGGCCATGTCAGCATCATCGTCTCAGAATGCATCCAAGGAGGTGCATTGAAGCTTTGAGGACTTCTTTGTGGCTGATTTCTTAGAGGAGATATCTACAAAATAGACACAAACACAAAGAAACAAAAACAAACACAAACAAGGATACAAGCTTGATTAGATCCAAGTTAGTCCTAAAAAGGAACATAGAAACATAAAACCTAATGACACAAGACCATGTTTTAAGTGCTAAACATGTAACAATACTTGTCTAGCATCAATATAATGCAAAACATGTCAAGTGATCAAGTGTGTGCATCAAGTGTGCATGTGTGATGCATGAACAAAGCAGGACAAAACACTCATGGGGCAAAGTGTGTAAAATACACAACCAATACTTAGAACTAGTTAAGAATGTAAAAACAAAGTGATCTCCAAAATTTGGTACTCATCGGAGTCCAAAACAACAATAAAATGCCATTTGGGCATTTCATCAAACACTTAGAGTGCATACAAACCACTAACATGTAAAATAATGCATGGACATGTTGAAATCTTTCATAAATACATGTTAAAATGTCATTTGGGGCCAACAAAAACAAAATAAAACATAATGGGACATAACCCAATCAAGAAAATTGAAAAGATTTGCAAGAAAATTAAAATTTTCCCAATCCATTCAAAAATAACCCAACCTTAGAAATCCTAGAATCTAAGACAAAATCTAAGGAAATAAGAGTGAAAAAGTGTTGAAACATACCTTGGTTGAGTCTTAGGAGGTGATAGGCCACAAATGCGTTGATCCCTAGTGATGAATTAAGTTGATTAATTAGCCAAATTATTAATTAATCAAATTAACATGCAAATTGCATGGTAGTACAAACAAATCACCAACAAACTAAAGTATGCAGCGGAAAATAAATTGACACGGTGATTTGTTTGCAAATGGGGAAAATCTACACGGCAAAAACCCCACCGAGTGATTTTAAGGTCACCACTCCCGAAACTCCACTATTATCACAACAAGCAGTTACAAGTAAAGGAATCTCAAGTACCTTACCAACCTACAGTTGAACCTTTACCCCAATACCCAATTGGACTTGTTTTGTAGTGACAATTTCTCCTTTTGATGCATGGCTCCCAGTACGTGACTAACCAATTGCGCGGATCCTAGTACGCGACTTCAATCACCAACTAGAGAGAGTTGTTGGCTGTAAAGTTCTTTAATTCATCCACATGATGAAGATCAAGAAGATGCTTAGTTATAAAACCCTACGGTGCACATTACACAGCAACTTTTTCACAAGAAAGATGAACTAGGGCATGAACTTTGTCTTAAGTCACAAATTGCTTAAACAAAGGTTTCTCAATACTTGTGCAACTTCCGTACAATTTGACAGCCCTTAAAATAATCATTTTATATGTCTATTGTTAGAAGAAAAGAAGTCCCAAAGACACATGTACGGATTGGAATCAAAATAGAACTTAAAATCTATTTTTCTTAAATCTAGACAGCTAGAGGTATCGAGATGCTGTCAAGCAGTTGTCGAGCCTCGGGGCTGAACAGCTTCTTAAAACTCGATAGATACAGTTGTTGAGACAGGTGTCGAGCTTTAAAATCTCGCACTTCTTCAATTTGAATCTTGGACAACTTGCATGACTTTAATACTTGATCTTGAAACCTTGTTTCTTAAAGTATTAAAATCATCCTAGAGCTACTCAAATACAAGCTGAGTGCGTTTTGTCAAAGAATAAGCCAATTACATAAAATAATGACATACGTTCAAAACAACTTGAAACACATATGTTCTAACAATCTCCCCCTTTGGCAATCTGTGACAAAACCACAAACAAACAAATGAACAAATGAGAGAAGTCATAAATCACTCAACTCATATTCACTTGTTAAATACAATAAAATCTATCCTAACACAAACTCTTGAAAAACTTTGCAAGAAGAGAGTCATGGCAAGTAGACTTTAACAATTTGTATTTCTGAAACACTTTAAACAAAACACATCAAGGCATCCTTGTGTGAAACAGAAATAATAGATTGCTTATAAATATAAGAAGCATGTGTATAAAGATAGAAAAGACACAACACATGTAGAGGTAGGTGAAGAAAACAAATATCATCACATATATATCAAAGATAAACACAATGTATGTAAACAATGATCACAAGACCTAGGTACATGAACAAGGAGGTAAACACTTCCCCTAACAAGATGAAACACAACTCTCACTTACAAGGGCATGTATTTCTCCCCCTAACTTGTAGAATCTTAAAGAAAGAAACCACAAATTTTCCAATTGCTCTCCCTTTTTGTCACGATAGACAAAGGGTACAGGAGAAACATAAAGATGATCAAGGATGATCAAGGGGGTGCAAAGAATCCATAAAAATGCATGAATGTAATGAAACAAGATGCTATGGATGATAAGATAAGAGAAACATGCAAAACAAAGAAAAATGAAATGCATGCAAGGATATCTCGATTGATAGGGAGGTGTCGAGAAGCTATCGAGCCAACCTCGATGGATTGAGAAGGTGTCGAGGATCTATCGAGCAGATAGAAGATATCTCGATCGATCCACCTAGCTATCGAGAGGTGTCGAGATTGCGATAAGATGCAACTGAAGATCTCGACAGACAAGCAAGTATCGAGAGGTGTCAAGACATCTGTCGAGGTAGGTGTCGAGAAAAACAACTTCGACAGATACAAGTGTCGAGAATGTGTCGAAAAACAACATAAAGACACAAAAAGAAGCTCGATCGATCCACTAGCTGTCGAGAAGCTATCGAGGGGACAGAAACTTCCTTGATCGATCCTCCAGGTGTCGAGAACTATCGAGATTGCGATAAGAAAAAGTTAAGAAGCTCGACAGACAGACAGGTATCGATAAGGTGTCGAGCCAGCTTATAAAGTAGTTTTTCGAGAAGAGAAAAACATAGATATGAATGCAATTACGCATGCAACTCAACCAATGATCCAATCAATAGATTAAGCTCTCAAAATCATCTCTCAACAAAAATATTAAGCACATGGATCCCAAAACACACACACACACACTAAACAAGTCTAACCAATTTTATATTTCAAAAATAAGTCAACACAATTTAGTGAGCATACATTAACGCATATAATGGCCAAATCACATTGTACCTGCACATGTATCAAAAGTAGAAAAGAATATTGCGTGTTGTGTGTGAATAACATCGCAAGATTGTATAAGTGTCTTAAATTTATAACAATTTGAGATATGAGAAAATCACTTTAACTCACACATAATCATAACTGTTTGATGGAGATTATCACTTTCGAGGTACATCCTATAACTCCCACGTCTCCTAGAAAACACGCTTGCAATCATATTTTAAAGCATTTTATTCTTTTTGCTTTTATTTCTTTGCATATTTTCTTTTTATTAAGCAAACTATGCATGGGCATATAAGAGAGAAAAGAAATACCCAATTATGTTAAGCTTTTTGACATTGCACTTTTGCTATGCCGAAGTATATAGATGTCATTTCATGATTGGCGAGTAACAATGGTGAGATAGTTATTTATGCCTTTCTCTTAGGATTTTCTAGTCCTACTAGTAAAAAAGAGTGATACGAGTGTTAAGTACAAAAGATTACTTAACCTTACTCATCACAAACAAAGAGCCACAAAACTCATTTGCTTAGTTGTGCATAAGGATGCTCATCTAAGCTACAAGAGATACAAAATTTAGAAAATTTTGTTTCAATGGCCATTTTAAGGTTCACAAGAGCCAAGGTACACAAACACACACTATTTTTGTATTTTTTCAATTTTTCAAAATTTTTTATTTTTATCTGAAAAGCAAAAATAAAACATAAACTGAAAACAAACAGACAAAAACATGTTAAACAAAGCAAAAAAAATGCATAAAACTAGACTGACTCAAAACAGTAAAGCAACACACACAAGTAATGCAAAAACAAAGACAAGAAGGGGGAAGAGAGAGAAAAGGTGAAAAAAAAAATCACTTAGAACCCTTTTCCTTCCACACTTTGGAAGAACCTTTCCTTTTTTGTAAACCCTTGAACCGGTGATGAGGGAAAAGGATTGAAACCGTTCAAGTTCGAAAGGAACATGAGGGCTTTGAGAAGATCTCCAAGAGGAACAAGAGAGTTTTAAAGATGATTCTGGTTCCCTGATACTATCATGTCATTACTCTATTGAGTGGCTAACTATTTATAGCAATTTGGTCGAGTATGACTGACAATACCACAATGATGACAGAGATGTTGCTTCTTCTGTTTAGGCCTTTGAGAGTTAGCCTTTTTAGTCCTAGGGTTTTTAGTTTCCTTCTTCTCAAGCTTAGGGGGTGCTCCTAAGATGAACTTACCCTTGTTTAAGTTCTCACTAGCTAATTTAGTTTTAACATCATTGTTCTCAATTTTAATGTTATTAGTAGGAGGAATAAAAACAGTAGTACTAGCAGACAGAGTATTAAAGGAAGAGAATTCATACCCCAATCCTGTTCAATCAGAAGCTGATTTCTAAATGCTGAGTATCTCATCTAGCTTTGCACTTGATGTCCTCCCTAATTGAGCTCTAACTTGAAATAATTCGGCTTCAAGTTTCTTGGTCTTCTCAGCCAGGAAATTGTTCTCGAATCTCAGTGCCCCAATAGTCTGATTTGCTTCATCAAACTTAGTAGAAAGCTCCTCACGATCAAGTTCCACATCATTGAGCTTCTTGGTGGCCAGCCTATAGAGTTTCTCATGTTTTTTAGAAAGCTTATACAGTTTCTCATAGGCGGTATGGATATCATCTTGTTCATCCATCGTTTCAAACTTAGCATCTACCAATTCTTTTTCTTCATCTACATCTTCAGTAATCCCTTCAGTAGGATTAACAGTGGCAATGAAGGCATTTAAAATTCCGTCATCATCATTGTCAGAATTATCCTCGGGCGTAGTGTCGCTCAAGGTAGCAACAAGTGCCTTACTCTTCCCAATGCTCTTAAGATATGTGGAACACTCTTGTTTAATGTGACCGAAACCTTGACACCCGAAGCATTTAGGTCCAGTGGGAACAGTGTACTGACCGCCATCTCTAGTATCCTTATTCCCTTTATCTAGGCTCCTGAACTGAGAAGAACTGGATTGCCTACGGCCCTTGTCGAAACCTTTTCCATTGGCATTCTTCATGAATTTTTTGAATTGCCTGGTGATGTAGGACTTCATCTTAGAATCTTCATCGTCTGAAGACTCATCTGTCTCACTGCTCTTGGCCTTCAGTGCCATGCTCTTGCCTTTACTTGACTTGCCGATTCTTGTCAACCCTAGCTCGTAGGTTTGCAGATTACTAACCAGTTCAGTCAGAGGAATCTTGTCAATATCCTTTGATTCTTCTATTGCTGTGATCTTGGCATGGAATCTCTCGGGCAGAAATTTAAGCACTTTTCTTACGATCTTGGGTTCAGGAATAGTTTCCCTAAGATTGAAAGCTGAGTTCATTATGCCTTTGAGCTTGGCATAGAACTCATCGAATGACTCATCCTCCTCCATATTAATTTCTTCGAAACTTGTAGTGAGCCTTTATAGTTTCGAGTCCTTGACAGCCTTTGTTCCCTCATAGGTTGTCTGGGGAATGATCCATGCTTCCTTAGCAGTTTTAGTGGAGGAAATCTTCTTGAACTTCTCATTAGTGACTACACTGAGTAGGGCATTCAATACTCTGCTGTTGAAATTGGCTGCCTTGATCTTGGCATCATCCCAATTGGCCGGTGCTTCTGTAGGCTTGGTCCAACCTATCTCCACAGCTTGCAGCATCTTCTCATCTATTGACTGCAAGAAAGCTCTCACGCTTACTTTTCAGTATGCATAGTCAGTATCATCAAACAGTAGAGGTATAATAAGAGAATGACCTCTATCCATGACAAACAGGTGTCAATGGATCACATACAAGGATTAAACCCTAATCAGAGTGTGCCTGCTCTGATACCACTTGATAGGCCACAAACGCGTTGATCCCTAGTGATGAATTAAGTTGATTGATAGGCCACAAACGCGTTAACCCCTAGTGATGAATTAAGTTGATTAATTAGCCAAGTTATTAATTAATCAGATTATCATGCAAATAGCGTGGTAGCACAAACAAATCACCAATAAACTAAAGTATGCAGTGGAAAATAAATTGACACGGTGATTTGTTTACGAATGGGAAAAACTTACACGGTAAAAACCCCACCGGGTGATTTAAGGTCACCACTCCCGAAACTCCACTATTATCACAACAAGCGGTTACAAGTAAAGGAATCCCAAGTACCTTACCAACCTACAGTTGAACCCTTACCCCAATACCCAATTAGACTTGTTCTGTAGTGACAGTTTCTCCTTTTGATGCACGGCTCCCAGTACGTGACTAACCAATTGCACAGATCCCAGTACGAGACTTCAATCACCAACTAGAGAGAGAGTTGTTAGCTGCAAAGTTCTTCAATTCATCCACAGGATGAAGATCAAGAAGATGTTTGGTTACAAAACCCTATGGTGCACATTACACAACAACTTCTTCACAAGAGATGAACTAGGGCATGAATTTTGTCTCAGGTCATAAATTGCTCGACAGCTAGAGGTGTTGAGATGCTGTCGAGCAGCTGTCGAGCCTCGGGGCTGAACAGCTTTTTAAAACTTGATAGATACAGATGTCGAGACAGATGTCGAGATTTAAAATCTAGCACTTCTTCAACTTGAATCTTGGGCAACTTGCATGGCTTTAACACTTGATCTTGTAACCTTATTTCTTGAAGTATTAAAATCATCATAGAGCTACTCAAATACAAGCTGAGTGTATTCTGTCAAAGGATAAACCAATTACATAAAATAATGACATATGTTCAAAACAACTTGAAACACATATGTCCTAACAGGAGGGATTGATCTTGAGTTTTGGGTGAGCTTTTTTAGAGAAAATGTGTTTTGGGTTTAGAGAGACACAGAGGAGGAAAAATGAGTATGTTTGAAAAACGGCCACTATTTAGATTTAAAAACGGTAGAATCTCGCATTTCGCATGTAAGCTTCTTGCAAAGTTACTTGCGAAATCGCCAATGAAGCTCATTGACAGTTTTTGCGGGTAGCTGTTACTCACAAGCCAGTCATGAAACTCTTTGTTTGAATTTCAGTGTTTTCTGAAATTTGCTTTCCTCATTTTCGCGGGTAGGGCTTAATCGCGACTTACTCGTGAAAATGCCTCTAGAAGAGTTGTTTTTTTTTTTTTTTTTTCAAAAATGAAATAGACATTTTGGACAAAAATCTAAACACACAAAAACATAAAAAAAAAAAAAAAAAAAACTTTCAAAAACATATAAAAAACTTTCATTTTGGACAAAAATCTTTTTGGGTTTAATCAACAAAAAACTAAGTATACACATTACATTTGCACACGTACAATCACACAAATGGAATAAGCATTCATTGAACTAGTCCATAGTTTAGTATGAAGTTTCAATGATCAATTCAATCAAGTCATACTCAATTAGTACGAAGTAAAGTGACTTATCTCACTTGTAGAAATGAACATATATGACCCCTCACCAATGTGTTTACAATTGATTGAAAGTTTTTCATTTGATTTCCACTTTTCATACTTCTGATTAAATACAACTCAAATTTCTCAGAAGCGATGCTATGAACTTTTTGATGTATTTTTAACAAATAAGCTATTGGCTTTGTCATTATACATTTTAATACATATTTGCTCCATAATTTCTTAGTCAAACTAGTTTTTGAAGTAAGACTTTTTTAGCTCTTTCTCCTTTTAGAGATTGACATTGGAAGAGCTCTTTTGAAAAAGAAAAAACAATGTGAGGAGATATATAGGCACAAGTCTACTCGAGTATTAAGATCAAGCAAGACTATTGACCAATCATTCATGACAAGCTTGAAGATTTATTTACAACAATCAAACGTAAATTTCTAGATGTTGCTTGCACTTAGAAAATGTGCATACATAACAAGCTAAGCTCGTAAATGTACTAAGCCATTAATATGAATGTACTAGGTCAAACTTACATGTGATATACACAACACAAGCGATCAAACTTTTTTATTTTTCACTTTTTATGGGTTTTTGAATTTTTCAACACACTTAAAAATAGAACAAACAAAGTAATATCAACAAAAATAACAAACAAAGTCTTAAAAAATAAACATGCTAAAACAGGAAGCAATGACACAAGAAGATTACATATGTCATGATGCATGAAATTATAACCTAATATGTTGGAAGTATTAATGCATGGGCATAGTGAATGATCATGCATGAGTATCCTTTTTCACCCACGTTGTATGGGTGTTTTGGGTGAGATCCTTAAATGGAGGGGTGCGACCTATATAACTCTCAAACCTCAGGGTGAAACTAGTAAGACATGATGAAATGTTTTTCAACATCTCTATAACATCTCCAATGAGTTGTCTCTCATTTTCTCCTTTAGCTTCAATTCCCTTTGCCATTCTACTTAAGTTGTCTTGGCCACACAAAGAATTAGACCTCTTGAGTGCTTGAAGCTTGATGCAATTTGGCATTGTGTGCCCTTACACGCCACAATGATGATAAAAGTGCTTTACTTGAGGTTTCCTTTGACTTTTGGGTAATGACTTCTCTTTATCCTTTGGTTTTACATCAATGGTTCTCTTTGCAACAACAGGAGTCTCAATCTTAGGCTTCTCCACTTTAGGTTTCTCCACATTTTTGGCCAATGCGAACCTTACTTCCTTTTTGGGTTTGCTGTTTAAGCTTCCTTCACCAGTATAGCCTATATTGGCCTTGTCATTTGAATATTTTTTAAAAGAGAGCATGCTATCAAGTTTCTTGGTGGAAATACGCTCGACTTTGACATTTGCTTGAATGATTTCAAGTTCAAGGAACTTGATTTTCGAGTAGGTATTCACCAATTCTTCTTTCAGCCCTTCAACTTCACACTTCGCCGCCTTAAGTTGCACAAGTGTGTACTTATGCTCTTCTTCAATTTTCTTCATCTTCTTAATGGCATTGTTTGCAACCTTGGCATATTTGCCACAATCTTCAAGTAACGTATTATACACTTCTTAAAGGTTCTTCTCACCTTCATTAAGACATACATCCTCATCATCTAAATCTTCAACTTTTTCACCTTTGAAATGTACACCAAGCTTATCAACCAAGTTGCTCAACTCATCTTTAGAGTCAATCGTGGTAATTGCCAGGAAAGTCGAATAGTTTCCCTTACTATCACATTCTCCTCCCGCGTCAGAATTTGAGCTTTCTGAATCACTAAGGGTGGTGGTAAATACTTTCCCTTTTCCTCTCAAATAGTTTGGACATTCTTTCTTGAGATGTTCGTGCCCATTACATTCATAGCACACAATTCCTTGAGTTGATGATGAGTCTTTCCCATCTTTCTTCTTGAACTCCTTCTTGTCATTTTTGGAGGATGAGAATTTTCCTTTGCCAAATGACTTCCCACTGTTCTTCATTTTGAGAAATTTCCAAAAGTTCTTTGCAAGAAACACCACCTCCTTTTCTACACAGTCTCCTTCGGAGGAATCACCCATTCTCTCATTTATAGTTTTAAGAGCAAGTAATTTGCTAGACTTGTGAAAGGAGAGTCCGAGCTCATAGGTTTGGAGAGATCCAATAAGTTCTTAAATCTTTATCTATCCAAATCTTTATCTCATCCAAATCTTTACTCTCTTCTATGATTGTAACCTTAGCCCAGAAGCTTTCGGGTGAGGATCTCAAGATCTTCCTTACCACCTTGGCATCTTCCATCTTCTCCTCATGATTGAGCTTGGCAATCACTATCTCATTGAGTCTCCCATAAAAGGAATCAAACAACTCATTGTCGCTCATATTTACTTCTTCAAACCGAGTAGTGAGCATTTGAAACTTAGTGTTCTTAACCTTCTTGGTACTTTCGTAGGTTGTCTCAAGAATGGTCCATGCCTCTTTGGCGGTCTTCACATGCGAAATCCTGTGAAACTCATTAGTATAAACACTACAAAAAATAACATTAATAGCTTTGCTATTGGCGTTTGCCAAAGCAAGAGCAGCATTATCTTTTTCGGATTTGGCAGTATTGGGTCTTACATACCCATTCTCAACAAAATCCCACATCGTCTCATCAATGACACAAAGAAAAGCACACATGCATACTTTTCAAAAAGCATAATTACTCCCATCAAAGAATGGAGGAGCATTGAGGGATTGAGATCTATCCATCTCACTAGGGGTCTAGGATCACAC
Organism: Castanopsis chinensis; assembly: GCA_032878915.1. Taxonomy (NCBI): domain Eukaryota; kingdom Viridiplantae; phylum Streptophyta; class Magnoliopsida; order Fagales; family Fagaceae; genus Castanopsis; species Castanopsis chinensis. Next base: position 8,298,784 of record JAVQMG010000089.1, read on the forward strand.
TAGGGTAATGAAATTCGGTAAGTATACCTGCTCTGATACCAATTAAAAGTTCAGATTTGTATAAATACACAAGAGCTTGTTTAAACCCCTAATAAAAAATTGTGGCTAGATTGCTTTTACTCTAACTTAGATTAAGTGTGGAATAAGAGTAAATGAGCGCTAACAATTAATTGATAACACTACCCTAAGCCATATTCATCCTTATCAACAATAAAAGGAAAGCTTAAGAGTAGGGAAGAGAAATGCAAACACAAGATAATATCGAGACATGCTACTGAAGAGGAAACCGAAGAACTTGGCGAAAAACCTCTCTACGACCCTCCACGTTAAAATCGATCAACTAGAGAATAAAGTTGGAGTACATGAATAATAAAAGACCCTCCAAGGCTAGTCTACCCCAAGTACTTCAGCTTTCCAAACTTCTGCTACCAATTGCCTTATCAAAGCCTTGTCTTCTCTAATTTTCTAGATCCTGCAATTTAACCCGATTGTATCCGCCAATGAATGACTCCTTCCAATATTTCTCAACAGTACCAAAATCTCACTTGACACTCAGAATGGGTGTGGTAAGTGTTTGAGTTATCAACCTGTCAAGGATGTAGAGATGGAGAGGTTGGAGTTGAGGAAAATCACAACGAAATGTGTAGATGATTATGGGTATAACAATCTCTAACTCTCAAGTATATTTTCTAGGGTTTTCTCTCTGAAAAGCACTCAATTACAATTTGTGGGTAATGAGGGTATATATAGTGTGGGTAAAGACTTAGTCAAGCAAAATATCACTTTTTTCCAAACAAAGAGTTTCGTGAGTCCTTCGTGGGTTGGCCTTACCCGCGAGACACTCGCGAAAATCTTCAGCCTGGAATGACTCTTCATCTTCCAGTCATATGCTCTATATGTGGTTCTTTCGTGGGTAAGCTTCTTGCAAGACACTCGCGAAATCCACTTGTTTATCCTTTTAAGCTTGAGTTTTTATACTCTTTCATACTTATTCCTTACAATTAGAAACCCACATAAATGCATGAAAATATGATTGAAGAAATTTACAATCAAATTTGGCATGGAATTTAAGTTAACATAAAATAGTTATAAATTACAACTTTACAACTGTCATCGCATTGAAAAAGCACAAAGCGCCTTGTATTCTTCATCTTCCCTTGCCATAAAGCCCATTTTTCATAATGCCATACGATCTTCGGTCTTGTCCCAACTCCTTTCTCTCCATCGCCTCCTATGCATATCTTACTCTTCCCTGATTGTATAACTTCAAGATCAAGTTGTAAGGGTCAGCATTCATCCTAAACCCATTTCTCTATATTGTCTCCAAGAGCTCGAGTACATTCTCTGGATTCTTCAAGGACTTGGGCAAGTACTTGTAACTTATATAGCATTAGGCAAACATCTTATATGATACTGAATGAAGTGAAGAAGAAGAAGATAAAATATTAGTATGTTTTTTGTATAGGGAGCTAGGGAACCTGGAACAAATGAATTTTCTTGGACAAATAATAGAGTAGTTCTTGGACTACTGACTATTTTATATTTTTTTATCAAAATTTTAACATGACAGATTATGAGTGGCTAATTATCATTTACGCATAAATTTATTATTATTTTTACTAATCCCACTCTATCCCGTCTTAATTGTGATAAGAAGTTAAAATTTTTGTATTACTAAACTTTTTCCAAATATAATTGAACGTTGGTAATTCACGCCTCCAAGTGGTTTTCCACTTACCAAAATCTTTAATAAAGATGACGAGAGCCTCATCATGAGATTGAGATCTACTTTAATAAAGACGGGAGACTTGGAATCAATTGGAAGGATGCATGCCTACTCATTAACACGTGGCACTGACACCCAAAGTTCAAGACTAAAATTATGAAATTTTAAAGGGTAAATTTTAAACATCTCTAAATTTTTGTAAATAAAATTTAAATTTTAAAATTTAAAAGTGTAAAATTTAAATACTCAAAAACTTTAGTGATATAGTTTGTAATTTAGCTTTATTATTTCACCACTAAATTCTTAAATTAAACCTAACATAAATGTGGCTAGCTATTATTTTGAGGGAAATTGTAACGAATTTTATTAAGAAAACTCAGCAATACCAACCAGTACAGAAAGAAATAAAGGTAGTAGAATATTTTCCATTCACACGACATAATCAGAAATACATCACGTATATTGAGCTAACTTATGATCGACTTTATGACTTTCTCTTACCATGAAATTAATGCTATTGATTATTGGCTAGCTATTATTGATTGCTGCTACTCAAGCTTTTGTATTTTAAATGACTTTGGCGTCAGTGTCACGTGTTATATGACTAGGCATGCGTCCTTCCAATTGATTCTCTGCTGGGGTTTCAAGTAATGTGAGAAGCTTCCAGCAGGCCTTCCATCTTTATTAAAGTAGGTCTCAATCTCATGATGAGGCTCTCATCTTTATTAAAGTTTTGATAAGCGGAAAATTACTTGGAGGGGTGAACTACCAACGTTCAATTATTATTTGTCCAAGAAAATTAATTTGTTCCAGGTCCCCTAGCTCCCCATATACATAAACATAATATTTTATCTTCTTCTTCGTCACTTCATTCAGTATCATATATTTTGGATTTGCAATTACAGGTAAATCGTAGCTTGTTATCCAATGGATTAATACCTTTGTTATAGGCAATACCTTTGGACGCTGTAGTTGGAATATGGTTTGTATATCTCTGTTTGCAAGACTTGAATTGCAATCTCTCTTTTCTTTTCCTTTATTCAGTTGATGAGAATTTGGAATTGATTTTCAGTGTGTGTTGTGTGTGTGTGTGTGTGTGTGTGTGTGTGTAGCCATAAAAGTCTCAAAACTCTCTCTGTCTCTCATTTTGAAATTTTTGGTGTTCGATCTCAAATTATTTAGCAAACAATCCAAAGGCAAACCCAGTTTTAACTTCGATTACTAAAGGATTCATGACCAAACATTATGACTCCAGACGAAATACCTATTCGGAGAAAACCAAATTCTTTGAAGAGTCTTCTTTTCTCTCCACCCTTAGGCCAAAACCCAAATCCTTTGTAGCGCTATCTAAATGTAAGACTTACCTATTCCTTAGTAGATAAGGAGACCAAATTACTTTATTAATAATTAGACTTTCCTTCTATTCTAAGAAAAATCTAAGCTAAGTCAAATTAAAAATTTGAGACAATTTCTAATTCTTTGTATCTTTTTTCAAGGATTACCATATTGTTAATGGTCTTTCTTCTTATAACTCTTAAGATTTGTCCTATTCTAATTAAATTGTGTATAGTTCTTTTAAGTAGTATTACTTTTTATTTTGTTTTTTATGATATTTACGACGGGAGAGTGGAAATTTGAACCTGGATATCATAGACACACCAGAAGGTGCTAGATAATTAAGTTACAAAGCTCTAGCCTTTAAGTATTATTGTTAAGTACCCATTGAATTTGAATTTAACTAGTATATAATACAATTGTGATCAATCCGTGCTCACATAGACATTTTTTATAAGCTGGCACTTCACCCCTTTCACTTGAAGTTTATTCTGCAAATAAGTAATTTTTATAATCATGATTGGGCTTATATTACAGATGTCTGGACCAAAATGGGAGGATTTGAACATGGACTGTTTGGTGAATGTGCTTAGAAGAGTGGGGATAGAGTCACTACTATTGGGCGCTCCCTTTGTGTGCCAGTCATGGTACAAAGCAAGCCTTCATCCTTCATGCTGGCAAATCATTAATTTTCAAAAAATTGAAAGTGATGCTTTGTCTTGGTACTTTTATGATGGAATTACAACTGAATTTATTAAGTCCATAATTAATCGAAGCCGTGGAAATGCTACTGCAGTCAGGCTACCTGACAACTGCACTGAGGAGGCATTAAGATATATTGCAGACGAGTAAGTTGTATACCTTTTCTGTTGTCAACTGCTCACAATGTCTTAGTTATTACTCATCCTTATAGTTCACTGTTGCTCTATGCGGTCTCATGGATGTGCAAAAGGTTAACGGGGTACTTCTAAGTTCTTAGTTCTAACAGGTTGGTAGGCATGTTCTTTAGAGTTCAGACTCGCACTTATATATCACAAAGAATCATAATAGACAAGAAGAGTTAAGAATGATTTTAATGGATTCATATAAAATGCAAATAACCTAAATTTGCATGAATATATAGTGCTAGAAGATCATAATCTAGAAGATCAGCTAGTGGTTCTTGCTTACTATTAATTATATATTGAAGAATGAATTTCTCTATTATAAACATTCATGCCTTTCATTGTTTCCAGGTGCCCTGCCTTGAAGTTTCTGTGTCTGTCAGGTTATTTATGTCGCACGTATTTCCCGGTTATTCCAGAACTCATAAGTAAGTGGAAAAATCTAGAGCTGCTGAGACTCGGTAGCCTTAGTAACATGGAAAAAGTAATTGAAGAAATCAACTGTCACTGTAAGAATTTTTATTGGTTATGTGCTTTTGGAGCCAATATTGAGAGAGATACAGCATCAGCCATTGTTACCTTTCTTCCAAACATAAAGTATTTGCATATAAGGAACGCAAACATTGATCGGGAGAGTTTGGAGATGATTCTGCAGGGCTGTAAGGAGCTTGTGCTTTTGGATGCCAGGGATTGTGTAGGTTATGAATGTGATGACCAGTTACTGAAGCTTGCTTCACATATTAGCAATTTCCAGCACGAAGGTTCAAGCCTGTTTGTTGACGGATGGGAGGAACACATTGATGCTGACTCTTTTGATGGTGTCCTCTCTGAATAAATGGGTTACATTAATAAAGGCCCTATTTAGTATTTTAGTATTTATTCACCGCGAGAGATACTTCACTCTTTTGGGGACCACTCCACCAGTAAAGGCTATTGATGTTTACTATTTAAGTTTTACATTCCCTGCATAAGTATGAATGTGCATGTGGTGATATGGATGAATTAGAGACATTTGGTTGGTGTTTGGAGTTGGTGTTGTGTTTCATGGAGTGGTGTTATGCTATTAAATTTTTGGCTTAGCCTATTTCATGACTCTAATTGTAATGAGTTCAAATTTGTTTATATGTTTGCATCCTTGTAAAGGTCTATCTTTGAAGCAGTTTTAAATGATTACTAAATGAAGAAGCTCACTTGAGCAAGAATGAAGGCTAGCTCAAGCAAGATACTAAAAACCGGCTCATGCAAGTAATGATGTCACACTCCAAACTTAAAAGGGTCTAAAGCATGAGAAAAGAACCATAAGGAGAGAGACAGTAGAAGATTTTTCTTTTCTTTTTCATAGGACAAGAATATATAATCATACTGAAATCTCCATATTACAAGTTAGAGCTCTATAACACATTTATAAATAATAACTAAAAATTAAGTGCCTCTACATAATACATGAATATATTACAAAACTCCAATTGGATTACACAAAGTTACAATCTTATCAAGAATAAGGAACCTTAACATCGTTTCTAGGCCTATAACGCCTAATACTAATAAACCTCAAGTGCCTAACCTTCAATAGAATTAATTACGTTCTCGTTGAACATAGCAAGATTGAGTCACCAACCATAAACAACAAAAGTCTGTCAATTTAACATAGCACTCCAATTACCACTAAATAAAGTAAGCTCCATACTCGAGGTATAACTAATTGATTTGAAAAATTGTTAGAGGGTGGGATGAGCTAAAGCCCCTTAAGTAGCATGATTAATGGGGTGGGAAAAATGCAAGTTTCATGATAATGAATGTGAGGGTCACTTTTGACTGAGTCCAGGCCCAAGCTTGAGCAAGGATCTCGAGGCCCTCTTGTTGTAGTTTGAAGGGACTAGGCTTGGTTTACCACAGTTAAATTGGCTGTTTACCAACCAAGTGGTGCATAAGGCAAGGTTCCTACAATATGTATTCACTAGCAAGCGAGAATATATGTATTGAACAGCAAGAAATCATCAAAAGAAAGCAATGTAATAAATAAACGCACAAAATAATTGTTAGGGACCCTCAAATTAATAAGGAATACTCCATTAGTTTCCTTAATTGAGAGTTACAACGTGCTCACTAAAACGTGATACAAGGTTCAAATATGCTCAAAAAATTACAGACTTAGATGGCTATCTAAGCTTCTAAGACTTGCAAAGTTTGAGTTCTTTTGAATCCAAGTATGTGCTATAATGGCTTTTTCTGGGATACCAGGAGATATTTCTTTACTTTCTCAATGTTTCTTGACAGAATTTTATGGTTATCTCTTGGTTTCACTATTGCGGAATGATGCCCTTTACTGTTGCTACTTCCTTCTTTTTACAGCGTCACCCCAGGGCTTTGGGGTACCACTTGTTCCTTCTCTTTGCTTTCTTGAATAACAGAGCTCGTAGCTTGCTAGCGATTTTGGTGGCTGACCAATTCCTTGTTTCTCATAATTCTTTTCTTTTGGTATCTTTTCACAAAAAGCCCCTTGCTAATCTTCCATTTTACTTTCCCTTTCCCAGATGCCCTTCTTCAAAGTGGGGGGAGCTGAAACCTTCAATTTTACAGTCTCTTCTCCAGTTTCTCGAGGTACCAGCTTGACCTTCAATTTTCTCTTTCTCCAAGGCTTCTCTGCTTTCCCTTTCCCAGACTCAGCTCTTTTTTGGCCGCCCTTCCTTTTTGTTATTTTTCCAAAGTGGGCCGGTTCTATTTTTGTCATGTTGAAAGCCCTCCTAGCTACTTCGCCTTACAGTTTCTTGCTTCTGAGTTTCCTGAGGTACCAGCTTCCCTATTCGTGAGTTGTTGCTCTCCAAGCCTTCTGGTTCTTTGCTACATCATTGGGTGCTTGAGAAAGACATATCTATCCTTCGTTTCCTGTGCTTTTTGGTTCCCCTTTTGAGCTGCCTTAATCCCACTTTTGGTTGTGCTGCACGTTCCAGTGGTCCCAAGCAGTTTCCAGGATCCTGGATCGCCCATTCTCTACTGGACTTTCCTTGGTTCTCTAATTCTGGCGAGCTGCCTTCTTTTTCTTTCTCCCTTTGTTTTATGGACCCTAAATCCTGCCTCTTCATGAGTCTTGGGCCTTAAATCCATCCGCCCTACCATCCTTTTCCCCCTTTTTTGTAAGCCCAATCCTTTTTTTTTCCTCAATTTTTTACTTCCCACGGGTTGGCCCAATGTGCTATTTTCTCTAGGCCTCGTGTCATTTTTTAGACCTTAACATTTAGCCCCCCGAGCTCGTGGGTTGCCTGCAGCCCGCTTGTGAGTAATGTAGAGTTTTAGTTCTCGCAGAACTTCTTTCTTCATTATTTTAGTCATCCTTGGATTCCCCTATATCTTCTTTCAGGGTCCTAACTTCTTGCTTATTTGGGGTATCCTGGTCTTCTTTGCACATTACGCTTCCTCTTTTGTAACTTCCCTTTTTGCACAAGTTGTGGCAGTTAATTTCCTTTAGAGTAAAAACTTCCTTCATCCACTTTACACATTCCCCGTAACTCCCATTAATAACTGCTAGTAACTTTCTTCCTGAAATTAAATTTTGGCAACTGGCGTGCCTTTCCATACATTGTCTTCTTCCAACTGCTCTCTACGTTATTATTACAAGCTCCTTTTTTTTTTTTTTTTCCCTTGGCCCTTCCGTCCTTAGGCTCATCTCCTTTCTCACAGTTAATCTGTTCCCCTGTCTTCTTTTTCCATGTTCCTCATTCCTTTTACTTTACTATTCCCTAGCACACTTGTTGCTCTAATGGCTTCCTCTTCCTCTCGAAAAAGGAGGGAGCGTACTCCTAGCCCTTCGGAGGGCGAGCGTACTCCCGACCTTCCTTTTACGGGACCCCTAGTACACTCCCAGTTTATTTTTCCGTGTGGTGTCTCATGGTGAGATCCCTCGGTCTTCTCATGCCTGGGTATTCTCCGGCTAGGCAAGTTTTGCCAGTTCTGTTGAAGTTCCAGATCCAAGGGAGATTTTGGATCTCCAGATTAGGCAGGGATCTTGAGAGGCAATCCCTATTTTCTTTGATTTATTCCCTGGGAGGATCTCTGGTTGGCCCATCTAGGTAGATAAAGAACTTGCCGATGGGGAGTTTGTGGGTTGTCTGGAACGTGCCGGGATGCTGCGGGCAATGGTGATTTCTAGGAATCTTGAGGGCTTTAGAGATGCCAAAGGCCTTAGGAATTTGGTACGTCATTGGTGCCCTTCCCTTCATACTTTCTTCTTCTCGGTTGGTGAACTAGCCATCACCTTGGAGGATTTGGTTAACAATTTTCTTCTCCCGGTGTTCGAAGATGAGAATCCTTTGATATCAGTCTTTCCGCCGAGGATCTCGAGGTGGAGGACAAATTATTCGGTCATTTTGGTGGGCGTACTGCTTCTCCTAGTGGAAAATCGGCCAGAATGGGTAAATGGGTTCTACATCTTTCGTGAGAGAAAGACAAGGTAGTCAGGCGAGTTGGGTTCTTGGCACTTTGGCTTAGCAAATTCCTGTTCAGCAAGTTCCCCGGGTATGGGGTTAAGCCCGTCTTCTTCCCGTTGGCCATTAGGCTGGCCTAGGGTGCTTAGTATCCTTTAGCCCCCATGTTCCTAGGCCATATTTATTCTCAACTGGATCAACTTCATGGAGATGAAGTCAAAGTCGACTCTTGTTATGCGATCACCTCATCCCTCCACTGTGCCATTCTTCAGGTATTTATGTGGGATCGCTCTTTAGTTACCTTAGCAAAATGTAGACATTTGAAATTTGTGAAAGATAAGTTCCAAGGATCCCCTAATGTGATTAAAGGTCTCTGCGGTAGTTTGACTGATAGCCATTCAATTGTTTTTCGTTAGGCCAGTCTGAAAGGTGGCAATCTCAACCTAGTCGAGCTGTTTGATCAAGTAGGGCATTTAAGATGGCACTCCCCCCTAGAGTTCGGCCCCGGGTTTGCTTGTGACTTTGTTTTAGCTTCTTTTCTCACTTCTCCAAGGAACACCTTTGATTTGCGCCAGGGTGATGAAGGCAGTTTGGCTTATCTAGCCTGTATTAGTCCTTCATGGCTTTTGGTGCCCTTCTCTAGTGGCCCCAGATACACACATTAATCAGAACACTCAGTACTCCGACAATTTAGCTTCGATCAAGACATCCCTCTAGTTTTCAAGGACATAGTACCTTCTCTTCCTTCGCTGGATCCATTCCTTAGGCTTCAGGCCTTCTCCTACTAGTAGCAGAGAGGTCCTCAGTTCGTAGTTCCCAACTCCCAGAGGGGAGTCTTTGCTTCTAATGGTTTCACTGACTATTGAGGACAAGTACATAAATCTTTTGTTGATTATGTTGGTCTGGACAAGATTGAGAGAGTTCCCCATCTCGATATCCTTTCTTCTCCCATTGCTAACACGCGTCTATCCCTTCTTACTGCTAATAGGCACCTATCCCTTTTTACTGCTGGAATTGTATCTGCTACCATAAGTAGTAAGACAAGGTTTGCAGAGTGGCACGCCTTTAGGGGTGGTTGGGTGTGTTATGCACAGGATTTTCAAGTAACTTGGTCAAGATGTGACCTTATTGTTGGTGCTTCTTCTAAGGAAGGCATTGGGGGTACTGAAACTAGCTTTGGAACCAAGAAGAGAAAGACTGCAACGTCTAAGAAGTAATTGGTGCTTTCTGAGGAATTTAAGAGAGTGAGTTCCCCTGCAGCAGGAAAAGAAGTTAGGCATTCTTTAATTCCAAAGTCTCTATTGAAGACTAAGGTAGAGTCCTCTCTCTCTTTGGTTCCTGTGAGTTCTTCAGCCTAAGGCTCTTTGGGATCCTTTGATCTTATACCCCAGTCTCCCCTAGGACCCTCCGGGTGTACCCGTATTAAACAAAAGACCATTGGAGACTCTGTACAGAGAGAGAGAAGGGCAAGGCCTCTTTCCTTCTTCTCTCTTTTAATAGCTTGCCACTATTGCTATAGCGTCTTTTCTTTCCTCCTTTTTAACTGACAGACGACTGTTTTATTTCTTGCAGTCTAAATGCAAGTCAGACCCCAAGAAAGGGAGGAGCCAATCATCTGGTGATGATGTGGTATGACCTTCTTTATGCCTCTCCTTGTTTGCCCCTACCTCTCTTTGGTGTTGTATGCTTATATATATATATATATATATATATATTCTGCAAGTGGAAGTACCCCCTCCCATTATTGGCAGAGCTTTTGGGGAAGAAGTGGTTACTGCTCCTTCTGTTGGTTTCGTAGAAGAGGAGGCCCCTGGTGCTAAAGAAACTAGGCAGCCAATATAGGGCGTCCAGTCCACTTCATCTGCTGTTCCCTTAGCTATTCAGGACCCTAAAGCCTTTCAGCCCCCTGTCCCCCAGGATCCCCAGCTTGAGCAGTCTTTGAGCCTCACTGAAATTGTGTCACATGTTCCTATGTTGGGTAAAGAATCCTTGGGGGCGCGTCTCCATCCATACAAGCAGGTGAGCCCCCATTTTTTTTCTTATAAACTGCCCAATCCTGTCTTCCTTTTATCTCTCCTCTTCTTTTTGATTTTCCTTGCTCTTTTCTTCTCTTAGGTCAAACCAGTGCTCGTTCGGCCCTTGAGGTTGCTTCTTCTTTGAAATCATAAATTTTTAAAGGTGCGTGTTGTTTTCCTTTTGTTGTGCTTCCTCCCCTTTTCCCTTCTTGTACTTTTTCCCTTGACTTTTTCGCCCTATGGCGAAGCTCCCAGCATCTTTTCCTTCTTTTAGCCACTTTGTTAAGGTTTCCTAACCTTTTCGCGCTACGTGTTCTCCCACAGAGTCTTCCAAGAAATCAGAGGAGCAAGAGTAGGAAGCCCCACCACAGGAAACCAGTACAGGTCCTCTCCCTCTTTTTTTTTTTTTGGTACTTTGCCTCTTTCTTTCTTGGCTTTATCTTCCCTTTTGAACTATGCTCGCTCTTGTAGGTGTTGACACAGGTGCTGGAGATCCTCAGTCTGTAGTTCCTAAGGTGGCTGTGGGATCTGCTTAGGTTGCTGAATCTCAGGCGGGGACCCTTTAAATTATCCAGTAAGCTGATAGCTCCTTGGTTCCTACGAGTGGAGATGTACCAATAGGGGAAGCTTTAGAAGCAACTGCTTCAGATCCTAACTCGGGGCTCCCTGCCTTCCTGGCCCACTTTGGTCTTTTGGAGTTTAACAATCTCCCTGTGAGCCATTTTCATCGCTTTGGGGCTTCTTTTGGCAACTTCCTGTGCTTCTTCGTGCCTGTGGAGGGTCTGCCATTATTGGAGGGGTTGCTCAAAGTCTATGGAGACTTTACCAGTGGCTTTAGGGGAGGTATGTTTTTGGGTAACATTCTTATGAAGCTGCTGTGTGCCGTGCTAATTTCCCTAAGGGATTCCTCCCTCGACTCCTTATCTAAAGAGAAGCTTTTGGAATGGAGGGGAGTGGTGCAGGATCTTTTAGAGGCAAAGTTCAACCTGTCCTTCTTACTGAAACATTTGTGCTTATTGGCCCACATGCTATTCCAGAGGCGGGTCTTTAGGAGTATAGATGTTGAGATTGTTGCTGTTAAGGAGGCTCTAGCTCGAGCTCATAAGGCCTTGCAGGATTTGAAGGCCAAAAGGCAAAGGGTTCTCTCTCCTTCAGCTGTCCCTGCCATTTCTCCAGACAGTTCTTTGCTGACCGGCCTTGTTCCTTAGCCCCTCCTTTTTTTTAGCTAGTTTGGATGTGTATTTTTCAAAAAATTTTGGCTGTATAAGTTTTATCCTTTTTTTTTTTTTTTTTTAACACTATTTCCGGCTTTTCTTCTATTATATGGATTTGCATTTGTATTGTCTTCTTCCCTTTTTGTTTAGGACTGCTACTATCTCTCAATAGCATATAGATTTATTTCTTTTCTTCTTCTTTTTTTCTTGTATATTTTTTTGTTGTTTTTTATACCGAGTCTTGAGCCATGGTCCCAACAAGTCTTACTCTAGGGCCTGGATCAGGTGTCCTAGTAATTACTTTATTGCTCAGGTACTGAATTGGGTACATTGGGTGCTCTCTTTCTTTCCCCATTTTTCTTTTAGGAAGTCCCAGATCATGAACCAGACAGGTCTCCTCTTGTCAAATACTGGGCTAGGTATCCCGGGTACTTATTATTTTTCTTTTCAATACCTGTGGTCCCAGGCCATGTACTTTTGGACTAATTGTGGTGTGGATCTTGGGTCGTGTGCCAGAGTTTTTTTTTTTTTTTTTTATTGCATCGGTCCAGGTATCCCCCTCAAGTCTGTCCATGTTTGGACTTTGCAATATTTAGTTTAGCTATAATTTAAAGGAAATAAAAGAGGTTTCATTGAATCAAAGCATAGTTGCCAATCTAAAGAATACTGAAGAGTTGTCAAAGATAGTAAGGAACATAGAGTGTCTTTCTATCATGGGTTCCTGGATAAAGCTACTTAAACAAAATTCATGACAAAAGAAGAAAAAAAAAAGGAAAAAAAAAGGGAATGATGAAGTACTTAGCGGACTGGAGAAGTGAAAAAGAAAGGGTCCCGATGTATTGAGATCTTTGTCTTTCTACGCATAGTACTGTTTCAGCCACTTTCCATTTATGGGCTCTGTCAGGACTATCCCATCTTCCTTTGTGAGGTAGTAATACCTACTATTATAAGCTTCTCTAACGATGTAGGGTCTTTCTCACTTTGGGGCAAATTTGGAAGGTCCTGGGAGGTTTCTTCTTACATGTTCTGCTGTCCTCAATACCAACTGCCATTCAGTGAAGGCCTTTGGGTGTACTGCCTGCGCATACACCCTAGTCATCCTTTGCTAGTACCTCTGGCTTTTCCTTCTAGCCAGTTCTTTTTCTTCCTTCACCCCTTCTAGATCTGCCAATCTCCTTTCATTGTTTGTGTCCTCGGTGTCCTCCTGATCTTTTTTAAGTACTATTCTTGGTGTAGGGACAACTAATTCCACAACACTAATGGCTTTTGTCCCATAGACTAAAGAGAATGGTTAGAATCCTGTGGTTGTCTTTATAGAGCTCCTGCATGCCCAAAGTACATCTGTCAAGTGGTCACTCCATTTTCCCCTATATTCATGCTTCATCTTTTTAAGGATCTTAAGTATCACCCTATTAGTGACCTCAGCCTGGCCATTTCCCTGTGGGTAGTATGGCATAGACCTTCCATATTTGATGTAATATGCCTTAGTCAGGCTCTTCATGTCTTTGTTTATGAACGGGGTCCTATTGTCACTGATCAGTCTCTTGGGGATCTCGAACCTTGTAATAATTTGCTCACGAATGAAGTTCGTCACGGCTGCTTTAAGTGGCTTTTTTCAAAGGGATAGTTTCTACCCACTTTGTAAAGTACTCGGTAGCTGCTAGAATCCATATGTAACCATTAGAAGGGGGGTTTACAAGCCCTATGAGATCAAGCCCCCCAGTGTGGAAAGACCATGGTGTTGTCATGTTTTGTAGTACATTTGGGTGACTATGAATTGCATCTCCAAGTACTTGACAGGCATGGTAGGTTTTGACTAGTTCCTTGGAGTCCCTTTTCATTGTTGGCTAATAGTATCCCAATAGTAGCAACTGCTTGTAGAGTTTTCTTTTTCCTAGGTGACTCCCACAATCACCGAAATGGACTTCCCTAGCTTCCCTTGGCCCCAGGCATCTCATGGGATCCCCGCTGTATCCCTTCTTAAATAGGATCTCGTTCTGTAGGAAGTACCTGGTTGCTAACTTCTTGAGCTGGTAGGCTAATGTCTTGTTAGTCGGCAGGATCTCTTGGGACAAGTACTCCATGAATGGAGTCCTCCAATCTTCTGTAACGAATGCAACATAAATTTCTTCCTTGTCTATCAAGAGTAGACATCTTTGGCACTTCTCTTGTATGGTCGCTGCCTCTTTATTCATATTTGGCCAGTAGTACCCCCTGCGCTGCATCCTTCTGTATAGGCTGACATTTTCTACAACCCCACAGGTCTAGCTATGTAGTTCTTCTAATCTCATTTTTCCCTTTTTCTCATTGATACACCTGGATAAGATCCCTCCAGGCAGCCTTCTATATAGCTCCCCTTCTATCAGTGTGTAATCCCTCAGATCCTTAATACTTCCTCCATACCCTCTTTCAATTTTGCTTTTACTTCATTCCTCTAATCCTGCAGCTCGAGCTCTTCAAGGAATCTCAAGGATCCTTATGATGGAATGTTCCTGCTTCCCTATTCTTATCAGAGTGTCATTTCCTTTAAATGGCACTTGGGACCCTAAGGTGGCTAGTGCATTAGCGAATCTGTTCTCACTCCTCTGGGTGTACTCTACGTTAAAGGTCTGGAATTCTTGCTCCAGCCTTTGTGCCCAAGTCCTGTATGTCGCCAAATTTCGCTCTCTTAGTGCAAAGTCACCTTTCACTTGGGAGACTACAAGATTGGAATCTCCTAAAACTCTCATGTGCTTTACTCCTATGCTGAGTGCTATGGTCTGCCCAGTTAGATATGCTTCATATTTATCGACTTTATTCGAGCAGGGAAACCCAAGCTTGAAAGATAAGGGTAGGGTGACCCCATCTTCATAACTTAATACAATTCCCAGTCCAGTTAAGGTTGTCGTTACTGACCCATCAAACCTCATTGCCCACTTCTTCCCTGGGTGATCTATCATTGCCACCTCCCTCGAGATCTCTTCACTTAGTAAGCATTCCTCATTCTTGAGGAACTGGGCTAGCAGGTCTGCTATGGCCTAGCTTTTGACAGCACTGTAGAAGCAAGAACTAAACTTGTAATCAACTTCAATAAGGAAATATATAGAAGATTCAGTCTCCTCGAATTATGCTGAGGACGATTTACCTTGAGCATAAAAATTTTATTCTTGTTTTCTTTTCATCTGGGCTAGCTACCATTGTTGTTTGATTTATTGGAGCCTAGTTTCCCAGCCCACTCTCTACGAATTTATTGTATTGGGCTCTTTAAGCCTAGATCCTTTTCCCTTTAGGCTTAGGCACTAAATCAGGTCCTTACAATTGGTGCTACAGTGGGGAATTACTTGAGCTTTAGTGAAACCAACACTTAATTATGGTAGGCTCAGGGCCAAATCAAGAGGAATTTGTGGGGTCCCAACATCAAGATGAGCAGGGATAGGACAGGGAGGTTAGTGTGCTTACCACACATACTAGTAGGAGCCAGTCCAGAAGTGGGAGTCACATCTCTCATGAGGCAACTACCAGAAGCATGCAATTAGAAATTGATCGTTTAAGAAGAAAGTTGCGCCAAGAGCGACGTAGAGAAACTCCTTCAAGTTCTAACCAATCTTCTGATGATGATGATAATGATCATAGCTACCGGCTCAAGTCAAGGACTCCTCCTAGTGAGTCTTTTTCGTGTGACGGAGAGCATCGTGATAGGTAGAGGAGGAGAAGTACATCACATAAAGGCGTGGGCAACAATGCCATGAGCAAAGCTCTGAATCAGATCTCCAAGTTACCGTTTACTCGAAGAATCGAGGGAGGAAGGCATCCCCGGCGGTTTACTCAGCCAATGTTTACTATGTATAATGGTAGAAAGGACCTTGTGAAACACGTGAGCCATTTCAACCAGATGATGGTTATTCACTCTAAGAACGAGCCTCTGATGTGTAAGGTGTTCCCATCCAATTTAGGACCTGTGGTGATCAGGTGGTTTGATGGCCTAAATGAGGGTTCTATTAACTCCTTCAAGGCACTCACGAGGGCCTTTGGTTCTCAGTTTGTAACTTGTAGTAGGGTTCCTCAGCCTCTAAATTCCTTACTGTCTATGGCTATGCGAGAAGGAGAAACCTTAAAGACGTACTTTGATCGATACTGGGAGATGTTTAATGAGATTGATGGGGACTTTGATGACGTAGTTATAAGAACGTTTAAGGTCAGCCTGCCTGCCGAGTACGGTTTGAGGAAATCATTGATAGGGAAGCTAGTTAGTAATGTATGTCATCTTATGGACTACATTGATAAGTATAAGCGGGTCCAAGATGACCAACAACTAGGTAAAGGCAAGGCTAAGGTGGTCTCTCAAGGGACTTCAGGTCGAACAGGTACAATAATAATCACCCTCGGCGGGATTTTTTTAGGCAATCTAAGGCTGCTACTGCTCAAGTGGTTAACACGGTGTTTCGAGAACTAGTGCATCAAATATTAGAAAAAATTAAGAATGAATCATATTTTTAATGCCTAAACAAGATGGGAGAGAATCCCACGAGGCACAACTAAAGCCTTCATTGCCAGTACCACTAGGAGCGATGGGATACTACGGAGGACAGTAGAAATTTGTGGAACCACTTGGAGTAGCTCATTCGAGGTGGTAGGTTAAAGTAATTTTTATATCACTCCGATGGACAAGGGGGCCAAGCAAGGTCAGGATCTTAGAGAGGTAAATCTTCAAAGCCACCTCTAGGTACAATCAGCGTTATTCTTGCCGCCCTAGGAAGGATTGGTTCTCACCCTTCTAGGGTAATGCCCATAGCCCTACCACCTGCAGAGGACCCCTCCCTTGAGCTGAAGAGAAGTAGGGTGGAAGTCTGACCAGCGCTAAGTTTCTCTAATGAGGACAAGGTTGGTACCTTGCAACCACATGATGACACATTGGTAGTTACCCTCAGGATAGGGAGGTATGATGTGAAGCGAGTGTTGGTTAACCAAGGCAGCGGCATAGAGATTATGTACCCTGATTTGTATAAGGGGCTAAAGTTGAAATTAAAAAATTTGGCCGTTTATGATTCACCCTTGGTAGGCTTTGATGGGAAGGTGGTTATACGAAAAATGCCAGATCAGACTACCAGTACAAGTAGGGTCAGAGGTGGTAGAGGTGGACTTCATTGTAGTGGATGCCTACTCTCCTTACACTGCCATTGTGGCAAAACCCTAGCTACATGCCATAGGGGCCATCTCTTCCACCTTACACTTAAAGGTGAAATATCCATCCAGCGACTAAGTTGAAGAATTGGTCAGGAGCCAATCTATGGCCAGACAGTGTTTAGTTTTTGCTATCAAGCATTAGGCTGAAAGTGAACCCTCGGCCTCTATAGAGAGGGGCTTATAGCAATCAAAGAAGTCAGTTTTGTTTACAGATATGGTAGAAGGGGCAAAATGTAAAGAATTAGAAAAGGTTGTTATAGGTGATGATGAGGAGAAATTCTTCCAGGAGCTCAGCTTCCTCCTCGGGAGAAGGAAGAGCTGATAATATTTCTTAGAGAGAATATTGATGTGTTTGCATGGCGTGCTTACGAGGCTCCTGAGTGGACCCAAACTTCATTTGCCACTAATTAAATGTCAACCCAATGGTCATCCCTAGAAAGTAACCACCTCGACGCTCGTCTAAAGAGTATTCCAATGCTGTCAAAGACGAGGTGATCAAGCTTAAGCAGGTTGGGGCTATTAAAGAAGTTTTTTACGTTGATTGGTTGGCCAACACCATGGTGGTGAAGAAGAAGAAGAATGGAAAATGGTGAGTATGTGTAGATTTCACAGATTTGAACAAGGCTTACCCCAAGGACCCTTTTCCCATGACTCGTATAGACCAATTGGTTGATGCCACTGTGGGTCATCCTCGGATGAGCTTTTTAGATGCCTTCCAAGGGTGCCACCAAATACCTTTAGCTTTAAATGATCAAGAGAAGATAGCTTTTGTTACTCCCGTTGAAAATTACCACTACAAGGTGATGCCTTTTGGTTTAAAGAACGCAAAATCAACCTATCAAAGGATGATGATCAGGATATTTAAGCCACAACTAGGAAAAATATCGAGATCTATATAGACGACATGGTGGTGAAGAGCAAGTTAGAATCCGAGCATGTTAATGATCTCAGAAACATATTTGGAATATTGAGGAAGCGCAAACTATGCCTTAATGCTTCTAAATGCTCTTTTGGTGTTGATTTAGGAAAGTTTTTGGATTACATGGTCACTTATCGTGGAATTGAATTCAATCCTGATCAGATTATGAAAATTAATAGTTTGCAGCCACCTCGGAACCTTAAGGAAGTCTAGAGATTAACAGGGATGACTGCTGCCTTAAATCGATTTATCTCTCGATTAGCAGACAAGTGCAGACCTTCCTTTCAATAGTTGTATAAGTGGAAAGGGTTTGAATGAACCGAAGAGTGCGCCCTAGCCTTCCAGCAGTTGAAGGAGTACCTTTCTCGGCCACCCATCATGTCGAGGCCTGAGGAGGATGAGGTCCTGTTTGCTTACATTGCTGTGCCTTCCCATGCAGTTAGCTTGGTTTTGATACAGCTTGATAATGAGGTGCAGAGACCAATCTACTATGTAAGCAAATCCTTACATGAAGCAAAGGTTCAATACCTACCATTAGAGAAGGCCATATTAGCAGTAGTGCATGCAACATGTAAACTCCCATATTACTTCCAAGCTCACATGATGGTGATGTTAACTCAACTTCCCATTCAATCCCTACTACGGAGAACTGATTACAAAGGGAGGATCGCTAAGTGGGGTATGATTCTAGGGGCCTTTGATATCAAATATATGCCTCGCACCTCTGTCAAAGGCCAAGTCCTTGCGAACCTGCTGGCCGAATTTGTTGGACCTTCTATAAAAAAAGAAGAAGAAAAGCGGAACATGGAGGGAAAGCCAGTTGGAGTGGTCTCTTTACAAAAACCTCTATCCTGGAGGATATATATTGATGGTGCTCCTAATCAAAGAGGATTCGGAGTGGAGCTGGTTATGGTATCTCTCGAGGGGATTGTTATTGAGAAATCCTTGAGGTTAGGTTTCTTGGCCACAAATAATGAGACTGAGTACGAGGCTTTGTTGTTTGGAATGACTATGGTTTAGAAAATGGAAGGAAAGGCGTTGAAGGTGTTTTTATATTCTAGGCTAGTTGATGGACAAGTAGAGGGTGAATTGGAAGTTAGGGATCCGAGGATGCAAGAGTACTTGAGCCAAGTTAGACATTTACAATCAGGTTTTGAGTTATTCACTTTACAGTAGATCCCTAGAAGGAAGAATACGCATGCTGATTCTCTGACCACGCTAGCAACCTCCTCGGCCCAAGGTTTACCTTGGGTCATCTTGGTTGAAGATTTGTGTAAACCTGCCGAGGTGAAGAAAGATGCAGTGCAGGTTCATCAGATTAGAGTGAGACCTAGTTGGATGGATCCCATTGTTATGTTCCTTAAGGATAACATCTTGCCCGACGAGAAAGGAGAGGCTGATAAGGTGCAAAGAAAAACTCCTCGTTTTTGGTTGTTCGAGGATCAAAAATTGTACAAGCGCTTTTTCTCTGAATCGTACTTACTATGTATACACCCTGAGGCAGTAGTACCCCTCATAGAAGAGCTACATGAAGGGATTTGTGGGAGTTATGCAGGTGGCAGATCTTTATCTCACAGGGCCCTCACTTAAGGGTACTGGTGGCTAGGTATGCAAAGAGAAGCATAAGAATATGCGAAGAAGTGTGACCAATGCCAGAGATTTGCCCCAAACATCCATCAACCTGTGGGTGTTCTTAATCCTCTCTTTAGCCCTTAGCCTTTTGCTCAATGGGGGCTTGGACATTGTAGGATCTTTCCCTAAAGCAGCAGGAAACAGAAGATGGCTTTTGGTCGACGCTGACTACTTCACTAAGTGGGTTGAAACTAAGCCGCTGGCGAACATTAGAGATGTAGATGTGTTGAGGTACAAAAAGTCACAACATCAAGACCCAAAGTAGCGCAGCGAATGCACCCCATGGAAAATAACAATAAAAGGGTCAAAAGTTCCCCAAGAAAGGGAGGGAGTAAGCCTAAGTCCATTAAAAAAGATTTTAAGCCCAAAATCCATGGAGGGGTAGGCCTTAGGTCCTGTCAAATGAAAGGGAAGAAGAGAAAAAGCCCAGCTTATTGAGATCAGAAAATCAAAAGAGTCTAGCAGTAAGTATTGAGCCAGGATACCTAAAGGCCACCAGGGGCTCGGTGTCCACGGGACGTGCAGAATAGCTGAGAATGAGATTAAGATAGCTCAAGAGGAGTACAAAGAAACACGGGAAACAAAGAGCAAAGAAAGGGCACCAGTGTTACCCCGAAACCCTGGGATGATGTTATAAAAAGAAGAAGTAGCAACAGTGAAGGACATTCAACAACAGTTAATCAAAATTGAATCATTGAGAAAAAAATCTATCAAAAAAGGCTCAAAAAGTAGTAAAGAGAAAAGAAATATTGCCTGGTGTACCAAGGCAGCCACTATAGAACATACTCGGATTCAAAGGGATTCAAACTTTGCAAATCTTAGAGGCTTAGAGGGCCATCTAAGTCTGTAACTTTTGAGCTTATGTAGACCTTGTAACAAGTCTTAGTGAGCACTTTGTGATTCATAAATTAGAAGTAATGAAATACTCCTTAATGATTTGAGGATCCTTAGCATTCATTCTGCGTTTTTCTTTATATACTGTTCCCTTTACCTTCTTTCCTAATGATCAATATATATATATATATATATATATATAATCTTGCTTGCTAGAAGATACGTATTGTAGGATCCCCGCTCTATGCACCCCTTGCTTCATAAACAGCTCTCTTAGCTATGGTGAACCAAGCCCAGTTTCCTTAACACAATAACAGAAAGGCTCAGGATCCTTGCTTCTATTTTGGGCCTAGACATTTTGTCGAAAATAGACCTTCACAAGATGCTAGGAGATTTGTGTGGAAAAACATTGTCACTCGGTTTGGGATTCCTCATACCCTTCTCTCAGACAATAGGCTTCAGTTTGATAACAAAACTTTCAGAAGGTATTGTTGTGAGATGGGTGTTAAGAACAAATATTCAACCTCAGTTTATCCTTAAGGAAATGGGCAGGCCGAGGTAGTGAACAAAGTCATTGTTAACGGACTCAAGAAGAGGTTAGATGATGCCAAAAGCAAATAGGTGAAAGAGCTGCCTTATGTCCTTTGGACATATAGAACCACCCCTCGTAGGTCCACAGGAGAGACTCCCTTCTCTTTGACATATAGGGCCGAGGCTGTAATTTCTCTAGAAACTAGATTCCCAACATTGAGAACCAACTTGTATAATTTGGACATCAATGACAGGTTATTAGGGAAGAGCTTGGATTTGATTGAAGAGCGAAGAGAAAATATCATGGTTCAGTTGGCATATTAACAAAAAAGGCTCAAGTAGAGGTACGACTCAAATGTGAAGTTAAAACCACTAGCTCCTAAAAACTTAGTATTGCGGAAGGTTTTCAGTACTGCAAAGAACTCAACATAGGGAAGTTAAGGCCCAATTGGGAAGGGTCATACTGTATCACCTTAGTAACGGGTATAGAAGTATATTTTCTAGAAGATTTAGATGAAAAAATTGTACCACACTCCTGGAATGTAAATAACTTACAAAGGTATTACTATTAATAAGGGAATTTTTGCCATGTTTTGCTTATGACCCTATTTGTTGTATTCATTATTTTTCTAAATATTAAATAAAATATTGGTCATGCCAGGCTCTTCGGATCACATACCTTCGAAAAATTAATACTTCTCATTATTTCTCTAAGTATTAAACAGAACTTTGATCATACTTGGCTTCTCAGACCACATACCTTGGGTAAATTAATACTTTTCATTATTTCTCTAAGTATTAAACAGAACATTGGTCATGCCTAGCTTCTCGAACCACATACCTTGGGTAAATTAATACTTTTCATTATTTCTCTAAGTATTAAATAAAACATTGGCCATGCCTAGCTCCTCGGACCACATACCTTGGGTAAATTAATACTTTTCATTATTTCTTTAAGTATTAAATAGAATCTTGGTCATGTCTGGCTCTTCAAATCACATATCTTGGGTAAATTAATATTCCTCATTATTTCTTTAAGTATTAAACAAAACCTTGGTCATGTCTGACTCCTCGGACCACATACTTTAGGTTAATTAATACTTCTCATTATTTTTCTAAGTATTAAACAAAACTTTGGTCATGTCTGGCTCTTCAAACTACATACCTTGGATAAATTAATATTTCTCATTATTTCTCTAAGTATTAAACAGAACATAGGTCATAGTGGCTCCTCAAACCACATACCTTAGGTAAATTAATACTTCTCATTATTTCTCTAAATATTAAACAGAACCTTAGTCATGCCTGGCTCCTCGAACTATATACCTTGAGTAAATTAATACTTCTCATTATTTCTCTAAGTATTAAATAGAACATTGGCCATGCCTGCCCCTCGGACCACATATCTTGGGTAAATTAATTCTTTTCATTATTTTTCTAAGTATTAAACAAAATCTTGATCATGTCTGGTCTCTCAAACTACATACCTTGGGTAAATTAATATTTCTCATTATTTCTCAAAGTATTAAATAGAACCTTGGTCATACCTAGCTTCTCGGAACACATACCTTAGGTAAATTAATACTTCTCATTATTTCTCTAAGTATTAAATAGAACCTTAGTCATGTTTGGCTCCTTGGACCACATACCTTAGGTAAATTAATACTTCTCATTATTTCTTTAAGTATTAAACAGAATTTTGGTCATGTCTGGCTCCTTGGACCACATATCTTGGGTAAATTAATACTTCTCATTATTTCTCTAAGTATCAAACAGAACCTTGGTCATGCCTGACTCCTCGGACTACATACCTTGGATAAATTAATACTTCTCATTATTTCTCTAAATATTAAAGAGTACCTTAGTCATGCTTGACTCCTCAGACCATATACCTTAGGTAAATTAATACTTCTCATTATTTCTCAAAGTATTAAATAAAACCTCGGTCATGCCTGGTTCCTCAGACCACATACCTTGGGTAAATTAATACTTTTCGTTATTTATTTAAGTGTTAAACAGAACCTGGGTTATGTCTAGCCCCTCAACCTATATACCTTGGATAAATTAATACTTTTCCCTGCTTATGTGACCCCTTGGATCACATGCCTTGAGGAAATTGACACTTGGTGAATCCACTAGGGATGGGCCAACATATGCATCACCACTTGAAAACAAGGACTCACCTTAGGCGTGGGCTAAAGGATTCTGAAGGTACATTAAGGTGCTCTTAAAATAAGGTACTTTTTTCCTTCTAAGTGCCTTGTTTACCTCTGAAGACTTAGGCCTCCTTATTAATTACATAGTTTTTAGTACTAACACATAGCCGTTCTTTCTCATTATTTACATGGTTTTGCTTTATCTGAGTTAACAACAAACCATCACCATTAGTATTTGTTAAAGTAGGGGTGTACACCCTTAGAAGCATCATCAATTTAAGGTCTCAGCAGGGGGCAAAACAATAGCTATAGCCAACCAAAGATATATATTGCAAGAAAAGTAAAATCCTACCAATTCCAAAATCTATGTCCTTTCATTAATTGAGAAAATAGATACAACTTAAACATGAAAAATTGTCATGGCGAAGGAACATTACAAAAAAGAAAATAAAATAGAATAATGTTATTACAATAACAAAAGAAGAAAGGATAGAGATCCTAAGCTATGTCTTGGCCTTGGGAGGAGAGTCTTCCTTGCTGCCTAGCTGGGAGACATGTGTGTTAGCGGCCTTGGGATCAACCCTCTTGGATTTGGCCTCTGCCTTCTTTGCCTTCTTTGGTCTCAAGAGCGACATCCTTGAGCTTGAGGGCAAATTTTGGACCCTTTGCCTCTGACAGGGGCTCAAACTCCTTGCCCTTGCCTTGCCTTTCTCCTCTGGTCAAGGACCACCCTGGCCAGCCCCCTTACTCTTGGCCACTTCAACCTCCTGGCCCTGGTCACCAGCTTGTCCAGACCATTTGGAAACCTTAGAAGGAGGAAGAGAGGCCTGGATGACAAGGGGCTCCTTAGAGGAGGTAGTTGCAAGGACAGCGGGAGGTAGGAGTGCAGTTGGAACTTCACAAATATCTGGAGGGTAGTAGACGTTCTCAGCCTTCTTCCAATCCGATGTAGCAGGGACTCTTGCCACATTGAGAGCTTCTGTCCACACCATCTGGTAGTAGTCCCTGTAGACCTTAAACAGATCCTCCACGAAGCGGACCTTGGTTTTTTCCACCCGAGGTTATAGGATGCCTTCTTTGATCATATGGGCGGCTTCCTTGGCCTTGCCCAGCTCCGCCTTCAGCTTTAGGACCTGCTATTTTGCTGTGACCAGCTTTATCTCAGTGTGATAAAGCTTTTTACATTGCTTCTCAGCCTAGTCCCGAGTATTCTTCAGGCCAGCCTTAGCACTCTTTCACACCCTCTCCTCAGTTATTAGTTTCATGGTGAGCTCTTGGTTCTTTTGCTCAATGGCCCCCAAGGCCTTGTCGGCCTCAGCGCAAAGATTAGCCTCAACCCTAGCCTCATTTCAAGAGTCTTTCACCAATTCCTTGGCAGTAAACACCTTTTGGATGGCCTGCACAAAAGCGACAGACAAGCTCGCTATTGAAAAAAAAAAAAAAAAAAAGATAACCCAACATGATGTCAATAAGGCAGTTTAAAGAACTTACCAGGGCTAGAACCCTTTTTAGGAAAAGAAAGAGGTCTAGCTGCCTTATTTTCTTCAATGCAGCCATGTCTTTAGGCAAAAGAAGGGGATGCTCTAGGGCGTCAACCAGGTAATGGGCATGCCTTTTCTGGAGCTCCCTAATGGTAAAGTTCAGGGGAATGGCTGCCTCGTCTAGCTCCAGCCGAGGGTCCTAGGTAGGGTTTTGGTGGCACACCTCGATCACATCCTAGTCCTCCCTGCCCTTAACAAAGGAGGCCCGCACCTGGCCCTTGGTTATTTTTTGCTATTTTGGCTCTTTTTGGCGAACCACCTCCCCTTCCTTGGCTCCATCATTCTCTTTCCTTTTCTTCTTCAGGTTGGGTATGGGGAGCAAGCTACCTGTGGGAGGAGGAGGAAGGGGGAGAGTAGGAAGGGGCTAAGACACTAAAGCATTTTTGGGCATAGATCCCTTGGCCCTATCCGTAAGGAGATCTCTTAGGCCCCTTTTCCTGTTCAGAGCCATCTCCATTTCTTCTTCCTTTAAGCTGCTATCTATACAGGCAACTACAAGGCCGGGCGTGCAAACACCTGAAGAGATTCGCGTCCGAGATGTAAATGACAGGATCTCCCTACTCCTCCCTCCCTTCCGCGAATTGAAATTGGTCAATTTCTTCCTCGAGTGACAGGCGTGAGGAAGCAGTTTCTTCTCTCAGAGTCATTGTTTCAGGATGAGCACGTTGGGAAGGCTGGTCAACTTGCACGATGTCTTCTTGGGCTAGAAAACCAAGCACTGAGATGTCTATACGGACTAGCTAAGGATCACCTGCTCTAATCGCTATGCCTACTTCTAAAACATTGTCAAATAGAGGCTCAAAGTCAAGGATGAGGTGGATACCCTCAGTTGCTTGTCTTCACTCACGAACACCTCGACTCTTAGCACCTTCTTAAGGTCCTCGATGTTGGCAAAATTGATGTTGGGAGCTATGTACCTTTTATCTACAAAAACAGTCGAGAAGCAAAATCACGATTAGAAGGACCTAAACCTAAGAAAACCACAAAGCTAAGTCCCGTTTGAAAGGACCTAAACCTAAGACATCCCACCTGGCTCCCCTTCTTAGGTTAGGCAGTAAAGACTGTCGTGCCATTCCCTAGAGGTGATTAAGTAGTCATCCTCCATGCCCTTGTTGGACTTGGGAAGACATGAGACAAGCCTAACAACTAAGGACCTAGACTTAAGGTAATACCCCTAGTTAGTGAGCGAATGACACTCGTACATCCAAATGACATCGTGTCAGGTAAGGTTCAAACCCATGTGCTCATTGAGAGTGTCAACACTACCCAGGACCCTAAATAGGTTAGACGCGCATTGGTGGGGGCACATCCTATGGGCGAGTAAGTAGTCCCAAGTTACACTACCCATGGGAAGTGTCATTCTGCCTTCTATGAAGGCAATCATAGGGATGACGACCTCCCCCTCATTCCTATGGGTAAGCCATTGCCCCAAAGCACAGTACCATAGGGAAACTCCTAGGAAAATATGGTATTTAGCCCTAAACCCCTCCATGCCAGTGGGAGAATCTACTAGGTGGGCAAATCTAACCATTAAAGCAAAATAAAAAGAGGCGAAGGAAATATTTGTGAAGAAGAAATAGAAAGTAAAAGGCCGAGGAGAAAATAGCCTAAAACGAAAAACTTACAATAATAAGAACAAGGGACGCCTCAGGAGCTTCTTGATAATTGGAAGATTTGGAAAATCTTGAAAGCTTGGGAGTATAGGAAGTCGAGGGAGTTGAAGATTTGTAAAGTAGGAAAAATGAACTCTCTAAGCGCCTTATATAGGAGGCGGATGTGGGTGGGAGTTATCTTGCCCAAAATTCAAGGGGAAATGCCAATCGTAGGATCTCCATCTCACCACAGGATGTGGGGAATAAAGCGTCGCTTAGAGCATTTAATGAGACGTTTCAGACTCTGAAGCATCAAAGACAATTACAGGACACGCAAAGCGACATTCTCACGTATGGGAGTCAGAGAAGCATCTTAAATTAATTACTTGAAGTCAAAACCCCATTTCTCTTCTTGGATGGGAGGAAATCAATTGGAGTTTTGAAGGGTTATTATGGGGTATAGGAATTCCAGTAAGGTAATTGCACCACATTGTCTTGCCGAGGAGGCCATGCCCTCGGACTGTAAGGTCTCCTCAATAGCATGTCATCAGAGGAGGTTGTATTATAGAGAAAGAGTTTCGAGGAAGGGGCTAGCACTGATATGACTAAAGGGTTGATGGCTGCCACTACATTTAATGCATCCCACCAAACCTCCTAGCTGCATTTATGTGGAGAAGACCCCTGAATAATGTTGCCTTAGTTGCCACAACTCACAAGGGGTTTGAGAAGGTGTTTGATGGGATAGGCACTCAAGTAGTGGCTTGGATAATCAATACATAGAGGGCTGAGATCATTTAAGGAGAGATATATAATGTATGGGATCCTCCAAAGGAAAGGGGGGCCGCCGGGGGGGGGGGGGTGAGAGGTAGAAGAAAACACTGTAGAAGCAAGGACTAGACTTGTAATCAACTTCAATAAGGAAATATATAGAAGATTCAGTCTCCTCGGATTGTGCCGAGGATGATTTACCTTGAGCATAACAATTTTATTCTTGTTTTCTTTTCATTTGGGCTAACTGCCATTGTTGTCTGATTTATTAAAATCTAGTTTCCTAGCCCACTCTCTACAAATTTATTGTATTAGGCTTTTTGGGCCTAGATCATTTTCTCTTTAGGCTTAGGCACTAAATCAGGTCCTTACACATATAATTTTTGTCTTACTAAAATGAAAACAAAATAACTTTCCTTAGGAATTCAAAAGGTAAGTTAGTAAAAATATTCATTTTTTAATAAAACTTATGTACAACATTTTGTTTATCATTCATAATTTCCCTACCCTACATTCTGAAAAACTGAAAAACATATCTCAAAAATTTATGAAACTCAACAAAACTACAATTCAAAATAAAATAAATGGAAAGATAGAACTCACATCAAAGTCAAACTCCTTCTCTTGAACATGTAAAACATAAAATGTGATGTGATCAAGTCTAAATATCCAATGCAAAATCAAATTCAATCTTTTTGATAGCACTTTGAAGTTACACAATAGAAACAAGTGGCTAACCCCAAGTAAAAGTAATGGTTGTAGCTTTCTACGTGATGATTATAATCTAATTCAAGAGTTCAATACCAAAGAGGAAAAAAGTAGAGAAAAATTTTAGAAAAAAGAAGAAGTATTGTGTAAATACTTTCATAATCTAATCCAACATGTGAATAATGAATAGATAAATAAATAATATTAAGCACAAAATTGAATTTTTTTTTAAATCTTAAAAAATTCACTAACGAGATAGGATGATAAAGAGTAATATAAAATATTGTTCTTCAACTATAGAAACTTTCTTCATTATATTGTTTAGATTATCTTGTTATTTTCCAAATAAAAAAATGAAAAAAAAAATTTGCATCAAGGAACACACATGAAATAGTTGATAATAGGATATTGGGGGTGCAAATCTTTAGTAGGGGATCTGTAACGTGCATGGTTTGGACCACTCCTATGGGGCAGTTGTCAAGTTGTATTTTTTTTCACCAAAAAAAATTAAGCAAGACTTGTGAATACCTTTTTATAGAAATTTATTCTTGATTGATTTCATTTTTCAGTTATAAAAATCTAATTTAAAGTATGAACATGTAAATACAAAATTCTATGTAAATTTAAAACCGCCAAAGATAAAAATGTAGAGACAATATTTTTATTTTTATTTTTCACTAATTTATCATGCATTTATAGCATCAAAATTAATGTAGATCAATATGTAAAGTTAAAAACACCTAAGATTCTTCTAAAAATAAAATGTCTAAGATGAATTTGTGAAATCAATCTATTTATATATTTAATATTTTCAAAAAAATTTAAGTTAAAAAATAAGTAAGAAAAAAAAATAATGATATGGCAAGTGAGGTGGCTCAACAGAAGTGTAGCAACAATAAATGTTATGCTTTGTCTTTTAGATATAACTAGTCGCAGACCTGCGCGTTGCGCGTGATAATGTTTTAAATAAAATACTATTTTAGTCTCTAGACTTTATAAAGAGTTTTTTTTTTTTTTTTTTTTTTAAGTTTTATCATATTTTTCATAATCTTGTCTATAACATTTTTTACCATTACCATATATTTATTGGTTGATGATTTGTATAAAATAAACATTAAATAAGAGGTAGAACTATTCAATAATTTTTTTTAAGTCATGGTATATGAAGATTATGACTTTATATATATATATATATATATAATTTTCCTAGTTAGAGATTTGATGTGCATGAAATATATACAATAAAGTACTCACATATCTACATATTTAGCCTTACTTTTATATTATTTTGTTACTGATTATATAATATCTTTATGTTGCAGGTAACAAGAGCTTTACATGCAAAGTGGGACTAAGCCAATTAAATTCAAGTCCAAGTGGAGCAAGGAATCAAAGGAAATTTGCACCAAATCCAAGTCCAATTCGGATTAGGAATCCAGCCTGCACATCAGTAGTATTTTTAGCATAACTTTCGGCTCAGATATCCAATTGATATGATTCAAGCTGGGATGGAAAGTTAACTTAAAGGGCTACAACTTTGTAGTTAACAAAAGTCCAAATTCTGACGTTAAATGGGCCAAAATCGTTGGTTAAGTGAAGCCTAAAAATTTGGAATTTTCTCCAAACGGGAATAGGACTCCTTGACCTATTTAAAAGGCTTTTCAGAAAAAAAGAAAAAAAAAACCCTAGAGAGGAAAAGGAGGTGCCGCTGAAAAGAACTTGTTTTGGGAGTCATTATGAAGAGGAGGATCTAAGGATAAAGGCGAGAGTTTTAAGTTGATCAACCAATTCAGATGAAAGACATAAGTTTTATTTGCTTTCTTTTCAACTTTATCATGAACTAAATTTATTTTCTAGAGCGTTGATGTAGTCTAGCAATGAACACACAATTTATTTTCTGAGTTATTTGATTTTAAATGTTTCCATGATTGAGTGTTTAATTCTTATTCTTAATGTTTACTATTTTCTTTACGAATTATAGTTTGATCAATTGAATTACAATGAGACCGAGAGGTAATTTGTTATTTTTGTTCTAGAATTAAACATCATTAGTTGAGCGAAAGTAGAGATGCTTTACCGTGATTAGTGTGATTTTTCAGAAAATTCAAAGTACGTAACGAGTCTCCAATTAATTAAATTCACATAGAGATATAGAATTGTTAGTTGAAGATATTTTTGATATTATTCAAGAGAAGATATTGAATACTTAAGGAGTTTTTAATCATCAATGGGAGATTATTAGAATTTAATAATTACGAAGAATAAATTGTGTGGGATTTGTTAGGTGAAATCAACTGCTCTAGATCCATTCTTATCATATTTTTACACTTTTAGATTTTTGCATAGTGTTAATCTTTTATTCGTAGATTTATTTTTATTAAGTAGTTTAATTTAATTCAGATAGTAGAACGTTCCATTTATTTTCAATTTTCCAAATAGTAATTGATTTAGTGAATTTCGGTATTCAATAACATAGTTAATCTTTGTGGGTTCGACATTCGTTTTTCTAAAAACACTTTACTACTTGTTACGATTCTGTGCACTTGCAGATTATTTTACGTGAACAAGTTTGATTAGTTTTAAGTTTAAATTTTGTATTATTATATTGAATTGTTGATTTTATTGCACTATAAAGTTTGTAATGTCCTCTGTATAGCCATCTCTATTTTATTTTTTGCTCCTCTTTACCACATTTTTATTTTCCAAATAACAGTTATTAATTGACGTTTGATTTCATTTCTTTTTTCCTTCCTTCCTTTATTGTTTATTACTTTGTATGTTCCATTGCTAGTTGTAAATTTCATGGTTATCAATAAGAAATAGATATCACAGATGGTTTAAATAGTTATAGATGTAGTTACGTTAGTAATATGTCAAAGAGTTTTTTTTTTTTTTTTTCCCTTCTGAATTTTCAAGGAAATATGAAAGACATTTCTCTAGTTTGGTCTCAATCAATTAAGATATCCATAATATATTAACGAAAGTAATAATGAGCCTTAAATTTTTTTAATGTATGAAATGGTTAGGTTAGTGTTATGTCAAAGGTTTTATAAAATTTTTAAAAACTAATTCAAAGGAGATGTAAAAGGTCTTTTTTTCCAAAAAAAAAAAAATTACGACTTTTTGAATCGTAGAATATGATTGTTTTAATTACCTTGTTATATATTTCACTATTAAGTTATAAACATCTAAATTAAAGTAGATGAATATATAAATGCAAAAGTATATGTAAAGTTACAACCACACAAGATAAATATGTATAGATATATATTTTTTTATTATTCATGAATCATTATGTCATTGTTTGCTTATAAATATCTAAATTAAATTTTTTTTTGGGGAAAAAAAATCTAAATTAAAATAGATGAATGTGCAAAACATTTTTAGTAGATTGTAATATAAAACATTTTTTTCTCAATATTTTGGGTAACTTTTCCCATAAGATTAATATTGTTGGCATCCTTTAAAGATGATACATAATATTTTTGAGAAGAAAAGGAAGAAGAAGCAGAGACGATGCTAAAAGTTTGAGTTTGCGTGATTTAAATATGAGGCAAAAAAATATTAATATATTTATGATAAAAGTTTTTATCTAAATGATATAGAGTAGTTCATATTTTTTTAGACTTAATTCAAAAAATTCATTCTCAATAGCCTTTTTTAAGTCTACAAATTGCTCAATATATGGGCCTAGTCACATTCAAAGGGTGCTATCTAGATTATAAATTATATGACCCTTTATCACACAAATATATTGATTCCCCTCATTGTATGGTAAAGGAAGGCAGGTTTGTGTCTAGTCATTTTCTTGATTTGTGCCGCATAATTTAACAGTATGGAGGATGTGACTGGCTTTAAATGTTGAATAAAATAAGATGAGAGGAAAAAAGAGTAAAAATAAACTATATAGCAATAAACATAAAATTATCTAAGTCATTCTATGTAATATAATAACATTATATTATTATATACTATATGCATAATGAAGTAGGATAATATTTAATCAAAGAGAATATAAAAGATAACAACTTAAAACACAAAAATAAATTGCATCAACCCAAAGTAGAATTCTAATTAACATAAAAATCATCAACCTAAAGAATTGATGCAATGAAAAAAAAATCAAACAAAAATGAAAAAACTAAGAGAGAGAGAGAGAGAGAGAGAGAGAGAGATCACCTTTTTGTATGAGAAAACTATGCATAGAATGAAAAGGAAAATATCAAATTTATAGTAAAATGTTGAGAATAAGAAAAGACAAAATAAAGGAAGACAAAAAGGTAGAGAGAATGATATTAAGGTAGAAAGTAGTGGGAAGATGAAGATGTAAAAAGAATGAGAGTTTTGAAAAATTAATAATAAAATAATGGTTAAAAGATATTTTAATATTTAAATAATGGAGTTTTTAAATCACCTTAAATGATAAAATGTTTAAAATATATATATAACAAAAATTGGAAACAAAAAATGATGACGTGGCTACTGATGTGGCTCAATGTGAGTGTAACAACATTAAATGCTATGTTTCAGCTTTTAGTAATATATAGATATAGATAGATATAGATTTTTCACTAATTTATCATTTCTTTATAGCATCAAAATTAATATAGATGAATATGTAAAGTTAAAAACGCTTAAGATGAATTTGTAAAGTCAATATATATATATATATATAT
Organism: Castanopsis chinensis; assembly: GCA_032878915.1. Classification (NCBI taxonomy): domain Eukaryota; kingdom Viridiplantae; phylum Streptophyta; class Magnoliopsida; order Fagales; family Fagaceae; genus Castanopsis; species Castanopsis chinensis. The sequence goes on from JAVQMG010000089.1 coordinate 8,330,899, forward strand.
ATATATATAATATTTTAAAAAAATTAAAGTTAAAAAATAAGTAAGAAAAAAAATAATGACGTAGCAGGTGAGGTGGCTCAACAGAAGTGTAGCAACAATAAATGCTATATATATATATATATATATATATATATATATATATAGATTCCTTGGTAGATTTGGTCAAATTCAAATCTTAGATCTTTTAAAACAATTTAAACAAGGTATTTGGATTTAATCACTCAAATCCAACTCCGCTAGCTCAAATCTTGTTATCCAAATGCACCACATGAATTAACCATTAACTAGCTAAACCATGCTAAATGCCTGTATGACCATCATAACGTATATAGTTGTTTGATGTGTAATTTGATTCTAGTGCAACATTGAAAGTGTGCAATGATAAAATAAATTCAAAGCATATATAGTTGGTATCTTATATTTCTATAATATTTATGATAGTACAAGTAGTAAGGTTTGATTCATCATAAGCACTAGGACGTTTTCATGTGTTATACCTTCCGTACTTTAAGTTCAATTTTTCTAGTTCATTAGTGCAACTTGAGCCATTCAATTATAAGGTGGCAAGCACCACACAGGAGTTGATCTCATGCATTCGTCATGTCAAGTGTTGAATGCGTAGGCCATTGACCCTCTGTGGCGGTCTTCTAAAAACTCCAAAAGTCACAACAAGGCCATTAATAAAAGCTCCACCTATGGACGAAATTTTAGGGTAAGATTGGTCGGGCCGATGTAGGAGAAATTATAAGAATAAAATGGTCAAGCTGTGCAAAGTTGGTAAAAAAAGAATACTTATTTAGAACGAGTAATGATAGAAAGGAAAAAGAAAGAGCATATTTTGAGAATGGAAGCATGCTACTGGAAAAGCTGATTGCCATTTGTAGTGGCAAGTCCATTCCCATTCGTAGCTTCTCCGATGAAGAGCTCAAGCAGGCAACCAACAACTATGATGCTCGTCTTGCTATAGTCCAAGATGAGTTGTACTGGAAATGTTACGAGGGTTCACTCGACGGCCGACTTGTTTCCATTAGGAAATTTGAAGGCGGTGTACACATTATAGAAGGCCGGGGATTGTCCAACTACATCATCAATGATCTAGTGATTTCTGCAAAGATGAGCGCTCACAACAATGTACTAAAGCTTATAGGGTGCTGCCTCGAGACTCGACCTCCCATTTTAGTACATGAATTTGCTGCAAATGGTAGCCTTGCCAATCGAATTCAGGGCACTCGTGGCACTCAACATCAGCCATTAACATGGGTAAGCAGGTTAAAGATTGCAAGGGAGATTGCTCATGCAATTTCATATCTCTATAACTGCAGTCTCTAGTCCCATCATCCACAGGCATATAGATATGCGGAATATCTTCTTAGATCAACATGATGTTGCCAAGTTATCCAACTTCGAACTTTCTATATCAGTCCCCGAAGGTGAAACTCACGTTCAAGTTGATATCTTGTCTTGGTGTGTAGGTACATGTCCCTAGAGTACTTTGCTACAGGTAAGGTAACAGAGAAAGTTGATGTTTATAGCTTTGGCACACTTCTTTTAGAACTTGTAACCGGTCAAAGTTCAAATGATTTTACCCAATTGAATAATGGAGAATGTGTGGACTCCTCCAAACCAAAAAAAGGTGCGTTGGATTAGTAGTATGTAGGGGTGTCCACGGGTTGAGTTTGTGCCCGGCCTGGACCCCACCCGAAAATTTCGGGTCGTAGAAAATCACAACCGAAATCGACCCGTTTTGGATGGTCGGATCATTGGGTTCGGGTCCGTCGGTTTCGGGTTAGTTGTCGGTCGGTTTCGGGTTTCGTCGCCAATGCTGATATTTCGCCAGATCAATCAAGATCTGGCCGATATTTCGCCGGATCGATCAAGATCTGGCCGATATTTCGCCGGATCGATCAAGATCTGGCCGATATTTCGCCGGATCTGTCGAATATGAACTAGATCTTGACGGATCTGGTGGATTTCATGTTGCTCTTTGTCGGAAAATCAAAAATAACGTGTGATTTGGTGGATTGCAGCGGATTTCAAGAGGCTCTTTGTTGGAAAACCTCTGGATCTCGCCGGATTTTGTTGAGTTTATGGTCGGGTCGAGTGGCTCGGGGTTTTGGGGAGGAAACCCGCCAGCCGACCCGAAGGGATCGGGTTCTGTGGGTGGCCACCCGCCGGCAACTGTCGGGTTGATCGGTTCGGGTGGTGGCCGGTCAGTTTCGGGCGGGTCCGGCTGGTTGAACGGGTTGCCGGGTTCTGTGGACACCCCTAGTAGTATGTATGCAAAATGGTGCTCAAGGTCGTTGCATTGTGGATCCTACAATCTTGGCAGAGGAAGGGAGAGCTAGAACTATAGAACAACAATTGCAAGCAGTGGTAGACCTTGCATTCAAATGTAGAAAAAGAGAATCAGAGATAAGACCAACTATGGTGGATGTTGCCAAAGAACTCATGCAGATTGAGAGGCTTGTCCTATAATCATGTTTTTCAATCATCATTTTTCAGTTAATCGCACGCCATACTTGGCTCTGTATAGCTTTATCTGTATAGCTTTATCTATATAACTTTATCTTATTACTTTTGATGTTATTTTTGGAGAAGCAATAAGGAAAACAGGTTGTTGGTAAGGGTCCAGATCAATACAATTAATACCCGGATCCGAATACAATGAAGCTTGATAATGAGATATTCAAGTTGAATCCATGCCATGATATTGATCTAAATTTCAACCATATACACCCTTTTTTACATTTTCAAAAGCTTAACGAGACAATGACATGTATACGGTTCTACATGGAAATCATCGGGCACTTTCTCCATATAGCGCTTATATTCAATACTTACTCCATACTGTGGTCATATTTTCAACAACAGTTAGAATCCTGATAAACATATATTAGACAAAAATTAGCAAGAAGTCTGGAGAGTAAATTTACTTCCAATTGCAAATTCATGATCAATTGACAATTAAGCTCTATGTAATAATCTTGTCTATGTTATTTCTCAAGTATTAACCACTTAAGAATGCTTCACCAATGATAGTTTTCTTCAGATGCCTAACTCTAGCAGTCTAAAATGTTTAAGGAATTAATTTTTTTCGTTTCTTATGAAAGTATTTGCCAAATCACGTGAAGTTCAAAGTCAGAGGAAGCATTACCTCTTTTGTCAAATGGAGGAAAGGATGAGACCCATAAATGCTAGTCAAACAATCATCCATCCTTATTCCTTAACATTGTTTCCTCTTTTTTGCCTGCTATCCTTCAACTTAATGTTTATGTCATCTACCGATATTTTGGTCCTTGGTTCTGGCACCATGCCCTTTAATGTCATAGCATTGAAAAAGAGAAAATCACCTTGTATTCTTCCCTTGCCATAAAACCTATGTATCATAATGCTATATGATCGTCGGTCTTGTGCCAACCCATTTCTCTCCATCACCTCCTATGTATATCTTACTCTTCCCTGATTATCCCAATCAATATACAACTTCAAGATCAAGTTGTAAGGGTCAGCAGTCATCCTACTCCCATTTCTTTATATCCTCTCCAAGAGCTCGGGTACTTCCTCTGGATTCTTTAAGGACTTAGGCAAGTAGTTGTGAGTTATAGCATTTGGTAAACATCTTCCTTTCTTCTGTCCCATTTCATCCAAAAGTTCGTAAACCTTTTCCATCCTCCGAATCTTGCAAAGGTTCTTAATCAATGAGCTGTAAGTTGCTGCATTTGATGGCTGGGATAACCTTGCTTCTTCATTTCCTTAAAAACTTGCAAAGCTTCTGGAATCCTCTTCTTGAAAAAAAGTGCATCAATGATGCAATTGCAGATAACCACATACGGGTAAAAATCATTCTTCCACATGGATCGCAACAACTTAATTGCTGTGCCTAATTTTCCTTTCTTTGTCAAGGCTTTTATAAATGTCTCCCGCGTAAACATATCTGGCTCACATTTATATACAATAATTTCCAAAACCTTTTTGCCTCATACATTCCCCAATACGCACCAACCATTGAGAATGATATTCCACGTCTTGCTATTGCTACCAAAACTCATTTCAGTTGGAGTGAAACAAAGTTTCAACAGCTTCCACATGCTTATACCGATATAATGACATTAAAAACATCTGAAACGCAACCAAGTCACTCTCCAATCCAAACTCTTTTCTCCTATTGAATACACCAATTGTTTCCTCCACTTTATGAGCAGCCGCAAATCTATTAAGCAAAACACCATGCGTCCCTTCATTGACAAGTACCTTTCTCTTTGACATTTCATCGAGCACTTGGAGCTCCTCCTCGATACGTTGTGATTTCTGAAGGATGACAAGAGTCTCATTGTAAACACTACACCCAAGTGAATGCCCACTTCCTTCTCCTCCCTTTCTACAAACCCAGTTGAAAAAAATACACAAGCTTATCTCCAATCTGAACAATGTCGTTGAAGCACATTCAGGACCAAGTCCTCAGTCAACCTAATCTAGCATAGAGATCGAGAGCTTGCTCAATTATCTCCACAAGTTTATCCCTTAAACTTGAGGAGGTTTTGAACAAAAAATGGTCGGTTGGTCATCTGGGTCTTGTTGAAACTCGATGGAATTGTCAGAATTTGCAATTGCATGCACAAACCAAGTTGTGTTGGTTATGCCCTGGAAATTACATTTGATTAATTATTTTGGAAAAAAGTTTCAGCTTTTGGGTTATTTGAGCCATGTGAATCAAGCCAAGGATATCAAGGGGCTTGTGTGAAATGGGAAGGTGAGAAGGATGGTTTCTGGGTTGGGTACTTGGGTTTGGAAATTGAAATTGAATTTCTGTTGGATATTTTCTTGGTAAAATATATTCTCAGTAGTTGGGAAAATGTTCTTTAACGGTTGGAGAGTGGACTGCTTTGCATAACATCTTTCAAGGGAAAAATGCCCATGCACTGCCTCCCCTGACATGAGCCCCAAAAAGCCTAAAGACCGTTCATGTAGAAATGTAAGATAAGTTAGATTAGCTGATTGGGCATAATAAAACCTGAATTTATGATTCAATTCGTCTAAAATAAGAGGAAAAAGAGTAAAAAATGAGTCACCTAAGAAGATATCTCTTGCGTCAAGCTCATGGGCATTATGTGAGACTGACATATGAGTTAAATTAGATGTAAATGAAATTCTGCAATACAATTATCCGTTTCACACGGTTGGTTGCAAAATGACCATACTAACAACTATCTTGTTGTTAGTATGGTCATTTTTTAGAAGGCATGACTTACAAGCAATTTTCAACTTGGAAACAACAATGCTCATATATATTAAATCATTTTTGCCCTTGATAATTACTTTAGCAGATAATTTATTCCCAAGTCTTATTTACTAGCCAAAAATACTAGTTGAATAATTGTTTGCAAGCTTCTTTATATTTTTTTCCACCATTAATCAACTCATACATGTATGCAAGGCTGGCCCTAGGCTTAGGCCATTTAGGCCCTAAGGCCCCCTAACATAGAAGGCCCCAAGTATGGGGTTGTAAGGTTTTATTCTTTTTTTCTTTGGTAATTAAGGAAAAAATAAAAAAATGTGAGTTACGTGTACTTTTTTTTTTTCCACTCTTAAGAAGGCCTAAAATATTAGATTTATGTTAGTATATTACTCGTTTGCTTACATAGGTCTTATAAATTGATGTACGAGTAATTCAATACTCAATTGATTATGTTGTTGAAATGTCACTTCATTGTCACATCAATTTGTAAGCTTTTGTAGTAAAATTTGTAGTAAATTTAGCATTTTCTTAACAAAAAAAATCAATAAAAATACAACCCAATCACCAATAAGTGAATGAAAAATGTTAAAGCTAGTACAAATTTTACGACAAAAAACTTACAAGCTAATGTGACATGAATATGATCAGTGTCACTTAAATAATATAATAAATGAATGTTTGAATAACTTTTTTCTATTGGTGATATGTCAATTTGTAAAACCTATAAAATAAGTACGAATTAATAATAAATTGAAATAAAAAATATATAATAAAAAATAAACTAAATATTATTAAAGTGAAATATAAATAGACCCTTTTAAAATTTTCACCTTAGGCCTCAAGCTATCTTGGGCCGGCCCTACATGTATGACAAGAAGCAACATAGGTCAATAACCTCTAACTATTGGGAATGACTTTCAAGGAAAAAAATATTCATAATTTCACAAGAATAAGGGACTCAATGTTTTAAAAAAAAAAAACTTGGCATCGTTGTACCATAATTGTATAATTGGAATGCCTAATGATTCACACAAATATAAGTGCCTACTTAATGCAAATGCACCATTGTATCTTTCTTATACAACAGAAATGTCAACTTGATATGACATCATTATTCTCACTTAACAATAGGAGTGTTATTTCTACTATAGGCTACATTTTTCACACACTTAGGCCAAAAAAAAATTCTTAAGAGAATTCACATAGTTGAAATTTATTATATAATACTTTAAATATACAGTTTTTTAAAACTCATTTAAAAGGAAATCAAAATAAAATATATTTTAGCACAGCTTAAAAAAATTAGCAAAAAAACTAAATAAAGACATTAATGTCCCTGCTAGTACTTTCAACCTTTTTTAACTAAAAAAGGCATTGCTTTAAATTATAGTTGAGTAATGTTGTGGGAGTACGTGTACGAATCTAGAATATTTGTGCCTATATATAAGAACAATATACAAGAAACCCAGGTAGCCACAAAGGAGAATACATATTCATAAATCATAGTACTTAGTTGAGAGCTAGTAGAGCAACATCGTTGTAGCCATGGCTGTTCTTGTCAATCTCTTTCTTCTTAATTTCTTGCTTCACTTTGCTATAGTGCTTCATCACTAGTACTACATCTTTAACCACCACAAAACCTAAGCCGAAGCGGAGGGTCACCAGACTCATTCACCATAACTCGGTTTACCCTAAGGGCACAGTATCAGACTGAGCTAGACATGCCATAGACAGTTCACATGCATGTTTAGCTTACATATGGAAGAAGACTTAAGGGGTTTCTCTAGCCATAGATGATACTCGCTCTGGAGTTTTTGCATAGGATAAGCCTGAAGGGCATATGGCCAATATATCCATTGGTGAACCTCCTTCTCCACAGCTCCTAATCATGGACACAGGCAGTAGTCTATCATGGACTCAGTGTCAACCTTGCACTCACTGTTTTCCCCAAATGCTGTTCCAATTTTTACTCATTCCATGTCTTCTACGTACAGTGTCGTATCTTGTAAGAATCCTCAATGCTTACAAGCTCCTAGTGACAATTACGAACCTTCAGGTTGCTCTTTCAAACAAAACTATGTTGATGGCACCACCGTATCTAGAAGTCTTGGCACTGATAAGCTCACATTTGATACCTCTGATGAAGGAATAACATCGGTACCAGAATTGCTTTTGGGTTGTGCAACTAGTGTTGGTGTTTTCAGTGGCCAATGTAGCTGAATGCTTGGACTTGGGGCTAAGAAAATGTCATTGGTGAATCAATTGGGTTCTATATTCTCTTACTGCTTTGGCCCTATAAGGGATCCTCACTATAGTCATAACCAGTTGATTTTTGGAGATGGGGCAATAATAGAAGGCCCTTCTATGATTTTGGTGGCTTCTACTTTGTAAACTTGGAAAGCATCAGTGTGGGTGAGACAAAGCTCGATATTTTGCCTAATATATTCAAAATGACTCCAGATGGAGTTGGTGGAACTGTAATTGTTTCGGCATCAACATTTACTTATCTAGTGAAAGATGCATTCAATGCACTTAACGCCGAAGTACGAAAATTGAGAGAGGGCTTGATAGCATTTGCTTCAAGAATGAGCTCCACAACTCCTGCTACAATGGGGCTATTACGACTGTACTTGCTGGGTTTCCAGCAGTTACCTTCCATTTTGAAAATGGAGTTGATTTGGTGTTAGACATAGAGCGCTTGTTTTATGAGACAAGTCCAAACTATTTTTGCATGGCTGTGCTTGCGAGTGATATGAACGACATGAGTCTTATTGGAGTACTAGCTCTACAGATTAATAATATTGCCTATGATATTGCGGAAAAATGGGCTTTTGCCTTTAATTTTTAAACAATGCAGTAGTTTGTCTATGTTTTTAAACTATTTAAGAGTATGTTTCCGTTTTGAAACTCGATTTTTTGAAAATCGAATTCCCCTTATAACTCTATTTTCTAAAAATTGAATTCACCTTATAACTTGAGTTATCTTATCACCGATCGATATTTCGAGTTTTCTTGCTAGTCCTGATCAGTATCAATTGAGAAAGTACTATCAATTGAGAAATTATTAGTACTGATTGGTACTGATCGGTACTAATTGAAATCTAATTTCCCTTTAGAAAATACTAAAAAATTGTTATGATTTTTCAGTAGCGACTTGAATCACATTTTTTACTCTACAAACATTGAAATTTGATTTTCTCTATTTCTAGAAAAGTTGTTGAATATTAAATTTCCTTTTAAAAGACATCAATCCTGAATCAATTGGAATTATGAGCAGAAAGTTATAGCTAAAACACCAAATAGGTGTAGAAGATAACTCGAAAAGGGTAAAGCCGAGTTATAAGGGAAACTCGATTTTCTAAAAATCGAGTTCCAAAAGAGGGACACTCTACTATATAGTTTCAAAACAAGTATAAATTGCTACGTAATTTAAAATTTAAGTGCAAAAGCCCATGTTCCCCATGATATTGCTGGGAAAATAGTTTCTATGCAAAGGGTAGACTATGCACTCTTAGAGTTCTAACCATGGAAGATGTGGTTGGATGGTTTATTATATTTTTAATTTTTTGAATTTTCTAGAATAAGATTTTATTGTTGTTTATTATTTTTAAGTATTTGGTGGAGTTCAGTCAAATAATAAGATCTATTTTTGTTTAGTATTTTGATATAATGGTTTTCAAAATAATCTTCATTGAACATTTAGTGTTTTGGTACCTCTAATTAAATTGACTATTATCATATATGAGATTCCTCTTGGGCACTTCTGTGGGAGACTGCACCTCGGCCCGTTTTTGGTATTAGGCCAACCCAGGTTAATGGGTAGAGTTGTGTTATATCTCTCAAAATGGAGGTTCGATTGATTACATTTTCCCTTTTAGATTAAGAGTTTTACAATAGAGTTGCAAGTTACTTAATTATTGGAATAAATAAGATTGAAAACATTCCTCATTTTATTGATTTGCAAATAAATTTACATCAATCATAAGAAATTACATGTCTTTGGTCCTAAATACAATCTAAGATAAAGTATATGGCTTTGTTTCCTAGTTACAATATAGAAATTGAAAATTACATGGATATGAATTGATCTATCAACCTTTGATCTAAGCTCGAATGCTATATTATAAAGTGGGAAGGTGTTAGACACCCACCTTACTTGGTAAAACCGATCTTCTAGACTATAATGGCTAATATTCATGTCATATTATCCAAATCAATCACTTGCATGTTGAATTTAATGTGTGTGCATGTGATAAATCCTAATTCCCTTTATTAATCATTGAATTTTGATTGAAAAAAAATAAATAAATTCTAGTGAATGTGTGTGAATGGTGATATCCTAGATTCAAGGATTTGAGATAATTATGAAACTAACATGTTTTTTTATATTTTGGATGTGGATTTAAAATTAAAGCTAGTGTCATGCATGAATGTGATGAACAATCAAGAACATGTGAAGAACGCATATGAACGTTCAAGAACATTCAAACTTATTCAAGAAATTTAAATAATCACCAGCATGCTTTAATCTTAAATTCTCATCATAACAATAAAAAAACAAGTTAGGGAACGGAATTATAACTGCATGCAAGATCCACTCAGTGGAGGTCCAAAGGGTGGAGTAGAAAATAAGAACCAGGAGGGAGAGTGTGTCTCACTCAATACTTTGAGTCTCAAGAAGACCAAGATATCACAAAACTACTTTACTTTATTTTACTTTACTTTACTAAAACTCAAGAGGGGAGAATAAAGAGTGATTTTTTTTTTTTTTTTCTTTTGTGTCTTGGAATGAAGGAGAGGGGGGTTTATATAGTTGTGGTGAAGAAAATATGAACGGAAGGGCATTTAATGAGGGTTGGCAAAAGATCAAAGAGAATCATAAACCTAGACCCTATTTTAGTATTTAGAGAAAACTTGTGCATTGAATTTGGAAGTTGGTGGGTGTGATGAGTAAGCAAAATGACTAAGAATTCGATTTTTCCCGTAGCTCCTACAATAGCCCGCAGAGCCAAATTTAAAAATCATATCTTACTCAATTTTGTTTGGAATTGTCTAATTCTTGTGCTCAAATTGAAGTCCTAGATGTCTAGTTTCTGAAAATATTAATCTCACTCACAAATTCAAAATATTATAAGAAATCAATAAAATAATTAGCAGAGGTCATTTGTTGGAAAATAATTTCAGCATAATTAACATTAATAGGCCCCAAATTAACTTTCAATTAACATTAATAGGCTCCAATCACTTCCATTTCAAACTTAATTAGTTCCAAATTCACCCCAATCAAAAAAATAATTACACAAATTACTTATTGAATAATTAATGTTTGATTATCTAATTCATCAAGTGTATGCAACCATACCATAAGATGTAATTCTAGCCAATCAAATTATGACACATCATTAATTTTAAATTTATTATAATTATAACCAATTGAAATCAATGTTCATAATCACATATAGTTAGACTCAATTTGTGATAGTGTATTTCAACTATTAAAACTTGATTTGATAATAACTTTCAATCTGATAATTCGATTAAGGCTTAAGACTAATCAATTTGATCGTTACAACATCAAGATCAGTTTGATGAAATGAAATTCAAGATCTAATGGCCACAATTAAGATCTATTTTCAAGGTGAAATTACTTTTTTACCCTCTATATGAGGTAAAATGCAAGTTGCAAAATGGGTTGTCAACAACCTTTAAGCTTTGGTATTCGATGTGATTGAAAAGAAGGAAAAAGAGTAAAATGAGTCACCTAACTGAGCTTGCATTTGTCTCATGTGTCCTATGTTAAACTGATGCGGGACTATCTCACATAAAGGCATAAGTACTCATGAAAATTTTTGTCACTCAACCGCATCTACAAGTTTCAAAAAGTGAATACATAAAAATAATATTAACAATAATAATCAATTAAAAACACTGAAAAATGTTGACTCTTTTTTTTTTCTTCTTTCATTCGCCTACACTTAGATCAACAACTAAAAATCATATCAACAATTGATGGAGGGATAGAGCATAAAAGTAAAACAACCGAAAAAACCTATTGCATCAAAGGTGCCAAACCCACAACTTTTTAACACCTAGCTACAGTAAACAAAAAAAAAGAGTTATTTAAATGAAAGTTAGAGAGAGAGAGAGGGACTTAAGTGGTAAAAGAAAGAATATTTAAATGAAGCGGTAAAAAGAATATAGTATTTTGTATTAGGTGTATTGTAAAGCGAGGAGTTAAAATAGATAAAATAGTTTTTTGATTTACTAAAACCTAAATTTTTTATCACTTTTAATGTGAATGCTCTTAATAGGCCAATTGTTAGTATCATTTTCAAAAAAAAAAAAAAATTGTTAGTACGTACACATTTTTGAACATACAGTCACTATTTCAGCTCAAATTTATTTAAAAAGAAAAAGAAAAAGAAAAACTGAAATCGTAACTTCAAAACTCAATTTTAGTTCAAAAACTGAATTATGTGTACTTTGTGTATAATAGGATATATAGTGTGTAATAGACACTGACCTTTATTAATAACATAATCATACTTATACCCTATTTTGTCAATAACACACATTTTGGCATTTCAATTTAATAGGTAAATTGTCGCAATCACAAGCTCAACCAAAGAATGCTCCAATTATCTATTTTTTTTTTCCAATCACAAGTTACCAAAATTTTCCCTAAGCCACCCATTCTAAATTGGTCCAAAAGTATGGCAATTTGAAAACTACATATAATATACAAAAAAAAAAAATCATTAATCACATGCGAAGAGGCTTAAATGAATTTTAATAAGGTGATCAACGACATCCTAATTAACAAAACGGCATAGAGGAATGAGTGGATTCAGAGGTGTTTACTTAGAGGACATGTTTCGTTTAATTTGCTTATGTACAATTTTTTAAAACCTTACATTTAAGTAAAACCCAATTAGCAAAAAAACAAAAAAAGCTAATGCCATAATCGACAAACCCCTAGCTTAGAATAGACTCACACTATGCCCCTCACATTACAATTTCATTTATATAGTTTAGAAAGTGATTGTAAGATTTTCTTTGGGATCTACTTATTTTGTTAAAACTGAAAACTTTTTGCTGAAAGTACTATAGATGAAGGTAAAAGTTAACTGAAATAGTATGGTAGGACCTATAAATATTACCAAAAAGTACAGTGAAATCCATAAATAGTAACAAAAATAAGTTAAATAGTAAACTAAGTTGGCTTTTTAAGCTAATGCCAAACCCACACTAAGCTAGTTTTTTACTTATTTTATATTCAATTTTCAGGTTTTACGCTACTTTTTACCTATGCTTTATTCGAAATAAGCAAGGTTTTTCAGACAATATATATTTATGAGTTTGCCATCTTTGGTTCTTATTATTACTTAAAAACATTCCTCGTAACTTCAGATTTTGGCAGAGATGGTAGAAAGGGAAAAATCCAGAGTAAGAGTTATAAATGACAATTTGGTAAGAGATTTTTTGTAAAATTATTGTTTTTTTTTTATGAAAACGTGTGAATAAAAAAATATACTTATAAGATCATTTAAATACTAAAAATGGTTGATTAAAAGCAGGAGTAAACACCCAAACATAAAGTAAATAACACTTTTTAATTTTTAAATAACATTATACTTATTTTTTCCCCCAACCTTAACCAAACATATTTCCAAAAATAACAGACAAGTTTACTGCAACAACTTTAGTCCGTAAATAACACACGCATACAGCGATACAGTTCCAATCATGGAAAGACACCAACCTTTTCTTTTTGTCTAAATTCTCAACTCTCTCGACTGGTCTCATTGCCTGCATATTCGTTTGCACTCTCCGACCTTTGAGTCTTTCCCACCACGTAATTTTAATCCTACGGCGTAATCTTAAGCCTACGGTCTAAGGAAAACGACCCTTGACTCTCTCTCTCTCTCTCTCTATTTCACACACACACACATTTTGGAACAACAATCCTGTATATATATCATTGAACTCACAAGAAGATCTTTCACTCTGACATAGAATCTAATTGCACATACTCACGCCCATCTCGTCTAAAACCCCACAGAAGCTTTGACAAAATTTAAATATGGAGCTTGTTGAATCCACAGAGAACGGTTTGCTAAGTTTATTCTCAAATTACTACTCATCACTCTTGTACTCAGGTACTTTTTCTCTCTTTAAACCCGTTTTCCTACATGGGTTTTCTAGCTCATTACACCTGGTCTTGTTACTCGTTTTGTTTGTCTCATGGGTGTGCAAGAAATTTATGCTGGGTAGAAGGCAAGCTTCAAAGCAAAGGTTTAAGAACACCAGGTGTTTGTGCTATAAAGTGGCTCAAATTTGTTGTTTGGGTATTTCTGTGTTTAGTTTAGTGTTGTGCTTATTGAGTTACTTTTATAGGTATAGAAGTGGTTGGTCTGATGAAGGGTTAGTGACCCTTCTCGATTTTGCGCTTAGAACACTTGCTTGGGGTGCAGTCTGTGTTTATTTGCGTATGTTGTTTAATTCTGGTGAACCAAAGTACCCAATTTTGTTGAGAGTTTGGTGGGGTTTTTATCTCATTATTTCTTGTTATGGCCTTGTTATAGATGTTGTTCTTTGTAGGAAACATGTCAATTTACCAGTTCAGTATTTAGTTTCCGATATTTTCTCTGTTGTCACTGGTCTGTTCTTATGTTGTGTGGGAATTTTTGGGAAAAATGAGGGTGGAGATGCCATTCTTGAAGAGCCTCTTTTGAATGGTGATTCTAGTGCATGCAATAAAGCAGAGGCAAATAAGTCTAAGGGGGGTGAAAATGTAACACCTTATTCGAATGCTGGATTTTTTAGCATTCTTACTTTCTCTTGGATGGGTCCTTTAATTTCTGTTGGCAATAAGAAGACTTTAGACCTTGAGGATGTTCCTCAACTTGATCCCAGTGATAGTGTAGTTGTGGCCTTTGCAAGTTTTAGAAATAAGCTTGAGGTAGAGTGTGGTACAATTAGTGGAGTGACCACACTGAAGCTAGTGAAGTCATTAATCTCCTTGGCATGGAAAGATTTTCTTTTGACAGCCCTTTTCGTGATGATGTACACATTGTCTTCCTATGTTGGACCATATCTTATTGATACTTTTGTTCAATACCTCAATGGGCAACGGGAGTTTGAGAATGAGGGCTATGTTCTGGTTTCAGTGTTTTTTTCTGCAAAACTTGTTGAATGCCTCTCTCAGAGGCACTGGTTCTTTAGGGTGCAGCAGGTTGGAATCAGGGTCCGATCAGTATTGATCGCAATGGTCTATAATAAAGGTCTGGCCCTTTCAAGCCAGTCAAAGCAGGGTCACACTAGTGGGGAGATAATCAATTTCATGACTGTTGATGCTGAGAGGGTTGGCGACTTCAGTTGGTATATGCATGACCTTTGGATGGTTGTTGTTCAAATTATTATTGCATTGTTAATTTTGTATAAAAATCTTGGGCTTGCTTCAATTGCGGCTTTTGTGGCAACCATACTTGTTATGTTGGCTAATGTTCCTTTGGGGACATTACTAGAGAATTTTCAAGACAAGATAATGAAATCAAAAGACAAAAGGATGAAGATGACGTCTGAGATTTTAAGGAACATGAGGATTCTCAAGCTTCAAGGATGGGAGATGAAGTTTCTTTCTAAAATTGTGGAGCTCAGGAAGACCGAGGCAGGGTGGTTGAAGAAGTACCTTTACACTAATGCAATGACCTCTTTTCTCTTTTGGGGTGCCCCCACATTTGTGTCTGTGGTTACGTTTGGTGCTTGTATGTTGATGGGAATCCCACTTGAGTCGGGGAAGATCTTATCTGCACTCGCAACGATTAGAATTCTCCAGGAGCCCATCTATAATCTTCCTGACACAATCTCAATGATAGTTCAAACTAAAGTGTCCCTTGATCGAATTGCATCGTACCTTCGTCTTGATGACTTGCAGTCTGATGTGATAGAGAGGCTTCCAAGAGGTAGTTCTGATACAGCAATAGAGCTTATTGATGGTAATTTCTCTTGGGACTTATCTTCCTCAAATCCAACATTAAAAGATATAAATTTGAAAGTGCAACAAGGCATGAGGGTTGCTGTTTGTGGGACTGTCGGCTCAGGCAAGTCAAGTTTACTTTCCTGTATCCTGGGGGAAGTACCCAAGATATCTGGAACTGTTAAGTTGTGTGGGACAAAGGCATATGTTGCTCAGTCACCTTGGATACAAAGTGGAAAGATTGAAGAGAACATATTGTTTGGTAAGGAGATGGAAAGAGAAAAGTATGAGAGGGTCCTCGAAGCATGTTCCTTGAAGAAGGATCTGGAAATTCTATCATTTGGAGATCAGACAGTCATAGGTGAGAGAGGAATCAATTTGAGTGGTGGGCAGAAGCAAAGAGTCCAAATTGCGCGTGCTCTGTACCAAGATGCTGACATCTATCTGTTTGATGATCCGTTTAGTGCTGTGGATGCTCATACAGGATCCCACCTATTTAAGGTAATTTATTTCTGTATTCTAATGCTATAATATTCACTGTAAAATCTGTTTTCTTTCCAGTTTGTAATGTACATAAAGTTTTTGATATACGCATTTGAAGATGAGTGGTTGTGTTGTGTGTGTGAGCTGAGGTGCTTGGAAATTCTCACAATACCATTGCACTTTGTTTGTTCTGTTTTCTGTAGCTGCTATGTAGCCTTCTTTGATATTTATGTTTACTTGTAAATTGCAGGAATGTTTGCTGGGGCTTTTGAATTCAAAAACAGTGATTTATGTTACTCATCAACTGGAGTTCTTACCTGCTGCTGATCTTATCTTGGTGAGCCATTCACAATTAGTTTCTTTCTGGCCTTTTCTTTTCTTAACTCCACTTATGGATGGACTTTTCTGCTCTTTTATATCACTGAGTTCAACTTATTAATCATTGTTAGGTCATGAAAGATGGGAGGATTACTCAAGCTGGAAAGTACAATGATATTCTTAATTCAGGAACTGATTTTATGGAACTTGTGGGGGCGCATAAGAAGGCTTTGTTGGCACTTGATTCTGTGGAGGCAGGATCAGTTTCTGAGAGTACAAGTATGAGCAAGGATGTCGGAAATATGTCTAGTACTAATGGGGTTGAGCAAAAACAAGAAAACACAGATGTTCAAATTGATAAAACAGATGACATGGTTGGGTCAAAAGGACAGATTATCCAAGAAGAAGAGAGAGAGAAAGGTAAAGTTGGGTTTTTAGTCTACTGGAAGTATATCACTATGGCATACGGAGGAATTCTTGTGCCCTTTATATTGCTGGCACATGTTCTCTTTCAGCTTCTTCAAATTGGAAGCAATTATTGGATGGCCTGGGCAAGCCCTATCTCACAAGACATAAAACCTCCTGTTGGTAGCTCTACTCTAATTATTGTCTACGTTGCTTTGGCCATTGGAAGTTCTTTTTGCATCCTCTTGAGAGCCTCGCTTCTTGCGGTGGCTGGGTATGAGACTGCCACTCAACTTTTCAGTAAATTGCACTTTTGTATTTTCCGTGCCCCCATGTCATTTTTTGATGCCACTCCAAGTGGGAGGATCCTAAACAGAGTAAGTGGAAAGATGTGTATGGTGCTCCACGCATAGTTTGCCAATTTTATATAGCTTTATTCTTCAGTTTAAGAAATTCCTCTCTCTCTCTCTCTCTCTCTCTCTCTCTCTCTCTCTCAAATACACACACAAAAATTCTTTCAGATAAACATAATAGGTGTAAAAAAATTTATTTATGTGTATGTTTCCTTGCAGGTCTCTACGGACCAAAGTGCAGTAGATTTGAACATTCAATATCAAGTTGCGGCAGTTGCATTCTCAATGATCCAACTGCTTGGAATTATTGCAGTAATGTCTCAGGTTGCATGGCAGGTTTTCTTCATTTTTATCCCAGTGATTGCAGCCTGTATCTGGTATCAGGTTAGTATACAATCTGCCTTTATAAAAATTATGTCTGCCATATTATGCTGAAAAATGCCTAAATCACATCACATATTAGACGATTTAAATGACATGATCTTGTGTTTATAATAGTGCAATCTTTAGAATATATGCTTTGTACATGCTACAAAATTGCATAGGTTAAATGTAAAACCTATTTGCTGAATTTTGCCGTCATTTGGATATAAAAATACACCGATTTGCTAGATAAATTAATTCTTGTTGAAAATATGCTTTCTTAAGTTAGATGTTTGCCGAGTAGCTAGACAAATGTAGCATATTTTTCTCTGCCCTTTGCCCTTCAATTTTCAGAAATTTCTGGGTTAGAACTATGGAAAGATCTACTTATGAGAAGAATTCATCAAGCCTAACTCCTACTGTAATATTACAAGGGGTTCACACAATCTTATGATTATGCAGCAATATTACATATCTTCAGCACGAGAACTGGCAAGACTAGTTGGAGTGTGCAAAGCTCCATTGATACAGCATTTTGCTGAAACAATTTCAGGCTCAACAACTATCAGGAGCTTTGATGAAGAATCAAGATTTAAGGACACAAATATGAAACTTACAGATGCGAATTCTCGGCCAAAATTCAATATTGCTGGTGCTATGGAGTGGTTGTGCTTCCGATTGGATATGTTATCCTCTATCACATTTGCCTTCTCCTTGGTTTTCTTAATCTCTATTCCAGAAGGAGTCATTGATCCAGGTGGGTAATTCACATCTGGTGTCTCATTAACCCACAACAGTTTCTTTCTCTTATTTTAAATTGGCATTTGGTAAAGAACTTATACCTTTCTAATTTTCCTTTTTATTTTTTGGTCTACATTTTTCCTGAAGGCATTGCGGGCTTAGCTGTGACATATGGACTTAATCTAAACATGTTGCAGGCCTGGGTAATATGGAACATTTGCCAAATGGAGAACAAAATTATATCAGTAGAGAGAATACTTCAATACACTCATATACCAAGTGAGCCACCTCTTGTGATAGAAGAAAACCGACCAGATCAATTCTGGCCATCACAAGGAGAAATTGATATTCGTGATTTGCAGGTCAGTTCTTAGTTGTTTATTAGGCAAAAACCAAGAGATTATATATAAGGTCATTCATGGGTATGATTTTTATGCAATGTCTGTAATTTTGGGTAATGGGTGCAATGTAGGTGAGGTATGCCCCACACATGCCACTTGTTTTGCGAGGCCTCACATGCACTTTGCCTGGAGGAATGAAAACTGGTATAGTTGGGAGAACAGGCAGTGGAAAATCAACTCTCATACAAGCACTCTTCCGAATTGTTGAACCTGCTGTTGGTCAGATAATGATAGATGGCATAAACATTTCCTTGATCGGACTCCATGAATTGCGATCTAGACTAAGCATCATCCCTCAGGACCCAACAATGTTTGAAGGGACTCTAAGAAGCAACCTGGATCCACTAGAAGAGTATACAGATGAACTAATTTGGGAGGTGGGTTGGTTTCTTCTTTGGTGTTTGAAGGAATTTTCTCTTTGCTAGAGTTTCGTCATAAATTAGACATGCACTGCTCTTAGGAATTGTAGTCAATGTGGGGAATCTGATTATTTATTTATTTGGTTTTAATTTGTCACCTCTAATTGTTTTAGGCTTTGGATAAGTGTCAACTTGG
The DNA here is from genome assembly GCA_032878915.1 of Castanopsis chinensis. NCBI lineage: Eukaryota > Viridiplantae > Streptophyta > Magnoliopsida > Fagales > Fagaceae > Castanopsis > Castanopsis chinensis. The sequence continues at coordinate 8,349,733 of JAVQMG010000089.1, forward strand.
AGACGAAGTTAGGAAGAAAGACAGAAAACTAGATTCCACAGGTTTGTCTTTTCAGCTTCGTATGTAGAATATTTCAAAACCATATTGTGGAAATTTGTTGTTTATATGTTTATGGATGCTGCAGTCAGTGAGAATGGAGAGAATTGGAGTGTGGGTCAGAGGCAGCTGGTCTGCCTTGGCCGTGTGCTGCTCAAGAAAAGTAATGTGTTGGTGCTGGATGAAGCTACTGCATCTGTTGATACTGCTACAGATACTCTAATCCAGGAAACCCTAAGGAAACATTTTTCCAACTGTACGGTCATTACCATTGCACATCGGATAACTTCTGTTCTTGATAGTAACATGGTTCTGCTACTAAACAATGGTTAGTATGACCATATGATTGTCTTACTGCCTATAGCTTCTGCTCCTGTAGCTCTTTCATGGTTAGAATGATTTCATTATAATGCTATGGCTAAGCAGATTCTCTCTATCTTGGTGCAGGGCTTATAGAGGAATACGATTCTCCAACAAGATTGCTAGAAAACAAATCATCGTCTTTTTCACAACTTGTAGCAGAGTACACTCTGAGGTCAAATTCCAGTTTTTAAAGGTTAAGTGATGAGCTTATTTAGGCATTATTAAACTCCGGCAGGCTTTTTGTCAACGATGAAAATTAGGCTACCTTTTTTTTTTTGTGGAGAATCAAGCCTCTTAGATCTTGTATGAATTGCGTTGAACAATATTAGAGGGATTTTTGGGTGAACTAGTCAGTGGTTGCTGTGTGTTTTGGGCATATTGTACGAACAAATGATGTACACAGTACATTTTTTTATAATAGCAGATAATAGAAATTGATAGACTAAGTTGGAATATTTATGCTTGAAACGAGGCTATATGTGATCTGGACTTGATTGATGGAATTTTGTTCATTCAAACGTCTTTCCCTTAGCGTGTCTTTTGGCTATGCTGTTGGTGTCAGGTTATTTGGGACAAAATTATTATACGCATATCATTAGCTTGCACCTTTGAACTGGTGTTGAAAGGAACATAATCAGAGTAGATTTTAGATTCCAACGTTACCAGAAAACATATATGCTGATAGCAAGTCAAATATTCATATACCAGTACCACTTCCTGAAGGGAAAATGCCTCACATAGTGAACTGAACATTCAACCCCAGGTGCTCAGGGTAATGTTTACTCTGTGAATACATAGAAAAACTAGAATCCAGTGTAGAAGTTGTTTCTACAGCCAGACATCAACGCAAGAGCCAATAAAATCACTAAAGGATACTCAAAGAAATTTCTCAACCCCTTGTTCTCAAAATGGAAGCTTGTCTTCCACAAATATAAAAATAAAAATAAAAATAAAAATATTGCTCCCTAGCCAACCAACTTTCACAATGTGGGGAGAATCAGGGGACTACTAAAATCAATCCTTGGCAGAAGCTTTGGACAGACATTGGAAATAGACAATGACTCAGTCAGTCCTGTTCATATCTCTGAAAACACATTCAATTGTTAAAGGTTGATAAGCAATGGGACAATGTTCGGATTTCATTTTCTTTTGTCACGCTGAAGGTTCAGTCATGTCCGTATCTTCACTTCATTGGATAGTTACAAATCGAAGTTGTATGACAACAATGTAAGAAGAAGCTTACTCGGTTTATATAACTAAACTGGGTATGAGGCAGGGCCAGGTATGAATAATTGGCCCTCTTGTAGGCCAGGTATGAAGTATGAACCTCTCTGGAGCAAAGTTCTTAGGTTCCCTCCAATATCAGGATATCATTTCTACACACCCACATTCCCTACGAAGTACCAGAGGAGCTTGTGCTGACACGAGATAAAGGCCTCCAATTATGCATACTTATGGACATAAACACAAGATTGCCCAACCATTGACCTTGCGGATAACTGTTTTTTTTTTAGGTAACAGTGGATGACTGTTACCACTTGGGCCTAAGCCCTATCAATTAATACCTATGATTTATTTTATTTACTTTCTGTAATTGATTAAACTTTTTTATTTTCTGTTTTCTACTTGGTCTAAGAATTAAGTCTGTCTGTTTCTCACTAGGTTAGTAGAGTTTTCTTACTAGGATAGTAAGTTTTGAACTTTATTTAAAGAAATAAGAGTTTAACATTCTTTACAATTTTTTTTTTTTTTTTTTGATAGATAGGATTGAATTTCAATCTATAGCATCCATTCCGTGATGATTACTTGTTACTTTGAAGCCAAGACACCAATTAGTTTTTAGTGTAGGTAGAATTTGAAGCTCAGGTCTCTTATTCGACAATAAAAAACTTTACTAGTTAAGTTAATTAAAATTTGCTTACTTGATAAAATTTTAGTTTGAATTTTTCCTTTAGTCTAATGTTGACTCCAACCAACCTTAGGTGTTAATTAACTTAATTATGTGGTTATATATTCTTTTTCTTATTTGGTGCTAATTCTAAGCAAGTCTTGCTATTGATTTCTTGGTTTATTTTATTTCCCTGTTCATCAAATTCTTTGAAAATATTGCTTTTGCATCAGTTTTGGTTTTGTCCTGCCTCAAGAGCACAAGGTCATGATGATGTAGGACGGACCAGAATGATGCAACATAAAAAATTAAAGAACAAGAAAAATAAAGATAAAAATCTACAAATCAACACTTAGACTTGCTTAGAGTTAGTACAAAGAAAAATAAAAATAGTTCCTATAGGATCACCCCATTTGCCACAGCTTGATGAAGTATAGACAATGAGTGGTTGAAAATCAGTTTCATATAAACTCACAACTTTTTCTTTATTACTCATAATCGACCAAATATTGTGGCATGAAAGTTGTGTCCCTAGACTTTTCTCAAATAAAATAATCTAGGAGTCAACATCTAGGGTTGGCTAGAGTTGGGGCTAGATTTGTGATGATTTTAATAGAAATTTTGTTCATCAATAAAAGAACAGTACTTGGCTCATATAGAAACACTAATCCTAATTGACAAGGGAAACCCTAATTCAAATTGACTTGTGAAATATTAGTAATTGAATTGCAAAATACCAATGATTTTAGGAAATTAAATGAAAATACTAATAAACCTAATTAACTACTAATACCTAAAATACAAATAACCAATAAAGATATATTGGACTCCAAATTAAATAAAAAAAAATTATTTGCTCTTCCTACATCACATAATCTCAAAAGTCTAGTTGGTTACTATTATAGCAATACAAAGTGAGCATAAAATAAAATACCATTTCTGGTTTTATTTTACAGTCAAAGGATAATAAGAAATGCTGATTTTATTTTACAGACAAAGGAAGATAAGGCATAGGAATTAAGTGTAGATTATTTTTTCTTCTTAAAGACAATCCAAATTCCTCAGTCATGTCTAGATCTTCTTTTTTCAACCCATTGGGAAGCTTCCAATCAAAATGATATAGTAATTGTGCAAGTGGAAGCTCAATATTAGCCATAGCAAATGTAATTCCAGGGCACATCCTCCTTCCAGCACCAAAAGGTATGTACTCAAAATCTGTCCCCTTGTAATCAATTGAACTGTTGAGGAATCTTTCTGGGTAAAATTTCTCAGCTTCAGTCCAATACCTTGGATCTCTTCCAATAGCCCATGCATTAACAATGACCTTGGTCTTGACGGGTATCTTGTATCCATCAATATCACAACTCTCTCTGCATTCTCTTGGAAGTAACAAAGGAATAGTAGGATGCAGCCTCAGAGTTTCTTTGATAACTGATCTTAAGAATTTCAATTCATGAAGGTATGTTTCATCCACATGTGCTTTTCCATCAAAGAGCTGTCTCACCTCAGCTTGTGCCTTTTCCATCACCTGTGGGTTCTTCACCATTTCTGACATTGCCCACTCTAGAGTAGTTGATGATGTCTCACTCCCAGCACTGAATATGTCCTGAAAGAAGATTAATGGTATTTATGTTTATTGTTTTCAATGATTTTCATAGGCATCTGATGGAAATTCTGGTTGAAAGTGATGACAAAATATCATGTTGGTTTCACCGTATTAATTCAAACAGCTAATGATGCAATTTGTACAACTTGTGCATATCTGTCTATTACCAACCAAAAAAAGAAAGTACCTTTATCTAACTATAACCTGGATGGACCTCATGTAGCTATAATAGAAACCTGCTCTATCTCAATATTGTCAGAAAGGAAAGCTCATAGGCTGATACTGTTTAAGATTTATATTTACAAAGAAGGAAAAAGGTACTAACTTATTGTGAATATAACTTCAAGGCGTCTAATAATCGCCTTACCTCAAGCCACAATGCAGGGGTCAAAATAACTATTAAAATATAATTCCAGTAACACAACCTCTTCCTGATTGCATTTGTACTATCAATTTTTCAGAGACAGCCTATGGATATTATACTCATTCTTCAAGCTCTAGTCTTTCTTATGATGCCAGATTAAAAATATAGGATCTCCTTTTACACTACAAAGACCAAAATTTTTCTAGTAGCTCAGATAAAATTTCCATAAGACTACCAAACTATTAGTGGGTTTAAAATATAGAGCTAATGTCATTATAAAATAATGGACACACTTTGCTAGTCTGCAAAGCTAATCAGAAATTAATATACTAACCAAGAGGACTGCCTTGATGCTGTTGTCAGTTAAGGGATGTTCAAGGTCACCATGCCTTTGGAGCCTTAAGAGGACATCAACAATATCTTTATCTGCTTTGCCATCACCTTTTTTAGCTTCCATATGGTTGTCTTTGTGCTCATTCAAAACTTTTTGTAGTATCTGATCAATCCCTTGATGTAGCTTCTCAAGTTTATGCCTCAAACTGCTAATAACTTGAAGCACTTCAATTGAAGGGAACATGTCAGCAACACAAAACCCTGATGCCAGTTTTGTACCTTCATTGACAATTGATATGAATGCTTCATGGTCTTTGGCTGTTTTACCAAGGGCAGCCCTTGATGTTATACCATATGCCAATTGAAAGAACTTCTCACTAAGATTGATTGGTGAACCTTCATTTGCAGATATCATTTTGATAAGATTTGACACCTCCACTTCTCTAATTGATCGGAATGATTCGACACGTTTTACACTTAGCAACTCCACCATGCACATTTTTCTAATCTCTCTCCAATAACTTCCATATGGAGAGAAGGCAATGCCTTTAGTATCATAAGACAAGATCTTGGCAGCAAGAAGATAAGGCCTACTAGCAAAAATTATGTCATGTGTTTTCATAACCTCTTTGGCCATTTCTGGTGAAGATACTATGATGTTGGAAACTTCACCAAGTTGTAGGTGCATCAAGGGTCCATATTTTTTAGCAAGTTTTCCTAAAGAGTGATGAGGTAGTGAGCCAACAAGTTGGTGCAAGTTTCCTAAGAGTGGTAATCTCCATGGTCCTGGGGGCAACTTTGACTTAGTTTTTGATTTCCTTACTATTTTAGTTGCCACTGACAGGAAGAGGAAGAAAGTAAAAAGGACAAAAAGAAAGGGAATTTGAAACTCCATGGGTTCAAGAGAATGGAAGCAAATATGAGAATGTTAATGGGTTCATTGACAGCTCTCAACATGTTCTGTACCAGCTTTAAATTGTTACATATTATTTTTCATGAGAAAATTAAAAATCTTTTTTGAGATATAATAGAATTTAACTTATAACATCCGCTCTATGATGATTATTCTTTATGTTGAGATGTTAATTGGTTTTCAGGATAAGAGAGACTCGATGTTAATTGGTTTTTGGTATAGGATAAAATTTAGTTACAAAATTAGCCATAGCCTAAGGCTACAACTTCCTTTGAAAAAAAAATTACAACATATTTTGAAATTCTTACAACTTGATTGCATGTTTTTTATCCTTATAAAACACTTGTCAAATTTTATGCCAATAAGATATTATTTACTGTATGATCTTTAAGATTATATTTTATGCATAATTTTAAATTACAAAAAATTACAATTTAAATAATTTATTGATGAGACAACAATTGTTCTTTAATTTCTAGAAATTTTATAAGTATAAAGAATATAAGAAAAAAAATATAATGGTGGATTTATCAAAATTCATCCCAATAAAAAAAATTTAACAAAGTCGTAACTTTTATTCAAAAAAAAAAAAAAAAAAAAAAAAAAAAAAAAAAAAAAAAAAAAAAAAAAAAAAAAAAAAAAAAAAAAAAAGAAAGAAAGAAGGAGACTTTATTATTTAATATAACTGAAACCCCCCACAACCCATCCTTTTGATTGTCAGCACTCACCATCACCTAGTTGATAAGATATCTCAAGCATACTTTCTACCATTCATTGTTTAAAATATCTAAAGCATTGCATCTGCTTTCCAAAATTGTTTTAATGACTTGTTGGCCCCACTTGATCAACTTCCCTTAGATATTGCGGTGCTTATTTGACACTTTGAGAGTGAGAGAATCGATCGCTCTTCAGTCATTATTTAAAATATCTGAAGCATTGCATCTGCTTTCCAAAATTGTTTTAATGACTTGTAGGCCCCACTTGATCAACTTCCCTTACATATTGCGGTGCTTATTTGACACTATGAGTGAGAAAATCGATCACTCATCAGGATGATCTTAATTCCAGTTGATTTTATTGACTCGTGGTGAAAATGAATCCACCATTCTTGGTATCTTTCAGTGCTTTCAACGGAAATATTCAAATTTCTCATTCCTGTTAGAACTATAAAATTATCTTTGAAAAACAAATAGTACTAGACTAGGTTAGTAGGGTATTACATTCAACCATAGAATATTTATTTAAAATAAATTAAAAGCACGGTAACTTGCTCAATGCTATCCAATCTTACAATTTACAACCCATGTAATAAATTGAGCAACCAAACTAGAGAAATGTTTTGTTTTTTTTTTTTTTGGATACTAAATATTTTAACACGCACGTACAAGGAGAGAGGGGAGAGGGGAGAAGGATTTAAACTAGAGAAAAATTAATGTTATTTGAAATAGGTAAAGAAATTTCTTTTGGAATTATAAGCTTATTTATAAACAAAAAAACTATAGTTCCAAGAAATCATATCTCTACCAAGATATTAATTCGGGAAGCAGAAACCCTTTTGAAAGAAGCTTTTTTTTTGGTTGTTGAAAATTTCCTTTTGAAAGAAGCAATTAAAGCACAATGGAACACTTTATAATATAGGAACAAGAAAATATAGAAGCCCCTTTAGATAACTTTCTAATTATTTCGATAATTTAATCTCTTCTTTTTTTTTATATTTTTCAATAAAAAAAGTAATATATTAATATAATAATAAATTACTATTAAGATAATGTTAAGAAAAAATATATATAAAAAAGTATTATATGGAAATCAATTGTGTGTGATAGAATTTAAATCTATAGTAAAAGTTTCGAAGTCCTCTGTCCTATCCCATAGACAAAAAATTTCAACAAGCACATGACATCAAATTTTAGCTTGAAACACCCAATCAGCATTCAGCATAGCTTGGTTTCTCAAAAAAAAAAAAAGCATTCAGCATGGCTCTAGTAATCAAATATGCAATATTATAAAATCAGCTAGTACAATATCCTTAGGATAAACTTATCACACAACTTAAAAGAATACTTGAAAATTTTAATGTAGCAAAGTCTATCTCTTGCACCAACTTAGAGATTTTTCTAGTTAAATCGGAAACCATAGCACACTAAAAATTTGAAACACAACTACACAAATCAGTACGTGAAATGGATAACAGAAGAAAGTAGAAGAATAGACTTATAGTTAGGCATAAATAATTAGTTATATAAAAAATGATATTTAATGTACAACTGAAAGTTACAAATTGTAGAGACTTATTATGTTTTGTACTACCTCTAAGTATGCCTTTTTTTTCTTTTCTTTGAAAGACCTTATAGAGTTTCAGCTTATGATATCTGCTTCTGATAATTCTACTTTTTATCATCAGACTAAGACATCAATCAGTTTTTGGTGTAAGTAAGAATTTAACTTCAAACGTTTTTTTTAACCATCAGAAATTTTACTAGTTGAGCTAACTAGAACCTACTCTAGATTTGCTTATTGAATACTAGTTGAGCTAAGTATGCATGTGTATAAATTTTTACCAATTAAACTAATAAATTCATCATATATCAAATTAGAAACATATCAAATCCATTTTATGGTAAATCAGAAAAAAAAAATATATATATATATATATATTCTGCACACCCAAAAGCAGCGACTGGGCCTGAAAGATATATTAGGCTCACAATCTATTTATATTGTGGGTTTTTAGTATTTCCTGCAATGGTGTGATTCTTTGCTCGGCAGCCCAAACATTCTAACTCCCCCCTCCCCCCCTCCTCTTCCTCCTCCCTATTTATAGTTACAGCTTGCTAAATCGCTGCGATCGTTTTCTAGTTAAGTGGATGGAGAGGTCCAATGCCATTCCTTCTAAGTGGATGGGTAATTATGAGTGGTAAGAGAACGATGGTGGCATTGGAACTTGATTCCACCGCCATGTCTGTTTCTCGGCGGAGGTGTTCCCAAAGCAACGAACGAATGTCTAATACCGACAGTCTTGGTTGGAGGTTAGGTGGAGGGAAGAGGACGATAGTGACTCCGGGACCCATACAGTCTGTAAGTTTGATGCCCGGCGATACCAAGATATGCCGTGCATATAAACGTGGATTAGTTCCTAGAGACATGTTAGCCCTGAGTGACAAGATTACCAATGCCGAGCACATCACGGGTGGTTTCGCTTTTGCCTTAAGAACGCTCGGTGTGCGTTGGGCCATCCCGGGATAAGCCCATTGGCTTGATCAGCGTCAGGGCCCTCAGCGGACTATTATTCTCGTGGGCCTATGGACAGATGGGCCTGGGAAGGTGATGCCCGTACAAATATATATATATATATATATATATATATTTTATATATATATTAGAGCTATCAAGGTTGCAAAATCAGATTGGATTGGATCAGCTTGCTTATCACAATTACAATAAAAGGATCTCATAGCACTCCTTGATCATTCCTCAAATTTGAAATTATTGGTGCTATCAAGGGCAGAGCCAGGGAGAAAGGGGTTAGGGGTAATCGGCTCCGTTACTCCTCTCAAACGGGGCTCTTTTGCCTATAAAACTTGGACATTGGCCACTTCTCCATATAATAGTAAATCTTCACACTCAAACCCACTAGTTTTAATCACAATCTCTCACCTTTTCGACGCAGTGAGATATAAAATTGCCCCTCTCCTAAACAAACCCAACAATTGATTTTTCTTCTTCTTTTTTTATTATATATTTTATGGTCCATCTCACATTTTAAAATTGAAAAAATTCCAATGGTACAACAAAAGATTTTACACTTTTACTTCTCTTCTACATTTTTTTTAAAGGTTCAATTTTCCATTTGCAGTGAGGCATTTATTGAAATTTTTGTTTAATAAAAAGTGTGCATGATATAAGTGAATTGGCCATCGTAAAAGAAAAGGTTTTTATCTCTAATTTTTAAGGTGCAAATTGGTGTTTATATTTTAAGGTCATGCCTACATTTCGACAGAAGTTAATTTGATCCCTGATGATGCTCAAAATTGTCAGTAAGCTACACGGTCCGCACGTGCTCCTGATGACTTACCTGCACAACACAAAAGGTGAAGACCTAAGGAAGGGTACCGATGTGGTACCGGCCAAACACCCTCCGACGGTCAAGTTAGAGAAATCTCTTATTCACAACTCTAAAGTGCTAGAGCTGAGGCGAATTGTATGTACCTTGCTTTAAGAGGGTCTCGGTGTATTTATAATAGCGTTGAGCCGAAATTAATGTCTTGGTCAAGAAGTTCTTTTCCTTCTAGGAGAGTAACTCTTGGACAATACGTATTCTCTCAGAATCCTTGCCCATATAGGAGTTTTCTTGATTTAGACGTGTTACACAAGAATTCTTGTTGTATGCGTGTTGGCCAAGTAGGGTTATAGAAGGGACTTACACTAATTTCCTCGGCTTACTCCGTCAGCTTAAACCCGTCACTAACTTAGGTCGTCGGTCTGGGGGGTTTCGACCGTCACCTAACTGATCCGTGACGGTCGTCAGCATGTAAGGCCAGCATGCAAGGTCGTCAGCATACGAGGTCGTCAGCATACAAGGTCTTCAATCTTTACTTGCCACGGTCAGAATTTAGTCAGCAAACGAGATTTATTACTTTGAGTCATCTTACAAAATTACCCTTATCAGCTGCCCCCTACTCCATAACTTCATCAGCTTTCTACTGACGGGTTATGGAGTACATATCTCCAAGGAAGTTACCTCCTCGTAACTCGTTCCTCATTAAATGTTCGGACACATGCCCTTAATCAACATTATTTAAGAGCGCGTCACTTCGTCTTCTGCGCCCTTTTTGCCTATATATATCCTGCCCCTCCCCTCATTTTAATCTTTCCAACATTTGGTGATTTCTGAGACATAGCGTCACGTTCACTATTTATTCGTCTACTTGCTAGCTTCGTCGTCCCCCGAAGTCATCAACCTTTCAAGACCGTCAGCCTCGTTCAAAGGACCTATTACTCGTAAATTTCTCTCCTTTTATTTTTATTCTTTAGGCACTTTCCTTTGGTGAGGTCGTCAACCTAGGTTCTTAGAATATACCCATCGTTTGTAGGAAGTCAGATGTCGAGTGAGGAATCGTCGATCCGCGAGAGAGCAGGTTATGACGAGGTCTTCCCATCAGGTCGGGGGCCCGAGGAGGGCTTGTCCTGTTCGTCAAAGAGGGAAACGTCAGCCCATTCTTCTGACGAAGAGGAAGCAACAAGTAGAGGTGCTGAGGTTGGAGATGGGGAGAAACCTGGTGACGGGGTTGAAGATGATAGTGACGAGACGTCCTTAGAAAGTACCTCGGGTGCTTCTTTTAACGATCGTCCCTTCATTCTGCCCAAAGAGTGGTCCGTCAACAAGTTCTCACCAACGATGACGGAGAACGTTTTTAGAAATATGTGGGCCCGTTACCAAATTCCAGTCGATATCCTGATTCGTCTTCCCGAGGAGGGTGAAAGATGTTATTTGAGACGGACTGCAGACGTGGGTATGTATGACGCCATGTTTGCGGCGGGATTAAGGCTACCGTTGACGGCCTTACATCGTCAACTAGCAAACTTTTTGGGCATATCCGTCACTCAAATTGCTCCAAATGCCTGGAGAACCTTCATTGGCGCTGAAATCTTGTAGGGCAGTCTAAGTGGTGGACACCGTCAACTCACCATAGACGAGTTTTTCTGATGTTATAAGCCCCAGCATATCTCCTCGTCAAAAGGGATATATCATTTTTCTGCGAGGAAAAAGGAGTTGAAGTTGGTCTCTGATATGCCTGACTCTAATAGAAAGTGGAAGGGTAGATATTTCTTTGTGGAGGGGACGAATTGGGTATGCCGTCTAGAGGAGTGGAAGTCAATGCCAAACGGCTTTTTTGACAACACTTGGGCATACATCCGGGATTCAGGTTGACCCCGTCGGCCTTCTTTACTTCGTTAATGTCTAATTTCTAATCCCGTCTCTTTTCTTTTTCGGCAAACGTCCGTCCACGTGTGACAAAGGAGCAGGAGGACTTTATTCATCGGGTAACGTCCATTCCTTTGGAAGAGAGAAAGTGTAGGGACTTGATTACTCTCGACACTTTACACTTGTATTGTGGGGGCCCAGAGCCGACGGAGGAAGCCCGACGACTGAACAATCTCTCCCGTCGCCGTAAGCATCTCCCAAAGACTCTGTCAACTCTTTCCTACCATTTTCTTTTAATTTTATTTTTTTTTCTTGACAGAAATGGAATCGGCCAAGCAAAGGATACGCGCCGCCGCCGCTGCCAAGAAAAAAGAGGAGGAGGCAAAGGCCAGAAGGGAGGCGACTCCATCGTCAGCTCTGAAGCCCGTCAAGGGGGGTTCTAAAAGGAAAGCCGACGGAGGAGATTACTGCTCTGGGAAGAAAATGGTCCCTTCTTTCAGGATTAAGCCCTCCCAGAAGCTGTTGCCACCAATAGCTTCTCATGGGACCGGCAAGGGCTTGATGACGGCGTCAGGCGCCGTCAGTCCTGGCCCTGCCCGCCACCTCCTTACCCACAAGGACTACGTCGTAGAGGTGGCGAAGTCCATTTTGAAGGAGGAGGAAATGGAGCTATGCGATGAGCAAGCGACGGACGAGATAGGGTCGTCAGGTCTATTTGACCTTGCTCGGGTATGCTTTTTTCTTTTTCATTATGTCACTTGGACGAGCTTATAGAGGACTGACGCCGTTTTTATGTTTGGCAGGCCATGGTCCGAATGAAGTTCTTGAAGGACAGATGTGCTGCAAAGGAGGCGGTGGTTTCCCGTCTGCATATTCGCCTCAAGAACGCAGTTGATGCACAGCAACAGTACAAGGAAGCCAACGTCCACCTTGCGGGAGAGCTAAAAGGGCTGAGAGCCAAGTTGGAGGAAGAGACCCGTTAACGGGGCTTGGCTGACGAGGCAAGGCTAACGGTAGAGAAGGACCTGCAAGGGCTTATGAGTCAAGTGGAGACGGCCAGAAATGACGCCGTGACGGAATTCAAGGATTCCCAGTCATTCATCGATTCCTGCGCCGTCTACTACGCTGACGATTTCGAAGACTGTTTGAAGCAGGTGAAGTCCGCCTATCCTGACCTGGATTTATCTGGGATAAACATGGATGAACCCCTACCGTCAACCCCGGCGGATGAGTCCATACTCGAGGAGAATGATGAGACTACCGAGCCTAAGGCAGACTCGAGAGACGGCAGCTTTGTCCTTGCTCAACCAGCCTTGGAGAAGTCCGTCACTTTAGCCCCGTCAGCCGGCCTTGAAGCGGAAAAGTCTAATGCTGAGGACCTTTCTACTCCAATCATCGTCCTGTCCCCGTCAACCGCTCCTTCAGTTTTATAAATCCTATGTTGTAAACACTTTTTGTTTTAAGTTGTAATGAACCTTGATGCCTGATGCCCATGTTTTTGGGCTTTTTGTAAAGACAATTTTATTTTATAGTATCTAATGTTTATTGCTTCCTAATAATGTTGTTTTTCCTCCGACGCTTTCGTGATGTTGGTTTGAATTTTGTAACATTTTTGTATTTTAATCGTGGGCTCGCCTATTTTGACGAGGCCGTCTGCTTTGTGATCTTTGTATGTTATTTTTCTTTGTAAGGTCGTCCACTTTTGTCTACCTTGTGGATTTAAGGCCGTTCACTTCGTGAAATTTAAGGTCGTCAATTTCGTGGACTTTATGTTGTCCACTTTGGGGACTTAAGGTTGTCTATTTCGTGGGTTTGAGGTCGCCCATTTTGTGGACTAAGTAGTGGTTCCATCAACGTTGTAGACATAAGGCCGTCAACTTTGTGGACTTTTTAGCTCCGTCTACTCTGTAGACATGAGGCCGTCCACTTCGAGGACTTTGGATTTGGTTATTGAGATCATCCATTTTATGGACTTCATGGACCAGCCTTCCTTTATTTTGGCGGATTTAAGGTCGTCCACTTTGTGGACTTAGTTGTAGGTCCGTCCACTGTGGACCTTGTTGTAGGTCCGTCCACTTTGTGGACTAAAGGTAGTAGTTCTGTCCATTATGTGGATTCAATAGTAGACCCGTCCACTGTGGACTTAAGGTCGTCCCCTTTGTGGACTTAGGGTCATCCACTTTTAGGGTCGTTCATGTCGTGGACTAAGGGTCGTCCACTTTGTGGACTTTGGGTCGTCCTCTTTGCGGATTTAGGGTCGTCCACATTGTGAACTTGGGGTCGTCCGCTTTTAGTAGTTTTATTTACTTTGTGGACTAAGGTTGCCCACTTTAATAGATACATCAGTCGTTACTGAATAAACTCCTCTTATTGTGATGAATGCATACATAAGTAGAAAATTGTTCCAAAAAGAATAAACCTTAGCCCTTTGGGCTTTAAATGTATTGTAATCAAAAGTAAACTAAAATAACTGACTAAAAGAATAGACTGGAAGTGAGGAGTAGCGTTCTTTGTTCTCTACTGGTAGTACTTCCTGAGGTGCTCAACGTTTCATGGATGGCGTAGTTTTAGTCCGTCCAGAGTTTCTAAGTGGTAGGTGCCCTTCCTTTGTTGCGACACTATTTTGTAGGGTCCTTCCCAGTTTGGGCCGAGTTTTCCTTGTGCTGGGTCTTTGGTGGTGCCCATTACCTTTCTTAAGACGAGGTCTCCAATTTCGAAGTCCCTGTGCTTGACTCGAGAGTTGTAGTGTTTAGCCATGAGGTTCTGGTACCGTGTGAGCCTTTGTTCGGCCGTTACCCTAGTCTCGTCAACCAAGTCGAATTCTAGTCGCATGGCTTCATCATTTCTTCCTTCGTCATGATTATCCACTCTGTAGCTCGTGAGTCCGACCTCTGCTGGTATGACAGCTTCAGCTCCGTATGTTAACCGGAATGGAGTTTCTCCCGTGGGGGTTCTGACGGTTGTCCTATATGCCCATAGTACGTTGGGTAGCTCCTCTGGCCATATGCCTTTTGCCCCCTTGAGCCGAGTTTTGATTATTCGAAGCAAGGATCGGTTCGTGACTTCGACTTGTTCGTTGGCCTGGGGATGAGCAAAGGAGGAATAGTGGTTCTTAATTCCTAGTTGTGAGCAAAATTCCCGGAAGGAGTTATCGTCAAACTGTTTACCGTTGTCTGAGATCAGGACCCTTGGAATTCCAAACCTGCAAATGATGTTCTTCTAGACAAAACTACGTACGTTCTTCTTGGTGATAGTGGCCAAGGCTTCAGCTTCTACCCACTTGGTAAAGTAGTTGGTTCTGACTATTAGGAACTTCAGCTGCCTTGCTGCCTTCGGGAATGGGCCCATGATATCTAACCCCCATTGGGCGAATGGCCATAGAGCAGTTATTAGGGTTATTTCTTCAGCTGGCTGCCTAATGATGTTACTGAACCGTTAGCACTTGTCGCATGACTTGACATATGTCTAGGCGTCCTTTTGCATGGTTGGCCAATAGTATCCGGCTCGAACTAATTTGTGGACCAGCGATCGTGACCCTGAATGATTGCCATAGATTCCTTCATGTACTTCTCTCATGACGTAATTCGCTTCTTCGGGCCCTAGACACCTTAGGTACGGTCGGGAGAAGCTTCTTTTGTACAGGACTTCCCTTATCAAGACAAATCGGGCCGCCCAGACCTTCAGCTTCCTGGCGGCTTCCTTTTCTTCAGGCAGTGTGCCATTTTTGAGATAAGTGACCAGAGGGGTGGTCCAATCACTATCGGATTTTATCTCCTGCACACTGATGACATCTATTAGTGGTGCGAATTGAGTAAAAGATAGTACCTTGTTGGGGATGATCATGTGTTCCGCGGATGCAGCTTTGGCAAGACGGTTAGCTTGCTCATTATCAACCCTCGAAATTTGAACAACTCTTGCTTGAAGCTCGTCCACCTTCTTTTTTGCTTGTTCTAAGTACATCTTCATTCTTTCCCCCTTACATTCATAGTCGCAATTTATCTGATTAGTGATGACTTGAGAGTCGTAATGGACCATCGGGTCCAGAGCTCTTACAGCCTTGGCCAAATCTAAGCCCGCTATAAGCACTTCATACTCTGCTTCGTTGTTAGTTGTAGGAAAATCAAGTCAAATCATGCATTTGATCTCGTCGCCCTCTGGAGAATGAAGTACGATTCTTGCTCTGCCAGCTCTTTTGTTTGGCGACCCGTCAGTGAACACGTTCCACTGGGGACTCTCCGCTCCTTGGCCCTCACTACATGTGAACTCTGCGATAAAGTCAGCGAGTACTTGCCTTTTGATGGCTGTGCGGGGGCGATATTTTATGTCAAATTCACTCAATTCTATCGCCCATAAGGCCATACGTCCGCGGCTTCGGGACTGCTCATTGCTCGCCGTATGGGCTTGTCAGTTAGTACAACCACCGTATGGGCTCGGAAGTACGGCTTAAGCTTGCGGGCTGCCGTTACTAGAGCGAAGACAAGTTTTTCTATTGGCGAGTACCTTTCTTCTGCTCCATAGAGTGCCTGACTGGCGTAGTACACCAGCCTTTGTACCTTGTTGTCTTCCCTCACTAGGGTTGCACTGACGGCTGCTGGAGAAACGGCCAATAGAGGAACAGTTCTTCACCTGGCGGGGAGGGGTTTAATAGTGACGGCGATGATAGGTAGGTCTTTAGGTCTTCAAATGCTTGTTGGCATTCGTTCGTCCATTTAAAGGACTTCTTCAGTGTGCGGAAGAATGGGAGACACCTATCCGTCGCCCTGGATACGAATCTGCTAAGCGCGGCGACCTTGCCATTAAGGCTCTGTACTTCCTTCACGCTTTTGGGAGGCATCATTTCCATTATAGCTCGGATTTTGTCTAGATTGGCCTCAATGCCTCGTTGGGACACCATGTATCCTAGGAATTTTTCGGCTGTCACTCCGAAGGCACACTTGGCTGGGTTTAGCTTCATGTTGTAGGGCCGAAGGGTGTCGAAGGTTTCCTTGAGGTCTCCCAAATGATCCTTTTCTCTTTGGCTTTTCACCAGCATGTCGTCGACATATACCTAGACATTTCTCCCGATTTGCTATACGAACATCTTGTTCATAAGCCTCTAGTATGTTGCACCTGCATTCTTCAAGCCGAATGGCATAACCTTGTAGCAAAAAAGCCCTTGACTTGTCATGAACGAAGTCTTTTCTCGATCAGCTTCATCCATTAGGATCTGGTTGTATCTTGAGAATGTGTCCATAAAGCTTAACAGCTGGTGTTGGGCCGTAGAATCCACCAGGAGGTCGACCCTTGGTAGAGGATAGCTATCCTTGGGGCACGCTTTGTTGAGGTCTGTAAAATCTACACACATCCTCCATTTTCCGTTGCCCTTTCTTACCATGACGACGTTCGCCAACCATTCGGGGTAATAGACCTCCTTGATGAAGCCTGCTTCTTGTAGTTTGCGGACTTCTTCCGCTACTGCCCAGTCTCTTTTTGGGGCGAAGACCCTTTTCTTTGAACGAACCGGCGGAAAAGATGGTGATACGTTCAATTTGTGTACTATGACTGAAGGGTCAATGCCAGGCATGTCCTCGTGACTCCAAGCGAACACGTCTCGGTTTTCTTTGAGGAAGGCTGCGGGTTCCTGATGTATCGTTGGGTCTGCAAGAGTGCCGATCTTGGTTGTGCATTCTGGCTGGGAGTCGTCGAGAGATATTTTCTCGAGCTTTTCTGTGGGCTCCGTTGCTGTACGCTGTTCTTCTATGTTCATGGACTGGTGATGGTCATCCATCTACATCATCGCTACATAACATTCACGCGCAGCTACTTGGTCTCTTTTTAGTTCTCCCACTCCATAGTCCGTTGGGAACTTTATCATTAAATGGTATGTTGAGGTCACAGCCTTCCATGAATTAAGAGTGGGACGTCCTATGATGACATTATAAGCGGATGAGCAGTCAACCACAAGGAATGCTACATTACTCGTGACTTGCCGAGGATAGTCTCCAACGGTTACCGCTAGGGTGATAACGCCAAGAGGAAAAACCCTTGTACCTCCGAAGCTGATGAACGGGGCGTTAGTCGGAACTAGGCGCTCCCTATCAATTCCCATCTGTTGGAACGCTGGATAGTAGAGGATGTCCACCGAGCTCCCATTGTCGATGAGAACCTGGTGTATGTTATAGTCTCCTGCTTGTATGGTGACCACGAGCGCGTCATCATGGGGGTGGTGGAGGCGTCGTGCATCTTCTTCTGAGAATCTAATGAGGGGGTTATCAGTCCGCGGTTTTTTGGGTACGGACCCTATCAACTGAATGTTCTGGACCATTCTGAGATAAGTCTTTCGAGCTTTCTTGGATGACCCAGCGGTCGTGGTGCCCCCCACAATCATCTTTATATCGCCTACGGGTGGTCTGGGGCGTTCGTTTCCTTGTCGGGGAGCTTGGTCTTGCGGTGGATCCGTCCGCTCTTTGCTAACAAACCTCTGCAACCTCCCTTGCCTAATTAGAGCTTCTATTTGTTGTTTTAAGTCGTAGCAATCTACCGTATCGTGTCCATGATCTCGATGGAAGCGGCAATATTTGTCTCTTGGCCTTTTGTTGGGATCTCCCTTCATCTTGCCGGGAAAAGTCAAAGCCCCTTCGTCCTTGATCTGCATTAGGACCTGATCGATAAGGGTGGTCAGTGGCGTGAAGCTCGTGAATCTTCCTGGGGGCGGCTTGGAGTGGCGATTGTCCTATCGCTCTTCGATCCTAGCCTTCTTTTGCCCCCTATCCGTTCATGTGTCTTCCTGCCTTTCCCTCTTCTTAGGCTTATCTTCCCTTGCAATCAGTGCGTCCTCCGCATTCATGTATTTTGTTGCCCTGTAAAGTACTTCGGACATGGTTTTCAGATCGTTCTTGTACAGGGAGAAGAGGAACTTACCTTTTCGCAGCCCATTGATGAAGGTTGCTACCTGTATCTTGTCGTCCGCTTCATTTATTGAAAGAGCTTCTTTGTTGAACAGTGTTATGTAGGATCTTAGAGTCTCGTCTTCCCTCTGTCTGATGCTCATCAAGCATGCCGTGGACTTCTTGTACCGGTGGCCTCCGATAAAGTGTGACACGAACTGAGCACCCAGCTCTTTAAAGGTGCTAATCGAGTTTGGCGTCAACCTGCTATACCAGACTCTAGCGGACCCTTTCAACGTGGTTGGAAAAGCCCTGCACATAATTTCGTCTGGCACTCCTTGAAGGTGCATTATAGTTTTGAAGGACTCTAAGTGGTCCAGGGGGTCCTTGGTTCCATCGTAGCTCTCCACCTGCAGCATACGAAACTTTAGGGGGAAAGGGCACGAAGTGACATGCGCTATGAAAGGTGAATCAGTCCGCTGGACCAGGTCGTCAAGGTCGGTAGATACTCGTCCTTTGAGGGCGTTCATCATCACGTCCATTTGTTCCCGCATCTCCTGCATCTCTGCGGCGATGTGGGGTGGTAAGGTTTCAGAAGGGGTAGTCAGATTGGTATCCCGCCTCTCCGGTCTGCTCGGAGCGTTGCTGCCTTCGGGTGCTTCGGGATCCCTTCTTTCAGCACTTGTTCCCTCCTGATTTTATTCTTGCATTCCAGGATGCGCGTTCTTCTGGCGTAGCTGCTCCTCTAAGTCGTGATTTTGTTGGGTCAGGTGTTCGACCGCTGCTGCAAGCGTTTGGACTTGTCTTTCCAGAACGGTAGCGCGCGGTTCGTCCGCTTGAACATTGTTGGTGGTAGCCATTGAGCGGGTGAGTACCATGCAACTTTTTTTCCGGGAAGCGACAGTGCGATGTTACTAGTCGTTTCCCACAGACGGTGCCAACTGATGATGATCAAAATCGTCAGTAAGCTACACAGTCCGCACGTGCTCCTGATGACTTACCTGCACAACACAAAAGGTGAAGACCTAAGGAAGGGTACCGGTGTGGTACCGGCCAAACACCCTCCGACGGTCAAGTTAGAGAAATCTCTTATTCACAACTCTAAAGTGCTAGAGCTGAGGTGAATTGTATGTACCTTGCTTTAAGAGGGTCTCGGTGTATTTATAATAGCGTTGAGCCGAAATTAATGCCTTGGTTAAGAAGTTCTTTTCCTTCTAGGAGAGTAACTCTTGGACAATACGTATTCTCTCAGAATCCATGCCCATATAGGAGTTTTCTTGATTTAGACGTGTTGCACAAGAATTCTTGTTGTATGCATGTTGGCCAAGTAGGGTTATGAAGGGGACTTACTCTAATTTCCTCGTTTTACTCCGTCAGCTTAAACCCGTCACTGACTTAGGTCGTCGGTCTGGGGGGTTTCGACCGTCACCTAACTGATCTGTGACGGTTGTCAGCATGTAAGGTCAGCATGCAAGGTCGTCAGCATACAAGGTCGTCAATCTTTGCTTGCCACGGTCAGAATTTAGTCAGCAAACGGGATTTATTACTTTGAGTCATCTTACAAAATTACCCTTATCAATCCCTATCATTTCATCTTGTAATAAATTTGGTTTCTATTATTAACTCACTAATAGAAAATACTTACATGGCAAATGATTTGTACAATTGGCACATTTGAAGCTTACATGGCTAATAAAATAATAATAAATTTTAATTTGTGTTTAAAAATGCAACCTCAATATCATATAAAATCCAAATTAGAATATATTTGTTTACAGAAAAAAATAAAATAAAAAAATAAATTCCTAATTTATTGACAAAGAAAAATGAATAGAAAAATCTCAACCTACAATTTTTATTTTCTTTCAGTTTCTTCATCACCAAACACTTTCCAAAATTACTGTTGCCTTCCCAAACCCGCAATCCAGCAGCACACCACCGGTCCACCACCAATCTAAAATACTCAAACCAAGAAAAGAAGAATGCTTTGTTCAAACGCCTTATCATCCCTCTTCTTTTTCCACTTTGTCAATCTTTCTCCACCAAACCCACAATTTATGACATAGTAGTTAATAGTCAAGTAAATAAAATAACTTGGTGAGTCTTATAAAATCAGTGATTAGCAATAAATTTATGCCGATTTCACTAAAAAAATTATTCACAATTAACTTCGTGAGTTCTATCTCAAAAAAATAACAATAATAATTAGTGAGTCTTATAATCTAATCTAATCTATATATAATATAAAACTAAAATGTACGTTTAACTTTTTGTGGACCATTATTTATTGCGCCACTTGACTACATAAATTAATGTCACATATACATTTAAAAAATCCGAACATTTGTACCTTTCCATTTTTCAACATGTACCTACCGGAAAATAGGCACTTTTCATTCAATAGACACCTTTTCGTAGTGATGGAATTAGGAATTTGACTTTGAGAGCCGAAAAGAAAATGATTAATTTTTTTTTTTATATTTAATATATCTATACTATGTACCATAATTAAATTAGTAACAATACAATCTTTCTTTATTTTGAAGAATGAATCATCAATTTGTAATTTACTTATAAACCTAGATTTTAAAATTTAATTTTAACTCCTGTATAATGTCTACGGTACAACTAAGTTCCCAATAGACTAAAAACTAAAGATTATATTAGTTTATTTATATTATACATTAAGAATAATATCAGTTTCAGTAATTATAGTATTATATTATATACATAATTAATACATTTATTAATTTAATGACAGATAAGAAATAACAAGTAGAGGAGAGAGTATTTGCTTTCGCTTTTGAAGTAACTTGAAGTGTAAACCATAAACGTATGGGTCTTCAGATCTTGCATATTGGGATGGTGGGATGAAAAGTAAAGTAGGTAAAAAATAAAATAGCAAATCAGACCAAAGAATTGAGAGAGGAGAGAGAAAGAGAGTCAAAAACTCATCTATGAGATTGTGGTGTGGTTGGCGCTAGCGTGATGCCTATTTGCCTAGATGCAAATCTGTTGGAGACTTGGAGACTCATCTGCAAAGCAGTGGTGTAATTTATTGAGGATGAAGAAGAGACTTTTCCACCGTAAACTCCCAAGTAAGTCAAAGAGGTATTATTTTTCTGCAAAGCGATTGTTATCCTATTTATGAATGTAAATACTTTATTATAAAATCAAGTTAATACTATTTATAAATGCAAATAAACACTAAATAGCTTCTTTTTTTTCTTTTTTTCTTTTTTCATTCAATAGATACATTTTCATTTAAGCACAAAACTTTGCTACAAAATTGATTGTAACTATAAGTTATAACTTTACTCAACATTTTTTGACAAATCCACCATTGAATTACATCTTCTTTGTATATTGTCCATACTTGTGAAATTTCTAAAAAATCAATAGCTATGTTATTAATAAATTGTTTAAATTGCAAGTTTTGATAGTTTAAAATTATGCATAAAATATAAGTTTATAGATCATATATATAACAAATAATATCTGTTTGACACAAAATTTGGCATGTATGTTAAGAGAAAGAACATACAAGTCAAGAGTTAGATTTTTATCATATGTAGTGATGTTAATTTTATTGAGTAAGGTTGTAGTCTTAGACTACAACCAATTAATTTTGTAGCTAAACTTTGTCCTTCATTCAATAAGTACATTTTCGATCAATAAACACATTTTCATTCAATAGGAACATTTTCAGTCAATAAACACATTTTTCACTCAATAGTCATCTTTTCGGCCAAAAAGCACCTTTTGATATATCCAATATGAAGGGTTATGACCTTTAAATAGACATATTTTCTTCCAATAGGTACATTTTCATTCAATAGGCACATTTTTGGCTAATAAGCACATTTTCGATCAATAGGTACATTTTGGTATATCTAATATGAAGGGTTATGACTTTTCAATAGACACCTTTTGATAGACATATTTTCATTCAATAGGCACATTTAAATTCAATAGACACATTTTTGGCCAATAGGCACTTTTTGGCATATATATTAGAACTTATCTTATATATACTTATAGAGATGAGTTCAAGTTACACCTGGTGTAACTCAAAAGAGTTACACATTTTCTAAACCATTAGATTTAAGTAGATCTAACGGTCAAAAAAGACACTCATTAATGCTAATATTCTGATTAGGATCTCATTAATTATCTCTTATTTTATTGCATTCTATACCTATATCTACACTTTAAAAAACACAATTGAAGCTACTATTTAGTTAGTGCTGTCATTAAAAAAAAAGACAGTTTTAATTTTTAATTGATTAAGCTACTTGATATAGTTTGTTTTACCGAATTCGTTAAAAACTTCCCAAATTGATGACTACTCCTTATATATATATATATATTTTTTTTTTTTTTGGAGAGAAGTCAGCACTCAGCAGTAATTTCAATCACCAAGTGAATTTTTTTATTTTTTTTTTTAAATACAGAACATGGTGAATTTTGGAAAATACTCGCATTATACCTACATTGAACAACCACATTGCAATGGGAATTATTCATTAAATAACCTTTTCTTCTGTGAAGTGTGTTTGGTGGAAATGTGACATAGTGTTTAAGGAAAGAAGAAAAATGGATACTTCAGCAGGGGACTGTTTGGGCTTTGTAGAGTTCCATGTAAACACAATCTTAGATTCATGGTAGAACTGTTGCAGTCGAACCTTAAAGGATTGTATAATGAATTAAGAAGAAAGAAATAGAATCAGAAGAAACAAAATAGAATAAGAAGGAAGAGAAATTAAGATTGATAACACGTCCTATTTAAAAGCATTAGACAACGTAATAGCAAATTCCATATACAGATTCAGAATTTTCTTTAATCCTTCATTTGTCTTTCGTCTTTCCTGTCTTTCCTGCACATTACTCAACAATTCAGAAGTTTAAATTTTGAATAACAGTTAATTTCAATGCTTTGATTATATTTCGCATCCTATAGAATTTTTTACATCTTGTAACCCTTGTAATTTCAGATACAATTGAATGAAGGAAAATTTTCAATAGAGGAGAGTTGAGATGTCACTATTATAAAATGGAAATAATATTTGTTATTTGTCAATCCTCATATCCTTTTTAGTGCCATATTCACCAAGATGCTTCTATCTAATTAGGCAACATGTTATAACAATTAAGAAGTAAACGTAGTACAGGTCAGTTTTGAACACATATTTCTCTCTATTTTTCGCCATTTTCTATTGATATCAGTTTCTTTTACTCTGGATTTTCATTGTTGAGTGAGGGCTTGGTTATTGGCAACTTGTGGGAGGTTTGATATTTTGGGTCTTCAAAGATACAAGTTCAGTAGCTTTCATTAGTCTTAGAGGAACATGATAATATGGCATACATAAAAGAAAAATTCATGATGATAATATGATATATGAGTATTTTCCAAAATTCACCATGTTCTATATTTTAAAGAAAAAAAAAATTCACTTGGTGATTGAAATTACTACTGAGTGCTGACTTTTCTCCCAAAAAAAAAATTATAAGCAGTAGTCTTCAATTTGGGAAGTTTTTAAGGAATTCGGTAAAACAATATTATTTTTTTGATAAACCAGTAAAACAATATTATGATAGCATGCTTCAATTTGTGTTTTTTTAGGTTTAGAGATAAATATGGAATGCAATAAATAAAGGATAATTAGTGAGATCCTAATCAGAATATTAGCATTAATGAGTGTCTTTTTTAACCGTTGGATCTACTTAAATCTAATGGTTTAGAAAAGGTGTAACTCTAAAGAGTTACACCCGGTGTAACTCTAAAGAGTTACACCCGGTGTAACTTGAACTCATCTCATACTTATATATACAATACAAAATAAACTAGAGACATAATAATCTCTCTTATTCCTTCAAAAAAAATTAATAAATAAAACAACATTGCTTTCTCCTACCTAACTAATAAAACTTTGTGTTATTTCTTTCAATATTTTTTTTTTTTTAATTTCATGCATTTTTGCTTACTACTCCAACTAAAAAATAATGCCTTTTTTTTTTCCCATAAAACTTATTAGTAGTTATTCTCATGCATCGCACGGATTAACAGCTAGTCTAATCTAATATCTAATCTAATCTAATTTAATATTATATATAATAGCAAAAGTCTAGCAAAAGTCTTTTCCTACCATTAAGGATGCTGCGACATATAGGAAAACTGGTCACTTAAAATCTTGCTACATATCTAAGAAAAATTTAAAAAACCTGCACGATACACCATTTTAGATTCTTCGAATTACATCCATTTACTACTTTGAACGTCATTATAATCCGTTCCCACAAAAAACCTTATACATATCTGCATGTTCAACGTCCCCAAACCACCATCTCTTATCTGTCTCCAAAACCAAAAAAAAAATTATCAATCTATTTGGCCCGTTGAGCGATCCATTTTAGTTTTTTTTTTTTTTTTTTTTTTTAGGGATTGTTTCGTTTGGTAGAATTGCTGAACTTTTTCACTTTTAAAAAACAAACCACCATATATATATATAAGGCCCTAATCAGTTTTCACAATAATTGAGGCGAAATGGTTGTAAGAGGCAAAATCTTAGAGACGGATAGACAAATCTAAGGGACTTTATCACTATCATATTGCTCTCCCTTGAATTTCCTCCTTCAAGTAACCACTCGAATTTTCTCCTTAGACAATTCCAGTAAAGTTTTAAATTATGAATTTGCAATTTGTTGATAAAATATGCTTTAGGCTTTGGTATTTCAATTGAATTTATTTTGATTGAGGCTTATGCTTGGGTAAATTAGTGTATGCTAAGGTTTCAATTTTTTTTTTTAAATGTCTTGACAACGTTTTTGGGTGATCATTTAATCATTTTTGTCTTCTTCTAATTCTGTTGTATTGGCTATTGTAGTGGGTTTTGACAATTCCAACCATTTAATGGCTTCTGTTGGTAATATGTTGCTTTGAATGACTAAAAAAAGTTTCAAGGTTTTATATCATCAAATTCCTTTATAATATATATTAACAAGGGTGTCTAATATTACATCATAATTCAATTTTAAAAGCCTTGTTTTGACACTATTTTGCGCAAGAACAACTGCCCAAACAAGTTAAGAGCCCTATTTTGACACTCGTTTTCTTTTTCTTTTTCTTTTTCTTTCAAAAAAAGTACTCTATGTATGCAGTTTGGGGTTTATACCATTTAGGCAGTGATAAAGATAAAAAGAGTAATGATTTGGGGGCTAGAAAAGAGAAGGAAGAGTGTTTAGTGGTCTAAGGAAGCTCATTTCTGGAAACTCCAAGCAAGATTTAGTACTTTACATTGTGTAGGAGGGATAGTAATAACATTTGAATACAAAAGATACTTGCCCAGTTCATAAGCTACAAAGTTAGCATCCCTTTAGATCCAACAAAAACAATAACTCACAAAAGAATAAGTCAAACCTAATGCATCATTCCACATTGGCTGAATCTCCTAAATTGTTTCATCACTTTTTGGTATCCCACTTTCGTAAACAACACAATCCATCAAAGTTCGACGCTACCAGATGTCGGGGGCAAAAAAATTTTCTTTTCAACAAATGAGATTTATATTGGGTCAGGGGCCTAAACCGAAACTCGACGATGTGCTTGATACACGGCCCAAAGGCTATCGGCGAAGATCCAAATAATCCACCATATTTTTATGCCCCGGGCCTAGATTGAGACTTACAAGAACAGCCCTTAAACAATCTCTACAGCAAACACATCAGCATGGTTAAAAAGTCTACTGTAAGAATAGCCCAGTAGTAAAGTGTTTCTATAGAAAATAACCCAACGGTAAAGTGTTTCTGTAGAAAATAACCCAGCCGTAAAATATTTCTGGAGAAAAAAGGGTAACCTAGCTGTGAAATACTTCTACAGAAGAGAGTAACCTAGTTGTATAGTACTTCTATGAAAAGAGTAACCTAGCTGTAAAGTACTTCTATGGAAAAAGTAACCCAACTGTAAAGTACTTCTGCAGAAAAGAGTAACCCAGCCGTGAAAATATTTCTGCAAGAAATAACCCAGCTGTAAAAATAGTTCTGCAGAAAAATAACTCAGCAATAAAGTTTTTCACAGATTGAGAGAAACATCCATATTTTAAGACTTATCATCCGTTAGTTCTGAAGAAGAATCTTATAATACGTCAATATGAGGAAAAAATTATATTGTAACAGTTACGTCATAACCATCAATAGTAAATGAGTAAATAAATGTCATGGGTTCCATGGTAACAAACAATGGAGAAGACTTAGTGTGAGATGAAAGGAGAGAGAGAGATCCCAGCTAGTGCTGGAAGATCATCATGGTACCAAAGCATGCTCTTGGGTGTAGTATATGTAATGAGTGAAGAGAGGCATTTGTGGGTAGTGAGTGGGAGTATATAGTGGGCTGTTGGAACTTTCTGCTGGGGAAGAGCTGTATGCTTTTTAACTTGTGGTATGAGAGGTGTTTTTAAGCTAAGAGTGGGGGAATTCAGTTTCCATGTTTAAGAATAAGAGTTTTGTAGCTTAGAACTTTGTTGGGATTTTGAGAAGCTGATACAGAAAGGTTTTTGTGAGAGTTTTCCTTTGTGAGTGTGTTTCTTGGTATCTTCCTTGTCCCTCTCTGAGGCATTGATAGAGGGTTCTATTTATAGTTGAGATTTATGGGGCAATTAGCAAATAACTTTTGCTAAATCTCCCCCAATCTTCAGAAAATCCTTAGGGATTCGTTCTTAGAATGTTAGATAAGAATGGTAAGCTTAACCTTTAGGAAGACTCTTGCTGTTTTGGGGTAATATCAGCTGGGATTCTGCCCTAGCATTAACGCTGATTGGTCTTGGCTGATGGGGGTTAGAGCATGCATTAAGCTAATGACCTTGGTTGTGCTGCTTACTAGGTTCAGAGCTCCCAAAGGTAAGTTACATCACCCCAAGCCACGTGTCGACCTTGGAGTCTTTGCTGGGAGCTCTGCTGGGATCCCCTTAGTGCCCTCTAAGCCACACTTCCCTAAGTTTCCCTATGAGGGGTTCATGTGCTTGGTCCATGAACCAGAAAATACATATTTTAAACATGAAAAATGTGTTGATTTCAGCTTGCTTCAGGAGCTTTAATGGCATGGTCATGGCTGCCTTTGATGCTTGACCGAATGGGTTGGAGGAGAAAGAGGAGATGGCTGGCTGAAGTGTTTCAACTCCCTATTAAGTCTTTTCAGCCTTATGTCAAGTCTATTTCAGCTTTATGTCACACGATAAATGATGATATTTCAGCTTGTGGAGGAGAGGTTTGACCCTTGATGGACATGTGCCCTATTCTAACCTGATGGGACAAGTTGAAATATGACAGCAGTGGGCTCCAGCTATTGACTTGTGCTTGATTTTGGCTGATTAGCTCACGTGAGCTTCAGTTGCTAGGAACTGAGTTTGGGCTGGGCTGGTCCAGCTGGGCCTTATGTTTGAGCTCCCTTAGGCCTGATTTTTCCTACAAAATGAGGAATTTTGCCATGGATGATATTCATGGGCTTTTATAAACTTTGCAAGAGAAGCATTCCTTGAAGGATGAATACTAATATTTCCCATGAGTAAGGGATTTGGTATATGTGAAATAATTGTTAAGATGATATTTAAGTTTTGTAAATATGTGTCAAAATAATATTTAGGCTTTTGCCAAGATAATATTGGGCTTCATGAAATAGTTTCCAAACAATATTTGGGCTTTAGGAAATTGTTGAAATAGTTACCAAATAACATTTGGGCTTTAGGAAATATTTGAAATAGTTGCCAAAATGATGTTGGGCTTTATGGAATAGTGCCAAAGTCATATTGGGCTTTATGGAATAGTGCTAAAATCATATTGGGCTCTATGAAATAGTTGCCAAATTAGTATTTGGTCTTTATAAAATAGTTTGCCAAATTAGTATTTGGGCTTTGTAAAATAGTGCCAAAATCATATTGGGCTTTATGAAATAGTGCCAAAATCATATTGGGCTTTAGAAAATAATTGCCAAATTAGTATTTGGGCTTTGTAAAATAGTTTGCCAAATTAGTATTTGGGCTTTGTAAAATAGTGTCAAAATCATATTGGGCTTTATGAAATAGTGCCAAAAATCATATAGTGCTTTAGAAAATAGTTGCCAAATTAGTATTTGGGCTTTGTAAAATAGTTTGCCAAATTAGTATTTGGGCTTTGTAAAATAGTGCCAAAATCATATTGGGCTTTATGAAATAATGCTAAAATCATATTGGGCTTTATGAAATAGTTTACCAAATTAATATTGGGCTTTAGAAAATAGTTGTCAAATTAGTATTTGGGCTTTGTAAATAGTTGCCAAATTAGTATTTGGGCTTTAAAAAATAGTTGCCAAATTAGATTTGGGCTTTGTAAAATAGTGCCAAATTAGTATTTGGTTTTGTAAAATAGTGCCAAATTAGTATTGGACTTTAGAAAATAGTTGCCAAATTAGAATTTGGGTTTCGTAAATAGTATGAGATTTTTGTAAAAAAATATCGTCGTGTAGCAACGGACTTTGAGGTGCCGTGTAGCAACAGGCTTAGAGGTACCGTGTAGCAACGGGCTTAGAGGTACCGTGTAGCAACGGGCTTTCTAAGGTGGCATGTAGCAACGAGCTTAGAGGTGCCGTGTAGCAACGGGCTTAAAGGTGCCGTGTAACATCGGGTTTAGGGGTACCGTGTAGCAACAGACTTGGAGGTGTCGTGTAGCGACTAGCTTAGAAAAGGGTTTTGTTGGGCTTTTTGTGGAGGGAGTATAATTTTGTGGCCCAATGTTGGTAGCAAGGTGATAGGTATTTTTGCGAAAACCCATGTTGGATAATATGTGAAATGTAATGGGTAATACTTGTGAGATGACCCAAGGTAATTTGTGGGGCTTATATATAGAGAATATTTGTGGGAGCCCAATAACATGGAAAGTGTTTAAGTAATATGTGGGGAATATTTATATGGGCTTCAAAATAATGCTTGGGCTTGTGTGGATATATTTGTGAGTGGGCTAAAGAAATTAGGGCCCGAAAATTTGTACCTCAACACCAGACATCGTTGTTGTTGTTTGATTTGTCTATACTGACTTACTTTCTTACCATGCTACCATACATCGTTGTTGCTTTTACTAAATGTTTAAATATACTACATTATTTAAATCATTCAATTTCTTTCTCTGCAGAGATGAAGTGGAATCTTTCTACATTCTAGAGTTTTTAATTTCATTAAACCAAAGGTACTAATTTCTTTTCCTAAAATTCTCTTCAATTATGGTTTGCTGTCAATTTAAAAATTTTGATTCATAACCCTACCTAAATTTTTATGGTTAGTGATCTTTTAAAGTTAATAATTTCACTTTAATTTTCGGCCTTTTGTTTTCCCTCTTACCTATTCTGTTATTTGTAAGGGAGAGTGAAATTATGGGATTTTGAATATTTGCTCAAGGTTTTTTATTTTTTTATTTTTATTTTTATTTTTATTTTTATTTATTTTTTTATTTTTTTGCCCTAAAGAGTTGGTAATGAATATATGAATGAGACAGGCTCTTTAAGTGACATGTATGGTTTATGTGAGGGAGGCATTTTCCTGCAATTGCGTTCTTCAAGTCTTTTGGGTTCTTTAACCAGCTTTTACAACTGTTTTTTATTTATTTATTTAGGGATTCCAATAGTAGTGCACTTTTGACAGTTCTTTCATTGTTATAAGCTTTAGTATGTCTGAAACTAGTTTGATTC
The DNA here is from genome assembly GCA_032878915.1 of Castanopsis chinensis. NCBI lineage: Eukaryota > Viridiplantae > Streptophyta > Magnoliopsida > Fagales > Fagaceae > Castanopsis > Castanopsis chinensis. The sequence continues at coordinate 8,379,735 of JAVQMG010000089.1, forward strand.
TATTTTTTGGTTCCTAAGCTATTTGTTCTCATTTTTTTTTTTCTTTTTAAAAATTTAAATATGCAGTGTATTACCCCTTGCCAACTTCTTTATATTTTTTCCCTCTCACTTTCTGTTTCAAAATTATGTAATCAAGTATTTTCTTTTAAAATTTATTGTTTCTCAATGATTCTATTTTCTCATTCTTTTATTCGTTGTGGTTAATACGGATGGTAGATGAGAATATCACATTTGTTAGGTAAGTTTAGGATCTAGTGTGATTCAAGTTTATAGTTGGTTTGTTGAGGTTTTTTATTTATTTATTTTTTTTGTTTCTAGAAAAAAAAATTATATTTGTTTTTCCCTGCATAGCAATTTAGCATATGGGACCCTCTATGATAGTGGGTTATTTTATGCATTAATAATGATTGCAGATTTGCAACTGTTAAGACTTGATTTTACACGAATTAAATTTTTACTATTGGTTGATTCCTTAAGTCTGAAACTTGATATATCATGATCATTGTGTGTGCATTATGTTGTTTTAATCATTATCATATATATTTTTTAAGTCATCATACAATGTTGGATTCGTTTGCAATTAGCCAATATAAGGAGTATCTATACATTTCATTTTTAATCATCTATTGTAAAATAATGTTTATGTTATTCAAATTTTATGGCCTACAGTTCTCTAATACTTTTTGTAATACCAAAAAGGGGGGGGGGGGGGGGAGGGGGGATACCATCAATCATGAAATTATGTTTAGTTTATTAGAATGTTGTGGACTTTAGTTTACTAATGCTATTTGTAATACCCAAATATAGAAAAATAGATGGGGGGTTAAGGGTAATAACTTGGGCTTAATCATAAACATTAAGAAAGATCACTTGGAGGCTAGAACTGCAGTCCCTTCTAGTAAGGCTATCTCTCCCCTCTTGTAACACAGTTGCAAGTAGGGCTAGTGGTTTTTTCTTTCGGGGGTGGGGAAACAGATTTTCTTTTAGTGTTTTATTCCTATATTTCTTTTTCTAGTGTTAATTCCTCTTTAGCCATGGAGGATCTCACTAAGCATTGGAATTGTCTGTCCCTCTCCGAGAGGGAGGGAGATGATATCAGTTTCAACAAGGATAGATGTACGAAGGAGTATACCATTGCAGCATTGTTCCTAACCTGTCCTGCCCTCAATATGGAGGCAGTGAGTAGGACTTTCAAACCACTTTGGCGGTCCCAAAACGGTTTTAAAATCACCAAAGAAGAGGATCATAAGGTTCTCTTTGCTTTCGACAAGGAAGAGGAGGTTGAGAAAATCCTATCTTCGGGTCCATGGAGTTTTGATAAATCTTTGGTCGTGCTGCAAAGGTATGAAAGGCACGCTGCTCTGGAAGACTTGAGTTTCGACAAAGTCACGTTTTGGGTTCAAGTCCATAACATCTCTATCAGGTACAGAAATAGGCCAGTGGCAGAGGATATTTGTGAAGCAATAGGCATGGTTGACCGCTCAACTGATGCTTCAGAATGTGAGTGTGGTAATTATATTAGAGTAAGAGTCACACTTAATGTCTTCCAGCCCCTTTGCAGAGGTCGAATAATCAGAATTGAGGAAAAAGAGAAGATGTGGGTTAATTTTAAATACGAACGATTACCAAATTTCTGCATTGGTGTGGTTGTCTTGATCATGGTGATAAGGAATGTGACCTTTGGTTCGAGAGTAAGGGTACCCTCCAAACCTCCTCACAACAATATGGATCTTGGTTGAGAGCAGCAACGTCAGGTCCTTCCAAGAGCAACACTGTTCGAGTGTCTTGATACTATGAAAATAGGAAGGAAAATCTATCTTCTCGGTGGCGAAAGGCAGAGCAACACCACCCCTCTCCGGTGATAATCCCAGTCTCGGCAACTCCAACAGATAAGGACAGTGCAGATATGGAGGCTGATAGTAAGGACTTTCCCCGTCAGAATGCAGAGGAGTCCACGATCATTAATGAGAATCCTGGTTAGAAATTTCAGGATCACGAAAATCAGAGGATTTCCTTCTCTCAACAATTAAAAGATACAGATAAGGAGATTGGGAATTATGATAATCCCTTATATTCAGCACAGCCCGAGGATGCTCCAACCAGGAAAGGAAATTCTCCACCTTTTGACTTAGGCTCGCTTAGCAAGGAATTAAAGGAGGGTAACAGTCTGTCACATGCCCAGATATTAGTAACACCACTGCCTATGAATCAAAAATCTCCTCTCCAGGAAATCACGAATATCCAGAGCACATCAGAGGGAGTAAACACTCCTAGTCAAGCCACTTGGAAACGCTTCCCCAAAATTGCAGTTGGATCAAGCCTGGCATTGCAGGATCTTACTGGCTCCAAACGACCTTCTAACATGAACATTGATCATTGTGAGTTATCAAATAAGAAAATTTTGGTTTCAAGCAATGATAAAGAAAATACTACCTTATTGGCAGAGGCAGCTTCACAGCCCCGCCATGAGCCATGAGTTGTTTAGTTTGGAAATGCAGGGGGCTTGGGAACCCACTTGCAATTCAAGAGCTTGTAGACGTGGTACAAGCAAAGGCGCCCTCTGTTGTGTTCTTGGCCGAGACATTGGCAGACGAAGCTAGGCTTGATTATGTGAAAGAACGAATTCATTTTGATGAAAAAATTTTTGTCCAGAGAATTAATAGAGGTGGAGGATTAGTAGTGTTTTGGAAAAGTGAGGTCACGGTGGATATTGAAGCATCTTCTTTGAATTACATTGATGTTGTAATTAATAAAAACTCTAGCAAACCTTGGATGGAGGTTCACTAGTTTTTATGGCTACCCGGAAACTCATAGGAAGCATGAATCATGGGATATTCTTAGGCAGCTACATGGCCGAAGCTCTCTACCTTGGCCGTGTGCAGGCAACTTTAACGAGATTACCAAACTGTCTGAGAAGATGGGGGGGAGCTCAAGACCTCACAATCAGATGCAGTTTTTTAGAGAGGTTTTAGATGAGTGTGAATTCATGGATTTAGGATTCAAAGGTTCCCCGTTCACTTGGAGTAGGCATTTCAGAGATGGGACTTCAATATGGGAAAGGTTGGATAGAGCTGTGGCATCACAAGAGTGGTTTTCTAAATTCCCAGGTACCCGAGTAAACCACATAGACAGTACAACTTCAGATCATAAACTCCTATGGATTGAAATGTCAGATTTGGTTATGCAGCAAAAGAAAAAAATCTTTAGATTTGAAGAGATGTGGTTAGCAGACAAGGGATGTGGGGAGACGGTGGAGGGAGTTTGGCTAGCCACTTATGATGGAGCTGAAAAGATCAAAGTTATTAAGAAAATTGAAGAATGTGGGAAAGAGTTAACAAGGTGGAGTAGGGATAACTTTGGGAGCATAAGAAAGAACCTGGAAAAGAAAAGAAAAGAGCTTGCATAGCGTGAATAGCTAGCTTTAAAAGGTGGTGGTACAAGTAGATTATGGCAGATACAAAAGGAAGTAAATGATCTCATGGCAAAGGAAGAAAGAATGTGGAGGCAGAGATCCCGAACTCTTTATCTAAAGGATGGAGATCGCAATACCAGATTTTTCCACTGTCGAGCTACACAAAGGATGCGTAAAAACTTCATTTCTAGCATCTGGAATCAAGCAGGGGGGTGGTGTTCAGATCAAGACCAGATTGCAGGTGCTTTTTTGGAGTACTATCAACAACTTTTCACCTCATCAGAACCTGAACAAATGACTGCATATTTAAACTCCATTCCTCGGGTGGTGACTGAATCTATGAATGGTGAATTAACTAGTGAATTTCAAGCATGGGAGGTGGAGATTGCTCTAAAACAAATGGCGCCTCTTAAAGCTCCAGGGCTAGACGGGATGCCTCCACTATTTTACCAAAATTTCTGGGACTTGATTAAAGGTGATATTATCAATTATGTTTTGGAATTTTTAAATTCAAGGTCTTTGCCTACTCCAATTAACCACACCTTTATTACTTTAATCCCAAAAGCAAAATCTCCAGAGAGGGTCACTAAGTACCGGCCTATTAGTCTATGCAACGTACTTTATAAGATTTTCTCTAAGGTACTAGCTAATAGATTAAAGAGAGTTCTACCAAAGATAATATCGGAACACCAAAGTGCTTTCTTGAAAGGACGCTTGATTACCGATAATATCTTGGTGGCTTTTGAGACTCTACATTATATGAAGAACCACAACTCTAGAAAATCTAGTTACATGGCCATTAAGCTAGACATAAGCAAAGCCTATGACCGAGTTGAATGGTCCTTCCTAAGAGAAATCATGATTCAAATGGGGTTTAATGATCGGTGGGTGGCTCTTGTTATGGAGTGTGTTACATCTGTCTCATATTCATTTTTGATTAATGGAGAACCCTATGGTAATATCAAACCTAGTAGAGGGATTCGCCAAGGGGACCCTCTCTCACCATACCTCTTTCTTTTATGCTCAGAGGGGTTACATAGACTTATTCAGGCAGCAGCAAGTAGTGGTGAAATCCAAGGGGTTTCTTTATGTCGCAATGGTCCTAAACTAATGCATGTACTATTTGCAGACGATAGTATCTTGTTTTGTAGGGCCACTAATGAAGAATGTCACAAAGTGTTGGATATCCTCTCCTCCTATAAGCCATTTTCGGGGCAAAAATTAAATAGAGAGAAGACTTCTCTCTTTTTTAGTAAATCAACCACTATAGATGTTCAAAACCAAATCATGAATACCCTAGGAGTTTTGGATGTAAAAAGGTATGAAGACTACCTTGGTTTGCCAGCTTTGGTTGGAAGAAATAAAAGGGCAAGTTTTGAAAAACTGAAGCAAAGGGTTTGGAAGCACTTACAAGGATGGGAAGGGAAGTTCCTTTCACAAGCGGGAAGGGAGGTACTAATCAAATCAGTTATCCAATCAATACCCACATATGCAATGAGTTGTTTTAAACATCCGGTATCTTTGTGCCATGAGATTGAGTCACTCATTCGGAAATTTTGGTGGGGGCAACAGGGGAATAGGAGAAAAGTTCATTGGGTAAAGTGGGAGGAGATGTGCAAACATAAAGAGGAAGGAGGGATGGGATTTAAGGATCTCACTATGTTTAATGAAGCAATGTTAGCCAAGTTAGCATGGAGGCTTCTCAATGATGATTCTTCACTTCTCTATAGAGTTTTTAAGGCTAGATTTTTTCCCCAAGGATCTTTTCTTGATGCCAAGGAGTCTGCATCAGCTTTTTATGCTTGGAGGAGTATTCTAAAAGGGAGGGAAGTAATCATAAAATGGGCTATGTGGAGGGTGGGGGATGGTAAGCAGATTAGATTATGGGGGGATAATTGGTTACCTGTGAAGAACAGAGCTAAAATCACCACACCGGTGATGTTTGGACAAGAGAACACTTGTGTAGAAGTTTTGATTGATCAGAACACGAGAAGTTGGAGGATAGATGTGATAAATCATGTATTTGAAGAGGCAGATGTTGCAGCAATTCTAAGTATCCCTCTGAGCACATCCCCACAGAAAGACACCCTTATTTGGCCCTTTACACCCACAGGTCAATATTCTGTTAAATCAGGCTATCGGTTTTTGCATGATCAAGACTTGCCAAATCAGGTTCCAATGGTAAACGCTGGGTTTTGGAGGGAGGTGTGGAGTCTAGAAGTTCCTAGCAAAGTTAAAAATTTTGTTTGGAGGGCATGTAAGGAAGCTCTACCAACAAAAGCTAATTTATGCAGAAGGAGAATAGTACCTGAGGCAATCTGTGAGAATTGCAAGGCGGAGAATGAAGATATTTCACATGCTATATTTTTCTGTACTTCTGTGCAGGGAGCTTGGACATCAGACCCTTAATGGAGCTGGCTTTCAAGCATGACAAGGCAGTCTACGTGGGAAATTTTCAAGCATGCTTTCTCAAAGGAAAAAGACGCTTCACTCTTAGCTTTTATGACCTGGAATCTTTGGTATCGCCGCAATCAAATCCAATTCAATGAATCGGTTTGCCCCTTAAATCAGATCACTCATTTATCCAAGGAAAAGAAGGCTGAATTTCAACGTTTCCACCCAGTTAGACTTATGCAGCAACATAGGCAACATACCAAATGGAAACCGCCGGATCAAGGAAGCTTCAAAGTTAATTATGATGGAGCTATACAAGCAGCACAGGGGAAAGCAGGCCTTGGAGTTGTTATCCGCGATTCAAACGGTGCAATTATGGCTTCTCTGACTCAGCAAATCCCCAATCCAACAACTGTGGCCCAGGTGGAAGCTCTAACAGCAAAGAGGGCGGTGGAGTTTGCTTTAGAAATTGGGATTACTTTAGCTATCTTTGAAGGAGACTCGAACATTATCACAAAGGATCTCAACTGCGCAGAACCATCTTTAGCACTACATGGACACCTGATTCAAGATGTTAAATTCTTGGAATCTTTTTTTAATTGTATTAGTTTTGTTCATGTCCGCCACCAAGGAAATAATGTCGCTCATGCTTTGGCTAGGCGAGCTCTCAATTCACCATCTTTAATGGTCTAGATGGAAGATGTACCACCAGACATCTCTTGTTTTGTTCAGGCTGATTTAGTCTCTTTGATTGAATAAAAGTAATTGTCTGGATTCTAAAAAAAAAAAAAAAAAAAAGAAACATCACTTTGATTTCAACTTTTAATATGCTCATTCATACCCTAGCACAAATTATGATTCCTCAAATTAATACTTTTCCCTGACTTTTTATTTCATAAATCAATAACCATTTTTTTGTTGTCAACTGTTCTATATTCTCATGGTTTGATTTGTTGTTCCTAGGAATGGTAGATTGGTGTTCCAGATTGTCAACTTTTATATTTTATAGAAAAAAAAAATAGAATTTAGGAGATGAAATCCTGATTACATTACCACAAGCCAAAATTGGTAGGTCTCAGATTTGGTGGATTTCAAGTTTATAAGCGGTGTTAAGTTATTTACTTATAAGTTTAAAAAAAAAAAAAGATTCATAGAAACAAACTAACCTAATTAGGTTAGTTTTTTTTCAAGTTTATAAGCGATGTTAAGTTATTTCTTTATAAGTTAATAATAATAAATAAATAAAAAAAAGAAAAAAGAAAGAAAGAAGAAGATTCACAGAAACAAACTAGTAAATGCTTTAAATATATTTAATTTTACAAATTGTTAACAAGATTAGTAAATGGCGGATAATTGAAAGCCAAACTGCATAGCTCCACATCCCAAACTGTACTTACTCAACTCATAGTTCAAGTATAATTTTTATATATATTTTCATTTAAACTTATGGCGAAAACCATATTTTCATCCTTATATTTTTATACAATTCCCACTTAGATCCCTATCTTTTATTTTCATCGCTTTTATTCCTTATCTTGGAAAACACGTTTTGTTTTTGTCTTTACCGTTACATCAAAGATAGAAAATGCACACGTGACAAATGAAGTGCACTGCTGGCACACTAAAAATTGATGTGACCATTAAAATAATAATAAAAAATGTTATTTGGCATAAAAAAATGTCACATCAGTATTTAAATTTAAAAAAAAATAATTTATCAATTTTAACAAAATAAAAAAAAAAAAAAACTAAAAACATAATTAAAAACCAGAAACCACGTCAATCAAGATCGAAGCATATCTGGAACAATAACAGGAAAAATACCAACTAGATATTTCTCAAAAAAAAAAAAAAAAAAACAAAACACCAACCCAGATTAGAACCAAATGCAGAACATCCCCGCCAGTGACACCATAGTCCTTGACGAGGGTATCATTCCTGGCCAATTCTCTTCCTCCATAAACTAGCTTCTACTTCTTCAATACAAACCCTTTTCATGTCTGGGTCCTAAGTTTCACTGATGATATCGAATCGGACTCCAACACCCACATAGGAATCACAGATCCAGCAACAGTAAGGTATACAAGAATGGATCCTTCCCCGCTTCGATAATGCCCGGCAGAATTCACTGATTCTTTGCAACTCGAACTCAAAGCAACACCAGCAGCAGACTTTGTGTTAAAATAACTTGAACCCCAACAAGAAACTTAGGACCCATTTCTCGTTATCTAACTCCAATTACATTTTTCCGTTCGAAAAGCTGTACGAATCCATCAATATTTTCAGGCTCTTCAATCCAAATTTGATCAAAGAACTCCAACTTTCTAAAGAATACCCAAAAATGAAAACCAATGTGAAAGTCAATCTATACGAAATCACAGGAATCCAAGACCAAACAAACTAAATCTTTTCTGAAATTTTCAATAATATGCAAAACCCAGAACATAAAACACAATGATAATCAAACTCTTCAATCTCCCGGCTTCAAAGATGAAATCTTTGTTGTTGGCGTTCTAACATCTAACAAAGATTCAAGTCCCAAACCCCATTAGAAACAAAACAAACCGCAACCCAACACAACACAACACAAAACTCTCTTCACTAAAAAGTGGTTGGTTTTTTTTTTTTTTTTTTTGAGAAATATCTGGGTTGGTATTTTTGCTGGTCTTGTTCTCGATACACTTAGATCTTGATTGACGTGGTTTTTGGTTTTTAAATATGTTTTTAGGTTTTTTTTTTATTTAGTTAAAATTGATAAATTAGTTTTTTAAATTTCGATGCTGATGTGCTATTTTTTAACGCCAAATAACATTTTTTTTTTATTTTAAGGGCCACGTCAGCTTTTAGTATGCCAACAATGTACTCCATTTGTCATGTGTGCATTTTCTATCTCTGATGTAACGACAAGGACAAAAACGAAACGCGTTTTTCAAGATAGGAAATAAAAGCGGTGAAAATAATATATAGGGACTAAAGTGAGAATCACATGAAAATGTAGTTTTCGCCAAAATTTATTTATAACTTCACTAGGATGTACTTTTCGCTTTACATTATATTTACATTTGAATTTTAAAGGTATTTCTATAGTCTATGGTAGGAAAGGAAAGGACTACATAATTTTTCTTAGTATCATGCATCTTGGAAATGTTTGTTTTGTTGGTGCAAAAATAAACTTAGATGAGTAGAGGGTAATTTCAAGGGAAAGTTTAATATGGCATATTAAGTCTTACGTCATTATGGAATTGCAGAAGACTAAAGATTTTGTCACCCACTACCAGTCTACCATGCACATTAAATTAAGCAAGTTCTATTTAGATTAGGAGATGATGAGATATTCTTGAGGTTGGTTTGTATTTTTTCATAATTAAAATTGTCTTATCAAATTTAGTGCAAAATTTGATGTCTAAATCTCTTTGATTGTTTTTCCTATCTAAACTTAGATTCATTTGTTCAATTTCTTAACCTGAAGAAGTATTAGGACGAAAAGTGTGAACGAACAACAATCATGCTTCTCCACTATTTTGCTACCAAGGAAGGACGTTCACACCATTCTCTTTAGCTAGATTTTTTTTTTCAATTGCTAGAAATAATTTTCTCTCCATTACTACCCCTTCTCTTTTCTTTTAAAATTTTCTTGTCCCCATTTTCAACAAAAACAAAAATCTCTTCTTCTCCATGTTAGTCTATACTTGTTGTTACAGTTCCTTCAATTTTTAATCTCTTTCTTTGCCTTTTCATTTGCCCCATTGCTCTCTGCTTTACAGTTACACTTTCTTCATTCTTTCCACTTTCTTATATTTTGACTCTTCTTCTTTCCATTTTTTTTTTGGGTATAAATTTGATATAATTTCTCTTATTCAATCCATATTTTTCTCACAGAAAAACTATGAGTATTCTCTCACTAATTTCTTTTGTTGGGTTTTTGTTCTTTGTTATAACTCTAATTATGGTTAATGGTTTTAATTTTAGTAAGAGTTTTAGTGTTGTGTTCTTTTAAATTTCCCATCACAAAGTCCTATCTCTCCCTTTTATAGCTTTGATACTTTTTTTTTGGAAATAGGAATTTAAGGTTATATCAAAACACAATCTACATGACTATGAATTTGAATATGTCTACCAATTGTTTGAATAATAAATTATTATAAAGTCTATATTTTATTCCATTGGTTTATTTTAATTTTGGTCATGATAATATTGTAATTTTTTAATGAGTTTTAATTATCATAATAATCTCCTTATTTCTAAAGAGATGAGAAATCTAAATAATAAAATTAAAAATTTTAGCTGTATATATTAGGCAAATATGTCACACTACAGTAAAAGTTATAATGATATGATTCACTTATAAAAAAAAAAATATTTATCAAACACAAAAAATAATAAAATTATGTATTTGTAGAGATAAAAAGATAAAAAAAAAATTTAAAAAAAACTTGTAGAAATCTTATAGAAAAATAAACAATATTTGAAATAATTATTACTTTTTATATATTACACCCAATGGTGGAGCTAGAATTTTAGTTTAGGAGGGGAAGATTAAAAAAAAAAAAGCCTAAAATTATAAATTGATATTAATAATAAAATTATAAACAAAAATCATTGTCATAAAAATATATTAAAATTTATATAATTGTGAAATAAATAAACAAATGTAAAACATTCTTGATGATCAATCATTAATGTAAGAGATTAATCTATATACATCAAGTTTAGACATTTAATTTGATTTCTCAAAATAAATTGAGAAAATAAATTTCAACTTTTCTTTCTCTATGCTTCTCATTATTTAAAAAATTAACTTTAAGATAAAAAAGCTCGGATTTGTTTTAAAAACACAAGAGCTGTTTTGACCCCAAATTAATAAATTACGACTCGATTGATTTTACTCCAACTTAAACTAAGTGCGGAATAGAGTAAATGTGAGTGAACAAACAATACAACTACTCTAAGCCATATTCATCACAACACAGCAACAAAATGAAAGCTAAAAGAGTAGTGAAGATAAATGCAAATACAAGATAACATGCCAACGTGTTATCGAAGAGGAAACCAAAGAACTCTGCTAAAAACCTCTCGGCCGTCCTCCAAGTGGTAAATCGATCTACTAGACAATAAGTTGGAATACACGAATAGCAAAAGACCATCCAAGCCTAATCTACCCAGTGCACCTAAGCCCTCCAAGCTCTTACTCCAATAAGACTTCTCGGAACCATGACTTGTCTAGCTTTCCAAATCCTACCATGCGTTCGATTGCATCCGCCAAAACTTAGCTTCTTCCAATGCTTCCCAGCAGCACCAAAACCTCACTAAACACTCAGTATGGGTGTGGTAAGTGTTTGGGCTATCAACCTTTCAAGGATTTGGATATGGAGAGGTAGGGGTAGAGGAAAACCACAATGGATGGTGTAGAGGATTGTGGGTATGACAATCTCTAACTAGGGATGGCAATTTTTCCCCGCCCCGCTTGACCCGCCCCTCCCCACTTCGCCCCGTGCGGGTTTTCCCCGCCCCGCAAAGGTGATGGGGCGGGGATGGGGCGAGATTTTAGACCCGCACCACGGGGCGGGGCGGGGATGGGTTTACACTTTTTAAACCCACCCCGCCCCGCCCCGCCCCATACCCGCCCCTCGTTAATAAGGGTTAGGTTGTAATTTTTTCATACTCTAAAACCTTATTATTTAAACAAAAATATCATCATCTTATTTTATTCTACCTAATGTGGTTCTATCTCTTTTTTCTCCCTATCAAAGTTGGAAGAAAGGTACCAATATCATCATCTTATTAGGAGTTTGGATTATTTTATTTTGTCATATTATGAGATTTTTTTTGTGACATTGTCTTGTTAAACATTTAGATAATATTATTTAGTTTTTGCTAAAAATTAGTTTGATTTCATAGGATAAATTTATATATAATTTCAAGTATATTTTTCATATTGAAACATGTCATTTTGTTTGAAAAATGGTAATAGTTGTAGGGAAAATTAACAAGAAGTAAAGTTTTATTGTGTAGGGCGGGGCTTCGCGGGTCTTCGCGGGGCCTTAAGGGGCGGGGATGGGGCAAGAAATTTTCCCCGTCATGCGGGGCGGGGCGGGGATGGGGCGAGAAAAATCTGTATGGGGCGGGGGCGAAGATCCCATCCTTCAGCCCCGCCCCGCCCCATTGCCATCCCTATCTCTAACTCTCAAAGGTTTGTGGCTAGGGTTTTCTCTCTGAAAGCACTTTCCTTAATATGTGGGCTATGGTGACGAAATCTAGTGAGAATAAACAATTTTGTCTCCAAATAATAACATTAGTGAGTAAAAGAAGAATTCATCACCAAATATTATAAAAAATTTAAAATTGGTGACGAAATCAATATTTCGTCACCAAAGATGTACGAATTGGTGATGAAATCAATATTTCATCAACAAAGATGTACAAATTGGCGACGAAATATTTATTTTATCACTATAGTTCATGAAAAAAAGGTAAACCTAGAGTGACGAAATATTTGAGTCACTAAAGACTTACTAGAGGTGATGAAATTAGCTAGAGGTGACGAAATTCTAAATTGGTCACCCAATGTTAGGATGCAGGTGCTTTTGGTGACGAAATAAATTTTTGTCACCTATTGTTTAACCAAAGACTAACCAGATGTGACAATATTCCAAATTCATCATCCAATATTAAGATGGAGGTGTTTTTGGCGATGAAAGAAGTGTGTGTCACCTATTGTTTACAAATAATTAAGGATGGCCATGGGCAGGGCATACCCATATATACCCGACCAAATTAATTTATCCATGGATATCCGATTACCTTACCCAATTAGTATCCGTACCCAATTATTACCTGGTTTGTTTATCCATAGATATCCATACCCTACCCAAAGCCAATTTTTATAAAATCACCAAATATGCTCAAAACCCACTAAAATGACCAATATATCCTCAAAATCTCTAAAATAAGCAAAATACCCATGAAACCTTTAAAATGACCAAAATACACCTACAATCTCTAAAATCACCAATTATGCTAAAAACCAACTAAAATGACCAAATATCCCAAAATCTCTAAAATGAGCAAAATGCCCATGAAATAACCTCAAAAATGACCAAAATACTCCTGAAATCACCAAATATGCTCAAAAACTACTAAAAATTACCAAAATATCGCCTAAACCTAATAAATGACCGAAACTCCCAAATCCTAAGAAATGACCACAGTAAACATGAAACCTAAAAATGACCAAAATGTCCTCAAAATCTAAAATTTAGCCAAAATACTCCCGAAAAAAAAAAAAAAAAAAATACCAAAATAACCCCTAAACCTAAAAAATAACTAAAATACCCTTGAAATCTAAAAACTGACCAAAATAGCCTTGATGCTTTGAAATTACCAAAATACCCCTAATCCTAAAAAAATGACCAAAATACCCCCCAAAACCTAAAAAATGACTAAAATACTCATGAAACCTATAAAACGACAAAAATGGCCCTACAACCTATATGATGATAAAAATACACCCTAAACCTAAAAGATGATCAAAATACCCTTAAATCTAAAAATAACCAAAATACCTCTAAAAATGACCAAAATACCCCTAAAGGACCAAAATACTCATTTTTATAATTTCTAGCTATTTTGGTCATTTTTTAGGTTTAGGGGGTATTTTGGTAATTTTTTAAGGTTTTGAGGGTATTTTCGGTTATTTTTTAGGTTTATGGGGTATTTTAGTAATTTCATATTTTGAGGGTATTTTGGTCATTTTAAGGTTTCGTGGGTATTTCGGTAATTTTTAGGTTTTGGGGAGTATTTCGGTCATTTCTTAGGTTTAGGACATATTTTTGTCATTTTTAAGTTTCGGGGGGTATTTTGGACATTTTGAAGGTTCTGGGGGTATTTCGATTATTTTTTAGGTTTAGGGGATATTTTGATATTTTTTTAGTTTTCGGGGATATTTTGGTAATGTTTTAATTTTTAGGTGTATTTTGGTAATTTTATGATATTAGAGGTATTTTGGTCATTTTTTAGGTTTAGGGTGCATTTCGGTAATTTTCGAGGATTTTAGGAGTACTTTGGTTTTTTGCAAGTTTTAGGGGCAATTTGGTAATTTTGAATATTGGGTAATTGGGTGGGTTGGGGTTTACCCATAATAATTTGGTTGAGTTAGGTTTGTGTTAGATTTAATTAGTTAAATGGATATAAATGGGTAAATTACATCCGATTGGCATGAAAATTGGCATGCATGTTAAGACTATATAGAATATATAATCCAATGGTTGGATTTTCAAAATATGAATTCAATAATAAGTTATTGGGTGGTGTAACATTTTTTTGAATTACATTAGGTGTAACTTGAGCCTAACCCTATATTTCTTAATTCGATGTGAATTTTGATAAATCAACCGTTAAATTACATTATCTTCATATATTTTTCATGCTTACAAAATATCAAGGTGATCAAAGATTAATAGGCATGTCATCAATCTATTGTTTAAATTCAAGTTTTTGTCGTTTAAAATAAAGCATAAAAGATGAGTTTAAAGATCAAATGGTAAATTACACCCGATTGCCATGAAAATTAGAATGCATTTTAAAAACATATATAAATATATATATATATATATATATATATATATATATATCATGTAATCCAACGGTTGAATCTTCAAAATATGCATTCAATAATAAGTTATTTGGTGATGTAACATTTTTTAGAATTACATCAAGCGTAACTTGAATTCATCCCTATATTTCTTAATTCAATGTGAATTTTGACAAATTTACCGTTAGATTACATTATCTTCATATATTTTTATGCTTAAAAATTTCAAGGTAAGTAAAAATTAATAGGCATGTCATTAATCAATTGTCAAAATTCAAGTTTTTGTAGTTTAAAATAACACATAAAAGATGAGTTTAAAAATCAAATGGTAAATTACACCCGATTGCCATGAAAATTGGAATGCATGTTAAAAACATATATATATATATATATATATCATGTAATCCAACGATTGAATTTCAAAATATGCATTCAATAATAAGTTATTAGGTGGGGTAACATTTTTTAATGTTATATCAAGTTTAACTTGAACCCAACCTTATATTTCTTAATTCAATGTGAATTTTGACAAATTTACCGTTAGATTACATTATCTTCATATATTTTTCATGCTTACAAAGTTTCAAGGTGATTAAAGATTAATAGTCATGTCATCAATCAATTGTTTAAATTCAAGTTTTTGTAGTTTAAAATAACGCATAAAAGATGAGTTTAAAGGTCAAATGGTAAACTACATCCGATTGGCATGAAAATTGGCATGCATGTTAAGAAAATATAGAACATATAATCCAACGGTTGGATTTTCAAATATAAATTCAATAATAAGCTATTAGGTGGTGTAACATTTTTTAGGGTTACATCAAGTGTAACTTGAACCCAGCCTTATATTTCTTAATTTGATGTGAATTTTGATTGCTCTAACCACTGTGACTTCGGGATCATTTTGGCATCTTAACAGATACGTTCAAAAACCTGTTCTATATACAAAGACAATCATAATTAATGTATACTGGTAGAGTATTTTTTATTTTTTTAGAAAGATATTGGTAGGGTATTTAGTTCTATATACAAAGACAATCTTAATAGATGCTTATTAGCCACTATTATAATTATCACATTTTATATTTAGACCAAACAATAAGAGAAATTATATAAAACTTACTGTATAAAGTGTGAGTGTGGGTAACTAATCTGTAGTAATAAATTTTTGAGTAATTCTATGACCACAAATTATTTTACAACTGTTTTGCTACAATTCAAACATTGTATAATATGAAAAGCTCATGTTACAATTCTATTCCTTCCTAAGGATTCCTCTCAAGATTGGATATAAAACCATTCTTTTCTTTAATAAAATGAAGGTGAAATATCAATTTTATTCTTATTTTAAAGAAAGAAATATAAAAGGCAAAAAATTATAAATTTATTTCACTTCTATATTTTATAAAATTCCAAAAACGCCTGCGGAGAAAATATACCTTAGCAGTTTATTCTCTTGCTTTAAAATTGATCAGTTCTATTTCATTTCATTTTTTTATGACCTCGAAAACCGATAAGAAGCAAAATTAATGTGTGAAATTCTATAGAGGTAATAAGCATTTGAAAATTTTATGGAAGTATAAAAACATAATGTCAACAGGTATATATACTTACCAGGATGACACTTTTGATGTTGTTGGTAGTTAAGGAAAACTCATTGTCACCACCACGCTCCTGAAATTCTAAGAGAACATCTATGAGATCTTCTTCTCTTGCATCATCATCTGTTTTTCTTGTTGCTTTGACCTCCACATGTTCATTGATAGTATTTCCCATAATCCTGTCAGCTTCTTCATGCACCCTCTCAAGTTTAGTCCTTACCCCACTGACCAGATGTAGCATTTTAACAGAGGGAAAAAAATCTGCTACATTGAAACCTGCACCCAACTCAATCGCTTGCTTCACAACGCATATGAACTTTTCTTGGTCTTTGAATTTCTTACCAAAGGCAGCCCTTGAAGTGATGCCATATGTTGTTGAGAACATTTTCTCTGTAAGATTGATTGTAGACCCTTCCTTTGAAGCAATCCAACGAATGAGACTTGATAGTTCTTCCTCTCTAATTGGTTGGAAAGATTCAACACGCTTTGGACTTAAAAGCTCCAGCGAGAAAATTTTTCTTAGTTGTTTCCAATAATTGCCATAAGGTGCAAAGATTATGTCCGTAGAATCATAAGACATGATATTTTTACCTATAATACTGGGCCTTGATGCAAAGTTAATATCGTGAGTTTTCATCACATGTTCGGCAAACTCTGGTGATGAAACCACAACGGTAGGAACTTCTCCAAGTTGAAGGTGCATAAGGGGCCCATGTTTCATTGCCATGTCTCTCAATGCACGATGGGGTAGAAAGCCAACAAACTGGTGCATGTTCCCTACAATAGGTAGCCTCCATGGCCCTGGGGGTAGATTCAAATTTGAGTGGTTGGTTTTGGATCTCTTCCACAATTTGACAACCATGAAAGTAAAGAGCAAGAACGTGAACAGTATTCACTACAAGAAATCTGAGTTTAGGCGACGTTTATAAAACGTCACTAAAAACCCATAAAACGTCACTATAGACACAAATGGTCTACAACGACGTTTTCTTTTGCGACGTTCAAAAATGTCGCAATATCATGGTCACTATAGGTCTATTGCAACGTTTCTAAAAACGTCACCATATGTGACTTTTTAACCGCGTTTAAAAACTTTTAGCGACGTTTTCTAAAAACGTCACTAAATAATACTATATTTTCGTATATAATGTTGGAAAATACATTTAGTGATGCTTTTAAAACGCCGCAAATAATCCATTCTATAGCGAAGTTTTAAAAGCGTTGCTAAAAAGGATTTCCTTGTACTTTTTTAGCGACGTTTTGAAAACGTCGCTAAAAGCTACTTTTTTAAAAAAAAATAATAAAAATAAAAATGCTATATAAACTTGTTCAAAATTCAACAATAGTTAACATTAACTTGTAATGTATCAAATATGCCTATTGATCATTAATATTCCACAATAAAAAATGCCCAAACTAACATATTAACCATAGATTCAAATATATAATACCAATACATGTATCATCTTGAATTGAACAAAACGCTTGTCTACCTACACAAAAAAGAACAACCACCTAAACTATGAAAATATTATAAACAAAGTACAATACTTCCAAAATAAATGTGATTGTAAACCACCACCCAAACTATGACAATATTATAGACAAAGTACAATACAAGTCAAGCAATTATCAAACTACAATCTCAAGCAAACCAATTCCATAACTCTTAGAGACAATTTATCAAACACTTGGCATGCAACAAGTATAAATTTCACTCTCACATATGTCAAAACCATCCTAATGCAAAGAAAACACACTTTCAAAATCAAGCCACCTCAACACATGCAACAACAAAACTCATATGGTTGTTCTAGGAAACCAAACCTCAAATACCCATTAGTAAAATAGAGAACCAAAACACCCCATCGAAGCAAACACCTCCAAAAGGATTGTAATTTTCGGATTTAATAAATCCCTTGCTACCCAAATCCTTATAATCCTCTAATCTTCCAATATTCACCAAACCCATCAAGTATATACCATAAACATTATAAAATAACAAAACCCAATATATTTCATAGAAGAAATTGAGAGAAGACTCATATTTTTACCTTGGCTTTGATCCACTTTGAAATATCATGGAGTTTGGCTACTAAGAGGATTAATGGAGAGAAAGCCTCATTTCATGGGAGGTCTTAACTTATGAAAGGAAAAATGAGGAAGGAGACTAAAATTTAGTGTGCAAAGCACTAAAAATGTTTGAGCTAGGATTTGGTCATGGCAAGGGAAGTAAATGAGAGAATAGAAAAGAGAGTAAAGAGGGGAGGGGCTGCTGTAAAAGATAAGTGCGGGTCTGAGACATGAAGTGAAAAAAAAATTTTGAAAAAAGTGTGGGAAATGGGCAAAAGTTTGTGTGGGAAAAGTCAAAAATGGGGGGAACTTATAGCGACGTTTTCAAAACGTCGCTGTAGACCTCTTCCCCTTTTTGCTTACTGCTGGGGTCTGAGACATGAAAAAAAAAAAAAAAAAAAAAAAAAATTGAATAAAGTGCGGGAAAAGTCAAAAATGATGGGAACTTATAGCGACGTTTCCAAAACGTCGCTATAGACCTCTTCCCCTTTTTGCTTATTGCTGCGAATTTGAGACACGATGTGAAAAAAAAAAAAAAAAAAAAAAAAAAAAAAAAAAAAAAATTTGAAAAAAGTGTGGGAAATGGCCAAAAGTTTGTGCGGGAAAAGTAAAAAATGGTGGGAACTTATAGCGACGTTTCCAAAACGTCGCTATAGATCTTTTCCCCTTTTTGCATTTTGCTGGGAGTTTAAGACACAAAGTGAAAAAAAAAAATTAAAAAAAAATAAAAAATAAAAAAGTGTGGGAAATGGGCAAAAGTTTGTGCGGGAAAAATAAAAATGGTGGGAACTTATAGCGACGTTTCTGCTGGAGCCTTCTTTAATATACATCGACGTTTCTAAAAACGTCACTATAAACCAAAAAAAGGCTGCTAAAACTATACTTTTTGCGACGTTTTCAGAAACGCTGCTATTGTTTTGAGTTATAGCGACGTTCTGTAAAAAACGTCACTATAGCTCACTATTTAGCAACTTTTTTTAAAAACGTCGCAGTATACCACTTATAGTGGTGAATTTAAAAATGTCGCTAAAAAAAAGCCACCTAAACCCAGATTTCTTGTAGTGATTGGAAAGGAGAAGGCGCGTTGTCCCATGAGGAAAGTATATTAGATTTTTTTTATTATTTTTTTATTTTGTGTGTGTGCGCGCGCGCTGAATGAGGAAAGTAGATTAGGTTAGAAGTGAATATTGCATCCTATATATGCATATATATAGTGTGGAATCTAGGAGCAACTTTGTGCAATGTTAAAGATATAAAATGAGAGAAAAAGACTGAATAGTCTGTGTATATTGATGTAAGTAATAATGTACAGTAGAGAGCCTTATATAGGCTAGGTATGTGTGCAGTACAAGTAATATGATTAAACTACAAGTACAGTATATTGGGCTAAGCCTAGTGAGCTAATCTAGTCTAAGCTATACACTAACATCCCCCCTCAAACTCGAGGTGGCTAGGAGGAAGCCAACTGAAGTTTGGATATAAGATCTCGAAAACGACCAGGCAAGTGAGTCTTGGTGAAGATATCAGCAGGCTGGTCAGCAAAGGAGATAGAGAATAACTTGAGATTGCCTTTCTTGAGATGCTGACGAGTGATGTGGCAGTCAATCTCAATGTGCTTAGTGCATTCATGGAAGACATCATTATGAGCAATATAAATGGCACTACGATTGTCACAATAAAGAGGAGTGGCAGTGGGCTGTAGAGCATCCATGTCAGCCAAGAGCCAACGGAGCCAGACAAGCTCGCAGGTGGTGTCGACAAGGGCACGATACTCAGCCTCAATACTGGAACGAGAAACCACATCCTACTTCTTGCTATGCCATGAGATAAGGGAAGTACCCAATAGGAAACAAAAACCTGTAATAGAGCATCGATCAGTCGGATCACCTACCCAGTCTGCATCTGAATAAGCATGAAGCTAAAGAGAGAAGACTGAGAAGAGTAGTGGAGACCATGATAAAGTGTTCCCTTGACATATCGAAGAATCTAAAGAACTGCAGCATAGTGAACAGAACGAGGGGCATCCATGAACTTACTAACCATACCCACGGCATGTGAGATATCAGGACAAGTAACAGTGATATAGATCAGACTACTAACCAACTAACGATAGCGTGTAGCATCAGATATAGGTTCACCATCCAAGGGTGTGAGCTTGGCATTGTATTCCAAGGGAGTAGAAACAATCTTGTTATCGGTGATACCGGCTTTGGAGAGAAGATCAGAAGCATATTTAGATTGGGAAAGATAGTATCCATCAGAGGATGAGGTAACCTCAAGCCCAAGAAAATAGCTGAGAGTACCCAGATCTTTCATCTCAAAATGCTGACTTAGGAAGTGCTGAAGAGAGCAGATACCTGCAGAATCATCTCCAGTAATAATCATATCATCAACATAAAGAAGAATAAGAGTGATACCAGCAGAGGATAGTAGGACAAAAAGAGCAGTGTCATGAGGAATCGAAATGAAACCCTGCTGAGCAACAATTGAGCTAAACTTTTCAAACCAAGCTCGAGGAGCCTACTTGAGGCCATAAAGAGCACGACGAAGGCGACAAACTTGACTGCTTGAGTGTGGATAGCCAGGGGGTGGTTGCACGTATACTTCTTCTTGGAGGTCTCCATTGAGGAAAGCATTCTTCACATTCATTTAATAAAGAGGCCAACGGCGAATAGCAGCTACAGCAATGAGACATCTGACAGATGTAAGGCGAGCAACAGGAGCAAATGTTTCCTTATAGTCAATGCCATATTCCTGAGTAAAGCCCTTGGCAACGAGACGAGCCTTGTATCGTTCAACAGATCCATCAGCTTTGGTCTTGATCTTGTCAATCCACCTAAAACCTACTACAAACTGACCAGGAGACAAATCAACCATATTCCAAGTGTGATTCTTATGAAGGGCATCTAGTTCTTCATTCATAGCTTGCTGCCAAAGAGGGTCAGTATGGGCCTCACGATAGGTGTGAGGTTCATAAAGGGTGGCAAGAGCAAAAGAGTAGTGATAATCAGTGAGATAAGGGGGAGGAATGCTTACCCGGGTGGAACGATGAAGTTCAGGACTAACAGGTAACTTAGGAAAGGGTGGTGCCGCAAGATCCAAGACAGGCGGGTCATATGACGGGGACGGAACTAGAGACGAGTCATCTAGAAAGGCAGCCGATGTAGAAGAATCCTCCACAAGTTCAGGATAGAGAGGGAGGAAAAGATCGGTAAAAATGAGAGACTCTGAGGAAGAGGATGCAGGAAACTGTTGAAGACTCGTGAAAGGACGATGTTCCCAAAACTCAACATTGCGGGAGACACAAAGCCGATGAGAAATGGGATCATAGCAACGAAACCCCTTTTGAGAGACACCATAACCAAGGAAATAACAGAGTCGAGCACGAGGTTGAAGCTTTGTTCGTTCATGAGGAGGAAGAGAGACAAAGTAAGCACAACCAAAAACCCGAAGAGATGAGTAGTTAGGGATTTGACCATAGAGAAGTTCGAATGGTGATTTGTTATGTGTACTTGGTGAAAGAATACGATTAATGGTGTACACAACAGTGAGTGCTGCCTCACCCTAAAAGCGCTCAGGAAGAGAGGCAGAAATGAGAAGGGTGCGGACAACATCAAGAATGTGACGATGTTTTTGTTCTGCACGACCATTTTGTTGAGAGGTGTAAGGACAAGACCACTGAGGAAAGGTACCATGACTGTTTAAAAAGGATAGGAAAGATTTGTCATTATATTCTTGGGAATTATCTGATTGAAAGACTTTGACAGTGCGATTAAACTGTGTTTCAACCATTTTATGAAATGTTTGGTAAATAGACACAAGTTCAGACCTATGGTGAAGCAAATAAATCCAAGTATATCAAGAAAAATCATCCACAAATATAACAAAATATCTAGATCCCCCCTCAGTGGGAACCGGTGCAGAACCCCAAATATCAGAATGTATAAGATCAAAAGGTGCAGAAGAAAAAGAGTCACTATTGTTAAAGGGCAATTTATCTTGTTTGCCAAAATGACAAGAAATACAATCAAAATTTTGAAACTGAACTGAACCTAAATGACCTTGAGAAGCTAACAATTGAAGACGAGATAAGGATGGATGACCAAGACGAGTATGCCAGAGATCGGGTGAGGGGGTGGTCATGGTAGCAGCTGCAGAAACAACTTATGAAGGAATTTTCAAGTCATGAACCTCAAACATGCGACCAACCTTACACCCTGTCCCAAATACTTGACCCGTCCAGGGATCCTGCACATCCACACCATGATTAATAAAGAGAAGATCTACACATAATTCACAAAGTTGACCAACAGAAAGCAAATTGAGGGATAACTTTGGGATATGAAAGGTGTCACTAAAGGATAAACCAGGAGAAGAGATTGTTCCTTTATGACTAACAGGCATAGGAGTTCCATCAGTAGTGTAAATAGTGATAGGGTGTGCCAAGGGTGCCTTATTAGAAAATTGGGATTTATCAGGAGTCATATGGTTACAACATGCAGTATCAAAAAACCAAGGTTGTTTACCTGAGGTGACAGAAAGGGTAGTAGAAGTTCGGGATAAAACCTGTTGAACAACTGCCTCAATATCAGCCGTAGTAAGTGAGAAGGCTAAAGATGGACCTGTAGGAACTGATAGATCTGGAGGACATATAGCAGCTACCCGAGGAAGAGAAGATTTATTCTGCTCTTGCACAAATTTCTGCAGTTTGAGACAAATTGAGATATCATAGCCTCTAGCACGACAAAACTGGCAGCGAGTACCTTTGGAAGACTGAGAGGTGGGACGCCCAGAGTTTATTCGTGGAGGAGCAGTGAATGCAGCAATGGGAGGCTGTGGAGATGGTGTAGCCAATACATGATCAGATGATTACATGTGATAAGTAGGCCGACGGTTCTCCTCAGAAATGAGCTCCTTGACTGCAGCATCAAGAGAAGGAGTAGGAGACTGGCTAAGCAGAGAAGCCCTAGTATGCTCAAAATCCTCACGTAAACCCATCATGAAATGCATAAATTTACGGCGATTCTGATATTTGGCAAAGAGCTCAATGTCCTTTGAACACACTAGTGGAGGATCTGCAGCAGAAAGTTGTTCCCACATAGTAGAAGTCTGAGAGTAATAATCAGAAATAGACTGATCTGTCTCTTGGTGCATTTGATAAAACTTTGATTCAATGTGGATCTCCAAGCTTGAATCATTAGTACAATTATAGCGATCAGCCAGAAATTTACAAGCGGCCTCAGCAGTCTCAAGACAAGGAAGAAGATTATGAATGGAGGGAACAGAGGTATTGATAAACCAAGACAGGATCTTACTCTGAATACTCTCTCATTCCTCTAGGCGTTCTTCATAATCATCTTCAGCAGCTGTGGCTCTGGACTTAGGGTTTGGTACTAGCTTAGGAATTGAACCAGTCACATATCTCCACAGTTTATGACCCTTTAGGAAGACAGTCATATTTGAGACCATGCATGATAGCTAGTGGGTCCATCCAAAATAATGGCGATAGGACGTATGATATCTCAATCATTTTGTTGAGCCATAATGAGGAAAAAATGCCCAAAAAATGGGATTTAGAAACCTCAAATGCAAAAACAGAGCCCAAAATCGGAATCTACGCGAAAAACTGAGCAAGACAGGTCCTGTCGAAAATTTTTGACTTTGGTCAAAAAGTCAACGGTCAACGGCTGACGTGTGCTGACGTAGGCAGATGACGCAGACGCTGACATAAGCAGGATGATGTCAGCTTAGGGCTGATGTGGCAAGACGCTGAAGGTCCCTGGCGCGTGGAGCGCGTGGCGTGAGTAGAAGCGCATGGGATCGGCACGTGCAGTGCGTGCAAGGCCTCTAGTGGCGCGTGGAGGCGCGTGCAGTGCGTGTTCAACAGTCAGAAACTTGGAGAGGCGCGTGTGAGCGCGTGCGAACTCTTTTTTGGCTGTTCTTGGTCGGGTTTTGCTCGAGATTGGCTGTTCTGTCACTGTATGTCTTTGCTTTGACAGTAAAATGAACAGAACGGTGAGATCCGAGAGGTGCAGGAACTATAGGCGTGACGGCGGTAACTCGCTTGTGACAGTGGCTACTGGATAAAGGTGAGGGCAGCGGAAGAACGCTGGAGATGTCCACAGGAACTAGAAAGTCAGAGGAAGGGCTCTGATACCAAATTAGAGATATAAAGTGAGAGAGAAAGACTGAATAGTCTGTGTATATTGATGTAAGTAATAATGTTCAGTAGAAAACCTTATATAGGCTAGGTATGTGTGCAGTACAAGTAATATGAGTAAACTACAAGTACAGTATACTAGGCTAAGCCCAGTGGACTAATCTAGTCTAAGCTATACACTAACATGCAATATTCACGCCACAGCTGTAATTATTTTATTTTAGTTTGGGCTTTTGTGCATCCTGAATTCCTGATGATGCTGTGTATCTAGATAATTTCTATATATATGCATTATTAAAGGAAGGATTACTTGCAAGCATGTACGGAGCCATGGTTGGACTTGGGTTGATGGCCCCTCCAAATTTTTTTTTAATATTATTATATATATGATTACTGATTTTAGCAATTTTGTTTTAAAAATTACACTTTTGCCTTCTTAAAAATATCATTGACTCTTGTAAGAACATTGTTATAGTCACAAATTTTTTTATAACAATTTTACAAACTGTTAAGGTAACAAATTTTTATTAGTTCACATTTGAACCC
Organism: Castanopsis chinensis; assembly: GCA_032878915.1. NCBI lineage: Eukaryota > Viridiplantae > Streptophyta > Magnoliopsida > Fagales > Fagaceae > Castanopsis > Castanopsis chinensis. The sequence goes on from JAVQMG010000089.1 coordinate 8,404,511, forward strand.
ATCACTTATATTATCAGCAATTTGTAAAAAAGTTTATAGTTCAAACATTTTCCTCACTTAAAGAACCATTAACAAATATTTATAAGTCTAAAATTTAAAAAAGAAATATACAAGCCCAAAAAAATTAGTACTACAACAAAAAGTACCATAAGTAAAATTAAAAAAGAAAAAGAAAAGCCTAGTCAACCAATTTTACCTAAAACAAACAATCTGACCTTTTAAAAAATTTTAAACAACTAGCAACTAAGTGACCATGTAGCAATAAAGCCATCATCCTAACTTTAAGTTCTGGCTTCGTCCTTACTTGCAATCATCTTCAAGAAAGAAGACTCCAAGAATAAATTAGTTTTTTCTTCTAAAAGACTTTGTAATATTCATCTGGGTGAAGTAATCTTTTCGATCCAAGTTCATTATATATTATCTTATGTTACATTTTTTTTAGAATACAATATTTTGTTAGGAAAATGTTTAAAGAAAATCATTTTTCAACAAATGCTTGTTTCCTGTTATCTGGTTGGACTGAAAAAAAGTTTTTTAGTATTTTGTTGCACAACAAATTTCTGTGCTAAACAACTAAAACCCACAAAAGTTTTTTATTTTATTTTATTTTATATTTCTTCTCACTATGGCATGTTTCATCAACCCACCCTCATTTATTAACAACTTCCGAAATAAAATCCCGGATCGAATTTGCTTCTGGGAAAAAATTGAATCTTAATTTTCTAAATTTGTCATAGTAAACTCTAGACTTTATAATTTGTTTATTGCTTAATTTCTTTAGTAGGATTACGTTAATCAAATAATTTTACAAATGTTAAAATAATAATATTTTATGATTTGTTATTTTGTTTAGCTATCAAAGTCTTAGTCCAGTGGCTTCTATTTGTAGCTACGATATTCTGCTCAACTTCAATTTTATTCTTATTAGGGTTAATTAAAAAAAATCACCCAAATATATAGTGGTACTTCAATATTTGCACTCCAAATTATAAAAACTTACAATTTCCACACTAAATATAATCAATCTTGCACACACACCCAAAAAAAAAAAGCTTACTGAAATATTCCTCTTTCAGGTCATGGTATGAAAGTGAATATTGCATCTTATATATGCAGTGTGGAATCTAGGAGCTAGCGTCTTTGTGCAATATTCACGTCTCAGTTGTAATTACTTTATCTTAGTTTTTTCTTCTGAAATAAATATTAAAATTAAAGGCTAAATTTTAAAACTCATTCTCTATGTTTCAGCACTATTTTTCATTTTAATTTTCTAAGTCTGTTATTTGTCATTTAAGTCCTCTAAGTTTCAAAATACCCCAATTCAGACTACCGTTATCTTGTCATCCATTCTTGCCATTAAATTACTAAAACTACTTCATTTTGCTCTTAATTAAAATTTTTAATTTTAATTTTAATATTTATTTCCCAAAAAATTAATTAAAAAAATATCCAAAAATTATTGGGTAAAGCCACTCTCCTCGTAAAACTAAAATCCCCAAAACTATTCGGGGAAACCCAATCAAATTATAATTCATAAGGAGATTAGTTTGGAAATCACTTGGTATCTCTTTAGTTGGGGGTGTGCAAGACAGAAAACCTACGACTATTGGAAGAGCTTCACGACAGCATGAGGTTTTCAAGAACGTACAGTTTTTACAGATCAATTTGATTGGGGGCCGTAGACCATTTAAATGACATCATCATTGACACATATAGATGAAAAAGGGGATGGCCATCGCTGCAATACGTTCGCATTTAAATTACCTTTAGATTGCTATGATATTTGCGTCTAAATTATGGTTGGTCACTTGTAGTTGGGAGAAAATGGGCATTTGCTCCTTTCGCCAAAACTTTTCAGCAAAATGCCTCATATTTAAAACTAATTAGAAAAATGCATCTGTTTTGAAACTTAATTTTTTAAAAATCAAGTTTCAATTTAAAACTCGATTTTTGAACAATCGAGTTATAGCAAACTGAAAAATTTTAAATTTTTTTTGTTAGTACTAACTCGAGTACCATGTAAAGTACTTGAGTTCTATGAACTCGAGTACCATGTGAAGTACTCGTTTTCTTGGAACTCGAGTTCCTTGAAAAAATTCAAGTGGAACTCAAGTACTTCACATGGTACTCGAGTTCCAAAAAAAAAAAAATTTTTTTCCTAAATCTACGTTCGTTATAACTTAATGTTTCAAAAATCAAGTTTTACATTTGGAATTCGATTTTTAGAAAATTGAGTTTCAAAACAAAGACATTTCCCTAATTAGTTTCAAACATAAGGCATTTTACTGGATTTTTTAAAAAGAAAGGACAAAAGTCCATTTTGGCCCTTATAGTTGCAACTGAGGTCATTTTCTGAATTTTAGTTTTGTGAAACATGAGTGTCCTAGACTTTGCAACTTGAAACTGTCAGACTTTGCTTGTGGTGTTAGGTTCCCTATGATTTATAATTTGATTGGGTTCACCAAATAGTTTTGGGGATTTTGGTTTTACGGGTGAGTGGGTTTACCGATTTTTTTTTTTTTTTTAATTCTAGATATATTTTAAAGTAATGTTTTTTAGGAAATAAATAATAAAATAAAATAAAATTTTAATTAAGGGCATAGTGATGTAGTTTTTGTAATTTAACAGCAAGAATGGATGACAAGATAACAAAAGTCTGAATTGGAGTGTTTTCAAACTTTAAGGACTTAAATAACATATGGGAAACTTACGCTCTGTTTGTTTCGAAGTAAAATATTTTCAATAAAACATTTTCAAGTGTTTGGATTGTCCTAGACACTTGAAAATGCAAGCACAAATCAGACACCACCAACCACCGCAAGCACAAACCACCAACAACAATACCAAATTCAGATTGGGAAGAAGGAAAATATAAGGCCATCACTGTTGCTACCACCAACCGGCCATCATCTACATTGGAACCCACCCCCAACACCATACCCAGCTGCCAAACTCAAAACAAAACCTAGCAAAACCATACCCAGCCACCAAAACCATACACATATCCAACCACCACAACAAACCATTGATCACCCAACACCATACCTAGCCACCAAACTCAAAACAAAACCTAGCAAAACCATACCCAACCACCACAACAAACCATCAATCACCCAACACCATACCCAACCGCCAAATCAAAACAAAACCTAGCCACCAAAACCCAATATTAAACCCACCTACCCAACTCAAAACCAAACCCACTACCGACAATCCACCTATCCAAATTTGAGAGATGCGGCCTGAAAGATATTAGGAACATGAGAAAGAGTGTAGAAGGGGGGAAAGATAGACACAGCAACCCAGATTGACGATTGGCACCACACTTACTGCCGCAACCTCTATGTTGGAGACATCGACGCCGACCACCTCACCGCTCACCAATAGGAGTCCTAATGGACTACCAGAGAGAAAAGAAGAAAGATGAGGGAGAACTTAAGAGTGAGAAAGTATAGCAGTCGTGAGAGAGGGAGAGCAAAAACTGAGAAAGACTGAGTTGTGAGGAAGTGAAAGTATTAGGTAAGAGGGATGAGAGCAAATGTAAAATTTTTTACCAAAATTTTAGGTGTAAAATATTTTACACAAATTTGTCAAGGTTGATTTAATTGACTGAAAATATTTTACTTTTGACTAAATATTTTACTGCAAAACAAACACTGTAAAATGGGAAAATATTTTCTAGAAAATATTTTACATCGAAACAAACAGAGCGATGAAAGATTGAAATGAAAGATAGTGAAACTTAGAGTGTTAGTTTTGAAATTTAGCCAAAAATAAATTAGAAAGGGTGAATACTGAATAATGTATAATCAAATAAATAAATTCCAAAAACATGTTCTTCTTTAGTGGTTTTTAACATATATAGACAAATCATGACCTGCAAAATCTGGGATATAAGAAGACAAATTTAAAAAGCCGATTTCAAATTGGTCACACATTATGGTTTATTTATTTATTTATTTTATTAGAATTAGCACAAAAAAATCTTGTTTGTTAGCCCTCTGGAGTCTGAACAGGCATCCAAGTCTGTGTCTGTGACTAAACGAGGTGACTACTCCCGCTCTCCACACCAAGCCCATGTCAAGGATGGCAATATTGAGTTGCATCGTTCAATGCACGAGGAACTCACAATGGCGTGAGCTTTCCTTTTAATATTATGAATTTGGCTACCTATAATGGTTCAGTAACTATCCTTGATGCCCCCTTATGATTAACCTTCACAAGACCATATTGATATCTATTAGGGTCATATTTTCTATATAATTAGTTAATCTTTTGACAAAATGCATTTTACTTGTAATTAAGTAGATCTAAGTTGGGTTTAATATCTCAAGAAGTATGCTATTCAAGTATATCAAATGATATCATTAAAGACATGAACGTTGATCCCAAAAAAAAGTAAAGAAAAGTTGTTTCATTAAGTCTCGTACAAGCTCGACAGATGCTGCTATTGAAGTTTAATGGAGAAGCTCGACACAAGCTCGATCTATTGAAATCTACGATTTTAGAAATTCTTGATCTAAAATTCAACCCATGAGGACTTGGATGAAATTCTACCAAAAACTTGGCGCACTAGGCTTTTCAGCTTTTCTGACATTGCCCATTCTACAGTTGTTGATGATGTCTCACTACTGGCAATGAAAATGTCCTGAAATTAGAAATTCATGAGTTAGATAATCAAACATTTTTTTTGTACATATAGCAGAAGGTATTATAGAAGAGAACAGGCAGCCCTTTTCCTTCTGGCATATACTAACTTGGGGAGCATATCTGCTTATTGCTTTCTGAGAATAAGAAAACATGAAAAAATATTGTTACATAAGTAGACAAGATTTCTTGTTCACATAGTATGTTTCAGGAAGAAAAATACAAACCAAGATAACCGCTTTAATATTGTTGGATGTCAAAGGAAACTCAAGACCACCATGCTCCGATAGATTCAGTAGGACTTCAACCAGATCATCTGCTTTTCCCTTGCCAGTCTTTGTCATTGCCTCCCTAACTTCATGCTCATTGACAATGTTCTCAAGTATTTTATCCATTTTTTGATGAATTTTCTCTAGTTTAGGTCTCAATCCATTGACTACATGAAGAAATTTAAGGGAAGGGAACACATCTGAAACACTAAAGCCTTAAGCCACCTCTAAATTTTCCTTAACCAGTGTAATAAATGCTTCTTGGTCTTTGAATTTCTTGCCAAAGGCTGCCGTTGCAGTGATTTCAAATGTCATGGAAATTTTTTTCTCACTGAGTGCATAAAGAACTTTAAAGAAGATCTGAAACCTTTGAGTGGAGTCTCAAAGTCACAAGTAAGAGAACTTGTGGTTGCTACAGATCAAGGAAAGAAGTAGTCCGTGAACTCAGAGCTGTCACGTGGTCATGATAGTAAGTTTTCTACACAATGTAGCAATAGGATGTTAATGGTCTAAGTTCTATTGTAAAACTTCAATTCTTTCAGAGTGGATCTGTTTTTACCTGAGTTATCATATCGTTGTATTCTTTATTTTTCTGCATTATTTACATGATATGATTTTATTGTGTTAACCTAAATCTGAATAATTTGTCTAAGTAATTACTTGGTTAAATAACTTGGTTAAACAACTTATGTTAAGAGGTCTAAAAACGTACAAGTGGTATCAGAGCAGGTTAGCTCTTGTGTTTTAGATCTCTTGATCTAAGAGTTGTTCCTTGACTCCTGTTGTCATAGAACATGGTCACTCTCTTGTGATCCCATCTCACTTTGATGGGAACAACTATGCCTACTAGAAAGTAAGGATGAAAGCATTCTTGAAATCTATTGATGAGAGAATATGGAACTCCATTGAATACAGATGGAAGAAATCGACTAATCCTATTAATGAGTGGTCAACTTCACAAAAAGAGACAACCACTTTTAATAGCAAAGTCATGAATGCTATTTCTATCGAGGAATTCCAGAGAATCTCAAATATTGAGGTTACTCATACTACTTAGAATATTCTCCAAACTGTGCATAAAGGCACAAAGACAGTTAAGATAAATAAGTCGTGGCAATTAACTACAAAATTTGAAAGCATTAGAATGTCTAATGATGAGTGTTTTGATGAATTTTATGTTAAACTTAATGATATTTTTAATTCTACTTATATTTTGGGTGAAATTTATGATTAACCTAAGATTGTTAGAAAGATTCTTAGATCCTTGATTGAGGACTTTGGACCCAAAGTGACTGTCATACATGAAAGCAAAGATGTGGACTCCATCCCTGTTGATGAGCTTGTGGGATCTCTCTAGTCCTATAAACTAGACCTACCTAAGACAAACAAATCTAAATCAATGACTCTTAAGTCAGTTGATAATGTTGATGGGAATAGATTTGATGACGAACTCTCTTCTACAGAGATTGCTTATCTTGCCAAGAATTTTAGAAACTTACTTAGGAATAACAGTAAAAGGGTAAGAGGTAAAAACAATGCTAAACCTAGGAATTTTAAGAAAAATGAACCAACTAAGGTTTATAATTCTGATAAATCAAAAGAAAAAGTTGGTCAAACTTCAAGTAATTCACTAGGTCAACAATGTTTTGGTTGTTAAGGGTATGATTATGTGAAATCTGAATGTCCTACATTCTTGAGGTTAAAGGGTAAAGCTATACCCTTAGTGATGATGAAGTTTCTGATCATAAGTCTGATAGTGATGAAGATGGAATCTTCTTTGCTTTTACAACTACTATTGTGATTAAAGAGAACCCTTCTGATGGAAAACTCTCTGAATGTGCTGATTTGCAAGAAGTTTTTAATAAGCTATGCAAAGTTGCTTCAAAGAATGCAATGAGTGTTGACTTAGGTTCAAAGAATATTGCTTCCCTTGAACTTGAAAAGAAAAACTTGTTGCTGAAATTTCTTGATGCTAATAATTTGATTGATAAGGTGAAATCTGAAAACATGATGTTGCTTGATAAGATTAAGAACTTAGAACTAGAATTATCTGTTACTAGAGAACAAACTAATAGGTCTGCTAGTTGTAAACTTGATCACATATTGAGTGTTCAAAAGTCTTCCTTAAACAAAACTGGTCTAGGTTTTGTAGATAGCATCTCTGTGTTTGAAACTCATTTTATAAACTTTGTTTCTTCTTCTGAGCCTCCCAAGAGTGAGATTTTCAAAACAGTAGAAGTTACACCACCTCCTAGAAAGATTAGAATTGATCTTAAAGAGTCTAAACACAAGAATCCTAACCTCCCTAAGGATAAGAAGCATGATAGATCTTTGTGGGTTTGTCATTTTTGTGGAAAGGTTGGGCATACTCACCCAAATTATTTCAAGTTGCAAGCTGCAAAGTGAGCAATTAAGCCTAGAGTACATGTGCCTTAAGCACAAGATCCTATGGTACCTATTGGTAAATTGGTAAAGGCTTTAAACCTTTATACCAATCCTGAAGTTGCACATCATTCTAATATGAATAATAACTCCAAAGTTAGAGTTGCATCTACGAAGTTTTGGATGAAAAAGGCTCAATCTTATTGAGTCTTTCTGACATGGTCCTTGTGCTTCATCTCAATACTCTTTGTGACCATTCTTCTTTTGATGTTTTGTTTCTTTTTGCCTTTAAGATTTGCATTGCATTACATTCATGCATTTCGTACTAGGTGGTTTTTTGTTTTTAAATAATAATAAAAAAATAAAAATAAAAATAAAAAAAGAGGAAGGAGGAATATGTTTTGTATCATTTATCTTGGATTTGTAATTGAGGTTAGCCTATTATCTTTATATAACATGCTTGTGTACCTAGTTTAGCATGGATGAGCTTATTTTTTCTGTACTTTGCTAGTTTTAGCTATGTAGTGCATGTTAAGTGGGAATTATTTATAGTTTTTGATCACATGATCTTGATTTTGAAGTCACATGCCTTTGATTGTTAGGACTAGAACCCAAGAGAAAGACATAAATAACTATCTCACAACTGTTTACTAGCCAATCATGAACACCTTAGTGCATATCGTAAGATTTTATGTTCATGAAAGTGTAGCACATGCACAAAAAGAAAATAAAGTGTAGTTTGGAAAAATAATAAAAATGGTGTGTACATTATTTGGTTTAATTAAAAATTCCACAAACAAATTAAAATGGTGTGTACATTATGAGGCTAAAAAAAATATACATGATTGCACGCTTGTTTTCTAGGAGATGTGAGAGTTATATGATGTATCTCTTTAGGTGATAGTCTCTTTCAAACTTATGTGATGAATAATGTATAAATTGCGATTGATTACTATCTACATATCACCTCACATATATCTCATGTAGCTACTAGTTACACACCCTACACAAGTTATTCTTTGCTAAACTTAGTACATGAAATTGTGTGTGAAGTTGGTTTGGCCATCCAAGATTGCATGTTCCTTGATTTTGACACAAAATATGTTTATTGTTTGAGTTTTGGGGACAAAAAGTGTAAAAATCTTGTTTTTGGAAGATCCAGGTTGAATTCAAATTTTTTTGAAAAACTTTTAAACTCATAATCATGCATTTCATTCATGAAATAAGTTGGTTTGAGTGTTATCTGCATAAACTTAAATTTTTTTCAAAAATTTCATTTTTCCAGATTTTCGATCGATCGAGGGTGTTTTTTAACCAATCGAAATTGCATTTAAAATTTTGGTTTGAATCTATCTGGCTCGATCGGTGCTCGATTAATCAAATCTATTTTTTGATCGATCGAACCCCAATTTCAACCGATTGAAATTCGAAAGTTAAGTTTTTTAAAAAGCTTCTCCTCATGTGTTCTTCACTATTTCAAAAGCTTTTCAAAACTTTTTCTCACTTTCACTCTTCGACTGATCCAATCTAAAGGATTTTTGTCGTTTTCTTCCACAAATTTCTTCAAGATTTTTGTCCTCAAGCATTGGTAAGACTTTTATACCTTTTCTTTTTCAATTTAATCACATGTTTCAAGTCTTATCAAGCATGTTTCTTGAAAAATTCAAACATAGGAAATTAGGGATTTTTATTCAATTCAATTGTTTTTAATCATTTTTGTTCAATGGGTTTTTGTTCTTAGATGCTATAAACATGATTCCCATGCATTAATTTGATTGAATTGTTGGTTTAAGAACAATTGGAATTTCTAGGGTTTGGATTTTTTGCAAAATTGAGGATTTTGTTCAATTGAGTTTAATTTGATGAAATTGACATGTGATGTTGATAAATTAATTCATTATATGATGTTTCCTAACTAGCATAATGGTTAATTGATCAATTTGGTTTACTTTTTGAAATTGGGTTTTCCAAATTTAGGGTTTTTGGACTAAAACTTTATGTTCAAGTCAATTGATGGTTTATAAAGTGAAATTGAAAAAATTTTAATGCATTAGAGCATGCATCATATGTGCATTCATTACATGCATTATATAGATTGTTATTTATTGATATTTTTGTACTCTAACCCTCTCTAATGCAGTCTGCCCTTGGTTTTTTTTGTCTTATTTTCCTTTCCTTTTGAACCCTTAGCATCATAGTTAGGAAGACTAGAGCTAAGAATACCACCATCCCATCTACTCTTGAGTTCCAGAGTGATAGGTTTAGAACCATGTAAAACCAAGAAACCTATGAAAAGCTTAATATTTTTAGACAGGTATAGGCTGAGCGTAAGGTCATTTTAGATGAGGTTGATCCTAAGATACGTAGGAATTTTGTGTGTAGGGGTTGGTTACCAATCTTAGAGGTAGAGCATCCTCTTCTGGCTGCGTTAATTAGAGAGTTCTATTCGAATCTCTCTATCCACTCCACTTCCTCCAACATTCAATTTGTGAAGAGTTGGATAAAGGGTGAAGAGTATGTCATTACTCCTGATGTAATGGCCTCTACTCTTGGTGTTCCTTTGGTACAGCAGCCCATGTACCCTTACACTGAGACCCCTCACTTTGATGACATTATGTCACTCATCACCAATACTTCCATTAGTTGGGGTACTAATCCTTGTATCACTTCTCATGAGCTTACTAAGCTCAACTATTTGTTTTTCAGGATTTCTTGTCATTGTACTTGACCTATATCTCATCTTCATACTATCCTTATTGTGAGATGTGAGTTCTTGTACGCTCTCACTACCGATGCTCCTATGAGTTTTCCTACTCTTTTCATTCACTCAATTGTTAAGCTTCATAGGACTAATGCCAAATCCCATGGCTCGTTCTTTCCAGTCTTTATTCATAGGATTCTTTTCGATTTAGGTTTAGAGGACTTTTTCACATCCGAACCCGTACATATCATAGCTCCTATAGGTCCCACCTTCCTTAGGCAAAGAGTAGCTCAGTTGAACACTAGCTCTAAGCGCCATAGGGTCGAGTCTTCTACAAGTGATGCATCTAGGCCTCCTCCATCTAGTGACCCTTCTGCTGAGGCATATGTAGACCCTACAACTGCTGTGGATCCTCCACCATCTACATCGGGTGACTCTTCCTTGCAAAGTATGCTGGATACCGTTATGACCGTTCAAACAGTGCATGGACAACTTTTGTTGGATGTGCTCATTGAGCTTCATGCTTTACGAGCAGATTTGGCGGATACTAGAGGTTCTACTCCACCACCTCCACCCTTTGATGAGTCGTGATTGCCCTTTGGCAATTCATCACAAAAAGGGAGAGTACATACACATGTAGATAGAGGAGAGTATTTGAGATAGGGAGAGAGTATTTGTAGATTGTATCTAGGAGCTTGATTCTGTATTTTGTTTTTTGGTTTTGGCATTGATGTATTTCATTTTATGGGTTGTATATGTTAGGGGTAGACATTATGTTTTGTGTTCAGTATTTTTTTTATGTTTCTTGTTTCACATATGGTATATTGATTATTGATTTATATTTATGAGGTTAATCCATGGTATATTTCTTTTATGTTATGTTTTGTGAAATCAAGAAGTTAATTTGTTTTACTTGTATATTCCACACATGTGTTTATGTGTTTGTTGATTGTTTCAGAAATTTATAGGTTAATTCAGTCATGATTGCTGTCTACTTTGGCAACTAATAGATAGTGGTTTAGGTTGAATTGCATTTAGGGCTTTTTAATTGAATGGGCTATTTTTACTTTGAGCAATTTAATTTTTGTAATGTGTTTTGTCACGGATTACCAAATGGAGAGTTTGTTAGGCTCTAAGATTTTAGAAACTAATGTATTAGAACTTCAATTTGTAATATGTTGGCAAACCATGATCAAAACATGGAGTCTAGGTTAGGCTTGCTCAAAGTGTGCTTTGTTGTAACATTGGAATTAAGTGATTGTAATATTTAATGGACAAAATCTGCGAGGCTCGATCAATCAATAATTAGACTCGATCGACCCGAAACTCGTGCAAATTTATTTTTCTGCAGATTTTCCAATTTAGTCCAAGCACATATGACGTGTAGGGTTAAGTGTTTTATTTCAAATATAAAAGGAAAGACCCTAGCCACGTTTTAAAAGTCTTTGGAGAGTTGTGTGTTGAACCGTTTGTGAGATTTAGAGGTGTTTACCTTCATACACACACTTAGGGTTATCAAGATCAAGATTCACGTCAAGAACTTAATGATCTCTTCAGTTGCTGCATAAAGAACTTTAAAGAAGATCTGAAACCTTTGAGTGGAGTCTCAAAGTCATAAGTAGGAGAATTTGTGGTTGCTGCAAATCAAGGAAAGAAATAATCCGTAAACTCAGAGCTGTCACGTGGTCGTGGTTGTAAGTTTTCTACACGAGGTAGCAATAGAATGTTAATGGTCTAAGTTCTATTGTAAAACTTCAATTCTTTAATAGTTGGTCAGTTTTTACCTTGGATAGCTAGATTAAATCCTCCTTAGGTTTTTTACCAGTTAGGTTTTCTTGAGTTATCATATTGTTGTATTCTTTATTTTTCTTCATTATTTACATGATATGATTTTATTGTGTTAACCTAGATCTGAATAATTTTTCTAAGTAATCATTTGACTAAATAACTAAGTTAAACAACTTGTGTTAAGGGTCTAAAAACATACAATTCTAATTGGTTAAACAATTAAAATTAATTAAATAATTTTGTGATTGATTGTTAGTTAGTGTCAAAAATAGATTTGCTTGCATATGAATAAAGTGGATAGTTAGATAACAATGAAATTGAGGATAATCAAGACTTTTTGGAATATTTATCTATAAGAATATTATCACTTTAGAGACCTGAATATCCGGAAAAGGGATTTAAGTTTTAGAATACGGATTAAAAATGTGTCTAAGTGCTATTCTCAACTCAAAAACCGTCTAAAAAGGAGTCCAAAATGGACAAAAATTCAAACGCGGGTCTAGCACCCAAGAGGGCCATTCGGCACTTTTGGAGTGTCGATCAGCATATGAAAAGTGTCAATCGGCACTTCTCAAGTGCCGATTGGCATAAATTTGAGGCCCGGCCTGAGGACTCCCAGATTGAGATAAATTTTACCATTTTTTATTTTTTAAAGATAAGGACGCATCCCAATTCGTATCCGATCATTCAGCTAATTTTTTTAAAGCATTCTCATCTCTATAAATAGAGAATGCATCTCAAAATTCAACACACTTTTTCACACTTTCTGACCCCTCCCTCTTTCTTGTTCTTCTCTTCTTTTTAATTCCCCCTTACGTTAAAGACATTCTGGAGGCTCTTGCCTTAGGGATTTCTTTTTTGTAAGTGAAGTATTTTAGGCTCCAAAGAGTTGAATAAATTTCTTTGACTCCTAAAATATTCTTTCACTAAGAAGTGCATGCTCATGCAAGAGGTATTCCATTTTTTTTTTCTTTTTTTGTTCTTCTCTATTAATTTTGGTTGATGATGCATAAATAGGTTTAAGATATTTTATTATTTCTGGTTCTCGATATAATTGCCTTATTTTGTTTGAAATTTTTCTTTAAATATTTTCTTAGATGATTTTTTTTTGTGATTCTTTTTCTTTTGATTCTCAAAATCTGTTGACTATCAAAGATTTCTTTAAACACATAAAACAAATCTAAATTTTTTAAATCTAATTTTTTTTAATTCTCAAAACAGATCTGTATTTTCATTAAATGCAGATCTGATTTTTTTAAATCTCAAAAACTAATTTGTATTTTCAATTAGTATAGATATAATTTTTTTAATTCTAAAAACTGATCTGTATTTTCATTAAAAACAGATCTTTTTTTTTTTTATTCTCAAAACTTATTTGCATTTTCATTAAATACAAATATGATTTTTTTTAAAGCATATTAAATACAGATCTGTTTTTTTTTTTTTTTTTTCTCAAAACTGATTTGAATTTTCATTAAATACAAATCTGATTTTTTTAAAGCACAAAACTGATCTGTACATATTTTTATTAAATACAAATCTTTTTCTTTTTAGGAAAAGTTTTCTTTGTTACAAAATTTCAGATTTTGAAATTTAAAAAGAAGAAATTGAAAGTTAGGTTGTAATTTTTTTATATGTGATGCATGCATAATAAATTCATCTTATGAATGTGAATTATCTTTCAAAAAGTTTTTATTTTTATTTTTTATTCATAAAAAATAAATCTGATTTTTCTTGATAAAACCCTTTTTTAACTTTTTCCCAAAAACAAATCTGATACTTTTTAACAAAATCTTATTATTTTTTATTCATAAAAAACAAATCTGATTTTCTTGGTAAAATCACTTTTTTGGTCAAGTATCTGTCATGTATGTTTAACTTATCATTCAACATCATGCAAAAAATGGTATATTGGTCATTAGAGCCTAGAAGACCAGACTCTATCTAGGTGGAATGAGTGCTTAATACCTTCCCATTCCGTAACCTAGCCCTCAAGCTTAGGATTTTTGGATAAGTAGATTAGTATCTTATTTTTTTTTTAATTTTTGGTAGATTGTAACTAGGATCAAAAGTTTTGTATTCTTTTACATAGATTATAACTAGGACTGAAAGCCTTGTAAACTTTAATTTACCAAGATTGTATCTATCTTTATTCAATCAATGACAATGAAGTATTTTGATCATGTGTTTTGTATTTTATTTTTTCTTATTTTTTTGTATAAAAAATAAATCACGACTCCACACCACTTATCCAAAAAGAGACGTGCTCTTAAAAGCTCACGAATATCTTTTTTGAGAGCACCCTCTCAAGAAGTTGTGGTCTCTCACACTAGGGTTGTAGAGGAAGAAATCCTAATCATCCAAGTCATCATGGGTTGAATTTCAGATCTGAGATTTCTGAAATTATAATTCTCTGTCAAGCTTCTTAGTAACTCTTGATAGATGCTAGTGTTGAGACTAGTGTCAAGATTTAATAAAACAGCTTTTTCTCACTTGTATCTTGGATCAATTTTCTTGTCTTTAATGAAACCACTTGATGTAGCTAAGCAACATACTTCTTGATACATTAAACCTAAATTAGATGTACCCAATTATAAGTAAAGTGTGTTTTGTCAAAGAATAAGTCAATACCTAGAAAATATAACCCTAACAATCTCCACCTCACTAAAATGCTTGATTTTTTTCAACATATTTATCCATAGTTACTAAAAATGGTTAATAAAGCTTTAATTTTCTATAGTTATGTACAACTGTGGAGGCATGGAGTAAATTTGAAGGAATTAGCATACTTATTTCAATCAATTATGCACTACTGTTGAGGAAGTGTTAAAAATAATAATAATGCTAGAGATACAAACTATTTTATAAATTTTTTTACAAATTGCAGATATGGTGAGTGAATTATAAACTGGTGAGTGAATTACAAATTGCAGATGAACAGGTGTCTGCAGTGAATTATAAACTTTTCTGGTTTGCAGCATTGGTTTAGTGGCTTGTAGTGCTGTTAATAGTTAGGAAAATTGTGTTCTCCTCTGGTTTTTGTGTTTGCAGCTTGTATTTTGCTGCTTGTGAATCAGGTATATTTTTATCTCTTGTGAATAAAAACTATTCATCCAAATAAATATTCATGTGAACTACAATGCAGAAATAGGAACCTTCTTAGTAACATATACGGGAATAGATATGCTATTGTAATTTCTGAAGTTGGCCAATGTTGAGTAAACATCATCTTCCTTGAGGTTTCAATTTAAAAGGCATGGGATGATAAGGAATTGGAATTAAGTACAGATCATTTTTCCTTCTAACTGTTGCACCAAAATTCTCAGTCATTTCTAGATCTTCATGCTTTGTTTTTGTGGGGAGTTTCCAATCAAAATGGTAAAGCAACTGTGCAAGCGGAAGCTCAACATTTGGTGTAGCAAAGGTAATGCCAGGGCATATCCTTCTTCCAGCACCAAATGGGATAAACTCAAAATTAACTCCCTTGTAATCAACAGAACTATCAAGGAATCTCTCTGGGTAAAAGCTCTCTGCTCCAGTCCAGTAGCTGGGATCTCTTCCAATTGCCCATGCATTCACAATGACTTGGGTTTTGACAGGTATTGCATAACCATTGATCTCACAACTCTCTCCACATTCTCTAGGAAGTAACAAGGGAAGAGGAGGGTGTAATCTTAGAGTTCCTTTGATAACTGCCTTTAAGAATATTAATTTTTGGAGACCTGTTTCATCAACATTACCTTTTCTACCAAAAACTTGGCGCACTTCTGCTTGTGCCTTTTCCATCACACTTGGGCTTTTCAACATTTCTGACATTGCCCATTCTACAGTTGTTGATGATGTCTCACTACCGGCAATGAAAATTTCCTGAAATTAGAAATTCAAGAGTTAGATAAAAAAAACTTTTTTTTGTACATATAGCAAAAGGGATTATAGAAGAGAACAGGTAGCCCTTTGTTGGTTTACTTCTGGCGGACAACAACTTGGGGAGCATATCTGCATATTGCTTTGTGATAACAAGAAAACATGAAAAAATATTTTTACATAAAGTAGACAAGATTTCTTGTTCACATAGTATGTTGCACGAATAAAAATACGAACCAAGGTAACCGCTTTAATATTGTTGGATGTTAAAGGAAACTCAAGATCACCATGCTCCTGAAGATTCAGTAGAACATCAACCAGATCCTCTGCTTTTCCCTTGCCGGTCTTTGTCATTGCCTCCCTAACTTTGTGCTCATTTACAATGTTCTCAAGTATTTTATCCATTTTTTGATGAATTTTCTCTAGTTTAGGCCTCAATCCAGTGACTACATGAAGAAATTTAAGGGAAGGGAACACATCTGAAACACTGAAGCCTCCTGCCCCCTCTAAATTTTCCTTAACTAGTGTTTTAAATGCTTCTTGGTCTTTGCATTTCTTGCCAAAGGCTGCCGTTGCAGTGATTCCAAATGTCAAGGAAAAAATATTCTCACTGAGGTTGATTGGTAATTCAGCATTTGAAGAGAGAAAACAAATCAACTTGGATACCTCTTCTTCCCTGATAGATTCAAATGATTGTACACGTTCAGAATTTAGCAGCTCCGTTATGCAAATTTTCCGCAGGTGTCTCCAGTAATCTCCATATGGTGCAAAAACAGTGCCTGTAGAACCGTAAGAGATGATATCTGGAGCAAGGAGGTGAGGCCTGCTAGAAAAGAGAATGTCATGGGTTTTCATGACCTCTTTGGCAGTTTCTGCTGAAGAAACAACAACATTGGAAACTTCACCAAGTTGTAGGTGGATCAAGGGTCCATACATCTTGGCCAAGTCTCTCAGGCAATGATGAGGTAGAGAGCCAATTAAATGGAGCATGTTTCCAACGATAGGTAGCTTTCTTCGCCCCGGGGGTAGCTTTGGTTTCAAGTTTTTGGTTTTGTATGTCTTCGCTACTTTCAGAAACATGAAGACAAGAGCGAAGAAAGTGAGGAGGACAGAAAAGGAGGGGGCTTGGAGCTCCATGAAGAAAATGGAGTAGTATTTTTCCTTTGAGAAAGAAAATGGAGAAGTTAGAGAAAGTGTAATGAGTTTAACATTGAAACTGAATGCACTTTATGTAAGTTCTTAGGCATCTGGATTTGCCTCGGAGCATGTATCATGGGAGATTCTCTTTCGGCTCGAAGTACCGTATTCAAGTGGCATGATATCGAATCATGGTTCTAATACGAAGAACTTAGGTTGATAAAAGTCCAAAATAGCTTACTATTGATTAATTTAACTCAAAGGTTCGTTAGAAATGATTAAAAGACAAAAATTGGTATAAGCCACATCTAGAAATTGGTATCACATATAGTCAGATTCTGTGTACATAGAGTCTTCTGTTACTTTGTTTTTACTGGATGTCGTAGGTTTCTCTGTTTCCTTGTTCGCTGCAATGTTGTGTATGGTCTGATAACTTCACCTGTCTTTTGATATATATCCTTTTATTAAGGGAAGGGGTGGCCATCCCATGTTGCATAATAACACATTCTTCAAGATTAATATATACTGAATAAGTTTATAAGAAACAATAAATTTCATGTGAATATTTCTCTTGAATCCACCCCGTGTAGTTTTGCTCTGTATGGCTTCTCTGTCTTTGGCAATTATGAATTATAAACTAAGTTGGGGAACAGGGCGGCCCAAGGCCCCTTAACAAGGAAAGGCCTCCAAATATGGGGCAGCAAAGTTTTTTTTTTTTTTAACTAAAGAAAAGATGTGAGTTAGGTGTACATTTTTTTCTCAAAGTATAAAATATTAAAGTTATAGTAATATATTACAAGTCCTAATCACATACGTCTCTAATTACATGAAGTAATTCAATATTCACTAATCATATGTCAGCTTATTGTCACATCAATTTGTAAACTTTTTGTAATAAAATTTATAGTAAATTTAGCATTTTCTTCTCTCAAAAGAAAAAAACAATATGAATTAAAAGAAATGCAACCTAATGTCCATTTAGTGAATGAAAAATGCTAAAATTAATACAAATTTTACAACAAAAAACTTATAAACTGATGTGACAATAATATAAACGGCATCACTTAAACAGTATAATAGAGGAATGTTTGAATAACTTTTTCTTTTCTTTTTTTAATTGGTGATATGCTACTCTTGTACCGTTGATGGAGAGACCAGCTGCAATGGCATGCTGTGATGGAAACTGCAGGAATTACAAAGAAGGCAATTGGAAGTGATCTTGTTGGCTATGAAGTATTTCTCCCTTGAATGACCCTCCAAACTTGCCAAGAGTCTCAAAAGGCGGGAAAAAAATAATTGGACTTTCGAAGGAAATCAACTTTTTCTGATGTGTTAAGAATGAAAATATTGGAATCATTGACAGTCCTCAATACCATTTGGTGACATTCCTAATTCATTAGCATAAGCTTCATTTTTTTATTATTATGGACTCCTTACGAAAAAAGAAAAAGAAAAATGTGAAAGAAACTAGAATAAATAATATGTCGTTGCAAAATTTGCCTCAAAAGAGCTTGTCCTGACATGCATCATTAATGTTCATCCGTGTAGAATTAGATTGAGTACTCAATGTTTTAATATGTTTCATGTTGTGCTTAGAAGCCAAAGCTCAATAATTTAAAAGCTTTCTTTTAAAAAAGATAAAGGAAGCAAATAGAAGATGAATTCTGTTAAAGATTTATTTCTGCACAAATCGGCTACACACTGTGCTAATAGTAGATTAGTAAACCCTTGATATATTGGACTTCCAAGTGCAACTCATAACTTAGAGCCACCCTCAAGAAACAAGTTAAAGACTGGCATAAACTTAATGATTCTCAAGGCAGCTTAATTTTCAAATCCTGTCATACATTTCCACATAATTTTCTTCCAATTCCTCCATATAACCTTGACAATCAACTCAGGTAGCCCTAAAACAAACATAGCAGAACTTTTCATGGTAATTGCACGTTATTCTTTCCCTTTTGGGAAAAAAAACACCTAATGCAAGTATAATCCCACCATATCCTCTCTGGTTCAAGTACCTCTGTTCCACATTCTCTCAACTATATTAACTATAGTAATTTCATTCCCCTGCAGCTTATAGTTAGATATTTTTTACTTTAATTTTGACAGGTGGTAAGACAACCATATCCTCTCATACAAGGATTGTCAAATCTAAATAATTACAGCACTCCCTTTTGGTGCAGCAATGTAGTAATCGTCTTCAGTTATATCCTAATCAAAATCGTATCCAAATACCTACCATGTAGCCCAAACCTTTCTCCAAAAATTTCAATTTTGATGGTGAAGAGTGAAAACTTGGACTTGGCACAATTAAAGAAGGACTACTTACACTACAAATAAAAAGTGGAACTTCCTTTATTTGTTCCCCTTTTTTTTGCCAATCTACTTTCTGTTTTCTCAATTATAAGGTAATCTTCCTTTAGAGACAGTGATCTACTACTTACAAACAGTAATAAAATGACTGCCACAAGCATAGAATAGAGATCAGCAACTTACAAACAGAGATTAAATGCCTGCTACAAGCATATCTCAGTAACAGAACAACTTAATCACTCAATGTCTGCTATAAATACAACAACCTGGTGGCTTAATTGAAACTATTGACCTCAGCTTCATGAGGCATGATCCCTAGCTAATTATGCTACCCATTGGGGTTAACTTAGTGACCTAACTTTTGAATTCACAAAAACATATCCTGATCATAAAACAAATAAATATATAAAAAGCATAAAGTTAGCAAGAAAATCATCCCATAATAAGCATAAAATTCTTTCTGTATTGTAGCACAACAGTCATGGCAACTTGCAATATTACCAATACAAGACAGCTTCTTAACATACAAATATGTAATAGCTTCAATTTTCTAGGCACTCTTGTTTGCCAATAGGAGAACTACCATTCTCACTTATAACACAAACAAAGAAGCCGCTTTTTTGTAAGAAACTAAGGAAAAATGCCAAAAGAAACTTATTAAGAAAAAAAAAAAACAACTGAGATAACTAGCAAGGCCTCTAGATAACATAGTCAGACCACTCAGATATATGTGAAGTATGATCCATGGTTAAACTAGGAATCTTATCAAGCTTAATTGGGTTGTCTTTCCCTCCAATCAACCTAGCTGGGTTCCCAACTGCTGTTGTCCTTGCTGGCACATCCTTTAGCACAACAGACCCAGCTCCAATCTTAGCCCCATCCCCAATCCTAATATTTCCCAAAATACAAGTCCCTGCACCTATCAACACCCCATCTCCAATCTTCGGGTGCCTATCCCCACAAGCCTTCCCAGTCCCTCCTAATGTCACGTTATGCAAGATTGACACATTGTTCCCTATCACAGCAGTCTCACCAATCACAACACCAGTTGCATGATCAAACAATATCCCACGTCCAATCTTTGCACCTGGATGAATATCCACTGCAAAAACCTCAGACACCCTATTCTGAATCAACAAAGCCAACACCTTTCTACCTTGTGACCACAACTTATGGGCCACCCTATGCGCTTGACAAGCAAGAAACCCTTTAAAGTTCAAGAAACAATGCACGTAGCTCACACAAGCTGGGTCTCTCTCTTTCACAGCTCTAAGATCATCCATCACAGCCATCATAATTTCTTTATCCTCTACAACAACACCTTGGAAAACATCAAATAAAGTACCACTAGGAAGACTAGAATCGCTTAATTTCATTGAAAGATGATTGGCCAACGCCCATTCCAATGAACCCTGTGACAAAATGGAATTGTAATAGTAGTTTGACAATACCGGTTCTTGCTCCACATCGCACCTAGCTTCCTCTTGCATTTTCCGCCATAGATCAACCTCGTCCATGGTCTTTGACCTGTCTGGGCAAATGGGTACATAGGAAACACGATCAGCGCTACTGGGTCGGCAAAATTTCACGTAATTGTAAGTTTGGTCTTCGATTTGGGACCTGTTTGGGTCGCAGGAAAGTGGGCTGGGTTCGGTTACGGCAGTTCTTGAGGCTCCAATACAAGCGGCCATTGTGTTCTGTTTCAATCTTGGAAGACTTGTGAGAGAAAGAAAGCTAGCTAAGATAGCATTTGGGGCTGAGAGTGAAGAGCTGGCTTTGTTATATAAAGAAAGGGACAGGTAGCGAGATTGGGGGATAAAAACTTTCATCGAAAATGAAAAAATTTTCCCGAGAAAATTTTATGGATATTATTAAAATAGTAATAATAAAATAATAATATTAACAATAAGGTTTGTTCGTGGGCATGCCAGGATATTCGGCTCAGAGAGCGAGGTTTGAAATTTTTTTTCCTTCTTTTGGAGAAAGAGAGAGGTTTGAAATTGTGGAGGAAACCACGCGGTTTAAATAAAGGGAAGCATTCATTACTTTATCAAAATGGTGGACCATCTTTTTTTTTCCTTTTTTTATTATGACAAAATATAAACATTTTTCAAAGTATTTTATTGAGTAATTAATTGGTACAGAATAAAAGTAGAGCAGATTATAAATTCATATAAAACTAATATTATGAATTTGAGTTGGTTTAATTAGTAAAGTTTTTTAAACTTGAATAAGTGATATAGGTTTGATCCCACCTATACCAAATCTCTCTCTGTTGTATCAAAAAAAAAAAAAAAAAAAAAACCTCTCTCTCTCTCTCTCTCTCTCTCTATATATATATATATATATATATGAGTTAGGTATAAATTACATTTGGTATAACTTTAAATAATATTACACCATTCAATATTTTTTTTTATTTAAATGTAAATTTTAACAAATTCACTATTAGATTACATTATTTTTATGCATTCTCCATGCTTGCAAAATTTCAAGATAATTAGATATTAATAATCATGTCATCCAATCAATTGCTTAAATTCAAATTTTTGTAATTTAAAATAATGAATAAAATATGAGTTTATTAATTAAATGATAAATAACAACTGTTAGTACGCATGTTAAGAACATATAGAACATGTAATCCAAAAGTGAAAGTTTTAAAATATAAATTTAATAACAATTTATTAGATGATGTAACATTGCTTAGATTTATACCAAGTTTAACTTGAATCCAACTCTATACACACACACACACGCATAGAGAGAGAGAGAGAGAGAGAGAGAGAGAGAGCTAATCATCCACGCAATAATATGTGTTATTCAAAACATTAATAAATTTCTTTTTGGTAAAGACAATATTTGATATCATATTCTTCATCAAGGGTGTCTCCACATTGTATCCAAGGTAGTCACAAGATCACCTTGACTTGGAGTTTTATATTTAAATTTTAAAAGTTTATAATTTTTTTTATCATTTAACAAAAATTTGTGACCACTCTAAATTTTTTTAAACCCAACATAATCAAACTCTAGATAAAATTTGGCAAAAAATTTAATTGTAGTCTTGTAGACTAAGGTTACAACTCCGCTTAATATTTTTGTTATTGGATGTGAATTTTGACAAATCTACTATTAAATTACATTTTGATTTTGATTTTATGGGTTGCTGTGATTGCCGAAGTTGGGGGTTGCTATTGCTATTGGTTTGATTTGATTTTGTTTTCTCTATTGGTTTCTAGGTTTAGTTAATTTATGGGTCTTTGGGTTTCGATGGCCATGAGTTTGTGGCTGGCGTTTCTAGGGTTTCAAGAAAACAACAGTTTGGGTATGTTCTTAGTGGTGGCGGTGGTGGTGGTAGCAAGTGATTGCAGAGGTGATTTGGGTTTTGAGTTTTTGTTTTTATTTGGATTTTGGAATATTTTATTTTATTATGTAGAAATATTACTTTAATGTGTTGTATTGTGCAATAAAAGTTGGGATGCTGAAGTATTGTAAAATAGTATTGTATAATTGATAAAGTAACTTTTTGAGATGATAGAATAGGATAGGATAACATTTTGGGCTGTAAATGCTCTTATGAGATTGAATGCACTTTTTCACTTACAATTATTTTTTCTTTATACAACATAGAAATTCTACTCTAATCTAATTTAAATGTATATATGTGTAAAGCTCCTCATAGAAACTTACAATTATTACTAGGTAATTTTTTTTTTTATACAAAAAAAAATAAATTATTATTAGGTAGCTTTTTTCTTGATACCAAAAAATAAAAAAACTACCTAGTAATAATTGTAAGTCTCTAGGTCGTTGAATGGATTGTATTCGCTTTATACTTCCATGAAATTGTTCTGATAAAGACATTAATGTTTGTCAATGTTTATCTAGAAAAAGAAAAATGCCGGTCAATACCAGGAACAATCAAATGCAATTACTCTTTTTCATTTTTTTATTATTATTTTATTTGATAAACACACATATTTTATAGAAAAGGGATGAAATAAAAGAATATAAAATAATTAATAGTTTAAATGTTTAATTGGCAAAAGAGAGAAGGGCAATTTTTTTTTTTTTGATTAAGAGAAAAGGACAATTATTAGTAATAATTTGGGGGCCATTTGCCTTGGCGGTCACGCAGAGGATATAAAATAGTGCATAGCACAAGTTACGCGATAAATTAAAAAAAAAGGTAAGGGTAAATATTAAAAGGATTGGATCATTTATAGATCAAGATAATTGAAGATTACGGATTGGAGATTGTAAGGATTCAACACGTTTCACGACTCCCATCAAACAAACAAAAAAACACGTTTCACGACTAGGGAGTAGGGACCACGAACGATTGATGCGCATACGCAATTCACGTTGTTGACTTTCTTCCTTCACGTGTAGTGGCGAATATTTCTCCTAATCTAATAGATAAGATAAAATAAAATAGGAATTTAAAAAAAAAATATTGTTATATTTATGACATTTTTATAATATTTTTTAACAAATTTTAAATAGTAGATGGTCACTATTGACTTTTGGTGGCTTCTTTGTCCTCGTGCCTTGTTTCCCTTCTAGCTCTTGTAAAACATAGTAAACTTCGCTTTTGTTTCTTGGAAAAACCAAACAAAAGAAAACAAAAACTTTGGCTTGTTTCCAGGATCCAAACGTGTGTTAAAAATGTAGCCACGAGGTGGTGGCTTAGCTAGTGGGGTTTATTGGATTTTTTGTTTTGTTTGGTAACAGTCGAGTGAGGAGTATGGCCGCTGATGACAGTCGGCGAAATCTTTCTACTGACTCCGGCAAAGGACTTTGGTGGTGGACTGGAGGTGAGGCTGGTTTGAATTTTTATTTTTTATTAGTTATTTTAGGAACGAAAATAAATTGAAAATAAGGATTTAATTAAAAGAGGTGGGCATGTGTCCAATTTTATTGGTGCAATATAAAGTAGAATATAAATCATTAAACAAGAGATTAGACTTGAATCGTGTTAATAAGTACTTTTAAAATAATTGTTAATAAATTATTTTAGAAAAATTTTGACACCATTTTCATGAGTAATATAAAAAGCCATCAAAAATATTAATTGTTTTCTTTTAGGGTAAATTGTAAATTACACCTCTCAAGTTTAAGAGTGATTAAATTTTATACCTTAAAGTTTCAGAATTTAGATTTTACCCCCTATATTTTAGGACTGTTTGAATTTTACTCTCTAAAATTTTGAGATGTTTGGATTTTATACCCTAAAGTTTCAAAATTTAGAGTGTAAAATTCAAACAACCTTAAATTTTAGGGGGTAAAATCAAAGTTCTGAAACGTCAAGATGTAAAATCCAAACACCCAAAACTTTAGGGGGTAAAATCCAAACTCTAAAACTTCAGGGTGTAAAATCTAATCACTCCCAAACTTTAGGGGTGTAATTTACAATTTATCCTTTCTTTTAATATATAAGATAGAAATTTTACTCTAGAAAAATCCAAGTATATATATGTGTGAAACTTCCTGTTGAAAACTTGAACTCTAGCCCTTGCCTCCTACGCCCTACAAGCACTTATACTTGTGGAACGATCATCGCATCAAGGGTGTGCAATAATAATTGTTTTTTTCCTTAAATTAATGTCGTTAGGACATTTGTTAAATTTTCACTTCTAAAATATAACATTAAATTAGTGAAAAATATCATAAAATTATAAATAATCATCTTGAGTTGACCCACATAGTTTTTTTTTCCTTTCTAAATAGTTAGATCATTCACATGATCAACTCATGTAAAAATGTTTGTCTATTTTAGTATGAAAACATTTTCTTTTAAATAGCTACTTTTCAAAATATTTTACATTAAATTATCAATTTTACATTACATTTTATTAAAGAATTATCTATTTTACACTACATTTTACTAAAATATTTTTTTTTAATTTTTTATAATTTTCCCAAATCATATCAGTCACTTATTTTTTTAGTATTTCTTTTATCAATTTACATAGCAATAGCAACCATGTAAACTACGTCTGATGCTATTTTACACAAATTTAGCTAAACTAATATGGGTGGTTTTTGAGGTTAAATGTGCAAAAACAACCTCTTGTGCTGTTTTGCATTTACTAATATGAGTGCTCTTACAATGTAATTACCATTGTAAGAAGGATTGCATGGGACTCTAAATCCTCCCCAAGCAACATTAACTAAATATTATTATAATTACTTTTTTATAGGTTATACCATATTGACCATAAATATTAAATATTGTCACGGGATAAAGGCTTGGCTGGATAACTGGATTAATGGTATTTCTCTTCGAGTTATGATTGAAGGACCCTTAAGGCAAGAAGACCAAGAATTGACAATGGTTGACCTATATCATGATCACGATTGGAGATGGGATAAACTCTCCTTTAAGCTGCCGAATTCAATTAAAAATAGAATTAAAGCTATTCCAATTCAGTTGTGTGGAAATAGGAGAGACTTTATCATGTGGAAGTGCTCCAAAGATGGGGAATTCTCCACAAATTTGGCATATCAACTAACTAATGAAACTGACATGGCTGAAAATCAGTTTCAAGAGCAGTAACTTTGGAAGGTTGATGGGCTGCCAAAAATTATAAGCTTCCTTTGGTTGTGTGTTCATGGTAGTATTCCTGTGAAAAGTGTGCTAGCAACTAGGGGCATTAATTGTGATATAACTTGTCCATTGTGTAATCGGCATGAAGAACCTGTTGTCCATCTTCTTCGTGATTGTGTTGTTGCTCGTGACATGTGGTATAGGTTGGGGGTTCTCGTTCCACACATAAACTCCAATGAAAATTTTGAGGCTTGGTTAAAAACAAATTGCCTAAGTACTGTTAGGCACAACACATTGATTCCTTGGGGCATGTTGTTTTTATTTGTGGTTTGGTCCTATGGAAGAATAGAAATAAAGTAGTGTTTGAAAACACCACTCTTAATCCTAAGATGGACAAAGACTGCATTGCTCAAGCTAGGGAATATTTTTACTATGTGAGTACTAGCCGCCAAGTTGCTTCTCAAATTGCTATCCCTATCAGGTGGTCTAAACAGCTAGGTGGATGGCATAAACTTAACACAGATGGTGCAGCTTGTGGAAATCCAGGCAAGGTCGAGGGTGGAGGAGTCATTAGGGATTGTCATGGATGTTGGGTTAAGGGATTTTCAAGATCAATAGGAAACACAACTAGTGTCATGGCTGAATGGTGGGCTTTACGTGTTGGGTTGATGCTGGCCATCCAATTGGGGATACAACAGCTAGAAGTGGAGCTTGATGCCAAGGTGATTGTGGAGATTCTTAATAGTGAAAATAATCCTAATAGAAGTTATACTGCTCTGATGTGTGATTGCAGGTCTTTCATGGAAAGGTTCAGGCAGATTCGGGTGGGGCATGTTTTTAGAGAGGCGAATAGATGCACTGACCTTTTGGCTATGATGGGCTATTCCATGTTGGAAAATTTTGTTATATTTGATGTATCTCCCTCTTAGGATCTAAATGTTTTGATTGATGCTGATATGAATGGGTTGTATTATTATAGGTGAGTTGCCAACTCTTTGGCCTCTGTGGCCAATCTGTAGTTTCTGTTTTGTTGTTTAATATATGCACTTGATTAACCCAAAAAAAAAAAAAACAATTTGTCAAAAAGCCATAACTCAACTTTTACTTTTTTTGAAAACATTTAAAATTCAAATCACAGTGTCTTTTATTGTAATTATTAAATTATAAAATAAAAAAATTTAATATCATATATTATTTAGTTTATAGTTTTAACTTTTAAGAATGTGTTAAGATGATTCATAGAATAATAAAATTGAAAATGCAAGCAAGGATGTGGCTATAAACAGGCTGAGTAATGAATATTTGAGTTCGACTCAACAATAAAAATAAAATGTTCAAGTTTGGCTCAAACTTGAACCACGACTAAGAACAATATTTGAGTTTGAGATTGTTAGTCGGCTTAGATGGACTTGATTCATTAAAATTAAGCCTTCGAGCTCAAGATTTAATGAACTTCATTATCAATCCTATATCAACGAACAGCTGCTGTGACGCATGAGATGACAACTGGGCTTTAAAATTGCTTGTCTTTCGGTTTTTGATTTGGCCTCCACAAATGGAAAAAAAGAGATTTTGACCGTTTGACACCTTGACTCTAGGGGTGTCCTTTCGTCACCGTTACTTTTACTTCTATACAATTAAAATTTTAGCATAGAATCCAGACTGTCTCACAAACTCACTGCACTAAGAGTAAAAACCACCTCAGTGCAAAATGGTGTAAAAATTCAGTGTAAAAAGTCCAAGCCTACAAACTTTCTGGTAACTTAGTCCTAAATACAAATAGAGAATTTTCAGAACAATAAGACAAATTACCATGTAATTAGTTCTCTATATCCACTAAAAGAGAGAATTTTAGAAACTATAATCATGAGAGGTTAGGATTTTATTGTAAGGAGGATTGCACGGGACTCTAAACCCTCCCCAAGCAACATTAACTAAATATTATTATAATTACTCTTTTATAGGTTATACTATATTGATCATAAATATTAAGAGGGTGTTTGATAGATTAGTTCTAATACATTTTAAATAATATTACATACATTTCTATATACTTTTTCACTCACACGTATATAAAAAACACCTAAACAACATAACTCAAACTCCTCTCTTAAACACCCCTAAATATTGTTAACAAGCTGTAACTCAACTTTTACTTTTTGGTATTGTATTTTTAATGAAAACATTTAGAATTCAAATCACAGTGTCCTTTATTGTAATTATTAAATTATAATATAATAATATTTAATATCATATATTATTTAATTTATAGTTTTAACTTTTAAGAATATGTTAAGATGATTCATAGAATAATCAAATTGAAAATGCAAGCAAGGATGTGGCTATAAATAAGTTGAGTAATGAATATTTGAGTTCGACTTAACAACAAAAGTAAAACGTTCAAACTTGACTCGAACTCGAACCAAGACTAATAATGTTTGAGTTTGAGATTGTTAGTCGGCTTAGATTGAATTGATTCATTAAAACTAAGCCTTCGAGCTCAAGATATAATGAAGTACATTATCAATCCTATATCAACTAACAACAGCTGCTGTGACGCATGAGATGACAACTGGGCTTTAAAATGGCTTGTCTTTCGGTTTGATTTGGGCTCCACAAATGGAAAAAAAGAGATTTTGACCGTTGACACCTTGACTCTAGGCGCCCTTTGGTCACCGTTACTTTTATTCTATACAATTAAGGTTTCTGGAACAATGCCTTATGTAATCAATTACGTCAGGAGTGTAAAAAAAAAACAACAACAACAACACTTGATGTGGGAATCAACCCATCTTTAACTATTTGTAGCCTTTTAATCCTTTTTGTCTATCAAAAAAAAAAAAAAGTAATTAGATTGGTTAAATTATTAATTTAAAATTCTTTATCTACTTGACAAAATTCAATTTGATTCTCTACATTATCAGTTTAAAAGGATTCTTGTCTGCCTCATTATGTAACCAATTACATCAGGTGTGTAAAAACACACACATGATCTTGTAGGCCCTTTCACATCAGGTATGTTACCTTAAATTCAATTTTGATTCCTCCATTATTTTGAGACTTTAAGGTAACATATTGTTTGTTTTATTAATTGAGCACAAGTCATTGTCCAATGTCCACTATTTTGAGACTTTAAGGTAACATATTGTTTGTTTTATTAATTTAGCTATTTGATAATTCGATAGTTCAATGTTGCTTTGGGTGAGCATCAACTCAATTTGGATGTTTCGGTTCAATTTTTATCGACCATATGCTATTAGATGCTGGTCTGAATCACCATTTTGGTGTCAATCTTGAGATAACATTTTGGTCTTGGTATCAAGTCAAAATTTTGTTTTTTTTTTTTTTGTTTTTTTGTTTTTTTTTTTGCTGATATGAGAAAATCAGCAATATCATCCATCATTTTCATCACTACTAGAACATCTTATAGCTCAATTAATTAAAACCTTTTGTTTTTCAAATTCTCTTTTCCCCTTAGAACTATTGAATTATTCAAAAAGTTATTGTCACCATCGTTAACAATTTAACATCATCTAAAAAACAATGGGCACCAAAAAGTATTTAGAAAAAGTATAAAATACTAAAAGTATAAAATCCATCCACAAGTCAACATCACTTTTGGGGTTTTCCATAAACCAAAGAGCCCGGGAGGCCGGGAGCAGGAGGGTGGCTCTTCAAATGCTGAAGGGACTATAACATTTAGGAACTCCAATGTCCAAAATGAACTCTCTCTCTGTTTTCAGCTTTTTTTTTTTTTTTTTTAGGAAGCTCTCTGTTTTCATTTCACTTTCTAACTTTGAACAAAATTTAGCTATAAAATTAGTTATACCATAAGACTACAACCTTACTCAATATTATTCACATTACTACAAATTTTAAAATTTTAACCATTGAATTGCATATTTTTTGTATTTTTAATACACATATCAAATTTTGTGCAAATTGAATATTATTTATTATATAATTTATAAGATTATATTTTATACATAATTTTCAATTACAAAAGCTTGCAATTTAAACAATTTATTAATGTCATAGTTATTGATCTTTCATTTTATAGAAATTTTGCAAACATGAAGAATATAAGAAGAAAATACAATCCAACAGTGAATTTGTCAAAATTCACTTTCAATAAAAAGATATTGAATAAAATTGTAACCTTAGTCTACAATCAATTTTGTTGTTAAATTTTATCCTTTAACTTTATGGTAATTACTAATTTGTTTTTTGGATTTTCAATTTTGAACAAGTAACACCTTTGCACATTAAGGGTCCATTTGGATAGAGCTTATTTTTGCTGAACTAAAAACTGAAACTGAAAACACTGTAGCAAAATAATTTTTAAATGCGTGAATAGTACTGCGAGACCCATTTTTAATAAAAAAATTGCTGAAAAAGGACGTGAACAGTGCGTGCACAGTACGCACACAGTGTGCACACAGTGCGCGCTGTCTCCTAGTGCCAGAAACGAAAAAAAATAAATAAAAATAAAAAGAAAGAAGAAAACGTGGAGCAGCCGGACGTGGACGTCCAGCTGCTCTATCCAAACACTCACTAAATTTAGGCTTACAACAAATTATTTATTAATAATTTTCGTATAATTACTATTCTCTTTGGAGGAGAAAAAAAAAAACTCACAAAACAAACAAACTTCCACTCCTGCATTGACAATCGGAAAATTTGTGGAGCTTAGGTAGGTACAAAATTAATCATGACCTTGGCGCACATATAATTCATGATTCATGCTGGCGTTTAGCAACCAAAATATTAGTATTGTTCAAAGAAAGTAATTTTTTGGAAAGACAAAGAAAGTAATTATTATCATATTTTTGTCAAAAGTGTTAAAAAGTATAGCTACATCAATGCATGCATGTTGGTTAATTAAGTCAAATTGAGCACTCAATCATCTTTTTCGACAAAAAATTAGTGCTCCTTTTTTTTTTGCTGAATAGTGCTCCTTCGGTCCTTACATTGTATATATAGTTGGTTCGGTCATATCTAGTAGCTCAAAGATTTGTACCATTTGTTAAACAAGGACTAGAGAGAGGGGGTGCTTTATCTAAAGTACATTTCGACCGTTCATTGTTGCGTGCTTTTTTAGTGTCCCAATTGGAAAGCAAGGATGGAGTCATAGACATCATGGGCACCAAAGGAATCAAGCAATGGCACATATTCAAAATTTCAAATGCCCATAGTCCAAGTGGAGATTTCAATTTTCAGATGTCCCATTATAAAAATTGATGATAATAACCCTCAAGGACACAAGGATTTCAATTTATGAAAGTATTTCATATAAGAAATATTTTGTTTTAGTCTTCTGGATAATATAGTTATAGTTTCGCATATTCGTTGGTGGAAATACAAATGCTATATAAAGCTGGTTGGAGGGGCCTGTTAAAATATATATTGAAGTTTCAAATCCGTAATATTCTTCCATTAAAGTTGAAGTAATCTTATTTGAACATCAGCCTGCTAATTATATTTTATGTAATACGATACCTTATCAGTTAAATTAATTAGAACTCATTATTAATGAATTACTTGAGCAACAATCATTATCAATTAAAGAATAATTGTGTGGATTTCAGTTAGGTCAACTGGTAAAAATTTTTATAATTAAATAAGAGACCTGAGGTTTAATCTCTGCCTATACTAAAAACTTATTAATATCTTGGCCTAATAATAATGAGCACTCATCAGAAGCGAATATCATAAGTTTTTTTTTTTTTTTTTGGAGAAACATGACTAAAAGCTTTATTACGAAATATGCAAATTTACCTGATAAGTAGTAAAGTGTATAGTAGAATATCCTCCATTTACACTGAAAAACCAGTGACATGTCGTGCATATCTAGTTAGTTTGTGAGTTACATAATTTTCATTCCTATGAACATGTGAAAAACTAATGCAATGAAAATAGTTTGCAATATTCTTGACATCTTGAATAAGTAAACCAAATGATGTCAAAGATTGTGAGTTTTCATTCAAAGCATTTATAACGATCTCCCAATCTTCTTCTAGGATAACTTTACTCAATCCCAAATCAATAGCAAACTTTAATGCCTTCGCTGCTGTCAATGTTTCAAGCTCCACAATAGTTAGAGGTAAATGAATGATTTGAGACATTGATGCCAAGATTAGCCCTTGACAATCTCGAATAACCACTCCAATTCCTGTCTTGTATTCTTCTTTAAACATTGCCCCCATCGAAGTTTACTTTTGAGAACTCTAAAAGGAAAGAAAGAATAATTGTATGTTATTATTATTATTATTATTATGAGGAATAACTTTATATTAAATAGTGGAGTTAAGGGGGAATTCTTCACCCTCCACCTAAGTTGGGCAGGAAAGGCCCAAAGCCAGTATTAAGGAATAGTGAATTTTCATTAGATCTTTCTGTCCAAGTGCAAACAGTTTGCATCTTCACAAGCATATCTATTTCACTGAGTCTCTCTTCGAGACAGTGCCCAGATCTTTACGCCTTTTGTGCAAATTGAATCTTACTTGACAAAGAATTTTACTATTTTAAGACCGTTATAGTTACGGTGGAGTAGCTCATTCTTGAGCTAAAACCTTTATTTTTGTGCTAATTATGTTAATACTCTACTGTTTAAGGAAGTTTCTTCCCTTGCTTGATTCGAATGGAGACCTATTGTTGGTACAATTGGACATACATCATAAATCAAGGCTTTATACATTAACTTTTTTATTTTTATTTTTTTATGAAAGCTTTATACATAAACTTGATTGGTCTTGTTTGGCTTGGCATGAGAAGAAAAGCTTGGAGAATCAAGCACTATTTCTTGGTCGCGCCTCATTCTCTGTTCCAGCACCAGCACTTGACGAAGCAAGAAGTTAGCAAACTGGGTGTCCATAAAGTACCTTAATTACTAATATGACTGTCAATTTTCTTGCTTAAAGGATAGTTTGAGATGTAATTGTGTGGGTTCTGAAGCTTATAATTGGGATTTTAGGCAAGGTTAATGAGAGTTTGGACTGTGCTTTCTCAATCATGAACTTGCATTGACAAGAATAAGGTTACCTAAATAAGTAACCAAAATTTGTCAATGTCTCCCTATTAGAATTGAAAATTCTGGAGGAAGAAAAAAAAGCAACTATCTTTTGCACATTTAAGTATAGGTCTTGCTATTTGTCTATTTTGGCCTGCTATATGTACTCTTAATTAAGAACCCAGATTTCCCTTTCAAAATATGGTTAGCCTTTACCTATAGCATCATTGGCAACTCATTTTAATTGAGGTGAATTTTGACAAATTTTCCTTTAGATTACATTATTTTTGTATATTTGATCTTTATATTTGCAAAATTTCAAGACAATTAAAGATCAAAAAATATGTCATTAATCAAATGTTTAAAGTTTAAGTTTTTGTAATTTAAAATTATGCATTAAAATTGGCTTTTGGATTAAATAGAAAATAAAGTCCAATTGATATGAAATTTGGCATGTTAAAAACATAAAAAATATGTAATCTAATGACGAGATTTTCAATTTATTAATACAATAGAAAATTATTAGGTGATATAATATTCCTTAAAATTAAATCTGATGTAATTATAAATAATATTACACTATCCAATAACTTGTTATCGAATTCATATTTTGAAAATCTTATCATTGGATTACATGTCTTATATACTTTTAACATGCATGCCAATCGGATATCATTTACATTTCGATCTATAAACTCATTGTTTATGCATTATTTAAATTACAAAAACTTTTTTTTTTTTTTTGAGAGAGTTTCAACCTATGGTTCCGCTAGTGATAATTGTTTTTTATTATCAGACCAAGACACCAATCAGTTTTTGGTATAGACGGTGATTGAACCCCAGATCTCTTATACAACCACTAGATATTTTACCAGCTGAGCTAACTAGAACCCACTAAATTACAAAAACTTGAATTCAAATAATTAATTGATGACATGACTATTATATAATCATTGATAACCTTGAAATTTTACAAGCATGAAGATTATACGAAGATAATGTAATTTAATGTATTTGTCAAAATTTGCATCTAATTTAAAAATATTAAGTAATGTAACATTGCTTAAAATTATACTAGACGTAACTTAAAGTTATATACATATAAGAGAGAGAGAGAGAGAGAGAGAGAGAGAGAAGTTGGGTTCAAGTTAATATATATACACAAACAAACATCACATATAGATACCGATACAGCGTAAACTTTATTCATCATATGGACCAGATGCTTGGATCCCCAATTTAGTTTAAAGATTAATAATACAGCACCGACTATTTTCAGAAATCAAATTGATTTACTCCCAAATCTTTGTTCACATCTCTAGTAGCAACTTTCAGGTTCTGTTAACTTTAGGCCAGCAATCTCACACTTCATATGATATTCACATGCACAACAACAAAGACAAACCAGAATAATGAAAGTTACAATGCTTAGTATAAGAAACATTATACAAATCTGAGAAAAGAAAATGACTTTAAAAAAAAAAGTCATATATGATGTATGAAGGGGTATAGGACTTTTTTAGGTTGAGTGGAATGGTGAATATATAATTTGATTAATTTCATAAGGCAACAAATTAGTTTATAAATTGATTTCTTATGTTATTTTATTCTCTAGTTGAAATCTTATGTTATCTATTTACATGTTTTGTTTTTCATGTGATTACAAAGTACAATTATTTTTAAAAATATTAATGAGAAAATTAATAAGTGATTGTCAATTCTATTCCAATCCATTTTGCTAAATTTGGACTGATACGATGATTTAGTCGATATGTAAACAAAGCATTTTTTTAGTCCATTTGCCTTTTTTTCCTAAGAGGGTTACTTTACTCATTGTTTTCATTGCATTATGATTTTTTTTTTTTCATTTATTTTACTCACATATGACATGTTATGTAATGATGATATTAAGAATTCATGTTATTGGATTTTAAGTTGATAATTTAATATGGTATAACACTATATCATGAAAATTTATTAGGTTCATGTATGTGTGTTATATAATATTATTGGTAATCTTAAACAATATGTCGGAATAGACCAAAAATTTATTAGGTTTATTTATTTGTGTTATTAGGCCTAAGTAATTGATGACATTCTTCCTCATATTGCTTTGGCAACAACTGGAACAAAAAAATCAAAATGCAAAAACAAATTCAATGACACATGCAATCATATGTGTGTGAATATCTATAATAATAATAATTATTATTATTTATATATTTAAATTAGTTATAATAATTAAATATTTGTAAATTTACTAAAGTAATATGTTCATATTTTTTTAATTATGTAAATCTTAAAAATTTACATTTCTTAAATCCTTTTAATGACATGTGTATGCATGTGTGTAACCGACACTATACAAGTCTAAATTTGTGGTATATAATTTTTTTTCTTCATAATTTGATAGTTGTGAGTGGGGAGATTTGTACCTGAATGCATCTATTGGAAACATTAAGAAAAGCCAACAAGTTGAGCTACAAGGCTCTTTGTTGCTATGTAACTAAAAGTTGTACTGATAGGTTATTTCCATGTATTAATTAGGAGTATTTAGGGGTGGTACACTAATTATTCATGTAAAATGAACTTTTATGATTATTTTTATAAGATTTAAATAACAAAAAAAAATGTTTTGGATTATGACATTCTCACTCACATTGATTTGCTTTGGCAACAATTAAAATAAAGTACAAAAAAATAAAGATAAAAGTGAATTTATTTAAACACATTCAAGAATATAAAAATAATTTTACGCTTAAATTAGCAAAAAGAATTAAATATTTGTCAATTTACGGAAACAATCATATTCTTGATTATCTCTCTTTTAAATGGCATATTATTGTCAACGTTGTATTTTGTCCGCCCCAAATTTTTTTATGAAAGTAACTTAATTATTTTTTTTTATTTATAGATGCTATAAAAGGAGTTCCCTCAAATCTAAACCATCACTAATTGACTATGTAATTCAACACCACCCATACACTCCTCACACGCTGCCACACGCAACCATGAGAGTGTATTTCATCTTTTTCTTTGAAAGAAGTTATTATTATTATTATTATTATTATTATTATTATCTCTACTTGCCGGAGGAGACTCCTCTCGTCGCACTCCAGTGGTATCTAGACCCCGTGAGGTTGTCTTCTACCTCTAAACCCTAATTTTTGTGAAAAGTTTCTAATTTTTTTTAATCTAAACTATAATAACATTTTGTATCTGTCTCATTACTTATCCAAATTGAACAAACCATTATGTTGTTGAAAAGCTTATGAGATATTAAATATAGATTCAAGTCATAGAAACGAATAATTCAATATATAAAAAATATGGCACAAAGTTTTGACCCATTATACTAGGATTTGGTTTTTCTCTCAAATCATACAACCAATTTCCATGAAATTTTAGGGTAATGACCTTAACATAACTACGTGTAAAATTCTTAAATTTCATGGCCTAAGTCAAAGAAATGGGGTGTACTGCATGCATAGGCAGAGCTAGGGGGGTGCCAATGGGGGCCATGGCCCTCCCAACTTTTGAAATTTTCCATTAATCAAAAAATTACACAAAAATGTATTCACTGGCCCCTTCTAAAAAAAAAAGAAAAAAAAAAGAGGGCGGGGGAAGGGGGGGGGGGGGGGGGGGGTTGGGTTTCTTTTCTTATCTTTCTCATCAAGAAAACACTTGGAGACATTAATGTAATGAGAAAATGCTTAATCAAGGCCCTGATACCAATGTTAGAAAAAAGTAGATGTGAATATAGAACACCAAAATTAATGATTCCTCTTACACCTCTCTTTATTAACCTTAGCAACAATAGGATATCTTTTAAGTGTTTTAAAATTACTCGTACAGTAATGCTTGTTATGCTTATTATGAGAAAGAAACACTCAACATCCATAGCCAAAATGCCTGAATAAAAAGGTGTGTCCAAGAGATATAAGCCTTCTAGTAAGGACACAAATTTTAATTGTAAATTGGAGTGGGCCCACTATTAATTAGGCACATTTAGACTGGCTTTGGATAACATTGAACGCGTTTAGGGTTCAACGTTTCCACCTTTTTTTTTCTTTTTTCTTGCGTTGCACGCATCAGGGGGACAAAATCTACTGTTCATGAACATTAGTAGATTTTTTTTTACTTTTTCGATTTTTTATCACATCTGTGGGTCCTGTTTACTGTTCACAAGACCCACAAATTTCACTTTTCAGATAATTTTTTATTAAAAATGGGTCCCGCAGTACTATTCACACATTTAAAAATTATTTTGCTACAGTGTTTTCAGTTTTCAGCAAAACGCTCTATCCAAACGGACCCTTAATTTGGATCTGGTTTGGCCCAAAATTTCTAACAAACACTACTACACAATATTTGACAAATTAAAATAGCAAGAATTTTGAATGTAACCAAGCATAAAGGTGCATGTGTACAGTATATATATATATATATATATATATAAGTATTTTATGAATATTGATCAATATATGAACCCAAACAAATCTCAGTCTTAGTTAAGCGCTTGTCAAAAGGGTTAATAAAAGAGAGAGGGAAAGATATTACTCCATACCTAGTAATCAGCTTGTTTAATAAGCTCGTTGTCAATTTTAATTTTTGAGACATGAGCAATCTTGTGCCAATCCTCTCCGATTTCTGGCTGACATCTTCTACTCAATTCAGGACATTCCCTAATTTCGAAAAATCTTAGAGTTGGCAGAAAAAGCTTCCCCTCGGGCAAAGACGACAACTTGGGGCAGCCACCAATTTGAAGTAGTTTAAGAGATGCAAGATTTGGCAGCCACTCTGGCAATTCTGTCAAGCTGGGACAACCTCGAATTATCATGTGCTGTAAAGTTCTTGTGGATTGTTTGAACCATTGCGGCACAGCCACCAACAGTGGCAATCTAGATTTAATTAATACTCGAATGCTAGGTGTCAATGCTTCTTGATTGTCTTCCACTTTAGTCAGATCAAGTTTTTCACAATTATCAATACACAAAACCTCTAGAAGCGTTAGGCATTTTAGGAAAGGAAACAGAGAGATTAGACCCTCACAATTGCCAATAACCAACGTTCGAAGGCCCATGTAACCTTGCTTCACTTCAGACAAATACTCCATGTTGCCACAATGCACTATTGACAAAAATTGTAGGGAATTCAAGGACTCAGGTAGAGACTTTTGTTTAGCTGTTATTTCCAACAATCTGAGACTGATCATGTATCTCATGTTTCTTGGCAATTCTTCTAGTCTTTCACATTCGTCGAGGAGTAAAGTCTGCAAATTTTGAAGCTTGCAAATCGAATTTCGGAGTTTTGTAATTCTATGATTTCTGCTTAAATTCAGCCTCCTTAAATGCTTCATAGTACCAATGGATTTTGGTAACTCCTCAAAACATGAGTCATTTAAATCTAGGACTCGCAAGTATCTATATCTTGAGATGTATGTATCAACAAAGGATTCAGAAAAGGGTCCAAATCCTTCAATTGGACAATAAATGGTCCGCATACTCTTTTGTCTTTGTAAACATTTTAAAACATTTTCATTTTGCCAAGTTTTGTCAAAAACAGACAAATGCCTAACCTCTTTAGAGATATTTTTGGTCTGAGAATTTATTACTAAGCACTCACTTTGTACAGATAGTGCTAAATCATGCATGAGATCATGTATTTTGAATACTCGTAAGGAACCATAATCTCTATAATCTTCAAGGAAAGATCTTGAATAGAGCTCGTCTATGTATTGGTTGCCAATCTCTTCTAGCTCTTGATTTTCATTGGGTGATTTTTGAATCAAGTCATGCGCCATCCACAGCTGAATCAATTCCATACTAAGGTATTTATGATCTTTTGGATAAAGTGAACATTAAGCAAAACATTCTTTCAAGTAAGATGGCATTAGATTGTAACTCAATTGCAAGGCCGACAAAATATCACCTTCCTTTCTTTCCAATTTCCACATTTCATTATCTTTTACGAATTTCCAATCCTTTTCATCAAGCTTTGAATATAGTAGGCTTCCTAACGATTTCACTGCCAGTGGAACTCCTTTACATTTCTGCACAATCTCTTCCCCAATTTCCACTAAGTTTGCATGTTGCCTCTCTTCTCTGTCTTCAAATGCCCATTTTACAAATAAAGACATACACTCTTTATGTGGAAGACCTTTCAAGTTGTACGGGGACATGGTGCCCATCATAGAAGCGACACTTGGGCTGCGTGTAGTCACAAGGATCTTGCTTCCATTGGCACCCCCCATCAGCAAATTCCTCAACTCAATCCATTTATTTCTATCCTTGTTCCATACATCATCCAAGACAAGCAAGAATTTTCTGCCATCCAAAACATTTCGAAGATGCTTTTGCAATTGCTCTTCGTCCAAATCATTCCAATTTTTATTACAATTTTCATCAGGTATTGATCTTAATATTTTTACCAGTAGTTGTTTTAAAATGAAATCATCTGAGACACAAACCCAAAATTTTAACTCAAAATGTTCCACCACCCTTGCATCATTGAACACTAGTTTTGCTAGCACAGTCTTGCCAAGACCTCCAATGCCAACTATAGGAATAACAAGGACATTTTGACCATCAACAACATTCATTAGATGTTTAACAATGTTTTCCTTGTCATGTTCTCTTCCTATAACTTCTAAAGGATGGACAAAGGAGTGGGTCATCTCCCTCCCACGCACCACATGCATAATTTCTGCTAGTTCGCTTAGATGAAACTTAGCCCTATCAGCTGCAATGTCATCGAGCCGTGTTCTAATTTCTTTGATTTTATGACCCATATTGATTCGGAATAGAAGTGGATTTGAGCAAGAAAGGAAATGACGTACCTTCATGGCTATACTCCCTTGTATTTCCACAACTTGGCTCCGCAGTTCTTCACATTCGAATTCATCAAGGACATCTTGAGCGTCTAAAAAGACCTCTCTAAGCTTCCCAAGCCAGACAGTCAGCTCCTGGTTATGACCCTGCTTCTTTTCTGCATCGAAGAGCACAGCTTTGACGGTGGATAGACGGTCTTTTAGTCTTTCCCTTTCGCTTTTAACACCCCATAGCAGGCAAACTTCTTCGGAAACCTGGGACTCTAGCTTCTTCAGGACTTTTTCTGCAATGTTAGCTACAAATATCTCTGCAGCCATCTTACAGAGAGAGAGAGAGAGTTTCTATAAAGCGAGCCTGAAAGAGGCGGCAGATTGAGAGTGAGGAAAATGTGTTTCGATGTATGCTCTAGTTTTCAATATAACTTATATTAAAACATGTCTTCCTAGAAAAGGTGTAGAAATAAGATAGACAAAAGAAGCATTTGATTAAAAAAAAAGACTAGACGCACAATATTCTATCAAGACAAGAACCAATGCTTATATCTATCCTTTGCGTAAATATGCTCATCTCTTTACAGCATCCATCGAAGCTTGAGCTTGTGCCTTACAGGTCCTTTGGCTTCTCCTATTTTATTCCTTTTTCCTTTCTCTCTCTCAAGGTTGTGCTTTCCTTTGTTTGGTGGCAAAGTTCTTCTAACAGTTATATGCCAATATACTGATGGACAATGTACCTATTTTCCTTTCCAAGAAGAGTGTCACAAGACACAAGTTATAAGATGAGATAGATGGCTAAACAAAAGAATTATCAAAAAATGCATCACGTGACCAAATTTTATGCTCTGACTCATGAAGTTCTTTCTTTTTTATGTATATACTATATTAGAAGGTCCTTTTGGCTTTTCCTCTTATTCTTTCCTTCCATTTTCTTTTTCTTTTTCTTTTTCTTATTCTTATCCTCTGATTTTTTTTTTTTTTTTTTCGCTTTTTCTTTTCTTTTATTCTTAAGCATTGTGCTTTTCTTTGTTTGGTGGCAAAGTTCTAACAATTTTATATATACATCGACAAAATATCACTACATAATTGCTTTTGATCATGTTGGGTGCCCGTGTGGGGTTCTTTAGCCCTTCCAGATCATTATAAAAGCAGATAAGAAGAATATTAGTAGTACCTCTCTATGTCTGTTTGGATAGAGATATTTAAAAAGATGGAATTATATTTTAAATTTTAGTTTAAATATTAGAATAGAATTAAATAATTATAAACACAAAATTTTAAGTTTTGAAATTTAACAAATGAAAATCTTTCACAAATATAAATTTGTATTGATGAGTGAGTGAGTACAATTTTTTATGCTTACATTCTATTACAATAGAATAATCCTCTTCTTTGATTTCTTGGGAAAAGTCTTCATATCGAGAATTGTGTCAATACAATCTTGATTCGAACATAAAATGTCATCTACCTTGTTTGAAAGATGGATTGAAAGATCTTTTAACAGAACTGCAATTAACATCTAGCTATTTGCTTGTTAAAGACTTCACATTCTTTGTGTTATTTGTGCATTCTTTGAATGTTATTTGTCTTCAAAAATTTGTAATAAAAGTTCTTTT
Source organism: Castanopsis chinensis (assembly GCA_032878915.1). Classification (NCBI taxonomy): domain Eukaryota; kingdom Viridiplantae; phylum Streptophyta; class Magnoliopsida; order Fagales; family Fagaceae; genus Castanopsis; species Castanopsis chinensis. The sequence goes on from JAVQMG010000089.1 coordinate 8,445,616, forward strand.
GGGTTTTAGAGGTTTGAATCTTTTGAACTTCACTAATTTGGAGTCTTTTGAAGTTTCTAAGGCCTTGGACCTTGGTTCCAGTAGAACTCTAAGACCTTGAAGGGTGATTTGAGTGAATGTACTTTTTAAGGCTCTTTAAAGGCTTTGGAGCTTGATCTGAAAGAGTTTTAAAGTTTGAAATTCTTGAAGATTTTGGAGTTTGATTCCAATAGAATTTTAAGGCTTGGAGAGATGAATGTTCTTCATATATTTTTTTGTGACCGGTGACATGTCAAAATTTGTAGTATCTTTAGTAGCACTCTTTTTTTTCTTTGACAATAATTTTTACTTGTTGACTAATATTTGAGACTCAATCAATACTCACATATAAGGAGGTATACTTATTGTTAAAATTTGGGTGTCTTCTTCCACTTAGGGCTTTAGGCAATGGCCTAACTTGCTTAGTAATTGGGTTGGCTTGCTTTTAGTCACATAACTTCTTTAATGTGGCTTATCACACACACACACACACACACACACACACACATATATATATATAGAGAGAGAGAGAGAGTATGTGTGTGTGTGTTAAAGCTAAGAGGAACTTCAATTATATTTCAATTTAGAATCTAATTTTGCGTTAAGTGTACCATCTAAATTTTTAAATTTTTGTGCTTGCATTTATACATAACACAGAAGTCAAAAAGACCACAATGATGTAGTCTCATTCACCTAAGTAAGAATATCTCACCTACACACTTTTATGGTAGACTCAATACAAAAAAAAAAAGTAAAACGCGACTATAGCTCATAAAAACGTGGCTATAGGACAATTTGGCAGCTATAGGACCTACTCTTGGGGCTATAGCCCTTTTGTTTTTTTTTTTAATGAATTTGGCTATAGCCGCGTTTTAAAAACACGGCTATAGTTTTTTTCATTTTTCTTTTTTTACCCAAGCCAGATGGCTTGGTCTTGCTCCTTTGTTATTCAGTAGCCTTTTACTTACTATTGCTAATTAGTAAGTATTATAAGCTAAAAAAATGATCACATAATAACATGATTCTTGGCTACATTTAACAAAGAAAACTAATGTAAAAAAATGAATGCATAAATGCTGTTTCACTATGACTTATTATTGTCATATATATGGTATCTTATTATTACTCCATAAGTATTAACAGAGATGATGACAACATTTTTGCACAGGCATGCTTTCTAAACTCAATATCCACATAAAACCAAAGTCATTTTCATTGGTTGAACAACTGCAGGTCTTAACGGTTTTCCACAACCGCAAAATGACCAATTAGTTCTATCACACAAAAGAGATACTTACTGCTTCAATTAAGTGGTAGTGAGGTATTTGAGGTAAAAGATGGTGTATGACATGGGTTCCAATATCATGGTGGATATTATTAATCAGTCCATAGTCCCGATCAAGAGTTGTAAGACCACCCCTAAGATAACTCCATTCCTGTTCCAACATAGTGGAGGAAACTTTAACATCTAAAAGGAAAAATGCCATACCACAAACTTCAAACCAAAAAATAATATATATCCTTGGCTTCTCTTTTTTATTTGCTATTATGTCTTAAGAATTAGGTTAAATTGCATAACTTAAACTATTTTTTCAAAATTTCCCCCATAATTTAAAATGTTTCAAAAAGGTCCTTATCGTGACAGTCATCTAGTGTATGGAAAGTGCATACTTAGCAAAGGGAACTCATGAAACCAAGGTTACTTTGATAACATGGAGGACAAGGCATGAATTCCGTTTCCTAAGCCAGCATTTTTCATTCATTAGATGATAATAAGGACCTTCTTGAAACAAATTTGAATGTATGATTTTTGAAACAATGTCAAAGGTTGAGGATCAAATATGCAATTTAACCAAAGAATTATCTATGTGGACTAACATCGACCTTGTGACAAATCTAGGCATATCTCTATCTTATCTTTTCATATTTCCGTACTTCAATATAGGAAGAAAAAAAATGGACACAAATGAAGTGACAAACAACTTTAAAAACCATACCTTTCCACGATACCATGGTAATTTTTCTTCATGACCATGATGATGCAGGTAAGTGACTAAATCCAGCCACATAATAAAAACCTAAGAATGCAGCAAAGTCAGGTTTTAACACTCAACCATTGGAGAAGAAAAACTCATTATCTATTTCTATAGCATAGACCTATATGGATATCGAAGAAACAGGATTTACCCAATAGGGAACGCCATAGAGTTTAAGTAATTGCATAGGACCCATTACAAAGCCTAACCCCACAAGGAGGGCAGCCATTGCTGTCCAACATACAGTGGAAGTGATCACATCTTTCCTCTCACTGGGAACAAACAAGTCACTGCTTGGGTCAAACTGTGAACTGGTCTTCCCAGGACTTCTACTCCACTGCAAGGAAAAGATTTATCTAAATTCAGCAAGTAATGTCTAAGACTCTATGGTCAAACCTAACCAAGTCACCACACACTTACAAGGTAGAAGGGGTATGCAAGCATTGGAAAAGGCACAGTGAATTGCAAAGTCTTCGTAACCACGTCCAAACTCTTGTAAATTCTTTCAGACAACTGAAGTCAGGTAGTAATAATTTTTCCTAATAGCAAAAAACAAATTTTCGGCAAAACTAGTGAATTAAATTCTAAATAATGTGAGCTTCATTTCTTGAACACTTCCATCAGCTTCCAACCTAATGACAACTTCATCAAGAAATTCCACTAAGACTTGGTAACCAACAAATGCTTGAAAATATGCAAAGCCTTTAGAGAAGAAACCAAAAAAAAAAAAAAATTAATTTTTTTTTAATAAAATGAATGTGCAAATGGTTCCATATAGTGAATCACACCCAAAAGTAAAAAGCCCCTGAATATCCTTTCAAAAAAACTCAAGAAATGAGAATAATCGCATATCAACCATCAACAAAGAAAATGGTCTCTCAAGATTTCCTTGGCCAATGAAATTATTAATGGATAGAAACTATAGCAACAGAGCAGACAAAATGCTGCCTAACCATAAAAATTAAAAATTGCAGACATTGATAGTTAGAACATATGAGTACACTTCAAATTTGATTAGATGAACTGTGAATCTACTTTAATAACCACACCATTGGGGAAATTTCCATGCATACCGAAATTTTGGATTAGGCAGTACAACTTTACAAGAAAAATATCCTTCTGGCAGAGCAACTCCTCTCTGTTCAAGATACGATTCAAGAATTGAAGCTTTTTTTTAGTCTCTGCCACCTGAAATATGAAAAGTTCTTTACAGTTGTAAGAACATGTGGTGGTCAAGCACGCAACAAGTTGCGCCCTTCTACCTGATTCTCATTATCTACAAAAGAAAAAGAACCAAACTAACCTAGAAAATCATAAAGAAGAAAATTTTCAAAAAGAAAAAAAAATACTTCTTTATAAAGGCATTTCTGACAGACTAATATAAATGTAGTAGAGAATGTATAGATTGGGTCTAGGCCCTAAACTTTCAAATTTGCATAATGTAAAACTCAGAGAGCTTGAACTATCTACAATCTCATAATCTAATTAAAATTTCCAACTTTACACATTAAAAATAAAAACGAAGTTGAACACCTTGATTCCACATCCACTGCATGGCTATCGAAAAAATATCCTCTTTGTAAGCCAAACGCTAAATCTATGCTACCCATATTAGGAGTCATTATATATGATTTATTAAGTTTTATAAGGCCTTTAATTTACTAGTTAAATTGAGATTCCTAGCCCTAACAAGAAAAATAAAAGCCAATGGATATACATAAAAATATGCTTCATTGATTAAAAAAAAGTACCAAATTGATTAATGTGATTACAAGTGGTGCCGCAATCGGTAATGGGGCATTGTTGAAGGCATGTGCACCTAGATGGTTCCCCATTGTTTAATTTGGAGGGAGAGAAATAGTCGATGCTAAGGAGAGATCTATATCAGATTTGAAACTATTTTTCTTTAGAACTTTAATGGATTGGTTGGCTGCATCGCGAAACCAATCATCTTTATCTTTTTTTGATTTCTTTAGATTCTTGTAATTTTTGTTCTTGATTGTTTCATCCTTTACTAGGGTGTTCCCCCTTTTTTCTTGACATCAATAAACTTATTACTTATCAAAAAAAAATACTTCTTTATAAAGGCATTTCTGACAGACTAATATAAATGTAGTAGAGAATGTATAGATTGGGTCTAGGCCCTAAACTTTCAAATTTGCATAATGTAAAACTCAGAGAGCTTGAACTATCTACAATCTCACATTAAAAATAAAAACGAAGTTGAACACCTTGATTCCACATCCACTGCATGGCTATCGAAAAAATATCCTCTTTGTAAGCCAAACGCTAAATCTATGCTACCCATATTAGGAGTCTTTATTAAGTTTTATAAGGCCTTTAATTTACTAGTTAAATTGAGATTCCTAGCCCTAACAAGAAAAATAAAAGCCAATGGATATACATAAAAATATGCTTCATTGATTAAAAAAAAGTACCAAATTGATTAATGTGATTACAAGTGGTTTGCATTGTTGAAGGCATGTGCACCTAGAATATTCTTTTTTCATTTTCTTCTTCTTTTGCACACTACTAATGTCTAGACATCGCTGAACAGAAACAAACTTGTCTCTTTTCCTTCTTTTTTACAATATCAATTCAAGCCCTTCTCCATACATGTCAGAACCATGAACCTAAAGCTTTCCATAACCTTAAGCCACCAAATAACCCATCAAAGCAAGCCTTAGACAAACATAATACCTTTTCTACTAAAAGAATGATCTCGAACTCACGTTTTTAAAGCTTAAAACATAAGCTTTAGTATTCTGCTACTTGCTGCACAAAGTTGCAGGATCAAACAGATCTCTCACTACGTTGGGCCTAATTTTGGTGCACCAATGCAGTGTCATTCTCAATGGTATCCCTAAAAGAATTAGTTGCCTGTACATCACATGTATGCCACCTTGATGCAGTAAAAGAATATAATATATATATATATATATATATATATTATATTCCACCTTTGGCCCCACATGCAAGATAGAGATGACTCAGCAGCTAACATGCTTATCATACTGATTTCTAAGCACATTTTTACTTTGTGGCATTTGCAACTAAGATAAATTAGAAGGCAAGTAAATAGCAATAAGCATCTCCAAAAAGTAAATCAAAGCCAAATCTCAGGCCAGTTCAAACCAAACCAACAAACACAAAATATTATATCAAATCGCAAATAATACACAATCTATAAAGCTTAAATAAGTACAAAATCTTTCTAGGAAAGAACCTCATTAAAATGAATTTCATATGGAAAAAGTGCAATAAAAAATTTTAAGTTTTTCCAGATTGGAACAAAAAAAAAAAATGTACCTTTCTTTAGAAAGTTTATAGAAGTAGGAAATATGACCCCATAATGTCTTCTCAAATGTCTCCCAAGTTTGATCTACATCTTCAAAATATTCTCTGGTTCATGGAAACACACACCTTACGAATTTTGCAACTCTTCTCCCATGATAATTGGACTGCTTGTTCCCAATCCCCAATCAAGAATAGCAGACTATCATGTTCCTCAAAATGGAGCCTTTTTTAGTAGAACCTAAACTCAAAACCTTTTCCCTTCCAGTTGAGAGAAAGAATAGACCTCCAATCATCTGATGGGCTCTTAGATGTTTTAGGAGTAGAGGCAACTGAACAGGCATGAAGAATTAGAAATATGAAGAGTCATTCAGTTCAGAAGGGGAAGAGCCTAAAGAAAGAGTGTGTGCGTGTGCATAGGAAAATTACTCATTAAGTATAAAAAAAATTCTTTAAAAAAATTAATTCATTTATAATAAAAAAAACTAAAAAAGAAAAAGGAATAATAATAAGCTATTATGTGCATAGGAAAATAATATATATTTAGTTACTTAATGACAATATAAAGATCACCAGGTTGATTCCCATCAGGATCTGGTCCACCACTTCTACTGACCTTTATGGTCTCATTTATCCATCAAATGATGACACACTATACCAATGTGAATGCCAAAAAAAAAAAAAAAGGAATGGTAAATTGCAATAAGCTTTCTCGAAGTTTGCTTATTTTTATAAACTATGTTCCATCTCTTGAGATTTTTATTTATATAACAAATAGTCCCTTTTAATCATTTATTTTTTGCATAACCCTTTTAATCATTTATTATGTCCATTACAAAATCGAGTAAAAAACACATACTGATAAAATTAAAAATGAACTCAAAATTATGCTTTCTAATCAATTTATTTATTTTTGATATGATACAAAAACTTGAAAAATGAGAATAGTAATTCTGATGGGTGAAGAATCAAACAAGAGGGTTCCTGACATTTCCTCTAGCCTAAAGGAGTTTAGTACCCAAGAAAAGGTTTTAATAATTAATTTCCAAGAAGAAAATTAACATATACACAGATTGAAAGTAGGAAATAAAAAAAATATATATATATAAACAATGAAGGACACAGAAGTTATTGAAATGGGGAAAGAGGGATCAACTTGTCCGAGGGAGTGAAGAAAATCCAAAGGAGGCTATCTGTAAAACCCAAACGACTTTATCGCCCTCGCCGACCTTCTATTCACATTGGAGACGAGAGGTTTGGAAGTGGAGGGTTGAATGGAGAGCTTCTTTCCGATTAGAGATCTGACCAAATTGTTATGAGGGTTGAGACGCCATGGAAGAGTGACAAAAGATGAAGAAGAAGAAGAAGAAGAAATCGGAAGTGAGTCACTGCGGTGGCGTTGTTGATCGGATTTTAGCGGTGAATTTGGGTCTGTTGGTGCTCTTTGTCGTTGTCTCATTAGGGTGAGGCGTTTTGATGAAATAAAGGGTCCGACATTCTTTTCGTGGTTGTATTTATACTTTGCCTAAAGCCGTGTTTTTAAAACGTGGCTTCAGCTTTGCCTATAGCTGCAGCTTATAATAGGCAATAGTGGCCATAGGCTAAATTTATAGTCGCGTTTAGAAAACGTGGCTATAGGTAAGTTAAAGCCGCATTTTTCAAACACAGCCATAAGTGGTTTAAAAATAAAAAAGAAAAAAAAAATTGCACTTTACCCACTTGTAATTTAGCCCGTTTTAACAGTGCTTACCTGTGGTTTAAAAATTATCCCTTAACCCCCCTAAGGTGGCCTCTGTTACCCACCTTTCTCATTTCACCGTTAAAAATAAGAGTAAATATGTCTTTTTCATTATATTTTAGAGAGGTACTACATCCACAATAATTTTACAATATTTTCACAACAAATCATAGGTGGTTAGTTGTTATTGGTTCAAATTTGAACTTAACACTCAGATTACTTTTTTGCCCTAACAACAACAACCAATAACAATTTGTCATTTAAGATTTTTTGTAAAAATATTGTGAAAATGTTGTGGACATATCACTTCTTCTCTATATTTTATGTCTCCTCTTTTCTCTCCTTCTTCTTCATATAAAACATAAAAGAAAACCAATACACCTACAGTCACAAACAAAGCCACAAATCCATGTGAACATACACCCACAGATTCGCTAGCCTTCCACTGCTAAAAACATGCTAAGCAGTTCTAAGCAGTGCTGGAATCTGTTAAGATTCCAGAAATGCAAATTGAAATACACACAAGAGCAACAGAATGAAAATGCAGAAGGCCAAAGAATAACAATAGAATGAAAATGCAATCCCATTAATTTCCCACAAGAGCAAATTGAAAATACATGCATTACAAAGCTACAATTAAGGACAAGTAACACTGCTCAAAACACAAAATCACATGTATGATTGAAAAGAGAACAAAAAATAAAATTAAATAAAATTAAAACACCACAAGTGAACCCCAATACCCCATTACATCACAATCAGGCCCAAACAAAAGATACATTAAACAAAAGAAAGATCAAGCCATCAAGGTATTGAAAGAAATACTAATTTACAACAACAACAAAACATAATTCCTCATTACAGTGCAAGATAAGATAACATATTTAATTGTAATGGAGTTGTCAACAAAGCAGTCGAGTCCAAGAAGAAAACAAGAAATATGAACCAAACAAAGCTCTAAATATCACGAAAATATCTCTCTTTCCTTCATTTCTCTTTCTCTTCTTTTGGATCCAAATATCAAATTCACAAATTGAGAGAGTATTTGAATATGATTTGATGTTGATGAAGATGAGCGAGTACGAATTCGAGGGCGACGATGAGGACAGAGTGACGGAGTGGGACGTTGGGCTACCGAGCGTGTTGATACTGCCAGAGCTAGCTTCGACATTCAGTATTTCGCCGGAACCCTACAGGACCATTGTGGAAGTGAACCGCGCGTCGCAAACAATGTTCTCGACTATCCGTGGGGTCAACCATTCTACGGCGAAAGGGTCGCTGTTCGAAACGACGGATCCGAGTCCTGACCCGAACCAGGACCCGATGGTTCTGGAGGTGGACGAGAACGAGATTATCGATCGAGATGGGTTCGAGTCGAATCTGAACAGATCAAAAAATAAAGACGACAAGTGTTGCATGGAAATAGAAGTTGAGGAAGCCGATTCAGCATTCCGTAGCAACGAGAATGATGACGAGTCGATGGCGGCGGCGAGGACGGTAAAACGACCACGTTTGGTTTGGACCCCACAGCTACACAAATGATTCGTGGACGCGGTGGGCCACCTAGGGATCAAAAACACAGTTCCGAAAACAATCATGGAGTTGATGAACATTGAAGGCTTGACTCACGAGAACGTCGCTAGTCATCTCCAAAAATATCGCCTCTACCTTAAGCAACAGCAAGGCGGCGGCGGCAGCGGCGGTGGAGGAGGAGGTGGGTTCTCTCTTTGCTTGCAATCATTTTGTTTTTTTTTTTTGGTGTGGTGAACACAGGTTGATAAAATTAGGAATTTACTCTTGTTTGGTTGGTGAGAAAATTTATAAGAAAGGAAAACCCAAGTTTCAATACACCTTGTTGCTTGCAAGTGTTCAGATTTCACTTTGGTAATCTAAGTGAAGAGAGAAAGGGATTATGGGTTTGGGGATTTTTAAGAATTCTAGGGTAGAGAGAGGGAGAGAGCTTCCTTTTAGGGTTCTAATTGGGTTCTAATTTTGGCTTATATAGTAAATGAGATTTTCTAACGGAAAGGGTAGAGGTAGGTAACGGGGGTCTAATGGAGGCCATCTCAGGTGGAAAGTGATAACTTTTAAACCACGAGTAGGCACTGTTAAAATGGGTCATATCACAGGTGGGTAAAGTGCAATTTCCCAAAAAAAAAAAAGATTTGGCTGGTCCTATAGCCGCATTTTCCAAACGCAGCAATAGGACCTAACCATAAACACCTATAAATGCGCCTACAGACATATCCTATAGCCATGTTTTAAACACACAGCTATTGGTGAATACTTTAAGCCGCGTTTACTAAAAACACGACTATAGCTCGCTTGTAGCCACATTTTAGCAAACGCGGCTATAGCGTGCGTGTTTTGTAGATGTGTTTCACTTTCTAAAAGACATAAGGCATCTAATATCTATAAACAATTCGTAATAAGGCAAAGAGAGAGATCTAGCTATCTGTGTGATAAACAAATAATAATAATAATATTGAGAGTAGGTAGAGAGACAAATGTGGGAATCAATAATCTGTTTAACATTTAGCAGCAACCGTAAGTAACAACATTGGGAAAGTCCTTTAGAAAAAAGGGCACTATCATTCTTCCCCATCTCTTTCAAGTTCAATGTTTTTTTTTCCCTTACCCACTCTAAACTTTGTTTTAATACATCAAGACCCTATTGATTTCTTGATTAAAACATATTTTACAACCAAATAACAAAGCTCAAATTACTATATTACATCTCATAGAAGCCAGGAACAATAATACAATACACAAACCTTTTCTTCACTCACACCATTGACCATTAATCACCCATAATATGTGCACAATCAAGAAGTGGATCCAACCCAAAAACAAATTTCTCCCTTTAGGACCCCCATAATATATAAACCCTAAGTGTAGCATCTTAGTTGTTCTTCTCCCTAAAGTTAAAGAGTCCACATTTGGTAAGGATATGGTGTAAAACTTATATTTTACATCATTCAATAAAACACTACAAAAAACTAGTCCTATAATAGCATTTTTTTTAGTGGCGATTGTAAAAAACGTTGCTATAGGCATACCTATAGTGGCATTCAGGGAGTCCTATAGTGACATTTTAAAACAATGGGTCTATAGTAGTGTTTCCAATAGCAGCGTTTTTAAAGCGCCACTATGGGCACTTTTTATTTCTTTTCTTTTTTTTTTTTGTTGGACCTTTTTTAATAAGGGCTAAAGGGAAAAAAGACCTATAGTAGCGTTTGAGAAATGCCACTATTGGAGGGCCTATGGCGTTTGTCAAACGCCACTATAGGTCCTTCCTCAGTTTATAATTATTATTTTTTTTTGGATGGGCTTTTTAGTAAGGATCAAAGGAAAAAAGACCTATAATGGCATTTGACAAACACTACTATAAGCCCTCCTATGCCTATAGTGGCGTTTGTCAAACGCCGCTATAGGTTCTTAAAGATATACATTCCTAATCCACAAAACAAAACTATGGCTTATTCCAAACTATTCCTTAAAAAAAAAAAAAAATAAAATAAAAAAATAAAAAGCAAATCCGAATTGATTTAGCGGTTCAGCAAATTAAGAATGGCATATTTTAGGAATATGCCTAGAATATTCTATGGCATATTCCAGAATATTCGAATAATATATATATATATATATATATATATATATGTAAATGTATATATTATTATTATTATATATTTATATTTAAATGAAAGATGCTACGTCCACAACATTTTCACAACAAATCATAAGTGGTTAATTGTTATTAGTTCAAACTTGAACTTAACACTAAGATTACTTTTTTGTCTCAACAATAACAACCAGTAACAACTTACTATTTAAGATTTGTAGCAAAAATATTGTGAACATATCATTTCTCTATGTAAATATATATATACATATATATGAGAGGTACTACGTTCACAATATTTTTACAACATTTTCACAACAAATCATAAGTGGTGATAGATGCTACGTCCACAACATTTGTACAATATTTTCACAATAAATCATAAGTGGTTAGTTGTTATTGGTTCAAATTTGAACTTAACCCTAAGATTACTTTTTTGTTCCAACAATAATAATAAGTAACAACCTGTCACTTATGATTTGTTGTGAAAATATTGTGAATATATATATATATATATATATATATATCAGAACTAAACAAAAAAATTGGAAATTCAACAAAACCCACCTAACCCCACTCACCTTATCAATCCCTTGTCTCCACGTAGCTTCTTCAAACTTCATTTTTCTTTTTCTTTTTTTCTTTTATTCTTTTTTTTTTCTTTCTTCCTTTTTCTCCCTTATCTCCACTCCTCCATCTTTCTCCTTTTCTGTTTCTTTTTTTTTCCCCTTTCTTTCACTACACGCATGGATTTATTCTTTTCTCTTTCTCTCCTATTTGATTTTATTTCTCCTATTTTATTTGTGGTAGTGTTAATGTTAGTGGGTTTTGGATTTGAAGATAGTGTTGCAACTAGTTAATTTTGTTCAAATTTGTAAATGGTGCTACTATTATGGGATTTGTGATTGAAGAAAGAGTGCTATTGTGTTTGATGTCATTGGTTGTATAATTGCAAGTAAGTATTTTTTTTAAAAATAAATTTTAATGATTGTTTTGGTCTATTCCTTTTTTGATAATAGTTTTGGTCTATTTTTTGTTTGCTGTCAACTTTGCTTCGTGGGTCTTTGAGATTTTTTATTAATTTTTGTGAATTCTTTGGCTTTTTATTATTGATAGGTTTAGATATCTCAAGTATGATAATATCTTTGTTAATAGAACCAAGAAAGTAATGAAAAATTCAAAATCTATTTGATGATTTCTTTTTGCAGATTGGTCTATGGCGGTTGAATGTGTTGGGTTGGAGTTGCTATTTTTTTTTTTTTTTTTAATTTTTGGATGTGAGCATGTTGAATTTTAATTTTTTTTTTAATTTTGAATTTTTTTTAGGTGGGTTTGTGTTTCATTTTGAATTTGTTGGGCTAGCTATAGTGTTTGTATTTTGTTTTTTTTTTTTTTTTGTCTCTCTTAATTTAATTAAAATTGTAGTTTTAATTTAATTACAATTTTAATTCAATTAAAAAAAAATTTGATTACCAAAAATTAATTTTTGGTAATCAAATTTTTTATTGGTTTTTTGGCTATAGTGGCATTCTCAAACACTGCTATAGCCTTTTTTTAAAATAAAAAAATTGAAACGCCACTATAGGGCAGATCTATAGTGGCGTTTGGCGGTTTCGAGAAACGCCACTATAGGGCTATAGTCGCAGTACAATAGTGGCACTTACAAACTCCACTATAGCAAACGCCACTATAGCCCAAATGGGCCTATAGTGGCATATTTTGGACTTGTAGTGGTGTTTCACAAATGCCACTATACACCTATTACATTTAATAATATCTCAATAAACTCTTAATTTGGTTGACTTTTCATATGACTATTAGAATTGATTGTGTGTGATTGTACATATTCTTTAATATGTGATAAAATGATGTGATATGTTGGGAGTAGAGGGTATAAAACTTGAATTTTACATCACATCCTTTTATATATAAATATATATATATATATATATATATATATTTATAACCAAAACTTCTGAAACTCTCACAATTTCCACGTCAGCACAATGTTTAAATAAAATTATTTTTGTTTAGTCCAAACTTAACAATGAGCGAAACTCTATCTCTTTAACAAATTTAACTTAAACTCATCATTATCATCTTTTTAAACAAATTTATTTTTGTTTAATTCAAACTTAACAATAAGTGAAACTCTATCTCTCTAACAAATCCAACTTAAACTCAACCTCAAACGTTGATAATTTATCTCCAAATTTGCGAGGTTAATCATGAATACTATAAAAGCAATGCAAACCCCAATATTTCTTTTTTATTTTTTTATAGCCGAGTAGAGGTATGAGCTCTTCTTATGTTTTTTTCTTATATTTTTTGGTCTTTAAGAAATTTTAATGTCTGAATTTTTGAGTTATTTTTTTACAATATTTGAAATTGTCTGAAAAAATTTTTGTAAGCCATTGCACGTTCAAGAAATGACTTTTCTATAAAATTGTTACACAAATTGAAGTCATACAAGAACAAATCATGCACTAGTGTAGTTACTTAATTAATTTAAGATTTTATAAAATTATTTTAATTTACTTCACACATAGGTAGGTTCCTAAGCATAGCACGGGTTAGCGAATAGTATAATTTAATCTCAAAGTTAAATTAATATGCCTTACAATTTTTCTTTAATTGAACAATTACAAAAGAGCAAGACTGAGGTACAGTGCTTGGGTGTTGTTCCTTACGTTTTTCTCTTAAAATTCTGCCATGTGACTTTTTTTTTCATGAATGAAAGTGTATTTCTTAAGTTAAGTAGCCACTAACAAAATCTTAAGAGAGAAACTTAAGGAACAGCGCCTAAAGTATTGTACATAAGTTTTGTCCATTACAAAATGTTGTAGAGAGGGAAAATTTTCGGCCTATCATAAGCTGACACGTCATACCACAAAGTCTACAAAGTATGGCTAATTACAAAGCATCATATACTGCTACTGAAAATTTGCCAAATTCCATTAAGGTAAAAACATGAAAAGCATGCAAAATACTAATCACATGAAGGCGCGTGTAAGCGATGATGCAAGCGAATCCGGCTGTGTAAGCGATGACTCAGGCAATCCGGCTGTGTAAGCGATGACACAAGCAGACCAGTCAAGCTGTGACATGTGTCACCAATCAGACTCTGCCACGTGTCGCTCACCTACCACCAAACTCCTATAAATAGAAGCCTTCCTAAGGCATTTAGGAGAGGAAGGAGGAAGAGATCTGAAGACATCTAGAGGAGGACACCAACCCATCTAGAGCACAAACAACAACAAAGGAGTATTGAAGCTCTGCTGGAATCAAGCCCTAAAGCCTCCAAGAACTTTAAGAACTTCAAGAACTTCAACCTTCGAATACGAAGAACATTCGAAGCCAAATCATCCAAATCATCCTCCTAGATCTTAAAAGTCACTGGAATCAAGCTCAAAAGTCTCCAGAAACCTCATAAACCACAAATCAACGAAGCTCTACGGATTCAAGCCTCCAAAGCCCCGAAGAACTTCCAACACAAACCTTCAAATACAAAGAACATTTGAAGAGGAATCATCCAAATCATCCTCCTAAATCTCGAAGGTCACTAGAATCAAGCTTAAAAGCCTCCAGAAACCTCATAAATCATAAATCAGCGAAGCTCTACGGATTCCAGCCTCTAAAACCCCGAAGAACTTCCACCACAAACCTTCGAATACGAAGAACATTCGAAACTAAATCATTCTCCTAAATCTCAAAGGTCACTGGAATCAAGCTCAATAGCCTCCAGAAACCTCATAAACCACAAATCAGTGAAGCTCTATGGATTCAAGCCTCCAAAGCCCCGAAGAACTTCCACCATAAACCTTCGAATACGAAGAACATTTGAAGCTAAATTATCCAAATCATATTTCTAGATCTCAAAACTCACTGGAATCAAGCTCAAAAGCCTCCAGAAACCTCATAAACCACAAATCAGTGAAGCTCTACGGATTCAAGCCTCCAAAGCCCCGAAGAACTTCCACCACAAATCTTCAAAAACGAAGAACGCACGAAGAACACACGAAGAACACGAAGAACGTGAAGAACAAAGAATTTCTAATAAGCTCATAGCCAGAGATTCATTGTAATTCTGTTTCAACAATCTTCGATCCATTCTTCAGCCAAATTGAAGGATATTTTGTGTTCAAATCAAAATCACATCACAAATCTTTTAAGGAGATTGAATCAGAGGATCACTCTTTGTAATTACAGAGAATTGTACCACACATTCATCAATACAAATTCGTATTTGCGGAACTATTTTACTCGTTTGATTTATTTCGAACCGAGAAATTTAGTCGTCCACAAATGTGTCCATGCTTTGGCATACTGGTCTATTACAACATTGATGATAGCTTTTTATTTTAGGAACATACGCAGTGGTGACACTTGCTTTGGGAGATTTTGAAGCCATTATTGGCATACGCAGTGAGTGCCTCTCACTAGCAGATCTTATAGTTAAAATAATTTATAGGTAGCACTTCCAAGTACATACATTCTATATGTAGCTTAAGGGTCCGTTTGGGAGTTCATAAGAGAAGGGAATGGAATGGAATGGAATGGAATGTAAGTAAGAGAAAGGAATGGAATAGAATGGAATTAAGTAACTTTTATTAGATGTTTTAGGCTCCGTTTGGGAGGAGGGAATGGAATGGAAAGGAAAAAAAAGGAATATTTTTAGAATATTCTTCCCTCCCCTTGTTTGGGAGTTTTAACGGAGGGAATGGAAGATCTATTCCCTTGTTTGGGAGTTTAAGTAGGAGGGAATAGAATGATTAGGAGGGAATGCTCATTCCTCCCTTTTCCCTTAAAACCTTAAATTTTTGTTCTTCTCAAAATTGGGAGGAATGAGAGGGAATGAATAAGTTTAATGAAATTTTTGTTAAAATCCCTATAATACCCCTTTAATATCAGCCATTTTTTTCCCATTCAGCCATAAAAAAAAATATAGCTTTCTTTCTTGCACGATATTGCCTGTGCTTTACAAAGTAAAGCAGCTGCTGCTAGTCTTTTTTTTTCTTTGGTTTGTTGCAATTTTCGGTTATTGCTCAAACCGTATGTTTCTATCTTTTTCTTTTTTTCTTTTCGGTTGTTTGCTAGTCTTTTTTTTTTTTTTTTTTATGAATTGTTTGCTAGTCTGTGTTTTACAAAGCAAGTGGCATTTCCTCTTTGCTTCTTCTGTTAATTGAACCATCCAATTGATTAATATCTCAAAGGCTTCGCCACGTGTATGGTTAAGAGAAAATGTAAACAAAAGCAAGTGTACAAGTTTAGACAAAAGACAGGTGTGTGGTTAAGAAAAAAACAAGAGTAAAAATAAATTTTAAAATGAGAAGAAAGTAAAATGAAAAGTATTCTAATTAAAGTAGTAGTAGTTCAAAATTGCTTTATTGAGTTGGAGTAGATTATTTTTAATATAAATTTTTTTATGCCACTTTGTGACATTCACTTTATACCACTTTGTCTGCTACTATTAAAATATTTAACATATTAGACCTTAGAAAAAGTATTTGAATCTAGTGTTATTGTGGGACGTCTGCAAGACAACAGTGGTGAGAGAATCATTATTAGTTGCATTGGGCACTTTGATGAATCGATGAATTGTTGGGCCAATTTTTCCTATAATATTTACGTCTTGTCTACAACAGGGCTACAGTGCTTGGGACTAGTACTTTGCTTATTTTTATCATGGTAATGCATTACATGAAATTATTGTGGGATAGTGTTACAATTTATCTCTCAAAGACATTAATGTACGTGTACTTTGAGAGATAATGTTATAATTTAACACTTTGAATCCCAAACAAAATTAATGTTTATAGTTTAACAGTTTTAGTTTTAGATTAGTTGTAACACATTCATAATTAGTTAGACTAATAACATAACTATTTTTTTAGAACATGTGCCCATAATTTTCTAAGTTGGACTAATAACATAACTATTTTTATACTTAGATGGATTTAAATGATGAGATACTGAAGACCATAATTTTTTAGCTACAATAAAATTTTCTTTTTTCCTAAAACAAATTGGGAGATGGAGATGTATTAAATTATCAAATCCATTGTAAAGCACACCAACCAAAAAAGATCCAATCTAAAACTAGCATCCCCTAAAAAAAATTTGCAAATTGAAATAAAGAAATTGTGCTATTGTCAATTTTTCATGCCATTATCTTCATCTGCTAAATTATTGATTAGCATGATGCAATCTATTCACCTTGACAAAACCATATTGTAATTCAATAATCTAACATAGACCCAATTGTGGCTAACTAGTTTCACATCATCCACCAAATACTAAACATTTCAAAGCAATTATAAGTTCTCATTGATTATTTTTTATGTTCTTTAAAATGAGGGGTATAATAGTAATGTTATTATAAAATGATTCCATTCCATTCATTCCAATGTCACTTCCAAATGGTGTTACTTATTTTCCATTCCATTCCATTCCTTTATTTTATAACATCCAAACAAAATTTTTAAATTCCATTCCATTCCATTCCATTCCTTTCCCTACTAAATCATTTCCATTCCATTCCCTTAATGATCATTCCATTTCATTCCTTTATAAACTCCCAAACGGGCCCTTATATTAATTGTTCTAATTTTAGTCCAAATTAAATATAATAATGTCTTGTAACACTATTGATTGAGGATATGCTTTTTCATGGAATTGCATACATATAATTCAATCACAGGACAAAGTATTAATTAATTACTAAACTTTGGATTTAATTAATATTAATATTAATTTATTTAATTGAATTAATTGGCTAAACTTAAGGGCCAAGGAATGTTTGAAATAGTATAAATAGCCCTTTCTTCTATCAAAGTAGTGAAAGATTCATTATACTATGAAATATAACCCTTTTCAATGTAAGAGAAGACGTCCACTTAGGCAAAGCTAGCTTGCAAAGCAACCAAGGCAAGAGCGTGAAGTTGCTTTTCCCTAACCCAAGGTTCCGGCTAGGAGTCATTCTTTGAGTCTGAGGCATGATGTTGAGAATAATTGAGCGTAAGCACCATTCAAATACTTCAGGGCACAATATTTTGATCCAAAATGTAGCCTTCATCCAAGATGGCTCAGTCAAGTACATGTCTCCACTGCAGGTGCTATCCAAAATTGCCTTAGCACACTCTTTTGTTGTCTCAATTGGCATCCAGTTAACTTGATCCTAACCAAGCATCACATTAAGAAAATGAAAAAAAGACCCTTCTTAGTTTAAAGAAAATAAGAATAGAAGTGTACATACTACATAATAGATAAGTTGGGAAGTAGAAATTACAAATAGTAGAGGTCATTACAAGTTTTTATAGGGTACAAAAAGGTTAGCACAATAGTTGTTAGGCCTAGGTGCTCAATTTGAGGTGACACTTTTTATCCATACTCAATAACCCACCCATACTCAAACTACTCATATACATATCTAGTGCCCAGTGGGCCTCCAAACAACAATGACAAATTAAGTGTTTCAAACGGGGAAATTCATGATTCAAATCATTTTTTCCCATTGGTATCTACTGATTTAAAAGAAAAGAATAGACATATGTCAAAATTGAGTTGTGTACTTTGTCTATTTAAAGAGGTACAATTCTAAAGCATAAGATTTTCTAGCTAGCACATCCACATGGTAGTTGGAAGTTTTTTATAAGTTCCAACAAGCCTTGGTTCTATTGGTACTGACTCACAATAAAGGAAAGCTTTTTTTTCCCCTCCCCCGCAATTAGCCTTATCCAAAACAAGTTGTTATTGAGGAAAACTTGTTTCTTAGGGAAAGTTTGCCATACTATTACCTAACTTGTTTCCTAGGGAACCTTTTCCATACCATTACAATTTTTAAAAGATTTCAAACCCTCTTGGTCTGGGTTAAACATCTCAATGCCTCTAATATAAGTGCAACACACATTGGTAGGGTAAAGGATGAGCTAAGTTTGATAATTCACATTTCTAAAGCCTACCTCTGGTAAAAGTTCTTGTGTCATTTCTGATTCAATCAATCCCGGAGTCACAATTGTAATTCCAATATCCTGTCCAAATTCAGTCCTCAATGTCTCAAAAAAGGATACCTGGGCTGCTTTGCTTGCCTGAAACCATCACAGATTTACAAGCAATTGATGAGAAAGAAAATGTGAGAGTAACACATATAGGGAGGTTTCTTACATTGTAGAAGCTCGATCCCGGAGTAGAAAGCCATTGTCCAGCTGAAGCAATTACAACAATCTTCCCTTTGCTTTTTCTCAAGTGTGGAACTGCATAATGGGTGCTATGCACTGATCCCCAGAAATTTATATCCTAAAAATTATAAAGTTGGAGGTAGTTAATGGGTGCAAACAATATGCTGTTTTGCTAATCTATCATATGAGAGAAATTTTAAACTCTACGTTTTGTTGCCAAGATTTTGTGTTTTTGGATGTGAATAGCCAGTGAGATTTGAATTGAACCCCAATGCCGATTTCATTTTGATAAACATGTTAGCACTAGTCACTTGACCTATAAATGCAATAATAATTTACCTTATGGTATATTTTGAAGTTACCTCAAGGGACATTATCTAAGAAGCAATAGCTGCAACTTTGTTTTAAATTCGAATTACAATTACTATCACAAGCTAGTTACAAAAGTAGGACAAGAATGCAATCAAGCATGCTGGTTTTATTACCATAACTGAAGCAATATCAGAGAAATGGGTGAAATCTTCAAACAAGCGCAATTGTAATAATACTCCAGCGTTGTTCACCAGATGATCCACTGTTCAAAAAATCCCACCAACCATAACACGAGTTACAATTTTTCCCCCCACAAAAGCCATAGAAAAATCGTAGTATATTACACAATTTTCTTTATTAATAAGTTACACACAGAGTTGGTAGGTCCTAAACTTAGATCTTATCATCTACGTTACTTTTACAAGGAAAGCACATGTCATTTGAGTTAAAAAAAAACTATTGTTGAAAACATATGGGTAAAAACTCTTTCACAGAGTACTGTATTGTGTTAAACACACTGAAAAAAACACCACCCAAAACATTTATATCACATACTTACAACGCCCAAAGTGGTTCACTGTCTCATTAACAAACCGCTCACATTCTTCAACCTTGGAGACATCTGCACGTACCACAACAACCTCTGGGGATCCTAGCTTGCGGGCTTTATCGGCGACTGCCTGAAGACGGTCCTCCCTTCTTGCAACAAGGGCTAAACGAGCACCTCTCTTGGCATACTCATAAGCAACATGCTTCATAGTTCAAACTCCCAAAGTTAACATGTCATATAATTAATACTCTTAAGTATGAAGGAACTAGATATCTCAATCTGTATATTAATATGGAAAATAAATGTGAGAATGAATGTAATTGTTGCTACATCAATTGCGTAATATACCATCTTAACAACTATGAAGGATTAAAGCTTGGTGTTTATACTTTATGTACTAATTCTCATCAATATATATACATAAAAGCAGAGACCTCATGCGAGAGAGTATGAGGCTCTGCCATGTAGTGCACTCTATGAAGGGAATTGAAATACTCTTGAGCCACATTGGAGATAAGAATAAATTTAAGAATAAGGACTCTTTATTTCTTTTGGTTCAATGCTTCAAGACTAATGTTTATTACATTTTTTATTCAATGTTTTAAGAGTACTATTTGTTTCATTTAGTTCAATTTTTTAAGACTTTTCTTCTTTCTCACACACAAAAAACTCTATACATTTTCATTCAACCTTGATACAATTTACCTTCAACCTTTCAACAACACCTACATAACTCCAACATTGCAGTACTATTTGATCCTAACCCATATGAGTAGGCTTTGGTTTTTATTTAGTGACGGTAACTTATGGTTCTGATATTATAGTTGGACATTACGGATTTTGTGAAGGTTGTGATTCGCTTTGAGTCTTTGGATGTTTGGGATTTTGGTTTGGGAAAGTCATAAATGTAAATTGCTTTAGAAGTAAAGAAAAAGAAAAAGAAAAGTTCTAATTGATTATTGATGAAGTTAGCTATTTTTTTTAATTCTGTGTTTGATCTCATAATTTGTAGGTTTTTTACTCCTATTTTGTGTAATATGAGCCATAGTGATAAAAAATAAAAATCGATGATGATTTCAAAGAATTTTTGGTTTTTTTTTTTTTTAAAGGATACAGAATCACTACTAAAAACAATTAAATTTTGATAAAATCTTATTTTATGATTTAAATTCTTATCTAAAGATTTCAAAATCATTTAATCAGTTTAAAAAATAAATTCTATTTTTAACGGTAAATATTATAATTTGTTATAGTCTTATAGTGTTATACAATTTTTAAAAAATATAATATGAATTAAGAAAATCAAGTTTTCAAGTATTTAACAATATTGTGGGCAAACATAAATATTATATAATAAAAAAGGTATTATATGTAGGCCTTAATATATATAAAAATGATTTTAAATAAAATCGTAAAGCAGTCCACGCATCGCGCGGGACATCATCTAGTTTGATTAATTGAAAGGAAATAGAAGTTTTATTAATTTTTAAAGAGTTTAAAAAGTTAAAAAAAAAATTTAAAAAGTTTGAAAAGTAAAAAATTTAAAGAAAGAAAAAAAATATTATTCACTTAAAGAGTCAAAAATATATGGAAAAAAATAATCTCCAAGGTTGGGGAAAAAAGTGGATAAAAATAGGAAGGATTAGAAAACCCTTTCCCTTTGGCTTTTGCCACCATCTATAATGATAAATGAGGGGGGTTGATACAAACCTCGCCAATTCCTGAAGATGCTCCAGTGATAAGTACGACTTTGCCAGACACATTTTCACGGTATATGAATCTTTTTAAGGACCAAAGAAACTTGAGAATAAGAAATGGTGGCATGAAGAAGAGTGACACAATGAGAGTTAAGGGAAGGAGTACAGTGTTCAAGAACTTGTGAAGCAAAGCCATAGTTTTTTTTGCTACAACTACAATAAACAATGAGAAAGAGAGGTACTATGAAGTCCAAAGAATTGTAAAGAAATAGGATTCAATCAGACAACGTGCATTAATTCTCATAATGACAGGCACGGGTGGAACTACCATAGTACCCTTATGATAAGCTACATGTGAGAATAGACATAATTTTGTTTGGCATCCGCATCCGCATCAGTTTTAGTTTTTAACTTTTATATTTTATTTACAGTTTTTTAAAACCTTTTTTTTTTCCCACTTTTTCTAACTTTTTACCCTTTTTTTTTCATTTTTTTTTAGTTTAAATATGCTTTAACACACTTAGAGATTTTGAAAAAAACAACTATAACCAAAAACAACGACTATATGCAAAAGGCTTGAGTTACAATTTAAGCCTTAGAAAAATTAAACCTGTCCCCCCGGTCTCCAAACTCTTGGCCCATTTAACCAAAAAAATGGCCTAACAACACACAAATGGCAAACCAACCCAAATAAAAACGCAGATCAGCCCAAACAATAACCAAAAATTTAAGAAAAAAGTTCGGCCTTTGATGAGAAAAAATTAAAACTACTAATCCCGTGATTCACAAAATACATAGTTCAGAAGAAAAAAACCCAAATACCACCGGTTGAAGAGTGAGGGTCGAAGAGAATCTGCAGTTCGGCCTCCAAGAGCTGCCATGCATCGCCAGTCGCCACCACTACTTGCAGCCAAATATACTCACTGAAACCTCGCCAGCCGCCGTGACACCGTCCCTGCACACCCCTCCTCTTCACCAAATCTGCATAACAGTAATTAGTAAAGTTAAAGAAAAAATAGGGGTAATGAATTTGGTATCTAACTTTTACATCATATTTTAATTTGGTTCATAATTTTTCAATTGTGTTAGTATGGTCCTTAATCTTTCAGTATCATGTTAATTTAATCCATGCCATTATCTTTTGGATGGAAATCACCGAAGTAATAAATGTTTAAAATAAAAAAAAAAATAGTTTGTTACCTCATCAACAAAAACTAATTTTTTTAACCCCTTACCACGTCAACAGTTTTCATCCAATACATAACATCAAGGATTAAATTGACACGACATTGAAAGGATAGAGGCCAAATTGACACAATTGAAAGGTTAGAGACCAAATTGAAATATAGTGTAAAAATTGAACCAAATACATAGTTTACCCAAAAAAACAAATAATGGTACAATTAGTAAAAATATTTGGTTGAGTTGCGGAGGGAAATACATTACAAATTGGTTGTGGGGTAATAGTTGGTGTGGGGCAGTGAGTGCATGAGAGTGAGTGTTGTTAAATAATTAAACATATAGTCTAGTTAATGTATGTTCTTAGAGTATACATTAACAATCCATTTTAGGTAAAAAAAAAATTCAAGAATTGAAAAAATTGTTAAAAAGTTTGAAATTTTTTCTAAAATGGTTTATTAACATATACCCTTAGGATAAACGTTAATAAAACCCTTAAACAAAAACAAAAACAAATATTATTGTATAAAATGTCTCAAAAACTTAACAAAATAAAATTGTTAGAGATGCCCGGTGCTTTAAGTAGCTAATTTGATAATAAATAAATTTATAAATCGAAAATTAATAAATTATTTTACAAAAAGAATAAATTATTAATTTCTTATGCATATTGTCCACATTCTTGTATTCATCTTTATTTAGTAATAATAATTAGTCCTTTCTGTGAGATTCAATCGTAGATTATTTCTGTGATTTAAAAGTACTTTATGCCCTTAACTCATAGCTCTAGTTTCGTCTCTGGTTGCATCTTGTATAAGATACAATGACGTAGCTAGCTTTGGACTAAGGGGGTCAATGGGCCCCCAAATTTTTTTTAAAAAAAAATATTATTATATATATGTGTACTAATTTTAGCAATTTTATTCTCTAAAACTACATTTTTTCCCTTAGACAATATCATTAATTCTTTTAAGAGTAATGCTATACTCACAAATTTTTTTACAACATTTTTATAAACTGTTTTGGTAGCAAATTCTTATTAGTTTGCATACAAACTCACCACTCACATCATTTTTTTATTTACTAGTAACCACTTATTACATCAATAATTTATAAAAAAAAGTTTGTAGCGCTAGTATTTTCCTCATTTTAGTGACAATAAAAAAATCTATAGATCTAGAATCTAAAACAAAATATACAAGACCAAAAAAAATTTCTCAAAAACAAAAATTACCAATAGTAAAACTCTAAAAAAAAAATTAAGCTCAATTAACCAATTTTTATTTAAAATAAACAACCCTATCATTTAAAAATTTTAAACAAAAATAATTTTGTTCTTACCAACACAAAAAAAAAAAAAAAAAAATCATCAGCAGCTAAATTGTAGCAGAGTCAAAAGTTGAAACCACTGCACACAGCCAACAGTAAAGTCGCCCCTCAACTCAAAACTCTGGCTCCGTTCTGATAAGATATGGAAGAAACGGTTTGTCTCTTATGTTTTTTTTTTTTTACTTGCAAAGGTAAACATAGTCATCCTAACAATAACTAATAACTTTCTACAGTTGCCAGGAAAAAAAAGAAAAGAAAAAGAAGAGTATTCACGTTCGCTTGCCATGCATATGGAAAATTAGAAAGCATCTAATTTTTTGGATACGTCGGCCTGGTAAAGAGTGATGGTTTGACATCTTGTTGGTCTCTGAAAATGCACTGGGAGGGGAAAAAAAAGTCGTAGATCATTTCAAACAATGCATACAAAAATTCATGTTTATTTTAGCATAAAATTCTACTTTTTTTTATCCATTCATGTTCTTCATCATTAGAATACTTAAAGAAATATCTGATGATAAAAACCTATCATCAGGAGCAGACGTCATAGATTGAAACTTTCTTTAAAATAAAAAAAAATACTTAAAGAAGTATTAAAAAATTAAATGGAAAATGAATGGTATCTGTGTAATTTATATGGTACTGGTAGCAAATATGAAAATTTACACAATTATACATTGCTTGATGTGGGATATTTATAGACAAAACTGAATAAATTATACACATTTTTCTATTATACACCCACAAATATATTTGCTCTTAATAGAGTTTAAAACTTGTTTATCAAAATTTGACACCCTTCAAACAATTTGTTTAAAAGTACTTTCTCCTCTATTTGTAGTAAGAGTGATG
Organism: Castanopsis chinensis; assembly: GCA_032878915.1. NCBI lineage: Eukaryota > Viridiplantae > Streptophyta > Magnoliopsida > Fagales > Fagaceae > Castanopsis > Castanopsis chinensis. Next base: position 8,470,417 of record JAVQMG010000089.1, read on the forward strand.
GTAGGGATGCTATAGACTTTACTATACAAACATCACAAATTCACATCTCACAAATCACAAAAATATAATTCAAAAATTAATTTTTTATTGTGTGTTGATGTGGCACTAATCATATTTTTGTCACATTAGTTTGTAAGTTTTTTGTAGTAGCTAGTGTTAGTGTTTTTCTTGTAATAAATATGAGTTATAAATTGAACTAATTGGATTCAAGTATAATAATAATAATAATAATAATAATAATAATAATAATAATAATAATAATAATAATAATAATAATAATAATTAACATGGGTTTTCTAAGGGAGGTTGTTGAAATGTGTGGATGAGAGAATTTTTTTTTTAAATTATGTTTGATGTGTCATGTTTTTTACGATAAGATTATTTCTCCGTCAAGTGTCGTCCATATGGATAAAGATCAGAAGAGAATTAGAGGATTCTTAAATAAAAGGAAGCATACCCCAAAAGTGGCTCAACGTGGATGATTTTGTTGAATTAAAGTGAAAAATAAAATTGATATTGAGATGTAGAAGCATGAGAGAAAAAGAACGCAAAGATTACATGGTTTAACTTAACAACCTATTTTCACTAGATAAAATCTTTAGGGACTACATCTTACTATGTGTATTGTATGTTACAAACCCCCAAGTAGGGTATTTAAAAAGACTATAGGAGTTAGCGTTAGCCTTACATGGATTTACAATATATTTGGATCGCTTAGACCATTACATTAGCACATAATATACCCATATACTTAACAGGTTTAATACTTTATTAATTCCATTTGAAATCAGCACAAACAAAAACATGGAGATTTGAATTATGTTACAAATAATATTTTTCAGTTTTCACAATAGTTTATTTGACACGATTTTATTTATTTTTATTTATGCATTCTTATCACCAACATTATTTTATTATTTACCATTAAAAACTCTTTATCTTTATAATTTTGAAACATTTTGTTAAAAAAATTTATTTGTGTAGAGTTACTTGAGACATTTTCACTTCAATTCATCTTCTTGATGCAAAAGTATATTATGTTTCGGATGTATACATCCTCCTTCTTCCACTAGATGCGACACAATTTGGAGATACTCTTATGTCCTGTCACATATTTCAAGAGGCAACCCACAACTTTCATCCAAAAAAAGGAAGAAAAAAGAAAAAAGAAAAAGAAAAGAGTAATGCTATGTCTGCAATGTTTTTCATAAAATATTCATTAACAAATTGTAGATGATAATGTATTATTAATTTTTATTTAGGTTAATTATTAATGTAACTTTTTTATTACCAAAAGAGAAGGAACCCTCTCAAAAAAAAAAAAAAAAAGAAAAAAAAAGAAGGTAATTCTCAGCAACTCAACTGAAGCAATAATTTCTACCTAAAAAATGCAGTAATTATCTTTCATTTCCTATTCATTGTTACTATAAGCCTGTCTGGTAGCAGCATTTAAGTATTGTTATTCAGTTTTCGATGTTGTAGAAATATGTGTTTGAGTGTTATAAAAATATGCGTCAGAAATGTTATTATTGTTTAAACACTGAAAACCATTATTTAAAAGTAGGTACAAAATAGCATCTAGATTTCACATATTTATTGCATAGCCTCCAAAAGACAGTGCCTGCTATACTAATTTAATTTGAAAAGATATAGAACTGAACTACATACGTGGCATATTTTTCTTCACAATACAACTATAAAGTAAGTAGTTAACCAGTCATGATCATATAGTTCAACATTTATGTTAAAATTTAAGAGATATAGGGGGTGTTTGGTTGCTATTTTCAAATAACAATTTTCAGCTTTTGAACAACATTTCATGCATTTTTACTCATTTTTTCACCCACACGTATTTCTACAAAAATTTTCGAACAACAATTTTCAGTTTTTAAACACATATACCAAACGGGCCCATAATTGCTCAAGCAAACTTTTGTGACTTTTTTGGGGCTAAATATATAGACTAATGTGGTTGTAAGATCGCCCTGATCTGATCACGCATGTGAATATGCAATAAATAAGACACTCCGGTCCTAGAGTTTTACATAAAAAAATTCTCAATTTTTTTTCCACAACTGTTAATATTTATTTTTGGCGAAAACAGCATTTTAATCTTCACATTTTGGTAGCAGTCAATTTTATCTCTATTATTTTCAACTTATAATCAATTTATTTTCTACCGTTAACTCACTAACGGAAAACGCCTACATGACTAATGGTATGCATTATTAGTATGCTTAATGCTGATATGGTTACTTATATAATAATAAAAAAATACTAATTAATGTAAAACGATACCACATCAATATTTTAATTTAAAAAATTAAAAACAAAATAAAAAATGTAAACAAAAAAAAAAAAAATTCCTCCTATGGAACTGCTAAAACCGAAGCCACTCATTACTAAAAGAATATCATCAAACATTCATAATCATGCATAAAAAAATATCAACGCACATTCAAACTCTCATACCATGTATTCAAATCCCTGCATTTTTGTTTGTCTTCCATCACAATAGTACTACATACTCACACCATCATTGTCAATGAAGCCCAAGCAAAGAAGGACCAAATCGGACAGTTGCTTTCAATCATCAACAGCGGCACCATTGATGGCAACGAATATACCATGGCCAGTCACTCTCATCCCTCGCCGTTCACCGCCATGAGACACCATTGAGATGGTCTCCTCGCTCTATCTCTACTTTGCTTGGACTACCCACTTGGTTTTTCCTTTGATCTGTGATGGCGTGAGGGTTTGGGTTGTTTGATAATTCAAGATTTTGACATGTCAGCATTAGGCATGCTAATAGTGCACATCGATGTAAGAATTTCGCATTAATGAGTTAACTGTAAGAACCAAATTGATTGTAAGTTGACAATAACAGGGACTAAATTGACTACTATCAAAATATATGGACTAAATTGATTGTAACTCTAAAATGTAGGGACCAAAATTGTTTTTCTCCTATATTTTTTATTATTATAAAGTTTCAACTTATAACGTCTGCTTCTAATAATTGTGCTCTTTAACATTAGACCAAGACACCTATTGATTTTTGGTATAAGCGAAAATTGAACCTCAGATCCCTTATTCAACCAATATAGTAAATTGTGATTGGAGTAATATTATTTTTATACATGTCAGTGATGTACTTTTATTATCATAAATCAAAATATGTATTTACCTAGCAAAAAAAAAAAAATCAAAATATGTATTTCGGTAGTTGTAAAAATTGTTATATATTTATACTTGAATCATTTGGCAGAATTTTGTTGAGATGAAAGTTTATCATCACTTTATGATATGTGTAAATTTTCTAAAGAGAACAACAAGAAGAGAGAGAGAGAGAGAGAGGGATTATTTGGTATTGGAGTTGCCAAACTGAGAGTAAAAGGTTGAAACTATTGAAAGATTTAATTAAAAATAATCCTAAACCCTAATAAAAAATTTACAAACCATCCTAAACCCTAAACCATAGTAAAATAAAATTAAAAAGCCACCCTAAATCCTAAACCCTAAACCTTAATAAAAAAAAAATCTACAAACCATCCTAAACCCTAATAAAAATCTACAAACCATATAAGTAATTAGTGCACTTCGTATAGATATATACTTAACACATGAAAATGAATTTATCTCATTTAATACATAAAAATTAATTAATACACTAACATAAATGCAAAATTTTTATTTTGATGGATTGATTTTTTTTTTTTTTGAAATAGTTTCAACCTACGGCGTCCACTCCTGATAAATAAAAAGAATTCTCATTCATTATCGATGAATGTACGACTTAGTAGAACCTTAAACCACTATTATTAAGTTTCTTGCTTTTATAGAAACTAGACTATAAGGGTTTGAGTGATAATCTAGTAGTAATGTGGTATCTTTTGTAATGTTATATCACTCAATATAGGTTAGGTTAAGCAATATTATACCACTCAATATTTTTTTAATTGGATTTGAATTTTGAAAAAATCATTGTTGGATTTACATTATCTTTGTATATTCTTCATGCATGTAAAATCTCAAGATAATCAAATATCAATAGAAATGTGTCATCAATCAATTGTTAAAATTCAAGTTTTTGTAATTTAAAATAATGCATAAAAGATAAACTTACGAATCAAATGATAAATAATATACGATTGGAATGAAATTTGGCATGTATGTTAAGAACATATAGAATTTATAATCCAATGGTGAAAATTTTAAAATAGTTGTTAGTATTGTACGATATGCATTATGTATTGTGCACAAAAAAGTTTTGTATTGTAAGTGTTCATGAATTATACAATACATATGTACATATCTTATAAATCGTATTGTATCAGTGAATCATACGTATTGTGCAATACATAAACATAGGGGCTTAAAATGAGTTTTTTGTTCAAATTTGTGGTTTTATTTAATTTAAACAACTTATTAGACTTTTTTTTAACATAAAATTATTGGGACGCTTAATTGAGTCCAATAAAATAACATATCCATGGGTTTTTCTTGCTAGTATTCTCTTTCTTCTACAAAATTTGGACTACATGTACACTTGACACTTTACTTTAATATTTACAAATTTGTTTTGTATGCTATGAATAACGTATTAAATGAAAATATAACAATTTTTTATTAATTTTTGTTATTATTGTTATAAGTCTAAGAAGTTATAATGCCAAGAAGAAATATAGAGAAAAAATTATTAGAATAAAAGAATAAGAAAAGATACAGTAAGTGCTAATGATAATGAAGAAAATGTCCATGAAAAAAATAATTTTACAAGATGATGACTATGATGATAATATTGACTTAGATGAAGTTGATTAGATAAGATGATGAAGATAAATTATTATGAATAATGCTAAAGATACAAACTATTTTACAAAATTTTTTACAAATTGTTGATATGATGAGTAATTATTGGTAAATGAAAATGTGATATTAATGGTGGGGCTACATGAAAACCAATAAAAGGTTTGTTACATCAACATTTTGTAAAAATATTATAAAATAGTTTGTGGCTGTAGCAATACTTAATTATTATTTTAGCTCATATATCATGTATTATTACTTTTGAGTTTAATCAATTTGAATGTGTATGTTATAAACATATATTAATTTGACTTATTTAGATAGCATTTGTCTAATATTATTACATAAGTAATGATTAAATTGGTCATTAGTTGAGTATATTCCAAGTTTATAATGAAAATCTATAATCTTTTATAATTTTATTTAATGTTTGTGTATCTTATGATATACAATACGACATGATATAATAGACAATACTGAAAAAAAAAAAAAAAAAATTGATTCATGATACGAATCATGTGTTGACAATTACGTGTACAACATAGTTGCCAATTCTAATCCATTGTCCATTGGAATGAAATATTTTGGTGTCAGTCTATACCGACCTACTATTTCAAGGTTACCACTAATATTATATAACACAAATACATAAACCTAATAGATTTTCATGACATTTTGTTATACCATATTAAATTTTCAATTCATGATCAAATAATGTATAATCTTAATATCATTGTTACATAACATGTCATGAGTAAAGTGAATAAAAAAAATAAGTTTTTAATGAAAAAAAAAGTGAGTAAAGTGGCCGAAAACAAAAGCAAATGCGTTTATCCAAAAAAAAAAAAAAGAGAAAAGCAAAACTTTGTTTACATATTGACTAAATTCATCATATCAGTTGAAATTTAGCAAAATGAATTGGAATAGAATTGGCAATCACTTAATAATTTTCTCATTATTGTTTTTAAAAATATATGCACCATAACACTCAACCTACAAAAAGTCCTATACCATTACACGTCACTTATATATATAGTCTTTATAAAGACTCCAAGGACCTAGCTACCTAACAAAAGAAAGAGGATTCAATTAATGTACTCTGGGATGTACTACGATTGGGTTTGGATAGAACTGAAACTCACTTTCAGTTGTGTCTGCGTTGGATTCCGTGTACTGTTCACAAAACTCATAAATACTTTTTTCAACAAAATTTTCATTAAAATTGAGTCACATGGCTCTATTTATAGATATAAAAATTATTTTACTACAGTATTTTCAGTTTTTAATTTTTATTAATAAATGGCACTATTCACACATGATGTTGTAAATGTGAAAATGTGGCTTGAATTAAGCCTATTCCGCTGGCTACAAGCCTACAACCTAATATTTGTTCCATGGGGGCGATATTATAATAAAGTGCAGTTTCGGAATTTAAATAAAATTTGCGGCCTATTTTGTCAAATCTGGCACCTATATATACATATTGTTTCCGCTAGATTGCATTGTGAATGGTGAATATTGGGACAAATTTAGACCCTAGATTTATTTTAAAGCGGAATTAATCAACTTTAACCAATTATTTACTATGAATTTAGATTGATTTCAAGATTAATTACCACAGTGTAACATAAACTATATAGTAAAGGATTTCTTTTAAATGATATTTTTTTGGTAATGATATAGGTGATTTGGTTTTTTATTTTTTATTTTTTATTTTTTTTGGATTAGGTAATTTAGGCTGGGATGGGTGTTGTTGTTGTATTGTGTTTGGACTTTGGAGGGACCACGGGCCCAATGGTTGGGTCAAGTGATTAATTTGATTTGGGTTATTTGGACCAATTCAGATGTTATTGGGTTCTTGGGACCAATCAAAAAAATTTGAGACGGTTAAATATTTTAGGCCAAGACTCTAAAATATGAAAATTTCTATATACTATTTTAGAGGCTCTAGGTCTACCCCATCACCATATGCGCAGTTGAATGTATGACATAGATAAGTGGATGTGGATTATTAATGTTGGTTCGAAGTACTCTAAAGACGTGAATTCTTAATCTATATACTTGTAAGCTTATGTCTAGTGTGTTCTAATTAGTTTGGATGCTCAATTGGTAGAACTTTTTGTTGTGGAATAAGAGATCTGGATTTATATTATGCCTATATTAAAAATAAATTCATTAGTACCTTTATAAAAAATAATTATCATTAAGCAAGTGGCATAGATTTTAAATTCTATTGTATCTATTAAAATAAAAAAAGAAAAGAAAAAAGCTGGTCTCTTCCTCTCATCCCTTGCATCATGGAATATGTCCTCCTTCCATCAAACGAATTTGGGGTTAGGATATTTGATTTCTAAATAGTAAGACAAAGTTTATCTTGATAGTCTTTTAGATCCATTTTGTTTTATGTTTTCTCTTCAAATGTTTTTTTTTTTTTAAATCATAAGTTGTACAATAATTAAAGCCAAATTCATGTAGGTAAAGTGACATTTTTCGAACTACATGTAAACAGTGTAAAACTGGCCCAAATTGTAGGTGATTAAAGTGTAATATATAAATAATTTAAACATATACCTATTCGTTCTGCCACCACCATTAGAGGCTGGACAAAATTTGCGCAAGACAAAGCGGGGTATCACTGGAAATTTTTTTCATCCCTATGCATTGCTAAGAAGTGAGGACTTTGTTTCTTATGTGAAGAAGCTATCTTTGCCAGCATGGTATTCCTTTGAGTTGGACTTCAATCAAGCATCTCATTCACTACTTAGTCTCAATTAATGACTTCAAAAAAAAAAAAAAAAACACATCTTATTTTATTTTATATTTGCTAATAAAAAAAATACATATTACTAAATTTAAAAGATTTTGAAAAAGTGAAAATATATTAATCCATAGCTTTGCTACAATGAAGAGAGAGAGAGAGAGAGAGATTAAGAATTTGTGAAGCAAATCATAGCTTTAGTCTAATATTTGTTTCTTGCTGGAAATATTATAGTATGGACAAAGTTTTCTTCTAAATTGCTTTGGAGGAATCATTTCTAATCAATTAAGTGACAATTTATAAGATTATTTATATGTATTAAAGTGCCGTTTTGAAATTCAATGATGAAATAAAATTTGCGGCCTACTTTGTCAAATCTAGCATCCATATATACATATTTTTTCGGCTTGATTTCTTAGTGAATGGTGAGTATTGGGCCTAATTTAGGCCCCTAGATTTTTTTTTTAAAGATTAAAATACAATTCAAGTCACTAAGTATTGCCACATCATTTAAAAAATGTCACTTCATTGTTTCATTAGCCACGTAAGCAAAATGCTAATGAAAGTTAACATAATGATCAATAGTATTCATTTTTTAAATTTCAAGGACCAATAGTGTTCATTTGAAATTTCAAGGACCAAAAACACTTACTACGTAAACCTCAAGGGCCAATAATGTATTTTCGTCTTTATTTTAAAGCGGAATTAATCAACTTTAACAGATTATTTTTTATGAATTTAGATTGATTTTAAGATTAATTACCATATAGTATAACATACACTATATGGAGTACAATGAAAAGCTAAGTGAATAACACAACACACCCTCAAAAAAAAAAAAAAAAAAGTAAATAACACAACATATGGTGACATAGAAAAACTGATGGAAAAATTACTGTGTGAGCTTAGTTAACAACCTCCAAGACCATGAATTCTTCTACGAGTGATGTTCAAATTATGTAGTTAAATGATTAAATCCATCATTTCCTAAGAACTTAATTAAACATGAATTTTGTTCAACAATATTTTTGATAGGCTGAGAATTGGTCTCAATGGATAAAGTTTAATGAATCTTGATCGGTCAAGCTACTTGGTGTCCAACGTGCATCAAGATTACATAACTAGCAGTTCTCCTTGAGTTGAATCTTGGTCTTGTCTTGGAATTAAAATAGACTTCAAGCACACTTCAAGATGCACTAAGAATTTCCAATATTAATACATTTGTTCATGGTTTGCCAACCTAATACTATGGACTCAACTTACTTGATTAACTTATTTCTTTTCCATATATAATAAAAACTAGTACACTACAACTAAAATTTATAACCTGTTCACAAATATATGCTACAATAATAAACAAATAAAAGTTATTGCATAAATTATACTATTTTAGTTAATAAGATAGAATAATTTCTGTTTATGAACTTATAAATTATATATAATTTTACTACAAATCAAAATATTTATATTATCATGAAGTTATAAATAATGATTTAATCTCTTATGACTTTGCAATTACAACAATCTTCCCTTTGCTTTTTCTTAAGTGTGGAACTGCATAATGGGTGCTATATACTGAACCCCAGAAATTTATGTCCTTAAAAACATAAATTTAGAGTCAGTTAGGGCGAGTATACAACCTAAAACTTAGACAAAATAGAGTTTAAAAATTTGAATTCTAAGGTTTGCAATTTTGTTGCAAAGTTTTTGAATATTCGGGTGTGAATAGCCTGAAGGATTTGAATTGAACCACAATACCTATTTCAGTTTGACAAACATGTAAATATTGGGATACGATTCTCTAAATTTTTCTTAAAATATGGAGAGAGTTTATTTTACTATTAAGGTTTTTTGTTTTTTAGATCTAAAGGTTAATTGCAAAGATTCCTAACACAGTTAACAGTAGGCCTAGACATGCATTAATTTTCAATATTTTGGTGTTTCTGTATGGTTAACAATTGACATTATCTAAAACACAATAGCTATCACTATTCATTCTTAAATTCTAATAACAATCATTGTTAAGAAAGTAGGATAGAGATTCAATCATGCATGCTGATTTTATTACCATAACTGAAGCAATATCAGAGAATTGCGTGAACTCTTTAAACAAGCGTACTTGTACTACCCCAGCATTGTTCACCAAATGATCCACTGTTCCAAAAACCACACAAACAATAACACTTAAGTTACAATTTTTATTTATTTTTTCACAAAAAGCAGTAGAAAATGAAAACATATCGCACAATATTATTTATTGATAAGTTAAATATATACACATGCACTCAATAAGTCTTGAATTCAGGATCTAATCCTTTACCTTACTTTTACAAGGAAAGAATGTGTCTTTTAAGTTAAGACATTGTGAAAACAAAAATAAGACACTTACACCATCCAAAATAGTTCACTATCTCATCAACAAACTGCTTACATTCTTCAACCTTGGAAACATCTGCACGAACTACAACAACCTCTGGTGACCCTAGCTTATGGGCTCTATCTGCCACTGCTTGAAGATGATCTTCTCTTCTAGCAACAAGGGCTAAACGAGCTCCTCTCTTTGCATACTCATAAGCAACATACTTCAAACCCACAAAATTAATGTCACATTACTATCAATCTATATATTAATAAAGGCACAACTAGAAAATTTTCACTAGGGCCAAGTCTATGTAGTGCTACGAGAATTGTTTATATTAATTATTTGTAAAACCGTTCATAGTCAAGTGACAAGACACTAGAAATGTGCTAAATTAATAAATTGATGGTTTGTTTTGTTTTTTTTAACAGTGATATCTAGATCTCTTCGGGTATTTGACTATTCTCTTGGCTGTATGCAGTTTTCTCTTCCCACACACACTAGTTTATTATAGAGAGGAATACTTTAAGGGTGGCACCAAGACATTGACAAAATGTTTCAAATCCAGAATCTCATGAGGTCTTAGAAACTACTAATTATAATGAAATAAATTGTTTATTAGAACTTTTATTTTTTTGTTCTACGTAGTTGTATGGATGACATAGATAAGCAGATGTGGATATGAATGTTAAAAGGTAAAAATATAGTAAAAGAGTTTGAAAAGTTAAAAAAAAAAATTATAAGTGTGGCGACCCAAATTCAGCGACTGGGCCTGAAAAGTGTTTGGGCTCACAATCTATTTGTATTGTGGGTTTTTGCGTTTCCTACAATCGGGTGACTCTATGCTCGGCAGCCCAAGTGCCCTAATTCTCCTGCTTCCCTTTTCTCCCCAATTTTCCCAGCCCTCTTCCATTGATCTCCCCTTCACTATTTATAGTTACAGCTTGCGGGATTGCTATGATCATTTTCTAGTTCAATGGATGGGGAGGTCCAATACCATTCCCTCTAAGTGGATGGTTAATTATGAGTGAAAGGAGAATGATGGTGGCATTGGAACTTGATTCCACCGCCGTGTCTGTTTCCCGGCAGAAGTGTTCCCAAAGCGACGGATGAATGGTCCAATACCGACAATTTTGGTTGGAGGTTAGGTGAAGGGAAGAGGACGATAGTGGCCTTGGAACCTGCACAGTTTGTAGGCCTGATGCCCGGCGGTACCCAGATATGCCGTCCATATAAACATGGATCAGGTCCTGGAGACGTGTTCACTCGGAGTGACGAGTTTTACCACTGCCAAGCATATCACGGGTGGTTTCGCTTTTGCCTTATGGACGCTCGGTGTGCGTTAGGTTGGTCCGTTAGGACCCTAAGCGGACAATCATTCTTGTGGGCCTATAGACAAATGGGCCTAGAAAGGTGATGCCCGTATAATAGCCCCCCCTTGATTCATGCACGGTACTCGGTGATGAATCAAGGTTTATGAGGCCAGGTGTCGGAGAAATTACTAGTTATCTTTCGTATGCGCGGCTAGGGTAACTGCCGAGGATTTTGTGAATAGTAGTGCCGCGACAAGCTGTCACTTCTGTAATTATGACCCGTCGGTTGGCGAACAGTCAGATGGCAACAGACTGACGGTTCATAAGCCGTGCCCACGCGTGTGGGCAGTTTACCCAAGAAAAAGCCTAGCGGGGGGGAGGGGTGGGGGTTTCTTTTTCCCGCTCCTTCCCTTATTAATTGCCCTTGCGTCTATATATTCCCCCTTTCAAGTCCTCATTTCACTTTTTGCACTTCCTCTCAACATCTTCTCTGCCGAGCATTCTTCTTGCGAAAAACACTCCTCCAGTTCCTTATTTCTTAGAGCCCCAAGTAAGTTTGCTTTACTTCTTTCTCCTCTTTTTTCACTTCCTTCCTGCATTATATTTCTAGGAATGGGTTTTTCTCATCTTCTAACCCCTGGGACGGTCTTGACCAATTTTAGAGAGACCTTTGGTATCCCTAAGGATATAGACATCGCATACTGTAATGAGGGCAACATTGCTCTCGAAAGGGCTGTAGGTCAAAACTTCATTTTCATTCTGTTGATGTCCATATTAGAGGGGGTGTTAGGTTCCCCTTAGAACCCTTCATCATAAGTACCCTAGGGTTTTACGGCCTGTGTCCCGACCAGCTTCCCCCCAACTTTTATAGGGTTGTTAGTTGTGTCAGCCGACTCAACCAGTTGTTTGGGTTGAATTTGGATCACCGCAATATTAATTTTATGTACAAATTGTGCTGGAATTTTTTGAAAGGCTACTATTTAAAGACTAGGGATACGCGAGTCCGGCTGATATCCTGCCTGCCGGATTCAAATGGGAATTCTGCCGAAGAGTTTGTCTGGGTGCGTGGCAACTGGCTCGCCAGGGAGCTACATTGCCCGCTTACGCCTCACGACATTGGTCAGTACTGAGACCTTTTATTCATTTTAGATTTATGCTTTGTTTGTGCGTTTAACTGACCGTTGTCTTTTTGGGCTTATTGCAGAATCGAAGAGGTTTTTGCCGGACACAGGAGTCATCCACGCGCGAGATCTGAACTTTGTTCTCAGGTCGAAAATTTTCGTGCATAACAACGGGCAGCTCAGGGTGTCCCACCTGATCCTCAGAGTAAGCCCCGTGTACACCACTTAGCAGGGTTTCGGCCAGGCGCTTTTGGTCGACAGCCCCCTTTTGTCATACATTGACGTCTGGCACAAGCAATTTCTCCCTCCCTTGCTCATGGTAGATGAGGCTCGAGATTTAGGCCCCCGCTACACAACTGCAGACGACATTCCACTGATCAGGGACGAGTCTGCCAAGCGCATGTCACAAAATTGAAGGAGACACGAAGCCATCGAATAGCAGGCAAACAATCCCCCAGTAGCCGAGGGAGGAGCCGCCGAACCAATAGGCGCTGCACCCGTCCAAAGAGAAAAGATGGTGAAGAAAAGGACGATGACCCTTTCTCGATTCATACCCGATGCCGGCCAGTCCACCCAGCCTCGATCCCTAGTGAGCACGAGCTAAGTCCCTCAGCCCGCTAGCGAAGCCCGAAAGAGAAAAAGGGCTGTCGAGAAGAACGTCGCAGCTCCCAGCGATGGGCTGCCAAAAACCCCGCCCCGACCGAGGGGTGGAGTGACGATCCAAGAACCGCGGGTCGTTACTCCACCTACCCAGGTTGGGGCTGACATGGTGCCATCCCCTCCTAACGAGGTTGGCTAGAGGCATACCTTCATGCTCGGTGGGGGACCATTGCCGACGACAGCCTGCGTCTGGCGATAGGACAAAGGCGATGGGGGACGGGTGGCTCAGAGCCTGGTACAAGGCCTTCTACTGCCCAAGGACGTCCATATTTATTCGGATGGAGATGACGAGTCGCTTGCTAGGCGGCTACAATGGCATACCATTGCGGTAAGGTTTTTAGCTTTTTATCATATTTGACAATGTGTAGGAATTTGCCTAACTTTAACACCTTGCTATCACTATGCTCGTAGGCAGCGCAACTGTCTTCCATCATGGACGAGCGGTTGAAGGAGTGAGCCGAGGCTACTGAGCGGGCATTAGAGGTGAGGGAGGCCGCGGAGGTTTTGGCCGAGGAAAGGGGAGAGGCTATTAATGCTGTAGAAAGGAAAGCGGTGGATGCCGAGAAGGCAATGCAGGCCGCGGAGAACAAGTTAGGGGCCCTGACAACCAAGCTGGAGGAGACGGAGCTTAAGTTGGCGAAGGTGAACAGCCTGAATCTGGCCCAGGCTGACCAAATCACCGTTCTGAAAGACACCCTTGAAGCTTCTGAGGACAAGTGGTACAATGTGGGTTTCACGGAGGCTGAAAACTCGGTGGAGCCCATTGTCCAACAAGCTCGGCAGCATGCTTTCGGCGAGGGTTGGATGGCTGCCCTTCACGCCGCAGGGGTTGCTGAGGGTTCCCCGTTGTGGGATCCCAAGCAAATTCCACATCCGGTCATTACGCAGCCCGCGCAGAGCCAAACCGGTGCCAACAATGAGGACACGCCGAGCTTGAGGGACCTCGTACGGGCGATTGATTCTTACGTAGAGATGGTGGATTTGGAAACCATAAGCAATGCCCCTGCCGGAGATGATGGTGCGCAGTATTAGACTCCCCCTACTTCTCAGCTTGCCGAAGATGGTATCGGACAACCTCTTGCCTAGACTCTCCCTTCAAACCCTGGAGTATAAGGACATAATGAAGATGAAGCTCCCCTTTTATAATTTTACTTTAGTTTGTTTTATTTTATTTTTGACAAAAGCTTAGATCGCCGGGATGTGGCGATGAGACAATTGAACTACTTCTTTGACCGTTTTAATTCATACTATTCGGTTTAAATTTTCACTGTCATAGTTTGAATGCATGCGTTTTGTTTTTCCTTTCATAACACTTTTATGTGCCTAAGTATGCTTGGGGATTGTAAAGTTCGCGTACGATCATGATAGTCCTTAGAAAATGATTACGCCTTGGGCAGGGTTAAACGCATGGGGGTAATTAGGTCACTGGAGGACTTGTTCCTTTAGAGGTTAATGGGATAACCGCACCTCAGACCGGCTTAGGTGATAACGCCTTAAGTTTTCTAGTTGTTCGGTGATAGGGTTCGAATCGAGAACAGGTTTTCGTCAATGGGATAATCAGTTGAGGTTTCCACTTGCCTGGTGATGGGGATTGAACCGAGGTCAGGTTTCCATTCTTAGAAAAAGTGATAAGGCTTCCACCTGCCTGGTGATAGGAATCGAGTCGGGGTTGGGTTTCTTTCTTTAGATAAAGTAAAAAGGATTCCACCTGCCCGGTAATAGGAATCGAGCTGAGGATGGGCTTCTGTCCTTAGAAAATAATGATAAGGTTTCCACCTGTCAGGCAATAGAAATCGAGCCGAGGACGGGCTTCTGTCCTTAGAAAATAATGATAAAGTTTCCACCTATCCGGCGATAGGAATCGAGCTGAGGATGGGCCTCTGTCCTTAGAAAATGGTGATAAGGTTTCCACCTATCCGGCAATAGGAATCGAGTCGAGGACGGGCTTTTGTCCATAAAAAATAGTGATAAGGTTTCCACCTGTCCGGCGATAAGAATCGAGCCGAGGATAGGTTTCTATCCTTAGAAAATAATGATAAGGTTTCCACCTGTCCGGCGATAGGAATCGAGCTGAGGGCAGGCTTCTGTCCTTAGAAAATAGTGATAAGGTTTCCACCTATCCGGTGATAAGAATCGAGCCGAGGACGGGTTTCTGTCCTTAGAAAATAGTGATAAGGTTTCCACCTGTCCGGTGATAAGAATCGAGCCGAGGACAGGTTTCTGTCCTTAGAAAATAGTGACTTGTTCTTCATTACCCTGTTCACACTTATTGATTAGAAAATAAAAAGAATACAGTTTCGCGTGAAAGTATGAACAGGCATTATATTGACACATGCTTATTTTAGATTACACCCCCTGAATGCGGCAGATCAGTGGTAAAACTTCTTAAAATTACAAACATTCCAAGGATGGGGCAGTGGTTTCTCATTCATATCTTCCAAATAGTAGGCTCCTATGCCAGCAATGGCTGTTACTTGGTATGGCCCCTCCCAAGATGGGGCCAATTTCTCCGCGTTACGGTCCCGAGTGTTCCCCACAACTTTTCGTAGAACCAAATCTTCGACGGCAAATTCTTTCTTCCTTACGCTCTTGTTGTATCTCTAGGCGAGCTTCTGTTGGTACTGTGCCAACTGGATCGACGCTGCTTCGCGGTGCTCTTCCAATGGATTTAGCCGGTCCAGCAATAATTTATCGTTCTCGGTTGGGGTGAATTCAGCTACTCGGGTACTGCACAGGTTTATCTCTGTTGGAATGACGGCTTCTGCTCTAAAAGCCAAGGAAAAAGGTGTTTCTCCCGTAGATCTCCTCGGAGTTTTCCGGTACGCCCAGAGGACACTTGGTAGCTCCACGGCCCACCCTCCCTTGACGCCGTCCAGCCTTCTCTTTAGCCCATTGACGATAACCTTGTTCGTAGCTTCGGCTTGGCCATTGCTTTGCGGGTATGCCGAGGTGGAGTACTGGTTTCGAATGCCAAGGTTGTTACAGAATTCACAGAAGACCTTGCTGTCGAATTGCAGCCCGTTATTTGAAATGAATGATTCTGGCGCCTCGAATCTTGTTATGATGTTCTTCCATATGGACTTTTTGACATCTACGTCCCGGATGTTTGCCAGTGCCTCTGCTTCTGTCTATTTAGTGAAATAATCCACTACACCAACACAAATCTTCGGTTCCCGGTTGCTCGGGGAAAAGGCCCAATTATGTCCAATTCCCACTGAGCGAAGGGGCCATGTACTGCTGACGGGATTCAGGTTCCCTGCAAGCTGATGGATCGTTGATGCGTGTTTTTGGCATTGTTCACATCTTCGTGCATATTCAAGGGTGTCCTTCTGCATTCGCGGCCACCAAAATCCTTGAGTCATTGCTCGATGGGCCAATGATCGTCCACCAACATGGCTGCCGTAAAGGCCCTCATGGAGCACGGTTAGAAGGCCTTCTGTCAGGCTGGGGTGTAAACATTGCAAGTATAGACCCCCAAAAGACCTTCGATGCAGCTTATGACTCGGAGATAGCCAATACCGAGAAGCATTCCACCGCACTTTGGCTGCTTCCTTTTCGTCCTCCGGGACTCGATCCTCAGCTAAAAACTCGATTATGGGATCCATCCAACACCTCTCGGTGGCCGTGGTTTGTAATACCTTCATTTTTGCCCTGATGCTTGGTTCCTTCACCAGTTCTATCCTGACAAGCCGTGGGAGTTCACTATCTATCGAGGATGCTAATGTAGCCAGGGAGTTGGCGTGGCAGTTTTGTCCTCTCGGGATTTGCTCTACCTTTGCGCTCGAGAAATGGCCTAAAGCTTGCTTTACCATCCGCAGGTATTCGGCCATTCGTGGGTCTTTGGCCTCGAAACTTCCCTGCACCTGGTTCATAATGAGCCGAGAATCCGAGTATACCTCCACCTCCCTAGCCCATAAGTCCATGACTACTCTTAACTCGGCCAATAATGCTTCGTACTCGGCTTCGTTATTAGAGGCCCTAAAGCCTAGTCTGAATGATTGTTCTAACCTTATACCTTCTGGGGTGATGACCACAATCCCAGCCCCCACTCCAGCCGTATTGGACGCACCATCCACAAATACCTTCCACGGCTTAACCTCCATCAAGCAGACAACACCCAGACTCTTTGGCGAGAATTCGACGATAAAGTCTGCGAGAACTTGTCCCTTTACTGAGTTCCTCGGGCTGTACTTGATGTCGAAAGAGCCTAGGTGGGTCCCCCATTTAGCTATCCTCCCTGTGAATTTTGATCTTCTCAATAGTGACTAAAGTGGGTATTCGGTCAGAACATAGACGGTGTGGGCCTAAAAGTAGTGGGGCAGTTTCCTAATGGAATGTACTAGAGCCAACACCAACTTCTACAGTAGTAAATACCTCCTCTTGGCGTCTACAAATGTTTTGCTTACGTAGTAGATCGGCAATTGCACACCATTATCCTTCAAAAGCACTGCGCTGGCCGCTTGCTCGGATACCGAGAGGTACATGTAAAGGTCCTTCCCGGGTTTTGGTGCCATCAGTGTTGGGGCTCGCCCAAGATATTCTTTGAGGTCGTAAAAAGCTTTGTTGCACTCCTCGTCCCATTGGAAACCCTTCCATTTCTTTAAAAGCTGGTAAAAGGGGCGACACCGATCAGCGAACTTGGATATAAACCGGTTAAGGGCAGCCAACATGCCGGTTAATTTCTGGACCTTTTTCAGATTGCTCGGTGGTTTGAGGCGTCTCACGGCTTCTATTTGCTCAGGATTGACCTTGATACCCCGCTTTGAGACCAAATATCCCAGGAACTTACCGGAACCCACACCAAAAGTGCACTTGTCAATGTTGAGGAGAAGACGGTGTCACCGCAGTATCTCAAATACTTCTTCTAGGTCACCGACATGTTGCCCTTCCTGTTTGCCTTTTATCACCATGTCTTCAATATATACCTCAACCGTTCGCCCTGATCTTATCCCTGAACATCCTTGTCATCATCCGTTGGTAAGTGGCCCCCGCGTTCTTTAGTCCGAACAGCATTACCGTATAATGGTAATTGGCATCGAGCGTTATAAATGCGATTTTCTCCTGATCCTCAGTAGACAATGCAATCTGGTGGTAGCCTTGGAAAGCGTCTAGAAAACTGAACCTGGGGTGCCCGTATGTAGCATCTACCAGCTGATCAATTCTCGGCATAGGAAATAGATCCTTCGAATATGCTCAGTTTAAATCGGTGAAATCGACGCAAACCCTCCACTTGTCATTCTTTTTTCTTACCACCACGATATTGGCAAGCCATACAGGGAAGAAGATCTCCTTTATAGCTCCCGCTTCCCTCAATTTCTCCACTTCTTACCTCACAAACTTGACATGCTCTTTCGCCGATCTCCTCGGTCTCTGCTTTCTAGGAGGGTATAAAGGATCCACATTGAGCTTATGAATTATGAACTCGGGGTCGACTCTCGGCACCTCATATGAATCCCAAGCGAACACATCCATATTCCGATTGAGAAAAAGCAATAGCTCCACCCTCTCTTCGCCCCTTAATCCCGCCCCTATCTAAAAATGCCTATCACTGTCTGGCAAGATCCTCAGCCTCATCACGTCTTTGGTACAGTTAACCCCCGCTTCCACTTGAGGTTGCTGTAATTGCTATAAGGTCGTCTCTTGGACGAGCTTTATTTGCTCTCCCCCCTGTTCGCGGCAGCGACTAGGCATTACCTGGCCGCTTGCTGGCTGCCTCTTATTACCGCGATTCCGTCTCCCGTGCGGAACTTGACCTTTATGTGTAGCGTGGAAGGCACAGCCCCCATTTTGTGAATCCAGGGCGTTCCGAGGATCGCGGTGTTCGGCGAGTAAGATGCGACCACTATGAATGTTACGGTCACCTCTTTTCCTTCCATGTAACGGGGATTGAAATTTGTCTTTCCAGGACCACCACGTGGCCATCGAACCCCATTAGTGGTGCGTCATACTTGGATAGATCCTCTTTCCTCAGTCCGAGCCCCCTGTACAGGTCGGGGTACATCACGTTTACCCCACTCCCTTGGTCTATCATTATTCTCTTTACCACAAACCCTCTTATACGGGCCGTGACCACCAAGGCATCATCGTGTGGCTGGATGGTGCCGTTCAAGTCATTGTCATCGAAAGCAATGGGCTGGTTGGCACCCCTTAGCCTCTTTCTAGACATTCGCCCATGCTTCTGTTTGCCGACGTCACAGATAGGGCCTCCTTTATCGGGGATTCCCTCGAAACTGCATGAATGACCTCTACTATTCCCAAAGGAGGCGGGAGGGGATTCCTATGTGTACGATCATTCTTCTCGGTATCGTGGTTTCTTGTAGCTACAAATTCTTTAAGATACCCGGCATTCACCAACTGCTCCAGGTGGTCCTTCAGCACCCTACATTGCTCGGTAGTGTAGCCTTTATCCTTGTGGTACGTACAGTATAGATTCTGGTTTCTTCTTGTTGGGTCACCCGCCATCCTATTCGGCCATCTGAAGTATGGTTCATTTTTTATTCAATCGATGATCCTGTGGACCGGCTCCTTGAAGGCTACATTCACCCCCCTGTTCCCGGGCCGAGCTCTTGAATCCTTAGATCTCTCCGTGGTCTGGGTTGGAAACCACTATTCTGAGGGTAATTTATTACTGGGGCCTTTCCCTTACTCTGTAACCGGTCGTCCTCCAGCCGCTTATACTCTTCTATGCGTCTCATCAGTTGCCTCATATCCTCGGGTGGCTTCCTCGTCAAGGATTTCCTTAGTCCTGATCCGTCGGGCAATCCCATGAGAAAGGTACTTGCCGCGATCTTCTCGTTGCCTCCGCCGATCTCATTATACAACTCCCAGTACTGGCTAGCGTAGCTACGGAGAGTCTCTCTGGCCCCCATTTTCATTAACAATAGCATGTCCACGGGTTGAGGAACCCAGCTGCAAGTCATAAACCGTACACCGAACTCCTGTATCAATTTTGAGAAGCTGTTAATCGATCCCTTCTTTAACTCGTTAAACCACCTTAGAGCTGTAGGGCCGAAGCTCAAAGGGAAGACTTTACACATCAACGCGTCATTATGGGCGTGCAAATACATCATCTGGATGTAGTGGCTCACGTGTTACATCAGGTCTGTCTTTCCTGTGTAAGAATTGAACGGTGGGCGCGTGAACCTGCTCGGTATATGGGCATTCTCGATGTCCCTTGAAAACGGAGATCTAGCCGCTCGGTGAAGTGCCCAGCTCATGGCGTCCATGGCCTCGTTTTGAGGTCGCCCTTCGTCCGGGGAGGTCGAATCACGGTTTGCATATTCCCGTAAATGCTCGCGATGCCGATGAGAACTGGACTGTTGGGATCCTGCTGCACGATGGTTTTCTATATTGACAGATCTCTTTCTGCGTCCTCCGTGATCCCTTCTTCGACGCCTGACCCTTACCTCTAATTTCAAATCTCTTACCAACCTGCGCAGACGCTCGAGATCCCTATCCTTCTGTCCGAGATCTTGGTTTTCTCTTTCGCGGCGGCTACGCCCCGAGGCCTCAGATACCACCTGAAGTGTCTAGAACGATCCTTCTCCAAGCCCGGACTCCTCTGCCTCATTTTGCCGCCTGTCCTCATGTCTCTTCTGTCTCCCTTCTCGCCATGCTGACCCTCACGATGACCTGCCGGAGCCACTCTCAGCATAACTTACTAGTCTACTTCCTAACATTCTCCTGGGAGGCCTCGCAAAAGACCACCGCTACGCAAGAGATCCCCACAGACGGTGCCAATTGTGGCGACCCAAATTCAGCGACTGGGCCTGAAAAGTGTTTGGGCTCACAATCTATTTGTATTGTGGGTTTTTGCGTTTCCTACAATCGGGTGACTCTGTGCTCGGCAGCCCAAGTGCCCTAATTCTCCTGCTTCCCTTTTCTCCCCAATTTTCCCAGCCCTCTTCCATTGATCTCCCCTTCACTATTTATAGTTACAGCTTGCGGGATTGCTATGATCATTTTCTAGTTCAGTGGATGGGGAGGTCCAATACCATTCCCTCTAAGTGGATGGTTAATTATGAGTGAAAGGAGAACGATGGTGACATTGGAACTTGATTCCACCGCCATGTCTGTTTCCCGGCAAAAGCGTTCCCAAAGCGATGGATGAATGGTCCAGTATCGACAATCTTGGTTAGATGTTAGATGGAGGGAAGAGGACAATAGTGGCCTCGGAACCTGCACAATCTGTAGGCTATTTGGGCTTTTGTCAAAAATAAAATAAAACAAACTAAAGTAAAATTATAAAAGGGGAGCTTCATCTTCACTATGTCCTCATACTCCAAGGTCTGAAGGGAGAGTCTAGGCAAGAGGCTGTCCGGTACCATCTTCAACAAGCTAAGAAGTACGGGGAGTCTAATTCTGCGCACCATCATCTCTGGCAGGGACATTGCTTATGGCTTCCAAATCCACCATCTCTACGTGAGAATCAATCGCCCGTATAAGGTCCCTCAAGCTCGGTGTGTCCTCATCGTCGGCGTCGGTTTGGCTCTGCGCGGGCTGTGCAATGACCGAATGTGGAATCTGCTGGGGATCCCATAATGGGGAACCCTCAACAACCCCTACGACGTGAAAGGCAGCCATCCAACCCTCGCCGAAACCATGCTGCTGAGCTTGTTGGACAATGGGCTCCACCGAGTTTTCAACCTCCGTAAAACCCACATTGTACGACTTGTCCTTAGAAGCTTCAAGGGTGTCTTTCAGAATGGTGATTTGGTCAGCCTGGGCCAGATTCAGGCTGTTCGCCTTCGCCAACTCAAGCTCCGCCTCCTCCAGCTTGGTCGTTAAGGCCCCCGACTTGTTCTTCGCGGCCTGCCTTGCCTTCTCGGTATCCACCGCTTTCCTTTCTACAGCATTAGCAGACTCTCCCCTCTCCTCGGCCAAAACCTCCACGATCTCCCTCAGCTCCAATGCCTGCTCAGTAGCCTCGGCTCCCTTCTTCAACCACTCGTCCATGATGGAAGACAGTTGCGCTGCCTACGAGCATAGTGATAGCAAGGTGTTAAAGTTAGGCAAATTCCTACGCATCGTCAAATATGATAAACAGCTAAAAACCTTTACCGCAATGGTATGCCATTGTAGCTGCCTGGCAAGTGACTCATCATCTCCATCCAAATAAATATGGACGTCCTCGAGCAGTAGGAGGCCCTGTGCCAGGCTCTGAGCCACCCGTCCCCCATCGCCTTTGTCCCATCGCCAGACGCAGGCTGTTGTCGATAATGGTCCCCCACCGAGCGTGAAGGTATGCCTCCAGCAGATCTCGTTAGGAGGGGATGGCACCATGTCAGCCCCAACCTGGGTAGGTGGAGTAACGACCTGCGGCTTTTGGATCGTCACTCTACCCCTTGGTCGGGGTGGGGTTTTCGGCAGCCCATCGCCGGGAGTTGCGACGTTCTTCTCGGTAGCCCTTTTTCTCTTTTGGGCTTCGCCAGCAGGTTGAAGGACTTGGCTCGTGCCTACCAGGGATCGAGGCTGAGTGGACTGGCCGGCATCGGGTATGAACCGGGAAAGGGTCATCGTCCTTTTCTTCACCATCTTTTCTCTTTGGATGGGTGCAGCGCCTATTGGTTCAGCGGCTCCTCCCTCGGCTACTGGGGGATTGTTTACCGGCTGTTCGATGGCTTCGTGTCTCCTTCAATTTTGTGACACGCGCTCGGCAGACTCATCCCTGATCGGTGGAATGTTGTCTGCAGTTGTGTAGCGGGGGCCCAAATCTCGAGCCTCGCCTACCGTGAGAGAGGGAGGGAGGAATTGCTTGTGCCGGACGTCAATGTACGACAAAAGGGGGTTGTCGACCAAAAGTGCCTGGCCAAAACCCTACCAAGTGGTGTACAAGGGGCTTACTCCAAGATTAGGTGGGACACCCTGAGCTGCCCGTCGTCATGCACAAAAATGTAGCTCCCTGGCAAGCCAGTTGCCACGCACCCGAACAAACTCCCCGGCAGAATTCCTATTTGAATCCGGCAGGCAGGATATTAGCCGGACTCGCGTATCCCTAGTCTTTAAATAGTAGCCTTTCAAAAAATTCTCGCACAATTTGTACATAAAATTAATATCGCGATGATCCAAATTCAACCCGAACAACTAGTTCAGTCGGCTGACACAACTAACAACCCTATAAAAGTTAGGGGGAAGCTGGTCGGGACACAGGTCGTAAAACCCAAGGGTACTTATGATGAGGGGGTCTAAGGGGAACCTAACACCCCCCTCTAATATGGACATCAACAGAACGAAAATGACGTTTCGACCTACAGCCCTTTCGAGAGCAATGTCGCCCTTATTACAATATGCGATGTCTATATCCTTAGGGATACCAAAGGTCTCTCTAAAATTGGCCAAGGCCGCCCTAGGGGCCAGAAGATGGGAATAACCCATTCCTAGAAGTATAATGCAGGAAGGAAGTGAAAAATGAGGAGAAAGAAGTAAAGCAAACTTACTTGGGGCTCTAAGAAATGAGGAACTGGAGGAGTGTTTTTCGCAAGAAGAATGCTCGGCAAAGAAGATGTTGAGAGGAAGTGCAAAAAGTGAAATGAGAACTTAAAAGGGGGAATATATAGGCGTAAGGGCAATTAATGAGGGAAGGAGCGAGAAAAAGAAATCCCCACCCCCCCACCCCCACACCAGGCTTTTTCGTGGGTAAACTGCCCACACGCGTGGGAACGGCTTATGAACCGTCGGTCTGTTGCCATCTGACGGTTCGCCAACCGACAGGTCATAATTACAGAAGTGACAACTTGTCGCGGCACTACTTTTCGCAAAATCCTCGACAATTACCCTAGCCACGCATACAAAAGATAACTGGTAGTTTTGCCGAAACCTGGCCTCATAAACCTTGATTTATCACCGAGTACCGTGCATGAATTAAGGGGGGGCTATTGTACGAGCATCACCTTTCCAGGCCCATTTGTCTATAGGCCCACAAGAATGATTGTTTGCTTAGGGTCCTAACGGATTGGCCTAACGCACACTGAGCGTCCATAAGGCAAAAGCGAAACCACCCGTGATATGCTCGGCAGTGGTAAAACTAGTCACTCCGGGTGAACACGTCTCCAAGACCTGATCCACGTTTATATGCACGGCATATCTAGGTACCGCCGGGCATCAGGCCTATAGACTGTGCAGGTTCCGAGGCCACTATCGTCCTCTTTCCTTCACCTAACCTCCAACCAAGATTGTCGGTACTGGACCATTCATCCGTCGCTTTAGGAACGCTTCTGCCGGGAAACAGACACGGCAGTGGAATCAAGTTCCAATGCCACCATCATTCTCCTTTCACTCATAATTAACCATCCACTTAGAGGGAATGGTATTGAACCTCCCCATCCACCAAACTAGAAAATGATCGCAGCAATCCCGCAAGTTGTAACTATAAATAAAGAAAGGGGGATCAATGGAAGGGGGCTGGGAAGATTGGGGAGAAAAGGGAAGCAGGGGAATTGGGTCACTTGGGCTGTCGAGCACAGAGTCACCCGATTGTAAGAAATGCAAAAACCCACAATACAAATAGATTGTGAGCCCAAACACTTTTCAGGCCTAGTCGCTGAATTTGGGTCGCCACACTTATAATTTTTTTTTTACTTTTCAAACTCTTTTACTATATTTATACCTTTTAACATTCATATCCACATCTACTTATCTATGTCATCCATACAACTACGTAGAACAAAAAAATAAAAGTTCTAATAAACAATTTATTTCATTATAATTAGTAGTTTCTAAGACCTCATGAGATTCTGGATTTGAAACATTTTGTCAATGTCTTGGTGCCACCCTTAAAGGATTCCTCTCTATAATAAACCAGTGTGTGTGGGAAGAGAAAATTGCATACAACCAAGGGAATAGTCAAATACTCAAAGAGGTCTAGATATCACTGTTAAAAAAAACAAAAAAACAAAACAAACCATCAATTTATTAATTTAGCACATTTCTAGTGTCTTGTCACTTGACTATGAACGGTTTTACAAATAATTAATACAAACAATTCTCGTAGCACTACATAGACTTGGCCCTAGTGAAAATTTTCTAGTTGTGCCTTTATTAATATATAGATTGATAGTAATGTGACATTAATTTTGTGGGTTTGAAGTATGTTGCTTATGAGTATGCAAAGAGAGGAGCTTGTTTAGCCCTTGTTGCTAGAAGAGAAGATCGTCTTCAAGCAGTGGCAGATAGAGCCCGTAAGCTAGGGTCACCAGAGGTTGTTGTAGTTCGTGCAGATGTTTCCAAGGTTGAAGAATGTAAGCAGTTTGTTGATGAGATAGTGAACTATTTTGGATGGTGTAAGTGTCTTTTTTTTTGTTTTCACATTGTCTTAACTCAAAAGACGCATTCTTTCCTTGTAAAAGTAAGGTAAAGGATTAGATCATGAATTCAAGACCTATTGAGTGCATGTGTATATAATTAACTTATCAATAAATAATATTGTGCGATATGTTTTCATTTTCTATTGCTTTTTGTGAAAAAATAAATAAAAATTGTAACTCAAGTGTTATTGTTTGTGTGGTTTTTGGAACAGTGGATCATTTGGTGAACAATGCTGGGGTAGTACAAGTACGCTTGTTTGAAGAGTTCACCCAATTCTCTGATATTGCTTCAGTTATGGTAATAAAACCAGCATGCATGATTGAATCTCTATCCTACTTTCTTAACAGTGATTGTTATTAGAATTTAAGAATGAATAGTGATAGCTATTGTGTTTTAGATAATGTCAATTGTTAACCATACAGAAACACCAAAATATTGAAAATTAATGCATGTCTAGGCCTACTGTTAACTGTATTAGGAATCTTTGCAATTAACCTTTAGATCTAAAAAACAAAAAACCTTAATAGTAAAATAAACTCTCTCCATATTTTAAGAAAAATTTAGAGAATCATATCCCAATATTTACATGTTTGTCAAATTGAAATAGGTATTGTGGTTCAATTCAAATCCTTAAGGCTATTCACACCCAAATAATCAAAAACTTTGCAACAAAATTGCAAACCTTAGAATTCAAATTTTTAAACTCTATTTTGTCTGAGTTCTAGGTTGTATACTCACCCTAAATGACTCTAAATTTATGTTTTTAAGGACATAAATTTCTGGGGTTCAGTATATAGCACCCATTATGCAGTTCCACACTTAAGAAAAAGCAAAGGGAAGATTGTTGTAATTGCTTCAACTGCAGCATGGTTAGGTACTCCAAGATTGAGCTTCTACAATGTAAGAAACCTTGTAATTTGTGTTACTCCCATATTTTCCTTCTCACTAATTGCTTGTGAAATCTGTGATGGCTTCAGGCAAGCAAGGCAGCCCTGATATCCTTTTTTGAGACATTGAGGACTGAATTTGGACAGGTTATTGGAAAAAGTATATTGTTAATTTGTGTAACTCCTGGAATGATAGAGTCAGAAATGATACAAGGAGAATTATTTTCAGAGGTAGGCTTTAGAAAAAGTATATTGTTAATTATCTAACTTAGCTAGTTGTTTACCCTACCATTTTTTGTTGCATTTATATTATAAGCATTGAGGTGTTTAACCCATACCAAGAGGTTTCTAAGATCTTTGAAAATTTGTTCTTTCCAAGAAGCATCAGCTATTGGTATATGGCTAGAGTTCATGGAGGATAGGGGGAAGGTTTTGGAAGAACATCAAAATATAATGATGCCTAATTTCTATTTTTCACGTGTTTGACAAAAATGAGCCCTTCTTTATAGCCTATCAGTACCAATCGAACCAAAGCTTCTGTTAAAATTTTTTGAAAATATTTCCAGCTAAAAACATGTGGATGTGCAAGAAAATCTTTTGCTTATATCGTTAACATATGCCAATTCATCAAAGGATTGTTGGTGAACTTGATTTTGTTTTGCGAATTTACCTATTTCATAACACAAATTACACTGTTCAATTTTGACCATAATTGATCTGTGGAGAATCTATAGTCAACCTCAAATTTTTGAACTTAGACTTGATAGTTGTTTGGAGTCCGACTGGATGGTAATCTGACAATATGAGTACCTAGGCCTAACAATAACTGTGCTAACCATTTTGTACCCTGTTCAGCATAAAAATTGGTAATGGGCTCTACTATGTGTGATTTCTATTGCCAACTTAGCCATTATCTACAATTCAATTCTTATTCTCTCAAAACAAATCAAGAGGTATATTTTTCATTTTCTTAATGTGATTTCTGGTTAGGTTGAAGCTAACTGGATCCCAACTGAGACAACAGAAGGGTGTGCCATGGCAATTTTGGACAGCACTTGCAGTGGAGACATGTATTTGACTGAGCCATCTTGGATGAAGGCGGGATTTTGGATCAAAACCTTGTGTCCTGAAGTATTTGAATGGTGTTTCCACTCACTTTTTGTCCGTAGGCCTTGGACTTCAAAGGACTAGTGCTGTAAATAAATAGACAGTTTGAGCTTGACTTGAGAAAAAAAAACTTAAATATGTTCATTTATTTAACAAATAAGCCAAGTTCAAGCATATTTTGCCCTCCACTATGAATAAGCCAAGCTCAAATAAAATAAAGTATTCTCGAACAAGTTCATGATTATGAAAGTTCGAGTTAGTTTATATCACATTATATGTTTATATGTATAGATGTATAAAAATATACTTATGTAAACTTGATATTAGATTATGTAGGTTTGTAATTTTTTTATTTAATGTACATTTGTAATTAAAGTCATAAGAGATTAAATCATTATTTATAACTTCATGATAATATAAATATTTTGATTTGTAGTAAAATTATATATAATTTATAAGTTCATAAACAGAAATTATTCTATCTTATTAACTAAAATAATATAATTTATGCAATAACTTTTATTTATATATTATTGTAGCATATATTTGTGAACAGGTTATAAATTTTAGTTGTAGTGTACTAGTTTTTATTATATATGGAAAAGAAATAAGTTAATCAAGTAAGTTGAGTCCATAGTATTAGGTTGGCAAACCATGAACAAATGTATCCATATTGGAAATTCTTAGTGCATCTTGAAGTGTGCTTGAAGTCTTTTTTAATTCCAAGACAAGACCAAGATTCAACTCAAGGAGAACTGCTAGTTATGTAATCTTGATGCACGTTGGACACCAAGTAGCTTGACCGATCAAGATTCATTAAACTTTATCCATTGAGACCAAGTAGCCTATCAAAAATATTGTTGAACAAAATTCATGTTTAATTAAGTTCTAAGGAAATGATGGATTTAATCATTTAACGACATAATTTGAACGTCACTCGTAGAAGAATTCATGGTCTTGGAGGTTGGTAACTAAGCGCACACTGTAATTTTTCCATCAGTTTTTCTATGTCACCATATGTTGTGTTATTTACTTTTTTTTTTTTTTTTTTTTTTGAGGGTGTGTTGTGTTACTCACTTAGCTTTTCATTGTACTCCATATAGTGTATGTTATACTATATGGTAATTAATCTTAAAATCAATCTAAATTCATAAAAAATAATCTGTTAAAGTTGATTAATTCCGCTTTAAAATAAAGACGAAAATACATTATTGGTCCTTGAGGTTTACGTAGTAAGTGTTTTTGGTCCTTGAAATTTCAAATGAACATTATTGGTCCTTGAAATTTAAAAAATGAATAATATTGATCATTATGTTAACTTTCATTAGCATTTTTGCTTACGTGGCTAATGAAACAATGGAGTGACATTTTTTAAATGATGTGGCAATACTTAGTGACTTGAATTGTATTTTAATCTTAAAAAAAAAAAAAAAAAAATCTAGGGGCCTAAATTAGGCCCAATACTCACCATTCACAAAGAAATCAAGCCGAAAAAATATGTATATATAGATGCTAGATTTGACAAAGTAGGCCGCAAATTTTATTTCATCATTGAATTTCAAAACGGCACTTTAATACATATAAATAATCTTATAAATTGTCACATAATAGATTAGGAATGATTGCTCCAAAGCAATTTAGAAGAAAACTTTGTCCATACTATAATATTTCCAGCAAGAAACAAATATTAGACTAAAGCTATGATTTGCTTCACAAATTCTTAATCTCTCTCTCTCTCTCTCTTCATTGTAGCAAAGCTATGGATTAATATATTTTCACTTTTTCAAAATCTTTTAAATTTAGTAATATGTATTTTTTTTTATTAGCAAAAATAGAATAAAATAAGATGTGTGTTTTTTTTTTTTTTTTTGAAGTCATTAATTGAGACTAAGTAGTGAATGAGATGCTTGATTGAAGTCCAACACAAAGGAATACCATGCTTGCAAAGATAGCTTCTTCACATAAGAAACAAAGTCCTCACTTCTTAGCAATGCATAGGGATAAAAAAAATTTCCAGTGATACCCCGCTTTGTCTTGCGCAAATTTTGTCCAGCCTCTAATGCTGGCAGAACGAATAGGTATATGTTTAAATTATTTATATAGTACACTTTAATCACCTACAATTTGGGCCAGTTTTACGCTGTTTACATGTAGTTCAAAAAATGTCACTTTACTCAAGTGAATTTGGCTTCAATTATTGTACAACTTATGATTTAAAAAAAAAAAAACATTTGAAGAGAAAACATAAAACAAAATGGATCTAAGAGACTATCAAGATAAACTTTGTCTTACTATTTAGAAATCAAATATCCTAACCCCAAATTCGTTTGATGGAAGGAGGACATATTCCATGATGCAAGGGATGAGAGGAAGAGACCAGCTTTTTTCTTTTCTTTTTTTTATTTTAATAGATACAATAGAATTTAAAATCTATGCCACTTGCTTAATGATAATTATTTTTTATAAAGGTACTAATGAATTTACTTTTAATATAGGCATAATATAAATCCAGATCTCTTATTCCACAACAAAAAGTTCTACCAATTGAGCATCCAAACTAATTAGAACACACTAGACATAAGCTTACAAGTATATAGATTAAGAATTCACGTCTTTAGAGTACTTCGAACCAACATTAATAATCCACATCCACTTATCTATGTCATACATTCAACTGCGCATATTGTGATGGGGTAGACCTAGAGCCTCTAAAATAGTATATAGAAATTTTCATATTTTAGAGTCTTGGCCTAAAATATTTAACCGTCTCAAATTTTTTTGATTGGTCCCAAGAACCCAATAATATCTGAATTGGTCCAAATAACCCAAATCAAATTAATCACTTGACCCAACCCTTGGGCCCGTGGTCCCTCCAAAGTCCAAACACAATACAACAACAACACCCATCCCAGCCTAAATTACCTAATCCAAAAAAAATAAAAAATAAAAAATAAAAAACCAAATCACCTATATCATTACCAAAAAAATATCATTTAAAAGAAATCCTTTACTATATAGTGTATGTTACACTGTGGTAATTAATCTTGAAATCAATCTAAATTCATAGTAAATAATTGGTTAAAGTTGATTAATTCCGCTTTAAAATAAATCTAGGGTCTAAATTTGTCCCAATATTCACCATTCACAATGCAATCTAGCGGAAACAATATGTATATATAGGTGCCAGATTTGACAAAATAGGCCGCAAATTTTATTTAAATTCCGAAACTGCACTTTATTATAATATCGCCCCCATGGAACAAATATTAGGTTGTAGGCTTGTAGCCAGCGGAATAGGCTTAATTCAAGCCACATTTTCACACTTACAACATCATGTGTGAATAGTGCCACTTATTAATAAAAATTAAAAACTGAAAACACTGTAATAAAATAATTTTTATATCTGTAAATAGAGCCATGTGACTCAATTTTAATAAAAATTTTGTTGAAAAAAGTATTTATGATTTTTGTGAACAGTACACGGAATCCATCGCAGACACAACTGAAAGTGAGTTTCAGTTCTATCCAAACCCAATCGTAGTACATCCCAGAGTACATTAATTGAATCCTCTTTCTTTTGTTAGGTAGCTAGGTCCTTGGAGTCTTTATAAAGACTATATATATAAGTGACGTGTAATGGTATAGGACTTTTTGTAGGTTGAGTGTTATGGTGCATATATTTTTAAAAACAATAATGAGAAAATTATTAAGTGATTGCCAATTCTATTCCAATTCATTTTGCTAAATTTCAACTGATATGATGATTTTAGTCAATATGTAAACAAAGCTTTTCTTTTCTTTTCTTTTTTTTGGATAAACGCATTTGTTTTTTTTTTCGGCCACTTTACTCACTTTTTTTTTTTCATTAAAAATGTTTTTTTTATTCACTTTATTATGACATGTTATGTAACAATGATATTAAGATTATACATTACTTGACCATGAATTGAAAATTTAATATGGTATAACAAAATGTCATGAAAATCTATTAGGTTTATGTATTTGTGTTATATAATATTAGTGGTAACCTTGAAATAGTAGGTTGGTATAGACCGACACCAAAATATTTCATTCCAATAGACAATGGATTAGAATTGGCAACTATGTTGTACGCTTAATTGTCAACACATGATTCGTATCATAAATCAATTTATTTATTTTTCAGTATTGTTTATTATATCATGTCGTATTGTATATCATAAGATACACAAACATTAAATAAAATTATAAAAGACAATGGATTAATCATTACTTATGTAATAATATTAGATAAATGCTATCTAAATAAGTCAAATTAATATATGTTTATAACATACACATTCAAATTGATTAAACTCAAAAGTAATAATACATTATATATGAGCTAAAATAATAACTAAGTATTACTACAGCCACAAACTATTTTATAATATTTTTACAAAATGTTGATGTGACAAATCTCTTATTGGTTTTCATGTAGGCCCACAATTAATATCACATTTTTATTTACCAATAATTACTCATCATATCAACAATTTGTAAAAAAATTTGTAAAATAGTTTGTATCTCTAGTATAACTCAAAATAATTTATCTTCATTATCTTGTCTAATCAACTTCATCTAAGTCAATATTATCATCATAGTCATCATCTTGTAAAATTATTTTTTTCATGGACATTTTCTTCATCATCATTAGCACTTACTATATCTTTTCTTATTCTTTTATTCTAATTATTTTTTCTCTATATTTCTTCTTGGTATTATAACTTCTTAGACTTATAACAATAATAACAAAATAAATAAAAAAATTGTTATATTTTCATTTAATACATTATTCATAGCATACAAAACAAATTTGTAAATATTAAAGTAAAGTGTCAAGTGTACATGTGGTCCAAATTTTGTAGAAGAAAGAGAATACTAGCAAGAAAAACCCATGGATATGTTATTTTATTGGACTCAATTAAGTGTCCCAATAATTTTATGTTAAAAAAAAGTCTAATAAGTTGTTTAAATTAAATAAAACCACAAATTTGAACAAAAAACTAATTTTAAACCCCTATGTTTATGTATTGCACAATACGTATGATTCAATGATACAATACGATTTATAAGATATGTACATATGTATTGTATAATTCATGAACACTTACAATACAAAACTTTTTTGTGCACAATACATAATGCATATCGTACAATACTAACAACTATTTTAAAATTTTCACAATTGGATTATAAATTCTATATGTTCTTAACATACATGCCAAATTTCATTCCAATCATATGTTATTTATCATTTGATTCATAAGCTTATCTTTTATGCATTATTTTAAATTACAAAAACTTGAATTTTAACAATTGATTGATGACACATTTCTATTGATATTTGATTATTTTGAGATTTTACAAGCATGGAGAATATACAAAGATAATGTAAATCCAACCATGATTTTGTCAAAATTCGCATCCAATTAAAAAAATATTGAGTGGTATAATATTGCTTAACCTAACCCATATTGAGTGATATAACATTACAAAGGATGCCACATTACTACTAGATTATCAATCAAACCCTTATAGTCTAGTTTCTATAAAAGCAAGAAACTTAATAATAGTGGTTTAAGGTTCTACTAAGTCGTACATTCCTCGATAATGAATGAGAATTCTTTTTATTTATTAGGAGTGGATGCTATAGGTTGAAACTATTTCAAAAAAAAAAAATTCAATCCATCAAAATAAAAATTTTGCATTTATGTTAGTTTATTAATTAATTTTTATGTATTACATGAGATAAATTCATTTTCATGTGTTAAGTATATATTTATACATAGTGCACTAATTACTTATATGGTTTGTAGATTTTTATTAGGGTTTAGGACGGTTTGTATATTTTCTTTTATTAAGGTTTAGGGTTTAGGATTTATGGTGGTTTTTTAATTTTATTTTACTATGGTTTAGGGTTTAGGATGGTTTGTAAATTTTTTATTAGGGTTTAGGATTATTTTTAATTAAATCTTTCAATAGTTCCAACCTTTTACTCTTAGTTTGGCAACTTCAATACCAAATAATCCCTCTCTCTCTCTCTTCTTGTTGTTCTCTTTTGAAAATTTACACATATCATAAAGTGATGATAAACTTTCATCTCAACAAAATTCTGCCAAATGACTCAAGTATAAATATATAACAATTTTTACAACAACCGAAATACATATTTTGATTTGTGATAATAAAAGTACATCACTGACATATATAAAAATAATATTACTCCAATCACAATTTATTATATTGGTTGAATAAAGGATCTGAGGTTCAATTTTCGCTTATACCAAAAATCGATAGGTGTCTTAGTCTGATGTTAAAGAGCACAATTATTAGAAGCAGACGTTATAAGTTGAAACTTTATAATAATAAAAAATATAGGAGAAAAACAATTTTGGTCCCTACATTTTAGAGTTACAATCAATTTAGTCCATATATTTTGATAGTAGTCAATTTAGTCCCTGTTATTGTCAACTTATAATCAATTTGGTTCTTATAGTTAACTCATTAATGAAAAATTCTTACATCGGTGTGCACTATTAGCATGCCTAATGCTGACATGTCAAAATCTTGAACCATCAAACAACCCAAACCCTCACACCATCACAGATCAAAGGAAAAACCAAGTGGGTAGTCCAAGCAAAGTAGAGATAGAGCGAGAGAGCAAGGAGACCATCTCAATGGTGTCTCATGGCGGTGAATGGCGAGGGATGAGAGTGACTGGCCATGGTATATTCGTTGCCATCAATGGTGCCGCTGTAAATGATTGAAAGCAACTATTCGATTGGTCCTTCTTTGCTTGGGCTTCATTGACAATGATGGTGTGAGTATGTAGTATTGTGATGGAAGACAGACAAAAATGCAGGGATTTGAATACGTGGTGTGAGAGTTTGAATGTGCATTGATATTTTTTTATGCATGAATATGAATGTTTGATGATATTCTTTTAGTAATGAGTGGCTTCGGTTTTAGCAGTTCCATAGGAGGAATTCATTTTTTTTTTTGTTTACATTTTTTATTTTGTTTTTAATTTTTAAATTAAAATATTGATGTGGTATCATTTAACATTAATTAGTATTTTTTTTATTATTATATAAGTAACCACATCAGCATTAATTATACTAATAATGCATACCGTTAGTCATGTAGGCGTTTTTCGTTAGTGAGTTAACGGTAGAAACTAAATTGATTATAAGTTGAAAATAATAAAGATAAAACTAACTGCTACCAAAATTTGAAGATTACAATGCTGTTTTCGCCAAAAAAAAATATTAACAGTTGTGGAAAAAAAATTGAGAATTTTTTATATGGAAAACGCTAGGAGCGGAGTGTCTTATTTATTGCATATTCACATGCGTGATCAGATCACGGTGATCTTTCAACCACATTAGTTTATATATTTAACCCCGAAAAAGTCACAAAAGTTTGCTCGGGCAATTATATCTCTTAAATTTTAACATAAATGTTGAACTATATGATCATGACTGGTTAGCTACTTACTTTATAGTTGTATTGTGAAGAAAAATATGCCACGTATGTAGTTCAGTTCTATATCTTTTCAAATGAAATTAGTATAGGAGGCACTGTCTTTTTTTTTTTTTTTTTTTTTTTTTGAAATGGAACTTTTATATTCAAGAAACCAGGAGGAACAACAGAAAACAGCAACCAAAAAACTAAGACAGAAGAGACGAAATAGCAGAGGGGATAACCCCTTTCCACAAACCAGAAGACTTAGTCCTACGAGCAAACTGTGCAAGCTCATGCGCTGCTACATTAAAATTTCTGCTTAGATAACTAAAAGTGCAGCTTTCAAAATTCTTCCTTACAATCTGGATTCCCTGAACTATATGACCCAAGTCACCACCTGACAGATTATCATTAATGGCTTGAATTACATTGAGAGCATCACTCTCCACCATGATTCGGTCTAGCTGTCTTTTGGAGGCTATGCAATAAATATGTGAAATCTAGATGCTATTTGGTACCTACTTTTAAATAATGGTTTTCAGTATTTAAACAATAATAAAATTTTTGGCACGTATTTTTATAACACTCAAACACATATTTCTACAACATTGAAAATTGAACAACAATACTTAAATACTGTTACCAGACAGGCTTATAGTAACATTGAACAGGAAATGAAAGATAATTACTGCCTTTTTTAGGTAGAAATTATTGCTTCGGTTGAGTTGTTGAGAATTGCCTTCTTTTTTTTCTTTTTTTTTTTTTTCTTTTTTTTTTTTTTTTTTTTTTGAGAGGGAGAGGGTTCCTTCTGTTTTGGTAATAAAAAAGTTACATTAATAATTAGCCTAAATACAAATTAATAATACATCATCATCTACAATTTGTTAATGAATATTTTATGAAAACATTGCAGACATAGCATTACTCTTTTCTTTTTCTTTTTTTCTTTTTTTTCTTCCTTTTTTTGGATGAAAGTTGTGGGTTGCCTCTTGAAATATCAGGACATAAGAGTATCTCCAAATTGTGTCGAATCTAGTGGAAGAAGGAGGATGTATACATCCAAAACATAATATTCTTTTGCATCAAGAAGAGGAATTGAAGCCAAAATGTCTCAAGTAACTCTACACAAATAAATTTTTTTAACAAAATGTTTCAAAATTATCAAGATAAAGAATTTTTAATGGTAAAAAATAAAATAATGTTGGTGATAAGAATGCATAAATAAAAATAAATAAAATCATGTCAACTAAACTACTGTGAAAACTGAAAAATATTATTTGTAACATAATTCAAATCTCCATGTTTTTGTTTGTGCTGATTTCAAATGGAATTAATAAACCATTAAACCTGTTAAGGATATGGGTATATTATGTGTTAATGTAATGGTCGACTAAGCGATCCAAATATATTGTAAATCCATGTAAGGCTAACACTAACTCCTATAGTCTTTTAAAATACCCTACTTGGGGTTTGTAACATACAATACACATAGTAAGATGTAGTCGCTAAGGATTTTATCTTGTGAATATAGGTTGTTAGGCTAAACCATGTAATCTTTGTGATTTTCTCTCATGCTTCTGCATCTCAACATCAATTTTATTCTTCACTTTAATTCAACAAAATCATTCACGTTGAGCCACTTTTGGGGTATGCTCCCTTTTATTAAGAATCCTCTAATTCTCTTCCAATCTTTATCCATATGGACAACACGTGACGGAGAAATAATCTTATCGTAAAAAACATGCCACATCAAACATAATTTTAAAAAAAAAAAATTCTCTCATCCACACAGTTCAACAACCTCCCTTAGAAAACCCATGTTAATTAATTATTATTATTATTATTATTATTATTATTATTATTATTATTATTATTATTATTATACTTGAATCCAATTAGTTCAATTTATAACTCATATTTATTACAAGAAAAACACTAACACTACTACAAAAAACTTACAAACTAATATGACAAAAATAAGATTAGTGCCATATCAACACACAATAAAAAAAAAATTTGAATTATATTTTTGTGATTTGTGAAATGTGAATTTGTGATGTTTGTATAGTAAAGTCTATAGCATCCCTACCATCACTCTTACTACAAACAGAGGAGAAAGTACTTTTAAACAAATTGTTTGAAGGGTGACAAATTTTGATAAACAAGTTGTAAACTCTATTAAGAGCAATTATATTAGTGGGTGTATAATGGAAAAATGTGTACAATTTATTCAGTTTTGTCTATAAATATCCCACATCAATCAGTGTATAATTGTGTAAATTTTCATATTAATTTGCTACCAGTACTATATAAATTACACGGATACCATTCATTTTCCATTTAATTTTTTAATATTTCTTTTAAGTATTCTTTTTTTTTAAGAGAAAGTTTCAATTTATGACGTCTGCTTCTGATGATAGGCCTTTATCATCAGATATTTCTTTAAGTATTCTAATGATGAAGAACATGAATGGATAAAAAAAAGTAGAATTTTATGCTAAAATAAACATAAATTTTTGGATGCACTGATTGAAATGATCTACGAAACTTTTTTTTCCCTTCCCGGTGCATTTTCAGAGACCAACAAGATGTCAAACCATCACTTTTTACCAGGCCGACGTATCCAAAAAATTAGATGCTTTCTTATCTTCCATATGCATGGCAAGCGAACGTGAATACTCTTCTTTTTCTTTTCTTTTTTTTTCCTGTCAACTGTAGAAAGTTATTAGTTATTGTTAGGATGACTATGTTTACCTTTGCAAGTAAAAAAAAAACATAAGAGACAAACCGTTTCTTCCATATCTTATCAGGACGGAGCCAGAGTTTTGAGTTAAGGGGCGGCTTTACTGTTAGCTATGTGCAGTGGTTTCAACTTTTGACACTGCTACAACTTAGCTACTGATGATTTTTTTTTTTTTTTTTTGTAGGTAAGAACAAAATTATTTTTGTTTAAAATTTTTAAATGATAGGGTTGTTTATTTTAAATAAAATTGGTTAATTGAGCTTAATTTTTTTTAAAGTTTTACTATTGGTAATTTTTGTTTTTGAGAAATTTTTTTTGGTCTTATATATTTTGTTTTAGATTCTAGATCTATAGATTTTTTTATTGTCACTAAAATGAGAAAAATACTAGCGCTACAAACTATTTT
This sequence comes from Castanopsis chinensis, assembly GCA_032878915.1. Lineage (NCBI taxonomy): Eukaryota > Viridiplantae > Streptophyta > Magnoliopsida > Fagales > Fagaceae > Castanopsis > Castanopsis chinensis. The sequence goes on from JAVQMG010000089.1 coordinate 8,508,368, forward strand.
TTATAAATTATTGATGTAATAAGTAGTTACTAGTAAATAAAAAAATGATGTGAGTGGTGGGTTCGTATGCAAACTAATAAAAATTTGCTACCAAAATAGTTTATAAAAATGTTGTAAAAAAGTTTGTGAGTATAGCATTACTCTTAAAAGAATTAATGATATTGTTTAAGGAAAAAAATGAAATTTTAGAGAATAAAATTGCAAAAATTAGTACACGTATATATAATAATATTTTTTTAAAAAAAATTTGGGGGCCCAGTGACCCCGTTAGTCCAAAGCTAGCTACGTCGTTGTATCTTATACAAGATGCAACCAGAGACAAAACTAGAGCTATGAGTTAAGGGCATAAAGTACTTTTAAATCACAGAAATAATCTATGATTGAATCTCACAAAAAGCACTAATTATTATTACTAAATAAAGATGAATACAAGAATGTGGACAATATGCATAAGAAATTAATAATTTATTCTTTTTTTAAAATAATTTATTAATTTTCGATTTATAAATTTATTTATTATCAAATTAGCTACTTAACGCACTGGGCATCTCTAACAATTTTATTTTGTTAAGTTTTTGAGACATTTTATACAATAATATTTGTTTTTGTTTTTGTTTAAGGGTTTTATTAACGTTTATCCTAAGGGTATATGTTAATAAACCATTTTAGAAAAAATTTCAAATTTTTTAACAATTTTTTCAATTCTCGAATTTTTTTTTTTTTTACCTAAAATGGATTGTTAATGTATACTCTAAGAACATACATTAACTAGACTATATGTTTAATTATTTAACCACACTCACTCTCACGCATTCACTGCCCCACACCAACTATTACCCCGCAACCAATTTGTAAGGTATTTCCCTCCGCAACTCAACCAAATATTTTTACTAATTGTACCATTATTTGTTTTTTTGAATAAACTATGTATTTGGTTCAATTTTTTACACTATATTTCAATTTGGTCTCTAACCTTTCAATTGTGTCAATTTGGCCTCTATCCTTTCAATGTCATGTCAATTTAATCCTTGATTTTATGTATTGGATGAAAATTGCTGACGTGGTAAGGGGTTAAAAAAATTAGTTTTCGTTGATGCGGTAACAAACTATTTTTTTATTTTAAACATTTAATACTTTGCTAATTTCCATCCAAACGATAATGACATGGATTAAATTAACATAATACTGAAAGATTAAGGACCATATTAAAACAATTGAAAAGTTATGAATCAAATTAAAATATGATGTAACAGTTAGATACCAAATTCATTACCCTTATTTTTTCTTTAACTTTACTAATTAACTTTTAGTAATTACCAATTACTGACTTTATCTATGGATAATAGTTCACACTCACACACTTTTTTTTTTTCCTTGACACTTCACAGTTTTGCAACATATTTAAGGGAAAAAAAAAAGGGTCTCACAATAGACAAAAATGAGTCACTAACTCACAGGGTCAGAGTCAGCGTTGCAGAAAGCAGAAATGCCTGCTATGATGATGGAGATCCAATCTAGCAGGGGGGATAATGGGGGAAGCGTGAATGTGTGGCGGTCGTTGGTCGAACTGTTAAGCAGATTTAGCGAAGAGGAGGGGTGTGCAGGGACGGTGTCACGGCGGCTGGCGAGGTTTCAGTGAGTATATTTGGCTGCAAGTAGTGGCGGCGACTGGCGATGCATGGCAGCTCTTGGAGGCCGAACTGCAGATTCTCTTCGACCCTCACTCTTCAACTGGTGGTATTTGGGTTTTTTTCTTCTGAACTATGTATTTTGTGAATCATGGGATTAGTAGTTTTAATTTTTTTTCATCAAAGGCTTAACTTTTTTATTAAATTTTTGGTTATTGTTTGGGCTGATCTGTGTTTTTATTTGCGTTGGTTTGCCGTTTGTGCGTTTTTTTAGGCCATTTTTTGGTTAAAACTTAAAAGGGCCAAGTGTTTGGAGACCGGGGGGACAGGTTTAATTTTTCTAAGGCTTAAATTGTAACTCAAGCCTTTTGGTTATAGTTGTTTTTTGAAAATCTCTAATGTGTTAAAGCATATTTAAACTATAAAAAAAAAAAAAAATGAAAAAAAAAGGGTAAAAAGTTAGAAAAAGTGGGAAAAAAAAAAGTTTTAAAAAACTGTAAATAAAATATACAAGTTAAAAACTAAAACTGATGCGGATGTGGATGCCAAACACAATTATGTCTATTCTCACATGTAGCTTATCATAAGGGTACTATGGTAGTTCCACCCGTGCCTGTCATTATGAGAATTAATGCACGTTGTCTGATTGAATCCTATTTCTTTACAATTCTTTGGACTTCATAGTATCTCTCTTTCTCATTGTTTATTGTAGTTGTAGCAAAAAAACTATGGATTTGCTTCACAAGTTCTTGAACACTGTACTCCTTCTCTTAACTCTCATCATGTTACTCTTCTTCATGCCACCATTTCTTATTCTCAAGTTTCTTTGGTCCTTAAAAAGATCCATATACCGTGAAAATGTGTCTGGCAAAGTCATACTTATCACTGGAGCATCTTCAAGAATTGGCGAGGTTTGTATCAACCCCCCTCATTTATCATTATAGATGGTGGCAAAAGCCAAAGGGAAAGGGTTTTCTAATCCTTCCTATTTTTATCCACTTTTTTCCCCAACCTTGGAGATTATTTTTTTCATATATTTTTGTTTCTTTAAGTTAATAATATTTTCTTTCTTTAAATTTTTTACTTTTCAAACTTTTTTAATTGTTTTTTTTATAACTTTTTAAACTCTTTAAAAATTAATAAAACGTCTATTTCCTTTCAATTAATCAAATTAGATGATGTCCCGTGCGATGCGTGGACTGCTTTACGATTTCATTTAAAATCATTTTTATATATATTAAGACCTACATATAATACCTTTTTTATTATATAATATTTATGTTTGCCCACAATATTGTTAAATACTTTGAAACTTGATTTTCTTAATTCATATTATATTTTTTTAAAAATTGTATAACACTATAAGACTATAACAAATTATAATATTTACCGTTAAAAATAGATTTTATTTTTTAAATTGATTAAATGATTTTGAAATCTTTAGATAAGAATTTAAGGCATAAAATAAGATTTTATCAAAATTTAATTGTTTTTAGTAGGGATTTTGTATCCTTTAAAAAAAAAAAAAAAAAAGCAAAAAATTCTTTGAAATCATCATCGATTTTTATTTTTTATCACTATGGCTCATATTACACAAAATAGTAGTAAAAAACCTACAAAGAAACCTACAAATTATGAGATCTAACACAGAATAAAAAAAATAGCTAACTTCATCAATAATCAATTAGAACTTTTCTTTTTCTTTTTCTTTACTTCTAAAACAAATTACATTTATGACTTTCCCAAACCAAAATCCCAAACATCCAAAGACTCAAAGCGAATCACAACCTTCACAAAATCCATAATGTCCAACTATAATATCAGAACCATAAGTTACAGTCACTAAATAAAAACCAAAGCCTACTCATATGGGTTAGGATCAAATAGTACTGCAATGTTGGAGTTATGTTGGTGTTGTTGAAAGGTTGAAGGTAAATTGTATCAAGGGTGAATGAAAATGTAAAGAGTTTTTTGTGTGAGAAAGAGGAAAAGTCTTAAAACATTGAACCAAAAGAAATAAAGAGTCCTTATTCTTAAATTTATTCTTATTTCTGATGTGGCTCAAGAGTATTTCAATTCCCTTCATAGAGTGCACTACATGGCAGAACCTCATACTCTCTCACATGAGGTCTCTGCTTTTATATATATATTGATGAGAATTAGTACATAAAGTATAAAAACCAAGCTTTAATCTTTCATAGTTGTTAAGATGGTATATTACGCAATTGATGTAGCAACAATTACATTCATTCTCACATTTATTTTCCATATTAATATATAGATTGAGATATCTAGTTCCTTCATACTTAAGAGTATTAATTATATGACATGTTAACTTTGGGAGTTTGAACTATGAAGCATGTTGCTTATGAGTATGCCAAGAGAGGTGCTCGTTTAGCCCTTGTTGCAAGAAGGGAGGACCGTCTTCAGGCAGTCACCGATAAAGCCCGCAAGCTAGGATCCCCAAAGGTTGTTGTGGTACGTGCAAATGTCTCCAAGGTTGAAGAATGTGAGTGGTTTGTTAATGAGACAGTGAACCACTTTGGACATTGTAAGTATGTGATATATATGTTTTGGGTGGTTTTTTTTTCAGTGTTTAACACAATACAGTACTCTGTGAAAGAGTTTTTACCATATGTTTTCAACAATAGTTTTTTTTTTAATTCAAATGACATGTGCTTTCCTTGTAAAAGTAAGGTAGATGATAAGATCTAAGTTTAAGACCTACCAACTTTGTGTGTAACTTATTAATAAAGAAAATTGTGTAAGATACTTCGATTTTTCTAGGGCTTTTGTGGGGGGAAAAATTGTAACTCGTGTTATAATTGGTGGGATTTTTTGAACAGTGGATCATTTGGTGAACAACGCTGGAGTATTATTACAATTGCACTTGTTTGAAGATTTCACTCATTTCTCTGATATTGCTTCAGTTATGGTAATAACACCAGCATGGGTGATTGCATTCTTGTCCTACTTTAATTTGTAATTAGCTTGTGATAGTAATTGTAATTCGAATTTAAAACAAAGTTGCAACTATTTTTATTAGATAATGTCCATTGAGGTAACTTCATAATATACCATAAGGTAAATTATTATTGCATTTATAGGCCAAGTGACTAGTGCTAACATGTTTATCAAAATGAAATCGGCATTGGGGTTCAATTCAAATCTCACTGGCTATTCACATCCAAAAACACAAAATCTTGGCAACAAAACGTAGAGTTTAAAATTTCTCTCATATGACAGATTAGCAAAATAGCATATTGTCTGCACCCATTAACTACCTCCAACTGTATAATTTTTAGGATATAAATTTTTGGGGATTAGTGCATAGCACCCATTGTGCAGTTCCACACTTGAGAAAAAGCAAAGGGAAGATTGTTGTAATTGCTTCAGCTGGACAAAGGCTTTCTACTCCGGGATTGAGCTTCTACAATGTAAGAAACCTCCTTATATTTGTTACTTTCACATTTTCTTTCTCACCAATTGCTTGTAAATCTGTGATGGTTTCAGGCAAGCAAAGCAGCCCAGGTATCCTTTTTTGAGACATTGAGGACTGAATTTGGACAAGATATTGGAATTACAATTGTGACTCTGGGATTGATTGAGTCAGAAATGACACAAGAATTTCTACCAGAGGTAGGCTTTAGAAATGTGAATTATCAAACTTAGCTCATCCTTTACCCTACCAATGTGTGTTGCATTTATATTAGAGGCATTGAGATGTTTAACCCAGACCAAGAGGGTTTGAAATCTTTTAAAAATTGTAATGGTATGGAAAAGGTTCCCTAGGAAACAAGTTAGGTAATAGTATGGCAAACTTTCCCTAAGAAACAAGTTTTCCTCAATAACAACTTGTTTTGGATAAGGTTAATTGCATGGGAGGGGAAAAAAAAAGCTCTCCTTTATTGCGAGTCAGTACCAATAGAACCAAGGCTTGTTGGAACTTATAAAAAACTTTTAACTACCATGTGGATGTGCTAGCTAGAAAATCTTATGCTTTAGAATTGTACCTCTTTAAATAGACAAAGTACACAACTCAATTTTGACATATGTCTATTCTTTTCTTTTAAATCAGTAGATACCAGTGGGGAAAAATGATTTGAATCATGAATTTCCTTGTTTGAAACACTTAATTTGTCATTGTTGTTTAGAGGCCCACTGGGCACTAGATATGTATATGAGTAGTTTGAGTATGGGTGGGTTATTGAGTATGGATAAAAAGTGTCACCTCAAATTAAGCACCTAGGCCTAACAACTATTGTGCTAACCTTTTTGTACCCTATAAAAACTTGTAATGGCCTCTACTATTTGTAATTTCTACTTCCCAACTTATCTATTATGTAGTATGTACACTTCTATTCTTATTTTCTTAAAACTAAGAAGGATCTTTTTTCATTTTCTTAATGTGATGCTTGGTTAGGATCAAGTTACTAGATGCCAGTTGAGACAACAAAAGGGTGTGCGAAGGCAATTTTGGATAGCACCTGCAGTGGAGACATGTACTTGACTGAGCCATCTTGGATGAAGGCTACATTTTGGATCAAAATATTGTGCCCTGAAGTATTTGAATGGTGCTTACGCTCAATTATTCTCAACATCATGCCTCAAACTTCAAAGAAGGACGCCTAGGCAGAACCTTGGGTTAGGGAAAAGCTACTTCACGCTCTTGCCATGTTTGCTTTGTAAGCTAGCTTTGCTCTAAGTGGACGTCTTCTCTTACCTTGAAAAGGGTAATATTTCATAGTTTAATGAATCTTTCACTACTTTGATAGAAGAAAGGGCTATTTATACTATTTCAAACATTCCTTGGCCCTTAAGTTTAGCCAATTAACTCCCAATTAATTCAATTAAATAAAGTAATATTAATGTTAATTAAATCCAAAGTTTAGTAATTAATTAATACTTTGTCTTGGAATTGAATTATATGTATGCAATTCCATGAAAAAGCATATCCTCAGTCAATAGTGTTACAAGACATTATTATATTTAATTTGGACTAAAATTAGAACAATTAAAATTAAGGGTTTATCACCACGCACCTTTGATGCGGTGGTCACTCCATAAATATAAGTGCTTGTGAGATGTGAGGGCAAGGGTCGGGATTCAAGTCTCCAAGAGAGAGTTTTACACACAGACACACTTAGATTAGACTAAAGTAAAATTTTTATCTTGTATTAAAAAAAAATTAAGGATTCATAATCACGTGTGGTCGGGACTTAATTCATGCAAGTGCACATTAACAATTAAAACTTGATTTAATGAGATCTTTCAATCAAATTGTCCGATTAAGGCTCATTACCTTTTATTTTAATCATTGTGACTTTAAAATTTATTTAATGCAATACAATTAGAAATCAAACAGCAGTCAAACTATTAGTTTTACCCCTAAGATGTGAAATGATTGTTGTGATGAAATGAGGTTAAATGTAGGTTGCAAAATGGGGTGTTTACACAACTAAATCAATAAAGTAGAGGTAAAGAAATGCAACCTACAAGAAAACATCGAATGTGTTTTTGAAAATAAAAATTGAAGTCCCTTGGGTCAAAATCTCTTTGTGGCAACACTGCCAAACCTCCACTAGTGAATAGTTGCAATACAGATTTACAATAGATCTCTCATGCCTAAAGCTAGCCTAGTACTCGAGTCCTCCATGCTCTTCTTTGCAACTGAATTTGCTGAGCTGTTTCTTCATCTTGTCTTCGGAGTACACATGCTGAGTGCCCAGTAGTAAGCCACCAAGTTCTCTTGGAATTGTGGTATTGCTCTCCAATGATTCCCAACACCAACCACTCAACCAAAGATCAATGAAAGGTAATGTGAAGTGTTTGGAAAATCTACTCTCATGGCTTGGAAATGGTGAGAAAGAGAATAAAGAATGGTAAAGATTCACTGAGGGAACATAGGTTCTCTGTCTCAAATGGATGAACTCAATAATGCTCTAACAAACTCTCAAGGGATTTTCTCAGCTGCTCTTGCTAATTGGAATGGGGTAGAGTTGATTGGAATTAAACTAGCTAAAGGATAAGAATGCAAGATTAGTCCTTATTCTCAAGCAACTCACGGGCATGACTTGGTCGCGAGTTGCTCATTAGCTGCACTGAAAAAGGTTGTTCCTTTTTCTACCATGTGTCCATCTCACGGGCTACACTCTTTATCTCATTAGTGCAATCCTCTTCAAAGCAATAGTGGTCAGGGCTCAAGTACTTCTACCCAATTTACAAATTAACCCAAAATACAAGAAAATTGAGAAGAAAATACAACTAAATTTTTGACTTAACAGAACTGAAGCTTAATAGAGACGAAGTTTGGAACTGCAGCAGCTATAGAGAAGCTTTAAAAAAAATTATTAAAAAAACACTATTATATGTTTTGAGTGGAGAGACCATGGTTTTAAAAACCAAACCGAGAGACGAACCGTTTTTTTCAAAATTCTCGGTTCAACCCAGTTTTTTCTGGTTTTTACCTGGGGTTTTTACGGGGCCGAATTGGCTTCCAATTCCCTGTTGAACCAGTCGGACCAGCCGGTCCAGTCCGTTTTTTAAAACAATGGGAGAGTGACAAAATTTTCAACAATTTGCACCAAAAAAATTAAGGTTTGAGATTGAATTTTTTTTTTTTTTTATTTGTCTTTTGATTTTACTATTTTTTGTTGAGAATAGTGTGTGTGTATATTTTAGCTTCTGGGAGATTAAGAACTTTTACACTCTAAAACTCCATGGAGAAAACAAATGGATAGTAGCACATCCAACAAAAATATTTTTTGTCTTTTTTTTTTATGAAAATGTTAACTTACTACAAAATGCTTACAAATCTAATGTCACAAAATTGATTGGTGACATTTCAATCATATAATAAATGAATGTCAAAAATACTTTTTTGTGAATGGTGACATATCAAAATTTGTAATTTCTCTAACATCTCTCTTCTTTTTCTTTGATAATAATTTTACTTGTCCACTAATATTTGAGACTTTATTAATACTCACATATAAAGAGATATACTTATTGTTTAATATTTGGGGATCTAATTGCACCTGGATCCTTAGGCGATCGCCTAACTCGACTAGTAATTGAGTCGGCATTGCTTTTAGTTACATAATTTTTTTAATTAATCATGTAACTTATTTAAATAATACATATGAATGGTCTTATAACTTGTTAAAAAAATTCCTCCAAAGTCCAAATCAATTTAAAAACAAACTTTGTCCCTACTTGAATATTTCCAGCCAAAAACAAATACCAGGCGCTCAAGCTAGCCGAGTTAATGGTTTAATTGAAGCCACATCTTCACATATACAACATCACTCTCACTTCACATTTAAATGTACCTTATCTCGAGTCCTTCATGTGAGATCCCAAAGTAACGTACGTAAAGCCACCTCTTCAAGAAATTGACCAATTATTGATCATTTCCAAAGTTGTAAAACCTAGAAGTACCAAAATCTTATCCAAATGATAATGACCGTTATCCAATTGAATACTCTTTGTTTTGTTATTAGGTACCCAGTTCCTTGGAGTTTTTAATATCTCTCTCTTTCTCTCAGTTCATTGAAGCAGAGCTATGGATTTGCTTCACAAATTCTTGAATATTGTACTCCTTCCTATAACTCTCACCGTATTACTTCTCTTTATGCTACCATTTCTTTTTCTCAAGTTTCTTTGGTCCTTAAAAAGATCCATATATAGAGAATATGTGGCTGGTAAAGTCATACTCATTACTGGAGCTTCTTCAGGAATTGGTGAGGTAATTATCTTATACGTATATTTAGTCATACCAATAATTTACTAAATTCTATTTCAAATAAAAATTTCTAGCAATTTAAAATAAATTAATATTTAGTTTAATTACTTTGATTATATATCATACTTTTGCATTTTGATATTATAAAATTTACACATTACATACCTTGCTTGGATGAAGTAGCTCAATAAATTTACCTACTATACTTCACAAAATTAATGTGTTTTCTATTATATGATTCACTAATTATTAATCTAATTTTAATTTATTTATATATAATTTTCAATTAAGTCGTACATCGCACATACATTATAATAGTTTTCAATAAAATTTGACACAAAATGGCATGTTTTGATTGTTAGAATTGTGTAGTTAAATGATTAAATTTATTTTGTCACAATATCTTAAGCTTTTGGGAGAATAGGAGATTTAACATGGTATTAGAGCGGTCCATGTCTCCTCCACTCTACCTCCCTTTTAAAATCCCACTTGTTAGACCCCATCTATTAAAAAGGTGGAGGGAAAATGATGGAATTTATAGTTAAATGATTAAATTTATTATATCTCAATAATTTTAGATTTTGGGAGAATTGGTACTTAATTTAACATTGATTAGTACTAACAAAATAAAGCCATGTCAATGACTCAATGGTGGAATCATGTAAGAGTGAAGTTATTTCAATCACAATATCATGTGAAAATTTTAAGCTTATAATTTTTTTTTTTTCAAACTCTTTTACTAATTTTTTACCTTTTAACATTGATAATCCACATCTGCTTATCTATGTCATCCATTCAACTACGTAGAACAAAAAAAATAAAAGTTCTAATAAACAATTTATTTCATTATAATTAGTAGTTTCTAAGACCTCATGAGATTATGGATTTGAAACATTTTGTCAATGTCTTGGTGCCACCCTTAAGAGATTCCTCCCTACAATAAACCAGTTTGTGTGGAAAGAGAAAACTGCATACAACCAAGGGAATAATCAGATACTCGAAGAGGTCTAGATATCATTGTTAAAAAAAAACAAAAACAAAACAAACAAAACAAACCATCAATTTATTAATTTAACACATTTCTAGTGTCTTGTCACTTGACTATGAACGGTTTTACAAATAATTAATGCAAACAATTCTCGTAGCACTACATAGACTTGGCCCTAGTGAAAATTTTCTTGTTGTGCCTTTATTAATATATAGATTGATAGTAATGTGACATTAATTTTGTGGGTTTGAAGAATGTTGCTTATGAGTATGCAAAGAGAGGAGCTCGTTTAGCCCTTGTTGCTAGAAGAGAAGATCGTCTTCAAGCAGTGGCAGATAGAGCCCGTAAGCTAGGGTCACCAGAGGTTGTTGTAGTTCGTGCAGATGTTTCCAAGGTTGAAGAATGTAAGCAGTTTGTTGATGAGATAGTGAACTATTTTGGACGGTGTAAGTGTCTTATTTTTTGTTTTCACAATGTCTTAACTCAAAAGACACATTCTTTCCTTGTAAAAGTAATGTAAAGGATTATATGGTGAATTCAAGACCTATTGAGTGCATGTGTATATAATTAACTTATCAATAAATAATATTGTGCGATATGTTTTCATTTTCTATTGCTTTTTGTGAAAAAATAAATAAAAATTGTAACTTGTGTTATTGTTTGTGTGGTTTTTGGAACAGTGGATCATTTGGTGAACAATGCTGGGGTAGTACAAGTACGCTTGTTTGAAGAGTTCACCCAATTCTCTGATATTGCTTCAGTTATGGTAATAAAACCAGCATGCATGATTGCATCTCTATCCTACTTTCTTAACAGTGATTGTTATTAGAATTTAAGAATGAATAGTGATAGCTCTTGTGTTTTAGATAATGTCAATTGTTAACCATACAGAATCACCAAAATATTGAAAATTAATGCATGTCTAGGCCTACTGTTAACTGTATTAGGAATCTTTGCAATTAACCTTTAGATCTAAAAAACAAAAAACCTTAATAGTGAAATAAACTTTCTCCATACTTTAAGCAAAATTTAGAGAATCATATTCCAATATTTACACGTTTGTCAAAGTGAAATAGGTATTGTGGTTCAATTCAAATCCTTCAGGCTATTCACACCCAAATACACAAAAACTTTGCAACAAAATTGCAAAACTTAGAATTCAAATTTTTAAACTATATTTTGTCTAAGTTTTAGGTTGCATACTCACCCTCACTGACTCTAAATTTATGTTTTTAAGGACATAAATTTCTGGGGTTCAGTGTATAGCACCCATTATGCAGTTCCACACTTAAGAAAAAGCAAAGGGAAGATTGTTGTAATTGCTTCAGCTGCAGCATGGTTAGGTACTCCAAGATTGAGCTTCTACAATGTAAGAAACCACGTAATTTGTGTTACTCCCATATTTTCCTTCTCACTAATTGCTTGTGAAATCTGTGATGGCTTCAGGCAAGCAAGGCGGCCCTGATATCCTTTTTTGAGACATTGAGGACTGAATTTGGACAGGATATTGGAATTACAATTGTAACTCCTGGAATGATAGAGTCAGAAATGATACAAGGCGAATTATTTTCAGAGGTAGGCTTTAGAAAAAGTATATTGTTAATTATCTAACTTAGCTAATTGTTTACCCTACCATTTTTTGTTGCATTTATATTATAAGCATTGAGGTGTTTAACCCATACCAAGAGGTTTCTAAGATCTTTGAAAATTTGTTCTTTCCAAAAAGCATCAGCTATTGGTATATGGCTAGAGTTCATGGAGGAGAGGGGGAAGGTTTTGGAAGAACATCAAAACATAATGATGCCTAATTTCTATTTTTCACATGTGTTTGACAAAAATGAGCCCTTCTTTATAGCCTATCAGTACCAATTGAACCAAAGCTTGTGTTAAAATTTTTTAAAAATATTTCTAGCTCCCATGTGGATGTGCAAGAAAATCTTTTGCTTATATCATTAACGTATGCCAATCCATCAAAGGATTGTTGGTGAACTTGATTTTGTTTTGCGAATATACCTATTTCATAACACAAATTACACTGTTCAATTTTGACCATAATTGATCTGTGGAGAATCTATAGTCAACCTCAAATTTTTGAACTTAGACTTGATAGTTGTTTGGAGTCCGACTGGATGGTTATTTGACAATATGAGTACCTAGGCCTAACAATAACTGTGCTAACCTTTTTGTACCCTGTTCAGCATAAAAATTGGTAATGGCCTCTACTATGTGTGATTTCTATTGCCAACTTAGCCATTATCTACAATTCAATTCTTATTCTCTCAAAACAAAGAGGTATATTTTTCATTTTCTTAAATGTGATTGCTGGTTAGGTTGAAGCTAACTGGATCCCAACTGAGACAACAGAAGGGTGTGCCAAGGCAATTTTGGACAGCACTTGCAGTGGAGACATGTATTTGACTGAGCCATCTTGGATGAAGGCGGGATTTTGGGTCAAAACCTTGTGTCCTGAAGTATTTGAATGGTGTTTCCACTCACTTTTTGTCCGTAGGCCTCAGAGTTCAAAGAAGGACTAGTGCTGTAAATGAATAGACAGTTTGAGCTTGACTTGAGAGAGAAAAAAAAAAAAACCTTAAATATGTTCATATGTTTATATGTATAGATGAATAAAAATATACTTATGTAAACTTGATATTAGATTATGTAGGTTTGTAATTTTTTTATTTAATGTACGTTTGTAATTAAAGTCGTAAGAGATTAAATCATTATTTATAACTTCATGATAAAATAAATAGTTTGATTTGTAGTAAAATTATATATAATTTATAAGTTCATAAACAGAATTTATTTATCTTATTAACTAAAATAATATAATTTATGCAATAACTTTTATTTATTTATTATTATAGCATATATTTGTGAACAGGTAATAAATTTTAGTTGTAGTGTACTGGTTTTTATTATATATGGAAAAGAAATAAGTTAATCAGGTAAGTTGAGTCCATAGTATTAGGTTGGCAAACATAAACAAATGTATCCATATTGGAAATTTCTAGTGCGTCTTGAAGTGTGCTTGAAGTCTTTTTCAATTCCAAGACAAGACCAAGATTCAACTCAAGGAGAACTGCTAATTATGTAATCTTGATGCATGTTGGACACCAAGCAGCTTGACCGATCAAGATTCATTAAACTTGATCCATTGAGACCAATTCTCAACCAATCAAAAAATTTTGTTGAACAAAATACATGTTTAATTAAGTTCTTAAGAAATTTTGGGTTTAATCATATCACTTCATAATTCTAACATCACTCATACAAGAATTCATGGTCTCGGAGGTTGGAAATTAAGCCCACACAGTAATTTTTCCATCAGTTTTTCTATGTCACCATATGTTGTGTTATTTACTTTCTTTCTTTTTTTTTTTTTTTTTTTTCTTTGAGGGCGTGTTGTGTTATTCAATTAGTTGTTCATTGTACTCCATATAGTGTATGTTATACTATATGGTAATTAATCTTAAAATCAATCGAAATTCATAAAAAATAATTTGTTAAAGTTGATTAATTCCGCTTTAAAATAAAAACGAAAATACATTATTGGTCCTTGAGGTTTACGTAGTAAATGTTTTTGGTCCTTGAAATTTCAAATGAACACTATTGGTCCCTGGAATTTAAAAATTGAATACTATTGGTCGTTATCTTAACTTTCATTAGCAATTTTACATATGTGGCCAATGAAACAATGAAGTGACATTGTTTGAATGATGTGGCAGTACTTAGTGACTTGAATTGTATTTTAACCTTTAAAAAAAAATCTAGGGCCCTAAATTAGGCCCAATACTCACCATTCACTCCGAAATCTAGCCGAAAAAATATGTATATATAGATGCTAGATTTGACAAAGTAGGCCGCAAATTTTATTTCATCATTGAATTCCAAAACGGCACTTTAATATCGCCCACCAATGAAACAAATATTAGGTTAAAGCTAACTGAATGGCTAATTAATTGTTTCTAAAAAAAAATAAATAACAATGGCTAATTAATTCAAGCCACATTTTCACATGTACAACATCATTCTCACATCAGAATTCACTTGTACCTCATCCCAAAGTAAGGTAATTGAATCCTCTTTCTTTTGTTAGGTAGCCAAGTCCTTGAAGTTTTTAATATATATCTCTCTCTTTCTCTCTATTCATTGTAGCAAAGCTATGGATTTGCTTAACAATTTATTGAACATTGTACTCCTTCCTTTTAACTCTCACTGCGTTCCCCTATATATATGTATGTATGTGTGTGTGTGTTTCTCAACCAAAAAAAAAAAAAAAACTCACTGTGTTAAGAAAGTTTTCCATTTCTTTTATCAAAATGGTCAAAACATTAATTGTTTTAATTTTTCCATAAAAACTTTGAAAACATGGCTGACAAAGTCATACTGATTACGGGAGCATCATCAGGAATTGGCGAGGTATATATATATATACTGGCAGAGGAAGCTTATTTAATGACTCCTATTTTTATCAAATTCATTCCCCAACTTAGAGATATTATATATATATATATATATATATATATATATATATGCATAAAAGTTAAAAATATTATGTTTAATATTATATAGACAGTGAGTCACGACTATAAGACTCGATTAAACAAGCTTGTGGCAAAACAAGCTTACGTGAACATTATTATGTTTCAACTTAGCTTATTTAATGATTGACCTTAAACTTAGAGTTGAGACTTGAGATTGACTCATTTTCTAAATTAATGAACACAGACAAATTTTTTTGCATGAAAAATGTAAATTATTTATAAACAACTTAATTTATTTACAAAATAGTTCCTTTTCGCTTCTTAGCAATGTGAGACTAAGCATACCGGGAAGGACATATTCCATCCTGTGGGTTAAGTTCCACTTTGCTAATTAATGAGTGTAGAGTCCAGCTTACAAGTGTATAAGTTACTGAGAATTCCTTCTTTGAGTGGACGTAGAACCAACAATAAACCACATTTACATATCTATGTCATTCATTCAACTAAGCAGAACAAAAGAAAGTTTATATATATATATATATATATATATAATATCAATACAACTTATAAATCTATAAATAATTTTAGCACATCACACACACTTTTACGAGCTATGTAGTACCAACACTACTAAACCACATTTACTTATCTAGGTCATTCATTTAACTCGGCAAAACGAGAAAAAAAAAATGTTTCATTATATTTCATTATAATCAATACAACTTGTCAATTTATAATTTTTAGCACATGACACACTTCCGCGACATGATATTTTGCTAAGACTCCAATTGAGGAGTATATGTAATATTAATTCTTCATTTTTTTTTAACTACATATTAAGGAAATGGATTCTTAAACCTTTTTTTTTTTTTTTTGCCATGTGAAGCGTAAGGGTATTTCAACATATTTCTCGTACTATTAAATAGCCTTTATCCCCTTTGAAATATCTTGGCTCCAACTTTTTTTTTTTTTGAACTAGTTTAGAAATACTACTAAATAGATGTATACTTCATGATTAGAGGCCTCCCATTCTCCCATGCACTCCAGCCTAGTGATGACTCTAGCCTTTGTTAATATATTTATATATATATATATATATATATATATAGATATCTAACTCCCTTATACATTGCGTATTAATGTTGCATATTGGCTTTGTGAGTTTGAAGCATGTTGCTTACGAGTACGCAAAGAGAGGTGCTCATTTAGCCCTTGTTGCAAGAAGAGAGGACTGTCTTCGAGTAGTCGCAAATAAAGCCCGCAAGCTAGGATCACTAGAGGTTATTGTGTCATGCGCCAATGTTTCCAAAGTTGAAGAATGTAAGAGATTTGTTGATGGGAGATTATTGGGTATTATCGAAGTATCATAAATGCGTACTCTCTTCTCTCACATGAATGGTGGGTCCCACTAATTAAATTCACAGTGAGACTTACCATTCATGTGAGAGGAGGGACCGCATTTGTGGTACTCCAGAAGTACCTAATAATTTTCATTTGTTGATGAGGCAGTGAGCCACTTTGAAGGATGTAAGGGTTTGGCTTTTTATTTTAGGCAAATGTTAATAAACACTGCATAGGTGTTTGTTAAGGTTGTACTAAAGCGAGTCCCATTTAATAAAAAAATTAAATAAATAAAAGAAAAGAACATAAAAACTAGTCATTTTGGTTATTTTAATATTTTTCTCTCTACAAAGTTGGCCCTATACTAAAAAAATAAATAAATAAATAAAATGACATAAAGCTACAAAAAAAAGACAAAAATTTGTACAAAAAAAAAAAGTCAAAAGTTGCTATTAACGAGCATCACAAGGTTCCCATTAGCACAACCCTTTATTTTATGTTTTCACCATTAGTTTAAACTCATCCTTCTTTCCCTTGTAAAAGTAATGTAGAGGTTTATATCGTGACTTCAAGACCTACTGAGTGATTGTGCAATTTAATTATTAATGAAGAAAATTGTGAGATATGTGATTTGGTTTTCGAAGCTTTATATATTTACATGATGTTTGTAATGTAAATTTACATTGTAGACACAAAAAGTAGTAAATGTTGTATACATTTACAAACAGTGTATAATATTTATCACTTCTTGCAAATATGTACAACATTTGTCACTTTTTTGTGTTTACAATGTAAATTTACATAGTAAAAAGAAGAATCTCCATTGGTTTTCTATGGCTTTGTGGAAAAAAAATTGTGACTTGTGTTATGGTGGATGGGGCTTTTGGAACAGTGGACCATTTGGTGAACAACGCTGGAATACTACGACTAGGCTTGTTTGAAGATTTCTCCCAATTATCTGATATTGCTTCAGTTATGGTAATAAAACCATCACACTGTAACAGTACTTGTTATTGGAATTTAAAAAAATGAACTGCGATACCAATTGTCTATTAAATAATGTCGTCCGATGTTATTGCATCTCTAGGCCTGGCGTTAACCATAATAGAATTCTCTCAATTTAAAATGGATCTATTTTATGGTTTAGATTAAATGGTGTGGCACTTTGTACACTGCCAAATCCAAAAATAAAATTTTAACTATGAAATAAACTGTCTCTATTTTAAGTAAAATTGAGAGGATCATGTTCCAATGTTTATGTGCTTGTCGATATAAAATAGGCATGGTGGTTAAATACAAATCCTACAAGCTATTCTCATCCAAATACGCACAAACTACGCAACAAAATTGCACACTTTAGAGTTCAAATTTTTATTTGATGTTAAGCTGCGTTTGTTCAAGAATTAACCTATTTTTTGTCTGAGTTTTAGGTTGCATACTTGCCCTGCCTGACCAAACTTCATGTTTTTAAGGATATAAATTTCAGGGGTTCAGTGTATAGCACCCACTATGCAGTTCCCCACTTAAGAAAAAGCAAAGGGAAGATTGTTGTAATTGCTTCAACTGCAGCATGGTTAAGTACTCCAAGATTTAGCTTCTACAATGTAAGAAACCTCCTAATTTGTGTTATTCCCATTTTTTTCCTTCTCACTGATTGCTTGTAAAATCTGTGATGACTTCAGGCAAGCAAGGCAGCCCTGATATCCTTTTTTGAAACATTGAGGACTGAATTTGGACAGGATATTGGAATTACAATTGTGAATCCTGGAGTGATTGAGTCAGAAATGACACAAGGTGATTATCTATCAGAGGTAGGCTTTAGAAAAAGTATAATTTGAATTATCAAACATAGCTAATCGTTTACCCTACCAGTGTATGTTGCATTTATATTATGGCTATGGTTAATGGAGGAGAGGGTTTTTGGAAGACCATCAAAATATAATGATGCCTAATTTCTATTTTAACCGCGGTTGACAAAAATGAGCTCTCCTTTATAGCCTGTCAGTATCAATTGAACCAAAGCTTGTATTAAAAAAAATAAAAATAAAAATAAAACCCTTCCTACTCCCATGTGAACTTTCTCAAAGATATTTAAAAAAAAAAAAAAAAACTCCCAAGTGGATGTGCAAGAAAATATTGTGCTTATATCATTGATTTTAAATATGCAAACCATGTGTTTCAATTAGCTCAACTGGTAAAGTCTCTTGTCTCTTGAATAAGAGATTTGAGGTTCAATCTCTGTTTAAACAAAAAAGCCAATTGATGTCTTGGTATGATGATAAAATTAGGATCCATGACCTACCTCAAATTTTTGGACTTAAGACTAGATTGTTGTTGTTCGGAGGCCTGCCAGATGTGTATATGACAATATGAGTGCCTAGGCCTAATAATAATTATGCTAACCATTTTGTAATGACCCTACTATGTGTGATTTCTTTTGCCAACTAAGATACTATTTACACTTTGATTCTTAGGGGGTGTTTGGTTAAAAAATTTTCATCACTCAATTTCCATCACTCATCACTCATCACTCATCACCCATTACTCTTCACTCATCACTTATCACTCATCACCCATCACTTAAAAATATTATACCCGTTTGGCACCATCACTCAGTTTTCATCACTCATATTTTTCACACTATTTATGGTCCACATCTGTCAATCAGTGCAAGTTGGTCTAGCTTAACGTCAGAGTTTTTATTTTTTTTTATTTTTTCTGGGTTTAGGTGATCTGGTACTGAAAAAAAAAAAACAAAAAAAACAAAAAAAAGTGAAGACGAACCCAAAAAAAAAAAAAAAAAAAAAAAAAAAAAAAGGAAACTAACGTTAACGTTGAACCCAGAAAAAAAAAAAAAAAAAAAAAAAAAAAAAAAAAGTCAATGGTCAAAAGTTGCGGCTGTGGGTCCCCTAATGTGTGTTTAATTACAAAAATGCCATTGAGTTATGAGTTATGGAAACTGAAAACAGCTAAAATGTGTTTTCAGTTTCCATAACTCATAACTCAAAAATCAGAGAATTGAATGATGGAAACAGAGTTATGGAAATTGAGTTATGGAAATCCAAACAAAGTTTTTGTCATGGGTCCCACCATTTTTGAGTTATGAGTTATGAAAACAGAGTTATGAGTTATGGAAACAAGTAATCCAAACACCCCCTTATTCTCTCAAAACAAAGAGGTATCTTTTTTCATCTAATTAATGTGATTTATGGTTAGATTCAAGCTGCTTGGTTCCCAACTGAGACAACAGAAGGGTGTGCCAAGGCAATTTTGGACAGCGCTTGTAATGGAGACATGTACTTGACTGAGACATCTTGGATGAAGGCAGGATTTCGGGTCAAAACCTTGTGTCCTGAAGCATTTGAACGGTGCCTCCACTCACTTTTGGTTAGTAGGCCTCCGAGTTCAAAGAAGGATTAGGGCTGAAATGCGTAGCTAAACAGTTCCAACTTGACTTAGAACGAACTTAAATACACTTGTTTATTTAATAAAAAAGTCAAACTCAAGTCTAGTTTGGCTTGGCTGTTAACAAGCTGAAACAAAATAATGTATTTGTGAACAAGCTTATGAGCATTAGTCGATTTAAGTATACATAATATGTTTGTGAGTGTGTAAATATACTTCTTTTTTTATAAGATAGAATTCTACTCTAGTCTAATCTAAGTGTATATGTGTGTAAAGCTCCCTCCTGAAGACTTGAACCTCGACCTTTACCCCCTCCCCCATCTCACAAGCACTTATACTTGTGAAGTGACCATCGCACCAAGAATACGGTGGTGTGTGTGTAAATATACTTCTATAGACTAAAGATTGAATAGTGTAAATTTGTCATTAAATTCATAAGATATTAAATTATTATTTATAATTTACGAATAATATATATAGTCCATTTCATAATAAAAGTTACATAATATTTATATGAAAAAATTAACTTTCAACAATAAAAGGTTGGTGGATCTGCTTTTTTTTTATTTTTTAGAATACTTAGTATTTTTACACGCACACACGGAGAGATGTAAGAACACCCTAAAGAAACTGACAGTAGTGTATATTTAAAAGGGTCTAACTTTTGAATACACAGCACAAATTTTAAACCTTTGGTGAATCTACTTTTTATAAGTTCATAAAGGAAAATCAAGCTATTTGATTAACTCAAACAATATAGTTTCAACCATAATTCAATAATTAAATTTGTGAAGAGTTTACTATAAATGGAAAAATAATAAGTTATTCATGTTGCTCATGAACAAGTTCGAGCTCGTCTTACAAGAGAATTAACCAAGTCTAAACATATAATCTACTTTGATGATAAGCTCAAGTGAGACGTTCGAAAAAAGGGATTTATGATTTACAGTTTAGAATTAAAATATCAGTTTGACATGTTAAATCAAGATCTGGTCACGAAGATCTTGAAGCGTGTCTTTGTTTTTTCTAATAAACTTTATCAAACTTTGTACAAATCAGATAATTAGATGTCATCAAATCAAAGTTTTATTCCCCCCTACAAATAGTTTCAGCAGTATTAGGCCTCAAGATCGGCACTCACCAGTCTTCCCATTGGAAAGAGGTAGGGGTACCACTAAGCTGTAGAGTAATGAAATCAAGTAAATTTTGAGATACATGACCAAATACATAATCAACATTCAGGTGACTCATCACTCAAGTCTAATGGACTTCATGACTTTGGCAAGACGTGTATAAGTAACATTTGGTAAACAGTTCATCTCATTCTACCTTTTATATCAAATAATCTTCATATTTAAGAAAAAAGACAAGATAATGTGTCAGCACATACTAATCTGACAAGAACTAGAAAATAGTAACACTGCTCATTAAACATTCAAGACGTCATGCATCTTGGTATTTTTCATCTAGCTCTAACAACTAATGCAAGCACAAGAAAATGAAAATGCCACAGAGAAACTCTACATGCCTTTGTTCAAGAGGTCAGCAGTTTCAATTTTCTATGTGATATTGCTTACAAGAAATCCACAAAAGAAACTTTTGAGAACAGGCCAACCCCCTCTACAAGGCAAATCTTGACAATGACATCTCTAAGGGATATTTGCTCTAGGAAGCAATCCAGAACCTAAGAAGCAAAGTACAAATGTGAAAGAACAGGATAAAATACAAGCTAGATATCTTGTTGCAAGAATATTGGTGACGTTATGGATAAAAACTTTTTACATAGAAGACAGACTATATTGAAATATTTAGGCAAAATGGTGAACTAATCAATTCAGTTGAAATACTAATGCAACAGAAAAGGAACTACAGCCCCAATGAGAGGTCATTTGGAAAGAACCTATAGTCAAACAATGAGGAGATATACTCGCATGGATTTTTATATTTATTTTTGGAATGGTTAGAAATCTCCTAAGCTACTACCCATGCCCCTCCCCTCACCCTCAACCCCTACCTAGGGAGGTGCCATCAGACCAAATGGGTCATTGGCAAGATACTCGCATACAATTGCTTCTGCTGTGTCTCTTCAAGTTCATTGTCCCAGGATGCAACACATAAACCAGGAAAGAAATACAAGGCCAACAACTGTCATGGCACTTTGAGTGTCCAAAATAACACCTTTTGCTTCTTTCATCTTATCAAGAACATATTTCTCAGTGACATCCCCATAACAAATTACCTGCCACTGAAAATGCCCTTCTTCAGCCATCATCAATTCTCTTCCAATGATTTCTCAATTGAGAATGCAACCATCATATTTGATGGTCATTAGTTTTGTATATTACACAATTTCAGTTTTAGTTTTCAAAAGTTAGTTTTCTCTTGCTCACTTTGCCTGGCTTTCACCACCTCGTTGGTTAGACAATTACATGATAAAGCCAAACAGGAAAGCCACTTTTTTGCACTTAAGAAGCTTAGTTGATCAAACCCAGTAGATTCATAAGAACCTAAGAAGTTTATTTAAAAGCGATAAGAACAACGTAGAGCAGATGAAAGTCCACAACTAGGAATTTAAGGAATTAGTCTTAGCCTCTTCGGAATGAACTCAACATTGTGGTAAGCAATCCAAACATCCTTAATACTCTTTATCTTTAATGCATAGCAAGTTCAACAATTTTTTTGCAAAAAAAATTGGGACTGATGGCTTTACTTAATGAAGATGAAAGTTGGAGTAATAATCAAAATAGGAAAAGAAATATCATCTATCACAGTCTTCTTCTCTACTTTTTTCCCCCAAATAGCAATCTACAAACCATAGTTAACCTCATAGTTTGGAAATTCAAGAAATTTACCTAAGCTGCAGCACTGTTTCTTCAGAGCTTGACCTCCACATCGACACCAGCAGGAAGATCAAGTTGCATCAAAGAATCAATTGTTTGAGCAGTGGGGTAAAGAATATCAATGAGGCGCTGGTGTGTACGGATCTCAAAATGGAATCTTGCATCCTTGTGCACGTGTGGTGATTTGAGAACGCAATAGATTCGCTTTTTGGTTGGTAATGGAACAGGACCCATGGTTTTTGCATTTGTAGTCCTTGCAGCATCCAATATCTGCTTGCAGGAGTCCTCAATTAGGGGCACCCAGTATGATCTAAGCTTAATTCTGATTTTCTGCTTTGGGGCCATCTGCAAACAATACGTCATTTTAGATTATTACAATTCTACAAGAAAGGTAGAAAAAAATGACAGACAAATAGTTCTAATCAGAAAAGATATATTTTGATTTTTCAGCCAGCCCTGACTTCTTTGTTTTTGGCCTTGTAGTTATTTTTCAACAACTTACAGGTTGTTCATATGGCCATTTCATATATCCTTAATGGCCAAGCAGCAGCAAAAGATGTGAATTAAATCTCTAAAGCAACTAAAAAGTTCTCTTTGTCGCAAGCCAAAACATTTGCTGCATAGCAAGGTGCTGCATTATAAACAAGGTGGTACTATCATTGGTTGATGTTTACACAGATGTCCGTTCCAGAATCAGATAGGTGAGAGGAATAGTCGCAACTAGCAGGCAACAGTTGAGTCAGAACTCTAGGATATGAATATATAAGAAAAGGCAAAACTGCCATATGAGGATCTTCATCGACAAGAACATTTCCAGACCAAAAACTGAACTTAACTTGACTAATCTCAACTGTCTGAGGAACATCTTTTACATGGAAATAATAAATGATTCACTTAACTCCAAATTACAATCTTGTACATGTAATCCTGTAGCAACGTACTCCTCAGGATCATAGCTTCATCTTCATCTCCATTGAAAAACAGATTTTACAGTACAAGACTTCAAATCAATTTCTTTAGCAGTGAAAGTTACCCTCATGAAATAAAATCTAAATTACACAAAGTATTACACACCCATTTCATCTAGTTTGTCATCCGATTGATCCCAACCATTACATATTGCCCCACCCATTCAAACTTTTTCTTCTTATTGAAATTTAAAGTTTTCTTGAGTAAAAAAGTTAAATAAAATCTCACTTAATTTTTTTTTTTTTTTTCACAATATGAAAATCAACCAAACATTAGTAAGATATATACCGAGTCTGCATCTGCACCAATACTGAGTGAAGAAGTACTGGGTGTCTCGGAATCTCCAACCTAAAACACAGATAATTAATTTTAAATTCAAAGCCATAAAAATTAAACTCCTTTAGATATGTGATGAACTGCACTAAAGAAAATATTTCTATTTTCCAATCCCACATATTCTCAGCAACCAAGCATAGCAAATGCTTTCATGCTCATCTGTTTTCAGTTTCCCAGAAATAAAAAACCATACCCATTTGCGCAAATAGCGTTTTAAGTTTAATTGAGGTCAAAAGGAGAAAATTTGATAGACAAATATATTTTCTTTTCCCACATTTTCTCTACAACCAAACAAAATTTAAGCAAAACAAAACCAAAGGGCAAGAATTACAGACCTCAAAGGTTGTAGGGTCAGACTCATCTGGGGTTTCTAGAGGTGGGTCTAGAGTTTCTGGGGATTCCAACACTTCAGGAGCAGCATAAACCCTGGTAGATGGTAGTGAGGGTTTAAGGGCTTTGAGCTTTGAGGCTTTACAAGTGTAGAAAGAGAAAGAAGAGAGTTTTGGTTTGGAAGGAAATGGAGAAGAATTGGGCAATGGAATGGAAGGAATTCGTGTTGCAGAGATTGAAGAAACTGCCATGGAAGAAAGCTCTCTCTCTCTCTCTCTCTGTCTCTCAGTTTTTCTCTATTTTGCTGTGAGTAATGTCTGAGTCTCTCTCTGTGTTGCTTGTTCTGACTAGAATTATCCAAATAATTTTTTCTTTTTTTCCTGTTTGATAATAAAAATAAAAAAAAAATTGTTTTATGAAATTACATTATTGCCCCTTTTGGGCTAGGTGGAAAGTTTGGAGTTGAAATCCATCTCCACTTCAATTGGGCTTTGGTTGATGTCCAAAACAAAAGGTTGAGGATCAATTGATTAACGTTGTTGAAGCGGCCCATATCAAAGAATGTGTTAATGGGTTTTATGTCGGGCCATCTTAAAAGAGTTGTAGCGAGTTGGATTGTAAGTCAACCCATATTTTTTCGGGTGAAAAACATATTAAACGTATATAATAACAAAATATTCAAAAACAAAAATTAAATAATACATAGATTCTTAAATTTACATGATTCAAAGTTCACTCATAATATCATTATCTTAAAATAGCAACAAAAAAAAAAAACTTAGAGCATTAGCATTCGGTTTCTAAATAATATCAGACTTTACCATCTTAAAAGTTGTTTTATTTATTATATCATACCATTTTACAATATACCCAACATCTTAAATTTTATTTTATCATACAACACATTAAAATAATATATCTACACAATAAAATAATATAACTCACAACCCAATAAAACCCAAATTTAGTGAAAGAGGAAGACAAAGTGATCAAAAGAGAGAGGCCAAACAAATAAAAAAGAATAAAAAAAGAAATACAAGCTTCTACAATAAGTTGCATATATAAGAGCCACTGTAACAGTATAGTAAATTTTTTAGGATATAGAAATTCTGATAAAGCATTATTTTAGTATTTGTAGATTGTAAAATACCATTTTGAGGGCTTTACAAACCCCAATACTAATGCTCTTATGTCGTGGACCATGGCAAGCTATGAATCTTCTCAGGTGCATCTGTTTGTGCTGCATGTAAAATGATAATAATTTTATATTGCCTAGGAAGATAACTAATAAACCTTTAAAAATAAAACATTACATATTAGGCAAAGAAAAGTAAGTAAGTATTAATATGAATTGTGTCTCTATTTAATCAAGGTTAGTAGTAAATCCAACACTAAAAATCTTCAGACTTTAAAATTATTATCTGACATATAAATTTTTTCACGCCATTTACACTTTGTCCTGTATTGAGTGATCTATTGTAAAGTGATTGCATGAACTTTGTGCATAAAATTAGAAGTGGATCCGATTGTGTTTGGGCAAGGTAAGGTATGAAAAACAAAATAATAATAATAATAATAATAATAATAATAATAATAACAATAACAATAATACTGTGTCTATGTCCATGTAAACGTATATATATTTATGGTTTTTTTTTTTTTTTGATATATTTATGGTTTTAGTTATAATATAAAATAGTAACTTTGGTGCTACATAAAATAGTGTAACTTGTGTTACAACTCACCTATTTGACAAGTTAAAAGTGCTAAAGATGTGTCCCTATATGAACCCACCATCACACCTCTATTACTTACAACTCGCCACATGAGTGAGTTGTGGCATAAGTTGTGTCATTCTACATAACACCAGTATTACTCAGTATAAAAATGTATGACACCAACTCTTGATTTAATGATAAAGAGTTATCATCATGAACAAATGCCGTTGGTTGAAATTTTCTCAAAAAAAAAAAAAGAAAAAAAATACAGAGGGACTCTAGTAAAAGCATTAACAGTCCAATTGATGTAATATCGTTGGCTGATTTCCATCATGAAATCAAAATGGGGGTATTCAGAAAAAATATAAATAAATAAATAAAAAATCAATAATGGGGTAGTACAACAATTTATAAAACCAGCAGTCACCTATTACTTCTGAACTTTCAATTAAATAACATGATCGATGAATCAAATAATCAATAATTGCGCTTAGCCAGGGTTCCCATATTCATTTTTACTCAACATTTTGAATTATCATGAGCTTAGCACTTTTACACTAGCCATCATTCTAAAAAGAAAATTTGTTTAAAAATTTATCTTGTCATATGTCAATCGGTTTTAATTTCGGGTCAAAAATCTCAAGTTATTAAATTTGGGTCCAATTTTGTTATGTGTAGTTTTAGATAACTCAAAAAGTATGCTTTATTATTAAATAAGAGATTTGGACTTCAAGAAATTTTTACACCAAATGCTAATTTGATATTTTGATATCAGCAATTATGATAAGGGAAGAAGCAATAAGGTCAGACCCTAAGGAATCTTAAAAAATAAAAAGCTATATATTTATATTAGACAAAAAACAAGAATCATTCTAATACACAAAGTTTGATTTGAATCACTACTAATTGTAAGTAGTAGTAAATAACTAAATATATGTAAACTACTATTGTCTGCGACTTGGAAGATGGTGGCTCATAAAATATAATACGAGAGTGAGCTCTATTGCGATAATGATTTATGAAATTTTACAAATCATAAATACAAGAGTACGTGGACTCATTTACATTGGATGGAAATTGGAAAGGCATAAAATATTGAATCTGCATACATATTAGTACTATGTTTTTACAGTGGCCGTGATGGTGGGTGTAGAATTCTACAGATCTTAGCCGGCATTGAGCATATTAGAAACCAAGAGATGGATGGTAATTTTCTTATTAGTTATTACAATATGTGAGGAGAAAATAGGGTCGGAAATCCAAGTTTCCTGTTAAATTATATTTAGAAGAAAAATTACTGGGAAAAAATTTTAGATATAAAAATACATGTCATTTCCATCGAATATTATACATACATACATATATATATATATATATATATATAATTTGAGCAAATAAGATTAGAATTTTGGAGAATTTCATGTAGCTTTATTCAAGCTTGGTCGTATTATTATTATTATTATTATTATTATTATTATTATTATTATTATTATTATTATTATTATTATTATTATAGTAAACAAAATATGGGGATTAACTAATCTACGTCAGCCTTTGAGCAAGGCGCTCAGGTTAAGACCTGTAGGCCAACCCTTATGGATGCCCACTAGTCTAATTCAACTTTCAGCTTATTGTTGGAGAGAGAATTTATCAAATAAACTGAAGAGGGAAAAATTGATGACAGGTGCTCTTAAATTTCCTTGCCAAGGTAGGACGGTTTTAATGTGGACGGACATGTGTTGGAAGGACGCGAGCTGGACGGTCATCAGAAATGGGCGGCGCTCATTTGCTTTGCTTTGGCCCCAAGGATTCCTAAATGGAATGAATTTACATCTCAAGGAACCCTAGCGAAAAAAGAGTTCTAGTTACGAAGGGATTCTGCGAGGTACAAGACTATTCCTAGGAGGAAAGGTCTTGAGGTACAAGACCATCAGAATACGAGATATGAATAATTCTCTCAACTCTGTCACTCTAGGGTTGCGACAATTCTAATTTGACCTTCAAAGGGTTTTTAGCCGGCACCACACCGGTGTCCTCTGTAAGGTCTTTTTTTTTTTTTTTGTGTAGGTATTCCTTAAGCATCGTGAGCACCGTGTGATTTACCGGTGATATTTTGGCATCATCAGTTAGCGCCGTCTATGGGAATATAGTAATCAGCCATTACCTTATTCCTAAGACAAAAAGTTGCATGGTACTCACTAGATTGATGACAACAACCAATAATCAGGGCGACGAACAACACACTACGGCGTTAGAGAGACAGGTCCAAACGCTTGCAGCGGCGGTTGAACTCCTAACCAAACAAAATCACAATTTTGAGGAGCAGTTACGTCAGAAGAATGCACATCCTGACATGCAAGAGAAAGACTAGGAAGGAACAAGCGCTGAAAGGAGGAACCATGAAGGACCCGAGGGTAGCAACGCTCCGAGCAGACCAGAGCAACAGGACACCAGTCGGCCAGCTATCTCTGACATTCTACCACCTCACATCGCCGTGAAGATGCAAGTGATGCGGGAACGAATGGACGTAATGATGAATGCCTTCAAAGGACGAGTATCCAGCGACCTTGACGACCTAGCAACGAACTGATTCACCTGTCACGGCACATGTCACTTCACATCCTCTTCCCCCAAAATTTTGCATGCCTCAGGTGGAGAGCTACAACTAGTTCAAGGACCCCCTAGACCACTTGGAATCCTTTAAGACTATAATGCACCTTCAAGGAGTTCTAGATGAGATCATATACAGGGCCTTCCCTACTACGTTGAAGGGATCTGCAAGGATCTGGTATAGTAAGTTAACACCTAATTCGATTAGCACTTTTAAGGAGTTAGGCGCTCAATTCGTGTCACACTTTATCGAGGGTCACCGATACAAGAAGTCCACAGCGTGTCTGATGAGCATTAGACAACGAGAAGACGAGACACTAAGGTCGTATATAACACGATTCAACAAAGAGGCTCTTTCGATAGATGAAGTGGACGATAAGATACTAGTAGCAGCATTCACCAACGGGCTGCGAAAGGGTAAGTTCCTCTTCTCCCTATATAAGAATGATCCAAAAACCATGTTCGAAGTGCTTTACAAGGCGACAAAGTACATGAACGTGAAAGACGCATTGCTGGCAAGAGAAGAGAAGCCTAGGAAAAGGGAGAAATAGGAGGAAGCGCGGCCAGAAAAGGGACGGAAGGTGGCCAGGGTGGGAGAACAGGGGGAGGATAGACATTCAAAACCACCCGTAGGGAAGTTCACAAGCTTTACCCCCTTGACGGCCCCGATCGACCAAGTATTGATGCAAATAAAGGATGAAGAAGCCCTGACATTCCCTGGAAAGCTGAGAGGGGATCCTAATAAAAGGTCAAGGAATAAGTATTACCGTTTCCATCGTGACCACGGCCACAATACATCTGACTGATACAACCTGAAGCAACAAATCGAGGCGCTTATAAGACAAGAGAAGCTGCAAAGATTCGTCAGTAAAGAAAAGATGAATCCACCACAAAACCAGCCCCCTCGACAAGAGAATAAGTGCCTCAGACCATCGCTTGTAGACATAAGGATGATCGTCGGGGGTACCGTTAATGCAAAATCGTCCAAAAAAGCTCGTAAAACCTACCTACGAACGGTTCAGAACGTCCAACTGGCAAAGTCAGCACCAAAGATGGCACGAGTTAATATTCCGATCATAGGGCTTTTAGAAGAGGATACACGACGTCTTCACCATCTGCATGACGACGTGCTTTTCGTCAGCATACGAGCAGGGGATTACAATATGCATCGAATACTGGTTGATAACGGAAGCTCAGCGGACATTCTCTATTACCCCGCATTTCAACAGATGGGGATTAGTAAAGAACAACTGGTTCCAACCAACGCTCCACTCGTCGGATTTAGAGGGACAAGAGTCTACCCCCTTGGTGTTGCCACATTGTCTGTAATAGCAGGAGATTACCCCCAACAAATCACTAAGGGTGTGGTTTTTCTTGTAGTCGATTGCTCATCTGCCTACAATGCTATTCTCGAACGGCCTACTCTCAATGCATGGAGAGCTGTAACTTCGACCTACCATTTGATGATCAAGTTCCCTACCGAATATGGAATTGGAGAGCTGCGCGAAAATCAGGCTGACGCACGTGAATGCTATGTGACCATGATGGAGATGGACGACCACTTACAAGTATTAAACGTCAAGGAACAGCGGACTATAGCAGAAGCGGTGGAAGAATTGGAAGAAGTACCCCTCGATGACTCAAGGCCCGAACGGACCACAAGAATTGGTACATTGGCCAGCCAATCAATACGGCAAACCCTCACAACGCTTCTAAGGAAAAATCAGGATGTGTTCGCATGGAATCATGAAGACATGCCGGGGATCGATCCGTCAGTAATAGTCCATAGGTTGAATGTGTCACCTTCATTCTCTCCTATCCGATAGAAGAAGCGAGTGTTCGCTCCTAAGAGGAACCGGGCCATCGCCGAGGAGGTCCAAAAGTTACAGGAAGTAGGTTTCATACGAGAAGTACACTATCCGAATTAGTTGGCAAATGTGGTGATGATCAAGAAAGCAAATGGAAAGTGGAGAATGTGTGTTGACTTCACGGATCTAAATAGTGCTTGCCCAAAAGATAGTTATCCGCTCCCGCGTATTGATACCTTAGTGGATTTAACCGCGAGACATGAACTTTTAGGCTTCATGGATGCGTTCTCCGGTTACAATCAGATCAAGCTAGATGAAGTTGATCAAGAGAAAACATCATTTGTTACAAGTCAAGGGCTTTTTTGCCATAAAGTGATGCCTTTCGGACTCAAAAATTCTGGGGTCACATATCAAAGGTTGATGAATAGGATGTTCGCGCACCAAATTGGAAGGAATGTATAAGTTTACGTGGATGATATGCTAGTGAAGAGCATTCGAGAATCCGGCCACTTGAGCGATCTCTAGGAGACTTTCAACACCATTCGGTCTTACAATATGAAGCTAAATCCCAGCAAATGCGTGTTCGAGGTTACAGTAGGGAAGTTTTTGGGTTTTATGGTGTCCCAAAGAGGTATCGAGGTTAACCCGGAGAAGGTGAAGGCAATAATGGACTTAGCTCTCCCAAAGATGGTAAAGGAG
This sequence comes from Castanopsis chinensis, assembly GCA_032878915.1. Lineage (NCBI taxonomy): Eukaryota > Viridiplantae > Streptophyta > Magnoliopsida > Fagales > Fagaceae > Castanopsis > Castanopsis chinensis. The sequence goes on from JAVQMG010000089.1 coordinate 8,539,271, forward strand.
GTCCAAAGTTTGAATGGCAAGATAGCAGCCCTAAATAGGTTCGTTTCAAGGGCAACGAACAAATGTCTCCCATTCTTTCACACATTAAGGAAATCGTTTGAATGGACGGACAGATGCCAAAAAGCGTTTAAAGATTTGAAAACGTACCTCTCCTCTCCGCCATTACTTAGCCTATCCAAACCGAGGGAAGAATTGTTTCTGTATCTAGCTGTCTCCCCAGCGGCCGTCAGCGCGGCTCTCATTAAAGACGAAGATAAAGTGCAAAGACCAGTGTACTTTATAAGCCAGGCGCTCAGAGGAGCAGAAGAAAGGTATCCCTAGATGGAAAAGTTAGCCTTCATATTAGTGACCGCTACACAAAAATTCAAACCATACTTTCAAGCACACATCATAAATGTTATGACAAACAAGCCCTTACGGAAAGCGATGAGTAGTCCCGAAGCAGCCGGACGAATAGCATTGTCGGCGGTCAAGCTGAGTGAGTTCTATGTTCGTTATCGACTGAGAGCTGCTGTAAAAGGACAGATCCTAGCGGACTTCATCGATGAGTTCACCGCCATAGAGGACCAGGGGGCAGAAGAAGTTCCCATATGGAGTATTCACACAAACGGATCCTCCAACAAACATGTAGGTGGAGCCAAGGTGGTAATCCGCACACCAGAAGGGGACAAGATTAAGTGCATGGTCCGTCTAGACTTTTCGACAACAAATAACAAAGCGGAATATGAAGCCCTAGTAGCGGGATTAGACCTCGCAATAGTTGCAGGAGCTGAAAGTGTGGTCGTCTACTCCGATTCTCAAGTCATCACCAGCCAGGTTACTAGAGGTTACGAGTGCAGGAATGAAAGAATGAAGAGGTATCTCAATGAAGTAAAAAGTCGAATGAGTAACCTCCAGATCAAATTGGTCCAAATCCCAAAGGAAGAAAACCAAGAGGCCAATCGACTTGCAAAAGCAGCTTCCGCAGAACCAATGATCGTCCCCGACCGGGTATTATCCTTTGTTCATCTCTCATCACTGATAGATGGTACTAGCATGCAAGAGGTAAGTAGTGAGCATTGTTGGATGACTCCCATAGCTGCATATATAAAGGACGACAAGCTGCTGGATGACAAGGAGGCCGCAAGAAAGTTGAGAGCTAAAGCCTCCTAGTTCGTCATGATTAAAAACATTTTACACAAAAAGGGTTTCTCTCGACCCTACCTCAAATGTCTAGCTCCTGAAAAATTGGATCATGTCATGAGGGAGGTCCATGAAGGGATTTACGGAAACCACTCGGGGTCGAAGTCTTTAGTGCACAAGCTTCTCAAGGCAGTATACTACTGGCCAACGATGTAGAAGGATGCCAACACATACGTCAGATCCTGTGACAAGTGCCAATGGTTTAGTAATTTCATAAGGCCGCCAACAGAGGAACTCACACCCATGACGGCCCCATAGCTGTTTGCGCAATGGGGGTTAAACATCATGGGCCTATTCCCAACAGCGGTAAGGCAGTTGAAATTCTTAGTGGTTAGCATTGACTACTTCACTAAATTGGTGGAAGCAGAGGCTGTGGCCACTATCACGGAGAAAAATATCCGTAGCTTTGTGTGGAGGAATATCATTTGCAGGTATGGTATACCAAGGGTGCTAGTTTCTGATAATGGGAAGTAATACGACAACGACGCATTCAGAGATTTTTGCTCCCAGTTAGGGATAAAGAACCACTACTCGTCACCCACCTATCCGCAAGCCAACTAACAGGTTGAGGTCATGAACCGATCCTTACTCAAAATCATCAAGACTCAGCTCTAGAGGCCAAAGGGCGTATGGCCAGATGAGTTGCCGAGTGTTTTATGAGCATACAAGACAACTGCAAGAACACCAACGGGAGAAACACTGTTTCGATTCGCGTATGGTAATGAGGCTGTCATACCGGCAGAAGTAAGGCTTACAAGCTACCGGGTTGGAAACCGCAACGAGCGTAAGAATGATGAAGCCATACGCCTACAACTTGATCTAGTGGACGAAGCCAGGGTGGCAGCAGAGCAAAGATTAGCGCGATACCAGGACCTAATGGTAAAGCATTACAACTCTAAAGTCAGGCACAGGGACTTCCAGGTTAGAGACCTTGTCCTGAGGAGAGTACTCGGCACTACAAAAGATGCCTTTCAGGGGAAGCTAGGACCTAACTGGTAAGGACCATACAAGGTCACCTCATGGCATAGGAAGGGAACATACTACCTAGAGACATTGAACGGGAAAAAGTTAAGTTACCTATGGAACACGGAGCACCCAAAGAAGTACTATCAATAAATGATGAATGAAGATGGTAGTAGCACCACCCTCCTCATTTTCAGTTTATCTTTTCCAGCAGATAATTATAGTTTTTATTTTCTACAGTACTTTTAGAGCTTGAAGGGCAATTTTCTTATTTTTTATGGACAATACTCTACCTAAACATTATAATAAGAGGAGTTTATTCAAAACATATGGAATGTATTTTGACTAAGTTTTACCAAGTCCACAAAGTGGACGAATCATCCAAAGAATGATAAAATCTATCAAGTCCACATAGTGGACGGATCATTCAAAGAATGATGAAATTTACAAAGTCCTCAAAATGGTCGGAGCATCCGAAGAAGGATGAAATTTACAAAGTCCACAAAGTGGATAGACCATCCAAGAAGGATGAAATTTACCAAGTCCACAAAGTGGACTGATCATCCCAAGAAGGATGAAAATCTATCAAGTCCACATAGTGGACAGATCATCCCAAGAGGGGTGAAAACCTATCAAGTAAACATAAGGAAGAGAATTATCCCGATAGAGACCCGTCCAGTTCACATAGTGGACGGATCATCCCAAGGAGGATAAAAATCTGCTAAGTCCCACATTGGACAGCTTTTTCCAAGTAAGATAAAAATTATCAAGTCCATATGACGGACGAACCATTCGAAAAAGGATGAAAACTTACTGCCCACATAATGGGCAAATCATCCCAAATGAGGATGAATATCTACCAAGTCCACATAGTGGAAGGGTCATCCCAAGTAGGATGAAAACTTACCGTCCACATAATGGGCGAATCATCCCAAGTGAGGATGAATATCTACCAAGTCCACATGGTGGACGGATTATCCTAAGTAGGATGAAGATTTACAGTCCACATAATGGATGGATCGTCAAAATGAGGGTAAATTTCTAATCCACATAGCAGACAGATCCTCCCAAGTAGATGTACCTACTAATTCCACAATAGTGGACGGTTCATCCCAAATAGGATGAAGATTTATCGTCATCATAGTAAACGGATCGTCCCAAGACGATAGAATTTATGGATAATCTTAGGATTGCCTAAATCCATTATAAGATGGATAAAATCCATCAAGTCCATCCAAACAGACGGATTACTAATGACAGGTAAATTAGCAAGGATGGCCACACACATTTAATGCTTAGTGGACGGATCTACCAGGTAAAGACTATGGAAAGCAGTTTGAAAAGTATAAGTTATTTACAAAAAACAAAAACGACGGATGAAGATGGATGGACACACTCTGATTAGAGAAATGTTCTCAAAAAGGTGAAAATGAAAGGAGCAAGCCACATATATATAGAGGAAACGTTCGAAAGACGAGGCGACGCTTCAATTCAAGTGAAACACCATTCAACGCCATCCACGTGTCCTACAAAATTAATGAACCAAGGCCAGCCTGTCAAATCATTATACACTTCTCAAAGATATGAATCGAGTCGTCACTCTAGGGATCCGTGCATTATAGGTGACGAGACCCATGAGTGAGGGGGCAACTGAAGAGGGAAAAATTAATGACGGGTGCTCTTAAATTTCCTTGCCAAGGTAGGATGGTTCCAATGTGGACGGACATGTGTTGGAAGGACGCGAGCTGGACGGTCACCAGAAATGGGCGGCGCTCGTTTGCTTTGCTTTGGCCCCAAAGATTCCTAAATGGAATGAATTTACATCTCAAGGAACCCTAGCAAAAGAAGAGTTCTAGTTGCGAAGGGATTCCGTGAGGTACAAGACTTTTCCTAGAAGGAAAGGTCTTGAGGTGCAAGGAAGGGAGATCAACTCTACTATAAAAACTCATAGACCATCAGAATACAAGGTATGCATAATTCTCTCAACTCTGGCACTCTAGGGTTGTGAACAATTCTAACTTGACCTTCAGAGAGTTTTTGGCCAGCACCACACCGGTGTCCTCTATAAGGTCTTTTCTTTTTGATTGTGCAAGTATTCTTTAAGTATCATAAGGACCATATGATTTACCGGTGATATTTCGGCATCATCATAAACAATAAATTTTGAAGAGAGAAATATAGAGAGACGTAGACCGCAAGCTACTCATTATACTATGAAGACTTTTGGATGCCATTCATAACTGCATGCACATGTATTACATTTGGATTTCCAAAAGGGCCACTCGTTAATCATTACAATGAAGGACACGAAGAAATGATTTTGGTATGGGACACCTTGAACTTTGCAGAAGAAGTACCGTCTTTATATTCTTATTTCTCTTCAAGGCATACGGCGTTACTGCTGCAATTGACACGGAAATACACCTATTGTATGTGAAAGGTTATTTGTTTATATGCCAAAACTGTTAGAAGTACAATTACACTAAAATAGAAAAATAAAAATTTTAAAAAATTAAGTTTTAAAAAAGAAAACAAAGTTAATCGGAACTCACATCACTCAAAACTCTCATTTTTTTTTTTTCTTTTTTGGAGATAAGCACATTAAACTTTTAATTAGAAGAACTCCCCTAGAAGTCTAGAACATATATGTAAAAGCCTTACTCAAAAGGATACCTCAATTGCTAAAGTTATGCAATGTCACAATCATTTTCATCCTTTTAAGTTTAAACAATTACTGTGATATATGAAACAATTAGTAAGACCCATACTTGTCCATTTATAGTTTAAATCTAGGCTTGTAGTAAGCTTAATTCATAAGGTTTCTTGTCATTGGAACATGTGATCAAGTCCCTCATTCAACAGGAAAGGAAAAAAAAAAGTGTGATCAAGTTCCTCCAGCAACAAAAATGTGGTTTCTCAAAAAAAAAAAAAAAAAAAAAAAATCCTCCAATATAGAAAAAAAAATTCATTAATATATTCGCCTAGTGGTAAAGAACAATTATCACAAAGTTAATGACACTCTTTATAGTATCGATGCCACTAGTTCGAACCATTCTTTATCATAAATATGATTTGACAACTCAACTGTCACCTCAATTTATAATTCATTTAGAGTGTCTCAAAATTTTCTAATCTTACTTACAATGCTTTGTTCAATTTCCTCAATAATTTTTTTTTTTAATTTTTGGAAAGAAATTTCCTCTCAAGATTAGTCATCCTAATCTTGAGCTAAATGGGCAATTTTTGTTTCAAACATGTGATAAAAATCAGATTAATAGGGATCGTGGTAATTGCATAAACCCATTTTAGTAGGAAAATGGGCAACACCTCCTAACTTGGTGCGCGTGTAATGTCCGAGAAACATGCACTCTCTTTTAAGTCAAAATGAAATAGCGAAGCACAAAAAATAAACCAACTCTCAACGTTCATGGAAAGACACTGCTCCTATTATAAACAAAAAACAATCATAATTTTGAAAATGCAAAGGTTTCTTTGTCATTGTTCAGTTTAATTTCTTCAGCTAAAGAACCTGTAAGGCTGTAACCGCTCTTGTGTTCACTACTGAGTTTAACTTTTAATTTCACACTCACTAATAAAGTGACTAAAAAACCCACCTTCTGCATGATCAAAAAGCCAAAGAAACTCTTTGAATTCTTTCAAGTTTAAACTCTTATTTCAGTAGCACCATCTTTGTACTTATCCTCTTCTTCTTTGCAATAACTGCACCACTTAATAGTTTTTTTTCCATATATATAACTAGCATGGTTTATTCTTTTTGTTCTCATGGTTGGAATCTAATAAGGACTTGCAAGAGACACTGCTACACTACGCTCCTATATTTATTACTCTCACTTCTTTCACACCCCTCCAACTATAATATTTTGTGTAACTATAAAAAATCAAAATCAAAGCCACCCCACTAGCAAAAATAACAGTGTTTAGATAGAGAAAGGTCAAGGAATTTTTCTGGTTGTTGTACTTGCTTGTGTTGGAGCACTTTTTAACACTAAAATCAGAGATATATAAAAGTACTATATGTACTGGAAAGCTCATGGGTTTATCTGGTTTCAGTGCTTTTGTTGTGGTTGTCTTGGTGGTTTTGGATGGTGTTCAAGTGGGATTTGTGAAAGGTGAAAGCTTTGCTGAGAATTATATTAGTTGGGATGATATAAAGGTTGATGAGCATGAGGCTGGATTGAACACTAGATATGAATATCAAGGAGGGCGGATTATTGTGGTTGACAAGAATGGTTTGGGAGATTCTAATACTGTTCAAGGAGCAGTTGATATGGTTCCGGAGCATAATAGAGAAAGAGTGAAAATTTATATTCATCCAGGAATATACAGGTAATGTGAGGGAAGTGTGTGTGTGTGTGTAAAACTTCTTTTGGGGCCATAATTGATCTGTCTTGTTTGAAATTTATCAGAATCATACAGAAGTTTTGTGATCTCAATTTTCTGTCCAATCTGAAGGCATTTATTTGTTTGTTGTGATATACTTTCAGAGAACAGCCAAAATTAGTTGTTTTTGAATTTTGTACACTTTTAATCTTAACAGATGTGTTGTTGGTATCAAAAAAAAAAAGTTGTATTAAAATAGTGGCTACGTGGGTATTAAAAAGTAGTTACATGATTTTAAATGGCTCTCTCTCCCTCTCGTAAGATCAATCTTTTCATTTTGGCCTTTGATCATGACCACATTGCTGGCACATTATAACCAAAATGTGCAAATCTTCTTGATTTTGAGTTCTATTCTATTGAAAAAATGCGATGCATAATTAACTTAATGTATTCTTTCATTTCATTTTTAATGCTAGTTTTTTTGTATAATGAGAATTGAAACATTGCGTACTTTTCTGCAGAGAGAAGGTACTTGTGCCAATTACCAAGCCACATATTTCGTTTATTGGGAGCCAGGATCAAACTGCAGTTACAAAAATTACTTGGAACAATAAAGCATCAGATAGAGACCAAATTGGACTTCCACTTGGAACATACAGATCAGCTTCTGTGACCATAGAATCCAATTACTTTTGCGCAACTAATATCACTGTTGAGGTAACAACAAATTCTCTTCCATACAAATTAATAAAATGGAATATGAACCAAAGCATGCATGATTAAATTTTTCTTTGCAGCATTAACTAACTCATTTTGTAAGCTTATAAATAACTGCAGAACACAGTAGTTGCAGTGCCTGGAGGATTTGGAATGCAAGCAGTGGCACTTAGAATTGCTGGGGATAAAGCCATGTTCTATAGAGTCAGGATTTTGGGGACACAAGACACTCTCTTAGATGACACTGGATCACACTACTTCTACCACTGTCATATTCAAGGAAGTGTAGACTTTATATTTGGAACTGCAAGATCACTCTATCAGGTAAAGTGCCATTATTATTTTTGTGACGAGAACCCCAAATTTAAGTTGTAAAAGCAAAACTAGTCTACTTAAATGATCATTTTTTTCGTTCGAAATCTTGGGTATTTCTTTTTGTGATTCTAATAGTGGTATATGGAAACAGGATTGTGTCATTCAATCAACAGCTAAGAATTGGGGAGCTATTGCAGCTCATCACAGAAATTCACCATATGAAAATACAGGGTTCTCTTTTGTAAACTGCACTATCAGAGGAACTGGCGAAATCTTATTGGGAAGAGCTTGGGGTGACTATTCAAGAGCAATTTACTCATACTGTGATATGGATAATATCATATCTTCCTCAGGATGGAGTGACTGGAGGCACCCATCTAGGCAGAGGTATAACTCAACTAAAAATATATAACTAAGATTTACCTCATAGATAGTATAATGATCTGAGAATTGAACATTTTGCACATACAGGACAGTGGTGTTTGGGGAATACCAATGCAGGGGCGGAGGAGCAAATACAAGAGGTCGGGTGCCATGGTCCAAATCTTTCAGTTATGATGAAGTTAGGCCTTTTCTGGACATAAACTTCATAGATGGAGACCAGTGGCTTAGACTTTAGTGCTTCTCCCACCTAGTTTGATTAACTTTAATCACTTCCCCATCATTATCTATTCATTCTCATATACCAAGGACTCTTTCATGTCCTATAAGGCTAAAACAGTATTTAAGGCACAGAAATTTTGATCCTTTCTTTTTTTGCTCTATATCTTGATATGCAAACAATAAGGATAGTCCAGATGGTGTGCGCTAAAACTGTCACCTAATTATTCACATTGCAATAAGACATGATATATTCTTTACTTTTGAGCCATTTAGTTGTGTGGTGTTATTATAAAACGATTGAAATTGACACAGATCCATGAATATATCACATTTGGGTGCGAATGCATGTACATGCTACAATGAGAGCACCAAGAAAATAGCGTTTCCAGCACATATGAAATAGCTTATTATTAAAAGGTTGGAGCAGTCCAAAAGAAGACATAACTAATAAGTAGTAATTTTTTTACTTTTATGGTAGTCTTCAAATTTGTTGATACAAGTAAGAAGCACATAAGAGAGTCAATCTGACTCATTTGGAGTGCTTCTAAGCAAAGAAATTTAAATCTAATACAATCAGTGGATACTGATGGCCATCATAAATCCTAAACCTCAAACCTGTACACCTACAAAGGCTACAAAGTCAAGTCCAATGGCAATGAGCTTTCCCTACACCCGTGTAACTATTTACAAATTTAAACAATCCACTCAAGCACTCAACATTAACCGAAATTACTTGCATCATCGCCATCATAAATTACAGCATACAAACTCCTGTTGGTCATCTTATGATGCCACTTCCATGAGTTCTACTGCTTCACAATCCTGCCCAGAATTATCCAAATTCTCAGTTTCGTCACCATTCTCACCATCATTTTCATGTTTGTCATCATCATCATTACCTTGGACATCATCTACATTATCACAACTGCCATTCGTCTCAACACCATCTACCTCAGTTTTTATGTCATTTAATGATGGGGACTTCTTATCAACCCTGTCCATATCTTCAGGAAGGCCATCAGAAGCAAATGTAGATGAGTTGAGTTTTTCATCTTCAACAGTATTAAAATTAGTACTGCTAGGAGCTTCAACATATGACACAGAAAAACCAGATTTTGTATCTTGGACAAGGTTTGAGGATGTGGCAAGCTTGGTGTCTGAGCCAATAGTTTCAGATATGGTTGAGAGTATGTCAGGCTTTCCCTGTATATCAACCCACTGGTCCCCCATCCAATCTTTGGATTTTCTTAGATCCTTTTTGTGTATATTCAGAAGTAAGCTCTCACCTGCCACCATGTAAGTCACATTACACAGAGAGAGAGAGAGGATATAGAAGCAAAAATAAAAGAAACATGAAGCTAAATTAGTGTACCTGGAATGAAAATTTGCATAGTACCATCACCAGAGTTATCCAATCCAGTTACAACTCCTTCCCACCAGCCATCACTCCACCATGCATCAACTGCAGTCCCAACCTCAAGGTCAACGTCTACTAGCTCTTTAGGAGGGGCTGGCCTAATTGTTAAGCGACCCGAATGCCTCATGCCAAGTTTATCAGGCATGGCCATTTTGAAAGCAGGGATCCATTCCTACAAATTGGAGAACATCTTAACTACTTTTCAAGATAGGAACTCTGGTTTTAGAAGAAAATTAGGAGATACATATGGCTTGTCATAGAAAATAGGAGATTTGTATAAAGTTATGTTAGAGCTGACTTTGCTAGATTGAAACTCATTATTGGTCTATTGAATTTTCTTTAAAATGTGAAATAAACTACAAGTATGAGAATATATTTGATTGTGAATGGTTAATCAGAATTGAAACTTAAAAAAGATGTGGCATTACCTAAGGTAGACATTTAGCATAATATTCTTCAAAGGCTATGATGTCAACTTGCCATAGAAGTTTTATTTATCAAATTATACCATGAATTAAATCATTTATTTAGTATAATGAAAAATTCAAATGCAAACTGTAATTCTATACTCCTCTATTCAGAGTTGGAAAATATTGTAGAGAGTAGTTTTAAATGACTGATCATACCTCAAGATTTCCGCATCCATCTTCATCCTGCACGTCATCATATCGAACTTTCATCTGTTTTCGTGATACCTGCAAGACATTGCACCTGAACCAGCATCCTCTGATGCCACTATCTTGGCAAAGCAACTCTATCTTTTCATCAACCTTAAATGGTGAGGTATACCAAGGGGGACATTCAATGCGCTTTAGAGAAAGCAATCTCCTGCTGCCTGAGAAACCATAATTTAAGTTCTCATAAGGTTCATATGTCATCATCTGGTGAACTCTACCAGAATTTCTGACCCTTAAATTATCAGCCAGAAACCTTTGACAAACTCTACCACTTCTGGTCCTCTTAGCTCCTAGCTTTACATCGTCACCTGCGCTTAACCGTTCTTCTTCTTCCCCATTTAAGCTATGGCATATAGACTCAGGCCTTACAGAGGGATCAGGACCCAAACAAGAGAGAATTGGTTGATCAAAATAGCCTCGCAATTTACTGAGATCAAAGGGCTTCACTCTGTTGCTTCTGAACTGCCTATAGCATAGGTGTACTCGGGCTAACAAAGCAGGAGGAAAAGAAGCTACACATTTTTCATAATGTTCACGAGTTAAGACTGTGGCAGGTCCATCAACACACTCTGCACTAATGACCTGTGCATACGGTGTGAAGAAAACTTCTTTTGGGTGAGGATTTCGTACAGGAATTACCCCCTTGACTTCCTGATTGTAGTGAAACCACCTTACTTTCACCTTTTTCTGACCCCTCTTGTCTTCATACATATCTTCCAGATAAGCAAGATAGTGATTTTCTCCCTTCGCCATGACAAGGACAAAGGATTGAATCTAAAAATCAGAAAAGATGAAAAACTGTCAGAGCAACTGACATCATCATTAGAAATCAAGTGATCTTTCCATCAAAAGGCATTCCTCAACGCAAGTCTCAAAAACATATAAAGAATACTTGTCCCAAATTCCCGAAGGACAAGCATAAAGATGCCATGCTTGGATGAAAAGAGCACTGCTTGCTATGAAACATATGAGACGTGTAAGATATCAAGAGGAAATTAAAATCTCTGCTACAGGGTTACGACTTTAAAGTCAATTTTCTTTCACTGCAGCAGGATCTTGTTCTATTAATTTACTATGAGAATTGAAAATGCAATTTTCTATAAATTACATGTGAAAGTTTATGCCATTCGACCCATGCCTTAACACCTCATGCACTTAACATTTAAAACACCCTATATCATGCATTCCCTTTAAAATTAACTAGCGGATGCTTACTGCTATTGTAATCCCATTCCTGCAAAATGCTGGGTAATGCTTTAGCTGTTTACCACATTTCCAGGCAACACCTGACCAAACAATGTCTGAATGGTGTCCCTTGAAACTCCTTGCAAGTCGGCCCTGATACACAGGTATCAGAAATATTGTGAGTTTTGGTTAGGAACAACAATTACATAACAACAACAACAACAATAATAATAATAATACCGTATCATCTGGTACTTGAGTCCGCAGAGTGCTCACTCCATTCATTAGAGATTCAGAAGACCCTAAAGGTTGTATTGAGTCATGTTTTGGTGATTCTGTAATTGACAAATGGTATAGACAATGTTAATGTTCCAGAGAAAACATTCCTTCCTGATTGCTAATAGAATAAATTTAAATAATAAAATAAAACTAATAAACTGAAGACTAATCTACTACTAATGAAGCTTATCTATACAAATACCACCTTAAAATTCTAATATTAAGAATAAAAAGAAAAAATCTCCTACACAGAAGTAAGAGTTCTTAATGCTCCAACTTGATTGATGTCTCACTTGTATTCCTGTTACAAATTAAATCTAATACAACTATCTGTTGCCTTGCCTGAACTAATATGTCCAAGCTCCACATCTGATGACCAAAATATACTAAAATTTCTTTTAATAAAAACCATGTACAACGCTATCTAATTTCAGAATACAGAAGGATAAGCACATAAACTCCCAAACATAGGATTTCTTGTACATTGTGACGGATTCTACCAAGTTCGGTTTGAAGAATCTTAATTGAATATAGTTCTATCACATTTGTATTATGTATAAAAGGTTGAAGGGTGGAAGTGGTGCAGCCTTATTCAAAACACAGATTTTAACAACTAGAATATAATGAACTTCAATCTTGGCCTCAATGAGTTGCGCCAATGGGACAAAAGACAATGTCATGTATCAATGACTTAAGCAAGATAAATTAATTATATTAATTTATCTTGAGGGACACCAAGTTATATTTATGGGATGATCCACAAAACACAAGGCATAGAAGGCAGCAAACAGATAACAAGTCATTTCTAACATGAAGGACTGTAAAAGACACCAAATTTTGATTGAAGCCTTGGAAATTCTTGCCCATTTTATGACACACTAAACTTTCCATGCTGTCAGTGACTAACATCTAATAAGCTGTATAGCAAAAACCTAACATTAATTATATCAAATTTTCATGGGACCTCAATGAAAAATACATAATAGATTATCCCTTAGCCTTATTAAATCTATTCACCATTCCCATGTATTCAGTGCAACTCATGTAATGTTTCCGATTACCCCTGTAAATCTAAAGCAATAACTGGTAAGAAAGTACGGGAAAACCAAATAACCAAAAGGGGGAACACATACCAGACCGATCTCCATGTACATTCTGCTTCGATAGCATAGAAGTAAGCCAGTCCACAACCTCTCTCCTCGACCGCCATTTATAACCAGCATGGATAGAACTTTCCTTCCCATAAGCCTGCAAAAACTCCTCAGCAACAACATAGAACATGTGCCTAACACTTCTCTCAGTTCCCACAACGGCACGGATGGATTCCCCAGTGGAATCTTTCAGGAAATAGTGAACCACTCGGTTGCCACGCTCCTGTGACACAAATTGCTCTTTCCACTCCACAAAACAGTGACTATTTCCAATCATCTTGCTTTCAAAAGTGGGAGAAAACAGTTATGACTATACAGGAGTACAGGACACCAAAAACCCACTTGATCAAATTACATAGCTGAAGTACCACAATACAAGATCAAACCTAACCAAAGAGAGCACGTTTTCAGACAAAGCTACAATCTTGCAATTATTTATAACCCTGTTACCATTAACCCTAGGAAAATTCATGTTCTATCTGCTAAAACCTCAACTACTGTAGCAAAGAAATACAGGGTATTTTATCAAACTCACCAGAACTTGCAAAAAGCCCACAACTTGAAAATCAAAAAGCAGATCAAAGAGTCCCAAGTACAAAGCTGAAGATGCCCCAAGCAAGTGGGACACGGCTCAACACAACAAACCCAGATGATTCAGTTGCCTTCAGAATCAACACCCTTGCGAGTTGCAACAATTCACAAAGGTTCTACCATTAAAGCACAAATTTTGAAAAACACATGCCCCAATCTGATAAACCCTAGGAAGCACCACAGAGAAGGATCCTAACAAACCAGAAGTGGGTTTTTGACAAAGTTGACCTGAACCCCAAAGACAAGTACTTTGAAGTTTTACAAGCAGCAGATCAGGAACCTCAGAGTCAGAAAAAAGTGGGTCAGGCCTTGAAAACCGCCCCAAGAGGCACAAAGATGTGGCTTTGGCTGCTTTTGCCAAGAGAATCACCAAAAATATGAAATGGGCATCTCAATTTAGACCACAAGAGGGAAACTTTCAGCACCAAAAGATGGATTTTCAAAGTTTTGATGCTTGAAAAGAACCTGGTGATGGTGATGGTGATGTTGAAAATTTCAAGAAAGAGGAGGGCAGTGCAAAAGGTCTTGTACCTGTTTTGTTGAGTACAAGGGGGAGCAAAGGAAGAGAAGAGATAGAGGAGAAGTTGAGGTAAGAGATGAAGAAAGGGCAATATACCTTAAAAAGGGCATGGACATGGAAAGGGTGAGAGTTACAGAGCCTTGGAAATGTGCATCCCATGCAGCTGAGCTAATGAGGTGAGAGAAGAACAGGGGACTGGTAGAGGAAGAAAAGGTAAACAACAATTTGTAAATAGTGTTTTTTTTTTTTTTTTTAAGTAAAGGGGGCCTAGGATTAAGCATTGTTTAAAAATCATAATAATAACTTTGCTAAATAAAGCTTTAGTCTTACCCCCACGTCCTTCGTGTGTGCAATGAAATTTTTTTTTGGGGTTTAGTATTATAATTTTTCATTCATCTTAATTTAAAACATTTTTCTCTTCTATCCAATTAAACCACATGTATAGTGATTTTTATTTTGGACATAGAAAATACATTCTCTAGAATTAAAAAAAAAAAGGTAGTACAAATAAATGTGAAGAGAAAACAATTCAAACACCAACATAAATAAATAAGAAAAGAGAGAGTACATTAAAAATCACATTTTCTTAATAATTCAAAAATAAAGAAAAAGAGATTTGAAAAATAAAAACAATAACCCAAAAAACAAAATGTGAGATTAGAATTTAGAAGAAAGGAAACAAAAAAGAAGGAAAAGAGAAATTAGAATTTAGAAGAAAGGATACTAAGAAAAAAAATATGCCTTTATTTTTTTTATATAATTTTTATTTTGAGAATCTACTTTATAAGTAGATAAAGTAATTTAAAAATCAACAGAAAAGTAACCCTATATTTTTTAGATAATATTTTAGTGGGCGTTAGAGTTGTATTTTTACTAAATTATTTTTTACTTTTGTCTCTATTTAAACTTAGGAATGTAGAAACATTTTTAAACTAAAAAAAATGGGGATCTCAAACAAGAGAACTCCCTTAAATAGTAATATAGATAAAATTGATCATTTTTTTTTAAAAAAAAAAAAGATAATTACAAATGTTATTAATTTTGTAACTCGAATATTTTTTCTAAACCCCCACGCACTTTATATATAAAGAGATGTCAATTTAGTTACAAAATTTTTAGCAAAATTGATTACTTGTTGACAAAAGGGGTTAAATACTTCCATTTGTATTCATAAATTAATTGATGGGATTCGTTTTTCATATGAAATGACCGACAATATCTAATAATTCTTCATTTGGATCTATGGTCCATCTAATGCAATAAATATTTTTTTTGCTAATTTTTTTTGAAGAAAAATAAATTTATATTTTAAATCCTGTAATTTGGAGGGTTTAAATGGTTTCAAAACTATAAATTATATTATATAAATTCGAAGCAATTTGGTTTGTGGTTGATTTTATAGTAAAACCCATATTTTGCACTCATGCATATTCAAAGTTGTAAGCTAGTCCTAGCAAAAAAAAAAGTTGTAAGCTAGTTAAATTTATTTGATTCTAAATAATGTTGTATGATTCCCATAAATCCTACGAGATTCTTAAGCAATTTCATATTTTGTTTTGAGGTTTGTGGAATCCCTTTCAAAAACGTGGGTATTTATATACCCATAAATTGCGAATATTCTATTTTATAATAAAATATTTATGCAATTGGTTCAATTTAATATATATATATATATATATATATATATATATATATAGTGGTTACATGCACCTCCGTTGATCACTTTTTTTTCCTACTCAGAATTTTTAAGTCGTTTAAGAAAAATAATTATTTTGACTAACAATGCATGACAGCATGACATTTTTTTTTATAGAGAGATGACATTTTGATAAACTAAAAAAATTACAATAATTTTATATGTGTTGTATGTGTAAATGTTATATTATTATTTTAGGATATTTGACTTAATTCATGGTTCATATTATTTCTTATTATTTATTTGTAAAAACCACATTAAAGTAATAATGAATACACTTGAGAATATATTTATAAATCTAAGTATAATTTGGAAAGAATAAATGATTCCTATTAGATTTCTCGGCTTAATAAGAAATTGGAGATCAAGCTAATTCATCTAACCAGTTCACAGGAGCATGCTGTCTAGAAATTTATATGTGTATATATATATATATATATATAAATTCATTGTATAGAAAAACTATATCATATTCAAAAGGTTCGAGTCTAGTAATAGCTCGTAGTTGATTATGGAAAATAGGGGTTTCAATAGGTGGAAAATCAGATCCAGAAGGAGCATCAGATTTTGCATCTTCTTCTTCTTCTTCATTAGCATTTTTGTCAATATCAGAAGGAAATTCAGTTTTGGTTGAATAAAAAGCATTGCTAACTTGAGAGTTGTTACTCGCAACTCCTTTTAGCTTTAAGTCTTGTTTTTGAAAATTCTTTTTTAAAAACTCATCAATTTCATAATCTCTTTTTGCAAAACTTTCAGATCCAGCAAAGGAATGTCTTCCTTTGTTGATTCTCAAAGACTTGTTTTGAAATAAACGATTATCATCATCAAAATGTATTTTAACAGTTTCATCATCAAATTGTTGAATATGTGTAAGATCAAGTTCATCAAAAACAAGTTTAACGATTTTAATAGGAGGTGTTTCTTTTTCCAAAGTCCATTCTATGGGTAGATTTACATCTTCCCATCGAATCATTTTAGGGACGCGAATTTTAGCATCAGCGGTAGAACATTGAATTAACATGGTATTACCAGCAAGATTTCTTTCTTTTGAATAAGGAGTTAATTGGGAGCCAAGTAGCCGATAATAAATACGATAAATAAGAGTAAAAAGTCTGCTACCATCATCCATATCATAACCAGATATTAATATGTTCAAAGTTAAAGCTTTAACAATATTAGAATCATCCAAAGCAATAGCAAGATCAGGATAACAATCAAAGTAAACAGGACCATCATACAAAGAAGCAGTAATCATGCCAAGAATATTGTCATTAAACTGTCTAAATCTAGTATCACGTAAACACATAAGTACAGAAGCATTAATGCCTATATATATATAGGGCTGGGTTCAAGTTACACCTGGTGTAACTCTAAACAATGTTACACCACTCAATATTTTTTAATTGGATGAGAATATTAACAAATCCACCGTTAGATTACATTATCTTCGTATATTCTTCATGCGTGCAAAATTTCAAGGTGATCAAAAATTAATAGCTATGTCATCAATTAATTGTTAAAATTCAAATTTTTGTAGTTTGAAATAATGTATAAAAGATGAGTTTATGGATCAAATGGTAAACAGTTTCCGATTGATATGAAAATTGGCATGCATGTTAAAAACATATAGAACATGTAATTTAACAGTTGGATTTTCAAAATATTAATTTAATAACAAGTTATTGAGTGGTGTAACATTACTTAGAGTTACACCAAGTGTAACTTGAACCCAACTCATATATATATATATATATATAAATTATAAGCATGGGGGCTCAATACACCTTTCAATTTATTATTAAATTTAAATTTTAAAAGAGGTAAAATTTAACATTTGGTGCATAAAATTTGGGTCAAGTTCTATTTTGATTCTTGAATTTGAAAGTTTTTCGTCCTAGGATTAGTCCTCTCATAATTTGTATATTATAATTAATACTTTGGTCCTGGGATGATATTCCTTTAAAGGAATCTCAAATTTTGGCAACTAAAATAAGAACCTAATCCAAATTTTATGTACTAATTATATAATTCACCTTTAAAAATTATTCAAGGTAACCAATCATTAGGAATAAAAACAAGTTTTCATTGTTAAAGGCTACACAAGAACACATCAAAACAAACTTATATCATACATTTTTGGGATGTATTGTATACTTTCAGTTAGTAGCTTTCACAAATTCAATTTATTATTTTTTAATAATAGTGAATTCTATTTAGTTCATACTTACTTGCATATATGGAATCAAATTTGGAAAAGATTACATGTGATTTTTCCCCCCTTTTGAAACTAAAGCAAACTGGGCTTTGTAAAATTAAACAAAATAAATAAACAAATTCTCGTTTACTTTGTGCGTGTAAGGTGTTTTTTGATTGTGGCTTTGTGGTTGAATGCTTAGGAGCTATCAACAGAACTTACCTGCTTCCTTGATATATACACGGTCAATATTCAATGTCAAATTTTAAACTCATGGTTTTGGCAAACATAGACAAACAAAAAAATTATTTATAAAATACCCCCTGTTTTATTGGTCTCATCTAAACTGGCAGTAAGGGACTCGGGTCAGGCACACCAAAAAGGTCGCCAGCAGGTGGGAAAAAAGGTTTTATAAACCTAGAAGAATCTTTGCAAATCTTTAATAGATTAAAAAAATATTGTTTAATAAATACAATAAAATTTGAATGTATAGAACCAATTTCAGGGAGATTGATCATATGGATTACTGACATAGTGACACTGATAAATTTCTTTAAGATTTGATTTCATGTCTTCTATTTAACTGTAAAAGACTTAACAGTTTGCCAATTAACTTAATTAAAATTTAGGATTCTTTGATTTAAAAATTACAAGAACTTTCAGGTTAATTAAAGAGTAATTCTAATACTATATAAAAAGTTATAATTTTTACCACAATTATTTTACTTGATAAATTGTAACTATTTGTATATTATCATTTTCACATAAATTTACTATTTGTTCTTAACTACTTATATTTTGTCACATAGAAAATTGTGATAAGAGTTGTGGTTTATTAGGTGGTCTACAAATTTTTGTTAATTCAAGAAACTACTTTCCCAGGCTGCACACTTTTTTTAATGTCATATGGCAAAAAGTAGATTTTATTACTATTTCAAACTACAAATTAACTTAATACATATTGTATATAATACATGCTTTACAGATGAAGCAAATGTCCTTTGTGTTTTTAAAGATGGTATATTCGATTCTCAAACTCGGTTTAAACCACATGACTCAACAATCTTTCACATGGTCAACTGTATCGGTTCTACTAGAAATTCAACTGATCTAATGGCCTATTTTTTCTGTGTACTCACATTTTTTTAACAAGTGAGAAATGGGTTTCAAATCTAATAATAAGTTTCAATTAAGGGTCTATTGGAGAACCACTTATTTTGTTGAAATTAAAATTTTTTTATTAAAAATACAATAAATAAAGGTAAAAATTAGTTAAAATAGTATAGTGAGACTCATTAATAAGATCAAAAAATAAAATAAAATTCATAATTAGTAACAAAAATAAATTAAATAATAAAATAATTTGACAAATATTAAGATTTCCAAGCCAGGCTAAGTCAGACAGTGTTACAAAAATCATGAAAATTCTTTACTAACTACGCATGGACTTTTATCAAAGAAAGAAAAGGGTGTCTGTAAAGTGAGTTGTAAGCTTTAGGTACTGAAGGTACTGTGACGATTTATTACAGATTATAATTGTCCACACAACAACAACAACAAAATAGTTTTGTCCCACAAAGTTAATCGTATATAGGGTACCTCGTAGGGTCAGAAAAATGCGATGTGATGGTCCACATTGCTGGCTAACTACAACCACTGGCAAGATGTGTGTAAAACTTCCCTTATCCAATTCAGCAGGTGAGTTCTAGTAGCGTCTATTTACCAAGAACCCCACTAAAATAGGTTTATTTTGGAAAAATTATACTTCTTCACTCTACTACCTCATTTTATACTTGCTCCCCAAACTACAAGAATGCATGATTGCCCCGTAAACTAAAATTCGTGTAACACTTTAATCTTTCTTGTTCGTCTGTTACTGTTAGTTTCTCAATTAAGTCTAATAGAACATAATATTTCCCTTATCCAATTCAGTAGTTGAGTTCTAGTAGCGTCTATTTACCAAGAACCCAACTAAAATATGCTATTTTGGGAAAATTATACTTTTTCACTCTAAATTATATCTCATTTTATACTTGCTCTCTAAACTACAAGAATGCATGATTGCCTCATAAACTAAAACCCGTGTAACACTTTAATCTCTCTTGTCAGTCTGTTACCGTTACTTTCTCAGTTAAGTGTAATGGAATATAAAATTAAAAAACCAGTTTACAATCTTTGGTCTATTTAGGAGAGAGGAATAAATTGGTCTTTTAATACTAAATTTTGTTAGACTTAACCCCAAAATAGTCTAACCCCAAAATAGATTGTGAAGGGGTTAAGTGTTACAAATTTATAATTTTGGGGGATGAATGTTGCTTTTTCGATAATTCAGAGGCAAAATGTAAAATGAGGAGATGAAAAAGAGCTTAATTTGCCCCATGTTGGTACAAACACAATGATAATGGAAATAACACAAAAAAAAACTGAATAATACTTCTGAAGTTTATTAATTTAAAAAGAAAAATTACACAACATTATTTGTACTAGGACGCAACACTCGCTCTCTTTAAGGAGATTTAAGCTCTTAGTTGGCTAAACTTTGTAACCAAAGGCTCAAATTTATGTTGTAGCATTTATTCATTTTAATTGTTTAATATTAAAATGCTCCAACACCCCCTTATTTTCATTGACTTTGAATTGATTTTATATTCACATTGATGATGTAAAAATTGTATCCATTCCTCCCTCTGTCTCTGGATGACTCAGTGTCTGTTAGAAATAGTTTATTTAGCTGAAATCAAATTTTTTTTACTGAAAGTACTGTAGATAAAAAGAAAAATTGAAAGAATAGTACAGAGAGATCTATAAATAGTACAAAAAAATATAGCAGAATCCACAAATAATAGTAAAAATAAACTAAAATTGCGAATAAGTGAAAATTTTCAACTTATCCCAAACTGACACTCAATGTCTTCTTTCCAAAGACGAAAAGAAAATCTTCTCAAGTTAGAACATGACCAGGAGTTTCCAATGATAAACCAACCCTATTCTCATAGAACCAGTAGTTAAGAGCCACGTCAGGATATGACCAAATACATCCAACAACAGTAGATCAAGATGTGGGGGCGTGGTTATAACATATATACAACACACCACCAGTTTTATTATAAGTTATAACATCCCCTGATCAATAATCAATGACATTTTTGAAAATTTTAATGCCGACATGACTGTAGGTGAGTGAAATGGATCACTTGTTTGAGTAAATCTTATGCCATTAGACTGTAGTGGTCGTTACTTAGACAAAGCACTAAACACTAAGCAATTGAATTTTGAAGTAAAAAATGCTCTGACCGAATAGGATTATATAGTGGTGATGATTTAGCCTTTACTCTAACCATCAATGCTTCTTTGATACCCAAAAAGAAGACATTGACAATTTGAATGTTTTCCTATCCTTTTCATCATTGGGACAACTAATAAGTCAACTTTATAAATTCACCTATACTTGTATGCCTCTTTTTTTTTTGGTAAACTACTTGTATGCCTCTTGTTATTTGCTAAAAACTCATATTAATCAAAGGAACCACAAGGGAGTTCTCACCCCAGTGGATTTCTTGGTTCAAGCTTCAAAGAGGTTCCTCATATTACTTCTTCCACTCTGTGATGTAATTTTCGGTTCTTCTTTTTTAAATTAGTAAGTAATAGAATATTGTAACTTTTTTTTAATGATGCTAAAAATACTACAAATGTTACAGCATAAACATTAGAAACTAACATATCATCAACTCTTCTAAAAAAAAAATACATATATATATATCATCAACTATTAAACTCAAAACAAAGAAGAAATTAAGAAATTAATTTATTATATTGTTGATATGACACGGCTTACATTCATTGTCATGTTAGTTTGAAAAGCTTTTATAGTACTAGTAAATAATAGTATCTTTAGCATTTTTCTATCTCCTAATTTTTTTCACAATTAATGACATGAGTTATTGTAATTGGACTAACATGACTTTCATATGTGTTTACCGCTAACACCACTTATGTTTTGTGCCAATCACAATAGATCACTTACAATATCAACAATTGCAAAAAGCATTGCAGAGAGCGCTGTCCCAAAACCTTTTTTTTTTTTTTTTTGAAGCTCATACAAAAAAGAAATTAATATTCAAATTTCATGAGTTAAAAGGAAAAGAAAAATACATTTGAAACTAAACATTAGAAGAGCATGTATTGCCAAAAGCCTCGTAACTTATCTAGTACATTCTAATATTCCTAGCAGAGACATCTACCTTTTAAATCATCCCTCAACAATAGAATTTCCAATGTCAGACGTGAACTTATAAGCCCCACTTAAATACAGGATTAGATCGATCCATCTAATTCTTTTTTCTTTCTTTTTAAAATTAGACTTATATTGAGTTGGTTATTGCCTAATTCGAGGCTCAGATTTTTTTTCGATATAGATTTATATTGACTTGGTAATTGAGAATTGGTGTACCCAAGTGCCTCAAATATGTAACGGGGATAGAAACTTCACCATCAAAATTATGTAGACAGAAATTCTCGGAGGTCTTCCACCATGGATTACCAGCTTGCCTTTGTAGTTACCTCGAATTTAGGTTGTCTTAATAAATAAACCACCAGAGAAATTACTATCACTGCCCAATAAGTGTCCTGGTGCTGTCTCTATTTAAGCAGTTTGCCCAGGATTCAAGCCTCAGCCAGCTAACATTCAGTATCGAGTCTACTTGCCTAGTGCCTTAATTGGGAAAAAGCAAAACTTATCGACTAATGATGCAATGCTTCTGAGAAAGTTCAAGAGATTTTTGAGCAGCAGCAGCATATAATAGAACTAGGACCTCTTATTTATTTAATTTAATTATTACTAGCTAGGCGCCTAGGCCTTTTCTTCTTTTGCATGCCAAAAAGGTTCCAAATGAGTAATAGCAGTCTATTTTCCCATTTCATGCTTTCATAATAACTCCGGTAGAATTAAGAATAAAAGGTTATAAAGCTGTGTTTCTGTTTTTAGTCAAATAGCCATGTAGGCCTACACCATAAGGGATTTCTATTTCGATGCATTCAGGTCTACACAACAGTGAAATAACTTTCTTTCTAATATAATGTCAAGAGAAGGCTTCAGCACGTGCCAATGGTTTCATATGCATGTACAAGTGCACATGCCAATGGTACGAATGTACGATCTCTATATTTCTCTTATTTCCTATGATCTTGCAATCACTAACATATTTACTTTAATAAGCTCCACACAGAGCAATTACACCAATGAGTATATAATACAAAAAGTGGTCAAATTTACCAATTTTTCACAAAAAACTACCTACATCAATGGATGTATAAGTTTGTAAATATACACATATGCTACCGTTTAGAGCAACTAAATCAATCTGTTTATTTTACACATCTATTTTACACTAAAAACCTACTTTTTCTATTTTACATGTCCATTTTTATAAGACATTCACATCAGTTCATCTATTCTATCACCTCCTTTAATTAAATAATCAATTTTCTCAAATTTTTTATTATTCCTCTTAACTACCCCTATACATACGCGTGCTCTCTCTCTCTACCCATTTTTCCTTATTTTGCTCTCTCTGTACCCATCTCTACCCATTTTTCAGATCGACTCTCTCGACAGCTCCGATCCACAACACCGATCCAAGCTCCGATCAGACAAGACCCAACAAGCACCGATCTCCCTAGCTTCAATCCACAAGCACTGATCAGATCCAAGATCTCCCTAGCTTCAATCAGGCAAGACTCAGCTCCGATCAAGCACCGATCTATCTCTTTGTTGTTTGTCCATGTGAGTTTGTTTGTGTGTGGGTGTGTTTGTGTATGTCTGTGTGTGTGTTTTTATTTTTATTTTTGAACAAGTGTATCTCTGTGTGTCTATGGATGCTACTGAGTTTGTTGAGCACGGAAAAGAGAGAGAAAAAAAAGGAGCGAACGAGAAATGAATAAAATAATAAATTGACGAGTTACAGTAGCCGTGTATATTTACATGGTTACTGTAGCTCGTGGATGAATTTGCATGATTTTACACAGCTTTACACCCACTGATATGGGTGTTTTTTTGGCCAAAATGTGTAAAATGAAATTTTTTTTGTATTACAGAAGAGTATCCACCAACTGATATGGATGCTCTAACCGTGTAAATTTACACAGTTATTGTAGCTGTGTAAATAATTTTTTATTATTTTTTTCTCTCACCTATTCATCAAACCTCTCCTTTTCTCTCTTCCCCAAAATCTCTTCTTTCACCATCTTCATCTTCATCTTCATCTTCATCTCCATCTCCATCTCCATCTCACTCACTCACTCTCTTTCTCTTCCTCTAAACAAGACAAAGCTGGTCCCACCACTGTCCAGCCACCACACCCAAGCCCAAAAGCCCAGCTTTCTTAAACCCCAAGACTCAAATCAAACTACACCCACAACTCAGAACACCAAAAACCAAAGAAAATCACCAAGTCCCCAAACCCAAGAGAGAACCCAAAGTTAAAAGCCTTTTGTTTTTGGTGGTTGATTGACTGAACCCATGGTGGTCTAGGTTAGGTGGAATTCGGGTTTAGAGAGCTAGAAAGAGAAGGGGTTTAATTTATGTGAGTTTCGGCCTTTGTGGTGGTTATGTGAGGTCCAGCCATGGCCATGGAGATTTGGCTTTGTGATGGTGAAGAGAGAAGAGTGCTGAGAGATGAGAGAAAACTTTTTACTTTTTTTACGGAAAGATGAGAATGAACGTGAAGAGAATAGTCATAAAGTATAAAGTAAAAATAATAATAAAAAAATATTATTTAAATCAAATGAAGTGTATAGTAGATAATTCAATTGGGTGCTTTGTAAAAATAACGGTATAAAATAGAAAAAAATTTATTCTTATGCTAAAATAGACAATAAATTTGACAAAGATTGATGCAAATGCTCTTACATCAGGTAAATGCGTGCACCTGTTTATCCATACATATTCACTTAAGTTGCCCGTTCTTTGGTATATTCAATCACTGAATATATGTCACTCATGCATTTGCTATCTCTAAACAGATGTGTATAAATTAAAAACTAGAACATGGACATGGGTGTGAACAAAAAAATTGATTAAGAATTTTATAAATCTCATTCCAAGTCCATGACAACTTAACCAAAAAGTAAATCGGTAAAGTTACTGATATCCAATAACTTTTAGAGTCAAAAGATACATGGGAGATCATTGGCCGATTAAAAGGTACCTCTCAAGTGCTGAGATTAGGTTCTTGGAAATGAATTGATGGACACTGGTGGTCCATGTGAGTATCTCCACTGATCACACGCAGAGCATTTCTCCAACTTCACACTGTTTTCCAACGTACAAAATTTACAGGACCAGATTGTGTACTTGATACCAGCATCTTTTGGCTTTTGTGTGCTACAAACCTCACATACTAGAGCCAGTGGCTGCAGTAATACACCACCATTCACATGCAACACACTCATGAGTATTATAGTAGGAGTGCAGGCAAGTAAAATTTATATATAATGACCGTAGAATAGGATAAAGTGGAACATAAGAAACTGAGAGTAAGTACAAACTCAAGCAAGTCTTTATCATCTAACTAATGACCACTACCATTTCACAATCTCTAGATTGCTTTCCATGGCATAAAATTTATTATGAAATGTTCATAGGTTTGACAATGGAAAGGACCTTCTAGTTCTGTGAGCAATTCCCAGTTAAAAGAGAGAGAGAGAGAGAGAGAGAGAGAGAGATGAAATGCTTGCTATTATGCGTAAGTCAGAAAGAGTAAACAAAAAACCAGGCACTTATATAACAATTTTTTTTTATTGGTCAGCTACACATGCATCCCGAGGATCTTGAATCCACAAACTCACTCTAGGGGAGAGAGTGCCAGTTGAGGTAGAGTTCATTGGCAAAACGGTATGTTAATCACCGTAAGATAATTTACATGACCATTTCATAATAAACTTCTTCTAAGTGAACTACAAGCAAAACCAATTTTTCTCTGTTATGCCACAAAACTTGGTCTGCATGGGTGAACTTTGAAGCAACATACTCATTACATATCCAAAAGGACATATACAGAAAAATATCCCTTCCATTAAAAACTGAATATATAAAACAATATTATGCATTGAAGCACTTACTGGATTCAATAAAGTGCATGTTCCACACTCCCACATAGCAGGTTCCTCTGAGTTCAGTGTTCTATCACACATTGTATCACGACCAAGCACAGGCTCAGAAGATGAAGGACAGGACAAATCCACAAAATCAGGTTCAGGCCGACAAGTAGAATGAGAAAATGAAGTGTTATCTGAATTACCAATTCTTTTTTTAGATCTATTTTCACGATCAAGCATGGACCCAGAGGTTGAAGCATCCATTGATAAATCAACAAAATCGGATTCCAAATGATCATTGGAAGATTGACCAAATGAACTTTGATCTGATTCCCGACTTCTTTTTCGAGATACTGCTGCATCTGCAGCACGTGACCTTGAAACACCATCTAGCCCTGAACCTCCTGCACTTTTCTCCATATGTACAAGGTCCTGCAAGATATCAGAGCTACTTTCTTCATCCCCAGAAGCTTCGCAAGACTGAGAACCACACCAGATATCATCCTGTAATCTTCTTTCTGCAGCCATTGCAGCAGCTTGTATTGGACTAAGTGCAACCATAATGGTGCTATCACCACCAAGACGCTTTGGTCCAGAAGGCAAGAGAGATTCCAAACGCACTCTCTTTTCTGCAGCTGCTAGTGCAGTTTTGCGGAGAGACGAAAGAGGAGGTTGACGGGAGAAACCACCCAACCGCCTCCCAGGAAGATCAAACCCGTCACCTGTGCCAGTTATACCCTTGGTCATCAGCTCCTCACATTCCTGCACATAATCAAAGGCATCAAGCACAATAAAACAAACAAGAGAGACACAGAAGCTGCAAATTATGCAACTGAAAACCTGCTTTCTACATATTTTCTTTAAAAAGCGATTTCAAAGCTGGAAAACAGGGTTTAGGACATCCACAACTCAAATCCACATCGTAAAATTACTAAAAGAAAATGACAAATAAGTATAATTCTTTGAAATTCCCTAACTCCAATCCAAGTTTTTCTCCACTCCAAATTGCATGAAAGCAAACATAAGATCCAAAAAAAAAAAAGTTATCCAAATGGAGTGTGCAACAGTGAAAATCAGTGAAATATATATGGTAAATATTGCAGTACCATACAACTGATCCAGCATAGTTTTTGTAAGAAAAGAAGTGGCGAAACTGCACTATTGGTCCCTCAAGTTTACCCTGTGTGCGCAATTGGTCCCTCAAGTTTGAAGCGAGCACAATTAGTCCTTTAAGTTTTAAAATTGAGTTGTATTGGTCTTTTTACTAACTGCTATTAACGGTGTTATTTACGTGGCTAACAGAACAATGATTTGGCATTTTTTTAATGACGTGGAATGTTTTTAATTAAAAAATTTTTAAAAATAATTTACACGTTAGATGAAATTGAAAAGGCAAACAAAAGCTCTCAGGCTCTTGGGGTGTTTCTTTCGCCGACACTGTGATCGGTGATATGGCACATACGGTTTCCAAGCACATATACCCATCAGCTGAGAATTCAAGATAAACGCAAATTCACATTATCAAAGATTTAAATATGTAATCCATACAACATACTATGGTGCATAAATAACCCATGGAATCTTAGAAATCCTTACCATCCAAACAAAGAATTTTGAAATTTATAGATTTAAAATCCAAACGCAACAACTTCTAAACAAAATTATTCTCATCTGCTAGTGCTAGTTCTTAGATAAAGAAAAGGTGTATACACATTTTTTTCATCAGGGCTAGGGGACGGAAGTGCCCCTGTTAGACACAAAGGGAGGTAGAGGACTCTTCTGCGGTGTGCCTAGCAATGGAGCAGTGTTGACAGAGGGAGGCAGAGTACTCTTTTGCGGCAATGAAGCAGTGTTGACAGAGAGAGGTTGAGGACTCATCTGTGGTCTGCCTAGCAATGGAGCAGTGTTGTGACTCGTTGTAGTTGAAGGTGGGATGATACAAGTGCTAGGCTTGGGTTTGGTCTCCACCGCTGGCGGCTAGGGATTTGTGGAAATTATTTTTTTAAAATTTTTTAATTAAAAACATTTTACGTCATTAAAAAAATGTCAAGTTGTTATTACGTTAGCCACGTAAGTAATACCGTTAACAGCAATTAGTAAAATGACCAATACAACTCAATTTTAAAACTTAAGAGACTAATTGTGCTCGCTTCAAACTTGAGGGACCAATTGCGCACATAGGGTAAACTTCAGGGACCAATAATACAGTTTCACCAAAAGAAGTGCTTGCTTCTTTTTTTTTTCTTATAAAAGCAGAGAAAAAAGAAAAAGAATTACTTGAGCGGCTAACAAAGTAGAACTCAGATAGAGTGGATATATCATAATTAACTATCCAACTATAACACTTCTTTTCTTACTGCATTAAGTATATTAACCCATCAAAAAGGCAAAATCTTCAAAAAATTTCAGGACTCTATACATTTGCTTATATGAATTGATCATTAATTGGAATTGGACACATGATCATCCACTCAAATATTTAATAGCTATAGATACATACAAGAAAAATATTTGGTTGCTTAAGACGCATGAAATGCAATTCAGATTCATTTTTTTTTTAATCCACTTATAAGAAATGAAAAATTGAATGATAATTGTAATAAAATGAAAGGAGAATTAGAAAGACCTTTCTAAGTTCATCCCACAGCTTGTAGAAGGTGGCATTGTGAGGACCATGTGCATTATGGCAAAGCTCATGAAGCATAGTATCAAGAACTTGATCAAAAGGGAAGAAATCCCAGTCCCTGTTTGGCCTACGAAGCCTCAGCTTCACATGCACCCCACCTCCCACATTCAACCCCAGAAGAGCTGGATTTTTTGGACTGCCAAATTGTTTATTTATAATTATCATTCAATATAGAACACAAAACAATATAAACTTATGTGCCTCATTCGACTACCAATAAATTTAACAAAACAAAATTGTAGAGTACTAACAATAGTGGAATGTACATGGGAGCTTAAGACAACATATTAAAAACCAAAAAATATCCAACTTGGGCAATGAAAATTTTTTAACAAAGTCAAAATAAAAAACAAGTTTACAATTAAGTGTCAGTCATATCCTCGTTTAATGCAGGAATGATATAAAATAATTCACTTAATTTATCCCAATGCAACCCTTTGGCTTGGTAAAAACTAAAATCTAAATCTCTCTTCAAAAAGAAAAGGAAAAAAAAAAAGCAAATGATATCAAACACACAGTACTCTCTCTCTATCTATCTCTCTCTCTCTCTCTCTCTCTCACACACACACACACATAAAAAATAATGGAATATTCAATATCAATACCAAAAATATTTGTCTAACAGCCTATTACATTTTTTTTTTAAAAAAAAAACATATTTGAATGTTACAACATAATTGGATTTGAATAAATATCATAAATTTAACAAAACAACATTCAAAACAATAATAATCTAACAAAATCTTTGTTTAATAGCCTAGTAACAACAGTCAAGGAAAAAAAAAAAAGCAACTTTGAATGTAATAACATATGGGGTTTGAATAAACATCATAAATTTCCAATTTTACATGAAATCGATAAAAAGTCAATCTGTTTTTTTTTAAAAAAAAAAAAAAAACATATGGGGTTTGCATAAGAATTAAAAATTTCCAATTTTTCATTACTACCCCATCACTTTTTGCTACACTTTTCTCGGGAAACAAACGGAAAAGTAGAAGAGAATACCAGAACTCAGAGAGGACTTTGACCCTCCATTTGTGCTTGCGCATAATGGGTTGGACCTGCTTGGCTATTTTCTCAAGCATCTTCTTCGCCTCGTCTTGTCCAGGCTTTTTCAGGACTTTGGTTTCCCAAACCTTGTGAAGATCGCCCAAATTCATTGCTGAAATTAAAAATTACCCAAAAGCCCTAGAGGATTTTGAAGTTAAGGTAACCAAAGCTTGGGTATTTTTATCACTGGAATTATGATGTTCATTTGTGAGATGATCGGTGAATCCGTGGGAGACTGGGAAAAAGTTTTCCGACGTGGGTATTGGGATTTGGGATTTGAAGTTGAAAGGGAAGTGGAAAAGAAGGTTGGCGGGATTTGAGTTTATGCTTTCTCACACGTGGGAAGTGGATTTTTTTTTTCCCCTCTTTACTTTCTGCTTTTAAATTAGATCATATAATTCCAAGAGGTGTTAAATTATAGCCTGTACAAATTAAACTCTATAATTTTTAAAATTTTAATTTGAATCTTTAAATTTTAAAACATTCTCAATTTAAACCCCTAAATCAAATAAAAAATTATGAGGTTTTAAGTTATTGTGATTTTTAGTTTTTTACACTATTTACACATGTTGATGCTATTAAAGAAGGCTGCTTCACCGCTACTTATCCAATCCATGATTTGTGATGTTGTAGACTTTAACAAATTTTTGGTTAATTGTAATTTTTTTTAAAGAGAATAGATGTAATTTTAACTAGGTAAGGAGAGAGCTTAACTTGCAACTCATTGTCTAAGCTAAATTTGCAGTTGTTCATAGGTTTTCTATTTGTTGTGATTTGTATCTTCTTTGTCGGGAGGAAGAATGCTGCCGTTACTTTGTTTTAATAATATTCTTGGTTTATTAGTGTTAAGAATAACATTATTAGCAACACAATGTGTTATATTATGTTGTATATGTTAGAGTGGATACGGAAGGGGAAGCATAGAATAGGAACATCAAGAATACGAGGTTTACGTGATTCAGCCTTGTCGGCCTACATCCACGGAGGAATCCCTTAAGGGCCACATTTTTATTGTAAAAACAATAAAAAGTCCACATGAGTATATATTCTTCTAGTATAAGCAGGAACCATATGTCTAATTTGTTAATATGTCTTATATCTTAACATATTAGACTTCATAATATGTCTAATATATCTCCAACAATTAGCACCAAAAAAAAAAAAAAAGTCCACATTCTTCAAAGAGGAACCATTTTGATCTTTATCTTGATTTCTTCATGGGTGCATGAGTGTTTTAGTAAGATTGTACAGTGATTGGATACCAAGAAGATTAGGTGTTTCATCTTTATTAATCATGATTTAGCTTCATCCATTCAAGAGTCATTAGCATTCTATCCAACCGCTCTCATTCTAGCTCTTGAGCATTTCCATAGTTGTGCCATGTGAACTTGGTCCGATGCACTCTATATTTTGTCATTTTAAACTTCTAACTATTATAAGTCATGAAAATCTAAACACTTCGTCCATATATATGTTAAAAAATCAATGATAGAAAACTTGTTTTTAATACTCATTACTTGAATTCCCCTCTCTTAAATGGGAGATACCTGAACTCTAGAAAAAAAAACAATGTTCTACCAGATTTATTTCTAAGCTGCACCACACAGCAAGTCTTTGAAAAGGCTCAAGGATTGGGAAAGGAAGGAACTATGTGTTTTTATCTTGGAACTAACCTAATTTTTTTGAGGTTACCCAAAACAAAAAATGTTTTCATTCTTTGCTATTTATGTTTATTGGTGTTATCCTCGGTAATTTTTTTCTTTTTTGAGAAGATTATGTTTCATTTGGTTGGAGATTTGTAGTATCGTTGTTTAGAGTGATATGAAAACTATGGTTTAAAGAATATTGTGAAAACATGTGTTTACACTATATATAAAGCAAAAAATGTGTTTGGTACCATATTTCAAATAACATGTTCATTATGTAAAAAAACATAATTGTGCGTTTGGTACAAGGGAGTCAATCGTGTACCAAAGGCTATATCGGCTTGGCCAACAGAACGATATATTTCGGTATCAGTCAATACTGGTATACCATTTTGGATTTACCGTTATTTTATATATTTAATACACACACACACACACCCAAAAAAAAAAACTCTATTTACCATAAAACACTACCTCAAAAATCCCTATTTACCATAAAACATTACTTCAATTAAGAACAAACTATTCATAGTTTTAAACTTTAGCATCAACTAAAAGAAAAATATATATAAAAAACAGAAAACCTAATTGTTCATTGCATACAAAAAAAAAAAAAAACAAATAATACAAATAATTAAGTTAACAAAAATTACATAGATCATCTACTCCCATCCTTCAAAGGATCTACATCAGGACCATAAAATACATAAGTATTAACATTTGTCAACACAATATCATTATCACCATCATCCTCATCAAGAACATCAACATCATCATCATCATCATCATCATCTTCCAAAGTCATTGTTGCTAATGGTTCTTCAATGCTAGCCCAATCCACATCTTTCTCAGTTAGTAACAGAAATTTAGATTCCTCAGCTACCCAATCCTTCATTAAATCAATATTATCAAGGGCTATAGGATCTAAGTAATCCTTTATCCTTCTAATGTTCCTACCAAAATCAATATCATACATAAGTGACATTTTCTAATCATTCAAAATAAAAATTGAATATATTTAAAAACTTATCTTTCTTGTAATAATAGATTATAACGAACACATACCAAGCTATTCAAACGTTTATGCTCAAGCCTATTTCTCCTCTTGAAATGGACAAACTCAAATGTGCTCCAAGCTCTTTCACAACCAGTTGCACTACAACACCGACTTAGCATTCAAATTGCAAACTATTGTAATTTTGGAGTGTCATTTCCAAATTGTTCCCACCAAGCAACTTCCAAAAATTAAAAAAAAAAAAAAAGTATTAATTTAGTACAAAGCAAATAACAAACTTTCAAATGAAATATATATATATATATATATATATATATTTTTATGTATGTATGTATTGATACAAATAGTATACTTGGACTTAGTTTTCATGTTGGTGGATTGCCATAGGCATTCCAAAGTCACCTTAAGACTTTTTGTATGCTTCAGTTTGAGAAATAAGAATGTCTTGCTCATCAAGATCAAAAACCAACTTTGTAATGGTACTAAGTAGGGCTTTTGTAACATCTTTTTGCTTCTTAAATGAAAGCTTAAAGAAGATTCCAGAGTTGAGATAACAACCTGTTGCATGTAATGGACTATGAAGTTGTTTATCCCACCTAGCATTAATGACACTAGTAAATGGTATATATGCAGAAATTTTATTCTTTAACTTTCTTTTATATTCTCCTTTGCTTTATCCATTGCCTCATACAAGTATCCCATTACTGGTTTTTCATCTCCATCTACAAGACATAGTACTCTAACCAAAGGCTCATTAATCTTCACTATTTGTTGACAATGTAACCAAAGCTCTTTATCTTCCAAAACAATTGTAGCCACCTCCTTTCCCATGACATCTCTAGCATATCAAGATTCAACCTATTGATCACAAGTAAACATTTGCCTAAGTTCTTTTTCGAACTTAGTCAAGCATTGAAGACTTAAAAACTCAGTTACAAACCTTGTGGTGGTTGGACGAATCAAATCTCTACCGTTAGTGAAGTCGCTTCTCATCAAAGATAAAACCTTGCCATGGTTTTATATGAATTTGGTAATCTTTTTAGCCTTTTGAATGGTTTCATCAATGATAGGAAAATATCTACTATTTGAAAAATTTTTCAACATTAAATTAATGCAATGGCCTACACAAGGAGACCAAAAGAATGACCCACATTTCGGCATTAGCTTCTTTCTTGCAGACTTGTAAGAAGCATCATTATTTGTAATGAACTGCATAATGTGCTTAACCCCAACTTCTTGAGCAACTTTATCAAACAACTTGTTGGGATACTTTTCTTTACACCTAATGTTATTTAATAAAACCTATTTATTTTCCTTTCAAATGTATTATTGGACGTGCTTAAATATTTTTCCAAACTATCACTATGCTAGCCCACAACCTTTCTCATTTCTACCACAAAACTGGGCTACATGGCTCAATACTTTTTCATAAAAGCTCGAATTATTTAGTAAAGCGAGATAAAATCTAATTTGTTTAAAAATCGAGAATATTTTTGCTTGGCGAGGTTTGAAAAGTCCACAATTTAAATTCATGGCAAAGCAACTTTATTAATGGAATTCAAGTCGATAATCAAAGCTCGTGGTTTAAACCCATGGTAATTTATTTATCCAAAAGCCCAATTCTTACTGACAATGATTAAAGCCCAATTTCCATTGGCAACATCAAAGCCCAATTTTTATTGGCAACATCAAAGCCCAATTTTTATTGGCAATATCATAAGCCCAGTTCCCACTAGCAATATTAAAAGCCCAATCTTCATTGGCAATATCAAAAGCCCAAGTCCCCATTGGCAATATCCAAAGCCTATTCTTTAATTTGCACTATTTTATCAAAAAATCCAAGATTATTAAACGCTCGGCAAAAGAAAAAGAATACATATCATGGTATAGTCGTCACCTAAATATTGTGATCGTCTTATATTAAAAACTCATTGGGGGCTATCTTTAAACCCATGAAGTACATGATCGCCTTTTGTGTCACGACATCAACACTCATGGAAAGTACTCGATCCAACAAGCCTATTATTTAAATTATGATGCGACTATTAGAAGCCTTGAACATTATTTATGATATGGAATCCGTCATGGTAAAGATTATTTTCAAAGGTACTTTGGGACTTATCATATTGTTGCAAACATTACAAATTAATTGCCCAAAGACCCATTGCAAGTATCTACAAGAACCCAAAGAATATCTACTAATGAAAGTCCATGAGGAAGGAAAACCTATGGCAACATGTATTGTTGATTTTGTAGGATGCACACAAAAGAACCAGCCCAAGTGAACAAGCTCAATCCAAGAGATCCCAACAAGAGGCAGAGGGCTGGAAGTGGGCAAACAACCTTTGTTCATCCCTAACCAAAAGTACAACAAAGAGAACCAAGTCCTTAAGGATGAACTAGGGGGCTATCCCATCAGTTTTTGTCACTCTCATCATAACGTGAACAGTACCCGAGGCTTGTAACATCAGCTGAAACCTAAAGGATGATGGAACTCCATCACCTTCCTCAAGATTGCAGCTCCAACGGAAGGGGAGCTGAAACCAAATTATCTAAGCACTAGAAAATTAATGGTATAAATGTTAAAAACGTTCAAGGCATGATTCATGTCCGAAGCCCATGAATTCTAAAGGGGAAAAATTGGGAACATGTGGTTTGGAGGGCATAAAGGGACTTCTAGCGAACCCCCTAAAGTAGGCTTAGAACTTGACACCTGGCTTGGGGTGTTGAATCTTACTTCTTGGGGGTCTAAATCTCAGTTGCAGCTTTAGGATTTGCTCATGATACACGCCCCAATCACATTGATTAAACTCAGCCCCAGAAATCTTGACATTTAATGCAAAATCCTATCATTACCCAAAGAAGTAAAGCAACCCATAAAGTGAACCATCCACTTCTGACCAAAAATCCTTGGAAGATTAACCTTGGTTTCCCACCTCTAATTAACCCTACATTTTTTGGATTCTTGTCAATTAATGATTCCCTAAAAATCCATCATAAAAACCTAAGTATCTCAGCCCACAAACACAACTACTCACTTGAAACTCCTAATCTATTTTGTTATTTTTACCAGTGGTTTAGCTCCCTTTAAGTCCACCACTCACCCCTTTTAGCCCACACTCATCTAACCTTAAATATTCTTTCCCCCCCTTTACATAATCACAACTCACAAATGTTTCCCAACTAGTCACAATAGCCTACTACTCACAAAAAGCCTTAATCTTAGAGTTAATCCCATCTCACTCACTAAAAACAGCCCACATTGTCTCATCCATGCCTCATGAACTCACACACACCAAAATCCTAGTTTGATATTTGCTGCACTGAGCTAGGATCCCTCTCTCCCTTCATACCATACCAATTAATCATTTCCCTCTTCCCATGGAACCTTTAACTTTTTCTTTTTATTTTACCGTTGAAGGATATAATGCATATGTAACAATTGAACTCTTCCCTCACATTGATGTAATGATGGTTGAAAGTATAATGAACCCCCCGACCAAGACATGCAAAGACTCTTAAGAGTTATCACATCCCTAAATTCATTTAATCATTGACCATTAGACTGTTTAAATCTATTTTTTTGGACAAAGTGTAATTTTACCCCTACCGTTGAAGATTTTATTTCACTTGAACTTTCAGACTAGGACTATGAATGTACTAATTAAATGTTGTAACGTGCTTTTCATTGGGCTTTTGTTGCTATTTTGTCAAGTGCAACTTTTGTTACTTGTTTGGATAGGCTTTGTCATCACACCAAAAGCCTTTGGGTACCATCTCAAAGAGCCCATAGTCGAGTTTCAGTTTGGCTTCCTAACAATTTGGATAGAGGCATCAATTTCCCCCTCGACATAACTTAAACAATGTATTTGCATCCTTTGTTAGGCTTGACACATCAAGGGATTTAAGAAACATGGTACCTCTTGGACAATATACTAAAAAATTAATTATTGGAGCTTTCTTTTGATTTGTCCACCCATCTGACATTATTGAACACCCATAAATTTTCCAATTATTTTTCACATATAAGAGATAATCGTTCATTTCACCCACATGTTTTTGTAATAAAGACCCCCTCAAATCATGATAAGAAGATCCTTTTAAACTAGGCCCAATAGATGCTACACTATCTGAAGTTTCCTAATAATACATAGAGCGAGCTACATAGAAAGGTAATTAGCATGGTACCACCATCTTGCAAAATTCGTTCTTGCCTCTCAACCATTTGCTTTGAGGCCAAAGAAGATTTTATAAATGGTTGAGAACCAGGAGTTGTTCTTGGAGGAAAAAAGGATTTAATGTTCCTTTTTCCAACTTTTTCTTTCCCTTTGGTGTTATAATTATTAACTGATGAATGACTCTTTGAACTTACTCTCTTATTATCATTATTACCTTTATCATGATGATGATGATGATCATCCTCCTCCTCTAAATCATAGGGATTTGCAATTTCTTTATTCATTTTTTTTTTCAAGTTTACTTTTCTTTAAATCTACAATCAACTATTTTATTTGCCATTTTACATCTTTAGAAACTTTTTTACATGCTTCAGTATCACCTGGAATCCCAACTAAATGGTAATTGAGCCTAGTAATCTCCCTCCCCCCCCCTTATCATTTTGCAACAAAAAATACTTTGGGTGTTATTTCTCGCATAGGCATAACATAGCCATAAGCCCATGTTGGATCCTCGGATCTTATAGCTGAGATAGACGCTACACTTGACTGATTTTCAGTTATGATTCACACTGCATATATACCATTAATTATTTGTTAATAATTCTAATTTACCTTTTTATTAATAATAATACTAAGTTGTAAATTACTAACCCAATATTTCAAGCTAACCAAAATCAAGAATGAAACAACAATATATACAATGAAACATAGTAACCCAACAACAAAAATAAAATGGCTGAAACAACAATATATATCAACGCAGTAATCAATTTTTCTATCAATTCATGAATATAGTAATTACTTTGTTATTTATCACATCATCTAAATCACCAATCCAGAGCAAAAATTAAGAAAAATTTTTACCTGAGAGTGAGAGGCATTGCAGTCGAAAGATAGAGAACTCGAGGTCTAGAGAAGCTGAGAGAGTGAATGAAAGACAAAGCAATGAGAGACAGCATTGTAGAGAAGCAGAGAGAGTGAGGTGAAACTGTGAGAGACAAAGCACAGTTGAGAGAGAGCGTGAGAAACTGAGAAAGAAAAAGGGGTAGGGTTAGGTTAGAAGCCGGACTAAAATTACATAATTGCCCTTTAAAAAATTTGAAAAAAGAAAAAAGAAAAAAGAGCTTTTTCATGTTTTGGCCCGATATCTCTTTACTAGCCGAAATAGCCAGATTTCGCAGGTACAACTGGTATTTTTTCCGGTACAAAAATGAGGTGTTCTTGTACCAATACGATATATGTTGGCCATACCTACTGGTAAAGTGCGAGATTAGCTTCCTTGGTTTGGTATGTGTGTGTGTGTTTTTAAAGCTTATAAGTACAGTACAAATTAATATTTTTTTATTGAGGACAGAGAGAAGTCAATTTATGTGTTGTCTAATCAAGAGGGCCCCATGGTTTTCAACATATTTAAAAAAGTGCCATTGAACAACAATGTTGAATTTTTTTTTTTTTAATTGAAAATGTAGAATTTTTATTTAAGTAATGAGATAAAAGTACAAAAGTGTAAGTAAGGGTCTTGATGTGCTCCAAGGCTATACATACTAGCCTGACACCCAAGACAAAGAGAATAAAAAAAAACATCATTATACCCATCCCTTCAAACAGTTAATGTGTCCATTGGTTTCCCACTAACTTTTGATATTCATGCAGAATGGATGTAGCCCTGCGAAGGATAGGTTCAGGTCTAGGCTGGAAGTCCTCAAAACAAATTTGTTACATGCCCTCGATATTGCCCATGCAATTGTCGTCCATCGCTCCATCTCATCTTTTGTTAGCCTTACCAACATGCTTCATGTCAAAAGGAATAAAAATTGTTGCATAGGCCTTGCTTTTTTTAATCTTACCACTGACCAATTCCCACACATTACGAGCCAAGGGGCATTCCTAAAGAGTATGGAATACAGTTTCTCTATGTTGGTGGCACACCATACAAAGAGGCTCTACTTACAACTTTTTTTAGTGTAAGTCGTTGCGAGTTGGCAAGATTTTAGTACAAGCCCTCCATAGGAAATTTCTTACCTTTGGAGGAGTATTGAGTGCTCACACCAATTTCCAAACCCATCCATTTGTGCCAACCATAGAGTGGTCCCCACTCGGAGGGATGAGCAGTCTCTGCACCACACCATACGCTGTTTTGACCGTAAATCTCTGGGCCTTGTTCTCCTTCCAGATGAGTACATCATTGCCATGAAGGTTATTTAAAGGTATTCGTAAGATTTCATCGCATGTATGTCTTTCAAACCAATATGATAGCTTTTCTCTATCCTACTGACCTATAGCTACATCCACCAACTCCCTCACCTTCGTCGATCCAGGCCTATCTCGCTAGAAACATGGTGGTTGAGGCAACCACACGTGATGTGCAATATTTAGTGAGTTACCACTTCCCACTTTCCACTTCAACTCGTCTAGTATGACATCCCTAGCTTGTAATATGCTCCTCCACACATACGATGAATTGCTCCCTAGTTCGGCTTGCAGAAAATAGGACATGGGGAAGTATTTAGCCTTATACACTTTGAAGAACAAGGAATTCCACTGCGTAAGTAACCTCCATGCCTATTTCACTAGCATAGCCAAGTTAAAGGTATTAATATTCTGAAAGCCCATTCCACCATTTTTCTTCAACTCACATAACTGTTCCCAATTTATCCAATGTATCTTTCTCTTGTTGCTCTTCTGTCCCCGCCAATACTTAGCGATGATAGAGTTGATGTCATTGCATAGGCCTTTTGGAAGCTTGAATAGGCTTATTGTGTATGTTGGTATTGCTTGTGCCACCCTTTTTATCAGAACCTTTCTTCCTGCTTTGGAAATAAGCTTTTCTTTCCAACCTGTGACCCATTTTGCTATTCTTTCTTAAAGGCCCTTAAACGTGTTGGCCTTATTTTTTCCTCACACCATTGGCAGCCCTAAGTATTTCTTAAACTCTGTTACTATATAGGCATCTAACAACCTGCGAATATAGTCCCTTACCATTCAGTCCGTATTTAGGCTAAAAAATAAGGTCGTTTTTTGCTGATTAATAGCCTGGCCCGAGGCTCTTTCATACTTACTCAGTACACGTAGGAGGTTACTACATTCCGAGTGGAGAGTTGGACAAAACAACAGGCTGTCATCGGCGAAGAGCAAGTGGGAGATACTGACCCCCCCCCCCCCCCCAATGGCAAGACAGCACCCCATGAAGCTGTTGTGACTCTATCGCTTTCCGGATCAAGAAAGATAAGCCTTCAACACAAAATAAGAAAAAGTATAGCGATAAAGGGTTGCCTTGTTTTATGCCGCGAGTTGGAGAGATGAAGCCTCGTGGCTCCCTGTTAATAAGCATAGTATAACTTGATGTCGAAGCACATCGCATAACCAAGTTTACCCACCTTTCTGTGAAACCTAGTTTTAGCATTATCTTATGAAGGAATTCCTATTCCACTTGGTTGTAAGCTTTGTCAAGCTTCACAGCCATGTGACCTATTTTGTCGTGTCTTCTGTTTCTTAATCGATGCAACATCTCATAACTGTTGTATTATCGGAGATGAGTCTATCTGGAACAAATGCGTTTTGTGTATCAGAGATGATATTCGGGAGGATAGTTTTTACATGATTAATTAAAAATTTTGAGACTATGTGGCTGTGGGTGAAATTCATCTTGTTAAGGATGTGGCTCAAGTTTAGGACTAAGAGCACTACTTCGGTGACATCCCCATCCACTATGTGCCAATATTTCTGAAAGAAAAACAGCAACATACCATCCAGGCCCCGACAATTTTGATAGATGCATCACAAAGCATGCATTCCTCAATTCTTCTCTCATAAAGGGTCTATTAAGCTCTTGGTTCATTTCCTCTGTTATTACATTATCTACTGAGGTCAGAACCTCCTCTACATTGGTCGGGTGTGATGTGGAGAAAATCCCCTAGAAGTACCTCTCTGCTATACCACCTATTTGCTACTCATCTAACCTCTAACTCCCATTTTCATCCATTAGGCCATCAATCTGATTTTTTCGTCTTTGGCTTGCTCGTTTGTGGAAAAACTTGGTATTTTTGTCCCCTGCTAGGAGCCATACGACTGTTGATCTTTGCCTCCAAAACACTTTCTTATGGCGTTACAAGTCATTAACATCATCCCACACTTGGTTGATCTGGTCCAGGTTGTCATCATGGCTTGTGTTGATCAACTCCTCTAGTACCTTCTGTTTTTTGTCCAACCAATGTCTTACGTTCCCAAAAACCTCTCAGCTCCAAGCAACCAGCTGCATTCAACAAAACTTAATCTTCTCAAATAGCCAAAACATAGGGTTGCCATTAGGCATGTGCTAGGACCATGCTTCTCTGATTTTTCCCTCACACCCTTCATGATTCACCCAACCTGTGAAGCTACTTACGCCGTGGCCGAACTTGTTGGGCAAAAAATCGGGTGTTTATGTTTATAGGATCATGATCAAGGTGTGTTACCTATTGGTGGAACACCTTAGTTGTAGGGAACAAAGCTTGCCGAATCGTGTTGGCACATGCTTTATCCAAATGTAGCTCCATAAATGTTGCGTTTGGTCGACCATTCCGCCAAGTAAACGGATAACCATGGAATCTGAGGTCCATCAACTCATAGTGAAGAAGCGTCTCCTTGAATGCTAGCACTAGTGACAGCTATTTAGGAAGACCATTGTGCTTCTCTGAAGAGTGTAAGTACTTCATTAAAATCACCCATGCAGATCCATGGCAATGAGGATCTTGTATGTAAGTGTCTAGGGAGTTGCCGTAACTCATGCTTATGGTGTCCCTCAAGTCTACCATAGAAACCAGTAATCCTCCATAGTTGTTAGCTATCAGGTAATATATGTGCATCAATATGGTTGGCGAGAAGGTCTGAATGTGCAGGTTGCAATCTGACTTCCAAAACATGCCCAACCCTCCATTACGTCCATCACTTGGAACAACTAGCACTGATTGGAAGTTTAAGACAAAACAAAGTTTTAACATCTCTTCTATAGACTTCTTTATCTCCATAAGAAACAAAACGGTGGGTCTTTTTTTCTCACTAATGCATTGAGTACATCTACTGCATGTTGATTCCCAAGCCCCTAACAGTCCCAGCTAATGATGATCATTGTGCTTGGTGGGACTGCATCGCAACTTCCACCATTGATGCATCCATATAAGTAAGGTCCACCCCAGTTTTGATATGTTTTCCATCCTTAGTAACATCAGGTTCAAGCTCCACTGAAACACTTTCATGCAATCTCTTCTCCCATTTTATCAAAAATCCCATCCTTACTGTTCATCCCATCATTTTTCTGAATACGTTCTATTCGCTTCCACCTAGGATGCATGTGTTGGGAGTGAGTTTTCTTGCTCACGTAACCAATAACGTGCTCCCCACCCATGAGTTTGTGTTTGTTAACTATCCCAATATGGCATTGGTCTAAAGTCATGGGTTTGATCCCATAGATATTGTTTATTTCCTCTTCAGTACTCTCTTGAGCATTAAATTGTGACAAATCAGCGCCTATTAATTGCTTCTTGGGCCCACTAGGATCCCCACCCCCTATATTTGGGTTTATGCAATTATGACAAATTTTTTTTCCAAATAACATTAAATATAAAAAAAATTAGTTAGTTGCCACGTTTCAAAACAATGTTGAAAACTAGCATCTTGAGTGTCTAAAACTTGAGTTTCAATATAAAACTCGAGTTTTTAAGTCTCGATTTGTGAGCAGTGAGAGACGATGTGGAGGAAAAATCCACGTGGATCTCGAGTTTCTGGGACTCAAGATTCACTTTTAAGTCTCGACTCTTACAAACTCAAGTTTCACTTAATACTTCCCTTTCCACCCATTTTTCTCAATCAGACCCGAGCTCTTCTTCATGTAGATCTGAAGAACAGATCGTCGAATCGCCCACCCAATGTTCAATCGTCCAATCGGAGCTCCAGCATTGACCAATCGTTCAATCTGTTCTTCCTCTGTTCTTCGTCTTTGCTCTTCGTCGTCAGATCGTTCTTCGCGTCAGATTGTTCTGGGTTTCTTCTTCTTCTTCATCATCTTCGTTCTGTTCTTGTGGCTTTCTTGTTTGATTTTCGATTGGTTTCTTCAACTAGGTTTTTCTTCATCGTGGGTCTGCCTGCGGGTAACTCTTCTTCTTCAACGTTCGTCGTCTGTCGTTCTTCTTCTTCAACATTGGGTCTGTCTATGGAACTTGAGTCTTACAGACTCGATTTCCACGTTTTCCACTAAAAAAATCGAGTTTGTAAGACTCGATTTTGATTTGCCAAAACTCGAGTCTTTTAGACTTGAGATCTACATGGCATTTCCTGCAATTTCTGTCTAAGTCATCAAGCACAAAGCGAGTGTTTCGGACTCGAGTTTTAATTGGAACTCGAGTTTCTAAAACTCGAGATGCTATTTTACTGAATCCTTGCAAACGTTGCCTACCTTACTATATACAACCCCCTCACATTGCTACTCTAAAAATTGCCTCCAATTATAACCTTCCAAGGATTCCATTGCACGTGCCCAGCCCATGGTCTCAGTCCTAGTCAGCAGCTCAGTATGTTTAAAGGGAGACGAAGCCCTACTTCGTGCTCTGCCGCCATTCTCGTGTTGTTGTTGCGGTGTGTTACGTTAATGGGCTCATGGTCCCTCCATGCTTCATCGACCACCAACATTCATCTAGTCGTTGTATGGAGTATCTTCGCTAACCGTTGGGTTTTGTGACGATCATCGATGAGGATACCCCTTCAACTCATGCCCGAGTCTTCCACATGAGAAGCTTAACCCTACTATCTGCTCCTACTTGAAGGCAACCCACGTCCTATCACCCTCAGGACTAACCACTAAAGCCCATCGCCGTAGAGGTTTGTCCAGCGGAATGTCAATCCTAACTCAAAGAAAGCATGCTTGTTCAGAGTTTATGGCCTTAACATCCACGTCCAAGACCTCACCCAGCCTGCTTCCAATCTCCCTCCCCGCCTCATCGTTCATTAGGTCGAAGGGCAAACCCCACACCTGAACCTATAGTTGTATACTAGGGAAAGAGACATTCATTACTGATAATCCTTTCTCCCAACGCCGGAGTACTAAGAGATGATTATCAAAGCACCAAGGTCCATTATCAACGACCCACTTCAGTTGGGTCTCCAAAGAAAACTTGAATTGAAGTAGCCCTTCACCCACCTCCACAATCTTAAGATCGTTCCCCAGTTGCCACACCGAGCGTAGCAAATTCTTTACCACCCTGAGATTAATCGGTTTATCACTCAGAAATCATCCGAGCATGCTAAAGGAAGATTCCTTAAGGATTTCTTTGTGATGGGTAACCCGCACGGCGATATCCAGTTCCTCATCCTCGGTGAGTGATATCTTACTAAGCTTATCAAGGAAATCAGAATCCATAACCACCATGCCCACTGGTGTAGTGTAAGAAAGGCTCACCCACAGTTAGAAGGAGCGCTTCCATAGAGAGGAGAATTTTTACAATGTTGAAAATTGAAAATTGGTAAGATGAGTTTTTTTTTTTTTTTTTTTTTTTTTTAAAATAAATTAAGAGCGTTTAAACACCTTAAACTGAGCAATGTATCTCAAACACTCCAGTAAAAAACACCCTTACCAAATATGTTTTTTTTTACTACAATTTTTAGTGTTTAAATACTAAAAACTGTTGTTCAAACTCCCTAACTAAACATGCCCTTATCCTCTGTAACTTGATTTGTGGTTTCTAATAAATATTGACAAAATCTTTAGATTGTCATATTTTATAAAAGTTTAGGGGTTAATTTGACAATAAAAAAAATTCAATTTTTTTTTTTTTTGCATAATAATTAAACACTACTTTTTTGCTAGACTTTAAAATCGTTGGACTAGACCAAAAACAAAACATAAACAAAGGGTTAAAACGAAAGTGACAAAAAAGAAAAAGGCAATTCAGCAAAAAAAGAAAAAGAAAAAGGCACTCCTTCCTTTCACAAGCTTTCCTTTTTACCCTTTTTTTTTTTTTGGTTATAAAAAAAAAGGCTTTTAGCGCAAGGCAGAACCAAGCTGCAGTTTGGTTCCTAGAATTTTCCCAACCCAAAACCCAACAAGGTAAAAAGGCACAGATTAACATTAATTTCAAAACCTACAATACTAATCATTATTATCGTTATTAATTTAAAAAAATGCAACTTTTCTACATCTTATCTAAAATTTATTTATTTTTGGAATGGATAGGAGAAATTATAGAAATTATAGAGCTAATAATATTTCACTAAAGATTAGTTTATCATGTATAGGCCTGAAAGAAGAATACTTATTTTACGGATTAATAAGTTTTGTTTCAACTTAATTATATATTTTGTATTTGCATCGTTTTGCTTTGTTTTATAAATTTCTGTATTAATTAATGACAACATATGTAAGAGT
Organism: Castanopsis chinensis; assembly: GCA_032878915.1. Lineage (NCBI taxonomy): Eukaryota > Viridiplantae > Streptophyta > Magnoliopsida > Fagales > Fagaceae > Castanopsis > Castanopsis chinensis. The sequence goes on from JAVQMG010000089.1 coordinate 8,584,166, forward strand.
TCTTTTTGTGGATAACCAACAAGAAGAGCTCCACACCGTGGGCTGGCAATCCATTATGAAGAGTGGGCCACGAATTTTGAATGTTCGCTTTTGCTTTATAAAAATAGGCTTACACAAAAATAAAAGGCATTCCCTAAAAGCCTTTTGTTTTGGCTGAATATTTCCTAAAGCATTAATTCACCTGGCATTTTTGGTTTCTTTCCTGAGAAGTTTGAAGGCTGAAGTAGTGAAAAGTTTTCTTCTTCCTTGTATAAGTATTTTTAGTTGAAAAGTTGTCGCTGTGACTGAGTTTACTGCTAGTATATCGATCTTTCAAAGTGGTTGGAGAGTTTGCAGGATTCTGAATAGATAAGGCTAAGGTATGCTAAATATCAACTAATTTTTGACACAGTTGTTCTACTTTCTTTAATCATGTTACTTAATTTCCTCTGGTGCCGTGGCCCTGAATCCCTGATTTAACTCGATCGTATGTTGTACTCACACTCATTCCATTTTATTTTTGTCTATACAGAAAGGGGAAGAAAAAAATACAAGTAAAACAAGAAAAGGGGACCTTGAAGATCAAATACGGTAATTATTGGAATTATATTCATCCAGTTTATTTATTTTTTGACAGTAAAAAAAAGTAGACATATTCAGCCATATTAAAGATCAAAGGAAGATCACCGCTTTCCTTTAGTGCGATGGTCACTCTACAAGTATAAATGCTTGTGACGTTTAGGGGCAAGAGACGGGGTTTAAGTCTATAGGAAGGAACTTCACACACATTTACACTTAGACTAAGCTAGAGTAGAAATTCTATCTTGTATTAAAAAAAAAAAAAAAAAGATCCAAGGAAGTAAATGAAAAGTGATAGATCTAAGCCATCTCATTGCTCTTAGGAAAACGATAATAATATGCCTTCTCTAAGTTATTATACTTGTCAATTTAATTTTAGTCAAGAAGGTGCATCAAATTATTTATTTATTCACGTGAAACAATAAATTTTGATTAAGCGTAGTTAGTGATATCCTATCCAGGTTGTTGGATCCGATCACTTGGTCTATCGATGGTGGGTCTGTCCCAAGCAAACTCAACTATCTTGAATCAATGTAGGGTTTCCTCATTTGAAATCCAACTTCAATTTTGACTCCAACTCCATCTTTGACCAAAATAGTGCCATTCTTCGCATATATGGTGAGATTTTTGCCAAATACGGTGAGATCATAGCCAAATCTATCAAGATCTTAGCCAGATTTAGCGAGTCTCCATCAAATATATATGGCAGCTTTGCCACGATTAGTCCATATATGCCACCAAGTTTGAAACAATTTGAACGAATCCAATTGTCAAAACACCTAAGTTGTGGCAGTCGATGACTTGTATATACTTGCGGTCAACACCAATTGGACAAATCTAAACATGCCATGAATGAGTCGATTGCTTGGTTGACCCTAAAACCAACTTCAATTGACCCATGGAGAGACCTATGCATAATAAAGTCATAGACTTACCCCTATATTGGAGTCTGGTTTGTGAAAATTTTTATCCATAGAATCACATCCTAAGTATATAAGAATATAAGGTTATCACATTTGGTATGTTACTCATATTGGCAAAGCTTGGGTCTAGTGCATTGGAGTACTAGACTCAAACCATATCCTACTCATATGACGTTGGAATCTTTGACAAAAATATCTATAAACCATTAAATTGACCAAAATAACTGTGTGACCACAAAATTGATCAAAATAACTCGATCTCCAAAATGATAATAAATCCTCTTGAAATCTTTAAATGACATAAATACTCCAAAACTTCCAAACTGAACAAAATATCTATGAAATTTCCAAAAATGATCAAAATTCTCCCCCACAACTACGAGAAATTATTAGGTCCATCAAGAGGACTGCTGATGTAGTCTTCCTTGATCTCCCAACTAATAAAATGTTGTTATTTATGCAAATGTGACATCATGTGGGGTAATTTTTATTTTTTTCCTTGTGCAGATTAAGAAACTTACATATACATTTGCATAAATGACATTATCTTAGTCAGTGAGGACCGCATCAACAGTCCTCTCGATATAAATAATAATTTCTCCTCAACTACCTAAAAAACTCGAAAATAACGCAAATACCTCCCAAATCTGCAAAATAACAAAAACCCTCCTGAAATAACCATAATATTCATGAAGTCTCCAAATAGCCAAAATATCTCCTAGATACCAAAATCTCTAAAATGACTAAAATATCCTCTAAGATCTCCAAAAATACACCCACAAACCTTTAAAATTACCAAAATTTTTTCAAACCTCCAAAATACCCCTAAAACCTTTAGAATGATAAAAATAACTTTGGGATACCCAAAATACCTCTCCTCAAAAGCTACAAAATGCCAAAAATATCCCTAAAAATTTTTAGATAACCAAATTATATGTATACACCTTATACAAAAACAACAAATGGTTTAAACATTTATAAATTATTTTTATTCTAACAATATAGGATATATGTACAAGATACATTTTAGATCTATAAACTACCATGTGTGAAGCTCATAAGAACCAAAAAAATAAAAATTGCCATGTGAGGTCAATGATTCCAACTTCTTAAAGCCCTTCATTTAGTTTTCTAGGATTCTTTACTTCATAAAAAATGTATTAGGGTGAAGGTGATGGTGCATTTGGAACTATTGATAACTTGGATTCTCTCAACACAACATATATACGCACACACACGCTAGCCTCATCATACGCACTTTGCACATGCTATGAGTATTTTTTGGTCTAGTGTCATAATTTTCCCTTTTAAAAAAAAATTGGATAAATTTGTTTTGAAGACATGGATTAGTAGGAGAGTGTCCTATTTTATAGGCATTTTAAATGGAGTTGGAGATATAGTTTTACCGGGTTGTCCTCAAGTTTTTTTTTCCTGTTAAATGTAAGGTTTATGGAGTATTTTTGAACCAAATAAAAGTTCAGTTTAAAGAGAGGAATCCTCTTATAGATAGTATAGATTCAACTTCTATGATGGGTTCCCCGTTTGGGTTTTAACATTTTGCATACTAAAATAGCAGGATTCCTTATTTGGGTTTCAACGTTTATACTATTAACAATAAGATTCTTTGTTTGAGTTTCAACATTTTGCATACTAAAATAACATGATTTACAATGTTAAAACCCTTCATTTATTTATACTATTAACAACAGGATTCCTTGTTTAGGTTTTAACATTTTGTGTACTAAAATATCTTCACACAAATTCTTAAACTCTCTAAAACAAACCTTATCTTTTAGTTAAATAATTTTAAATTAAAAAACACAAACAAGTTAAAAAAGTAATTTAGTATTTCTAAATTTTAGGTTTTTTTCTTTATCTTTTCCATTCAACCTAAAACTTAGGACACTATCTCTATCTCATTAAATTAAAAAACACAAAACGAAAAAAACAAAAAAACAAATAAAAAAAAGAGTATTATTGCACGTGCAAAGCGCGTGTGACGAGTCTAGTGTGTGCGTGTGTGTGCGCACTAGCCTCTAAGCACGTGTGTTGCAAATGCTTAGAGGCTCTTCTATTTTTTGAGTAAATGTTAATAATTTGCATTTATTATAATTCAGAAATATATATTTTTTATTTTTCAATAAAAAAAAGGATAAACTTTAGATATAAGATTGAACTTAAGGGGAAAGAAAGCTAAATTTTAGGAGTTCTCTTAATTTTTTATTTTTTTAATTTTTTATGTTGAGGTGTTTTACTTTTATTCGAATGAAAAATGAATAAAAATGCTAAATTTTAGGGAATAAAAATATTAACATGAAGGAAAAATAAAATCATAAATTTTAGGAGTTTTTTTTTTTTAATTCAAAATGAAATTTGTTACTTGACATTTATAACATTATTTTTAAGAGAAGTTAAGTAAGGTATTTTTAAACTACATAAAAGTTCAGTTCAAAGAGGAGAATCCTCTTATACATAGTATAGATATATTCGACCTCTATGATGGAGAACGGAAAATTTGAGGCATTGTTCTATTGGAGCATTAAATATCTTCTCTTTATTTACAAGACTACATCTTATATCTTGCACTGCTAAGCAAGGTCATTTTAATCCAAAAAGGTACAACCATTTTGTCACCAAAAGCAAAATATGAAGGGAATGGGGCATGTTGGTCCCTTATTGAAAACTATTTGCACCGAATGTTCTGACACCAACGATGAAATCATGTTTTAATCCTGATTTAGATCCACATATTTTGCCCGTTGATGCCTGATGGTCTACATATATTTATAGGCCTCTTAACTTTAGGGTTCTGCTTGTGGATGTAGTTCAGTAGTTGCCTTCTGCATATTTGCACATAAGTGGTTATTGGAATTATCATTTTTCCTTGGTATATATAGTATAGCCTAGAGTAGAAAATTAAGGGAAATTACACTAATCTTTATAAAAAAAAAAAAATTTGACATTAATCTCAAAATTTTAGGGAATGAGAGTCTCACCCCTAAACTCTGTGCTAAGTATTATTAACATATTTGATCAAAATCTGTGATTCGTCTTTGACTTATATTATTTTTGTTGACTACTTTTTCTTTGTAAATTAATAATGTTTTTAATTTGTCTTTGACTTATTGATGAAATAATTATTCATCCCTAGGTTACTTGATTTTTCCAAAAAATTAGAAAGACTTGATAAAAATAGAATAATCCAAGGGTGAAAAAGAGATTTTATAATATACGTTATATTTATTATAGAGCTCAAGGAGATGATTTGAGGATCGATGTTTCTTTATACCTCAAGAGATGGAGAAATTTGCCATTTAGAATTATTTTAGCAACTATTTTGTTAGTTGGCATGTTTTTGAAACATTTTAGCAAACTAACATCTTAAGTCTTAGGTGCTCATGTTCCTTGAAGGAATTTGAGTCTTTAAGATTCTGAGTTCTAAGTGTGGCAAAATTGAGGTGAACATAAAAATCCATGTGTACCAGCATTCTTCTTCCTTCTTTCTTCTTTCTCCAGATCTCTTCTTCAATCTGCTTTCTTCTTTCTCCAAATCTTCTTCTTCTCCTTTCTCAAACATCCAAACCCATTTCTCAAACACCCAAACCCAAAAATTAGAGAAATACTCATTTCTCTAGACCTAAGTCAAAACATAACCCCACGGTATGGAGTAGCGGACCTCTTTTTTGAGGTTTCGATCTAGGCACCAGAGCGACAACAAGCAATGTTGATGTATGTAGCTTCAGTTTGCTTTTGGTCCGACTCTTTTCTCTCTCACTTAGCTTGGGCTTGTTTTTGGTTTTATAGTTTAGGATGAAATGCAGTGTTGTGCTTTAGGGAACTTAAGTTCCACGTGGATAATTTTCCATATCATCTCTTAGCAGCACATGGAACTTGAGCCTTAAAGGCTCGAATTTGATAAGCAATCTCAAGTTCCACAAACTCAAGATTCTAGTTTACAAATATGTTTCATAAACATGTTAACTAACAAAATTATTCCAAAAATCATGTTAAATAGCAAAATAAAAATTTCTCTAGAGAGATTGATGAAATTTTCTTAAGAGAGATTTTTTTGTTGAAGAGTAGCATTTATTGTTACTACTGTAGAGAGAAAAAATTCCCGACCTATCACAAGCTGACACATCATATTACCAAGTCCACAAAATACAGCCAATTACAAAGTGCCAGGTTTTGCTATCACTATTCAAAAACCAATAGAAATTTGCGAAGTGTTAATAAAATAGGGGCATAAAATGCATGCAAAAAACCAATCACACATCAGCGCATGTAAGTGATGACGTAAGCAACCCCACATGTGTAAGCAAGGACATAAGCAGCCCCGCACATGTCAGTGATGACATAAGCAGCCCCGCACATGTAAACGATGACATAATCAGTCCAGCACGTGTTGGCGACGACATAAGTGGACCAATCAGGCTGTGACATGTGTCACCAATCAAACTCCGCCACGTGTCGCTCAACCACCCCTAAACTTCTATAAATAGAAGTCTTCCTAAGACATTTAAAGGGACATCTAGCCATCTAGAACATAAGCAGCGTCAAAGAAGATTTAGAAACACTTAGAAGTACAGAAGCTCTGTAGGAATCAAGCCTAAAAGCCTTCAAGATTTTCAACTTCAAAACCGAAGAACATTCGAAGCAAAACCATCCAAGCTTTCAACCTAGATCTCGAAGTTTGCTGGAATCAAGCTCAAAAGTCTCCAGGAACCTCAACAAACCATAAATCAACGAAGCTCTATGGACTCAAGCTTCTAAAGCATTGAAGAACTTCCACCACAAACCTTCAAACACAAAGAACGTCAAGAACACGAAGAACGTATCAAGAACACGAAGAACAAAAAATTTTTAATAAGCTCATAGCCAGAGATTCATTGTAATTCCGTTGCAAAGATCTTTGATCCATTTCTCAGCCAAATTGAATGATATTTTGTGTTCAAATCAAAATCACATTACCATAATTCCAATCAACAAATTTTTCATGGAGATCAAATCAAAGGGTTACTCTTTTGTAGTTACAGAGAATTGTACCACACATTTATCAATGCAAATTCGCATTTGTGAAGCTATTTTATTTGTTTGATTTATTTCGAACTAAGAAATTTAGTCGTCTACAACTATGTTTCTGTTGAACCACATCTGCAGCCACATCATTCACTTCTTTTCTACCTCTTCTTTTCTCTTTTTAAACTTTTCTTCTCCCTATTAAAAAAAAAAAAAACCTTTTCTTGTCTCTTTATCTCCCAACTACTTTCTACTTTACCATTACACTTCATCATATTCTTTTTTTTTTTGGTAGAACACTTCATCATATTCTCTTTCTTATATTTTAACACTTCTTCTCCCTATTTTAATTTGTATAAATTTGATTCATATTTTTCCCACACAAAACTGTGAGTACTCTCTCTCTCTTGGTGGATTTTTGTTCTTTCTTATAACTCTAACTAAGTTTGATAGTTTTTTAGTTTTATTTTATAAATATGTGTTTTGGTATTGTGTTTTTTTTTTAATTTTCGATCTCAAAATTTTTTCTCTTCGTTTTATAGCTTTGGTTGAATTTTGGTTTGGAGTAATACTTGGTTTTTTTTTTTTTTTTTTGGAAATAAAAATTTAAGTTTATATCAAAACACAATCTACATGGCTGTGAAATTGAATATGCCTACCATTTTTTTGAGTAATAAATTATTATGAAGTCTATCTTTTATTTCTTTGGTTTCATTTTAATTTTGGTTAAAATAACACCTTAATTTTGTGATGAGTTTTGACTATTATGATAATCTCCTCATTCCTTACGAAATGATAAATTTGAAAACTATAAAATTTAGTTGTATATTAGGCAAATATAATACATTACAACAGAAGTGAAAAGAATATGGTTCACCTTAAAAAGCATTTAACCAAACAAACGAAAAATAATAGAATGATATATTTGTAAAGATAGAAAATACTTCTAGAAATCTTTTTTTTCTTTCAAATAAACAATAATTGAATTAATTTTTAATTTAATATATTATACCCCATTAAATAACATTTATATACTGTGGCTAGCTTTTTTTTTTTTGGAGGAAAAAGACAGTGTAGCTTGATTAATTAAAAGTGGCTAGTAGCAATTTAATTAAGGAATTTTTTTTTGAGAGATAAAATAAGGAAACTAATTGATCTTGTGTTGTATCATTTATGCCTTGCCACTGGTGGACTCCGCTTATTGAGGAGAGTAGTGTCCATGTAAAGAGAAGCATTATAGACATTTTTTTTTTTTTTTGGCTAACAGAAGCATTATAGACTTGTAGTAATAATCTTTTCATTCTTACGTTACATTTGAGTAATCTTGATACCAATTGCTAAAGTTGATGATTCAATTCCTTCTATATATATATATATAAATAAAAACAGAAGAAAGAATCTCTTACCATCTTTTTTTTCATCTTTACAGGTGAATAGCAAGGAGATTTGAAAGCAAGTGCAATTCATTCCTCAATTAAATTAATTGCACAGTTGGTGGCAATTGTTTCCCTTGTCACTTACGCACTAGTGTGTCAACGAGGTATACCTATAATTTTGAAATTTCACTTTATCTTTAATCTTGTTCCCTGTTTAAGAAGTATAACAGTCTTTTATTTTCAGATAGGATGGACATATTGACGGGATGCACGGGCTCCATTGCGGCTGAAGTTGTAAAATGCACAGCAAAGCCCGTCATACGTCATGTTGGTTATTTGTTCCGTTTCAAGAAAACTGTTGATGATCTTACCAAAGCAAAAACAGACCTGCAATTAGAGCAGCAAAAGGTGCAAAAGGCTATCGAGCGAGCTGCAATGAACAATGAGATTGCTGAGAAGGATGTAGAAAGGTGGTTGACAAATGTGAATCAACTCATGGAAGAAGTACAGGCTTTGGAAAATAAAGTACAAGTAAACTTGAGATTCTGTAACGGCTGGTGTCCTGATTGGATTCGGCAATACAAGTTAGGTAAGGAAGCCATGCAGAAGACAAATGTTGTCAAAGAGCTCCAAGATGAGGGCAAATTTTCTGAATTGACCCATCGTGCTCCGACTCCTGGCATAGAGATCTTTGCATCTAGTGATTTCGAGGTGTTTGAATCAAGAAAATTGGCTTTCCAACAAATTATGGAGGCAATGCATGATGATAACAGTAAAAGGATTGGACTGCATGGAATAGGGGGGGTTGGTAAAACAACACTGGTGAAGGAAGTGCACAAGAAAACCAAAAAACTAAATATTTTCGATGAAATTGTGACGACTGTTGTTTCGTTGACTCCAAACGTTAGAAGAATTCAAGGTGAAATTGCAGGCTGTTTAAATTTGAAACTTGATGACGAAAGCGATATGGCAAGAGCAAGTCAAATATGCTTAAGAATAAAGAGTGTAGAGAAGATCCTCATAATCCTTGATGATGTTTGGAAAGATGTCAACTTAGAAGCTATTGGAATTCCATCTTGTGATGATCACAGGGGTTGCAAGATGCTTTTGACCACACGAAGTGTGCATGTATGCAATTTAATGCGTTGTCAAAGGAAAATTCCATTAAATTTCTTAGCGGAGGAAGAATCATTGGCTTTGATGAAAAAAACCGCTATAGTTGATGATTGCCCAGGCTTGAATGATGTGGTACTAGAAGTTGTTAAAGAATGCAAAGGTTTGCCTATAGCAATCATTACAGTGGGAAAGGCTCTTACAGGAAAATCTCTCAATGATTGGAATGTGGCAATGCTTCAACTAAGAAAGTCTAGACTTGTTCATATTGAAGGTGTTGATGAAGATAAAAATGCTTATGCATGTCTTAAGTGGAGTTTTGATCAATTAAAACGCAAAACAAAGTTATGCTTTTTGTTGTGTTCTTTATTTCCAGAAGATTATAATATTCCTATTGAAGAATTGACTAGATATGTGATGGGATTAGAGGAAGATGAAGATTTTCACTTACTTGAAGACGCAAGGTGCCAAGTGCGTGCAGCAGTCAATAGCCTCAAAGATTCTTCTTTACTACTAGAAGGCCCTAAAAAGGAATTTGTGAAGATGCATGACATGGTTCGTGATATTGGCTTATGGATTACATCAAAAGGGGAAAATGAATTCGAGCTAAGAGCCTGCACTTGTTTAGAGAGAAACTCGAATTTTGAAAGAGCCACAGCAATCTCCTTGATCGATTACAACACCAAACAACTTCCCGATAAATTGGTATGTCCGAGACTCAAAATTTTATTATTGGGGGAAATTAAAAGTTTCGAAGAAATCTCCAAAACATTCTTTGAAGGGATGAATTGTCTCAAGGTTTTAACACTACATGACATAATCTTATCATCACAATCACTCGAATTATTGACAAACCTTAGGACCTTATATTTGGAAAACTGCAATTTCAGTGATGGCCTCTCTTCATTGGGAAAGTTAAAGAGACTAGAGATTTTAAGCTTTTACAGATGTGGAATGGTTGCATTGCCAAGTGAATTAGGGGAAATGGTGAGTTTAAAAATGCTAGATTTGACGAATTGATCTCAACTGACACAGATTCCGCCAAATGTGATACAACGATTATCCCAACTAGAAGAACTAATCATTGATAATGGTTTCCTGAATTGGGATGTTGAAGGGACAACCTCAGAAATAAGCAACGCTAACTTATCAGAGTTAAACTCATTACGCCGCTTGGTTATTCTCTCTTTGGAGTTGAACTCAAATCATTTACCCAAAGGCTTTGTTTTCCCGGACTTGCATAGATATTTCATATCGATTGACTGCCCGGTCTGGACTCCTGTGACACCTCACGACTATTATAGTTTAACCTGTATTTACTCAAGAACCTTAGAAATCAAAGATTTGAATGCCTCCTCAATGAACGCATTGAAGTCGTTGTTCCATACCGTGGAATATATTTGGATGGAGTCTTGTGAGATGGAATGCATTGTTGATACAATTGGGGGAAATCATACCGCTACATTCGGTAATTTGGTCACACTATTTCTAAAAAGAATGAGCTGTCTGAGAACAATATGTGAGGGGCCTAACCAGTATTTAATCTTTAGCAATCTCACCGATTTAGCCGTATCTGGATGCCCGAGATTGATCAGTCTCTTTGATGCAGGACAACCTAGGCTTCCCACCTAGATAAATCCTACGATAAAACCCTAGGCTTCCCACCTAAGGTGTTTGGAATCACCACCAAACAAATTAATGCAATCTCTACAAATAATCTCAATAATAATAATAATAGTCTGTAAAAAAATACAAAGGAACCATCTGGAGCTTTATATACAGCTTCCAGGAATCATAATGATAAAGATAAACTCCTAAACAATCTCAAATATTAATATGATAATCCTAACAATATCAAATACTAATCCAGTACTAAAGATAAACCCAAATAAAGATAACATAAATGATAAAGATAATCTCCACAAAAATGCTATCAATGTGGTGTCCGCACCAACTCCCCTGGGGTGGGAGAAACTCGACCCCGTCAAGTAAAGCTCATAAGGATCAAGTGACATCAGAATAAGCTCCATCGAGCCATAAGCTCACTGGGTCAGCATGGCGCCTCCATCGACGCTCATATGTGCGGATGATAGGAGGTAGAGATGAGGTGGTAGCAAGCGTATCCAAGTAAGCCTCCAAAAGAGCGGGATCAAGCTGCTGCAACTCCTCTCTGGTGATCCATGTACAGTCAGAATCAGGCCGTCCTCGCCAGCGAACCAAGAAGCGTTGAACTGTTCCATCCCTAGTGAAAAGAGATTGTTCATCCAAAATAACATCAATAATATCTTTATGTGCCTTTTGGAAACAAGATGGTGTAGGGTTAGGAACAGGGTTAGCCAAAGAAGAAGATGGTGGATCATCAAAAGGGTCATAGGGAATAACTGCTGGACCTTTAAAAGCAATTAAATCAGCAATATTAAAAGTAGAACTAATACCATAATCTGAGGGTATATCAATCACATAAGCATTAGATCCAAGTTTCTTTAATACCTTGAATGGGTCAACACTGCGGGCCTGCAGTTTCTTAACGGTTCCTGAAGGGTACCGTTCAGGCCTGATACGAATCATAACATAATCTCCTACATCAAAGTCTAAATGACGTCGATGTATATCAGTTTGAGCCTTATACTTAAAATTACTAGCATGAATTCGTTTGTTGATCTCTTTATGCAGCTTATGCATGTGACTAGCAAACTCTACTGAAGACACAGAAACCCTATCATGTGAGGACATTGGGAGAAGGTCTAAAGGTCTCCTAGGTGTATAACCATGAACAACTTCAAATGGACTCATACCTATGGACCTATTGATTGAGTTATTGTATGCAAATTGGGCTACAGGGAGTATAGATTCCCAAGTCCTACCATTCTCTCCTATGAGACACCTCAAAAGATTTCCTAGACTCCTATTGACAACCTCAGTTTGACCATCAGTTTGAGGATGGTATGCTGTGGAGAATTTCAACTTCGTTCCCATCATGTGCCAAAGGGTTTTCCAAAAATAGCTCATGAATTTAACATCCCTATCTGACACAATTGTTTTAGGTAACCCATATAGCTTAACAATCTCATCAAAGAAAATCTTGGCTACCTTGGATGCATCAGATGTCTTAGAGCATGGAAGAAAGTGAGTCATCTTAGAAAATCGGTCTACCACTACAAGAATGGAATCAAACTTCCTAAGGGTACGGGGAAGACCTAGTATAAAGTCCATGCTAATATCCTCCCAAGGACGGTGTGGAACCGGTAGAGGAGTGTAAAGGCCAGTATTTTGCTTCCAATGCTTAGCTAGTTGACACTGACGACATTGACCAATTATCTTGGCAACATCCCTCTTAAGACTTGGCCAATAAAACTGCCTCTCTACCTCTTCAATTGTCTTATCACGTCCAAAATGTCCAGAAAGTCCTCCCGCGTGCACTTCCCAAACCAAAAAATCTCTAATTGATGTGCGGGGGATACAAAGCTTATTGGCTTTAAACAAGTAGCCATCTCGGAGGATAAAATCATCAACAACCCAAAGATGCTTAGTCCTAAGTGTAGTGTACACTTCTCCAAAATCTGGGCAAGATTCATACTCCTCTTGCAACTTCTCAAATCCTATGACTTTTGTGCTCATGTGACTCGACGACTCAAAGCGTTAGCTACCTTATTCTCAACACCAGATTTATGTCTCAAAACAAAAGAGAATCTTTGCAAATACTCAACCCAAGGGACATGTCGAGCATTTAATTTCTTTTGGGAATTGATGTGGCGGAGAGCATCATGATCAGAATAAATGACAAACTCATAGGGTGTCAAATAATGGCTCCAATGTCTTAAAGCTTGTACCACAACATAGAGTTCTTTGTCATATGTTGAATATTTCTTCTTAGCCTCATTTAATTTCTCACTAAAGTAAGCTATAGGGTGGCAATCTTGGCTAAGAACTCCTCCTATGCCTACACCAGACGCATCACATTCCACTTCAAAGACCTTATCAAAGTCTAGTAGGCGCATCACTGGTGCTTCTGTCATCTTCCTCTTGATTTCTTGAAATGCTTTACCAGCAGCATTTGACCATTGGAATTCGCCTTGCTTCATACAATCAGTGATTGGTGCCATGATTGTACTAAATCCACGTATAAAGCGGCGATAGAAAGTTGCAAGCCCATGAAAACTACGAACTTCATGAATGTTCTTGGGTTCGGGCCAATCCACTATGGCCTTGACTTTCTGTGGGTCAGCAGAAACTCCTTTAGATAAGACCACAAAACCTAAGAAAATGACACTATCAGTGAAGAAAGAGCATTTCTTGAGGTTGGCATACAAGTTTTCTTTCCTCAAGGTAGAACAAACTTGTTTAAGATGGTCCAAATATTGCTCTTTTGATTTACTATAAATGAGGATGTCATCAAAGTACACTACCACAAATTTTCCCATGAAAGGCCTTAGTACTTGTGTCATCATTCTCATAAAAGTACTAGGAGCATTTGATAAACCAAAGGGCATCACAAGCCACTCACATAGACCATCCTTTGTCTTAAAAGCAGTCTTCCATTCATCACCTGGGCGGATCCTAATCTGGTGGTATCCACTTGTCAAATCAATCTTCGAAAAGATTGTGGCTCCTGACATCATATCAAACATATCATCTAACCTAGGGATAGGAAAACGATACTTCACAGTAATCCTATTGATTGCGCGACTATCTACGCACATTCTCCAGGATCCATCTTTCTTTGGGGTCAAAAGTGCAGGGACTGCACATGGGCTTAAACTTTCACGCACAAATCCTTTGTGCAAGAGCTCATCTACTTGTCTAGCCATTTCATCATATTGAGGAGGGCTCATTCTATAGTGGGGCAAATTTGGAAGTGCTGCTCCTGGGACAAGATCTATAGCATGTTGAATATCACGCATAGGAGGCAACTAATTTGGGAGCTCCTTAGGGAAAACATCTTGGAACTCTTGAAGCACTGATCGTACTTCTTTTCTTGGTTCTTCAAAGCTATCTAGTGCAACGTCCTTAACAACCAAAGCAAAGATGATGGAGTCTTGATTAACAGCTTTTTCAAGTTCTTTTGGACTGATGAGATTCATACTTTGCTTTTTGGGCTCTTCTTTAGCCTTACTTGCACTAACAAACTTAGTTCGAACTGGGTTAAGCTTAATCCTTTGTCCATTGTGCATGAAGGAACAAGAGTTCGAGCGACCATAAAGAGTGACATCTAAATCATAGAGCCATGGTCGTCCCAAAATTATGTGTCCTACATCCATTGGAATCACATCACATGAAATCTGAGCCTTGTATGAGAGGATGTGAATAGGAACAAGACACCTTTCCTTGATGGTGATAGGTGAATCATCTACCCAAGAAACCTTATAGGGTCTAGGATGAGCAACTAACTTCAAACCTAAGAGAGAGACAAGTTTAGAAGAAACTGCATTAATGCAACTTCCACTGTCAATGATGACCTTGCAATTTGTGGTCCCACACTTGACAAAGGTTTGGAAGATAGTATTTCTTTTCCAATCATCACTATCTTTAGACTGTGCTAAGGTACACCTAACAACACTCATTATAGGCGCATCAAGACTACCCTCACTGAGATTATCAAAAGGTGGTAGGGCTCTAATGCAAGCTAATTGGGTGGAATCATCCTTGCCTATTTCTACGATGTCTTCAATGTTAGGCTCATAGACTACTTCTTCTACCTCTTCCTCTTCATCAAATTCTTCAATCAACAAAGTCTTATTAGGACATTGGGCAGCCATATGACCAAAGCCTTGACACTTAAAGCATTGGATTCTAGAATTGGGCTTAAATGTTTCTCTAACCACACTTTTCCCTTTGTCTTCTGGGCGCAAGGGTCTATTGATGGGATTTGGTCTATTCTGAGGGCCTTGTTGGTATCTACCTTGAGAATTGTCTTCTATGTGCAATAGTCTATTGTTGGGATAAGGCCTATTTCTACGTTGGGGACCTTCAAAATTGTTGAAAGGAAACATGCGATTGTCAAATCACTTTCCACCTTGGGGCTTAGGGATCAGCTCTAAATCTTGCACTAAGGTATAAGCATCATCAAGAGTTGAAATCTGTCGGGCTGCCAATTCTCTTTGAAGATCATAATTGAGACCTTTCCTAAATCTACTCAAGGTAATTGGCTCATCTTCAGTAGCATTGCTACGTATCCTGTACTCTTCAAATTGCTCTACATACTCAGTAGCAGATTTATTGTCTTGTCTCAAATCATGCCAACGATCCAACAAGTTGCCTAGATGAGATACTGGGAAGTACTTTTCATTGAGTTTTGCTTTCATTTCTTCCCAAAGAGTTATGGGTGGTTGGCGGGTTTTACGGAGATGGTTGACAACACTATCCCAATGGAGTTTAGCTCTTCCTACAAGTTTCATTTTGGCAAACCTAACCTTTCTATCCTCAGACAATTCATACCACTCAAAAAAATGTTCCATCTCTCGCACCCAATCATTGTAGACCTGAGGATTCCTAACACCATCAAAGGTAGGAGCCTCTACTTTGATATGCTTTGCTGAAGCTTCTTCATTGTCCCTATGGTCTTGCCTAGGATGAGGGCCATGTCTATTATGATTTCTTCCATTATGTGCATTATCCTCGTCATACCTAGCCTCTAAGTGGCCTAGACGGGCAGTAAGCTCGACAATGGCTTGTCTTAATTCATCATGGGGAGGAGGATCCATGTTCAGGCGGGATTGGGGACTAGAGTGAGATTCAGAACTAGACTCTGATTTGGAATTAGACTGGTCTTCAGAACTAGTTACTAAACGACCACTACGCAAATGCATGCAAAGAGATCAACAAGCTAATTCTAGCAAGTGAATAGTAAGGATAATACTCAAGTTAAACTAAATGTGAAGAGAAGTCATGAATTCCACAGGGTGTTGCAGTCAAGCAGTACTAGCTTTAACAAGAATTAAATTAAAAGGACCTAATTGTAACAATGTGAGTATGCTAGTTCAACCACTAATATTGAGAATTAATTACTTTAAAGCTTTTTTTTTTTTTGGCAAAAATAAAAAGCTGAAAGAAAATAAACCAGCAACTAAAATAATAAAGGCATGTGAAAGTTTAAGCAAAATAAGGGTAAAGGCAGTAGCATGTTATGAAGGTAAAGATGAGGCACATAGTAGACATATTGATATTAATTTTGAAATTGCATGTCAATCCATGAAGATAGGAAAGTCCACACCTTGGATGGGCTGGCTCAACAACCTGGCCTCACTGTACAGGGGGTCAGCTACTAGCAATGGGAAGTTGGGCCTCACGTGTAATGCAATGAAAGTGGAACCCTCTAGAGACTTCTGGACCTGATTTGACTTCCCCTTTTTTGTTTTTTTTTTTTATTTTTATTTTTTATTTTTTTAACAATAAAGAAAGTCCAAAATATAAAACTAAAACCTATTAAGGCCAAACAGTAGCACGTCAAACTAACATTGCACACGAAAGCTTAAGAAATTAGAAACAGAGGAAACAAAAAAAAGAAAGGAGATCGGTGTTCGCAAGAAGCATCGGCGAAGAGGCGGCGTGGCTCATCAGCGTTCGCTGTCGATGGAGATCGATGGTGGCCTGGGCTCGTCGGCGATGGCTGGCAGCGGCAATCGAAGATGGAGATCGGAGCTGGTGAGTGAGATCTCGGAACCTGTGAAGCTGGATGGTGGGAGCGACGGTGACGGCGTGTCGGCGGCGGTTGGGCGATGACGTCATTCTGTTGGTGGATCGGTGATTTGGGTTTGTTTTTTTTTTTTTAACTCTCTTCTGTCTCTGTCTTGGATCTGTGGAGTGAAGCTGTCAATCTGATTTTTTTTTTTTTTTTTTTTCTTCGGTGGTGGGCTTAGAGGCGGGCATATATTGGGTTTGGGGAAGGAGTGGGTTTTGCTGTTGGTTTTGGTTCTGGCTCTGGTTTGCAGATTTCGTGAGGTAAGTATTTGAGTTTTGGTTGTGGTGGTTTGCAAATCTCGTGGGGTAAGTATTTGAGTAATGGCATGGTTGGTGGTTGAGTTGTTTACTGATGGTGGGGATTGTGGCTGTGGGTTGGCGGTTGTGATTTTGGGTTGTTGAAAGAGGTGATCGGTTGGGCTCTGATACCAAGTTGATGCAGGACAACCTAGGCTTCCCACCTAGATAAATCCTACGATAAAACCCTAGGCTTCCCACCTAAGGTGTTTGGAATCACCACCAAACAAATTAATGCAATCTCTGCAAATAATCTCAATAATAATAATAATAGTCTGTAAAAAAATACAAAGGAACCATCTGGAGCTTTATATACAGCTTCCAGGAATCATAATGATAAAGATAAACTCCTAAACAATCTCAAATATTAATATGATAATCCTAACAATATCAAATACTAATCCAGTACTAAAGATAAACCCAAATAAAGATAACATAAATGATAAAGATAATCTCCACAAAAATGCTATCAATGTGGTGTCCGCACCACTCTTCTCGCCGTCCCTTGCTCAAAATCTAAAAAAGCTGAAAGAACTCACTCTTGACGAATGCGATGAAATGAAACAAATAATTTCAGAGGAGGGAATGATATTGAAGAGTCACCGTCAACCAGTATGTCTCTCAAATTTAGAGACTCTTGTGGTAGGGAAGTGCGAAAAACTGGAATTTATCTTTCCTATCTCAGTTGCTCGAGGTCTTCAGCAACTAGGAAGGCTAGACTTGCGACATCTTCCTCGATTAAAGAAAGTATTCGGCCAGAACAGAGAAGGAGAAGTTGGGGATTGCGAAATAGAGAGTCACCATCAACCTACAGGCTTCCCAAAATTAAAGACTATTGAGGTAGCGAATTGCGAAATTCTGGAATATATATTTCCGATCTCAATTGCTCGAGATCTTCCCCAACTAGAAAGTCTATCGTTAGAAGATCTTCCTCAATTAAAGCAAGCATTTGGCCATGAAAAAGGAGGTGATGATGGGGATGGCAACAACAACGTGCTGTCTAAGTTGAGAAACTTGAGATTAGAGAACTTACCAGAGCTTGACAGTTTGGGTGGAGGAAATACTTCTTCAGTTTGGCCATCATTGGAGAGGCTAGCAGTGGTGAACTGTCCTAGAGTGAAGAATTCATTTTTTGCTAACGTGGAAGCGAATGTGCCAGCTCTGCAAAAGGTAATTTCTTAATTCTATTTATTCTACTATTAATTTCTTCGGTTTTGCACTTTTATTTTTTGGACAAAACTAGTGCACCGGTGTTTGAATTCCATTTTTGTTTGATTGTCATGAGGTGAAAATAGTAAACAAACCAAAATAAATAAATCGGAATAATAAAAGTGATGGAGCAGTTTCCTCGTCAGTCGTGAATGGGATTTCCAGACGGAACCGAACCCGTGCAGTTACTAGAGTGGCAGCGAGACTTGACAGATGTGGTCACTGGTGTGGTGCCTGCCAAAACACCTCCGATGCTTAAGTTAGATTACAGGAATTTAACTAGAAAATGATAAAGAGTGGTTATGTTATGATGTAGATGTCTTACCCCTGGTTGGTGTTTTTAGAGGATTTATATATCCCCTCTTTGCCTTCTAGCCGTTACAGGAGTTATTGTGGTTTTAATGCTGCTTTGAGTAACGCCTCCCATTTACTAGCAAGGCTTTAATTCGCCTCCAACGGGATGTACAGCTGTTCTATCCAGCCTGGGGCATTATTGTCGATACGAAATGCTCCTGTCGCTTCCACTTGCTCTTGCACATTTTATCCTCGTCGTTATTGGGTACATCGTCGTTTGAGATTTCTCGTCAATGATGCTTTTATCGTCTGTATTAGCTTCGTCAGTCCCGTCAGTTGCCCCCGGATTACTTAGTCGTCATGGCGTGTCAGGACGATCATGGAAGATGAAAAGTTTGGCAGGTGACTCTTGGAGTTTCGTGCCGCATTAAATGCGGGGTGGTGGCGCCGTACTGATCGTGGCCACGTGGCGTGTCTCCATTGGTGGCATTAATGCCCCATCATTCGACTCTTCGTTTTTCCCGCTGTTTTTCTTCAGTTTTCTGTGTCATTTGGGCTTTTAACCTTTCTTTCTTTGTTTTCTGCCATTTTTTTTTTAAGTGTTTTTGCTGTCTTGTGTCTGTTTTCCTTGTCTTTCTTTCTTTCCCTGCAAATACTCCTCTCCGGCGACTCCTCCCTTTCTAATCGGTGCATTGTGCGGTGGTACCTCCGTAAAGCAGAACTCCTGTTTCTAAGGTATCTACCTCTCAACTTTTGGCTCTGTTTTTCTTTTCCTTTTCTTCGCAATTCCTCTGATTTTTCGTTTCCTTTTTCTTTTTTTCTTTTTATATATATATGGGGGTTTTGTGTTGGTTTGCTTGCTTTAGCCTTTGGTCCTAAATTTTGATGTTTAGTAGCTCTGAGGTTAGGATAGTCTGCCCTTCAATTTCTTTTTTGTTTGCGCGTTTAGGGGGATTTTTGGATAGCACTCCGCGTCTAAGGGATTTTGTTTGTGAGGGTAGTTGTCTGGAGGTTGTATTGACCGACTTGCTACTTTTGCTTCGTCAGTCCATAGCCTAGTTTAGGAGTAGGGAAAAGGTGCAAGGGGTCATGTCTGAGGTTAGATCCAGCGAATTAGAGACTGGACTTTCGTCTAGCGACGATCCAGTGGGGGGAGATACTGCCGTCTCTACCCCTCGCGAAGTTGAGGCTTTCTATGCTCTTCAAGAAGAGTGTAGCTTAGATGCCGAAACATTAGGGCGGTTTAGGGACAGATTCCAGTTCCCGGAGAGAGTAAGGGTTCGTTTTCCCGGCAGGGATGATCGGGCATGTAACTTTTTCCCAGGGGAGGTGTGTTTCTACGAGGCGGCCTTCCTTTGTGGGTTCCGGTTTCCCGTCCATCCTTTCTTAATGGAGCTATTGGACCATTTGGGTATCGCTCCAGGGCAACTCATGCCCAACTCATGGAGGATCGTGATTAGCTGTATGGGGATCTGGATGGCGGCAGTGGACGGAGATATGCTCAAGATAGACGAGCTTCTCTACTTGTATCGGTTAAAAGCGTCGAAGGAGAATGGGTATTATGAGTTGGTTCCATGGGAAAGAAAAAATAGGGTCGTCAAGGGGTTGCCGTCATCTTTCAGGTATTGGAAGTCGAGGTTTTTCTTTGTGTCGAGGGATGAGTTTGAGACTGCCTCCAGCGAGATTTGGGGTGACCTCCCGCGATTGCATCGTCGGTGGGGGACCCCGGTGTTAGGTGTGTCAATATCTTTTTCTTGCATCTTCAAATTTTCGTTGCCACGTTTACTGTGGGTAACCACTTTTGCTTTTCTTATGTGCAGTTCAGAAACGGCCGAGGCTTAAGAGCAGGTATACAAGCAGGGTACAGCAAGCCGTAAAATACGCACGGAAGGTTGAAGATTGGGATGATCTGGTGGATCCCAGGACTTTATCTTTCTATTGTCTTGGACCCGAACCTTCGTCTTTTGTCCTCTGGAATATAGAGATCGAAGAGAAGAAGAGTAAGTGTTGTACTCGTCCGTGATGGTCCGTTCATACCATTTCTTTCCTGACGAATGTTTCCCTTCTTTTTCTTTTTTTTTTTTTTTTTTTTTTTTTTGTAGAGATGACGACAAAATTCAACAAAGACTTGTACGCCAAGATGCGGTTAAGGAAGAATGAACCCCTATCAAATTTGGGGAGGAAATCGGTGCGGGTTACTGACAGGAGTGCCTCTGCCTCTCCAGGCGTCCAGTCTACTCCTGTGGCTTCTGGAGCTGGAGTGACGAGGACAGCATCTCCGTCAACATCCATTGAAGAGCTCTCCACACCGGTGGCCAAAAGACAACGACTTTCCGGGAAGGAAAAGGAGATGGAGAAAGCCACCTCTCGCTCGTCGACGATATGGGATAACGAGGGTTTGGCCGTGGAAAGGGCTCACAGAGCGGTGGCTGCTGAGGACTTAAAGACACTTTCTGGAGTGTCTTTTAACCGGGTCTCCAGCCGCCACGTCCAGAAGATAGTCCAGGTGAGATTCTAACCACGAACCTTCTTCTTCTTTTTTTTTTTTTTTTTTTCATAATCTCATCTTTTACTCTCCCCTTTTGTTGTTGTTGTTGTTTTTTTTTTTTTTAGATCTTGGGGGAGAGCCTTCATATTACCTATAAATACCTGACTCAAGAGGCCAAGGTAGCTTCCCTTTCATTGAGAGTGGGCGCTCTGGAGGCGGAAAATTCCTCTTTGAAAAAAGACTTAATTGAATCTATGAGTGAAGCTACAGATTTGAAGGAAAAAGTGAAGAAGCAGGACGAAGATATCAGGGTAGAACGTCAGCTAACTTTTGAAAAAGACGAACAACTCGCGGCGTCTTGGGAGTTGTTGAAGACCATAGCTGCCCGCTCCGTGGAGGCCTTCCAGACCACTGATGAGTACAACACGGTATTATTCAGCTGGTATTTCAAGGGCTTTGAGCTGCTAAGGAGATATCTTGCCAAGCACCCATCCGGAGTGGATTTAGACAGCCTGGATCTAGAAGAAATTGATCAAGAAATGGCTGCAAACGAGGCTGCCCAATCATCTGCTGCTCAGCCTGACGTCGCTGAGAATGTTGACGGAGCTCCTGACGATTCTACCCCAGCTGTTTGATCCTTGAGAGAACTCGACTTCTATTTACTTCTTTCTTTTTATATATATATATATATATATATATATTATTAGCCCTACTCCTGAAAGATCTTTGGTTTTGTGAACAATTTATAATGGTTTGGCCCAGTGTTTATGGGTTTTATGGTTGTAAAAACAATGGAACTTGCCTTCTATCTCTCGGTTTTAATTCGATGTGCCTGCTTTCCTTTTGCACACTTGCAACTTAGCCATTTTTAAGACATGTTTTTTTTTTGGTAACTTGCATCCGTCCAGGCGGAATTTTGTTACTATTTTTAGGATTCGATGTCCTCGGAATTTTGTTACTATTTTGAGATTCAATGTCTCTTTTTCGTCGGTAACCTTCATCCGTCAAGGCGGAATTTTGTTACTATTTTGAGATTCAATGTCTCTTTTTCATCAGTAACCTTCATCCGTCAAGGCGGAATTTTGTTACTATTTTGAGATTCAATGTCTCTTTTTCGTCAGTAACCTACATCCGTCAAGGCGGAATTTTGTTACTATTTTTGAGATTCAATGTCTCTTTTTCGTCAGTAACCTACATCCGTCAAGGCGGAATTTTGTTACTATTTTTGAGATTCAATGTCTCTTTTTCGTCAGTAACCTACATCCTTCAAGGCGGAATTTTGTTACTGGAAAACCTGTGGACGTAAAAACATCAGTAATTGGAGAAGAAAAAATCTCTTTATTAACTTTGAGCTTATTTATTGGCTACATTCACTGGTGATACTTCTTTAAATGCTCAATGTTCCAAGGCCGTGGAAGTTTTTGCCGTCCATAGTTTCCAGGTGATAGCTCCCTTGTCTAGAGTAGTGAGTGACTCGGTAGGGCCCTTCCCATGTAAGGCCCAGCTTTCCCTGTGCTGAATCTCTTGTGGCTGTACTGACCTTGCGTAGGACGAGGTCACCTATTTCGAGTCGTCTAAGTTTCACCCTCTTATTATAGTATTCTTCCATCTTCCGCTGGTACTTAGTCATTTTGCTGGATGCTTGGTCTCTTACTTCATCGAGACAGTCAAGATTGACCCTGAGTTGATCATCGTTACCTTCTTCGTGGAATGTCTCGCGCCTGAAACTAGTGACTCCCACCTCAACTAGAATCACGGCTTCGGTGCCATAGGTGAGTCTGAAAGGTGTTTTCCCCGTCAGGGTTCTTGCAGTGGTTCTGTAGGCCCACAATACGTTGGGTAGTTCGTCTGGCCATGCGCCCTTCGCGTCGTCCAACTTGGTTTTTATGATATTCAGCAATGTCCAGTTTATCACCTCTGCTTGTCCATTGGCTTGTGGGTGTCCTGGGGACGAGAACTTGTTTTTGATGCCCAATCCTGAGCAGAAATCTTTGAAGCCTTGGCTGTCAAACTGTCGGCCGTTGTCTAATATTATCGTCATTGGTATCCCGAACCTGCACATTATGTTCTTCCACACGAAACTTCGAATCCGCGACTCTGTGATGGTTGCTATTGCTTCTGCCTCTACCCACTTGGTGAAGTAATCAATCGCGACCAATAAGAATTTTACCTGGCCCTTGCCTTGTGGTAGGGGGCCGACGATGTCAATACCCCATTGTGCAAATGGCCAAGGAGAGGATATGGTCGTCAGTTGCTCTGCTGGCAGCCGTTGAACATTCCCGAATCTTTGGCACTTGTCACATTTCCTGACGAATTCAGCTGCGTCCACCTGCATCGTTGGCCAGAAATAACCTGTTCGAATGATTTTGCTTACCAGAGATCTGTGTCCAGCATGGTTTCCGCAAACTCCTTCATGGACTTCCTTCAAGATATATCTGGCTTCCTCCTTATCGACGCACTACAGGTAAGGCATAGAAAAGCCTCTCTTGTATAACGTACCGTTTAGGATTGTGAACCTGGCTGCTCTTTGCCTGACCTTCTTGGCCTCGTCACCATCTTGAGGGAGGTGTCCATCCTGCAAAAAAGACATAATAGGAGTGATCCAGCTGTCTGTACCTTGGATCTGGAAGGTCGATACTTCTTCAATGCTGGGGTGCTTCTGGATTTCAATTGCTAGGTCGTCCACTGATGGCCTCTCTTCAGACGACGATATTTTTGATATCTCGTCAGCCAGAGTGTTCAGGTTCTGAGGGATCTGTTCAAATCTGACTGCATCGAATTCCTGGACAAGGAGTCTCGTCAGCCGGAGGTATCTTCGCATTCTATCTTCTTTTGCCTCGTACTCCCCCTTTATTTGCTTGGTCACCAGTTTTGAATCGCTTTGGACGAGCAAGTTCCGGGCTCCAAGGGCTCTTCCCAATCTTAATCCCGTCAGTATTCCTTCGTATTCGGCCTCGTTGTTGGTGGCTGGGAATTGCAACTGGACCCCATATCTGAGTATTTCCCCGTCAGGCGTGGTTATGACGACCCCTACTCCGCCTCTTTTTTGGGCTGACGAACCATCAGTCTGTACCACCCACATGTCGTTGTCTCTGGTATGGTTGCCTTCATCAGCAAATGTAAACTCGGCCACGAAGTCTGCCAGGACTTGTGCCTTGATGGCTATCCTGGGATGGTATTCTATGTCAAACTGGCTAAGCTCGATTGCCCACTGGACCATCCTCCCGGCTGCTTCAGGTTTGTTCATGGATTTCTTGATTGGTTGGTTAGTCATGACCAGGATGGGGTTCGCCTGAAAGTACTGCCGTAGCTTGCGTGAAGCCATTATTAGTGCGAGCACAATCTTCTCGATCGTTGGGTACTTAAACTTCTCTCCTTGGAAGGCCTGACTGACGTAGTACACTAGCAGCTGTTTCTTACCATCTTCACGAATTAGGGCCACGCTTACGGCCGTGACCGATACCGCCAGGTACAGCTGTAATGTTTCTCCCTCTTTAGCCGGACTTAGAAGGGGCGGGTTACTCAAGTAGCTTTTGAGCTCCTGGAAAGCCTCCTCGCACTCGTCAGTCCATTCGAAAGCCTTTTTCAAGGTTTTGAAAAAAGGCTGACACTTATCCGTTGCTCTGGAGACGAACCTGTTTAGTGCTGCGATTCTTCCAGTCAGCTTTTGTACTTCTTTCACTGTTCTTGGCAAATCCATATTGATTATGGCTCGCACCTTCTCCGGGTTAGCCTCTATCCCTCTATGGGACACCATGAATCCCAAGAATTTCCCCGATGCTACCCCAAAAATGCATTTGCCTGGGTTCAACTTCATCCTGTACTGCTTGAGGGTGGCGAATGTCTCTTTTAAATCTTCTAGGTGGGAAAGTTCCTCTTTACTTTTGACGAGCATGTCGTCCACATATACTTCCATATTCCTGCCAATTTGGTCCTTGAACATCTTGTTTACCAACCTCTGGTAAGTGGCTCCGGCGTTCTTCAGCCCGAAAGGCATCACCTTGTAGCAGTAGAGTCCTTGGCTCGTGACGAAGGCAGTTTGTCCTTAATCTTCTTCAGCCATCTTTATCTGGTTGTACCCGGAAAAGGTGTCCATAAACGTCAGTAATTTGTTTCCAGCCGTTGAGTCCACGAGCTGATCTATCCTTGGTAGAGGGAAGCTATCCTTCGGGCATGCCTTGTTCAGGTCCGTGAAGTCCACGCACATTCTCCACGCTCCATTAGCCTTTTTTACCAGGACGACGTTGGCGAGCCACTCCGGATAATGTACTTCCCGAATAAACCCAACCGCTAGGAGTTTTGCAACCTCGTCTTTTACTGCCTGGTCTCGTTCTGGGGCGAAGGTTCTGCGTCTCTGGTGGACGGGCTTCCTTTCTGGGTTCACCCTCAACTCATGCTGGATGACTTCTGGGGGTATGCCAGGCATGTCTTCGTGGCTCCAGGCGAAGACGTCCAGGTTTTCTCTGAGCAACTTGATGAGTTTGGTCTTCATTTCTGGGCTAAGCGTTTTTCCTACTTTCGTCGTTTTGGTTATTTCTCCGAGAGACAACTCCATAGTCTCTAGAGCTTCTTCCTTTTCTTCTTCTTTCTCCTCTATCGTCCACGTATGGTTTTCTTGTGTAGCTAGTGTGGCCTGGTAGCATTCTCGAGCTAAAACTTGATCCCCTCTTACCTTGCCAACCCCTTCTTCTGTTGGGAACTTTACCTTTAAACAGTAAGTGGATGTCGCTGCCTTCCATTTATTGAGCGTTGGCCTCCCGATGATGGCATTATAAGATGAAGGACAGTCCACTACCAAGAAGTCCAGTTGACGAGTCAACTGCTTCGGGTACATTCCCACTGTGACCGTCAGTGTTACTATGCCCTTGGGATATACCCGATCCCTGCTGAAGCTGACGAGCGGGGAGTCGAAGGGGCGCAGCCTCTTTGGAAAGCGGGGAGATAGATAATGTCTGCTGAGCTGCCATTATCCACGAGGATCCTCTTGGTGTTGAACCCTTCCAGAGTCAACATTATAACCAGAGGATCATTGTGTGGTTGCTTCACCCTTCTAGCATCTGCCTCACTGAAGGACATATCCTGGTCTGTCCGCCTCTGCTTGACTGGAAGTATCATGTGGACACTATTCACTTGCCGCTGGCAGGCCTTCCTAAGGGATCTAAATGATCCTCCAGCAGAAGGTCCTCCTGTTATCGTTGCTATCTCCTCGATCACATTCTGTGCTGGTTGGGTTTGACGACCTTCGTTTCCTGACGATGACACTTGCTGGTTCCGGTTTTCGCCTCTTGGTCCGCTGTACTCCCCTTTCTTCACATACTTCTGCAGCTTCCCCTTCCGTATTAGCTCCTCAATTTGTTCTTTGAGATCCCGACAGTCCTCGGTGTAGTGACCGTGATCTTTATGGAATCGGCAGTACTTATTTTTGTCACGGACATTGGGCGACGAATGTAATGGTCGTGGCCATCTCAAGTGGGGTTCGTCCTTAATCTGCGACAAAATCTTGTCAACGGGCATAATCAAAGGGGTAAACCTTACCGTTCGAGGACCTTTATCGTCCCTTCTTCTGTTACCGTCACCAGCTTGACGATCGAGTCGTTCCCTCTTCTGTCCTCTTCGTTCATGGTCTCTTGCTCCTGTGCTCCCCGAACTTACTACGTCTCCTATGGCTGCGAATGCATCTTCGGCATTCATGTACTCCTGTGCTTTCAAGAGCATTTATGCCATCGTCTTTGGGGGGTTCTTTGCAAGTGATGCCACGAGATCTCGTGATCTTAACCCTGCCCTGAAAGCTGTCAGTTGCACCTTGTTGTCAGCTTCGTCCACCTCCAAAGTCTCTCGCGTGTAACGTTTCATATATGACCTCAATGTCTCCTTCTCTCCCTGCCTAATAGTGAGTAAATAATCGGCTGGCCTCTTCGGTCGTGGTCCCCCAATGAAGTGTCTCAGGAAGGCACCGCTCAGTTGCTCAAAATTATCAACTGACGATGTTGGAAGCTTGGCGAACCATTCTCTCGCCGCTCCTTTGAGGGTGGTGGGGAAAGAACGACATAATATCTCGTCTGGGGGTTGTTGGAGGCCTAATGTTGTTTTGAACGTATTGAGGTGATCTTGAGGGTCCTTCAATCCGTCGAACTGTTCCAGCTGGGGCAAACGAAACTTGGGCGGGACTGGATGCTCGAGGACCGCTGCAGCGAAGGGCGAATTAGTGGCTCTTATCATCCTGTCCATGCTCCGGTCCGCTTTTTCTTTGATGGCATTTCGTAGTTCGTCCATCTTTTTCCTCATCTCTTTTAAAACTTCCGAACTTTGTTCGTCAGGGGTGTAGGGTTTAGGGGTATTGACTCTCCTGTGACTATCTCCTTCGTTTTCCGGGCCGCCCTTGGATTGACTTTCTTCCTGCTGAAGTTGCTGGAGTTGTACCTTCATCTCTTGATTCTGCTTGGTAAGTTCTTCAGCAGTGGCCACAAGGGCCTGGATTTGCTGGGCCAAGGAGGTGGGATCTTGATTCGATTCCATCTAACTGTTAGAATTGGTGGGATCGCCTCTCCAAGTATGAATATGGAAATGTGAGTTTTCCCCACAGACAGCGCCAAACTGATGGAGCAGATTCCTCGTCAGTCGTGAATGGGATTTCCAGACGGAATCGAACCCGTGTAGTTACTAGAGTGGCGGCGAGACCTGACAGATGTGGTCACCGGTGTGGTGCCTGCCAAAACACCTCCGATGCTTAAGTTAGATTACAGGAATTTAACTAGAAAATGATAAAGAGTGGTTGTGTTATGATGTAGATGTCTTACCCCTGGTTGGTGTTTTTAGAGGATTTATATATCCCATCTTTGCCTTCTAGCCGTTGCAGAAGTTATTGTGGTTTTAATGCTGCTTTGAGTAACGCCTCCCATTTACTAGCAAGGCTTTAATTCGCCTCCAATGGGATGTACAGCTGTTCTATCCAGCCTGGGGCATTATTGTCGATACGAAATGCTCCTGCCGCTTCCACTTGCTCTTGCACATTTTATCCTCGTCGTTATTGGGTACATCGTCGTTTGAGATTTCTCGTCAATGATGCTTTTATCGTCTGTATTAGCTTCGTCAGTCCCGTCAAAAAGATTTTCAACTTTTTTTTTAAATTACTAAATATTTTTAACACACACATGAGAAGAAGGAAGAAGGTTTTAAAGAAACTTATAGTAGTGTATATCCAAAATGGCCAAACTCTTGAATATACAATAGATGTTTTAAACCTCTTTAACTTACGCTCATTTTTCAATGTGAGATTTTCAACTAGTGTACTGTTGTTTAGGCGTTAGGACTAGCACGTATTGAAATGGAAAAAAAAAAAAAAAAACTTGTTATATGATGATGTATGATCGTTAGTCAAGTTTGTGCCAGATGTTGTCATTTATCATAGTTCCTGCAAACACAGAGCAAAGGCCTTACAAGGGTGGTCACCGGTGTGTACCTGTCATAACGTATCCGATACTAAAGTTAATATAAAACTCTTTTTTGGGGAAGTA
Organism: Castanopsis chinensis; assembly: GCA_032878915.1. Taxonomy (NCBI): domain Eukaryota; kingdom Viridiplantae; phylum Streptophyta; class Magnoliopsida; order Fagales; family Fagaceae; genus Castanopsis; species Castanopsis chinensis. The sequence continues at coordinate 8,612,634 of JAVQMG010000089.1, forward strand.
ATAAGAATTCTGAATCAATATAAGAGTATTCTAAAGCCAGAGATCTCGTACCTCCCTCTTGTTGTGTAGGCCATATATATATATATATGTATATCTTCATAGTTTCTAGCTGTTGGGGGACTTAATTGTAGCTTTATTGCTTTGTTTGTAACACCTCGGAGCTCATGATTGTGGAATTTGATGAGGTTCAGCGGTCAGTCATCTGATCAGTAACCATCTGGGCATTAAGTTCTCTTTATTATTGGTTTGCTTATGTTCATCCATGTTGCGTTCAGGTTGACAAGTGTAATGTCGTCTATAGAATGTGAGTTCATCAATCCCATTATTATAATTTTAATTGAAGTGATGTCACATACTCACATGTAATAATAATAATAATAATAATAACAACAACATTTGTAATGGGCATCACAAATTTAGAATTTTCCACTAACAATCCATTTGTTTTAAGGAAAAATCTTATGTAAATATAGTTTTTTTTTATCCTTTATATTTTCATATGCTTGGTAATATCCAAAAAAAAAAAAAGGGTTAAGCAAAACTGTCTCTTAATTTATCTTATTTAGCTTAACTTGAAATAGAGTTGTTTTCTGCTAAAAAAATTTTAAAAACAACTTTATCTCACATGAAGTTAAAAAGAGAAATAAAAAAAAAATATTTTCTTAAATTATTTTAATGTTATTACCAAATCTATATATATATATATATATATATATATATATATATAAGTAGAGACCTCATGTATGAGAGCGTGAGGTTCTGTCAAATGGTGCATTGTATGACATTTTTTTCATTTGGGCTTTCACCTCATCTAAATTTAGCATTTATATCAAACTATTAAGTAATGATATATGCATTTATTTTGATGTATTAATAAAATTCAAAGAATTTGTATACATTTTTTATTTGAAATGCTTTGGATAGATATAGATGGATCTAAAAAGTCATGGGAAAGATAGGAATTAAGAAAACTTTTCAATTTTATGCATAAGACTAACTTCAATACAAAATTGCAAGAGTCAAATTCAACAAATATTGAGTAATATGATCATTTGTCTCCACATTTGTCAAATATAAATCTCCATTTCCTTTGGACTTAAAAATCAAACTTCCATAGTTTCTCTCACAATATCTTTGGTTCTCTTTCTGAGAGGTACGTTAACTTCCAAATATTATGTTCGTCTTTAATATTTTTTTTAGATTTTATGTATTTGTTTTTATTGATGTAGCATTGTAATGTGGTTAGGATGGTTTTTCCATATTATGTGCTAATTTAGATTTTGGGTTTTTTGTATGATGCATATACTTGGAAATGATTTGTAGTATATTAGGTGTTTTGGCAGATTTTAGTTCAATTAAAATTTGGAGGTTAAATTGTGATATTATTGCATCATTATGGCATTATTGTTCCTGTTGTTGTATTCCAGCAATTTTTATAGCTAATCGATTAAGATATCATTCTTTTAACGTTCACCCTATTATAATTAAGGTATTAGAAAATCAAACTTTTCTTTAATTAAGATATTAATGGGCCTTAATTTTATCTCATATCAATTCTGAAACTAAAGAAAAGTTACTTTCACTAACATAAAAATTATAGGTGTTGATAGTGGAGATAGAGACTTTAGTGGTATAAGAAATATAGAAATTAACACTATAAAATCTATATATAAAGCATAAATCATACAAGAAAGACACCTAAGAACCACCAGGTTTGTAGGTGCTAATGTGAATGTAATATGGTGACATTTGTTGGTTGCATGAATTACAAGAATTTCCCCCCAATTTATTTAGTTTCAATTTTGTTTTACTAGAAAATGTTATAGTTTAATTATGACAAACAATAATAATATTCATGAAATCAATGTATCATAAATAATTTTTTACTAAATTTATCAAAATTCATTATATTGTGAGTCCAACCCACGTGACTAGCCCAAAGGATGAGCTTGCCATCCAAGATTAAGGATTCCAATCTATAATAGTAATAGGAATAGAAAAAGTCAAACATATATGTGTAAGATAAAATTCAGAGTTATAGCCAAGAATAAATAACATAAACAAACCTCCAGTCATAGTTTTTTAAGTCCTTGAAGAGAAGAAGACTCATTATATGATGATAGTGTATATAAAAGAGTCTTCTAGTCTGTGGCATTTACCTCACACATTTCCTTTTCATGGAGACAGGCTATATATATAGGCTAGACTACGGACCCTTTTAAATTAAGATTTGTTCCATAACCTCCTTCTATGAAGGAGTTTAAAACTTGTAACTTCAAGATATTTATTAACCAAAGGGGTTATACCAATTGAGAGTTACTTAAAAATTTGTATTCACCATAACATCTTTCATAAATAAAATCCTTAAGACATGAGTTTTCATTTATCATTTAAATGTGGGCCATATAAAATTTTCTCAAAATCTTACAATATAAATTATAAAAAGCAGCGTACAGGGTTTTTTCTAATGATAGAAGATTTTCTTTAACCCTTAAACATACTCACAAAAGAAAATTAGTTCAAGTTTTCTCTAATAATAAATTGTTTTGGGTACTACAATCACAGGTAATTTTGTGACTAAAGATTTCAAGTGAGTTTATATTATTCTTAGAGAGGTATTATTGTATTTGGTGTAGATCACAAGTTAGGCATAAACTTAAGACCATATTGTAATTGATTTGATAATATTGAAGAGGTAGGCACATTGTCAAATCACGTAAATATTGTCTTATGTGATTGTTTCTTTGGCTCATATTTTCTCTATTTTTCACACCTCACAAATCTAGGAATTGGGGTAAATTTTTAACAAAAACGATATAGTTTTTAAAAAAATGTTTTTTGGAAAATAATTCATTTTCCAAAATGTTAATGTCAAAACAAACTTAGTATTAGTGTCCACTTAGATGACTTTTCCCATGACAATGATATTTATTTATTGATAAAATTTGTGTAGTGTATGAATTTCTTAGAAGAGTATTGAATATCTTTAGAGTGTAGAAAAGTATTGAGAGTTTGTCAAGTATGTAGATTACATGAAGTATGAAAATTATGAGAAATATGAAGGTCAAAGGTTATGGCTGCTTGACAAATTATTCTCATTGTAATATAGGTGTTGTGTTATATGGTGATGAATGCTCCCTAGTTTCAAGTGTGTGTGGGGGGGGGGGGGGGAGATGGGTAAGAAACTCAATATGAGAAGCTTGGAGAGGGTTTGATTCTTAGGCAGAAGGTCTTTGACCACTTTTCTAGTTTTTACTAAGAACTAGCCACAAATCCATGCAATATTTGGGAATATATAAATATTATATAATGGGGTGTAATATAAAAAAAGTAACAATTACTTCAACTATTGTCTATTTAAAAAAAAAAAATTCTACAATTTTTTTTTCTTTTTAACTTGACAAATATATCATTCTATTTTTTGTGTGTATTTGATTTATATTTATTTAAGGTGGATTATATTTGTATAACTTAAATTTGCTTAATATACAACTAAAATTTATAAGTTTCAAATTCATTATTCAAAATTTCCATCTCTTAAGGAATATGGAGATTATCATAATGATCAAAACTCATCACAGAATTACAATGTTCTCTTAATCAAAATTAAAATTAAACCAAAGGAATAAAAGATCAACTTTATAATAATTTATTACTCAAACAATTGGTAGACATATTCAAATTCATAGCCATGCAGATTGTATTTTGATATAAATTCAAATTTCAATTTCCAAAAAAAAAAAAAAAAAAGAAAGAAAAAGAAACTAATTATTAATCCAAACCACAATTTAACCAAAGCTATAAAAGAGAGATAGAAGAACAAAAAAAAAAAAAAACTAAGTATTTAGACAAAAAAGCTGTAAAAGAGAGATAGAAGACTTTGTGATAGGAAATTTTAAAAATATAATATCAAAACACATACTAAAAAAAAAAAATCAACCTTATATAGAGTTATAAGAAAGAAAGAAAAAAATCCACCAAGAGAGAGACAGAGAGAGTACTATTCATAGTTTTTGTGTGGGAAAATATGGATTGAATTGGAGAAATGGTATCAAATTTATACAAAATAAAATGGGTAGGAGAAGAGTCAAAATACAAGAAAGAGAAAAGGACGAGAGAAGTGCAACGGAAAAGTAAAGAGTAGTGGGAAGATAAAGAAGCAAAAATGAAGGAAAAGGGTTAGAAGAAGTATAACAATAGGTGTGGGCTAATAGGAAGATTTTTTTTTTTTTTTTTAATTTCTTTAAGAATAGGAAGAAAAAATTTTCAAAAAGTGAAAAGAAGATGTAGAAAATAAGTGAATAATATGGCCGCTGATGTAGCTTATCAGAAGCATAGTAACAACAAATACTACACTTCAGTTTATAGATATATATATATATATATATATATATATAAAGTGTTTGTCCATATATTTAGTCAGGTTTCCTGACTAGTACAAAGTACTTAGACAGCTAGACCTTTATTAAGAATGGCAAAACAGCCTTTGTCAAGCCATTTGGTCAGGTTTCTTGATTAGTGCAAGGTGCTTAGATGGCTAGACCTGTATATGATTTGTCATTGAGTTGGATTTCCTGCCGGGCATTTAGAATGTTGGACCTGTGAATGATTAGTAATTTTGTGGATATATAATTTAAGATTAAGTTTTGGAATGATTAAAAAAAAAAAGATTAAGTTTTGGAAAGAGCAATTGGGAGTTTCCTTATTGTAAGTGTTGTCGAATGTGAGGATACTGACCAAAATACATCCTATACATACTAGCTCATCAGAGGTCAACAATTTGAAGAAGACATGCCAAGCTTCATATCAGTCCATCAACTTTGAACTACTGGCCTGTTTGGATGGAGGGGGGAAGGAGGGGAAGTAGAGTAGAGTTGACTAAAAATAAGCTAATTTCGTGCTAAATTTACTCTACTCTACTCTACTCTACTCCCCTTCCCTCTCCCTCAATCCAAACGGACCATACATGTATAGAATATGCGAGTCTTGACTCTTCGCCATTTGAGCCCCCTAGGAAGAACTTATTTTTTCTTTTCTTCTGGCTTGTAATAGAGAGAAATTATATATAGCAAATCTAATTTCCCTTAAGTAACAGATTGGTTTCTTTGTCAATGGGTCCCTCAAGTTTGTGTGCTCACTCTTTTGATGCTTCTTGTCTTCTAGTAAATTGAGCTTCGCAAGTAAGGCTATGTGAGGGAGAGAATCGAGTAGTTATTATGACATACAGTAACACCACTTAACCCAAAAACTTATGAGTTTAGGTCTAACTATGTTATTTTAATCACCAATTCTTCTCATTATTATTTAATGTAGGACGTCACTCACACATATGTACCTAACATTCTTGGATTCAAAAATGATATTCCACCAATTAGAGCATGCTTGGGTCTCATGAAGTTTCTTATTTTGCATAAATATGAACTTTTATTGGGAAGGCCAATTCCACCAGATGTGAGAGAAATGATTTGGGCCATGAGCCTTGATTTGTTAATAAAATATATGGCCATGAGATAAATCCGTATTTTAGTCGTTTCAGAGTGTTTTAGAAAAAGATAACTATTTTGTGTAATCATGACTTTTAAGACCCAATTTATTATATAGGATTAATTTTATGTCCGTACAAGGCATGACTTAATCAAGAATCGGATATAAAATAAAAATGATTTCAATAATATAAATATAAATTATATTTTTGAGAGAAAATTTAAATTATTGAAATAAATAGTAAAACTAAAAGAACCAAAATTACTTCAAGTTAAGTGACAAGTGCACATTGTATACATCCTAGTCTTTATAAAACCTAAGATTATACTAAATTATAAAATAATTTGAAATTTATAATAAAATAAAAGCCTTTTAAATATCTTTAGACTTTTGATTATTGAGTTTAATCGGAATAAGATTCATTTCTTATAACAAAAAAAAAAAAAAAAAAACAGTAATAGAGTTTCACCTGAAGTAAACTATTGTTAATAATTATAATGTACTTCTAATGATTTACATTGCAAAATTATGTTGTACAGCTTGTAATACTTTCATTTTGCCATATAATTTCACTAGTAAGGATTTTTTTTTTTAGTGTATAAATAGGTTTTAGTCACAATTTATGTGAATTCCTGTTGCTTTTAACTAATAGAGATATAAATTGGTACATGTGCAGCTTCAAAATTTACAAATCTTGTCTCTACACGATTGGAATGCAATTTCATTTGATTGGATTCAAGGTTTGTCAAATTTGGAAGAATTAGAAATTAAAAATTGTGGAGGAATCCAAGAGGTGATTAAGCTTGAAGGGCTTCTTACTATAAAAGGAGAACAACAAGATCTGTTGCTCCCAAAATTGAAGAAAATGTTGTTGATTGATCTACTTAAACTGAGGTGCATATGGAATGGCACAACTAAACTTATAAATCTCAACAATCTTGAAGATTTAAAAGTCATCAGATGCAAAAAATTGACGCATCTCTTCACACTGGCCCTCACTCAAAGTTTACAAAAGTTGAAATTTCTTGAAATTAAAAGGTGTGATGAATTGGAGCATCTAATTGTTGAAAATGTAGAAGAACAAGTCTTATCAGAGAGTCATTTCCAACCTTTATGCTTCCCTAAACCAGATGTGGTCAAAGTCAAGGTCAAAAGTTGCAATAAATTGACGTGTCTCTTCCATGTGGATCGTTGGAATCTAGTTTCCATTTTTTTGACAATGGAAGAATTGGAAATAAAGAATTGTGGAGGATTGCAAGACGTGTTCAACTTTGAAGGTTTTCTTACTAGAGAAGGAGAACAACAAGATGAGTTTTTCCCAAAATTGAGGAAAATGTGCTTGGTCCAACTACATGAATTGACATCTATATGGAAGGGTCCAGTCCAACTTATAAATCTCAACAATCTTGAAGATTTAAAAGTCATCTGGTGCAAAAAATTGACGCATATCTTCACACCGATCCTCACTCAAAGCTTACAAAAGTTGAAATTTCTTGAAATTGAAAGGTGTGACCAATTGGAGAATCTAATTGTTGAAAATGCAGAAGAACAAGTCTTATCAGAGAGTCATCCCCAACCTTTATGCTTTCCTAAACCAAATGTGGTCAAAGTCGAGGTCAAAAGTTGCAATAAATTGAAGTATCTCTTCCATGTGGATCATTGGAATCCAGTTTCCATTTTTTTGACATTGGAAGAATTGGAATTAAAGAACTGTGGAGGATTGCAAGAGGTTTTCAACTTTGAAGGTTTTCTTACCAAAGAAGGAGAACAACAAGTTAAGTTTTTCCCAAGATTGAGGAAAATGTGGTTGATCAAACTACATAAATTGACATATATATGGAAGGGTCCAATCCAACTTACAAATTTCAACAATCTTGAAGATTTAAAAGTCATTTGGTGCAAAAAATTGACGCATCTCTTCACACCAGCCCTCGCTCAAAGCTTACAAAAGTTGAAATTTATTGAAATTAAAAGGTGTGACGAATTGGAGCATCCAATTGTTGAAAATGTAGAAGAACAAGTCTTCTCAGAGAGTCATCTCCAACCTTTATGCTTCCCTAAACCAAATGTGGTCAAAGTCAAGATCAAAAGTTGCAATAAATTGAAGTGTCTCTTCCATGTGGATCGTTGGAATCAAGTTTCCATTTTTTTGACATTGGAAGAACTGGAAATAAAGAATTGTGGAGGATTGCAAGAGGTGTTCAACTTTGAAGGTTTTCTTATGAGAGAAGGAGAACAACAAGATGAGTTTTTCCCAAGGTTGAGGAAAATGTGCTTGGTCAAACTACATGAATTGACATATATATGGAAGGGTCCAATCCAACTTATAAATCTCAACAATCTTGAAGATTTAAAAGTCATCTGGTGCAAAAAATTGACGCATCTCTTCACACCGGCCCTCGCTCAAAGCTTACAAAAGTTGAAATTTCTAGAAATTGAAAGGTGTGACCAATTGGAGAATCTAATTGTTGAAAATGCAGAAGAACAAGTCTTATCAGAAAGTCATCCCCAACCTTTATGCTTCCCTAAACTAAATGTGGTCAAAGTCAAGGTCAAAAGTTGCAATAAATTGAAGTGTCTCATCCATGTGGATCATTGGAATCCAATTTCCATTTTTTTGACATTGGAGGAATTGGAATTAAAGAACTGTGGAGGATTGCAGGAGGTGTTCAACTTTGAATGTTTTCTTATCAGAGAAGGTGAACAACAAGATGAGTTTTTCCCGAAATTGAGGAAAATGTGCTTGGTCAAACTACGTGAATTGACATATATATGGAAGAGTCCAATCCAACTTATAAATTTCAACAATCTTAAAGATTTAAAAGTCATCGGGTGCAAAAAATTGATGCATCTCTTCACATTGGCCCTCGCTCAAAGCTTACAAAAGTTGAAATTTCTTGAGATTAAAAGGTGTGACGAATTGGAGCATCTAATTGTTGAAAATGTAGAAGAACAGGTCTCGTCAGAGAGTCATCTCCAACCTTTATGCTTCCTGAAACTGAAAAAAGTCAATATCAGGTACTGCAAAAAATTGAAATATCTCTTCCCCATGGCCATCGCTGATAGTCTTTTAGAACTACAGGTTTTCCTAGTAAAAAAAAACACTCAATTAATGGAAGTATTCACACATGAAGGAGACGCCGAAGTTCAGAAAGATGTAACACTCCCTCAACTAGAATTGATGGGACTCAAAGGTTTACAAAGCCTTGTTAACTTCTGCCCAAAGAACTATCAGTTTATATTGCCAAAATGGAGTGAGTTAAGAGTGGAAAGCTGTAAGAACATGCAGACGACTTTTACCCGTACTCCAAACAGAAGTGTGCTTATAAATGGAGAGGTAATCTAATATTCTTGCCTTTTTTTTTTTTTTAATTATCTGTTCAATAAATTACAGTCAATTATAGTAGTATTATACATATATATTACTACTAATAATAATTATTTGATTTATAACACCAAATATCCTATATATGTTGTGCATGTGCTTAATTATAATCACCCTCACTGATAACTAATAAGTACCGTTTGTCTAGTTGGGAGCTTGAGACGAATTTTATTAAATTTTAAAAATGTTATTATTATTTTATTTATTTCCTCTTCCATTGCCAAAATATATAAATGCTTGTTGGTTTTCGATTTGGTTGTTCAGGTAGCCCAGATAGACGAGCCTACAGGGATTTCAACAATTTCTCCAGTGCTTACCATGTGCCCTGCCAACAACGATATAACATGGAGGACAGGTTTTAACTTTTAACTACATGAACCTTTTATTATAATTATTTATTTATTTTCCTTACTTTTTGCTCTGACAAAATAAACTATTGTTGTGTTCAATTGATTTAGATGTCAAAGAGGATCCTACAAATTTTGACTATGATGAAGAATTCGAATGGGAAGATGATGACTCCCAAGATGATGATTTGGATTCTACATGATCTTTTCTATACAAGTGGCTTAATTTTGTGGCGGGCTCATGGATGGGTGGAGGTGCTACTTCTCTAGAGGTCTCCGTCTTGAAGATTGTCATCTCTGTATCGTTGAACTCTAAATACACTACAAGTGTGTGTGATAATTCTACTTTCCTAGTTCCTTTACACTTTCTACATTCAGCAACACAAGTCAACAAACAAATAATTTATTTGATGCGTGTGTTTTGTTTTATTTTAATTTTTTGATAGATAATGTGTATTCTCTTTTTATTTCTTGAACAAGAGACAAATATTAATTTGTACAACTTTTTTTAAGTGATAATTTATGATTAGAACATCATTTTTACACTTTTATTATACATTAATTACAACAGATATCCAACAAAAATTTCATTCTATACAGACATCCCATCTGAAAAGGATCATAAAAATCTTATTACATTTTAATTGGCATTCTAATTTGTTAGCTTGAATTTTGTCAAACCTTAATTGCATGTCTCTCATTTGCATGCATTGTCAACACTTCAATATACAGAGCTTGTTATTCAGAAGTGGTGTGGCTAATATGTAAGAGTTAAAGATCTCTTTGAAGTGGCTTGTGGAGGGGTTGTGAGAGAAGAGAAAACTTCTCTTTGTATTAGGTGCATCCCCAAACTTTGTATTGAGTCCCAACCTTTGTATTTTGTATAAGAGAACAATTTGGATGTATTGGGATTTGGTCATTGTGATTTGTGAGGGTGCTATTACACCATTTTGTATTTTTAACCTTTATTAGTGAAAATATTTTTTGTTGATGCCCGTGAATGTAGGCTAAAAGTCAAACCACATAAATTCTTGGTATTTTTTCTGGTGTGTGTGTCTGTGACTATTTTCTTGTCAATTTTTCCTTGTTCTTGTTATTTGTTTGGTGATATCTTTCAAAAGTCCATAATATTTTCATAATCAATCGTGTGTGGAGTGCTATCTAGAAGCCTTTTCTTGCAACAATTTGGTAGTAGAGCTTCTGCTATTCAGAACAAAAACAAATTGTATATAAAAAGAGATTTGAAGACTTAGCCATTAATTAACCAATAATAAGAATTACAACAAATCCAAGTCTAAAATAACATTGGCATTCGAGTACAACTTTGTTGCCATGACATCCTTGAATGCTGGCTGCTTTGAGATCTCTTTAATTCTCATATAATGGTTGTAAGCTTGTAACATGATGTTTCAAACCCACCTTCATTAACGTACAAACGTCATTGTCCTAGTCATATGCATTTTAATGTTTAAATATAATATTCAGCTTTCTTAAAAATCATGGGATTCAACTACACTCTCTGCATGCTACCTTTCTGGGCATAAAGTTATTCCAGAATCTATAATTTTTCTAATAAATGTTGGGAGTTTATCACACTTCAAGCTCTTATAATGCTTTTTTCCCATTCATACACACCAGATCTATCCACCTTTAAAGGTGATAATACCTGCAAACTTAATGGTTTTCTTGAAATTCCATATGCAAAAATGACTTAAAAGAGATTGACAAGCATGGAGTTCATCCATCTCTGTGAATCAATGAGTTCTGTTGGAGAATTTTAATATTAATTAATTAAAATGGATAAATATTATAACATAAATGTAGAGATGTGAGAGTCAATATGGAAGATATGGAAGATGAGGGAGGAGTTAATATGGTAGATGAGGAGTTAGTGAAATTGTTTAATCCCACATTGAAAAGGAGAGAGATTATTTTATTCTTTTTAATTGTGGTGATTAATGGGTTAACATGAATGGACTCCAATATTGGACTAGATATGTGCGCAAGGGGGAGGTGAAGAGTGGAGGTGTTCAGAAGTATTATTCAATTTCTTGTTATGTTATTTACATTATTATTGTATTTGCAACAACAAATTCCAATGAAAGGTCCTTCCATGGCCTGTAAAATCTTTAGCAGATATATTAAGTTATTTAGTACTTGCCTTCAACTTTTTGCTAGTTAGATGAAGTCTTTTTTATTTCTCACTAATGAAACCATACAAAATGTCAAAGATGCGAAATTGTAAATGAAGGCCTTCGACAAATGGAGTTCTTGGGGATTTTCTTTATGCAATGAATGCTATTTTCAAAGATAGAATTGGCACAACAACTGAGTTTAGTTTAGTGAGAAGTTATGGCTTTTGGCAGAAATAGTTGGTATGGCTGAGCCAAATTGAAGGTAGTAGATAAACCGGGTAATCACTACTCAATGTAGGAAGGTTTGGCACATTGGTGAATATTGGACCAAAGAAAGGTTATACATTTATACACTCCTATTTTGGCTAATTCAATGTAACCATAAAAATGAAATCTAATTTATACTAGACAGATGACCTTCAGTCCAGGCAGGAAATGATCTATTCAATAGAGGGAAATCCACGTCTAGAGAGGATACAACATATTGAAATTAAGGAAGTGAAGGTTTGGAGATTAAGAAGCTTACAACCTTTAATTAGGCGCTGTTGGGGAAGTGGCCTCAGTGGCTTGGGGTAGAGGCAACACCATTATGGAAGCATGTGATAATTTTGAAGTTCAGAGAGGAATGAGGTGGTTGAAACACAAAATCTGTTTGAGGTTCTCTTGGATGTGGTTTGTGGAAGTGTATTAAGATGATATGGGATAAGTTTCTACTAAATATTCAGTTTCATGTAAGCCTTGGTAACAGGATCCAATTGCATAACTATTGGTGAGGTGAACAGCCTTTAAGGGTGGTTTATCTTCTCTTCTATGATAACTCCATAAATTGAGAGGCTTCAATGGAGTCTATGTTGGTGAGGCAAGTTATAGGGAAGAGGAGGCATTGGGATGTTAGATTTATTCGAGACTTTAATGATTGAGAGTTGGACATGGTGGCCTCATTTCTCCATTGTTTAGATTCTCATATCCCTAATAGAGAGGATGGTAGTCGTTGCTAACAACTTTCTCTAGCTCCTTATTTAATTCGTCTTGTGCATAGGGTTTTACAAATTGTGATTCCATTGTGACATTTATATAGTTGTCTTTTGTATATAATTCTTTCTTTGTAATTTTTTAGGCTGCTTCATTCCCATTGCTTATGAAGTGGTCTTTCTTTAAGAAAATTATACTAACCTATCCAAAAAAACAAAATCTCCCATTACTTGGCAAAAATTTGTGAAATTTGAATCAGAAAGAAAACAATTAAACAGGAAAATCACCTTGGATCACAAGTTGACAATTATTAGTCAAATACCATGTTGATTTCTTTCTGTAGCACATACCATGTTCAATTCTAAAATAATCATCAAAAACCCTTCATTCCACATATTGTTCACTAAACAGACAATTGAGTAGGGAAAATGAAAGAAGCTAGAAAACAAGGTGTAATACCATCTCTAGGCAAGATTAGCTTTAGCAGGGCAATGTATTTTCGAACACAGTGATGCCACCAGGGTCTTATGACCATGGAAGATATCTGATCTGGATTCTACAGAAATATAATATTAAAAGCCAGTAAGTTTATACTTTACAAAATGGAAAATAAATAAATTTCTACTCTTAGAAATATTTTTGTATATAATATTTAATTACATTAAAGTGCATTCAAATTTTCTAACATTTTCTTTTATAAGAGAAAGTCAAAGCCTATAACTTCAGCGGACATGAACACAACCTTACTAATTACATGTCAACGTTGCATGTTTTTCATCAAAAAAGAACATAGAATGTTGGCCTAATTTTTGACAATGAACTCTTCAATCTCTTTTAAATTGGAAAAAAAATTCAGATAAATAATTTTTAAAATCAAATCATCAAATTTGTTAAGCCACTATTAACAGATTAACAAGTAATACTGGATTTTATTATTTGCTAGTGTAGTGGGCATTTTATAATAACTTGTCTTATTCTTATTCCAGCTACAAGGGTTTGGATAGACTTAGAAGCTCAAAAAATATTGGCTGTTTCTAGAAGGGAATTCTCTATTACAGCCGTATCATGTATTCTTCACTCACAGCACAGATTCAAATTCTATTTATGAAATGCAAAACAAAAACACATAATTGACACAACAAAACTATTTATCACTCCCTCCTCTTTGTCCTCAAACAGGTATATAGTGCCAGAACTTTATTGTTCTGTCAAGAATCCCTCATAGTGTTCTCAAAATGCCCATACTATTAACACAATATTTCTCAACAACCAAGCAATTTGCACCATATATATTTCTCGACCTTAAGGACACCATTAGTCACAGAAATCCTCCATAAGTATTTCTTCACTTCATCTATTCCACATTAATTAGCAACATTCTATGCAATTTTCCATCCCTATGGCAGATCGATTCACAAATCATGATGTTCAAGTAAATCTCCACAGCATCAATCTTCATTTCACAATTTTTTTCTTTCTTTTTTTGTTTCAAAAGAAATGGTAAGTATCACATATTTCACATGTACCCAGTGAGTCTTGAACCCACAACCTCCCCCTCCACCTTGCTCTAACAAGGAGAAGAGACATCTTTTGAGCAGAGAGCTTATTGGCAACATTTCTGAACTTTTTTTACACCAATATCAAACAAAATATACTATCTATAGTAAAAAAAATCCTTAAATATCTTGATGCCAAAGTTGCCACCTGTGCCCTCACCACCAAAAGCAAAGTCAATACAAAAGAAATACTAAAATAGACCATGCAACTTAGAATTCAATAGCACATTGGCCCAACTGGCCTCTAAGAGACCAAAATGAAAATTGCGACCACGCTAAATGAGTTCATTCCTAACAAAATCCTATAATTAAGTATAATAGCAAAATACCAATCCTTGATGTCAACCTACTGCAATCTCTCCTTCAATTGTTACAAGTCCTCAATCATCATCCCAATCCTCAAAACCAGTGGCTGCCACTCAAAATTGTTTGCCACAATTTATTCTGTCAATCAAAAGTCTACAAGGAACTCCTCCCTATCCAGATCAACCATGCAACATGCCTGCATTGATTTCCACAGAAACTATGTTCTAGGATCAGTTTAACATTCCCCACCAATTACTAAGACTCCTTGCTTGGCAAAGTATAATGTATATGGGATAAGATTCTCCCATTGAAACCACATTTTATATAGATGTAAGACATGTAACATTTAAAAATCAAATAAATGCCACGTGTCTCACATCCAACTAAGAATGGGAGGGGCACATTTCCCATAGAGTTTTACTTGAAGTCCAGATTACAAGTTGAACACAGAAATTGAATCTTTCTAAAATCCAAGTCCAAAATCCCTTACTCTAGCATCAACCCAATATGCCAAACAACTAAACAAAATAGCATACCTGAAAACCGGAGACACAGGAAAGAAGACACAGTGCAGATATAACTAAGGGGAGCACTCAATAAGTAGTGCCATGAAGCTATTGACAGCCAATAATCCTCACAGTCAAATCTATTTTTGAAGCTTTCATCACATTCATTTTCAATAAGATCCAATAATGATTGCAGAGTTCCTAATTTAAATCGGTTTGAAATCTTGGGGTCAAGACCATTAGATTTCCAAAAAACCTTCCTGAGAATAATAACAGCAGTTAGCCATCATGAAAGTCTAGATATCAAAGAATCCTCATGAATCTCTTCCTCCAAAAAAATGGCTAAATGGGAATGAGATTCTTGAAGCTGAAGCATTCATGCAGAGTCTAATTTCAAAGCAGTGAAATTTCCGACATAATAAAACGAGAAAGCTTTTCTTGATTCTGTGAAAATACACACAAAAAAAGGTCAATGTATTTAGTCAAACCATAAGGCCAAAACTGATTTGGCACCAAAAAATAAAAAATGAAATACAGAACAAGATTACCAAAAAAAAAAAAAGTCAAATGTATTTAGTCAAACCGTAAGATTATTTAGTTCTCAATCTGAATTTTTTCGTCTTCTTTGGCTTGCTCGTCTGTGGAAAAACTTGGTATTTTTGTCCCCTGGGAGCCAAATGGCTCTTGATCTTTGCCTCCAAAACACTTCCTCAGGGTGTAACAAGTCATTAATATCATCCCCACACTTGGCTGATCTGGTCTAGGTTGTCGCCATAGCTTGTGTTGATCAACTCGTCTAGTACCTTCTGTTTTTCGTCCAGCCAGTGTCTTGTGTTCCCAAAAACCTCTCGGCTCCAAGCAACCAGCTGCATTCAACAAAACTTAATCTTCTTAAAGAGCCAAAACATAGGGTTGCCATTAGGCATGTGATGGGACCATGCTTCCCTGATTTTTCCCTCACACCCTTCATGAGTCGCCCATCTTTCCTCAAACTTGTGAAGCTGCTTACGCTGTGGCTGAACCTGTTGAACAGAATATTGGGTGTTTATGAGTATATGATCACGATCGGAGTATGTTACGTGCTGGTGGAACACCTTAGTTGTAGGGAACAAAGCCTTCCAAACCATGTTGGCACACGCTCTATCCAAACATAACTCCACAAATGCTGTGCTTGGTCGACCATTCCGCCAAGTAAATGGATAACCATGGAATCCGAGGTCCATCATCTCAAAGTGAAGAAGCGTCTCCTTGAATGCTAGCATTGGTGACAGCTGTTTAGGAAGACTATCGTGCTACTCTGAAGAGTGAAGTACTTCATTAAAGTCATCCATGCAGACCCGTGGCAGTGAGAATCTTGCATGTAAGTGTCTAAGGAGTTGCCACGACTCATGCTTACAATGTCCCTTCGGTCTACCATAGAAACCAGTAATCCTCCATGATTGTTGGCTATCAGGTAATATATGTGCATCAATATGATTTAGTGAGAAGGTTTGGATGTGCAAGTTTCAATCTGACTTCCAAAACATACCCAACCCTCCACTACGTCTGTCACTTGGAATAGCCAGCACTGATTGGAAGTTCAAGTCAAAACATAGTTTTTGCATCTTTGCTATAGACCACTTTGTCTCCATAAGAAATAGAACGGTGGGTCTTTTTTTTCTTACTAACTCAATGAGTACATCTATTATACGTTGGTTCTTCAGCCCTCAGCAATTCCAGCTAATGATGATCATTATGCTCGGCGGAACTACACTGCAGCCTCTACCGTTGATGCATCCATATAAGTAAGGTCACCCCAGCTTTGATACGTTTTCCATCCTTAGTAACGTTGGGTTTCAAGCTCCACTGAAACACTTTCACGCAATCTCTTGTCTCCCACTTTATCAAAAATCCCATCCTTACTATTCATCCCATCATTTTCCTGTATACGTTCTATTCGCTACCACCTAGGTTGCATGTGTTGGGAGTGAGTATTCTTGCTCACGTGGTTTACTTTGCATGTCTCATTGTCATCACCAATAACATGATCCCCACCCCATGAGTTTGTGTTTGTTAACTATCCTAATATGGCATTGGTCTAAAGTCACGGGTTTGATCCCATAGATATTGTTTATTTCTTCTTCAGTACTCTCTGTAGCATTAGATTGCGAAAAATCAACGCTTATTAATTACTCCTTGGGCCCACTAGGATCCCCACTCCCTATATTCGGGTTCATGCAATTATTCCCCCCCCAAGGATTTCGTTGCACGTGCCTAGCTTGTGGTCTCAGTCATAGTCAGCAACTTAGTATGTTCAGAGGGAGACAAATCCCTACTTCATATGCTGCCGCCACCATTGTGCTACTGCTGCGGTGTGTTACGTTCATGGGCTCGTGGTCCCTCCATGCTTCGTCGACCACCAGCCTTCATCCAGTCATTGTATGGAGTATCCTTGCTATCTGTTGGGTTTTGTGACGATCGTCGATGAGGACAGCCCTTCAACTCATGCCCGAGTCTTGCACATGAGAAGCACAACCCCACTATCCGCTCATACTTGAAGGCAACCCATGTCTTATCACCCTTATGACTAACCACTGGAGAAAGCATGCCCGTTCAGAGTTTATGGCCTTAACATCCATGTCCAAGACCTCACCCAGCCCACTTCTAATCTCCCTCCTCGCCTCGTCGTTCATTAGGTCGAAGGGAAAACCCCACACCTGAACCCATAGTTGTATACTAGGGAAAGAGACATTTATCACCGATAATCCTTTCTCCCATTGCCGGAGTACTAAGAGATGATTATCAAAGCACCAAGGTTCGTTATCAACGACCCACTTCAGTTGGGTTTCCAAAGAAAACTTGAATTGAAGTAGCCCTTCACCCACGTCCACAATCTTAAGATTGTTCCCCAGTTGCTACACCAAGCGTAGCAGGTTCTTTTCCCCAGTTGCTACACCAAGCGTAGCAGGTTCTTTGCCGCCCTGAGATTAATCGGTTTATTGTTCAAAAATCGTCTGAGCATGCTAAGGGAGCATTCCTTAATGATTTCTTTACGATGGGTAACTCGCACGGCGATATCCAATTCCTCATCCTCAGTGAGTGATATCTTACTTAGCTTATCAAGGGAATCGGAATCCATGACCACCACGCCCATCGGAGTAGTGTAAGAAAGGCTCACCCACAATGAGAAGAAGTGCTCCTATGGAGAGGATAATTTTTACAATCTTGAAAATTGAAAATCGGTAAGATGAGTTTTCTATATTAAGAGCGTTTAAAAACCTTAAATGAGTAACATATCTCAAACACTCCAGTAAAAAACATCCTTACCAAATGCATTTTTTTACTACAATTTTCAGTATTTAAATACTAAAACATAATGTTCAAACACCCTAACTAAACATGCCCTTATCCTCAGTAACTTGATTTGTGGTTTATAATAAATATTGAAAAAATGTTTAGATTGTCATATTCTATAAAAGTTTAGGGGTTAATTTGACAATAAAAAAAATCGTTGGACTTGACCAAAATCAAAACATAAACAAAGGGTTAAAACGAAAGTGACAAAAAAGAAAAAGGCAATTCAGCAAAAAAACAAAAAAAAAAAAAAGAAAAGAAAAAGAAAAAGGCACTCCTTCCTTCACAAGCTTTCCATTTTACCCTATCTTTCTTTTCTTTTTTTATTTATTTTATTTATTTTATTTTATTTTATTTTTTTGGTTATAAAAAAAAGGGGCTTTTAGCGCAAGGCAGAACCAAGCTGCAGTTTGGTTCCTAGAATTTTCCCAACCCAAAACCCAACGAGGTAAAAAGGCACAGATTACAGTAACATGTTTCGCTTTAAATCAGTTTAAGATTATTTTACTCCAACCCACTCTGTTCTTTCATTGAAAAAATTATCAATAAATGATTTTAGAGGCATTATTTTTTTAATGAGTTATGTGATTTATTGAACTAATACATAATTATAGTCATAAATAGCCCCGTAAACTTCATTTGTTTAAATTTTTTTTAAAATATTTACATCAAAACATTTTCAAGTGTTTTTTTTGAATTTTTAAGTGTTTAGTATGACATAAATTTTTCAAGCATAAATCATCAAAGTAGATGCCTCTGAGTCCCTGCCACTAGTTTGGCTGCCCCTGCCATTACACTGATGACCCAGCCACCAAATAAGGGGAGTAGAGCCACCATGTGTGTTTTGTAAAAGAAGTTTTTGTCTTTTTTTCTTAATAAAAAAAACATATTTACAAAATTTGACAGATAACGATTTTTTTTTTTTTAAATTGAACCAAATTTTACATTAAAATAAACATACTAAAATACTAAAAATGTTACATTTTAGTATTTAGAGTGAAACCAACGAATAAGTTGAATTTAAAAAAAAAAAAAAAGCGTTATATTAATAACATTGTCATAATACTTTTATAACAAATCTTAAATGATAGGTTATTATTAGTTCAAATCTGAAACAGCTATTAAAATTATTTTATTTATCAACTAATAATAATAAGTAACAACCTATCATTTAAAATTTATAATAAAAAATTTATTGTAAATTATTTTTTACCTAAACTTACCATTTATAACATAAGTTTATTCTCAAAGAAAAAGGGTTTGTTTGTTACATAATTTCAAACTCACATTTTTATATTTTAAACAATTTTATATTTATTTTTACACACTTTTTTACCCGTACAAATTTTAAAAAATTACAAAAATTTCATCCCAAATTACTTTATCACACACCCAAAAAGTAGTCCCAAAGCTACAACTACAACTACAAGCAAGGTTTTACTTTTTAGTAGTAGGCTAGTAGTATTCAGTAGATCCGTTTTATTTTTATTTTTTTTTGAGGAAAATATTCAGTAGATCCTAAAAACCCTAGAAACAAACCCGATTGGTCTTGAAAAAACCACACGAGGGTACGGTAAGTTGTCCCCCACTCTTCTCTAATTCACTCTCTCTCTCTCTCTCTCACTCTCTCATAGGCCTGCACACTCAAACCTTCTTTGTCTCATATCTCTCTGCAATATACTACAATAAACTCGATCTCCTTCACTCTTCTAAACCAAACCCAGTTATTTTCTCAGGAAAATAAGAGAAACCCAGGAAGATTTTCCCAGAAAGTTGAGTTTTTTCTCACTGGGTATGGTAAAAAAGATAAGAAAGTTTGTGTCTTTGTGATTGGTTTTGGGATAGTAGACACCAACAATGTCGGGAATTTCTATAATTTTGGATCTGTTAAGGAACAAACCAAGTTTATGTACAGGCCAAAGCCTCCACTCTTATGGGTTGATCTCAGCCACCGCTGCAGCCTCTGCCGCCGCCGCCTCCGTCGCTGCCGCACACCCTTTTGCCTCTAGGGCTTTTTTTGGGTACTCTCTGACTCTATGTGTGTGTGTGGGTTGAGAATTCAATTGGGTAATAATGGTTTGGGTTGGTATAATATGGATTCATCATTCGGTATGGACTTGTTTGAGTTAAGTATGTATGGTCAATTGTGTGTGTTGAGTAGATGAAGTATTGAATTGCTTGATAATAGTTTTTATTGGTTTTGTATGGATAAGGCAAATATGTATTTGTCAACTAAAGGTTATTGTTATTCTAATTGTCTATCTTGTACTTGTTGAAGAATTTGATATAAATTATCAGATTGGACTTGATTTTGTATGACTTGAGTTGAGTTCGTAGGCAGAGTTTAAAGTTGGTAAAGTACATGAGTCACTAGGCTATTCTTCACTTGTCCATTTCATTGTTGTTGTAAAATGTGATTAAGGCTATAAGCTTGGCCTTGATTTTTGATTTGATTGGCTTTGAATTATTATTAGGCATGATTTAAAGTCGGTATTGTAAACGAGTTGAGAATGGAGATATTAGGTATAATATAGACTTATCTATTATTGAGTGGCATGACAGGCAGTTGTTTGACTTGGGAAATTTGTTGCTTCATTCTTTTAGATTTATATGTCAAAGCTCTCTGATAGTTTGGTTTGGATGTGCCACACTAAATTACTCCTGAGATGGTTGCGTTTTCCGAGGAACCAGCAGTATATTTGTAATGATAGTATCTGAATGGGTATCTTGAAAAAATTAAGTGTATTAGAAATCAATGCAATTTTAGTGTATTTAATCTTAATCTGCATTTGGTTGCTGCAGAAAAGTGAGCTCCATAGCTACATGTGGTGATGTTTTGTCCTATGCAGATTTTTTTTGTCGTCTAATCTATGGACACCAAATAAAATCTTTTCTTAGATATTGCTTTCATTTGAAACTGGCTACTTGGTTCTTCTAGTGAATGTTTAGGGCTGTGTTAAAAAATGTCCTATAACTGTATATTGACTTACACACACACACACACACACACACACACACACACAAAACTGTATATTGACTTGTATTATTTACACTGCAGAAATTTTGGGCCATCAGTTGCTTATTGTGATGCCGGTGCGGCATTGTCTGAAGATTACATTTCCAATATCCGAAGTGCAACTTCAAATTTCTTTCGGCAAGATTCTCTGAATTACAGAACAAAAGAGTACACAATTGAGTTAAAACCTTTATTCTCGGCTTTTGAATTGAGGACATTTGGTATGACTACCTTGAGGTCATTTCTATTGTTTTATTTGCCTCTTTTGGAGCCTCGTTCAAACATGGAAGAGGATGATGAGGACTTCCTTCAGGACAATCAAGAAGAGCGCCGTGTAGATTTGGTTGTTCCTTTCAAAAAATCAGTGAAGCAAATCGTCCGTGAGGTGTGTTGTATTGATATTCCCTGCTGTCTATTTCATAATGGCTTATGGTTCAGCTCTTATGCATTCAAGGGAACTCATTTGTATGCATGTAATTTATTCGTCAAGGGTGATAAATTTATATTCATACTATGATAGGAAACATAAAAAGAGTTGGATGAATCTCCAATGTAGTAGTTACTTTATCTTTAAAAACCCTCTTAGTCCACTCCATCAAGATAAACCACATTAAACATTTCGGAGCCACATTCCACACGCTATATCTGAATGATTTTGGTCATCATCACCGTCACCACTCTTGTAACATTCCTTTCACTGTCATCGGCATCACCCAACTAGCTCTAAAAGCTAGTAATATAAAGTGCCATAATCCCATTGCCACAAGATAATGAAGCAATAAGTGGTCCACCATTTCTTCACTACTTTTATTCATAACACGCCTATTTTCCATCACCATAACCCCCTTTTTACTAAGAGTAAGAACGTTCTCCCACGTTGCAAATTTGCAATCCACACAAAGAGAGCAACTTTATTTGGGATTTTAACCTGCCAAATAGCTCTCTAGCGGAAGTCCAAACAGCCTATGCCTTTCAACACCTCATAGAAAGAACAGACACTGAAGTGTTTGTCCTTACCAAGCTTCAAAGAATTCTATCCCCCTCATTGGTAAGAACCCATATTGAAAAGAGTTTTAAAAAATTGATTAGACATTTGTAACTTCGAATCATGAGCATCTCGCATGAACATAGGTTTCCAGAGGATTTCTCCATTTCTTACCTATCAAAAAAAAAGGAGGATTTTTCCATTCCTCAACTTAATATGGTCCGACACTATATCCTCTCTGTTTACAGCTAGCTGAAACAATACAGAGAATGAAGAAGAAGTTGAGCCTTGTTTAGAATCCCAAAATCTTATCCTTCATCCGTCACCTTGGGCAAAGCCAACAAATCCAGTGAAAGAATCCTGTCCTGCTCTAAATGCTTTCCAAAGACTATAACCATAAGAATGTTGTACTGGCTGTGTGCTCTAACTCCCCAACCTTCTACTAGCTAACCATATTTTGCCACCCCCCGCTCCCTTTTCCTCCATAGAAGATCTTGTTCCTGATTGAAATGCCAAAGCCAGTTTCCCAACAACACCTAGTTAAAAGTTGTCAACTTTCTAATCCCCACCTGCATGTAAAGGCTTAGTAGCAGTGCCCTAATCTACAAGGTGAATTTTCTTCTTGCCCTAATCCTCTCCTTGGGAAATCCCATTGAAGCTTCTCCAACCTATTAGCTACATTACTGAGCATAGTGAATAGGGACATGATATATTTAGATAAAGTAGATGGCATACTCTTGTTGAGCGTGAGTCGACCCCCCCTTGGAATGCTATAATAATCTCTATGCTTCACATCTTGTCCTCCGCCATTTTAGTTTTAGACATTTTTGTGTGGATAATTCTTTTTCCACTAGATAGAATAAAGTGAGGTCCATAATTTGATGCTTAATGTAATCCTCCAATAAGCTGCTCTCTTTGATTTTATTCTCCTTGGTCTGAGCTGCTCCATCATTTAAGGTGGGGGCTTATCTTTATAAGTAACAAGGAGATAGTGAGGCCCAAAAAATCATAATCCATTTTAAGCATAGGTCCAATGGGAATTGGAGGGCTCAAAACAATGAAAAAACCTTGAGCCTAAGTTACAAATGGATTATGGGCCTTGTAGAATTATTTACAACAAAAAATGGCTTGAACTCTATGAATGAATTTGCCTATTTTAGCCTATTTTTACTGTTCTTGTGCTTTCCCTTATATCGACTGTCAGTTTCCTCGTTATGAAGATTTGAGCCGCTAGACGTGGCTCCTTTCATTTACCCTTTTTAACTTTCTATGGGAAAGTATTTATTTACATATAACCATGTTCAGAAGTGTACTCATTGGATTTTGTATGATAACTGGTTCCTGCCTCCTGGACAGCTTTCTTGTCCTAGAATTTTTTTTTTTTTAATTTATACTTTAAAGTATTGCTCTTTGACCGCCATGGTATTGTTGTATTTAAACTTTTGTATTGATCTTTGACGAGCTCTAATATTATTGTTTCTGAACCCTCTTGTTGATAATGTTTACCTACACTGGTGCCAGGGAGCCAGTTTTTTATAGTTTATTTATGCAATTTTGCCTTCTCCTGATTTTGGAATTCAATATTGTTTGCTACAAGGCTTTACATTTTCCCCCCATTTTCTTCACTCCCTTTCTGTGGAAGATATGAAACTCAGCTTTTAACTTTTGGAGACTAAATTTACCTGGCGATCTTCTATATATTGTTACAGACTACTGTTGTAACTACTAGACGGGTGCTGGAACGAATTGCTGTTCACCATGTTTCACAGAGGATGGCATGGAAACTTCTAAAAGGTGCTTGCATTTAAACGTATTTCAAATGTGTATTTGTTTGATTTTATTCATCAGATATAAAAGAAGAATCAATGGACTACTTACATTTGATAGAGGAGATGGACTTAGTTATGGCTGGAAGAGAAAATGATTCAGAGATATTTACTATAACATAAAAAAACTCTAGTTGAATAGTATTCTAAACAACTTATGCATGTCATCAACATGTATAGATGTTCCCAAATCTGCTGTGCGGAAAGCTGCGAGAAGGATGCCTACATTTGTTTACTTCTGCAGTGTTAGCAGAACAACTCTCAGAGGTAAAGCCTTATATATTGGCATTCTTTCTGTTTTTTGTAATTCTTTGCTCGGGTGCCAACTCATTGTTTTGTGCCTCATTTTGATACACAGGACACTTTTTAGGCGTTGCTGCATCATGGCTTGTCCAAGTTGGCATTGAAGTCTACAGATACTTTTCATCTATAATTAAAGAAGGGAAAGATGATTTTGATAGAGAAGAAAAGGCTAAACTTCTGGGGAAAAAGGTCTCTTGTGCTACTGTGAGGTGTAGTGCATCGTTAGTTTTTGCTTCTGTTGGGGCTGGGATTGGTGCCACCCTTTTTCGTCCTTCAATTGGCCAGTGGATTGGTAAGCTTTTATTTGATTTTGATTAACAAATTGAATCTCCAGTAGATAATAATGTATGGGCTTTTCCGTATTTTATATTATCCTCCGCTAAATTATGCACTATATTGCAGGCTGTGCTCTTGGGGACTTGGCCGGGCCCATTATTGTAACAGTTTGCCTTGATAAAGTTCTGCATGTGGACCTTTAAGCACTGGGTTGAATTATCTGACTTATTCTTTGCACCTGCTTAAAATTTGACTGGTGTATTATACAAATGTTGAGATAATTGATGATATGTCTATGAATGATACCACTTACTGAGGCTACCTAAGAGAAGGTTTCGAGGCAGAAACCACCCGTCATTCCTCAAAATTTTCCCTCTGTAGGGCCATTGTCATTCCCCTTGTTTCTGATGAATTATTCAAATAATACCTTATGCTTTTCATTTATCAAAAAAAAAAAAAAAAAAACTTATGCTTTTCAGTTTAGTTATGATTGCTTTAATAACAACTTCTCTCTCTCTCTCTGTGCATGTGTGGTTTGAATAATGCATTATCTCTGTTTTCTGTTTTCTTGGGAGTCGTGATTTACCAAACTCTCCTACTAAAATCCATTTTGTATCAGAGCCTTAGCATGATGTACTTCCATGGTTGTGAAATTCTCAAAGCCTCATTGTTTCCTGGTTCTCAACGTTGATATTTGTCTAGTTGTAAGAGCTTGCTAAATTGATCCACATTAATGATATTGCCATTCTCTTAATGTTGCAAATATAAGTTGGTACTCAGAACTGCAGATTTGAACCTTTTCCTGTCTTGATAAGGTTCATGCAATATTGTTTGAAAGAGTGATATTAGAGCATCCACAGCAGCCGTGGCAAAAAATATGCCATTTTACAACATCAAAACCCTACTTTATTATTTTACCACACCATTTTACAACACCCTCTTTATCAGATGTTGTAAAATTCAATTCTACACATTAAATTAATATTTACTCCCCAATAAAATAATATATTTTCTCAAACTATTGTCATCAACGACGGCAACTACATCAACGCCGCCGATCAACAACAGCAACTACATCAACAGCAACACCAACAATACCAGCAAATTCCAAAATCTAAAAACCTCAAAAAAAGAGGAAAAAAAAAAAAAAAACTCAAACAGACCCAAACTCAAACAACGAGAACTGGCGAGATTGGCGGCGAGATCGACGGCGAGCATGAGGCGGCGAGACTGGAAAGTGAGGCGGCGAGATCGAGATCGGCAGGGAGGAGCTGAGATCGGCGAGATCGAGATCGGCGAGACGGAGACCGAGATTGGCGAGACGGAGACCGAGATTGGCGAGACGGAGACCGAGATCGACGGCGAGCATGGAGACCGAGAACGGCGAGACGGAGACCGAGAACGGCGAGCATGGAGACGGAGACCGAGAACGGCGAGACGGAGACCGAGAACGGCGAGACGGAGACCAAGAACGGCGAGACGGAGACCGAGATCGGCAGGGAAGATTCTTGGGTTTGATCTGAAGAGCTGGGAATCTGATCTGAAGAGGGAGAGAGAGACCGGTTGGGAGAGAGAGAGTGAGAGACGGATTGTGAGGAGAGAGAATAAAAAAAGGATTAAAGAAGTCTGAAGAGAGAGAAGAGACAAATAAAATATATTAAAATTTTTATTAAAGTTATCCGTACCGTGGCAAATTTGCCACGGTACTGTTTAATGTTGCAAATTTTTGCAACATTTGCCCCATTTGATAAATGGGGCTTTTATGGATTTGGTGTGGTAAATGTGGCAAATATTTGACATTTGCCACATTTACCACAGCTGCAACAGATGCTCTTAAGAGTACAACAAATTTTACCATATATTACACTTATCTAAGTGTCAACTTTAAAACACAAAATAGAGGATGTCAACTTTAAACCACATTTATTGCCAGTTCAAAATCTTATAACAGTGAGATGCCAATTCTTGATTGTGTACTTAAGATGACAATTACGACACACTCTACTCCTTCCTGGCTTGAGACGGTGAATTGTTTTGGTTTAGTCTCATCATTTACTATTTGATGAAAGACCTCGGCCATGGAATGAGCTTATACACACCAAAAGGAATTGCTTACACATTACAATATTCACTCAGCGATCAGAGACCGAATCTATGTGACTTGCTAGAAAGTGGCCACTATGAATGCCATTGCCAATACTTCTAACATTTTGAAGGGAAAATAAAGAAGAAGAAAAACATATATACTCTGATTTTTGCTTGGTTCATTCCTCAGAATGACTTCTTAACAAGATAATAAAGAAAAGGGATTGGCACTCACTCTATATCTGTATTAGTTTCTAATAAATATGTCCATTCCAAATTATATAAGCAAGATTCCAAGTACAAAAATGCAGTGGAATGTTCTGTTTCACTTGGAAATCTGTCCCACGGATCATTGGCAAAACAGTGTTCTAGAAAAACAGAACTAATGGTAATTCTAAAAATTACAAGTCTCAAGCGTCCCAAATCATCACGACAGCAATTACCCCAATGCCTAACAACACTGCCAAAAACTTGTGATGGGGTGTGTCAACCGTGACAGTCTTCTGGGGTCTGTAACCCTTTGCTAGTAGATGATTTATGGATACATAGATGAACACTCCACATGCAATACTCATTGATATGGCAAAGATCCAATCTGCCACAGCACCCTGACTTGTGGCATCTATTATGATTCCAATGGCCACCCCAATTGGACTTGAAATGGCAAATGCAAAAGCATAGGCTGCACATGATAAGAAGGGACGGTTTGGAATCATACGAAGGAGAGCAATGCCCATGGCAATGGCTGCAAATATCTTGTGCAAAGAAATTGTCCATAAAGCTTTCCAGGCATTATATTTTGTTTCTGCAACTCCAATTGCAATGCCCTCAAAAACAGAATGGAAACACAAGGCAACAATCAACAAAATGCTATCCCCAACCGAACCCGCAGGAGCCAGAGAGTGGTGCACCTATTAAAGCATACAAGCAAATATTGATTCAGTCATAGAACCACTAACAAGTTATACACCAAATACTACAACCAAGGAGGAGCTTGCTTGTCTAATGCTAACATGAAATGAATGAGCACGTATCTCACCCGATTCTGTGATTGTGAAGTCACACCATTTTTTGTGCTGTATCCTTGCTCAAAACCACCTGAAATGAAGGAAAAATCGAATAAAGTTATCAATCAAACAGGTAACAGCCATTACACATTCACATCCTTTTTTTGGAGTCAGCAGAGGAGATTCACATTTATTTGATTTCTCTAGCTTGATTTGCTTATTGTGAGACTTTTTGCCTAGAGTTTTATTCGCTTCTTGTATGCTCAAACTTATTTATTTCAAAGGTTTAATCATCCTAAACTCCTTTTGCACCCCAATAGAAAATCACCGCAGAATCCAACCCAATGTTGCAAACAACACTGTTTCTTAAAAACGTGGCCTTCATATCTATATACTAAATCCGAAAAGCCTAATTGCTCACTGTGGATTTATTCAAGCTAGCAAACACTTGATTAAATTACCAACCTTTTCCATTTTAATTCTAACTTTTCATGTGCTAATTGATTACAATCAACCTTTCAAAATAAAATAACCAATTTCACATCTTCCAAAAACAACCAAACCGAACAGTTTCATCAAAAACCCACATGTTAGTTAAACAAAACCAAAACACCCCTTTTTGCGCTTGTTCCCCTGGAAATTACTTTCTTCATTCTCTCTCTCTCTCTCTTTCTCTCTGTACTTTTCAGGGGAAAAGCCGAGAGGGGAAATAAATAAATTCAATCACTTTTTCCTTCCCATCAATTAATCAAGACCATTATACCAACCTTCAGGATTAACATCTCATTCATCAACATTAATTGACATTATTCTAAGACCCCAAATAAAAAAAAATAAAAAAAAATTAAAAAGAAGAAGAAGAAGAAGAAGAAGAAGAAGAAGAAGATTGAATTGACTTACCTTGAAGCTCGAGATCACCAGCCTTTTCTTCCCTTCTAAACACATAGGAGACCACACAATCAGCAACCATGGTCAACAAGTATCCAGCACAAGCCAACATGAACGCAAAAGGGTACGTTTTGGGAGTCAAGTCCTTGAAAGTTTCATTTGCATCACTCAAAAAGTGCATCATAGACGTACCCAAAAACACACCCCCAGCAAACTGTGTCCCCAAAACCAAGAACCCCTCGTTCCATTTAAAGAAGTAAGGTGAAACACCACCAACAAAAGTGCCCACAAATATGATAATCAAGCACCATATTTTCGCAAGTACCAATGGCTTTGCCCGAAGGTCAACGCTGCCGTTTTCACTGCTATCTTCGTGGCCACTGTGAGCCAAGGCAGAGAGGATGAGCAAGAGGAAAAAGAAGCAGCAGAAGGAGAGGGAACGATACATTGTTTTGTGCTGTATGTGGTTGTGTTGCAAACTTGCAGACAATGAGATATGTGGTGAGAATTTTTGGAGTTTGCGGTTTGTGATATATAAATTTGTGAATTGGGTTTTGTGAGTTTGTGATTATCAAGAAGTCAAAGGAGGGACCGAGGTCTTGTTGGCATTAATTAGATTGATTCATTGTATGTTTGTAGTACACAGAAGAGTAAGAGAGTACGTACTGCAAAGAAGACGAAATAGGAAACAGGCTACAACGTATTTTGTACTACATAAGAATATGAGAGAATTTTTAGTTTTGAGGTGGATGGTAGTTGATGTTGTAAGTTGTAACAGCTGTGTTTCGTGGGAGTTTGGCGAACTCAAACCCACACGCCTTAGCGGCAGGTGGTCTTACACGTCGTGATTAGGTGTTATCCCAAATTTAGAGTAATAGTAAATATACAAACTTTTTTGTAAGAAATTTTACAAATTATTGATGTGGCAAGTAATTATGAGTAAATAAAAAAATGACGTTAAATGTAGGCCTAGATGAAAATAAATAAAAAACTCAACAGTTTGTAAAAACGTTGTAAAATATTTTTTATCTATAGCATTACTTATAAGTATATAACATGAGTTCGAATTTGGTAAGAATGAGGTGTAAAATCTATATTTTACACAATCTAATAAGAAATTGTTACATCAGTATTTTACTTAAAATTTAATACATCTCACTACATCTAAAAACATCACAATAAACTCTCAATTTGGTTGGATTTATATATGAGTATTAGAATTGATTAAGTGTGGTTGTATTTATTCTTAAATATGTGATAAGATATGATGTGGTATATTGGGATTGAAGGGGTAAAATATGGATTTTACACCGCATCCTTACAAAATTTAATCTCATGTAATGACTAGCTTCATCACATGCGCAAAGCGCGTGTAAAAAAGCTTTTATTTTTTGTTTTTACATGTTTTACTCATGACAGTTTTATTTTAAGAAAAAGTTGTATTCGTACCTTTTTTTTTTTTTTTTTTTTAAGATGAGTTGTAGTAGTACTTGACTACTAATGTGACAGAAAAATGTGGAGGTGGGTAAATAGTACGTTTGTGTTAGTACTTGACAACTAACATGAGAGAGAGGTAACGAGTCTTAATGAAGAGGTAATTCACTTGTATGAGTCTTATTAATATATCATAAATTTAGGGAAGTCATTATCTTGTAACAATCCATTTGAGGAAAATTGGGAAAATGAAATAAAGAAATAAATATTTTGACAGTTTTTTTCATTTCCCATAAAAGTGATATATAAAAAGACCATAAATAAACTTATTGTATAAGACAATTTTGAAATAATGAGAAAGTCAAAATATTTTTTATTTATTTATTTTATTTCAATTTTTTCTTTCACTTTTATGTGCTTATTTTTGGGAAGGGGCTACCTAGTCTTGTTCATTAGGTCATGTTGGTCTTATTAATCTAAGGTTAGTGTGTATAATAAAAAATTGTACTTAGAGAGTCTTCAATGAAAATTTCTTAAATATTTTATGAACAACATTTCATAAGGATTTGTGAACTGACTAACAGTAAAAAAAAAGGGAAAAAATAAATACATGCTTGATGTTGTAGTGCCATGACCTACAATATTCCAAAAAAGTTTATTAAGGAGACGGTATAACGTCAAAGCCTTGACGCCTTTGTTATATCTTAATGTCTCTTTCATTAGCATCATCATCAAGCCCTAATTATCTGCCACTCAAAACGTTTAACATCATCCACTTTAACCAGAATTATAACAGAGCACCATCTAACCTTAACTTGATCTCATCATGAACATCTTGGTTATTGCTACTTATAAGATATCAAAGACATATTCTTGACATTCTTAGTCACCTAAAGACATGGACGTAGAAATGAATCTGAAAGCTCACTTGTCTAAATGGTACAGCTAATTAAGACCTCCAAATTTTAATTATAGATATATTAATTTTAGGCTAAAAACAATTAAAGCGGAATACACGTATTCGCTAATTAATTGGCCAAAGCATTCAACAATTGCATGAATGAACATAAGGATGCAATGCTATAATGTAAAAGGTGGTAGGGAAAAGAACATCAAACTCAAGATAACATGCGATGTGTTATCGAAGAGGAAAACTAAAGAACTCAGCGTAAAAACCTCTTGACGGCCCTCCAAGTTGAAATGATCCTCTAGTAAATAAGTTGGAGTATAAGGTTAATAAAAAAGACCCTTCAAGCTCAATTTATTCAAATACTTGAGGCTTTCAAGCTCCAGCTACCAATGAATTTCTCTAAGTCTTGCCTTCACTAGCTTTCTGAATCTTGCAATACCGTCCAATTACATTGCTTGCTGGCTTAATTTGACTAAGCTCCAATGCTTCCTAAAGGGTCCAAAACACTCTCAACACTCACATTGTGTGTGTGTTGTGTTTGGGTCAAATCTCCTCTCAAGTTATGATAATAAGAGAGGGGAGACTATAAAGATTTCTCTCTTGAGGATATGTAGCACTCTCTAATAGGTAGGTGTTATCAAAACTTCAATCTCCAGGGTTTCTATCTAAAAGTCTTCTTACAATTTTATGGGTAATGTGATTATATATAGCGTGAGTGAAGGAGAGGAAATATCACATTAAAAATCCAGCAGTTTAGAGTGCTTGACGATTCACTGGCAAGTGGCCTACTCGTGAGATAGTTGCTAGAGGCACTATCTTGAGCAAATCTTCACGCTCTTGAGACTAAAGCCATTACAATAAACCCCACAAAATACAAGAAAATAAAATCATGGAATTTACAACAAATTTGTCATGGAATACTGCCAGCATAAATTTTATGGAAAACATAACAATCTCCACGTTTAGCAATTTCGTGACAAAAAACCTTAAAACAAACTCTAAACTTAAACATGAGCTTGAGAAAATTAGCAAAACTTACTCACATTTGAATCTAAAACATGTGACAAATTTGGAACAAGCTACCTGTCTCTTGAAACACTTGCACAAGAGATGTCAGACCATCAAGCCTAAAGCAAGTAGGAAGAAAAACTAAAAATTTAACGAGTAAAAAGTAATCAAGTAAAGCAGACTTAATAGCGAAGCCAAATTTTTAGCTTTTTTAGCACTACAAAAGTCACTTTATTTATTTTATCTTCTCATATTCAACAGCAGTGGTTTTATTTTAGCTTTTAATACAATAAAATAATATAACCATTACAATAAAATAATATTTCATTCAACTACCAAAACACAACTACAACCACAACTACAACTATAACTATAACCACAACCACAACCACCGTCAAAGCCATGGAAATCACTGCACAGAGACACCAAGAGAAAAAAAGTAGCGTGACATAAAATGAAATGCATAGAAATTACTGTACAGAAACACGGAAAGAGAAAAAGTATTGTGAATGTAAAATGAAATGCATAAGAAAGAAAAAAAAAAGTAGTGTGAACATAAAATAATTTTTTATGTTTTTTTTTACCCTCTAACTAGAGTGCACAGCTAAAAATAACTGTACATTATAGACGTGGAGCTAAAAAATATTGTTTTAACTCTACTATTGTAAGATGCCTTTTGAGTTTTGACGGTGCTGACGAGCAACATGAATATACATTTTTTTCTATCTAGTCAGGTGGTCTTGTCACCAGTGACCATCCTGAGTTACACATGGAGTTGCCTTTACTCTCCACTAGGCTAGTCTTTTCTTTCTTTTCTTCACACGCCACCATTTTGTCCCTTTCTCTAAACTTGGCTCTTCTAAAAGAGATCTAAGCAGACTCCTCTCTCTCTCTCTCTCTCTCTCTCTCAAATCAGATTTGATCAAAACCAACCCCTAAAACATCAATCTAGCGAACAAGATCTATCACTTTCGGCTTCTAGCGAACAAGTTGACCCTCTTCATGATGAAAGATTGAAAGCTTCCTGCAAGTTTTCAGTGAATACTTTCAAACCAAAAGCCTAGGTCTGATCGGAATACCCATGCACGGTTTATCAAACCAGGCTATTTGACCACGATTCAAGTGGTTCCTTATAAAAATTAGATTTCCAATTTTTGTGTTTAAAAAAAAAAAATTCAAATTGGTGACTGGTTCCTGGTTAAACCAGGTTTGATTGTCCAGTTTGTTTCGATTATCAAAACCTTGAGGAATACGACAAATATAAGCTTAACCAAGATTTGGTATTGGATCCAAAATAGATGCAAAACATGACTGAAATTCTTTAGTATATAGCCAATACTGTCTTTCTTACTTTTCAATTTTAATTACATAAATGAATAATAACAATAGATTTTAAACAACAAACCGATCGCATGACTATCTAAAAAAGTTAAACCATATAAGTTTCAATCCACACTTAATTTTTGTTAACAAATTGAGTTCAACTTACTTTCCTAATAAACATATTTCTTAACAAAAACATGTACATAAGGACAAACATGCCTTTTAAACATATGATAACAATTAATATCTTTTATGCTTGTTACATGTGTGTGTGGTGTACAATGCACCATCACCTTTAAAATTTTGTCTAGTTGCATTGAACACTGCTTATACTAAAATTTTAGTAAAAATTTGGTACAAATTATATGGCTTTGATCAAAAGATGTTTAAAATTGAGAAAAAGAAAAATCTACGGAATTATGGTTAGTTGACATTCCCCCACCTGTCCTATTT
This sequence comes from Castanopsis chinensis, assembly GCA_032878915.1. Classification (NCBI taxonomy): domain Eukaryota; kingdom Viridiplantae; phylum Streptophyta; class Magnoliopsida; order Fagales; family Fagaceae; genus Castanopsis; species Castanopsis chinensis. Next base: position 8,646,172 of record JAVQMG010000089.1, read on the forward strand.
TGGTGTACAGTACAGTTCAAAATCAAATTTATGGGACAACCTATCTATGTTTTCTTTAGAATAGAAAATTTGATGTAAATAATTACTAATTTGTAGCTTCAACAAAAACCATGAAATTTAGCACTCTTATTAAGGGGTTGGTTATTAGCAATGTTGACATTCATTTTCAATTGCGTTGTTACGAGTTTGTAGTGATTTGGAAATCGTCTATCATGCTACCTTTTTTAGGTGAGTGTTGATGTTTCTATGCAAGGAGAATTAACATCGATCAATGAAGAAGAAGACTAACAAAATGGAAACACTTTGCAAATATTGAATAATAAATCTTTCAAAGAAAAAATTTGGCAAACTCTACTTTGATAAAATTCACCAATACCTTTAAACTTTTGTCTAGTTGCACTGTTAACAAATATCAAATATCAAATATAATATTATTTTTGTTACTTTTGTTTGTGTAATTGGAAAATAATTATTGTTTTTTTAGACAACAAACTAATGTTTAAACATGATTATTTTCATAAATGAAGATTAACTTATGTTATGGTGAATTTAAAATTTGCAATTACTCATAAGTGTAGAAGTATCAATTCACTTAAGTATTTGTTAATCTTTATTGACCTTAAGGCCTATTTTTTCAAACATAAACATGTGCCCAACCATAAACATGTCTCTTAAATGTATACAAAAATTAAAAATGTATGTTAATTCTATTTATGTAATTTTTTTGGTCATATAACACATGTAAAAATATGTGAATCCAGTATTTAGAAGACATTCGATAAAAATAAATGAATTACATAAAATATGGCCTTATTACATTTGTGTGCACATGCTTGTGTTGTGTATGTATGTAAAAATTTAAGCTGGAACCCACTTGATACGTACAGTTTGATGCCTAAGAAGATAAATTTAAGTAAGGTCATTTTTATATTTAAATTCAACTATGTTTCAAACTTTTTAAATTTAAAATCCATTATTCTTTCTTTTTTAGATGCAAATATTTTTAAAATTTTTTTTTGTATTTACGTTGAATTGACATCTCTTTGTCAATTAATAATATGACTAATCTTTGATTTCATCAATTTTAATTGTTTAAAAAGTTCTACAAGTATTGTCAATAAAATTTTATAAGAATATAGCCTTTTCATATAATGGAGAATTATTATGTAATGAAGGTTGTTATGTAAAATTTTTATTAAATTTTCTATATTGCAAGTAACAAATTTATTAAAAGATTCTATTTCAGATTCCATTAATTTTTCTACTCTTCTTTCTCTCTATAAAAAAGTTTTATAGATTGATACTTTCTAGTACACACAATCTAAATATAAAGAGAATAAGCCAAATTACATATAAAGGATCAAATATCATGGTTAAGGTATGAAATGAAATGGAATAAAAATAAATGAAAATGTATTACTTGTTTTGTCAAAATGATTTTTAGTTTATCTTGGTAAGATTTGTTGAGTTGGTGGCTTTTACGTTGGTCAATACCCAACAGTGACGGTATCATGCAAGGAGTTTTACTCCTTTGTTGGTTGCCGTGAAATACATGGAATTGTAAACTAGTTGTTGGGGTAAACACGATAATAATGTAAATAACACAAAAAGAAACTAAATAACACTTATGAATATTATTTATTTGAATAAAAATTACACAATACTATTTGGATTGAGGTGCGGTACTCACTTTCTATAAAGAGATTCAAGCTTATGGTTGGCTAATTTTTGTAACTGATGTGGACTTCTTTTGGCTTGTCTCCCCAAGATACAATAGCCTAACAAATGACGTATGGCTAAAACAACTTTTGTACAAAGTGTTCAAGCCAAAAACTCTACCAGAAAAAACATAATTTTTTGCCAAGAATCCCTCTATTTTTTAGAGTGTAGAATGCTTGTAATTACTATATTTTTTGTTGTTGTAATGCTGTAACTTGTATTAGGTTTGAGTGAGTTTATTTATATGCTCAATGAGCCTCACGAAATTAATTACCCAATTAAATGGATTAGATAAGGAGTTTATGAAAAAATAAATAGGGCCAACAACTAGTCCATTGAGTGGGTGAATGGCTCTTCATTTTCTATTATAAAAAGGTCATTTACTTACTAATGAATATGCTATTTATTTTTATTCTGAATGTATCTAGCCCAATATCTGCTCTTGTATATATTAGCCCATTAATCACCATACTTAAAAACAATAAAGGAGTCTCTCTTATTTTCAATATGGGATTAAACGTTTCATTAACTCCTTATCTTCTATATTAATTCCCATATTATTTTATTTATGTTATCATATTTATTCATTTTAATTAAATAATATTAAAATGCTACAACACTAGCTGACCCTTGCTAATATATATATATATATATATATTGTACCACTACACATTCTTGGTGCGATAGTCACTACACAAATATAAGTAGTTGTGAGGTGTGAGGGACAAGGGTCATAATTCAAGTCTTTAGAATGGAGCTTTACATATATATATATACTTAAATTAAGATAGAGTAGAATTTCTATTTTGCATCTATATATATATATATATATATATATTTGATGCAGTAATTAAAGTTTGTGAGAAAAGAGAGGTGCCAAAGCAATAGTCAAATACAACAGGGTGCTCTCTCTCTCTCTCTCTCTCTCTCTAATTTTTTTTGAGTGAGAGCTAATGGTGTATTTGGGGTTTAGATCTTGTGAGAGTGCCCTATGTGCTATCATTGCAATCTATTTATTTTATAGTGAAACTTTCTCGATCGCCATTGTATCTATTTTCCTTCTCTCTTCTTTAATTGTGCATAAATAAATTATTTTCACAACAAATAATGCATGGAGGAAGAAAAATGAAATCTAATTTATCTTTGGTGTGTGCGGTGATATGGGAGAATTTGGGGCCTTTTGTAGGATAAGGCAGAGCTCACAACCCAACCATGCTTGCTACTCCCTTTTGTTTTGTACATGATTATAGAATTCTATTTGTGAAGTAAACTCTTTTGCCTTTATTTATATCACAATTCTCTTTTTCATTTTTTTTTTTTTGAAAAACAGAGGTCTTCAAACCTCTTCAAATATCTTATTATTCACTCGAGTGTATGCAGTCTCTTCATCCCACACACGCCAAGTCTTTTTGTTTTGTACATGATTATAAAATTCTATTCGTGATGTAAACTCTTTTGTCTTTATTTATGTCACAATTCTCTCTTTCATTTTTTTTAAAAAAAAAAAAAAAATTAGGGTATCCAAACCTTTTCAAATATTGAACTATTTTTTCAGGTATATGCAGTCTCCCTATTTCATATGCACTAGATTATTACAGGGAAGTATCCCGTTAGAGTGGTCTTAAGATGTTGGTAAGAGGTTTTGAATCTAGAATTTCATGAATATTATGAGGTTTTAAGAACGACGAAACTAACCCCCTGAAGTTCTCTTTCATTTTTTAAGTATTTAATTTTTTGAAGAAGGCACACAGTGTTATTCATGAGGATAAGGTCATGTTGGTCACTCGGGATTATTCTTCTTTCAAGTCTAGCATTTCATTTCAATGGAAAGATTTTATTACTTCCCCATTGTTTTTTATTAGTTGTATTTAGAAAATTTAATATATTAGGAGAGCAATATTTAATGTATTATCTTTTCAATAAAAGTATAGCTTTCTAAAATTATTTTGTTTAATTTAAACTCACAACCAAAAAAGTGCAATAGTTTTTTCAATAAAATGATTTTTTTTTTAGAAAAGCTATTAATGCTGTAGCCATTTGATTTTCTAAAAAAGAACCAAATTTTGGGACATCGAAAAATAAATGAAAGATTCACAAAAGAATATGAGAGAGAGAGAGAGAGAGAGAGAGAGAGAGAGAGAGAGAGAGTTATATTTAGTGTAACTTTAAGTAATGTTATACCATCCAATATTTTTTTAATTATATGCGAATTTTGATGAATCTTGCTGGATTACATTATCTTCGTATATTCTCTATACTTACAAAATTCAAAGATGAACAAAATCAATAGTCATGTCATCAATCATTTATTTAAATGTAAGTTTTTGTAGTTTAAAATAATACATAAAAGATGAGTTTATGGATCAAGTGATAAATTATATTTGATTGGCATGAAAATGACATGCATGTTAAGAATATGTGATTCAACAGTTAGATTTTTAAATATGAATTCAATATATATATATATATATATATATATATAAATTCAATATATATATATATATATATATATAAAACATAAGTATTAATAGTCGGCTCTAACTTGCTTAATTGGTAGAATATGTTTTGGTTAAAGAAGAGATTTAGAGTCCCGTAAATGAGTGTCTTTAGGGCATTTGTTAATAAACTATTTAAGGAAAATTTTAATACAAATTTTATGAGAAATAGACGGTATTTTGTAAATAAGTAATTATCTTGAATATATTAACTATTTCTTTATTTTCCGATCGCTTAGAAGGGACAAAAGAAAATCTGGAAATCTGGGAAGAGGGATAGGGATCAACAAGTTATTGAAAATTGTTTTTCTTAAAGAATTGAGTTAGAGAAACAAGTAAAAAAAATCTTTAAGTTTTGAAAAAAAAATTGTTTTGGACAAAGTTTAGTTACAAAATTGGTTGTAACTTAAGGCTATAAAATTACTCAATAAAATAAATATTACTATATATTTTGAAAATCTAACCGTTGAATTGTATATTCTTTATGCTCTTAATACATATGTCAAATTTTGTGTTAATCAGATGTTATTTACTATATGATCTATAATCTTATATTTTATGCATAATTTTATATTACAAAAATTTGTAATTTAAACAATTTATTGATGACATATCTATTAATCTTTAATTTTCTAAAACTTTTGTAAGCATGAAGGATAAGAAGAAGACATCATCTAATGGTGGATTTGTCAAAATTCACCTTTAATAAAAGGGAAATGCTAACGAATGCCCTTAGGGCATTTGTTAACAATCCATTTAAAGAAAGTTTTTATAGAAAAATGAAATAAAACAATTAATGTTTTGACAACTTTTTTCATTTCCCATAAAAGTGGTGTTAGAACTTTCCTTAAATGGATTGTTAACCAATGCCCTTAGGGCATTCGTTAGCATGACTCTTAATAAAAAGATATTGAGTAAGATTATAACCTTAGGCAACAATAAATTTTATAACTAAATTTTTTCTAATTATATATATTTTTTCTTTTCATTAAAAATTTTTAAATATATTTTCGAAGCCAGTACCTTCCTTCATTCACTAACTTTGCCCTTCTATTAAAGGGATTTACAGCATGAATGGAGTGGAGTGCGCAGGGCACGCTCTTCCACTCCGCGTGATTTGAGATATTTGCATTTTCGTTGATTATAGGCAGCAGCTAAAAGTATGTGTTTACATCCGTGACTGATTCGTTTCTAGTTCAAGGCTGACGGCTAAAGATGCAATTTAGTGCCCCAATTACAATTTAATGTCTCAATCTCAACGTCATGACACGTCTGCATCGCTACATAATTATTAATTTCATTGCACCCACTTGGGAGGTGAAACAAATTCATTAAAACAATGGTTCATTGCACATGCAAAATTCCGGGTAAAGTTTTTAATTATTGAATAAAATATTTAAAATTTAATTTTTAATTATATTAAAAAAATAATTAATATTTTAGTTTGATAATAAATAACTATTATTAACAGCAGCTGCCATAAGTTGAAACTCTCAAAATAATAATAATAATAATAATAACAATAACAATAACAACAACAACAGTAATAGCAACCTCATATCTTGGCGAAGTATATATAACTTTTTAAATCATAATTAGACCAATCGAATTCAATCCAAAATGTTAGCAAGGTATAATTAACCCTTCTTTTTATTAAATTTTTTTGCACACTGTAACTGTAAACTGTAAAGTATTACTTTGTGTGAAGTATTACTATAAAGTGTTACTATATTTTTTTGTGAAAGATTCCAATTAGTTTTGTAATGATTCATAATAAACACTATAGCTTTGGCATTCATAAGGTTTTGGCAATTAGATTTTGTGCTCCAATTACAATTAGACCAAAGACAAAGCTAGTCTTCTATCAGAAAAAGACAAAGCTAGTCAATGTCTCAAAATTTTTTTTTTAATTATAAAAGCTGTAATTTATGACGTCTGCTATTAATGATAATTATTTATGAGAAATTAGACTAAGACATCAATCGGTTTTTGGTGTAAGCAATAATTGAACCCCAAATATCTTATTCAATGATTAGAGACTTTATCAATTGAATTAACTGAAATTCACTATGTCTCAATCTCAACGTCATGACTTGTCTACAACGCTATATAATTATTAATGAGTTAATTTCATTCCACCCCACTTATTAGGAATACGTTGGAACAAATTCATTAAAAAATTGTTCATGTGAATCACGTTTTCTAAAAATTAAACTCAGGAAAAAAAAAAAAAACCTCATATGTTGGCAAAGTATAACTTTTCAAATCATAATTAAATGAATTGAATTCAATCCATAAGTTAGCCAGGCATAACTAACCCCTTTTTTATTTAATTTTTTTTTTTGCACATGTGAAAGATTCCGATATATATATATTTGCACATGTGAGTGTAAAGTATTACTATTTTTCTATGAAAGATTCCTATTAATTTTGTAAAGATTCATAATTAAAACTATAGTTTTGGCACTATATAAAGATTATTTTGGTAATAGGAATAATAATTACATTATAGGGCTGAAAATTCTAGTACAGATACAACAAATATTAGCTGAACCAAGATTTGGCATTGGATCCAAAATAGATGCAAAACATGACAAAATTTTTTTGTATTTAGCCAATACTGTCTTTCATACTTTTTATGACATAGATAATAATAATAATAATAATAATAATAATGATAATAATAATAATTGTAGGGTTGCAATTTGTACCTAAGCCCAACAAGAGAAAGGGCATCGGCCTAAAGAGTCCAATACAATAAATTTATAAAAAGTGGGTTAGAAATCTTTTTTCTAATGAGCTTAAATAACAACAACAGTGGCCCAAGATTACAAAATGATAATAATGAATTAGTTTATATGATGAAAGTTGTTCTCAGACTCAAGTCGAGGAACAGATTCTTATATTTCTTATTTCTTAAAGATTGATTATAGATATTTAGTCTACAGTATTTTTTCTCCTTCTTTCTCAATCCCCCTTTCTCCGGGACCTTCTTCCCTCTTATACTTCCACCTCTCTCCAATTTTTGCTCTCCACGTGTAGATCTAGACTGCTTATGTTAATACTTGTCCCATTAGCCCATTTCAAAAGATTTTAGGCAATAGTTGTAAGACTACAAATCATTATTCAAATATCACTTCCTCATTAATGCGGTCAGAGATTTAGGTACAGAGCATTTAATGTGGTGGTAGTAACTTTCTCTTAGATATTTCACAATTGTCCCTACTTTCTGTGCCCTCGTGAAACATATCTTCATCCACAAGACTTCCTAACAGATTATTCTGGACAACATGACGTACCATCTGATTTTTACTTCACTTAGCCATGGAGATACCCCTCTTGGGATTACTTCCCTTAACTTCTTCTGTCACAATTTGCTCATGGGTCTCTAAGTCTGACATCTTTATCACTATCAATTCGTCCTCGGACAAATAAGCAATCTCGGACAAAGCCCATGGCCCAAAAATGCACCTTCGGCCTTTTATCCCTATAATAATAACAACAACAACAACAACAACAACAACCACAACAGCAATAGATTTTGAACAAAGAACCAATCAGGGACGGAGTCCGAACTTGGAGTTAGGGGGCTGCTTTGCTACTCGTTGTGTGCAGCGGTTCCAGTCTTGGCCTTTACTATTTTACCACAACGGATTTTTGTTTAAAACTTTTAAAAGGGCAAAATTGTTTATTTTGGGTAAAATAGGTTGATTGGGCTTAAGTTTTTTTAGCTTTATTATTGGTAATTTTTGTTGTTGGGATAATTTTTTGGGGTTTGTATATTTTCTTTTTAGATTTAATCTATTAATTTTTTATGGCCTTTAAAATGTGAAAAATGCTAATATTACAAAATTTTTACAAATTGTTAATATGGTAAGTGGTTATTGGTAAGTAAAAAGTGATGCAAGTATATGAATCAATAAAAATTTGGAACTTCAATAGTTTGTAAAAATATTGTAAAAAAATTTGTGGTTATAACATAACTCTTTAAAAAATTGATGGCATTGTTAGGGGAGGCGCAAACTGTAATTTTATTGAATAAAATTGCTAAAATTAGTAGTTATTAATATACTAATATTTCTTCAAAAATATTTAGGAGAGGCTATTGCCCCCTAGTTAATATATAGCTCCGTCCATGGAACCAATTGCTTGAATATTAAACAACAAACCAATAACTCGACTATTTTACAAATGAAGTTCAACTTACATTCCAATGAATTTAAAAGTTTCTCAAAAAGTTACACCACAAAAGTATCAATTCACAGTTAATTTTTGTTAATAAATTAACTTCAACTTATTTTCCTAATAAAACATATTTCTTAACATAAACATTTACTTAAGGACAAACATGCATCTTAATCAGATGATAAAAATTAAAAATTTTCATGCTAATTGAACACTCCTTCAACTAAAACATTATATTATATTTGTTATAAATTATATGGCTTTATGAATTAAGAACTTTTAAAAATGAGAAAAGCAAAATTTAACGAGTTATGGTTAGTTGTTTTTCCCCCTACCTGTCCTATTTTTGTGCAAAGTTGGGTTTGAAATCAAATATATGAGGTAACCTATCTGCATTTTCTTTTAAAGTAAAAACTTTAATGTACATAAATGCTAATTTGTATCTTCAACAAAAAAAGAAAGAAAAAAAAAAAAAAATTAAGCAATCTCTTATAAAGGGTAATTATCAGCCACGTTAATGTGCATTACCACTTACATTATTAAGACTTTGCGGTGATTAGGTCTATCAAATAAACAGTGACCTTCATTAAAAAGACATAGCTCATGTGATAATATCGTAGACGGCGTCTAAATATAACTCTTACAACCCTGAAAGATGGATTAAAATTTAAACAACAAAGAATTTTTTTTTTTTTTTTTTTTTTAAATCTGCTTTGATAAATTCACCACCACCTCCAAACTTTTGTCTAGTTGCACTATTAACAGATATCAAATGTAATATTATTTTAATTTGTTACTTTTGTTTGTGCAATAGGAAAATAATTATAGTTTTTTTAGACAAAAAACTAATATTTAAACGTAAATTCTTTCATAAATAAAATTTTACTTATGTTCCGAGGAAGTAAAATTTTGTAATTACTTCACACTATAAAGTGTATAAGTATCAATTCACCTAAATAAATAAAGCATATTTTTTTCAAACATAAACATGTACTCAACCATAAACATGTCTATTAAACCTATACAAAAATTATAATAATTTTTTTATTATTTTCATTCTATTTATGTAATTTTTTTGGGCCATATTATGCATGTAAAAATATGAGAATCCAATCTTTTGAAGACATTCGATAAAAATAAATAAATTGCATAAAATTATGTCACCATTACATGCGTGTGCACATGAGTATGTATGTAAAAATTTAAGCTAGGACCGACTTAATACAGTTTCAAGCTTAAGAAGATAAATTTAAGTAGGGTCATTTTTATATTAAATTCAACTTTGTTTAAAACTTTTTAAATTTAAAACCCATTATTTGTTTCTTCTTTTTGATATGCAAAATCGTTAATTAAGTTTTTGTATTTATACTTGTATTGAAATCTTCTTGTCAATTGATCATATGACTGATCCATGATTTTATTAATTTTAATTTTGAAGAACTTCTTTTTGTATAAACAATTGTAACAAGTATTGTTAGTAAAATTTTATAAGAATAGTCTTTTCATATAATGAAGAATTATTATGTAATGAAGGTTGTTATATAACATTTTTGTTAAATTTTTTGTATTGCAAGTAACAAATTTATCAAAAGATCATATTTGAGATTCAATTAATTTGTCTCCTTTTCTTTCTCTTTTTCCTTTTTTTTTTTTTTAATTTTTAAAGTTTTAATACATAGATTGATACTTTCTAGTACACACAATCCACACTATAAAGAGAAGAAACTAAATTTCTTTTAGAGGATCAAATATCATGATTACGGTATAAAATATTGAAATGTAATAAAATTAAATGAAAATTTTATTATTTGCTTTTTCAAGATGATTTTTCGTATACCTTGGTAAGATTTTTTGAATTGGTGGCGTTTACTTTGGTTAATAGTGACCGTGTCATGCAAGGGAAAAGTATTTTATATCAAACATATTACATCATACGTATCAAAACTCAATAAATAAAAGACATGTTTAAAAAAATAATTATCTACTAATATATGTCTTTTAATTGCTAGTGAATTACTTTTTTTTTTTTTTTGCTGACGTAGCTCACACTTATTGCTTGCTGTGAAAATACATGGACTTGTAAACTAAGTTCCGTTTGGTTTAGAAATTGAGCTAGCCAGCCCTTGCTAATATGTATATTGTCTGATGCGATAATTAAAGAGTGCGGGAAAGGAGAGGCGCCACAACAACAGTTAAATACAATAGGATGCTTTATTCTTTGTGAGTGAGAGTCAATGGTGTATTTGGGGGTAGGGTCTTGAGTTGTTAGAGTGCCATGTGTGCTACTTTTGCAATTTACTTATTTTATAGTGAAATTTTCTCTGTGGTTGCTGTGTCTATTTTTCTTTTTCTCATCTTTAATCTTGCATAAATAGATCATTTTCTCAATAGATGATGCATTGCGGAGGAAAAACGAAACCTAATTTATTCGTTAGCGTGTGTGGTCATGTGATTTTGGTACCTTTTATAGGGTAAGGGAGAGTTCACAACCCAACTATGCTGCTTCTTTTTGTTTTGTATATGATTATAAAATTCTATTTGTGATGTAAAAATAATTTATTTTCTAGAAAATATTAATATCTATATTAGAATAGGTAAACAAAAAGCTCAAAATTAAAGCTTAAGTTGTATATATAGTTAAGTTTTTTTCTTTTCCTTTTTTTTCATCTTCTTCAAGGTCACTCTCTTATAGTTCTTTCTTCTCTGCAATAAATATATAAAAAATATTTTAGTAATAGGAGTTGTGGGGTACTAAAATTCTGAATAAGGCAGTCACGCAACGTGTCATGCATGGTCGAGAAGGGCAGATATTGTGCCAAGGAGTCCACATTCTCGGACTCTATGATCGCGCCATCAACACGTCATCAAAGAAGGCCTTATTGTGCGGAAAGAGCTTTGGGAACATTCAATGCATTCTACCAAACCCCTTGACCACATTTATGTGGAGAAGACCTTTGAACAATGCTGTCTTGGTTACTGCATCTCACAGGGGTACAGGGAAGGTGGTTGATGGGACTGACACTTGAGTGGTGGCCTGCGTAATCAACAAATGGAAGGATAAGATCATCCAAAAGGGCCTATATAAGGTAGAAGGTCCCCCAGAGAGAAAGAACCGGAAAAACAGTAGAGAAAAACATTGTAGCATGAAGAAAGGAAATTGTAAACAAGTCTGATAGTGATATATTCAAGAACAGAACCTCCTCGGATAAAGAGAATTATCCTTCTCAATACGGTGATTGCCTTCTATTTTTCCTTGTTTCTTTATTATTTTTGGCCCATGGTAAGCACTATCTCATCCATGAAAGCCCAGTTTCATTTCGGAACCCACTCTTTAACAAATTTATTGTGTTGGGCTATATGGGCCTGGGTCCTTCATTTGTTTGGGTTCAAGTGCCAAATCCAATCCTTATAGGAGTAATAATGACATTATAGGGCTGAAAATTACAGTACAAATACAACAAATATAATCTGAACCAAGATTTTGCATTGGATCCAAAATATATGCAAAGCATGACTAAAATTCTTAGGCTTCATTTGGGAGTTCATAAGGGAATATAATGGAATGATCGTAAGGGAACGGAAATGAATGGAATGGAGTGAAATATATTTAAGCAAGGGAAAAGAAAGGAAAATAAATGAATGGAATGGAATTAAGTAACATTTTTTTTGGATGTTTAAAATAAAAGAATGAAAATGAATGGTATGTAGTTAACCTTATTTGGAAGTAACATAGAGAGAAATGAATAAAATCATTTTATAGCAATATTACTATTAGACCTCTATTTTAAAATAAAGGGTTACATATATAGGGGTATTTTGAGAGTTTTAGTAAAAAATTCATTAAATTTAATTTCATTCTCTCCAATTTCTCCCAATTGTGGAGGAAATGAAAACTTAAGGTTTTAAGGAAATAGAGAGGAATGAGTATCTCCTCATTCCCATTCCTTTTTTTTTTTTGCTTAAACTCCCAAATAAGGGATTTGACTTTACATTCCCTCCATTAAAACTTTCAAACAAGGGAAGGGAAGGGAGGAATATTTTAAAATTATTTTTTTCATTCATTTTCATTACATTCTATTATCTCCTCCCAAACAAGGGCTCAGTAATAATAATATATATATAATAATAATATTAATAATAATAATAATAATAATAATAATAATAATAATAATAATAATAATAATAATAATAATAATAATAATAATAATAATAATAATAATAATAATAATAATAGTAAAGTAGAGAGGAAATCCATTTAAGTTTCAAATTGGAATTTAATTTGAGTCTAATTTTGCACCATATGCCCCATCTAATCAAAATTTTAGAATTTTGTGCTAAGTGAGTTAATTTAATGTAAAAAATGAATTTTCAATTAGAGTTTAATTTTGCGTCACGTGCTCCATCTAATCTAAAATTTTAAATTTTTGTACCAAATTAGTTAATTTAGTGTAGCAAATGAGGAGTCCAATATAATAAACCATAAAAAACATAATCATATAACTAAAATAAATTCAAATTTATAAGTCATCTATATATATATATATATATATATATTAATAGGTAAAGTTTAGAGAAAATTGAATTAGAATTTGAAATTATAATCCAATTTTGTGTCATGTGTCTAAATTTATATGGGAACTACATTATAATTATTCTCTTAACCTTGTGCCATGTATCTATTTAAGTTTTTTAATCTTTGTGTCAAGTGAGTTAGTGAGTGCAAAATACTAAAATCTAATATTAATAAACTATAAATTTTTTAAAAAAACAATCACATTGACGTAATAAAAATCACCACATGTTTCTCAATAAATAAATAAAATAAAAATCATCACATAAAAAAAATCACTACACGTTCTATCTTATTAAAAATTAAAAAAGGAATGATCATAAGTAATATTGAATTTAGATAAGAATTTTAATATATAACTAATTACGTTTACTTTAAAAAAAATAATTTGACTAATTATCTATATTTTATGAAAAAAATTGGGTTTAATTTTAAATGAATCTATATGTATGCATGAATGCATGTGTTACATGCTTTAAAAAAAATTAATTTGACTAATTATTTATATTTTTATAATAAAAATTTTGTTTAATTTTAAATGCATCCATGTGGTGACATCAAACCAATCACTTGACAATTTTACAAATGAAATTCAACTTACATTCCAATGAATTTAAAAGTTTCTCACAAAGTTAATCCATAAAGAGAGATGCTACGTCCATAACATTTTTACAACAAATCATAGGTGGTTAGTTGTTATTGGTTCAAATTTGAACCTAACACTAAGATTAATTTTTTGCCCCAACAATAACAACTAGTAACAACCTGCCACTTAAGATTTGTTGTAAAAATGTTGTGGACATATTATTTCTCATCCATAAAAGTATCAATTCACACAAAACTTTTGTTAATAAATTAACTTCAACTTATTTTCCTAATAAAACATATTTCTTAACATAAATATGTACTAAGGACAAACATGCATCTTAAACAAATGATAACAATTAATATTTTTTACGCTCATTACATGTGTGTATGTGTGTATATAGTGTAAAATGCACCACCACCTTTTAAATTTTTTTCTAGTTGCATTGAACACTCCTTAAACTAAAACTTTTGTATATTTGTTATAAGATAAGTAACACATTCACAACATTTAATGAATTTTAAGGAAATCTATCTACATTTCCTTTTAGAGTAAAAAATTTAATGTAAATGCTAATTTGTGTCTTCAACAAAAACCATGGAAATTAAGCAATCTTTTACAAAGGGTAGTTATCAGTCACGTTAACGGGCACTACCAACTGTATCATTGAGAATTTACACAGCTCATTACTATTTGAATTTGATAACATAAACTTTGGATACTTTGTAGATGGATTTTGGTTGTCCCTCACAACCCTGATAAATGGAGTAAAATCTAAAGCACTTCTCTAACATTGAATAAAAATCTTTCAAAGAAAATCTTTTCAAACTTCACTTTGATAAATTCACGGCGAAAATGGGCAAATGCCCATTTTGCGTAAAAAAAAAGGGCAAATACTCCATTTCCTAAACTAATTAGGGAAATGTCTTTTTTTTGAAACTCGATTTTCTTAAAATCGAGTTTAAAAAAAAAAAATTCCTGAAGCCCTGTAGCGACGTTTTAAAAAGCCTATAATGATGTTTTAAGGACTTATAACGGCGTTTTGTCACTTGAGCTTCATGAAATCGAGTTATAGGTAAAAATTTATCTTTTTTTTACCTATAACTTGATTTCATGAGGTTCGAATTCTAAAATGCCGCTATAGGCTCCTTAAAACGTTGCTATAGGGTTTACCTCAATTTTGAGAAAATTGAGTTTCAAAAGAGGAGCATTTTCCTAATTAGTTTGGAAAATGGGGTATAATGTTTTTTTTTTTTTTTTTGCACGAAAAAAGCATTTGCCCATTTTGGCCATAAAAAGAAAAAGAAAAAGAAAAAGAAAAAAAAAGAGTAGAAAATGAGAGCTGGAGAAAGAAAGCGTGAGGGAGAGTTAGGAGAAAGGGGAAAGTTAAGAAAAAAAAAAGGGAGAAGATGGAAGTATACTTGTGTGGTGGACAAAATGCAAGAGAAAAAAATAAAAAATAAAAATAAAAAGGGAAACATATGAATAGAAGAAAGGCAAAGAAGAAGAAATTTAAAAATACTACCACAATATTTTCATAATAAATTTTAAGTAATTAACTAATAGTAGTGAGTAAAAATATAATTTTAGTGGTGGGTTTAAATTAGAACTAATAAAAACTTTCCATATAAGATTTTGTTATAATTCTTGTGAAAGTATTGCAAAAAATATTGTGGATGTAACACTTTTTGTTAAAAAATATAATTGTTGAGAATGAATAGAAGAAGAAAAAATAAAGATTATTGTGGCGGCGGTGGCAGTAGCGATTGCGGTGGCGGTAAAAGAGTCGGCGGCAGTGGCAGCGGTAGCGGTTGCGGATGGTTATGATTGTTGTTTATTGTAGTGGATATATTATTTTATTATAGTGAATATATTATTTTATTGTAGTAGATATATTATTTTATTGTGATGTTTATATTATTTTATTGTATTGAAAGCTAAAATAGATCCATTGCTGCAGCATGTTTTGTAAAGTGAGTATGTAAAATAGATAAAGTAACTTTTTGTGGAGCTAAAAAGTTAAATTTTTAGCTTCACTGCTATGGATGCTCTAAATTCACCAACACCTTTAAACTTTTGTCTAGTTGCACTAAAAAAAAAAAAAAAAAATCAAATGTAATATTATTTTCGTTACTTTTGTTTGTGTAATAGGATAATAATTACAGTTTTTTAAGACAACAAACTAATATTTAAACATGAATATTTTCATAAATGAAATTTTACCTATATTCCCAGGAATGGAAATTTTGCAATTACATCATACTATAAAGTGTAGAACTGTCAATTCACTTAAGTATTTTTTAATCTTTACTGAATTAAAGCATATTTTTTTCCAAACATAAACATGTACTCAACCATAAACATGTCTATTAACCTATACAGAAATTAATTTTTTTTTTCGTTCTATTTATATAATTGTTTTTGGCCATCTTATGCATGTAAAAGTATGTGAATCCATTCTTTAGAAGACATTTGATAAAAATAAATAATTACATAAAATTATGGCACTATTACACGTGTGTGCACATAAGTGTGTGGTGTATGTATGTAAAAATTTAAGCTGGGACCAACTCAATACAGTTTGAGGCTTAAGAAGATAAGTTTAAGTAGGGTCATTTTTACATTAAATTCAACTTAATTTGTTTGGAACTTTTTACATTTAAAATCCATTATTTTTTTCTTTTTGAGGTGAAAAATTGTTAATTAAGTTTTTGTATTTATGTTTTATTGAAATCTCCTTATCAATTGATAGTATGACTAAATATAATGATTTTATTAATTTTAATTTTGAAAAACTTTTTTTTATATAACCAACTGTAACAAGTATTGTCTTTAAACGTTTATAAGAATGGTCTTTTCATATAATGAAAAATTATTATGTAATAAAGGTTGTTATATAAAATTTTTGTTAAATTTTCTATATTGCAAGTAACGCCTCTCTCTAAATTCCCTAAATTTAGATTTTCATATAATGATTTTGGATAATTTTCATAGAATGATTTTGGATTTTGGTTATCCCCCACATTAATTTCCCTAAATTCAACGTTTCTCTCTCTAAAGACTATACCCAAACAGCTTCTCTCTCTAAGCTCACATGTACAAGGGAAAGTGTGTAGTTATGGAGAAGAAGGTCAGTTTAGAGAGAGAAGCTGTTTAGGTTTAGTCTTTAAAGAGAGAAGCGATGAATTTAGGGAAATTAATGCAGGGACAATTAACTCATTAATTTTTAGACAAAATACTAATAATATGACATTTGTATGTTTCTCATCCATAGATCTATCGTTATAAAAAAGTGTAACTCCTGTAAAATTACACCTAGTGTAACTTAAGCCTATCTTATTTATATATATATGAGATGAGTTCAAGTTACACCTGGTGTAACTCCTTAAGTGTTACACCTTTTTTGTACTGTAGATTTCTAATAGATCCAACGGTTGAAAAAGTAGCATTAAATGATTTAGGATTTCCACCTTATTTACTTAATTAATAACAGATTTTCTCTATCTTCATTTATTACTTTTCATAGACCTCCTTAGGTGTTGTTTAACTGTGTTCCTTTCTTCCTTTAAAAAAAAAAAAACATTGTATGTCCAAGTCACACCAACCTCTTTCTTCTTTTTCCCGCTCAGGATGGAATTAGGCCAAATCTATTTCAGTTAGCAAAATATTGTAAACATTATACACAATACGTAGAAGGCGTTGTAATGAAAATATCCCTTGCCTGTAACTCTTGTATCAAGGAGTATATATATATGGTTTAAATATTTCTTAACCACAAAAAAGAATTCAACACGGTGACGGTAAAACAGGCCAAATTTATCTTGTTAGATATTAACCATCTGAATCAAGCAAGCTGGCCCATTCATTACCAGTCTGACTACAACATGCTTTTCACTCTATATGAACATCGATCAGCCAATTTTTTCAATTAACCAAATGAATACTTCTTTGTAGGTTTTGGTCATCATTTATTTTGAACATTATAATAAAACATATATATATATATATATATATATGTGTTCACTTCTTTATTTTATTTTGTGATCTAATATCAGCCCTATCGATCTTCAATAGATTTGAGTTTTGTCATGTATGTTGAAACTGGAAACCGCAAGGCTCTTGCTCATTTTGTGAATTGTTTAGGGGTAGTTTTGCAGACTAAGTGTACTTATAAAATCAGAAATTATAGTATATCTTTAGATCTTACTCACCAGCACCCGAGGATAAATTTTGAGAGAAGAAAAATTTGAACTTTTTTAGTCTTTGTTTTTTGCCTATATTCATATATATCCAACAATTTTAGGAAGAAAGAGACACAGTTAAACACCCAATGAGGTTTATGGAAAGTAATAAATGAAGATAGAGAAAAATTGTTATTAATTAGAAAAATAAGGTGAAAAATAATATTCATTTAATGCTATTTTTTCAACCGTTAGATTTATTAAAAATCTATGGAACAAAAAAGGTGTAACTCTTAAGGAGTTACACCAGGTGTAACTTGAACCCATCTCTATATATATATATATATATATATATATATATATATATATATATTTGCTACTTGAGATTATTTTTCATCCAAAGTCTAACCTTTCATTTCAAAGGAAGGATTTTATTACTTCCCCATAATTTTTTATTAGTTTTATTTAGAAAATTTAATATATTAAGAAAACAACATTTAATGCATTATCTTTTAAATAAAAGTATAGTTTTCTAAAACTATTTTCTTTAATTTAAACTCTCAACCAAAAAAGTGCAATAATTTATTAAATAAAATTTTAGAAATGCTATTAATAATTTAATACTGTATGCATTAGAATTTCCAAAAAGAACCAAATTTTGCGACATCCAAAAATAAATAATTATTCACAAAAAAAATATGAATAATGAAAACTTTATATAAACAGATGCCCTTAATACAATTTTTATGAAAAAAACAAATCAGTTTTTTTTGTGCTTTTTGTCACCGTTAACTTTTTCCTTCCTTCTTTTGGGGGTATAAAAAAAAGCAGCATTAATGGAGTGTGCACGGCACGCTCTTCCACTCCGTGTGATTTCAGATATTTGCATTCTCGTTGAAAAGTCTGGGTTAACATCCGTGACTATTCCTAGTTCAAGGCTGACAGCTAAAGATGCAATTATTTAGTGCTCCAATTACAATTGGTAGACCAAAGACGCAGCTAGTCAATGTCCCAACGTCATGATACGTCTGCAACGCTACATAGTTATCAATTACTTAATTTCATTCCCCATACTTATTAGGATTTGGAGCTAATTCATAAAAAAATTGTTCATGTGGATCACGTTTTTCTCATAATTAGACTCAGAATACAAAATAAAAACCTCATATGTTGGCAAAGTTTAACTCTTCAAATCATAATTAAACCAATTGAATTCAACCCATAATTTAGCAAGGTATAATTGACCCCTTTTTTTATTTAATTTTTTTGCACATGTGAAAGATTCCGATATATATGCATATATATTTCTTTTTTTGTACATGTGGGTGTAAAGTATTATTATTTTTCTATGAAAGATTCCCATTAGTTTTGTAAAGATTTATTATTAGAGTTTTGGCACTAAACTTTTTTTTTGGTTTCAGAAATTCAACTATTCACATTCAACTTGTTAGGATTAGTGTGCTTTGTATTAAAACTCTTTTTCTTGTATTTTTTGGGTGTGCTTGTGTTTGTTTCTATAACAGAACAAACCAAAAAAAACCTTGTCAAGATTGTCCAATCAAAAAAAAAAAAAAACTTGTCAGGATTGTAGCCTTGTAGGAGTAGTACATATTGAAGCCACACCCACATCCAATAACTTCGCCGCAAAGTTGTGTTTGGGTCTAGAGAGACTTGTAGTGTAAGTGTGTAACATCCCAAGTCGTCTGTGACAGTGACGATTAGCCTAACATAACATGCGGAGAAAGAGTGGCTTAACCAGAATGGAAGAGAACCTAAACCAATAAGGCAGCTTAGCCATGGTCCATATTGAGTATTGCCACCCTTGTTTACCTTCTTGATCCCTCTCACGGCTTTCTCATTCCCTATGATCTAGTAAACCACAAGAGTAGCAGAATTTTGAAGTAATTCATACTTGGAAGTTCACCCACACTGGATCTCATCTTTGAACTAAACCATCCTAATACATCGAACTTAACTCGAAGCCAGTACAAAGCTTAATGGATTATAACAGAAGTGTTTTGACATTATTGTAATAGACGATAGTATAAATAATGAAAGCCGAAGAACCGATTTAGAAGTGACACTAAATTTAGTGGGTGTAGATAACACTCTAACCTAATGTCCTATTTTAGTTATTATTATGTAGCTCCTTTTCTCCACAAAAAACCGAGGTCATGTTAGTCTTATTAATTTAAGATTAGTATGTACAATAAAATTTACACTTAAGAAAGTCTCCACTGAGAATTCCTTAAATATTTTATAAACAACATTTCATGGGGATTTGTGAACTGACCAATAGTTAAAAAAAGACACGCATGATGTTTTTGTGTCCTGAACTACAATATTCCAAAAATGTTTATGAAAGTGAGGGAATAACAGCAAGCACTGAAGGTCTTTGTGTTTTGATCCTCAAAAAAGGTCTTTGTGTTTTGTTGGAGCTTACTTTCTCTACTTCATTTTATTCTCCACAAATAAAAACTTACCATATATCCATCTACTTAATTAAATTCTAATTTTTTGGCTTCATTATTTGAGTTACTTAATTTAAATAAATAAAGAAAATATTTTTTTGAGAGAGTTTCAACACTCTCTATCATTAGACCAAGACACCAATTATTTTTTGGTGTAGGCAATGACCAAACTCCAAATTTTTTATTCAACCACTACCACCATCATTTGCTAGAGCCACCAACACTTTCAGTCATAGCCATCCATTGGCATCGAAAAATTTTGGTCGTGATTTTCCCCATCACAAAGAGCACCTCAAACAGTGGTGGAGCCACATGCATCCTTGGAGATGCCTTGGCCCCTCCAAAATTTTTATTTATTTTTTTACAATATGGGCATTTCTTTTATAAATATTTAAAGGTTATATATAGAAAAAAAAAAGAAAAAAGAAGAAGTTGCCCCACCCCCCCCAAAAGAAAGCATTGATTAACTAATTTAGTAATCATTTCCAGAAAAAGAAAGTTTAGCGTTAATATACAATTGCAATAGAATGAAAAAATTAGATAGTAAGTTTTGTGAGTAAATAGTGAGATCTCTAATTTTTAGCTCAATTTCAAATCTTATTAATGCATTTAAATCATTCAACATTGAAAATATATGCTATTTGGTTGAAATTTTCTATTCTCAAGATTTTATCAAGAAAAAAAAAAAAAGCTTATATAAGACTTCAGTTATAACAATATGATTTTGATTTGTCAAACATGGATGAAATTTTGCGAACAATTTATATATTAAAAAGGAAATTATGTATAATTTTGTTATAAAAATATTAATTGATGAAGTTTATTACGTAAAGTATTATTGTCGAGCATGACTTTTATGGAAGATACTATATTCATTTTTTTTTTTTTGTTCTTTATATTTTTACGTTGTATACCTAATTATACAATATTTGTATACTTAATTAGAGTTTAAGAAGATTATAAGTTTCTTTTATAGAGAAGATCTTATGTCTAGGTGTATATATATACATATTAAGTGTTCGTTTGGATAGCTTATTTTTTGTACTATTTATGGGCCCCACTGCACTTTTTAATACTATTTATGGGTCCTACTGTATTATTTTAGCTAACTTTTACCTCTATTTACAGTACTTTCAGTAAAAAGTTTTTAGTTTCAGCAAAATAAGCAAATCTCAAACAAACCCTAAAGTTGATAATTTGTGTATATGTATATAACTTTTTTTTTTTTTTGAGAAACAAACACACACACAGAAGGGAGAGGGAAAATGAGTTCTAACACAAAGGCACACCACATATATAATTTAGAATAAGAAAATTAAAATTTATACTTTCATACACACATATATTATGTGGATTTTTTAGGGTAGTGTCTATTTGTGATTTGAGTTTATCTTGACACAATAGTTTGGCCCATCCCAACCAAGGAAGACGATTTCGTACCGTACCGGCCGGTACCGTCGAAATATTCCGTTCCGGCGCCTGAAACGGTACAGAAACAGAGCTGATTCGTACCGCCCAAAATACCGGGGTGTACCGGTTTGATTCGACTATTCCGGCAAATTTCGGAGCTTTCCGGCGGTATTTCCGTTCCGGACCGGTACACATATAGCTGGATTTTTTTTTAAAAAGCTATACTTACAGCAACAACATCATTTTCTTCTTCTTCGTTTTAGCCACTTAGATCTTCTTTTTAGCCATTGATCCGCTCCCTTCTTTGTCTGCTCTTTCCTGCTTCGTTTGCTCTGCTTGCTGATATTCTTTCTCTACTCTTTTTTTTTTTTTTTCGTTTTGAGAAGCTTCTGCCTGAATGTTTTATTATTGCCTTATTGGGATGTATGAGCTGTACCTATTTCTCTTGGTTTGTCCGCCTAAAGCATAAAAAAAGCCTCTTATTTTATTTGCTTTTCCCAAAGCCACGTGACTCTCTTGGTTCTCATCTTTGGCTGATTTTGCTCTTTTAATTACTTTTTATTTTTTATTTAGTCAATTGCTTAGACTATATTGTGAAGCACAAATTACGTTCTAATTAGAGCATTTATTACCTTTTGTTTTGTATGGTTCTTGTAGTCTTATTTTGTGTGTACTGACACCACATTAAAATTTGAAACAAGTTTCAAATTTCAATTATATTATTTATTTCAAATTTTCAACTATTGTTAACTCACTAGTTTTATATTTTTATTAATTAATAGGCTGATATGTGAGTTAGAGATAAATAAGTAAGTGAAATATTATATGCTTATAAACATGGTTCTAGAAATTGTGTGTGTGTGTGTATATATATATATATATATATATAAAATAGCGGTAAATCCGAAACGGTACACCGGTATTGACCGGTACCCGAAACATATCGTACCGCTGGCCAAACCGGTACAGCCTCCGGTACGCTATTGACTTCCTTGATCCCAACTCAAAATTCCTGACTCCCCCCACTGACCTCAAAATATAGAGTTTGATAAAACAATTTTTTATTTTTCAGGAACCAAAGGCCGAAAAGATATAACATGGTAGAAAGAAAAAATAAAAAAAAAAGTAGTTTTATTTGAAAACTATAATAGATTTTACATCACCCACCCAACCACTTTTATTTTATCGAAATCAACCATAATGTTTAGTTCCTAAGAAAGCCGAGAAAAGGAATGACAGAATATTGAACTTTTTTGGAGTTTGAAGGTCCTAGATCTGGCTTGGCATCATTTAGTTCCAAGATGGTACCTTAGCTGGATGGCTGTGACTAAAGGCATTGGTGGCTCTGTAGAATGATGGTCAGATGGTGGCGGTGCTGGTGGTGAGATGGGTTGACTGTTGTGTTTTTCTTATTTTCTTTATTTATTTAATTTAGGTAACTGAAATAATAAAGTCAAAAAATTAAGATTTAATTAATTAGATGGACATGTGTCAAGCATTTATTTGTGGAGTATGAAGTAGAGTAAAGAAAGTGGAACAGAATATTTGGGCTCACTTTGTGATGCATTTGATGGGCTACTTAAATATCTCTATTTTCAAAATATTTTTGGATTTTTGGGGAGTACTCTAAGATAAATCCACTTCTTCATATTATACAGTACTTGGTTGTTTTTGACAAGAATAAATAATGGTACAATTTTTTATGTCTTGAAAATTTAGGAAACAATTCTTTTTTTATTTTTTATTTTTATCCTTATTCAATTTCACTTGCTCATAATTCTCTACAATAAATAAATGAAAATTATTTTAATTATAAGAGCAACAATGACATTATAGGGCTGAAAATTACGGTACAAATACAACATGCAAGTACACAGTTTGTACTTGGACCCAAACGTGTAAAGGGGATAGGCCCAAAAGGCCTAAAACAATGAATTTTTGTAGAGAGTGGGTTTAAAGCCTAGGTTTCTGGACATCTAAAGGACAAAGGTAATGGACTAGATCCACAACTCATAAACAAAGAGTTGATTATATGTAAAATCTCCCCTCAGACGCCAGCCGAGGATGATATGTAATGTTTCTATTATTATCAAAGATCAATTACAACTGATGATGGTGTGTCACTCCCCCCCCCCCCCCCCGCGCACGCTCTCTAATGTCTTTCTCTTCCTTTTATATCATCCTCCTTCTTCCATCCCTCTTCCACGTATGGCTTAGATCATTCATCTAGATACTTGTCCCATCCACCACCGTCTTGAAGTCTTTGAATAATAACTATAAGGCTGACCAACATTGTTCAGATGTCATTTCCCTATTAATGCGGCCAGAGAGGTAGGTGCAGGGTCTTTAATACGGTGGTAGCAGTTTTATCCAAGATATTTGCTATTTGTTCCTCCTTCCTGTAACCTTCTGAAGCACATCCTCATTCGTCAAACCCTCCAGATATTTCTTCCAAGCATAGCAACACATTATATGATTTTCCCTTTAGTTAGTTGAGGATGTATCCCTCCTCGGACCAAGTTCGCTAGCCTCTTCCACAACAACTTGCTCGTGAGCTTTTAGGTAAGGTACTCTTCATTTAGCATTAACCCCTCCTCGGACGAGCGAATACCATCGGATCAGGCCCAACGCCGAAAATCATATTCTGACACATCTACTCTCACACAACACATATAAGCTAAACCAAGATTTGGCATTGGATCCGATGTAGATGCAAAGCAAGAAAAAAATTCTTTCATATTAAGCCAATATTATCTTTCTTAGCTTTTATTACATAAAAGGATAATAATTATAGATTTTAAACGACAAATCAATCACTTGAATTTTAAATAACAAACTAATGGGCTAATGGCTTGACTATTTAACAAATGATATTCAACTTACATTCCAATGATTTAAAAAAATTCTGAAAAAATTAAACCGTAGAAGTATGTCAGTTCACACTTAATTATTGTTAACAAATGAAGTTCAACGTCTTATTATTTCCTATAAAAACTTATTTCTTAACATAAACATGTACTCTAGTTATGTAATGTATTATAAACTCGGTTAAAAACACTATTATTATTTTCGTGTGTGTTCTAATAAGTATTACCATTTTCTAAAAAATAAAAGATGTTTATTCCACATTAGTTGTGTGCGTTTAATGTCCACTGTTTATAACCACAATCTACAACTACAAAGGTTAGGCCCTCTTGTAGTTGTACTCTGATTATGTAATGTATTATAAACCTGGTTAAAAACAATATTATTATTTTTGTATGTGTTCTAATAAGTATTACTGTTTACTAAAAAAATTATAAACATGTACTTAATAAAAAAACATGCATCTTAAACATTTGATAACAAGTAATTATAGAATACTCCCAGAGTACCATAAATGTGTACTCCCTCCTCTTATATGAATTATAGATCTCACAACTCACAATTATGTGAGAGGAGAGAGTATGTATTTATGGTACCCTCAAAGTATTCAATAATTTTCTTTTGATAACAATTAAAATTTTTTGTGCTCATTACATGTGTGTATGTGTGTGTCGATATACGTGATAAAATGCACCACCACTTTTAAATTTTTTTTTAGTTGCATTAACTCCCCCTTAAATTATTTTTTATTTTTATTTTTTTGTAAATGAAGTACAAATTAAATGGTTCTGCAAAGATGTTTACAATTGAGCAAAGCATAGTTTGCCGAATTCTTGACTTTAACCTACCTATTACATTTTGGTTCACAAAAGGGTTTGAAAACCAAATATATATGGAAGCTATTTGTACTTCCATTTATACTAAAAAGAAAATTGATGTATAAAAATGGTAATTTGCATCTTCAGCAAAAACCATATAAACACAAACAAAACTAAAGATTTATAAATTTCTTATGAAGGGTAGTTGTTGTTGACGCCTGGCCTCGATTGGACTAAGTGGAAAAGACCGCAGCTGCCGTGCCTTCGTTCAACCACTTGCCATGGCAATAGCTCCCGTGCGCGCAGGGCCTTATTGGAGGGCCCCTCTCGAATGGCGTGGTTGTGGTATGCGTGTGTTCGTGCGGAGCTTCGGGTGTTCTCTCCGTTGGTGGAGGAAGGTAAGTCTACCTTTGGTGTTATGACAAGAATCTGAGCCAAATTTTAAGGGATTACCAAAGGTAAGTAGAATCACCACCAATCATTGGGTTTTTCTAAGGTGTGATTGGTCACCTATTTCTAGTTGATTTTATTACCAATCCTAGGTTAAGAAAAAAATGACATTTTTCCTAATCTAATGTGGATGGCAAAAAATCTTGATTCTTAGGTCCGAAAGTTTGGTTATGTGTGGGGAAGGTGTTAGGCACCCCACAACACCTGTCTAAGGATAGTCCTTTATTTTGATAAAACCTTAATTATCAGAGATTGGCAGTAAAAACAGGATTTCAGCATTGGCTTTCGGGGCTTTGCATGCATGGGGCTTTGAGGTTTTGGATTTTGAATGGGTATGGTCCCAATCTATCCTTTCCCAAGGTATTCGACAGAGTACTAGATTTCCATGACAAAAACCTAGTGATCTGTCACCTTACTTTCGCGGTGGAAATTAGGCATCGCTTGCTTTAGGTAACATGGACTGTGACAATCACACTAGAAAGGGGCGATCAGGTATATATATAGACATACATCATGCACAATGCAAGCACGCATAGCAGGAAAGTAAATGCCTACATCCCTAGAGCATGGCCCAAAATATAACTGTAGGAAATAAACAGGGGTCGCCATACTCTAGAGATGAGGATAAACGGTACACAGTATGATATACCTAGTACAAACCATCTAAGGGAGAAAGGGAGGAGGAAGGAGGGGGGTTTAAAAGAGTATATAACCAAAGGGAAAGGCTAAGCTCCTAAACCTACTGAATATAGTTGCTTGGCCCGCGTTGGCATGCTCGCACCTGTGCCTTTTTTGCTTGCGCTGGGGAAACTGTGCCCTAGCTCTATACGTCCTCGCTCCATGTGCGTACATGCAAAGGCAAAGACAAGAGACTAGCAGACAAGCAATAGAGGGAAAAGATGTAAAAAGCATATGAAAAGGCATAAAGCGGATAAGCATGATAGGCATGGCAAACATAGAAACCAGGATGCGAGCAAACAAGCGAGAAGGAAAAAAAGCAAGATAGCAAGAAAACAAGCAAAAGGGCAAACAAGAAAGAAAGCAAAACAAAAGGTGGTGTCCACAAGAGACGAATGTAGGTTTGGATCGGATGTCCACAGCTTCATTGTGTTGAAGTATGGACGACACACTAGCAAGTAAGACTCATGCATGGACATGTAAGCAAGCATGTAAAGATGCATAGAAAACCAACAGGTGGCATAAACAAGTATGGTAAGCATATCATCGCACGGAGTGAAAAAGGGGAAGGGTACGCATGGAGTGACTCGGCATTTGAAGATGCATCCCAAGTAGTTACATCCAAACAAGGCCTCGTGGACTTCGGATGTGATCATGCAACCACAAACCCGTTAAGGGCGTCAAACATGACAAGGCCTAGAATAAGAGAGGCCAACACAAGCAAGGCATAAAGGCAAGCAAGCACAGACATGCAAATAGGGTGATCCAAACCCTTTGATATGGGCCAAGGTGTATGGATGATGACAAAGACTATAGGGTCTAGATCGGGTTCGAATCAATAGGCCAAAACACAAGAAAGAAAGGTAAAGCGACAAAAAGGCTACAATAGCACATGGCATGACAAACATAGCCTACGTCTATGCACACAAACACAACATGGGGCATACAAGCACATGGAAGATGGCATAAAACATGTAGGGAACATAGATCCAAGCACACAAGCATGTGAAAACACAAATCTAGACATATAGGCATGGAAAACATAGATCTAGGCGCACAAGAGTGTGAAAACATAGATCTAGGCACACAAGCATATGAAAACATAGATCTAGACATGTAGGCGTGGAAACATGCATGTAAACGTGTAGAAACTTAGCACATAATCATGAAAGAACATGAATCTAAGCATATAAGCATGTGAAGACATGGATCTAAACTATTGCATGGAAATAAACAGATAAAACACATAGATCCAAGCAAGGCATAGCTAATGACATCATACAAGCATGTGAGCATATAACCCTAACATCAACATAGAGCAAAAAGAGGAACAAAACATAGGAAAACATGGCATAAAGCATGAGACATGTAGGAAAGACAAAAAGACATGTAAAAAGCATAGAAACATGTGGATCTAGCCAAACAACACATGGGAAAAATAGATCTTAACATAGAAAGCATGGCATAAAGCATGTAGATCTAAACAAATAGATATGTAAACAGGCATATAAACATGTGGATCTAGCCAAACAACACATGGGAAAAATAGATATAAGCATAGAAAGCATGGCATAAAGCATGTAGATTTAGACATATAAGCATGTAAGGATGTAGATCTAAGCATGAAACATGGCATAAGGCATAGAAAGCAAGGAGATTTAAGCTAGAAGCAAAAATAAAGTGAGAAACATGCTAGAGAAAACAATAAATCATGTTATTCAAGAAAAAAAAGAAAGGATAAAAAGCTTGATGAGGCTTTAAAGAAAAAGGGGTATGGATAGTAGCTAAAAAGATACCTCAATACCCCTTAAACCTCAAATCCAAGAGGTGGAACCAAGGAGAGGAAGATGAAGGGTATGAACTGTTGAAAAAACATGGTTTGTATCTCATACAAAATATACACTGCAGAAAATTAACGGATCTACTTCATTTGCAATTGATAACATGCACTATGTAAATTTCAAAATTTAAGAACAAGAGAGCATACCTTGAAGCGGTGAAATTTAAAACAAATATCAGAAGCACTTGGGAACACTTTTAATTTTTACTCCAATTCCACTAACGTCCAAGAAGTGTGGTCTCTTAATTAGTTCAAGGGAGAATAAGAGAATTGACTTTCTCTCACTCATACACACTATTTCATAATGATGTCTCATCATATTCTGTATGTTTCTTATCTTGTATCTAACTGATTATCTAATTGAGCTAGCCTTTTGGACCTTCCAAATTGAGCTTAAGTGTGTGGTTTAGAGTGGGACCAAAATGGACTAATAAGACATTAGCTCTAATGGGCTTCGGGCTTTTCTGTCAACTTTTGACAAGTCCAAAGTTACCATTAATTATATTTAATATCACTATATAAATATAGTTGTATTCTAGGGTTTATTTATAAATTATATCCTAAGACTTTATTGTATATGCAACCCCTTCATAAAATATTCATAGTAATACAAAGTTTTAAATGTAGACTGCTACTTTGTAGGTTACTATATCTTAATCTTTGAGTACCTGGTTTAATCTTTTTTGTTATTCATCATATATTTATAAAATCCAATTTCATAAATATATACTTTAGTAACTTCTTGCTAAAGTGATGAGGCCTAACACTTTGAATAACTAAATTTATTAAATTTATCTCAAGAGAATATGTTATATTTCTGTTAAGAGACTATAAATTTCATCTTGAGAATATGTGTTCCGTCAACACTAAATATGGCTACCCAACATATTAATGTTTTGATTGTAAATTTAGATCTCACTCTTGATATATCAAAGCAACTTAAATTTCATGATCGGGTTTATTATCCTCTCAAGATTAAGAGTTCATGTAAATAGAAGTCGTGAGATTTATTATTCATTTGACAGTTGTTAGGAGAATAATAAATCTCACAGCGGTCTAGTTTAATATGTTTTAATTCTTAAAACATATCAACACATCAACTAGAAGTCTCTACTTCTATGATCAAGACAAATCATCTCAGTTGATATGTTATAGTCTTTGCAAATGAAATACCCAATTTCATCACCAGCTATGAACCAAAATTTAGAGTTTACAAAGAACTTGTGATTTATATCTTCTGTGACTTTTCACATAAATCACATACTATGCATCTTATGGACTATATGATAATGTCCAAATATTCATGTTACCATTATTTTAGATAATAAAAAAAATAACTTTATTAATCACAACATTAAGTCATACATAGTATCATACAATAGGATTTAAGAGCACACATCCTAACAAACACTACCTTGTTTTTTAGTAGAAAAGAAAAGAATCAAGAAGCTTTGATGTGTTTTTGTGTTTTTTTGGAGAGAAATATGGTGAGAAAAGAGAGAAAAAATGCCCAAAAAATGCCAAAACAGCTCCCAAAGCCCTCTTTTTCAGTTATGATCCAATTTGGGGTGCCAGGGGCTATTTATAGCCCTTGGCATGCTTTTCAGCTTGGCGACCCTTGAAGGGCTGCCGGGTAGGGCCCGGCTGAAATAATCAATTTCATCCCCATGCACTTTTTTAGTTCCAACTTTGGACGCACATTTGGAGGTCTTCCCAAGCTAGGATTAAGGCGATCTTGGTGTTCTTGGAAAGTTCTGGATGTCTAGTTTTCCGAAAGCTAAAAAGATTGAAATTATAACAGTTGAATCAAAAGTTATGACCTCAAAAAGTGTGCTAATACGCTTTTCACAGTATTCTCAAAAAGTTAACTCCGGTTTTGACCAATGAATAGTCGTTGAAATGAGAATTTGATTATCTTCCCAATGGTATTGGTTTCAACTCGTTTTGATGGCCGAATCAAAATTAAGGTTTCTGGGGCCCTTAAGAGTCAACTCGGGGTCAAACTTGCTAAAAATCTCTGATGAGCTCGGTTTGATATAAAACCATGAAAAATGTTGTTTTGTGAACATTTTGACATTGTTTGACCTTTAGTCAACTCAAGGTTGACCAAGAGCATTTTGGTTGAAAAAGGCACTTTGAGTGTTTCGGTGTCCAAATGGGTTGCGCCACACCATTTCATATGTTCTCATGACCTCATGGAGAGAAAAATGATATTTTTGGATTTTCGGGGGTTCGGCACGCAAATCGAGAGTGGACAAAATATAGTATCAATAGTTATTATGTAGGGGTGTAGCCAGGATTTTTAACTTGGGAGGCCGAATTATGTTTTTGCATATTAGTCATTACTCGTGTGTATTAAATAATTAGCAAAATAATGATAGCAATCAGTTTAAGCAATACAATAGGCTTTTATCAAATTTATTTTTAAAAAAAAAAGAAAGAAAGAAAAAGAGGCTACGCTGTAGACTTTCACATTTGAACACACATGAACACTGCACTCGTGTTTTCTTAGAAAAAATAAAAGGAAATATCATGATTAAGGTATAAAATGTTATTAACAAAAAATTAATAACATTTTTGTTAAATTTTCTATATTGCAAGTAACAAATTTATCAAAAGATCATATTTGAGATTCAATTAATTTGTCTCTTTTTCCTTTTCTTTTCTTTTTATTTTTATTTTTAAAGTTTTAATACATAGATTGATACTTTCTAGTACACATAATTCACACTATAAAGTGAAGAAACTAAATTTCTTATAGAGGATCAAATATCATGATTAAGGTATAATTGAAATGTAATAAAAATAAATGAAAATTTTATTATTTGTTTTTTCAAAATGATTTTCTGTATACCTTGGTAAAATTTGTTGAGTTGGTGGTTTTATTTTGACCTTTCAAACAGGACAAACAAATTGGGATGGAGGGAGAATTTTATAGTGGAATTTTCTCTGTGGTTGCTATGTCTATTTTTCTTTTCTCATCTTTAATCTTGCATAAATAGATCATTTTCACAACAGATGATGCATTGCAGAGGAAAAGTGAAATCCAACTTATTCTTTAGCGTGTGTGTGGTCATGTAGGAGATTTTGGTGCCTTTTTGAGGGAATGGGAGAGTTCACAACCCAACTATGTTGCTTCTTTCGGTTTTGTACATGATTATCGAATTCTATTTGTGATGTAAAAATAATTTATTTTCTAGAAAATATTAATATCAACAATAGAATAGGTAAACAAAAAGGTCAAAAGCTTAAGTTGTATATATAGGAAAGTTTTTTTTTTTTTTTTTTTTTTTTTTTTTTTTTTTTTTCATTCTTCTTCAAGGTCACTATCTTATAGTTCTTTCTTCTCTGCAATAAATATATAAAAATTATTTTAGTAATAGGAGTAATAATGACATTATATGGCTGAAATTTATAGTACAAATACAACAAATTTAAGCTGAATCAAGATTTGGCATTGGATCCAAAATAGATGCAAAACATGACTAAAATTCTTAGGCTTCGTTTGAGAGTTCATAAGGGAATGGAATGGAATGATCGGAAATGAATGGAAATGAATGGAATGGAGTGGAATGTATTTAAGTAAGGAAAAGGAAAGGAAAATAAAGGAATTGAATGGAATTAAGTAACATTTTTTTTTGGATGTTTTAAAAGAAAGGAATGGAAAGAAATGAAAATGAATAGTATGTAAGTAACCTTGTTTGAAAGTGACATAAAGAGAAATGAATGGAATCATTTTATGACAATATTACTATTAGACCCCTATTTTAAAATAAAGGGTTGAATATATAGGGGTTGATTGGCCCAAATTTTTCTTAGAGATAATTATCTCTTTTCATCTATATCATATTTTGATAAATATAATAATCAACAAAGATAAATTATTATCTCTATGTAATTTATTTTAATAAAGATAATTATCTATCAATTTTGAATAGAAAGTTTATCTTTATTTTATTTATTTATTTTAATAAAGATAATTATCCATAAATTTTGAATAGGAAATTTATTTTTATCTTGTGGGCCAAATGACATGTGGAAAATTTTGATATGCCAATGTGATGTCAATTTGGATGACACATGTCATCATCTAATTTAATTAATTTAATGATATTAATTCAGAATTTGCCAATAAATTTTGATTTGGCATTTTATGATTGGCTTAAAATTTTTGCCTCCTACAAGGGGTATTTTGAGAGTTTTAGTAAAAAATTCATTAAATCTAATTTTATTCCTTTCTATGCCTCCCAATTGTGGAGGAAATGAAAATTTGATGTTTTAAGGGAATAGAGGGAAGTGAGTTTTTCCTCCTACCCATTCCATTGTTTCCTACTTAAACTCTCAAATAAGGAATTGTATTTTGCATTCCCTCTATTAAAACTCCCAATGAAGGGAAGTGAGGAATATTTTAAAATTATTCTTTTCATTCATTTCTATTCCATTTTATTCTCTCCTCCCAAATAAGGGCTTAGTAATAATAATAATAATAATAAACAACTAACCAATTGCGTGAATATTAAACAACAAACCAATCAATCAACAATTTTACAAATGAAATTCAACTTATGAATTTAAAAGTTTCTCAAAAAGTTAAACCACAAAAGTATCAATTCACACGTAATTTTTGTTAATAAATTAACTTCAACTTATTTTCCTAACAAAACATATTTCTTAACATAAACATGTACTTAAGGACAAACATGCCTCTTAAACAGATGATAACAATTAGTATTTTTTATGCTCATTATATGTGTGTATGTGTGTATATAGTGTAAAATGCACCACCCCTTTTAAATTTTTTTTTCTAGTTGCATTGAACACTTCCTAAACTAAAACTTTAGTATATTTTTTATAAGAGAAGTATTACGCCCACAACATTTAACAAATTATGAGGTAATCTATTTGCATTTTCTTTTTGAGTAAACAATTTAATGTATATATATATGCTAATTTGTGTCTTCACCAAAAACCATGGAAATTAAGCAATCTTTTATAAGGGTAGTTATCAGTTATGTTAGCTTGCACTACCAATTGCATTATTTAAAAGTTACCGTGCTCATTGCTAATTTAGCTTTGATAACGTAGACCTTACGTCTGGAGTAAACGGGTTTTGATTACAATATTCGCAACCTTGATAGATGGATTAATATCCAAAACACTTCGCTAACATTGAATAAAAATCTTTCAAAGAAATTTTTTTAAAATTGCTTTGATAATTAAATTAATCAACACCTTTAAAATTTTATCTAGTTTCACTATTAAAAAAGATCAAATGTAATATTATTTATGTTTCTTTTGTTTGTGTAATGATTATAATTATAGTTTTTGACAACAAACTAATATTTAAACATGAATATTTTCATAAATTAAATTTTACCTATGTTCTGAGGAATTAAAAATTTTGCAATAACATCATACTATAAAGTATAGAAGTATCAATTCACATAAGTATTTTTTAATCTTTATTGAATTAAAGCATATTGTTTTCAAACATAAACATGTACTCAACCATAAACATATCTATTAAACCTATATAAAAACTAATAATTTTTTTACATTCTATTTATGTAATTTTTTTTGGCCATATTATTCACTTAGAAGACATTCGATAAAAATAAATCAATTACATAAAATTATGGCACTATTACACGTGCGTGCACATGAGTGTGTGGTGAATGTATGTAAAAATTTAAGCTGGGACCAACTCAATATAGTTTGAGGCTTAAGAAGATAAATTAAAGTAGGGACATTTTTATATTAAATTCAAATTAATTGGTTTGAAACTTTTTACGTTTAAAATCAATTATTTTTTCTTTTTGAGATGCAAAATCATTAATTAAGTTTTTGTATTTACGTTTTATTGAAATCTCCTTGTCAATTGATAATATGACTAATCTATGATTTTATTAATTTTAATTTTGAAAAACTTCTCTTTGTATAAACAACTGTAAAATTATTGTCTTTAAACTTTTATAAGAATGCTCTTTCCATATAATGAAGAATTATTATGTAACAAAGGTTGTTATATATAGAATTTTTGTAAAATTTTCTATATTGCAAGTAACAAATTTATCAAACGATCATGTTTGAGATTCAATTAAGTCTTCTATTCTTCTCTCTCTCTCTCAAAGTTGTAATACATAGATTTATACTTTCTTCTACACACTATCCACAATATAAAGAGAAGAAACTCAATTTCATATAGAGGATCAAATGACTCTCAATATATATATATATATATATATATATATATATAGAGGATCAAATATCATGGCTAAGGTATGAAATATTGAAATGTAATAAAAATAAATGAAAATTTTATTATTTGTTTTTTCAAAATGATTTTTAGTATACCTTGCTAAGATTTGTTGAGTCGGTGGCTTTTACTATGGTCAATGGTGATCGTGTCATGCAAGGAGTTTTACTCCTCTGTTGCTTGCTGTGAAATACATGGACTTGTAAACTAAATTCCGCTTGGTTTAGGAATAGAACTAGCCAACATTTGCTAATATATATATATATATATATATATATATATATATTTTGTGTGATGTGGTAATTAAAGAATGTGAGAAAGGAGAGGCGCCACAAATATAATAGGGTGCTTTATTCTTTGTGAGTGAGAGCCAATGACATATTTGGGGTTGGGTCTTGTGAGAGTACCATGTGAGCTGCTATTGCAATTTACTTATTTTATAGTGAAATTTTCATGTCATGCATGTGTGCTACTATTGCAATTTACATATTTTATAGTGAAATTTTTTCTATGGCCGCTGTGTTTATTTATCTTCTCTCATCTTTAATATTGCATAAATAGATCATTTTTACGACAGATAATGCATTGCGGGGGAGAAACGAAATCTAATTTATTCTTTGGTGTGTGTAATCATGTAGGAGATTTTGGTTCCCTTTTTAGGGTAAGGGAGAGTTCACAACCCAACTATGCTGAATTTTTTTTTTTTGGTACATGATTATAAAATTCTATTTGTGATGTAAACTCTTTTGTCTTTATTTATATCACAATTCTCTCTTTCACTTTTAAGTATTTAATTTCTTTTGAAGAAGGGATACGTACGTAGTGTTATTATGTGGTCATGTTGTTTTCATTTACTATCATGCAATAGCTTAGTAAGTATAATTGAAAATGATACTTAGAAACTATCCCAATGTTTCTATTAAAAAAATATCCTTAATTTTTTTATAAACATTATATCATTGTCCAACTTCCATTTAAAACACTAAATTTATTGTTCGAAACAAAATATGTTTTGTATATGTGTGTTTGTTTCTCAAAAAAAAAAAAAAAAAGGTAAATATCCCACATTGCTTAAGAGAGTGTATTATGTGTAATATAACTTGTCCAACAATTCCTTAAAAATTATCATGACTTTTGAGTGGATTTTATAGTATGCCTTTATGTTAAAACTCTTTTTCCTCTCTCTCTTGTGTGTGTGTGCATGTATGTTTGTTTCTCAATATATATATATATATATATATATATATGCTACTTGGGATTATTTTTCTTTCAGTTCTAACATTTCATTTCAAAGGAAGGATTTTATTACTCTCTAAAAAAAGGACAGATTTTATTACTTCCCCCATCATTTTTTATTACTTTTATTTAGAAAATTTAATATATTAAGAGAAGAACATTTAATGCATCATAATTTAAATAAAATTATAAATTTCTAAAATTATTTTCTTTAATTTAAACTCTCAACCAAAAAAGTGCAATAATTTTTTAAATTTAATAAAATAAAAATTTAGAAAAGCTATTAATACTATAGACATTAGATTTTCCAAAAAGAACCAAATTTTGCGACATCCAAAAATAAATAATTATTCACAAAAAAATATGAATAATGGGAATTTTGTATAAACAAATGCCCTTAATACAATTTTTATGAAAAAAATCGGTTTTTTTTTGTTTTTTTTTTTGTTTTTCATCGTTAACTTTTTCCTTCTATTAGAGGTATAAAAAAAAGTAGTATTAATGGAGTGTGCATGGCACGCTCTTCCACTCCGTGTGATTTCAGATATTTGCATTTTGAAAGTTTAAAATGTGTATAAAACAACTATGAACATTTAGATCTCCAAATTACAAATTACCAATTCAAGCTTAATATCAAATGAAGTATGTGCAGAAAATGAAAATAAGCTTATAACAGAATTGATAAACAATCCAAACTAAATAAAATCACATCCGCAGTAGAAATTAAATGGCAAAGATTAAGGAAAGAGAGATGCAAACACAAGGACAACACAACGATATGTTATCGAAGAGGAAATCGAAGCATTCGGCGTAAAACCTCACCGCCGCCCTCCAAGCGGTCAATAATCCACTAAAGAATGCAGTTGGGATACATGAACAGCAGAAGACCCTCCAAGCCTAATCTACTTAGTGTACCTAAGCCCTCCAAGCTCCTACTCCAACGAGGTTGCGTCGAACCTATTTCTTCTTTAGCTTATCGAATTCTGCTATAGCCCATAGCATCAACTAATATGAAATTGGTCCCTTCCTAACTACTTCCCAAAACGCCAAACAGCCTTCTCACAGATATGGGCATGGTGAGAAAAGGTTTTGGTAATGTACCTCTAAATGATGTAACAATAGAGAGGAAGAGAGTAGAGGAATTTGAAGAGTCTCTATGTGAAGATTGTGGATAAGTCAATCTTGTTTTTCTCTAGGGTTTCTCTCTCAAAATTCTTTTTGGAAGCCCTCTACATTTCGTGGGTATAAGGGGTATTTATACTGGAGAGAGAAAGGAATGCAAAGAATCAGTATTTCCAAAACAGAGTTGTTTGGCGACTTGGCCTCGCGACTTGACTGAGTCATGAGTTCAAGCCGCGAGCAAACAGAATGGCTAAACTGGACTTTTTGTCCTGTAGTGCTCTAGCGAGCGTGACTGTTCATCTTCTCTGCATGCTTCACTCGTGTGCATCATCTGGCGGCTTGCAAGCCGCGAGCCACCCGCGAGATCCAGCTACGAGCCCCTGTTTTACTGCACAGTCTTGAACATTTCTTCACTCTCTCTTACACACTACCCTTACATGAATCCCACCTAAATATAGGGTTTCTAAGTGCTGAATTACAAGCAAATTGGCACGGAATAAAGCCAACAAAATGGTTGATAAATTTCAACCTTACACATTTTTGTTTTTGTTTTTGTTTTTTTTTTTGAGAAACACACACGCGCACACAAACATATATATAGGAGAAGGGGGATGAGATAAGGGAATACACTTACACGTCAACGCTAAAACTGTATGCGGCAGTTAGTGTCATGGAGCAAGTGATAAACATTTTCTCAATATCCGTGACTATTCCTAGTTCAAGGCTGACAACTAAAGATGCAATTATCCCAAACTCATGATGTGTTGCAATGTTACATAATTATTAATTACTTAATTTCATTCCCCATACTTATTAGGAGTTGGAACAAATTCATTAAAAAATTGTTCATGTGGATCACGTTTTTTGATAATTAGACTCAGAAAACAAAATAAAAACCTCATATGTTTGCAAAGTTTAACTTTTCAAATCATAATTAAACCAATTGAATTCAATCCATAATTAGCAAGGTATAATTAACCCATTTTCTTATTTAATTTTTATGGCACTAAATCTTTTTTTTTTTTTTTTTTTTTCCAGAAATTCAACTATTCGCATTCAACTTGTTAGAATTGACGTGCCTATGTGTTACAACTTTTTTCCCTTTCTTTTTTGGGTGTGGGTGTGTTTGTTTCCAAGAAAAAAAAAAAAAAAAACCCCTTGTTAGGATTGTCCAATCAAGGAAAAAAAAAAAACTTGTCAGTATTGTAGCAAGGAATAGTACATATTGAAGCCACACACCCACATCCAATAACTTCGCCGCAATAATGTAAGTGTGTAACATCCCAAGTCATCTCTGTGACAGTGACAATTAGCCTAACATAACATGTGGAGAAAGAGTGGCTTAACCAGAATGGAAGAGAACCGAAACCAATAAGGCAGCTTAGCCATAGTCCATATTGAGTTTGAGTATTGCCACCCTTGTTTGCCTTCTTGATCCCTTTCATGGCTTTCTCATTCCCTATGATCTAGTAAACCACAAGAGTAGCAGAAATTTTGAAGTAATTCATGCTTGAAGTTCACCCACACTGGATCTCTTCTTTGAACTAAACCATCCTATTACATCGTACTTAATTCGAAGCCAGTACAAAGCTTAATGGATTAAAATGAAAGGAGTGTTTTGACATCATTGTAATAGTCGATAGCATAAATAATGAAAGCCGATGAACCAATTTAGAAGTGACGCCAAATTTAGTGCGTGTAAACAACACTCTAACCTAATATCCTATTTTAGTTATTGTAGCCAAGGTCTTGTTAGTGTCAAAACCGAGTCATTAGTACATATTGAAGCCACTCACCCACATCCAATAACATCGCCACAAAGCTGTGTTTGGTCCTTTGGTCCGAAGAGACTTGTAGTGTAAGTGTGTAACGTCCCAAAGTCATCTGTGATAGTGACGATTAGCCTAACATAACATGTGGAGAAAGGGTGGCTTAACCAGAATGGTAGAGAACCTAAACCAATAAGGCGGCTTCACTACAAAACACGTGGGTCTATAGCCGCGTTTTTTTTAGCCGCGTTTACAAAAACGTGGCTATAGCTAACCTATAGCCACGTTTTTAAGAAATGCGGCTATAAACTTCACCTATAGCCACGTTTTTAAGAAATGCGACTATAGACTTAACCTATAGCCACGTTTTTAAGAAACGTGGCCATAGACTTCACCTATAGCTGCATTTTTAAATGTGGCTATAGGTCCAGCCAAATATATATGTATATTTAAAGGAGGACCTATAGCCGCGTTTAAAAACGCGGCTATAGGTTAGGTCTATGGCCATGTTTCTTAAAAACGTGGCTATAGATCTAGCCATATATATGTATATTTAAAGGAGGAAATGTGGCTATAGGTTAGGTCTATGGCCACGTTTCTTAAAACGTGGCTATAGATCCAGCAATATATATGTATGTATATTTAAAGGAGGACCTATAGCCGCATTTTTAAACACGACTATAGGTTAGTTCTATGGCCACGTTTCTTAAAAACGTGGCTATAGGATAGTCTATAGCCACGTTTTTAAAAACGTGGCTATAGATTAAAAAAGAAAAAAAAAAGAAGCCCGTAGTGGGTTCAGTTCAACATAAATGAAAATGGAATATGCCATGGAATATTTCTAGAAGGATACGGATTTCCTCCAAACAGGTTTGGAGGAACTGCTACAAACAAGGACACCTGTCAAGCAGGTAAGGAGACAGCTAGGCTTGGGGTCATGTGCGTTGCACATGACCCATTTTAACTTAACCTCTGTTAACCTAACTCTGTTAGCCAAAACTTCTTCCTTCTTAGATACATTTCACGCCTCACGCCTCTCTCATCTCTTCACCTCCATTGTCTCACCAAGCTCAGACCGGCGAGCTCAGACCGGCGACACAAAGCTCAGACAGGCGACACAAAGCTCAGACCGGCAACCTGAACGCCTCTCTCTCATCTCCTCCACCTCTGCTTCCTCAGCAAGCTCAGACCGGCGAGAACGAAGAGGCGGAATCGACGGCGGCCACATGCAGCAGCCGCCGATCTCACTCTCTCACCTAAACTGGACAGCCCCCTCTCGCTCTCCTCAAACTCCTCAAACCCGCGTCTCAACCTTCTCACCTCTGTTTTTCTCAGAACCTCAGTCTGGCGAGAGAATCCAGCCACCCACTGCACATGGCCAGCCTCTCTCGTTCTAT
The DNA here is from genome assembly GCA_032878915.1 of Castanopsis chinensis. Lineage (NCBI taxonomy): Eukaryota > Viridiplantae > Streptophyta > Magnoliopsida > Fagales > Fagaceae > Castanopsis > Castanopsis chinensis. Next base: position 8,686,220 of record JAVQMG010000089.1, read on the forward strand.
TCAAACCCGGCTCTCTCCTCTCTCTCTTATCCCTCTTCCCAAACTAGCAAGAAAAACCGGCCACCCACTGCACTCGCTGTTCCTCCGCCGATTCCGCCCCACCCATCTCTTCGCCACCAAGGACCACCAATCCTACCACCGAGCTTTTCAAGTCTCCGATTTTTTCCAGGTTTGTTACCAAATCCCTCTGTATTTGAGATTATTTTGGTACGCTTTGTGTGATATGTAAGGATGATTTTATTCTAGTTTTTTTTCTGCTATGATAATTAGATTTATTGTTTTTAATTACCATTTTTAATTCTAGTTTCTGCTTGCTGTGATAATTACATGGTGTCTCCTGGGAGAGCTATGGAGCTGTGGTTCTTGAAGTGGCTAGTGGAAGAAGAACGATTGAGAAAAATGTTTCTACTGCTGGGAAAGTTGGGGTTTGTAGCAGCTTGGTTGAATGGGTTTGGAGTTTACATAGAGAAGGGAAGTTGTTATCTGCAGCTGATGCAAGACTGGGGGATGAATTTGATGAGCAGGAAATGATGAGGGTCCTAATGGTTGGATTGACTTGCTCTTATCGTGACCCATTGGCTAGACCCACAATGAGAGGGGTGGTCCAAATGCTTGTGGGTGAAGCTGAAGTTCCCATTGTCCCAAGAGCAAAGCCTTCTATGAGTTTTCGCACTGCACACCTCTTGTTTAGCTTGCACTCAGTTGGTGATTTGTGTACAAGTGCATGGTTGCATTGATGTTTTTCATCAGATTATCTTGGTTGATGTAATGAATGGAAAGTTGTGTTGTGTTATTATTGTGAGGCCATGAGCCGTTTTAAACAAAGAGCTGCAGATTATCATTAGGTGTATAATGTGTAATTTGAAACAGGAGAGGATGCATGTAGTCTGGAGGGAGGTTAGCGTAATTTTCCCTTAAAAAAAATATTGAGGGCAGTTCCATTATTGACAATGAACTGAAAAATGAAATTTTCAATTTTCAATTTTACATCAGTTCTCATGTTAGCTATGGATTTTTGTTTCCTAATCTCCACTACCAAGGCAGAACTTAGTAAATTCAGTTGGCTTTAGATCCGAAAAATCTCAACTAGCTACTGTGTTGGCTGTTCTACACAATTGTTACCACTCTATCTTTCATCCGTCTATACTACATGACGAAAACTTAAATCAAACCAAAAAGAATTATGAAAAATTAATTATTGACATTCACTTTTAATGTCAACTCTAAGACCTAAAAATTTCAAGTTTCTTAAATTTATTTTTCACACTTCATAAAAACTTTGACATTTTTTTGAATAAGTTCATAAAGACTTTTTCATTTTATGACTCAATTTCTCTCTTTTCTTTCCACAATCCTTTTCCAACGTCCTTCTTCATCACAGTTGTCACCCCCACAACACTTAACATGAAGCTTTTTTATGGAGAAATCATATTTCCTACCCCCAGAAATCAGACAACACAAGTAAATGGCTGAAATAATCAAAACTCTAGAGACTGAAAATGATCCATGTCATGGAACTATATGATTGTCACAGGATCATAAAATATAGAGGAGTAAAGACAAAGCAAATTAAGAACAATAATTCATAAGCTTCTACAGCAGCACTAGGAACTTTAAACATATAAGTTCTGAAAAATTTCCATCCATATCATTCTACTGCATTCATTTAAAGTTGCCTTGTTCAAATATGCAAATACATAGATACAAAAATATAAAAATGAACTTTCCCATTGCATATGAAATTATCCAAAATCTGTCCAAATTGTGTTGTCCAAAAAATCTATCCAAATTGTCAGATATGCTCTCCAAAAATCTGTCAAAGTCAGATGTGCTGTCCAAAAAAATACTGTCAAAGTTCTGTCCACTAGATGTTATATAGCAACCAATATATTGTCCAAAAACTGTGCAAAACACAAGAAAAACAACCAATATGGTGTTTTTCAAAGGTTGTCAATATCAGGATCTACTAAAACCTGCAAAATATGCCACCAAATATAAAATAAGTGTATAGAAAAAATAAATAAAAGGAAAATATAAGTTTAAGTTGTATCAAAATTCATAACGACTACACACACCTGATTCAAGCCATTTAACCTAACAACATTATCTTGTCCAACCAAAAATTCACAATCAAAAGATTTCTACATATAGCATTTAAACAAATCAATATTTCATTTTCTATGTTATTAAAAGTAACTAGATAGCAGGATATTAGACAAAATTTATAAGTATACCTGATTCAGACCATTTAACCCAACAACATTGTCTAGTCCAACCAAAAATTCACAATCAAGAGATTCCTACATATAGCATTTAAACAAATCAATATTTCATTTTCTATGCTATTAAAAGTAACTAGGTAGTAGGATATTAGACAAAATTTATAAGTATACCTGATTCAGACCATTTAACCCAACAACATTGTCTAGTCCAACCAAAAATTCACAATCAAGAGATTCCTACATATAGCATTTAAACAAATCAATATTTCATTTTCTATGCTATTAAAAGTAACTAGGTAGTAGGATATTAGACAAAATTTATAAGTATACCTGATTCAGACCATTTACCCCAACAATATTGTCTTGTCCAACCAAATTACTACAACTGAAAGATTCCTGTATATGACATTTCATAGTAGTTATTTTTTGTTGAATAGGATATTAGAAACAATATGTAAGTAGTAGCATCATACCTGAGTTATGTTATCTACTAATTGTGATGGTTGTTCAACATTACTATGATCTTTGTGAGAATTAATATTAACTGAGGAATTAACCTATGTAGGAAGAAAAAACAATTGTCACATAGAACAAATTTATGAACCTACAAATTCATGTTCTATAATGGAATGTAAATGAACTTACTCTATTTAGGCCACCACATGATTGAACTTGTCTTGCTCCACTAGTCTTTTTGGGTTGATCCTTCTTACTTTGAGATTTTTTTTTTTTCCTTTCTAATGAACTTTTCAACCTTCCTCTTGGACGACCTACAGTAGGTTTTATTTTGATCCCACATATGTCTTGAGAAATGTCCATATTTGAGTCAAATCCACCATCACCTTGTAAAACATTCTCGGGAACAACTTCACCATGGACCTCACCCTCCGTAGAGGACAAACAACATTTAATTCTCATTTCTTGCAAATCCTTCAATAATTTGTCTAAGCATTTATCAACATGTTCATACATCATCTCTCTCTCTGCTGCAAGTGTGTTAATTTGAAGACATTTGTGACTCAAATGAGAAAGACGCTTTCCCACTAACTCTTGAGCACTACCTTTAATATCAATACCACGATAGTCCTTGATAGAACCAACATTTGCATCTTGTGTCCATCTTTTCAATATATAATGGGCTGGAATTCTTTTAACATTTTTCTTGTCAAGAACTTTCAAAGCATGGGAACATAGAATTCCTAAAAAGCTAAACTTCATGCAACTGCATTGGACTGTCGTGGTTGAGGCTTCATATTTGACTAAGTGCTCTTGAGTTTTGTTTCGATATTTCACTTTGTATTCCGTGATAGAATCAGATTTACTAGCCTTGTAAATAGTACAATCCACAATCTTCACATATTCATCTTGAAACATTTTAAATATTTCTGGAGTGTACAACTTTGCAGCATGTCTCAACATCTCAAAATCAAATAGTAAAACTGGTGTTGTTTGCCTCATTTTGAACTCCGCTTGTAGTTCTTGACTTCGCTTATCAGACAATACTCTAGAGTAATGTCCAAAAAATTGCAAGAGACCATGTTTTGGCTTCAAGTATTTCTTCAACACACTATTCATTGACTCACTCCGCTGAGTGCTTTTCATATCAGCAGTGAACATGTGTCGACCATATACCATACACCATTTCTCTTTCACATCAAACATTTCACGTAACCATGGATTATCATTTAGATCATATGTATCAAGCATGTTATTCCAAGCAACTATCCATTCATTTTCATCTTCAAAATCATACACACAATTACTAAAATCATTTCGAAATTGGCTTGATGAATTAAATATATGATGTAAACGCTTAGCAGCATTTTGATAAATATGCCACACACATAGACGGTGATTTGATTCAGGAAACACATCTTCTATTGCATTAGCCATTGCAGCAGATTGATCTGTAAATATAGTTCTTGGTTGTTTCCCTGACATTGCACTCAAAAAAGTTTCAAACAACCACTTAAATGACATTATAGTTTCATCATAAAGTAAAGCTGCACCAAAGATAATTGATTGTTTATGATGATTAACCCCAATGAATGGAGCAAAGGGTCGACCATATGAATTTGTGCGATAAGTGGTGTCAAAACATATAACATCCCCAAAGTGTCCATAATCAACTATAGATCTCGAATCAGCCCAAAAAATATTCAAAATTTGATTATCATCATCAAGTTGTATAGAATAAAAATAAGATGGATCTTCTAATTGCATCTTTCTAAAGTGATCCATCACAGCACGACCATCTCCTTTCTTTAAAGCCTCTCTCCTCTTAGCATTTACATGATTTTTATAGTCAACATTCAAAAAACCAAGATTTTCATAACCACCAACTTGCATGCTCAACAAATCTATGGTTTGTTTTATTGATACCCCAGATTTTTCTGCATCATCTGCAAAAGCTTGTTGGGCAGGTGTAATTTTTCTATTTGATCTTAACATGTGTTTCATTGGAGAAGGAGCAAAGTCATGATTATGTTGTTCATGAAAAGAAACAACTTCTAACATACCATCCTTTTGAAGTTGACAAGTCATTTGTGCTAAACAACCAATTCGTGAAATAGGGTGATGGAAAGATACCTGTTCACGACGTTTGTCAATAACTCGTTCACCTTCTTTTGAACAACAAAATGTTCTCCTCTTAACATGTCCAGCACTTCCTCGCCTAACATACTGTTTCCTGACACTGAAGCCCATTCTATGAGCATATTGTTTGTAAAACTCATACGCACTGTCATCACAATCAAATTTCATTCCAATTATTGGTGCCTTAATTTCCTTATTGTCTTTAATCGGGGTGTTTGGACTGCCAGCTTCTTCCTAAATCCAAAAACCAATAAAATGCAATAGCTTTAAAAATATTCAATATGAAAAATAATATTCAATTCTTTTTAATAAAGCCAGCAAAAAAACCGTAGTTGCTTATAATCTTACAGTCAGAAATTAAACATCCTATTCAACAGAAATTGTACTAAAAAACTCCCAAAAAATAAGTATAATATAAATCCCTGCCACCAACAATAAATATCCGTTCAAAACCAACAAATAAATCCCTGCCACCAACTATAAGCTATAGAACTCAGCTATGGTAATAACCATAAGGAAATATATTCAAACTTCAAATATAATGCAATTTGAGAAACCAATTTGACGAAATAATTATCTTTAAAAAAAACAATGATTTTATTTTAAAGAAAATCAAACCTGAACAAATTGAGAAGCATCGCAATTGTCACTGTCAGGGAGAATGCTGAAAATCGATGGAGCAGTAGGATCGGTGGTCCTTGGCGGCAAATTTATGGGAGCGGCATCAGCTGAGTGAGAAACTGAATGGGGCGGAATCAGCGAAGGGGGAAGCGGGTGAAGAGGAGGAATGAAGATATGGTCCGGTGATATCGGCGGCTGCTGCATGTGGCCACCGTCTATTCTGCCTCTTCGTTCTCGCCGGTCTGAGTTTGCTGAGGAAGTAGAGGTGGAGGAGATGAGAGAGAGGCGTTCAGGTTGCCGGTCTGAGCTTTATGTCGCCGGTTTCTATTGCCGGTCTGAGCTTTGTGTCGCCGGTCTGAGCTCGCCGGTCTGAGCTTGGTGAGACAATGGAGGTGAAGAGATGAGAGAGGCGTGAGGCGTGAAATGTATCTAAGAAGGAAGAAGTTTTGGCTAACAGAGTTAGGTTAACAGAGGTTAAGTTAAAATGGGTCATGTGCAACGCACATGACCCCAAGCCTAGCTGTCTCCTTACCTGCTTGACAGGTGTCCTTGTTTGTAGCAGTTCCTCCAAACCTGTTTGGAGGAAATCCGTATCCTTTCTAGAATATTCCATGGCATATTCCAACATATTCCTAAAAAAAAAAAAAAATACAAAAACACGGTGGATTCAATTCCACCGCACTTGAAAATGGAATATGCCATGGAATATTCTAGGAATATTTCATGGCATATTCCAAAAAAAAAAAAGAAAAGAAAAAGAGCCAAAACCGTGGTGGCTCTTTCAATCATTCAAAAAGAAAAAAAAGCACTCTCATCATTCAAAAAGAGCTCTCGTCAAAAGAAAAAAAAAAAAAAAAAAGAGCTCTCACAGTCATTCAAAAAAAAAAAAAAAAAAGCTCTCTCATCATATTAATCTCAAAACTCTCTCAATCTTTCTCTCATGCTGTCACCGATCAATGTTGCCGGAGATCCAAAAAGTGCTGACCCACGCTATTGATCCTTGTTTCCTATTGATGTTGTATGAATGGGTTTGTGAAAATATGAGGTTTTATTTATTGTTCTTTGAGGTTTGTTCATTTTTGTTCCCTTTAACTTTGTCTCTCTTTGCTTTAGATTTGAAGATTTTGAATCAATGAAGCTAAAGTGCCTCAAAAAATTCTCTCTTTGCTTTATTTTTCTCTGACCCATGGCCAAAAATTATTTTCTTTTGTTTGACTGTGTTTTGATTAATTTTGGGTTTGAGTATATGGACTCTTTTTTATTGTGTTTCTGTTATGGAAATTTTTGTATTTTTTAGCTTGTGCTTTTGTTTTCCTTGAATAGATTGTATCAATTTGGGTTGATTTTGTTGAAGGAGATGTTTTGTTTGTGTTCTTGTATTGTTTTCTTGTATTTGTTGGGTTTGTATTTGCTGGGTCTCTCTTTGCTGGTCTTGAATCTACTGGGTTTGTATTTTTGTTTTGAATTTCTTAATTTAATTGAAATTTTAATTTTAATTTTAAAAAATAAAAATAAAAATAAAAAAAAACTTTTGATTTTAAAAAATAAAAAAAACTTTTGATTACTGAAATAATTTTTGGTAATAAAATTTTTTTTTAAAAAAATATAAGGGTCTATAGCCGCGTTTTTTAGACCTATAGCCGCATTTGAAAAATGCGGCTAGAGTATGTCCTATAGCCACGTTTATAAAAACGTGGCCATTGTCTGGTCCTATAGCCGCATTTGAAAAAATGCGGCCATAGACCCCTCAGGCCTATAGTCATAGGTTTTAGGCCACAGTTAAAAACGCGGCCTAAAAAAACGCAGCTATAGGCCAAATTGGGCTATAGCCACGTTTTTCTGAGCTATAGCCGTGTTTTAAGAACACGGCCATAAAACCTTTTTTTTGTAGTGCTTAGCCATAGTCCATATTGGGTATTGCCACCCTTGTTTACCTTCTTCTTGATCCTCTCACAAGTCACAGCTTTCTTATTCCCCATGATTTAGTAAACCAAAAAAGTAGTAGAAATTCTGAACTTAGACCAACCTATTACATCGAACTTAACTCGAAGCCAGCTAGTACAAAGCTTAATGGATCATAACGGAAGGAGCATTTTGACATTACAGTAATTGTCAGTAGTATAAATAATGAAAGCGGATGAGCATTTTGACATTACAGTAATACAAAGCTTAATGGATCATAACTGAGATTGAAATACAAATAAGGCAGGAAGCAAGGACCAACTCTAGCATTTTGATCTAACATTAGCAGACTATGGAGCAAAGAGGGCTCAGTCCCTATCCAGGTCTGAGTCATCTCAGCCTTTCTGGCATGCTGAGCTAACTCGTGTGCCACTTTATTGTAGTCCCTTTTCAGGTGGAGAACTTTCCAACTTCTAAACTGATTAAGCAAATTAAGAGTACCTTGGATAATAGGGCCCATAGTTCCATGGCAAGCTCCTGAGTTCACCGCTTGGATAGCAATAAGGGAGTCTAATTCTATGATTATTTGAGGAAGCTTTAGTTCACCAGCCAAGAGAACCCCAGACTCAATTGCAAGAGCTTCAGTTGTCTCTACATCATAGGAAGCATTTAGCAAGACACTTCTTGTAGCAACTAGCATACCTATACATTTGCGAATCACAACCCCGACACTAGATCGTCTGCCATCTTCAGCCGTAGCTCCATCAACATTTATCTTGAACGTATCAGGAGGTGGAGCTGCCCAGCCAACACTAAGGGGCTGTTGCCTAAGAAGGTTTGCTGTTATGGCACCTTTATAGTCACACCGAAGCCTTTGGGCATAATCCCAAACTTGTGAAGGTGTGAGGCAAGGCTACTCATGTACCACCTGGTTCCTATTGTACCAGATTGACCAAGCTGTGACAAAGAGGATCTCTAAATCCAAGGCTGTCCCTATTTCCATAATCCTCATAGCTATGTTCGTGATATCCAAATTTCCTTCTCCCAGGTTCATTGGATAGGTTTTCCAACTCCACCATACCTCCCAAGCCTTACTAGAATGAATTAATGCGTGTTTAGTGCTTTCAGGACCCTTCCGACATAATGGGCATGAGCTTGTAATTCTGACACCTTTATTTTCCAAGTTTAGTCGAGTAGGAAGGCCATTCATGCAGGCTACCTAGGCGAAAATCCTAATTTTAGCAGGAAGCTTTAGTTGCCACATCTTCTTCCCAAGGGGGGGGGGGGGTCCTAAAGTCCCCAGTTGAGCTCTCAACATCCACGGACCAATCCACCAAGGCTAAAGCCACAAAATACACACTCTTTACTGAGAATACCCCACGATTGTTTCCAATCCAGCCAATGGTGTCCTCGGGTAAGTTAAAGCTGAGAGGAATATTAAGGATGGTTTGTGCTTCAAAGGGTAGAAAAAGGGATCAGACAACATTAACTTTCCAATGCCTAGTGTCTTCATCAATGAGAGAGGAAACCATAGGAAAATCATGAAAGTGTCTCTGTGGGCTGCATATTCTATATGTAGTTAGGGTGGGTAGCCATTTTTCCTCCCCAATGTGTTTAAGTTTGCCATTTCCAACTTTCCACCTAGTACCCCTTCTTATGACCTTTAAGCGGTTATAGATGCTTCGCCAAGCATATGAGGGATTGCTTTCAAGCTTCACCCCTTAAAACATCTCCGTAGGGGTAATATTTTGCTTGGTAATTGCATGCCACCAAAGAAGCTGGGTTCGTTAGAAGAAGTCAACCTTGCTTTGCTAGCATAGATAGGTTGAAGGCTTGGAGATTGTGAAAGCCCATGCCCCTATGCCTTTAAGCTTTGCACATCTTTTTCTAGCCAACCTAAGCCATTTTTGTTTCTTAGTTTCTCTGACCCTACCAAAAATTCCTCATCATCCCTTCCAAATCCTCACAAAGGCCTTTAGGCAAAAGAAAATAGCTCATAGTATAGGTGGGGACTGCTTGCGCTACTGCCTTGATAAGAATTTCTTTTCCCCCCATCGAAAGCTTCTTTTCCTTCCAACCAAAGAGTTTTTTCCCCACCTTTTCTTTAATTTCAGCAAAGACTTGGTTTTTGGACTTTCCTATTAGAGATGGGAGGCCAAGATAGTTACTGTGTCTTGTATGCTGCATAGGTCCTAAGATGTCCATAACTTCCTCTTTTGTTGTAGATGCTGTGTTGTGGCTAAAGAACACAGAGGATTTATCCATATTTACTTGCTGACCCGAGGCTGTCTTGTAATACTTTAGTATCTCTACCATTTTGTTGCACTCTCGATTATCTGCCTTACAGAAGAGTAAGCTAATGTCAGCGAAAAATAAATGGGTTACTTTTGGGCTGCCTCTGCATACAGATATACCTGTGAGGGCATTTGTGATGTTTGCTTCTTCAATCAAAGCAAATAAGGCTTCTGTGCAAACTAGGAAGAGGTAGGAGGAGAGTGGATCCCTCTGTCGCAGCCCCCGAGAAGGTACAATGCTACCATGTGCTCCCCCATTGATAGTGATGGAATGTGAAATCGTGGTGATGCATTTCATAATCCACCCAATCCATCGCTTATGAAATCCCAGCCTTCGCATTACTTCCTCAATAAACTTCCACTCCACTCTATCAAAAGCCTTGCTCATGTCGAGCTTGACAGCCATAAAACCATCTTGTCCTCCTTTCTTATGATCCAAGTAGTGCATTAGTTCAAAAGCCATGAGGATATTATCTGTGATCAGCCTCTCTGGTAAGAAGGCACTTTGATTTTCTGAAATTAGTTATGGCAAAACTACTTTGAGACGGTTAGCAAGAACTTTGGATATAAGCTTGTAGGCAACATTACTAAGGCTAATGGGTCGGAACTCCTTGTTAGGGTAATTTTTTTTTACACCTAATACTATTTGAGTACCACCTATTTATACCACCAAGAAGTTATTGGGTTTTTCCAAATATTTTTGCTCTATTATTCCATTAATTTCAAATATTGCATATCTCATTATTTAAATTGGGTCATGATATAAACTATCATAAAAAGCCCAAAAACTCATATTTTATCCAATTTTATTATCGTTATTTAGCTAAGCCCAGAAACCGGCCCTATGATCCTAATACACACATCATATTCTATTTAAAGCCCAAGAATACTTATGCTTGGCTATATTTGAAAAGCCTATGATTCAAGTCATGGCAAAACAATTTTACCAATGGAATTCAAATCCATGATCAAAGCCCATGATTTAAACTCATGGCAATATCCAAAGCCCAATTTTCATTGGCAACATCAAAGCCCAGTGCTCGCTGGCAATATTTAAATCCCAATTCTCATTGGCAACATTAAAGCCCAATTCTCATTGGCAACATCAAAGCCCAATTTTCATTGGCAATATCAAAAGCCCAACTTGCGTAGGCACTATTAAAAGCCCAAGTTAACTACTTGACACTATTTTATCGAAAGCCCACGGTTATCAATACTTGGCAAAATACTATATCATAATTATTTCACTTAAAAGTCCAATAATGAATAATACCTTGGATTCTTAAACCTATTACTATAATTTATGAATTATCTACTCTCAAAACCCATGGCGATCATCTTATAAAAAGCCCATGGAAAGTTATTATTAGGCCCATGACATTTATTTATTTCATTGGCAACATCAAAGCCCAGCGCTCGCTGGCAATATTTAAAGCCCAATTCTCATTGGCGACATCAAAGCCTAATTTTCATTGGCAATATCAAAAGCCCAACTTGTGTCGACACTATTAAAAGCCCAAGTTAACTACTTGGCACTATTTTATCGAAAGCCCATAGTTATCAATACTTCCCAAAATACTATATCTTAAACCTATTACTATAATTTATGAATTATCTACTCTCAAAACCCATGGCGATCATCTTATAAAAAGCCCATGGAAAGTTATTATTAGGCCCATAACATTTATTTATTTCATTGGCAACATCAAAGCCCAATGCTCGCTGGCAATATTTAAAGCCCAATTCTCATTGACAACATCAAAGCCCAATTTTCATTGGTAATATTAAAAGCCCAACTTGCGTCAACACTATTAAAAGCCCAATTTAACTACTTGGCACTATTTTATCGAAAGCCTATAGTTATCAATACTTGGCAAAATACTATATCTTAAACCTATTACTATAATTTATGAATTATCTACTCTCAAAACCCATGGCGATCATCTTATAAAAAGCCCATGGAAAGTTATTATTAGGCCCATGACATTTATTTATTTCATTGGCAACATCAAAGCCCAGTGCTCGCTGGCAATATTTAAAACCCAATTTTCATTGGCAACATTAAAGCCCAATTCTCATTGGCAACATCAAAGCCCAATTCTCATTGGCAATATCAAAAGCCCAACTTGCGTCAACACTATTAAAAGCCCAAGTTAACTACTTGGCACTATTTTATCGAAAGCCCACAGTTATCAATACTTGCCAAAATACTATATCTTAAACCTATTACTATAATTTATGAATTATCTACTCTCAAAACCCATGGCGATCATCTTATAAAAAGCCCATGGAAAGTTATTATTAGGCCCATGACATTTATTTATTTCATGTTATGAACTCATGTTCACTATCTATATTACATTACAACATTCATAATATTTATTACCGAAACTCATGGTAATTATTCATCCTACATGTCCATTATGATTATCTATAGAGAAACTCATGAGAACATCACATTATTTCATTATAGTGGTTGTTACCATGCTTATTTAAAACTCATGATAAATATTATTCTTAAGAAAAATATTGGAGGTCATTATTTAAAAAAAGCCCCAAAGAAAAATATCATTTACAAAGTAATCCATAGTAAAAATTGTGAGAAACTAAACAAGTTGTTATTTAAAGCTCATGGGAATTAATACCCAAAATCTATCATAAATATTTATTAAAACTCATGGATTCATTTTATTTCTACTAACAACTAAAGCCCATGAGGAGTAAAAAAACTCATGGCAAAGCATGTCTTTAATGCCCATATTGTAGGACCAAGAATCTCATGAAGTAGGGAACAAGCCCAAGCAAAGAAAGGGCCATATGACCCAACTAAAGGTGATAAAATGGAGCAAAGTTCCAGCCCAAAAAGGTCCTGGCAAGAGGCTTGAAAGTGGGCAACCAGCCCTAGTTCATCCCTAACCAAAGAAATAACTAAAAGCCTTTACAAGAGAACCAAGCTTTTGAGGATGAACTAGGGGTTGTCCTATCAATTTTCTGCCACTCTCTGCTTGACGTAAACAGTGCCCAAGGGCCGTCATATCAGCTGAAGCTTAAAGGATGATGAGACTCCATCATCTTTCTGAAGACTGCACCTCCAGCGAAAAGGGAGCTGAAACCAAATTATCCAAACTTCAACAGATTGATGCTATAAATGTCAAAAACGTTCAAGACATGATTCATGTACCAAGCCCATGAATCCTTAAAGGGAAAAAATTGGGAACATGTGGTTTGAAGGGCATAAAGGGATCTCAAGTGGAACCCCCTAAAGTAGGCTTAAAACTTGACACCTGGCTTGGGGTGTTGAATCTTACTTCTTGGGGTTCTAAATCTCAGTTGCAGCTTTTGAATTTGCTTATAATACACGCCCTAATGACATTGATTAAGCTCAGCCCCAGAAATCTTGACATTTAATACAAAATCCTATCATTACCCCAAGAAGCAAGGCAGCCCCAAAAGCAAATCTCTCATTTTTAGGCCAAATCCAAGTTATTAATTCAGTTGTCTTCCTCCCCTAAATCAGACCTACGTTTTTTTGGATTTTGACTAATTAATGCTTGCTCTAATCCTCTCTATAAAAGGCAAACCACTCTAGCCCTTAAAGGGGGGACCAAGCCTCTCTGAAAAACTTCTGTCATTAACTACATTATGCAGTAGTTCAGTCCCTCTTAAGTTAAGCTTCCCAAGCTCTCTTGAGCTCGCTCACAACCTTTCTCAGCCTATAGTCACCATAACACCAACATTCCACCTTGCTTACACCTTCCTACTCCATAAACGTCCCATGACTGACCATAGACAACCACTCCCTCTAAAACTCTTGATCTATTTGTTATTTTTCCTAGTGGTTTAGCTTCCCTCAAGCTCATCACTCATCATCTTCAGCCGACACTCATCTAACCTCAAATATTATCTCCTCCCCTTTACATAGTCATAGCTCACAAATGTCTCCCAACTAGTCACAACAGCCTACTACTCACAAAAAGCTTTAATCTTAGAGTTAATCCCATCCCACTCACTCAAACAGCCCACATTGTCTCATCCATGCCTTATGAACACAAACTCACCAAAATCCTAGTTTAATACTTGTTGCACTGAGTTAGGGATCTTTCTCTCCCTTCATTCCATCCTATTTTTCCTCTTTTATTTGTAACAATGGAGCATTTAATCCTTATTTATTATTATTATTATGATGAAGGATATAATGTATTTGTAACAATTGAATTTTTCCCTCACATTGATATAATAATAGTTGAAAGTACTATAAATTCCCTTAACCGAGACACACAAGGACCCCTATGACTGATAAATTTATTTAATCATTAACCCTTGGACTTTTAAGTGTAATTTCACCTTTACTGCTGGAGGACTGATTTGAACTATGATGCTGTAAAAGGACTAATAATACAACAAACTAACAATAGTAACATTGTTTATTGTGCTTTATTATTGTCTTCTTGTTAAGGTGCAGCCTTCATCTCTTGCTTGGGCGGACTTACACAACACCGAAAGCCTTTGGGCTTTATTTCAAGGGTCTATTGTTGAGTTTCGGCTTGGCTACCCCATATTCTATTTGAGAACATCAAAATTTTTCCCTCAACACTCCTTCATTCTGGTAGGATGCTTTACTTTCGGCACAAGGGTGATATTAGTTTTGTTTAATTCAGTCATGGGGTTATCCAAATTAAGCAAATTAAGCACCATACTAGAAACATCATAACCTACAATATTCCAGTATTTCTGATAAAAAATGGGGAACATACCGTCAAGGCCAGGAGCTCTAGTTGGGTGCATTTGTTGAAGAGCAACTTTGACCTCATTTGTAGTAAAGTTTTGAACCAAGCTATCATTCATTTCTCTGGAAACTTTGGCAGGAATGAAGGCTTACTACTTCATCAATTCGGGTTGGGTTTGTAGTAGTGTAGATGTTCTCGAAATAGGAGATAGCCGTGGCTACAACACTTTCCTTGTTCTCACACCAAATTCCATCCTCATTCCATAGACCCAATATAGTGTTCTTTCGTTGCCTCTCTAATGCACGGGAGTGAAAATATTTTGTATTATGGTCACCCTCACCCAACCATTGGACCCTTGATCTCTGTTGCCACCACACATCTTCCCCATCAAGTAATTCATTTATTTCCTTTTTCAAACTATTAATTTTAGCTCCATTCTGCCCCTCCTTGTCTTGCACTGTAAACTTATGTAGAATCTTCTTCTTTTCTTCAATCTTTTTCAGTATATGCCTAGAGACTCCCATACTCCAACTCATTAAAGCACTGGAACATTGTTTAAGCCCTGCAGTAAGACCATTTGGAGTACTAAGATTGGAGCCACTATTCCATACTTCTTCAATGACTTCTTTGCAATCAGCCTTGGTCGTCCACAATGCCTCAAAATGGGACCTTTGTTTTTTACTACGCCTCAAGGAGCAAGCCTCATTTAGAAGGAGGGGACAGTGTTCAGATGTAGTATCCACTAGGTGGTGCACTTTGATATTACAGAAATGCTCAAGCCAATCTAATGTTGCGAAGGCTCGATCAAGCCTTAAATAGACCTTGTCAACTCCTTCTTGTTGGTTGCACCAGGTGAAATCCGCTCCACGATATCCCATGTCTTTGAACCCACATTTATTAACTACTCCTCTAAAATTCTGCATTTGGTTTTGAGACCGTGGGACACCACCTATTTTTTCCTTTGACAAGAGAATCTTGTTAAAATCTCTAAAACACAACCAAGGCAATTAGAATTGGCAGTTCAACACATCGAGAAAGTTCCATGATTCCTTTCGACGGTGGGTTTCAAGATGCCCATAAAAAATTGTTATTCTCCATTGAAATCCAGACCCTTCCCCCTGTTATCACAGGATCAATGTGATGTATTGAGTAACTCTTGATCTCAAGGTTCACTTCCTTTCTCCAGAGCATTGCCAAACCGCCACCTTTCCCCTCCTTTTTCATATAGAATCCATTTTCAAAACCAATTTTCATTCTAACTTTTGTCATACCTGCATTTTTCTTCTTTGTCTTCGTTAAGAAGACCACCATGGGATCCCAATGTCGCAGTAACTCGCGCAATGCACCAACTAACTAGGGGGTCCTAAGTCCCTGGCAGTTCCAGCAAAAGACGATCATTGCTTTCGGTGGTGCTTTCCAACAGCCACTGCCGTTCCCTTAGTTTGTTGCTCATCAGAGGGGAGAGCTTCACCATGGGTCTTCTTAGTCACTCTCTTTTCCTTAATTTCCAGAGCCTCAATACCACTTGCACGTTTATTTCCAAGCCCAGTTCTTTGATCTGCCATAATTGTATCACTATTTGAGCCCTATTCTCTAGCTATTGTTTCCAAGCTTTAGTTTTGGGCTTATCCTCCTGACCGTTGTTTGTGTCAAGAAAGCCCACGACTTTCTCTGCTTCTATATTTAGATTGGGCTTTATTAGGCTAGTTACCTCAGGCTCCTCTCTTCCTTTGGGCTTTTGTTGGCCCACGACTGAGCTCTTATCCATACTTTCTTTTTCCTTTCCTTTTACTAACGTTGAGAGAGAGCTTTTGCATGGGAAGTTGGGCGAAATTGGCCAAATACCACACTTGTGTAAAATTAGAGTCAATGCAGCACTGTTTCGGAAATAATTGGCAATCTCCCACTTTTCCGGTACTCGAGCTTCAGAAACTCGAGTACCATATGGTACTCGAGCTTAGGGAGCTCGAGTACATGTTAAGTCTACCACCGTGTCATTGGCTGACCTGGCATTTTTGGATTAAAAAATCACTCAGTACTCGAGTTTAAAGAACTCGAGTACTGTGCAATGGTACCCGAGTACTTTAAACTCGAGTATGGCGAATACCATGCCAGTTAATACTCATGTTCATTAGACTCGGGTACCACTTATGGTACTCGAGCATGTGAAGCTCGAGTATTGTTTATTCGATACCCGAATTGGCTAAACTCGAGTATTAGTTACTAAAAGCCACAGAACTTCAAACTTTTTTTCACTCTCAGTTCTCACTCAACACATTGCACTCACTCTGCTACACCTTCACACCCAAACCCCAAACCCTCATTCCACCGGCGCATCCAAACCCCAAACCCGAGTTGCCCATCATCGGCGGCAGAAATCAAGTTGTCGTTGGCGCACGCACTCACCCTGCCGTAGAGAAGCTGATTCCGGCATAGACCCTCCGCCATAGCTCAGTCCGCCGTAGACCTATTCCCAAGAAGCTCAGTCCGCCGAAGACCCATTCCCGAGAAGCTCAGTCCCCCGTAGCTCATCGTCGGCAGAAAACAGGAACTCCCCGTCGGCGGCCTTGCATTGAAATTTTGGTAATTTTTTTTTCTTTCTTTCCATGAGTGTTTAAATTGCAGTTACGGTTAAAATTACAAAATTTCCCAAGAGGTTTATGTTAGGAAATTGTGAATTTCATTTCATGTAGTCTAACATCCTTGATGATGGCTGGTGTTTTAGAAATGTAAATTCCACAAACCATGATTGAAAATGAATATCTTGCAAATGATATGCATAGGTTTTAGGTTTGTAGTTGGACTTGAAATGAGCAGAAGAATTTTTGAATATTTGATAGGAAAAGTTGTATTTCAAATAACTAAAAAACTCTAGATTTTAAGCAAAACTAAATAAGTAAAAAACTCTAGATTTGAAGCAAATGAAAGGATTTTTAATCTGAGGCACCGGATTTTTTTTTTAGCCTTGCATTGCATCTGATATTATTTGAAAAAATTTCTAGTAATTTTGATGTTGGAGACCTGGATTGATGTATTGTTTAAATAAAAACAAATAAATAAAGAAAGAAAAGCTAAAACAGCCTGGTTATGTACGTAAGGTATGGCTGTCTATTGTGAGAAATGAATCTATTAGTTGAAAAAACTAATCCCTTTTCTAATTGATTTATTATCTTTTGCATTTTTTTTGTGATATGTTTTAGAATGAGAAATTGCTTGGTTGGTTTAGATTATAATAATATGTTTTTAAAAATTGCTTGATGTTTCTTTCTGGTTTATAGTTGCAAGAGTTTTTGAATTATACTTCTGATTAAGATATTTCCAATTTTAAGTTGCAGGCTTTATGTGGGTTTTAAAAATTACGTTTATATTAGGTGGGTTTTTGAGTATAGTCTTAGATTTTAACGTTTTCTTAAGTTTGACCATGAAAGATGTGGCACCCTCTTGTTAGGTCATAGGTGATTGTTGTGTGGTTGAAGAAACATTGGAAGAGGTTGCTCTAACACATCTCAGATTGTCTACTAGTTTTTCCTATATATATGTGTGTGTATGTATTAAACTGAATGCTTATGGGTGCTAATGGGCCAATCACCTTTTAATTTATGCCAGATATGAACCCACATCCAGCGGGACCCTCTATAGGGACTGTCTTGACGAGGCCACCTTCGCATCGTTCAAGTTTTCTTTGGGATGCTACTTTGGCAGGCGAGGTATACACTTGTATCCAAAATCGTAGTCAATATATGTAGTAGAAAGATTTTGGGTAGCTATGTTTGAAGTGTAATTATTACGTGGTTAGTGAATGCTATTATTAATACTAAGTTGCCCTGTTTGCAGGAAGTGCCAGGTGTACTGACTTGTCGTCACCGAGATAAAGGTCTGTTTGAAGGTGGGTTATATCCACGGATTGCGACTTATGTCATAGATGCAGGGTTAGATGGGCTACTTCGGGTCCCACATATGGACCTTGACCATGCATTGATCACGGCCTTAGTGGAGAGATGGCGGCCAAAGACGCACTCATTCCACTTGCCCCACGGTGAGATGACTATCACGTTACAAGACATAGAGGTCATAATGGGGGTACCTGTACATGGCTTGCCGGTGGTGGGATTTACCCATATGGACCATTGGCGTGACTTCTGCATCGAATTGCTAGGTACCCCTCCTCCACCGGGAAGACCAGTCGATACAAAAAAGAATACTGCAGTGTTGGAAGGGCCAAGGATAAAAGCGAAATGGCTCGAGGAGCAGTTTAGCAACCCTCTCCCTGCTGACGTTGACGCCACTGAGGAGTGTGTGCAGCAGTTTGCTCGGTTTTACATACTCCAAATGTTGGGTAGTATGTTGTTTATGGACAAGTCTGGTGAACTGATCTCAATCATGTATCTACAATTTTTCAATCCAATCAGCAACGGCAAGAATTATAGTTGGGGTAGTGCAGCTCTAAGTTGGCTTTATAGTCACCTCTGTAATGCATCAGAGAAGACAGCCAAGCAAATTGGCGGTGCACTACTGTTAGTGCAATTGTGGGCGTGGGTGAGGTTTCCACACATATGTCTTGTGATGAGGCATCCACACCAGGCACTACCCCCCGGTCCACTTGCTATAAGGTATGTAGGATCTTAGATAGTTATCGTTTTACATTTCTGCATTAACTTTTTCCGCATGAGAATTATGTAAGTAACTAATATTAAGGTTATGTCTGTGTTGTTTTGTAGATGGAAAGGGGCTAAGATAACAACTGACCATCCAATGCACGTCTTATGCGCGTATCGTGTGTCGCTTACTTCGCTATGGCCAAATCAGGTATCGTGCCTTACACCATTTTACCGCTTTGGCACGTATTGTTCACATTCGTTACACATTTTTCTCTAATTATATTGTTAATATGGTTGTTTGCATCTGTTGGATCATTGTAGATTGTGTGGGAGCCATATACAGCTTATTTGGGTTCCCTGCCTGCATAGTGTACAGCAGGCCAACACATATGGAGGTCCATCGTGCCGCTTATACATTTTTGGGTAGTTGAAGGCCATCACCCCGAACGTGTTCTCTGACAGTTTGGGATGAAGCAAGGCGTACGAGCAAACAGAAAGTTTCTCGATCGATCTCAGCAGGTGTCGAGGTATCTGTCGAGACTGCGGTAAGAAAGAGTCTAAGGAGCTCGACAGATAGCCCGGACAATGTGGATACTTCAATTAAACTTCACAAGATAACACTCCAGGGCAAGCACGAAAAAAATTGGGTTGAAGTACATGCCACTCATATTGCTAGATGGGCTGCGCATGCCACAATTGCCGAAGCACCACCCTTTCATGGGGTAATGAGCTACAATGACGAGTATATGGTGTGGTATCGTTCCATCACTGTGAGGCATATTACAAAAGAGACCTCGTATTGGGACACTTTGGTAAGTTTACAAAGATTGTTCTGTTATTTGAAATACCTCGCTTTGCATAGTTTAGTTCCAAGTCGTAACACTACTCTTGTATACTTGTGACAGGTTGAATCACAGTTGAGGATTATGGCGAAGTTTGAACCAGGGTCTGAGATCTACACTGATTGTTTTAATGCCTTGCAATTTGTTGAGGAGATCAGTCGGTTGACCTTGGACGATGCACGCACTGTGGGCAACACAAGTGAACCGGCTGTAGGCCGTGGTCGGCAAAGAGGTAGACGTCAAGGGCATGGAGGTTGTCAATCTAGTCAGCGTCATACATCTACGAGGCGTCCCACAACTGGTCGCCTTCGCACGTCTGGTGGGCATCGCACACCCGTGCATGACCACACCATGGAAGAGGCAAGTCAGACATCAGATGAGATGCGTTTGGACACTGGTTATGACATGGGCTCCATGGCACATGATGATGCGGGTCCATCCCATACGTTTGCCTATGGTGAGACATGTCGGTCCCCATCCATGGTTCGTGATGATACCTACCCGCCCACATCCTCTCCCCCACTGACTACCGGCACTATCCCTGCAGATGTATGTGGTAGAGATGAGATGAGATTCATGCCCACCCCTGGTGCCATCCAGACAGAGATACCCACTCCCCTACCAGAGGCTTCACACAGTGAGGATCGGGGGCTACCCACCCTTAGTGCCTTCCAGACAGAGATACCCACCCCTCCACCAGAGGCTTCACACATTGAGGATCGGCCGCGAAGGCCGCAACGGACACAGACACATCCTCCTGACTGTGGGACTGGACATGGTACTCCCCCTCTTATACCGATTACATATGCATCTCTTTATGGTTAAATGATTTGAATATTAATATTGTAAATGTGTTCTTTTCAGGCAAGGTTAGACCAGTCAAGGAACCAGTGAGGCGAAGAAAACGGGGATGATTTTCGGTGGTCAATTCGCAAAGGCTTTTCACTAGACCTTGTGACTGCCCTATCCCTTCCATAGGTATGTAGCTAGTTGATGTACATTTATGCTTTGAATATACGAAGATTCGAATTCTACTTCTTCTTGGGTTCTTGTGCAAAAAAGAATTCATATTTTTATGATTTACCAATTGATATTGTTATCTGACAGCTTTATGAAGAAACAGTTTTATGAAAAATCGTGGGGTTTGGAAAGGATTTTTTTAATTAAAATGTGTTCTTTTCAGGCAAGGTTAAAAGGATTTTTTTAATGATTAAAAGTATGCGAGTAGAAGTTTTGTGCCACCTCCCCCCCGGGGGGGGGGGGGGGAGACGTAAAATCTTAGCTTACTGAAGAAGCTAGCACTCAACTAAATGCTAAAAGAAAAACCCCTTAAGATCTGTGTTTTTTTTTTTTTTTTTTTTTTTGATAGTCGAGTGGTGGTATATCCTTTGTACAAGAGTACATGACAGAAACTTTGTCAACAATTTGGTGTCTACTCTATGTTTGGAGTTAGGAGACTTGAAACAATCACATTGCTTCTCTTACCATCCATGTAGTTTAATAGAATTACATTAGAGGGCAATTCATTATGTAATCTTGAATTTTGAGCTTGGGGTACCAAAATATTGGCATTTGTATTACGTCATTCACAGTTCTGGCAGGTGGGGCTGTGTATATGGGGTTTGCTCCCTAGGGGTGAGTCCAAAGGGTCTACCTTGGTGAGGTTCCACGCCATCAAAAAATTGTATCTTGTTCTTTGCATTACCCATGTGCCATTTCAAACGTCGATAGGAATTTTGTGTGCATAAAAAATTCATTATTTCGAAGTTTAAATTGAAATGAACTAGCTAGAAATCTTGGCACTTTTACCTGTGTTCACCTGGGAAGCCTTTTTGAGGCTATGACTTTCATTACATTTTAAATAGATAGTTGTATTTCTAAGAATCTTGTGGAAGCCCTTTCAATATGAGGTTTTTGTGGAAGGACTATCCATATATGATTATTGTAAAATCCACTTACAGCAGAACCATTCATTTGCTAACATATCCAGTATTGTATCCCAAACCTTAATCCAACTTTAGAACCCTCTATGGCTTGTTTAGTCTACCCTTCTTATCTTCCATAATCAACTGAGAAATGCTCAAGTACTATTAGAGCTTGTTTGGAGGGCCTGAAGAAGGATATTGACTTCGTTTGGGAGGAGTATTTTTTTAATCAGCTAGTGTGGAAAAATGCAAATACTACCATTCAAGATCCATATGGATCTAAAAATGGTGTTTCTTTAGAATTGTAGGCTTGTAGCCCAATTTATTCACAGTTCATAATCCTTTCTTTTGTTGGTTTTTTGAAGCATTTACCACTTCCACTGCATTTTATACTAGAATGAGTTACTTGCACATCTGAAAATTGTTTCATTTCACTCTTTTTGCAAAGTGCATCTTTTCTCGGTTTCTTTCGAGAGGTTGGATATTTTATGGGACTTTGAATTTGGTGGATTTGCAGGACAATGTAAATATGACTGTTCATGTGTTCCCGGATTTTCTTATTTATGGGGGTAACTATTGCACGAAATGTCGGCTCACATTTTCAAACAGCAGCATCAAACTTGAGGGTTCAACTGTAAATGGGCTGAAGGAAATCCTTAGCTTTGAATGGGCATCACTAAAATTGAGTCAGAATGGTGTGGAAGGGTGAGTTATATCAAATTTTGTAAACAGGGTGAGTTACATTGACTTTTCCTCTCTGTTGCTTACATATAGTC
Organism: Castanopsis chinensis; assembly: GCA_032878915.1. Classification (NCBI taxonomy): domain Eukaryota; kingdom Viridiplantae; phylum Streptophyta; class Magnoliopsida; order Fagales; family Fagaceae; genus Castanopsis; species Castanopsis chinensis. Next base: position 8,708,722 of record JAVQMG010000089.1, read on the forward strand.
CAACTTGGTACTTGTTGGGTGTAGGTTGAAACTGCTGTGGTTAACCTTCATCTTAAATTAAGGGGTTCTAAAGGACCTGGAAATGCAAAAGAAACTTCAGGTTTGTGCCGTACTGTGATAAAAAGAAACTGCTGTAGGTTGAAATTGCTGTGATAAAATGCTTGTTTCTTCAGGGTTGCCTGTTGTTGAGGCCACGAGTTTTGTTTCACCAAAATGGGTACCACAGGTAAACATGGATTTTGTTGTCTATAAGAGATAATCTGCCTTGTTGTGGACTTCTTTGCTCAGGATTTATATTATTTGATTGTTCCTTCATCTCTCTACTCTCTTAAATACATAATTGATTGGTCTCCTTATTCTAGGAAAATCTGTTAGAAGGTATTTCCTTTTTGTTCTTTGTAGTCTCTTACAAATTCAATTTTTCTGATTTATACAATTTTTTTTTTTAAATAAAAATTTTGTGAGTCTTTATAGTGTTTTTTGTTGAGGCTTGGCATCTTATGCATTTTGATATGTTTGAGGTTTTTTTGAAAATTTTATTTCTATATTTATTTGTGTAAGTAAAGAAAATTTATTAAAGAAAACATAATACCACCCACTACACAAGGTTTCTACCTAGATGGCTACAACATCAACAAAAGTTACAGCAATCAATAAAATCTAAGAAGGTAGAGTAAGTATGGCATGGTAACACTGCCATCTAGTCGAACAAAGCTCATAGAAGGATCAACTTCAGCTTTGTTGTGGTCCTTTGCAAACCTTCAAGCACAGAATTCCAAATATTGACCTTGCCATGTTTAGCAAAACTCCTTTTTCAGCATGCCAGTAAATCAAGAACTCTGTGAAGCATTATCCACTGCACCCTAAACAAGCAGAACACTGGCGACCATAACTCTCTAGCATACTCATAGTGTAGCAATAAGTGATCACCACTGTCGCTGTTCTTCTTACACATTTGACACCAGACGATGTAAATTATCCAATGTAGGAATTTGCCCCAAAGCAGTGGTCCATGTAAACAAAATCAAGCATTAGCTCCATTCCCACTTGAGAAATTTTCTCAACACACCCGAAAAAGAAAATCCGTCCCAATTGAATATACTACAATCCAATGTAGGAAAAGAAATTTTCATGGTACTACAATCACTTCCTTAAATTTTACGCTGCTCAGTTCACATATGTCTTTCAATGTTTGGATATCACGTTCAACTAGGTGTGACTCAATTAATAAGTATTTCAGCATTTTATGGATTTGGACTTAGAATGATTGAAATGTATCTCACATTCATACTGACTTGGAGGCCCAGAAAAAGTTTCCCATTCAAAGTAGTTGGCTGTGCATAGAGAAATATCTTTAAAATTTGGAAAATTACACATAAGGAAGAGATCATCTTTGAGGCTGCTGTTGTCTGTAGAGTAATACTATTACAGCTCCTTTTTGCTAATAATGTGCCAAATTTCATACTTTCTTCTCTTGTTAGATACATATCATGTATTGTGGGGTGTCCAGTGGAAGGAGTTGTACCTCCAGCTAAAGTAGCATATGTGGCTAAAGAGCTCTATGACATGGGTTGCTCTGAAATTTCCCTTGGCGATACAATTGGTGTTGATACCCCTAGTAATCTTTAAAACCACATTCTATTTTAGCATTTCATATTGTTTTGTTGCCCCGTATCAGGGTTCTAGTTTCGAACCAGTATTTCTGATTTGCATTTTTTCCCCTATGAATGGCTAAGAAAACCATTAAACAACATTTATATACCTAAACAACAAGCTCCTAGCCCACAAATAACTGTTTGTTAGTTGTTACTGATTGAACCCTAAGCCTACACTTTTGAAGTACCTGTATGTGAAATGGGTTTAGCTATGGCTGTTGTGTACAGTAGATCTGAAAATCAATGATGTGGGGAAGAGGGAGGGAGAGGAAAGGACATTAAGAACTTAAGAACATAAAACTCCAACTTGAATTGCAAGCTGGTGCAACACCTCCTTTGATAGGATTTCTTAGGCACCACATACTATTGAGAATTGAATGGTTTCTATGAAGGGAGGTATCACAAAGAATGAAAACATAAAAAACTTGAAAAATTTCGTCATGAGCTTGAAGTTTGGGCCTTTTTGCACCTCCATGCATTGAGGAATAAGATGGAGATAAATAATATGACCCATTAGGCTGAAGGAAACTCAAAAAATCTGTGTTTTAACTTTTTTTTCTTTCTTTGACTGGTAAATAACTGACGCATTCATGGAACTTGAACATGAGACCTAACCCATAACTCCATACACATGTGACATGGTTGACCATTTGACCCTAATTCCATTGGCAAACAGTAATTTTTTTTTCTTTTCAGGATGTTGATGTCATAATTAGGTTGGAGATAAAATTTGTGAACCATTAGTCTGAAGGAAGGCCATCAAATACATTTTCTTATGACATAATAATTTTATCATTGCAATGGATGGCACCAATTCAGGCAGCCATCTAGAGGTCTACAAGGCTGACCAACCAATGCAGAATGCCACATCCTTAGATGTCTACATCTTCTGGTCTCAATCATCTTTAACATTATAACCATCGTATTCAATACACAAACCACACAACTCCCATAGCTTGGAAAAATTTGGACCAACAATGCCTCAACTACTTAATGCAAAGAGTCAATTACAATAATATGGATATAAAGTTTATCCATGCTACGGAGATGCATTATATTTGGTATTGAGATAAATATGATGACCAAAACCAGAAAGATATGTTAGTAGCAATCACCTGCAAGGGGAGTATGAAGTTGGATATCAAGGAGTCAATGGAGCAAACTTCACATACAGCAGAAATGGCATGACAAGCCTCCCTCCCATCCTCCTTCTTTTCAAAAGCTTGAAAAGCTATTCCATAAGCAGATTTATCCTCATCCACAGTTGATTTTTGTTCTTCTGAAACTTCATTTTCAAAGGCACTTTCAATGTTGTCATCTGGTTGCTCATCATTCACAAAATCATATTCTGCAGAAACCCTTCCAGCCAGGGTCTTCAAAGCATCACCACTAACAGAGGGCCAACCAGATGTTGTGAAGATGTCAGTTGGTAATGGTTCATTAAGGATTCTACTCAGCCTAATATTGCGATATTTTGTGGGACTCTTCTTGCCATCTTCAATCACTTTAGCAACATTGGGAACTTTGAAAATCCTCTCAATTGGAAGTGTTTCATCAAGGTCCTTGCTATAACAGAAAATAATAAGGTTAAAGAGTGCAGACTTCATTGGGACCCCATTTGCCTGGGATGAATGTGCAATAGTAAGGTCAATTTCTTCACTAGGCCCACATGTTCTGAATTCTTCCCTTCCTTCTTTCACCTTTCCTTATTAAGTAGTGTATGGTATGATTACTTCCCTTTCAATAACATGGAATATAAACTTTCATAGGAAACATCCCAATGAGCCTTGGCTCAAATGAACTTCCTCCTCGCACAAGTGTGGTTGGAGACTTCAGATTATGGATTCAAACTCATTGTGCGTGCATGTAACTTACCATTTTTTTTTTTTTTTTTTTTTTTTTTTTTTTAATCACAACTTTCACAAAAAACATAACATTTAACTTTCACAAATGTCTCTCAAGCAGGACCATTGGCCTTGGGGCCAATTTTCTACCGTGTGCAACTATAAATTTTACCGGAACTTGTGACATTCAAAGAATTTTATTCTTCTAATCTCAGCAACCCCCCCCCCCCCCCAAAAAAAGCCATAAAAATAAAATAAAGCCTTAATGATATTGAAGAAAACAAAAATAGGGAAACTTAAAAGATATCAAGGAAACTTTTATATAAATAAATAATAAGAGTAATAATTGTGTACGTGAAAATTTTAATCTTTCTACAAGGCTGACCAGCCAATGCAGAACGCCACATCCTTAGATGTCTACATCTTTTGGCTGCCCTTTTGAATCAGATTTATAGCTGAGAGTATTGCGAAGTAAATTTCTATTTTATTATTATGTTGAATAATTATTACAACAATTGGGGGAGGGGGGATTTGAAGCCTAGTTCTCCTTCCAAGAGAGGCCAGACACAATGCCACTAAGCTACAAGGACAAAGTAAAATTAATTCTAAGTCTAGGAAGCAAGTGACTCACAAGTAGCTTAGCAGCTAGTGTTCCTTCATCAAGTATTCTTTGTGGCAGCTGCTACATTGATTGAAAGCTGCTCTTTTATGCAATCTAGTATCTAATGAGATACGTGACCTAGTAACTTGTGTGTCATTTTAACTTAGAAGCTTGTGAGTACTTCCTCCACTAGAAATCATAAAGGGTGCTTTCCTATACTATGGACAGATGAATTTTGATGTTGGAAGTTACTTTGAGCCCCTACATTTCTATTTTACTTTCTCTATTCTTTGATTCTTCATAAATCTCCCAATCCCTTTTTTTCTTTGTTGTTAAAATTCTCAGAACTTGTTTGTTATCATTTCTTCAATCTGAACCTTGGGTAGATTTGGTTTTTAATGAAATGATTCTGATTTAAAAAAAGAAAAAGAAAAAATTATATAACGCACAATATAATTTAAGTACGCACAACATTACTCGTGAATTTCTGCCATTGTTTTATCATTGACTTCATCCTAAAATAGGCCCTAAACACAATATGAATTGAGTAATGTCTAGGTGTTTGAGTACAATATATGTTCTTCAATATCAATCCACGCAGTATCATTCTAATGGACAATGTCATTAAAATGTGGGCTGCTGCTGATGTGCAATGGGGTTTGTTTCAAATGGTCTTATTTGTATTTTTAGTTTGCTATGGGGCTTTGCTGCTTACACCAGCTACCGGTATGATATGTCAATTGAAGAAGCTGCAGAATTGGCTAGAAGGTCTATTTATCATGCAACATTCCGTGATGGATTTTCACTAATGGAGTCAGTAGCGGTACTCTCTCTTTCTCTCTCTCTCTCTCTCTCTGAACACCACACATCCATGAAGTCAGTATAATTTCAACTTGTTGTTTTTATCAGTTTCTTATGTGGGATCTGATGGATGGAAAAACTCTCTGGACCAGTGGAACAGGAAATGGTTGAAGTAGCTGGGGTAGAAGGCTCATGCTGAAGTTGGACACTCTGCTATAGATGTTCTCTCCTTTAAGAGATAGAGTCCACGACATGCGTAGAAGGCCTAAAATCCTTTAAGCACATGCATTTCCAGTTGGTTTTTGTACATGTTTTGTAGTTAGTGCAGTCTGTAAGTTTATCACTTACAAGAGACTTTATTTGGTTTTGTAGTTAGTGCAGTTTGGAAGACCTCATTTCATTTCGGAGGATTTAGGCAAGAAGAGACTTTATTTGGTTCAGTAACCGTGATATTGTATAGTGGTTTTGTTTTTCGTTTTATGCTACTCTCTTTTGGGAACAAGCAACTGTATATTATGTACTATTTACCAATAAAATGGAGCTTGTAGGAGATGAGGTACCATTGGACACTGGTTTGTATTAAGTAGCAATGTTTTAAATTCCATTTTGCACCAAATGCATATTCCAGTACCAAAAAAAAAAAAAAAAAAAAACAAAAACAAAATACCTTGAGCCCCTATTGGGATGTTCTTAGCATTTTGCTTATTTTTGTGTCGGCATTTTTATGCATTTTTAACTGTGACTCAATTGAGTAATTATCAATGAGTGAGATGATAAATAATATAGATATTTATTTAGAGAAAAAAAATTAGAAATTAGTTGTAATTGGTATGGACATATGCAAACCAGTACTCGAGTGTAGTGGACTCGGGTACTAGAAAGTACTCGAGTCCACTAAGCTCGAGTACTGATTTGCATGGCCCCATTTTTGACCCGAGCCGTACTCGAGTTTAGGTGGATTGGGTACTTTAAATGAAGTACTCGAGTTCTACAGACTCGAGTACCAGGTGTCCCCGCTATTATTACACACCTACTCTACTGGTACTGGCGCGCCAACTACTGAAGTAAATGGATAATAAATGGTACTCGATTTCTGTGAACTCGAGTACCTTTTAACACAAACCTCCCCGTCTGCTTTATCCATTTTCAGTATCTGTCTCTTACCACTTATGTGCTCTTACCACTTCAAGCCCATGTGCGAGTCAGTCAGAAACTGGGGAGTAGGGACTTCACTGTTGGGCCACCATCTGAAATTCTTTGAGCACTGTCACTATCTCCATTGACCAACGTGCTATCCTAAAACCTTGTAGTCAACTGTGTTGTGACTGACAGGTAATGGTTATTTAGTTACATGCTTATTTGATGATCCGTTGTGTTTGCAATATGAGATTTTTATGCATGAGTTAAATGCCTTCAATGCTTAGTTTTTACATTGTGTTCGTATGAGACTTTTATGCATGAGTCCCATGTATTCAGTTTCAAACGGTTTCATCATGAAAAAGCTCACCAAGAAAAAAGTTGAATAATATTTTATTTTAATTAATTTAATTAAAATTTGTTTTAGAGAAATAGGAAAATATATATATATATATATATATATATACAAAATTAGAATATTACAGAAATAAGAATATTACATAAAATTATATATATTGCATGAATGCTAACATGCACTACATTTTTTTTACGTATTAATGCTTTTCTTTTTTTGACAAGCTTTTCATGACTTGTAGGCCTGCATAATGCATTATGGAGTCATACGTTACAACTTTAAGTGTGGGTTTTTCATATATTTAACTATTAATTGAATAATATTTATTTCAAAAAATTGTAGGTATAATTAAATATTTTGTGCAATATATTAGATACTTAAATTAAATTCAAATACATAGTTATATTTGTAACACCTTGAGTTTCAATATTAACTATGTACAACTGCTCATATATATATATATATATATATATATATATTTTGTCAAAACAAATGGAGCACAAGTATAAAAGAATCAAGGTTGACCATAGCAAATAGAGAGCATGCATATAAATTTTTTTTTATATAGAACCACTGTGTGAACAGCAGATGAAAAAGTAATTGGTTGTGCAACTCCATAAACAACTAATCTATTGTAATAAAAATTTTAACTTTTTAAGAATCTTGTAACTTCATTTATTGTTGCATTTTTATATGTCCAATTAACAATATATAAGATTCAAATACTCCCACCTGAACTAAATATGTATAAAAAAAAACAAACTTAACCATACCCAATGCACACCAACACTAGTAAATCGGATCCTTTTATGAGTGCCATGTTGCAATACCATTGGGGTTGTTGGACATGAAGATGATGTTAGTTTGTGTGGTAGTCCATTGCCTTAGTTATATGGTAATAATAACTCATAACGCAATGTTGTTTTAACTTGACCTTTTTTTTTTTTTTTTTTTTTTAAATTTAAAATGTAAATATGATTGTATTTGAATTGTTCATTTGATTATGGTTCTTAATTATGTCAAAACACTAATAATTGTTTTTAGGGTGATTTCATTTTAAAAACCATTATTTGACAAGCTCGATATTTCATAATTTTTGTTATGAGAGAAATTTTATAAATTGAGTTAACTAGAACCCACAACTAGATATACTTTACAAATTCAATTATTCAATTATTTATATGTCTATGATTGAGTTTGAATATTAATTGTTTTTGTCATACGCCAAATTTTTGTAAGGGGATATGTTCTTATGACAATTTTCATATTGTTAATAACAGGTCGGTGATGGATTTTCACTTTTTCTATGTATACTACGATGGAGAGATGTATTATCATCAGTTGCATGGGTTGTCATACCAAGGCTCGAACCAAAAGCAAAAATGTGTTAGGGTGAAGCGTGGGATAGGCTTTTTGAATTTGCAACGAAGAGTATTGAAGGTGATGGGGTTAGACCACTCTAGGCATAACATTTCCATCGTGTATCGAGCACCTCAACGGGTTGTAGACACCCATGTTTTCTACACTTCACTACAATTATCGAGTGGGCCCAAGTGAAGATGATGTGGGAAATTGTTGAACAAATGGTGGTGAAAGGATTCATTGCTTTGGAGCTTTATGTCACTGTTGAGCCCACCATAGTAGAGGCTGGAGAGGGTTCACAACATGCTGTTCTGAATGGAACTATAGATGACCATATTGAGTCAATACCATTACAGTCTTATCAAGGGTGTGCAGAAAACACAGGAGATGGGTATGGTAGTGAACAGTGGCAGACATTTCCCCATGCTGCACACATTGAGGAAGATCAAGGGGCCCATGAAGCGCATGAAGGAAAGCATGTATCTCATGATGAGCTGCATGGGGGCATATTCGAAAATGAAGATGATCACGGATGTGGTGATGATGCAACCCATCTTTATATTACTAGGGATGAGTTCGAGGAGCTCCTAGATACCATGGGTGAACATGAGGATGTTGATCATATCGAGGATGTGGTTGTAGAAGAGAATAGAGATAGAAGTTTTGGTCTCGATCCTACGCCGGAATAGTTCACCAAAAACACTTGGGATAATATGTTTGATCCATCACCGGTTATGCAAGCGGAAGTATCAAGTTGGACGCTTGGGGAGCAGCCAATGAAAGGAATGGTATTTGCGACTAAATTGGCAGTGCGTCATGCATTGACTTGGTACGCACTGCGACAGAATTTTAGTTTCAAAACTGAGCATTCAGACTCAGAGGGGCTTATGGTGAGTTGTGAGGATGATTTCTGTCCATGGTCAGTCCGTGCGATATGTTGCAAGGGAGACAATGTCTGGAAGATCGCAAAATGCAAGGGCCCCCACACGTGCAACAAAATTCAGAATGCTCATGATGGTCGAATGATTGATTCAGCGTTCTTAGCATACATACTTGAGCGTTATATACGAGAAGACCCTGCGTATAAGATAAAGAGCTTACGCCACGTTGCTCTGGCAGACTTAAAACACGAAGTATCTCACTACAAGGTATTTTTTAACTTGCATTCTTTTTTCAATACAATGTAGAGACATCAATCTTGTGTGAAGTATAAGCATGATATTTTTTTCCAAAAACCCATGAATACCTTATGTTATGCAAATTGAAATTGAAAAAGAAAAAAAAAAGGAATAAAGAGCAAGAAATATTTTCTTCATCTTATTTAACTTGTATTCATTTCTAACGTAATCATTATGGTTCACATACAAGGTTTGGGATGCCAAACAAAAGGCCGTTGCAACTATATACGGGGATTTTAAGGAATCTTCTGCAGAGTTGCCGCGTTTTTTGGCAGGACTTAAGGATGCAAGTCTGGGTACAAAGTATAAGTTAATAGTGGACGATAATTATGAACAGGGAACTTGTACATTCAAGTCCGTATTTTGGGCGTTTCGTCCATGTATTGTTGGGTTCAAGAACTGTAGGCTTGTGATTAGCATTGATGCAACCCACCTCTATGGAAAATATAGAGGAAAATTAATGATTGCAATGGCGACAGATGCTAATAATAAGATTTATCCACTAGCCTTCGCCGTTGTCGAGAGTGAGAGCACAGAGACTTTGGGTTGGTTCTTGGCTTGTATAAGAAGGTATGTTACTGACCGACGACACCTGTGTGTCATATCTGACAGACACCCTGGGATACAAGCTATCTTCAGAGACACTAATCGAGACTTTCTGCAGCCTCCCATGACAGAACATCGTTATTGCCTTCGTCATCTATGCAGTAACGTCAACACTAGATAGAAAAATGAAACTTTAAAGAATCTAGTATGGAGGGCAGCAAGTGCTACCCAAGAGCAAAAGTTTAATGCCACCTTTGATTTAATTGAGAATGTGAATGGGGATGCTCACCAATATCTGAAGGATGTGTCCAAAGAGAAATGGGCTCTAGCTTTTGACAAGGATTACCGTTATGGGGCGATGACTACAAACGTCTCTAAGTGCTTCAATGGTGTTCTAAAGGGTGCTCGTAGCCTGCCCATTACGGCAATGGTGAAATACACATGGTTCAAACTGAATGCTTATTTTGATGATCGTCGCAATAAGAGCATAGAGCAGTTGAATTCGGGAAAAAAATGGTGTAAATATGCCTTGGATATCTTTATGAGAAATAAGGCGAAGGCAGAGCATCACAGGGTGACGAGATTGAGCGCGCAACAACAATCATATCAAGTAGATACACCGCATAATCCAGGGAGTGCGGGACATGGGGATCACACACATGGAGTTAATCTGCTGCAAAGAACTTGCACATGTCAGAAATGGAAACTGTACAAAATACCATGTTCACATGTCATCGCAGTTTGTATTAGGTATCGACATGATGCAGAGCAGTATATTGACCAATGCTATAGTGTGGACGCACTGTTCCGGAGCTATGCTCTCGTTTTCCCTGCGTTGAAAGATAGATTATCATGGCCAAATCCTGCAGAAACTCGAAGGGTCCTCCCTAACCCCCGATTGATCCGAGAGAAAGGTCGCCCTATCTCAACACGAATCAGGAATGAGATGGACGAGGGCAGGAAAAGGCCTAGAACCACACCATGGAAGGAGGGGGGGAGGAAGGTGCAATGCGGGTTGTGTGACCAAGAGGGGCATAATCGAAGAACATGCCCTAAGCGGAACGAGGGCCCAACGAGTGGTGGTCCCGTGGACTAGGTGTGCTAAGTTTGAACCGTGGCATCCTTCTAATTCTTCAACGTGCAGAGTACAAACTTTTTTTGACTACTATAAATGTACATGCATCTTTTATCTAAAACTGCTCCTTTGAGAAATTTTGGAGATGTATATTTTGCCGTCTTCTTTGATTAGCATGTGTCTTTTTTAGCTTACATTAAAAAAAATTAAAAAAAAAAAAAACATTGAGTTTGTGTTTTGATGTTAAGAAAATAAGAGGTGAGAAGGAAAAATATTGGGTTATGTTTTATTGTTTTTAGTTAAAAAGGTGAATAATATTCTGTTCGATGATATATGTTGATTATCTTAACCTCTGTCTCTAAAATTTTGTTATGGTAATTTGTTATGTAATTAGGGTTTGGTTGGTTCTGTAGGTAATGATTTTGTGGTGTTAGTGTTTCATGTATTATTTGCTTGGTTGAGTTGAATTTCTTTTTTCTTTTTTGGGGAGTAGAGAGAAATTGTTAGAATATATTAATCAATGTGGTTTTGTGCTTCAATATGGTTCATTGCAATTGAATGGGGTTGTTATTAGTTTAGGTGTTGTTGAGCTCATGATTTTTTGTTTTGTTTTGTAAGCTGCTTTTCCGAGTTGGATGTCACAGTATTTGCAAAAGATTGCTTGATACAATGGGTAACAATTGCAGTTCTCATTGCCTTTTGTTTTAATTTGTGGTTATTTCTTGGGTATTGAATGAATTTAATTAGTTTCATCAGGAGAAAATATGTAATCTTTCTCTTGATGGTTGATGAAATTGTATTTACTATTTAATTAGAACCTTAAAGCTTATAAGTCCATTACAATCTTTGATAATTGCTAAGAAGTTAAAAAGGCAATTTCTGATTTCTAGTTTTATAGATAGGGTTGCTATATGGTTATAACTTAGAAACTCTTGTACTTTATAGTTTGTGATGTAGTTTACACACTTGAGTATCTTTTTGATAATTGTGGTATGCATTGCTTGCACTTTATGCTGTATTAACCAGTTTTTTTTCTTTCCATTGTTTCAATTTTCAGGCGGCTAACTATTTGAATATTAAGGGGTTGTTGGATTTAACCTGCAAGACTGTGGCAGACATGATGAGGGGAAAGACCATAGAAGAGATTCACCACAAATTTCACATCAAGAATGATTACACCCCAGAAGAAGAAGAGGCAGTTCGGAGGGAGAACCAGTGGGCATTTGAGTGACATAATTATAAAGAATTGTTCACATGCAGCTAGTTGCATTTAGTTTTAAGAATGTTGACACAGTGATAGGGTTCAACTTTTTGTAGTTGCATGAAGAGAAAGATTTTATAGTTGCACAGATGGCCAAATTGCAAAAGATTTTGTATGGGAAGTTCAATGACTCCATCAATCTAGGGGAGGATTGATATGAAGTTGTAATTTTCCTATAGTTTGGTTGCTTGTTCATGTTGGTGACATGGTTCCCCTTGTTGCTATGTAATAATAACTTGCTGAATTTAGTTTGGTTGCTTGTTCATGATGGGAACGTGGTTCCATTTGTTGCTATGTATTTAGATAGTTCAAGCAATTACCTGCTGTATTCAGTCTTTTTCTGATGTAAAATGACTTGGCTTGTTATGCTAATATTGTTAGATGTTCAAACACCCAGATTGGTACCCGAGTTTACTGGACTCGAGTACTGTATGGAGTACTCGAGCCTACTAAACTCGGGTACCAATGCGGCCATGCAAAAAGTAAACTGGGCTGAACCATTGGTACCCGAGTTTCATGTACTCGAGTACGACAATACAGTACTCGAGTCCACTAAACTCGGGTACCAATACAGCCATGCAAAAACTAAACTGGGCTGAACCACTGGTACCCGAGTTTCATGTACTCGAGTACGACAATACAGTACCCGAGTACAAGAAACTTGAGTACATAATGGCATTATTTTAATCCCAAATGCCATGTCAGCTATGCCACGGTGGAATTTTAAAAAACAGTACTCGAGTTTCATGAGCTCGAGTACTGGAAAAAGTGGTAGATTGCTATTTATTTCGCAAACAGTGTTTTTTGGCTAAAAATTTTAAAAAATGGTGGTATTTCGCCATTTTGGCCTGAGACGTTGCCTTTTCTTTGCCTCGAGAAGACTAACCTCAGAGTTGTCCCATTTGATTGACTGATCTGCCTCCTTACTCCTTGTCAACTTAGCCTTACCTATCTCACCTACGCTGTCAGCATTTTCAAGCCCCTAATTCCCGCTTGATCGTTGATTTCCACCGTTGTTGTTAGCCGTTGGATCCTTTGTGTCATTCCTCCCCAGTTGTGATCCTGATCTTTCACTTTCATTCCTTGAAGGGTAGCTATCTGATTTATTGGATTTTTCTCTTCCCTGACTTCCTTTGTGAATCCCATTTGCCTGAATCCAATCTCCATATTGGTATTTAACTGTTTGTGCACTTGGTGACATTGCGCAATGTCTGTCGTCATGGCCGATCTTGCCGCAAACATAACAGACAGTGGGGAGTCTTTCATAATTGAAAGTGACCCACACTCTTTCTTTTTTCTGGTTTGTAATGTATCCACCTCTACGAAGTGGTTGATCGAGTTGCAGGGCCACTCGGATTCTCATAAATTGCTCCCAATGTCCCTCCTTCTTTCTTCTACCATTAACTCAAAGGGAAGCCCCCATACTTGGACCCAAAAAGGTGAGTGCTTGAGCACAATATTTGCTGCCGAGAGACCTTTTCTCCAACGACATAGCAGGAGTAGATTATTGTCAAAGTTCCATGGGCCATTTCTTTCAACCCATTCCAGCTGATATTGTGAACTGAACTTGAACTGGAGTACACCATTACCCACCTCAACTATCCTCAAATTTGATCCCATCTTCCATACCGCCCTGAGAGTGATTTTAAGAGCACGTTGATTTTGTTGTCTGTCTGACTGAAGCTTTCCAAAGAGACTGAGGGCACATTCCTCTAATAGATCTGCTCTATCTCGTATTGTGACTTGAATGTCTTCCTCTTCCTCCTTGGTTAGCTGTAGGTTTTGTAATTCATCAAGAATTGCTTGCTCCATCTTAAATCACTAGATGAATCATACTCTATTACAGGATATAGGTAATCTAAGAGAAAACCCCACGCAAAAGCTAGTGGGGAGAAAGAGCTCCTACTAGAGAAGAAAGGAAAAGACTCCTACGAGGGGAGAGTTTTTTTTACTTCCATAAAAAAGTGGATGAACCAATTTATTTAGTGTGTAAATAACACTCTATCCTAATATCCTATTTTAGTCATTATTATGTAGCCCCTTTTTCACAAAATACCGAGGTCATGTTGGTCTTATTAATTTAAGATTAGTATGTATAATAAAAAATTATAATTAGAAAGTCTCCAATGAGAATTACTTAAATATTTTATAAATAACATTTCATGAGGATTTGTGAGCTGACCAATAGTTAAAAAAAGACACGCATGATTTTTTTTTTTTTTTTTTTTTTTTGGGGAGGGGAGTGGGGGGGGGGGGGGGAGGAGCATTTGTCCCTAATTTATAATCTATGCAGTAAAATGCCCTTATTTTGAAATTATTTAACAAAATGCCTCTATTTTTTGAAATTCAATTTTAGCAAAATTGAGTTTTGTGTAAAACTTGATTTTCTTAAAATCGAGTTTTATGTAATATTTTTAAATGGAACTTGTCATTGCTAATGTCGAGTTCCACTTAAATTTTCAAAAAATTTAAGTAGCAAAATATGCATAGAACTTGACATTGCTAATGTTGAATTCTACCTGTAACTCAATTTTGTTAAAATCGAGTTTAAAAAACATGGACATTTTGTTAAATAATTTCAAAACAGGAGCATTTTGTTGCATAGTTTATAAATTAGGGGCAAATGCCCATTTTTCCCTGATTGTTGTGTCTTGAAATAAAATATGTTGGATATATTTTAAAAATTTACTTTGTGATAAAGAAAAAAATAAACAACATACAAATCTATATATAAGCAAACAAATTGAAAATATGTGATAGACAAAAACCAATAAATAGATACTAAATATATATAAGAAGAAATCTACAAATAATTAACAACTCACAGACCAAATGTGTGAAGGATGAATGATTTAGATCAAGTCTTGTGTTTGGCACAATCTCTTTAAAGCAAATTTTGCCCCTCACACAATTTGTGGTGCTTTGAGACTCATAGACATTTGTCTCCCAGGGTAAAATAATCTACAACAATAGCACAGAGTAGAAGCACACAAGATCCGTGCTTTACGAACTATTCTATGTCTCTTTCTCTTTCTCTTTCTTTGACTCAAATGAATGCACAAAATATTCTATCTGGGAGAGTTTTCCAGAAGGTTAATCTATTCATGAATGAGGGACTATGAAAATATACGTTATTGAATAGACACACTGTTTCAGAAATAACTGCTGTATACAGACTTATTGACTTAAAAAATAAAATAATAAAATATTATTATTAATTGGATAAGAGGGCCCAGTATACAAATACCTAAAGCCCAGCCCAATGTCCAACCTAAAACTCATATTTTTCTATCATTTCCTATGTGGGACTCAAGGATTCTTACCACTTCAATATCATATTCAAGTGGACATATTAGGAGTTAATTTCTTATTCACTCCATAATATATTTTTCTAACAAAATATTCCAAAAATGTTTATAAAAGTGAGGGAATAACATCAAGCACTGAAGGCCTTTGTGCTTTGTGGGAGTTCACTTTCTCTACTTCACTCTATATTCCACAAATAAAAACTTGCCACACGTCCATCTACTTAATTAAATTCTAATTTTTTGGCTTCATTATTTGAGTTACATAAATTAAATAAATAAATAAAATATTTTTTTGAGAATGTTTTAACATATGACATCTGCTTCTGATGATAGCTCTTTATCATTAGACCAAGACATCGATTAGTTTTTAATATAAGTAGAGATTGAACTCTAGATCTCTTATTCAACCACCATCACCACCATCGGTTGCAAGAGCCACCAACGCCTTCACTCATAGTGATCCATTGGCACCAAAAATTTTTGGTCGTGATTTTCCCCATCACAAAGAGCACCTCAAAATATAGAGTATGATAAAACAATTTTTTATTTTTCAAGAACCAAAGGCCGAAAAGATATAACATGGTAGAGAGACAAAATAAAAATAAAAGTAGTTTTATTTGAAAACCATAATAGATTTTACATCACCCATCCTCCCACTTTTATCTTATCAAAATCAACCATAATGTTCAGTTCATGAGAAAGACGAGAAATGGAAGGACAGGATATTGGACTTTTGTTGGAGTTTAAAGGTCCTAGATCTGGCTTGGCATTATTTAGTTCCAAGATGGGACCTTAGCTGGATGGCTGTGACTGAAGGCATTGGTGGCTCTGGCGAATGATGGTCAAATGGTGGTGGGATGTGTTGATTGTTGGGTTTTTCTTATTTTCTTTATTTATTTAATTTAGGTAATTGAAATAATAAATCCAAAAAATATGAAGATTTAATTAAGTAGATGGACATGTGGGAAATTTTTATTTGTGGAGTATAGAGTGAAGTAAAGAAAGTGGGTAGAAGATTTGAACTCGCTTTGTGATGCATTTGGTGGACTACTTGAACTGTCTCTATTTTCGGAATGCTTTAGGTTTTTTGGGAAGTACTCTAAGATAAATCCACTTCTTCATATTATACACTACTTGGTTGCTTTTGACAAGAATAAATAATGGTACAATTTTTCATGTCTTGAAAATTTAGGCACCAATTCTTTTTTTAATTTTTTTGGATAAACTACATAAATAATCCATATCCTTTATACCATATTTCAATTTGGTCTCTAACTTTTGAATTGCATCAATTGCATCAATCAAAGTTGTCCTTTGAATCCAAAAGAGAACGTTCCGAAGCTTACAATTCAAAGTTTCCCCTGAGCCAATATTCCAAGAAGTCCAGGAATTGGCAACCCAGACTTGTGTGCACACCTTTTGGCACTAATCTCCTTTTACATTGTTACAAAATAAAAATAATAATAACAAATAAATAAATAATCAAAGCTGTCCTCAAACGTGGGGCGACACGGTAATACCCCAAAAACACCTAACATCATTGTTTAGCAAGCCTCCATATAAGCGTATGTGAGAACGAATGATGGAGTGCATTTTTGTTTCAAATGAACAGCCATAAAAAACCCAAAAGAACAGACATAAGCATAAAAGAACAGACATAACCAATCTGAGCTCCATACGAAACTATTATATGAAATCATCATCTAAAACATATGACAGAGAGAGTGAAAGATGAATCTTCTGCCACCGAAGACAAAAATCAACCGCCAGTCATCGCTGCCAGACCTCGTTGCCATCTGAAACTTCTATTTTAGGGTTCAGGGGTTAGGATGAGCGTACGTGCGAGATAGAGGGATTTTAATTTTTTCCCCAAGTCCAGTCTCCATGAGAACAACAATTTATTTATTTATTTTTAAATTTTATAATATGATGTGGCTATAGAGTTGGCAATTGATGTGGCAGGTAAATTAATTATTTATAATTCCATTTGACACATCAGACTTTTTCATCCAAGAGATAACAGTAGGGACTAAATTGACACAGTACTAAAAGGTTAGGGATCAAATTGACACAATTAAAAGGTTAGTGATCAAATTGAAATATGATGTATAGGATAAGGACCAAATACATAATTTACCATTTTATTTATTTATTTATTCTTCTTCAATTTCACTCGCTTATAGTTCTCTGCAATAAATATTTGAAAATTATTTTAATTATAAGAGTAACAATGACATTGTAGGGCTGAAAATTACAGTACAATTACAACACAGATAAGCTAAACCAAGATTTGGCATTGGATCCGGTATAGATGCAAAACAAAGCAAAAATTCTTTTGTATTAATTATAGGTTTTAAACAACAATCTATCACTTGAATTTTAAATAACAAACTAATGGCTTGAGAAACAAACACACACACACAAGGGAAAGGGAAAGGGGTTCTAATGGCTTGACTATTTAACAAATGAGATTCAACTTACATTCCAATAAATTTAAAAAAATTTCTCCAAAAAATTAAACCATAGAAGTATCAGTTCACACTTAATTATTGTTAACAAATGAAGTTCAAAGTCTTATTATTTCCTATAAAAACTTATTTTTTAACATAAACATGTACTTAATGAAAAACATGCATCTTAAATATTTGATAACAATTAACAATTTCTATGCTCATTACATGTGTGTATGTGTGTGTCGATATATGGGGTAAAATGCACCAACACTTTTAAAAATTTTTCTAGTTGCATTAACACCCCTTTAACTTGTGTGTGTGTGTGTGAATTAAGTACAATTTATATGGTTCTGCAAAGAAGTTTACAATAATGGTGCAAAGCATAGTTTGCTGAATTCTTGACTTTACCCAAGCTATCACATTTTGGTTCACAAAAGGGTTTGAAACCAAATCTATGGGGCAAGCTATCTGTGCTTCCATTTATACTAAAAAGAAAATTTATGTATAAAAATGCTATTTTGTGTCTTCAATAAAAGCCACATAAATACAATCAAAATTATAAAGATTTATAAATTTCTTATGAAGGGTTGTTATTAGTGAAAATAAATTGCAACAACAATTTGGTTGAATATAATATTTTTTGTGGTTCTACCTCAAGCATTAATTAGCTTTTCTACCTTTAGGGCCATTTCATATGACATAAACTAACACATCGGAGTTTACCATAGGGCTTTAAACCGCGATAACATCACTTAGAGGAAAAATGTTCTTTTCACTGATATTATAATTCAAGAAGAAAATGACTTTCAAACAATCAAGTGTGTCATATATATTGGTACAATCTTTGAATGTTTGAAAACTAACAAAATTGAAACACTATTTTAATATTCAATAAAAAAAATCGTTCTAAGAGAAAGTTTGGAACTCTACTTTGATAAAATTCACCAACACCGTTAGAATTTTTTCTAATTGCACTATTAATTACTATCAAATATATCTAACGGCAAATTGTGTATGGATTTATAACTTATAGATGCAAAACGTGACAAAAATTATTCTTGCATTTAGTCAATATTATCTTTGTTACTTTTTTTTAGTATAATTAGAAAATAATTATATTTTTTTAGATAGTAAACTAATATTTAAAATGAAATATTCTAATAAATGAAAGTTTAACTTATATTTTTGTGAATTTAAAATTTTGCTATTACATCATACTATTGCGTATAGAAGTATCAATTCACCTCAGTATTTGTTAATCCAAACATAAACATATATCTTAAATAAAAAGAAAATATTGATTACATGCTATTTATGTTTTTTTTTTTCTGTGATATATATATATATATATATATATATATATATATATGCATTGTCAAAATATGTGAATCCAATCTTTCGGAGACATTCGATAAAGTTAAATAAATTACATAAAATTATAGTAATTATATGTGTACGCACACATGCATGTGTGGTTGTTTATGTATGTAAAATATTTAAGTTGAGATCAACTCAATAAAGTTTGAGACCTAAGAAGATAAATTAAAGTAGTATTTATTTAAATTTATATGTTAGAATCTTTTTTTTTTTTTTAATTTAAAATCAAATCTTCTTTCTTTTGGGGATGCAAAATTTTAATGAATTTTTGTATTTATGTTTTTTTAACATATTCTTATCAATTGATAACATGGCTAATTCACTTAATTTTATTGTGATACAATCAATATTATGTGTGATTTTATCAATTATACTTTTGAAAAACTTCTATCTCTATATAAACATCTGCTTCAAGTATTGTTAGTAAAATTCAATAATAATATAATCTTTTTATATAATGAAGAATTATTATGTAATGAATATTTTATCAACATTTTTTTTAATATCTTATTCCTTTATGTTTCTTATAATAATTTTTTGTTAAATTTTCTATATGGCAAATAACACATTTTGTATTGAAATAGTTTTAATATAAAGATTGATGCTTTCTAGTGGACATATATAATTAAAAAAAATACTAATAAAATTAAAATAGTCCACAATATAAATTTATAATATAAATATAATAAATTTAAATTTAAATTGTAGAAGAATAAAATTTTATCAAATGCACTATTTCAACTTCACTGAACAATAGAATCACAAAAAACTGTAACCTACCGAGAAAAAAATTAATTGAACATATAACTTGAAAAGTAAATACAAATCAATCCAATCTTAATTTTATATGAAGTGTCAAAGATTATAATTTCATATTCTATTTTGATTTCGGTGTCGAGAGAGATATTGTTTGGTATGTGTAGCCAAGTGGGAGATTTTGGGATCTATTGTAAGGGATCCCAGGGTTGAACTAGTAATCCAATAACTTAGCTTATAGACTATGTCAATGTCTAGTTCAAGTATAATAATTATGCTTATTAAGAGATTTTTTTTTTGTTTTTTTTGAGAGTCTTAACCTGTAGTGTTTACTCCTAATGATAGCTTTTTATAATCAGACTAAGACAATGATTGGTTTTCGGTATATGCGGGGATTAAACTCTAGATTTCTTATTCAACTATTAAAGATTTTACCAAACATATATTACATTAAATGCATTATAAATTTCTAAAACTATTTTCTTTAATTTAAACTATTAGCACTGTACCCAGTTAATTTTCCAAAAAGCCCCAAATTTTGAGATATCCAAATTTAGATAAAGATTCCACGAAAGGGGAAATACCAGTGCACATAAGCTAATACACACAAATTTGCTCAAATTTATGTGTATTAGCTTATGTATAATAGACAGAACTCTTTCATGAAAATATGAATAATGGGAGTGTGTCTGGCGGCCGGCATGCTCTTCCACCAGTGTGATTTCTCACGGCCGCCGGCAGTCTCATTGAGCATGTAAGTGTCACATTGCGATTGCTGATTCTTAGTTAAGGTTCACAGCTAAAGACGCAATTAGTGCTCCAATGTCCCAACGCCATGGCATGTCTGCAGCGCTACATAATTTTTAATGGGTTAATTTCATTGCACCCACTTATTAGGAATTGGAACAAATTCGGTTTCTTATCAAAAGTTATACTTTACACGCACATGAATTTTAATTATTTAATAAAAGTTAACCCCAGATCATATAAAATTAAATTGTTTATGTGGGTCACGCTTTTTGAAAATTAAATTCAGAAAGCAAAATTACAACCTCATATGTTGGCAAGGAATAACTTTTCAAATCATAATTAGACGAATCCAATCCAATCCATGTGTTGGCAAAGTATATTGAACCTAAAAAAAAAAAAAAAATTTGTTTTGCTCGTAAATGATTCGAATTAGTTTGTAAATTTTCAGAACCGACCCTATAACTATAGGCACTATTTTTTTTTTTTTTATATTGTTAATGATGCTATTGTTTTGGCTTTGGAAATTCAATTATTCACATTTCAAGTATTCAACTTGTCAGGTTGGTAGGAATAGTACATATTGAACTGAATCCCACCAATGTGATGGAAAATTCAACAGATCAAGTCACAAACTCCCAATACATGAAAGCAACTTAGTGTACAACTACAAAGTATATTCAACTTTAATTTGCACGCTTTCCATCTTTATGCACCTTTGCATTGTTGCTACAAACTTGCATTTTGTTCAAGTAAATACTAGTATACACTGCTTATTGCAAACAAAACATATACACATTTTTTTGTTTTGAAATTGTAATTTGAAATCATAATTTCAGTTCAAAAATTGAAGTCTTGATTTCAATGTAAAAGGTGTGCATCATTTGTGTGCTATAAGCCAGTGTGAAATAAAAACCACCCTTTGATACCATTGATTAGTTCAACTTTGCCTCTCCTTCTGTTCTCGCTGTTGTATTCCCTCATTGGTTCTCCTTTTCTCATTTGCTGCTTTAAACTCAAATCGTTAGACAACTTCGTCCACCTCCCCAATTGATGACCCTTAGCTTATTTCTTATTAAAACATATTTCGAAACATCAACATATACTTAACAATAAACTTGAATCTTAAAATATGACTACAATATTTTTTTATGCTCATTATATACGTGCATATATATAAGTTTGGCTTACCGTCAGTACATTTTTTACTAGGTATGTCCTTTTATTGTAAATATATAACGGCAAGTGATAGTGAGTTTTAATCCTCACATTTTATTTAGTTAGTGGGTGATGTGGCATTTTCTGATTAAAATAAAAAAGAGTTTTTTTCTAAAAAAATACTGAAGGTAAGCCAAAATCCAATACTACATATTATCTTTTTTTTTTTTTTTTTTTCTAATTTTTAATAAACACGTGGTAATCATTATTGTGTTGTGATTTTTATTGAGCACATGAGATTAGTTTTTTTAATTATAAATTTTGTAATTCATTAATATTAAATTCTTAGTATTTTGCACTCATTAATTCATTGGGTACAAAAATTAAAAAGACTTAATTGGATACATGACATTTAAGTAGAATCAAAATCATATGAATTGACATTGACATTGACAGAGGAAATGAATAAATATAAACTGCACATTATTGAGAGGGGGAGAAAAAACATTTAGGGAAACCTGTATCGGTGTATAATTGGAATTCCCCGAATCCAGAAACAAATTTCAGCCACAATACCACTTTGTATTGTGTGGCAATTCTCCAATGGTTTACCAACTTATTCTTCTTGTTGAAAGGTTGTACACCAATTAAACATGTAAATAAATTCAAAAATATAGATTACAATCTGAGTTTCCAGACTCGAACAAACCTTAACGCAAACTGTTTCAATAGGTACTTCTTAGCAGTTCTCCATAATTCATTAATCTTCATATTTGCAGTTAAAGATTCGAAGCAACCATTAATTTGGAATGGAACTAAATGCGAGACTTACTTGTGCAGAAGTGAAAACGATTACTGAAATCTCTCAATGTATCAAACGATTCAAAAAAAAGTTAGTTATGACTTTAAAAAATGTCAAAAATACACCTTTTTTTTAGGGGGTAAAAAATACACCTAATTTAATTAGATAATCATTATTCTTAAAAAAAAAAAAAAAGGGTTAAAATTGTAATTCAACAAATTTTTTTTTTTTAAAAAGGTAGAAGTTTGGAGCTGTGTGTGACTAAAACGTGGGTTATATGCTAGTTATAATTATTAATACAGTTCTTTGCTCATATATGGTAAAATTCACCACTAACTTTAAACTATTTTCTAGTAAACTGTTAATAAATATCAAATATTTGGATACATATAAACATAAACATAAAATTAGCCATAAACATATCCTTAAAATTTAATAATAAATGATTTTTTGCTCATTATTTATATGCATATCTATTGCATCTATTGGCTAGTAAATATACATAATGTTTTAGAAAACAACAATCCCGTGCATCGCATGGTTAGCAAGTAGTTAAAACATATTTCGAAACATCAACATCTACTTAACAATAAACATGAATCTTAAAATATGATTAAAATATACTTTTTTATATATGCTCATACCAACACATTTAAAATTTGGTCTAATTTTATTAATACTCATTAAACTAAAATTTTAGTAAATTAAATGATTTTACAGAGAAATTTACATTTTGAGCAAAGTGGAGCATGTTAAACCGGTAATTAGATGAATTTTGCAATATATATATATATATATATATTTATCTCATAGTTTGGCCACAAAAAGGTTTGCAACCAAATAAAAAAAAAAAAAAAAAAAAAACTTATCACCGTTTCCACTTAGAGTAAAAATAATTGATACACAAAAATGCTAATTTACATTTTTTAAAACAAAAACTACGATGATTAATAACTTTCGTAAAAAAAAGTAGTCATCAATCCTGTTAAAATGCAACATTCTGTTGGGTTGAGAGTATTAGTACTTCTAAAATAATTAGAAATGGTCTGATGATTGGGGAAATTGTTACAGAGACAAGTTTATGAAAATATAAGTCAATACTCAAGCGTATATATTGCAATTTCTGAACATTTGGTTATTAACAATGTAGAAGACTAAATTTCTTGATTCGAAATAAATCAAACAAGTAAAAATAGTTTCTCAAATACGAATTTGTATTGATGAAAGTGTGTGGTACAATTCTCTGTAATTACAAGGATTGATCCTCTGATTCGATCTCCTTAAAAGATTTGTGATGTGGTTTTGATTTAAACACAAAGTATCCTTCAATTTGGCTAAAGGATGGATCGAAGATCTTTGAAACAGAATTACAATGAATTTCTGGCTATGAGCTTGTTAGAAATCCTTCGTTCTTCACGTTCTTCGTGTTCTTCGCATGTTCTTCGTGTTCTTCGTGTGTTCTTCTTGTGTTCTTCATCTTCGAAGGTTTATGGTGGAAGCTTTTCGGGGCTTTAAAGGCTTGAATCCGTAAAGCTTTGTTAATTTGTGATTTGTCGAGGTTTCTAAAGGCTTTCGAGCTTGATTTCAGTGACTTCTAAGATCTAGAAGAGTGATTTGGATGATTTTGCTTCGAATGTTCGTCGTATTCGAAGGTTGAAGTTCTTGAAGCTCTTGGAGGCTTTAAGGCTTGATTCCGGCAGAGTTTCAATACTTCTGAATGCTTCTTTGATGCAGCTTGTGCTCTAGATAGCTTGGTGTGTCCAAATGCCTTAGGAAGGCTTCTATTTATAGGAGTTTAGAGGTAGGTGAGCAACACGTAGCGGAGTTTGATTGGTGACACATGTCACAACTTGATTGGTCTACTTGTATCATCGCTTACACAGCCGGATTGCTTGAGTCATCGCTTACACAGTCGGATTCGCTTGCATCATCGCTTACACGCGCCTCCATGTGATTAGCATTTTGCATGTTTTTTCCTGTTCCTGTCTTAATGAAATTTAGCAAATTTTTAGTAGCAGTATATGATACTTTGTAATTAGTCATACCTGGCGAACTTGGTGGCATGACGTGTCAGCTTGTGATAGGCCGGGAATTTTCCCTCTCTACAAACAAATTTGGTAAACTTTTCTCGTTCCAGATAAAAAGTTCAGTAGACTTTACTTTTGTAAAATTCACCACAACCTTTAAATTATTATTATTATTATTATTATTATTATTATTATTATTATTATTATTGTTATTATTATTATTTTTTCTTAAGAAAAAACTACCTTTAAACTATTTTCTAGTCTTACTGTCAAGAAATATCAAATATTTGGATACCAACAACAGATAGTGTAGAAGCCAAATGTGACAAAATTAATGACAAAGTTTGGCTACAATTTGCATAATATTTTTTTTTTATTAATTTTAATTTTGTTAAATTTACCATTGGATTACATTTTACTCTCTTCATGCTTGAAAATTACCAAAATATCAAAGATCAATAGATATGTCATTAATAAAAATTTTAAATTTCAAGTTTTTATAATATAAAATTTTGCACAAAAATAAGTTTATAGATTGAATAGTAAATAACATTTTATTGGAATTGAATTTGACGTGCTTGTTAAGAATATAAAAAATATGCAATTCAATAGTTAAAATTTTAAAATATGTAGTCATATTAATTTTTTTAGTGAGAATTGTAACCATTGGCAACAAACTTTGTAGATAAACATTCTTAGTTTAAACAATGTATATATTTAATTGATATGATATAATTTCAATTTATGAGGTCCGTTTCATGATGATTGCTCATATATATATAAATATATATATATATATATATATATATATATATATTTCAATTGAGGCCTAATTTTGCATCACGTGTCCTATTCAATATTTTAACTCTTTGTGTCAAGTTAATTACTTATTGAAAAAAAGAAGAAGAGTCCAATATTAAATGAATTATATATAAAAAACCAATCATACACCTAATCTAATCATTTTATTGTATAAATACCTATGATCTAAACCGCCTTAAGGTTGATCTTCGGATAATATGTGGCATTTCAATGACCATGTAGTTTGTTATATTGGCATGTGGGTAACTGATAAATTTCGTTTTAGTATTAAAAAATGATAAATATTTTTATTGATCAAATTATAAGTATATACGAGTTAATTAGGATTATAACACCTCCTTGGAACTGTATGACTGATATTTTTTGGAAAAGCATTGCTAAAAATGACATGAAATTATCATGGTTTAAGTTAAATTAAAAAAAATACAAATTAAAAATATTTAAATACGATAGCTAATTATATGATCTACAAATCTTTCTTTTGTTGTTGTAAAGAATCTACAAATCTTATTGTATGCTGAATTGTATCTGTGCATAGTGCGGGGTTTTACTCCTGCTTAGAATATAAAGATTTGTAGACAGAGTTCCAATCCTGATTTTATTTTTATTTTTTATTTATGACCAATTGAATTAACTAGAACCCACAACACACACACACACACACACACACACACACACACACACACTCACTCACTCTCTTTTATATATATATATAGATGTGTGTGTGTGTGTGTGTGTGTGGGGATAGGAGGTTTGAGCAGACACGTTAAGCTATGGGCCATGCTCGAGGACAAGCAGAAGCCCAAGAATGGTCAATGGGATTGCTAGGCTTGGATTAGTGGGCCGAGGATAAAGGAATGGAACAATGGGACATTCCTAATTCCTGAGGAGTTGGGCCACCACTGGAGGGCTTCAGGGAGGTAACCGTTATGGAAGGATAAGCTTTGAGGAAAGTAACAGAAAACTTAGTCAACCTTGAAAGATGAAATATCTAGAAAGAAGGCTACCACCACCACATTAAATATACTGCACCAAATGAATTGGCCGAATTTATGGAGAAATGACATGAACAATGGAAATTTAGCTCATAGCCACCTACAAAACTTCTAGAAGGTCCTGATGGGACAAACAGCTAAAGGTGGAAGGCTGGGATGAAGGGGAGTAGTCCTATATAAAGAAATGATCACCATGAAAAAGAGAGGGGGGGGGGGGGGAGGCGGGAACTAAAGGAGAACATAATGTATTCATATAAACTTGAGTTGAATGTAAGAACATCTCATCCTTGGACTTGACTGAGGAGCATTATTTCCATAAAGTTGTGTCTTTAATCTTACTATCTTGAGTCCTATTAACTGTGGTCTACTTTTCTTGTATAGTCATTTCTTAAGTCGACCCATTTTATTACAAATACATTGTTTTGAGCTTGGTGGGCCGTTGTCCATTGTTCCTGGTGGGTTTGAGTTCATTTCAGGGCCCTACAATATATATATATATATATATATATATATATATATATACCCCTTAATTTTTCAAATTTTAAGACTTCCAAAAATAGATAAAGAGTTATAAAAATAGGACTAATTACTGGAACATTAAATTTTTACTAAAAACTAAAAAGAGTATTAATGGAAAGTGAACGGCACTCTCTTGGCCCGTGTGGAATGTGATTTCAGCTATTTTCATTCTCGTGGAATATGCAGGTCAGTCAAGAGTGTGGAAATCTAACATCCGTGACTGATTCCTAGTTCAAGGCTTACAGCTAAAGATGTGATTAGTGTTCCAATTAGACCAAGCCAGTGCTAGCCAATTTCCCAAATCCATGAAACGTCTGCAATGCTACATAATTTTAATGAATTAATTATTTTCCTTGCACCCACTTATTAGGAGTTGAAATAAATTCGGTTTTTATTAAGATTTACACTTTACACCCACATGAATTTTAATTCTCCAATAAAAGTTAGCCCCAAATCATTAAAAAATTGTTCATATGGATCTCGTTCTCTGAAAATTAGACTCAGAAAACAAAATAAAAGCGGCGCAAAGTATAGCTTTTCAAATCATAACTAGACGAATCCATTCCAATCCATGTGTTGGCAAAGTATAATGAACCCTTTTTAAATAATTTATTTTTTTTAATGCTATTGTTTTGGCTTCGGAAATTCAACTATTCACATACAACTTGTCAGAATTGTAGGAATACGACATATTGAAACCCCCCACCCCCCCCACAACAAATTTGATGGAAAATTCAACAGACCAAGTGCAAAGAAAGCAACAAAAGTGCAAAGAATTCCAATATGAAATCCACATCCAATATTGACTTTACCGCAAAGCTGGGATGGGTCCAGAGAGACTTGTAGTGTAACATGCCAAGTCGTCTGGGACAGTGACGATTAACCTAACGCGCGGAGAAAGAGTGGCTTAACAAAAAAAAAAAAAAAAGGCAGCGTAGAGTAACCAAGAAGATATCTTATACCTCCAGTATATGTATCATTCCTCTCATGCACCTCTCCATGCACAAAATGTTTGAATGTGTAGGAAGGAAAGGGTTCAAGTTGCAAGATTAGCAGCATATTGTAATTATTTCTAAAACAAAAATAAAATAAAATGATATCTTGAGTTGTGAATACATACAGCAGGTGGCCGGGATCTAACTATTGTGAGCGCCTTGCGTGTATCCAAAACATGTGATAATCATTCCTATATTTGTGTTATTATTATTATTATTTTTGGGTAAAATATATGGTGTCTCCCATCAATATGAAGTCCACTGTGCATTGGATTAGGTAATTAGTGGGGTTGAGGTCCTTGAGGATCCATTTGGGAATTAAAAAAAGAGACGTTCATTCTTGACCCACAAAATTTTTCGTGTACTTACAGGTGGGAAAGGGTTCCCCCACCCAAGGGTTCTTCTTCTTTTGTGGAGCTCATCATTCATATGACCTATAAAGTTGGTGCTCATTATGATCAAACTCTTGGCTCCAGTCCAATAACTAAATACTTACATTAAACTAATGTATAGTTGGTACTCATCATTCATGACCTATAGAATTGGTGCCAATTATGATAATATCTTGGTTCCAGTCACAGAAATAGTATACGTAACAAATGGTTAAGATTCATCAAACAATGTTGATTTCTGTAAAAATTTGGTGCAGTGTATTCCTGTTGCTGGCAAGCATCACAAATAGAAAGCGGCTTTTTCAAGCAACTAAATTACAACCCTCTTTTTCTGCAGGATAAACTTATGAACAAGTATGATTTCAATTGCTCATTGCAAATTCTGTTTTCCCACAAGGAATAGGAATATAGACGAAAAAAAATGTGAGGTCAACTACCTTGAAACAAAATTACATACTCTCTCGACAGAATTTATATGATGCAGTTCAAAATCATTGGCTGAAATGGCTTTTGTTTGCAAGAAAATTTTCATGTTACCTTCTACATCAGTACTTTTCTTTTTACCTCAAATTGTAATCCAGTCCTACAATTTCCATCTCTTGTTTTTACATTATCCAGGCCTCAACTTCTCCAGAAATGTCTGTGCAGTTTTTGATCTTGCATTTGCCTGCTTGACCAGTAACACATCGTTTGCATCCTAAGTGGAAATCAGAAAACTTTTAAGCTGCTGATCAAGCTAAGAAATCCTACCTCCCCCACCCCCCAAAAAGGCTAACTTTTTACTTTTGATAGTCTTTAGAACTTGTAAATCACCTGCATTTGCAATACTTTCAAGTCTAGTATTGACAGGTTATCACAATGGAATTTGAAGTGATAATTGATGATCTATTGACATCTGAGGACCTCCCTAGTGACACATTTGTGAGAGGTTGATAGTTCAAGCCACACAACTACATGTTAGCAAGAAATGATATCTGGAAATTAATCTGATGTACTGATTACCTTGTGCACTTGAAAAAAGGGAGAGAAGGTTGGGGCCTGAAGGCAATTTAAATTACAAGACTAAAACTACTCACATCTCCTGATGTTCAACTCTGCCATCTACATGACCGCAATAGGCAACTCCCAGAGGTTCATGACCATTTCATTCTGTGCCCTTTAACACTACTATTCCGCAATGTAATAGCTCACCAAAAATAACTAGCAGTGTTAATCATGTTGAAACCAGGCATAGAAATACAAGAGAGATATCCAAAAGTAATGTTCCAATAAATGACATGGTTAACCGAATTCCAAAATGATGGATATTTGGTTATATGGCAATCCAATGTGGGTCATGATTGTTATTATGACATTGCGAAAGCGTTATGAAAAACCATATTGTAACGAACTCGGTCAAACTCTGAAGGCATTGCTCTTGTCTCTCTCATAAACAAGAGTTGGGGCACTTCAATCATTACCAGGTGGCGAAGTGCTTGATTGACCAAAGGTTCCGAATTCCTCGACAGTTTCAACTTAGACATCTCATTGTTATTGGTGAGATTAGATCACAACCTCCAACACTGTCACACTGATCTAAACTTATATGTCTCTTCTCCTTTGTGTTTTCCCTGTTGGTCTTGTGTCAAACTTACCTTAACATTCTCATTGGGATTTTCTCCCTACCCATACCCTCCATATCCACCACATCTCCAAACTAAAGAGGAAATGTTTTTCCCCACTATGTGATGCCTCATGCCTCTATCCCACTCCTTTGATTCACTTCTTCATATTATACAGTACATGGTTGCATTTGACAAGAATACATGATGGTACAAAACTTGATGTCTTGAAAATTTTATTAAAACCTTTTTTATTTCTTCAGGCTCACTAGTCAATTGTCATAGTTCTTTGTAATAAATTTATGAGCAATGTCTATTTTAGACACTCATCACTTTTGCATAGAAGTCACAATTTCTCCTAGTTGAAAAACGTAAGTTCAAGTTCTGTTCTTAGTTCAAAAACAAAGTGGGTAATGTATGTGTATGTGGGTGGATGCAATAGACATTTCTCATATATAAACATTATTATAGATAGTATTAGGAGTAACGATTGATTATGACAAAAATAGGACTGACAATTACTGTACAAGTACACAATTTAAATCAAAGATTTGGCATTGGATCCAGTATATATGAAAAAAATGACAAATAAATATTCGGCCAAATTTTTCTTTTTTACTTTTTATTACCAAAAGATAAATAATAATAGATTTTAAACAACAAATGAAGTTCTTGAAGTTCAACTGTTTCCAAAAAAAAAAAAAAAAAAACACTAAAGTTCAACATAGTTCCTGTTAAAATACATAAACATGTACTTAACAATAAACATGCATCCTAAACATATGATAACAATCAATATTTTTTCTATCCCCATACATATGTGTCTATTGGTCCACAAAAAGGTTTGAAACCATATATATTGGGCAATCTATTTGCATATCCGTTTAGAGTACAAAATTGATGTATAGAAATACTAATTTTTTGCCTTTTCAACAAAGACTATGGCAACTCAATAAAAACCATGGCAGTTTATAAATCTCGTACAAAGGGCTGCTGTTAGGCAAGCACATGCACTTAACAAGGATTGAAGGGATTTATCCTCCGTAATTTTTCTCACAATGTGCAATCGTCATCAGTTCCCTCCCAACATTAGAAATTTAAAATGCTCTAAAGGATTAGGGGACAATGTTTAAGAAATAAGAGCTTTTTGTTGCCAAGGGCGGCTTGATGCATTTGAAGGCCTAAAACGAAAATTAATTATCTTGTATTAGATGCAAAATTACTACTAATTAATATGAACTAAGTAGAATTTTTTCTTTTTTTTTTTAGAAATTTTATAAACAAAAAAATTTTGACAAAATTTTCCATACTTGTTGATGTGGTAGATTGATTGTGGTAAGTAAAAAAGCGGTATAAGTGGTAGACTTAAATGAAAACTAGTAACAGTTTGTTAACTCAACTCATATTATTGTTATTATTATTATTATTATTATTATTATTGTTATTATTATTTTAGAAGTGCAATATTTACAATATTTTTTTAACAAATTCTAGTTTTTAAGTTGCTTTTTGTTTTCTATTTGAAAATATCACTATAATTATTTTTTTTCCACAATAACAATCTACTACTTAACATTAGTTGTAAAAATATTGCGAAAAATATTGTGGACGTTGTATTTTTCTTTCTTTTTTATTTGTTTTTCCTCTGGTAAAAAAATATTATTTTATTTATTGATTATAAATAACCCTATTGGTTAAAATTTGGGGGCCTTTTTTTGCTTGGGGCCTTAGGCGACTGCATTTTTTGCTCTAGTATTCAGCCGGCTCTGCTTGTTGCTCATAGACAAAATAAATTCATTCTGACTATTTTGGATCTACATTTTATAGCTAAGTCCAAAAGAGTTTTACTATTGTGAGACGCTGTTACATCCTCAACTGTCGCTTGCCTTTTTTGCATAGGGTATACTTCAGAAGCTAATCTTCATTTGATACCTTACCAATTTTCAGTGCCCCCTGGAGAATCACATTCGTTGTGATACAATTTTATGTTGGTACTATTTACAAAAAATTTGAGAAATTACAAAAGACCTAGATAGGTTAAACATTATTTTCATTGTCACTATTTATGTGATTAGTCATTACTCATTGGTGCAATAAAAAATTATAGCTAATATAAAGACACTAATCTATCCTCTCTCTTTTCTTTTCTTTTTTTATTTTTTTTTTTTTTTTTTTTTTTTCAGACTAAAAATCATCTCATTGGCTACTGGGCCTCATTCACATCCACAAAGTCAGAGTCCACCCGGGAGCTAGGCTTTTTGTCCATTATGGAGCCCAAATGATTGGATCTCAGTACGTAGATTTTCAGTTATTTTTGTGCCTGCCACCAACACTAGTTATTATAAATTATTGGAAGTACTTTTTAATCTTTATTGAACTTAAGTAATATTTTTGAATATAAGCATGTACTTGACCATAAACATGTTTGCAAAAAAAATGATAATGATTAATGACTTTTATGTTCATTTAAAAATATATGAATCTAATCCTTAAGATACATTTGATAGAAATAAATGAATTACATAAAATTATGGCGCTACAACGAGTATGTACATGCGCATGTGATTGTTTATGTATGTAAAAATTGAAGCTAGGACCAACTCTGTACAGTTTCGAGTCTAAACTGATCACTTTAAGTGGGTTCTTTTTAAAAAAATGTTTAAATTCAATAAAAAAATGATAAATTTTTTAGATGCAAAATGACTAATTAAGTTTGTGTATATATTATTTGCTAATACTCATTTTAAATTGATATTTTGATGAATCCAATTAATGTTCCCATTATTATAACCAATTTTGTATGATTTTATCAATTTTAATTTTGAAAAACTTCTTTCTACATAAATAGCTATAACAAATATTTTTAGTAAAATTTTGTATGAATATAATCATTCCATATAAAGAAGTATTGTTATTCAATGAAGATTTTTATCATTTTCGATATTTTCATTTAAAATTCTAGCTATTTTTTTAGTTTGGTTATTTCTTATTACAAGAAATAGTCATTCTTTATGAATAGTTATTCTTCAAAATGAGGAATAATTATTCCTCATTAAAAGAGTTGTAATAGCTATTCCTTAGTAGTTGTAATAATTTTTATACTTAATATATTTTGAAATAAACAAACTGTCCATATACACGTAAAAATCATAAAAATAAAAAATAGAAAAAAATATCTCATCTCTTTCTCAAAAATTAAAAGAAAAAATATTTTAAAGTAATTATAATTGTATGAGTAAGATATTTTCTCAAATAAATATTAACTTTTATCCTAACATTATTAACTTTTATCCTAACATTATAACTCAACCAAGGTTGTGCAGTGGTGATTGGCAACTAGACATGGCAAAACGGGTCAAAATTTTCTGACCCGACCAGACCCGACTCGAAAAATACTCGACCCGAACCCGATTTTTTTGACCCGAAACAAAAACGGGTTGACCCGTGACCCGACCCGAATTTTTCAAGTTTTTTGCAGGTCAACCCGACCTGAACCCGAATCACTTTTTTAAAACTTTTTTTTTTGGGTTAAAAAAAGAGTAAAATTAAGACAATAGTAGTTTAATTACTTATTGTGAGCTTTAAGGAAATAATTGATACATTTACATATGCAAATTAATTGAAAGATAAAAAGTTGAGCATTTTGTAATGAGTAAAGATTTTTAGATATCAAATAGTAAAGTATATGCCAAGATAATATGGTTACAGTAGAGTTAAAAATATAGATTTAAAATTGTAGACATATGTAAGAAACATTTACAAGTGTAAAAATAGTGAAGTCAAAGTATCAAATTAGCATAAATTATGAATACTTAGACTCATTTTATAACAATTTATGTCCAAAATAAACGACTTTTCAAAATAAATTATACTATTTCCTAGAGTCTGTGTTGCTTAACAATGATATGATATTCATAAAAGATACCATATATAAATAAGTTAGCAATCAAATTTTAATGTATATCTCAAATTGAAATAGAGTGCCAACCACAATTAATAATAGATTATAAAATTAATTTTCAAGATTGTAAATTTTTTATATGTTTTTATTCTTTATCAAATGAGTTTTCCAATAAGTCATTTGTAATTTTGCTTTATATTTTGAAATGTTGATATTGTGTAGAAATAAAACATGTGTATTTGTTTTACTTATGTTTGTGTTATTTTGTTTTAGATAGCAATGTTAAGATTTGTATAATTTTAAAATTATTGAATAAGTATTAATAAGTTTAACTGAATTCATTCTTGATATAAGTGGTGAAGATGCATTTTACATAAAATAATTTGTTGCATAACTTTTCAAATAACAAATACATGTTGTTTTATTTATAAAAAAAAAAAAAAAAATCTTGTGAAAAATACGGGTCAATACGGATCAACCCGACCCGACCCGATACCCGATTGACTCGAACCCGTTTTTAACCCGCTTAAGATGACCCGTTTTTGACCCGTGACCCGTTTGACCCGCAACTCGATTGACCCGACCTGAACCCGACCCAACCCGCCCGTTTTGCCATGTCTATTGGCAACTTTAAAATTTGAACATCAATAGTCTCTTATCCAGCAAGTTATTCCAGCCTACAGGCTCCAAATCTTTTAAAGGAAAGCCACTACGACTGCATGTTTGACCATATTAACACCCCCGCCCCCCTTCCATAAAAATAAACCAAATTAATATATGGAGTATCTTTCGTAATGTAAAACTCTTTTGTCTTAGATGTTACATTATGAGTCCAAATTTTTTATTCTACTTTTCTTATTTCATTTTATACTCTACTAATAAAAATTTACCATATATATATATATATATATATATATATATATATATATCAACCTATTTGATTAAATTATATTATTATGACTTTTCCTATTTTAACTCTCTAAAATAAAATAAATAAACCTAACACCTCCCAGCACCACCATCACCCCACCACCAACCTTCGCCAGCACCGGCCACCGACATTATCAATATCGCTGGTCTGAACCGTTTTGGGATTTTCTTTACTTAACTTCTTCCATGGACGACTTTCTGATTCGCCACTCCTTTTGTTCTATATTTTGTTTTACTGAGAGTTTGATTCTTATCATTCTTAGATCTGATTTCTAGTTTATCAATGTTTGGTTTTTACTATTATATACCCAAATCTCACGGCCCGCTCAAATGCCAAATTTACCATATCTAGAATCTACAATAAGGACTTCAATGAGACTTCAGGAAATAGTACTGCTATAAAGCTTCCACCGAAACCTTTTTTTTTTTTTTTTTAATAAAATCCACCCAGACCATTTTCATTACGCCTAAACCCATCTTTCAAACCCAAGCAAAAATCATAAAAATCCTAGCAACAAAGAGAAACCAATTCATCGAATTAACCGAAGTCAAAACAAAACAAATAGAAAGATATAAAGTCACCCAAATTAGGTTTCGGTCATAGTATAAAAATGAAAATAAAAAGAAAATAAAAGACCTAAAACAGAAAAGTAATCTAGCTAGGCAATGGTGGTTGTTTGTGATGGCATTGATTGCCGGCGAAGGTTCGTGGTGGGAGGTGTTGGGTTATTTTATTTTATTTTAAATAGTTAAAATAAAAAAGTCATAATAATAAAATTTAATCATATAGGTAGACGTGGTAAGTTTTTATTGGTGGAGCAAAAAATAGAGTAGGAAAAATGAAACAGAAAATTTGAACTCTTTTATTATATTCTCAATTATCTATTTTACTTGTGTCTTTAAGGCCTTGTTGGGGAGGAGGGAATAAAATGAAAATAAATGAAAAAAAAAAAATTAAAATATTCTTCCCTTCTCTTGTTTGGGAGTTTCATTAGAATGAATGGAATAGGTAGGAGGGAACACTCATTCTTCTCTATTCCCTTAAAATCTCAAATTTTCATTTCCGCAAAATTGGGAGGAATGAGAAAGAATGAAATTAGATATATTGATTTTTTTACTAAAGCTCCCAGAATACCCCTATATTTTCAACCCATTATTTTAAAATATGGCTCTAATAGTAATATTGTCACAAAATGATTCCATTCTATTTCTTCTATGTTACTCCCAAACAAGATTACTTACATTTAATTCATTTTCATTCATTTCTATTTCTTAATTTTAAAACATCTAATCAAGGTTACTAAATTCCATTCAGTTTCATTCTTTTCTATTCCTTTTTCTACTTAAATACTATCTATTCCATTCCCTTCTGATCATTCCATTCCATTCCATTTATATAGTTTTATATATGTTGTTTCTTAGCTAGATAATTGATTTGATAACAAGACACGATGCAGAATAGGGCAAGGGCGAGTGGAAAAGAATTAGTAACGTGACTGCCAGGTTGATCAAGGATTAAAGTCTAATGGGATGATAATCAAGTGGTTTCCAGCGCAGTTACTAAGGAAAAGAGCAATTATCTCCAAGGAGTTGTGAACAATTGCGGATTGCCTCATGCAGTTACATAGGGCAATGACACTGATGGAAAGCCACGCATGAGTCCTAGAAAGCCTTATCCTAATCCTAAGTACCTGGCTCTTCTTGGAGATAAGAATAACAAGAGTCCTACCGCTGTGCAAGAAGAGCTGTTGCAGAAATCTTAGGAGTTTGAATTTAGATTGCTTCTTATGTTTAATTTATCTTATCCTTAGTTTGAATGTTAAAGTAGTTGATTATTTAAATAAATGATGTAGGCAGTAGGCTGATCATTGATGAATTTAGAATTGTTTTGTGGTTTGTCTTCCACCTAAAGGAAGTCATTTATCAATTCCATCTTTGTTCCCATCAACTTGGTATCAGAGCATGGCCACCAACAGGGACTGAATTGAGAAACTGGAGTCAGACATGCAAGAGTTGAAGGAGAGTATGCATAAGATGACGACTGAGTCTCAAGATCTGGGCTCATCTGTTCATGAACTCAAGGAGCTGTTGTCTTAATCTCGGGACAAATCAACTTCTCATTCATCTTCCAAGCCAGAGGAACCAGAGTCATCAACACACAATAGGGAAAGACTTTCCCAAACATCTGGGTTTAGAAGTGCAGTGAATGATCAACCTTGGCCTACTAAATTTGATTTTCCACGATACTCAGGAAATGATCCAACAGTATGGCTCGATCGCGTGATGCAATATTTTGACTACCAAGGAACACGAGAAGAACGTAAAGTGGTTTTGGCTGCTTTTCATTTGGAAGGGGAAGCAAATCAATGGTGGCAGTGGCTAAAGAAAGTGTACCACGAGGAGAACAAGGTGGTTACTTGGGAAAAATTCAAAAAGGAGTTGTTGGTCCGACTTGGACCAACTGAGGCAGATGACTTTGATGAAGCTTTGTCCCGAATATGTCAAAATGGGACACTTAGGGAGTACCAACGAGAATTTGAAAGGCTTGCTAATCGTGTTGATGGTTGGCCACAAAAGGCATTGGTAGGGGCATTTATGGGTGGATTGAAGGAAGACATTGCTTCAGAAATTCGAATGTTCAAACCAAAAACACTCTCAGAAGCCATTGAGTTGGCTAGGATCAAAGATGAGAACATGAACAAGCAACGACGGCAAAACAAGGTTGGCAACCCACAAACAAGCTTGGCAAACAAGTCAGTACAAAAGACCATTTCTGCTAACACAATGGGATCAGCGGGGCGATCAGTTGGGATTGGAGGTATTAGATCTGGAGGTACTAGAAAAATTTCTTGGGAAGAAATGCAAAAACGAAGAGAGAAAGGGCTATGCTTTAGTTGCAATGAGAAATACACACCTGGGCATCGCTGTGCAGCCTCATAAGCCTTCCTTATTGAAGTTTGTCCACAACAAGAATTCATAGAAGAGTCCTTTGACAAGCTGGAGGAAGGAGTTCTGGAGGATCATAAGGACTGTAAGGAAGAAGCTCCGCTCATTTCCCTACATGCAATTGCAGGTTGCTCGAGCCCTCAGACCATGCGAGTCAAGGCCAGGATTGGGAAGAGAGAGCTGGTTGTCCTTATTGATAGTGGGTCAACTCATAACTTCGTGGATCAAAAGCTGATCCATTCACTTGGATTGGCTATCACGCCCATTACAGAGTTCAATGTGAAGGTTGCAAATGGAGAAAGCTTAGTCTGCAAAGAAAGGTATGAGCGAGTTTCCATTACTATCCAAGGATTTAAATTTTCTACTACTTTGTATTCTTTACCACTCAATGGACCAGATTTGGTATTGGGTATACAATGATTGGAGTTGTTAGGACCAGTAGAGTGTGATTGGAAGAAAATGACAATGAAATTCCTATGGGAGGGTGTGTCATATGTCATCAAATCATCCTCTGTTAACCCCATTCAAGAGGTGGCAATGCAAAGGTTAAAGCGAGATGTGCAAGGTGGTGGAGAGTTATTTGCTATCATGCAGAAGGGTGAAGACCATGTTGGAGGTCATACTGTCCTAGCAGAGTTACAGCCCTTGCTTCAAGAATTTCATCAGGTGTTGGAAGAACCTAGAACACTACCCCCTTCTAGAGAATTTGACCATCGGATTCCATTAAAAGAAGGGACTGCACCAGTCAATGTGAGACCTTACCGCTATGCTCATTTCCAAAAGAATGAAATTGAGCGGCAAGTGAAGGAAATGTTAGCCACAAGATTGATCCGACCAAGCAACAGTCCATTTTCTTCACCCATCTTATTAGTAAAGAAGAAAGATGGGTCCTGGCGGTTTTGTATTGATTATCGCGCTCTAAATACGGTGACAATCAAAGATCGATTTCCAATTCCGACAATGGATGATATGCTAGATGAGCTTCATGGGGCAACGTATTTTACAAAATTGGACCTTTGTGCAGGTTACCATCAGATTCGTGTTCATCCTAAAGACATTCATAAAACAGCCTTCTGCACTCACAGTGGTCATACGAATATCTGGTGATGCCTTTTGGGCTTTGTAATGCCCCATCCACTTTTCAAGCTGCTATGAATTCCATATTCTAGCCATACTTACGGAAGTTCTTGCTGGTTTTCTTTGATGACATATTAATTTATAGCAAAGGGTGGGAAGAGCATGTAGCACAACTTCGGAAGGTTCTTGAGGTCTCAACAGCCATCAGTTTGTTATTAAGCCATCCAAATGTGTATTTGGAGCTCGTGAAGTTGAATATTTGGGTCATGTGATCTCACAAGAGGGTGTGCGCGTGGACAATAGGAAAATTGAAGTCATGCAAAGCTGGCTCAGGCCACGAAACGTCACAGAGCTACGTGGGTTTCTTGGTCTCACCGGGTACTACTTCAAGTTCGTACGACATTATGGACTTACTGCAACACCATTGACTGACTTGTTGAAGAAAGGGAACTTTGGTTGGAATTCAAAGGCAAAGGAGGCATTTAAAAAACTCAAATGTGCTATGGTGACTACTCCGGTGTTGGCTCTACCGGATTTCACTGATGTTTTTATTGTTGAAACAGATGCCTCTGACTATGGGATTGGGGCTGTGTTAAGTCAAAAAGGATGACCCATTACTTATTTAAGTAAGGCATTGGGTCCATCTAAATGGGCATGGTCGATTTATTGTAAAGAGATGCTGGCAATTATGGAGGCAGTCAAGTTGTGGCGACCTTACTTGTTGGGGAGAAAATTTCAGATATGGACTGATCAAAAAAGCTTGAAGTTCCTATTGGAACAGAGAGTGGTTACACTAGAACAACAGAAATAGGTAGCAAAGTTAGTTGGATTCAACTATGAAATTAAGTATCGGCCCGGTAAAACCAACGCAGCAGCAGATTCATTGTCAAGGTTGACTGATGGACCGCTACTTGCTGCTATTATTGAGTGCTATGGAGCAAGCTGGCCGCAGTTTGATATTTGGGAGGAAATCAAGCAAGCCAACACTGAAGAACCGTACTTAATAGAACAACTTCGTAGGTTGCAAGAAGCACCAGAGACCATGCCGCACCACAAGCAGCAAGCAGGAATCTTGTTCTACAAAAATCGAGCGGTGATTGCACCAACATCATCACTAAAACAAGTGCTCTTAAAGGAATTTCATGATTCAAAAATGGCGGGTCATTCTGGAGTGTTAAGAACCTATAGAAGATTGTCACAAAATTTCTATTGGGAAGCCATGAAGCAGGGTGTTCGGGATTATGTGGCAGCATGTGATGTGTGCCAAAGAAACAAGAGTGAGTCATGTTCGCCCGCCGGTCTACTCCAACCTTTGCCAATTCCATCTCAAGTATAGGAAGATATTAGTGTTGGGATATTTGTCCTTAAATCCTATTGTATGATGCTATGTATTTTATTATGTAAGACATTATGTATGACTTAATGTTTTGGTTAATAAAGTTTTATTATTATTTGAAAATAATGGTAACATGAATATTGGGACATTATCATATAGTCCATGAGATGCAATAGTATGTGATTTATGTGATTTAGTCACAGAAGATATAAATCACAAGTTCTTTGTAAACTCAGAATTATAGTTCGTAGTCGGTGATGAAATTGGGCATTTTATCTGCGAAGGCTATAACATATCAACTAAGATGATTTGTATTGATCATGGAAATGGAGATTTCTAGTTGATATGTTGATATGTTTTAAGAGTTAAGACATATTGAACTGGACCGGTGTGAGATTTATTATTCTCCTAAAGACTGTCAATAGAATAATAAACTCACGACTTATATTTGCATGAACTCTTAATCCTGAGAGGATAATGGACCTGATCATGAAGTGTAGGTTGCTTTGATATATCAGGAGTGAGATCTATGGTTAAGGTCAAAATCTCAGTATGTTGGGCAGCCACATTTAGTGTTGATGGAACATATATTCTCAAGATGGAATTCATAGTCTCTTAACGGAGATACAAAATATTCCCTTGAGATAAGTTTAATGGGTTTGTTATTCAGAGAGTTGGGCCTAACCACTTTAGTAAGGAGTTACTAAAGTATATATTTATGGAATTGAATTTCATAAATATATGATGAATAACTTAAAGGATTAAACCGGGTACTCAAGGAATTAAGATGTAGTAATATACAAAGTGGCAGTCTTCTTTCATGACTTTGTATTACTATGAATATTTTATGAAGGGGTTGCATGTATAATAAAGTCTTGGGATATAATTTATAAATAAGGCCTAGAGTGCAACTATATTTATATAGTGGTATTAAATATAGTTAATGGTAACTTTGGACTTGTCAAGAGTTGGCAGAAAAGCCCAAGGCCCATTGGAGCTAGTGTCTTATTGGTCCCTTTTGGTCCCACTCCAAGCCACACACTTAAGCCCAATTGGAAAGGCCCAAAAGGCCAGCCCAATTAGATAATTAGTTAGATACAAAGGGAGAAACATACAGAATTTTTGTGTAGAGAATTTTGTAGAGATTTTCATAGAGAAAAAGAGAGAGTGTGAGACACACTTTTATATTCTCCCTTTGGAACTGATTGAGAGACCACACATCTTGGGCGTTAGTGGAATTGGAGTGAAGATTGAAAGTATTCCCAAGAGCCTCTCATCTTCAAGTTTTGAAATTCACCGCTCCAAGGTACACTCTCTTGTTCTCTAATTCTGAAACTTACATGGCACATGTTAACTCTTATGTATGAAGTAGATCCGTTTATTTATATTTTCCGCTGCGTATGTTTGTATGAGATACAAGCATGTTCTATTTTTCCAACAATTAGTATGGACTTCATTGATGGCTTACCTGTTTCTGCAGGAAAAACTTCCATTATGGTGGTAGTTGATCTCCTAACAAAGTATGCTCATTTTTTTGCTCTAAGCCATCCTTATTCAGCAAGTAAGATAGCTGATGTGTTTGTCTCTAGGGTTGTGAAGTTACATGGAATTCCTCGATCTATTGTCAGTGACAGAGATCCCATTTTTATGAGTTCTTTCTAGCAAGAGTTCTTTAAGCTGCAAGGAACACAGTTGAAAACTAGCTTAGCTTATCACCCCCAGACCGATGGGCAAACTGAAGTGATAAATCGCTGCCTTGAGCAAT
The DNA here is from genome assembly GCA_032878915.1 of Castanopsis chinensis. NCBI lineage: Eukaryota > Viridiplantae > Streptophyta > Magnoliopsida > Fagales > Fagaceae > Castanopsis > Castanopsis chinensis. The sequence goes on from JAVQMG010000089.1 coordinate 8,750,444, forward strand.
ACCTCCGGTGTTATGCAAGTCAAAGTCCAAAGAAGTGGGAGCAATCTTTAGCTTGGGCAGAGTATTGGTACAATACAACTTATCATCATTCTACTGGTACCACCCCCTTTCAAGCACTCTATGGTCGACCCCCACCGGTATTGGTCTATTATTTAGTTGAATCATCTCCAGCGAATGAGGTTGATCGGAGTTTGATTGACCGAGACCAGTTGTTGAAGGAGCTAAAAGGGAATTTGCAGTGAGCAAATAATAGGATGAAGCAATATGCAGATGCCAAGCGTAGGGAAGAACAATTCCTAGATGGTGATTGGGTGTACCTTAAGCTTCAACCGTATCGGCAGCATAGTATTTTTCGAAGAGCACATCAGAAGCTAGCAAGCAAGTATTTTGGGCCATTTCAAGTCACGGCTAAGGTAGGAGCTGTAGCATATCGACCAGCACTACCAATGGACTCTAAGATCCATCCAGTGTTTTATGTGTCATTGTTGAAGAGGAAGGAGGGCGATACCAGCAATGTCACCAACATTCTGCCTCCCTACTCTGAGGAGCACGGACCTATGTTAGAACCTCTATGTATTCTGGACTATAAGTGGGTGAAGCGAGGAACTAAGCTGTACATAGAAGCATTGGTGCAATGGAAAAATATGGCAGCTGAAGACGCAACTTGGGAGGACGTTGAACAACTCCAGCAACAATTTCTAGCTATTAACCTTGGGGACAAGGTTCCACTTCAAGGGGGGGCAAGTGATGGAAAGCCACACAAGAGTCCTAGAAAGCCTCATCCTAATCCTAAGTACTTGGCTATTCTTGGAGATAAGAATAACAAGAGTCCTACTGCTATGCAAGAAGAGCTATTGCAGAAATCTTAGGAGTTTGAATTCAGATTGCTTCTTATCTTTAATTTATCTAATCCTTAGTTTAAATGTTGAAGGAGTTGATTATTTAAATAAACGATGTAGGCAGTAGGCTGATCATTGATGAATTTAGAATAGTTTTGTGGTTTGTCTTCCACCCAAAGGAAGTCATTTATCAATTCCATCTTTGTTCCCATCACACACATGGGGACATGTGCCAAGTGACAGTTGCCTCGAAGCAATTATAATAGGTTACCAAGCTCTATTAGTAGCAAGATATATACTTTGACTGAGAAATTAACCAAGAAAAAACATGTGGAAAGTGGAATTAGTTCTAGTTGTCAAGGCCTCAAGTATAAATAGAGGCTCATTCTACAATGAAAAGACATCATGCACAATCTAGAACACATCAAAGATCATTTCTTAGATTATTTGTACTTAAGACTCTTTGGAGATCTCATCGTTCTTAAGCTTTGTAGAAGACCTTATGCTTGTAAGTTGCTTCATTTGTAATTGCAATTTTGTTTAATCAAGTATTAGTTAATTTTGATGTAATTTTTAAGTGTTTACTAATGTTTGATATGGTTTCCCACTTGCTTCGACTTAATTTGACACTAGAGTTATGACTTAGGCTTTTTTTTTTATATGATTCTTGTGATTTACTTTACTTCAAGATGATTCACTTCAATTTCATTTACTTCAAGATGATGCACTGCGAGTCAATTTAGTTTGATTAGGTTTACTTCGAATTAAAAGCACTTGGGCTTAGTCTATTTAAGATTCAACCACTTCAAACTAGTTTAGTTTACTTCAAATCAATGGCAGTAGAGACAACTTGGACTTGGTAATTCATTTCAATTATTTATAGCCAGTTTGGTAGATTAGTTCTAGCAACATTTTTCAAATTTTAAACAACATAATACATATTTTCAATCAATTTTTCACTCACACATATATCAAAAACACCAAAACAATATAACTCAAACTACTCTCTCAAACACCCCTTAACAACTCTATAGTCTCTTTTGGTTTCTCAATCTTATTGTTCATTCATACATGTCCCAAAAAGTCCTTGTAAGTGAGGCATTTTCTAGCCTCATACCCTAGTTGGTGAATTCAAATTTTCAATTCAAGCTAATCACTGCATCATCCTGAAGTAACTTACATGACACCAAACTTAATAAAAATTGGTTTCTACTCAAGTAGGATCATGTTGGAAAACTTATATAATTCTCATGGTAGCTCATGTCACTTGTCTACCATTCCACTAAAATACATTTAGTTATTTAAAATTACTAAGTCAGTTTGTGATAAAAAAAATATTAAAACAAAAATTGACTTCCTTGTTAAACTAACTCAACAATTTTAAAACAAGTTGGAGTTTTTAAGTGGAATGATGAATAAGTGACGTGGTTTACCATGAGGACCATATAATTTATCGTCATGTTGATTTCATTCATTGACATCTTAAATTGGTATATATAATTTACAAAACTTTGAAACTCTCTAATGGAAATTCCTTTAATAATTTAAAAAAATTATTTCATTATTCAACTTAGTCTGAAAACACTACATTTGCTAATCAAAATAAAGTGTCTTTCCTTTTCCTAACCAATGCAAATTATAATTATAAATTAGTTTTAAGTTGATCTTTCATCTCAAATTTTCTTTGAAATTTGCTACTCGAGATTATTTTTCTTCTATGTCTAAGATTTCATTTCAAAGGAAAGATTCTATTACTTAACCGGTCATTTTTTCAATTTATAAAACTACGTTGCCATTAAAAATTTTAATAATTCACAGCACAACTATAGTTTTACAAAACTGAATATTGAATTGACCAAAGGTTCTGAATTTCTCGACAGTTTCAACTTAGACAACTCATTGACATAATTATAGGCGAGATTAGATCGCAACCTCCAGCACTAGTCTCAACTCATATGCCTCTTCTCTTTGTGGTCGTTTCTCTCTTCTCTGCCTATGCTTCTGTAAACACTCTTATGGGCTTTCTTCTCCTTTGTGTTTCCCTGTTGGTCTTGTGTCAAACTTATCTTAACATTCTCATTGGGATTCTCTCTACCCAGTAACCCATACCCTCCATATCCACCACATCTCCAAACTCAAAGAGGAAAAGTTTCTCCCCAGCGTGTGATGCCTCATGCCTCTATCCCACTCCTTTAATTCACTTCTCCATATTATATAGTATGTGGTTGCATTTGACGATAATAAATAATGGTGCAAAATTTGATGTCTTCAAAAATTTATGGGCAAATTACAAATTTTCCACCTGTGGTTTGGTCAAAATTTAAGTTGCTTACCTGTGTTTTGAAATTTGACATTTTACCCACCTGAGGTTAGCTCAGTTAGATTTCTATAACTCACATCTGTTAAAAACAAAACTAAATATGTAATTTTGCTCTACTTTTATATCTCTTTTCTCGAAAAACACAATAAACATAAAAATACAAGATTGAATAAGATAAAAAAACTATTCATTAGAACACTTTCATCATGGAATTTCAAATCACAGGTAGACAATTTAAATTTTGGTCAAATCTCAAGTAGGTAAAGTGTCAAATTCTAAACCACAAGTAGACAACTTAAATTTCAATTAAACCACAAGTAGTTAAGTTGTAATTTGCCCAAATTTTATCGAAACTTCCTTTTTTTCCCCTTCGAGGTCACTTGTCATTGTTCTTTATAATAAATATATGGGCAATGTCTATTTCACAAACTCACCACTTTTGCACAGAATTCATGATTTTCAAGTTGAAAATTGTACCTTCAGTTTACGTTTTTAGTTCAAAAAACTGTGTACTGTATGTGTAAGTAAGTGTATGCAATAGAAATTTCTCATATATAAAAGTAATTATAGTAGTAGGACTAACAATTGATGATGACAAATATAGGGCTGAAAATTATTGTACAGGTACAACACATAATTTAAGTCAAAAGATTTCCTTCTCAAAAAAAAAAAAAAAAAAAAAAAAAAAGTCAAAATTTGGCATTGAGTCCAGTATAGATGCAAAAATTGACAAATAAATATTAGGCCAGATTTTTCTTTTTTACTTTTTTTTTTTTAACAAAAAGGTAAATAATAATAATAAACTTTAAACAACAAACCAATCACTTGAATATTTTAACAAATGAAATTCAACTTTCATTCCAATCAAGTTAAAAACTTTTTCTTGAAAAATCAAACTATAGAAGTATCAATTCACACTTATTATTTATTAACAAATGATGTTCAACTGTTTCTCAAAAAAAAAAAAAAAAAAAACTGAAGTTCAACTTGTTTCCTTATTAAAACACATAAACATGTACTTAATGATAAACATGCATCTTAAACATATGATAACAATTAATATTTTTTTATGCTCACACATATGTGCGTGTGTATTGGATAAAATGAACCAACATCTTAAAATTTTTGTCAAGATGCATTAATAGTACTCCTTAAACTAAAAAAATTAATAAATTTAGTACAAATTGATGTAACTTTGCGAAGAATTTTAAATTAGAGCTAAGTGGAGTTGCCGAATTATGGTTAGTTTAGTTTCTCCTATCTATCATATTTTGGTCCAGAAAAAGGTTTGAAAGTTGAATCCATATATATATATTGGGCAATCATTTGCATATCCATTTAAAGTACAAATTTTGCATATCCATTTAAATTACAAAATTGATGCATGGAAATAATAATTTGCGTTTTCATACAAAACTATGGCAACTCAATGAAAACCAAGGCAGTTTATAAATTTTGTACAAAGTGTTGCGAACTCGCAATGGTTCTCAAGTAATATATTGAGAATATTCCTGTCCACTGGTTATTACTCTCACAACTGGCAAAATTCGTCAGTTCTCTCTCAACATTAGAAAATTAAAATGCACTAAAAGAGTGGGGGACAATGTTTAAGAAATAAGAGCTTCTTGTTGCTCACAGGCCAATAAATTTAGTCAGAATATTCTAAATAAGGCGTCTTTCAAACGCACGAACGTATATATTTATACAATTTTTGAATGTTTGTATACAAACAAACTCGAAAACTTTCCAAAGTTTAAATAAAAAAATACATCAAACAGAAAGTACGTCTGACTCTGCCTTGATAGTATTCGCCACCACCTTTTAACTTTTGTCCTGTTTAACTATTAAGAACTATCAAATGTTTGGATGCTAATAAAAGATAGTGTTTGGATTTATCATTTATAGATGAAAAGCGTGATAAAAGAGAATATGATTATAGATTTTCTAAACAACAAAACTATATATTAAACGAACTCTCACTTATGTTCCGATGAATTTAAACTTTGTAGTTAAATCAAATTGTAGAGTATATAGGTATATCAATTCACTAAGTATTTCTTAATCTTTATTGAACTTAATTAAGTCATATTTTTAAACATAAACATGTACTTGACCATAAACATGCATGTAAAATATATTATAATGATTAATGATTTTTTTATGTTTATTTTATTTACTATGCTAAGCATAGTAACGGTATAAAATTTTAAAATATGTCAATCTAGTCCTTAAGATACATTTGATAGAAATAAATTAATTAAATAAAATTATGGTGCTATGAGTATATACGTGCACACATGCGCACTAGATTGTTTATGTATGTAAAAATTCAATCTGGGACCAACTTTGTACAACTTAACCTTTTTAAAAAAAAAAAAAAAAAAGCTTTGTACAATTTAAGGTCTAAAACGATAACTTTAAGTGGGGTATTTTAAATTTTTTTAAATTGAATTAAAAAAACGAAAACTTTTTTAGATGCAAAATTACTAATTAAGTTTTTGTGTTTAAGTTTTACTAACACTACAAAAAAACTGTTCTATTGCGGCGGACCTATTGCGGCGGGTGCAAAAAACGCCGCTATAAGTCGCCTATTGCGGCGCTTTTTTGGCCCGCCGCAATAAATCAGAATTATTGCGGCGGGCCATTGACCCGCCGCAATAGTTCTAGTATATTGCGGCGCACTATTGCGGCGGGCCAGTGACCCACCGCAATAGACCTGCTATAGCGGCCTTTGGCTTAGATATAGCGGCGGGTCAATGACCCGCCGCAATAGACCCTGAAATTCCAACGGGCCTATTGCGGCGGGTGCACAAACCGCCGCTATATGTCGCCTATTGCGGCGCATTTTTGGCCCGCCGCTGTAGATGAGATCTATTGCGGTGTTTTTTGTGACCGCCGCTATAGGTAAGGTTTTTGTATAAAATTAAGTTTTTGTAGTTTACAATAACGCATAAAAGATAAGTTTAAAGATCAAATTGTAAATTACACCCGATTGGCATGAAAATTGGCATGCATGTTAAAAACATATAGAACATGTAATCCAACGGTTGAATTTTCAAAATATGAATTCAATAATAAGTTATTAGTTGGTGTAATATTTTTTAGAATTACATCAAATGTAACTTGAACTTAACTCTATATTTCTTAATTCAATGTGAATTTTGATAAATCTACCGTTAGATTACATTATTTTCATATATTTTTCATGCTTAAAAAATTTCAAGGTGATCAAAGATTAATAGCCATATCATCAATCAATTGTGTAAATTCAAATTTTTGTAGTTTAAAGTAACGCATAAAAGATGTGTTTAAATATCAAATGGTAAATTATATCCGATTGGCATGAAAATTGGCATGCACATTAAGAACATATAGAAAATGTGATTCAACGGTTGGATTTTCAAAATATCAATTCAACAATAAGTTATTGGTTGGTGTAATATTTTTTAGAGTTACATCAAGTGTAACTTGAACCTAACCTTATATTTCTTAATTTAATGTGAATTTTGACAAATCTACCGTTAGATTACATTATCTTCATATATTTTTTATAATAAAAAAATTCCAAGGTGATCAAAGATTAATAGTCATGTCATCAATCAATTGTTTAAATTCAAGTTTTTGTAATTTATCGTAACACATAAAAGATAAGTTTTAAGATCAAATGGCAAATTGCATCTGATTGGCATGAAAATTGACATGCATATTAAGAAAATATAAAAAAATGTGATCCATCAGTTAGATTTTCAAAATATGAATTCAACAATAAGTTATTGGTTGGTGTAATATTTTTTAGAGTTACATCAAGTGTAACTTGAACCCAACCTTATATTTCTTAATTCAATGTGAATTTTGACAAATCTACCGTTAGATTACATTATCTTCATATATTTTTCATGCTCAAAAAATTTCAAGGTGATCAAAGATTGATAGCCATGTCATCAATCAATTGTTTAAATTCAAGTTTTTGTAGTTTATTGTAACACATAAAAGACGAGTTTTAAGATCATATGGCAAATTGCATCTGATTGGCATGAAAATTGGCATGCATGTTAAGAAAATATAGAAAATGTGATCCATCGGTTGGATTTTCAAAATATTAATTCAACAATAAGTTACTGGTTGGTGTAACATATTTTAGAGTTACATCAAGTGTAACTTGAACCCAACCTTATATTTCTTAATTCAACGTGAATTTTGACAAATCTACCGTTAGATTACATTATTTTCATATACTTTTCATGCTTAAAAAATTTCAAGGTGATCAAAGATTAATAGCCATGTCATCAATCAATTGTTTAAATTCAAGTTTTTGCAATTTATAGTAACGCATAAAAGATGAGTTGGAAGATCAAATAGCAAATTACATTTGATTGGCATGAAAATTAGCATGCATGTTAAGAAAATATAGAAAATGTGATCCAACGGTTGGATTTTCAAAATATGAATTCAACAATAAGTTATTGGCTGGTTTAATATTTTTTAGAGTTACATCAAGTGTAACTTGAACCCAATCTTATATTTCTTGATTTAATGTGAATTTTGACAAATTTACCATTAGATTACATTATTTTCATATACTTTTCATGCTTAAAAAATTTCAAGGTAATCAAAGATTAATAACCATGTCATCAATCAATTGTTTAAATTCAAGTTTTTGTAGTTTATTGTAACACATAAAAGATAAGTTTTAAGATCAAATAGCAAATTGCATTTGATTGGCATGAAAATTGGCATACATGTTAAGTAAATATAGAAAATGTGATACATCGGTTGGATTTTCAAAATATGAATTCAAAAATAAGTTATTGGCTGGTGTAATATTTTTTAGAGTTACATCAAGTGTAACTTGAACCCAACCTTATATTTCTTGATTTAATGTGAATTTTGACAAATCTACCGTTAGATTACATTATTTTCATATACTTTCCATGCTTAAAAAATTTCAAGGTGATCAAAGATTAATAGCCATGTCATCAATCAATTGTTTAAATTCAAGTTTTTGCAATTTATAGTAACGCATAAAAGATGAGTTGAAAGATCAAATAGCAAATTACATTTGATTGGCATAAAAATTAGCATGCATGTTAAGAAAATATAGAAAATGTGATCCAACGGTTGGATTTTCAAAATATGAATTCAACAATAAGTTATTGGCTGGTGTAATATTTTTTAGAGTTACATCAAGTGTAACTTGAACCCAATCTTATATTTCTTGATTTAATGTGAATTTTGACAAATTTACCGTTAGATTACATTATTTTCATATACTTTTCATGCTTAAAAAATTTCAAGGTGATCAAAGATTAATAACCATGTCATCAATCAATTGTTTAAATTCAAGTTTTTGTAGTTTATTGTAACACATAAAAGATAAGTTTTAAGATCAAATAGCAAATTGCATTTGATTGGCATGAAAATTGGCATGCATGTTAAGAAAATATAGAAAATGTGATCCATCGGTTGGATTTTCAAAATATGAATTCAACAATAAGTTATTGGCTGGTGTAATATTTTTTAGAGTTACATCAAGTGTAACTTGAATCCAACCTTATATTTCTTGATTTAATGTGAATTTTGACAAATCTACCGTTAGATTACATTATTTTTATATACTTTTCATGCTTAAAAAATTTCAAGGTGATCAAAGATTAATAGCCATGTTATCAATCAATTGTTTAAATTCAAGTTTTTGTAGTTTATTGTAACACATAAAAGATAAGTTTTAAGATCAAATGGCAAATTGCATTTGATTGGCATGAAAATTGGCATGCGTGTTAAGAAAATATAGAAAATGTGATCCAACGGTTGGATTTTTCAAAATATGAATTCAATAATAAGTTATTGGCTGGTGTAATATTTTTTAGAGTTACATAAAGTGTAACTTGAACCCAACCTTATATTTCTTGATTTAATGTGAATTTTGACAAATCTACCGTTAGATTACATTATTTTCATATACTTTTCATGCTTAAAAAATTTCAAGGTGATCAAAGATTAATAGCCATGTCATCAATCAATTGTTTAAATTCAAGTTTTTGCAATTTATAGTAACGCATAAAATATGAGTTGAAAGATCAAATAGCAAATTACATCTGATTGGCATGAAAATTAGCATGGATGTTAAGAAAATATAGAAAATGTGATCCAACGGTTGGATTTTCAAAATATGAATTCAACAATAAGTTATTGGCTAGTGTAATATTTTTTAGAGTTACATCAAGTGTAACTTGAACCCAACCTTATATTTCTTGATTTAATGTGAATTTTGACAAATCTACCGTTAGATTACATTATTTTCATATACTTTTCATGCTTAAAAAATTTCAAGGTGATCAAAAATTAATAGCCATGTCATCAATCAATTGTTTAAATTCAAGTTTTTGTAGTTTATTGTAACACATAAAAGATAAGTTTTAAGATCAAATGTCAAATTGCATTTGATTGGCATGAAAATTGGCATGGATGTTAAGAAAATATAGAAAATGTGATCCATCGGTTGGATTTTCAAAATATGAATTCAATAATAAGTTATTGACTGGTATAATATTTTTTAGAGTTACATCAAGTGTAACTTGAACCCAACCTTATATTTCTTGATTTAATGTGAATTTTGACAAATCTACCGTTAGATTACATTATTTTCATATACTTTTCATGCTTAAAAAATTTTAAGGTGATCAAAGGTTAATAGCCATGTCATCAATCAATTGTTTAAATTCAAGTTTTTGTAGTTTATTGTAACACATAAAAGATAAGTTTTAAGATCAAATGGCAAATTGCATTTGATTGACATGAAAATTGGCATGCATGTTAAGAAAATATAGAAAATGTGATCCAACGGTTGGATTTTTCAAAATATGAATTCAACAATAAGTTATTTCTTGGTGTAACATATTTTAGAGTTACATCAAGTGTAACTTGAACCCAACCCTATATTTCTTAATTTGATGTGAATTTTGACAAATTTACCGTTAGATTACATTATCTTCATATATTTTTCATGCGTAACAAATTTCAAGGTGATCAAAGGTTAATAGCCATGTCATCAATCAATTGTTTAAATTCAAGTTTTTGTAGTTTAAAATAACGTATAAAAGATGAGTTTAAAAATCAAATGGTAAATTACATCCGATTGGCATGAAAATTGGCATGGATGTTAAGAACATATAGAAAATGTGACCCAACGGTTGGATTTTCAAAATATGAATTCAACAATATGTTATTTCTTGGTGTAACATTTTTTTAAGTTGCATCAAGTGTAACTTGAACCTAGCCCTATATTTCTTAATTCGATTTGAATTTTGACAAATCTACCGTTAGATTACATTATCTTCATATATTTTTTATGTGTAAAAAATTTCAAGGTGATTAAAGATTAATAGTCATGTGTCAATCAATTGTTTAAATTCAAGTTTTTGTAGTTTAAAGTAACGCATAAAATATGAGTTTAAAAATGAAATGATAAATTACATCCAATTGGCATGAAAATTGGCATTTATGTTAAGAATATATATAACATATGATCCAACGGTTTGATTTTCAAAATATGAATTCAATAATAAGCTATTTGGGTTGTCGGGGTGTTTCAGTCATTTTCTTTACGTTTATGGGGGTAAGTTGGCCTTTTTATTAATATTAATCCTTAAATTATATTTTACTAATTTGTAGTACTAAATTATATTTTATTAATTTGAAGTATTAATTTAAATATATTATATTAATTTGAAGTATTAAATTAAATTATATTGTGTTAAATTAAATTATAAAAATATATTTTATTAATTTGTTGTATTAAATTATATTTATTAATTTGAAGTATTATATTATATTTTATTACTATTTGAATTATATTTTATTAATTTTTAATATTAAATTATATTTAAATAATTAGAAGTATTAAATTATATCGGAATTATCATAATATTATTATTATCTTTTTTGCGTGGCAACTCATCACTTAACGCATTTAGACTTAGGAAAGAAAAAAAAGAAACAAAGGAGGAAAATGAAAAATCATGCCCAGTACCAATACAAAAGAAAAAAGTTTTCTTTTAAAAAATAAAATATCCAATTAACAATAAAGAAAAGACAAAGACATGTCATGTCCAGGAAAGAAAAAGGAAAAAAAAAATGTAAAAAGAAAACTTAACAAAAATATCAAATTAACAATAAAAAAAAGACAACGACAAAAAAAATGAAAAGAAAAGAAAAGAGGGAGCATATAAGTGATATCACACCCCAGGAAATAAAAAGAAAAGATTAGACTAGGGCAAATTAAAAAAAAAAAAAAAAAAAAAAAAACAATAAGGTTAGGGTTTTAATTTTATCTCTTCTTACCCATTACCTCAGCCGTCACTCTCTTTCTCCCTCACCCTTAACCTCACCTTCGCCTCTCTCTCTCTCTCTCTCTCTCCCTGCCTCTCTCACTTAGCATTCTCTCTCCTTTTTCGAAGCTCTGCGATCGGAACCACCTACTCCTGCGTGGCCACAAAAGGCGATGGCCCTGCGATCGGAATCGATCTCGGAACCACCTACTCCTGCGTGGTGTGTGGCAGCACGATCGCGTTGAGATCATCGCCAACGACCAAGGGAACAGGACGACGCCGGCTAAGAACCAGGTCGCCATGAACCCCATCAACACTGTCTTCAGTAATTTTCTAGTACCACTTTGTTTTAGCTTCACATGGAAGATTTGTTTTTGGCTGTTGTGTTAGTTTTGATGTACTGAGATTCGGTTTGTAGAGAGCGTTGTGTTTGTTTGAACTGTGATATGGGTTTTTTTAGATGAATAGTCTTTGATTTTTTGACAACTCGTTTTTGTTGTGTCGATTGGTTAATCAGGGTTTCACCAAGTCGCTAGCCATGACTGTGCTCTCTGAGATCGACAACAAGACCTTTTTCACCACCGCGGTTAGTATTATACGCTATTACTATTTATTTTATTTATTTGGATTGATTCAATAGCCACTTTTGTTTATTGCTTTGGGGAATCTGACTCTTCTTTTCTTGGAAAGCTTTGGGTATTATTATATTTATATGATTAATTAATTGATTTTCACTATTTTAGCATTTTGAAAGTGATTCTAATTAGATTACAGTTATTACAATATGTATATATTCGTTCAAAGGAGTTTAAAAAATTATTTGTTCTTATAACTTAGCATCTTTTTTTAATTTTTAAATTACAATTATGGAGAATTATTCTATGTAGCTAAGCACAGCACTGATAATTGGCTGGCTGGGCTCAATTGGGCTGTGAACATTAATCCCACATTATTGACTGAAATTTACACAGAGAAGTTCCTTTTTCTCAATTGGGCTGTGAGAATTATTCCTTTTTCTTTTGTTTTTTCATAGAGAAGTTCTGTACTGATGAGATGTGTGTTGATTCTGCATTTATCGGTTAACACTTTACTTGGAAATTGGAAATTGCTGAGTGTTTTTTTTTTTTTTTTTTCATAGAGAAGTTCTATACTGATGAGATGTGTTTTGATTTTGCAACCCATTTCTCTTGTCCCTATGCTCTATGGCTTTGAAATTAACCCCAAAACGGCTGTTCCTTGTGGATTTTTTTCTGTAAAAAATTCTCTTCTAATAAGATATTTGTGATTTTGCAACTCATTTCACTTGTCTTGTTAATCTATTGTTTAACACTTAACCTAACCTGAAAAAATGCCCACCCTAGTGTTTTTGCTGTAAAGATGTCCAATTCTAGCTTTTGTTTGTTTTTTTTTTTGTTAGAGATTCCCAATAACTTATGAGATTAAAGATTCATTTAATCTCTTTACCAATAACTCTAAAGTTCATTTTGGAAAAAAATAGGATGCCTAGCAAGTAGCAACACTTTAAGATTGAAAATAGATTTAATCTTAAAGCCGAAGTGTAGATTTAAAAAAAAAATAAAAATACTATAATTAATTGTTCTTATTTTATAAGTCTAATACTTTAAAATACTATTTTTTTAGCTTGCATCCAGTCCAAAATTTGGCTTTCCAAAACCCTTTTACAACCTATCATACATCACAGATTTGTGGAAATAGTAATTAATTTATGTAAAGAGAAATGCTTTTCTCGTATACAAAAGTCAAAAAGTCTTCTTTTTTTTTTTTTGGTTAAAAAAGTTAAAAAGTCTATAGTGAAGAAAGAAAAATTCAAAAATTCTAAAAAGAATTGTTATTAAGAAAAGATTATTTCCAAAATTTCTTAAGATAAAAAAAAGGTTTATAGAAAAAGTAACATACAGCTCTAGTGTTGGTGGCCACGGCAGTGACAACAAACATGAGGTTGAAGCTGATTATAAACTCCAAAGCAAAAGCTTGGCCATATGGTGCCCCTGAAGGAAAACTACAAGGAAAAACTACGAGGAAAAACCTCATCTTCTTTGCAAAGAAACCCAGAAAAACCCTGTGGACTTAACCCAACCACACCGGCCAAGGTCCTAACAAACTTATTCCCTCTCTCAATTTGTGTATTTCTCTCTCTTCTTTAGCCCTCTTCTTTCTACATCTACCCACCACTGGCAACAAGAATATCAACGCCAAAGTGGTGAGATTTTAAAAAAAAAAATATTTTTAATTTTATTATTATTTAGATAAGTTTGTTTGTGCCTTATTTCATACAAATTCTGATGTGAGTTTGCTTCGATTCTGAAGAATTTTAGTTCATTTCTATCATTTTTCTGCAAATTATGATGGCCCTATCGGAGAAGAAGGGAAAAAAAAAAAGCAACAGCTTTCTTTGAAATTATTAAAAAAAAAAAAAAATTCTAATTTTGAATCGTTTTCAATTTATATAAAACTAAAACTAAAATTTTGTATGATTGAGGTACAAATACATGTCTTGATTCACGTAAAACTAGGCTATGCAGAATCGTACTTTTTTCTTTTTTGAGTTAGGAAAAGGTAGATGACAATGGGCTAATGAATGTAATTTGTAGTGTAAGGTATATTAGTTGTTGACTAGTGCAGAAGTGCAGGATATCTTTTTGTACACAACTATGTCCTACATAGCCACGTGTTCACAAATCACAAAGGTACACAACTATGTCCTACACTTTCTTTAATTTCCAACACCAATAACAGTGTCCTAGACTTCAAAAAGTCCTAGTCCCTAGTACCCATTATCTCAAAGTTGAAAGCTTTATTTTTGTGCCTTTGTGGTTGTCACTAACTCTTCCTTTTTTTTCATTCTTTCTTTCTCTCCAGGAGTCAAGCATCATTTTAAAGAATTGTTCACCATAATTGTACGGCAAGTATAATGATTTTATGATTATCTTATTCTTCATCTTCTATCTGTTGCATATATGAATCTTATGATATCTATAGTTGCCTAGTGTTTGATTTGTCAGTTTCTTCCTTTTTTTTTTAGGATTCGTATTGTTTTGAAATTAGTGAATTTTGTGAAATTCGATATGGGTTGTGGATATTCTGATGTTTGTGATCTGGGTTTGTGACTATTCCTATGAATGTTTATTTACATGTTAATTTTTGGGGGAGAATATATCTTATGAAGCTTTTTTAGCTTGCAAGTCCAAAACTTCAGCTCAACTTGGGTTGCACGTGGTTGTGGTACTAGCAATTATGGTAGAGATGAGTTCAAAAGTTTCGTGGATTTTTCCACCTAGCCTTTTCCATATAAAGGAAAGAAATTAAAGCTACTTTGTACCCTTTTTCTTTCTCTTTCTTTCCTGCTACTAGCAATTGGTCATTTACCAATATAAACCTCAACTTGATTTGCTTGCTTTTGATTCAGATTGAATGGATGCAAGTTTTAAAATAAATAAATAAAAAAGGCTGCAGGGCCTGAATACCAACCTCATCTTTCCATTTTAGAAGAAGGTTGCAGAAAGGGGAATGTGATCTCAATGAGAAATGATAAATCTAAAACTGCAGAGAGCACAAAAGTAGTGATCATGGGGAAACCTCCTCGGCACCTCCCACCATTAAGACACTGCATGAGCTCAACTCAGTTGGCTTCTACTGCTGAAGTGGTGAGAAAATCTATATTGCAGTGTTCATCTTCTTTTCATACTGAATTTGTATTACATGTAATGTCTTGCATTTTGATTTGTGACCCATTTTCATTTTGATATAGAACTTTAAGTAAAAAACTATTTTGTGCTATGAGTATTTAGCAAATTATAGTGAAATAGTGCTTCAAGGTTATGGATATATATTATATGAAATTATGAATATTAGATTATGAAGTTTTTTTTTTTTTTTTTTTAATTTTAATTTTGTTGTTATTTTCCCTCAAAAAAACTTAATTTTTTTTTTTCAATGGGCTTGAAGAAGATTAGCAATGCCTTCCTTTTCTTTTGATTGATCAAGTTGAAGAAGAACTTGGACGAATCGTCTATTTGAAGAGGGAGGAAGAATTCAACAATTGCTAGTGAATAAAAAATTGACACTTGAGGGGGGTCACCTCTAAGTGCAAAGCTAGTGTTCCATTTTAAAGGAATGGCAGGCTTATCTAGGCTTCTAAACTAAACCATACACTTAACTAAAAGAAAAAAAGAGATTCAATTTTTTGATTGGACTGTCTTATATAACCATGACAATAATGGATCTATAAGATGATCAATGAAAAATATTTAATTAAATAGAATATAAGATAGTTTGAATGGAATATATATGCATATCTCTCTTTCATTACACTCTTTAATGAGAGTCTCTCTCTTTTTCTTTTTTTTTGTTGTTGTGGGATTTGGCTGAGGGGAAGAAGCTATACTCGCTTGATGCCGGTATGATTATTCATGCCCTCTGCTTCAATCCTAATAGGTACTAGCTTTGCTCCGCCAGGGAGCAGAGCATTAAGATCTGGAATTTGGAGAGTAAGAGCATTGTTGAGGATTTGAAGGTGGATCTCAAGACTGAGGCTGAGAAGGCCGATGACACCACCTCTTCCAATAGTACAAAGAAGAAGGTATAATATCAATTTGAGCAATTGTTTTTGAATTTATATTATGTTATTTTTTCTTAATGTGTGTTTATTTTTTTATTGGTTATTGGATGTGGATATGGATAATTTGTTTAGTTTGGGTTTAGATCTCACATACCACACCAATTTACTAGGGATAAATCCCTCTTGATTAGGTTATCAAAAGTAAGAATCTTATCCCATGCTACATACCACAAAAAGAACGACACCCTCTTTTTGGGGCCTTAGCACCCCAGATGCTCTTCCAAGGGAAAGAATGAGCATTTCTGCCACTAGTAGCATTATATTAAGAGAGAGTATTGAAATTACCACTTGTATTTAATTGCCATGTCATCCTATCACCCCCCTCCCCTCGGTATCTTGGAATAAATATGATCAAAGAAAGAATAAGCTGCCTGCTTCCATATCTTGATTATGAAAATCTCTGTGGATCCGCAGAATTTAATTTTCTGCAGTTCTATTTATTCTTTGTGCTCTTCCATTCTTGTGGACTATATAGTGAAATATCTATGTGTTTTCCTATTCTAATCTAACCTTATAATAAATTAGGCAATGAAATAGAACTTAAGAGTTGGGATGTAATTGTTCTCTTGTAAATTTTGAGAAAAAGAATATCTTGTAGTATTAGAGTGAGCAACAAATTATTATGATTCATTGGCTACATGTTTATCTCATATATTGGCTTAAAAAACAATCCACCTCTAATAATTTTTATTATGAAAAATTTTCATATGCAAGGATGGCCATGTCTTAATTAGTCAGGACAAACTTGGAGTATTTAAAATAGTAATTAGTGTTGTTTTGTCATATATTTGACTTCTTTTTTCTGCCAAGAGCCTTGTAGCTCAACTAACATCTCTTGGTATTTACAATTGAGACATCTAGGGTTACTTATCAAAAAATAAACTGAGACATTCAGGGTTCAAATCCCCTCTCCCCCCATTGTAACTATCTAATTATTTTTAAAAAAGGACACGTTCTTTCCTAATTGTGATGAAAAAAATTTCAAAAATCCTGAAGTAATTGTAGGTGCTGGTTTCTTGGATTACTCATTGTATTGATGTTACTATATGAATGAATCTACATTGATCATCATGTTGTGGAGTTTGAACAGGATGGAGTATGATGGGTTATTGGCTGTTATCTTTAAGGTGCCTTACCACCTTGTTTTGAAATCTTATTAAGAATAAACTTGTGTTTATGTTCCAGGCTGCTTCTATGGTAGATTCCCGCAGCAAGAAATCTGCAGCAGCTGACGATGAAGATATGGATCCAACGGTATAAGTCCATTCTTGTCCTGCAATAGTTAGCAGTCTTTTCCTGGATCTTTTCCGCAAAGCTCTTGATTAGAACCTCATTCTCCTGCTTTTAATCTTCCTCATTTGTTTTTCCTCCAGCAATACTTTGAAAATAGACTGAAATATCTTGGAGCTCTGAGGGCAACTGGTGAAGAGCCATATCCTCACAAATTCCCTGTTACAATGTCTATCCCTGAATATGTAGAGAAGTATAACAACATAGGCAATGGGGAGCATCTTGAGGATGATACTGTAAATTTGGCTGGTATTGAAATCAGGGCTTTTATTTATTAGGTTAGTATTTATCATGTTTCTTTTGGTGATTTTTAAAAAATCTTTCTTTCCTATGCAAGGGCGTATCATGAGCAAACGTTCATCTTCTTCAAAGCTATTATTTTATGATTTACATGGTGGTGCTGCTAAAGTCCAAGTTATGGCTGATGCTAGGCATCTTATCACTGTATCTTTTCTTCTTCCTTATTCATATTTGATTTTTCCTTATGATTTTAGTACTGTTATTTCTTTAGGTATGCAATGTCTTTGTGAAAAATTATCTTTCTATTAATTTTATTTATTTTTAAATTTTTTTTTGGTAAGTTATTCATGCAACCATGTGGGCCTTAAACCTATGACTTCTTCCTCCACATTGCCCTTATAAGAGGAGGTGCAATTTGAGATGCAGCTCATTGGAATCTTTCCATATTAGTAGAAGCGCCTTTGTTTTTGCTTTTGGACTCTTTCTTTGAATGGGCACAAATTGCTCTCTTTGTTATCTTCTATAGTGGAATAAGTGATTAGTTTGGGAATTTGGATTTTCTTGTTACCTAGCATTTCATGTCAAATTTGTTATCTTAAAAAGTTAATATTTTTGGGTAGTGATTCATCAATTAGTTGAATGTCAATGTTTTGCCCAAGTTCCTTGTAAGAGAAACTATGTTTTTTTAAAAAAAATATTTTTATGATCACACTATCCAATGTTATGTATGATTTCTATACAATGTTGGTGGTTCTAAACAATGTTATGTATATATTTCTATGTTAATATTATGTTAGTTTTGAGATATTTGTGGTGTTAGTTACATTTGTGGTATTAGTTATATTTGTGGTATTATGTTAGTGGAGCTAAACTATTACAAGTTCTTTCCAACAGGTTTATGAATCATTTATTAATACCAAACAGTGATTTTAAAGCTCACCAGGGCCAAAAAAAAAAAAAAAAAAGACCTATAGCGGCGGTCAACAACCGCCGCTAAAGGTGTATATTTTATGTTTAAACTGAAGCTCTATAGCGGCACTTACTGACCGCCGCTATAGGTTCAAACATATAGCGGCGTTTCTACCCGCTGCTATAAGTTAACTTTCTCCACTTTCATTGATTACCTATAGCGGCGCTTATTGACCGCCGCTATAGCTTCAAACATATAGCGGCGTTTCTACCCGCCGCTATAAGTTAACTTTCTCCACTTTCATTGATTACCTATAGCGGCGCTTATTGACCGCCGCTATTCGTGTCCACCTTCAGCGGCGGGCAGTACCCGCCGCTAAAGGTCAACCTATAGCGGCGGTTTGTGACCGCCGCTAAAGGTACTACCTTCAGCGGCGGGTCATACCCGCCGCTAAAAGTGTAATTGGCCCGAATTGTAAGCTCCTATAGTGGCGCTTGTTTCCCGCCGCAATAACCCTTTCCCCGCCGCTAAAAGGTACATCTATAGCGGCGTTTTTGGTGACCGCCGCAATATACCTACAGCGGCACTGGAGCACTGGTGGTTTCGCCCGCCGCAATAGCACCCGCCGCTAAAGGTTACATGTACCTTTAGCGGCGCTTTTTTGGGCTTTAGCGGCGCTTCTGGCCCGCCGCAATAGCCTGTTTTTTTTGTAGTGTAACATCTCATCTTCAATTGATATTATGGTGAATCCAATTAATGTTCTCATGAATATAATCAAGTGGAAATTACACTTCACCACCCTAAACTATACACTATATTACACCTTGCACCCTAAATTATTTAAATGCATGCTTTGCATCCTAAATTATTGAAAGCTCGGATTTATGTGAATACACAAGAGCTTGTTTAGACTCCCCAAAAAAATTAAGGTTAGATTGTTTTTACTCTAACTTATCTAAGTGCGGAACAAGAGTACATGAGGCACAATAAACCGATAACTACTCTAGCCCATAAATATGAACAACAAACAATAAAAGTAAAGCACAAGAGTAAGAGAAGAAAGATGCAAACACAAGACAACACGCCGAAGTGTTATTGAAGAGAAAACTGAAGAACTCGGCGAAAAACTTCTCCGCCGCCCTCCAAGCGATAAATCGATCCACTAGACAATAAGTTGGGATACATGAATAGCAAGAGACCTTCCAAGCTTAATCTACCCAATGCACCTAAGCCCTCCAAGCTCCCACTTCAACAAAGCTTCTCGGAACCGTGTCTTATCTAGCTTTCCAAATCTAGTAATACGTCTGATTACATCCACCAAATCTCACCGGCTTCTTTTGGCAAATCTCTAAAGTTTCCCAAGCTCCAAAACACTCTCTACACTCTAAAAATGTATGGGTTATGTTTGGGTACAAATCTCCTCTCAAGGTATGACAATGGGAGAGGGAATAAGAAGAGGCTACAATGATTTCTTACTAAGAATGAGTAGCTCTCTCTCTAAAAGATGGGTGTTTGTGTTGTAGAAAACTTATCTAGGATTTTTCTCTCTAAATAGCATTTTTACAATTTCTATGGGTAATGAGAGTATATATAGTAGGGGTGAAGAATAAGAAAGTCACAATAAAAAATCCTCCAAGCAGAATGTTTCGCGAGTATCTTGCGAGAAGGCTTTACCCGCGAGATACTCGTAAAATCCTCCAAGTTGGCATGACTCTTCAACTTCCAATATGTGCTTCTCACGTGGCTCTTTCTCGGATTAGCTTCTCACGAGCTTTTCGCGAAATCCACTTGTTCTTCAATTCATGCTCGATTCTTCACCAACTTAATATTAAACCCAATACTATAAAATCCCACAAAAATACAAAGAAATAAATTAAAGCAATTACAACACTTTTTGTCATGGAATAAAGCCAACATAAAACATAGTTGTAAATCACAACTTTACAATCTCCCCCTTTGGCTATTCCGTGACAAAACACTCTATAACAGACTCTAGACTTAAACGTGAGTTTGGGAACAATGATTAAACTCACTCACACGTAAATCTAAAACCTGTGATGAACTTGGAACATGTATACTTTTAACCTGAAACACTTGTACAAAACGCATTAGACTCTCAAGGTAAATCAAATAATAAAAGGACAAGTATAATGTAACAAGTAAACATACAATCAAGTAAACATATTATAAAGCATATAAGCAACTTGATCAAACACAAAACAGTCATATGAAAATGACTACAATGATCATAAGCGAAGCAAATGATCATGAGGATGTATGCATGTCCAACACATAAGCACGATGCAATGAGAATAAAAAGTATAGATACTAAATGTAACTCAAAGCACTATAAAGCAACGAGAAACAAGCATAATATAAAACAAAGCAAAACAATGTTTTTTTTTTTTTTTTTAAAGGTTGTTTTCTCCCCCTTGGTATATGCATCTCCCCTATGACTTTCTCCCCCTACGAATGTGCACGAGGTATACTCTGGTATAGAAATGATGATACACTCTGGTATACTCCCCCCCCCCCCCCCTTTTTGTCACAAATAGACAAATGAATCAAGAGGAAGGAGGGAAAGAGAAGAAGATACGAATAAGGGTAAAAGATGGTGCATGAGCGATGCAAGATGAATGAGAAAATAAAGCTTAAACAAAAGACAAAGACGTCTAAAAATGCTACAAAGTATAAAGTAAACATAACATGCTATGGATGATGAAACAAATTATAGACCAATGCATGACATAGACACAAGACCATGTTATATGTTCTAAAAGGTCTAAAAAGATTTAGCTAGTATGAGTGAATGCAAAACATCTCAGGTGTTAAAGTGTGTGCAGCAAGGTGCACCTAGTGTGCATGTGAGATGCATGATCAATGCATGAGTAAGCACTCACTGGGTAAAGTGTGTAAAACACATAATCAATGATCAAAACATGATAAACATGAATAATTATGATGATCCCTAAAAATTGGTACTCATTGGAGTCCAAAACAACGAGAAAATGTCATTTGGGCATTTTATCAAACACTTAGAGTGCATACACTACACATGTATGTCAAACAATACATGACCATATGAAAAACTAGCCTAAATACATGTTAAAATGCTACAAGTGGCCAACACAAACACAAACAAAGAAAATGGGACAGAGCCCAATCAAGAAATTGAAAAAATTTTGCACAAAAATAAGTTTTTTCCAACCCTTTAATAAAATATACCCACCTTATGAAAACCTAGAATCTAAAGCTTAAACCAAGGAATCAAAGAGTAAAAAATATTAAATCATACCTTAGTGTAGTCTTAGAGAAGATTAAACTTGAGTTTATGTTGGGTTTTTGAGAGAAAATTGGTTTTGGGTTGAGAGAGGCTTGAGGGACGCAAAGGGTGTGATTTTGAAAAACTGCCATACCCGGCTCTATAAAAACTGAAAACAGGCATTTTTCGCGGGTTATCTTCTCATGAAGTTACTTGCGAAAAATGTCACTGAAGCACACAGCCTTTCACGGGTAAGATTCACTCGCGAGACAATCATGAAAGTTTTTGTTTAAATTTCTTGTGTTTTCTTTTTTGCCTATCTCATTTTCGTGAGAAGAGCTTACTCGCAAGCTTCTTGTGAAAACGCCTCTATAGGTGTTTTTGATGAAAATATTAAAAATGCAATATGAACAGAAACTCAAAACACAAAAGCATAAAAATGCTTTCAAAAACATATAAAATACTTAAAAATCTTTTTGGGTTTGACTGACAAACAATTGAGTATACGCATCACATTTGAACATGTACAATTACACAAATGAAATAAGCATTTATTGAACAATAGACTTGTATGTTGTGTGTATGTATCAAATGTGAAATAGTCCTTCAATTATAGAAATGAACATATATGAATTCCCACAAGAAAATGATTACATATCTTTGAAGCTTTTTTTTTTTGGCTTCTTTCAAATCATAACATTTAATCATTCATGAACAATACATCTCATTTTGAGATCGATACCTAAAATTTTAGATATTTCAACTTTGAGAGTAAGCATTTGGCTTTTTAAGACACATACATTTCAATACATGTCGCTTTCCTTTTTTCCTAGTCAAATTATAGTACGTTCGATGTTTTTGTAGCTCATTATCTCTTTTTGAGATTTGATATTTGAGAGCTATAAGGCAAAAACATAAAAAGTAGGAAGATATATAGACACAAGTCTATGCATGTATCAAAACCAATAAGACTATTGACTAATCATTCATGACAAGCTTGAAGATCGATTTACAATAATCATATATAGTTTCAAGATTTTTCCCACAAAGATAGATGTGCATACATAACAAGCTAAGCTTGTAAATGCACCACGCCATTAGTACGAAGGTACTAGGCTAAACTCATATGTGATCAACACAACACAAGCGATTAAACTTTTTGGAGATTTTTCAATTTTTATGTTTTTGAATTTTTCAACACACTCAAAAACAGAACATGTAAAGTAAGATCAACCAAGACAACAAAAACAATGCATATAAAGAGGTGCATGATGCACAAATTCATGACAATGAAGCATCTAATGCATAAAGAGTCCTACAAAGATTGAAATAATTAGATCAAGGATCAAAAGAGCAGAAGCTTAACCATAAGAACCCTTCCTCGTCCAAATAGAACGATTGTTTGGAATGAGTTTCTTATGAGAAGTGAGACAAGGTTTGGAAGAATGAGAACCAGAGATGCACATAGACAAGGAAGTAAAAACATCAAAAACTTTCTTCAACAACTTACCATTTTCTCCCAAATCTGGTTTAGCTTGCAAAGCACAACTTCCAAAAGTTCAAGTTTCTCTTTTCTTTTGATTTTCAGAGCTTGAAACTTCAAGCAATGAGGTCTTAGATGACCAAAGTGTAGGTTAAAAACATGTTTGTATCGCACACAAAACATACGCAGCGGAAAAATTAATGGATCTACGTCATTCCCAATTGTTAACATGTACTATGCAAATTTCATAATTGAAGAATAAGAGAGCGTACCTTGGCGGGGTGAAATTCAAAACAAAATATTAGAAGTACTTGGGAATACTTTTAATCTTCACTTCAATTCCACTTTACATCTAAGAAGTGTGTTCTATCAATCAGTTTTCAATAGGAGAATAAAAGAGTGTCTCACACTCACATACATACCATTTCATATTCTTCTCAAAATTCTGTATGTTTCTCTCTTTATAACTGATTATCTAATTAGGTTAACCTTTTGAGATTTTTCAATTGGGTTTTAGTGTGTAGTTTGGAGTGGGACCAAAATGGACCAATAAGACACTAGCTCCAATGGGCCTTGGATTTTTTTGTCAACTCATGACAAGTCCAAAGTTACCATTAACTATATTTAATACCACTCTATAAATATAGTTGCACTCTAAATCTTATTTATAAATTATATCTCAAGACTTTATTATACATGCAACCCTTTTATAAAATATTTGTAGTAATACAAAGTCATGAATGTAGACTGCCACTTTCTAAATTACTGCCACTTTCTAAATTACTACATCTTAATCCTTAAGTACCTTGTTTAATCCTCTATGTAATTCATCATATATTTATGAAATCTAATTTCATAAATATATACTTTAGTAACTCCTTACTAAAGTAGTTAGACCTAACACTTTGAATAACTAGTCCCATTAAATTTATTTTCAAGGAATATTTTGTATCTCCGTTAAGAAATTATGAATTTCATCTTGAGAATATATGTTCCATCAACACTAAATGTGGTTGCCCAACATACTGAAGTTTTGACCATGACTTTAAATCTCAATCCTGATATTTTAAAGCAACCTACATTTTATGATTAGGTTCATTATCCTCTTAGGATTAAGAGTTCATGTAAATAGAAGTTGTGAGATTTATTATTCATTTGACAGTCATTAGGAGAATAATAAATTTCACAGCGGTTCAGTTCAATATGTCTTAACTCTTAAAGCATATCAATATACCAACTAGAAGTCTTCATTTCTATGATCAAGACAAATCATCTTAGTTGATACGTTATAGTCTTTGTAGATGAAATGCCCAATTTCATCACTGACTACGAATCATAATTCTGAGTTTATAAAGAACTTGTGATTTATATCTTTTGTGACTTTTCACATAAATCACATATTATACATATCATGGACTATATATGATTACATTTAATATTCATGTTACCATTATTTTAGATTAGAATAAAACAACTTTATTAATTACAATATTAAGTGATACATAATGTCATACATAGTGTCATACATAGTATCATACAATAGGATTTAAGGACACACATCCTAACAATCTCCCACTTGCCCTAAAGACTATTGTGCACTAATCTAACTCTCATTCCCTCCAAATGTGACTCAAAGGTCCTTTGGGGTAAGGCTTTGGTAAAGGGATCCGCTAGATTACTTACACTATCAATCTTTGCTACTACTACATCTCCTCGAGTAGCAATATCTCGAATAATGTGGTACTTTCTCTCAATGTGCTTTCCTTTCTTATAATTCCTTGGATCTTTGGATTGTACAACCATTACACTATTGTCGCAAAAGAGAACTTGCTCCATTCTCACAATACCAAGATTAGAAAGAAATTTCTTAAGCCAAACAGCTTCCTTTGCCACTTCACAAGTAGCAAAATTTTCAGCTTCCATGGTAGAGTTCGCAATACAAGATTGCTTAACACTCCTCCAACTTATGGGTTCACCTCTTAAGGTGAACACACAACCTGAAGTGGACTTTCTGAGATCAAGATCTAATTGAAAATCTGAATCTGTATAGCCAATGAGAATCAAATCCTCACTATGGTAAACAAGCATATAATTTCGCGTTCTCCGTAGATACTTGAGAATATGCTTTATAGCTTGCCAATGTTTTGGTCCTAGATTTGATTGATATTGGTTGACCATGCCAACTAAATAACAGATATCCAGCCTAGTACATAGCATGGTATACATGAGACTTCCCATTTCGGAAGCATAAGAAATTTGTGTCATCATATTTTCTTCCTCAAGAGTTTTAGGCCTTTGGTCATTAGACAGAGGAACTCCATGTCTAAAAAAAAGTAATCATTTCTTGGAGTTTTGCATGCTAAACCGTTCTAAATCTTTATCTATATATCTAGCTTATGATAAACCTAACATCTTACTCTTGCGATCTCTCCAAAGCTTGATCCCTAGAATAAAGTTAGCTTCACCCAAGTCCTTCATATCAAATTAGCTTGATAACCAAACCTTTACTGATGACATTACTCCTACATCATTTTCAATGATTTGAATATCATCAAAATAAAGCGCTACGAACATTACTACTTTGTCTCGATGTCTTTTGTACATACATGGTTCATCAAGATTTTGTTTAAAACCAAATGACTTGATTGCTTGATCAAATCTGATGTTCCATGACCTAGATGCTTGCTTTAGTCCATAAATGGACATTTTCAACTTGCATACCATATACTCTTGGTTCTTTGTTATGAAACCTTCTGGTTGCATCATATAGATTTCTTCTTCAAGATTGCCATTAAGAAATGTAGCATTGACATCCATTTGTTAAATCTCATAATAATAATGAGCAGTAATGTATAAGAAAATTCTGATAGATTTAAGCATGGCTACTAACGAAAAAGTTTCATCATAATCAATACCTTCTTTTTGTGTATACCCTATCACCGCTAGTCTTTCTTTAAAGGTTTTAACTTTTCCATCTATCTCTCTCTTCCTCTTGTAAACCTATTTGCAACCAACAGGTTTAACACCATTAGGCGCCTTTACAAGATCCCAAATTTAATTGGAATACATAAAATCTAATTCAGATTCCATAGCTTGGACCCAATGATGTGCATCTATATAATTCATTGCCTCCTCATAAGTGTAGGGATTCAATTCTGCCTCTTTTGAGATGGCTTCAGAAGTTTCTTCCAAACCTATAAATCTTATAGGAGGCCGAACAATTCTCCCACTACAACGAGGCACTTGTGTACTAGTCATCTCATGAGTAATATCTTGTGGTCTATCTAATACAGCCACATCAACCCTATTTTCATCCATTGGTTGTTCAATTACAGGATCATTCATTTCAACCAAAACAACTCTACTTCTAGAAGTATAATCATTCATATAGTTATTTTCCAAGAATTTGACATTTGTGCTAACAAACACTTTATTATCCTTATGACTATAGAATAAACCTCCAACAGTTCCTTTTGGATACCCTACAAAAAATACCACTTTTGATTTAGACTGTAACTTGTTAGACTTTCCTTTCAACACATGTGTTGGAAAACCCCAAATATGGAGATGTCTCATATTAGGCTTCCACCTAGTCCACAACTCTACAAGTGTTTTAGGAACAGACTTCGAAGGTACTAAATTCAGAAGATACATTGTAGTATTTTAGGCATATCTCCGAAAGGAAATTGGTAGAGTCGAATAACTCAACATGGAACTAACCATATCTAAAAGAGTCCTATTTCTGCTTTCTACTACACCATTTTGTTGTGGAGTTTCAGGTGCAGTTGATTGGGATATAATCCCATTTTCAGTTAAGTAATCCTTGAAATCCCCAAGAATGTATTCACCACCTCGATCAGATCGAATAGCCTTTATGTGTTTACCTAATTGATTCTCAACTTCAACTCTAAACTCTTTGAACTTTTCAAAAGTTTCGGACTTCCATTTCATTCGGTACACATAACCTAATCTAGAATAATCATCAGTGAAGGTAATGAAATACTCATAGCCACCTCTTGCTTGGATTGACATAGGACCACATACATCTGAATGTACTAGTTCTAGCAACTTTTAGGCTCTTCTACCTTTTGCATTAAAAGTTCGTTTAGTCATTTTACCCTCTAAATAAGATTCACAAACTGGAAAGCCATCAAAGTCCATGGGCCCTAAGAGTTTATCTTTGATAAGTCTTTGAATTAGATTTGAATTAATATGACCCTAACGCAAATGCCAAAGATATGCATCACTTGTAGAAGGAAACTTTCTCTTTAATAATTTTACATGAGAGTTATTATCTAATTCAGAATTGTATAATTCATGCTTATCAGGAGTTAAAATATAAAGACCATCAACAATGTTGCTAGAACAGATAAATACTTTACCCTTCTTTATTACAACATTGTCTTTCAAGATAACACAATATCTATGTTTACTTAAATAAGTTGTAGATAGTCTTCCAATATTAAAACTCTAGATTCAAAACATAAATTAAACACTCCAACAGCTACAATTGGAATCCTACTCTTATCAGCCAAGGTAAGAAATATTTCTCCTTCATTCAGCTACAAATATGATTAGTACAACCCGAATCTACACACCAGGAATTCGTGGAATTCTGTACCAAACATATATCAAGAAGAAAGGAACTTTTTATACCCTTATTCTTAGTAGCTCTAAATATTAGACAATTTCTCTTCCAATTGTCCTTTCTCACCACAATGGAAACACTTTCCTTTGATTTTCTTTCTTTTATTGGCTACTCCTAAGGCAACTTTTTTACCATCTTGCTTAGCAAAGTCCTTCTTGTTCTTCTTCTTTTTACCCTTGCCTTTCAACTTAGGTTGAGAATTAGAAGTTTCAGCCATATTGGCATCAACATTAGAAGTACCAAGGATATCTTCCGCCACTACCAACTCATTCATTAATTCAGACAACAAATAAATCTTTTTGTTCATATTATAGTTAAATCTAAATTCCTTGAATGATTCTGGTAGTAATTGGAGTATCATATCCACTTAGGATTCTCCATCAATATCAGCACCTAAAACTTCTAATATATTCAGATTAGAGATCATCCTAAGACAATGCTCCCTCACTGAAGTACATTCAGGAATTTTGGTATTATAAATCTGTCTTATAGTTTCTTGCCTTGCAGAACAACCTTACTTACCAAACATCTCCTTCAGATTTAGCATAATGTTTGAAGCCAGTTCTACATCCTGCATTTGATACTGTAGAACATTTGAGATAGATGCTAGGATATAGCACTTAGTCATTTCATTAGATTTCTGCCAACGATCATATCGCTGTTTTTCCTTAAGAGGAGCATTTAATGATGGAAAGCTAAGACATGGTTGAGTAAGCACATATTTTTGCTCTTCAGCAATAAGAACAATGTCCAAATTTCTTTTCCAGTCAACATAGTTGAATCCAGTCAATTTTTTTATTAGGAATAGTAATAAGTGGGCTAAATGATGTCATGATTTAAATCTAAAAATAATAAACATGAATATAATAAGTAAACTAGACATTATCAATTTAGCATATAAACATATAGTATGGAACCTTAATAAAACCATAATATAATTTATGCAACAACAACCCAATCCCATATTCAATATCCTTTAGTATAGAGTGAATATTAAATACTGTGATTGATTGAGAACTATTCTCATTATTAATGCTATCATGATAACTTTTATCAAATACTAATAATATGCCGTATTACATTTACCCTCTAAAAAATAACAGTAAGAACTCAGCATAGAAGATACTATAATATTTAGTCTAGTGTATACCATTGTCTAGAATCATGTGTAGCCACATTTCATCCCATTAACAGATTTATTTTATAGTACTATGATACAAAACACCCTCCGTATGGAATGTAAAGCTTAAGGCTATGACAAGGTGCTTGACCAAACCACTATAAACTAGGTAGTTCAATCTTGTAGCTCCATGAAATAAATACTCTCCGCATGAAATGCTAAGCTCAAAGCAAAGACAAAGTATATATTTCACACTACTATGAACTGACAATGGAGGTCATGAGATCCAACTCTTGTATCTCTCTCCCACTAGATGTTTTAAAAGAAAGGTTTTTATTTTGTAATTTGTAAATACGTGTAATCTAATCACGCATAGCCTTGCACTTTATACATTGGAAAACACTTAGAAAAAAATAAAAAATTCCCTTTCAGAGGCATTTTCGTGAGGATCTCGCAACTAAGCTCTTCTTGTGAAAATGGGTTAAGGCAAAATAATGAAAAGACAAAAATTCAGACAGAAACTTTCATGACTGTCTCCCCATTGTTTCACAAGTAAAACTTACCCACAAAAATTTTTGTGCATTAGAGGCATTTTTCGTGAGTAACTTCGCAAGAAAGTAACCCGCGAAAAACCCGTGTTTTCAGTTTTTAAAAGGAAGATGTAGATAGCTTTCAACGGTTTTTCATTAACAAACAACCATCATATGAACATAATAAATAGAAGTTTATATCAAAACTGAATTCCATTGATGTTATAGCTTTAAAGTTCAATTTAACATACTTAAATTCAAATTTAAACAACATCAATATCAGTTTTTCATCAATCATAGTTTCAACAACCATGTAGAAAATTAAGTGCATAATCTTCTAACAACATGAAACTATTATCTCTAATTCCAAAACTTACAAAACATGTTATACAAATTTGAAATTGAAGACCGCACTTTGATACCAATTGTTGATTAAAAATATGTTTATATTGCATACAAAACATACTCAGTGGAAAAATTAATGGATCCACTTTATTTGCAATTGTTAACATGTACTATATAAATTTCAGAATTCAAGAATAAGAGAGCATACTTTGGTACGGTGAAATTCAAAACAAAATATCAAAAGTACTTGGGAACACTTTTAATCTTCACTCCAATTCTACTTTACGCCCAAAAAGTGTGGTCTCTCAATCAGTTTTCAAAAGGAGAATAAGAGAGTGTCTCACACTTACATACACACCATTTCATATTCTTCTTAAAATTCTATATGTTTCTCTCCTTATAATTGATTATCTAATTGGGCTAGCCTTTTGGACTTTTCCAATTGAACTTGAGAATGTGGCTTGGAGTGGGACCAAAATAGACCAATAAGACACTAGCTCCAATGGGCCTTGGGCTTTTCTTTCAACTCTTGACAAATTTAAAGTTATCATTAACTATATTTAATACCACTATATAAATATAGTTACACTCTAGATCTTATTTATAAATTATATCCCAAACTTTATTATACATGCAACCCCTTCATAAAATATTTGTAGTAATACAAAGTCATGAACGTAGACTGTCACTTTGTAAATTACTATATCTTAATCCTTGAGTACCCAGTTCAATCCTCTATGTTATTCATCATATATTTATGAAATCCAATTTCATAAATATATACTTTAGTAACTCTTTACTAAAGTGATTAGGCTTAACACTCTGAATAACTAAACCCATTAAACTTATCTCAAGGGAATATTTTGTATCTCCATTAAGAGATTTTGAATTCCATCTTGAGAATGTATGTGCCATCAACACTAAATGTGGCTGCCCAACATACTGAAATTTTGACCATGACTTTAGATCTCAATCTTGATATATCAAAACAACCTACATTTCATGATCAGATCCATTATCCTCTCAGGATTAAGAGTTCATGTAAATAGAAGTCGTGAAATTTATTATTCATTTGACAGTTTTTAAGAGAATAATAAATCTCACAGCGGACCAGTTCAATATGTCTTAACTCTTAAAATATATCAACATACCAACTAGAAGTCTTCACTTTCATGATCAAGAAAAATCATTTTAGTTGATATGTTATAATCTTCGCAGATGAAATGCTTAATTTCATCGCCGACTACGAATTACAATTCTGAGTTTACAAAGAACTTGTGATTTATATCTTCTGTGACTTTTCACATAAATCACATACTACGCATCTCATTGACTATATAATAATGTCCAATATTCATATTACTATTATTTTAGATTATAATAAAACAACTTTATTAATTATAATATTAAGTGATATATAATGTTATACATAGCATTATACAATTGGATTTAAGGGCACACATCTTAACATAAATGCACCACAATAATGACAAACAATGTGTTTAGGTCTACTAGACCTTTTAGAGAGGGATCTAGTAATATGATTTTGTTCTCTTTTCAACTTCGGACGTTGAGGTCTTATATGACCAATCACACTACAATGGTGGCAAGTTGGAACAAACTTAGATCCATCCAAAACCTTATGTTGAGACCTAAACGGAGGCTTTGGATTAAGAGTCTTTCTCTCCACTTTTTGATTTTTTTTTTTTTTTTTTGTGTGGAGAAATATACACCGATTTATCTTTTGAGGTAAAACACACAATAGGTATAAAATCGGATACCACAACATGATTGTAACAAATATTTTTATCCTTTTTAGCAATAGGTTCAGCAATCAAACACTTGACATCCATCTTAAGAGATTCATTTTCATATTTTAGATCATCAACTAGTTTGTTAGACTAAACAAGTTTAGCATCCAAGTCCAGATTCAAACACTTAAACTCTTTCAGCTTTTCAAGAGAATTTTCAGCAAGCTTCTTATACTTTTCAACCAATTTATTAGATTCATTAAGCTAGCAATCAAATCATCATTTTCACAAATGAACTTGCTCAAATTCTCATGAAAATTCTTAGCATTTTTCTTCAAGAGTTTGAAATTTGGAATTTTAACAACATCCATAGATTTATGTAACATGTCATCACAATCATGAGGATAAACACTCATAGAGGCATTTTCACAAACACATGGCATGTTACAATCAACATCCAAAATATCTATAGAAGCATACACAACACTATCCATTACAAAACACACAAAAGTCAAGGATCACACTTAGGTAATTAAACCAATACAAGTGTATCCGCTCTGATATCAATTGAAAGCTTGGATTTGTGTGAATATACAAGAGCTTGTTTAGATCTCAAAAAAAAAAAATTATGGCTACATCGCTTTTACTCTAACTTATCTAAGTGCGGAATAAGAGTAAATGAGGCGTAATAAACCGATAACTACTCTAGTACATAAACATGAAAAACAAACAATAAAAGTAAGGCACAATAATAAGGGAAGAAAGATGCAAACACAAGATAACATGTTGATGTCTTATCAAAGAAAAAATTGAAGAACTCAGCAAAAAACCTCTCCACCGCCCTTTAAGCAGTAAATCAATCCACTAGACAATAAGTTTCGATACACGAATAGCAAGAGATCCTCCAAACCTAATCTACCCATTGCATATAGGCCCTCCAAGCTCCTACTCCAACAAGGCTTCTAGGAACCGTGTTTTGTCTAGCTTTTCGAATCTCGCAATAAGCCTAATTGCATCCACCAAGCCTTACCGACTTCTTTTAGCAAATCTCCAAAACTTCCTAAGCTCTAAAACACTCTTTACACTTTGAAAATGTGTGGGTTGTATTTCGGTACAAATTTTTTCTCAAGGTATAACAATGGGAGAAGGAAGGAGAAGATGCTACAATGATTTCTTACTAAGGATGAGTAGCTCTCTCTCTCTCTCTCTCTCTCTCTCTCTCTCTCTCTCTCTCTCTCTCTCTCTCTATAGTATAGGTGAATGGTAAGAAAGTCACACTTAAAAATCCTCCAGACAGGATGTTTCGCGGGTATCTTGCGAGAAGACCTTACCTGTGAGACACTCGCGAAATCCTGAAGGTTGGCATGATTCTTCAGCTTCCAGCATGTGCTTCTCACGTGGCTCTTTTGTAGGTTAGCTTCTTGCAAAATCTATTTGTTCTTTAATTCATGCTCGATTCTTCACTA
This sequence comes from Castanopsis chinensis, assembly GCA_032878915.1. Classification (NCBI taxonomy): domain Eukaryota; kingdom Viridiplantae; phylum Streptophyta; class Magnoliopsida; order Fagales; family Fagaceae; genus Castanopsis; species Castanopsis chinensis. The sequence continues at coordinate 8,783,614 of JAVQMG010000089.1, forward strand.
ACTTAATACTAAACCCAATACAATAAAATTCCACAAAAATACAAGGAAATAAATTAAAGTAATTACAACACTTTTTTTCATGGAATAAAGCCAACATAAAACATAGTTGTAAATCACAACTATACAATTATGACTTTTGTTACACATTGCACTCCAACGTTAACTTTACAGTTAAGTTAGATGGAAATTAATAGCATGTGATTTTTGCTTAGGCAACACACTGTTTAAAAACCAAAACACCTTTTTCACAAACAATTAAAAAAAAAGCTTATTTGTTTTTATTTTTTCCATCTCTCTCAAATGCATATAGGTCAACTCCCTTTCTTTCCCCAAATCAAAACCCTAAATCCTTAAATCAAAAATATTTTTCACTCCACCACCGCTCTACCAAAAAAATAAAAGAAAAAGACAAGGATAGTTTGATTTTTAAACATAAACGTGTATTTTTATTAACGAGATATCATTGTAATGATATAAAAGTTTAAAATATGTGAATTTAATCCTTAAGATATATTTGATAAAAATAAGAGAAAATTACAGTAACTCATACATAGACCAATTTTAAAAGTGCTTACCCGTAATTTGGATTTTATTACTTTATCTATTTGATATTTTCTCCATCAAATCTCCATAATCCCACCTCTATTAAAAAACAGGGATAAATAAATCGTTTTACTTTTCTTTTATGTTTCTCTTCTCCTTTTTCTTATTAAAAAAAAAATAGAGAAAGTAAGATAAAAAAGTACTATTGCTAAAAAAATTTATGCAATGTCTTAGAACTTCAGTCATGCATTTATACTTGCTATTTCAACAATTTTGAACTCCAAGATCAATCATCTTAAAAGTACCCAAAATATTAAAGGCTATTTGAGACATACCCAAAAATGTTTAAATTTTGAGACAGAACAAAACATCCTACCCCTCCTCACAAAAATTCATAAATTTTGCCACTGAAATGAATTTCAATATGCTCTCAAATGAACTTGGATGAAGAGATGAACAAATCCAACAAATTAAAACCCAGACCCAATTTCTTCAGCAAATTTGAACCCAAACCTATTTTTCCTGCAAATTCAAACCAAGCAAATTCACACCAAAAAAAAAAAAAAACCCCAATAACCTATCACATTAATTTTCAAAGTCTCCATGGCTTTAGTTTCTACAATTTTCACAACAGCCAATCAAAAACTAAGGCTTAAAAATTGAGGGAATCTGTCCAAATTAAAAGATTACAAGTCATTTTGTGGAAACTGATGACTAGGATCTATGACCTATTGATCTATCTATCTGAGATCCAAAGCCTTGTTGTGTGGAAACTTATTGGAAATATAATTTGGAAGATTGGTCAAATCGATGAATAGACTTATAAAGCAATATCAGTAATATGTCAATACAACAAAACAAGGGTATGCTAAGATCAACTTAATAAAATCAACAAGAGTAAAAGCACTTAGAATTCAAATTAAACAAAAAATTATTACCAAGGCACAAAACTAAATCCATTGTCCTTAATTTGAAAGATTGCTCAAATTGATTAACAGATTTATGAAGCAATATCAGCAATATGTCAATACAATAAAACAAGGATATGCTAAGACAATCTTAATAAAATCTACAAGAGTAAAAGCACATAGAATTCAGATTAAACAAGAAATTATTGCCGAGGCACGAAACTAAATCTGCTTTCCTTAAGAAAAGATTTCGCTTCCACTACGGTGCATGTAGCTTAAGCGATTGCTCTCTAGGATACAACGGCAATCTTATTAGTGTGCACTCACAAACAGAGTTTTGAACTCGTCTCAAATGCCCAAAGAGAAAATTTCCAGTATATTAGTAAAAGTAGACAATATCAAAGTGGTTTTTTTTTAATCTTTTTTTGGGACAGTATTATATAGAAGAGCTTATATAAAATTAACTACACTTGCGCAATTGGTAGGATCCATTTGCGATTTACTTTCCATAGAAAATTCCCCAATTGCAGTGAGTAGTTTTTTGAGTGTTGAAAGTAATGAATTTTTGCAAGAGTGAATGAGGAAAGAAAAAGGATGGTAGACTTAGGAAATTCTACAAACAGAGGAGGGATTTGAGGGATATTATCCCTTTGCAACCGAAGCTGCCCAGATCAGAAGTTTATGAAAGGAAATAGATGATGTTGGGGTTTTGTTTTTGCTAAGGCTCCATTTGGGAGTTTATAAGGGAAGAGAATGGAATGGAATGGAATGATCATAAGGGAATGGAAAGGAATGGAATGGAATGGAATGTATTTAAGTAAAAGAAAGGAATGGAAAAGAATGGAATGGAATGGCATTAAGTAACCTTGATTGGATGTTTTAAAACAAAGGAATGGAAATGAATGAAAATGAATGGAATGTAAGTAATTTTGTTTGGAAGCAACATGGAGGGAATGGAATGGAATGGAATCATTTTATGACAATATTTCTATTAGATCCATATTTTAAAATAAGGCATTGAATATATATGGGTATTTTGGGAGTTTTAGTAAAAAAATCATTAAATCTAATTCCATTCCCTTCCATACCTCCCAATTTCGGGGGGAATGAAAATTTGAGGTTTTAAGAGAATAAAGAGGAATGAGTGTTCCCTCTTACCCATTCTATTCCCTCCCACTTAAACTCCGAAACAAGGGAATGAGCTTTCTATTCCCTTCATTAAAACTCCCAAACAAGGGAAGAGAAGAATATTCTAAAAGTATTGTTTTTATTCCTTTCCATTCCCTTCTCCCAAATGAGGCCTAAGTCTCCATGTGCTGGCTGGCTTGATTTATCATGGGCTTGGGCTAGTTAAACACACACTTGGGCTTCTAAGAAAAGGATTCAAAAATTTTAAACATATCCAACAATTTATGGACAAAATTGGCTTTTGCCCTTTTCAAAAAAAAAAAAATCCAGCATTTTGCCCCATTTCCCAAACTAATTAGGGAAATGCTCCTCTTTTGAAACTCGATTTTCTTAAAATCGAGTTAAGCCCTAGAGCGACGTTTTAAGGAGTCTATAGTGATGTTTTAAGGACCTATAGCGACATTTTTAATTTGAATGTCACTAAAGGAGCATTTCCCTAATTAGTTTGGAAAAGGGGGCAAAATGCTGAATTGTTTTTTTGAAAAGGGCAAGAGCCAACAATTTATTCCTTCTTTGCTTTGCTTTGCCAGTGTGTCTTCTATTGTTGTGATCCTTCGTTGATACTCCATTAAATTTTCTCAACCACTTGCATCAAAGAATTGCTTCTGGATTTAGCTTTTGAATAGGGGCAGGACCATGAATTTATTTTGAGTCTTCTTCCTATGTCTTCAAACAACTCTTCTCATGGTGGCAATCCAGTGGCTTTTGTATTGGTTGATTTTGGGTTCCCTTGACAGTGGATTTGGAATGGAGAATTTACTTGTGTTTGTAATTGGTAGAGTTGTAGGAAAATTTGGGTGGATGAATTACATAGGATAATTTATGTGGATTTATTGGTTTGAACTTTGAATGTAATGGAATGAAAAGGGGGACTTTTTTTTTTTCTTTTTTTTTTTGAGAAAAATGGTTTGTTCTTTAATTTATTTTTACCAAATTATAACTTTTTGAAATTTATTTATTTGTTTTTTTTTTCATGTTATTTTTTGTTGGCCTAAACATAGGTGATTTTATTGTAACCCTAAAAATATAAATTACATAAAATTATGACACTATAACATGCATAAAATTACATAAATTTCATGTGGTTGTTTATTTACATAAACATTAAGGCTACAACCAATTTAAAACTGTTTAAATTATAAGATGATAACTTTAATTGGGGTATTTTTTATGTTTAAATTGAGCAAAGTAGTATTTATTTAACTTCTATATTATACATTTTTTTATTTAAAATCAATTGTTTTTGAGATATAAAATTATTAGATAAGTTTATGTATTTACATTTTGCTAACATCCCATTTTCAATTGATATTATTGATAATTTCTTAAATTTACACTATTATCTTAGTTTTGTTAGGCATTATATATCACATATATTTTGTGTTTATTCTTGAAATTACAAGTGTGTGTGTGTGTGTACGCGCGAATTTGGAGGTTTTCTCTAAATTATACTCATTGCACATACAATTACTTTTTTTTTTTTTTTTGAGAAACACACACACACACACACACACACACACCAACACACACACATATATATATATAGGGGAAGGGGGTGCACATACAATTACTTATTACATGTATTTGTCTCTAGTAAGATATTAAAACTAATTAGCTAATCATGTAGACATGTAGCCAAGAGAATCCAAGGGTCAAGATCAAATGAGGAATGATTTATGAAGTATTAAAAAAAGTCAAAGATGTGTGAAAATAATAATAAAAATTGTAAGAAAGAAATTTGTAGAAGCCAAAATTGAAAAAACCCGATATGGAAACATCATCTGTTGTTTCAGTATTTTTTCCATAATTATTGCAGCCACGGAAATAAGACTCAAAGATATACAACTTTGTTCCCCACAAATTTGGAAAAAAAATAAAAATTGGAGGTCAAAATTAAGCTAGAAGTTGTGGAAAAATTTTAAAGATTTAGGCATTCACGTCCCAAATTTGAGGGGTTTCTCCCTTTTCTTTAGAGGAGGCTAAGGTTATAGAGGCACAAAAAACTAGAAAAATTTTCAACTTATTGTTTATTTCTTCTAGATGTTCAACATAGTTTTTAGAGATTTATTTTTCATATATATGTATGGCTAAATCTCTAACTGGGATTAGAAGTGAAGCCTAATATTTTATGATGTGTTATTGGGATTATCAATGTGTTTTTCTAGGAATTGATGATTGAATTTTGAGATTGATTTTACTATTTGAAACCATTGAATGTTGACAAGATAAGATTTAGCATAATTTTTAGATATATTGAATGCCTAAACTCCTTGATTAATTATGATTTTAATATATATTGAATGCTTAGTCTCCTTTGTAACACACCATTGAAATTACTTGTTTAATTACTCATATTCAATCTACTTTATACCTTATTTAAGTACTTTATTGTTTTATCTTCCAATTAGGCGAGTTGGATTTCAAACCAAATTGAGTTGAAAGTAATTCAAGTTCATATGATAAAATATTAAGTGGATCTTTGTATCCCTAGTGCTTTTCTTCATTAACTTCTTTCAAATTTATTTTGACATTTTCAATTATAGTTTTAATATTATCTTACTCCATTTTTTAGTTGAAAAATGTTAGGAATATGAAATAATTGTTGTAGTCCCTTTAGTTAGTTAGTTAGTTGAGATTAAGATGAGTTAGTTAGGATTTTAGCACATGTAGCTCAGTTAACATGTGGTTTAATTCATAGAGCACATGTTGAATTAATTAGCCAATTATCTTGAGCCATGTGAGCCAATGAGATTATAGCTAGTCTCTTATAAATACATGATTGTAATTCAACCTTAGATATCAAATGAAGAATAAACCAATTTTTTAGTGCATTAGTACATCTCTCTCTCTCTCTCTCTCTCTCTCTCTCTCTCTATGGAGGGTGACTACCTCGAATTAAGTTAATTTTTCTACAATTCTTATCAATCCCCCTACAATTCATACTCATCCCCATTAGGAAGCTCTAAGTTCCTAACAAGTGGTATCAGAGCCGTTGATCTGGAGATAGGCAATTGTGACCAAAGAAAACTTTTGAAAGAAATACAGCAAATGTTGAACAAAGCCTTAAAAGAAGTTAAGAATGTTTCCAAGAAGATGAAGGCCTTGGCTAAATCTAACATAGCCATGAAGGAAGAACTTTCAAGAGTGCAAGAGGATCTTGAGAACATATCCAAAGAAGAGTTACAATCTCTTGATTCAATGGAATTCGAAGAAGAGATACAGCTTCTTGAAGGTACAAGTGACAAGTTAAAGCTTCATGAATCAACTAAACTTGCCCATGATTTTGAAGATCCATGTGATAATCTTTGTTGTTCATTAAGCAAAAGTCCTAAGAAGCTCAAAGAACAAATAGTGGTTCTTGAGAATAGTAAACCGACTGCATTTAGTGAACAAAGAAAATAGTATAATAGTTTCGTCGTGGGTTATCATTTTGGTATAACTCCAACATTTTTTGTCAATGCGGATCACTTATAGATCAAAATCACACCAGGTGCTTGTGGTCCATTGCATGGGAAGGAGATTTGCCCAAAGGTGAGAAATTTTGAACCTTGTGATATAGTTGGTACTATGGAAATGTTTTGGATTGATATATACTTCCCATTCACCAACCATTCATTTGAACAACCCTTGGCATTGAGAATGATGTGTGGGTATGAAGTTTCTAAGAAGTTGGCTTTTGTAATTACAAAATGGAGTGGTGAATTTGTTTCAAAGGACAAGGAAATATTGTATATGTGGAAAGCTATAAAATGCTTCAAGTTCCTTGGTGCTTTGGCTATGGTCTACGCAAAAAAAGAAGATGATATGTACTACGGACAACAAAGAATGATAGAATTCGGTTTTATTGGTCCAGAGGGACACACTCTCATATGTAATGGTGTACTAGTAAACTTTCTTGTTGGGATTGTTGTGCATGGTTTCAATCATTCAACAAATCAAAGGTCAAGGTTTTGCTGGGAGTGCTCATTTGCTGGTCTAATTCAGTTTGCTGGTCTAATTTGAAATGAAACCTGTTTACTCAAATTTTGGGTTGTGATTAATTGCTTTGGAATTTTTGGCATGTTCAACGGTCAAGATGCCTTGAGGTATTGGTGTACTGGCCAATCACTCTTCATGAAGATTACAACAACACCCTGTGGGCAAGGTGTTTTCAAGGGGAGAGAAATGTTAGGAATATGAAATAATTGTTGTAATCCCTTTAGTTTGTTAGTTAGTTGAGATTAGGATGAGTTAGTTAAGATTTTAGCACATGTAGCTCATTTAACATGTGGTTTAATTCATAGAGCACATGTTGAATTAATTAGCTAATTATCTTGAGTCATGTGAGCCAATGAGATTATAGCTAGTCTCCTATAAATACATGATTGTAATTCAACATTAGATATCAAATGACGAATAAACCAATTTCTTAGTGCATTAGTGCATCTCTCTCTCTCTCTCTCTCTTAATCTCTCTTTTTCTCTATGGAGGGTGACTACCTTGAATTAAGTCAATTTCCCTACAATTCCTATCAATCCCCATACAATTCATACTCATCCCCATTAGGAACCTCTAACTTCCTAACAAGAAACAAATAAACAACTATTTTTATTTTTTGCTTAATAGAATTTCACACATTAGTGTCAATAATTCCCTATGGATAGACCTTAGACTCATCGAGATATTATTACTTACAATAATCTACTTGGGCTTGCATTATTTTAATCCCAAAAATTACGTGTGATTTTATCAATTTTAATTTTGAAAAATTTCTTCTTACATAAGCAATTGCAACAAATATTGTCATCAGAGTTCTGTGAGATTATAGTCCTTTTGAAATTTTAAAATTCTTGTTGCATTGTTTTATACTTCAATTAAAAAATTTATCAAAAGATTTTATTTGAGATTCAATTAATTTTTCTAGACTTCTCTTTTTTTTTTCTTTTTTTTTAATATATAGATTAATACTTTCAAATAGACATATATCTTTATAAAACTACTAATAAAATAAACACAATCTACAATATAATTATAATATAATTAAAGAGAATAAACTTCTTTAAAAGTATAGAAGATTACAAATTTTATCAAATTTACAATTGAACTTCACTTAACATTAGTATCATCCAGCAACTTGTATAAATTAAGTCAAAGTAAGTGGCTTGATCTTGTTCTGAACAAAGAAATAGAATGATTTGCTGCAAGTATATACTGTAACTGCATGGTCCACTGCCAGCAGTCAACAACATGGACCAATGTACGCTATTTTATTTATTTATTTATTTTTGAGGTCTAAAGTGAATTATAAATAAATAAATATCAACATGTCTAATTTTTTTTTTTCAATTGTTCATCAAAATTTTCTGCTATATATATAAACAAAACCAATTGCACATCCAATTAAGTGGAAGGACAGCGGAAAATACAAGAGATAAATTTTTTTTACAAAAAATTTTACAAATTGCTAATATGGTGAGTGACTATTGGTAAATATAAAAGTGATGTTATTGGTGAATTTAGATGAAAACCACTAAGAAGTTGGTCACAACAACAGTTTATAAAAGTGTCGTGGCTATAGCATCACTCAAGGGCATATTGGTCCAATAGCTACGTAGCTAACATCAAGGGACATTTTATGCTTAATATTTGTAAACAAATGAAGTTCAACTTATTTGCTTGTTAAAGAATATTAGGTAAATTGCAAATTACACTCCTAAAATTTGAGAGCATTTGGATTTTTACATGATGAAGTTTCATAATTTGGATTTTATCCCCTGAAGTTTGAGTATTTGGATTTTACATCTTGACGTTTTTGAATTTGAATATGAATCCTTAAAGTTTGGAGGGTGTTTGGATTTTACACCCCCAAATTTTAAAACATTAGGGTTTAAATCTTAACATTCCCAACCTTTAAAGAGTAAAATCCAAACTTCTAAAATTTATGATGTAAAATCCAAATTCAGAAACGTCAGGATATAAAATCCAAATACTTTCTATAGTGCCAACGGGCTCAAGATACGTATTGGGCCGGCCCAAAGGTTCTCACGAGGTGGAAAGCTCAACCCAATAGCATGAATGGTCCGAGGACACGATAAGTCCCACCTATGAAAGAACATTACAAAAGAAAGGTGTCATGCATGAGCAGAACACCACGAAACATGATGTCCGAGAATGGCCAAGTCCGAGGCAACATGCTGCCGAGGACGAGGCGAGTGATTTGGCAATTCAAGGGCATCCGTACCAAAGACCTTGGACACAAAGACTAAGAAAACAAGAATAGGAGATAAAAGGGAGTGACAGACAAATATCAAAGATAAAGCTGCTACCACCGCATTGAAGGCTCTATACCTACCTCTCTGGCCGCATTAATGGGGAAGTGACGCCTGAATGTTGGAGTTTAGTCTTATATCTACCGCCAAAGACTTTGGCAGAAAGGGGTGATGGGACAAGCATCTAAAAGAAGCATTTAATCCACACGTGTCAGAAAGAAGGATAAGGAGGATGGCCTATAAAAGGCAAGGGAGAAGGAAAGAATAGAAAGAAGAAAAACACACACACACACGAGGGAAAAATTGTAAAGATAGGTCAAAGATTGTCCTCGGCTTCAATATATGACATAGCTTTCACCCATGTACGGGTAGTATGCATGAGTTCTGTGATTCAATCTATCTTTCTGTGATTCAATCTATCTTTTGTGTTATCTACTGTCCATAAACCTAGATTAGAAGTCCACTCTCTAAAAATTCATTGTTTTGGGCTCATTGAGCTGGTTCCGAAAGTGTAACTTTATTCCAGCGCAATTTTTGTCCATACACTTTCAAATTTCAAGAGGTAAAATCCAAATTCTGAAATTTAGGGTGTAAAATCTATACACTCACAAAATTTAGGACTATAATTTGCAATTTACCAAAAAATATATTTAAAAATAAACTTATACTTAACCATAAACAGGCATCTTAAACATATAATAATAATTAATTATTTATGCTCATTACATATATGGTAAATGCATCGACACCATTAAAGTTTGAAAAATCCCATGTCCAAAACATTTTCACAATATTTTTTACAACAAATTTTAAGTAACAAGTTGTTATTGATTGTTACGAATAGGTAAAAAAGTAATTTAAATCGTGAATTCAAATTAAAACCAATTACAAATTTCCTCTAATGGTTTGTTGTGAAAATATTATGGACATAGCACCTCTCACAAAACCATATAGTTTGTACTAAATTTAATAACCAATTTTGGTTTACTTTTGAGCAAAGCTGTCGGATAAAGGTTAATTGGTTTTCTTCTATTTTATATTTTGTTCCACGAAAGGGCTTGAAACCCATGTATGATGAAACCTAATTGATATTTCCATTTAGAGAGGAAAAATTGATGTATGAAAATGCTAATTTTTATTTGCAACCAAGACCACCGACATTCAATAAAAACTAAAGTTATTTTATAAATCTTGCATAAAGGACATTCATCAATCTCGTTAAAATGAACTTTTAATTGCCATCGCTATAACACCCTCAAGTGAGAAAATTCTACCATTTTTTGTTTTCTTTAGAAATGGTTGAAATTTCTCATTCAAGGAACAGGTAATCGAATTATGCCTGTTGTTTAATATTTCCAAACAACTTCTCTCGCATTAAAGCAAGTATTTCAAATAAAATGTTTGATAGACTTTGTTTTTATCAAACACCACCGCCTTTAAAGTTTTATCCTGCTACACTATTATGAACTATCAAATGTTTGGATACTAATAACATATATTGTTTGGATTTATCTCTTATAGTTGCAAAAATTTTATATTAATAATATATAATGTTTGGATTTATCTTTTATAGATGCAAAAAGTGAAAAAAGTAATTCTTTTATCTACTTGATATTATCTTGATTAGTTTTTGTTAGTGTACTTGGAAAATTATTATATAGATTTTCTAAAAAACTATATGTAAGGACACAAAAAGTGCTGGACCTCAGTTGCACTCAGGGAACCAGTCCAAACGGCCCAAAATAATAAATTTATAGAGAGTGAGGTTCGAATCTAGATTTATGGACATTGGATAACATGAAAGTTAAGCTAGATCACAAAACTCATGCATAACGTTTGTACATAAATGAAAATTCTCTTGTATATTGATGCCGAGGATAATCTTTTGTATTTTCTTACAATTCTCTCTTGTGTGTCCCCCCTCCTTTTTCTCTACCCTTTTTTTTTTTATATTGTCTTCCTACCTCTCCTCTTTCTTCCACATGTGGATCAAATACTCTCTGTGGATACTTGTCCCATCACCCCCTTTTTTCCCAAGTCCTTGGCGGTAGCTATAAGGTTGAATTCTAATACTCAGGTGTCACTTCTCCATTAATACGGCCAGAGAAGTAGTTGCAGAGCCTTCAATGCGGTGGTAGCAGCTTTTCCCCAAATATTTCACGTTCCTTCTCCTTATCTTTTTCCTTTACTTCTTTTGCCTTCGCGTCCTGAGTCTTCAGTAAAGATGCCCTCAAACTACCAAATCACTCTTTTCGTCCTCGGCTACTTATGGCCGAGAATACTCCCATCCTCGAACATCATGCCTCAGAATGTTTTGCCCAAGTATGGCTACCTTCCTCTTTTACGTTATTTCGTGGGTGGGCCTTTTCGTGTCCTTAGACCACCCATGCTATTGGGTTAGGCTTTCAACCCTATGAGCGCTCTTGGGCCGGCCCAACACATTCCTTGGGTCCATTGGCCCTATAATAGCCCCTCGAGATCCTCATTTCTATTCCTTTGGGAGGAATGAGGATTTCGACACATGCTCCCTAGACAACACACTTCTGACGTTTCGGTATGCAGAACACGCTCCAATTAAATATTGGCGGCTCCTTGTTCCCTACGCTCAATCGCGCGATGCCCATCCAACGGATGAGCGCTGTGTAAGGACATAGGCGGGAGATTCCCCGCTTTATGACTTTCAGCGATATAAATATTGCCAATTTAAAAGTTCTCTGCTCACTTCAGAGTTTATACAATGAATCTAGCCATTCTTGCAATCTACACGCGTCTTTACACCTTTCAAGATCTAAGCCGAGGTGACCTTGTTACTCTAAAGTAAGTTTTCCTAACTTTTTGCTTTCCTTATTGCTATTCTTTCTTTCTTGTTATTCTTAGTTCCTTTTGTTGGATAAAAATCTGGTTTTGTATCTCATATAAAACACACAGCGGAAGCAACAAATAAGGATCTATTTCATTCATGATTGACAACATGCACTATGTAAATTTCAAAATTTAAGAATAAGATAGCGTACCTTGATGTGGAGAATTTCAAAATAAAGATTAGAAGCACTTGAGATCACTTTTAATCTTTACTCCAATTCCACTTTACGCCCAAGATGTGTGGTCTCTCAATCAGTTTCCAAAGGGAGAATGAAAGTGTGTCACACACTCTCTCTTTTTCTCTACGATTCTTTTTCTCTAATTAAAAAATTCTGTATGTTTCTCCCTTTATAACTAACTGATTATCTAATTGGGTCGACCTATTGGGCATTTCCAATTGGGCTTTAGTGTGTGGTTTGGAGTGTGACCAAAAGGGACCAATAAGACACTAGCTCCAATGGGCCTTCGGCTTTTTCCGTCAACTCTTGACAAGTCCAAAGTTACCATTAATTATATTTAATACCACTATATAAATATAATTACACTCTAGGTTTTATTAATAAATTATATCCCAAGACTTTATTATATACGCAACCCCTTCATAAAATATTCGTAATAATATAAAGTCATAAATATAGACTGCTACTTTGAAAAATTACTACATCTTATCCTTGAATACCCGGTTTAATCCTTTAAAGTTATTCATCATATATTTATGAAATCCAATTTCATAAATATATACTTTGGTAACTTCTTACCAAAGTGGGTAGGCCTAACTCTCTGAATAACCAAACTCATTAAACTTATCTCAAGGGAATATTTTATATCTTCATTAAGAGATTATGAATTTCATCTTGAGAATATATGTTCCATCAACACTAAATGTGGGTGCCCAACATACTGAAGTTTTGACCGTTACTTTAGATCTCACTCCTGATATATCAAAGTAACCTACACATCATGATTAGGTTCATTATTCTCTCAGGATTAAGAGTTCATGCAAATAAAAGTCGTGAGATTTATTATTCATTTAACAGTCGTTAGGAAAATAATAAATCTTACAGCGGTCTAGTTCAATATATTTTAACTTTTAAAACATTTCAACATATCAACCAGAAGTTTCCACTTCCATGATCAAGACAAATCATCTTAATTGATACGTTATAGTCTTTGCAGATGAAATTCCCAATTTCATCACCGACTACGAACTATAAATTCTGAATTTACAAAGAACTTGTGATTTATATCTTCTGTGACTAAATTACATAAATTACATACTATGCATCTCATGGACTATATGATAATGTCCAAATATTCATATTACCATTATTTTAGATAAAAATAAACAACTTTATTAAACACAACATTAAGTCATACATAATGTCATACATAGCATCATATAATAGGATTTCAGGGCACATATCCTAACACCTTTATCCTTGGCCATCTGTTCTTCTCAACCCTTTCACCTTATTCATCATCTCCTCTAAAAAAATGGGTAGATTTGCACCCCTAGTGGATAGCCCCGAGAGAATAGAGCAGTTTAAAGTGAAATATGGAATCCCACAGGGGGTGTCCATCACATATTGTGAGGAAGGAGAGTGGCACACCAAAAGGAAAACTGGTGAGGTGGTCATTCCTATGATAGCCTTTATAGAGGGAGGGATGAGAATCCCGATGAAACTGGTTACTAGGAGTTATCTGAGAGCGGTCAGATTATCCCCCACACAGTGTGCCCCAAACATGTTTAGGATTCTAGGTGCCATAGATACCCTAAACGAAAAAATGGGATTAGGACTTACCCACCATGACGTGAACTGGATTTATAACCTCCACCACCTGACAGGGCAAGGGTATTATCTAAAGTCTAGGCACGCTGATGTTAGGCTAATCCAGTGCCTCCCACACTCTAACAAGGGTTTAAATAAAGACTTTTTAATAATATCTGAGGATTGACATGACGGTCTCCCCTGTCCGACGAAAGAGGGGGAACCAGGTGAATATCTGTGCAGCGCTAACCCTTCTTTTCCTTTCTTTTCTTTTTTTTTTTTTAATTGTTTGATCGCTACAATTATTTTTATCTAACCTTATTCTTTCCTTGAATAATTATGCAGATCCCCACGCAATTGCTCGTCACGCTCACCTTGTTGACTTCACCCGTTTAGACAAGATTTTGAAGGCCGAGGTGTTTGTTCACTCGGACGGTCAGCTCCAAGCAGCACACGTGATCCTGGGATACGATCCAATTTCAACAGCCTTTCAAGCGCCGAAGGGTGTGATCAAGGCAAGAGACCCTAGGCTACCTAGGATCAGTGTCGCAGCTGAAGGTTTTCTGCTTCCCGAGGGTGCCCCCGTCCCTTAAGGTACTCTCATCACCGAACCGGTACGACTTGTACCAGAAGGCGTTCCCTTCGCTATCTCCTCTACACGACCCACACAGGGTGAAAGCTCTTCCTCTCAGCCACTCATAAAGGAAGAAGAAGAAGATTATTGAAGTTTCGGACTCTGAAGGGGAATTTGAGGTTTTTGACCGACCTCCTTCACATGAAGATCAAACTTCTGTCCTCGGCATGCCTCAATTAGCCTCTCTAGACACCACCCACCAACTTGAAACAATAGGCATCCAACGCAGGCCAAAACAAAGTCTGAAGGATGTACTGGAGGCTCAGGTAGGGGTTTAAGAGCCTTCTAAGGTGCCACAGGCTAGAGCTAAAGACAAAGGCACTGACAAGGCTCCCTCACGAAAGCTCTCTCTCCTTCCATCAACCCAGTCCCAACGCTCTGATCCCGTTGATCACAAAAGGAAAATAGATCACCAAAAGGGGAAGGACATAATTGAAGGCGGGAGAGATCCTCCTGTCAGGGACGTAGAACATGAAAGAGGAGGAAAGCAAGCTCGTGCTGCACAAACGAGGTCGGACAGGAGGACCGAGCCTCTTGCAATTATGCATACACCTATTTGGGCCCCCCAAATGACTGTAGATAACCAAGCAGTTACTGCTGATGCGTCTATTAGGGGCACCGATGAGGGTACTGTTGCATGCATTACGGATGCAGTGGAGTAAGCATTGCTGTTACCTGAAGATATGGGTGAGCTCTGAAGGATGAGAGACCAAAATGTCTTCATGATTTTGAAGAAAGAACTTGCCATGGTAAGGGTTTTAGTTAGAAATTTTTTTGTGTTCTTCTTTCAATGACATTTGTGTTTATGTATCAATGACTTACATGCTTTGCATGCAGGTCGTTCAATCTGCTCATAGGGCAGAGGAGATTGCTGCCAACTCCTACAAGTCTTTTAGGGCCAGGGAGGTGAGGCTCGATCACACTCAGAAGATCCTCGAGCTGAAGGAGAAGAAGCTGCAGGAGGTCACGGCCAGTCTGGGGAAAGTGGAGAGTGAGAGGTTGGGTTTAGAGGCCCAGTTGAAGACCACAGAGAGGCAGGCCGAGGAGCAAAGGCTGCAACTTAGGCATGCTGACGAAAACTTTGCTGCAGCCAAGAAGTTGATCGAAGGCCTTAAGCAAGATCTTAAAAAATTTGAGGAGGCTAGGTAGGAGGCCATCAAGGCTAAAGAAGAGGCCATCACTAAGACGCGAGAGGCTAAAGAGGCGGTGGACCAAGCTGAGCAGAGTGGCTATGAGGTGGGGGTGGTAGAAACCACCGAAACATTTAAAGCCCAAGTGCCGGATGTATGTAGGGATTACTATCTCCAAGTGTGGAAGGAAGCCTTATCCCAAGCTGGGGTGGATGCTTCCTCTCCTCTTTGGAATGCAGAAAATGCCTATGTACCCCCAGCCATTCGTATTTCCATTTCTGTTCAGGCCGAGGATGATGCCGGCTCCCCTACAGCAAGAGTGCAGCCAGGAGTGGTTGTTGCGAACATTGTCTCTTTTGAGTATCCACCCCCAACGCAAGCTGAAAGGGTGGATCTTGAGGACGTCCAGCTTCCCAGTGAACTAAAGCAGTTACTCCTAGATTCAAAAGCCAGTGGGACTATGGAGATCGTCTTGGCGACTATGCCTATAGTGCCAAAGGGGGGACCCAAAGGCAAAGAGATAGCTGAAGGGTCTTTGGCTCCAACGGTGGCTCCTACTAACCCCAAAGACCAAGCCCAGTCAAAGCATTGATGGTCCTTCCTTCTGTTATTGCGGTTTCCTTTCCGTTTCAGTTAGTTTTTTTTTACTTGCTTTTCCTTTGTTGTAACTCACCGATTTGGTTGTGAATGTACTTACAGAGATTTCAATTAATGAGAAGAACTTACAACTTGAATCGCAATTTTGTGTTATACATGTTATTAGCAGGCCCTTCTATTATTATTTGTGCAGTATGACAAAATAACAGCTTATATTCATTATATTTGTTGATAGTTCCATGTCAAGAACCAAGTAAGGACAACAAAATTTGTGAAACTTCTCTACTTGCAAATGCTTTAAGCGATGCTCGCAAATTTTAATTCAGTTCTTGTGACGAATAAAACATTTAAAAGTAAATCATCTACATAGGACCAATTCAGCTAGAACCTATTCAAGAATTAACATCATGCTAGCGCATAAAAGATGTTAGGATGAGGAACACTAAGTTCCCTGAAATGATTTGTATTTGAACCAAAGGTAACTCAAATGCTATGCTTGACAACTAGTGAAAAAATGAAATTGTATGAAGCCCACAATTTAAGGGACCCTTTGTGATCACGTACCTGTTGGGTACTTGGTAAGATATCTACTTCCATAGGGTATATGGTCTGAGGAGTCCATATAACCCAATTTCTGCTTAACACTTAGTGTTGGGATGTCAATTTCCCCAAGGTAGATGATCCGAGGATTAGGCATAACCTTGGTTCTACTTAACAATTTATATTGACATGTTAATTTTCCCAAGGCAGAGGATCCAAGGATCCGACGTAGCCTTGGTTTCGTTTAACAACTGAGATTGATATGTTAATTTTCCCAAGGCAAAGGATCCTAGGATTCGACGTAACCTTGGTTCTGTTTAATAACTGATATTGATATGTTAATTTTCCCAAGGCAGAGGATTCGAGGATCCAACGTAACCTTGATTCTGTTTAACAATTGATATTGATATGTTAATTTACCCAAGGCAGAGGATCCGAAGATCCGACGTGACCTTGGTTCTGTTTAACAATTAATATTGATATGTTAATTTTCCCAAGGCAGAGGATCCGAGGATTCGACTTAACCTTGGTTCTGTTTAACAACTGATATTGATATGTTAATTTTTCCAAGGTAGAGGATCCAAGGATCTGACGTAACCTTGGTTCTGTTTAACAACTGATATTGATATGTTAATTTTCCCAAGGTAGAGGATCGAGGATCCAACGTAACCTTGGTTCTGTTTAACAATTGATATTGATATTCTTGAACATAACATTCAGTGTGGCATAATAGTAATAGAACTAGAGTGGCGGAAGTGCTTTTTATTAATAATAATATCGTCGCAAGTTACTTACATTCCAGGGATGTTTTACAACCTTTTCATCTAGATCTACAAGATAGTAAGCCCCGATGCCAACGACTGAAGTAATGCGGTACGGTCCTTCTCAGTGGGTCCCAGCTTTCCCTATGCTGGATTCTTGGCAGTACCCAGAACCTTCCTCAATACTAAATCTCTAGGAGCAAGTGGCCTTGCCCTGACATGAGAATCATGCCCCTGTTTCAGTTTTTGCTAATAGTAAGCCAACTGGAGCATAGCATTCTCTCTCCGTTCTTCGACTAGATCTAGGCTCCTTTCTAGTAATCTATCGTTATTGTCGGAAGTGAAGGAGCTTGTCCTTATTGTCGGGAATCCAGTTTCTAAAGGAATTGCAGTCTCGGCGCCATAGGTCAGTGAGAAAGGTGTCTCTCCCGTGGATCTTCGTGGTGTGATTCAATATGTCCACAACACGTGTGGAAATTCTTCCACCCATCTGCCTTTGGCCTCGTCTAGCCTCTTCTTTAAGCCTGTTGACGATAACTTCGTTGACTGCCTCGGCCTGCCCATTTTCTTGAGGATATGCTGGAGTAGAGTACCTATTAGTTATACTGAGGTCATAGCAATATCGTCTGAAGGCTTTACTGTCAAATTGCAAGCCATTGTCCAAGATGAGAGCGTGAGGAACTCCAAGCCAAGTGACAATATTCTTCCAAACAAGCTTCTTCGCATCAACATCTCTAATGTTGGATAGGGGTTCAGCTTCTACCCGCTTGGTGAAGTAGTTTGTGCCTACAATCAACCATCTCCTATTCCCGGGAGCCTTTGGGAAGGGTCCCATAGTGTCCAAGCCCTATTGTGCGAAAGGCCAAGGATTGGTTAGGGGATTAAGCACACCTCCAGGCTGATGGATGTTAAGCGTAAACCGTTGACATTGATCGCACATCTTCGCATAGTCTTGAGCTTCTCCTTGCATATTCAGCCACCAATACCCTTGTATTAGGGCTCTGTGAGCTAAAGATCTCCCTCCTGTGTGACTTCCACATATTTCTTCATGCAGTTCTTGTAAAAGTAGCTCTGTTACTTTAGGATGTATACATAGCAAGTATGGCCCCGAAAAAGACCGCTTGTACAGTTTCTGATCCTCGGACAACCACAACCGAGGTGCCTTTCTACGCACCTTATCCTCCTCGGCCTTTTCCTCTGGCAAGACATCATCCTTAAGGAAAGACATAATGGGATCCATCCAGCTGGGTCCTACCCTGATTTGATGAATTTGAGTAATATTTCCGTTGATTTTAATAGGCTTACATAGGTCTTCGACAAGAATGACTCGAGGCAAGCCTTGTGCCGAGGACGTGGTGAGAGTGGCCAAAGAATTGGCATGTGTATTGTTATTTCTAGGGATATGTAACAAGGTAAAGGATTCAAATTTGGACTGTAAAAGCCTAACTTGAGTTAGGTATTCCTGCATCCTTGGATCTCTAGCCTCCACCTTTCCCACTACTTGGCCTACAACTAGTTGCGAGTCCGAGAACATTTGTACCACCTTTCCACCCATTTTCTGAACCATATCCATTCCTTTTACTAAAGCCTCATACTCAGCTTTATTGTTAGTGGCCGAAAATTCTAATCTTAGGGACTTTTCCAACGTAAGCCCCTTTGGGGTTATAATTACCAACCCTACACCGGATCCCCTTTGATTTGTAGCCCCATCAACATAAACACTCCATACTGAAGGTTCTTTGCACGTGATCACGCCAACAGACTTTTCATCAATGCCCATGTTCTTGGCATTATTTTCTATTGTGGGCTCAGCGAATTCTGCGACTAAATCCACTAACACCTGACCCTTCACTGATGTGCGAGGCATATACTTGATGTCAAAAGCGCCCAAAATGTTTCCCCATTTAGCAACCCTGCTTGTGTAATTTGCGCTCCGTAGCACCGCTTTGAGAGGGAGCTGAGTCAAGACCACCACTGTATGAGATTGAAAGTAATGGGGGAGTTTACGTGTAGCATGTACCACAGCCAGGATTGGCTTTTCCAATGGTGAATAACACACCTTGGCCTCATGTAAGGACTTACTCACATAATATACTGGTTTCTGCATGTTTCCATCAACTCGTATCAGCACCAAACTTACAGCATGATCAGCCACTGTGATATACGCGAATAGAACTTCATCAACATCAGGCCGAGACATAATGGGTGGGCGTGACAAATATTCCTTAAGCTACTAGAAAGCGATGGCACACTCTTCTGTCCATTTAAATCCCTTCCATTTATTCAACAACTGGAAAAATAGCCTACACCGATCTGCGGACCGTGAGATAAATCTGTTGAGGGCGACAGTCATTTCGATCAATCTTTGTACTTCTTTTAGGTTTCGAGGTGGCTGTAAGCTATTAATTGTCTTGAATTGAGCGGGATTGACCTCGATTCCTCTATGTGTCACCATGTAGCCCAAGAATTTACCAGATCTTACCCTAAAAGAACATTTGGATGCATTAAGATGAAACTTGTGCTTTATTAGCGTTTGAAAGGTGTTATCCAAGTTTGGTATATGAGCCGAGATCGTTTTACTCTTGACCATCATATCGTCGACATACACCTCAATGGTCTTTCCCAGTTGGGGTTCAAACATCCTCTTCATCATTCTCTAGTAAGTAGCCTCAACATTCTTTAGCCCAAAAGGCATCACCTTGTAGTGGTAGTTTCCTGTGGGGGTAACGAAAGTTATCTTCTCCTAGTCCTTTAGAGCTAAAGGGATTTGATGGTAACCTTGGAAAGTGTCTAGAAAGCTCATCCGAGGATGCCCTACAGTAGCATCCACTAACTGATCTATATGGGGCATCGGGAATGAGTCTTTGGGGCAAGCCTTTTTCAAGTCTGTGAAATCCATACACACTCTCCACTTCTTATTCTTTTTCTTCACTACCATTGTATGCGCCAACCACTCTGGATAAAACACCTCCTTGATAGCACCTGCCTTTTTGAGCTTCAGTACCTCTTCCTTAACAGCATCAGCATGCTCCTTGGATAAGCGCCAAGGTGGTTGCCTCCTCGGCACCGCCATTCGATTAACATTCAAGCGATAACATATGAAATTTGGGTCAACCCTTGGAGCTTTATAAGCATTCCATGTGAATACATCAATGTTCCGTTTCAAAACGTAACCAATTCCTCTTTTTCTTGGAGTGGCAATTGGCTTCCCACTTGAAAAAAACTTCTCCATGTCATTAACAATAAGTATCTTCTCGAGCTCCTCGCACACAGGCTCCTCGACCTCGGCCATTTCTGGCTTGGCCGAAGACGTTAACTGCTACAAATTTCTTTCAGCCGAGGCTTGAGACTCCTGCCTAGCTTGATGTGTAATTGCTGCCGTTATACATTGTCTCGCCATAGACTGGCTGCCAATTATTTCTTCAATTGAATCCCCATATGGGAACTTCACCTTCACATGCAGGGTTGAAGAGACGGCACCTAAGGCATGCAACCACGGCCTTGCCACAATGGCAGTGTAAGGGAAATAGGCATCTACCACAATGAAATCTACATCCACCACTACTGGTCCTGACTACACGGGCAGCCGAATCTGCCTTTTCGGAATGACAGCTTTCCCCTCGAATAAATCCAGGTACATGATATCAACCCCACTCCCTTGGTCAACCATGATTCTTTTCACATCATAGCCTTCTATTCTCTGCATGATAACCAGTGCATCGTCATGCGTCTGGATAGTTCCAGCCTTATCTTCTTCAGAAAAACCCAAGATGGGTGGAAGGTTCCTTTTGACCCTCTTCGGCTCAAAACTAAGGTCCTTGGCTGGAAGTCGCGAAACCGACATTACCCTGGTAGGGCAAGACCCAGTCCGATCTGGAGCAGCGAAAATGACATTTATCGTGCCCAACGGGGGTCTTAAAGTGTTGCTACTCTGATTCACCGAACCAGATTGTGTGCCTTGCCCATTAGGCCGGTTCATAAACTGTCTCAACTTCCCTTATTTGACCAATTGATCTAGATAATTCCATAAGGTCTTGCAGTTTTCCGTGGTGTGACCCTTGTCCTGGTGATAACTACAATGGAGGTTCTGATTACATTTCATAGGGTCTCCTATCATTTTGTTAGGCCACCTAAAGTATGGTTAATGAAAAAAATTTTCCAACACTTGCTGTACAGGCTCACAAAACACAGCATTCACTGTTTGAGAAGGGGCCGACCTAGACTAGCCAGCAAAATCCCTTCGTGACTACTTGTTATTGTACCTTTCCAACCTGAAATCCCTCTTCTCCAGGGGGATAGCTTTCATCTTCCCTTTACCCTGCTGCTGATCTTCCTCAACTCGCTTGTATTCATCAATACGATCCATGAGCCGACGTACACTCTTCACGGGTTTTTTGGTTAAAGATTTCCTTAAGTCGTGCTCAACTGGAAGGCCGACCTTGAAAGTGTTAACTGCCACTTCATCAAAATTACCATCAATCTCATTAAACATTTTCCAGTACTTGTCCGAGTAAGTTTTCAGGGTCTTGCCGTCTCTTATGGCCATGGACAGTAACGAATCCAGAGGTCGAGGTACTCTACTGCAGGTAACAAAATGAGATCCAAATGCCATCGTGAGCTCCATGTAGGAATCAATAGAATTTGCCTTCAAGCCATTAAACCACCTCATTACAATAGGCCCTAAGCTCGAGGGGAAGACTTTGCACATCAAGGTTTCATTCTTAGAATAAACTACCATGCGCTGGTTGAAATGACTCACATGCTCCACTAGGTCTGTTCAGCCATTATAAATGGTGAAATTTGGTTGTGTGAAATGGCAAGGAAGCTTTCCTTTCTCGACCCTATGCATGAAAGGTGATTTGGAAAGTTGGTGCAACGCCTTTACCATGGCATCACTGTCCAAACCCCTGGAAGGAGACTTCTTGCTCATCTTGTCGTGAAGACTTCCCATTTCATATGAGAAAGTTTCACTAGGAGGGGTTCTTGACCTGCGTTCGTTTTCGTTTCGCACGACGTAACTTCCTCTTCAAGTGGTCAATCTCTCTCTGCATGGCCCTAGCATCACTTGCATAATGTATTCTTCTTTCACCTAGCGAGTGATTCCTCGTAGTACGCCCTGTATGCACACTGCCTTCCTGATCTCCTATCTGTTCCAAGTGCTGGAAGGGATCTTCGTGTTGGGACCCCAAGGATTCTGCATGGTGTGGACCTGAACTTTCCATCACGTTATACGTGCCAGAACACAAGATTTTCTCACAAACAACGCCAATTGTAAGGACACAAAAAGTGCTGGACCTCAGTTACACCTAGGGAACCAGCCCAAAGGGCCCAAAACAATAAATTTATAGAGAGTGTGCTTTGAATTTAGGTCTATGGACGTTGGATAACATGAAAGTTAAGTTAGATCAAAAAACTCATGCATAACGTTTGTACATAAATGAAAATTCTCTTGTATATTGATGTCAAGGATAATCTTTTGTATTTTCTTACAATTCTCTCTTGTGTGTCCCCATTCCTTTTTCTCTACCGTTTTTCTTTTATATTGTCTTCCTACCTCTCCTCTTTCTTCCACGTGTGGATCAAATGCTCTCTATGGATACTTGTCCCATCACTCTCTTTTTTCCCAAGTCCTTGGCAGTAGCTATAAGGTTGAATTCTAATACTCAGGTGTCACTTCCCCATTAATGCGGCCAGAGAAGTAGTTGCAGAGCCTTCAATGCGGTGGCAGCAGCTTTACCCCAGATATTTCACGTTCTTTCTCCTTATCTTTTGTTCGGGGGCCTTTTTCGGTTGCTTAGCCACGTGTGTTCCTTTGGAGGGGTGACCTTAGTAGGCTCGGGTTCTTTTTGGGGAGTTGCACATTGGGCCACGTGGTCCAACGGCTACCGGTGTACTTTTAAGCCTACCAAACTATTAGAGCCAAAGTTTAAGAATCACGATAATGGTCGAATAAATATGTAATATGTATTTGATATGATAGCTTTGATTAGCAGTTGTAATAACAATTGAGATAAAGTAGTATTTATTTAGAGGTAAAGTAATTATATACTTAATGATGTAAATTTATAGATATAGAAGCATAGTCACTTATTTTCATATGGTTTGTAGCCCAACTATGTAGCATTAGTAAGCTGATAGGATTCCAACAGAATGCCAACGGTAGAGGCTAGTTAAGCTTAACCCTCTTATCATGCATTTAAATGAGTTTAAGCCTCGGTTAATAGTTGTAATAGTAGTTGGAATAAAGTAATACATATTTAAATGTGAAGTATTCATGTATTCAATGATGTAAATGTAAAGATAAGGAGGCAAAGTCACTTATCTTTGTATGGTTTGTAGCCCAGCTGTATAGCATCAGTGAGCTGATGGGATTCCGGCAAGATGCCAGCGGTAGAGGCTGGTTAAGCTTGACCCTCTTATCATGCATTTAAATGAGTTTAAGCCTTGGTTAATAGTTGGAATAAAGTAACATGTATTTAAATGTGAAGTAATCATGCCCAGCTGTGTGTAGGGGCTAGTTAAGCTTGCCCTTCTTATCATGCACTTAAATAAATTTTTCCCTTGACAATGCTCTTTTAGTCGTTGTGAAGTTATGAATAATGTTGCCTTCCGTGAAAAGGGCTTTTGTATGGAGTATTTGTGCCTACTAAGAGAAGGGCTTTAGGTAAGATGGATTTGTGCCTTCTATGAGAAAGGCTTTGATATGAGACCTTGATGCCTTCTAAGAGAAGGGTTTTAGTAGTAGAGGTTCATGCCTTCCACGAGAAGGGCTTTTATAAGAGAGATAGAGAAGAGTATTGATATGTGTTTTTGAGCAGCAAAACAGTAGAAATTTCAGAGTGAGAGAGAGTATGAGAGTGGAGTTTAGATGAATGTAGTAAGTCATATGTAATGGTGTAGTAAATGTGTATGAGATTATGTAAGAAAAGTGGAGAAAGAGATGTTTTGTGGGATGTAGTATGATATATGGAAGTATGAAAGACATGATGGTTAAAGATAGTAAAAATATGAGATTATAACCATTGGAGAAGTTATAGAGATTGCTTTCCAAGAGGAAAGATTTTGTAAGAGAAGAGCATAGAGATATGTATAGGCATTTGGAGATGGGAGTAGTAAAGTAGGTGTATTTTCTGAGTATGAAGAGTGAGAGAATGAGTATAAGAGGTGTAATAGGGCTGTAGAGTGTTTAGCAAAGCTGCTGGGATTTGCTGCTGGAATGTACTATTGGGATTTTCTGCTGTAGGGTGTACAAAGGTTTATGGAAGGCATTTATGAGGTAAAGGGTGAAGAGTTTAGTTCCTGATTTAGAAACTAAAATCCCAAAACTTCTTTGAGAGCTTCAGAAGATAATTAGAGGGAGTGAGAAGTTTTTTGAGAGAGTTCCCCCTCTCCCTCTTGGTTGTCCCCCCTTTTAGGTGTTGATGGAAAGTTTATTTAACTGGTTTTAAAGGGGTATTTCAGCAAAAAATATCAGTTAAAATCTGTCCCAAATAATAATGAATCTTCAGAAAATTCATCTTAAGATTTGGACAAAGAAGGTATGTTTAGGTTTAAGGTATACTTGCGATTTCGGGTAAAAGCTGCTAGGGAAAAAGCAGCAAAAAAGGAAGGTATTTTGGCAAGGAAAAGATGGTTAGTTCAGCTAGTTTTGGTTTTAGCCAAATGAGGAAAAAAACAAGTAATGCCCAGGTTACTGAGTTAGCTGTGACAGCTGTTCTGAAAAGACTATCCCAGCTATTAGAAAAAGTTGTCCCAGCTGTCAAGAAAAGCTGTCCTAGCTATGATGAGACAACTCACTTTGGACAGAAGCAAAAGAGGTCAACATGGTGATTTTAGAGTGTTGGAGAGATCATTCAACATTTATTTTATGAAGTTAGCTGAAAATGGTTAGGTCTCTTTCAAGGGTATCTCGCTATTTTGAGCATAGCAGCTAGCAGTTGGGATTTCAGCATTAAATGGATGATGACATCACTCCCAACCAGGTGTTAAGTGCTGAATGCGCTGTTGGGGTTCAGTTGAAAATGTTTCCCTTTTGGGTGTTTGTGTTTTTAGTGCAAGGTTCCATTACAACACAAAGCAATAGAAGGATTGGTTGAAAGTTAAGGAAGCTTTAGAGATTTAGTCAATGCCTCATTGTGTTGTGACTTAATCTTGGTGAGCAAGAAGAGTATTTAATGCTTTGCTCTGGCAGCTGGCAGAGAAATATATGATCTGATTGTGGCAGACAGCAGCTGGGTATGAGTGATATCATGAATATTGTGTATATAGTTGGAGATAAAAGATAGCCAATCAGATTAGACCATGTGTTTGAATTGGATTGTAGCTAAAAGCAGTAATAAGATTTATGTAGAATAATATAATGAAGTTTCCAAATCTGTATAGCAACAGCTGGGGATTGAATGAGCAGTTATTTTCCCAGCAGTTTTATGGCTGGGGATATTAAGTATATGTCACATGATGAATATTAAGTTTTAGGAAAAGAGCAATGAGGAATTTTATCATCTAAAGTACTATGTGATGAGAGATGCTTACTATATGTTACCCACTACACACAAACTCGTCAGAGTTTATGGAGTTAGAGAAGATATGCCAAGCAACATGTTTCTTTTATCAACTTTAAACCGCTAGAGCTTTACTAAACATATCTCTTGGCCTTCCAAACCACGACTCCCAAAGTTTCCTCAAGGAGACTTATGAGCTTGGATCATAAGCCGAAGATGAGATGACGTACCTCGGGTTTTGTTGTCATCTTGTGTGAATACGAGCTCTTGTTGAAGAAGCCGATTGCCATGAGTGTAAGAGATGTAATATGGGCCGTGAGCTTTGATTCATTGCTTAAGCCCAATCCATATGTTGATGTTGATGATGTCATGAGTTATGATCCCAGTTGATGAAATGGAAATGTGGACCATGAATTCCCCTCTTGAAGTAAGGATCTTGTGGGCCATGTGAGTCCAATCCATGAAATATAAGCTTATTTTGGGCTTTATAGAGATTTACCCAAAAAAAGTCAATAATGCGTTGATGTGGCATGAGTTGCCAATGGAGTGATGCCATGTAGACCGAAAAAAGAGTCCTCAACATCTTTTTCCTTTGCTTCTTTTGCCTTCACGTCCTGAGTCTTCAATAAAGATGCTCTCAAACTGCCAGATCACTCTTTTTGTCCTCGGCTACTTATGGCCGAGGATACTTCCATCCTCGAACATCATGCCTCAGAATATTTTACCCAAGTATGGCTTCCTTCCTCTTTTACGTTATTTCGTGGGTGGGCCTTTTCGTATCCTCGGACCGCCCATGCTGTTGGGCCCATTGGCCCTACACTATATTTTAAGCTAACTATTTAGATAATTGAAGTTTAATTTATATTCCAATGAAAATAAACTTTTGTAGTTATTAGATCAAACTATAGAGTATAGAAGTATCAATTCATTAAATACTTGTTAATCTTTCTAGAACATAAAACATATTTTTAAATATAAACATGTACTTAACCATGAACATATCTCTTAAACATATGATAATGATAAATGATTTTATCAAATACACTATTACAGCTTCACCTAACAATAGTATCAACGAATAACCTAACCTACGCAAGCAAAAACAGATTCAGCACATAACTCCAATTAAACCAAGATTAATTTTTATATAGAGGATCACATATCATTATGTCATATAAGTCTTTCTAATTGAAGACTTAGTATTTTCTTTATCACAAAATGAAAAATAAAAATAAAAATGCAAGTTTTTTATTATATAAATATGAGATATCTTCTTCTTAAAGTTTGACTAATTGTTTTAGGTTAAACATTATCGTGTAGTGGCATAGTTGTCATTTAAAGAATTAAATTCAAGTGTAAATAATACAAAGAATAATTTGACATATCCAAGGAATAAGTAAGAAGTCAAAAATTTTTTTAGACATCATTTCCAAATCCTTTCCTGTATGTTCAAGGGCTTGCGACTTTTTAAATCACTACCATGTTTTTGTACTAAAAGTCTTTTTTTTTTTTTTTTTTTTTTTTTGCTGATTTATATTATTTTTGTGGGGACTTTATTACTAAAATGCAACTTCATAAACATTTGAGTTGAAAGACAATTTTTGTGTTCTAATTTATTCTAATTGTTATTTTTAAGTTGCAATATCTATGGACAATATAGTATTTTTCAGCTATAGTAAGAAAATAAGCAATAACTCATATTCAATAGCTTTCCTGTACATCACACAGGTTAGCGACTAGTATATATAAGGTAAAAGGCAACGACACCTTTAAAATTTTGTCTAGTTGCAATAACATGCCTACAAAAATTGTTAGTAAATTTAGTACAAATTATTTGGCATTTTGAAGAAGTTTACATTTGAGAAAAGCTGTTGAATTTGGGTTAGTTGATTGATATTATTCATTTATGAGCTGGTCCATATTTTTTGAAATTATAGTGTGCTATGCTTTTACATTTTTTTCTCTAAAATTAAACTTTTTAAGTTTCAAATAAATTGTTCAGATTGTTCATTCTTTTAAAGGAAATTATCATGATAATCAAGACTTGTAACAAAATTACTTTTTAATATTACTCAAATAATTGATAGATAAATTCAAATGCATGGCCAATATTGTGTTTTGATATAAATTCAAATTCTAACTTCCAATATAGCGAAGTATTAATTAACTCAAACAAAAATCAAACCAAAGTTGAGAGAGAGAGAGAGAGAGAGAAATCATTTTTTCAGGAGAGAATGTGAGAGATATTAACAAATTTATAGAAAATTAGATGAGAAGGAAAAGAGTTAAAAAAATATAGTAATAAACACCAAATCATCATAGTCATACTGTGTAATAAAATAACACTATTTTCGTTTATAACATCTTTATAATATAATAGGATAACATCTAAAAAATTTAATAAAAGAAAAAAAAAACTTAAAAACACAAAACTAAATCACATCAAATCAAATTAGAATTCTAAAGAATGTAAAAGTTAATCGACCCAAAATAAAGATGCATGATTAAAAAAACCACCAAAAATTGAGAGAGAGAGAGAGAGAGAGAGAGAGAGAGAGAGAGAGAGAGAGAGAGAGAGAGAGAGAGAGAGAGAGAGAAATAACCTTTCGTGTGGGAATTGGGAAAGCTATGCATAGAATTTGAGTGAATTGCAAATTTATAGTAAAATGATGAGAATAAGAAAAGATAAAAATAAAATAAGATAAAGGGATAAAGGAAGTGTGATATTGAGATAGGTAGTAGTAGGGAGATGAAAAGGCAAAAGGAAAAGAAAATGTTGGAAAAATTGTAACAACAATTTGGGGATTCCACATGTTGGGAAATTTAGACCCCGATTGATAGAATTAACAAGTTTTAAATCCAAGTTGTTAATTAGATTTATTATACATAAAACTTGTTAAAACAAACAAACATCAATATCATGTCAAAACTAAGTGCAGCGGAAAAATAAATAAGACAAGATATGATGACCCAGGAAAACCAATGAAACCAACCAGTTTCACAGTAAAAAACCTGGGGGGAAACCTTCCCGAGAAGCAATCCACTATAGTAAAGAGAAGTTTCAGATCTAGTACAAAACCTTTGTCACTAGACTCTACAATCCCCGTAGATGAACTCACAGCAGAAACCTTCTACTGCTTCAGAACCTCTGAACTCTTCAATATATGAACGCCACCCTTTGATGCACGGATCCCAGTACGTGACTAACTCCTTTGCACGAATCCCAGTACGTGATTCACTCACCAACTTGAGGAAGAAGAATGTTGGCTGCAAAGTTCTTCACTTCATACACACGATGAAGATTAAGAAGCACTTGGTTACAAAACCCTAAGGCGCAAAGACGCAGTAGCTTCTTTTAGAGAGAATTAGGCTTCGGTCACCTTTTGCATGTGTTCTCCTTGTATTCTCTCATGTGACGGCCTCAAAAATATGCTTTATATATGCCTAGGGTTGTGAGAAAAGAAACCCTACACAAATACAAAAGCCTGGCCCAAAAATCAGATCTGGAAAGATTCCCGTAACCTCGATAGATACCTCGATCGATCGGGCAGCTGTCGAGCCTCATTAAATCTCGATAGATACCTCGATAGATAGCTCGATAGATAGCTATCTGTCCGCAGGTGTCCAGCAGCTATCCGCCAGGTGTCCACCAGGTGTCCAGCTTTAGTACACACTTTTTCTTCACTTGTTTCTTGGTCCAATCTTCATGGTTTTAATACTAAACTTGAACAACATGTTCTTTGAAGTATTAAACACATCCTAGATCTATCCAAATACAAGTAAAGTGCGTTTTGTCAAAGGATTAGCCAACTACATAAAATAGCGACATATGTTAACAAACTTGAACTACATATGTCCTAACACCACACATAGCTCCAATCAAACCAAGATTAATTTTTATATAGAGGATCTCATGACTAAAGATTAAAATGTAACAAAAAAATGAATTTTATTTTAAATAGTTTTTATTTTTCCTTGGGTAAATTAAAGAATTTTGAAAGAAAGTTGAAATCTAATTTCCATTTTAATTTTGATGTTGAGAGAGATATTGTGGTGTGACGGAAGATTGTGAGGCTAGTGTTGAAGATGATTATATATTTTCTTAAGAACATACTATATTTAAAGTTGAATATTTTAATAAATGAACTTGAACTTATATTCCAATGAATTAAACTTTTATAATTACATCAAAGTGTAGAGTATATGAGAATATCAGTCACTAACTATTTATTAATCTTTATTGAACTTAAGTTATATTTTAAACATAAACATGTAGTTAACCATAATGATATATCATTGTATTTTTATATTCTAAACATAAACATGTATTTTTATTAGCCAGATAGCATTGTAATGATAAAAAATTTTAAAATATGTGAATCTAACCCTTAGGATATATTTGATAAAAATAAGAAAAAATTACAGTAAACCCATACATAGTTAGACCAAATTTAAAAATGCTTACCCATAATTAGGATTTTATCACTTTATCGATCTCAGGTTTCCTCCGTCAAATCTCCATAACCCCACCTCTATTAAAAAATAGGAATAAATTAATCTTTTTACTTTTCTTTCATATCTCTCTTCTTCTTTCACCTTTTAAAAAAAATAAAGTAAGATTAAAAATTACTATTGCTAAAAAACTTTATGGAATGTCTTTGAACTTCAACCATGCAATTATACTTGCTATTTCAACAATTGTGAACTCCAAGATCTATTATCTAAAAAGTACCCAAAAACTTAAAGGCTATTTGAGACATACCCAAAAAAGTTTACATATTTTGTTCCATGAAAAGGCTTGAAACCCATATATGGGGAAACCTAACTGATATTTCCATTTAAAGAGGAAAAATTAATGTATGAAAATGTTAATTTGTATTTGCAACCAAGACCACCGAAATTCAATAAAAAAACTATAGTGATTTTATAAATCTTGCATAAAGGACATTCATCAGTCTCGTTAAAATGAACTTTTAATCGCCATCGCTAAAAAACCCATAGGTGAGAAATTTCTACCATTAATTATTTGTTATTCTGAGAAATGATTGAAATTTTTCACACAAGGGAGTTCTAGCATTGTGATTTAGAAGTATCTTCTATTAGATAAGGAGGATAGGGAATTCGGCTATGCTTGTTTAATACCTTCAAACAACTTCTCTCACAATAAAATATTTTATAGACTTTGCTTTTATCAAACACCACTGCCTTTAAAGTTTTGTCTAGCTACACTGTTATGAACTATCAAATGTTTGGATGGTAATAACATATAGTGTTTGGATTTATCTCTCATAAATGCAACATTTTATACTAATAATATATAATGTTTGGATTTATCTTTTATAGATACAAAACGTGATAAAAGTAATTCTTTTATCTACTTGATATTATCTTGATTAGTTTTTGTTAGTGTAATTGGAAAACTATTATATAGATTTTCTAAACAGCTATATTTTAAGCTAAATATTTTGATAATTGAAGTTTAGTTTATATTGCACTGAAATTAGACTTTTGTAGTTATTAGATCAAATAATAGAGTATAGAAGTATCAATTCATTAAATACTTGTTAATCTTTCTAGAACTTAAAACATATTTTTAAATATAAACATGTACTTAACCATGAACATATCTCTTAAACATATGATAATGATAAATGATTTTATCAAATACACTATTACAGCTTCACCTAACATTAGTATCAATGAATAACCTTAACCTATGCAAGCAAAAACGGATTCGACACATAACTCCAATCAAACCAAGATTAATTTTTATATAGAGGATCACATTACACATATCATGCTTAAAGAGAAAAATATTGTAACAAAAAATTAATTTTATTTTAAATAATTTTTATTTTTCCTTGGGTAAAATAAAGCATTTTGAAAGAAAGTTGAAATCTAATTTCCAACTTTAATTTTGATGTTGAGCTAGAGATATATTGTGGTGTGATGAATTGTGTGGAAGATTGTGAGGCTAGTGTTGAAGCCTCAAGTTGTTATGCCAAAATAATCATCAACAATGATTTGACATACTCAGATTTTGATTTTGTGTAACAACTAGTTTTGATTAGGTTATATTAGCACACAATATAGGGTCTGTTTGGGGCTAGGGGAGAGAGTTCAGAACCCAAATATGGCATTTTTTTTTCCTAATTAATTCAAACGGCAAAATCTCTTATCATCAACTAATTGATCTAGAGTTCAAACCATGCTTACACAAAAAACCAGTTAGTGTTATGGCCTATTTATAGAGAGCAGTTATCATTGAATAGATACCAAAGGTTTAAAATACTAATATGTTCATTTTGTTGAAACCAATTACTGAATTATAATTTTGGGGCCTTTTCCCAAGGGCCCCCAAGGTAATGGCCCAATCCTTGCGCTAGCCCTAATTGAAAATGTTAAAAGAAAACACAAATAGTAAACTGTAGATAAAGAGAAAAAAGAGAATGTGAGAGAGACGGTGGGTATTTCCATAATGGGATGTTCTAAATGTGGTTATTTATATTTTTCAAAGGGCTGGGTATTATAGACACCCAAAATTGTTGATGTTAAACTTCAAAATTTGAACATTAATACTCGTGAGAGATTCCTGGTGTCTCTTAAGAGACAGAGGAGGTTACACTGTTTATCATCTCTCTTAAGTCAAGGGTTTTACAATGAAATATTCACTTATTTAATTGGAAATATAAAAAACAAAAGTTGAAAAAATACACAACTTTTATTGATAAATTGAAATTGTTCATTTCTTTGATAATAACTAAAAAAAATTATATTGTCTTAATCCTAGATACAATCTAAAACGAAAGGACAAAAATTTGTTTCCTACTTATAATCCAAAAGAAAATATTACAAGAATAAGTCTAGCCTACTAACCATTGACATATGTTTGAAAGTATTATTTAATTTTTTTCAAAGTGCATACGTAGTCCTATTCATGAGTTCATGTTGGTTTAATTATCTAGCATCTAAGAATAATACGTATAACTAAATATTATACTTAAAAACTCAATAAAAATCTCTTTTAAGTATTTTAAAAACATGATTTCATTGTCCAGCTTAGTCTGAAAACTTTACAATGAAACTCTTCAATGAAAAATCCCTATGACATAATTTTTGTAGAGGTACACCGAATATAATTTGAACATACATTTATTTATATTTATAATTTCAACCTAATAAAGGAACAACATTTAATGCATTATCTTTTAAAGAAAAGTACAGGTTTCTAAAACTATTTTCTTCAATTTTAACTTCAAACTAATAAAAAAGACTAAAAACACTAAACAGCACTGATTTCTTAAATAAAATAAAAATATATTGATACTGTATTCATTAAATTTTCCAAGAAGACCCAAATTTTAGGACATTCAAAAAAAAAATATTCACATAAATTTAGAAATGCGAATAATGAAATTTATAAATAAATAAAAAAAGAATAAAAAAGTAGTCATCATTGGAGAGTGCACTGGACACGCTCTTCCATCGTAGTTTCTAGTTCCACAAATTTGCAATTCTCGTCAAATAGACAGGTGAGTCAGAGTTGTTAACAGCTAAAGATGCTTCTCAAAAAAAAAAAAAAAAAAAAAAAAAAAAAAAAAAAGAAGCTAAAGATGCAATTTAGTGCTCTAATTACAATTAGGCCAAAGACAAATTAACCTAGTCAATGTCCCAATGTCTCATGGCATGTCTACAACACTACATAATTATTAATGAGTTAATTTCATTCCACTCCCTTATTAGGAATTTTTTTTTTTTTTTAGAATTAATTACAATATGCTGCTAATTTCACAGCTTGAATCAGGTCATGTGTTGACAAAAACATGCACACTTATCTATTAATTTTTATATAGAGAATCACATATCATGATTAAAGCGCAAAATGTAACAAAAAAATGAATTTCATTTTAAATAATTTTTATTTTTCCTTGGGTAAATTAAAGAATTTTGAAAGAAAGTTAAAATCTAAGTTCCATTTTTAATTTTGATGTTGAGAGAGATATTGTGGTGTGACGGAAGATTGTGTGGCTAGTGTTGAAGATGATTATATATTTTCAAAAGAACATACTATATCTAAAGTTAAATATTTTAATAAATGAACTTTAACTTATATTCCAATGAAAGACTTTGTTAATTACATCAAACTGTAGAGTGCATGGGAATATCAGTCCACTAAGTATTTATTAATCTTTATTGAAGTTAAGTTATATTTTAAACGTAAACATGTGGTTAACTATAATGATATATTATTGTATTTCTATGGACAAACTATTGTGTAGTCTCAACCAATAAGAGAATGCCACCAATTCTAAAATGGCTTACATCATCTTGTTCGCCAAATCAGCATAATAATTGTTGCTCTCCTAACATCTTCTAACGCCGTTAGGTTTGTGCAAATTGAAAAATTAAATGTAAACAAAATATTTGAGGTCTGTTCCTTCATCTCCTCACCCACGAGTTCCTCTCTCCCTCTCTCATGAACGGCCGCTCAAGTATCATGATCTATTCCTCGCTCCCTCTCTCATCTCCATTAACATCGTGGCCATTCACTGTGCTGCCAACTTGCTATTGCCACCGTTGGTTTGGCTTGTTCTCTGATGCTCACCGTTGGTTTGGTTTGACTTATTCTTTGATGCTGTTTCGATTATAGTTTAAAACGAAAACCGATCTAGGCCAGGCCGTGTGTTCTGGCTTCTTTTCCGAGTCCTGAGTCTTAACAACATCTCACTCTCTAATCCGACTCATGAACTCTCCAGACTCTTCTCTATGCGTCTTTCCCTTATCTAAACTATAGCTCCAGACCCATTGGTGAGTGCAATTTTTTTTTTAATGATTTAAATTGCATATTTTTGAGGTTTAGGTTGCAATGTGATTTGGTTTTGCAATTTTGGGTGTTGCGGTTATTGTTTTGATATGTGTACTTGTACATGTAATGTAAGTTGTTTCTTAGGCACAATGAGCTAGCTCTTGGTCACTTGATACCACAATACAGATAGATCTCATTACCGGCACCCTTGTGTCCAACTTTCTGAGACAGACCAATAAATGAAACAAAAAGCTGAGTAAATGGTATTGGCTTAATTACCAATCCTTAAGATGCATTAGGAAATATATATAGGTACACAACACAAGCAGTACTTTGGTTACAACAGAAATTCCTAGATAGAGGCAAAGGAGCTAAGGTAAAATACAACAAAGGCGAAGGATAAATTACAACTAAACAGGTTACGTGATAACTATAGGAACATTTGAATTTTGAGCAGCAACATGATCTTTAGAAAGTGGCTTGGCATTATCTTCAATGAGCAGCAACGTGATCTTTAGAAAGTGGCTTGGAATTATCTTCAGCCATATCTGAATCCATACCGGTTATCCTAACAATAAGCACATACATTAGTTGAATTGTAAAATTTTTTGTTTCTTTGAGTGAAGTATTTGCTGGCTTTCAGTGAATCTATAATTGCTTTAGTAGCTTCTTTTTTTTTTTTTTTTTCAAGCCTTTCTGTACTTGTGAGATTATTACTAGAATTAGCAAGTTAATATTCCACACACATAAAACATCAAAAGGAGTTGGTCATGTTAGGATGATCTTAATCAAAAACAAATTTCAGGAATCCTTATTTTTGGCTGAATAAAAAAATGCAGTAATTCTTGAAGAGCCCTGCAGGCAGGTATACAAGCTGTAATTTAGTCTAAACTTCTTGTGGCTTATGTATTCATGTTAATGTGATGCTGAAATAAGTTGATGGAGTTTATTATCCTATATTATGTCAATTAAACATTATTTTTCACTTTTCTTTTGTCATTTCTGTTTGGATTGTGTTGTATACTATCAATCTTCGTAGAGACTAGTCTATACTCTCTAATGCTATTGCAACCCGTCTGATGTAATAATACCTCCTTGGTTATATAAATTTGTTTAGTGCAGCTTATCTTTGTTTTGAGGTTTTGATAGCACCCTATGGATGATGCATACCTAACCAATTAAGTGCACTAAGTGCAGAAGTGTAGTAATGACACGAGATTTTTTCTTACTGTTTAAACAGCTGACTGGAAAGCTGAATATTGAGGAGCTTGCAATTTTATTTGGGTGATATTGGCTAGGGCAACCTGGAATGACAGAAATAAATTCTACTTTGAGAAGACCCAAATTCAGCCAAGAAATATTCTGGATGGAGTAACTAGTTTTTTGGGAGAATACCAGAGACTCATGGCTTCCCACAAACATTCATAAGCTGCTTCTTGGATATAGTTTTCTGGTTATTGGTTCTTTAGGCTATATTTTCAAAGTTGTATCTTTTTCTATTTCTCCCTGGCTAGCTGTTTGTTATGCCAAGGGTCATACTTTGTTTATGTTTTCTTTGTTTGATATTCAAAACAATTCTATCTTTTCTTTCAAAATAACAATGAGATTTGAATTCTTGTAATTTCAAAATACGCATGTAATGTGAGTTTGTGTTTTCATTGCCCACTATTATTGAATTCATTGAATGTGGTTGTCATTTTAAATTACACAGTAATTCCCTTGGTTATGACTATGAAACAAGACCATTAACCATAATAAAAAGTTGAGGTAGGTTAACTTTAAGATTCATTTTGCTACAATGCAATTCTCACATTTGCTTCCTATACCATTTTTTTTTTAAATGCTTTATATACCGTTGTTGAAAAGAAAAAAAATCATGGAATTCAACAAATCTTGTATATGTATTTGAAGTTTATCACACTAACCATTTTACATCATGTGTTACCATAATTTGCACTTCCACTAAATGCTTTCAAATTCCAAGAAACTAAATTAAGATAAGGCATCTTCTTTTAGTTCAAAACACCTATACATTACAAGATCATTAAAGCTTTTCTTTGGAAAATTAGCAACTAAGCATATAAAATTAGTACATAACTTTCCATGGGCTCCAAGTCAAATTTAAGTAAATCTGTAAGTACAAAAAGTAGTTTCTTTCAAGCTAAAGCAATCTAAAAACAAATTCATTTTGGTAGATGAAAACCGAAAAGTAAAAACAAAGGATTCCTAAAAGAAAGCTAGGCAGCAAGGCTTCAATGTATAAAGTATAATTGTTTCCACAAATGAAAGCATCATTTGACTTATTTTTCAGCTATCCATTGAAATATCCTTCTAGATTTTTTAGTTGTGAAACCTTTTTCTCTATCTCTACTCATTTTGCTTCTCTGAAGTCTAAACTTCTTCTGCATAATGATTGAATATCAAAACTAAATAATGTATGAATATAATATAATAATACATACATACATCACTGTTTTGAAAACCGGACCGGACCGGCCGGTCCAACTGAAAAAAACCGATCCAGTTGAAACCCTTAAAATCGGTCAATAACCGGGAAAAACCGGTCAAAAACCTGAAATTTTGAAAAAATCGGTTTGATGTCCGGTTCGATTTTTAAAACCATGACATACATATATATATATATATATATATATATATATATATTCATCACACGATTAATACTAAATAGCATAAGTGAAATTTACAGTTATTAATAAACATCACAAGTGAACTCCAATATGTCTACGCACCATCAATAACATATCCAAGAATGAGTTATGATAATTAAATCAAGCTTTTCTGGTGGTAATAAGCAAGTTTCATGAAGGTATATACCAAACTTCTTTAAAAATGACAATCTTTTCATTAGGGAATTTTATCAAACAATTGGAGTACAGAAGGAATGAGCCAGAGTTGTCGAATCAATTGGCCATGAATTCTAAAATACCCAGTACAAAATAATTCAAGTCATATCATTCCATCAAATACTAACCATAATCATCAAAGAGATGAACATGAGAATCAAAGGAAATCAAAGAAAAGCAAACACAAATAAAAATTTAAATAATAAACAATTAAGAATACCTATGGCAGAAAATTTTGTGGGAGAAGAAAATCTAGGAGTTTCATATGACCAACCAAAAGGGAAAGTGGACACACCCATTCATTGCTTGAAACCTGGAGCAAGCAATATCATCCTTGCTGGAGGAACAACATACCTCTTATGTCTAGAAGGTTTGGATAATTGGATTGCTATTTGTCTATCCACGATGCGGAGGCAAGGGATTGCAGAGGAGGAAACGTGGAGGTGGCATGCGGCAATGAGCGGGGCAGTGTTGAAGTCTCCATCGCTGTCGAGTGGGAAGTTGGAAACAATGACCCAAATTCGACAGGAAAACAACTACTTCGGTGTCGGGAAAATGACCCACAATCCATGGAAGACATTGATATTGTGATTATCTCATGTTTGGAAAGTTTCAACGCGAAAATTTCAGTTCCTGCCCATTCACATCTAAAATTTGAACTTGCTCTCAAATAAATCATAAGAACTACCTAATAATTTTCTTATATTTTAAACATAAACGTGTATTTTTACTAGCGAGATATCATTGTAATGATATAAAATTTTAAAATATGTGAATCTAATCCTTATGATTTATTTGATAAAAATAAGAGAATATTACAATAAACCCATACATAGTTAAAAATGCTTACCCGTAATTAGAATTTTATTACTTTATTAATCTGAGGTTTCCTCTTTCAAATCTCCATAACCCCAGCTCTATTAAAAAACAGGGATAAATTATTTTTTTTTTTACTTTTCTTTTATATCTCTTTTCTTCTTTTCACCGTTTTAAAAAAGAAAATAGAGAAAGGAAGATTAAAAATTACTATTGCTAAAAAATTTTATGAATGTCTTAGAACTTCAACCATGCATTTATACTTGCTATTTCAACAATTGTGAACTCGAAGATCTATGATCTAAAAAGTACCAATAAATTAAAGGCTATTTGAGACATACCCAAAATGGTTTTTGTTACGAAAAAACAAAACAAAACATCCTACCCTTCCTCACAAAAATACATAAATTTTGCCACTGAAATAAATTTCAACTTGCTCTCAATGAACTTGGATGAAGAGATGAACAAATCCAACGAATTCAACCCAAACCCAATTTCTTCAGCACAGTTGAACCCAAACATATTCTTGCTGCAAATTCGAACCAAGTGAATTCACACCCAAAAAAAATTAAACCCAATAACCTATCGCATTAATTTACAAAGTCTCCATGGTTTTAGTTTCTACAATTTTCACAACAACCAATAAAAAAAAAAGGCTTAAAAATTGAGGGAATCTTTCCAAATTAATAGGTTACAAGTCATTGTGTGGAAAGTGATGACTCAGATGTATGATCTCTCTATCTATCTGAGATCCAAAGCCTTGTCGTGTGGAAATTTATTCCTTCTTTCTTTGCTTTGCCAATGTGTCTTCTATTGTCGTCAGTCTTCGTTGATTCTCCACTAAATTTTGTCAACCACTTGCATCAAAGAATTGCTTGTAGATTTATTTTGAATAGGGGCAGGACCAAGAATTTATTTTCAGCCTTCTTCCTATGTCTTCAAACACCTCTTCTCATGGTGGCAATCCAGTGGCTTTTGTATTGGTCGGTTTTGGTTCCTTTGATAGTGGATTTGGAACTAGAGAATTTCTGTGTTTGTAACTGGTAGAGTTGTAGGAAAATTTTGGCGGATGGATTATATGGGATAATTTATGTGGATTTATTGGTTTCAACTTTGAATGTATTGGTATGAAAAGGGGGACTTTTTTTCTTTTTTAAGAAAACAGGTTTGTTCTTTAATTTATTTTTACCAAATTCTAACTTTATGAACTTCATTTATTTGTTTTTTTCATGTTTTTTTTTTTATTGGCCTAATCATAGGGCGATTTTATTGTAATTTTCTCTAAAAATAAATAAATTACATAAAATTATGGCACTATAATGATTATGTGCATGTGCACATACACATGCATGTTGTTGTTTATTTACATAAACATT
Organism: Castanopsis chinensis; assembly: GCA_032878915.1. NCBI lineage: Eukaryota > Viridiplantae > Streptophyta > Magnoliopsida > Fagales > Fagaceae > Castanopsis > Castanopsis chinensis. The sequence goes on from JAVQMG010000089.1 coordinate 8,823,157, forward strand.
AAAGCTAGAAACAATTTAAAACAGTTTAAAGTATAAGACAATAACTTTAAGTGAGGTATTTTTTTTATGTTTAAATTGAGTAAAGTAGTATTTACTTAACTTCTATATTATACAGTTTTTATTCCAAATCAATTACTTTTTAGATATAATATTATTACTTAAGTTTTTGTATTTTCATTTTGCTAACATCTCATTTTCAATTGATATTATTGATAATTGCTTAAATTTACACTATTATCTTAGTTTTGTTTGGCATTATCACATATAATTAATGTTTATTCTTGAAATTACAAGTCTGTGTGTGTGTGTGTGAGTTTGGAAGTTTTCTCTGAAATATACACATTGCACATACATATACTTATTACATATATTTTTATCTTGTAAGATATTAAAACTAATTAGCTAATCATGTAGACATGTAGTCAAGAGAATCCAAGGGTCAAGATCAAATGAGGCATGATTTTTGAAGTATTAAAAAAAGTCAAAGATGGGTGAAAATAAAATAAAAAATGTAAGAAAGAAATTTGTAGAAGCCAAAATTAAAAAAACCTGATATGGAAACATATATCATCTGTTGTTTCAATATTTTTGCCATAATTATTGCAGCTACAAAAGTAAGGCTCAAAGAAATATAGCTTTTTTCACCACAAATTTGGAAAAATAAATATAAATTGGAGGTCAAAATTAAGCTTGAAATTGAAAGTGGAAAAAATCTAAAAATTAAGGCATTCACATCCCTAATTTGAGGGATTTCCCCTTTTTCTTTAGAGGAGGTTGAGGTTATAGAGGCACGAAAACACTAGAAAATTTTTCAACCTATTTTTTTATTTCTTTTGGATGTTCAACATTGATTTTATAGATTTATTTGGCCAAAATGGAGATATACCCCTTTCGGTGAAAAATTCCAGCAAAATACCCTATTTCTAAAACTATTTAGGGATATGTCCCTGTTTTGAAACTCAATTTTCTAAAAATCGAGTTTCAATGTAAAACTCGATTTTTAGAAAATCGAGTTATAGCCAAATTAAACTTAAAAAAAAAAAAAAATTGTGGAACTCGAGTTCCACTTGAAAATTTTCAAGGAACTCGAGTTCATGGATATCTCGAGTTCCACACTCAAACTCGATTTTGATAAAATAGAGTTTCAAAACAAGAACATATTCCTAAATAGTTTCAGAAATGGGGTATTTTGCTGGAACTTTTTGCCGAAAGGGGTATATCCCCATTTTGTCCGATTTATTTTGCATAACTATGTATGGCTAAATCTTTAACTAGGGTTAGAAGTGAGGCCTAATATCTTATGATGTTTTATTGGTATTATCAATGTGTTTTTCTATGAATTGATGATTGAATTTTGAGATTGGTTTTACTATTTGCAACCATTGCATGGTTTTTTTTTTTTTTTTTTTTTTTTTTTTAAGATAGAATTTATACTCTAACATAATCTGAAGTGTATATGTGTGTGAAGCTCTCTCTTGGAGACTTGAACTCCAGCCCTTGCCCCCCACACTCCACAAGCACTTATACTTGTAGAGTGACCATCGCACCAAGGGTGTGCGGTGGTGAAACCATTGCATGTTGACAATATAAGATTTAGTATAATTTTTAGATGTATTGAATTCTTAAACTCCTTAATTAATTATGATTTTAAAATATATTGAATGCTTAGTCTCCTTTGTAAAATGCCATTGAAATTACTTATTTAATCACTCATATTTAATCTACTTTATACTTATTTAAGTACTTTATCTTTTTAATATTCCAATTAGGTGAGTTGGACTTCAAACCTAATTGAGTTAAAAATAATTCAAGTTCATATGAAAAAATATTAAGTGGATCTTTGAATAACTAGTGCTTTTCTTCAATAAGTTCTTTCAAATTTATTTTTCCATTTTCAATTATAGTTTTAATATTATCTTACTCCATTTTTTGGTTGAAAAAACAAATAAACAACTATTTTTATTTTCTGCTTAATAATAGAATTTCATACATTAGTGTCAATAATTCCCTATGGATAGACCTAGGACTCATCAAGATATTATTTCTTACAATAATCTACTTGGACTTGCATTATTTTAATCACAAAAATTATGTGTGATTTTATTAATTTTAATTTTGAAAAACTTTTTTCTATGCAAGCAACTGCAACAAATATTGCCTTTAGAGTTCTATGAGATTATAGTCCTTTTATATAATGAAAGTTTTTTATATAATGAATACTTTTATCTTCAAAAAAAAAAATCACTTATTCATTTTTTATGCTTTTATTTAAAATTCTTGTTGCATTGTTTTTTACTTCAAGTAAAAAATTTATCAAAAGATTTTATCTAAGATTCTATTAATTTTGCTAGTTTTCTTACCAAGGGAGACGTTGTGTTCAAGCCAGGGGGTTCAAATGAACCCCCTAACTTGTCAAATTTTATATATATATATATATATATATATATATATATTAACTTTTTTTTTTTTGACCACTCTAAAATAAAAATTTGAACACTCTGACTTTAAATTTTATTTAAACCCAACTAAAATAAATTTAAATATGATCATCTTAATACTACTTTCACAATATTTTCACAATAAATGTTATATGGCTAGTTATAACTGGTTTTTATTTGAATTCATAATTAATATCACTTTTTACCTACCATTAACAACTTACCACCTAGATTTTGTTATAAAATTTTTGTGAAAGTATTGTGTATTGAATATTATTAAAAAACAAAAAAGGTTTCATTTTTGCTCCTTTGTTAAAAATATATATGTATATTCTTTGTAGGACTCTGACTTACTTTACTGTTGAGAGCAAAATGAAGCTGTTTTTTCATGCACTTTTTTTCTCCATAAGCAAAAAATTACACTACTATTACAGTCAATATATCTCTATCTACTTTTGTGATTCTTTCTCATTCTCTTTATCTCTCTTTCTCTCTTCTATATTTTCTTAGTTTTTTTCTTTATTTGATCAAATTATTTGATAAATACTCTATAGATTTTCAAGTGCAAGAAGTTTTTAGTGCTTGCTCAAATTCCAAGAGAGCAATCACATGTATGATTAAAAAGCCATACATGATTCTAAAAAAAAAAAAAAAAAGCCATACACTTCAAAAGCAAAAACTTATATTAGTTACTATTTTTTTTCTTTGTTTCACATTACTCCTACTTCTACTCTTAGGTGTGTTAGTATACTTCTTTATCATATATTTTTATTTAATTGATAATACATATAGATATAATAAGTTACTATTAATTTGACAAAAATTTATGATTAATTATTTAATTATATTTGTTGTCTTACTAATCTTCAAACTATTAATAACTTTTTTATATTATTGTACAATATAGCTATATTATATACTTAATTGTATTTAGGATACTATTTTAGATTATTGTATATAATATGGAAGTTGTATGTACAGAAAAAAAAAATCATTTTATTTTTTATTTACTCTCTTGACAAATTTCTTGCTCTATCATTGTTGAACCCCTTAGAAAAAAATTTTGAAGCGACCACTGCTTCTTACTTTTTCTAAAAAGTTTTTAATATATAGATTAATACTTTCAAATAGACATATATCATTATAAAACTACTAATAAATTAAACACAATCTACAATATAAAGTTATAATATAATTAAAGAGAATAAACTTCTTTAAAAGTATAGAAAATTAAAATTTTTATCAAATTTACAATTGAATTTCACTTAACAATAGTATCATCCAACAACTTGTATAAATTAAATCAAAGTAAGTGACCTGATCTAGTTCTGAACAAAGAAATAGAATGATTTGCTGCAAGTATATACTATAGGTCTATTTGGGATCTGCTTATTTTGCTGAATTGAAATTTTTTTGCTGAAAGTACTATAGATAAAGGCAAAAGTTAGTGATATAGTACAGTGGAACCCATGAATAGTACCAAAAAGTGCAATAAGGTCTACGAATAGTAGCAAAAATAAGCTGAATAGTAAAATAAGCTGGCAAAATTAATCATGCCAAACGTACACTATAACTTCATAGTCCCTTAGCAGCAGTCAGCAACATGGACCAATGTAGGTTATTTTATTTATTTATTTTTGAGGTCCAAAGTGAATAATAAATAAATAAATATAAACATTTGAAAGCTCGTATTTGTGTTAGAAACACGAGCTGTTTAGACCCCAAATTAAAAGATTACGGCTCGGTTGATTTTACTCTAACTTAAACTAAGTGCGGAATAGAGTAAATGCGAGCGAATAAACAATACAACTACTCTAAGCCATATTCAATAAAACACAGCAGTAAAATGAAAGCTAAAAGAGTAGGGAAGAGAGACGCAAACAAAAGATAACACCCCAATATGCTATCGAAGAGGAAACCGAAGAACTCAATGAAAAATCTCTCTACCGCCCTCCAAGCGGTAAATCGATCCACTAGACTATAAGTTGGGATACATGAATAGCAAAAGACCCTCCAAGCCTAGTCTACCCAAAGCACCTAAGCCCTCCAAGAGCCTACTCTAACAAGGCTTCTCGAAACCGTGTCTTATCTAACTTTCCGGATCTCGCAATGCACCCGATTGCATCCGCCAAGCCTCACCGGCTTCTTTTGGCAAATCCTCAAAACTTCCCAAACTCCAAAACACTCTCTATACTTTGAAAGGGTGTGGGTTATGTTTGGGTACAAATCTCCTCTCAAGGTATGGCAATGGGAGAGGGAAGGAAAAGAGGCTGCAATGATTTCTCACTAAGGATGGGTAGCTCTCGTTCTAAAAGATGAGTGTATGTGTTGTAGAAAACCTATCTAGGGTTTTTCTCTCTGAATGTCCTCTTTTCACTTTTGTGGGCAATGAGGATATATATAGTATGGGTGAAGGGTAAGAAAGTCACACTTAAAAATCCTCCAGGCAGAGAGTTTCGTGGGTATCTCGTAGGAAGGCCTTACCCGCGAGACAGTCGTGAAATCCGCCAGGCTGGCACTACTCTTCAGCTTCCAGTATGTGCTTCTCATGTGGCTCTTTCGCGGGTTAGCTTCTACCGAGCCACTCACAAAAATGCAATGATTCTTCATTTCAAACTTGATTCTTTACCAACTTAATACTAAACCCAATACAATAAAATTCCACAAAAATACAAGGAACAAATTAAAGCAAATACAACACTTTTTGTCATGGAATAAAGCCAACATAAAACACAGTTGTAAATCACAACTTTACAATCTCCCCCTTTGGCTATTCCATGACAAAACATTATTTAACAGACTCTAAACTTAAACTTGAGTTTAGGAACAATGGCAAAACTCACTCATACCTAAATCTAGAAGCTGTGAAGCACTTGGAACATATATACCTGTAACTTGAAACACTTGCACAAAACACATTAGACCCTCAACATAAATCAAGTGATAAAATGACAAGTATAATGTAACAAGTAAAGTGCGATTAAGTAAACATCATGTGAAACAAATGAGTAACTTGATCATACACCAAAAAAGTCATATGGAAATGACTACAATGATCATATAGCAAAGCAAATGATCACCTGAACATGCAATCATTAAAGCACAAAAACATAAGGAGATATGCATGTCCAACACACAACCATTGCAAAACACCAAGATATTTGTATTAAGGATACAAGATCCAACAAGGGCACAAGTGTGTTCCAACACATAAACACGATGCAATGAGAGCAACAAAGCATATATACTAAATGTAACTCAAAGCAACATAAAGCAATGAAAAACAAGCGTAAGGTAAACAAGACAAAACAAGGTTTTCTCAAAAAGACGTCTTCTCCCCCTTGGTATATGCATATTCCCTATGGCTTTTTCCCCCTACGAATGTGCACGAGGTAGAATTTCTCCCCTTAAGAATGTGCACATGAGTCATATAGAAATGACGAAACACACTGATATACTCTCCAGTATACACCCCCTTTTTTTGTCACGAATAGAAAAATGAATCAAGAGGGAAGAGGGAAAGAAAAGAAGACATGAACAAGGACAACATGCATGAGGGGTGCAAGATGTATGAGAAAATGAAGTTCAAACAAAAGGAAAAACATCTTAGGAAGACAATGCTACAAAGTATAAAGTAAACATGACATGCTAAGGATGTGGAACAAGATATAGACCTAGGCATGACATAGGCACAAGAACATGTTATATGAGCTAAGAGGTCTAAAAAGACTTAACTAGCATGAGTGAATGCAAAACATGTCAAGTGTTAGAGTGTGTGCAGCAAAGGTGCATCTAGTGTGCATCTAGTGTGCATGTGAGATGCATGACCAATGCATGAATAAGCACTCATGGGGCAAAGTGTATAAAACATACCACCAATGATCAAAACATGATAAACATGAATAATTATGGTGATTCCCAAAGTTTGGTACTCATCGAAGTCCAAAACAGTGAGAAAATGCCATTTGGGTATTTTATCAAACTTTTAGAGTGCACACACTACATAGGTATGTTAAACAATGCAAGAACATATAAAAAACTTCTCTAAATACATGTTATTTTTTCCACAAGGGGCCAACATCCAAAGCAAAACATCATTTAAAAAAAAAAGCCCAATAAAAAAGATTGACAAAAATTTAGTTTTCCAATTCCCATTTGAAAAAAAAAAACCCAAATATGAACATTAAACCTCCAAAAACATAATCTAAGAATCAAAATCAATGAAAAGAGTTAAAAATTACCTTAGAGATGTTAATGGAATGAAAAATACTTGAATTTAGTTGGGTTTTGATGTAGAAACATTAAAATAGGGGTTTAGGAGAGGATGAGAGACGTTTAAAACAAATGACCCACCACATGCCCTTTAAAAACTGATCTGGAAATTTTTGTGGGAAGTTTCGCTGGTTACATACCCACGAAATTTCGCTAGTGTTTCGTTGATAAGCTTTACTCGCGAAACAGTTGCAAAACAGCCGCGAAACTCTCTATCCAAAGTTGAAAAACTTGAGAATTTGACCATTTAACTCTTAGTTGAGCCTACACATAAAATAGGTCACAAAAACACCAAGAAAACATGTTTTTCACACAAAAACAACTTGAAAAAAATTTGAAAAACATGAGTGATACAAATCACTTCCAAAAGCAAACAACAAAAATCTTTTTGGTTTAATCCACATATGGTTGAGCACACACACATCACATTTAAACATGTACGATCACAAATGAAATAAGCATTCATTGAACATTAGACTTGTGTGTTGCGTGTGACTATCACATGTGGAATTTAGTCTAGAGTGAAGCTTCAATGATCAATTCAATTAAGTCATACACAACTAGTATTAAGTCAAGTGGACTATCTCAATTATAGAAATGAACATATATGATCTCCCACAATAATGATTACATAACTTTGAAGCCTTTCATTTGGCTTCATTACAAGACATAACATATGATCATTTTTTGAACTAAGTACATCTCATTTTGAGATCGATGCCTAAACTTTTAATATTTCAACTTTGTGAGTAAGCCTTTGATTTTTTGAGGCACCATACATTTTGATACAAGTCGCTTTCCCTTTTTCCTAGTCAAATACTAGTATGTGCAACAATTTTTGCAACTCAATATCTCTTTTCGAAATTTGACATTTGATGAGCTCTTTACGCAAAAACATAAAAATGTGAGAAAAGATATTGGCACAAGTCTATGCATGTATCAAGACCAGCAAGACTATTAACTAATCATTCATGACAAGCTTGAAGATCGATTTACAACAATCACACATAGATTTCAAGATTTTTCCCACAAAGATAGATGTGCATACAAAACAAGCTAAGCTCGTAAATGCACTACGCCATTAGTACGAAGGTACTAGGCCAAACTCACATGTGATATGTGCTCAAACATATACAATCAAACTTTTTGAATTTTCCACTTTTTATGTGTTTTTGAATTTTTACACACACAAAAACAAAGATATAAAAGTAAGATCAAATGCAAAACAACAAAAACAATGCATATAAAGAGATGCATGATGCACAAATGCATGACAATGAAGCATCTAATGCATGAAAGGTCCTACAAAGATCGAAAAAATTAGATCAAGGACCAAAAGAGTATAACCTCAACCATGGGAACCTTTTCTCATCCAAACGGAACGATTGTTTGAAATGGGTGTCTCATGAGAAGTGAAACGAGGGTTGGAAGAATGAGAACTCGAAATGCACATAGACAAGGAGGTAAGAACATTAAAAACCTTCTTCAACAACTTACCATTTTCCCCCAAAATTGGTTTAGCTTTCATAGCACAACTTCCAAGAAGCTCAAGTTTCTCTTTTCTTTTGATTCTTTTAAGAGCTTGAAACTTAGAACAATAAGGTGGGTTTAGGTCCACTAGGCTTTTTAGGAAGGGATCTAGTAACAAGGTTTTGTTTTCTCTTCAACTTGGGACATTAGGGTCTTATATGATCAATCACACCGCAATGGTAGCAAGTTGGAACAAACTTAGATCCATCAAAAACCTTAGTTTGAGTCCTAAACGAAGGCTTTGGCTTAAGCGCATTTCTCTCCACTTTTTGATTTCTTTTGTGTGGAGGAATGTACACCGAATTGTGATTTGAGGTAGAACATACAATAGGCACAAAATCGGGTACCACAACATGATTGCAACAAATATTTTCACCCATTTTAGCAATAGGTTCAACAATCAAACACTTGGCATGCATCTTAAGAGATTCATTTTCACATTTTAGCTCATCAACAAGTTTGTTAGATAAAACAAGTTTAGCAATCAAATCATCCTTTTCACAATGAAATTTGCTCAAATTCTTATGAAACTTCTTAGCTGCTTTCTTCAAGAGTTTGATGTTTGGAATATCAACAACAGCACCCATAGATTCATGTAACATGTCATCATAATATTGAAGATTAACACTCATAGAGGCATTGTCATAAACACATGGCATGTTACAATCAACATCCATAGAAGCATACAAAACACTATCCATGGAAAAACACATAAGGGGTTAAGGATCACACTTAGGTATTTAAACCATAACAAGTGTACCAACTCTGATACCAATTGAAAGCTTGGATTTGTGTTAAAAATATAAGAGCTGTTTAGACCCCAAATTAAAAGATTACGGCTCGATTGATTTTACTTTAACTTAAACTAAGTGCGAAATAGAGTAAATGCCAACGAACAAACAATACAACTACTCTAAGCCATATTCAATAAAACACAGTAGTAATATGAAAGTTAAAAGAGTAGGGAAGAAAGATGCAAACACAAGATAACACGCTGATATATTATCGAAGAGGAAAGTGAAGAACTCGACGAAAAACCTCTCCGCCGCCCTCCAAGCGGTAAATCAATCCACTAGATAATAAGTTGGGATACACAAATAGCAAAAGACCCATCAAGCCTAATCTACCCAATGCATCTAAGCCCTCCAAGCTCCTACTCCAACAAGGCTTTTTCGAACCGTGTCTTGTCTAACTTTCGGGATCCTGCAATGCGCCCAATTGCATCTGCCAAGCCTCACTGGCTTCTTTTGGCAAATCCCCAAAGCTTCCCAAGCTCCAAAACACTCTTTACACTCTGAAAGAGTGTGGGTTGTGTTTGGTACAAATCTCCTCTCAAGGCATGGCAATGGGAGAGGGAAGGAAAAAAGGCTACAATGATTTCTCACTAAGGATGGGTAGCTCTCTCTCTAAAAGATAAGTGTGTGTGTTGTAGAAAACCTATCTAGGGTTTTTCTCTCTAAATGGCCTTTTTTCACTTTTGTGGGCAATGAGGGTATATATAGTATGGGTGAAGGGTAAGACTCTTCAACTTCCAGCATGACAATCGTGAAATCCGCGAGACAGTCACAAAATCCTCTAGGCTGGCACGACTCTTCAACTTCCAGCATGTGCTTCTCACGTGGCTTTTTCGCGGGTTAGCTTTTAGCGAGCTACTCGCGAGCCAATCGTGAAAATGCACTGATTCTTCATTTCAAGCTTGATTCTTCACCAACTTAATACTAAACCCAATACAATAAAATCCCACAAAAATACAAGGAACAAATTAAAGCAAATACAACACTTTTGTCATGGAATAAAGCCAACATTAAACATAGTTGTAAATCACAACTTAACAACATGTTTGAATTTTTTTCAAATTTTCATCAAAATTTTTAGCTATATATATAAACCAAACCAATTTGTACATCCAATTAAGTGGAAGGATAAAGGAATTTTGCTAGAAATACAAACTTTTGTATAAAATTTTTTACAAACTGCTAATATGGTGAGTGACTATTGGTAAATATAAAAGTGATGTTATTGGTGGATCCAGATGAGAGCCACTAAGAAGTTGACCACAACAACAGTTTATGAAACTGTTGTAAAATAATTTGTAGCTGTAGCATTACTCATAGGCATATTGGTCCAACAGTCACGTAACTAACACCAGGGAACATTTTATGCTTAATATTTGTAAACAAATGAAGTTCAACTTATTTTCCTATTAAAGAATATAGGGAAAATTGCAAATTATACTCCTAAAGTTTGGGACGTTTGGATTTTATACCTTAAAATTTCATAATTTGCATTTTACCCCCCTGAAGTTTAGGATATTTGGATTTTACTCCCTAACATTTCAAAATTTGAATCTTATCTTTAGGGGAGTGTTTGGATTTTGCATCCCAAAATTTGAAACTTTAGGGTATAAAATCCAAACATTCTCAAATTTTAAGGAGTAAAATCCAAACATTAATAAAATTTATGGGGTAAAATCCAAATTATGATATGTCAAAATGTAAAATCCAAACACCCTCAAATTTCAAGAAGTAAAATCCAAATTCTGAAATTTCATGGTATTAACCCCATACACTCCCATAATTTCGGAATGCAATTTGCAATTTACCCAAGAAAATATTTAAACATAAGCATGTACTTAACCATAAACGTGCATCTCAAACATATAATAACAACTCATTTTTGTGCTCATATATCTATATCTATATATATATATATATATATATATATATGAATATGATAAATGCATTGACACCTTTAAAATTTGAGAAATGCTAGACGATAATATGTTTTACCAGTTCAAAATCCTGCATCTTTGTAGTTTAGTTTCTCTACAACCTATTTTAAAGCCTTTTTTTAGCATTTTTTATATTTCATACTAGAAAGGTTTGGACAGTGCAACAAATACTCACATATATTATACACACACACATATACACACAAACTTCAACAAAAAATCAACACATACACAATTTCTGAACAATGAGTGGAGTAGGATATGAAGAAATTATAGAGCCCCTCCCCCCCCCCCCCCCCCGCTTCCTCAAAAAACCAAAAAAGTTTAAACATTTCTTGAGTTGGTTAGTAGGGAAATTGTACAAAAAAAATAAATGGATTATACTTACAGGAGGTGAGGGCAGCATTGTTGATAATTGCTACCCTTATAGCCACACTCACATTCAGCCTAATTGTTGGACCTCTCGGTGGCCTATGGCAGGCTACGTTCAGTAAGGGTCCTGACTGCGACAACGAATATCCATGTATTGCTGGGAAATTAGTAATGGCACACAAGAACACTTCGATATATGAGAATTTTTTGGTTTTAAACACCCTTTGCTGAAATATTAAGTTTTTCACAACAAAAAAATGGTTACTTAAAAAAAAATAATGTCCAAGCAAAATTTATCAAAGCATAAAAATTTTGGACAAGTTCATAGGACCAAAAAAAAATGCCCTTCAAAATTAACAAAATTAATTAAAAAATGGCGCAAAAAAAAAAAAAAATAAGGAAGATGTTAAAGAAAAAAAAAGGGAAAAAATAATATTACAAAACCTCACACTCACATCATGTGAGTGGGGTTGTTTATGGCAGTACTGCCACAATGTCACATCCTTGTTAAAATAAAAATTAAAAAAAAAAAAAAAAGAGATGAAAGTGGGACTTGTGGCTGGGTAATTTCCTAAGGCACACCTCTCAACAATTTCCAAAAATTAAACGTACCTGAAATACAGCCACAATCCTTACCAGTTGTAAATGAAAGATGTTAGAATGCTTGATTCAATTTCCATAAAAATATGGTCCTTGACTTATCCGTGAGATTAAAACCAATTCTCTCACCCAAAAGCAAAATTAAGTCAATGCTTAATTAAATACAAAGTATTTGACTTAAACGTCAATCATTTAAATTGGGCAAAATCAATTTGAGGATTTTAAATCTAAAATCTCAAACTAAGAACTACGAATTGGCTTGATCCCCACCAAGGGTACGTAAGAAACTGAAATAAATTATTAGGTGCAGCCACAAATAAATAAAAACACATATCCCCTTAAACATGAAAATAAATGAACTTATGTACAAAGATGACGTGGTTGGAATCAAAGGGTCTTCCCTTGAAATAAAGAATTGTAATTAAAAGATACATTATCTTGAATGGGCACTAACCACATCAATGAAACTCATATGCCAAAAGGCCTATGGATGAAATTATGTTTGACGAATTTAACTAATTTGACAATTCTTGCTAAACATAATTTGACAATATTTGTTAAACATAATTTGACAGCGTTTGTTAGATATAATTTGATGACGTTTATTAAACATAATTTGACAATGTTTGTTAAACATAATTTGACAATATTTGTTAAATATAATTTAACAATTATTGCTAAACATTGGTTAACAATTTTCGTCAACATAATTTTTGGCACGCCCGGTGGGACCCATTCTCCTTTTCATCTCCAACTATGTTTCTTATACATCAATTTTTGTGTTGTAATTAGGTTTACCAATAGCTCCCCATGTGACTGTTTACTTCCACAAGCTTCCTGCAACTGCACGAGTAGCAAGTGGTTGTTGCATGACATTCACCCTTGGTCGCCCTTCCATCAAGCTCAAGGTACCGAATGATGAATGCATGACCAACATCCAAGTTTCATCCACTTAAAAGACTTCAAAGAAGAGGAGGGCAAGGAAAAGTGCTAAAGCTAAAAAATTCCAAACCGAGGGTTCAAATGAGAATGGCTCTAACACTATGGGTATAGCCCCAAGGCTTCTCCCTATCCAAATCATGATTGGCTCCATCCCAATCACATTAGGAACAACTCAGTTAGTAATGGTGACCTCAATTGAAGAAAGGGAAGCTAGTCATCCTGAAACCCCGAAAGTTAAGGTCACTAAGAAATCTATCAAAATTTCTAAGAAGGCATCACTAAAGCAAAATGTGACTTCTCAACCAAAGGCAATGCAACCTCACATTCTTGAATTAACTTCACCAAAGAGTGATCCTGTTTTCATGGGAAAATAAGTAGCCATGGACATTGACTTCCAAATTATTTGATCACTTTCCGTTAACAGTTCTTTGTGCTGAACAATCAAAAAGGGCCAAGTCAAACTTGGAGGTTCAAAAATGGGCATTCTTTTCAGGCTATTTGTTGACAAAAGAAGAAAATTTTGGATTAGGGACAAGTTCGAAGCACAAAAATGTGACAGAGATTTGTGAGGAGGCTAATAATTCACCAAGGCCTTACTCTGGTCTGATCACAAGCTCTAGGGCCCGCCTCATGTCCCAGTCCATCATCGATGATTCTTTAATCTCCACCACTTCTTCCGATACTATGGAAACACAATGTGATTTTCATAGTCCACTATACAAAGATTCAGATTCTATTTTTCAAGAAGAAGACTTTCCAGAAATTCTAATGGATCAATTTGGCGAAGTGTTAAAGATCTCAGATGAAATTGATTCTAAAGACATGCCAGTTCTAGTAACTAGCACCAGAAATTTAGAAGAGCAACTTCAAGAGTTGCAAAGGAAACTCATTGAGAAAGATGTCGAAAGAGCAACCTTGGCAGCCCAAGTAGCTTCTCAAGCAAGTACATTAGCTAGAACTCATGTGCCTACAGCCGAAGAAGGGCACACATCATCTAGTTCTATATCACAAGATGAATTGAAGACACTCATTGCTGAGGGAATCAAATAATTTCAAGCATCTATAAATTTACCTATTTATGGATATCAAAAACCTTATCCAGCTCATTATGATTCTATTTCATTCCCAACGGGTTACCAAAAATTAAATTTTGAGAAATTTGATGGTTTAACTGGTTCCCCTCAAGAGCATTTGGCACATTTTTATTCAGCATGTGGAGAATTCGCTTTGTCAGAAGCCTTGTTAATAAGACAATTCGTCCAATCTCTCATGGGTTCTGTGTTTACTTGGTACACCCAATTACTACCAAGGTCAATCCATACGTGGGACGATTTACAAAGGGCTTTTCTTGCTCAATTTGTGAGTTCAAAGAGGAAAGTTTCAATCATTGATTTAGCTGATACTTTGCAAAAATTGAATGAAAGTGTCATTGACTTCATTACAAGATAGAGAAGCCTAAATCTCCAATGTTTCGAAAAGTTGACTAAACAATCTGCAGTACAAATATGTTCAAACAATCTCTTACCAGAGATTGCCACTTTCATAGGGCTTGCAGAACCTTAGAGTTTTGATGCATTGGTCTCTAAGGCGAGTAATGTTGAAAGACAAATTGCTTGACAAAAGAGTGCGAAGCAAAGAAGGCGCAATTTAGAAGAAAAAAATACATAAGGAGAAAAGCCCCAAAATAATGGAGAAGTAATAACTACCTTTGTCAATAATGGAAGGCAAAATGGGAAAGGTAAGGAAGGCTCGAAAAGGCTCACTCTTAAAGAGAAAATTAAAACGAAATACTCATTCCATGATGATGAGATGGTAGGGATTTTTAATGAGTTGATGAAAGAATAAGAAATACAACTCCCTGAGCCTAAAGACCTTCTAAAGTTGATAAGATAGATGACTCTAAATATTGCCGCTACCATCGAATTGTTAGCCATTCTCTATTAGAATGCTATATCTTGAAGAATATAATTTAGAAAATGATAAATGACTGTGAAATAGAGGTAGATAGTTCCTCTTGAGCACCAACTGCTACATCAACTAACATTTCCTTCCTTGAGGAGGAACCAAAGTCCACTTTGCCTTGCCCACTGGGGGCAAAACCAAATAATGTTGAAAAGGTCATAAAGACTCTTAATGTCAAGGCCAAGTCAAGGAATCTCTCAAATCTTTATGAGCTTATGACTGAAGCAAATTCAGACTGTTGGGACAATTCCTTTAACATGAAAGATAGAAATGAAGAAGAATGGCAAAAATATATTGGTAAGAAATCCAAGAAAATGGCTAAAAGGCCATTACCAATCATTGTGCCCCTTCAGAAGCCAAGAGTCAAAATCCATGGAAGGAAGGATTCCAAGAAAACAAGAAGAAAAAGAAGAACACTTAAAAGAAAAGCATGAGTTTAGAAGAAGAAAAATATAGTCAATTTGAGAGAATGCCAATAACTCTAGTTGACTATCTTCCTAAGGAAAATCTTCAAAATCATTCCGAGGATGAGATGAAAGAGGAAGTTGTGCAATGTTGCATTGTTTCAATTGATGACAATGAACGAGAGGCAGATGAAGTAACTTTGCTTTCAGGCCAACATTTGTTGTTACCACAGAAGGAAAAATTAACCCAAAATGCAAAAGATGATGCTTCTAAAGGGAAAGAAGGCAGTTCTTCACAACCCTTGTCACATAGACTATGCGTTTCATGTTTGGCATGCATAATGTTTAGTGATAAAGACCTCTAGCTTAGGGAAAATTTTTTGAATTAGTTTTTATATGCCAAGGGCACAATTGGAGATGTATGGTTATCAAGAATCCTATTGGATTACGGATCAATTGTAAATCTTCTCCTTTATAAGACATTCAAAGTAATGGGGATGAAGTCCAAACAATTGTCCCCATCCAACTTGACCATTCAAGGCTTCAACCAAGTTGGACAAAGAACCATGTGAACCATCTCATTAAAAATGGAAATAGGAGAATGTTAGGACATATGTGGTTCAAGTGGTTTCAAACATATGTCACTATTTTATATAATTGGCTTATTCTTTGACAAAACGCACTTTACTTGTAATTGGGTAGATTTAGGATGTGTTTAACGCTTCAAGAAACTGTGTTTCAAGATCAAGTGTTGAAGTCATCAAGTCTGTCCAAGAAACAAGCTGGAAAGTGCAAGTTACTAAAATTCGACACCTAGTCTTGACACATGCATCTATCGAGCTTTAGAAGTTGTTTCAGCCCCGAGGCTCGACAGCTTCTCAACAGATCCTCGACACCTCTATCTGTCGAGATTTAAGGAAAACAGATTCTCAGTTCTGTTTTGATTCCAATCCATGAATGTGTCTTTAGGACTTCTTTTCTCCTAACCCTAGACATATAAAAGGATTGTTTTAAGGGCCACTAAAGTGGAGCAAGTTGCACAGGCATTGAGTAATTGTTGTTTATGCAATTTGTGACCTAAGACAAAGTTCATGCCCTAGTTCATCTCTTGTGAAGAAATTACTGTGTAATGTGCACCGTAGGATTTTGTAACCAAGCATCTTCTTGATCTTCATCGTGTGGATGATTTGAAAAACTTTGCATCCAACAACTCTCTCTCTAGTTGGTGAATTAAAGTCGCATACTAGGATCCACGCAATTGGTTAGTCACGTACTTGGGAGTCGTGCATCAAAAGGAGAAACTGTTACTACAAAACAAGTCCAATTTAGTATTGGGGTAAAGGTTCAACTGTAGGTTGGTAAGGTACTTGGGATTCCTTGCTTGTAACCGCTTATTATGATAATAGTGGAGTTTTGGGAGTAGTGACCTTAAATCACCCAGTGGGGTTTTTGCCATCAAGTTCTCTCCATTCGTAAATAAGTCACTGTGTCATTTATTTTCCGCTGCATACTTTAGTTATTAGTGATTTGTTTATGCTGCCACGTGAATTTGCATGTTAACTTGATTAATTAAGAACTCGACTAATTAATCAATTTAATTAATCACTAGGGGTCAATATATTTGTGGCCTATCAAGTGGTATCAAAGTGGGCACACTCTGATTAGGGTTTAATCCTTGTGTATGATACATTGACCCCTGTTGTCATGGATAGAGGTCAGTCTCTTATTATTCCTCCCTTGTTTGATGGTACTAACTATGCATACTGAAAAGTAGGCATGAGAGTTTTCTTGCAGTCATTAGATGAGAAGGTGTGGCAAGTTGTGGAGATAGGCTGGACCAAGCCTACAGAAGCGCCGACCGATTGGGATGATACCAAGATCAAGGCGGCTAATTTCAACAGCAGAGCATTGAATGCCTTATTCAGTGCAGTAACCAATGAGGAGTTCAAGAAAATTTTCTCAACGAAAACTGCTAAGGAAGCATGAACCATTCTCCAAACAACCTATGAGGGAACCAAGGCTGTCAAAGATTTGAAGCTACAGAGGTGCACTACAAGCTTCGAAGAAATTAAGATGAAGGAGGATGAGTCATTTGATAAGTTCTATGCAAAGCTCAAAGACATGGTGAACTCAGCTTTCAATCTTGGGGAAACCATTCCTGAACCCAAGATAGTAAGAAAAGTGCTCAGATCTTTGCCCGAGAGATTCCATACTAAGATCACGGCGATAAAGGAATTGAAGGATATTGACAAGATTCCTCTAACTGAGTTGGTTGGAAATTTACAAACCTCTGAGTTAGGGTTGACTAGAATGGGCGAGTCAAGCAAAGGCAAGAGCATGGCACTAAAGGCCAAGAGCAGTGATACAGATGATTCTTCAGACGATGAAGATTTTAAGATGAAGTCCTACATTACCAGGCAATTCAAGAAATTCATGAAGAATGCCAATGGAAAAGGCTTCAAAAAGGACCGTAAGCAATCCAGTTCTTCTAAGTTCAAGAGCCTAGATAAAAGGAAGAATGATACCAGGGATGGCGGCCAGTACACTGTTCCCACTGGACCAAAATGCTTTGGGTGTCAAGGCTTCGGACACATGAAACAAGAGTGTCCAACATATCTCAAGAGCATTGGGAAGAGCAAGACACTTGCGGTTACCTTAAGTGACACTGAGCCCGAGGATGATCCCGACAATAAAGATGACGGAATCTTGAATGCCTTCACTGCCACTGTTAATCCTACTGATAGGATTACTGAAGAAGTAGAAGAAGAAAAGGAATTGGTGGATGCTAAGTTTGAGACTATGGATGATTAAGATGATATCTATACCGCCTATGAGAAACTGTACAAGCTTTCTGAAAAGCATGAGAAACTCTATAGGCTGGCCACCAAGAAGCTCAGTGATGTTGAACTTGACCGTGAGGAGCTTTCCACTAATGTTGATGAAGCAAATCAGACCATTGGGGCACTGAGATTTGAGAACAATTTCTTGGCTGAGAAGACCAAGAAGCTTGAAGCAGAACTATTTCAAGTTAGAGCACAATTGGAGAGGACATCAAGTGCTAAGCTGGATGAGATGCTAAGTGTTCAGAAATCTGCTTCGGACCGTACAAGATTAGGGTATGAATTTTCTTTCTCTTATACTCCTTCTGCTAGTACTACTGTTTTTGTTCCTTCTACTAATAACATTAAAATTGAGAATAAAGATATTAAAACTGAATCAGCTAGTGAGAACTTAGACAAGGGCAAGTCTATCTTAGGAGCACCCCCTAAGCTTAAGAAGAGGGAAACTAGAAACCCTAGGACTAAGAAGGCTATCTCTCAAAAGTCCAAACAGAAGAAGCAGCATCTCTGTTATCATTGTGGTATTGCCGGTCATACTCGACCAAATTACTATAAGTAGTTAGCCACTCAACAAAGTAATGGCATGATAGCATCTAGGAACCAGAATCAACTTTAGACCTCTCTTGCTCCTCTTGGAGACATTCTCAAAGCCCTCACGTTCCTTTCGAACTTGAACGGTTTAAATTCTTCCCCCTCATCACTGGTTCAAGGGTTGGCAAAAAGGAAAGTTTCTTCCAAGGTGTGGAAGGAAAAGGGTTCTAAGTGATTTTGTTCACTTTTTCTCTCTCTCCCCCGTTTTATTGTTTTTTTTTTTTTTTGCATTACTTGTGAGTTGCTTTACTGTTTTGAGTCAGTCTAGTTTTATGTATTGTTTTTCTTTTTTTAACATGTTTTTATTTGTGTATTTTCAGTTTTGTGTTTTATTTTTTCTTTTCTAATAAAAATAAAAAAATTTTGAAAAATAGAAAAATACAAAAATAGTGTGTTTGTGTATATTGGTTCTTGTGAACCTTAAAATGGCCATTGAAACAGAATTTTCTAAACTTTGTATCTTTTGTAGCTTAGATGAGCATTCTTATGCATAACTAAGTAAGTGAGCTTTGTAGCTCTTTGTTTGTGATGGGTAAGGTTAAGTGATCTCTTGTACTTAACACTCGTATCACTCTTTTTGACGGGTAGAACTACAAAATCCTAAGAGAAAGACATAAATAACCATCTCAACACTGTTACCCGCCAATCAGGAAATGACATCTGTATGCTTCGGCATAGCAAAAGTGCAATGTCAATGACATCTGTATGCTTCGACATAGCAAAAGTGCAATGTCAAAAGCTTAACATAATTGGGTATTTCTTTTCCTCTTTTATATGCTTTCTTATATGTTCATGCATGATATGCTTAATAAAAGAAAATATGCAAAGAAATAAAAAGCAAAAAGATTAAAATGCTTTAAAACATGATTGCAAGCGTGTTTTTTAGGAAATGTGGGAGTTATAGGATGTACCTTGAAGGTAATAGTCCCCATCAAACAGTTATGATTGTGTGTGAGTTAAAGTGATTTTCTCATATCTCAAATCGTCATAACTTTGAGATACTTATACAATCTTAAAATGTTTTTCACACACAACAGGCAATATTCTTTGCTATTCTTGATACATATGCAGGTACAATGTGATTTGGTCATCACAAGGTTTACATGCATTAATGTATGCTCACTAAACTGTCTTAACTCATTTTTGAAATATAAAATTGGTTAGACTTGTTTAGTGTGTGTGCGTTTTGGGATCCATGTGCTTACAATTATTGTTGAGAGATGATTTTGAGAACTTAATGTGTTGATTGGATCATTGGTTAAGTTGCATGGATGATTGCATTCATGTCTGTATTTTTCCTCTCTTGAAAAATTGCTTTTTAAGGCAAGCTCGACACCTCCTCGATACATTCTCGACACCTAGCTGTCTGTCGAGCTTCTTAGCTTTTTCTTATCGCAGTCTCGACACATTCTCGACACCTGGTGGATCGATCGAGAAACTTTCTGTCTGCTCGATAGCTTCTCGACAGCTTCTGGATCGATCGAGATTCTTTTGTGTCTGATCTTCCTTTCTCAACACCTGTTCTTGATAGTTGTATCTGTCGAAGTTCATTTTCTTGATACCTACCTCGATAGCTGTCTCGACACCTCTCAACACCTTCATCTGTCGAAAATTACTAAAGTTCTATATATTGGATTCTCGCGATTTTTCTCTCATTTCGCTCGATCTCTCTCTTGATACTTTGCTGTTCTCACTCCTAAAACCTCTCTCGCTCACTCCAAACCCCTTCCTAAGGATTCTTCAAGCTTTACTCAAGATCTTCCTTACTTGGTAAGCTTCAATTCTCTCATTCTTCATGCATTTCATGTTTAAAACCTAAGTTTTGCAGTTTTTGAAAATTTTTGGGGTTTTTCAAAATTGATGAGAGTTTAATGAAATTTTTGGGTTGGTTTTATAGATTTGATCTTTAAAACAACATGCATTGCATCACATTAGCATTCTAACAATATTTTCATGCATTTAGATGTGTGCAAATTTGTTGTGCGCTATTAGGATTGGATTGGGCTGAGCCCATGATGTTTTTATATTGCATGTCACATGTTCATGCATTTCCCATGCATACGTTCCTTCTTTTCAATATACTCATCTTATATTGAACTGTTTTAGGACTCTTCTATGTGTTTCTCTCTTTCTTTTTCTCTCTATGTTTGCGTTAGCAGTGTCTATGGCGCCTAAGCATAAATCCATTCCATCCCAAAACCCTCTGTGTTCTCGAGGTTCTTCTTCTTCTTCTGATTCTACTCCTATGTCTGTCCGGTTCCGTGATGAGAAAGCTCAACATGACTTCTCGGAAAACTTTTCTAAACGAGTTGTTCATTCGGAATGTCAAGTTATCCTGGCAGACTTTGCCGACACAGACCTTCCCAATGTCATTCACAGTCAGGCTTGGGAGTCACTATGTGACGTCCCGGTCGCTTGTCCTACCATGTTGATATAGGAGTTTTACTCCAACATCCATGGGATAAATTCTTCAGTACCTCTCTTTCACTCTCGCGTTCGAGGTACGCACTTTGTTATCACTCTAGAGCTAGTCTCTGAGGTTCTCCACGACCCGAGGGTTGATCATGCTGATTACCCCGAATGTGAGCATCTATGGATTGTGTCCAAAGACGAGATGATCTCTGCGTTCTGTGAGCGCTTCTCTGCTTGGGGAGATCATCAGTACACACCATGTAGGCCTTTTGCTAAAGGTCCTCTTTTCCTTAACATGGTGATGACATTTGTTTTGCACCCATAATCTCACTACAACTCTATCACAGAGTCTCGTGCTCGATTCTTGCTATCACTTTTAGGGCATCTTACTATAGACTTCCCTTCACACTTCATCTTCTCTATCATAGATGTCTATAGAGATACGGCTACTCATAATAAGCTCATTTTCCCTTCCGCTATCACAAGGATTCTTCACCATTTTTCCATCCCCTTTCCATCGTCCGATCCTTTTCATGTTATGTCAACCATAGATGCCGCTACCGTAAAACGTAGTGAGTCACAGTTCAGATCGCGACAGTCGGATTCTACTGCTCCTTCCTCCCATCCGACTCCATCCAGATTTGAGGGATGTAGTGAGGATTACATGTATTTCTTTTCTTTTCTTTCTTTTAAAGATACATTATTCATGTACCCTGGTCTTGTGACCATTTATTGACATACATTGTGCTTATTTCTTGATATATATATATATATATATATATATATGTTGATGTTTGTTTCTTTCACCTACCTTCCCATGTGTTGTTTTTTTTCTTTCTTTATACACATGTTTCTCTTACTTGTATGCAATCTATTATTTCTGCTCCACACAAAGATGCCTTGATGTGTTTTGTTTAAAAGTGTTTCAGAAATACAGGTTGTCAAAGTCTACTTACCATAAACTCTCTTCTTGCAAAGTTTTTCAAGAGTTTGTGTTAGGATAGATTTTATTATATTTAACAAGTGAATATGAGTTGAGTGATTTATGACTTCTCTCATATCTTCATTTGTTTGTTGTGGTTTTGTCACGGATTGTCAAAGGGGGAGATTGTTAGGACATATGTGGTTCAAGTGGTTTCAAACATATGTCACTATTTTATGTAATTGGCTTATCCATTGACAAAATGCACTTTACTTGTAATTGGGTAGATTTAGGATGTGTTTAATGCTTCAAGAAACTGTATTTCAAGATCAAGTGTTGAAGTCATCAAGTCTGTCCAAGAAACAAGCTGGAAAGTGCAAGTTACTAAAGCTCAACACCTAGTCTCGACACATGCATCTATCGAGCTTTAGAAGCTGTTTCAGCCCCGAGGCTCGACAGCTTCTCGACAGATCCTCAACACCTCTATCGGTCGAGATTTAAGGAAAACAGATTCTCAGTTCTGTTTTGATTCCAATCCGTGAATGTGTCTTTGGGACTTCTTTTCTCCTAACCCTAGACATATAAAAGGATTGTTTTAAGGGCCGTCAAAGTGACGCAAGTTGTACAGGCATTGAGTAATTGTTGTTCATGCAATTTGTGACCTAAAACAAAGTTCATGTCATAGTTCATCTCTTATGAAGAAGTTGCTGTGTAATGTGCACCGTAGAATTTTGTAATCAAGCATCTTCTTGATTTTCATCGTGTGGATGATTTGAAAAACTTTGCAGCCAATAACTCTCTCTCTAGTTGGTGAATTGAAGTTGCATACTGGAATCCGCGCAATTGGGTAGTCACGTACTTGGAAGTCATGCATCAAAAAGAGAAATTGTCACTACAGAACAAGTCCAATTTGGTATTAGGGTAAGGGTTCAATTGTAGGTTGGTAAGGTACTCGGGATTCCTTGCTTGTAACCGCTTGTTATGATAATAGTGGAGTTTCGAGAGTGGTGACCTTAAATCACCCGGTGGGGTTTTTGCCATCAAGTTTTCCCCATTCGTAAATAAATCACCGTGTCATTTATTTTCCGCTGCATACTTTAGTTATTGGTGATTTATTTGTGCTGCCACGTGAATTTGCATGTTAACTTGATTAATTAAGAACTCAACTAATTAATTAATTTAATTAATCACTAGGAGTCAACATATTTGTGGCCTATCAGAGAATTTTATTTTGAAGCTCTTTTCCGCGTAATTGATACTGATACTTCCTACAACGTGTTGTTGGAATGCCCTTGGGTACACACTTATGGCATAATTAGTTTCGGACTTCATCAATGCTTTAAACTTTGTGATGAAGATGGAAATGTGATTACGGTGTACACTAATCCTAACCCTTTCATGGGAGAAGACGTGAATTATCTTGATGCCAAATTTTAAGCAATGACCATTCATATGCATCTATCCAAAAACAAGGATACTAATGAAGAAGGGTGAGGAACAATGTGTTTACCCTTTCGTAAATGAGAAGTTCATTAAAAAGCTCTACAAAAAAAAGTCTGCTAGGTTGAAAGCCTTTTTATAAGGCAACCTAGGCAAAAGTTAGGGCACACACCAAAAAAAAAAAAAGGCCCGCTAGGTTAAAAACCTATTTATAAGGTAGCCTAGGCAAAAGTTAGGGCCAAAAAAAAAAAAAAAAAAAAAAAAAAAAAAATCCTCTGCCCCTTGAACTTTGTGTTGACTTAATCCCTTTTCGGGTATGTAGGCAGCTTGGTATTATTTATTGAGTTCAACCACATTTTCAAAAAAAAATCATCACTTTTGAACTACATGTTGACTTGATCCCCTTTTGGGTATGTCGGCAGCTTGGTATTATTTACTGAGTTTAGTCACATCTTGAATAAAAAAATTAAAAAAAAAATCTCCCTTTTGAAAATCTCTTCTGAACTATGTGATGACTTGATCCCATTTTGAGTACATAGGCAACTTAGTATCATTTACTAAGTTCAGTCACATTTTCAAAAAAAATAATCCTTTTTTTGAACTACGTGATGACTTGATCCCCTTTCGGGTACGTATACAGCTTGTTATCATTTACTAAGTTTAGTCGCATGCCAAGCCAAAAAAAAAAAAAAAAAAGACATTTCCCACCAAATAAGTGATCAATCTTATGCACACAAGAAAACTTGCATAAGTATAAAGTGCAAATCAATACCTAAAACAAAGAAACAAAAAAAAAAATCAAGACAAAAATGCCAAAGCCAAATGAATATGCCACTTGGGACTTCAAATTCAAAATCCAAACCACACCAAAGAAAATCAAACAAAAACAAAAATCAAGATACGAGTGTCACGCAAGAATTGTCATTGTTCTCACATGACACTCAGGGGGCATTGTTGAAATATTAAATCTTCAACAACCAAAAAATGGTTACTTAAAAAAATAATGTCCAAGCAAGATTTATCAAGGAATATAAATTTTGGACAAGTTGATAGGACCAAAAAAAATTTTCCTTCAAAATTAACAAAATTAATTAAAAAAATGGAGCAAAAAAATAATATAAGGAAGATGTTAAAGAAAAAAAAAAAGGAAAAAATAATATTACAAAACCCCACACTCACATTACATGAGTGGGGTTGTTTATGGCAATACTGCCACAATGTCACATCCTTGTTAAAAAAAAAAAAGACGAAAGTGGGACATGTGGTTGGGTAATTTGCTGCCACACGCAATACTCAACAATTTCCAAAAAGCAAACGTACTTGAAATTTAGCCACAATCCTCACCAGCTGTACCTGAAAGATGCTAGTGCGGTAGTGCATTTTCTTTGTAGTTTTGACCCATGAACTAATCGGTTAAGAGAGAGAAAAAAAAAAAAAAAAAAAAAAAAAAGAGAAGCACGCACACACAGAGAGGAAAAAAAAAAAAAGACACAAGCAGGGATAGAGAGCAACAAGCAAAGGAGGAACACACATTAGGTGGGGATTTTATCAGTCCCTTTCTTCTCCAAATCTCTCCCTCTTCCTCTTTTTCAAATTTGAATTTTTGTTTGGTAAAACAAATAGGGTTGGGTTTCATGAGGAGTTCCTAAGTCCATGCATGGAGCTTTAAATACAAGTCCCTGACTCATAAATCCTATTTGGACATCACCAAATAAAATTTCTTTGAAGCTTTGGTTCAGTGTTTTCTCAATTAGAGTCCTTAACTCTACCAAATCAAATGCATCAATGAAGTCCTTGACTCTACCACATTTTAATAGAGTCTTTAACTTTACCATTTTATGGAGTCCTTGACTCCACTCAATTTATAGAGTCCTTGACTCTACTATTTTAATGGAGTCCTTAAATCTACCAAATTAATAAAGCCCTTGACTCTACCATATTTTAATGGAGTCTTTGATTCTACCATTTTAATGGAGTCCTTGACTCTGCATATTTTAATGAAGTCCTTGACTCCACCAAATTTCAATGAAATTTTTTATTCCTAAAATCATTTTAAATAAAGTAGGGATTCTAATTCCTTCAAATTCCAACATGACTAGTTTTTTGGGGATTCCTAATTTCTTAATCAAGATTGGAGTTAATAATTCAAAAAATAAAATGACCATAAAAATTGATTTGAGGAAATTTTCCAATTCCCAATTCCTAAAACATGTTCATAAAAATTAAAATTGCTTCAAAGGAGTTTTCTTTCCCTTAATTAAATTTGGGAACCTCAATCCAAATATCATTAAAATTCCTACAAGGAAGCAAATGAAAAAAAAAAAAAAAAGGAAAATTGCTTTGACATCAACTTCTCAAAAAGAGAATCCTTGATTCAATTTCCATAAAAATATGGTCATTGACTTATCCTTGAGATTAAAACCAATTATCTCACCCAAAAGCAAAATTAGTATTTGACTTAAATGTCTATCATTTAAATTGAGCAAAATCAATTTGAGAATTTTAAATCTAAAACCTTAAATTAAGAACTACGAATTGGCTTGATCACCGCCAAGGGTATGTAGGCAACCTAAATAAATTATTAGGTACAGCCACAAATAAATAAAAACACATATCCCCTTAAACATGAAAATAAATGAACTTTTGTACAAAAACGACGTGGTTGGAATCAAATAGTCTTCACTTGAAATAAGGGATTGTAATTAAGAGATACATTATCTTGAATAAGCACTACTTACATCAATAAAACTCATCCGTCAAAAGGCCTATGGGTGAAATTATGTTCAATTATTTATACATAATTTAAAAATTCTTGTTAAACATAATTTGACAATATCTATTAAACATAATTTGACAACGTTTGTTAAAAATAATTTGACAATGTTTGTTAGACATAATTTGACAATATCTATTAAACATAATAATTGTTAAAAAACATAATGTTTGTTAACAATTGACAATAATTGTTAAACATAATAACATTGGTTAACAATTTTCGTCAATACCCTCACATTTATAGCTTCGCTTTTTATTATTTTTGTTTTGTTGTCCTTTCCTCTTAAAAATTATTTTTTTACCATGCTACTTTCACTCTTGATTTCAACTTTACTGATTTACGTCTCACTGTCCTATATTGGGGCTATTTACCAATTTACCCCTGGGAGAATACTCTCTCAGGGGTACAGTGGTATAGTTTTCCCATCTGCACATTTATATCTTTAATTTGTGTTGTGATGTTGTATCATCTTATTCATTGTATTGTTTATACATGTAATTGTGTATTGCAGATTCTGGAAAAAGAACTTATATAAGGTTTGATTGTTTGGAGGTGCTTCCACCTAGAACTATGTTATATAATGTGTTCTGTACACTTGGATATTAGTTTTTAAATTTCAATTGACAATGTAATTGAAAATTATTGTAATAATAACTTGTAATGATTTGTGTAATAGACTAATCTCCTTAGATTCCCCTTTTTTGTTTGCCCCAAATTTTCATTTCCGATATTATAAAAGAAATTCCATTTCTAAAACGATCGATTTAGACCATCTAACAACGAAGGTTGGGAGTTTTCTAGGAAAGTGGTTATCCAAGTCATGGGAGGAATGAAATGGAAAGTGAGTAATGTATTATAATAAATAACAAGCACAATTAATTATAAAGACTTCAATTATTATATTGCATTAATTTTATGGTTGATAATATTGGAAAGTTCAATACAAACAAAATTTGTTGTGGTTATGTCTCAACTCTTGTTGTTGTGTTTAAGTTTAAATGTATGTTTTACATAGTGTTTGAAAGGGTTTTTTTTTTTTTTTTTTTAAAAAAACAACTTTGGAGACTTCTTATGAAAGAATTTTATTAGAAATTAAAAACATTTGTAAGATTTATAGTTGTATATATATGCTTAGAATTTTGTTTTAAATAGCAATTGAAAAGTGAAAAAAAAAAAAAAAAGGTTTCTACTTAAAATCTTGAATGTTTTTGCTCAACTTTACTTATCCTATAGTGTAAAACCCACTATGTTCGTAATGAAGTTGAAAAAACAAAAAAGTTGAAATAACGTTATCCAAAATAACATTAGAGTGCGTTGTTACTGATATGTTTATAAATATGCTGAAGATGTTTATGTCTATAAGTATGTTTAAGATAATAAGGTTATATGTCTTTGAATATGCTTATTAGTTGGTAAATTCTTTGTGTTATGCATAAGTCTTGTAACTTCACCTTAAAGCACATCAAAACTAAATAGTGTAGGAATTCTCCAAAAGGGAATGTAGAACCTATAAAAGGATATCACCACACCCACGATACTTTCATAAATTAATTCATAAAGATAGAGTGGCATCATTATAGTGGACATTCTGATTTCGATTAAAGTCAAAATATTTCTACCAATTCAAAAAAAGGTACATTGATATAAGAGATGTTAGCCGTTCCAATTAAGCAGGAATATCGTAGAAAACTACTAGAGGCAATGCATGTTATATCCAGTATATAAAAAGTGTGTGCCTTCTGATAATTACATAAACCAATCGACATTGTCAAACCCACAACAATTATAATTAATTTATACACTATAACCATTTCTCTATCACCACAAATTTGTTTTCTCAAATAACTTTGACTTCAGAAATATTACAAGTACGATATTGAATACCCCTAAGACCACCATATTAAGGTAAAAAGGTGCGTGCATACATTATGGCAAATTCAGGGAAAAGAAAAACTTGTTGAGTTTATCATTGTTGCTTTTCTACGATGTCTGGTTTTTTTTTTTTTTTTTTTTTTTTGGGTTAACATTGCTAAAATTATGAAGCTTTATTTTTAGTTGACGTTAGTCTATTTCAATTTCAAAGCTAGAACTTTTAAACTCAACTTTACATCATCCTATAAGGAGGAACCCGAAATTTTATAAGTGAAGTTGAGGAAACAAAATTTTGAAATAATAATTACCCAAAATAACATCAAAGTGAGTGAAGTTGAATAAATGTTTGAGTAAAATAGTTATCATTGCTGATATGTTTATAAATATGCTTAAAAAATATATATGTTGATAGGCATGTTAAACATTAATATGGTTATATATGTATATGCTTATTTTTTAGTAATTAAATTCTTGGTCTTTACTTATTGGTGAAAATAGATGAAATATATATAATATTGATGTAACAACTGACAAGCATGTTTAGACTTTTAGACTTTTTGTTTCTTTTTTGGATAACTACATCTTTAACTGAAAAAGAAAGACAAGGGTCATAGTATTGATTGTCGCTACATATTAGAGCATTCTTATCAAAAAGGGTAAATGTTATTTATGCTAAAATTTAAGATACAAAATGCTATAATTACTAAAAGTCATACTCCATCAAACCTCTCAAATTTTATTTTTTTTGCAATCCAGTTACAGTGGACTGCTATGTCTAGCAGCCCACTGTAGCAACATTTCATTGTAAAAAATAAATTAGTTGTTTAATGATAGTTATAGGTAGTTATTTGAAAACATAAAAAGGAAGAATAAAAAAAACATAAAGAAAGAATAAAAAAAGAGTATTTAAATGAGATGGTACAATAATAGAAGTTTTGATGTTTGGTGGATTGTAAAGTGGTATGTTAAAATTAATAAAGTAAGATTTTAAAATGATAAATGCTAAATATTTTAGCATTCTTGATAAGAATGCTCTTAGGAACTTTCGGAGTACATATGATATAACACATTTGAAATGTTATTTTACACTAATAAAACAAGCGTTTTTTTTTTTTTTAGAGAAATTTTTTTGAAGGAAAATAAGTCATCTAATAAAAACATTAATTTTTTTTTTCACATGATTTTTTGAGTTTGTATTATATCATTTTACTAGTTTTTTTATTTTTTTATTTTTTTTTTATTTTGTACTAAAATCTCTTTAATCTAAATCAGAAAAGGAATCAATCAACTACAATGACCGGAAACAAATAAAATTTTGAAGAATCACACTTGGATGTCACTATGAAGTCCATCTATGGACTTGTATTAGTAATAGAATTCTGCATATAATGTTAGAACTTTGTCTTCTTAATTTTATGGGGTCCAAGATGGGGCTTTCATGGTTGGAATTTCTTCTTGATAGCAGATAGATACAAATTGCATTATACTTTTTCTTTTATTTTTTTTTATAATCAATTGCATTGTAGGAAGAAGATGCATGTCAACCCAACCGATAGTAAAGTTCTTAGATAAACTGCAAACTAATGTTCAGGAGACTTTTTCACTTGTATAGGAAAAGGAGGATCCACTTTAATTTTTTGTTTAAACAGACTGAAATGTCAACTTAATTCAATTTTTAGGTATTCTATGTTTTAATTGATAAGATTAATTGTATAGTTTTTTCTTTCCTCTAGAGCAAAGGTTGCATTTGTTCCAGTATAAATACTTTTCAATGGAAAAGTACTTCTCAGTGGAAAACTTTTTTAGCTAAAAACACTTACAGGGAGAACAATTTGCTAACTAGTCTTGGTTTGCATTTTTAAAATCCTATTAAAAACATTTGCACACATTTGACTTGCATGGAAAAAGCTCCCAAAATTTTCAATGTCCAATCCCTACCTACCTAAATGCCACCATCAGCCACAACATCCACCACCATTAGCAATCAAGATTTCCTAATTCACGACCAGAATAGAGGGAAAAGATAAAGAAAATTCAATGAAATAAACCAAATGAACTAAATTCAAGTATCAAACTTACTGGAGAGAGAAGAAAATCATAGTTGGTAGCCATGGTTGTGCCTCCCACTTCAATGACCCATCCCAAATCACCGGTCGGTGGCTTTAAGCTAGGGAAAGTGTTTGAATATATATCTCTTTTCCCTTACTAATTTCTTTTGAGTGGTAGAAATGAAGCTCAATCTATCTGTTGAGCCTCAGGACTCGGAAAAGAAGCCAGAACATGCGGCTTGGGCTAGATCGGTTTTCGTTTTAAACTATAACTAAAACGGCATCAGAGAACCAGTCAAACCAAACCAATGGCGGGCATCAAAGAACAAGTCAAACCAATGGTGGCAATAGCAAGGTGGCCGCATAGTGAATGGCCACAATGTTAAGGGAGATGAGAAAGGGAGCGAGGAACAGATCATGATACTTAGCGGCCATTCATAAGAGAGGGAGAGAGGAACTCATGGGTGAGGAGATGAAGGAACGGACCTCAAATTTTTTGTTTAAATTTATAATTTCAAATTGCACAAACCTAACGGCATTAGCAGATGTTAGGAGAGCAACAATTATTATGCTGATCTGGTGGACAAGATGATGAAAGCCATTTTAGAATTGGTGGCATTCTCTTATTGCTGGCAGTCTCTACGAAGATTGATAGTATTAGTATACAACACAATCCAAACAGAAATGACAAAAGAAAAGTGAAAAATAATGTTTAATTGACATCATATAGGATGATAAATTCCATCAACTTATTTCAGCATCACATTAACATGAATACAAAAGCCACAAGAAGTTTAGGCTAAATTAAAGCTTGTGTACCTGCCTGCAGGGCTCTTCAAGAATTACTACATTTTTTATTCAGCCAAAAATAGGGATTCCTGAAATTTGTTTTTGATTAAGATCATCCTAACATGACAACTCCTTTTGATGTTTTACGTGTGTAGAATATTAACTTGTTAATTCCAGTAATAATCTCACAAGTACAGAAAGGCTTGTAATAATAAAAAAAATAATAATAATAAAAATAAAAAAAAAAAAAAAAAAACTAAGGCAATTATAGATTCTAATATGGCGATTATGTATTCAAATATGGCTGAAGATAATTCCAAGCCACTTTCCAAAGATCATGTTAAATTCAAATGTTCCTATAGTTATCACATAATTAGTTGTAATTTATCCTTAGCCTTTGTTGTATTTTACCCTTAGCTCCTTTGCCTCTACCTAGGAATTTCTGTTGTAACCAAAGTACTGCCTGTGTTGTGTACCTATGTATATATATATTTCCTAATGCATCTTAAGGTGGCCGCACAGCAAATGGCCACATGTTAACAGAGATGAGAGAGGGAGCAAGGAACAGATCATGATACTTGAGCGGCCGTTAATGAGAGAGGGAGAGAGGAACTAGTGGGTGAGGAGATGAAGGAACAGACCTCAAATATTTTGTTTAAATTTAAAATTTCAATTTGCACAAACCTAATGGCATTAGCAGACATTAGGAGAGCAACAATTATTATGCTGATCTGGTGGACAAGATGATGTAAGCCATTTTAGAATTGGTGGCATTCTCTTATTGGCTGGGACTACAAGGTCAGCATACTAACCTTGTAGTCCTAGACTACACAATAATTTCCCCATAAAAATACAATGATATATCATTATGGTTAACCACATGTTTATGCCTAAAATATAACTTAAGTTCAATAAAGATTAATAAATACTTAGTGAACTGATATTCCCATGTACTCTACAGTTTGATGTAATTAAAAAAGTTTAAATTCATTGGAATATAAGTTAAAGTTCATTTATTAAAATATTCAACTTTAAATATAGTAGGTTGTTTAGAAAATATATAATCATCTTCAACACTAGCCACACAATCTTCCGTCACACCACAATATTTCTCTCAACATCAAAATTAAAAATGGAAATTAGATTTCAATTTTCTTTCAAACTTCTTTAATTTACCCAAGGAAAAATAAAAATTATTTAAAATGAAATTCATTATTTTGTTACATTTTACTCTTTAATCATGATATGTGATTCTCTATATAAAAATTAATCTTGGTTTGATTGGAGTTATGTGTTGAATCCCCAAATTATTGTTACAATTTTTCCTACATTATCTCTTCCTTTTACCTTTTCATCTTCCCACTACTATCTTTCTTAATATCACTCTTCCTTTATCCTTTTATCCTTTTTTATTTTTGTCTTTTCTTCTTCCCGTCTTTTCACTATAAATTTGCAATTCTCTCAAATCCTATGCATATATAGCTTTCCCAATTCCCACACAAAAAGGTTATCTCTCTCTCTCTCTCTCTCTCTCTCTCTCTCTCTCTCAATTTTGTATTTCATTTTTTGGTGGTTTTTTTATCTTGCATCTTTATTTTGGGTTGATTAACTTTTAAGTTCTTTAGAATTCTACTTTGGGTTGATGTGATTTAGTTTTGTATTTTTAAGTTGTTATTTTTTTTTTCTTTTATTTAATTACTTAGATGTTATCCTAGTGTATTATAAAGATAATATATACGAATATAGTGTTATTTTATTACATAGTATGACTATGATGATTTGGTGTTTATTATTATATTTTTTAACTCTTTTTCTTCTCATCTAATTTTCTATAAATTTGTTATTATCTCTCATATTCTCTCTTGAAAAAATGATTACCTTCTCTCTCTCTCTGTCTCTCTTATAACTTTGGTTTGATTTTTGTTTGAGTTAATTAATATTTAGCTATATTGGAAGTAAGGATTTGAATTTATATTAAAACACAAGATTGGCTATGCATTTAAATTTGTCTATCAATTACTTGAGTAATATTAAAAATAATGAACAATCTTGATAGGCCATAAATGCGTTGACCCCTAGTGATTAATTAAATTGATTAATTAGCCAAGTTCTTAATTAATCAAGTTAACATGTAAATTCACGTGGCAGCATAAACAAATCACCAATAACTAAAGTATGCAGCGGAAAATAAATGACACGGTGATTTGTTTACGAATGGGGAAAACCTGACGGCAAAAACCCCACCGGGTGATTTAAGGTCACCACCCCTGAAACTCCACTATTATCACAACAAGCGGTTACAAGCAAGGAATTCCAAGTACCTTACCAACCTACAGTTGAACCTTTATCCCAATACCCAATCGGACTTGTTCTGTAGTGACGGTTTATCCTTTTGATGCACGGCTCCCAAGTACGTGACTAACTAATTGTGCGGATCTCAGTACGCAACTTCAATTCACCAACTAGAGAGAGTTGTTGGCTGCAAAGTTCTTCAAATCATCCACACGATGAAGCTCAAAAAGATGCTTGGTTACAAAACCCTATGGTGCACATTACACAGCAACTTCTTCACAAGAAATGAACTAGGGCATGAACTTTGTCTTAGGTCACAAATTGCATGAATAAGGATTACTCAATGCTTGTGCAACTTACGTCTATATAACGGCCCTTAAAACAATCCTTTTATATGTCTAGGGTTAGGAGAAAAGAAGTCCCAAAGACATATTCACGGATTGGAATTAAAACAGAACTGAAAATCTGTTTTCTTTAAATCTCGACAGATAGTGGTGTCGAGAACCTGTCGAGAAGTTGTCGAGCCTCGGGGCTGAAACAGCTTCTAAAACTCGATAGATGCATGTGTCGAGACCAAGTGTCGAGGTTTAGTAACTTGCACTTTCTAGCTTGTTTCTTGGACATACTTGATACTTCAACACTCAATCTTGAAACACTATTTCTTGAAGCGTTAAACACATCCTAAATTTATCCAATTACAAGTAAAGTGTGTTTTGTCAAAGGATAAACCAATTACATAAAATAGTGACATATGTCAAGAACTTGAACTACATATGTCCTAACAATCTCCCCCTTTGGCAATCCGTGACAAAACTATTGCAAACAAATGAAGATATGAGAGAAGTCATAAAGTACTTTAACTCATATTCACTTGTTGAATACAATAAAATCTATCATAACACAAACTCTTGAAAAATTTTGCACCAAGAGAGTTTATGGCAAGTAGATTTTGACAACCTGTATTTCTGAAACACATTTAAACAAAACACATCAAGGCATCTTTGTGTGAAGCAGAAATAATAGATTGCATACAAGTAAAAGAAACATGTGTATAAAGACAGAAAAGAAACAACACATGGAGAGACAGATGAAAGAAACATACATCAACATATATATCAAGAAATAAGTACAATGTATGTCAATACATGATCAATGTATCTCTAAAAAGATAGAAAAGAAAAGAAATACATGTGATCCTCACTACATCCCTCATATCAACACTCCCCCAATCAAAATATCCGATACTAGCTCTCCCCCTAAGTATGACTACTCTCATACACCAAAACTATTCCCCCTTTTTGTCACGAGTGACAAAGGGTAGAGTGTCAAGTAGACATCTCATCAGAATAGCTCGCATCTCCATCACCATCATCATCAGAAGCGTCATCGTCATCACCGTCATCATCAGCCTCAGTCTCAGAAGAACCAGGAGGCGGCGGAGTAGAAGCCTCAGAAGCAAATCCGCCCAAGGTCGCCTGTCGCCTAGCGATGCGACCGACACGAACATTCACCTGATACAACTCCGTGGAGAGTGTATCGAGGCGAGCATCCATGCGCTAAAGCTGCGCCATGATGTCTCCAAGAGTGACATCACTCGTAGAAGAAGAAGGAGCAGAAGTCGTTCGAGCAGATCTAGATGTAGTCGGACGGGAGGGAGGAACAGCAGCATCCGACTGTCTCGATCTGAACTGTGCCTCGCTACATTTTACGGTAGCGGCGTCTATGGCAGACATGACATGAAACGGATCGGACGAAGGAAAGGGGATGGAAAAACGGCAAAGTATCCTCGTGATAGCGGAAAGAAAAATGAGCTTATCACGGGTGGCCGTATCTCTATAGACATCTATGACAGAAAAGATGAAGTGTGAAGGGAAGTCTATAGTGACATGCTCTAGAAGAGACAACAAAAACCGAGCATGAAGCTCTGTGATAGAGTTGTAGTGAGAGAGTGGGTGCAAAACAAAAATCATCACCATGTTAAGGAAACGAGGACCTTTAGCAAAAGGCCGACATGGTGTGTACTAATGATCTCCCCAAGCGGAAGGGCGCTCACAGAACGCCGAGATCATCTCATCTTTGGACACAGTCTATAGACGCTCACATCCGAGGTAATCAGGATGATCCACCCTCGGGACATGAAGAACCTCGGAGACTAACTCCAGAGTGACAGCAAAGCGCATACCTCAAACGCTAGAATAGAAAAGAGGTACTGAAGAATCAATCCCGTAGATGTTGGAGTAAAACTCCTGTTTCAGCACGAGAGGACAAGTGACCGGGACGTCACACAGTGACTCCCAAGCCCGACTGTGAATGACATCGGGTAGGTCAGTGTCAGCAAAGTCTGCCAGGACAACGTGGCGTTCTGAATGAACACCTTGTTTATAGAAGTTCTCCAAGAAGTCCTTTTGGGCTTTCTCATCATGGAACCGGATAGACAAAGGAGTAGAATTCGAAGAAGAAGATCCCTTAGAACGCAAAGGGTTTTGGGATGGAGTGGATTTACGCTTAGGTGCCATAGACACTACTAACGCAAACATAAAGAGAGGGAGAAGAAAGAAACACACAGAAAAGTCCCAAAAAGTTCAATATAGGAAGAGAAATATTGAAAAGATAGAACATATGCATAGGAAATGCATGAACATGTGACATGCAATATAAAAACATCACGGGCTCAGCCTAATCCAAACCTAACAGCACACAACAAGTTTGCACACATCTAAATGCATGAAAATATATTTAGAATGCTAATGTGATGTAATGCATGTAGTTTTAAAGATCAAATCTATAAAACCAACCCAAAAATTTTATGAAACTTTCAACAGTTTTGAAAAACCCAAAAATTTTTAAAAATCAAAACCTAGGTTTTTAAAACATGAAATGCATGAAGAATGGAAGGATAGAAACTTACCAAGTGAAGAAGATCTAGAAAAACACTTGAAGAATCCTTAGGAAGAGATTTGGAGAGAGTGAGAAAGGTTTTGGGAGAGAAAACCACAAGGTATCGAGAGAGAGATCGAGTGAAATGAGAGAAAATCGCGACAGAACCTTTAAATAGCCCTTTAGTAATTCTCGACAGATGCAGGTATCGAGAGGTGTCGAGACAGCTATCGAGGTAGGCATTGAGAAAATGCACTTCGACAGATACAGCTATTGAGGACATCTGTCGAGAGAGAAGTATCAAGCAATTAAGAATCTCGATCGATCCAAAAGCTGTCGAGTAGCTATCGAACAGACAGAAAGTTCCTCGATCGATCCATTAGGTGTCGAGAATGTGTCGAGACTGCAATTAGAAAAAGACTAAGAAGCTCGACAGACAGCTAGGTGTCGAGAAGCTATCGAGAAGGTGTCGAGATTGCCTTAAAAACATTTTTTTAAGAGAGGAAAAACACAGACATGAATGCAATTAAGCATGCAACTCTACCAAAGATCCTAGCAACACATTTAGCTCTCAAAATCATCTCTCAACAAAACTTTAAAGCATATGGATCCCAAAACACACACACGCACACTAAACAAGTCCAACCAATTTTATATTTAAAAAATGAGTTAAGACAGTTTAGTAAACATACATTAACGCATGTAAACCTTGTGATGGTCAAATCACATTGTACCTGCACATGTATCAAGAATAGCAAAGAATATTGCATGTTGTGTGTGAAAACATCGCAAGATTGCATAAGTGTCTCAATGTTATGACGATTTGAGATATGAGAAAATCACTTTAACTCACACACAATCATAACTGTTTGATGGGGACTATCACCTTCGAGGTACATCCTATAACTCTCACATCTCCTAGAAAACACGCTTGTAACCATACATTAAAGCATTTTTTAATCTTTTTCCTTTTATTTCTTTGCATATTTTCTTTTATTAAGCATATCATGCATAGGCATACAAGAGAGAGAAAAAAACTATCCAATTATGTTAAGCTTTTGACATTGCACTTTTGCTATGCCGAAGGATACGGATGTCATTGACATTGCACTTTTGCTATGCCAAAGCATACTGATGTCATATCATGATTAGCGAGTAACAGTGGTGAGATAGTTATTTATGCCTTTCTCTTAGGATTTTCTAGTCCTACTCGTCAAAAAGAGTGATACGAGTGTTAAGTAGAATAGATCACTTAACCTTACTCATCACAAACAAAGAGCTACAAAGCTCACTTACTTAGTTGTGCAGAAGAATGCTCATCTAAGCTATAGGTGATACAAAGTTTAGAAAACTCTGTTTCAATGGCCATTTTAAGGTTCACAAGAACCAATGCACACAAACACACACTGTTTTTGTATTTTTCAATTTTTCATTTTTTTTTATTTTTAACAGAAAAGCAAAAAATAAAACACAAAAATGAAAACACACAACCAAAAACAAGTTAAGGAAAGCAAAACAATGCATAAAACTAGACTGACTCAAAACAGTAAAGCAACACACAAGAAATGCAAAATAGTAAAACAAGGAGAGAGAAGAAGAAGTGACTAAAATCACTTAGAGCTCTTTTCCTTCCACACCTTGGAAGAACCTTTCCTATTTACCAACCCTTGAACCGGTGATAAAGGGGAAGAGTTTAAACCGTTCAAGTTCGAAAGGAACATGAGGGCTTTGAGAATGTCTCCAAGAGGAGCAAGAGAGGTCTGAAGCTAATTCTGGTTCCCGGATACTATCATGCCATTACTTTGTTGAGTGGCTAGCCACTTGTAGCAATTTGGTCGAGTATGATCGGCAACACCATAATCATAACAAAGATGCTGCTTCTTCTGTATGGGCTTTTGAGAGATAGCCTTCTTAGTCCTAGAGTTTCTAGTTTCCCTTTTCTCAACTTTAGGAGGTGCTCCTAGAATAGACTTCCCCTTGTCTACGTTTTCACTAGCTAATACAGTTTTAAAATTTTTATCTTCAATTTTAAAGTTATTAATAGGAGGAACGAAAACAGTTGTACTAGCAGAAGGAGTATTAGAGAGAGAGAATTCATACCCCAATCCAGTACGATCCGAAGAAGATTTCTGAACACTTAGCATCTCGTCCAGCTTTGCACTTGATGTCCTCTCCAATTGTGCTCTTATTTGAAACAGCTCTGCTTCAAGCTTCTTGGTCTTCTCAGCCAAGAAATTGTTTTTAAACCTTAGTGCTCCAATGGTCTGATTTGCTTCATCAACCTTAGTGGAAAGCTCCTCACGGTCAAGTTCCACATCACTAAGCTTCTTGGTGGCCAGCCTATAGAGTTTCTCATGCTTCTCAGAAAGCTTGTACAATTTCTCATAGGCAGTATGGATATCATCTTGATCATCCATAGTCTCAAACTTGGCATCCACCAATTCCTTTTCTTCATCCTTTTCTTCATCCGCTTCTTCAGTAAAACCATCAGTAGGATTAACAGTGGCAGTGAAGGCATTCAAGATTCCGTCATCTTCATTTTCGGAATCATTCTCGGGCTCCGTGTTGCTTAAGGTAACAGCAAGTGCCTTGCTCTTCCCTATGCTCTTAAGGCACGTTGGACACTCTTGTTTCATGTGTCCGAAGCCTTGACATCCAAAGCATTTTGGTCCAGCAGGAACAGTGTACTGACCGCCATCCTTGGCATCCTTTCTTCCTTTATCTAAGTTCTTGAATTGAGAAGAGCTGGATTGCCTACGGTCTTTGTTGAAGCCTTTTCCATTTGTATTCTTCATGAATTTCTTGAATTGCCTGGTAATATAGGACTTCATTTTAGAATCTTCATCATTTGAAGAGTCATCTGTATCACTGCTCTTAGCTTTCAGTGCCATGCTCTTGCCCTTGCTTAACTTGCCTATCCTAGTCAGCCCTAACTTGTAGGTTTGCAAGTTTCCAACCAGCTCAGTCAAAGGAATTCTGTCAATATCTTTTGATTCCTCTATCACCGTAATCTTAGCGTGGAATCTCTCAGGCAAAGATCTGAGCACTTTTCTCACTATCTTGGGTTCAGGAATGGTTTCCCCAAGATTGAAGGCTGAGTTCACTATGTCTTTGAGCTTTGTATAGAACTCATCAAATGACTCATCCTCCTCCATCTTAATTTCTTCAAAGCTTGTGGTGAGCCTCTGTAGCTTTGAATCCTTGACAGCCTTAGTTCCCTCATAGGTTGTCTAGAGAATGGTCCATGCTTCCTTAGCAGTTTCTGTAAAGGAGATTTTCTTGAACTCCTCATTGGTGACTGCACTGAATAAGGCATTCAATGCTCTGTTGTTGAAATTTACCGCCTTGATCTTGGCATCATCCCACTCGGCCGGCGCTTCTGTAGGCTTGGTCCAGCTTATCTCCACAGCTTGCCACACCTCTCATCTAATGACTGTAAGAAAGCTCTCATGCATACTTTCTAGTATGCATAGTTAGTACCATCAAACAATGGAGGTATAATAAGAGATTGACCTCTATCCATGACAACAGGGGTCAATGGATCACACACAAGGATTAAATCCTAATTAGAGTGTGCCTGCTCTGATACCACTTGATAGGCTACAAACGCGTTAACCCCTTGTGATTAATTAAATTCTTTAATTAGCCAAGTTATTAATTAATCAAGTTAACATGCAAATTCACGTGGCAGCACAAACAAATCACCAATAACTAAAGTATGCAGTGGAAAATAAAAGACACGGTGATTTGTTTACGAATGGGGAAAACCTGACGGCAAAAACCCCACCGGGTGATTTAAGGTCACCACTCCCGAAACTCCACTATTATCACAACAAGCGATTACAAGCAAGGAATCCGAGTACCTTACCAACCTATAGTTGAACCCTTATCCCAATACCCAATTGGACTTGTTCTGTAGTGACAGTTTCTCCTTTTAATGCACAGCTCCCAAGTACATGACTAACCAACTGCGCGGATCCCAGTACGCGATTTCAATTCACCAACTAGAGAAAGAGTTGTTGGCTGCAAAGTTCTTCAAATCATCCAACGATGAAGATCAAGAAGATGCTTGGTTACAAAATCCTACGGTGCACATTACACAGCAACTTCTTCACAAAAGATGAACTAGGGCATGAACTTTGTCTTTTTTTATCACAAATTGCATGAACAAGAATTACTCAATGCTTGTGCAACTTGCATCACTTTGACGGCCCTTAAAACAATCCTTTTATATGTCTAGGGTTAGGAGAAAAGAAGTCCCAAAGACACATTCACATATTGGAATTAAAACAGAACTGAAAATCTGTTTTCTTTAAATCTCGACAAATAGAGGTGTCGAGAATTTGTCGAGAAGCTGTCGAGCCTCGGGGTTGAAACAGCTTCTAAAGCTCGATAGATGCATGTGTCGAGACCAGGTGTCGAGCTTTAGTAACTTGCACTTTCCAGCTTGTTTCTTGGACAGACGTGATGACTTCAACACTCAATCTTGAAACACTATTTCTTGAAGTGTTAAACACATCCTAAATCTACCCAATTACAAGTAAAGTGCGTTTTGTCAAAGGATAAGTCAATTACATAAAATAGTGACATATGTCAAGAACTTGAACTACATATGTCCTAACAGCTCTTCTCAATGCTCTTAAGATATGTAGGACACTCTTGTTTCATGTGACCGAAGCCTTGACACCCGAAGCATTTCGGTCCAGCAGGAACAGTGTACTGACCGCCATCCCTGGTATCCTTCTTCCTTTTATCTGGGCTCTTGAATTGAGAAGAATTAGACTACCTACGGTCCTTGTTAAAGCCTTTTCCATTGGCATTCTTCATGAATTTCTTGAATTGCCTCGTAATGTAGGACTTCATCTTAGAATCTTCATCATCTAAAGAATCATCTGTATCACTGCTCTTGGCCTTTAGTGCCATGCTCTTGCCCTTGCTTGACTTGCCAATTCTCATCAGCCCTAGCTCATAAGTTTGCAAATTTCCAACCAACTCAGTCAGAGGAATCCTGTCAATATCCTTTGATTCCTCTATTGCTATGATCTTAGCATGGAATCTCTCGGGCAAAGATCTGAGTACTTTTCTCACTATCTTGGGTTCAGGAATGGTTTTCCCAAGATTGAAAGCTGAGTTCACTATGTCTTTGAGCTTTGCGTAGAACTCATCAAATGACTCATCATCCTCCATCTTAATTTCTTCGAAGTTTGTAGTGAGCCTCTGTATCCTTGACAGCCTTAGCTCCCTTATAGGTTGTCTGGAGAATGGTCTATGCTTCCTTAGCAGTTTTCATGGAGGAAATTTTCTTGAACTTCTCATTGGTGATCGCACTGAATAGGCATTCAATGCTCTGCTGTTGAAATTTGCCGCCTTGATCTTGGCATCATCCCAATCGGCCGGCACTTCTGTAGGCTTGGTCTAGCCTATCTCCACAACTTGCCACACCTTCTCATCTAATAACTGTAAGAAAGCTCTCATGCGTACTTTCAAGTATGCATAGTTAGTACTATCAAACAATAGAGGTATAATAAGATACTGGCCTCTATCCATGACAAACAGGGGTCAATAAATCACACACAAAGATTAAACCCTAATCAGAGTGTGCCTACTCTGATACCACTTGATAGGCCACAAATGCGTTGACCCCTAGTGATTAATTAAATTGATTAATTAGCCAAGTTCTTAATTAATCAAGTTAACATGCAAATTCACGTGGCAGCACAAATAAATCACCAATAACTAAAGTATGCAACGAAAAATAAATAACACGATGATTTGTTTACGAATGGAGAAAACTTGATAGCAAAAACCCCACCGGGTGATTTAAGGTCACCACTCTCAAAACTCCACTATTATCACAAGAAGCAGTTACAAGTAAGGAATTCCAAGTACCTTACCAACCTACAGTTGAACCCTTACCCCAATACCCAATCGAACTTGTTCTGTAGTGATAGTTTCTCCTTTTAATGCACGGCTCCCAAGTATGTGACTAACCAATTGCGCAGATCTTAGTACGCGACTTCAATTCACCAACTAGAGAGAGTTGTTGGCTGCAAAGTTCTTCAAATCATCCACATGATGAAGCTCAAGAAGATGCTTGGTTACAAAACTTTACAGTACACATTACACAGCAACTTCTTCACAAAAGATGAACTAAGGCATGAACTTTGTCTTAGGTCACAAATTGCATGAACAAGGATTACTCAATGCTTGTGCAACTTGCGTCTATATGACGGCCCTTAAAACAATCCTTTTATATGTCTAGGGTTAGGTGAAAAGAAGTCCTAAAGACAGATTCACGGACTGGAATCAAAACAGAACTTGGAATCTATTTTCCTTAAATCTCGACAAATAGAGGTGTCGAGGATTTGTCGAGAAGCTGTCGAGCCTCGGGGCTGAAACATCATTTAAATCTCGATAGATGCATGTGTCGAGACTAGGTGTCGAGTTTTAGTAGCTTGCACTTTCCAGCTTATTTCTTGGACAGACTTGATGACTTCAACACTTGATCTTGAAACACAGTTTCTTGAAGCGTTAAACACATCCTAAATCTACCCAATTACAAGTAAAGTGTGTTTTGTCAAAGGATAAGCCAATTACATAAATGCATGTGTTGAGACTAGGTGTCAAGCTTTAGTAACTTGCACTTTCCAGCTTGTTTCTTGGACAGACTTGATGACTTCAACACTTGATCTTGAAACACAGTTTCTTGAAGCATTAAACACATCCTAAATCTACCCAATTACAAGTAAAGTGCGTTTTATCAAAGGATAAGCCAATTACATAAAATAGTGACATATGTCAACAACCACTTGAACTACATATGTCCTAACAATGAACAATTTATTTGAAACTTAAAAAGTTCAGTTTTAGAGAAAAAAAAATTGGAAAAACATCGCACACTATAACATTATTTCAAAGAATATGGACCAGCTCGTAAATGAATAATATCAATCAAACTGGTAGCGATAATAGAATGATCTACTGGTAGAGATGAAAAGATGAAAAATAATTTTAAAAATTGTTTAATTTTTAGTGAAAAAAATTATCCTCAGTAAATTTTAGAGAACAAATTATACATTATATCACAATTACAAAATAATTATCTATTTCCACCCCTTGCATGGGTTTGCAACTAGTTATAATAAAAAACACAAGAAAAACAAATATTATAATTGGATTGTGAACTGTGATACTCACACTATGTAAAATTGATTGGATTGGATTGTTTTAAGTGTGCTATATGAGCATGTGTTGAGTCCCACATTAACTATATACTAGATAACTCTTGGGTTTATATATAAATGATTACGATGAGTACCAATTGCAACTTGACTATCTCTGTTAAGGTGTAAGCACAAATGTGGGTAATATTTTCTTCAGGTGGCTACATGAACTCTCTCTCCTATCCTTGAAATGGCCGGAAAATTGTGTGTTAATAGAAATTTATCCCAATTAAAACTCTAAGTTGTTTCACATATGAGTGTGTCAGATCACTATTGATGATTAATTTTCCATAACAACTTAAGACCTTTATTTTTAAAAGCTAGCCTCCCAAAAAATATATTTACAATAATAGCCATACTATCCCCTTCATAGCCACACACCAAACAAAATATATCTCTCAACACTAAAATTAAAATTGAAAATTAGATTTCAAATTTCTTCCACAATGCATTATCTTAACCAAGGCAAACTAAAGATATTTTTAATAAAAAAAAAATTAATCTC
This sequence comes from Castanopsis chinensis, assembly GCA_032878915.1. Classification (NCBI taxonomy): domain Eukaryota; kingdom Viridiplantae; phylum Streptophyta; class Magnoliopsida; order Fagales; family Fagaceae; genus Castanopsis; species Castanopsis chinensis. The sequence continues at coordinate 8,866,995 of JAVQMG010000089.1, forward strand.
TTTTTGGTTCATTTTAAACTTCAACCATGATATCTAATCCACGATATGAAATTAATCTTGTCCTGATTAGTAGTTACTTATAGAGTTATATGTTGAATTCTTTTTACTTCTTGAATTTGAAAAACTTATTTTAATTTGAAATTAAAATTTTTCAATATAAAAAAAAATGTAACAAAAATTTTATTTGAAAATATAGAAAAGGAATAAGAAATAAAAAATCATAAAATTCTTCATTATATTTTGATTAACCATTATATAACTATTCTTCATTATCTTAAAAAGATTACATTCTTACAAAATTTTACTACCAATACCTATAATAGTTTGTTATGCAAAAAGAAATTTTTCAAAATTAAAATTAATAAAATCACACATAAATTTGAATAAGAGGACATTTTAATATAGAGAAATTACAATAAACATAAAAGTAATATAAAGTCATAAGTAAATTAAAATTGAAACTTAAGGAATTTTGATTAACAGCAAAGAATATGTTTAAATCTATTTGAAGGTTGAAGAATGCTTTACTTGACACTTGATGAACCATAAAATTACCATTGTCATTACACACGGATCGTCATTTACTAAGACAAGACGTTACGCTTTTATTACAAACATTGATGGCAAAATGTAACGAACAGAGCAACAGTCACAAAATAAGCTATGATCTCCAGATAAAGATTTTGTAACACACTAGCCATTAAGCATAAATACAGCACATCATTGCCCATTAATGAGGTACACAACTATAAAAGAATAGACAACAGAAGCTAAAGGTACACACAAATACTCTACGAAACCACTCTCTGCTCATTTTCTCCCTAGAATATTTCTACCTTACTGATTTAAGCATCGGAGGTGGTTTGGTTGACACCACACCGGCGTGTTACTCTTCCACCCAGTTCATTATGTAGGTTTCTTATCTACAAAGACGACCTCATCCACAACATCGTCTATGTACTATGACAAGGAGCTCAACTATTGATTTTTTGCATCATCAGTTTGGCGCCGCCTATGGGAATGCTGATCGTTCAAGCCATCTTTAGCAGTGACAAAAGAGTTCCTTAAAGTACGAGATGGAGGTAGAAACTGGACCTTAGCTAGATGTTGTGCAACAACAACAAATCCAAGCCCTTTTGGCCAATGTGGAAGACTTGACTTGCCAAAACGAAGAACTACGAAAGACAATGGAGTCTCAAAATGCAGAGCATCGACAAATAGGAGAAAACCAAAATGAAGAAGAATTAAACTCTTAAGCCAATAGGTGAGACAGAACTTCAGGAGAATATTCCACTAGGGTGGAGCAATGGCAAGTGGAGGATGTGTGTTGACTTCCAGACTTGAATAAGGCCTGCCCAAAGAATAGCTTCCCCTTGCCAAGAATTGACCAGCTAGTATACTCAATTGCTGGACACAAGCTCCTAAGTTTCATAGACGCATTCTCTGGATATGACCAAATTCTTATGGACGAAGATGATCAAGAGAAGACCTCGTTCGTCACCAGCCAAGGGTTATACTGTTACAAAGTCATGCCCTTTGGACTGAAGAACGCAGGAGCCACCTACCAAAGATTGGTAAATCGTATGTTCTCTCACCAGATTGGAAGGAACATGGAGGTGTACCTGAATGATATCCTAGTGAAAAGCAAGGACGAAGCCAACCACTTGGACAACCTAAAGGAAACCTTCGGCATACTACGTAAGTACAATATGAAGTTAAGCCCTACGAAATGTGTTTTGTTGTTGCTTTAGGAAAGTTCTTGGGATTCATGGTGTCTCAACAAGGAATAAAGGTAAATCCAGACAAAGTAAAAGCCATAATCGAGGTCAAATCACCAAAGACGGTGAAAGAGGTGCAGACCCTGACAGGAAAGGTTGTAGCCCTAAACAGGTTCATCTCTAGGGCAATGGACAAGTGCATGCCATTTTTCAAGGTATTGAAAAAATCTTTTCAGTGGACTGATGAATGCGAAGAAGCCCTTGCCAATTTAAAAGAGTACCCAACGAAGCCGCCTCTGTTATTTCCTTCAGTGATGGGAGAGAAGTTGTACCTCTAATTAGCAGCATCCAATACTGCAGTAAGTTCAGCACTTATCAGAGAAGAAGGGAACGTACAAAAGCCTGTCTATTACACCAGCCAAACATTTCAAGGTGTAGAGGCAAGTTACCCAAGGATGGAGAAGATAGCTTTCACATTATTGTTCACCTCCAAAAAGTTACGTCCTTATTTCCAAGCACACCCCATTGTCGTCATGATAGACCAATCCATAAGAAAGACAATGAACAAGATAGATGCGGTAGGACGACTCATTCGATGGGCAATTGAATTGGGCCAATTCAACATTGAATATCGGCCCCGAGAAACAATCAAATCCTAGGTGCCAATGAGGAGTAGGAGTAGTGCTCATATCTCTAGAAGAAGAAACATTGAAATATGCAGTCAGATTGCAGTTCCCTGCAATAAATAATGAGGCAGAGTACAAAGCAATGCTAACAGGGCTAAGTTTAGCAAAGGCTCTAGGAGCAAAGAACCTGATCATCCAAGCTGATTCTCAGCTAATAATTGGACAAGTGAAAGGAGACTATGAAGCCAAAGAATAAAGGATGCAGAAGTACTTGAAGATCGTCCAACGACTCTCACAACACTTTGACAGTCTAGATTTTGCATAAATCCCTCGAGCCAAAAATGTAGAAGCTAACTTTCTAGCAAGATTGGTCTCGTCAGACGACTACAATACGTCCTCCGAACTATGTGTCGAGATAAGGGCAACTAAGCATAGAAGGTGAGCAAATTCTAAAGATAAAAGAACAAGACGAGTGGATGACTCCCATCGTCTGTTACTTGCAAGAAGGGTGGCTTCCTAGAGATAAGATGGAAGCAAGGAAGATACAGATCAGAGCAGCTTGCTTTGTCATCATTGATAACGTGTTGTACAGACGAGGATATTCACTCCCATATTTAAGATGCATCAGTTCAGAAGAAGCAGATTATGTGCTCCATGAGATACACGAGGGAATTTGTGGAAACCATGCTAGGGCAAGATCTTTAGCAGGAAAAGTGCTTAGAGTAGGATATTACTAGCCAATCTTGCAAAAAGACACCTACAACATCGTTAGAGCATGCAACAAGTGTCAAGTTTTGCAAATGTTCAAATGAGACTAGGAAAGACGATGACACCAAAATCCTCACTGCATCCCTTCACCCAATGGGGAATTGATATCATGTGTCCATTCCCTCTAGGGAAGAAACAGCTCAAATTTTTTATCGTCGCAATCAATTACTTCACAAAGTGGGTAAAAGCAAAACTAGTGACGACGATAACAGAGGCTAAAGTCATAAGTTTTGTATGGAAAAACATCATCTGCAGGTTTGGAGTGCCACATGTCATAATATCAGACAATGGAAAGTAGTTCGACAACCCCAAGTTTCAAAAATTTTGCCAAGACTTAGGAGTCAAGAATCACTACCTTTCCTCAAGACACCCTCAAGCCAACAGCCAGACAGAACTGATGAACAGAAGCTTGCTCAAAATTATCAAAACTAGGCTTGAGGGGGTAAAGGGGGCATGGCTTGAAGAAATACAAAATGTCCTCTGGGCACATAGGATGACCACAAGAGTTTTAACAAGAGAAACACCCGTTCAGATTGACATTTGGCACTAAGGTCATCATACCAGTGGAAGTTGGACTAACGAGCTTCCGAGTCACCTATGAGGAACAGAGAAACCAATAGGAACTTAACAACAACTTGGACTTAATTAATGAAGTCAAAGAAGAAGCTATGAAGCGAATGGCCAGGTACTACAACAAAAAGGTAAAAGTAAGAAGATTCAACACAGGAGACCTCGTCCTTAGGAAGGTGTCATAGGCAATAAAAGACCCATCCCAAGGAAAATTGGGACCAACTTAGGAAGGCCCTTACGAAGTAATTCGTCATTCCAGAGAAGGCTCCTACTACCTAATGTCTTTAGACGGCTAGGGACTATCTCGACCATGGAACATAGAACACTTGAAGAAGTACTACCAGTAAGAAACGCTTTACATTTCAAGTTGCCTAATTTTCATATCAATATGTATGGCAACCATTACTTTTGTCATTCATAAAGTCAACAATACATGAAAGCATTATCCATGCGTATTTGTCAATAATTAGCCATGATCTACCATGTGCAATACATACTTATCAACAATCATCCATGATCTATCACTATCAAAATGTGTGCAACGCTTTGGAGTCATCCTTGGGAGACATCTCAAGGATCTCCGTCATTAAAATTTGGAACCAAAAAGCTATTCATGCACAGTCAACAGTATCATAGCTTGTTGGTACATAACTACCAAAGTCGACTAAATCTGAGTTGTTCAAATACAACCAACTTAATTGTCATTCAAGACAAAACAAAAATGGTTAACCTAAAAGATGCTCCAATACCACAGCTCTAAGTCACTAGTAGAACGCAGCATCGTCATTCAAACATGACTCGATAAAACGCTGTTCAAACACAGTTAAAAAATACTACGTTGTTCAGACACAACTAACATTGTCATTCAAACATAACTCAATAAGACACTATTCAAACACAGCTAAAAAATACTAAGCTATTCAAACACAACTAATATCGTCATTCAAACATGACCTAATAAAAAGCTTTTCAAACAAAGCTAAAAAATACTAATTTGTTCAAACACAACTAACATCGTCATTCAAACATGACTCAATAAAAAACTGTTCAAACACAGATAAAAAATACTAAGTTGTTCAAACACAACTAACATCGTCACTCAAACATGACTCAATAAAATGTTGTTCAAACACAGCTAATAAATATTAAGTTGATCAAACACAACTAACGTCGTCATTCAAACATGACTCAATAAGACGTTGTTCAAACACAGCTAAAAAATACTAAGTTGTTCAGACACAACTACCATCGTCATTCAAACATGACTCAACAAAATGATGTTTAAACACAGCTAATAAATACTAAGTTGATCAAACACAACTAATGTCGTCATTCAAACATGACTCAATAAAATATTGTTCAAACATAGTTAATAAATACTAAGTTGATCAAACACAACTAACATTGTCATTCAAACATGACTCAATAAGACGCTGTTCAAACATAGATAAAAAATACTAAAATATTCAAACACAACTAACATCGTCACTCAAACATGACTCAATAAAATGCTATTCAATCACAGCTAATAAATACTAAGTTGATCAAACACAACTAACATTGTTATTCAAACATGACTTAATAAGACGCTATTCAAACACAGCTAAAAAAACCTAAGTTGTTCAGACACAACTAACATCGTCACTCAAATATAACTTAATTAAATGCTATTCAAACACAGCTAATAAATACTAAGTTAATCAAACACAACTAACGTCATCATTCAAACATGACTCAATAAGACACTGTTCAAACACAGCTAAAAAATACTAAGTTGTTCAGACACAACTACCATCGTCATTCAAACGTGACTCAACAAAAAGATATTCAAACACAGCTAAAAAATGTTAAGTTGTTCAAACACAACTAACATCGTCATTCAAACATGACTCAAGCACAGCGAAAAAAAAAGTGTTAAGTTGTTCAAACACAACTAACATCATCATTCAAGTATGATTTAATAAAAAGCTGTTCAAATGCAAGTTAAGTACGAGAAAGTTGTTCAAATATGAGCTAAAAATAAAAGTCATCCCAGCATAACTAACATTGTCACACAAGGTTTTTAAAGCATAAAAGAGTTGGTTACTACAACTAAAAGTAGGAAAACCGTAACCTTGTCTATCATCATCAAAGAAATTGTTTAATTCCCAAAACAATGATACCAAAAGTATTGTTTAGTTTCCCAAAACAACGGGCCCAGAAAGAAATATTGTTCTTGCCTTGCAAGGAACTAAAAAGAATAAGAAAAGAAAAAGGTAACGTTATTGGTCATCGGGAACGGGGTCAACAGGGATTGTAATTGCGGCCTCCTCCATCACTTCGGCAACGTCTGTGCCTTCCTCTGTCACATTCTTAGTTGTAACCTCAGAGGGACAATCAGCCATGAGCTCCTTCTCAACATCACCAACAACTAAGCTAGAGAGGTCCAGGTCAGGATGATGCTTGGCCATCCACTTTATGAGGAGATCGAAACCCTCCACGTAGTACTTGCACAAGTCATCAACATGCTTGTTAGAGTCTTTGAAGTCTTGTACAGCCGCGGCCCCAGCATTCTGTTGTTTCAGCTCAAGGTCACCAATCTGCTTGTCCTTCAGCTTGCAGAAGTCCTTCTACACTTGCAAGCTTTTCTCCAAGGCCGCCACACGCTCCTTGTCATTTTCAGCTTCAACAGTAAGAATAGCAACCTTGTTTTTCAGCGTTTCATTCTTAGCAGATAAGGACATGGCCAACTTCCTCTCTAAGTCCAAGAGCTTTCCAGAGAGCCTACAAGAAAATTTTCCTTTAGTAGAAGTAAAACAAAGAGGAGGAATAAGTAAAAAAAATTAGCCCACAATACTTACCTGCACAAGCTTCTGCATTTAGGACGACAACACCTCGCTAGATGACTTTGCCTTTAGAGGGCTCAGATCATCCACAGATGGCGCATCATGGGCCTTCAAAGCCGCTGCATCAGCATCATCCCAGAAGCTAGGAAGGAATGACTTACCACCAACCTTCTTCTTCTTCCTAATCTCCTCCCCACCGGAAGAAATCATTTCCAATGATGAGGTAGGAGAAGTAGGGTGCTTGGCAAGTGAATGGGTAGGAGGAGGTGTCATCATAGGATCTTTTTTGGAGGCATCACCACCCTTTTTCCTAGATAGAAGACCACTAACGGTGCCACCTTTTGCCTTTTTCTCTTGGGCCTCAACTAGTTTTCATTTGCTAAACCTAGTCGTCATTCTTGAAAGGATGAAGACAAAAGTTATAGAGAGAGAGAGAGAGAGAGAGAGAGAGAGAGAGAGAGAGAGAGAGAGAGAGAGAAGAGAGAGAAGGGGGCAGAAATACGTACTCTTTCTCACAACCCCCAAATTTTTCCGGACCTTAGTAGACAATTATGGACCTAAGAAGTGTAAAAACAAAGATTGAGGGGAAACAAGTTCGTCAAAATCCTTGACGGATACAAGATACTCCTTCACTTTCTTAGCACGACGTTGGTATCTCCTCTTTAGATGAGGACACCGGGAAACTGCAAAGTAGAAGTGCAAGTAAGTCATTTATCATTGTCACTCAAGAAAGAAGAGAAAAGTAACGGAAAAGATGAAGAAGATGCACCAAACACAGGAACTCCCCAACTATGAAAAAATTTGAGGGCTTCATCCAAGTCCTTAACAAGGACGAACTCCCAACCATTTCTAGAGACAAAAAGAAATTTGGCTTCTAGTTTCGAAGAGACGAGGGGTAATCAAAAATTAACGTAGAAGCTCTATCCCACAGCTTGAACTCATAATAGCCAGGGTCTTTAGACTTCCCACGACAATAAAAATAAAGGAATTCGTCCCTCCTAATAGCATCACCATCATTAGCGGACATCCACACCACCATGCAAGAAACAAGGATTCGCCAAGAATTAGGCACCAACTGTGCCAGAGCAAGATGAAGATAAGAAAAAAGTTCCCTAACAAAGGGATGAGCAGGGAAACAAAGACAACTTAAAAAATCGGCCTCAAAAAATCAAACCTTGTCAGCATATGAATGACAAGCGCTTTCTTCGTTACTCGGGATCCTAATTTTTACAGAATCAAGGAACTGAAATTTTTCCCTAATTCACTATTCATACTTCCCCATAAAGGAACACGAAATTTTCCAGGCTTTATAAGGAGTAGAAACAGAAGTGGCCTCTAAGAACACACGTTCATCAGACAAGGACAACCCCGTCTCCAGGTCACTAGACCTTACCTCGAGCATTTTCAATAACCAAGCTGCCTCAGTAGAATGGGAAACTAAAGGAAACAAAGAAGTAAGGATAGAAGTAGATGGACAATCCTCCCCTACGAAGGAACTGACCCTCTCAAGACACTCCCCCTCTACGGAGTTAAGAAAACTACCTAAATGAGTGAAAAAGAAAGCCATCGAAGGACAACTTGCTCTAACAGCAGAATAATCTACCATGGAAGAATCAGAAAAGAAGAAGAAGCGAAAGGGACTTTCCAGGAAACGTAGAATAGAGAGGTGAAGCTCGAAGGAGAAGACAAACCCTAGAACAAGAAGTAGAATAAGGAAAAAGAAAGAAAAAAGGAAATAGGAGGGAAAAATGCAAAACAAGTGGCCAAGACTCACGCGAGAAAACCAAGACATGTTCGCACGTCGAACAGATCCTAACTGTACACATGGCACCCAACCACCCATGCATCAAATCGTCATAAATGTGCAGTATACGAAATATGAAGAGTCAGATGAATTTGTTCTTATCTCATCTAAAAGACAAGAAAACAAACAAAGGGGGCAGCTAATGAACCAGAAAATTACCATAGTCATTACACACGAATCGTCATTTACTAAGAGAAGACGTTACGCATTTATTACGAATATTGATGACAAAATGTAATAGACAGAGCAACAGTCACAAAATGAGTTGTGATCTCCAGGAAAAGATTCTGTAATGCACTAGCCGTTGAGCATAAATACAATACATCAATGCCCATTAATGAGGTACACAACTATAAAAGAGAAGACAACAGAAGCTAAAGGTACACACAAATACTCTATGAAACCACTCTCTGCCCATTTTCTCCCTAGAATATTTCTCCCTTACTAACTTAAGTATCGGAGGAGGTTTGGTTGACACCACACCAACGTGTTACTCTTCCACCTAGTTCATTTTGTAGGTTTTTCATCTACAGAGATGACCCCATCAACAGCATCGTCCATCTACTACGACGAGGAACTCAACTGTTGATTTTTTGCATTATCACTAACCATTTTACATCAAGTGTTAGCATAATATGCACTTCCACTAAATGCTTTCAAATTCCAAGAAACTAAATTAAGATAAGGCATCTTTCTTTTAGTTCAAAAAAGCTATACATTACAAGATCATTAAAGCTTTTCTTTGGAATGTAAGCAACTAAGCATATAAAATTAGTACATAACTTTCCATGGGCTCTAAGTCAAATTTGAGTAAATCTATAAGTACAGAAAGTAGTTTCTTTCAAACTAAAGCAATTTAAAAACAAATTCACTTCGGTTGATGAAAACCAAAAAGTAAAAACAAAGGATTCCTAAAAGAAAGCTAGGCAGCAAGGCTTCAATGTAGAAAGTATAATTGTTTCCACAAATGAAAGCATCATCAGACTTATTTTTCAGCAATCCATTGAAATATCCTTCTAGATTTTTGTAGTTATGAAACCTTTCTCTCCACCTCTGCTCATTTTGCTTCTCTAAAGTCTAAACTTCTTCTGCATAATGATTGAACATCAAAACTAAATAATGTATGAATATAATATAATATATATTGATGATGCACGAAAATCAGTAGGCTAAAATACTTCGAGCTACAATAATGGCTGTGAATCCTGAAAAGAAAGAAAGGACTGTTAAAGGTGACCGATGTGACCTAGCCAAGGACCCTCCGATGGTTAAGTTAGTTTTCTCTCTAGGACACTAAGAAAGAAAAATAGTGAATGGTTCAAACTTACCTTGGGTGAATACAATTTACTCTTTTTATAGAGAGTTAAACGTGGGTCTACTTGTTTGGATCCATTACCATCATGGGTAATGTTGGCAGTTGATAAAGAAAATGGGTTGCATGGGGCGTTGTATATGGAATTTCCTCCACGTATCATGCAACGTGTCCTATCTTGCTTATGTGAATTTTATGGAGGATTTTCTGTGAAACTCACCAAGTATGATTCACTCGTCCATGTGCATGTCGTTTGTAAACACACTCGTCTATGGAGAATTCCCTCCATAGCATGACTTGGTTGTCTGTTGACGAATTTCCTTATATGTTCTCGTTCTTGGATGAGCTGACATAATTTCTTCTGTATTTTGGATGACGACACAAGGATGAATAACACTTAGCACTTATCCTCATCATATATATATATATATATATTCATCACACGATTAATACCAAACAACATAAGTGAAATTTACAGTTATTAATAAACATCACAAGTGAACTCCAATATGTCTAACCACTATCAATAACGTGTCCAAGAATGAGTTATGATAATTAAATCAAGCTTTTTTGATGGTAAAAGCAAGTTTCATGAAGGTCTACACCAAAATTCTTTAAAAATGATAGTCATTTCATTAGGGAATTTTATCAAACAATCGGAGTACAGAAGGAATGAGCTAGAGTTGTAGAATCAATTGTCCATGAATTCTAAATACCCAGTACAAAAATAATTCAAGACACATCAATCCATCAAATACTAACCATAATCATCATAGAGATGAACATGAGAATCAAAGGAAATCAAAGAAAAGCAAACACAAATAAAAATTTAAATAATAAACAATTAAGAATACCTATGGCAGAAAATTTTGTGAGAGAAGAAAATCTAGGAATTTCCTCTGACCAACAGAAAGGGAAATTGGACTCATCCATTCATTGCTTGAATCTTGGAGCAAGCAATATCATACTTGTTGGAGGAACAACATACCTCTCAGGCCTAGAAGGTTTGGATAATTGGATTGCTATTTGTCTATCCATGATGCGGAGGCAAGGGATTGTAGGGGAGGAAACGTGGAGGTGGCCTGTGGCAATGAGCGGGCCAGTTTTGAAGTCTCCATCGCTGCCGAGTGGGAAGTTGGAAACGATGACCCAAATTCTGCAAGAAAATAGTTTCTTCGGCAGGAAGACATTGATATTGTGATTATTTCTTGTTTGAAAAGTTTCAATGCAAAAATTTTAGTTCTCGCCCATTCACATCTAAAATTTGAACTTGCTCTCAAAACAGAAAATTTGAATCTCCTCTCAAGAGTCACAACTGATGGTTAGTTGTAGTGAGGTGACATGGCAATAAACTTTGTCATCTAATTTTTAATGACCTATGTTCTTCTTATTAGGCCGGTAGTCCAAGACTACCTAATAAATGTGTATTTTTATTAGCAAGATATCATTGTAATGATATAAAATTTTAAAATATGTGGATCTAATCCTTAGGATTTATTTGATAAAAATAAGGGAAAATTACAGTAAACTCATACATAGTTAGACCAAATTTAAAAATGTTTACCCGTTTATCAATCTAAGGTTTCCTCTGTCAAATCTCCATAACCCCATCTCTATTAAAAAACAGGGATAAATTAATTTTTTTTTACTTTTCTTTTTATATTTCTCTTCTTCTTTTCACCGTTAAAAAAAAAAAAAAAATAGAGAGAGTAAGATTAAAAATTACTACCGGTAAAAAATTTTATGGAGTGTCTTAGAACTTCAACCATGCATTTATACTTGCTATTTCAACAATTGTGAACCCCAAGATCTATCATAAAGTACCCAAAAAATTAAAGGCTATTTGAGACATGCCCAAAAAAGTTTTTGTTACCAAAAAAAAAAAGCCTACCCTTCCTCACAAAAATACATAAATTTTACCACTGAAATGAATTTCAACTTGCTCCCAAATGAACTTGGATTAAGAGATGAATAAATCCAACAAATTCAAACCCATACCCAATTTCTTCAGCAAATTTGAACCCAAACCGATTTTTCCTGCAAATTCGAACCAATTGACTTCACACCCAAAAAAATTAAACCCAATAACCTGTCGCATTAATTTACAAAAGTCTCCATGGCTTTCTACAATTTTCACAACAATCAATCAAAAACTAAGGCTTAAAAATTGGAGTCTTTCCAAATTAAAAGATTACAAGTCATTGTGTGGAAGTGATGACTCGGATATAGGATCTTTCTATCTATCTGAGATCCAAAGCCTTGTTTTGTGGAAATTTATTCCTTCTTTCTTTGCTTTGCTAATGTGTCTTCTATTGCTGCGAGTCTTCGTTGATTCTCCACTAAATTTACTCAACCACTTGCATCAAAGAATTGCTTCTAGATTTATTTTGAATAGGGGCAGGACAAGAATTTATTTCGAGTCTTCTTCCTATGTCTTCAAACACCTCTTCTCATGGTGGCAATCCAGTGGCTTTTGTATTGGTTGGTTTTGGGTTCCTTTGACTGTGGATTTGGAACTGGAGAATTTCTTTATGTTTGTAACTGGTAGAGTTGTAGGAAAACTTTGGTGGATGGATTATATAGGTTAATTTATGTGGATTTATTAGTTTGAACTTTGAAGGTAACGGAATGAAAAGGGGGACTTTTTTTTCTTTTTGAGAAAACAGGTTTGTTCTTTAATTTATTTTTACCAAATTCTAACTTTTTGAACTTCATTTTTTTTTTTCATGTTATTTTTTACTGGCCTAACCATAGGCAATTTTATTGTAATTTCTCCTAAAAATATATAAATTACATAAAATTATGACACTATAATGATTATGTACGTGTGCACATGCATATGCATGTGGTTGTTTATTTATACTACTATTTAAGAGGCTTCCCCTATTGAGGTTCCTCATTTTTTTTATTAAAAAATGTTCATACATTTCTATGTTTAAATAGAGAAAAAACTAAAAAACAATCTAGAAAAAATACAACTCTAACTCCCACTAAAACATTGCCTAAAAAATAGGGCTACTCTCCTGCTATTTTTAAATTGTTTTATCCATTTATAAATTAGATTCTCAAAATAAAAATTAAATATATAAAATAAAACATAGATTTTTTGTTTTTGGCTACATGAGTATGATGAGGCTAGTTTACATAAACATTAAGGCTAGAATCAATTTAAAATAGTTTAAATTATAGGATGATAACTTTAAGTGAGGTATTTTTTATGTTTAAATTGAGCAAAGTAGTATTTATTTAACTTCTATATTATACATTTTTTTTATTTAAAATCAATTTTTTTTTAGATATAAATTATTAGATAAGTTTTTGTATTTTTTTCTAACATCTTATTGTTAGGCATTATATACCACATATATTTGGTATTTATTCTTGAAGTTACAAGAATGTGTGTGTGTGTGTGTGTGTGTGTGAATTTGGAAGTTTTCTTTAAAATATACTCATTGCGCATACAATTACTTATTATATGTATTTTTCTTTTGTAAAATATTAAAACTAATTAGCTAATCAGGTAGACATGTAGCCAAGAGAATCCAAGGGTCAAGATCAAATGAGGCATGATTTTTGAAGTATTAAAAAAAGGTCATAGATGTGTGAAAATAATTAAAAAAAAAATTGTAAGAAAGAAATTTGTAGAATCCAAAAAAAAAAAACCTAATATGGAAACATCATTTGTTGTTTTAGTATTTTTGCCATTATTATTGCAGCCGTGGAAGTAAGACTCAAAGATAAACAACTTTTTTCCCCACAAATTTACAAAAAATAAAAAAAATAAATTGGAGGTGAAAATTAAGCTAGAACTTGATAGTGGAAAAAATATAAAATTAAGGCATTCACGTCCCAAATTTGAGGGGTTTCCCTTTTTTTCTTTAGAGAAGGCTGAGGTTATAGAGGCACAAAAACACTTGAAAAATTTTCAACTTATGGTTTATTTCTTTTGGATGTTCAACATAGTTTTTTATAGATTTACTTTTCATAACTATGTATGGCTAAAATCTCAAGCTAGGGTTAGAAGTGAAGCTTAATATTTTATGATTTGTTATTGGGATTATCAATGTGTTTTTCTAGGAATTGATGATTGAATTTTGAGATTGATTTTTCTATTTGAAACCATTTCATGTTGACAAGATAAGATTTAGTATAATTTTTAGATATATTGAATACCTAAAATCCTTGATTAATTATGATTTTAAAATATATTCCCCCTAAAAAAAAAAAAGATTTTAAAATATATTGAATGCTTAGTCTCCTTTGTAACATGCCATTGAAATTACTTGTTTAATTACTCATATTCAATCTACTTTATACCTTATTGAAGTACTTTATTGTTTTATCTTCCAATTAGGCAAGTTGGATTTCAAACCAATTTGAGTTAAAAATAATTCAAATTCATATGATAAAATATTAAGTGGATCTTTGTATCCCTAGTGCTTTTCTTCATTAATTTTTTTCAACTTTATTTTGCCATTTTCAATTATAGTTTTAATATTATCATACGCCATTTTTTAGTTAAAAACAAATAAACAACTATTTTTATTTTCTGCTTAATAATAGAATTTCATACATTAGTGTCAATAATTCCCTAAGGATAAATCTCAGGCTCATTGAGATATTATTACTTACAATAATCTGCTTGGGCTTGCATTATTTTAATCACAAAAATTATGTGTGATTTTATCAATTTTAATTTTGAAAAATTTCTTCCTACATAAGCAAATTATAGTCTTTTTATATAATAAATACTTTTATCATTTTAAAAAAAAAGATCACATTCATTTTTTAAGGTTTTATTTAAAATTCTTGTTGCATTGTTTTATACTTCAAGTAAAATATTTATCAGAAGATTTTATCTGAGATTCAATTAATTTTTCTAGTCTTCTCATTTTTTCTAAAAAAATTTTAATATATAGATTAATACTTTCAAATAGACATATATCTTTATAAAACTACTAATAAAATAAAAGCAATCTACAATATAATTATAATATAATTAAAGAGAGTAAACTTCTTTAAAAGTATAGAAGATTAAAAATTTTATCAAATTTACAATTGAACTTCACTTAACAATAGTATCATCCAACAACTTGTATAAATTAAGTCAAAGTAAGTGGTGTTAAGAACATATTTTATGTAGTTAGCTGATCTTTTGACAAAACGTACTTTACTTGTATTTGGGTAGATCTAAAAATGTGTTTAATACTTCAAAGAACATGTTGTTCAAGTCTAGTATTAAAGCCATGAAGATTGGACCAAGAAACAAGTGAAGAAAAAGTGTTCACTAAAGCTGGACACCTGCGGACACCTGCTCGACAGATAGCTATCTATCGAGATTTAATGAATAAAGCTCGACAGCTGGTGGATCGATCAAGAAGCTATCGAGGTTACGAAAATCAGAATTTTCAGATCTGATTTTTGGGCCAGGCTTTTGTATTTGTGTAGGGTTTTTTTTCTCACAACCCTAGACATATATAAGGCTTATTTTTGAGGCCGTCACATAAGAGAATACAAGAAGAACATATGCAAAAGTTGACCGAAGCCTTATTCTCTCAAAAAGAAGCTACTGTGTCTTTTGCGCTTTAGGTTTTTGTAACCAAGTGCTTCTTGATCTTCATTGTTGATGAAGTGAAGAACTTTGCAGCCAACATTCTTCTTCCTCAAGTTGGTGAGTAAGTCACGTACTGAGATTCATGCAAAGGAGTTAGTCACGTACTGGGATCCGTGCAACAAAGGGTGGCATTCATATATTGAAGAGTTCAGAGGTTCTAAAGCGGTAGAAGGTTTCTGCTGTGAGTTCATCTACGGGGATTGTGGAGTCTAGGGACAAAGGTTTTATACTAGATCTAAAACTTCTCTTTTCTATAATGAATTGCTTTTTGGGAAGGTTTCCCCCCAGATTTTTTTCTGTGAAACTGGTTGATTTCATTGGTTTTCCTAGGTCATCATATCTTGTTTTATTTATTTTTTTGCTGCACTTAGTTTTGACATGATATTGATGTTTGTTTGTTTGTTTGTTTTTATTCATAATAAATCTAATTAATAACTTGGGTTTAAAACTTGTTAATTCTATCAACCGGGGTCTAAATTTCCTAACAAGTGGTATTAGAGCGGGTACACTCTGATTGGATTAATTTCTTGAGTGTGATCCTTGACCCCCGTTGTCATGGAATTTCTTGGTGAGTTATTAAAAGTCTTGAGCTTTTTAACTCAATTTCAGAAGAATTCTAATTCTTCCATATCCTTTAGTAGTCATACTAGGACACGTGCATTTTCATCTTCACGGCCAAGGTCTCGTGCTGTGTGGGTGAGAAAGGAGCATAAGACTTAATTGTCTTTTCTGTTTGTCCTCTGCTTTAATTCTTTCTATCTATAGTAGGACTCTCTTTGCTTGATTTCTTATCTGCTTTTGAAATCATGCTTTCATGCATCTGCATTTCTTTTCTTGCTTTCATGCATATGCATCTTTCTTTCATGCTTTCATGTTGTTTGTCTGTTTTTGTTTGGTTGTTTAGTTTTTATTTTTATTTTTTTCAAAATAAAAAAAAAGAGGAAAAAATTAGAAAAATACAAAAACAGTGTGTGTTTGTATACATTGGTTCTTGTGAACCTTAAAATGGCCATTGAAATAGAGTTTTCTAAACTTTGTATCTTTTGTAGCTTAGATGAGCATTCTTATGCACAACTAAGCAAGTGAGCTTTGTAGCTCTTTGTTTGTGATGAGTAAGGTTAAGTGATCTCTTGTACTTAACACTCGTATCACTCTTTTTGACGGGTAGCTAGGACTAGAAAATCCTAAGAGAAAGACATAAATAACCATCTCATCACTATTACCCGCCAATCATGAAATGACATCTGTATGCTTCGGCATAGCAAAAGTGCAGTGTCAATGACATCTGTATGCTTCGGCATAGCAAAAGTGCAGTGTCAATGACATCTGTATGCTTCGGCATAGCAAAAGTACAATGTCCAAAGCTTAACATAATTGGGTATTTCTTTTCCTCTCTATATGCCCATGCATGATATGCTTAATAAAAGAAAATATGCAAAGAAATAAAAAGCAAAAAGATCAAAATGCTTTAAAAATATGATTGTAAGCGTGTTTTCTAGGAGATGTGGGAGTTATAGGGTGTACCTCGAAGGTGATAATCTCCATCAAACAGTTATGATTGTGTGTGAGTTAAAGTGATTTTCTCATATCTCAAATCATCATAACTTTGAGACACTTATGCAATCTTGTGATGTTTTTCACACACAACACACAATATTCTTTGCTATTCTTGATACATGTACAGGTACAATGTGATTTGGCTATCACAAGGTTTACATGTGTTGATGTATGCTCACTAAACTGTCTTAACTTGTTTTTAAATTAAAAATTGGTTAGACTTGTTTTGTGTGTGTGTTTTGAATCAAAATGCATGACATTTTTCTTGTTGAGAGATGTTTTTGAGAAGTTAATATGTTGTTTGGATCTTTGGTTGAGTTGCATGCTTGATTGCATTCACATCTGTGTTTTTCTCTTATTGAAAAACTGCTTTTAAGCCATCTCGACACCTCTCGATACCTGGCTTATTTGTCGAGATCTTCAGTTGCATCTTATCGCAATCTCAACACCTCTCGATAGCTAGGTGAATCGATCGAGGAAGTTTCTGTCTGCTCGATAGATCCTCGACACCTTCTCAATCCATCAAGGTTGTTTCGATTGCTTCTTGACACCTCTAGATCGATTGAGATATCCTTGCATGCATTGTTTTTTACATGTTTTGCATGTTTCTCTTATCTTGTCATCCATAGCATCTTGTTTCATTACATTCATGCATTTTTATGGATTCTTTGTGCCCCATTGATCATCCTTGATCATCTTTATGTTTCTCAGGTAAAGCTTTATAGGTTCCTATACCCTCTGTCAATCGTGACAAAAAGGGGGAGAAATTGAAGAAATTGTGGTTTCTTTCTTTAAGATTCTACAAGATAGGGGGAGAAATACATGCCCTTGTAAGAGGGAGTTGTGTTTCATCTTGTTAGGGGGAGTGTTTATCTCCTTGTTCTTGTACCTAGGTCTTGTGACCATTTTTACATACAACATGGTATTTATCAAGTGGTATATATATGATGTGTAAGTTTTCTTTCACCTATCTCTACATGTGTTGTTTCTTTTCTGTCTTTTTACACATGTTTCTTTTACTTGTATGCAATCTATTATTTCTGCTTCACACAAAGATGCCTTGATGAGTTTTATTTAAAGTGTTTCAGAAATACAGGTTGTCAAAATCTTCCATGCCATGAACTCTCTTCTTGCAAAGTTTTTCAAGAGTTTGTGTTAGGGTATATTTTATTGTATTCAACAAGTGAGCTCATATGTTTATTTGTTTGTTGTAGTTTTGTCATGGATTGCCAAAGGGGGAGATTGTTAAGGACATATTTTATGTAGTTGGCTAATCCTTTGACAAAACGTACTTTACTTGTATTTTGGTAGATCTAGGATGTGTTTAATACTTCAAAGAACATGTTGTTCAAGTATAGTATTAAAGCCATGAAGATTGGACTAAGAAACAAGTGAAAAAAAGTGTTCACTAAAGCTTAACACCTGCTGGACACCTGCGGACAGCTGCTCGACAGCTGCTTGACAGATAGCTATCTATCGAGATTTAATAAATAAAGCTCGACAGTTGGTGGATCGCTTAAGAAGCTATCGAGGTTACGGAAATCAGAATTTTTAGATCTGATTTTTGGGCCAGACTTTTGTATTTGTGTAGGGTTTCTTTTCTCACAACCCTAGACATATATAAGGCTTATTTTTGAGGCCTTCACATAAGAGAATACAAGGAGAATATATACAAAAGGTAACCAAAGCCTTATTATCTCAAAAAGAAGTTACTGCATCTTTTGCACTTTAGGGTTTTATAACCAAGTGCTTCTTGATTTTCATTGTTGATGAAGTGAAGAATTTTGCAGCCAACATTCTTCTTCCTCAAGTTGGTGAGTGAGTCACATACTGGGATTCGTGCAAAGGAGTTAGTCAAGTACTGGGATCCGTGCATCAAAGGGTGGCGTTCATATATTGAAGAGTTCAGAGGTTCTGAAGCAGTAGAAGGTTTCTGCTGTGAGTTCATCTACGGGGATTGTAGAGTCTAGAGACAAAGGTTTTGTACTAGATCTAAAACTTATCTTTTCTATAGTGAATTGCTTTTCGAGAAGATTTCCCCCCAGGTTTTTTTACTGTGAGTTCATATTTTGTCTTATTTATTTTTTCCCTGCACTTAGTTTTGACATGATATTGATGTTTGTTTGTTGCACTTAGTTTTGACATGATATTGATGTTTGTTTGTTCTAACAAGTTTATTCATAATAAATCTAATTAATAACTTGAGTTTAAAACTTGTTAATTCTATCAACCGGGGTCTAAATTTCCCAACAAGTGGTTTGATCTTGTTCTGAACAAAGAAATTGAATGATTCGCTGCAAGTATATACTACAACTTCATGGTCCACTTCCACTGCCAGCAGTCCACAACATGGACCAATGTACGTTATTTTATTTATTTATTTATTTTTGAGGTCTAAAGTGAATTATAAATAAATAAATATCAACATGTTTATATATTTTTTCAATTTTTCATCAAAACTTTCTGCTATATATATAAACAAAACCAATTTGTACATCCAATTAAGTAGAAGGACAGAAAAATGCTAGAGATACAAGTCTTTTTACAAAAAAATTTACAAATTGTTGATATGGTAAGTGATTATTCGTAAATATAAAAGTAATGTTATTGATGGACCCTGATAAGAACTACTAAGAAGTTGGCCATAACAACTATTTATAAAAATGTTATGGCTATAGCATTACTCAAGGCATATTGGTCCAATAGTCACGTAGCTACGTCAGGGGACATTTTATGCTTAATATTTGTAAACAAATGAAGTTCAACTTATTTGCCTATTAAAGAATACTAGTTGCTAACCTGTGCGATACACATGATAGTTTAATAAAAATTAAAAATACTTATTTTACTTAAAAGTTTATGACTTAACTTTAAAAAACGTATAACTTGAAAATGAATGAAAATAAGTAATTTTTTGTTCAATATAATGATTTAGAAAAATTCTTTTCTTTCATATCATTGGTTTCACATAACATATTCCAACGTGGGCTATTTTATGGTTATGACTTCATATAATACTCAACTGCAATTAAATCTACTATCCATCACTAATCTAATCTATGTTATCTTGATAGTAGATCTACAAATTACATTCTCATATTCTTAGAGCTTGCCACATCATTATTATTATCTATATATAATATAAAACTGAAAATTTTGACTTTTTGAGCGACTTACGTTAGAAGTAAGATTAAAATAATAATTATAATTTTTTTAATTAGACCTCACGTTAGATTTTTTTTTTTTTTTTTTAAAGACTCACGTCAAAAAAAAAAAAAACTTTAGGATTAAGGAAAAAAGAGAGAGACTCCTATTAGGACTCTCTCACTATTTAGTTTAAAAAATTAAAATTTTTTTATAAATTAAAATGATGAGAGAGAGAGAGAGAGAGAGAGAGAGAGACTCCTGTTAGGACTTTCTCACTATTTGGTTTAAAAAATTAAATTTTTTTTTATAAATTAAAATGATAATGTGAAAAATTGTGGGAGTTTCAGAGGCTTTGGTTTTATATATATATATATATATATATATAGAGAGAGAGAGAGAGAGAGAGAGAGAGAGAGAGAGAGAGAGAGAGAGATTAGGTAAATTGCAAATCACACTCTTAAAATTTGAGGGCATTTAGATTTTTACAACATGAAGTTTCATAATTTGGATTTTACCTCCTGGAGTTTGGGGTATTTGGATTTTACATCCTGATGTTTTTGAATTTTGAATTTTAACCCATAAAATTTGGAGATGTTTGAATTTTACACCCACAACTTTTGAAACTTTAGGAGTAAAATCCAAACATTCTCAAATTTTAAAGAGTAAAATCCAAACTCCTAAAATTTATGGGGTAAAATCCAAATTCTAAAACGTCAGGATATAAAATCCAAATACCATCAAGTTTCAAGAGGTAAAATCCAAATTTTAAAATTTTAGGGTGTAAAATCCTCATACTCCCAAAATTTAGGAGTTTAATTTGCAATTTACTCAAGAATATATTTAAACATAAACTTGTACTTAACCATAAACAGGCATCTTAAACATATAATAACAATTAATTATTTATGCTCATTATATATATATGGTAAATGCATTGACACCATTAAAGTTTGACAAATGCCATGTCCATAAAATTTTCACAATAGTTTTCACTACAAATCTTAACTAGCAAGTTGTTATTGGTTGTTACGAATGGGTAAAAAAGTAATTTAAGTTGTGAATTCAAATTAGAACCAATAACAACTTTCCACCAATGATTTGTTGTGAAAATATTATGAAAATGTTGTGGATATAGCATCTCTCTTAAAGTTTTGTCCAATTACATTCACACTATTTAAATAAAAATTGGTTATTAAATTTTATATGGCTTTGGGAAGAAGTACTTCTTCCCAAAGCCATATAATTTATGAAAATGCTAATTTGTATATGCAACCAAGACCAACGAAATTCACTTTCAAAAAAAAAAAAAGACCACCGAAATTCAATAAAAACTATAGTTGTTTTATAAATCTTGCATAAAGAGCATTCCTCAGTCCCATTAAAATGAACTTTTAATTGAGGTGCTAGCTTATCATAATCATCCTAGAATTGAGTAAGGGAAAATATGTAGACTCAGCGTGTAGGTCTGCGTTAAAAAACAACTTCCCTCATATTAAAGCAAGTATTTTAAATAAAATATTTGATAGAATTTACTTTTATCAAGCAACACCGCTTTTAAAGTTTGAGAGATGTTACGTTCACAACATTTTTACAATATTTTCACAACAAATCACAGGTGGTTAGTTATTATCGGTTCAAATTTGAACTTAACGCGAATATTACTTTTTTGCCTCAACAATAACAACCAATAATAACCTGCCATTTAAGATTTATTGTAAAAATGTTATGAAAATGTTGTAGACATATCATTTTTCTTAAAGTTTTGTCTAGCTGCAATGTTATGAACAATCAAATGTTTGGATACTAATAACCTATAGTATTTGGATTTATCTCTTATAGACGCAAACATTTTATACTAATAATATATAATGTTTGGATTTTATAGATGCAAGAAGTGACAAAAGTAATTTTTTTTATCTACTTGATATTATCTTGATTATTTTTTGTTAATGTAATTGGAAAATTATTATATAGATTTTCGAAACAACTATAATTTAAGCTAAATATTTTGATAATTGAAGTTTAATTTATATTCCAATGAAAATAGACTTTTGTAGTTATTAGATCAAACTATAGAGTATAGAATTATCAATTCATTAAATACTTGTTAATCTTTCTAGAACTTAAAACATATTTTTAAATATAAACATGTACTTAACCATGATATATATATATCCTAAACATATGATAATGATTAATGATTTTATCAAATAAAGTATTGCAGCTTCAATAAACAATAGTATCATCCAATAACCTTAATCTATGCAAGCAAAAAGGAATTCAACACTTAACTCCAACCAAATCGAGATCAATTTTTATATAGATCGAGGATCACATATCATGATTAAAGAGTAAAATATAACCAAAAAAATGAATTTTATTTTAAATAATTTTTTATTTTTCCTTGGGTAAATTAAAGCATTTTAAAAGAAAGTTGAAATATAATTTCCAATTTTAATTTTGATGTTGAGAGAGATATTGTGGTGTGATGCTGTGTGGAAGATTGTATGGTAGTGCTGAAGCCTTAAGTTGTTATGCCAAAATGATCATCAACAATGATTTGACACACATTATTTTGATTTTGTGAAACAATTTAGAGTTTTGATTAGGTTGAATTTTTATTAGCACACAATTTAAGGCCTGTTTGGGGCTAGGGGAGAGAGTTCACAACCCAAATATGGGTTTTTTTTTTTTTTCCTGATAAACTCAACTAGCAAAATATCTTATTATCAAATAAAAGATCTAGAGTTCAAACCGTACTTACACCAAAAATCGGTTAGTGTTATGACTTATTTATAAGAAGCAGTTATCATTAAGTAGATACCATAGATTTAAAATACTATTATATATATTTTGTTGAAACCGATTACTGAATTATAATTTTGGGCGCACAAGGTAATGGCCCGATTCTAGGGCTAGCTCTAATTGAAAATATTAAAAGAAAAAACAAATAGTAAACCGTAGATAAAGAGAAAAGAGAGAATGTGAGAGACAGTGGGTATTTCAATGGGATATTCTAAATGTGGTTATTTATATTTTTTAAAAGGGCTGGGTATTATAGACGCCCAAAATTCTTGATGTTAAACTTCAAAATTTGAACATTAATACTTGTGATAGACTACATCCCTGGTCCAAACTTTCAATAGTATTGGCATATCCCATGTGCGTGGGTAAAGTTGTGTTGGTGTTTCTTAAGAGACAGTGGAGGTTATATTGTTGTTAGCATCTCTCTTAAGTCAGGGGTTTTCTAATGAAATTCCCACTTATTTAATTGGAAGTATAAGAAAACAAAAGTTGAAAATATGCACAACTTTTATTGATAAATGGAAATTGTTCATCTCTTTGATAATAACTAAAAAAATTATTGTCTTAATCCTAGATACAATCTAAAACAAAAGTAGAAAAATTTGTTTCCTAGTTACAATCTAAAAGAAAATATTACAAAGAAAAGTCTAGTCTACTAATTAACCACTGACATAAGTTTGGAAGTATTATTATTTTTTTTTTTTTTAAGGGCATACGTAGTCCTGTTCATGAGTTCGTGTTGGTTTCATTATCTAACATTCAAGAATAATATGTATAATTAAATATTTTACTTAAAAACTCATTGAAAATCCCTTTCAAGTATTTTATATAAGCATGATTTCATTGTCCAACTTAGTTTGAAAACTTTGCAATGAAACTCTTCAATGAAAATTCTCTAAGACATAATTTTTGTAGAGTTACACCAAGTATAATTTGAACCCACATCTATTTATATTTATAATTTCAACCTAATAAGAGAACAACAATTAATGCATTATCTTTTAAAGAAAAGTATAGGTTTGTAAAACTATTTTCTTCAATTTTAACTCCAAACTAATAAAAAAGACTAAAAACCTTAATGAATTTTTTAAATAAATATTCACATAAATTGAAAAATACGTATAATGAAATTTATAAATAAATAAAGCGAAAACCACATTTTCGTCCCTATATTTTTACGCGATTCTCACTTTGGTCCCTATTTTTTATTTTCACCGCTTTTAGTCTCTGTTTAGAAAAACACCTTCTATTTTAGTTTTTTCCGTTAGTGCCCTAATGGTACTGACCTACGTGACAAACGGAATTATTAAAATAATAATAATAAATTTTATTTTCTCATTAAAAAATGCCACGACAACTTTTAAATTCAAAAAAATTATTAATTTTAACTAAATAAAAAAATATAAAACAGAAATAAAATAAAAAATCACATTAATAAAAAAAATTTATATATTTCTTTATTCTAAAAAAAAAAATCTGTAATTCATTTTTTTTTCTTTTCTTTCTTCCACTTTCTGGGTAACCAAACACAACATCCTCCGTGAAAACTTCACAAACAACCCAGAAAATCACGTCCAAATCTGTGAATTGAAATTCAAAACAAAACCCATCACTAATAGTAGCCACAACCCATCTCCAACCCAATACAGAAACTCATCACTAGTAGTAGCTACAACTCATCACTAGTAGTGCTTTTCTTCATTAATTTCTTTCAAATTTATTTTGCCATTGTCAGTTATAGTTTTAATATTATCGTACTCCATTTTTTTTTTTTTTGGTCAAAAAACAAATAAACAACTTTTTATTTTCTGCTTAATGATAGAATTTCATACATTAGTGTCAATAATTCCCTGTGGATAGACCTTAAACCCATCGAGATATTATTACTTACAATAATTTGCTTGGGCTTGCATTATTTTAATCACAAAAATTATGTGTGATTATATTAATTTTAATTTTGTAAAAGTTCTTTCAACAAAGAAATTGCAAAAAATAGTCATCAGAGTTTCTGTGAGCTTATAGTCCTTTTATATAATGAAGATTTTTTATATAATGAATCTTTGATAATTTTTTTTAAAAATCACTTATTCATTTTTATGCTTTTATTTAAAATTTTCTTGTATTGTTCTATAAAGAAGCAAAGGCTGATCAAGGTCATCCCAGAAGGTGGTCCGAGAAGGAGTCTGTACTCAGCTAAATAAAGCCAAGGTAGGAAAAAGTTGCCTAATGTCCAAAAGCGACGTTCTAGGAGATCCTGTAAGTAAGGATATGCATGGTGGGTGTACAGGATAGGAAGAAGGGCTATGAAATATCCAAGATAAAGCTGCTACCATTGCATTAAATGCTATGCAGCTAAACCTCTGGCCACATTAATGGGGAAGTGATGCCTGAGCATCAGGGTTTAACCATACAACTACCTCCATAGACTTCAGGGATTGGTTGATGAGACAAGTATCCAAACCAGTAATCTGATCTATACGTGGAGGATGGAAAGAGGAAGAAAGAGGATATAAAAGGAGGAGAAGACATTCAGGAAGGGGGGATCGAAAAATAGAGGAGAGGAAACACTGTAGACATTAAGATCAAAATATGTAACCTGTCTTTGAGAAAGAGAAATATAGGATCTAGTCTTCTTGGCTTGAGTCCGAGGACAATTTTTGTTATATAAACTATCTCATTCGTATGATATTGCGTTCTAGCTCATTACCTTTGTTATTTAAAGTCACAAGAACCTAGATTTCAAGCCCACTCTCTACAACTTCATTGTATTGGGCTTTTTGGGCCTATCCCAATCTTATTTTTTAGGTTTGGGTGCGAATTGTGTCCTTACAATTGGTTTCGTCTGTATAAAATCTTGTGTTTTAGGAAGTTTACCATTATGGTAGGCTCAAGTCCACACTATGCAGAGTCTATGGGGTCCTAGTGTCAAGGTCATTTCCTACATCTCGAAAGGAAAAGAGATCTGGAGGGCAGTGTGCATACGACCCACACTAGTAGGAGTCATTCGCAAGGTGGAAGCAAAGTCTCTCACGAGGAAAATGCTAGGGCCACGCAACTAGAGATTGACCTTTTGAAGAGGAAGTTGTGCTACGAATGGCAAAGGCAAACTCCCTCCCTTTCTGACCCTTTTTCTGAAGACACCAGGGATAGCAATTATAGACCCAGGTCAGGACTCCCCTCAGTGAGTCTTTCTCCTATAAGGAGGACAACCCTCATTGTCGAAGAAGTAGGAACTCATCTTGCAAAGGCTTAGGAAATGATGCTATGAGTAAAGCGTTGAACCGAATTTCCAAGTCCCCCTTCACACATAGGGTCTAAGGAGGGAAGCTTCCTCAGTGATTCACCCAGCTAACGTTCACCATATATAATGGCCAAACGAACCCTATGGAGCATGTGAGCCATTTCAACCAGAGAATGGCAGTGCATTCCAAAAATAAAACTTTAATGTGCAAGGTCTTCCTATCTAGCCTAGGACCTATGGCGATGAGGTGGTTTAATGGCTTGAAGGCAAGTTCTATCGATCCTTTATGGAACTCACCCGAGCGTTTGGGTCTCGCTTCTTTACTTGTAGTAGAGTTTCTTGGCCCCTGGATTCATTACTGTCCATGGCCATGCGAGAAGGGGAAACCCTGAAAACATACTCTGACAGATACTGGGAGATGTTTAATGAGATTGACAGAGATTTTAATGACGTAGCGATAAGGACTTTCAAAGTTGGTCTACCTGCCAAGCATGACTTAAGGAAATCTTTGACCAAGAAGCCTGTAAGAAGTCTGCGCCGGCTCATAGACCGTATTGACGAGTATAAACAGGTTAAAGAAGATCAACAGCAGGGTAAGGGAAAGGCGAAGGTTATCCCTTAGGAAAGGAGGGATTTCAGGTCGGACAGAGACAACAGTAGCAAACCTAGAAGAGATTTTTCCTGGCAATCCGGTCTTACTGCTCCTCAAGTGGTTAACACTATATTTCGAGAACCGAAACATTAGCTTTTGGAGAAAATCTAAAACGAGCCATACTTCAAATGGCCAAACAAGATGGCAAGGGATCCCATGAGGCGTAATCAAAATCTTCATTGCCGGTATCATCGAGAAAGGGGTCATACCACTGATGATTGTAGGACCCTATGGAATCATTTGAAGCCATTGGTCAGGGAGGGGAGGTTAAAACAATTTTTGTATTTGCCCAATGGGCAGGGAGACCATTCGGGCTCAGTAAATTAGGGAAACACTTCTTCAAGGCCTCATTTGGGTACGATCAACGTCATCTTTGCTGCTCCAGGGAGAACTGGTTCTCGTCCTTCCAGGGTGATGCCTATAGCATAAACTCTCGCTGAGGATTCTAATTCTGAGTCGAAGAGGGCCAAGGGGAATATCCAACCAGCATTGAGTTTCTCAGAAGAAGATAAGATTGGGACTACACAGCCACATGATGATACTTTGGTAGTTATGCTAAGGATAGGGGTTATAACGTGAAGAGGGTGATGGTAGACCAAGGTAGTGGTGCAGAGATTATGTACCCTGACTTATACAAAGGGGCTAAAATTAAAACTTAAGGACTTGATGGCTTGTAATTCACCATTGAAAAGTTTTGATGGGAAGGCTGTCATACCAAATGGTCAAATTAGATTACCTGTGCAATCAGGCTCAGAGGTGGTGGAAGTGGATTTCATTGTGGTGGATACTTACTTTCCCTACACAGCTATTGTAGCAAGACATTGGCTTCGTTCCCTAGGTGATATTTCCTTAACTCTACATTTGAAGGTGAAATTTCCATCTGAAAACCAAATCGAAGAACTGGTTGGGAGTCAATCCGTCGCTAGACAATGTATGACAGTTGCAATTCTGCATCAGCCTGATGTTGAATCCTCGGCCTCTGCTGAAGGAGGCTCATAGCAATCAATGACTCCAATCACACCCATGGAGGCAACAGTAGAAGAATTCATGTGTGAGGAGTTAGAGGAAGTTATTATAGATGATGACCCTGAAAAATTCTTTTAGGTGGGAGCTCAGTTGCCTCCTTAGGAAAGGAAGGAGCTGATTATGTTCTTGAAGAGGAACGTTGATGTATTCGTATGGAATGCTTATGAAGCCCAAGGGGTAGATCTGAGTTTCATTTGCCATCATCTAAACGTCAATCCAGCTGTGGTACCGAAGAAACAACCACCTCGGCATTCATCCAATGAGCATTCTGAAACTGTCAAAGAAGAGGTAATCAAGCTCAAAAAGGCTAGCGCTATCAAGGACGTTTTTATCCTGAATAACTGGCTCATACAATAGTGGTGAAAAAGAAGAATGGTAAGTGGAGAGTATGAGTAGACTTTCCGAATTTAAACAGGGCTTGTCCCAAATATCCTTTCCCAATACCTTGTATAGATCAGTTGGTGGATGCCACTGTTGGGCATCCTCAGATGAGTTTTTTGGATGCTTTCCAAGGTTATCACCAAATATCTTTAGCCTTAAGGTATTAGGAGAAAACAGCCTTCGTCACTCCAACAGGGAATTATCATTACAAGGTAATGCCCTTTGGTTTGAACAACGCAGGGGCTATTTATCAAAGGATGATGACAAAGATGTTTGAGCCACAATTGGAAAAAACTATTGAGGTTTATGTGGATGACATGGTAGTAAAGAGTAAAGTGACGTCCGCGCATGTTGGGGATCTAAATGACACCTTTCAAAGACCGAGAAAATATAAGCTGTGCCTTAATGCTTCTAAATGTTTCTTTGGTGTGGGATCCGGTAAATTTCTAGGTTATATGGTCACTCATTGTGGAATTGAGGTTAACCCAGCGCAAGTTAGAGCAATTAACAGCCTACAGCCACCTTGGAATCCCAAGGAGGTCCAGAAATTGACAGGAATGACTGCTGCCCTAAACCGGTTTATTTCTCAGTCCGCAAACAGATGTAGGTCTTTCTTCCAGTTGTTGAACAAGTGGAAGGGATTTGAATGGACCGAGGAGTGCGATTCAGCCTTTCAGCAGCATAAAGAATATCTTTCTCGACCACTTATTATGTCTCAGCCCGAGGGGGATGAAGTTCTATTTGTCTACATTGTTGTGGCTAATCATGCCATTAGTCTGGTTCTGATACAGATTGATGATGGTGTACAGATGCTAGTTTATTATGTGAGTAAGTCCTTACATGAGGCTGAGGTGCATTATTTACAATTGGAGAAAGCTATCCTAGTAGTGATGCATGCTACACGTAAGCTTCCCCATTACTTCCAATCCCATACAGTTGTTGTTTGACTCAACTTCCTCTTAGGTTAATACTTCGAAGTGCCGACTACACGGGAAGGATTTCTAAATGGGGTACCATCTTGAGGGCTTTTGACATCAAGTATATGCCCCGCACCTTTGTAAAAGGCCAAGTCCTTGCTGATTTGGTGGCTGAATTCGCTGGGCCCCCACTATAAGACAATGATAAGAGGTTGGACATGGATGAAACTGTCCTCAACTTAAGGCCTACCTCGGGTTTTTTTTATTGAAGATCTGTGCAAACCTACTAAGACGAATGGTGACATCATCCGAATTTATCAAATCAGGGTGGGACCTAGTTGGATGGATCTCTTAATGTTATTGATTAAGGATGATATCTTGCCCAAAGAGAAGTCTGTGGCAGATAAAGTACGCAGAGAAGCACCTCTATTCTGGCTATCCAAGGACCAAAAGTTGTACAAACGCTCTTTTTTTAGACCATATCTACTGTGTATACATCCTGAAGCAACAGAAATACTTTTGGAAGAGTTGCATGAAGGGATTTGTGGAAGTCACATAAGAGGAAGGTCTTTATCTCATAAAGCTCTTACACAAGGGTATTGGTAGCCAAATATGCAGAGAGAAACACAAAATTATGCAAAGAAGTGTGACCAGTGTCAGAGGTTTTCTCCTAACATCCATCAACCAAAGGGTGTCCTTAATCCTCTGTCCAACCCTTGGCCTTTTGCTCAATGGAGCTTAGATATTGTAGGACCTTTCCCAAATGCAACAGGAAATAAGAGATGGTTGCTCGTTGGCATAGATTATTTTACTAAATGGGTTGAAGCTGAGCCACTGTTAAATATCAGGGATTTGGATGCAAAAAGATTTGTTTAGAAAAACATTATCACCAAGTTTGGAATTCCTCACACCCTTATTTTAGATAACGGTCTATAATTTGATAGTAAGGCCTTCAGAAGATACTGTTGTGATCTAGGCATTACGAATAGATATTCCACCCCAGCTTATCCACAAGAGAATGGACAAGCCGAGGCTGCCAACAAAGTTATAGTTAATGAACTCAAGAAAAGACTGGATGATGTGAAGGGAAGGTGGGTGAAAGAATTGCCTCATGTTTTATGGATGTATCGAACTACATCTTGAAGGTCCACTAGAGAAACACCATTCTCTATAACTTATGGAGCCGATGTTGTAATCCCTCTAAAGACTGGGTTTCCAACATTGAGGACGAGCTCTTTCATTCCAAGCAATAATGATGGCTTATTAGAAAAAAGCTTAGACTTAGTTGAAGAACGACGAGAAAATGCCATGGTTCAGCTAGCTTATTATCAGCACAAGCTCAAACAGGAGTACGATTCCAATGTAAAGTTAAGGCCACTCACACCTGGAGATTTGGTATTAAGAAAGGTTTTGGGCACTGTTAAAAACCTAGCATGAGGAATATTATGACCTAACTGGGAAGGACCATATCGCATCACTTCGGTAGCTAGAATAAGGGCATATTATCTTGAGGACCTAGATGAAAAAGTTGTACTACGTCCCTAGAATGTAAATAACCTACGAAGGCATTATTATTAATGAAGGGACCTTCTGCCATGTTATTACTGATGACATTATGTGTTTCGTTGATTATCATTTTTCTAAGTATCAAACTGAACATTGATCATGCCTAGTTCCTCAGACCACATACCTTAGATAAATTGATATTTTACTAAGTGTTAAACAGAACCTTAGTTATGTCTAGTCCTCAGACCATCTACTCTGGGTAAATTAACACTTCAGTTCACTTTTCTAAGTATCAAACTAAACCTTGGTCATGTCTGACTCCTCAAACCCTCTACCTTGGATAAATTGATATTTTACTAAGTGTTAAACATAACCTTAGTTATGTCTAGTCCCCGGACCATCTACTCTGGGTAAATCAACACTTCAGTTCACTTTTCTAAGTATCAAACTGAACCTTGATCATGCTTAGCTCCTCGGACCACATACCTTGGATAAATTGATATTTCACTATGTTTTACTGAGTGTTAAATAGAACCTTAGTTATATCTAGTCCTCGGACCATCTACTCTGGGTAAATTAACACTTTAGTTTACTTTTTTAAGTATCAAACAAAACCTTGGCTATGTTTGGTTCCTCGGACCATATAACTTGGGAAAATTGATATTTCACTATATTTTCCTAAGTGTTAAACAAAACTCTTTGGTTCCTCGGGCCATCCATTTTTGAGTCAACTAATATATAAGGTTGATTTAGCAATGTTTAGCCATTTTGATCGCATATCTTGGGGACTCCCAAAACAGTGATGAACAGATGGGAGTTCATGAGCATCACTTAAATCATTTGTAAGTATATCAAACATATTTGTTGCCTAGTCCCTGTCTGGTTACTCCCTTAAGATCATTAAGTTATATTGGAAATCATGTGAATGATTGTTCTATTGTGATATATAGACTTTGCAATTATAAAGGTGTTTTGCTAGATTTGGTTGAATAACTAACTTTTGATTCATTAGAATGGAATTATCACTTATGCAGATGACAAAGCTAGGCATATGTCATTGTCTTACTAATTAGTCATTAAGTAAAGTAAAAGTTACACAAAGAAAAGATACAAGCGCCATACACATAAAAGAAAAAACTTGGCATTTTCATTAATTTAAAGTCTTTTGAAAAGACAATTTACTTACAGAGTATCCAACTACATCATATAAAAAAAAAAATGTTAAAGCTAAAAGAAAGGACAGACAAGGATCAATCATAGCTTCATTTTATCACAAGATTGCCCTTGGGATTCTTTGGAGGCTGGATAGGAGCCGTGTGGTCAGAAGCCAGCCCTTTGCCCTTTGGATCCTCCTTGGGGTTGATGGGAAGGGTCGCCGAGACAATCTGCATTGGTTAGGCAGCTTCCTTCTCTCCCTCAGACTCCTTAAAGGCTGTGGGGGGTTGGACAGCATCATGGGCCACCTCCTTGGTTTTCTCTGATGATTTCCCAATGACCTCAGACTACTTAACCTCCTCGAATGGATAGCTAGAGGAAGGAATAATATCAGTTAAGCCGTCCTTTCCAGCTTCTACCCCTTGGAAGGCAACTTTAGCCTTGGAGACAGGTGGATCAGAAGCTCAGATGGCTGGAGAATAGTAAACATTTTTCGTCCTCCAAAGGGCAGAAGAGGCATCAACCCCAGCTTGGGTGAGTGCCTCATTCCATACCTGGAGGAGTAATGCCTACATACCTCCGAGACCTGCGACCTGAGGTTTTCCTCGGTCTCAGACACCCCAACCTTGTATCCATCTTGTTCAGCTCGATCCTTTGCGTTCTCGACTTCCTCCTCGGCTTTCTTTACTTCTTCTTTAGCCTTGTTGGCTTCCTCCCTGGCTTTCTTAGATTCCTTCAAAATCTTCTTAAGGGCCTCTATTTGTTTCTTCGCCGCCGCATTGTCCTTGTCAGCCTGGCAAAGTTGCAAACGTTAAGTCTTAACCTGCTTCTCAGTCGTCTTTAGAGCTGCCTCAGCGCTCTTTTTCTAACTTTCTGCCGAGTTTAGCTGGGCAGTGACCTCTTGTAGCTTCTTGTCTGCTACCTCAAAGGTCTTCTGGGCAAAAATGCGCTTGGCCTCCTCATCCTTTAGTGCTATGTGTGAGTTGATAACAATCTCTTCAGCCCTATGAGCAGATTGGACAGCCTATTCATAACAACAGAGAGGAACAAAGGGGTATAGTCAAATCGAAAAACCTAAGTAAAAAAAAAAAAAAAAGAGTAAAAGTTGAATGGGAATCTTACCATAGCGAGCTCCTTCTTTAGTGTCATAAAGACATCTTGCTTCCTCATCTGCCTCAGTTCAGCCATATCCTTAAGCAGTAGAAGAGCTTGCTCTAATGCGTCTGCCACACAGGCAACTGTTCCTGCGTTAAAACCCTTAATGGAGGTGTCGGCAGTGACCTCATGATCATCTAGGTTCATTGTCAAGGCCCAAATTGGGGTTGAATTAGGCGCTTAGACCTCAGTCCTTTTCTCCAGCCTCTTTTGTGTTGTCCGAGCCTGCTTGACTCCCTTTAAAGGCTCCATGTCCT
This sequence comes from Castanopsis chinensis, assembly GCA_032878915.1. NCBI lineage: Eukaryota > Viridiplantae > Streptophyta > Magnoliopsida > Fagales > Fagaceae > Castanopsis > Castanopsis chinensis. The sequence continues at coordinate 8,900,031 of JAVQMG010000089.1, forward strand.
TGGGAAGGAGGCTCTCCCCCCCCCCCCCTTCAACCACATCTTTCCCCTTAGGCTAGTCCCTTTTTCTCTTATGATCAGCCTGATCAGGGCGTTGGGTTTGTAGGGGTGGAAGAGAAGGGAGTTTAGGCTGAAATGATTTCTTTGGATGTTTGTCCTTAGGAGAGGGGAGTTTAGTCTGAGTAGTCCTCCTAGGCTCTTGACTCCCCTCCTAGGATTCCATTATATCTCTAAGGCTCTGTTTGGTCTTGCGTTGGATTCCCATTACCTGGATTAATAGTTTCTTCTTGTGGATGGCTTGTTGGTTCTGAAGATGAAATTCCGAGGTCACCAACTGGGCTTCTCGGGGAAGTGGGTTGGTTGAAAACCTCAAATTCATCCTCGAAATCTGAAACTTCAACAATTTCTTCTGCTTCCTTGATATTGGGTTAGGAGGAGGTCGCTTCACCGACAATGTGTTGGGATGGAAAAGGAATTGCGGGGATACCTTCAGGTATGGGTCATGTGACGTGGATGCCTTGAGGAATAGGAGCACCCTCAAGAAGAAGGAAACCTTCAATAGCAACACTTATCCGATGTAGGCGTGAGTCTTTAGCTCTAATCACACACTTCAGTGCCTGAAAGGATTTGGAGATGGGAGTGTAGCCAAGGATCAAATGTGCTACTTGGAGTTGATTATTAGTGTGTATGGATTCGTTTAATTTCCCTTGGTTGAAAAGACCGAAGTGGGGGATAGTAGCGCGTCTGTCTACAAAATCATCAAGAAAAACAAGATTAAATCAAAAGAAAATTTCTATATAGACCCAAAATAAAGAAAAAGAAGAAAGGGCGATTATAAGTAGTTCATCTAAACCTAGAGCCTTACCTGCTTCTTCTTCCCTCGTCGGACAAGGGAGGTCATCGTGCCATTCCCCCAATATGATCAGAAATTTTTTTTTAGACCCTTGTTAGATTCAAGGAGCCATTGGATCAGTTTAACCTCAGGATACCTAGATTTTAAATAATATCCCTACCCCATTAGGTGGTGGAGATTGTAAATCTAGTTAACGTCGTAATGGGTGAGTTCCAAACTCATTTTTTCATTGAGCGCATCTACAGAACCTAAAATCTTAAACATATTTGGGGCGCACTACGTAGGAGCTAATCTATGGGCCCTGAGGTAATCCCTATTGACCGTCCCCATCAGGATTTTCATCCCTTCCTCTATAAAAGCGATCATCAAGATTACTACTTCTTCCTCTCACTTTTTCTCTTGCCATTCTCCTTCCTTATAGTACCTAATGGATACCCCTAGTGGAATCCTATTCAAAGTCTTAAACTGTTCTATTTTTTTCCTAGGAATCTACTAAGGAGGAAAAATTTACCCATTTTTAGGAGAGGGTTGAAGGTATTGAAAAATAGAGAGGGGGATAAGTGAGCCAAGGAGAAAGAGATACAAAAGAGAGAAAAGTGTACAAAAAGAGAACATGTGAAGAAGTTTATAAAGAATTACACTAAGAAGAAAAGCCTCCTCAGACAAGTTTTTGGTAACTGTGAGGGCACGTGTGGACTGTGAAATTTTGCAGGATCGTTGTATGAATGTTGAAGTGGGAAAGATGATTTGATTAGGTAGTATTTATATCAAAGAAGGTACACAAGCAGGAAAAATCCCGCCTGTGTTCTTGCACAATCCTCAACCGTTGGATCTGTAATGCATCGCAGAACGTGAGGGACAAAAAGCCTTAGAAATTTAATGAGGGAGCGCCTCGCGTACCAAAACGTCAAGAACGTGCAATGGGCAGTTCAGGGGACACCTTCACTATTAGGGATGATGTATGAAGAATACAAAATAACAGTGACAGATATCGAGATCCTCTTTTCCTCCTAAGATGGCAGAAATGAGAATCTCGAAAGGCTATTGTAAAGTCAATGGGCCCAAGAGTATGTATTGGGCCAGAGGCCCATTCCGAGGACACTAAATGGTCCAAGGATGTATGAGTATTAGCCCAAGAGGTAGTGTTGATGGATAAAGAAGAAAAGGTTGATCAAGGTCGTCCCGGAAGGTGGTCCGAGGAGGAGTCCGTCCTCGGCTAAATAAAGCCGAGGTAGGAAAGGGTTGCCCAACGGCTAAAAGTAATGTTCTAGGAGATCCTGCAAGTAAGGATATGCATGGTGGGTGTACATGATAGGAAGAAGGGCTAGGAAATATCCAAGATAAAGCTACTATCACCGCATTAAATAATCTACAGCTAAACCTCTGGCCGCATTAATGGGGAAGTGATGTCTGAGCATCAAGGTTCAGCCTTACAGCTACCTCCAAAGACTTCAGGGATAGGCTGACGGGACAAATATCCAAACTAGTAATCTGATCCATACGGGGAGGATGGAGAAAGGATGAAAGAGGATATAAAAGGCGGAGAAGACATTTAGGAAGGAGGATCAAAAAATAGAGGAGAGGAAACATTGTAAACATTTAGATCAATATCTGTAACTTGTCTTTGAGAAAGAGAAATATAGGATCCAGTCTTCTCGGCTTGAATTCGAAGACAATTTTTGTTATATAAACTATCCTATCTGTATGATGTTGCAATCTAACCCATTATCTTTGTTATTTAAAATTACTAGAACCTAAATTTTGAAGCCCACTCTCTACAAATTCATTGTATTGGGCTTTTTGGGCCTATCACAATCTTATTTTTTGGGTTTGAGTGTGAATTGTGTCCTTACAATAGTCATCTGAGTTTTTGTGAGATTATAGTCCTTTTATATAATGAAGAGTTTTTACATAATGAATACTTTGATCATTTTTTTTAAAATCACTTATTCATTTTTTATGCTTTTATTTAAAATTTTGTTGCATTGCTCTATACTTCAAATAAAAATTTATCAAAAGATTTTATCTGAGATTCAATTAATTTTCCTAGTCTTCTCATTTTTTATAATTTTTTTTTAATATATAGATTAATACTTTTAAGCAGACATATATCTTTATAAGACTACTAATAAAATAAAAACACAATCTACGATATAAAGTTATAATATAATTAAAGAGAATAAATTTCGTTAAAAGTATAGAAGATTAAAAAATTTATCAAATTTACAATTGAAATTCGCTTAACAATAGTATCATCCAACAACTTGGGTAAATTAAGTCAAAGTAAGTGGCCTGATCTTGTTCTGAACAAGGAAATAGAATGATTTGCTGCAAGTATATGCTATAACTTCATAGTCCACTGCCAGCAGTCAACAACACGGACCAATGTAAGTTATTTTACTTATTCATTTTTGAGGTCTAAAGTGAATTATAAATAGCTAAATATCAACATGTTTAATTTTTTTTTTCAATGGTTCATCAAAAGTTTCTGCTATATATATAAACAAACCGATTTGTACATCCAATTAATTGGGAGAACAGAGGAAAATGCTAGAGTTAAAAGTTTTTTTATAAAAATTTTACAAACTGCTGATATGATGAGTGACTATTGGTAAATATAAAAGTAATGTTATTAGTGGACCTAGATGGAAACTACTAAGAAATTGGCCACAGCAACAATTTATAAAAATGTTGTAAAATAATTTGTGACTATAGCATTACTCAAGAGAACATTTTATGTTAAATATTTGTAAACAAATGAAGTTCAACTTATTTTTGTATTAAAAAATATAGGGTAAATTGTAAATTACACCCTAAAATTTCATAATTTAGATTTTACTCTCTAAAGTTTGGGATATTTGGATTTTACACTCTATCGTTTCAGAATTTGAATTTAATCCCTTAAAGTTTGGAGATGTTTGGATTTTACACCCCAAAATTTGAAACTTTAGGATGTAATATCCAAATATTTCTAAACTTTAAGAAGTAAAATCCAAACATATAAAATTTGTGGGGTAAAATCTAAATTTTGAAATGTCAGGATGTAAAATTTAAACACCTTCAAATTTTAGGACATAAAATCCAAATTTTGAAATTTCAGAGTGTAAAATCCACATGCTTCCAAAATTTAGGAGTGTAATTTGCAATTAATTCAAGAAAAATTTTAAACATAAGCATGTACTTAGCCAGAAACATGCATCTAAAACATATAATAAAAATTAATTTTTTTATGCTCATTATATATATATATATATATGGTAAATGCATCGACACCTTTGAGGTTTGAGAAAAGCTATATTCATAACATTTTCACAACAAATCCTAAGTGACAAGTTGTTACTGTTAATTATTATGAATGGGAAAAAATTAATTTAAGTTGTGATTTCAAATTATAACTAATAACAACTTTCCACTAATGATTTGTTGTATAAATATTATGAAAATGTTGTAGACGTAGCACCTCTCTTAAAGTTTTTTCTAATTGCATTCACACTATTTAAACAAAATTGGTTATTAAATTTAATACAAATTATATGGCTTTGTGAGGAAGTACTTCTTCCCAAAGCCATATAATTTGTACTAAATTTAAGAACTAATTTTTGTTTACATCCGAGCAAAGCTGTCAACCAAAGGTTAATTGTTTTTCCTCTATTTTATATTTTGGTCCACGAAAGGGCTTGAAACCCATATATGGGGAAACCTAACTGATATTTCCATTTAGAGAGGAAAAATTAATGTACGAAAATGCTAATTTGTATTTGCAACCAAGACCACCGAAATTAAATAAAAACTATAGTGATTTTACAAATCTTGCATAATGAACATTCATCAGTCCTATTAAAATGAACTTTTAATTGAGCTGCTAGTTCTCTGTTATTACTCAGCGTTAAGACACCATTGGGTGAGAAATTCTTACCATTAAAAATGAGGATATATGCGGTTAGGCATAGCCTGTTGTTCAATATTTTGAAAGAACTTCCTTCACATTAAAGCAAGTATTTCAGTTAAAATATTTGATAGACTTTGCTTTTATATATGAAGCACCACCGTCTTTAAAGTTTTGTCTAGCTGCATTGTTATGAACTACCAAATGTTTGGATATTAATAACATATAGTATTTTGATTTATCTCTTATAGATGCAAACATTTTATACTAATAATATATAATGTTTTGCTTTATCTTTTATAGAAGCAAAAAGTGACAAAAGTAATTCTTTTATCTTCCTGATATTATCTTGATTAGTTTCTTAGTGTAATTGGAAAATTATTGTATAGATTTTCGAAACAACTATATGTTAAGCTAAATATTTTGATAATTGAAGTTTAATTTATATTCCAATGAAAATAGACTTTTGTAGTTATTAGATCAAAATATAGAGTATAGAAGTATCAATTCATTAAATACTAGTTAATCTTTCTAGAACTTAAAAAAAATTTGTAAATATAAACATGTACTTAACCATTAACATATCTCTTAAACATATGATAACGATTAATAATTTCATCAAATAAACTATTGCAGCTTCAGTGAACAATAGTATCATCCAATAACCTTAACCTATGCAAGTAAAAACGGATTCAACACTTAACTCCAACCAAACCAAGATCAATTTTTATATAGAGGATCACATATCATGATTAAAGATCAGAGTAAAATGTAACAAAAAAATGAATTTTATTTTTTGAAATTTTTATTTTTCCTTGGGCAAATTAAAGCGTTTTGAAAGAAAGTTGAAATCTAATTTCCAATTTAAATTTTGATGTTGAGAGAGATATTGTGGTGTGACGCCGTGTGGAAGATTGTATGGTAGTATTGAAGCCTTAAGTTGTTATGCCAAAATGATCATCAACAATGATGTGACACACTCGCATTATTTTGATTTAGTGAAACAACTTAGAGTTTTGGTTAGGTTGAATTTCTATTAGTACACAATTTAGGGTCTGTTTGGGGCTAAGAGAGAGAGTTCACAACCCAAATATGGGTTTTTTTTTCTTTCTTTCTTTCTTTCTAATTAACTCAACTGACAAAATCTCTTATCATCAAATAAGAGATCTTGAGTTCAAATCATACTTACATCAAAAACCAGTTAGTGTTGTTAGGGATGGCAATGGGGCGGGGCGGGGCCGAAGGATGGGATCTTCGCCCCCTCCCCGTACAGATTTTTTTTGCTCCATCCCCGCCCCGCCCCACATTACGGGGAAAATTTCTTGCCCCATCCCCGCCCCTTAAGGCCCCGCGAAGCCCCGCCCTACACAGTGAAACTTTATTTCTTGTTAATTTTCCCTACAACTATTACCATTGTTTCAAACAAAATGACATGTTTCAATATTAAAAATATACTTGAAGTTATAAATAGATTTATCCTATCAAATCAAACTAATTTTTAGCAAAAACTAAATAATATTATCTAAATGTTTAACAAGACAATGTCACAAAAACAATTTCATAGTATGACACAATAAAATAATCCAAACTCCTATTAAGATGATGATATTGGTCCCTTACTTCCAACTTTGCTAGAGAGAAAAAAGAGGTAGAACCATGTTAGGTAGAATAAAATAAGATGATGATATTTTTGTTTAAATAGTAGGGTTTTAAAGTATGAAAAAATTACAATTTAATCCTTATTAATGAGGGGCAGGGTGGGTATGGGGCGGGGCGGGGTGGGGTGGGGTGGGTTTAAAAAGTGTAAACCCATCCCCGCCCCACCCCATGGTGCGGGTCTAAAATCTCACCCCATCCCCGCCCCATCACCTTTGCGGGGCGGGAAAAACCCGCACGGGGCGAAGCGGGGAGGGGCGGGTCAAGCGGGGCAGGGAAAAATTGCCATCCCTAAGTGTTGTGGCTTATTCATTGAATAGATACCATGGATGTAAAATACTATTATATATTTTGTTGATACCAATTACTGAATTATAATTTCGGGGCCTTTTCCCAAGGGCCCCCAAGGTAATGGCCCAATTCTAGGGCTAGCTCTAATTGAAAATGTCAAAAGAAAACAAAAATAGTAAACGATAGATAAAGAGAAAAAAAGAGAATGTGAGAGAGACGGTGGGTATTTCCATAATGGGATATTCTAAATGTAGTTATTTATATTTTTCAAAGGGCTAGGTATTATAGACACCCAAAATTTGTTAGGAACAGGGATGTTTAGTAGTTGAATTTGAGGACAACCAAGCCTCCAAGAACAGGAGAAGAGATGTGAACAGAGGGATAGAGATCAGAAAATAGAGAGAATTGAGAGAGTTTGGAATTAAGAATATTCATCTAATACATGCCAATCCTTCCCACACTACTCTAATACCTCCCAATGTCTAACTCTTTAACTGCCCAAAGCCAGCTATCCATATCCTAACTAACTAACCATATTAACTAACTCACATGCTATACAATACTCGTGTGAAGAATACAAGTATATAATGCCAACTAAGCAATTACAATTATCACCTATAGTACCATATCATTGTACACTCTGGCAGCACTAATGGATGCACACCTCATCAGCTACACCTGCACGCCTCATCAGCCACTTGCGCACCCTTCATCAGCAACTCACACATGCACCCCACCAGTACCACACATGCAACACCATACGTACAGCTAATCAGCACCACATGCCCACCTCAGCACCCACTAAGTAACACACTCACACACTTCTAACAAAATTCTTGATGTTAAAGTTCAAAATTTGAATATTAATACTTGTGACAAACTATGTCCCCGGTCCAAACTTTCAATAGTTTTGGCATATCCCACGTGCATGGGTAAAGTTGAGTCAGTGTCTCTTAAGAGACAGTGGAGGTTATACTATTGTTATAATCTCCCTTAAGTCAAGGGTTTTATAATGAAATTTTCACTTGTTTAATTGGAAATATAGAAAACAAAAGTTGAAAATATGCATAACTTTTATTGATAAATTGAAATTGTTCATCTCTTTGATAATAACTAAAAAAAAAAATTATATTGTCTTGATCCTAGATACAATTCAAAACAAAAGTACAAAAATTTGTTTCCTAATTACAATCTAAAAGAAAATAGTACAAAGATAAGTCTAGTCTACTAATTAACCATTGACATAAGTTTGGAAGTATTATTAAGGGGCAACTTTTGTAGAGATATATCAAGTATAATTTGAACCCACATCTATTTATATTTATAATTTCAACTTAATAAGAGAACAACAATTAATGCATTATCTTTTAAAAGAAAAGAATAGGTTTGTAAAACTATTTTCTTCAATTTTAACTCCAAACTAATAAAAAGGACTAAAAACCGTAATGAATTTTTTAAATAAAATAAAAATTTATTAGAAAATTTATTAATACTGTACCCATTAAATTTTCCAAATATACCCAAATTTTAGGACATCCAAAAAAAATATTCACATAAATTGAAAAATACGAATAATGAAATTTATAAATAATAATAATAATAATAATAATAATAATAATAATAATAATAATAATAAAAGGAGTTATTATTGGAGAGTGCACTGACTGGACATGCTCTCTCATCGTTGTTTCTAGTTCCACAAATTTTGCAATACTCGTTAAATAAGACAGGTGAGTCAGAGTGGTTAACAGCTAAAAAACCATAATATACTTTTAGGATAAGACAATTTTGACATAATGAGAGAGTCAAATATATTGTGATGTAATTTATTTTATGTTTATTTGTTTTTATCTCAATATTTTCCTTCACTTTTTAGTGTTGTTTTTGTTGTTTGTTTGTTTTTTAATTTTTATTCTTTTGGGAGAAGGGACTACCTAGTCTAATTCACGAGATCATGTTGGTCTTATTAATCTAGATTAGTATGTATAATAAAAATTTATACTTAGAAAATCTTCGATGAGAATTCCTTAAATATTTTACAAACAACATTTCATGAGGATTTGTGAACTGACCAATAGTTTAAAAAACGAAAAAAAAAAAAAGAAAAAAAAAAAGACATGAATTATGTTGTTGAGTTCTGAACTACAATATTCCAAAAATGTTTATAAACGAGACAGGAAATAGCATCAAGCACTGAAGGTCTTTGTGCTTTGTGGGGTGCATTTGGTGGACTACTTGAACTATCTCTATTTTCAAAATGCTCTAGGATTTTTGGGAAATACTCTAAGATAAATCCACTGCTTCATATCAAATGGTACATGGTTGTATTTTACAAGAATAAATAATGGTATAAATTTTCCTATCTTGAATATTTAGGAAACAATTCTTTTTCTTTTATTTTTTTTATTCTACTTCAAGGTCACTCGATCATAGTTCTTTGCAATAAATATATGAAAATTATTTTAATTATAGGAGTAATGACATTATAGGACTAAAAATTACAGTATAAATACACATATAAGCTTAACCAAGCTTAACCGAGACAAAATTTCTTTTGTATTAAGCCAATATTGTCTTTCTTACTTTTTATTACATAAAAGGATAATAATTATAGTTTCAAACAACAAACTAATCACTTGAATGTTAAATAACAAACTAATCGCTTGACTATTTGATAAATGAAATTCAACTTACATTCCAATGAATTTAAAACATTTAAAAAAAAAAAATATTAAGCAATAGAAGTATCAATTCACACTTAATTTTTGTTAGGAAATGAAGTTCAACTTATTATTTCCTTTTAAAACATATTTCTTAACATAAACATGTACTTAATGAAACAACTGCATCTTAAACATTTGATAACAATTAACATTTTCTATGCTTATTTCATATGTGTATCTATATGGTAAAAAATGCACCAACACCTTTAAAATTTTATCTAGGTGCATTAACACCCCCCCTGAACTAATTAGGTACAAATTGTATGACTGTGAAGAAGTTTACAATTGAGCAAAGTTGAGTCTGCTAAATTATGGTTGGTTGAATTTCCCCTGCCTATAACATTTTGGTTGCCAAAAGGGTTTGAAACCAAATATATGGGACAATCTGTGTTCCCATTTATAGTAAAATAATTTATATATAAAAATGTTAATTTGCATCTTGAACAAAAACCTTATAAAAACAATAAAAAACCATAAAGATTTATAAATTTTTTATGAATAGTAGTTATCTAAGCTATCAATATGCAACATCATTTTAAATTTTTAATTGTAAATTTAAAACTTGCTATGACTTCACCACTCATAAATATACTTTAAAACAGAGGATCATAAAAACGAAAATTGCAGCAGCCATTGCAACAACCGATTAAAGATAACAAAATTTGTCTTACCGGCTTTAGGATCATGAAGCTTCTTCCTAAGCTTCTTTTTAAGAGACGAAAAGTTTCACAAGTTAATTAACTGTCAAAAACTTATAACTAAGGGTCATGCTAATGAATACTCTTAGGGTATTGGTTAACAATCCATTTTAAGAAAATTTTTATACCACTCTTATGGGAAATGAAAAAAACTGTCAAAACATTAATTGCTTTATTTTATTTTTCTATAAAAACTTTTCTCAAATGGATTGTTAACTAATACCCTAAGGGCATTCGTTAGCATTTCTATTGAATTCACCAACAACCTTCTTTAAGAGACAAACAGTTCTTGTCGCTGACATTAAATTATTCAAAGTAAACTTGTGCTAGCAGCACAAGACTCAGAACTCTACCCACGTATCAAAAAAAAAAGAACTCTACCCACGCCAAAGCTTTCAAAATGCTCTGGGAATTTTGGGGAGTACACTAAAATAAATTCACTTCATTTTTGTATTTTTATTTTTCATTATATAAAAGGATAATAATTGTTAGGACATATGTAGTTCAAGTCTGTGAACATATGTCACTATTTTATGTAATTGGTTTATCCTTAGACAAAACGCACTTTACTTGTAATTTGGGTAGATTTAGGATGAGTTTAACACTTCAAGAAACAGTGGTTCAAGGTTAAGTGTTGAAGCCGTCAAAGTCTGTCTAAGAAACAAGCTAGGAAGTGCAAGTTTTTAAAGCTCGACACATACCTCGACAGATGCATCTATCGAGCTTTAAAGAAGCTGTTTTGCCCGAGCCTCGACAGCTTCTCGATACCTCTCGACACCTCTATCCGTCGAGAATTAAAGAAAACAGATTTCCAGGTCTGTTTCAAGTCTAATCCGTGAGTGTGTCTTTGGGACTTCTTTTCTCCTAACCCTAGACATATAAAAGGATTATTTTAAGGGCCGTCAAGCAAGGAAGCAGAAGATACAAGTTGCACATTCTTTGAGAACTTGTTGTTCATGCAATTTGTGATCAGAAAGACAAAGTTCGTGCCCTAGTTCATCTCTGATGATTTGAAGAACTTTGCAACCAACTCTCTCTCTCTAGTTGGTATTTGAAGTCGCGTACTGGGATCCGCGCATCTGGTTAGTCACGTACTTGGGAGCCGTGCATTGAAAGGAGAAACTGTCACTACAGAACAAGTCCAATTGGGTATTGGGATAAGAGTTCAACTGTAGGTTGGTGAGGTACTTGGGATTCCTTACTTGTAACTGCTTGTTATGATAATAGTGGAGTTTCGGGAGTGGTGACCTTAAATCACCCGGTGGGGTTTTTGCCGTAAGGGTTTTCCCCATTCATGAACAGATCACCGTGTTATTTATTTTCCGCTGCTTAACTTAGTTTGGTGATTTGTTTGTGCTGCCACGTGATATTGCATGTTAATTTGATTAATTAAGAACTGGGCTAATTAATTAATCTAAGTTATCACAAGGGGTCAACGCATTTGTGGCCTGTCAAGTGGTATCAGAGCAAGCACACTCTGATTAGGGTTCAATCTTCTGTGTGTGATCCATTTGACCCCTGCTGTCATGGATAGAGGACAATCTCTTATTATACCTCCTTTATTTGATGGCACTAACTATGCATACTGGAAAGTACGCATGAGAGCTTTCTTGCAGTCTTTAGATGAGAAAGTGTGGCAAGCTGTGGAGATAGGCTGGATCAAGCCTACAGAAGCGCCGGCCGACTGGGATGATGCTAAGATCAAGGCGGCTAACTTCAATAGCAGAGCATTGAATGCCCTATTCAGTGCAGTCACCAATGAGGAGTTCAAGAAAATTTCCTCAACTGAAACTGCTAAGGAAGCATGGACCATCCTCCAGACAACCTATGAGGGCACCAAGGCTGTCAAAGATTCAAAGCTGCAAAGGCTCACCACACACTTTGAAGAAATTAAGATGGAAGAGGATGAGTCATTTGATGAGTTCTATCCCAAGTTCAAGGACATAGTAAACTCAGCCTTTAATCTTGGGGAAACCATCCCTGAACCCAAGATAGTAAGGAAGGTGCTCAGATCGCTGCCCGAAAGATTCCATGCTAAGATCACGGCGATCGAAGAGTCGAAGGATATTGACAGAATTCCTTTGACTGAGCTGGTTGGAAACTTGCAAACCTATGAGTTAGGGCTAACTAGGTTAGGCAAGTCAAGCAAGGGCAAGAGTTTGGCACTAAAGGCCAAGAGCAGTGATACGGATGACTCGTCAGATGATGAAGATTCCAAGATGAAGTCCTACATCACAAGGCAATTCAAGAAGTTTATGAAGAATGCCAACGGAAAGGGCTTCAACAAAGACCGTAGATAATCCAGTTCTTCACAATTCAAGAATTCAGATAAAGGGAAGAAGGATGTCAAGGATGGCGGTCAGTACACTGTTCCCCCTGGACCAAAATGCTTCGGGTGTCAAGGCTTCGGACACATGAAACAAGAGTGTCCTACGTACCTCAAGAGCATAGGGAAGAGCAAGGCACTTGCTGTTACCTTAAGCGACACAGAGCCCGAGGACGATTCCGAAGATGAAGACGACGGAATCTTGAATGCCTTCACTGCCACTGTTAACCCTACTGATGGGGTTACTGAAAAAGTGGATGAAGAAGAAGAATTGGTGGATTCCAAGTGTGAAATTATGGATGATCAAGATGATATCCATACCGCCTATGAGAAGCTATACAAGCTTTCTGAGAAGCATGAGAAACTCTATAGGCTGGCCACCAAGAAGCTCAGTGATGTGGAACTCAACCGTGAGGAGCTGTCCACAAAGGTTGATGAAGCAAATCAGACCATTGGAGCACTGAGGTTCGAGAACAATTTCTTGGTTGAAAGGACCAAGAAGCTTGAAGCGGAACTGTTTCAAGTCAGAGCACAACTGGAGAGGACGTCAAGTGCTAAACTGGACGAGATGTTGAGTGCTCAGAGATATTCTTCAGATCGTACTGGATTCGGGTATGAATTCTCTCTCTCTAATACTCCTACTTCTAGTACTACTGTGTTTGTTCCACCTGCTAATAACATTGAAAATGAAGAAAAGAATGTTAAATCTGAATTAGCTAGTGAGAACGTAGATAAGGGCAAGTCCATCCTAGGAGCACCCCCTAAAATTGAGAAAAGGGAATCTAGAAATCCTAGGACTAAGAAGACTAACACTCAAAAGGCCAAACAGAAGAAACCGCATCTCTGTTATCATTGTGGTGTTGCCGGTCACACAAGACCTAATTGCTACAAGTGGCGTGCCACTCAACAGAGCAATGGCACAATAGCATCTGGGAGCCAGAATCAGCTTCAGTCTTCTCTCGCTCCAATTGGAGACATTCTTAAAGCTCTCATGTTCCTTTCGAACTTGAACGGGCTAAACTCTTCTCCCTCATCGCCGGTTCAAGAGTCGACCAATAGGAAAGGTTCTTCCAAGGTGTGGAAGGCAAAGGGATCTAAGTGATTTCAGTCACTTCTTCTTCTCTCCTCTTTTTTGTGTGTTGCATCACTTGTGTGTTTCTTTACTGTTTTGAGTCAGTCTAGTTTAATGCATTGTTTTGCTTTACATGTTTTTGTTTGTGTGTTTTCAGTTTTGTGTTTTATTTTTGCTTCTCTAATAAAAAAAATAAAATAAAAATTGAAAAATTGAAAAATACAAAAACAGAGTGAGTTAGTGTGCATTAGTTCATGTGAACATTTGATATGGCCATTGAAACAGAGTTTTCTAAACTTTGTATCACTTATAGCTTAGATGAGCATTCTTTTACACAACTAAGCGAGTGAGCTTTGTAGCTCTTTGTTTGTGATGAGTAAGGTTAAGTGATCTCTTCTTCTTAACACTCATATCACTCTTTTTGACGAGTTGAACTAGAAAATCCTAAGAGAAAGGCATAAATAACCATCTCACCTCTGTTACTCGCGAATCATAATATGACATCTGTATGCTTCGGCATAGCAACAGTGCAATGTCAATGACACCTGTATGCTTCGGCATAGCAAAAGTGCAGTGTCAAAAGCTTAACATAATTGAGTATTTCTTTTCTTTCTCTTGTATGCCCATGCTTGATATGCTTGTTAAAAAGAAAATATGCAAAGATATTAAAAAAAAAAAAAGATCAAAAATGCTTTAAAATATGATTGCAAGCGTGTTTTCTAGGAGATGTGGGAGTTATAGGATGTACCTCGAAGGTGATAGTCCCCATCAAACGGTTATGATTGTGTGTGAGTTAAAGTGATTTTCTCATATCTCAAATCGTCATAACATTGAGACACTTATGCAATCTTGCGATGTTCTCACACACGACACGCAACACTCTTTGCTATTCTTGATACATGTGCAGGTACAATGTGATTTGGCCATCACAAGGTTTACATACTTTAATGTATGCTCACTAAACTATCTGGACTTGTTTTTGAAATATAAAATTGGTTAGACTTGTTTAGTGTGTGTGTGCGTGTTTTGAGATACATGTGCATCAATTTTCTTGTTGAGAGATGATTTTGAGAGCTTAATGTGTTGATTGGATCCTTGGTTGAGCTGCATGCATGATTGCATTCATGTCTGTGTTGTTCCTCTTTTGAAAAACTGTTTTTAAAGGCATCTCGACACCTCCTCGATACCTCTTGACACATAGGCTATCTGTCGAGATCCTTAGACTCTTTCTTATCGCAGTCTCGACAGATACCTCGACACTTGTTGGATCGATCGAGAAACTTTCTGTCTACTCGATAACTTCTCGATAGCTGCTGGATCGATCGAGGTTACTTCTTGTTTGCTTCTTCTTCCTCGATACCTGATCTCGATAGCTTCATCTGTCCATGTGCATTTCTCGACACATGACCTCGACAGCAGTCTCGACACCTCCCGACAGCATCATCTGTCGAGAATTACTGAGAGGCTATATATTGAGCGTTCGCGATTTTGCTTCTTACTTGCTCGATCTCTCTCACTCGAAACCTCTGTTCTCACTCTCAAAATCTCTCCTTTTCCCTCCAAACCTCTTCCCAAGGCGTTTTCAAGTGTTCTTTGCGATCTTCATCTCTTGGTAAGCGTCTTATCCCTCATATTCATGGATTTCATTGTTTTAAAACCCTAGGTTTTATGTTTTTGAAAATTTTTGGGAGTTTTCAAAAATTGTTGGGGTTTTCATGAAATTCTTGGGTTGGTTTGATAGTCTTGATCTTCAAAATCACATGCATTGCATCACATTAGCATTCTAATTGTATTTTCATGCATTTAGATGTGTGCCTATCAATTGTGTGCTGTTAGGTTTGGATTGGGCTGAGCCCATGATGGTTTTATGTTGCATGTCACATGTTCATGCATTCTCCATGCATACGTTCTTTCTTTTCAATATTATTCTGCCAATATTGAACTGTTTGGAACTTTTCTGTGTGTCTCTTTCTCTTTCCCCCTCTCTATGGTTGCGTTAGTAGTGTCTATGGCACCTAAACGTAAGTCCATTCTGTCCCAGAACCCTCTGCGTTCTAAGGGACAGTCTTCCTCTGACTCTACCTCTCTTTCTGTCCGGTTCCGTGATGAGAAAGCCCGTAAGGACTTCTCGGAGAACTTTTCTAAACGCGGTGTTCATTCAGAACGCCACGTTGTTCTGGCAGACTTTGCCGACACCGACCTTCCCGATGTCATTCACTCTCGGGGATGGGAGTCACTGTGTGACGTCCCGGTCACATCTCCTCTCGTGTTGATACAGGAGTTTTACTCCAACATCCACGGGATAGATTCTTCAATACCTCATTTTTACTCTTGCGTCCGAGGTACGCGCTTTTGTGTCACCCCAGAGTTAGTCTCTGAGGTTCTTCATGTCCCTAGGGTGGATCATCCTGATTACCCTAGTTGTGAGCGTCTCTGGACTGTGTCCAAAGACGAGATGATCTCGGCGTTCTGTGAGCGTCCGTCCTCTTGGGGAGATCATATGTACACACCATGTCGACCTTTTGCTAAAGGTCCTCGCTTTCTTAACATGGTGATGACTTTTGTTTTGCACCCACTTTCTCACTATAACTCTATCACAGAGCCTCGCGCTCGATTTTTGCTGTCCCTCTTAGAGGATCTTTCTATAGACTTTCCTTCACACTTTATCTTTTGCATCATAGATGTCTATAGAGATACGGTCACCCGTGATAAGCTCATTTTCCCTTCCGCTATCACGAGGATCCTGAGCCGTTTTTCCATCCCTTTCCCCTCGTCCGAACCTTACCACGTCATGTCTGCCATAGACGCCGCTACCGTAAAACGTAGCGAGGCACAGTTCCGATCGCGACAGACAGATGGTGCCACTCCTTCCACTCGTCCGGCCACCTCCAGATCAGCTCGTGCGTCTGCTTCTTCCTCCTCGAGCGACGTCACGTTAGGAGACATCATGGCGCAGCTACAGAGCATGAATGCTCGCCTAGATACACTCTCCACGGAGTTGT
This sequence comes from Castanopsis chinensis, assembly GCA_032878915.1. Taxonomy (NCBI): domain Eukaryota; kingdom Viridiplantae; phylum Streptophyta; class Magnoliopsida; order Fagales; family Fagaceae; genus Castanopsis; species Castanopsis chinensis. The sequence goes on from JAVQMG010000089.1 coordinate 8,916,535, forward strand.
ATCAGGTGAACGTCTGTGTTGGTCGCATCGCCAGGCGACAGGCGACCATGGGCGGCTTTGCTCCAGAGGCTTCTCCTCCGCCACCTCATGTGTCGACTGAGACCGAGGCTGATGATGATGGCGATGATGATGATGCTTCCGAAGATGATGATGATGATGAAGATGCGAGCTCTTCGGATGAGATGTCTACTTAACACTCTACCCTTTGTCACTCGTGACAAAAAGGGGGAGTAGTTTTGTATGAGAGTAGTCATACTTAGGGGGAGTGTTAGCATAGGACATTTTTGTTAGGGGGAGTGTGGATTGAGGGATGTAGTGAGGTGATCATATGTATTCTTTTCTTTTCTCATATGTTCAGAGATACTTTGATCATGTATTGACATACATTGTATTTATTCTCTTCTTATATATGATGATGTATGTTTTTCTTTCACCTACCTTTACATGTGTTGTTTCTTTTCTGTCTTTATACACATGTTTCTTTACTTGTATGCAATCTATTATTTCTGTTTCACACAAAGATGCCTTGATGTGTTTTGTTTATAAGTGTTTCAGAAATACAGGTTGTCAAAGTCTTCTTGCCATGAACTCTCTTCTTGCAAAGTTTTTCAAGAGTTTGTGTTAGGATAGATTTTACTGTATGTAACAAGTGAATATGAGTTGAGTGATTTATGACTTCTCTCATATCTTCATTTATATGTTGTGGTTTTGTCACGGATTGCCAAAGGGGGAGATTGTTAGGACATATGTAGTTCAAGTCTGTGAACATATGTCACTATTTTATGTAATTGGCTTATCCTTAGACAAAACGCACTTTACTTGTAATTGGCTAGATTTAGGATGAGTTTAACACTTCAAGAAACAGTGGTTCAAGGTTAAGTGTTGAAGCCGTCAAAGTCTGTCCAAGAAACAAGCTAGGAAGTGCAAGTTTTTAAAGCTCGACACATACCTCGACAGATGCATCTATCGAGCTTTAAAGAAGCTGTTTTGCCCGAGCCTCGACAGCTTCTCGACACCTCTCGACACCTCTATCTGTCGAGAATTAAAGAAAATAGATTTCCAGGTCTGTTTCAAGTCTAATCCGTGAGTGTGTCTTTGGGACTTCTTTTCTCCTAACCCTAGACATATAAAAGGATTATTTTAAGGGCCGTCAAGCAAGGAAGCAGAAGATACAAGTTGCACATTCTTTGAGAACTTGTTGTTCATGCAATTTGTGATCAGAAAGACAAAGTTCGTGCCCTAGTTCATCTCTGATGATTTGAAGAACTTTGCAGCCAACTCTCTCTCTCTAGTTGGTATTTGAAGTCGCGTACTGGGATCCGCGCATCTGGTTAGTCACGTACTTGGGAGCCGTGCATTGAAAGGAGAAACTGTCACTACAAAACAAGTCCAATTGGGTATTGGGGTAAGAGTTCAACTGTAAGTTGGTGAGGTACTTGGGATTCCTTACTTGTAACTGCTTGTTGTGATAATAGTGGAGTTTCGGGAGTGGTGACCTTAAATCACCCGGTGGGGTTTTTGCCGTAAGGATTTTCCCCATTCGTGAACAGATCACCGTGTTATTTATTTTCCGCTTCTTAACTTAGTTTGGTGATTTGTTTGTGCTGCCACGTGATATTGCATGTTAATTTGATTAATTAAGAACTGGGCTAATTAATTAATCTAAGTTATCACAAGGGGTCAACGCATTTGTGGCCTGTCAAATGGTATCAGAGCAAGCACACTCTGATTAGGGTTCAATCTTCTGTGTGTGATCCATATGACGATGCGATCATCATTACCTTGCTCATTACTAATTATACGACTAGAAAGGTGTTGGCAGACAACGGCAGCTCAGCAGACATCTAGTATTACCCTGCCTTCCAACAAATGAGGCTAGGACGAGATTAGCTCCATCCAGTGAATTTGCCCTTGGTAGGGTTTGGAAGGATGAAAGTGCAACATTTGGACACCATTACATTACCTGTGGTAGTCGAAGCGTACCCACAACAAATAACTAAAGAGGTAAACTTCCTTGTTGTTGATTATTCATCATCATACAATGCCATCATTGGGAGGCCGACTTTAAATAGTTGGTAGGCGGTAACGTCTACCTACCATTTGTCTATCAATTTCCCGATTGAATATAGAGTAGGTCAAGTGCAAGGAGATCAATTAGCCACTAGAGAGTGTTATTTATCCATGTTGGCTATGGATGAGCACGTACAAACGATGAACATAGATGAAAGAAGAATTACTGTGAAGCCCACTAAAGTACTAGAAGATATTCCTTTGGACGAGAACAACCCCGAGAAGTTTACTAAAATTGGGGCGATTATGGACAAGAAGATAAAGCAAACCTTGATCTAGTTTTTGAAGAGAAACCTTCATGTGTTAGCATGGAGTCACAAGGACATGCCAGGTATCGACCTAAGTGTCATTACCCATCGTCTAAACGTGCATCCTTTCTCCAAGCCTGTACGTCAAAAGAAAAGAGTTTTTGCTCCAGAATGAGACAATGCCATCAAAGAAGAAGTCCAAAAGTTGATCAGGGCAAAATTTATCTGGGAAGTCTATTATCCAAACTGGTTGGCTAATGTGGTTATGGTCAAGAAGGCTAATGGCAAGTGGAGGATATGCATGGATTTCACTGACAAAGCTTGCCCCAAAGATAGTTATCCGTTACCACGCATTAACCAGCTGGTAGATTCAACAACAGGTCATGAACTGCTAAGTTTCATAGACACCTTTTCAAGCTACAATCAAATAAGGATGGACGAGGTAGATCAAGAGAAGACTTCCTTCATTACTAGCCAAAGGTTATTTTGCTATAAGGAAATATTTTTTGGTTTAAAGAACGCGGGAGCGACTTACCAAAGACTGGTTAACCATATGTTCCATCCACAAATCGGACGAAACGTGGAGGTTTACTTAGATGACATGTTGACGAGGAGAAGCATCTGGATAACCTTCAAGAAACCTTTGATACACTTAGACGGTATTACATGAAGTTGAATCCAAGCAAGTGTACTTTTGTAGTTTCGTCAGGGAAGTTTCTAGGGTTCATGGTTTCACATAGAGGAATTAAGGCAAATCCCAACAAAATCTAAGCGATACTAAACATGGAGTCATCGAAGAATATCAAAGAAGTCCAATTTCTCACTGGCCGAGTTGCCGCTTTCAACAGGTTCGTCTCGAAAGCCACTGACAAGTGTTTACCATTCTTTAAGGTTCTCAAAAAGGCATTTGAGTGGACGGTCGAGTGTCAGAAGGCCTTTTAAGTCCTCAAGGCTTACCTTACCACAACACCTTTGTTGAGCCCGTCCGTACCTGGTGAAGAATTATATTTGTACTTGGCGGTCTCCCCACATGCAGTGAGTTCGACATTGATTAGAGAAGAAGGGCGATTTCAGAAGCTAGTTTATTATACGAGCCGGGCGCTGAAAGGAGCGGAAGGACAATATCCAATGATGGAGAAGCTAGCCTTTGCTTTGGTCACGACTTCTAGAAAGCTGAGGCATTATTTTCAGACTCATATTATCAACGTCTTGACAAATCATCTCCTAAAGAAGGCAATGAACAAGTTAGAAGCTGCAGGACGACTAGTCCAATGGGCTGTGCTAAGCTTAGTGAATTTGATGTCAAGTACCAACCAAGGAGTGTGGTAAAAGCACAAGCACTGGAAAATTTCATTGCAGAGTTCACTCCCGGTCAGGACAAGCTAGACAAAGAGGTAGAGGCTCAAAGGTGGGTTATCAATGTAGATGGATCGTTCACGCTATACGCAAGAGGGACTAGAGTCATACTAAAGGCCCCTGAGAGAGATAAGATGGAATACGCAGCCCATCTACAATACCAAACCACCAATAACGAAGCTGAATATGAAACTCTCCTTAAAGGACTAGAGTTGGCTTAGTCTTTAGGAGCGGAGTTAGTAATAGTTAAAGGAGACTCTCAATTGGTTATTAATCAAGTGAATGAGATGTGTGAAGTTAAGGAGGATCAAATGAAGAAATATTTCAACAAAGTGAAGCGGCTTGTCCAGAAGTTTAAAGAAACCAGTTTTGTTCAACCGTGAGGGAGGAAATCATGGAAGCGGATGCTTGGGCGAAAGCAGCTTCGGCAAGAGGAATTTTGGACGAGTATGACAAAATTCAATACATGCCGAGCATAGACCTTTCAAATATACAGCGAATAGGAGGGGAAGAAAATTGGATGAGTCCAATAATAGTCTATCTCAAGGATGGAAGGCTTCTAGAAGACAAGGACAAGGCTAGGAAATTGAGGGTTAGGGCTGCCAAGTACATCCTCATAGACGAAGTACTATACAAACGAGGTTTCTCTCAACCCTACCTAAGGTGCCTAACTCTGGACGAGTCAAACTACGTATTGAGGGAAGTCCATGAAAGAGCATGTAAGAATCACTCGAGAGCGAGATTGCTAGTCCATAAGGTCATCCGTGCAGGCTACTACTGGCCAACTATTCAAGCAAATGCTAAAACTTATGTCAAGGTGTGTGACTAGTGTCAACACTTCAACAATGTTCCTAGACAGCCCTCAGAGTACCTGAACCCAATGATGGCCCTATGGCCATTTACGCAATGGAGACTGAATATCTTAGATCCTTTCCTACTAGGAACCAAACAGATGTAATTTTTAGTAGTGGGGATTAACTACTTTACCAAGTGGGTGGAGGCCGAACCTCTAGCAAAAATTACTTAGCAAAATGTTAAAACCTTTGTTTGGAAGAACATTGTATGTAGGTTCGGGGTACTTAGGGTATTAGTATCTGATAATGAACGACAATTTGACAACGCACCTTTCAGAGACTTTTGTGAGCAATTTGGAATCAAGAATCATTATTTCTCACCCTCCCACCCACAGGCAAACGGACAGGCAGAAGTAGCAAACTAATCCTTGCTGAAAATTATCAAGACTCGGCTCGAGGGGGAAATGGGGGTATGGCCAAATGAGATGCCAGGTGTTCTTTAGGCTTACAAGACGACTATAAGGACCCCAACAGGAGAAACCTTTTTTAATCTAGCCTACGGAAGTGAAGCAATTATACCTGCGAAAGTTCATTTGGCTAACCATCGAGTGATGAAGTACTAGGAGAAGAAAAATGAAAAACAACTTCGTTTTGACCTCGATCTCATTGATGAGGTAAAAATGCAAAGCAAAGGACAGTAAGATACAAAAATCTTATGACTAGGCAGTATGATGCCATGGTAAAACCCAGGCGTTTCAACATTGGGGACCTCATCCTTAATAGGATATCCTTGGCAACCAGGAACCCGGCTCATGGAAAACTATAACCCAATTGGGAAGGACCTTATAGGGTAATCAGCTGCAAGAGGCAATGGCCATACTACTTGGAAGCTCTGGACGGACAGAAGCTAGAACATCCTTGGAACGTGGAGCATCTAAAGAGATACTATCAATAAAGGGTGAGCTTGGACGAGAATTACCATGGACGAGCGTCATGGACGATGTTATAGTTATGGTCTACATGTTTACTATTGTTATGTGTTTTTACTACTACTGCTACTTGTTTTTAAGAAAAAATAAAAAGTGCACTAGTTCCTAACTTTTGCACCATCTACGGACAAATTTGTAAAGGACGAGGTCATGTACTTGTATAAGTATTTTAATTTCCTAAGGCACTAGCTTCTAAGCGTGTGCCATATTTGTGGACGATATTTATATAATAAATATAGTTTGGATTTCCAGTGTATTTAATGCATGAATCTAATCTCCACAATTCCACTCACAAGAAGGCTAAGGCCTAGGATGAACGAAAATCTTTGGATGCGAGGATGTAATGTTTATAAGCTTTCCTCGAAATAAGGATAAAGCAAGGAAAAAATATGCTAAGACATGCTCTTCTAGTCAATGGATGAGAAAGTTTATGCTCATCTGAAGGATGAATTTAAACCTTAAGCATGAACGCCCAGGAAATGGACAAAGGAATGCATCCTTATAAAAATATATTTAAATATTCAAATCCATGGATAAACATACCCAGCCAAGGCAATCCAACACCCTGGATGAGTTGAATGCTAAAGATTTCTTATCTAAAGACGGAGGTAAACTGTCTAGCATATGGATGAGGAAAGAACTGGAAAACCATTCATTCATAGGACAAGTTACACTTGAAAAATTGAAGAATAGAAAATATGTTAAACGTAAAAAGAAACAAGTGGACGGACCACTTCAAAACCAATGTAACATGAATGGTGTAAACAAAGGATAAACTCATCCATACAATAACAATTAATAATGGATAAAAATAAACATTCATTCATCAAGGTTTAAAAATGATAGATGACCACCGTCCAAAAACCTTTATAAAGTAAAAGCTTAAAAAGGCAATTGTCTGGAAACTTGTCCAAAGTATTCTGGACAAGTGGAATGTACTCAAATAAATTTTAAAATGGTCCTAAACAATGGACCTCATAAAAAAGAAAAGGAAGAAAGTAAGTTGGTTGCGTTGAAACCCTAATCTCTTATTTGATGCTAAAACCCACAAGGAAAAAAAAATGTTAGAAAATCTATTAATACTACACCCAATAAATTTTCCAAAATGACCCAAATTTTGGGATTAAAAAAAAAAATATTCACAAAAATAGGTCTAGTTAATGGAATAGTTGTGGTTTCTTTGGATTGAGGGGAGGAGCTTAAGTGAGAGTAAAGAGGAGTAAAGTAGAGTTGGCCGAAAATTAGATGATGTCTCACGCGATATGTGGACTACTTTACAATTTCATTTGAAATCATTTTTATATATATTAAGACCTACATATAATACTTATTTTATTGTATAATATTTATGTTTGTCCACAATGTTGTTGAATACTTTGAAACCTTATTTTTTCTTAATTCATATTTTATTAAAAAAAATTGTATAACACCATAAGAATATTTTATATTATATTATTTATTGTTAAAATAGATTTTTTTTTAAACTAATTAAATGATTTTGAAACTAATTAAATGATATTGAAATGCATAAATCACAATTTAAAGCATAAAATACTTTTATATCCTAAAATTACATAAATTGAAGCAACCTCCTAAACACTTCCTCAACCACTCTATTCTCACAACCAAATATGGAGATCTCAATCACAAGTACCCAATTCATTATCTCAATGAAATTAAGGAAATTATTTATAAGTATCAATATAAAGAGAATGTGAATAAACAAAGAGAAATTGACTAAAAACACATCCATTTATCAAAATTTAATTGTCTTTAGTTAGGCTTCAAAATCCTTTTTATAAATTAAAAAAAAAAAAAAAAAAAAAACATTTATCACTATGACTCATACCATACAAAATAGCAATGAAAAAAAAAACATACAAAGAAATCTACAAATTATGAGTTCTAAATTCTAACACCAAATATAAAATAAATAAAAATAGATACATAAAAAAATTAACTTCATAAATAATCAATTACAATATTTCATTTTATTTCTCTTTTTATTTAAAACAAAATGCATTTATGACTTTCTCAAAACAAAATCCCAAAGACTCAAAGGAAATTATAACCTTCACAAAATCCATGATATTCGACTGCAATATTAAAACTGTAAGCTACCATCACCGGATAAAAAATGCAAGCCCCCTTCCTTAGTCATAGCCTACTCATACGAGTTAAGATCAAATGATACTGCAATATTGAAATTACGTTAAGTGTTATTGAAAGATTGTAGGTAAATGACATTGTTTTTGGTCTAAGTGTATTCGAGATGGGATTCGAGATGGGATGATATTAAAAGCTGTGAACATATATATATTTATATATATATATATATATATATATATATATGAGTAAAAGTGAAAATAGTGAATGGAAATGCAAAGAGTTTATATATATACATGAGTAAAAGTGAAAATAGTGAATGGAAATGCAAAGAGTTTTTCATGTGTGAGAGAGAGGAAAAATCTTGAAACATTGATTCAAATGAAACAAATACTAATCTTAAAATATTGAATAAAAAATGTAATAAAAAGTTGTCTTGAAACATTAAACAAAAAGAAATAAAAAGTTATTTTTAAATTTGTTCTTATTTTTAATGTAGTTTAAGAGTATTTCAATTCTTTCCATTAAGTGCGTCACATGGCACGTGCTTTACCGCATAAAATCTCTATTATAATAATAAATATTGATTGATTAATTAGTCTAATTTCTGACAAACTATATTTTACCCAAACAAGCATTAACTGAGAGTGCCCGGCATGCTATTGACCCGTGTGAATAGTGATTTCAACTATTTGCATTCTCGTTGAATAGACAGGTGAGTCAGAGTGGTTAACACGAGTGACTGATTCCTAGTTCAAGACACAGCCAAAGATGCAATTAGTGCTCTAATTACAGCTAGACCGAAGACAAAGCTAGTCAATGTCCCAACGTTAACACGTCTGCATGAATTTTAAACCCGCGTGAATTTTAATTCTTTAATAAAAGTTAACCCAAGATCATTAAAAAATATGTTCTTATGGAATACGTTTGTTGGAAAATTAGACTCAAAAAGCAAAAGAACAACCTCATATTGTTGGCAAAGTATAACTTTTTCAAATCAAATTAGACGAATCGAATTCAATCCATATGTTAGCAAAGTATAAATAACCTTTTTTAAAAAATATTTAGATTTCGACTAGTTTGTAAAGATTCATAACCGACCCTATAGTTTTGGGACTATTTTGTTGTTAATGATGTTTTTGTTTTGGCTTCGGAAATTCGAACATTCACATTCAGCGTGTCAAGCTCGTAGAAAACTACTAGGAATTTGTTGGAAAATTCATCAAACCAAGCCCCATACATTTTTTGATAGGTACAAAGTATTCCAATATCCCACATCCAATAACTTTGCCCCAAAGCTGGGTTTGGTTGGTCTAAAGAGACATGTAGTGTAACATCTCAAGTCGTCTCGGACAGTGACAATTAGCCTTTAACATGTGGAGCAAGCTTGGCTTAACCAGAAAGAAAGAGAACCTAAACCAATAAGGCAGCATGGAGTGAGTGAGAAGATATTTTATTCCTCCGGCATATGCATCCTCCCTCTCATATTGCGTAGATGGTATCTCCTATTACCGATAAATGCAACAAGCCTCTCCCAACATGAAGTCCACCATGCATATGATAATTAGTGGGATTGAAGATCCAATTGGGCATCAAAAGGGAGTTTCAATCACGACCTACAAAGTTAGAGCTCATTATTCACATGACCTATAAAGTTGGTGCTCATTATGATCATATCTTGGCTCCAATCCAGTAAATAGTTACATTAAATCAATATATAGTTGGCACTCATCTTTCATATGACCTATAGAAGTGGTGCTCATTATGATCATCTCTTGGTTCCAGTCAAACAAAAATAATATGCATACCAAATAGGTAAAATTCATCAAACAATGTTGATTTCTGTAAAAAATATGTTTGGGGTATTCTTGTTGCTGGCAGGCATTGTAAATAGAAACCACGTTTTTAAAGCAACTAAATTACAACCCTCTTCTTCTGCAGGATAACCTTATAAACAAGTAGAAACTTCAATTGCTGTAAGCCAAAATTCTGTTACCCCAAAAGGAACAGGAATATAGATGAAAAAATGTGAGGTCAACTACTGTGAAAAAAAAAAAATACATAATCTCTAGTCAGAATTTATGTGATGCAGTTCAAAATCATTGGCTGAAATGGCTTTGGTTTGCAAGAAAATTTGCTTGATACCTTCAAAAACAGTGCCTTATACTTTTCTTCTTACCCCAAACTGGAATCCAGTCCTGCAGTTTCTCCTTCACCTGTTTTTACATTATCCTGGCCTCAACGTTTCCAGAAACGACCCTGCTGTTTCTGTTCTTGCATTCGCCTGCATATGACCATTAACATGTCATTTGCATCATAAGTGAAAATCAGATAACTTTTATCATCAGATCAAGCTAAAAATTCTCTCTGTGAACACCCCCTCACACCCCCAAAAACAAAAGGATAACTTTTCACCTCTGATAGTCTTTAGAACGCCTAATGAATTCTGATGGGATCTCACACCCTTGATATGATGCCAGTACTTGTCTGATATCAGATGGACTGGTACGGGCAACAACTGCACAAAAACCAACCAGGTGGTGATGCATTTTCACAAGGTCAGTGGTTTATTCAACAAACATGATAATGAAAATCACTATAAGAGTGTCTCACTATATATTATAATTACAGAAATTGAAGAATGCTTACATTCAAGAAATGGTATAAAGTCCAAAAGAGCTGTATCATCTGCATCATTCTTCTTCCATGGCTTAATAGGAACACAATTCTCATGTTGAAGGCAACCTTCCAGTGCATGGCCACTCAAATACAGAATCTTTGCAGGATTTCTGTTAAGTTTTGAGAGATCCTACCAAGAGCAATTACATCTTATTATCTGCATTTCTCTATCTGGTCTAGCATCAGAATGAATATTGATTCACTGCTTAATGTGATTCTCTATAAGTATAATATACACAATGGATTAGTTATTAATTAATTCCATACGAATGTTATATTCGATTTTTGCAGTCATTTTGCTTTTTTAGAAAAAATTAAGGTTGCGTATGTGATAAGTTTATATTAAACAGCTTTTTTTACTATTTAGCTTATTTTTTATACTATTACTATTTAGCTTATATTTGCTACTATTCATAGGCCCCTTTGCACTTTTTGGCATTATTCATAGGTTCTACTATATTTTTTCAGCTAAGTCGTAGCTTTATCTACAATACTTTCAGTAAAAAGTTTTCAGTTTTAGCTAAATAAACTGTATCCAAATGGGCCCTAAAGTTGCGTTTGAGAACAAATTATAAAGCCAACTTATTTTACTATTCAGCTTATTTTTGTTACTATTCATGGATCCCACTACATTTTTGGTACTATTCATGAGTCCAACTATACTATTTCAGCTACTTTTTACTTTATCTACAGTACTTTCAGTAAAAAGTTTTCAGTTTGAACTAAATAAGTTGTTCCCAAACGGACCCTAAGTGTACGTTTGGCTCCAACTTAAAAAGTCGGTTCATTTTACTATCCAGCTTATTTTTACTACTATTCATGAGTCTCACTGCACTTTTTGTTTTCAGTTTCAGCAAAATAATCGAATCCCAAACAAACCCTAAGTTAAAACTTAACCTCAATTCATCTTCTTTCACAGATGAAATCTTGACCTCCAACCTATATACAGCTACCACTCAAAAAATCATCACAAGTCTAAACTTCAAAAGGTCCACACATGTATATAACTGTTTTACCAAGGCCAACTACAAGCAGCTGGCATAAATCTACCCCTGCAGCTGTAAGGACCCATATAACCAAAAGAAATTTCTAGGACTTGTAAATCACCTGTGTTTGCAACTATACTTTTATGTCTAGTATTGATAGATTACAACAAATGGAATTTGAAGTGATAATTAATGATCTATTAACATCTGAGGACCTCCTTACTAACACAATATGAGAATTTGAGAGTTCAAACCACCCAACTATATGTTAAATCTAGTGTGTGTTTGGCTCCAAATTAAAATGTCAGCTTATTTTATTATTCAGCTTATTTTTACTACTATTCATAGGTCCCACTACATTTTTTAATACTATTCATGGGTCCCACTGTATTATTTCAGCTTTTACCTTTATCTACAGTACTTTTAGCAAAAAAATTTCAGTTTCAGCAAAATAAACTGATCCCAAACAGACCTCTAAATGTAATGATTACCTTGTGCACTTGAAAGAGAAAAAGAAGGTTGAAGGGTGAAGGCAATTGAAGTTACAAGTCCAAACCTACTAACCTCCTAGTATGTGTTTAGCTTCAAATTAAAAAGCCAGTTTATTCTACTATTCAGTTTATTTTTGCTACTATTCATGGGCTCCACTACATTTTTGGTACTGTTCATAGATCTCACTGTACTATTTTAGCTAACTTTTAACTTTATATACAGTACTTTCAGCAAAAAATTTTCAATTTCAGCAAAATAAGCGGATCCCAGACAGACCCCTAATATTCAACTCTACCATCCACATGGCAGCAATAGGCAACTCTAGAAATACATAGAGAGATCCAAATTTAATGTTAAAGAAATGGCGTGGTCATGTGGTTAAGCAAAATGATTGAGATAAATCAAGGGCAGAAATTTGATTACATGGCAATCCAATTGGCTCATAATTAAGTTATTACGGTTGCAGCCAATTGAAACAGCAGAGGCCCCTTTCAACAGGTTATATCATATGCACGGCAAAAACCAGGCCCAGCACCAGGCATTATCAAGTCAAACTTTCAACGTCAGAAACTGTATTGACGACAATATACAAATAACAAGCTATGAATTACTCATTTTTCATCAGTTGCAATTTGTTTAAGTGATATATGATATCTCATGGCTAACCATGATTACATGTTGAGAGGAAGTTTTCACTTCCAATGCAACAAATAAGAAGGAAAAAGAGCCAATAGGCTTGTAGCTCAATTGGCACCTACCCACAAACCCAGTCTATGTGTCACAGGTTCAAACCAAATCCCCCCTCTCAAAAAAAAAAAAAAAAAAAAAAAAAAAAAAAAAAAAAAAGGAAAAAGAAAAAAACTTAGTATAAAAATAAGAGGAAATAGGAAAAAAGCTGAAAATTCCAAACAAATAATTTCAAATAAGAGGATATAGGCAAAAAGCTGAAAATGCCATACTCTGTAATGCTTCCCATTCTGGTACTTAGTAGCAGCCTTAGATAGCCTATATCGTATGCAATGCTTGGGATCCAGCCTTTCAACAACAGGGTCCACAAACTGCACATACCCATAGAAAGCAAGATAAATAATTATATTTTGAGAAGAAATGATGGTAATAATTAATAACAAAAGAGCAAAGTAATGACCAACAATAGGGAATGAATAATCAGATTACCATACTCTGCTCATCAGAATACACAACAATTTCATAGAACTGAGCCAGATGTTCCAAGAAAGCATCAACTCCGGGTCTTTTGAAAGTTTGCCAGCCTTTCTCTCGCTTCACATACCACAAAGATAGAATTCTTATAAGCATTAAGCAACTTAACAAACAAATCTTCTATACATAATTGAGTATGAGAAGGATTTTAAGAGTTGAGGCACTTCATATAATACAAAGTGATATGGCTAAAATGAAAAAATAAAAAATAAATAAAAAATACTCATGAATCATGACATTGCATTTGGAGTAAACTAAAACTATCAAATAAATTTGAAGATAGTACTAACCCATCTTAATGGTTTCTTGAAGAGCTTCCATTTTTTTTTTTTAAATAAAAAAATTTTAAAAATAAAAATAAAAAGGTTACTGGCCTCACCGTCCAATCGTAATGAATTAGGGTCTCTTGTAGATCTAGAACAAGAGTAAAAACATGTTGCTCTGCGGGATGCAAATCAGGAAGAAGCTTTTCTGCGTATGGTTCCGAAAAACCCTGTAATGGAGTATGAAGAATTTGCGGTTAATGATAAGAAAGGAGACAAAAAGAATGAGAATAAGATGTGCAAGACCAAAGTCACATATGAAAACCAGGCACAAACCTGAACTTGCTCTTCAACTAGCCTCCTCAGGTCCAGGTAAAGTTCACTTGCTTTAGCAGGTACTAAGATGTTAGAGATAAAAGGAATCAATCAGATACAAACATAAGCTATAATCAGATAGATTTGGCATTCAAAATCAATCAAAATAGTCTTCATTCATGTCCTGCATTCTCAAAATCAACTAGTGTAAGGTGCCAACCTAACTCTATCGAGTTTCACAATGTAGGAATGGGCATACAGCACATGATATTTACTTCAATTCGTTCCATATGGATTCTTAACTTGCTATTAAAGTAGACAAAGAACAAGCTAATCAGGATTAGGCCCCTAATTATTATTGATATAATGTATCTAGCTCATAGGATTTTCCTCTATCTCTCTCTCTCTCTCTCTCTCTCTCTCTCTCTCTCCTTTTTTTTGGGGTGGGAGCTATACTCACAATGAAATGGTGCCTACAACATGCTGAATATACTCTTTTTGTAACATCATTGTTGTCAACATGATGTTTACTGATTTGCTTCATAGCTTTAAAACAAAAACAAAAAATATGAAATAAGTTTCCAATCCCACAAAAATGTTAAATATCCACACAAAAATCTTGTCTTTTCACAGAAAATAGACTCCTCTAATGTGAGAAAGAAGTGTAACCGATTCACGTGATAAAGTTTCAACAGGCTGACATTTGCTATGGATACAATGGTAGCAAAGCATACCCAGACAACCAGCTAAGCTACTACATGCTTATGAAGTATATCTCGCAGCATAGCAAAGGACAAAAAACCTACAAGGAAACTAGCATTCCTTCTGTTGCTGCTTCTGCCACTGCTAAGAAAAGTTGACTATTGACAGCTGTGATCATCTACACAGAATCTTTATACCTTGTTGTTCTAAATATATCTAAAGCATATATATGTATAAGTGCATCTATCCTAAAATATTACCATTAAATTTTGAATAATAATATAAAATGATTAAATATAATCTATTAAGAGAGAATCAAAGACACTAAATTGAATTATGCCCTCAAAATAAAATGAGAGAGAGAGAGAGAGAGAACAAATAAATCAAGAAACACATTCCTGGCAGCATGATTTGAAAAATAACTCATCCAGTGACAGACAACATAACATAAAAGAACACAAACCTCAGCTAGGGGAGTACATAAGCAAAACACAAGGAGAAGAAGTAAAAATCTGAAAGTGACACAAACTGAAAAGTAGTTCAGGGACCCTACCTGTCATTGCAGCAGAGTAAAGCAAATTCTGAAATTTCTGCACAACAAAAAGATGATGACAAAATTTCACTCTCTGATATCTCACGTAAAATTGTAAACACTAGAACCCAACAACCTCCTAAGCACAGGCATCCAAACGAACACACCCACAGGAAAATGGTGAAGCTACCCAATTTTCTTTTCTTTTCTTTTTTTTTTTTTTTTTTTTTTTTTTATAGGTAAATGATGAAGCTACCTGATTTCAAGGGACAAAGCACTCATGAGATACTTACTTCAACAGCAGGCGCATCCTCTGTGACAGAAAAATTTGCTGATGCCCGTAATGACTTTGTCTTCTCATCTATTTCATCCGTAGTGTATGCTGCGGAATAAACCCAAAAATTTCACACTTCTCATTATCTCGTCCATCAACAAATGAATGGACCCCACTAAATGTATAGCACTTACCAGCTTTTTTTGATAAGTAATAATCGCTTTATTGAAAAAAAAAAACTACTTCATGTACAATGGACATCATGAGATCTAAAGAATCACAACAAAAAAAGAAAATTGTGCAAAAAGGCTACATCTATGAATTCCACAACTAAGGTACTATTAGTGAACCCCATGTGCAAGACCAATCGAACAAAGAACTAGTAAACATCTCTAATAACTGGGACTCTGTACTTTCCGCATCCTTGAAGCACTTCCTAGCTCTTTAACCCAAAGCCAAAGCAGAAATCTTTACTTCCAAAAGCAACAAAAACAAACCAAACAAACCCTTTTGGGATCCAAATGACACCCCCATTATTTAGTCATCATTTCATGCTCTTTTTCATTCAAGACCCAAATCACCTCTCATTAAAAAAATAAAATATAAATAAATAAATAACCACTACATTATTAGCATTCCCTAACTCCCCCAGACCAAAACCATAACCAAAATCTTTATTTCTAAAATTAACAAAATCACAAACCAAACAACCATTTTGGGACTAAAACAACTCCTCCATTCTTTAATTAATCATTTTTCAACTTAAGCATTTCTCTAAATCGGAATAAAATAAAAGAAAAAAGAAAACCCAGAGCCAAGGCAAACCAAACAATCCTTTTGGGCATCAAAACCACACACCCCCATTATCCAATAACCACTTTTCTCAATTCTTTTCATCCAAAACTACAAACAACAACTCAGCACTAAATCTAATTTACCACTTAATTAACCATTTTCTAACAATAGTAACAAACAAAAACGAAAACTCAGAAGACACCAAAACGACACCGTATAACCCAAAAAAAAAAAAAAACAAAAAACGAACCGTAGGAGGCGTAGCCGGCGGTGGCGGTGGCGCCGGTGAGAGCTCCGATGAGACCGTACTTGAGAAACCTCCAACCTTTACTGTTGCTCGAGGACTCTACAGGAGCTTGATCAGCAACAGCACCAGCACTTTCACCACCATTCCCAGCACTAGAAGAAGCCGTGGAAGTAGCAGCAGCAGAAGCAGCAACGGAAGCAGAAGAAGACGCCAACGGCTCCTTGGGAGCCCCCGAAACGACGTCGGAGCTGAGAAAGCGAATGTACCGTTTCGACAACGAGGAGGCCAGGCGGGATCTGAGAATCAACGCCGACGACATTGATTGAAATTTCCTAGGGTTTCGAATTTTGGGGGTTTCGAGGGTTCAGCTAGGGTTTTTGGCTCTCAAAGAGAGAGAGAGAGAGAGAGAATGGGGGGTGTTTGGGAATTTGGGGGTTTTGGAGGGTTATGAGGGGGTGTGTTTGGAAGTCGGTTTTAGATTGTTCTAGTTGAGAGTAGAATTTTCGAATTTAGAATTTCACTGTTTGTTTTAGTTTGGTTCTGGGCTTTTCTTGTTTCCGCCGACTTCAATTTCTTGCTGCTGGGTTTTCGGACGGTTATATGTATCTCTATATAGAATATTCGATTTCTTAACTCCAAAGCTAGGTTTTTTTTTTTAATTGAATTCCTTATTTGTAGAACTATAATAAAGAAAAGGGTGTATTGTATTTTAGGTGCTTAATTCTCAAGATCTCACTAATCTCTCAAATCACTCTTGACAACCTTGTGTCAAGAGTGATTAACAACATCAATCACTAGAGAGAGAATGAACATGGAACTTCTACATTACATGGAGACAGGTATAACTTTCGAATCTTTTTTTTTTTAATTATTCTTTTTGCTTTTCAATGATGCCCTTTAATTCTTGATTCTATTTTGATTGTTAAAATTGAATCTGGGTTAGAGTTAAAAGCATGATTTGTGTTAGAGCTTCGACAAACTTCAAGGCGGTCCAAAGAATTCATCAAGAAGGGGCCAACATAAAGTTTTTTTTTTAATGGAGGGCCTACATAAAGTCCGTTCTAATTTCAATTTTTTTTTTCCTTCAACATGAATTTTAACTTTTAGATTTGAGAATGGAAAAGAACCTGAACCGTATTTCAAAATCAAAAGCTATATGAAAGAAATAACTCTAATTTTGAATTTTACAAATTAGAATTCTAAATTGATCAAAAACTATTCAGAATTTACTATTATGCACTTTACTGAGCATTTTTTCATCAATCGTTCCACAAACAAAGCTACCATAACTTGCATTTAATAATTGAAAAGACATGAGGCATATCATTTCGCAATCAAAATCTATCAACAATGCCTAAATAAGAAATCCACCTATGGTTTTCTAGTAGTGTACTCTAGTTCTTTCTCCCACAATTACCACTTCTTTATTCATCTAAATTTCCTCATTAGAAATCATCCTAACTTTTTGATTGGCGCATCATAAAGAACCATCCATTCTAGGCTTCAATTTTTGCTTATCACATCACTTAAATATGTGGTTGTGATTTCAAAGATCAATAGCGACTAGCAACTACTGCAATTAATATGACAATGGCTTGAGCTTGCCTCCATGGTAAGGATATCTCTTGCAAGTTGCAACAAAGATATTTTTTTCAAGGCCTTCACATAATTGATGCATCTATTTTAGTTTCTAGACACCTATATATACTCATGCTAGCTGTAGGTTTCTCTAGCTTGTTATGAACACTTTCCTCTTAAAAGCTCTTTGAGTTATTTTGATTCATTTTTTATCTCTTTTTTGACATTAGGGATGACTTCTTTGAAATGGTTTATAAGCTATGCATTTACACAAGTATTGGGGCTTGTGGACAATGGTAGCATGCAGTGCAACCACATATCAGCAAGCTCAGATGAAGGGCAGACTCAATCAAAAGACTCGAAGGAAGAAGGAATTGCCCAGATTATAGTTAGCAAGGAAGACTCTGCAAATGGGTTTGAAATGCCTCTTCATTACCCAAGGTACACAAAGGAAGATTATGAAAAGATGGAGGAATGGAAGTTGGACATGGTTCTCAAAGAATATGGACTTACTGTTAAGGGTGCTCTTGATGCAAAGAGGTCATTTGCTATTGGAACATTTGTCTGGCCAAATTAGCTTTAGTTATCTATCTTTCATTAATGATATTAGAATTCAATATGCTATGACTAAAAGATGACAGTGATTGTTATTTGTTCTATAATTAGGCTGCATGTGTTATAAATTTATTTTTTGAGGGATTTTGTAGCAGAGTCTGTCGGTGGTTAACTCTCGAATTTGTTGTACTTCGACTCTTTAAGTATGTATTCTAAGCTATGATCAGAATTCAGAAGTTATCTTATACGTATAATTGGTGTGCCATTTTGATGCTAAACGACCATTCAATGCTTTGGATATTACAGTAGTTAGAAATATTAAAATCAGATTTCATATTGTAATTTTTTGGTCAAATTTTTTTTAGAAGAATTTTGTCAATCTAGATGTACATCATTTATATTTTTTATTTAGGTATTAGACCAAGTGAGAAGTGGGCTTTATATATGCTTACCAATATATATATATATATATATATATTTGTGTGTGTGTGTAATTTGAAATTGATACTGATGATCCTTTAAACCTGATTCATGCTAAAACCAAACATCTAAGTTTTCTTAAGTAAGAAGTTAGATGTAAGAAGATTGCTAAACAACTTTCCAATAAATTATTACAATCCAAAATTGATAATTTTCATAAGGTATTGATTAATTATGTTTGTTCTGATATTTTCAACACTTTTTTGGCATAGAAAAAAAAAGCATATTATTAATTTACCTTATGTTAAAGATTTTAATGACAAGAACATTCTTACTAATGTCATAAGGGTATAATAGTCAATTTATATAAATTACATTTTCCATCCTTCCCTTTTTCTCTCCAACCAAACAAGAGAGTTTTTCACCCTTCCACTTTTCCACCCCTTCAACCAAACACACTTGAGAGAAAACTAAATATTTTCTATCCTCTCATAATTTTCATCCTCCCACTTTTCCACTTCTCTAACTGAACGGACGCTTGATCTATTGTGCACTTCCTCCCCCCTTATGGTATCACTTGGATTTGTCAAAATTTACCTCTAATAAAAATATATTAAGTAAGGTTATAGACTAAGGGCACCAAAACCAATTTTGTAACTAAACTTTGTAATATATATATATATATATATTTCAAGGCTTTCTATAGATTTTTGTTTTGGTAATAATGGCATAATTTATTAAGAACTAATTATTTGGTAATCCATATAATGCAAGCAAAAATTTAATTTTTTTTTTCTCTTTTTTATTTTATTCTAAATAGGAATTATTTAATAATTATAGTAGTTATTAAAATACATTTACTATGGTTGTGTAAATAATAAATATATGACATCTATATTCTAACATTAAGCATCCCTCCCTCTTGTGCAAAAATATATTCACTTTTGTTGGACTTTTTACGGCAGTTTTCAGTAGGGCTCTACTCAAAATTCAAAAAAGGTAGTCATTTGATTCCTGAATAGCTGCATCTATTCCAGTGTGGGTGATACCGTACCGTACAGGCCAGTACGGCCAGAAAATACCGTACCGGCCAGTGCATCGGTACAGGTACGCCCCCTGTTTCGTACCGGAAAAAATATCGACTGTTCCGGCTGCATACCGGCCGTATCGGCAAAATCCGGTAAATAAATACCGGGCCGAAACACGAAATACAGATCTAAAAGCCAAGAGAACACAAACACAATCCTCCTCTTTCCTCCTCTCTTCCTTGTTCATCTGCCTCTCTCTCAAACGGTAACACAATCAAAACACAAACACAATCTAAAATCAGAATAGAAACAACAGATCAAGAATAGGGAAAAATACAAATTTAATTAGAACAACAAATCTAAAATCAAAACAAAAACAGCAGATTAAGAACATGAAAGCCTATCTAAGCTCCATTGTAACAACAAAGTGAATCAGAACAAGAAAAGAAGGAAGGAAAAAAAAAAAAAAATAGAGACGGACGAAGGCCAATCTCTCTCCGGCTGTGTGTTTGAGTGAAGTGAGATGAAGAAGAAAAAAAATAAAAAACAAAAATATAAACATAGAGGAGAAGTCAAAAGATCATGGTTGGCTGTGTCACCTGTGTGTGTGAAGTGAGCTGAAGAGGAAAGTAGAAGAAAAAAAAAATGCATAGATGAAGAGGAGAAAGAGAGAGGCAGGTTCTGGAAACTGGAAAGTAGAAATAAGAAAGGAGAGGATGAGATATATTGGTATAGGTCAGGTGTATGGTGAAGAAAAAAGCAAGAAAAAAAAAAAAAAAAAAAAAAAAAAAAAAAAAAAAAAAAGAAGGAGACGTATGGATAGGGATGAAAGAAAGGAAAAGAATAGGAAATGACCACTTAGAAACCTTATTATAATATTTTCACAATATTTTCACAATAAATTTTAAGTAATTAGCTAATAATGGTAAGTAAAAAAATAATTTCAACGGTAGGTTCAAATTAGAACTAGTAAAAACTTTTCACGTAAGATTTTAATGTAATTCTTGTGAAAATATTATGAATATAACACTTTTTATTGTTTATTTAAATTTCCTTTAGTTTAAGCTTAAAAGGCCAATGCTTAGCCTAGGACCCTAGGTGTCTTGATAGTGAATTGATTTTAAAGAGGTGACAATTTTGTATTTTTACTTTTTCATATAATTTTTTGAAAAGTATTCTTTATTTACTTTTTTTTCTCAATAAAAACTCTCTTTTTTTAAGACAAAAAAAAAAAAAAAAAAAAAACCTCTCTTTATTTACTCTAAAGTATTATATAAAACAATAAACATACCAATAAAATAATCATTAAACTAAATATTTTTTTTAAAAAAAATCATTATAATTTTGTATATTGTATAAAATAGTAAAAAATAGCAGTAAATCCGAAACGGTACACCGATATTGATCGGTATCCGAAATATATCATACCGCTGGTCAAACCGGTACAACTTCCGGTACGGTATTGATTTCCTTGATCTATTCACAAAACTAAGTACCAATCCAGTAGCAGCATTCTTTTCATGAGAAACTTATGAAGGCATGTTTAACTATTTGCTGCTAGCCTGCTAGTATTTGGGGTATCGTTTGGTACCTGTAATAAGAAATCAATGTTACAAAGAATACAAGAAGTTGAAATGGAATAAATATTCTTATTCATTTGTTTAATGCTCCGCTACGAGAAGATGATAGAATGACATCATATTTTAATCAATTTCTTTAAAATGCCATTTTAAAAACTATATAATTTTTTTTTCCAAAATTACACTCTTCATAAATATTAAAAATTGATAACATCTTGCTGTATATATAAACAGAATAGTATAAAAATAACCTTGGATACATAGATACAAAACTAAAGTGTATTAAAGAAATATTCCATTATTTTTAAAAAAATAAAAAATGTCATCTAGCATATATTTTCACATCATTGTTCATGAGAGAGAGAGAGAGAGAGAGAGAGAGAGAGAGAGAGAGAGAGAGAGAGAGAGAGAGAGAGAGAGAGTTTTTGCTTGGATTAAGGAAAAGCGAATATGAGTTTATGACCATTTTGGTAAGGAATAATTAGGACATGTTTGGTAGACTGTAATGTGGCATTCGGTATGGAAGAATCCACATTACTCCTAACATCCAGATTTCTAAGAATGTAGTTATTCCTACGTTTGGTTTTATTGGGAATCTATTACGATTTCTAGAAATGTGAGATAATAATTTATTCCCAGGAATCTTAAATAAATTATTTATTTTTCTCATTCTATCCTTATATTTGAATGTGAACTATCAAGTCCTTTAAAAAAAAAAAATCTTCCGCTAAATAAATAATAAAAAACCAAATATAAGTTATTAATTATGACAAATTCATTAAAATTTAGTCTACTATTTCAAAAGGAGAAGTACAATATAACTATTTAAATTATCAAATGCTTTTATTCTTAATAATAATTTTTAAAATAGTTTAATCTATAACAAAACAACCTAACAATTTTTTTTTTTTCCACATGCAAAGCCTAAGTAAAATTTTGTTAAAGAATATATCAACAAAGTTGTCGTCCTGTTTATATTATTTTGGCAGGAAAAGATATAGACAAGGGAAAAGATATTGATGATTTGTTTTATATTTTATCTTAATTACTTAAATGATAAGGAAAAATTGTTAAAATTATCAATTTATAAAAAATACAATTTTCTTTAAGCTTGGGAATCTGGATTCCTATCTGTTTTAAAGGGAATCCACATTCCTATTGAGAGAGGTTTTAGGGGGAAATCTAGATTCTCCTAGCATCTAATTCCCTAGCATAATTTGCAACCAAACATAGGAATCTTTAAACATTCCTGAGAATCCTAAAACATTACCCCGTACCAAATGCCACATAATAGGTGCTGTAATGTAATAGTTATTTTTTAATTTGGTTATGTTTTTATTACAAGGAATGGACATTCCTTATGGATAGCTATTTTTCAAAATGAGGAATAATTATTCCTCTTTTAAAGATTGTATTAGCTATTTTTTGATAATTGCAATAATTTTAAAACTTAATATATTTTCAAATAAACAAACTTCTCATATACATCTAACAATTATAAAATTAAAAATTCATAAAAAATAACACACATCTCTTTTATATTTAAAAATAACAATTTTTAAAGAGATATAATTGTATGAATAAGATATTTCCTAAAATAAATATTAAGTTTCATTCTAATGTTATAACTCACAACCAAACTAATGAATATATTTAGTTATTATATTACAACACATTTTATTCCTAGTAATAAATACTACAATTCCTGCCATAATCTCCATTCAGTGTATCATATGTACCCTTATTCTCTATTTTACACTCCTTTCTTTTTTTTCCCCCTTTTTGCTGTAAAATCTTTCAAATGTAAAATGCTTTTAGTAAAATTTTACATTTGAAAACATCTTTAGTAAAAGACTTTCAAGCGTATTGTGTGACAAATAATTTTTCAAGCATAAACCATCAAAATTAGTGTTTACTATTTCCTAACCACCAGACTAGAAGCCTAGACCGTAGGATTGATGGCTTAGCCATTAGATTGGGGGGGGGGGGGGGGGGGGGGGGGGAAGCTACTATGCATTTTTGTAAAATGTAAATATTTTACCAATTTTTTGTTGTAAAATGTTTTACAAAATCTTACAAAGGATTTTATGGTTAACAAAAAATATTTTTTAATTTTACCAAATTTTACAATGAAACAAATATAGTGAAATACGTAAAATCTCAGTGAAACAAACAGAGTGTTAAAGAATAAATATTCGCCTATTCTCGAGAAATAACTATTCCTTTTAATAAAAACAAAAATTAAAACAATGAAATGGTAATTAGTAATGAATTGTTATTAAATTACAATGTTTATTACAGTATATCAAATTTATCCTTAGACCAGCGCACACCTTTAGTGTGATGGTCACTCCACAGATATAAATACTTGTAAAGTATAGGGGGTAAGAATCAAGGTTCTAGTCTCTAGGAGAAAACTTCACACACACACACACACACACACACACACACACACAAACACACACACACACACATATATATATATATATCCTTAGTGATGAGCATTAACACAATAAAGTTAAAGTCGCACCATAACATGAATAAGGGCTCACACACACACACACACACATATATATCCTTAGTGATGAGCATTAACACAATAAAGTTAAAGTCGCACCATAACATGAATAAGGGCTTTTTTTTTTAGGGCAAAATGTCTGTTATAAAAAAGGAAATATGATCAATGATCTTGACCACAATGGAAAAGAAGTTAACCCACAACGCTTTTCTTAGAAACAAGCCTTAAAGGCCTACTTGAAGGCATTGTTAACTATCTTTGATTTTATATATATATATATATATATATATATATAATATAATATAATATAATTACAAGTCAGTATAAAGAGCCACATGACCTAACTAATGCCTTTAAAAGTTTTTATTTTTTGTTAATTTGTTAGATTTCATGATCACAAAATTTAATAAAAATATATACGCAAGAATAAAATAATTAAAAGTGTTGAAATTTGCAAATGAAAATATAACATAAGTATAAACATACCATGTTATTTATGTATAAACATATATATATATATAATTCTTTTTTTATTAATATATATTTATATATATATATTATTCTAATATGTACGATAATGTAGTAGTTAGAAACAAATAGATACACATAGTTTAGGTTTATTAAAATATATTTATTGAATTGCTCAAAAAAAAAAAAAATTATTCACTGCATTCATAAGCCTTAAACTAAAAATAAATATAATTATTATTATACTATCTACTAAAACATACATTTTATTTTTGACAAATAGAAACTGCAAAATTAAAGATAATTTAATTATTATTTATAATATGAAATTAAATTTCATTAACGATTATCTGGATATAAATATTAACAATATTGAAAATACCTGTTTATAATTACAAAATTTAAAATCATATTGTATTTATATAAATAGTTGAGTTATGAACATTAATATGTTTAAGAATGATAAAAATATGATATGGACATCTTGTAAAAAATTACTTAACTTTTTTTAATTTATAGGATGGTCATGAGAAAAGGTATTACTGGTAAATTTGACGTTGTTAATTTGAAGCAAGGATGTCAATTGCCCTAGTGAGAATAGCAATCTAAGGAAATTAGTCTAAGGCAACTGGCATGATTGATTTAAGAGGCTAAGGGAATCATGAAAACCACAAGAAAATTGTTGAATATATATTTTAAAAAATATTACTTTTTAAACGAGTATTTGTGCAAATTATGCAAAAATTAAGATTTACTTTTTATATTTATTAACATATATTACTAAAAAATAATAGTAAACTATATAAAGAAAATTTTTTTAAAGAAACTTAATTATATTTTACACAAAAATAGTGGATAATAAACTAAAAAAGGTGTTTTCAATGACTATATGCATCTACATTTACCAAAGCAAGAATAAAGGTTTATAAAAAATGTATAAATTTTAATTTATTTTGTTGAGTTGTTAAAGTTAGTGATATTTTGGTAGTTTAATGAGATTATATAAATAGGTTATAGTAGTGGTTTAGAATTGAAAAATTAATTTTTTTTTTATAAAAAATATTGAAATTAGATATCTCGTTAAATGCAAACACTTTTAAATAACACTTGATACTCTAATTGATTTTTTTTTTTTTTTTTATGTGTGTTAGAGATGTATTTACCTATGACTTAAAGGGGCATATAAATTGTAGTTAAGTTTTGATAATGGTATGATCATTATAATTATACTTGAAATAATTTTTTTTGTGTATTGATAGCCTATGGTGAAATTTTTATTTATTGCCTATAACTTTATAAAATATAACATACTTAGAAGCTAGTGAAAGAACTACATGCCTCAATTAATACCCTTACAAGTTTTTTTTTTTACAATTTTTTTTTTATCTATGATTAGAAAATTCAGCCAAAATGTAAAGTGAAGAGTAATATAAGACTCCGCAACTAAAATTATATTATACGTACAAACATATAATAGAAGTATAAACATATATGTTCGTTATGTATAAACATTGGTCACGAACATATAGAGACACCGCATGTAGGATTATTAAAATGTGTTTGTAAAATTCATGGACATAAACTAAAAGGAATAATATGAATATTTATGCTATCTTTTGATTTTTTTTTCCTAATAAATCACAATTCTAAAACTATAGATGATTTTTCATTTGAAATTAATATAATTTTGTGGGTTCCAATTAGCTCAACTGGTAAAGTCTCTGATGGTTGTATAAGAGATCTAGGGTTCAATCCCCGTCTACACTAAAAACTGATTGGTGTCTTGGTCTGATGATAAAAAGCTATCATCAAGAACAGACATCATAGGTTAAAACTCTCTCTCTCTCTCTCTCTCTCTCTCTCTCTCTCTCTCTCTATATATATATATAATTTTAAATAATTTGAATATTAGTTCAAAAAGAAAATTAATTTTGATTAACAAAAAAACATTTGGATATTAATAATAACAATACTTCAAAATACATATTCACTCACAAAGATTAAAATTATATCGAAACTATATAATCAATGTCTTTGTTTATAAACCCTTGCCTTCTATTGAGTTGTGCAAAACCTATTCCATCTGATCAAGTTAAATGTTTTCGTTTTAGGCACCTACAACATTGTTGTGATAAGGTTTTGGAGGCCAAAGGAGGCATAAAGACTAAATGAAAAAAAGATTAACATGTCATAATTTTTTTTTCAAAGATAGTTTTAACTTATGGTATTTTATTAATTATTCCTGATGATGGTTCTTTATCATCAAACTAAAACATTTATTAGTTTTTTGGTGTATGTGAAAATTGAACCCAGATATACCCACTTAACATGTCATAATTAATTGCAAGTATAGCTATTCATAATATCTGAGTTTGCTGATGCATAATCACTTAACACTTATCGGCCACCACTCAACCTCATAGGAACTAAGTAAGTTCTTTTATATTTGCTTTTTCATGGCAAAAGGCGAAAAAGAAATAGAATATTCTATCTTCTTAAAAAATAAAAAATAAAAATTGGGTGGAGAAAAATCAAACCTTGACACCACGGATGGAGAAAAATTCTATCTTCTTCTTCTTTTTCTTTTTTGCAATTGTTTTACTTGAATTTCTGTATTTTTGCACTGATAAAAAAAAAATCAAATATTTTGGGACCCTGGGAACTTGGGCTTGATAAAAGAGTTTAGAACTTGGACTGACTTCAAGGCGGCTCAAAGATTTCATTAATTAAGAAGGGTCTACATAATTTTTTTTTTTTTTTTTGATGGAGGGCCTGCTTAAAGTTAATCTGGCAATTGCTTGTTTTCTATTAATTTAGAGATATAACAAGCTCAAATCCTAACCCAGCATGTTAGGTCCCATAGTTTTTGCATTAGTTGTCTTTTGGGCCAGTTTAATTTGAGTGAGTTCTTTTTTGTTTTCTTAATCGGTTCTAATTTAAATTTTTGTTCTATCTCAACCAATTTCAAAAATCAAAAGCTATATTTTAGCTCAACACTTTAGCATCTCCACTGCAACCATATGAAAGAAATAACTCTAATTTTGAATTTTACAAATTAGATTTCTAAATTGATCAAAAACTATTTTCATGCAATTTATTGTGTTTTAATGCACTTTACTGAGAATTTTCTTAATCAATCGTTCCACAAGAAAGCTACTATTACTTGCATTTAAAAACTAATCGGTCCACAAACAAAGCAACTATTACTTGCATTTATTAATTGAAAAGACATGAGGCATATCATTTGGCCATCAAAATCTATCAACAGTGCCTAAATAAGCAATCCATTCATGGTTTGCTAGTAGTCTACTCTAGTTCTTTCTCCCACAATTATCATTGCTTTATTTATCTAAATTTCCTCATTAGAAATCATAACTTATTTTTGATTAGCACATCTTAAAGAACCATATATTCTAGACTTCAATTTTTCCTCTATCACATCACTTAAATAGCACGCTCATACCGGCACCTGTACTTTATAATACGTTCAAAATCCATAATGTGAAGCATCCCGAAGCATCTATATTTAAAAAGAATCTCAATGGCTAAAATATTTTAATATTTGGTGAGCCTCAAAATGTGCTAGTGGTTTTCGAGATCAAAAGCGACTAGCAACTACTGCAATTAATATGACAATGGCTTGAGTTTGCCTCCATGGTAAGGATATCTCTTGCAAGTTGCAACAAAGATATTTTTTTCAAGGCCTTCACATAATTGATGCATCTACTGTAGTTTCTAGACACCTATGTATATTCATGCTAGCAGTAGGTTTCTCTAGCTTGTTATGAACACTTTCCTCTTAAAAGTTCTTTTGAGTTATTTTGATTCATTTTTAATCTCCTTTTTGACTTTAGGGATGACTTCTTTGAAATGGTTTATAAGCTATGCATTTACACAAGTATTGGGGCTTGTGGGCAATGGTAGCATGCAGTGCAACCACATGCATATCAGCAAGCTCAGATGAAGGGCAGACTCAATCAAAAGACTCAAAGGAAGAAGGATGTAACAATCCAAAGAAAAGCACTAGTCACATCTGCGCTATATCTCAAAAGGACTAATCACCATTGAGGCTCTTTGTAGTTGTTAATAAAGCCCATATTTACCTAGTAAATACCCGATGTGGGACTTATCATACACCCACATACATCACACAATCAATCAAATTGGGGTATCACAATCTCCCCCACTTAAATCCCTAACGTCCTTGTGAGGGCCCACTTTGTGGGGTAGTGTCTTCGAGCCCATACGGAGTTACTAGGCCGACTCTGATACCATATGTAACAACCTAAGAAAAAGCGTTAACCACATCTGCGCTGTACTTCAAAAGGACTAGTCACAATTGAGGCTCCTTGCAGTTGTTAATAAAGCCTAGATCTACCTAGTAAATACTCGATGTGGAACTCATCACACACCCACACACATCACACAATCAAACCTAGCTCTGATACCAACATGTCACGACCCAAATCCATGGAACATGAATTTAGATGCATGACTAACCTGCTGAACTTATATAACTTAATAAACATAATTGATTCAAAATAAATTTTAAACTCCAAAGAAACAAGTACTATTAAAAACCTCTTACAATAACTAAAATCCACAATTTATAATAATCTCCAAAAAAACCGTGAAGTCTAAAGTGGAAATAAAAAAATAAAAAATAAAAAAACTACTAATCTTTTCAAAACTCTACAAATTGAAAATAATCTCCACTATATGAAACAGGAATTACAAAACAAAGGTAACTAAAATTCTATGAGTGTTCAAATAATACTGAAGTCGCCTACAACTTGCACCTTACAAAGCGATCCAAAGGTTCTATATTCCTCACTACACTTTAATCTGAAAACAGTAATTAATGGGGTGAGCCATACATCTAGTAAGTAATTATACAAAATATACAACGGAATAGAGTCAAGCAAAGGACGAGTTTGATTTCACAATATCATTCAAAATATCAAATATAGTTTTCCAAACATATAAAGAACCACTTAATACATATATAATCAAATCTTAAAGTCTTTTGAAAACACATATGAATAATTGATCAGAGCACAGTGTCACATATACACATCACATATTCTCATATATAATCCTGTGAGCGGATACCAACATCTAACCCCTACTGGTGAGGGATTAACACATATTCTCATATACAATCCTGTGAGCGGATTTACACATATATCTGATCAATTCTAAAAAAACTCATTTTGAGTCACATATCACAAAAAACAAAGTTTATACAACATATAATAATTTTCTCAATATTAACAATTATTCCAACAATAAAGGCATATCGAATATTACAATATCAAATTGAAACATAAATCAAAAGATGCTTGACCCTCTTAAGGAACGAATAGGAACTGAAGAGTTTATATAAATATATATATATATATATATATATATATATATATATTTACAATTCTTGAGTAAGTTTGAAAATCCAATTTATTAAAAGAAACGTCTTAAATACCATTTGAAAATCAAGAATATAACTTTGAAATCACTTGGTTTGAAACAAAGTTAAAGAACAAAAATCTTTTTAGAAAACTTACTTTGAAACTCAATTATTTTCTGAAAGTAGTTTAGTTTAAAATTCATTTTTTAAATGAGATTTAGATGTTCAAAGCTTTATTTAAAATTCAAAGTTTCTCTTTAAAACGTTATTTAAAGGTCGAAATTTCTCTTACAATAGTGTAAAAATGCTTTTTGATAAAATTTTAAAACGTAAGGTAAAAAAAAATATAACTTTTGAAAACCTTTAACTTCTAAGAACCTAAAGAACAAAATTTGTACATATTATGCATAATTATTTACAGCACTTGAATCACTTTGAAAGTCCAGCTAAAGCACCCTCCAAACAGTCTCAAAATACTCTTAAATAGGACCTATAATCAATCTTGGAAATATACTTAATATCTTCTATAAAATATAAAGCTTATAGAACTATACAAATGGACTCACTAGGATTATACTTTGCAAAATTAATAACACTTTTAACACTAAATCAAAGTTTCTCTAACCAATGATGCTCTAACCAAATAATATTCCCTTGCATTAATCAAAACTCATATTGCCATGAGGAAGGCAGTAGCCAAAAATATCATTGACCTAGGATTTAATATAAAACCCCAAAAAGTTAATTCATCCTTCAATTTCAGCATCTTTGGGCTTAACTATTCCGCTAGTACTAACATGCTCCTCCACCACCTCAGCAAGACTTCTGATAGCACTTAAAACACCCTCAAGGCTCTCAGATTTTGGTTCAAGACCAGAAGGGTTAGAATTGCGGGGCGGCATTTTCCCATAACCAAATAAAGAAAACCTTAGGGTCAAATAAATCACAAGCAAAGTCATGATATACAAGATATACTAAACCCTTTACTATTTTAATATTCTAAGCATATAAGCATATAGCTTCTAACAATTATCAAACTCCCAAAACTACCTTTTACCTATGAATAATAATTCAAGCCTATTCCTCCACATCTTATAAAAATATCGTAAATCCTAATTGTCTACAGAATCATAACCTAGAACTCTGATATTACATGTAACAACCCAAGGAAAAGCGCTAGTCACATCTGCGTTATATCTCAAAAAGATTAGTCACCAATAAGGCTTCTTGTAATTGTTAATAAAGCCCAGATCTACCTAGTAAATACCTGATGTAGAACTCATCACACACCCACACACATCACACAATCAATCAAATTGGAGCATCACAATCTTCCCCACATAAATCCCTAACATCCTCATTAGGGCTCACTTTGTGGGGTAGTGTCTCCGAGCCCACATGGAGTTACCGAGTCGACTCTGATACCATATGTAACAACTCAAGGAAAAGCGCTAGCCACATCTGCGCTATACCTCAAAAGGATTAGTTACCATTGAGGCTCTTTGTAGTTGTTAATAAAGTCCAGATCTACTAAGTAAATACTCGATATGAGACTCATCACACACTCACACACATTACATAATCAATCAAATTGAGGCGTCACAATCTCCCCCACTTAAATCCCTAACGTCCTCATTAGGGCCAACTTTGTGGGATAGTGCCTTCGAGCCCATACGGCGTTATCGAGCCAGCTCTGATACCATATGTAAAGACCTAAGGAAAAGCGCTAACCACATCTGTGCTATACCTCAAAGGGTGGGACTCATCACACACTCACACATATCACATAATCAATCAAATTGAGGCGTCACAATCTCCCCCACTTAAATCTCTAACGTCCTCGTTAGGGCCAACTTTGTGGGATAGTGCCTTCGAGCCCATACGGCGTTATCGGGTCAGCTCTGATACCATATGTAAAGACCCAAGGAAAAGCGCTAACCACATCTGTGCTATACCTCAAAAGGACTAGTCACAATTGAGGCTCCTTGCAGTTGTTAATAAAGCCCAGATCTACCCAGTAAATATCCGATGTGGGATTCATCACATACCTACACACCCACACACATCACACAATTAATCAAATTGGGGCATTACAAAAGAGTTGCCTAGATTATAGTTAGCAAGGAAGACTCTGCAAATGGGTTTGAAATGCCTCTTCATTACCCAAGGTACACAAAGGAAGATTATGAAAAGATGGAGGACTGGAAGTTGGACATGGTTCTCAAAGAATATGGACTTACTGTTAAGTGTGCACTTAATGCAAAAAGATCATTTGTCATTGGAACATTTATCTGACCAAAGTAGCTTTAGTTATCTATCTTTCAATAATGATATTAGAATTTAGTATGCTAAGACTAAAAGATACTAGTGATTGTCATTTGCTCTACAATTAGGCTGTATGTGTTATAAATTTATTTTTTGAGGGATTTTGTAGCAGAGTTTGCAATAGGTTAACGCTGGAACTTCTTGTACTTCAACTCTTAAAGTTCTTAAAGTTAATTAAGTATGCAACCTTAGTTGTGATTAGAATTCAGAAGTATGCGTATAATTGGTGTGCTATTTTGATGCTAGATGACCATTCTAAGCTTTGGATATTGCAGCAATTAGAAATATTAAAATCAGATTTTATATTGCAATGTTTTGTCAATCTAGATGTAAATAATTTTATTTATTTAGATATTAGAGTAAGTGGGCTTGTATGTCAAAGCTTTCTATATAATTTTGTTTTTGTAATTATGGCATCATTTATAAAGAAATAATTATTCGGTAATTCATACAATACATGCAAATTGAAAGTTTAACATAATGATAATATGATTTTTTTTCTCTTTTTTATTTTATTCTAAATATGAATTGTGTGATAATTATATATAGTAGTTATTAAGAGACATTTATGATAATTGTGTGTATATATGACATAAATGTTCTAACATTAAGCATCCCTCTTGTTAAAAAATATATTTTTATTTGTTGGACTTTTTATAGCAGTTTTCAATATGGCTCTCACTACATAAAATGCGTTTTTCAGTTGCATTTTTTTAAGCTGCGTTTTTCAAATGTAGTTATAGAGTGTGTTTGAGCCACGTTTCACGCAAACGCAACTTCAGCACTAGAAGGGTAGCTGCGTGTGTTGAACGCAGCCCAAGATCAGCTCTGTAGCCGCGTTTATTGGTGTTTCAACTGCGTTTTTCTGGGTTAGGCTGAAGCCACATTTCAAAACCTGGCTTCAAACCCATCTGATTTTTTTTTTTTTTTAATTTTATAAATATGTCCTAAAGCCGCGTTTACATAACATGGTTATAGGCCTGTCTTCAAGCTGTGTTTAAGAGAAAACACAGCCATAGGCCTGTCTTCAAGCTGCGTTTACTTAAACGTGGCTTTAAGCACCCCTGAAGCTGTGTTTATGTAAACGCGGCTACAGGACTATTATAAATTAAAAAAATGAAAATACCCCTGAACACCCTAAGCAATTCTCTAATTTTTACCTAAAAAAAAAAAAAAACTCCCTAAGCCCTTCAAACAATCTCCACCACCGATCCTACTCACCAACGCTGCCTTAGGTCTCTCCCTCTCTCTCTCCAACTCTCAATCTCACTCAAGACACTCACAAGGCCGACTAATAGTAAGTTTTCAAAATTGTTTGTTTTGATTTTTGTTTTAGGGTTTCCATTTTTGGTTTAGGGTTTCTATTTTTTGTTTAGGTGATTATAGGTTTAGGGTTTCGATTTTGAGTAGAAAGGTTTTCATTAGATTCGTGAATGGCTGCATCTATTCACAAGATTAATTAAGTGCCAATCTAGTAGCAGCAATTTTTTTTTTCATGAGAAATATAATTAATTTTTTTTTCAAAAATTAAAAGCTTCATAAATGTTAAAAATTTATAACATCTTACAGTACATATAAACTGAAAATATGCTATATACGACCTAGCAAGTATTTAAAACCTTAAATACCAAATTTTACGGCTATGTTGGTTTTAACACTAAACTAAACAATAGTTAAAGTGTAAGTGACTTAGCAAATTTCCAAACACACAAACTACACTACACAAGCATGGCAATATAGTAAGCTAAAGGAAATAGGGAAAAAGACAAGCAAACCACACATAACACCACAAGTGTTATGAAGAGGGAAACCCAAGCCCCAGGAGTAAAAACCTCTCCCTTGACCACCCGTCAGAAATCTCCACTAGGCAAGATAGTTGCAGTACATAAGGTCACAATGAACCCTCTCCAAACCCAAGCTCTTACATGTGCTTGAGCCCTCCAAGCTCTAGCTGGCAACCAACTTCACTGAGCCCTTTCTCTTTCTAGCTTACCGAAGACCCTCCATTAAAGCTCTAATGGAATCACCACTAATGAAAATTGGATTTAGGTTGTGGCTTCTCACTCTTCCTTAGCTATTCATTCACTCACAAGTATGTGTTTGTGGATGAGGAATGTGTTTACAAAATCTCTATCAATGGAATTTAAGAGATGGAAAAGGGAGATGAACATTTGCTTTTTCTCTAAGGAAAAAGCTCTCTCTTTTCATACAGAGGAATGGCTTCACTCTCTTGGCTCCCTTTGGGTTTCTAGGGTTTGGTCAATACTTATCTAAAACCCCATGCCATGCCTCACAACTCTGTGTGTGTGTGTGTGTGTGTGTGTTGGCAATTGGCAGTGGTAGGTGCAATTGTAGAGCACATAGATCGTGCAACTCACGACCTATTCGCCCTTTAAGGCCGCAAGATGGTTGCAAGGTGCACGATTGCACTATCAGACAAACACTTGCCACGTAGACTTCACGGGTAGCTAAGGTCACCTCCAGGATGCGAGATCTTTGGTTGATGTAGCTTTTAGTCTTCAAGGAGAGGCTCAGGTACAATACCCCAACTTGCATGAAAACCCAGGAAATAATACGTCACCAATAAAATGCATTACAAAGAAACTTTTCACTGAATAAAGCCAAAATAAAACATGACTCCTCATAAATAAAGTGGTATAAAAACATGTAACTTTAGATACTTACAAAACTAAAGTGTATAAAAGAAATATTCCATTCGTTTTTAAAAAAAAAAAAAAAAAAAGTCATCTAGCATTTCTTTTCACATCTCGAGAGAGAGAGAGAGAGAGAGAGAGAGAGAGAGAGAGAGAGAGAGAGAGAGAGAGAGAGAGAGAGAGAGAGAGAGAGAGAGAGAGAGAGAGAGAGAGAGAGATGTTTTGCTTGGATTAAGGAATAAATATTACGAGTTTGTGACCATTTTGGTAAGGAATAATTATTTTTCATTTTATATTCCGTTTTTTGGCTATAGAATATTTTCAAAAGTAAAATGTTTCTAGTAGTATCATTTTACATTTGAAAACATTTTTAGTAAAAACAAAATTCAAATATTTTGTGTGACAAATAAATTTTCAAGCACAAACCACCAAAATTGGTATTTTATAATTTCTAGCCACAAGACCAGTGGCTTGGTCCACAAGACTGGTGGCCTAGTCATTAGATGGAGGGGAAGGGGGAGGGAGTCACTTTGTGTTTTTGTAAAAAGTAAATTTTTTCCAAATTTTTGTTTTCAAAACATTTTACAGTCAAAGAAAAATATTTTCAAATTTGACTAAATTTTACAATGAAACAGCACAATAAAATACATAAAATGTTAGTGAAACAAACAAAGCATTAAAGAATAGCTATTCCTGATAAATAACTATTCCTTTTAATAAATGATAATTACTAATGAATAGTTATTACATTATAATGTATATTTAAGTTTATCACCCTTAGTGACGTGCAATATAACAATAAAGTCAAATTCGTACCGTAAGAAAAATAAGGGCTTTCTTTAGGGCAAAATGTCCATTATAAAAAGGAAAGACCCATGTGAACAATGACCAAAATGGAAAAAATAGTTTACTTAGCAACACTTTTCTTAGAAACAAGCCTTACATTGGCCTCCTTGAAGCCGTTGCAGGCTCTCTATGATTATATAAAATACAATATAATTACACGCTAATGTAACGAGCCACATGGCCCAACCAATGCCTTTCCAGGTTTTTAATTTTCGTTAACTTGTTAGTTTCATGATTAGAAAATATAATAATTAGTGTTTTGGCCGATGATAAAGAGTAATTAATTATCAGAAGTTAATGCCATAAGTCGTTAAAACTCTCTAAAAAAAATTAAATAAAATATAATGGCAAAAATGAAATAATTAAAATTGAATGCTGCAAATGAAACATAATATAAATATAAGTGTGAACATGTTATTTATGTGTAGACATATGTATTGTTTTAAAATGTACAATAATGTAGTAGTTGCAAACAAATAGATACAAATAGTGAAGGTTTATTGAAATATATTTATTGAACTACTCTAGAATATATATATATATATACACACACACACACACACCTAAACTAAAATTAAATATAATTATTATTATACTATCTATCAAAACAAATATTTTATTTCTGATAAATAGAAACTATATAATTGAAGATAATTTAATGATTATTTCTAATATGAAATTAAATTTCATTAACAATTTTATGGATATTAATATAAGAAATATTGAAAATAGATATTCATACATTACAAAACTTTAAATCATATCTACATAAATAGTTGAGTTGTGCACATTAATATATTTAAAAATTAATAAAAATATACTTGTAAGGACACAAATTGCGCTTGGTTGAAGCTACGTTTTCAGACCAACTCAATGGGCCTTAGACAATGAATTTATAGAGAGTGGGCTTCTAATCTAGGGTTTTGAGCGGTAGATAACACAAGAATTGGATTCAGTTATAGAACACCAGCGTACATGGAATATATGGGTGGAATCTCCTTTGATATATTAATGCCGAGGACAATACTTAGCATTTTCTTACAAGTTTTTTCCCTCCCTCTCCTTTCTTCCTCCTTTCCCTTTTATAGGCCTGCATCTGCTTCTCCTTTCTTCCACGTGTAGTCCAGGTGTTCCTTTTTGGATACTTGTCTCATCATCCCTTCTTACTAAAGTCTTTGGCAGTGAGGGTAAGGTTCAATTTCAATATTCATACGTCACTTCCTTATTAATGCGGCCAGAGAGGTAGGTATGGTGCCTTCAATGCGGTGGTAGCAGCTTTTTTCTTGATATTTGTTTGCCACTTCTCTTTATCCCTTAATCCCGTTCTCTCAGTCGCTTCGTCCGAGATCCTTAATACGGATATCCTTGAACCACCGGATCATTAATACTGTCCTCGGCAGCACGCCGCCGAGGATAAGGTCGTCCTCAGACGTCATGTTCTTCAGTGCTCTGCTCATGCATGGCACCTTTCTTCGTCGCGTGACTTCGTAGGCCAAATTTATCATGTCCTCGAACCATTTCATGATGCTGGATTGGACTTCCTTTTTAGTGAGAGCCTTTGGGCCGGCCCAGTACGCATTTTGGGCCCAGTACGCATTTTGGGCCCAATGGTACTACAATAGCCCCTCGAAACCCTTATTTCTACCTTACTGAGAGGAATGAGGGTTTTGACAAACACACGCGACGCGATCCGTTTCTAACGCTTCGATTTGCAGAACGCGCGTCAATTAAATATGGCGGCTCCCTGTTCCCCACGTCCAACCACACGATGCTCATCCAACAGGTGGGCGCATTTTGAGGGGACAAGCGGGAGGCTTCCCACTTTATGCCTTTCCATGAAATAAATATTGTCATTTCAAAGGTTTCTTGTTCATTTAAGAGTCTGTACACCGAATTTAGTCTTTCCTGTAATCTACATGCGTCTCCATACCCTTTCAGTCCTAAGCCGAGGTGACATAGTTGCTTTAAAGTAAGTTTTCCTACTCTGTTTTCATTATTGCTGTTCATTCTTTCTCATCATTCTCCTTCTTTCTGTCCTCGGCCCATCAAATTTCCTAATTCCACCATAGTATCCTCTCTTTAGTTTTAGAAAATGGGTAGGTTCGCATCCTTAGTAGATACCCCCGAAAAAATAGAGACATTTAAAACCAAATACGGAATTCCTCTGGGAGTTTCCGTTAAACACTGTAAGCAGGGGGAGTGGCACGCTGATAGGGACACCGGTGAGGTGGTGATTCCTATGATAGCGTTCCTAGAGGGGGGAATGAGAATCCCCATGATGCCTATCACTAGGAACTATCTTAGAACAGCTAGGTTATCTCCTACGCAATGTGCCCCAAACATGTTTAGGATTTTAGGCGCCGTAGATGTCCTAAACGAGAGACTAGGGTTAGGACTCACTCACCATGAGGTGAATTGGGTGTACAACCTTCATCGTTTGAAAGGGCACACATACTACCTGAAGTCTAGGCACCTTGAAGTCAGGTTGATTCAATGCCTTTCCCATTCCAACAAGGGTTTGGACAAGGACTTCCTGATACTGCCCGGGGAGTGGCATGACGGTCTCCCCTGTCCGACGAGGGAGGGGGAACCTGGTGAGTCTTCGTGTAGCGTCAGTCCTAATTCTCTTCCTTTCTCTTTTGTTATTTTCTTATGGTTGTGTTTTTCTTTGTCTTGCTTTTAACATTTCGTTTTTTGAACACATATGTAGATCGCCGCGCACTTACTCGTCGTGCTCACCTCGTTGATTTTGCTCGTTTGGACAAAATCCTAAAAGCCGAGGTGTTTGTCCACTTGGACGGTCAACTTCGAGTGGCGCATCGCATCCTCAGATACGAACCCATCTCAACTACTTTCCAAGTGCCTAAGTGCGTCATAAAGGAGAAGGACCCGCGGCTGCCGAGGATCAGTGTAGTAGTTGAAGGCTTTCTGTTGCCAGCTGGCACTCCTGTACCTCAGGGCGTTTTGATCACCGAGCCCGTGAGGGTCATCCTGGGAGCCCCTCATTTAGCCACATCCTCGGCTCGACCTAGGTTGGGTGAAGGTTCCTCTTCTCAGCCAATTGCAAAGGAATAAGAAGAAGAAACAGACGAGGAAGAAGAAGAAGAAGAAGAAAAAGAAGAAAGAAAAGAAGAAGTCGTTGAGCTTTCGGATTCAAAGGAGGAATTCGAAGCTTTAGACCGACTTCTTCTGCCTAGGAGCCCATCACCCGTCGTCGGCTCTCCATCCTTTATGTCGTCGGCTCTCCATCCTTTACATCGTCGGACGACGACAATCAACCCCTTGTGAGGATGGGCATCCAGTGCAAGCCCAAGCCCAAGCCCAAGCCCAGCTTGAAGGATGTGTTGGAAGGTCAAGCTGGAGCGCATGAGGTCCCCAAGGTGCCGCCGGCGAAGCCTAAGGATAAGGACACCGAGAAGGTTCCTTCAATAAGGGTTACTCTTCCTCCTTTCTCCCAAATTCAACATCCGGATCTCGCTGACCACAAGAGAAAAAGGGTTCAGCCCAAGAGAAAGGAGATTGTGGAAGGAGGAAGAGACCTCCCCGCGAAAGAGATGGATCAGGAGAGGGGAGGGAAGCACGCTCGGCATGTACCCCCGAGATCAGAGAGAAGGGCTAATACCCTCACCACTGTCCATGCGCCCGTTTGGGCTCCCCAGATGTTAGTGGATAATCAGGCAGTGACTGCCGATGCTTCTATAAGGGGATCCGATGAGGGCACTACGGCATGCATCGCCGATGCATTGGAGCATTCGCTTCTATTGCCCGAGGACATGAGCGAGCTACGAAGGATGAGGGATCAGAACGTCTTCATGATCCTCAAGAAGGAGCTTGCCATGGTAAGGCTTTTACTCACATATTTACCGCTACTTGTGTTCTTCACGTTGTTGCACTTGCCATCATTGTCTACCATTTGATAGAATTGTTTCTACATGTTACTAACTGATAACATTTTGTATGCAGGCTGTTCAATCTGCGCATACATCAGAGGATATTGTGGCCAACTCCTACAAGTCACTAAGGGTCGAAGAGGTGAGGCTGGATCACACCAAAAAGATCTTGGAGCTTAAGGAGAAGAGGCTTCAGGAGGTGACAACCAGCCTCGGCAAAGCAGAAAGTGGAGGTCGGGTTTGGAGGCCCAACTGAAGACTACTACCCGGCAGACTGAGGATCAAAGGCTGCAGCTTAGACGTGCCAATGAAGACCTTGCTTCCGCCAAGAAATTAGTAGAAGATCTCAAAAAAGATCTCACAAGGTCCGAGAAAGCCAGGCAGAAGGCTCTTAAGGCCAAGGAAGAGGCACTCATCAAGGTAAAGGAAGCCGAGGCGATGGTTGACGAGGCTGAGCAGAGCGGCTACGAGGTGGGGGTGGCAGAAACCACTGACACCTTCAAAGCTCAAGTGCCGGAGGTCTGTAGGGATTACTGCCTCCAAGTGTGGAAGGAGGCCCTTTCCCAAGCTGGGGTAGATGCTTCCTCTCCTCTATGGAAGGTAGAGAATGCCTATGTCCTTCCGGCAATCCGAGTAGCCGCTCCTGGTCAAGCTAAGGATGATGCTGTTTCTTCTGCGGTTGGGGTACAAGTGGAAGAAGCTGCTGCAAAGGATATTACAGCCAAGGTTCAACCTTAGAATCCTCAACTTCCACTCACCCCAAAGGAGCTGCCCCCCAACCCTAAGGTCAGCGAGACAATGGAGTTAGTCTTGGCGACCCTCCCCATAATGCCAAAGGGAGGACCTAAAGATAAGGAGGTGGTTGGGGGGTCCTCGGCCTCAGTAGTGGCTCCTGCTGAACCTAAGGACCAAGTTCAACCTAATCCTTGACTGTCTTCACATTCTTTTGCAGCCTTTTCTTCCCTTTTTTTTTTTTTTTTACTTTCTGTTTCTTGTATTTCTCCCTTTGGGTTGTGGATGTACTTAGAGAATATTTTGTTTAATGAGAAGGACTTTTAATTTGAATCGCTGCCTTGTGTTATATTAACTGTTAGCAAATCCTTTTATCATTGTTGACCTGGTCTAACCAAATAATAACTTGAATTTGTTGTATGCATTGATAATTCCACATCAATAACCAAGTAAGGGCAAAGGGAACTTGTGAAAGTTATATACTTGCAAACGCTTTAAATAATGACTACGAATTTTTGATCAACTCCTGTGATAAGTAAAATACTAAGAAGCCATATGTTAGTGTGGGATCCGTTTGCTTAGTGAATTGTTTAAAAATTGTCTTCATAACAACATACTACAACAAGAAACACTAACATTTCTGATATGTTGCCCACTTGAATTAGCAATGGCTCAAGCATTGTGTTTAACACTTAGTAATGAATAAAGACACTTAGTAGCAACTAAAGTCATATGAAATCAATATTTGAGATACTCATTGCAAGTACATACCTATCTTTATAGGACGTGTACGCGTTCTCCAAAGGCCTTATGCATCTCAATTTTTGTCTTACATTAAGGTAGAGGATCCGAGGATCCGGCGTAACCTCGTTTTTATTTTCCAACTAAGGTAGAGGATCCGAGGATCCGGCGTAACCTCGTTTTTGTTTTTCAACTAAGGTAGAAGATCCAAGGATCCAGCGTAACCTTGTTTTCATTTTTCAACTAAGGTAGAGGATCCGGCGTAACCTTGTTTTCATTTTTCAACTAAGGTAGAGGATCCGAGGATCTGGTGTAACCTTGTTTTCATTTTTCAACTAAGGTAGAGGATCCGAGGATCCAGCGTAACCTTGTTTTCATTTTACAATCCCTACTGGTATTTTGAACATAACATCACACGCAACATCATAACAATAGGATTAAAATGGCAGAAGTGCCCTTTATTAATAATAATATCGTCGTAAATTACTTACATTCCAGGGATGGGGTACAACTTTTTCATCTAAATCCGCAAGATAGTAAGCTCCTATTCCAGCCACTGAAGTAATGCAATACGGTCCTTCCCAATTTGGTCCCAGTTTTCCTCACACTGGATTCCTGGTATTGCCCACGACTTTCCTCAATACTAAGTCTCCAGTGGTAAGTGGACTTGAGTTCACATGCAAATCATATCCCTGCTTCAGTTTTTGTTGATAGTGAGCCAAATGGATCATGGCAATTTCTCTCCTCTCCTCAACCAAATCTAGACTCCTTTCCAGTAGCCTATCATTACTTTCCAGAACGAAGGAACTTGTTTTCATTGTTGGGAAACCGGTTTCCACAGGGATAACTGCCTCGGCGCTATAAGTCATTGAGAATGGCGTCTCTCCCGTTGATCGGCGAGGTGTGGTCCGATAAGTCCACAAAACGTGAGGCAATTCCTCTACACATCTCCCTTTGGCATCATCCAACCTCTTCTTAAGTCCGCTGACTATAACTTTGTTGACCGCCTCGGCCTGCCCATTTCCTTGTGGATAAGCGGGAGTGGAGTACCTGTTGGTTATGCCGAGGTCACAGCAATATCGTCTGAAAGCTTTACTGTCAAATTGCAACCCATTATCCGAAATGAGAGTATGAGGAACTCCAAATCGGGTGACGATGCTCTTCCACACAAATTTCTTCACATCGACGTCCCTAATGTTTGCTAAGGGCTCGGCTTCCACCCACTTGGTAAAATAGTCAGTGCCGACAACCAACCACCTTCTGTTTCCAGGTGCCTTTGGGAAGGGGCCCACAATGTCCAGACCCCACTGCGCAAAAGGCCAGGGACTTGTCAGAGGATTGAGCACACCCCCAAGCTGATGAATATTTGGTGCGAACCTTTGACATTGATCACATTTCTTCACGTAACTTTGAGCTTCCCGTTGCATGTTGGGCCACCAATATCCTTGTGTTAGAGCCCTATGAGCTAAAGATCTACCCCCTGTATGACTCCCACAAATTCCTTCGTGCAACTCTTCCAAAAGCGACTCTGTTACTTCAGGACGTACACATAATAGGTATGGCCCAGAGAAGGACCGTTTATAGAGCTTACGATCCTCGGACAACCAAAAACGAGATGCTTTCCTGCTTACCTTGTCCGCTTCGACCCTTTCCTTTGGCAGGACATCGTCTCTAAGGAAGGATCCAATGGGGTCCATCCAGCTAGGCTCCGCTCTTATCTGGTGAACCTGGATGATACTTCCAATTACCACCGAGGGTTTAGGTAAGTCCTCAACAAGAATAATCCGTGGCAGACCTCGTGCCGATGATGTGGCAAGGGTTGCCAGTGAGTCGGCGTGAGCATTACTATTCCAGGGGATGTGTGACAAAGTGAAGAATTCAAACTTGCGTTGTAGAACCTTGACTTGATTTAAGTAGTCTTGCATTCTCGGATCTCTTGCCTCGACCTTTCCATCCACTTGGCCGACCACTAGTTGAGAGTCCGAGAACATTTGCACGATCTTTCCTCCCAATTTCAGGACCATATCCATCCCTTTTAGCAATGCCTTGTACTCGGCTTCATTGTTAGTAGCCGAGAATCCCAGTCTCAAGGACTTTTCCAGGGTGAGACCCTCTGGGGTCGTGATTACTAACCCTACCCCGGATCCCCTTTGATTAGCAGCACCATCAACGTAAACAGTCCACTTTGCGGGACCTTTACATGCAACCATACCAACTGATTTTTCATCAATGTTCCTGATGAAACTTTCTTCTATTGTGGGCTCAGTAAATTTCGCAACCAAATCAGCTAGTACTTGACCCTTTATTGATGTGCGGGGCATATACTTGATATCAAAAGAGTCTAGGATAGTCCCCCACTTAGCAATCCTACTTGTATAATCTGCACCTCGGAGTATGGCTTTGAGGGGAAGTTGAGTAAGAACAACCTCCGTATAAGATTGGAAATAATGTGGGAGCTTACGTGTCCCATGCACTACGGCCAAGATTGCCTTCTCTA
Organism: Castanopsis chinensis; assembly: GCA_032878915.1. NCBI lineage: Eukaryota > Viridiplantae > Streptophyta > Magnoliopsida > Fagales > Fagaceae > Castanopsis > Castanopsis chinensis. The sequence continues at coordinate 8,959,840 of JAVQMG010000089.1, forward strand.
ATGGTGGATAGCGCACCTCGGCCTCATGCAAGGATTTACTCACATAATAAACCGGCTTCTGTACACCCCCCTCGACCCTTATCAGCACTAAACTGACGGCATGACATGCAACTGCAATATAGGCAAATAGGACCTCATCCACTTCGGGCCGAGACATGATGGGAGGATGTGAAAGGTATTCCTTAAGTTGCTGAAAGGCAGCGGCACACTCCTCTGTCCATGCAAATCCTCTCCACTTGTTTAATAGTTGGAAAAAGGGCCTGCACCGGTTAGCCGATCTTGAGATGAATCGATTGAGGGCAGCAGTCATCCCAGTCAACCTCTGCACCTCTTTTGGATTCCGAGGTGGCTGTAAGCTATTAATGGCTTTCACCTGGGCGGGGTTGACTTCAATTCCTCTATGCGTCACCATGTAACCTAGAAATTTACCAGATCCTACTCCAAAGGAGCATTTTGATGCGTTGAAGCGTAACTTATGCTTTCTTAATGTTTGGAAAGTGCTATCCAGGTCCGGTATATGAGCCGAGATTGTTTTACTCTTAACCACCATATCATCAACGTACACTTCGATCGTTTTTCCTAATTACGGTTCAAACATCCGCGTCATCATCCTCTGATAGGTAGCCCCGGCATTCTTCAAGCCGAAGGGCATCACCTTATAATGGTAGTTTCCCGTTAGCGTGACAAAAGCTGTCTTTTCTTGGTCTTCTAGAGCTAAGGGTATTTGGTGGTAACCTTGGAAAGCATCAAGAAAGCTCATCCGAGGATGCCCAACAGTTGCATCCATTAACTGATCTATGCGGGGCATTGGAAACGAATCTTTAGGACAAGCCTTATTCAAGTCTGTAAAGTCCACACATACTCTCCATTTCCCATTTTTCTTCTTCACGGAGCCAGATTGTGTGCCTTGTTCATTAGGCCGATTCATAAATTGTCTTAACTTTCCTTCTTTGTCCAGCTGATCCAGATAATTTCATAAATTCCTGCAGTTTTCAGTAGTGTGACCCCTATCTTGGTGGTAATTACAATAGAGGTTCTGGTTGCGTTTTGTAGGGTCTCCTATCATTTTGTTGGGCCACCTGAAATATGGTTCACGACAAATCTTCTCCAACACCTGCTGTATCGGCTCACAAAACACAGCGTTCACTGTCTGAGGAGTAGCCGATCTAGAATGGCCAGTAAAATCCCTCCTTGGCCATTTGCTATTGTATTTATCTGTCTTGAAATCTCTGCTCTCCTGAGAGGTAACTTTCATTTTTCCTTTGCTTTGTTGCTGATCCTCCTCTACTCGCTTATACTCGTCAATACGATCCATAAGCCGTCGGACAGTCTTTACAAGTTTCTTGGTCAAAGATTTTCTTAAATCATGTTCAACTGGAAGGCCGCCCTTAAAAGTGTTGACTGCTACTTCATCAAAGTCACCGTCGATCTCATTGAACGCTTTCCAGTATCTATCCGAGTATGTTTTTAATGTCTCACCCTCCCTCATGGTCATGGATAGCAACGAGTCTAGGGGCCTAGGTACTCTGATGCACTTAACAAAGTGGGACCCAAATGCCATCGTAAGTTCCATGTAGGAATCAATGGAGTCCGCTTTTAAACCGTTGAACCATCTCATCGCAACAGGTCCTAGGCTTGAGGGGAATACTTTGCACCTCAGGGTTTCATTCTGAGAATAGACCGCCATGCGTTGGTTAAAATGGCTTACGTGCTCCACCGGGTCTGTTCTGCCATTATAAATGGTGAAGTTTGGTTGCGTGAAACGACGGGGAAGCTTTCCTCTCTCAATACGATGTGTGAAAGGTGACTTGGAGAGCTGATGTAATGCCTTCCCCATAGCGTCACTGCCTAAACCTCTGAGAAGAGATTTCTTGCTCATCTTATCGTGAAGACTTCCCTCTTGGTATGAGAAAGTCTCACTAGGAGGAGTTCTCGACCTTGGCTTATAGCCACTGCTCTGGGAGTCGTCTGAGGAAGGGCCAGATATAGAAGGCGTCCGTTTTCGTTTGGCTCGGCGTAGCTTTCTCTTGAGTTGGTCGATTTCCCTCTGCATGGCCCTAGTACCTCTTTCGTTAGAGCCCCTGCTTCCACCCCGTGAATAATCACCGGCGGTTCGCCCTGTGTGTACACTGCCTTCTCGATCTCCCATCTGTTCTAGCTGCTGCAAAGGATCTTAGTGTTGAGATCCTAAAGATTCTGTACGGACTGGACCGGAACCCACCATCACATTATCTGCACCTAAACACAAGATCCCCACAGACGGCGCCAATTGTAAGGACACAAATTGCGCTTGGTTGAAGCTACGTTTTCAGACCAGCTCAATGGGCCTTAGACAATGAATTTATAGAGAATGGGCTTCTAATCTAGGGTTTTGAGCGGTAGATAACACAAGAATTGGATTCAGTTACAGAACACCAGCATACATTGCATATATGGGTGGAATCTCCTTTGATATATTAATGCCGAGGACAATACTTAGCATTTTCTTACAAGTTTTTTCCCTCCCTCTCCTTTCTTCCTCCTTTCCCTTTTATAGGCCTGCATCTGCTTCTCCTTTCTTCCACGTGTAGTCCAGGTGTTCCTTTTTGGATACTTGTCCCATCATCCCTTCTTACTAAAGTCTTTGGCAGTGAGGGTAAGGTTCAATTTTAATATTCAGGCGTCACTTCCTTATTAATGCGGCCAGAGAGGTAGGTATGGTGCCTTTAATGCGGTGGTAGCAGCTTTTTCCTTGATATTTGTTTGCCACTTCTCTTTATCCTTTAATCCCGTTCTCTCAGTCGCTTCATCGGAGATCCTCAATACGGATATCCTTGAACCGCCGAATCATTAATACTGTCCTTGGCAGCACGCCGCCGAGGATAAGGTCGTCCTCGGACATCATGTTCTCCGGTGCTCTGCTCATGCATGGCACCTTTCTTCATCGCGTGACTTTATAGGCCAAATTTATCATGTTCTCGGACCATTTCATGATGCTGGATTGGACTTCCTTTCTTGTGAGAGCTTTTAGGCCGGCCCAGTACGCATTTTGGGCCCAATGGTACTACAATACTGTAGACATCCAATCAAAAACACTTACCTTTTTTATTTATATATAAAATGGTTTGAGAAAATGAGTGCCAAGTCTCCTCCACCTCTTCAATTTGACGTTATAGTTTCAAGCAAACAACTAACGCATTGTACTAGACTTATGAATATTCTACTGATGCAGAAATGAACAACTGAGTTAAGAGGCTAGAGGACACATGAAAACAAAAAGAAAATTGTTAAAGATATATTTAAAAGTGTATTATTTTTAAACAGATAATTATGCAAATTATGCATAAATTAATATTTAATTTTTATATTTGTTAACATATATATTACTAAAAAACTAATAATACTATATAAATAAAAAATGAAAGTTAAATTTATTTTTCACAAAAATAGTAGATAATTACTATATGCATCTACAATTACCAAAGACAGAATAAAGTTTTTTTTTTTTTTTAATGTATAAATTTTAGGGTAAATTACACTAAACTACCCTGAGGTTTGAGGAAATACCAAACACATCTACAACTTGTTAAAAATCGCCAATTTAATCCTTAACACAAACAGTGTTAATATTTGCCGTTAATAACAAAGTTTTCCAAAAAAAAAATATGAAACTCAAATTTGACTCTCTCTCTCTCTTTTTCTGTTCATAATCTCAGTCTTCTTTTTCATTGCTTATCCAAATCTGAAATTTTGTATATTCCGTTTATGAACTCAAAAGATTTATTCTTTGAAATTTCCTCCCCTTTTCTTCTTAAAATCAACAACATAGTAGTGGTTTTCTTTGGTTCTTTTTTCTTAAAATAAGATTTAACAAAAAAGCTAATTCCTTTCTACTTTGTGTTTGGTAGCTGAGAAAATCAAAAGGAAAAGGCATAGAAAAAGTCCCATCTCCTCCATGTAGTGTTTGGCAACTAAATAATAATAATAATAAAAAAAAAGCTCCTTAAAAACAATCCCTTTTCTCCTCCTCAAAGAAACCCAGAAAACCCAATCACACCATCCAAAGTCCAAACTCCACCACAAAATTGCCATCAACCACCAAGCAAACATCAAACTCCTAATACCCATGTCAGCCAAACCCAAATCCAATCCATCACCGCAAGATCTCCACACCGAAATAGAGAGATGGAAGAGAAAGCAGATCCTTCATCCTTCATTGGTAAGATTCAGACAACCAAAGGCAAAGAAAATTGAGAGAGAAAGAGAGTGTCTGATGAGATTGGGAAAAAAGAAAAGAGAACGAACGAGAGAAAGGAGAAAGATATTAGATTTGGAGAAAAGTATAAAACAAATATTGAGAGTGAGAGAGAGAGAGAGTATGGTGAGACAATTAGGAAAAAGAAAAGAACAGAGAGGGAGAGAGATAACTTTGTTATTAACGGCAGATGAAAACCGTTTGTCTTCAAGGATTAAATTGGCCATTTTTAATAAGTTGTGGATTTACTTGGTATTTTTTTAAACCTCAGGGCAGTTTAGTGTAATTTACCCTAAATTTTAATTTATATATTTTGTTGAGTTGTTAAAGTTTGGTAATTCAATGAGATCATATTAATGGTGGTAACGGTTTAGAAATGAAAAAAATAATATTTCTCTACAAAAAAAAATATTGAACTTAGACATCTTGTTAAATGCACACATACTTTTGAATCACATTTGATACTCTAATTGTTTTTTTATGTGTGCTCACATTAGACATGGCAAAACGGGCGGGTCGGGTCGGGTTCGGGTCGGGTCAATCGGGTTTGCGGGTTAAACGGGTCACGGGTCTAAACGGGTCATTTTTAAACGGGTCAAACGGGTTGTGGGTCAATCGGGTTTCGGGTCGGGTCGGGTTGACCCATATTTTTCAAAAAAGTTTTTTTATTTTTTTATTTTTTTTTTCAATTACAAAAACAAATCAATGACAATCCATTAATAAAGAATGAATAAAATCAATTAAGCAAGTGAATTGTATTTAATGCCGCTTGTTAATATCCTTCCAATTCTGACAGTTTTAAGCATAACAAAAATTATTTATAGTCATAAATTCATGATGGAAAAAGTCTTCAATATTAATAATTCACTGTTAAAATGCATATAATTACAAGTTTACATTTTTAAAAAGAGATAGATCTTAAAACAAACAAAACAAGTAAGCTAGCAAAGTAGCAAGTTATCGGTCTTCTTAAGTGCACATGTTCATGTTGCATTTAAAATAATAGTAAAATTAGATTACTTAGAAAAATAAACTAAAGAAAAAACGATTTAAAAATAAACATAACATATTAAGTAAAGAAGAATAAGTAAATATTTTATAAAAATTACTCCTCAATCTCAATCTCAATCTACTCAACGTTGGTAGCAGATTCAGCACTGCAAATATTCATACTTGCAAATTGTAACTCAAGTTGGTCAATTTCGTTAGCATCTTCATCTACAATACAATATTTTAATATAACTTAATGTACCATGAAAGCAAATCAATAAAGAATTAAAATTGTATAATTATGATTATAAAAAAAATTAAATCACCTTCAAATCCATATAGCCAACTTTTAGTACACAATGTAGCTTCCACATTCTCAGGTAAAAGACATGATCGATAAGGAGTAAAATTTTTTTTCCCAGTGCAAAAACTTGATTCAGAAGTAATAGTGGTTATTGAAATGCTCATGAGATCTTGTACCATTAAGGAGAGTTCTAGAAACCAATTGTAAAACTTTTTTCATTTGTTTAATTGCTTGGCTTTGGAAAACTCGAATTGTCTACAACTAGGCAGCACAGATTGTTGACCAAATGAGTCAATGTGTAATGTGTAATGTGTTGGACTACTTGGAGTCTTGGACAGATGGACTCATGGATGGTGTGTAAGGTAAAGTGATGTGTTTTTAAGTACTTGTGAGTTGTCATGTCAATTGTCATGATATGACAATTGATTTAATTTTTATTAGTTTATAATTTATATGAAGTATTTAGGTGCATTCTTTTTTGCACTAATTTAAATATTTTTTTAGCGAATTTTTTTAACGGGTCGGGTCACGGGTTATCCGGGTCGGGTCGGGTTGACCCACAAAAAAATCGGGTCGGGTCACGGGTCAACCCGTTTTTGCTTCGGGTCAAAAAAATCGGGTTCGGGTCAGGTATTTTTCGGGTCGGGTCGGGTCGGGTCAGAAAATTCTGACCCGTATTGCCATGTCTAGCTCACATGTATTTACTTATGACTCATAGGGGCATATAAATTGTAGTTCACTTTTGATTATGGAATGATAATTATAATTATACTTGAAATAATTTTTATTTATGTATGGATAGCCTAGGGTGAAATTTTTATTTATTGTCTATAATTTTATAAAATATAGCATACTTAGTAGCTAGTGAAGAATAATATAAGTCTCTGCAACTAAAAGTATAATATAAGTATAAACATATTATGTTAATAAAAAAGAAGTATAAACATATATGTTCGTTAGTACAATTGTACAAACATTAGTCACAAACATATAGAGACTGCGAGCAGGATTATTAAAATGTATTTGTCAAATTCATGAACATAAGCTAAAAAGGAATATTATTAATTTTTATACTATCTTATGATTTTTTTTTTCGAATAGATCACAACTCTAAAATTATAGATGACTTTTCATTTGAAATCAATAAAATTATAAATAATTTGAATATTAGTTTTTTAAAAAAATTAGTTTCATTAACGAATAAACAATTGGATATTAATAATAACAATACTTCAAAATTAATACATATTCATTGACAAAGATTAAAATTATATGAATCTATATGATCAATGTCTTTGTTTATAAACACTTGCCTTTATTAAGTTGTGCAAAATGTATTTCATCTGATCAAGTTAAATATTTTTGTTTTAGGCACCTACAACACTGTTGCGATATAAGGTTTGGGAGGCCAAAGGAGGCATAAAGACTAAATGAAAAATATATATATATATATATATATATATTAACATATATATTTTAAAAAAATATCATAATAATTGTTCTTTATTATCAGATCAAGACACCAATTAATTTTTTGATGTAGGCAAAAATCGAACCCTCGAACCACTTAACATGTCATAATTAATTGCAAGTAGCCGTTCATAATTTCTGAGTTTGTTGATATATAATCACTTAACACTTAACCAGACCACTCAACCTCATCTACGTACGTTCTTTTATATTAGCTTTTTTCATGGTGAAAGGCGAAAAAGAAATAGAATATTCTATCTTCTTTTAAAAAAAAATTGGATGGAGAAAAATCGAACCTTTTTAAAGGTTTGTTGCTAGGTCAGGTTGTGCCCACCAAAACAAAGGGGATTTGATAATTGATAGTTTCATGGACACCAGAAAGTAAAGAAAAAAGATAATAGTGAAGAGAAACCAAATCACAAGAAAAGATAACTTCTTCAGCTTGCCATTTTAAATATTTTATCAGTTAGGAGTCTTATCATAAAAAAGTGACTAAAATTCGAGATTCATAAATAAGAGAACTCCAAATTTATTCATCTTTTTTTTTTTTTTTTGTTCATTTCGTGAAGTATTTTCTAAAGTTGGTTTTGCTTCCTTGAGAAGAAAAAGAACTTGGATGCCATTAATTGCTTCTCTCATGATTCATGCAGTACTCATTTACCCCCAAAAGGAATTATAGAAAATATATTCATGCGCTCAAGTAGTTTTTGACTACTTTTAACACATGCTTGGTATTGGTCTAAGAAATGTAATGCACTAAATGATGGGGGGAGTGTGTAGCAAATAGGATCCATTGGAAACTTGTAAATGTTTTATAACATTTTGTTTTGTCCAAGGATGCTTAATTATTCAAATGGTAAAAAATATTGAAAAAAAATGTTTTTGGGGATAAAAAAGTTTAGGTATCAAATGGTATATAATTGAATACATGCTCATAGTGAGCCCATAAACATGCAACAAGGAAGGCATGCCATCTGAACATAACTATAGGGTGCATATGATTGTAGTTATAAGATGGTAATTACAATTATGCATAAGTTACCATTAGTTGAAATTTTTTGTTTTTTTCAAAGCTTCCATAATGACAAGATAAACAAAAGGATAACTAACATGCTTGAAGCTCAAGCCTAGTACACAAAATCAAGACCAACCAGAATTCTATAGTGTAGCTTGATTAATTTCCAAATTCCAACCACCGCCCCCACAAAGCAGAAGTTTTAGTGTTTCAGCCAAAGTGGGAGTGCTTTATGGAGTATAGACCATGCATGAGCATGACTATTACATAAAATTTGACCCTTTGCGCTCACAGTCACTCTCAATTTATGGGTCTATTTTGGGGTGAACGAGGTAACACATATTCTACTTAAGGGGTTGGTATTGAAGCTTTTAGACCATATGTGATTTATAAGGTCTTAATTAAGGTCTTTTAGCCAATATTTTGTACTTTCAAAAAAATTCCTCTCTATAAAAATTAAGTACTTTAAGAACCCTTAATACAAATTTTTATTTTATGTAACCGATAAATAAAACATTACCTACCCCATATGGTATTTTTTTTTTTTTGGCTAAACCTACCCCATATGGTATAGGTGTGCGTATGTGGATACATCAAATGCTAAACACCTATGGTTAGAGGGAGAAAAAGTTAACACAAACACTCTCTCTCATATTTATGGCTCTGTCCAAACTCCAAGAAAAAGTCACATTTATGGTCCCAACTCTCAACCCACAAGAAAATGCCACCTCTCAGTCATTTCTATAGAAAGCAACCAACATAAAAAAGAATACTATACGGTATTTACCTAATAAGAGAGCTACAGCTAGAAAGTTCAAAATAAAATAGATAACTAAATAGGAATAGCCCCTCCATTTGTCAACCTTGAGAGTTGACACAACTTACACCATGGGTATTTTGGGTAAGTCCTCTATACCATGTAAATCATTAAGATTTAAGTAATTTACTCCTATATATATATATATATATATATATATATATGAGAAATACTGAAACCACAAACTCCTATATTTATGAGAGAAACTGAAACCACAACAGCCTAAATTCTTTCGAGTATCAACACCCTTTATAGTTTATTTAAACTCCTTTTTAAGCCCACATCTTCTTCTTCCAAAGAGCTACCATTTCAGCCGGAGTAGACAGAAAAAAATGGATCAAACTGAGTACCTCAAGCTACAAACCTTGACAAAGTTGATGAACTTTGTGTTTTTAAAAAGGGTCACTCAACTACTACTCTCAGTTTCTGTGTTTTCTTTCTTGTTTACTCATTCCTCCTTGCTTTCTTTCTTCCAGTCTTTTAACTTCTACTTCTCTGCATTTCCTTCCCAATTATTTAGCCACACAATAGACAAAAACTGCATATTCCTCCTTTGCAATGGTCTCCTAGTTTTCCTTGCAAAATACTCTGGCCTAATAAGATCTGTGTCTGGGGCTTATCATAATGAGGAATCTTTCAAAAGTAGCGAATATGGTTTGCAAAAGGAGGCTGTGACAGAAAGCAATGCCTCTGCAGAAAATGTTGCTATGGAACAAGGAAGAGAAATTGACCATTTGGTGAAAGAAGTACAAGAAGAAACTGGAAAGTCAGCTGTGGATGAAGAAGGCGAAGCAGGAGGAGAAGAAAGCAGGTCTTTTATCTCAAAACAAGAGGAAGAAGATGAAGAAGATGAAGAAGAAGAAACTGGTTCATTTGTCTTAGAAGAGAAAAAGGAACAAAATGAATCTGTGAGTGAATTTTTAATTGAAGAAGAAGAAGAAGAAGAAGAAGGAAATGGGATGTTGAGCACAGAAGAATTAAACAAGAAGTTTGATGATTTTATTAGAAGGATGAAGGAAGAAATAAGGATTGAAGCTCAACAACAACTAGTCATGGTTTAGTAGTCCCTTTGAATTATCTTTTATTTCACAAAAATATGCTACACTTATCATCATGCTTGTGAATTATAACTTTCCAATGTTTGTTCACCATTATGCTACCTCTATATATGTAAATATAATCGAAGAAAACTATTTTCTTCCTTGTTACTTTTCTTTCTATTGTTTAGTCTTTTTTGTTTTCGTGGTTATAAACTTGTAATAAATATTATATGTGCTCTTTGAACATTATTGTAATTGAAGTAATATTGTATATGTATAGAAAATAGGCAAAAGAAGGTTGTGATATGTGCTCCTTGAACATTTAGTCTGCAGTCAAATCACAACCTTCTTTTGCCTATAGTCTATACATGTACAATATTACTCCAATTACAATTTATCTATTTAATGATTTGAAAAAAAAAAAAATGTGCATCCCTAACCTTACTCTTTTGCATTATTAGCTAAGTTATTATATTTCTTATATATAAAGCAATCTCATCCTCCACAACAATTCTCTGGTAATGGGGAGCAAAATTAGATGTGTTCGTGTAGGCCTAAGTGCATTGCACATGTAATTATGTTATGATGTGATGCCTAAATCCCAAAATAAAGCATAATAAAAAGTACATAGTAATGGAGAAAAAAAATACTCGTGACCACCCCTAACTAACTTGCTTAAAATTCATAGCTAACCACTGCAATTTGTCCAAATAAACATGCCATTCATTAGTAAATGTTTGACATTTGGAATCTGTGGCCAATCTTTCATATGATATATAGCAAAAGTTCCAAAAGCACATAGATATGTCTAAATAATGGTGTTTCCAAACCCCATACAAATAGATAAATTTGGCTGAAAGTTGCAATAAGCGATGCACATTATGCACCATGTCAATAATGGTCTAGTTAGCCGTACAAGAGACTTATCAATAATTGAAGTGGGACACAGTCCGTTTGGTGATTGCCATCCATTTCTCCGGCCGCACCCAGTCTATTCATTTAATAAAACATATGAGCAAACAAGCGGAAAGAAAGATACGTTCAAATAAAAAATCTAGAGGCATTCCATTTTTTTCGCCTACTCTTTTAAAAAAAATTAGTGGCCTGTTTTATTGTAATTGGCACACAAAACAATATGTCAATAATGAGTCTGTATTATTAAAGTGATGTTACCTTGATCATAATTTACCACCTTAATAAATTATGAAAATGACTATAAAAAAAGTTATGTATTCATGTAATTAAGGGTCCATTGGGTAATGTTATTGTTCTAGTAACGTTGTTTAAGTATTATAGAAATACGTATAAATAAAAAAGTGTTATGAAAATACGTGTTGTGTTGCTTAAACAATGAAAACCGTTGTTCAAACAACATTACTAAATAAGCCCTAACAATCACATGGAAGGTGATATCTATCTCAAAGAATTACAAACAACATTCAAATTGGAAAGAGTTTTAGGTGATCTGTGGCTTTAATGTCTCAATAATTTGGCAGAATTTTTTGAAAATCTAAAATGTGTCATGGTAATCAAGTATGATTACCGTTTGATTCATAACCAGATTGGCACAAGTTAAGATCAAGACATAAGATGACTTTGACATTAGCTTTTAGCATTTAACTTTTACAGTTTTTTTAAAACCTAAATTTTTCTTACTTTTTTCAAGATACAAGTATATTTCAACACACTTTTAATAAATAAATAAAAAAATTAAATAAATTGTTTTCAAATAGGCAGTATTGGAGGTGTCCTTATATATCTTTTCCCCTTTTATTGCATGAAGTGTCTTTAATTAGAATTAACTTTGATGGATTTGAAAGGAGTGGGTGGGCTATGCCTCCTATAATAATGGTTTAAGAAATGATATAACGTTATGTCATGTTAGGCAAAGAGGCCCCATATGAAAATGACCCTCTATATGTGTCCAACTTAAATATCACAGATTACTCTAGTCACCAAAAACAAAAACAAAATTACAGATTACCGACTTCTAAAAAAAAGGTAATCTGACTTGGGCTTTTTTCTTCCATTAATTTATGAGTGCTGTAAGCTTTAATACCTGAAATCTAAGCTTTTGTAATAATCCTTGACTTAAAATCCTCCTCTTCATTATAGAATAAAGTCAAATAAAAGGTAGGTGCGTATGGGAGTATGAAGTGTACATGTGAACTAAGATTAATTGTCAAGACACAACCATATATGTTTATTGAGCACATTATAGTTGGTGAAACTCCCACCTTTTATCACAACGTGGTTGACTTCCATTTAATTGCATTTGTGCTAAGTTTAAGAATAGTGGTATTGTGTATCAAGCATATAACTATACTCTCATATAAGAATGAATCTCATCAAAAAAAAAAAATCTCACAAGTGTGGGATTCACTTCTATGTAAGAGGGTGGTTACTTATATTCGTTATTCTATATATCATTTTGGTGAAATTTTCGTTCTTATTAGATTTAAGTTTAGTTATGTAAAATATTTATTTTTTTAATTAGATGTACAGTAGATTTCCTCAAAAAAAAAAAAAAAAAAAAAAAAAAAAAAAAAAAAAAAAAGAAGAAGAAAGATGTACAATAGATTTTATGCATTTTATATGGAATAAAACCCTTTCTTAATCAAATAATTAGTCTCTAAAAGAAATCAAATAATTAGTTCTAAAATAAATCAAATAATTATCTTCTTTTCCTTTATTTTTAGGACAAGTGAGTGGCTCCAAAAAATTGAAAGGGCCCCAATAATGGAAAAAAAACCAAATACATTAAATGTAATCCATGGCTATGCCGTTACACCTATCAAAATCAAAACAATAAACACATATTCGGTGAATTATGAATGGCAATATTAAAAAAAAAAAAAAAAAAAAGAGTAATAAAATTATGAATGACAACAGTTTGCAGATAATCCTATGCAAATTTACTTTACTTAGCCATTTGATTTCCACAGGCCACAACTTGGGTGGAATACAAATCTTCTACCACATTTTTGTGTTTCATTTTATTTTTTTCCATTTTAAATTTTAGGTATTATATAAAAAAAAATATAAAGAATATATGGTAAGTTATAATTAGTTGAGCATAAAATAGTATACCCTTGAAGCGATACATAGGATTTAGAGTTAGACTCACTTGACAAGACTTTCCACATGCTCTATTTTATGGAAGCCAAACATCCCATTTCGTATATCCCAATATTGACAATATACAAATCCTTTGATCCACTTATTGTGGGGAACACAAATGAAGTTTCAGATGTGGCATGCATAATAGTTTCATTCCAGATGCTACACACGAATAAGATCTACTTCCCTAAGAATAGTAACGAAACTCAGCTAAAAATATACCCAGTAAAATCATTTGTCAATCAAACAAGCCGACATTTTGTCTTTTTCGTGGCATGAACCTGAAAGTGAAAGCTCTCCATCTCCCACATTTCTTGATTAAGACTTAAGAGGATTCCTAATCAACAATTCCATGTGTCAAATACCCAGCTACACATAATTTCATTCTAGATTTGTTGCATAGTGCCACAATTCAAGATTCACGTACAGTTCCAGCTTGTCAATGCGATCAGGTCTCAATCTATGATAAATAATTAATTTCACTGTTCATGCAGTGATAATGTAATCAAGTCTTAGTTTAAAATCTCTGCCGTTTATCCTCAAAAAAAGTCTTAGTCTAAAATCTAAATCATAGCAGAACAATATAAGTTAAAAAAAACGTGAAAATAATAATTTTCAACAAGAAGACATTATACTTGCCATGTTTGTGATTTGTCTTATTATATATGCTTTATAAATTAATGTGTCATTTTGAGAAATCTTTTTATTCGAGTCGATATTCAATATATGGTAGAACTTTATTAAATATTATTAATGTGTACAATGAAGAAAAGATAAAAGAGGCGAAACAAATGCCTCTTTTTCTTTGACGAGACTTGTAATTTTAAACAAACATAAATACAAGAATTGCAAATACAATGAAAAGAAATTTGCCTAAAATAAACTACCATCTCTTGAATAGCATCGATGAACCAACACACCTAGAAAGACATTGAAATTCAAAAATTAAAAGAGAGAACCTTCACCGATGTAGTTTCTTAAGAAAAAGATTTGGGAACCATCATGGTTTCCACAATCACCTTATCAGTATTCCTACGTATTCCTGTGAGACATTGAGAAACTAATTAATGTGTCATAAATCATTGAAAAAATAGTAATTTCAATATAATTTGTTATATATTAATGAAATGACATTGATCTATCACAGTTTTTTTTTCATGTTAATTTGTATTGTCTTTTTTAATAAAATAGAAAATAATTTTAGCGTTTATCTAGATATTTTATTTTTCACTACTTAGATATGAAAGTCGGCATTTACTAGCATTGGTTAATAGAGATGGCTGAGGAATCCACGAATCCTCTACAATTGTGGTTAGAAACTTAGGAGCTTTCATTTTCATATTTCACCGCCCATATATCATACATGCTTAGATTTACATCAGAAAACAGCTTCCGCATCCAAATGGGTCCTCTTCTTCAGAGTGAAGTCAGTCTCATTTTAAATGAAGCATGGTTGATTTCTCACCCTCCATTGGCTTTGGCTTAGCACATCAATGAATAGGGTTGGTGAGATCTAATAGGACCCCTCTAAGCTTGGTGGGACTAATGGAAGAGAGAGTCATAACATAATTGGAATGACTAACTCTCTAGATGCCTTGAATTGGAAGCAAATACTTATGTCTTATATGTATCTTCATTATTGTACAGGACAGTTCAACAATCATTCAAAGAAAACAAATCCACCACGAAGAAGAAGAATGAGCCATTGTTTTCATGAGGATGAGGGTACCCTGCATATATGATGACAATCATTCGAAGAAAACAAATCCACGACAAAGAAGAAGAATGAGCCATTGTTTTAACGATGGTACCATATATATGATATCAATCATCCAAAGAAAACAAATCCACGACCAAGAAGAAGAATGAGCCATTGTTTTCACGATGGTTCCATATATGATATTAGAATGATGTTAGAGATAATGTAAATATTACTAGCTTGTAACCGTAAGCATATACATGAGATACATTTACAAATAAAAATAATTAAAATTTGGAAAATGTTATCAAATACTTTAAGAGCATTGGTTAAGGAACTATTTTTAGAAACATTTTATAGGAAAATGAAAGAGCAATTAATTTTGCTGACAGCTTTTTATATTTTTCAAAAAAGCAGTGTTAAAACTTTTTTAATATGGTTTATTAACAATTATCCTAAGAGCACTAGTTAACATTGCCCTTAAAATTCTACTAAGTTTATATATAATATATATAATGTTTCTATATTTGAAAATATAAAATAGCTAATTCTAAAATCGAAAAAAAATCATTTAAATTATTATCCATGAAATTCTCAATTTTATTCTTTAGAAAATCTTAATTTTAGTTTGTCCAACCACTATTTACATATAATAATAATAATAATAATAATAATAATAATAATAATAATAATGATAATAATAATAATATAAGAAAACCTCTATTTGTCAAACCAAACCTTTTTTTTATTTTATTTTTTGACTCTTCGGTTTTTGCACTAATAAAAATACTTGTCACAAAAATTATATGAGACATGTGGTACAAAATTAGACCACAATTGAAATTAATTTGAAATCTAATTGAATTTTCTCTCAATTTTGTATGATTGCACAAAAACTATAAATTGATGTGTCACAAATTAGGTAGTATTATCATTTTTCAAGATATCAATAAGTGCCTGATTGCGTGCTTAAATTTGTGCTTTGTTGACCCATGAATGAGCACAACACTGAAAATAAAATTGGTGGAATGAAACTAACCATTTGGTATAAGAAAAAACTCGTTGCGCACATACACCATGCCCAACACAACTGAACATGTGATTTTCAAGTTCGAAATAATAACTTGAAGTCACATTTTTAGTTATTTTGGGTAATGTTTGTAATAAACACTGCCCCCCGGTATACATGCACTTAAAACAAGTCTTTCTCTATAAATCACTGTCTATTGCACACACGCTAACACACATACGTGACGCGTGTGTAAGTTGTTTGTACTAGTGTGTGCGCAATAGATACTATTCCCTTCTCTAGAATCAATTATGACATGGGACCGAGATGTTAATTATGATGCACATATGCATGAGGGTGATATTGATTTTCATATATGCTCTTTTTCACTTTAAAACAAAGACTCTAAGGAGGTCCTAAAATCTTAAATTAGTTCAACCACCAAAAGGTTGTAAACCTAAAGGCCTTAAACTTAACCTTTTGTCTTAAAAATCCCAAATCCAACAGTACCATTTTTGAGAAAAATACAGGCACAGAGTGAGATTATTTTTTTCCAGAGAGAGAGAAAGAGACACAGATTTTTTAATTTGAATGACCATTGTAATGTCACAAAAGTGATGGTAGGAACTATGATGATCACACTCAAACAGAGTATTCCATCAACTTGTTGCCTTGTACCTTTTTTATTTTATTTTTTAATATTTTATTTTATTTTATTTGGAACGAAAGCATAACCTCTTACATTGAAAGCCAAAAAAACTTCTTTTGTCACAAGGAGCTGAGTGGTATTATGACTGAACCCAAAAGAAAATCTCCATAGAAGAAAAAAAAAAAAAAAGAATCTTTGTCACATGAAGCAGTTTTTGGAAGTTTAGGTAATTGTGATGATACGAAACACAAAATATGATCAACCATTTTCAAACCAGAGCTTCCAGTACCCTCCTAGAAAGGGATTTGTCTAAATGTGCGGTCACTTTCATATGATTAAATTTATAACCAGGATATGATAGCAACCGCTTATTCAATTCCATCCTTCACAACTACACCACAAATGTGAAGGTGTGTCTGGTCCGTTCTTTAATGTCTGTACAAGTCTTAGTATATTCTTGAAAGCTTGATTTGCCTTCTCAAATCTGAACCGCTAGTAAGGACGAATGATGAACCATTATTGGTATAGAGAGAGCAGTAGGCAACATCAATCGAATTCAATGATGTGCTTGAATCTTTAAAATGTGACATCAAAGTTCATCTCAAATTGCGGTATTTTTATGTACACATTTCTAGCAAGCTGAAGAAGAGATGGTCTAGAGAAGACTACTCCAAGTCTCCAACTATACCTCAAGGAGAGAAATAGAAGCAGTGAACATACTCAAATATATATATATATATATATATATATATATCAATGAAAGATGTAAATAAGAAATGAACCATAAAAAAATAAAAAATAAACAATGGAACAGGGAACTAGCACTTTTTAAGACATACTTCCAATTTATGCGTTTGAAGGGAGAAAGGTAGGAACTGAAGCCATAGTGATTTATGCTTTATAGCCACATAAATTGGGGTCATTGTCTCATTGATACCTTTAAGTTTCTAATGCTCGCTGCTTTTGTTTTTCTCAGGTAAGAAAAAGTTGCCACAACGCAACCTTGGACAAGCCTAGCTACCTACTATACCTTCTGAATTATCTTCGAATTCTCGGAAAATCAGGCACTAATATTTCGTTTTGGATACAGGATCGAGTATGCAAACTCTGCTTATACATTGGATGTAAAACAAATCCTGTGAACTAATGTGCCACATAAAAAAGTCGATATGTGACATCTATATTGTCCAATGCGAAGCACTACAAGCAAGGCAAATTCTGCACTGGATGTGCCACATATAAAGATGTGGACATGTGACACATCTATCTGGTGTCCATTATGCAAGACAATAGATGCAAGCCAAAGCTTAAGCACTGCATGAACATTATATGTGCTACATACACAGAGACAGATACATGGTGCATCTATCTTGCATCTATTATGCAACGGCATTGGATACAAACCAAATCCTTGGCACTGAAGACAGATGTGCCGCATATAAAAAGATGGACACATGACAAATCCATATCGCGTCCAGTTTCTAAAGGCATTGAATATAAGCCAAATTGTCTACTCAAATTATTATATTAAAATGCACATAACAGTGAATTAGTGATTACTCAAGAACACTGCTGCGTATTGTAAACTTTGAAGTGTTACATGTGTTGTTATCTCCTTTCAACACCTGCTCCAACAAAATTTGCTATTACCAGGCTATGTAAATGGCTGTCCAATGATTTTGCATTTTCTAATTTCTTCAACTGTCCAAAATCGACTATAATAGCTATTTATCTAACAAAAGATGTGAAAAATTACGAAATAGAAATACATTATTCTGCTGTACTTTTTCTATTCCAATAGCTGCTGAAATGAGATTACATTAAGAATGAAGACAGACTGAAAATTCACTGCTTTATAGGTCTAATTAGGAAAAAAAAAAAGCAATTGTATCTTTAACTGTATTCCTGTATTACAAATTTACAATGCATGTCATTGCACCTTCATAAATTCAAAATTATGGCCCAGGCCTTAAAAAAACATCGAAGACAATGAAGAACAAACATAGAGATTCAATTCAAATTATCATATTGTATTTGAACTCTCACTAACCTAGAATCCTGTAACAGAAATTCTTTCAAGTCGGATAAAGATTTCCTCTAACTAACTACGTGACAATTATAAGACCATCCACGTGTATTAATTAAACAAGTCACATGACTCGTTACAAATGGTATGTGACAAAGTATATATGAATCGCTTTTTCAACCATCACATAGTGATTCGGATTAATTTTCCTTTAAATCGGTTTGGAAGTAAACTTTTTGTGAAATGAAATTCATACATGATGTACATATATCATATGGTCCAGCAACTCACATCATCCTACAAGATTCATAATTACCATCATTTCTGGGCATTGGTTGGGGGGCCATTGGCCGTAGTGGCGGTGGCCCTGGTGGATACATAGGTGGTGGAAACAAAGGCAGTGGCCCTGGTGGCCGAAACATAGGTGGAGGCCCTGGTGGATACATAGGTGGTGGTAATGGCGGAATGTGGCGGCAGCTGTCATACCATGGATAATCAAGGCCTCCATATGGTGGGTATTCATACCCTCCTGATACTGGATAATGGTATGACACCCCATATGGAGCAGGAGCATATGGAGATGGAACATATCCATTTTCACCATAATAATAGTAACCTCTTTCCCTAACCTCACCATCAAACCGAATCCATTTGACCTCTGCATGTCTCCCATACCTTTCTAGCACCCTCAATAGCGTATTTGGATTTACTCTCCCAGTAACTTTCACTGTCCCTTCCTCAGCATCTATAGAAATATTATACACTCCTAACAATAAGAAAGGTTTAAAAGAAAAGTGTTATAGGAATGTGCAACTTGTCCTGCAATAACAAACCAACCTATGGTTTATTTCTAATGAAAAAAAATAAAATAATAAACATTGAAATATGAGTGAAGAATTTGATCTGAAAATTAATACAAACTTGGTAATTTAAACTAAAGTAGCCATGTTATCATCCCAAGTTTTATTATTCAACTAACACTTACTTTTCATATTAAAAAAAAAACTGAAACTTCCTATTATTTTTAAATTTTAACAAAAAAGTTCAAGATTCAAATTCTCCTTTTTCTGACTATGGAATTATAAAAAAGGACCACCCATCATCCCGTTAATATCAATGAGTGTTGTTATTATTGTCATTATAAGTTCATACACAATTTTCTTGTTGTTTTCTATTTTATTTATTTACTAAAAAACACTCAATGAAATTAAACAAGATGAGTATCAAAAATAAATTATCAAATAAAGATGCAACAAATTCGTCAAAAAAAAAAAAAAAAAAAACATACCACCGACATTCTGCAGGACTTCCATCACTTTTCTCTTGCAAGTCTCACACTGTGAATTCACTTTCAGAACACAAGTCTACAAAGACAACAATCCAAGAAAATTAAACAAAAAGACAAAAACCAAAAATAAAGATTATTAATTATTAAAATAAAACAACAATTAGACAAGAAAAAGGTTTTTGTTTCTAATATCTAACCACTTCTGCGGAGGAGTATTCCATTGTAACCAACTTTGTTGGAGTTTTTCAACTTTTTTCCAATGGGTTTTTCTGGAATGAAGGAGAACGAGAGTGATTTTTTAGCTATGACTAAGCTTCAAAAATTGTGTGCCTTGACCTTAAAAAAAGAGTTACTATGAAAATATATTCCTTAAATATACAATACCATATTGAGTTGTCATGCGTTGAGATTGTCCTAAAATCTCTCCCTCCATAAATTAAAAGTTATGATTATATTCATCTTTCTATAAATTCACCTAAGCAGAATCTTTAAAATCCCATAACGAGCTGGAGATCTTATATATGGTAAGGATCATGGAGTTCTATTTGCCAAATCAGTTGTGAATTTTTTTTTTTATATAGAAATAATTACAGTATGCTGTTAACACCGCAGCTCAAACATTTTTCCTCTTAAACCCCCAAGTACTTAGTGCATGAGGAGATACCAATTTAACTACAAGGTCATCGACTGGCTATGATACTCGTACCATTAATCCAAAATGATTGGAAATTGGCAAAGATTGGGTTCAATTCTCGTGTATTGGACCAAATAATGACATGTGACGAGCAAGGGCGAAGGGAGGGGGGTCGAGGGGGGGGCACTTTCCCCTCCTGGCCTTCTCAAAATTTCTCAATCAGTAGTGGTGTAAAATGCAGTAAAAGTCCCCACTTGACAGTCGACACAAAAGACTATCAACTTTTTCTTTTTATTTATATCTATTAGCTTGTCAACAATTGCCAGACAATTTTACATTCACATGGCAACACCTTTTTTACATAATGGGTCCCATCTAATAGTACTTTTTTTTTTTTTTGAGAAACTAATAGTACTTTTTTTTGCACGCTACATTGCCAACTACGACTGAAAAAAAATATACATATACTGAATTGGACTTTGAAAGAAAAAATCTATGTTTATGTGTAATGTGCCTACTTTAGCACCTCACCAATTGGTTTCCAGCTTACAATTTTTTCTCTAGTTATCAACCTTTTCAATATCAAACTTGAGTTTTTGCTATAAACTTGAATTTTAACGACATAAAAATATAAAAATGTCTATATGAAATTTTAGAAGCATTCATGGCATTGAATTGCGTATAGCCGAATAAAACTTTATAAGCATATTGCTATATTTTTAATATTTTTACATTGCTTTATTTTTCCAATTTATTTTAAAGATCCAAATTACATGTTTAAATTGTGTGTATTTAGTATCAATTAATTTATCTTAGATTAATTCTACCTTCAATCTTATCTTTTAATCTTGCCCCCCCTAACTTGAAATTCTAGTTCCGCCACTGGTGATGAGTCCAATGCACAAGAGGATTGAACCCAAGCCATGTATGTGAAAAAATTTGCAATCTCTAAGTAGGGCCGTGCAATAAAGCTTCTAACTTGCCCAACCCGAACTGACCCAACTCAATCCATGCAAATCTATTAAGTGAGACGGGTTGGGTTGGGTGGGTTTGACAAATAATTTAGTGGGTCGGGTTGAATAACGGGTTGAAATATTTTTAACCCGCCACAACCCCACCCGCCCACCTATATATAAAACTTTGTTATGTTGCAAAATTCTACCTCACATACACATCCACTTCATTTCTCTCATCTCTATCTCTTTCTTTTTATTTTTTCATTTTCACATTTATCTTCCCTAACAAACTCTAGCGGCTCTCTCTAAGATTTTATTATTATTCTTAATCTATGTACATGTCCAATTTAAGATTCTTAGATGTTTTTTATTTTTAGTGTGATAGAATTTCAATCATTTTTATAAAAATAATGAAGTATTTATGATTATTTTAATAAAAATTGAAAAATTTTCATTCCTTTTTTTATTTGAGGGGAAAAATTATTATTCAATTTAATTGAAATAATTTCATTTAGATAATTGTATTTGTTAACCTGTCTAATTTGCTCAACCTGCCGAGTTAAAACTGTTAAAGATGTTCAATTGATCTGTCGTATTTTAGATTTGTGTCGGCAGCAGATTGCAATTTTCCAACCTTCCATTGGAGGGTTGTGTGTCAAGTCTCATCCATGTTATCAATGTGTTTAAAAATTCAAAAGTTATAAAAGAGAAATAAAGAAAAAAAATTAAGAAGTAAATGCTTTAATCGAATAGAAAATATATTTTAGAAGTATTGTTATCGTTAAAAAGTGCAAGGACAACGTATAGTTTAGGTAATAATTTATTATTTTTCATAAAAATGAGTGTTTTGTAATAAAATTTGATAATAATACAGCATTAATAATTTGAAATTGGTTTCAAGCTAATCTCGAGGGTTTTAGATGCATAAATAGCTACTATATCTGTATGGTTGTAAATTGTTATAATTTAATCATTTTTTGAGATTAACAAAAGTAGTCATAAGTTATAATTAATATATATCGAATTAATTAAAACCATTACATGAGAATTATAGTAGAATTTCTACTATGAAAAAAATATAACATGGTTTATTCATATATAAAAAGTCCTAACAAATACACTCAATATAATTTATATACTATCTTTTTATAGGTTATTTAACATTAAGAATATTAATATTATTATTATTATTATTATTATTATTATTATTATTATTATTATTATGTGTGTGTGTGCGCGCGCGCGTGTGCGCGCACATTTTGTGTATGTATAAGGAGATTGTAATACCCTAGATTACAAGGATTAAATTGGATAAATGTGTAGGATTAGATAAATGTAAACTGTGTGGATATGTGACGAGTCCTATATCAAGTGTTTACACTTTTCT
Organism: Castanopsis chinensis; assembly: GCA_032878915.1. Lineage (NCBI taxonomy): Eukaryota > Viridiplantae > Streptophyta > Magnoliopsida > Fagales > Fagaceae > Castanopsis > Castanopsis chinensis. The sequence continues at coordinate 8,982,478 of JAVQMG010000089.1, forward strand.
AAGTCAAATTGAGATATATATATATATATATATATATATATATATATATACCACAAAGGGAGGGGGACCACGCAGCAGATATGAAGGAAGCACAACTGATAATAGTAAAATGAGGCGGCAGAGCCAGCCAAGCAGTTTATATCAAAATAATTGAAAATACTGAAAACAATATAATTGAAAGTAAGGCGGTAGAACCGGCCAAGCAGTTATATCAAAATACTTGAAAATAAAGGCAGTTATATTGAACCGTATGGCGGCAGAGCCATCCAAGCAGTTATATCAAAATAATCAAAGTATTGAAAATAGAAGTGTTTATTGAAAGTAGTTCAAAACACTTACAGCAGTAGTAGTTACAAGATTACAGTGATCAATAGTACAAGGCTTGAAGGCTAGTCATCAATCTAGTTACAAGCTTTGTGGGAAATAGTGGGAATTTCTAAGGGGTAGCTCTCAGACAATTCTGAAGTAAGCTTACAAAGAAAATTCTCTCACAAAGAAAATTCTCCCAAAGAAAATTCTGTGTTCAACAATAAGGGACAACCCCCCTTAAATAGGCAAATAAAGTAGTGAATAGTAAAAGTGAATAGTGACGTGAATAGTAAAAGTAAATAGTGACGTTTTTACTATACATATCAGGACTCGTGAGGGGCATCAAAAACAGTAGAAAGCACCAAGAGCGCCTTTTCAGGAGCCAAAAGTATCTTGGCGTGGAGTGCCAAAAGTAGTCAAAAGGAGAATCATCACCAGGTAAATCAATAGTGAAAGTAGAATTATTGGCCTTTTGTGCAGGCTAGGCAAATAGGGAATCAATTTGCTCCTAGATCAGGAGTATCTTCTTCTTCGTCATATTCTCCATCATGACTGAACCACTCTTTGGGAAATGGCTGGGGATGAGGGAAATAAGGGCTTGCAGAAATAGAACCCTCATCTGAGCTTTTAGAGGCAGCAGCTTCTCCTTTAATTTTTCTTTCAAGGAGAATACAAAGAGCTTCCTTACTTAAATCATCAAAAGGAGAGCCGCTTTTTATAGGTTTGCTGGAAGAAGAAGGAGAATCAATTTTCCTATCCTGAAGAGCAGGGGAAAGTGTCCTGGGTAATGGTCTGGAAACATTGTCAATAATATGTTGAACATATCCAAACTTATCCCACCATTTAACATACCAGCACCTGGTAAGGACATCATCATTCTTCTCATATTGCCATTTTAAAATCCAAGGAATTCTGAACTGTTTAACAAAATGGAGGAGAGTAGGGAATTTGGCATTATGAGCATCAGTCCTGAAATTGCTTTCAAAAGATCTAAAAGCGGTTAATAATGGTTCAGGGAAAATATCAGTAACAGGACCAAACTGAGTCCACCATCTGTTGAACCAGAGAGGTAAAGTAGTGCCAGCATCAAACTCTTTGTCAAAGTTAACAAACCATGAATGAGTCATTGTTTCATTCTGGTGAAGCATGAATCGGAACCAAGCAGTAATATAATCATAATAGGAGTATGGAACAGAGGATCTTGTCAACCTTCTTAAAAAGGCAGGGGAGGGGCCCCATTCTCTTTCAGAAATGAAGTTCTTAATGTAAACACTGTGGTAAATAATTTTGGATTTATCAGTGAGATCATAAATTGTTCTGATCAATACAGCATCTTCCTGATGCAAAATCTCTGAATAATATTCTAGCTTTTTATCAAAATGTTCCGGAATCCAATGGAACAATGGAGGGAAATAAGATCTGGCAATTTGGAGGGGGTTCCTAATTGTAGACCTATTTGGTTCAATAAAAAACAGATTTTGGAAATATTGTTTTTTAACATACTGGGCAGTATTGGCTTTCTTGGGGTAAATAGTCTTGACTGGTTGGTGAACAGGGGTCAAAGCATAAGGATCATAGGCTAAGGCCAAAACAGAAGAGTAGTTTGGCTTAGGAATTGTTCCTAAGGGAGTAAAACGGTTAACAATTTCGGAAGAAGAGACTGGTTCTTTTTTGACTAACTGAGGTTCAACAGGGTTTTTATCCTTAGATCTTCTACCCGCCATTGGAATTCTGCAGGAATTCACGAGTAGGAAAATCAGGGATGCTATTTTGAGATCCTTTGATATAATCAATAGTGAAATCAAAAACACTTAAAATAGCTTGCCATCTGGCAAAAATATGTTTTGAGGCAATATTTTCAACATCTTTTTCAATAACATATTTAGCACTTTTGCAATCTATACGTAATAGAAACTTTTGGTTTAATAAATCACTTTGAAATTTTGAAATACAGAGAACAATAGCTAAAATCTCTTTCTTTATAGTACTATAATTTAGTTGTGCAGCATTCCAGACTCTGGAGTAGAAACGAACTATTTGTTCTGGAGAATCTGGGGTGACTCTTTGTTTCAGAATGCCTCCATAGCCAACATCAGAGGCATCAGTTTCAACAATCTTGAAGGCATTAACAGTAGGAATACCAAGACAAGGCAAAGTCTTGACATGAGATTTGATTTGTTTAACAATAGAAGTATGGACATCAGTTCAAGGAGGAGGATTGTTTTGCAACCGATCAAAGAGTGGTTTGCATTGCTTTCTCAAATCTTTGTAGAAATCAGCAACATAATTTAGAGAACCAAGAAATCTTTGGAGTTGGGTTTTATCAATGATTTCATCAGGGAATTTATCTACAAACTGAATGGCTCTATCAATAGGATGGATTTGACCTTCAGAGATGTTATATCCAAGAAATCTGACTTTGGTTTGGAACAGCTTTATTTTCTTAGCAGAAACAACAAGACTATTTCTTTTTATAGTGTCTAGAAACGAGTACAAATGTTTCCAGTGTTCATCAATAGAGTTGGAGAATATCAAGACATCATCAATGTAAACAATGGTGAAATGACTGAAAGAGTTAAATATGTCATTCATAATATTCTGGAATTCACTAGGGGCATTTTTTAAACCAAAAGGCATAACATTCCACTCATAGTGACCAAACGGAGTGGTGAAAGCAGTTTTGTATCTTTCTGCTTCATTGATTTGGACTTGCCAAAATCCAGACTTCATATCAAATTTTGAGAAGACAACAGCTTCACTCAATCTATGAACTAAATCATTCTTGTTAGGAATAGGGTACCTAATTCATTCTAAGACTTTGTTCAAAGGTTTGTAATTAATAACTAAGCGAGGAGTTCCTCTCTCGAGTTCGGCATTTTTCTGGACATAGAAAGCAGCACAAGACTAGGGGGACTTGCTATTCCTAATCAGTTTTTTCTTGAGCAAATCATTTATTTCATTTTTACAGAATTCAACAGTTTCAGCATTCATTTGAATAGGTCTAGCCTTGGTAGGAATATTTTTCTCATTAAAATCTTTAACATAAGGCAGATTAACAATATGTTTCTTCCTATGCCAAAAGGCATTAGGAATATCAGAACAAACATCATTCATCAGGATTTTCTGAAAATTATCAATTTTAGACTGTAATAATTTATCAAAAAGCTGTTCAACAATTTTTTTGTACTTAATTTCTTGTTTAAGGAAACTAAGATGCTTGACTTTAGCATGAATAAGATTAAAAACATCATTATCAGTATTTTTTGAACAAAATTTGAATTTCACTTTTTGTCCAAAAGGATCAGTGGTAATCCCATCATGTTCAACAAGGAAAGGATACAAAGAAGCAATAAAAGGCAATCCAAGTATCACTCTATCAGTCATGTTTTTAACAAGCACAGAAGGTATCTTAAAACAAACATCATTATGGCAAACATGAGCATTACTCAATTCATACTTGATTTTCATTTGCGTGCCATTAGCAGATACCAATTTTTCAGTAGATTTTTCAAAATATTTAGAAGGAATCAATCCTTCTTGGATGCAGTTAATATCAACACCAGAATCAATCATGGCAATAGTATTAAAAGCATAATCATGTGAAACAACAATTCTAACTTTAGTAAACCATTTCAGAGGCATCATATGTTTAACAAGAGCAAGTTGATTATCATTCCAAGTAATAAGATTATCAGAAATCAAGTTATCAGAAACATTACCAGAGGGAGGAGTTTGTTGAGAAGATCCTTCTCCATCTTGGTGCTCATCATTATCAGACAAATCTCTATCCAAATTTTTATCAATTTTAAGAATTAACAGTTCTTGTTTAAGATCAACATTGTCTTTTTTAATATTTTTGACATCATTTTTTAATTGAATTATCTCTTGTTTAACATTTTTGATTTCTTTTTGAAGATCATTAGCAGTTATTTCTTTGGATTTATTTTTATTAAATCTTTCCAAAGTTTCTTCAAAGTTAATAAGAGCTTTGGGTTTTTTAGCAGTTTTGTCTCTTGTTAAGTTTTGTTTAAACTTATCAAGGAGTTCTTTTTGAAGCATAGAGTTTTCAATTTTAGCAATGGTGGTTAATAACAAATGTTCTTGTTCTTCTTCTTTAGTTAAAACATTAACAGATTTCATAGCATTACAGCAAGATCCTTTACAACCAAGTTTAATATTAGGTGTATCAGAAGAATCACAAGACTGATAAGATGAATCTGATGAGGAGGAGAAATCCTCTTCAAAAGACTCACTTGAAACAGCAGATTCAAGAATCTGAAACAGTTCATTTTGATCATTATCATTAATGTTTAACATTTTTAATTTGTTTTTCAGTTTACCAGGCTTTTGGGTACAGTCTTTACTGAAATGGCCAAATTTGCCACAGTTAAAGCATTTACCTTTACCTGACCTTTGTTTAACATGTTTTCTAAAAGCAGGTTTCTTTTCAGAAGAATAATAATCATTGGGTTTAACAAAATGAGATCTGTATCTTTTATGCTTTTTATGGGAATAACTTTTGTAAACCTTATCATGTTTACTTTTTCCTTTCTGCCTGGAAGGGGCAATAGGAGGTAAACCATACTGTTCACAGAAATTACCCATTTCATATTTAGCTTTCTTTTTGGTTTTTAATTGTTGTCGTAAATATTTTTCATCATTACACATGTTAATACCAAGTTTTTTAATAGTACTGAAAATATCACCATAGGTTAGATTATCATAATCAATAGAATCACTTTTACCCATTAATTCTTATTTTACCTTATGAGCAAAGATAGGAGGAAGGCCATCAATAAACTTCTCTTTCCAGTAAGCTTTTTGGGAATCATTCTGAAGCATAACCCTGGAGAGAAAGACATCTTGGTACCATCTATAATCAGACATAGTAGGACATTTCAAATTATTCAAATAATCAGAAATGCGAGATGAAATATTAGATGGAGTACCAACAAAATGTTTGAGAATAGTATAGACCAAGGTATTGACACCATCAGGAATACCTCGACCAATATCTTCATCAAAAATAGGCATGCCATCATCATCTTTTTTAACAGAATGTTTAATAAGTTCTCTGGATTCTTCTGTGAGATGTTTATCCCACCAACCACGAAGAGTACCAGAAAATCCAGTGACAAGCAAGTTAACAACATCAAGATGATCAAGATCATTATGATTGTTCATGTATGCAAAACCAACCATAGACATATGAGCAAGTTTGTTAATAATTTCTTGTTCAGACAAACCATCAATATTCCATTCATACATTTTATCAGCAGAAACAGAAAACTGAGTTTGAAAAGATCTTTCTTCAAACTGCATATCAGGAGGAGTAGGTTTTGGATACCAGTTTTTTGTAAAAGACATGGAATTGGGTTTTCCAATAAATCTTTTAATTTCTGGTTGCAAATCATGAAAAACATTTTCATAGGAAACATGAGAAGACGATTCAGAATCTGTTGTCTCTTCAAAAACAGGTTCTTTTTCATTTCTTGAAATAGCGCAAGCAGCACTTTTAGATGCAGAAGCCTGCTCGGTTTTAACCTTTAAATCAGAAAGCATTTTTTCAACTTTGTCAAGAGTTGAATTTTGGGAAGCAACTAAGTCAACAGTTTTACTCTGAGAAGTTTTGAAATTAATTTTTTCTCTTTGATCATTCAAATCAATCAAAGGAATCTCAGGTTTTGGAGCAACAGTTTTTTGAACAATTTTTTCTTCAATACGGTCAAGCTGTTGACCAATGATATGCAAAGATTCATTAGCAAAATTGTTTTGTTCAATAATAGCAGAAACAGGGGTTTTGTCATCAGTAATTTTGAAAGGGGAGGCTTTGACCTCAACACTTTCAGAACCACTTTGACAAGTAATCAAAACGGCTTCAAGAGGAGGATGACTAGACTGTACAACGGTTTTGTCAGGTTTAACAAAATTAGATTTTCTAATAACATTTAAATAATTAGTATGAATATCATTTTTTGAAACATAATAATTTTCAAGATAATCAAAAAACAAAATATGTTTTCCTTCTTCAACCATTTTTTCTTTCCATTTCCTTTTGACTCTGTCTTTTTCTGACTGAGCAAAATTATCTTGATAATATTTCCTTTTTGGACGGTTTTTCAACAACATAAATTCATTATATAGAAAAACCATATCATATTCAAAAGGTTCGAATCTCGTAATGACTCGTAATGAATTATGAAAAATAGGGGTTTCAATAGGAGGAAAATCAGTAGCAGAAGGAGCATCAGATTTTGCATCATCATCATCATTAGCACTTTGAGTATCATCAATAGGAAAATCAGTTTTGGTTGAATAAAAAGCATTGCTAACTTGGGAATTGTTGCTAGCAACTCCTTTTAGCTTTAAATCTTGTTTTCGAAAATTCTTTTTCAAAAACTCATCAATTTCATGATCTCTTTTAGTAAGACTTTCAGATCCAGCAAAGGAATGTCTTCCTTCGTTGATTCTCAAAGGCTTGTTTTGAGATAAGCAAGTATCATCATCAAAATGTATTTTAACAGTACCATCAGCAAATTGTTGAATATGAGTGAGATCAAGTTCATCAAAAACAGGTTTAAAAAGTTTAACAGGAGGTGTTTCTTTTTCCAAAGTCCATTCTTTAGGAAGAGTAATGTCTTCCCATTTAATCATTTTAGGAACACGAATTCGAGCATCAGGAGTGGAACATTGAATTAACATAGTATTACCAGCAGGGTCTCTATCCTTAGAGCAAGGAGTCAATTGAGAGCCAAGCAAACGATAGTAAATACGGTAAATAAGAGCAAAAGGTCTACTACCATCATCCATATATTTTGAAAAATCTACTGAAAGATTGGTATTTGCTAATGGCACACAAATGAAAATCAAATATGAATTGAACAATGATCATGTTTGCCATGATGAGGTTTGCTTCAAGATACCTTCTGTGCTTGTTAAAAACATGACTAATCAAGTGATACTTGGATTGCCTTTTATTGCTTCTTTGTACCCTTTCTTTGTTGAAAATGATGGCATTACTACTGATCCTTTTGGACAAAAAGTTAAATTTAAATTTTGTTCAAAATCTGTTAACTTTGATGTTTTTAATCTTATTCATGCTAAAGTCAAACACCTTAATTTCCTTAAACAAGAAATTAGGTACAAGAAAATTGTTGAACATCTTTCTGATAATTTGTTGCAATCTAAAATTGATAATTTTCAGAAAATTCTGATGAATGATGTTTGTTCTGATATTCCTAATGCTTTTTGGCATAAGAGGAAACATATTGTTGACCTACCTTATATTAAAGGTTTTAGTGAGAGAAATATTCCTACAAAAGCTAGCCCTATCCAAATGTATGCTGAAACTGTTGAATTGTGTAGCGTGCTCAAAAAGAACAAAGCCTTAGAGCGGATTAAGTATCCAATCCCCAATAAGAAGGACTTAGTTCACTGGTTAAGTAATACTGATGTCCTTCCCAATGTCCTTTCCAAAGATTGTTCATCCAAAATATTGCCTTCAGAAACTCATCATGCATAACTAATGCATATATTATGGCTCTTCAAAAATGATTTTGAAATATATTTCTTCAATAACTCTAATATCTATTTCCTTTCTCAACAGGGAAAAGAAAATATTTATACCACAAGTAAGTGGAAAGTAATGCCTTCTTCGGCAGAAAGAAGGAACAAGGGGAAAGCACCTGCATGGGGCTATCCTCAAGACAAAAGACTCCCAGCGGGACAACCTTTTGTAATGCATGAAGGCGCATCTTCTGGAGTAAAGTCTAGTAATGCAACATCCCTTCAGGAGTTTGTCCTTGTAAAGGTGACATACTCTAGTGGTGATAATTGCTTTGCAAGAAATCTTGTCTAAAGGCTTACAATTTCACAATGGAATATATAATGAACTACCAAATTCCATAAAATTCATTCTTGACAACCTCCAAGCTGCTTTCAAAATGAACCAGCGCAAACTATTCAAAAAAACCCTTCAAGCACTTGAAATCCACCTTGTTAACCTTATTGCACAAAATGAAGTATACAACCATTACCTTGTTAACTCCATTCCAAAAAATAAGACTCATAGGAGTCACCCTAATGAAACGTCTGAAAGTCCTCTTGATAATCTAAATATTAAACTCTTTATTAGTCAACTCCTTGGCAAAGAGGAAATCCATTCAATGGATAAAAAGACTATAATGGGTACTGATTATGCTCGGTTGAGCCTTAAGACTCAATCCCTGATAAGAAGTGCTGTCGCCAACTTGCCTCCGAAAGTACAATCTAAAGATGCTGCTTCTACTGGATCCCATTAATGTACCTGATCAATTTTGATATTTGCCTAGCCAACATAAAAGGCCAATCATTCTGCTTTTACTATTGATTTACCTGCTGATGATGATTCCTTTGTTGACTACTTTTGGCACTCTATGCCAAACTACTTTCGGCTCCTGAAAAGGCCCTCCTGATACTTTTGATGCTTTTGATGCCCCTCACGGGTCCTGATATGAATAGTAAAAAAGTCACTATTCACTTTTTACTATTCGCTGCTTTATTTGCCTATTTAAGGGGGGTTGTCCCTTATTGTTAAACTCCGAAATCTTCTTTGTGAGCTTATTTCAGAAATACTTCTAAGAGCTTCTTTAGGACTTTCTTTAGAATCTCCTAAACACTTAGAATTTCTCACTACTTCCACAAAGCTTGTAACTAGATTGATGACTAGCCTTCAAGCCTTGTATTACTATCCCTGTTGATCACTGTAATCCCGTAATTACTGCTACTGCTGTAAGTGTTTTGAATTACTTTCAATAAACACTTTTGTTTTCAATATTTTGAATTATTTTGATATAACTGCTTGGCTGGTTCTACCGCCTTACTTTCAATTACCTTTACTTTAACTTATTATTATCAGTTGTGCTTCCACCATCTGCGCTATCGTCCTTTCCCCTTTATGGTATTAGAGTCATTCTTTCCTTGGCGGCTAAAAGTGTTGTTGTGTCTCCTTGTTCTTTCTGTGTCTGTCTGACCTTGTGATACTTCATTATTGTGTTTGCTTCTTATCGTCGTTGGCACCACCGTAGTCGTAAAGTGAATTCCTAGATCCAAATAGTAAAGCCCGTGAAGCCAGGAGAGCGTGAGGGCATGAGAGGAATAGGGTCGGTTGCGGTATGTGTTACGAAATGCAACGGTTGTGAGAAAAAACATAATAATTGAGTGTTATAACTAGGATAGTTATAGACAGGATGTGGAGATCCAACTCCTTTGTTAGTTCCAGAACTGGTTGTCCTTCTGATATTGTGAATGAAGAAGACCACACTGTAAAGAAGTGTGAGTACCTTGATTTTCGTAAATGGAATATCCCTAAGGTTTCTACTAAATCTGTTTATGATCTTGGTTGGTCTGAAAATACTATTTTCTCTGAATATAGAGTTAGAACTGTTGAACAAACCTTTTCTATTTCCAGGTTCCATGAAAAATGCTGTTTATTTTCTAGAATAGATATTAATGGTTTTATGACTAAAAAAGTTAAATATTTACATATTGGTCTTGTTCAAGTTGATGTTTAGAGGGCAAGACTTTCTGATAATAATATGATAATTCAAAAGCCTGGTAAGTTAAAAAATAAATTAAATATGTTAAACATTAATGATGATGATCAAAATGAATTGTTTCAAATTCTTGAATCTGCCGCTTCAACTGATTCTTTTGAAGAGGATTTCTCCTCCTCATCTGATTTTGCCTATCACTCCTTTACTGATACTTCTAATACGCCTAATGTTAAACTTGGTTGTAAAGGTTCTTGTTGTAATGTTTTAAAATATGTTAATGTTTTAACTAAAGAAGAAGAAGAAGATAATTTGTTATTAACTACAATAAGTAAAATTAAAAACCCTATTTTGCAAAAGGAACTTCTTGATAAGTTTAAGCAAAACTTAACAAGAGAAAAATCTGTTAAAAGACCCAGAGCAACTATAAGCTTTGAAGAAACTTTGGAAAGATTTAATAAAAATAAATTCAAAGAAATAACTGTTAACGATCTGCAGTGAGAAATTAATACTGTTAAACAAGAGATTATCCAATTAAAAAGAGATGTTAAAGAAGTCAAAAGCAATAATGCTAATCTTAAACAAGAATTGTTAATTCTAAAAATTGATAAAAATCTGGATAAAAACTTGTCCGATAATGATCTTGAGCAGGATGGAGATGAAGACACTTAACAAGCTTCTCCTTTTGGTAATGTTTCTGATAATTTGATTACTTGGAATGATAATCAATTTGCTCTTGTTAAACATATGATGCCTCCAAAATGGTTTACTGAAGTAAGAATTATTGTTTCACATGATTATGCTTTTGATACTATTGCCATGATTGATTCTGATGCTGATGTTAATTGTATTCAGGAAGGTTTGATCCCTTCCTTCTGGTAAGTTTTTTAACTTATTATTATAAGTTGTGTTAAATTATCATAATCAATAGAATCATTTTTACCAATTAATTCTTGTTTTACCTTATGAGCAAAGATAGGAGGTAGACCATCAATAAACTTCTCTTTCCAATAAGGCTTTGTGGAATCTTTCCTGAGCATGACTCTGGAGAGAAACACATCTTGGTACCATCTGTAATCAGACATAGTAGGGCATCTCAAATTATTCAGATAATCAGAAATGCGGGATGAAATATTAGATGGGGTACCAACAAAATGTTTAAGTATAGTATAGACCAAGGTATTGACACCATCAAGAATACCTCGACCAATTTCTTCATCAATTTATATATATATATATATATATATATATATAACTGATCACTAGTAGCTCTAACTATAACTAGACTAGTTCTCTTAAGATTAAGTGTAGATAGCTAGCATTTTTCAACAAAAAATTTAATCTATTACATTATTGATGTTGATTTAATTACATTCATTATCATGTAAACTTGTAAATCATTTGTAAGAAAATTAACAATGTAACATATTAACTTTGGGAATTTGAAGTTTGAAGCATATTGCTTACGAGTATGCTAGGAGAGGTGCTTGTTTAGCCCTTATTGCAAGAAGAGACTAAGAGAGGACCGTCTTTAGGCAGTGGCGGATAAAGCCCACAAGCTAGGATCCCCAAAAGTTGTTTTGGTATGTGCAGATGTTTCTAAGGTTGAAGAATGTAAGCGGTTTGTTGACAAGGCACTGAGGCAGTACACCACTTTGGATGTTGTAAGTGTATGTATTTTAACTAAAATGACATTTCTTTTTCTCGTAAAAGTAAGGTAGAGGATAAATTTAAGACTTATCGAGTATGTGCGTAACATATCAAATGAAGAAAATTGTGCAACATGTTTTGATTTTTATATGGCTTTTTGTGGAAAAATAAATTGTAATTCGTATTATGGTTGGTGAGGGATGAACAATGCTGGAGTTGGAGAATTACGCATGTTCAAGGTTTTTAAACCTTGACCGGACCGTACAGTCTGACCGAAAAAACCTCAAACCGGCCATCTTTACGGTCTGTTAAACATGAATAACTATTCCATGCAAAAAAAAGCAGTGAATTGTACAGACCGCAGTCGGACCGCCCGATTCTGTGAACCGTGACCGATTCAGGCGATTCACACAGGTCCTTTGTTTCAAGCCTTAAACTGCACCGTTTTGGACTCTATTCCCTGTTTTTTTTTTCCTATACGACGTCGTTTGGACTTTGGAATTGGATCATTCTCTCAAACAAGAAACCCTCGCCTCACTCTTTCAATCAAGAAACCCTCGGTAAATATCGGCCAAAATTCAAGACTCGGCCAGCAAGGAGTTTGAACTATGAAACTAAAATCTCAACCAAAAATGAAAATAGAAGAAGAAGAAAGAAATGAAATAAACAAACGTACCTTACAAAAAAAATAAAGCAAAACAAAAAAGCCACGGTGAGAAACTTGAGTGAGAAGTGAAGAAGAGTTAGATGAGATGAAGCACTAGTAAGTTGAAGAAGACGCACACAACGGAAAAAAGTAGAAGAAAGAGGAAGACAACATAAAATGACAACAATGAGAGGAAATTTAAAACTGAGAGGAGTGGAAATCAAGGAGTGTGACTAGACGTGTGTGGATGAGTGATGAGTGATGAGTGATAAGTGATAAGTGATGAGTGAAGAGTGAAAAAAAATAGTGAGAAAAGGGAAAATTTTTTATCCAAACAGGGCCTAGTTGGTGAGGAAAAAAGGAGTAATATAAAATATTGAAAATATAATTGGTTGGGCAGAGTGCAAGCTAACTTTCTAAGTTTCACACTTTCATTTTGTTTGTTTGTTTTTTTTTTTTTTTTTTGTGCATTAAAATAATTAATTAGTATACTTTAATAAAATAATAGTAGTTTAAGTAAATGATCTTATTAGTTCTAAGATAACAAGTTTTATAAATATATTAAAAATATAATTTTTTTTTTGTAAGTAATAAGATATGAAATTATATATATATATATATATATGTATGTATGTATGTAGTAGTTTCGAAATGGTACACTGAAATGAGCCAGTATCGAACCGGTACCAAAACATTCCATTCCAATAGACAAACCGAAACGGTATTCATAACATTGGTTTTATGTATTTTTGTAAGAAACAATGTGTAATGGATTACACACTGTTACTGTGAAGTGGTCAGTTTTGCGAAAGTCATTGTTAATGTGAAACCTACTTTTGGTGGATTACTTTCAAACATTGGGATAGATCGAGAGCTAGATGATATAAAAGATTTGCTTGGTGAAACACTTGTCTTGGAGCTTGTTAGTTAAATCCTTGGTAAATTAGATTATTTTAGTTAATTTTTCTATTTTTTATTAATTTAATATTTGTAGATATATTTAAAATAATTATTAAATTAATTATGACGTCATCATGGTTCGACCACGGTTCAACCTTGGTTCGACCTCAAAAATCTTGAACCTCCCTCTTTTACGGTTCAATAATCAGTCCGGGTTTCAAACCTTGTGTTTGAAGATTTCGCCCATTCTCTTATGTTGCTTCACTCATGGTAATAAAAGCGGCATGCGTGATTGCATTTTGTCCTACTTTTGTAACTAGCTTGTCACTGAGGGTATGGTAACACTAAAATAAGGTATATTAGTGCATTTCTAGGACCAGTGTTGATGTGTTTGTTAGTATGAAATAGGCATTGGGGTTCAAATTAAATCCCACTAGCTATTCACATCTAAAGACACAAATACCTAGCAAAATTGAAAAACTTACTTAAAGAGTTAATTTTTTTTTTCCTTGCAAACGATAGATTAGCAACACAACATATTTTCTGTACCCATTATACAGTTCCAAGAATTAACCTCATTTTTTGTCTTATTTTTAAGTTGCATATATACTTGCATTAACTGGCTTTAACTTTATTTGTTGAGGATATAAATTTTTGGGGATCAGAGTATAGTACCCATTATGCGGTTCCACACTTGATCAAAAGCAGAGGAAAGATTATTGTGATTGCTTCAACTGCAAAATGGTTTTAGTACTACAAGATTGGGCTTCTACAATGTAAGAAAACTCCGTACATGTGTTACTATCACATTTTCTTTCCCACCAATTGCTTGTAAATCTGCGATTTTTTCAGGCAAGCAAGGCAGCCAAATTTCCTTTTTGGAGACGTTGAAGACTGAAGTTGGACACGATATTGGAATTACAATTGTGACTTCTGGAGCGATTGAGTCAGAAATGACACAAGGCGATTTTTCAATAAGGTATGCTTTAATTTTGAGGTAGTAAATTGTTGATTTAATTTACCTTTTACCCTACCAATTTCTGTTACATTTATATTAGAGGCATTGAAGTGTTTAATCCATGCTAATTAAGAGGGTTTACAATCTTTTTAAAACTGTTCTTTCCTGTAAGTATTAGGCAATGGGGTAATTATTGGGTAATCTCAAAATACTATAAATGCGTACTCCTTCCTCTCATATAACTGTGGATTCCACTAGTTAAATTTATAGTGGGACTGTGAGACTCACAATTCATGTGAGGGGAGTACGTATTTATGTTACTCTTGGAGTATTTAAATAATTTTCCGGAAATCTGAGGTTTAATCCTTGCTTACACCAAAAACTGATTGGTGTCTTTATTCTGATGATAAAAAATTATTATTAAAAGCAGATGTCATAAGTTGAATCTCTATAAAAAAAAAAAAAAAAAAATAATAATAATAATAATAATAATTAAAAAAAAAGGGAAAACAATTTGAACGTCTCGACTCCAGCCCCTTTCATCACCACACCCACTGTCTCTGTCCGAGTCACTGGTGACCCACTGACCCAGCTTTCATCGCCTCAAGTCCTCAAAGGTATCTCATCTCAGTTCTTTTTATATTTTTCCGTGGAACTAAACTATAGATATTGAATAGCGGAGATGTGTGTGTGATATACTGACATCCCTTTTATCTTTTGTGTTACTTGTCTCTTGGGTGGGGGCCGTGGAGTATGCATTGGGCAATTGGGGTTGTGGGTACTAAATGATTTTGTGATGACTTCTTGACTACACTTATACATCTTGGGACACAACATACTAGTTTGTCTATCCTTTAATTGTGGTTGTATGATAACACTTTGTCCTGCTGTTTGATTGCAGATTTGTATTAGTGAAACTGATAGATGTCCGCAAGGAAGTGCAATATCCAATCTATCTATGTATAATTTTTTTATTTTTAAATTCAATGTAAGAAACAGTCACTTCCAAGTGATTCTAAATTTCAAAAAATCATAATGATTTATCTCTGTAATCCTTAAGAATATTTATATATTTAGCAACACGTAAAACCCAAAAAACTGGGGCCTTGCACCTCCATGAGGAAGGTTATTGATTTGATTTCCAGAACATCATATATGCTTGCTTCTATGATAGATATAGGTAGATATGTCTGGTTATAAACTCATTGAGAAGAATGTTGTTTTATAATTGTTTCTATTGAATCTCTTGGGTTGTTAAGATTTTTACTAATAATAGCAAAATTGGGTGTTACAAAACATACTGGTTGAAATTCATAAATAACCTTTACTGCAAAAATGCTGGAACAGTTAAGAAAATATTTGATTACGGGAAAAATACTGCAACTCTATTTCAAAAACTGCATTAGGAAGAATTTAGTAAAACATTACATTCAAATGTGTCCGTACATCGCACGGGTTAGCGACTAGTATTTAGGAAACTGATACAAGATAAACACAATAATTAGATTTTGACAATTGAGAATTATCAAACCTTTTTTTTCATAGGTAATAAGAGAATATTATTGATAAAGGAAAAGAAAATGATGATTCTTGTATAAACTTGATTCTTGAAATATATAAAGCTTTTTGAAAGTGATGATTATGTCTTGCTCCCTGTTCAACATGCTTAAACCATTTCTTTAGCTTTAACCTTTTGCACAAGAATATCCACACTGACCACACCATATGCAATTTAGTTGTTAGATAAGGCCTGAAGCAAGATAAAGCAACAATGGTCTTCTTATCATCTCTAGGATTATTTTTGTAGCCAGTTTTTCACATCCATTTTTGAGAGGTAGGATCCAGTTATTGTACGTGTCTGAAGACTGAACTGTGAAGAATTTTAGATTTCAAAAAATGTTGGCTTGGTGAGGAAAGCTGTAGGATATCAATGATTGCCTAAGTACTCAAATATGACACAGCCTCTGTTTTCCCCCTTAGCTTTCTCTATCCCTCTATTATGTACTGCAACCTACTTAATTTTTATTCTCATTGCAAATTTGTCTGTCTCAAATACTTGAACCCTTTGGAGCTATTGTTGAAAGGGTGACACCTGTCTCAATTACAAACACAGGCCACTTTGCCAATATTGCACAGAGAAGGGCACTGGAAGAAAATGAGGCAGCATCAAAGCATAGAGAAGCTGACTAAGTGAATGGAAAACCCCTGGAGCAAACCATTGATTACACAACTGGTGAAGAGACACAAAGTTTGGCTCTACCACATTATTGTAAAGGTGGCTTCTTTGCTGATCATTTTGAAAATCTAGCAAACTTCTGAGCACACTATGATGGCACTGGGCCTGAGATTTGGCAACAGACGGGGTGGTTTAGATGCATTTTTTGCAGCTACAGGCACAGGATGGACGGTGGCTAGTCTTTCCAGGTTTCTCCAGGTCAATTTATTTTCCCTCCATTAATTTAAACATTCATATTAGATTAGTCAATGAATCCCTTAGCATATGACCGTATGTGTTCAATAGGAAATAATCCAAACATTAAGTGCTTCTTGATAGATCCTCCCCGATCTAGTTTAATCAAAAAGGTTACAAGGGGGGGTGATGCACAATAGAGACAATGCTGATGGACGAAGATTGAAGAATCCATTTGACACAACAAAAGAAGGACATGGAAAATATAGGTTAGCACAGAATTTCATGATGGCAAAACTTGATGGGACTTTCAGAAGCACAAATTTGAAAGGTGTTGAAATGTCTTGGTTAGATCATGCCTTTGTTTTTTTAAAGTGATATTTTTTTGATAGGATGAGAATGAAACTAATGGGAAAATGATTCTGCCAATTCTACTAGTTTGTTGTTTTGTTGATTCTACTGAAGATTTTTTCCCTTTTTGGTCCACCATTAAAATTGGTCAGATGATGAAACATAAAAAATAAAAATCCATTCTTTCACCCATTTTCCTTTGCTGGAAAACAAATACTTTCTGTGTGTTTCAATCTTATGCTTCTTGAACTTTATCAGGTTTCTTTTGAAGAATGATGGGCTCTTTCTTGGACGTTCATTGGCCATGAATTGTGTCAGAGCCATCAGACATTTGATGACACAATCCATAGGCCCAGGTCACACTATTGTGAGTTGTGACTTTTGTGATGGTGGGATGAGTCATTTGAGTAAGTTTTACAGTGCTTAATATCTGTCTCAGCATGGATTGACACCCAAGGCTACTGGATTAGAGCCTCTTGGACATCAGATGAGTTAGTGTGATCCAGAGCTTTGTCTTAGATGTTTATTGTTACTTCCTTCTAAAGTTTGAGCAGGCCTACGTGACTATATCTCTCCAAGAAAATTCTATATTTAATTTTAATTCATATTGGTGTTTATCCATCTGAATTCTTGTAGTTAAAAAGACACTGGAGCAGCAACACTAGAGCAGGATAAGACACATCTATGTTAGGATATTGTCAATTTTCAGTTTCATTCTATTCGGGACATCAATATGTATTTTCTTTAAGAGGTGTACAATATATATTTCATTCAGAGCTGTGTACAAGGATGATTGAAATCATTTTTTCAAGGGAAGTTGAATGAATTAATGCCAATGTACCAGTTATTATTGTCTATGGTAATGTCATGAGGAAATAAGTTTGCCAGACAAATTTGAGTGGTTAGTTCATTTTACTGTGAATAAGACTCTGCATCATTATAGAAGGATATTCACAATGAATACTACTTATCTTCCTTGGCTTTGCCTTCTAATCTCTAATCTCTTCCTTTTAATCTCTTAAATTTTGAGTCATTGTGAACTAGGAAGACTTGAAATCAACCTGTTGGTATGCCTGAAACATTTGGATATGCGATAATGTGAATATGTTTATTATTAACTGGTCCCACTCTCCTATTTTTCATCAAATGCAAATCATCTTTAATGGACAAGACAAAGGACAGAATGCTTTGCATGGCTCAATGAACATACCAACCAAAATTTCCGTTGTTATTAAGCAACTGGCGAAAGCAAGTTGAATTTTTCAACATTGAGAATATTGTTATAACCACACATATATAATAATTCAAAAATAAAACTCGTCATTGTGGCTCTTAATGTCCACCCTTGATTCTCCATCATCCAGTAGCCTAGTGTCCACAACAACTAAACTCTTTGTGTGTGATAGTGGGATGAGACATCTGTGTATGTATTGCAATGCCAAATATCTGTCTCAGCTAGCGTAGATTGATACCCAAGGTTGGATTAGAGTTTTTGGGCATCAAATGAGTTAGTGTGATCTAGAGTCTTGACATGGCTGTTTCTCTCCACTTCTATCCAATGTTCAAGCAGCCCTATGCAGCTATATTTCTCCAACAAAGTTCCCTTAGAAGGTGCCTTCTAAATTTAAGAGGATAGCAATGAACTAGAGCAGAAACACTAGAGAAGGACTAAGCACATCTCTGTTTGTTTGGATAATGACATTTTGGTTTCATATTTTTCAGGACAACAATATTTATCTCATTCAAAGGGAAGGTGTTGACTACAATTATTTTAGTTAGACGATCAATTGTGGGGCAATAAGTTATTTAATGAATTTTTGACCCAAATTCACATGAATGATTAAAATTTAAGACTATTTTGTAAAGAGAACAAGGCTTGCCAAACTAAATTGAAAACTCAACTTCAGTATAAACACAGTTTACATTGAAATTGTGTTTTTGGAAACTTTGATTTCATAGTAAAATTTGAATTTTCAAAGCTCAATAAGAGGCTATTCTAGTTGGAAAGGTACTTTGATGAACCAAATTAGAAATAATCAACCATGGAACAAGTCTCTCAATCTGCCCCAAATCTTTGGTAACATCTATCATGGTTAGCGATTTCTCTATATCTTCCTCAGTACATGTCAAGGCAAGGAACAATACAACTTGATTTGGACTTGGCAATGGCGTTTTAGTTGAGATCCTAATCTGGATTAGTATGATTGATTGAGGAGGGTGGTAGTGTTTGAATGCTTCTATGAGTTTGGTTTCAAAAGCTGCATAAAGTTGTGGTCATTTTGGGTTGTGAATTTCAGTACATGGATCGAATTTTTTGCTCTGCTACCATATTTGATGCAGTACAAGATTTGTAAACTTGTCTAGGGATTTATAAAGAAAGACCATAACAAACCTAGGGCTTCACCACTTAAGGCTGCTTGAAATCACCACCAAGTTAGAGAAAAATTTCAATTCAATATTATCTCTTATCAAATTCACCATACCAAAATGATTTGCCTTTTTTTTTTTTTTGGAGCCTTTTGAAGTAGGACCTCCAAAGCAAGAATCAAGAAGGAAAGAAACAAAACAGTCAATTACATATAATTCAGAAATAAAATCAGAATTCAAACCAAATCAAATTCAAATCAAATAAAACCTATTATCAATCCTCCATCATCAAGGGGCCTAGTGTTTGCACCAACAACACTTGCTTTTTTGGCAAACTGTATAGGTCCTATTGTGACTATCCTTTGTGATTGTGGGATAAGGCATCTGGATATGTTTTACAATGCCAAATATCTGTCTTAGCATAGATTGATAACCAAGGCAATTGGATTAGAGTTTTTGCATATTAACCTAGCGTTTTTTCTTTGATGTTTCTCTCCACTACCGTGCAAAGTTCAAGCAGCCCTATGCAACTATATTTCTCCAGCAGAGTTCCATCAGAAGGTGCCTTTTGAATTTAAGAGGATAAAAATGAACTGGAGCGGTAAAAGTAGAGAAGGATTAAGCTCATCTCTGCGTGTTAGGATAATGCCTTTTTTGTTTCATACTTTTTAGGACAACAATACTTGTCTCATTCAAAGGGAAGGTGTTAACTGCAATTATACTAATTAGAAGATCAATTGTGGAGCAATAAGTTATTTAATGAATTTTCAACCCAATTCACATGAATGTTTAAAATTTAAGACTATTTTGCAAAAAGAAAAAGGTTTGCCAAACTATATTGAGAAATCATATATATTCTAGAAAAAGAAAATTTACAAACCAACTAAACAATACAAAAGTCTTTTTTTCCCTCAACAAACCACCATACTAGCCAGTTACTAAGACCATGAACTACTTAGTTTGCATTCCTTTAATTCAAACAAAAGAACAATTATCAAACTCCTTTGCCAATAACAACCTATCGTCCAGTTCTTATAGCATCAATACATACCTAAAGGGTCTGTCATAATGATAATTTCCCAATGACAGGTTAAAACTGCCATACAAGCTCTGTCATCATTCAGTTGCATCACAATTAAACTTCAAGAGGCCTTTCAGAGGCTTCATTCGCTGCTTGGATTTCATCACTAGAAGCATTCCTCTTCGATGATGCAGAAGCATGCTCTTCAAAACTCTCATGAAGCTTTAAATTCTGCAAATTTCCCAGAAGCACTTCACCCGTTTGTGTGAACCTGTGTGATTGCGAAATACCATTTGCTGATCTCATAGAGAATTCTCCTTTTTTACTTAAGATGCATACCAGTTTATTAGGCCTGCTTCTTAGTAGCAATGGGATTTCATAATGTCATTAAATGGCTCTCCATCAAATTAGCTTTTTTAACTTTTATAAATTCCATCCATGGCCATTTGTTTGTAAATCAAGTAAATTTTGTTTGCTGTCATGCCAAAAACATTTGGATATGCAATAATGTGAATCTGTTTATCTATAACATATGATTGGATGAAATCAAGTGAGTAAATAATTAGTGATGGAACGAACCTCTCAATCCGCCTGAGTTGTTTGGTGACATCAACCATAGTTGGCCTTGTTTGTGGATCTTCCTCTGTACAAGTCAAGGCAAGGTCCAGCACAGCTTGTAATTGATGCTCTAAACTAGCACCTCCTTCCCCATCTTCAGCTAAGATTGCAGGATCCACAATCTCGCTAATGCAACTACCTTGGGCACGGTTACGTATGTATGCTACTAAAGTAGAATCTTTATCAATTGTTAATCGGGATATTTGATAAGAATCCTCTCCGGTTAAAAGTTCTAGAAGAAACCGACCAAAATCATATACATCAGCTTTCTCAGTAACCTTGCCTGTTGAATCAATCTCAGGGGCTCCGAATATTGAAATTAAAGGAGCGTACACGTCAGCTTCACCTTCGGGAATTGATACAGAAAAATGAAAGTCGGACAATTTGGGAACATCATGTTCATCTAATAAGATACTGCGCATTTGTAGAGACATGTAGATGACAGGTCTTGGGAAGGCAGTATGGAGATAAGAAAGAGCATGAGCAATCTGCCTTGCAATCTTTAACCTTCTCTCCCACCCCATCGGCTGATGTTGTCGTTTAGTAACAGGGGAGACATAAATTCGATCTGAAAGGAAACCATTGGCGGCATATTCAAACACTGAAAAGGGAGATGGAGTGCGGAGACAACAGCCTATGGGCTTTAATACATTGCTGTGACCACTCATTTGTGCAGAAATCACTAAATCATTGATGGCCATATCGATGAAATGATCAGAACGCTTAATGAGAACAATTCGTCCTTCAAGAGAACCCTTGTACCAATTGACCCCAAAATTTCCCAGACGTTCAGAAGAAGAATAGTTGTTGGTTGCTAGGAGGAGCTGTTGAAGGGAGAAGGTAGGGATGGGAATAGGCTTGGCATTGCAAGAGGCAATCAGCTTCTCAAGTAACAGGCTTCCATTCTCATAAAACGCTCTTTCCTCTCTTTGCTTTCTTTTATTAAAGAAGTGATCGGTGAACCAACTCCAGCGCATAATAATAGCTTGAATGGGGAACGTCCTTCCTTGCTCTCTTTTGTTTGTGGTCTGCTAGCGAGGGTTGGAGGCTCAGCTGAATGACAATGACGGCATTTTTATTGTAAATTCATTTCATTTCAGGAGGGAGGATTCATCGAAACCAAAGTAAAAGCAAAAGTAAAAGTGAAATTACTTTTACTGAAAATTGAAAACTGAAAATACTGTAGTAAAATAATTTTTAAATATGTAAATAGTACTGTGAGACCTATTTTTAATAAAAAAAATTCTGAAAAATGAAATTTATGGGTCTCGTGAACAGTAAATGGGACCCACAAATATGATAAAAAAACTAAAAAGTTAACAAAATTGATTACTGTTCATATTACTGTTCATGAACAGTATCATAAACAGTAACCGATGTTTCCCCTGATGCGTGCAACGCAAGAGGAAAAAAAAAAAAAAAAAAAAAAAAGAAAACGTGAAACGCGTTCAGCTAAACGCTTAACGCGTTATCCAAACCCCCTCTAAAGGCTGAGTTTAGATAGTGAGATTGTGTTTCCACGTTTTGAGTCTATGTTTCAGATTTTTTTTTTTTTTCTTTTCTTTTCTGGCGTTGGGGACAGTGCATACTGTATATGCATTGTATGCATACTGAGTACGTACTGTATGCGCACTGTTTATATACTTTTTTAGTAATTTTTTTATTAAAATGAGACCCGTAGTACTATTTACATATTAAAAAATTATTTTACTATAATATTTTCAATTTTCAATTTTTAATTTTCAACAAAACGCTCTATTCAAGTAGAGCTTTCCTCCACTATAGCCTTTTTCGGAATTTAAAAAAGGAAAGTAGAGGTTTTGCTTTTCACATTAGCCAATCAAGGCCCATACCGTGCGTTGACTTGGGTAGGCCCCACCGCTTCACATTAGTCGTTGATTTTGTCATCCACATTCCACGCATCTCTCTCCTTTTTTATTTTTTATTTTATGAAGAGCAAGTGCGGCTGAATTCCTCTATTTGCTTTTTCTGTTCTTTTTTTTCTTTTTTTGAATTTCAAAAGGAAAGTGCAGTTTTTGCTTTTCACACCAGAGGTAATTATTAAATATTTTGGTACTACTATAAATGTGTATTTTTTTCTTTCACTTAAATTTTGAGACTTAACAGAAATTTAATTATTAAGATTTATAGTCATGTGAGAAGAAGAAATACACATTTTATGTTACTTTCGGGGTACTATAAATGCGTACTCTCCTCTCTTAAGATAAATTATTATTTACATCGGGAGGACTACTAATGTAGTCCTCCCTGACCAATGAGATGATGTCATCTGTGTAAATATATGCGTTAACTTTCTAATTAGTACAAAGAATAAAAAATAAAAATTACCATATTATGTCACATTTGCATAAAATAACAGTATTTTATTAGTTGAGAGGTCAGAAAGAACCACGTCACCAATCCTCCGGTTGACCTAATAATTCCTCCACTCTTACATGAATTGTGAGTTCCAACATAAATCTAATTAGTGAGACTCATAGTTATGTGAGGGGAGAGAGTACGCATTTATGGTACTACGAGAATACCTAATAATGAGTAATTCTTAGGTACTCTCAGAGTATAGAGAATGATGCTCTCTCCTCTCACATTCATGGTGGGGTCCGCTCATTAAATTCATAACAGACCCCACCATGAATGTAAGAGGAGAGAGCACTATTTTACTATACTTTGAGACTGCCTAAGAATTTTCCCCCAATAATTATCCCCTTTTGGCAGCTTTTATGTTTGGATTTACAATTTTAACTAAATAAATATGGACAAAATTTAACTATAAAATTTGTTGTAATCTTATGCTATAACTTTACCCAATATATTTTTATTAGATGTGAATTTTGACAAATCCAAAACTGGATTACATATTTTTCTTATATACTCCATGCTTGCAAATTTTCTAGAAAATTAAAAATCAATAGCTATATCATTAGTAAATTGTATAAATTGCAACTTTTTATAGTTTAAAATTATACATAAAATATAAGCTTTATAGATCATCTAGTAAATAATATTTTATTGATACAAAATTTGACATGTTTATTAAGAATGTAAAGAATATGTAATTCAATGGTTAGATTTTCAAAATTTGTAGTAATATTTATTTTATTACAACCAGTTTTGTACTTAAACTTTATCCAATAAATATATATTAGATATGTACTCCATCTACTCTAAGAGCCAACATATTTATTTTCACCAAGTTTTATCTCTTTAAGAGAATCTCTAATAGGCTAGCCAAAGTCATTTTTTGGAATGCACACAAAAAAAAACAGCTCTAACAGTCTCTTTAAAATACAAACTTTTTTATTTTTTTTTTAGAGTTGCTATAGTAGCTCTCTTGAAAAAGAGAGTACTTTAGCAATTACTATAGTAACTCTAAAAATTTTTCTTACTTAAAATAATCTACACTCGAATAAATTTGAATAACAAAATTTAGCACAACAAATTAAAATTTTAGCATTTATTTCAACCTCAACGGCTACAAAGACACCAAAACACAATTAGAACAAAACGCAAAATGCAATCGAATCACAAAATACAATCTTTCTCATAAAACTAATGAAATTAGAACAAATATTAAAATTAAAAAAAAAAAAAAAAATGACCCATCTAGACTGTATGAGGTTGGCGAGAGGACAAAGACAAGGTAATTATTGAGTACTCCCGAAATACTATAAATACGTACTCCCTCCTCTTATATTATTATGGGTCTTACTAATTAAATTTACGGTGGGACACATAATTTATGTGAGAGGGAAGAATACGCATTTATAGTACTTCTGGAGTATTTAATAATTTTCTGCCAAAATGGCTCAAAAGTCAAAACACAAATACCAATTTTTATTTTATTGTTGTAAGTACGCAGCCCTAAGCCTATGTTCTTGCCAAAATAATAATTGTTAATGACTTAGTTCTTAGAAATCGCTCCAAAAAAGAAAATCTTAGGAAAAAGTTAAAATAGTTACAAATTTTACTATAAAAACTCACGAACTAATACCAAAATAATTGCGAATCGTAACATTTCAAAAAAATAATAAATGAGAAATTGAATCACTCGCTAAAGGTATTTCAAATTTTCTACACTAGCTTACAATTACA
Source organism: Castanopsis chinensis (assembly GCA_032878915.1). Taxonomy (NCBI): domain Eukaryota; kingdom Viridiplantae; phylum Streptophyta; class Magnoliopsida; order Fagales; family Fagaceae; genus Castanopsis; species Castanopsis chinensis. The sequence goes on from JAVQMG010000089.1 coordinate 9,007,351, forward strand.
TTCATCGTCACATCAGTTTGTGAGATTTTTTTAAAGTAGAAATATGTTAAAGGTACTACAAGTTTTACTACATAATGCTTAAAAACTAGTGCGGCAATATATGTGATTGGTGAGTTTTAATCACCTCATTAATGACTGTTGAGTTGTTTCTTTGTGATTGATGACACATTAGTTAATAAGCTCAATGTAGAAAATCTTGTAGTACACACTACTCTTTGTAGTAAAACTTGTAGTATTTTAGCATTTTCCTTGCTTTTGATGACACATTAGTATGTAAGATCTATGTAGTAAAAATTGTAATACACTTAATATCACTCTTAAAAAATTTTAGGAAGTTGTAAAACTTAAATCAAACTTGACTTGAGTTAAAATTTCATAACACAAAGATTATTTGTATTTATTTCAAAAAAGTAAATGGACATATGGTAAATATATCTGTGTTTTTGTTACTAATTTCTTAATAATGAATGTAATATACTCGTTCTATACACATATTGTTCTTTTTTCTGTTTCCGTATTTTTATGCCGAGCTTTTGACATGTACTTTTAAAAAGATGCCAAATTGCACCCATTTGTATACTTATTGTATTAAACGTGTACCGTATTTTATTAACTATAGGGCAAACAAATATAAAAATGTTAAATTATTGTCATTCTAATTTTTTAGTTAAACTTTTTCCTTGACACCACTTGTGAACATAGATCTAAGGTCAATCCACATAAATTTTGTGCTTCACATATATTTTTTTTCCATTTTTTTTTTTAATTTTGCATAAATCCATTATGTTTAGAGTGTGTTATGGACGTAGCACCTTCTTTTTTTTTTTTTTTTTTTTTTTTTTTTTTTTTTTTAGTGTTTATCAAAAGATATGGTATTTGGTAATTTTTATGTTAAATTTGTTACAAAAGCTAAAAGATGGATTATTAAAAAAAAAAAAACCAAAAGTTTGATGACAATACCTTTTGCTTTCTATATTTTGGTCATATTTATAATTTGGTCTTTAAGTTTTTATAACTTTATTTTGATCTCTATATTGTTAAACTTGTTGTCCTTTTGGTCCCTATTATCATCTCATTTACAAAGAATGTCTAAGTACTAAATTGACTTATTTACAAAAAATGCCTAAGTAATGAATGGAATGCACTACTAATTATTATTATTATTATTTTTGTGAGTGAGATGATGCTGGGATCAAAATATCAGTAAGTTTAAAAATATAAGAAAAAAAATTGAAGTTATGAAACATTGAGGACCAAATTAAAAATATGACCAAAATAGAGGAACATAAAATAATTAAATAAAAGCAAATTTTATAGAAACTGGTGGGGCCCTCCAAAGTCAACACACAGTATGGATTGACTTTGAAGGGCTAATGTGAGGATAATTATTGGGTACTCCCGATGTACCATAAATATGTACTCCCTCCTTTCACATAACTGTGGATCCCACTAATTAAATTTATAGTAGAATCCACAATTCATGTGAGAGAGAAGTACGCATAGAACTCGACATTGTTAATGTCGAGTTCCACCTGTAACTCAATTTTGTTAAAATGAGTTTCAAAACATGAACATTTTGCTACATAGTTTGTAAATTAGGGGCAACTGATCATTTTCTTCAAATTAATTTTGACCTAATTTTTCTATTAACTGTCCGTAACCATTTAAATTTTGTAACTAAAGCTTGGTTGTTGTTTAAAAGCCCACTGGGAACTAGATATGTTTATGAGCACCTTTGCCTAACAATAATTGTGTTGACTTTGTACCCTATTATGTACACTTCTATTCTTATTCTCTTAAGTAAAGAGGGATTTTTTCATTTTCTTAACGTAATGTTTGATTAGGCTCAAGCTAACTGGATCCTAGTTGAGAAAAGAAAATTGAAGAATGCACTAAGGCAATTTTACATAGTGCTTGTAGTGGATTTAGTTTATGAAAAAAAGAACTTGTTTTTGTTTGTTTATTTAGCAAATTAGCCAAGCTCAAGTCAAGGTTAGAATCAACTACGAAACAATCAAAATTCAAACACAATAATGTTCTTGTGAATAAGCTCGTAAGCGTAGACTTTTACATCAAGCCAAAAGAATCATCTTTGCTTTCTTTTTCCCCCAAAGTTATTATTATTTACCGTTTTATTGCATCATTCCTTGCCTCTATTAGCCAAATCAGCTGTGATGCTGGCTGTGATACGTGGACCATTAATCCCAAATGGGTGGAGACTTATCTAGTCATGATGTGGTCGTGTGATTCTTGTCTTTAATCTATCAACTTGTTAGGTTTCATATAACATTCGTCGGTGATGGTGAATTGTATTATTCTGTGATTTATCAAAAAATAAAAATAAAAATTAATTGTATAATGTCAAATTTTGTAAATGGACTTTGATTTTCTGCTTTTCGCTGTGTGTATCTAAATCATTCAAGAAGACATTTGGGCCTAATTGGAATAAGCTTGAATTTCCTAGGACAAAAAGCCCATATCCTGGCTGTTTGTGAGGGATGTAGATTTTAAAAAACATAGCTGGCCTTCCTAAAGCCCAGTCGCCCAGAAATTCAAGAATTTGGTCCTTCTAATGAAAACAAAAAAGGTCTTAGATCACCCTTTCACCCACAGAAGGTGATCATTGTGGCATTTTTATTTTAAAATATTAAAATCCAATATTTTTGACATGGCCAAGCAACATGTAAATAGTATCCATATGAAAACCAATAATGTTTTTCACAAAAAAGACAAAAAGAAATCCATTGCTTCTCTTTTTTATCCATTCCTTATTCCATTTATAGATTGGATGAACAAGATTAAAAGAACCCAGCAAGTTGGCTTAAACCAAGGGCCGATCACATATTTTATTGATTTAAATCAGCAAACTGTCAAGAGTCTTATTACTCAAACTAATTAGCTCCTCATGATGTTTCAACAGAGACAACCATTAAATCCTCCACCCCCAATTCTTGAATTATTAAAAAAAATAATAATAATAAAATTCAGGCAGCCTGCTAGCATAAACTTTTGAAGGTTTTCGATGCTTTATTCAAGTAATGATTTCTGTTTGCCACATCCAAACCCTTTCCAAATTCCTTTTTTTCTTTTTCTTTTTTTCTCCTTTGAAGGTTGTTAGTAATTTACTTGACTGTTATTAGATGATGCTCCAAAACTATGAATGGGATCTTTCATTCACCTTTTTTCCCCATCAAGAACGTATTACAAAACTTTTGGACTCTCCAATTTGGAGCATCTTATTTTCAATTCATAGGGTTCAACAAGCAATTGATATTTCATGATCAAGAGTGTAGTACTATTTTTAGTATTGATTCTTATATATCGTATTAACAATTGAAAGATGGTTGTGAGAAGAATTCTCTATTTGATAATACTTCTTCCTATACCTAAGAATTTCATTGGACCCAGAAATGAAACATTGTAAGACTCTTTTGGCTCTTCCAATATCAAAAGTTTGTGTTTCGCTCTTGTATCTTCCAAAAGGAAAAAAGATCTCTAAGTGTTTCTCGGATCCAAAAGAGAGTACTTGGGCTCTATTTGACTAGACTTCTTCCTATACCTATAAAACATTGTTTAAAGATTATGTTTTAACTTTTAAATCTTGCAGATATCATATAAATGTTCTCCCAGATGGTAGAAGGTACACGAAAATTTCAGACGAGTTAAATGTGCACTCCACCTTGAATCTTAGATGTTATGTACTCTTTTGACAAAAAGGATAGTGAATGCACAGACAATGCTTCAATCTCAAACTTCACCCCTTTTTGCAGCATCAACTCTAGTTCCAACCTTTCATGATAAAGTAAAAATTCAGAATCTGTGTAGACCAGGCAAACAAGGATAACAGAAGAATGACAGGTTATTTTACAGAACTTTACCTCCATCTTGGGACTTCTCTTTGCAGGTAGCATCTATTTAGCATAGCTTCAGCTTTCTTCTTGTCTGGCAGGAATATCAAGAACCTTGGCAGAAGACTACGAACATAAGAAAGCCAATCTGAAAGACTACAAGTATCATCTCTCACCTTCTGCTGTCAGAGGAAGGAAACATTGCTGTGGAAGACAGTATTTCTCAGAATCCGAAGGAAAAACTCCAAGCCAGCATACCTCTGGGCAACGCAGTTGCTTTGCATCATAGGCCATTTGCTAACAAAATAGAAGTGTAAGAGAAAAAAAAAAAAATACTTGTCAACTTTTCAAAAAAATTGGAAATTTACATGGTTCTTAGAGTTTCATATACACAGTCCTAGACTCCTAGTTGCCAGTACATATGTTGTTTAGCTTGCTCAAGTGGATGATAAATAAACAACAATATCATTAACAATTTAATAAATCTAACCATTGAACCAAACCGATATGTGGTCAGAATGTCGAAGCCATATGGATCACAATCGACCAAACAATAGGTAGGTAGACACAACTTTTCAATGAGCAACCGCAAAAACCTATTGGTACAAATGCATATATTCACAGAAATCCCAAATAGATACATGAAAACAAAATGATAAGTGACATATATGGCAATATGATGAGAAACATTGTAAAATAATAGTGAAAGTTTCCACCTTCTAGTGGGGATATCTGGATAGCCTCTTCCCTGTGAAAAAAGTGGTCAAAAAGGATTTTGAAATGAGCCTAATGACGTAAGGAAGAGCTTACAGTGATGACAATGCAACGGTTTGTATTGCAGAACCGGTCATTAGCTAATCGCTCAAATACTGCATATCATTAATAATTTAGTCAAAAGGAAGAATGTTAGGACTTAGAAGTTGTGCTTCCTATAAGTATTACCAGTATAATTGCTTACCTGATTCCTTCTCCACAACTAGAATGTAGTCAGCAACACTGATAATGTCTACATGCAAGAATTAGGAAAATTTCAATTATCTAATATGCAATAAAAAATCCTTGCACCAAATGCATAGGAAAAAAATAGATAAATCTTATTGCCAATGCCGGCATCAATTATAAACATAGATTGGTCTAAATTGTCCTGCATATTATCTAAGTAATTGGATACCTTGGACTTCTTCAACTTGAACAGGGATGGGGTAGGCCTGCAATAGAACCTGTTCAGACATATTTTAATTGGAGACAATTAAATAACCATACCAGCTCCTGTACTTACCGTGTTAGGACGATTTATGCAATCAAACTTCCTTCCACCTTCTAAGAATCTTATCCAGCCCATCACCAACCTGTAACAGAAATATTGGGATCAACAAACTTTAACAGTTAAGCACATTGGCTAAGGATATTACAGCAAAATCAACACAGCATATTATCGGTCAAAGGGTCAGCTATGTAGTTGAGAAAACTCAAGAATGAAAAAACAGTGTGAAGAACCATTTAAGTGGTAAAGTACTATCGCTCATCCAGGGCCACCCCCCCCCCCCCCCTCTAAAGGACTATTTAATCCCCTTCACAAAAGAGGGTTTTTTATTTATTTTTTGTTATTATTATTATTATTATTATTATTATTATTATTATTATTATTATTATTATTTTATTATTTTTTTTTTACTTGAAGAAAGGTCTGCCTTGTTGGAGTCCAATGGTACATAAACTGAGGGTAGATCTGAAAATTTTATGATCACTGGAAATAATTAGTTTGGCATATAGAAATTATTAGCTATGCCTAATGAATGCCATATATCCAAAAATTATAAACTACTCATGTTGATAATCATTCAGTTAAACGTATATTACATTTCAGTGGCTATAAAAATCCTATGACATGAGTGGCTATAATAATCGTATGACATGGAAAGATATGACATATTCACCCAGTAACACATATATGCTATTGGCAAACAACACTTTTGAGTATGATCTTAGAAAGAGAATTCAGACAAAAAAAAATTATGATTGTCTACTTATCTTAAAAGGACTGAGTGTGATCTCAAGTACCTACCCATTGCCTACAGAAACCTGCCAAAAGAGACAAGATATAAATGTCCCAATAAGTTTAAGTTCCTTGTAACTGACAACAAAGTGACAGAGGTTTTACAAAAATTTTAGGCTAGTGCAGCCATGCACTCGGAAATTTTTTAAGCCTTCCCCCGATTTGTTCAGTTTAAACCACAAAGGCTTTATACACTCCAGCAGAACCAAAAAACGAATTAGCAATATTCAGGTGAAAGAGAAAGAATAAGGAAAACACCTACCACATTTAGATTGTGGCGACTGCATTGCATAAGGATGCATATGTCATTGATTGCCCGGTCTACAACTGACTGTTCTGGGTTGCAGAATAAGCAGAAGATATTTAAGAAAGCAATGTCATTCAAGTAGACAAGGACTGAAATCTATGGAAGAAAATAAAATACTATCTAATTTTAAGTTCAGATTTCTCCAAAATAACTGACAATGTTGACAAATGGAGACCTAAGCACAATCGAAGATATCAAATAATCTCTCATAAAGTTCTCCCCATGATGATGCTTGTGATTTTCTTTAACATAAAGTGATTGCACAAAGTATAAACTTTTTTCTTTTTTTTTTTGATAAGTGATTGCACAAAGTATAAATTAAGGGCAGATACTCAAATTTGTTCCACTGAACATGCATTTTTCAGATTCCTATCACAGTGATAGGGAAACTTGAATATAAATCTCAGAAAACGCAAGACTACAAGATCTAAAATTTCAAGTTATAAAAAGAAATATCATTTGAAATTGGGACTGAAGCTTAATTCAGATTTACCTGAAAATACAGATGGATGCATGTAATATATATCTCTCTTGGACCCATGCCGGTTTTCTTGCAGAAGTTGCTTAACAATCAATAGCACTCTTAGCAGGACATCTGAAATAGAATTCAATAACTCATCAATAGTTGGATAGTATTCCATACAATTGAAGACTCATTGTAAGGTTCTCATAAGTGGTTAAGGTCAAAACCCACTCACCAAGCCTATGCACATGGTTTTCCCTTTGAAGTGTGAGAATTTCCTTCCCATTTGGCAAAACAGAGCTGCAACAGCTGCAAACAACAATAAAAATTAAACCTTATTTCCAAAATTTTGGGCTCAGCAAAGTTGCATACAACAATAGTAACATTTTCAACTACATCCCAATCATGCTTGATGAATTTAATGACAAACACTAGTTACGTCACCTTGAATTTTCCTTACCTATGAAATCCACCTAAAATACCATGCCCTTTTTTATTCAAAGGTCTCGCTTGCATCCAATGCGCTGGATGCAACACATGTGAGAGATGGATGCATGGCATGTCTATCTCGTGTTCGCAAGCCAAATCTTGTGAAGCACAGTCACAGCTAGATGTGCGACATATAAAAAGATGGATATGTGGCGTGTTTATCTTGCGTTTAATGTGCAAAGACAATAGATGCAGGCCAAACCAAATCTCAAGCAATAGAGAAACAATAGATGCACCACATATAAAGAGACAGACATGTGGTGCATCCATCTCACATCCATTGCACAAAGGCATTGGATGCAAGCCAAATCCTATGCATTCAATGAACATGTCACATGTCCATCAACCTCACATCAAAATGTGCAAAGGCATTGGACCCTCCAAATCTGATTCATTTGAAGAACACCACGTGGCGCGTCCATCTTGTGTCCAGTGCCGTAATCACAAATTCCTTATGATTAGCCTACTATTAAAATTCATTAATTCTGATAACAACAACAACAATAACACAAATAATAATAATAATCACCATTTTTCCATAGAGCAATAACCAAATTCTCATCTAAACCTACAAAGTCCTTCGCGCATATCTCATTTCAACCAAATAATTAGAAATTCTACAAAACAGTGGTGTTTTTTCTTTGAATCAATTTTCGAAAACCTAAATACGATCATCAATCACTAATAATAATAATAATAAGAAAATAATTACTATTTTGCTATAGTGTAATAACCAAACCCTCATCTAAACCTACAATTCCTTCATGCATATTTTCCGCTAAAAAAATTAAGGAACAAGATTTTTTTTTTTACAAAAAATGGCAATTAGGAGCTAAAAACGTGAGAATTTTTCAAAACCTAGGAAGATACTCTACAAAACAGTGCCGTTTTTGAACTTCAAATCAAATTTTCGAAACCTAAATACGATCATCAATCACTAATAATAATAATAATAATTACTATTTTGCTATGAGAAATGATATATCCACAATATTTTCACAACAAATTCTAAGTGGCAGACTGTTACTGATTGTTATTATTAGGACAAAAAAGTAATCTTAGCGTTAGATTTGAATTTGAACTAGTAACAACTAATCACCTATGATTTATTGTGAATATATTGTAAAAGTGTTGTGGACGTAACACCCCTCATTTTGCTACAGTGTGATAACCAAAATCTCATCTTAACCTACAATTCCTTCGCGCATATTTCGGTTAAAAAAAATTAAGGAACAAGAAGTTTTTTTTACAAAAATTCGCAATTAGGAGCTAAAAATGTGTGAATTTTTCAAAACCTCGAAAGATATTCTACAAATCGGTGCCGTTTTTGAACTTTAAATCAAAATTTCGAAACCTAAATACGATCATCCATGCAATTGAAAGAGAAGAAACCGAACCAGTTTGCGTGAGGATTCGTGCAGTGGACTCTGAACCGATCGATGAGAACGATCGGTGACCGTCCGATGCTCAGATCCTGTACTATAGCGCGAGTGAACTCTGAAAATTCAAAGAAACCATAAATTATAAGAATTTGAATCGTCAATTACAGTGTGATTGAAGAATGTGAATGCATTTCAAAGCGTTTTCTGACCTCTGATTTTTCGTCACAAATCGCAGCGCTGTGAGCTCCCACGGTTTCCCTCCATTTTTGCTTTCTGTGACTGTGAGTACGATTTTTTCAAATTTTAGATTTTCATTTTTCTGGATATTTATAGGTAGGTTCCAACCCGGAATCATGCTGTAGAAAAGTCGGGTCGACCCGATTTAGAGCTTGGTTACTTATTTTGTTATTATTATCCTATAGCCCAAAAACTTTTTTTTATCCTTCTAATTTCAAATATTGTGATTGGTGATAAACAAAAATGAAAGTAATTTTTTTTAATCACAAAAAAATCATGTCAATAATTATGAAAAAATAATGCCTCTAACATTGCTCGTTTATTATTGAATATACGGCAGTACTTAATTGTATATCTTACTTTGTAAAGTATATAAATGAAAAGGTATTTCATCATTTTTTTATTAATTTTTTTAAGGATTCAATCAAATGAAAGTATAATTAAAAAACTGAAATAAATTTCAATCAAACTTAATAATTAAATGACATCGTTTTGTGATTATAGCAATAACTTTTTCAAAAGACTTTGGATGAAAGAACCACGTTAGTAACATTTATAAGATGAAATTAACCAAAAAAAAAAATTTAGAAAAAAAAAATTATTCCAAGTTTAGAGAATTCAATTGAACTTTAACGAATGCTTGTAAACTTTGGTATGGTCACTAATATTAACTAATAGGCGGAAATCACATTTCCGTCCTTACATTTTTAAGCAATTCCTACTTTGGTCCCTATATTTTATTTTTTCCGCTTTTAGACCCTATCCTGAAAAACGCTTCCGTTTTGGTCGTTGTCGTTACATCAGAAACAGAAAATACACACATGACAAATGACAGAATTAAATAATATTAAAAATATTTTATTTTATTTTAAAATAAAATAAAATTTTAGTTATAATTTAATTACTTAATTAATAATTGTTCTTCATGTTCTTCTCCCAAGAACATGGTTTCTTAGAAAATAAGAAATTCAAGATTTTCTTTTCATTTTCTTAGCATCCAAACAACCAAAACCATATTCAAAACCATGATCATAAGGAAAATGGAGTCCATTTTCCACATTTTACAAATTTTCAAATATAATAATAATAAAAAAAAAAAAAACCACAAATCTCAATCTCTCTTTATTGCTCTGTGCTTCTTTTCTTTTCAGTTGAAGCCCCACACTTTCTCCGCCGTCTCTGGCACCAAGGACCTCTAGATGGTCAACCTAACCCTCCGCGTTCTCTTGCGCCCTGAGGTCACGCACCTCCTTGTAATGGTAGTTGCCGGTGGGGGTAACGAAAGCGGTTTTCTCCTGGTCTTCCAAAGCCAAAGGTATTTGGTGGTACTCCTGAAAGGCGTCCAGGAAACTCATATGAGGGTGGCCAACAGTCACGTCAAAGCCAAAGGTATTTGGTGGTACTCCTGAAAGGCGCCAACCCTGGTCTTCATGCGAACATCGGGTTCCCTCCTTACAGGACACCTCCTCGTGCTTTCTGATCGTCCAAACCCTAGGTCTCGAGTACGACAAGAAGGTCCTCCTTTCGATCGGCAACGAGGTCTTGAAGGTCGTCATGGCTCAGTTCAATGCCGATCAGCTCCTCACCGAGCACTCGTAGGTCTTGGCACTCGTGCAGAGTGGTCTCATCAAGTGCGCTAGGAACTTCAACATCGTGCTCGATGACGTGGCGATCACGCACCTATCGTACCTTGATCTCAGCCTCCTCTAGCACCCGATCTCCATGATCGTCTTCCTCACCATCTTCAATCTCGCTTGGGTTTTTTTTTTTTTTTGAGAAACATCTAGGTTGGTATTTTTATTGTTCTTGTTCAAGATACACTTAGATCTTCATTATCTTGATTTATGTGGTTTTTGATTTTTAATTATGTTTTTAGTTTTTTTTTTATTTAGTTAAAATTGATAAATTAGTTTTTTAAACATTTTTAATATTTTTTAATTCTATCGTTTGCCAAGTGTGCATTTTTCATCTCTGATGTAATGTCAGGGACCAAAACGGAAAGCGTTTTTCAGAATAGAGACTAAAAGCGGTAAAAATAAAATCTAGGAACCAAAGTGAAAATCGCTTAAAAATATAGGGACAAAAATAGCTAAGCACGTTGAATTAAATAAACAACCAACCAAATGAACCAAAATAGCCAAGCACGTTGTGACCATGTAACACTCTTCACAAAATGTTTCCAACGGAGACACGTCAATTTTGGTTCAATTGCACCATTAATTATTGCTTTGATTCTAGCATTTTTTAAGGCATAAAAGACAAACCTCCTTGTGGTGCATTTTTGAGTCAGGGAATTCACATTGGAGTAAATTCAGTCCAAAGACTAGTGTATAGACTATAGACTACACAAAATAAAGAAAACATTAAAAGGAAAAAAGATCACCAATTAATTTTTCAACTCATCCTCAAAAAAAAAAAAAAAAAAAAGAAAAAAAAAATTCAACATTTTAAAAATCAGCATTATTGAAATAAACCAAACATTAATATTATTCGTACTACACAATTTTTTCCGCTCTCTTTCTTTTTCTGTTTCGTTACTCTGATTCAACCTAACAATCTTGCTATTCATTATGCTCAGATGTTAATGTTACGTTCATTAAAATAAATACAAAAAAATGTTAAATGTCATAAACTAATGAGAAAATACTAGTACACATATCCCATTATACATATTTGGAAATCATGATTCGAAGTCACGATTTTTGTGTACTTTAAACGTATGTATAATAATTAATGGTGAAACCAGAATTTTAGTTTAGGGGAGGAAGATAAAATGTAAAGATACCTGTAAATTATATTTTGTTCTCGTCTTTTTTCAAAAAAATGTTCATATATACCTATAGGTATGGAAATTTTATAGTCACTGCTATTCTTAAGGTATTCCAAATTCTAAACATGAATGAAAAAAGGTAAGTTAACAGAGAAGTTTTCATGCTAAATTTGTATTAGGGAACAAAAAATAGTGATCCAACTTTTTAAAATCTCTTATTTATTTTGCTACCTTTACTTATAGCCTGCTTATAATCCAATAAGGTATTGGTATATCATGAATGAAAGAAGCTTTTTTTTACTTAATAACGTTAGAAATTTTTTTTTTAAAGGATTCATCTAGGTGTATAATACAAAGACTAATAGAGATAATAACTAATGTGTGGCAACAAATCAACATAAGGAAATAATTCACAATATATACAACAACATTTTAAAGAGGAAATGTAGGTGTAACTTTACTGTGGCACGATTTTAGTGTCAGAAGAAAAATGCATAACTGAGTTTGATGTGGGACTTGGGGTTAGGAATGGCAATGAGGCGCGGCAGGGCGAAGGATGGGGTTTTCATCCCCGCCCCGCCCTGCCCCGCATGACGGAGAAAACTTTCTCACCCATCCCCACCCCTTGGGGCCCCATGAAGCCCCACCTCACTCAGTAAAATTTTATTTTTTGTTAATTTGCCTAACAACTAGTACATTTTTTTTTTAATGAAACCTATTTCATTAATAAAAATATACTTGAAATTACAACTAAATTTATCTCAACAAATCAAATCGATTTTTAGAAAAAATTGAATAATATATCCAAGTGTTTAACAAGACAATTATAAAAAAATAAATCTCATGGTATAACACATAACAAAATAAAGGCAGAGAACCACATTAGGTAGAATAAAATATGCTAATATTAATATGTTTGTTTAAATAGTAGGGTTTTAAGGTATGAAAAATTTATAATTATAATCCTTCGTAACGCGGGGCAGGGCAGGGTAGGGCAGAGATGGGGAGGGACGAGGCAGGGTGGGTTTAAAAAGTTTAAACCCATCCCTGCCACGCCTGTGATACGGGACTAATATCTTGGCCCATCTCCGCCCCACCACCTTTACGAGGTGGGAAAAACCTGTGCCAGGGCAAAGCAGAGACGGACAGGGAAAAATTGCCATCCCTACTTGGGGTGGGGTTAGGGGGACAATTGCCCCCCTCAACCACCCTAGCTTTGCCTCTAGTAAGAATGTGTATAAAAGAATGTGTGTAATAAACACTACCTTAATCTGATTTAATAGTTTAATCGTAATATTGTCAGTTCTTTATATGTATATTTTGCCATTCTTATATTGTTAAGTTAACTTGTTTGCTTTTATTTGTAATTTTCCAATTATGAGATGAATCAAGCCCCACCTCCCAAAGTATTTGTATGCCATGATAATTACAGAATTTCGGATGAGAATCCAATGCATAACTTCATTTGTACATGACACATCCTAATAAAGAAATAATAAAAAAAGACAACTAGGTTTAACAAACATATGTAGTTTCATAGAGATGAATGAAATATATGTTTGAGCTGTCCCTTATTCATTTTCCTATAAAAATATATACATTCGGCCGGCACTAAATTTTTGAGTCCAGATATAGGGGTTTGGCTACTTTGATCATGAAACAAAAATCGAAGAAAGTGACAAAAGAACTCTGGAAATTCTCATTCCATGGAGTATGTCCCAAGAAAACACTTGGCATATAGTCTTTGTAACGCATGCCAATGTCAACTCACATGCAGTTTATGCCCGTTGTGCACAAAGAAATATGATAGTTGTTAAGGTCAAAATGGAAGGAAAAGTTTTGTTGTGTCTAATTCAGTACATAAGCTTTGTTGCTTATAAAAGTTCACTTTGTTTGATTGAAAAATTGAATGGTATTTACATGAAAAATGAGACCAACATGCTAGCTTTAGACTCTAATAAGTGTATGCTGGTCTATAAATATTAGTTGCTGAATCATCACAATGGCCTTCAATGTTGCTGAGAGACTTACTCTGTTTGGATTGGAAGAGCCTATACCCCAAACAAATAATAATAAGGAAGATGGTCTTAAGAGAAGAATATATCACAGGTACTGCAAAAGTGCTTCCCTTGCAAATTCGGTGTTTTAAAAGGCAAATGGTACTGCCCCAACTCTTCAATATGAATTCAATTCTGCGAAACTAGAGCCAGCTTATAGGCAAGTAGGCATACTCTTCGGCATCTACATGGTTGTGGGAACTTTGTGCTTCTACTTCTTGTTGCCTGATTTCAAGGGGGAGGAAACAACTGGACTTGTTGATTCTATCTACTATGTTGCTTCCACAATGACCACAGTTGGGAATGGGGACCTAGTGCCTAATAACCGCTTTACGAAGCTACTCTCCAGTATATTTGCCTTCATCGGAATGGGACTTGTTGGACTAGTCATGGGCAAAACCGGAGAATTCTTGGCAGCCAAGCAAGAGAGAATCCTAGTGAAAGCCATACATTTGCATCATAAAGTTGGTCCAAATGAATTTGAGAAAGAGCTTGAGGCCAACCTAGTTATAAAGAAGCGTATGGTGATCAGTATTGTTACTTCACTGCTTCTATTTGTTGGGACAATTTATCTTACTGTAATTGAGGGATTCAGCTTTATTAATGCATTTTACTGGGTTTGTACTACGTACTATCACAACCCTCGGCTATCCGGATGAGAGTTTCAAAGATACAAGAGGGCGTATTTTTGCAGTGTTTTGGATGCTGTCAAGTACCATGTTTTGATCCACTTTTTCCTAAATATTATTGAACTAAAATTTGATTGCAGACAAATGCCATTGGTCAAGTTGGTTCCAAAAAAAAAAGATCTTGAGGCTGCAGATCTTGATGGTGATAGCGTTGTAAAGCAAGTTGATATTTGGTCAATTGGGCCTTATTTTTTGCTGATTGTTCTCCCATATCCTCTACTATCTATATGTACAATTTATTTTTTGCTGATTGGTCAATTAGGGTCTAATTTATTCTTTAACTTCTTCATTTCAATAGTTCCAGTGAGTAAATCTTATATAAGCTCAAAGAGATGGGGAAGATTACACAAGAAGATATTTCACTTGCAATGAAGGATTTTGAGGACCTTGATCAGTCTGGAAGCTAATTAACATCTGATATCAAGCCTGCTAAGCCATCTCAAACAGACAAGTGGAAGTACTTCAAAGCGTATTGAGTATTGACATCTATGCTAGTGAACATAATATGGGCAAGTCCTTGTCGACACTTCAATGACACTTCTACATTTGTGTCCTTATTATGTGATGTAGGACAAAATCAACTATTTAATTTTTGTAATTTTTTATTTTTTATATTTAATTTGTAATTTTCATTATTTTAGGTTTAGAGTTATTGTTTCATTGTTTTTAGGTGCTTTTAATACTTTTTAAGTAAAATTTGGTTCCTATTATGGTTAACTATTAATTAAGACTTATTTTAGAATATATTTTTTTTATTTGTCAAGTTTTATAGAACCCTTAAATAGACCTCCAAGTCTGTAAACGTTTTTCAATATTAGTAATATTAATAAAAATTCAAACTTTTGTCTTTGTTTCTCTGGTGGATTCCAAAATCCTTTCTCTTTATAAATTCAAGGAATCCTCATAGATTCGAGCTTATTTTCAGAAGCATACATGTTTTGTTTCTTAGTTTTTAGAAGTAGACGTGTTCTAATTCTAATCGCTTCGGCATCCCACATCATTATGTTGATAAAAAAAAAAATTTATTGTAAAAATATTTTAATTTTAGATATGTTTTTGAAGATATTGACAGTTATTATTTATTTTGAAGAATAAATCTTATAAATAAACATGAAATATGTGTATAAATGCATATAATTACCTTAATTAGTTAATTAAATATAGTATTTCCATTGTGTTTTGTCTTAACTTTTTAAGAATTGTTGTGTTAGCGACGCACCTGTCTTGTGTTGTGTCATGTCATGTCGATATCTATACTTTATGGATCAAAATTCGTTAAAATTTAGTAACAAAAAAATCAAAGCATCTTTAACACTATGCATTGGAAGAACACTAGATGCACCACATGTAAAGAGATGGACATGTGGCAAGTCCACCAATCTCATGTCAAAATGTGCAAAGACATTGGACCCAAGCCAAATCCTAGTTCATTCGATGCACACCCCACATGGCATGTCCATCCTGTCTTGAGTATTGTAATCACAACACTAAAATACACAAAATCCCAGTTACATGTACGAATAATGGTGCTTGTGGTGCCAACTTCCTAGTGTTAAATTTGTTATTTTCTCCGATGAACACCTAGAGGTTCAATACTATTTGCTATAAGCAGTCTTCATAGCCGAATAACAGTTGCATTGTGATTAGCCTATTTTAAAAAATTCATTAAATCTTAATAACGACTACCACAAAAACACAATTACTAATCACTAATTTTCCATGTAGCCCATTAGCAACAACCAAATTCTCATCTAAACCTACACTTCCTTCTAGTATTTTTCAATTTTCATTTCAACCATAAATAAAAGCCTAATTCTATTTTTAAAAAATGGAGGAACAATAAAATATAATAAAATAAAGAGCAAAAATTAGCTTAGAATAAAAGGTCCCTAGCGAATCAGTTAATCACTGAAAATGAATGAAGTTCTTAGAAATTCTACAAAATGGTGGCGTTTGATCTCTGAATCAATTTTTGAAACCTAAATATGATCATCGGGGTAATTGAAATTTGAAAGAGAAGGAAACGAACCAGTTTGCATGAGGATTCGTGCTGTGGACTCTGTACTAATCAATGACGATGATGAGAATGATCGGTGACCATCAAATGCTCAGATTTTGTACTATGGCTCGAGTGACCTCTAAGAATTCAAAGAACAAAAAAAAAGTGTGTATATATATATACATATGTAAAAGAATTTGAATTGTTGATCAGAGTGTGATTGGAGAATGTGAATATATTCAATGCATTTTTGAAATTGAAATTTGTCATTTGATTTTTCCCTCCATTTTTTCTATTTCTATAACTATGGGCACTATTTTTCAAAATGTAGATATCATTTTTGGATATTTATAGGTAGGCATCGTCCTGAAATTTAAGCTATAAATAAGTCAGGTCGAATCAAGATTGGTTCCTTATTTTGTTATAAATTAATATCACTATCCATTTCATAAAAAAAAAACTATATCATTATTCATAACAATGATGTAGAAAGTAATCAATATTTTCTAGTAATGGTCACATTTAAAAATTAAATGATGTTACTTCATTCATAATAATTCATATCAATTGTGAAAAATGGTTGTCCCTAACATTACATGTTGCTTTGTAAATTATATAGGTGAAAAGAAATATGTTACACGATATCTACTCAAGTACAACGTTTTCAAACCGGACCGTTCATTGAACTGTAAAAGAAAGAGGTTCAAAGTTTTAGAGGTCGAATCGAGATTGAACCGAGGTCGAACTGTGATGACGTCATAATTAATTTAATAATTATTTTAAATATAAATAAAATATTAAATTAATAAAAATAGAAAAATTAACTAAAATAGTATAATTTAATATAAAAATCTATCTTTCAAATATTTTTTATATCATAACTTTTACCAAACAAATAAAAAATGTCAAATCCTAAACAAATATAAATAAAGTATATCTTTATTTATTTACATGTAAATTAGTAAAACTTGTGATAATAGTAATAATAATGATAATAATAATTATTGTAATATAAGAATAGGAAGGACAATTACTTCAAATAAAATAAAATATTTAAATTATCTAATGTAATTTGATAATACACTACATAATGTCACATCACCATGGGCTCAAA
Organism: Castanopsis chinensis; assembly: GCA_032878915.1. NCBI lineage: Eukaryota > Viridiplantae > Streptophyta > Magnoliopsida > Fagales > Fagaceae > Castanopsis > Castanopsis chinensis. The sequence goes on from JAVQMG010000089.1 coordinate 9,024,762, forward strand.
GGCCAAAGCTAAAAAGAAGGAATAGAGAGCTTTTATCCTTTCACGTGAAGACTGGAAATCTTTTATTCAAAACTGAGAAGCTTTCAATATTTCTTAGGCAGCTAGTGTCAGTTATTGTATACACGTGGAGAGCTTAGGAAGCTTTCAATGTTTCCATTTTCCAATGCTAAGCACAGTATCAGTGTGGTCATAACAAATACAAAGAAATAGGAAATGAGAAACCAGACGTCCAGACTGCATAATAACAAAGATCAGCAAAAAAAAAAAAAAGAGAGAGGGAGACGGACAGAGAAGAAGGAAAGGAAGTGAGAAACCAGATGTGCAGACCACATACATAACAAAGTTCAGCAAAAAAAAAAAAATGAGAGAGGGAAACGGACAGAGAAGAAGAAAAAAAAAAGAAAAAAAAAGAAAGAAGAAGAAGAAGAAGAAGCAGTTGCTTCATGGCTATTTGATTCTATTCGGGACATCAAAATGTATTTTCTTTAGAGGTGTACAATATATATTTCATTAAGAGCTGTGTACAAGGATGATTGAAATCATTTTTTCAAGAGAAGTTGAATGAATTAATGCTAATGTACCAGTTATTATTGTCTATGGTAATGTCATGAGGAAATAAGTTTGCTAGAACAAATTTGGTTAGTTCATTTTACTGTGAATAAGACTCTTAGAGCATCATTGTAGAAGGATATTAACAATGAATACTACTTATCTTCCTTGGCTTTGCCTTCTAATCTCTAATATCTTCCTTTTAATCTCTTACATTTTGAGTCATTGTGAACTAGGAAGACTTGAAATCAACCCGTTGGCATGCCTGAAACATTTGGATATGCGATTATGTGAATATGTTTATTATTAACTGGTCCCACTCTCCTATTATTCATCAAATGCAAATCATCTTTAATGGACAAGACAAAGGACACAGTGCTTTGCATGCCTAAATGAACATACCAACCAAAATTTCCGTTGTTATTAAGCAACTGGCGAAAGCAAATTGAAATTTTCAACGTTGAGAATATTGTTATAACCACACACATATAATAATTCAAAAATAAAACTCGTTATTGTGGCTCTTAATGTCCACCCTTGATTCTCCATCATCCAGTGGCCTAGTGTCCACAACAACTAAACTCTTTGTGTGTGTGTGTGTGTGTTCATGCTATTGTTTGTGACTGTCCACTGTGATAGTGGGATGAGACATCTGTGTATGCATTGCAATGCCAAATATCTGTCTCAGCTAGCGTAGATTGATACCAAGGTTGGATTAGAGTTTTTGGGCATCAAATGAGTTAGTGTGATCTAGAGTCTTGACTTGGCTGTTTCTCTCCACTTCTATCCAATGTTCAAGCAGCCCTATGCAGCTATATTTCTCCAGCAAAGTTCCCTTAGAAGGTGCCTTCGAAATTTAAGAGGATAGCAATGAACTAGAGCAAAAACACTAGAGAAGGACTAAGCACATCTCTGTTTGTTAGGATAATGACATTTTGGTTTCATATTTTTCAGGACAACAATATTTATCTCATTCAAAGGGAAGGTGTTGACTACAATTATTTTAGTTAGACGATCAATTGTGGGGCAATAATTTTATAATGAATTTTTGACCCAAATTCACATGAATGATTAAAATTTAAGCCTATTTTGTAAAGAGAACAAGGCTTGCCAAACTAAATTGAAAACTCAACTTTAGTATAAACACATTTCACATTGAAATTGTGTTTTTGGAAACTTTGATTTCAAAGTAAAATTTGAATTTTCAATGCTTAAATAAGAGGCCATTCTAGTTAGAAAGGTACTTTGATGAACCAAATTAGAAATAATCAACCATGGAACAAGTCTCTCAATCTGCCCCAAATCTTTGGTAACATCTATCATTGTTAGCGTTTTCTCTATATCCTCCCCAGTACATGTCAAGGCAAGGAGCAATACAACTTGATTTGGACTTGGCAATGGTGTTTTAGTTGAGATCCTAATGTGGATTAGTATGATTGACTGAGGAGGGAGGCAGTGTTTGAATGCTTCAATGAGTTTGGTTTCAAAAGCTGCATAAAGTTGTGGTCATTTTGGGTTGTGAATTTCAGTACATGGATCAAATTTTTTGCTCTGCTACCATATTTGATGCAGTACAAGATTTGTAAACTTGTCTAGGGATTTATAAAGAAAGACCATAACAAACCTAGGGCTTCACCACTTAAGGCTGCTTGAAATCACCACCAAGTTGGAGAAAAATTTCAATTCAATATTATCTATTATCCAATTCACCATGCCAAAATGATTTGCCTTTTTTTTTTTTTGAAGTAGGACCTCCAAAGCAAGAATCAAGAAGGAAAGAAACAAAACAGTCAATTACACATAATTCAGAAATAAAATCAGAATTCAAACCAAATCAAATTCAAATCAAATAAAACCTATTATCAATCCTCCATCATCAAGGGGCCTAGTGTTTGCACCAACAACACTTGCTTTTTTGGCAAACTGTCTCGGTGCTATTGTGACTATCCTTTGTGATTGTGGGACAAGGCATCTGGATATGTTTTACAGTGCCAAATATCTGTCTTAGCATAGATTGATACCTAAGGCAATTGGATTAGAGTTTTTGCACATCAAATGAGTTAGTGTGGGTGTGTGACCTAGAGTTTTGTCTTTGATGTTTCTCTCCACTACAGTACTAAGTTCAAATAGCCCTATGCAACTATATTTCTCCAGCAGAGTTCCATCAGAAGGTGCCTTTTGAATTTAAGAGGATAACAATGAACTGGAGTAGTAAAAGTAGAGAAGGATTAAGCACAACAATATTTATCTCATTCAAAGGGAAGGTGTTAACTGCAATTCTACTCATTAGAAGATCAACTGTGGAGCAATAAGCTATCTAATGAATTTTCAACCCAAATTCACATGAATGATTAAAATTTAAGACCATTTTGCAAAAGAAAAATGTCTGTCAAACTAACTTGAAAAATTATATATATTCTGGAAAAAGAAAATTTACAAACCAACTAAACAATACAGAAGCCTTTCTTTCCCTCCGCAAACCACTATACACAGCCAGTTACTAAGACCATGAACTACTTAGTTTGCATTCCTTTTATTCAAACAAAAGAACAATTATCAAACTCCTTTGCCAATAAAAACCTATTCTCCAGCTCTTATAGCTTCAATACATACCTTAAGGGTCAACCATAACAATTAACTTCCCAATCACAGGTTAAAACTGCCATACAAGCTCTGTCATCATTCAGTTGCATCCCAATTAAACTTCAAGAGGCCTTTCAGAGGCTTCGTTCACTGCTTGGATTTCATCACTAGAAGCATTCCTTTTCCATGATGCAGAAGCATGCTCTTCAACACTCTCAAGAAGCTTTAAATTCTGCAAATTTCCCCCAAGCTCTTCACCCGTTTGTGTGAACCTGTGTGATTGCGAAATATCATTAGCTGATCTCATAGAGAATATATTCTCCTTTATTACTTAAGATGCATACCAGTTTATTAGGCCTGCTTCTTAGTAGCAATGGGGATTTCATAATGTCATTAAATGGCTCTCCATCAAATTAGCTTTTTTAACTTTTCTAAATTCCATCCATGGCCATTTGTTTGAAAATCAAGTGAGTAAATTTTGTTTGTTGTCAGGCCTAAAACATTTGGATATGCAATAATGTGAATCTGTTTATCTATAACATATGATTGGAACGAACCTCTCAATCCGCCTGAGTTGTTTGGTGACATCCACCATAGTTGGCCTTTTTTGTGGATCTTCCTCTGTACATGTCAAGGCAAGGTCCACCACAGCTTGTAATTGATGTTGTAAACTAGCTCCTCCTTCCCTAGCTTCAGCCAAGATTGCAGGATCCACAATCTCGTTTATGCAACCACCTTGAGCACGGTTATGTATGTATGCTACTAAGCTAGAATCTTCATCAATTGTCAATCGGGTTATATTACGAGCATCCTCTCCAATTAAAAGTTCTAGAAGAAACCTACCAAAATTAAATACATCAGTTTTCTCGGTTGCCTTGCCTTTTGCTTTAAGCTCGGGGGTGCTGAACTTAATTGGTTTCCCTAAGCCGCGATAAACTTCCACGTTAGCTTCACCTTTGGGAATTGATACAGAAAAATAAAAGTTGGACAATTTGGGAACATCATGTTCATCTAATAAGATACTGCACATATCTATATACATGTGGAGGACAGGTCTTGGGAAGGCAGTATGGAGATAAGAAAGCGCATGAGCAATCTGCCTTGCAATCTTTAACCTTCTCTCCCACTCCATCGGCTGATGTTGTCGTTTAGTAACAGGGGAGACAAAAATTCGATCTGCAAGGAAACCATTGGCGGTAAATTCATATACTAAAATGGGACATGGAGTGTGGAGACAACAGCCTATGGGCTTTAATACATTGTTGTGACCACTCATTTGTGCTGAAAACACTAAATCATTGATGGCTAAACCGGGGAAAACATAATCATTGATGGCTAAACGCTTAATGAGAACAATTCGTCCTTCAAGAGAACCCTTGTACCAATGGACCCAACGCCCTCTCAGAAGTTCAGAAGAATAGTTCTTGGTTGCTAGGAGGAGCTGTTGAGGGGAGAAGGTACGGATGGGAATAGGCTTGGCATTGCAAGAGGCAATCAGCTTCTCAAGTAACACGCTTCCATTCTCATAAAACGCTCTTTCCTCTCTTTCCTTTCTTTTATTAAAGAAGTGATCGGTGAACCAACTCCAGCGCATAATAATAGCTTGAATGGGGAACGTCCTTCCTTGCTCTCTTTTGTTTGTGCTCTGCTAGCGAGGGATGGAGGCTCAGCTGAATGACAATGACAATGAGGGCATTTTTTAGCTGGGTTTGGATAAAGTTGAACGCGTTATGAATAGTAACATGAACAGTAATATTGTTTATGAACAGTAATATGAATAGAAGCCGTATTTTTTCTCTTCGGCTGCTGCACGCCTAAGGGGGGGGGGGAGGATTCTACTGTTTATGAACAGTAACATGAACAGAAGCCATATTTTGTTGACTTTTCAGCTTTTTTATCATATTTGTGGGTTCTGTTTACTATTTACGAGACTCACAAATTTCATGTTTCAGATAATTTTTTATTAAAATGGGTCCCGCAGTACTATTTACATATTTAAAAATTATTTCGCTACAGTGTTTTCAGTTTTTAGTTTTCAATTTTTAGCAAAACGCTATATCCTAACGGACCCTTATTGTAAATTCATTTCATTCAGGAGGTTTCGTCGAAAGTAAAGTAAAAGTAAAGTTGAGCTTTCCTCCTCATTTAGCTTTTTTAGGAATTTCAGAAAGGAAAGTAGAGGTTTTGGCATTGATCGAAAACCCACAAAACTGGACGATATCATCTTGTTTTCATAACTCATGATCCAAAACTGATGGGGCCCACGGGAGAGAAGTTGTTTGGATTTCATGACTCAGTTTTCGTGACTCAGTTTCCATTATTTAATTATCTGATTTTTGAGTAATGAGTTATGGAAACTGAAAACACATTTTAGCTATTTTTAGTTTCCATATCTCATAACTCAATGGCATATTTGTAATTAAACATACATGGAGGGACCCATAGTCGCAACTTTTGATCGTTTGACTTTTTTTTTTTTTTTTTCCTTTCTTCTCCTGGGTTCGATCTTCAGTTCCACTTTTTTTTTTTCCCCTTCTTCTTTTACTGGTTCGGTCTTTAGTTTTTCCTTTTTTTTTTTTTTTTTTTTTTACTGGGTTTGGTGAGTTTAGGTATTGAAAAAAAAAAAAAAAAAAAACTGCACTGAGTGACGGGTATAGGGCCCACAAACAGTGTGAAAAATATTGAGTGATGACAAGTGAGTGATGGTTCCAAACGAGTAAGGTATTTTAAATGACGAGTGATGAGTAATGAGTAAAGAGTGACGAGTAACGAGTGACGGAAATTGAGTGACCATTTTTTTAAACCAAACAAGCCCTTTGCTTTTCACATTAGCTGATCAAGGCCCATACTGTGCGTTGACTTCGGTGGGCCCCACCTTTTCACATTAGTCGTTCATTTTGTCATCCACATTCCACGCATCTCTCTCCTTTTTATTTTTTATTTTATAAAGTGCAAGTGCAGCTGAATTCCTCTATTTGCTTTTTCTCACCTTGTCTATCCTCTGCTCTGTGAATGATAGCACTATCCTTGGTTTGAGGAGTGGCAGAGGCTCGGATGGTTGGAGGGAAGTAGACATTTTCTGTCTTCCAAAGGTTGGAAGAGGCATCAATCCCAGCTTAGGAAAGTGCCTCATTCCATACTTGGAGGCAATAATGCCTACATACCTCCGAGACTTGAGCTTTAAAATTTTCGATGGTCTCTGCCACTCCGACTTCATAGCCCTCTTGCTCAGCTTGATCCTTTGCCTTCTTTGCCTCCTCTTTAGCCTTGGTAGCCTCTTTTTTGGCCTTGATGGCCTCCTCCTTTGCCCTCTTAGACTCCTTTAAATCTTTCTTGAGATCCTCAATCAGCTTTTTTGCTGCAACGAAGTTCTCATCGGCTTGCCTAAGTTGTAGTCTTTGGTTCTCGGCCTGCTTCTCTGCTGTTTTTAGAGCAGCATCCAAGCTGGACTTCTCACTCTCTGCTTTGCTCAGATTAGCCCTGACCTCTTGTAGTTTCTTCTCCTGTAGGTCAGGGATGCCCTGGGAGTTGATGCGCCTTAATTCTTCAGCCTTGAAGGATTTGTACGTACTAATGATGATCTCCTCTGCCCTGTAAGTGGACTGAACAGCCTATGCATAGAAAACAGCAAAGTAATAAAGCAAAGTTAAAATTTTCAAGTGTAACAGAAATGGAGGTAAACAAAGCTTGGATGAGATCCTTACCATTGCAAGTTCCTTCTGCAATGTCATGAAGACATTTTGATCTCTCATACTTTTGAGCTCACCCATGTCCTTGGGTAACAATAGAGCTTACTCCAATGCGTCCGTTATGCAGGCAGCTGTTCCCTCATCAGAATTCCTGATGGATGCATCAACAGTGACCATATGGTCGTCCATGGTCATTTCAAGAGCCTAAATTGGGGCATGTATAGCTGCATGAGACTCAGCTCGTCTATGTGACCTCGTCTGCATTATACGGGCCTATTTTCCTCCTTTTTCATGCTCAAGCTCCTTAAGAAGGGGGTCTTTCCCTCCCTCAATCACTTCTTTCCCTTTCTGTTGATCCCTTTTTCTTTTGTGATCAGCTTGGTTAGTGCGTTGAGATTAGGTACGAGGAGGAGGGAGCTTGGATTCATGGACATTCTCGGCACCTTTATCTGTGGCCTTAGTTTGAGGTACCTTAGGAAGCTCTTGGGTCCCCACTTGAGCTTCCAGTCCATCCTTAAGACTCTACTTTGGCTTGCGTTGGATGCCCATGATATCAGATTGTGGGATGGTGTCTTGTGGGGTTGAGGAGGAAGTGCCGAGGACAGGAACTTGGTCTTTAGGGAAATGAGGTTGGTTGAAAACTTCAAACTTGTCTTCAGAGTTTGATACTTCAAAAATCTTTTCTTCTTCCTTTATGATAGGTTGAAAGGAGGATCCTTCACCCGGTGCAGGTAGTGTTGAAGGGGAAATGAGAGGAATACTGTCTGGTATGGGTTGTTTGATAAGTGTGCCTTGAGGAATAAGAGCTCCCTCAGGTAACAGAAAACCCTCGACAGCAACGCTTATTTGGTGTAAGTGTGGGTCCTTGGCTTTAATCAAGCACTTCGGCGCCTAGAAAGCTTTGGATATAGGATTGAAGCCGAGGATTAAATGAGCTGCTTGGAGTTAGCTGTTAGTGTGCACAAACACTTCGGCTTGCAGCATTCTGTCTAATCATTAACAAGATGAGGATGGCGATCCACTGCGTGTGGGTTTGCAAATCATTGAGAAGAAAAACGAGGTTAGAATAAGTAAATGTTTTATATAAACCCAAGTTTAAAAAGAATGGTTATGAACAGTTCAACCGGATCTAGAACTTCACCTGGTTTCCCCCCCTTTGTCGGACAGGGAATTCTGTCGTGCCAATCCCTGGATATGATTAGGAAGTCATTTTTCATACCCTTGATGGATTCAGGGAGACATTGGATTAACCTAACTTCCAGGTACCTAGATTTTAGGTAATATCCACCTTGTTTCTTTAAGAAGTGAAGGTTGTAAACCCAGTTCACATCATGATGGGTGAGTCCTAGGTTCATCTTTTCATTTAAGGCATCTATGGAACCCAGAATCCTAAACATGTTTGAGGCGCATTGGGTAGGAGCTAATCTAAACGCCCTAAGGTAATCCCTGGTAACAATCCCGATTGGGATTTTCATCCCTCCTTCTATGAATGCTGTCATCGGGATTACTACCTCTCCCGTTTCTCTTTTTACATACCATTCTCCTTCCAAGCAATATGTAACAGATACCCCCGATGGAATTCTGTACTTAGCCTTAAATTGTTCTATTTTTTCATCTGAATCTACTAGGGATGCAAATCTACCCATTTGTGGGAGCAGTGTGTGGGTATGGTAGAAGAACTAAGAAAATAGATGAGCCGAGGATAAAGAAGCACAAAAGAAAGAAGGAAGAAAGAAGATGATGAAAAAGAGAGTCTGGGAGAACTTACTTTAAATAACAAAGTCACCTCGGCCCAATACTTGGTAAATATAAGAGCACGTGTAGATCGCAAAGGGTAACAGATACGTTGTACGAGTGTTGTAGTGTGTGAAAAAGGTTTTGAATTGTTAGTATTTATATCAATGGGAATTATGAAGCGGGAAAATTCCTGCCTATGTCCCAATACAACCCTCAACCATTAGATGCGCGTCACGTCGCTGAACGTGGGAGACAGAGAGACGTCAGAATTTAATTTGGGGACGTTTTGCATGCTGAAACGTCAGGAATGTGCGTTGGGCAGTTCAAAAGTCATCATCTCTATCAGCAAAGATGTGTGGTGTACACAAGTTAACGGTAACAGATGTCGAGATCCTCCTTTCCTCCTGAGGTAGCATAAGGAGAATCTCGAGGGGCTATTGTAGGGTCGTTGGTCCCAGGAATATGTGTGGGGTGGCCCAAGAATATTCTTTGGGCTAAAGGCCCAATCCGAGGACACTAAATGGTCCGAGGATGTATGAATGTCAACTCATAAAGCAATACTAAATAGTAAAGAGGTAATGCCTAAACAAGTATGCCCAAGAAGGTAGTCCGAGGAAGATTATGTCCTTGGCTATGTAAAGCTGAGGTAGGTAAAGGGTTGGTTAGTATCCACAAGCAATGTTTTAGAAAATCCTATGAGTAAGGGTAAACATGGAAGATAAGAAGAAGGGCGGTGGAATATCTTTTATAAAGTTGTTATCTCTGCCCCGTATTAAATGCTCTGAAATTGCTATTCTGGCCACATTAATGGAGAAGTGAGACTTGAGTATCAGAGTTTAGCCTGGCTCCTGTCTCCAAAGACTTCAAGGGAGGTGGATGAGATAAGTATCTAAACCAGGAATTTAACCCTGACGTGAAGGATGGAGAGGAGAAGAAGGAGGGATATAAAAGGAAGAAGGGACCTTCAGGAAAAGGGATCGGAAGAAGGAGAGAGAAAGACTGTATACCTCACTATCCATAATTGTAATCTATCTTGGGAAGAAGTAATATAATTCATCCTCGGCCTGTGTCCGAGAAGAAGAATCTTTCATATAAACAGTTCCTTGTGTGTGTCATTGTGATCAAAGCCCATCATTTTCGTTATCCATCATCACTAGAATCTAGATTTCAAGCCCACTCTCTACAAATATAATTGTAAAAGGCCTTTCAGGCCCATCCCCTTCTGACTGTGGGTTCGGGCTAAATTGTGTCCTTACAAACACCATTGGTATTTTATTTTTATTATTTTTCTTCCTAATCAACAAATCCAGTCCAGTTGATTAAGTGTTAATATATTAGTGGAATATGAAGTCTCCTCTGTTCGTGGTACATATTAGTGGCTTGAGTTTAACCAACATAAAATTTTTGTCAATTGTTTTGAACCTCTTTTTTATTTTTTATTTTTTTAATGTGAATAAGAATATAAGCTCACAAAAAATAGCTAATAAACATCTCCATCCATTATTATTATTATCATGTATTTTTATAAATACGATAGAATTTTCACTTATGCCCTTATATCATCAAGTTAAGATATCAATTAGTTTTTTATGTACTTGGGGTTTGAAATTTGAATTCCAAATTTCTTACTTGATAATAAGAGATTTTATTAGTTGAACTAACTAGAACCCACTATTTATATAATTTTAGCTATTATATATATATATATATATATATATATATATATATATATATATATGTTTTAAGGTTCCAAGTGTAACCTTCTGTGAGAGACCGCACCCCCGGCCCGTTTTATAATGAGTGTGGGGCCAAACCCACGCGAATGGGTGGAGTCGTGTTAGTGCCTCTCAAAATGGAGGTTCGACTAGTTATATTTTTCCTTTTAGATTAAGGGTTTTACAATGGAGTCGCCACTTATTTAATTATTGGAAAAATAAGAAAACCAAAATTGAAAAATTCATCATTTTATTAATTTTCAATTGAATTTACATTGGTCATAGGAAAATTACATGACTTTGGTCCTAGATATAATCTAAGAAAAAGTACATGACTTTGTTTCCTAGTTACAATCTAAAAATTGAAAATTACATGGACAAGCATTTGATCTACTAACCCTTGATCTAAGTTCGGAGGCTATGTTACAAGGTGGGAAGGTGTTAGGCACCCACCTTGCCCGGTGAAACCGGTCTTCTAGACTATGGTGGCCAACATTCATATCAAATCATCCAATATGTCAATCAATTTGCATGTTAAATTTAAGGTGTGTGCATGTGATGAACCCTAATTCAATTTATAAAGCATGGCATTTGGATTGAAAAATAAATTCTAGTGAATGTGTGTGTATGGTGACATCCTAGATTCAAAGATTTGAAAGAATTATGAAACAAACATGTTTTTCATATTTTTTTATGTGAATTTAGGATTAAAACTAGTGTTATGCATGAACATGTGATGAACAACCAAGAACATGTGAAGAACACATAATAACATTTAAGAACATTCAAACATATTCAAGGAAATTTAAATAGTTATTATCATGCTTTAATCCTAAATTCTTATCATGGCAACACAAAAAAACAAGTTAGGAAAAGAAATTATACCTTCATGCAAGATCAATATGGTGGATGAGGAGACTCTTGAGGGAGGTCTTATGGGTGGAGGAAAAGAAGAGTTAAGAGAAGAAGAGTGAGTCTCACTCAATACCTTGAGTCTCAAGAAGACCAAGATATGACAAGACTGCTCAACTTCCTAGAACTCAAGAGAGGAGAGAGAGGAGGATTTTTTTTCCGTCCCCTTGGAACGAAGGAGAGGGGGGTTTATATAGTAGTGGTGGAGGAAATATGAATGGAAGGCCATTAATGAGGGTTGACAATGAATCATAAACCTAGACCTCATTGTAGCCTTTGGGGAAATTTGGTGCATTAAATGGAGAGATTTGTGGGAGTGAGGAGCAAGCCAAAATTCGGTTTTCCCGTAGCTGCTGTAACAGCCTGTAGAGTCAACTTTGAAAAATCATATCTGACTCAATTTTGATCAGAATTGTGTCATTCTTGTTGTCAAATTGAAGCCCTGGATGTCTAGTTTCTAGGAAAATTAACCTCATTCACATATTCAAAATATTCTGAGAGATATCAATGAAATAGTGAGCAGAGGTCATTTCTTAGAAAAATGGTTTCAGCACAATTAACATTAATAGGTCCCAAATTAGTTTCCAATTAACATTAATAGGCTCCAATCACTCCCATTTCAGACCTAATTAGTTCCAAATTTCTCCTAATTAAAAGATAATTGCACAAATTACTCATTGAATAATTAATGTTTAACTATCTAATTAATTAGGTGTATGCAACCTTACCATAAAATGTAGTCCTAACCAATCAAATTATGACACATCATTAATTTTAAATTGATTATAATTATAACCAATTAGAATCAATTGTTCATAATCACATAAGGTCGGACTCAATTTGTGATAGTGCATCTCGGCCATTAAAACTTGATTTGATGATAACTTTCAATCTGATGGTCCGATTAGGACTTATAACCAGTCGATTTGATCGTTACAACATCAAGATCATTTTGGTGAAATGAGATTAAGGATCTAATGACCAAAATCAAAACGCATATTTCCAAGGTGAAATTACCCTTTTACCCTCCAAGTGAGGTTAAATGCGGGTTGCAAAATGAGGTGTCAACACCTTCATTTAAATAAAAAATAAAAACTATAGTAATACCCGGCGACTTAAAGTCAAAGTCGGATCTATTCCATTTCAATAATCCTTTGAATATTTCTAAATATTAATTTTTTTTTTTTAAATTTTGATACATGAAATGAATGATGAATGATGATGACCAATCAAAGTTTAGTCTAGAATACAATGCACAATTGGTCAAATTAGAAAATAAAAAATTGAAATGCATCCAAATAAACTAGAGTATATTTAACATTAGTGTGCCTAATTGACTTCCCAGATACAAACACTAACAATAAAATCAATGTGTGTCAAAATAATTTAGATTTTGACACTTGCACATTCATTAACTTTTGGTTGCACACTAGTATTGATTGGGAAAGATTTTGTGCCAAAGCATCGCACATTTTCAATTAATTTAAATGAAAATTTCCACAATATATTATCAAATGGAGAAAAAACTAGAGTATATTCAACCTTGGTGTGCTTGGAAAGAAATTTGTTCCTAGTGAGATCTTTTCTAAGAAAATTGTGCCAAGCACGAGAAAGACTTCCAAGATAGAAACGCTAACAAGACTTTCTTTTTAAACTTTTTTTTATTTTTTTTATTTTTTGAGAAACACTTTCTTGTTAACTTTTAATACATTCTACCCATGAAACTCTAGTTTGTTACCTTCTTCTACCTATGTGCAATATTGATGAAATTTCCAATGCTACTTATTTTAAAGTTTCATTTGGATATAATAATATAGCCTAACACGGTTTTTTATTTTGTTTATTTATTGGTATCGGCCTAACATTTTTTGACTTGACATGGATTGCACTTTCCAAATATATTAATATATGGAGAAAAAAACTATATATTGAGTGAATTTAACATCAGTGTGCAAGGAAATAAATTTTGTTAGAGTAAAAAACAACTTTAGCAGCTTAGAGAACAAAATAGTATATTCATATGTTTTGTCTATACTTGGGATAGTAAGTTACACTGAGGAAAATTGGACCCTTTTTTCCTTTGTATATATAGGGGGGGTCCCAATGGGATGATAGGCTAGCAATTTTCTCTCCAAAATATTGTGGGAACATAAAAGTTTTCCCTTCTATACTTTTCACACTTAAAGAACATGACTTTTCAACTAATCATACTAGGGTTTTTACGTTTTAGTACCTACAACGATTTCACAACATCAAGAACAAACATCAATGTATACAGTGTCAAATTCCATTGTCTCCTATTACATCAAATGAGTGTTTAATTTTTCACACAAAAGTATTGAATAGTAAAGCTTTTAGGCCATGGTCTCAACTACTACTCTCAACTCTCAAGCATGTCAGACTTGGATGATACTTTCCACAACATATCATTATGAAATGTATTGGAGTGTACATAACGGAAATTTCATCCTAGAAATACATTAATAGTTTAATACCCAGCCACTTTGTTGGGTCAGTGAGGGACTTATTCCAATTCAATGATTCTTGAATTTTGTATACAAGCAATAATCAATGAAATTTACATCTAAAATAAGTCGGACTTTTGGCAAGAAAGAAAATTGATATCTAGACAAATCAAGCTATAAGGCCAACCAAAATGGACTATATTCTTAATTTCTTATCTTGATTTGTTCCATGTAGAAGACTTACAATCAATGCTTGGTGTTTAAGAGTTGAACATCTTATCTAAAGTCCATGCTCTAAAGCTTGAGAAAAAATCCAATTAAATTTTAAACCAACCCAAAAGAAGAAATTATAAAGGAATTAAAGAAAAAAAGAATCGTAAAAAATAACGAAAATTTAATCTATGCTTAAATTCCTATGAGGATGAACACAATAGCAATAGCCTTTTTTAAAAAATAAAATAAAGATTAAAAAAAAAAACCTATGCTTATTTGTATGCATGATAAAGTACCCTGTCACAAAGGTTCATTAATTTTCAAGGCTATGCCATCATTTCTAGTTTTACTCATCTTATTGCTGGCAAATTATAAGCTGCAAAAGCAACAAATTATAAAACATGTTATTAATATCTTTTGGTATGGATCACAGGATAAGCAAATTTAATGACAAACCGCCATTGTGAGAAGACTTACTTGTTAAGTATTTGACACCCCAAACAAAAACTATTATATGATTAGAATTCCAATTGATCATTCTTGAATTAAATTATCTTGCGGGATATTAATTACTTTAGGTAAGGTAGTTTCCAATTGATCCTAAGTCTAATTAACACATTCATGCATAAGGAATTTTTTGTTTTTTATAATTCAGTCGTTATAGCATGGGGAGGGTGTCCTCAATCCTCATAATTCATAACGAAGAGCCAACAATGTCATTAAAGTAAAATACTTTTGATCATATTTCTATACATGCCACCATTGATATTTTATTTTCAATATTTTTTTCTAATTGATGAATTCAATCCATTTAATTAAGCTATTAATATCTGTAATAGGAACTTTAAAATCTGTGGAACTAGAAGTTTCATCATACATATTGGTGGCATGAATTAAAAAAACAAAAGAACAAAACAATATAGTCAATTGTAAATAAGACCACTAAAATAGCTAATAAACATAACAACTTCATTTGGCCTAACATCAATACATTATGCAGTCCCTGTAAAATCTATCCTTTTTTTTTTTTTTAGAAAGATGACTTTGATTTTGAGGGAAAGTCAAAATTGGTTAAACCACCAATAGTGCTTTATTCTACAATGAATTTAGGACCGAAGGACGATACTATTTGAAATTCTTGTGCTGTGAGTATAATTTGCGTTTAATCTTAGTAAAGTTTTTGTTCAAATGACAAAAATTTTAATTTTTCCCTTGGAAATTAAAAAAAAAAAAAGTATTAACGCCCAAAAATTTAAGGTTTTTGAACTTAATTTCTTGAATATAGAAATGTTATTTAGAATTTGAATAACTTCTCAAGTTCAAGCAAGCATCCAGCGACTTAAAATCAAAATCAGAGTTGGACCTATTCCATTTTAAAGTTTTTTGAGTTTTTAAAAATTGATACACGTAATGAATGACCACCAATGAAAGTTCGGTCTAAAATACGTTGCACTTTCAATCAAGTTTATCCACACAAAATAAATAAATAAATAAATATGTTGAGTTAGAAAATTCAAAGTTGATGTGTATCCAAATGGACCAAATGAACGAAAAGTAAAAAAATTTAAAGTTATGAGTATTTTGTTTGTATGATAAAGTCACATGTTCCATTTTTACTTATCTTATTAGTGCTGGCAGATTCACAAAAAGAACAGATTAGAAAACATGTTACTATTGTCTTTTGGTATGGATCATAAAAATAAGCAAATTTAATTACAAACTGCCATTGTGAGAGGAATTACTAGTAAAGTGTTTGACATCGAACAGGATTGTTTTAGGTAAGTTATTTTCCAATTTGTCTTAAATCTTATCCAAAAGATTCATGCATAACAACTTTTTTGTTTTTGATAATTCATTGTTACAAGATGGGAAATGTGTCCTTAATCCTCATAATTCATAAAAAAAATACCAAACAATGTCATTAAACTATAATAAGACTCTTAATCATAGTATTTCCATTTCCATTCCTGTTGGTATTTTATTTTCATTATTTTTTCCTAATTGACAATTCAATCCAGTTAATTAAGCTATTAATAAATGAAAAATGCAATAAGAACCTTAAAATCGGTGGAACTAGAAGTTTCATCCTACATATTGGTGCCTTGAATTTAAAAATAAAAGAACAAAACAATATAATCAATTGTGAATATTAGACCATTAAAATAGTAAATAAAACATAAAAACTTCATTTGGCCTAATATTAAATACATTATGCACTCCCAGCCAAAAAAAAAAATTATTCCTGTTTTTTTAGAAAGTCGAAATTTGGTTAAACCACCAACAATGTCCTATTCCACAATGAATTCAGGGCAGGAGGACACTACTATTTGACATCAAAAAAAAATTTCACATCCATGACACATTCATAAAATGCATTTTTAATAATCAGTTTTCTCAGTTACCTTGCCGGTGGCTTTAAGCTCGGGGACGGCGAACCTTCGATTCCGAAAACTGTAATAAACTTCCACGTCAGTTTCACCTTAGGGAATTGATACAGAAAAGAAAAAGTCGGACAATTTGGGAACATCATGTTCATCTAATAAGATACAGTGCATATTTATAGCCATGTGGATGACAGGTCTTGGGAAGGCAGTATGGAGATAAGAAATAGCATGAGAAATCTGCCTTGCAATCTTTAACCTTCTCTTCCACACCATATGCTGATGTTGTCGTATAGTAACAAGGGAGACATAAATTCTATCTGCAAGGACGCCATTGGCGGCAAATTCAAACACAAAAATGGGAGATGGAGTGTGGAGACAACAACCTATGGGCTTTAATACATTGCTGTGACCACTCATTTGTGCAGAAATCACTAAATCGTTGATGGCTAAATTGGCCCCACCATCTAAACGCTTAATGAGAACAATTCATCCTTCAAGAGAACCCTTGTACCAAATAGACTTTACCAGCAGCTGTTCAGAAGAATAGTTGTTGGTTTCTAGGAGGAGCTGTTGAGGGGAGAAGGTACGGATGGGAATAGGCTTGGCATTGCAAGAGGCAATCAGCTTCTCAAGTAACACGCTTCCATTCTCATAAAACGCTCTTTCCTCTCTTTCCTTTCTTTCCTCTCTTTGCTTTCTAGTTTTATTAAAGAAATGATATGACGTGAACCAATTCCAGCGCACAATAGCTTGAACGTGGAACGTCATTGCTCTCTTTTGTTTGTGCTCTGCTAGCGAGGGATGGAGGCTCAGCTAAATGACAATGACAATGAGGGCATTTTTATTGTAAAGTAAAAGTAAAAGTAAAGTGGAGCTTTACTCCTCATTTAGCTTTTTTAGGAATTTCTAAAAGTAAAGTAGAGGTTTTGCTTTTCACATTAGCAGATCAAGGGAAAATTATTAGGTACTTTTAAAATATAATAAATGTGCATTTTTTTCTTTCATATGAATGATGGGTTTCGCTATGAATTTAATTAGTGGAACTCGTCATTCATGTGAGAGGAGGGAGTATGCATTTATGGTACTCTGAGAGTACACAATAATTTTCCCTGATCAAGGCCCATAATGTGCGCTGACTTGGGTGGGCCCCACCTCTTCACATTAGTTGTTGGTTTTGTCATCCACATTCCACGCATCTCTCTCCTTTTTTATTTTTTACTTTATAAAGTGCAAGCGCAGCTGAATTCCTCTATTTGCTTTTTTTTTTTTTTTTTTTTTGAATTTCAAAAAGAAAGTGCAGCTTCTTCTTTCACGTTAGGAAAAATTATTAAATAATCCGGAGTATTATAAATTCATACCTTTTTATCTCACATAAATTATAGGTCTCATTATAAATTTAATTAAAGAGACTCACAGTTATGTGAGAGAAGAGAGTACATATTTATGGTACTCTTGAAGTACCTAAAATTATTAGATATAGAAAATGGGTAGATCTGGTCAAGTTCGGGTCAGATAAATTGGGTTGCAGGTAGAGTTAGGTCGGGTTGACCCATATTTTTGAAACGAGTTTTTTTTTTTTTTTTTCAATTACAAAAACAAATCAATAACAATTTGTTTAGAGAGAATGAATAAAATCAATGACAACTTGTTTAGAAAGAATGAGTAAAATCAATTAAACAAATCAAAAACAATTCTAACAGCTTTAAGCATAACAAAAATTCTTTACAGTCATAAATTTACGATGGAAAAAGTCTTCAATGTTAATAACTTACTGTCAAAATACATGTAATTACAACTTTACATCTCTAAAAAGAAATAGATCTTCAAGAGTACTAAAAAGTATATATTTTAAGTTTACATCATTAATAATATCATTCCCACAAAAGTAGAGGGACAAGAGTCTTCTTTAAAAGACTGAAATTGTGAAAGGCTGAAAGCTCTTACCTCTCAGTGGTTTGTGCCTTTCAGCCTTTGTGGACTACAGCTACTACATTTTTTTTTTTTTTTTTAAGAATCAACTACAAGCTCTTAAGTCTAGCCATTTACTATGTTACTAAATACTGAGTTGGTTAGTATACTATACTACATTTGTAGAAATTGTGAGTCAAGTGTGTGAGCTTAGAGCTGTGAAGTGTTGTATCAAATTGAATGAGATTTTTTTTTTTAATAAATGGGTTGTCTTGTCTTGTCTTATGTGTGTGAAGTGTGAACATCTATTTATAATCTATTAGTTTCGGTGCTTTGTGCACCTAGCATCAGGAAGTAGTTTAAATACTTTTTAGCGAATTTTTTTAACAAGTCAGGTCATGAGTTATCTGGGTTAAGTCAGGTTGACCTGCAAAAGAATCGGGTCAAGTTAAGGGTCAACCTGTTTTTGCTTTGAATAAAAAATTTGGGTTCGAGTAAGGTATTTTTCGGGTTGGGTAGGGTTAAAAAATTTTGACCCATTTTGCCATATCTAATAATTATCCCTTTTTGGCCGCTTTTATGTTTGGATTTACAATTTTAACTAAATAAATATGGACAAAATTTAGCTACAAGATTGGTTGTAACCTTATGCTATAACTTTACCCAATATCTTTTTATTGGATGTGAATTTTGACAAATCCACAACTGGATTACATCTTCTTCTTATATGCTCTATACTTGCAAATTTTCTAGAAAATTAAAGATTAATAGCTATGTCATTAGTAAATTGTTTAAATTGCAACTTTTTATGATTTAAAATTATGCATAAAATATAAGCTTATGGATTCATCTAGTAAATAATATTCTATTGATACAAAATTTGACATGTTTATTAAGAACGTAAAGAACATGCAATTCAACGGTAAGATTTTCAAAATTTGTAGTAATATTTATTTTATTGAGTAAGATTGTAGCCTAAAGTTACAACCAGTTTTGTAATTAAACTTTATCCAATAAATATATATTAGATATGAACTCGATCTACTCTAAGAGCCAACATATTTATTTTCACTAAGTTTTATCTCTTTAAGAGCATCTTTAATAGGCTAGCCAAAGTCATTTTTTGGAATGCACACCGAAAAAAAACAGCTCTAACAATCTCTTTAAAATAAAAACTTTTCCAAATTTTTTTTAGAGTTGCTACAATAGCTCTCTTGAAGAAGAGAGTACTGTAGCAATTACTATAGCAACTCTAAACATTTTTCTCACTTAAAATAATCTACACTCGAATAAATTTGAATAACAAAATTTAGCACAGTAAATTAAAATTTTAGCATTTATTTTAACCTCAACGGCTACAAAGACACCAAAACACAATCAGAGCAAAATGCAATCGAATCATAGAACACAATCTTTCTCATAAAAATAATGAAATTAGAACAAATATTAAGATAAAATAAAAAAATGTGACCCATCTAGGCTGCCTGAGGTTGGCGAGAGGAAGAGGATAAGTGGTGGAGGCAGGCAGGCGATGGAGGACGAAGACTATTTCTCTCTTCCTTGGTGAAGCACAGTGGTGATTAGCCCTCTGTGTGATGAGAAGATGAATGCCATGTTTTAGTGTTTTTAGTATGTGTTTGGCAAAAATTATTTTTACCAACTTATTTTACTATTCGGTTTCTTTTTGCTACTATTCATGGGATTCACTGCACTTTTTGGTGCAATTTTCGAGTCTCACTGTACTATTTCAACTAACTTTTACTTTTATTTACAGTACTTTTAGTAAAATGTTTTCAGTTTCAGCGAAATAAGCGGATCTCAAATAGACCCTTAGTCCAAAAGAAAGAGAGAAATAGCTAGAGATAGAGGTAGATGAAGAGGTAGAAAATTAAATGAAAAAATGAAGATAAAGAGGAGAAGTGCGGATACGTGTGAGGAGGAAAATAAGAGAAAAAATAAAAGGAAAGAAGAAGCGTATGAGAGATATGGAAAAATAAAATAAAATTGAGAAATGCTACTACAACATTCTCAAAAATCTTAAATAGCAAGTTGTTACTGGCTACTACAGTTAAGAAAATAATAATTTTTGTAGTGGATTCAAATCAGAACTAAAAACAATTTACCATTTAAAATTTATTATGAAAGTATTGTGAAAATGTTGTGAACATAACACTTCTCATTAAAATTAGATGATCCTACAACTCGCTATGTCATTGCCACAAGTGCTCCACGAGATTTGTTAAAAAATATCACCAAAAACTATAAATATTAAAGAAAGAATGAAGAAAAAAATATTTAAATGAAATAGAGAAAATATGTTAGGAACCTAGAGGTTCCTAATGGGGATGGGTATGAATTATAGGAGGATTGATGTGAATTGTAGGAAAATTGACTTAATTCGAGGTAGTCACCCTCCATAGAGAAATAGAGATTATGAGAGAGAGAGAGAAAGAGAGAGATGCACTAATGCACTAAGAAGTTGATTTATTCTTTAATTTATATCTAATGTTGGATTACAATCATGTATTTATAGTAGACTAGCTCTAATTTCATTGGCTCACATGGCCTTATCCTATTGGTTCTATTATTCCTCATGTGTATTAATAATTCCAATATGTGCTAAATGTGATTAACATGCCTGGAATTGTAACTAACCCATGTGCATTAATAATTCAAATATGTGCTAAATGTGATTAACATGCTTGAAATTGTAACTAACTAACTAACTAAATCTCAATACAATAATTATTATCTATATGCTTATAGCATTTCTAACATTTCCCTCCCTTTGAAAATTGCTTGCCCACAAGGTGTTGTTGTGAAATAGGATCTTCATTAGGGAAAGCCAACCACTAACCCAATACGCCAAAGCATCTTGACCGTTGTTTACACGAATAGCTCCAAAGCAATTAATCATAGCCAATGACTTAGGAGCATAACGCAAAGCAGTCGTATTGAACTTAACCTTCAGCAAAATAGAACTCAATTTCTTATAAAAATTGTGATCATCTTGGCTATGGAATCCATCATTTATCCCACAACTACCACCAAGAAAGGAAGCATCTAATTCCTTGGCTTTGTGACAGCCACTAATGAGCAAGATGTGGCCCCCATAGCAAAGTCCAAATTCAATGGAATTGCCACCAACATGCATGACTATTAAGTCCACGCCTTCATTCATGATTATATGAGCAGCCCCTTTTGTTGAAGCATGAGTTTGGCCAACATCAAACCCCATTGGATCACTTGTATTCACACCAACAGTGTGTTCTTGCTCCACACCAACAACAAGTTCATGTATTGTGGATTCTTGGTAGGTCGAATCAAGAGATTGTAGCTCCTCTTCCGTTATATTTTCAAAAACCTCTTACAATCTTGAGAGCTCTTCATTCATGGCCTTGTTAGATTCAGCTAAAGTCTTGAATTTCTTTGAAATAGCCTCGTTAGATTTTGTCAAGGCCTTTACCTTCTCTGAAACTTCATTCACCATTTGTTGTAAATCTTTCAAGATTTCTTGCCGGTTAGATTCACCCATCTTAAGATCGACGGCTCTAATACCACTTGTTAGGAACCTAGAGGTTCCTAATGGGGATGTGTATGAATTATAGGAGGATTGATGGGAATTGTAGGGAAATTGACTTAATTCGAGGTAGTCACCCTCCATAGAGAAATAGAGATTATAAGAGAGAGAGAGATACACTAATGCACTAAGAAGTTGATTTATTCTTCAATTTATATCTAATGTTGGATTACAATCATGTATTTATAGTAGACTAGCTCTAATCTTATTGGCCCACATGCCCTTATCCTATTAGTTCTATTATTCCTCATGTGTATTAATAATTCCAACATGTGTTAAATGTGATTAACATGGTTGGAATTGTAACTAACCCATGTGCATTAATAATTCCAATATGTGCTAAATGTGATTAACATGCTTGAAATTGTAATGAACTAACTAAATTTCAATACAACAATTATTATCTATATGTTTATAGCATTCCTAACAAAATATAAAAATTTTATTGAAAAGTATATTTGAAAAAGTAGGTAGGTAAAGTTTTATGTCTTTCACAATGAATGCGTCATTACTTTGGGTATGAATGTTACATATATATATATATATATATATTTTTTTTTTTGGGTTTTACATAGGTACATGTACTTACCAACATATCCTTAAAAAAATAGTTGTGGCTATCCTAAATCTTTTTAAGCCCAATAAAATTAAACATTGGTCCATTATTTGGTCCCTTAACAATATATCAGGGGCTTTCAAACAAAAAGAAGAAGCCCCAAATTTTTTTTTTATCGAACTAAAATCTAGAAAATAATCATAATTATAATAACAACAAGCCCAATAAATTAAAATCTCCAATATATTTTAGATATTAAATTAAATAAAAAGTAAAAGAACCCCAAGATCCGTCCTCCCTCCTCATTCAGTTTTTTTTTTTTTTTTGGATAGAATACTCATTCAGATTTTTAAATCAACAAAAACCGATTAAGTTCAAACTCTGCTTATACTAAAAACTGATTGGTGTATTGATCTAATGAGAAAAAGTAAAAATCACATAAACAGGTTGAAACTTTAATAATAATAATAATAATAATAATAATAATAATAATAATAATAATAATAATAATAATTATTATTATTATTATTATTATTATTATTATTATTATTATTATTATTAAATTGCTACAAACCAAATACCAAATTTTTTTTTTTAATTCAATAAAATTTTAAACCAAAAACTCATAACCTAAAAGGAAAACAATTTGTGGGTTCTAGTTAGCTTAACTAGTAAAATCTTTCATAGTTGAATAAGAGAACTAGGGTAATTATTGGGCACTCCTAGAGTATCATAAATGCGTACTCTCTCCTCTCACATAATTGTGGGTCTCACTAATTAAATTTATGGTAGGACTCACAATTCATGTGAGAGGAGAGATTACGTATTTATGGTACTCTTGGAGTATTTAATTATTTTCTGCCAAAAGGACAAAAAAGTCAAAACACAAATACCAATTTTTATTTGAAAGCTGTAAGTAGGCAGCCCATGTTCCTGCCAAATAATAATTGTTAATGACTTTGTTCTTAGAAATCTCTCCCCAAAAAAAAATATATATATATATCTTAGGAAAAAGCTAAAATAATTACAAATTTTACAGTAAAAACTCACGAACTAATACCAAAATGATTGTGAATGGTAACATTTCAAAAAAATAATAAATAAGAACTTAAATCACTCACTAGAGGTATTTCAAATTTTCTACCTTAGCTTACAATTACATTTATTGTCACATCAATTTGTGAGATTTTTTAAAGTTGAAACATGTTAAAGGTACTACAAGTTTTACTACATAATGCTCAAAAACTAGTGCAGCAATAGATGTGATTGGTAAGTTTTAATCACCTCATAAATGATTGTTGAGTTGTCTCTTTGTGATTGGTGACACATTAGTTAATAAGCTCAATGTAGAAAAAACTCGTAGTACCCGTCACACTAGTATTTGTAGTAAAACTTGTAGTATTTTAGCATTTTCCTTGCTTTGATGACACATTAGTGTGTAAGATCTATGTAGTAAAAATTGTAATACACTTAATATCACTCTTAAATTTTTTTAGGAATTTTTAAAACTTAAATAAAACTTGACTTGAGTTAAAATTTCTTAACACAAAGATTATTTGTATTTATTTCAAAAAAGTATATGGACATATGGTAAATATATCTGTATTTTTGTTACTAATTTCTTAAAGATGAATGTAATATACTCGTACTATACACATACCATTCTTTTTCCGTTTCCGTATTTTTTTGCCAAGTTTTTTGACACGTAATTTTTAAAAGATGCCGAATTGCACCTATTCATATACTTATTGTATTAAACGCGTACCATATTTTATTAACTATAGGGCAAACAAATATAAAAATTTTAAATTATTGTCATTCTAATTTTTTATTTAAACTTTTTTCTTGACACCACTTGTGAACTTAGATCTAAGGTCAAATCCACATAAATTTTGTGCTTTACATGTATTTGTTTTCCTTTTTTTTTTTTTTTCTTTTTAATTTTGCATAAATCCATTATATTTAAAGTGTGTTATGGACATAGCACCTTTTTATTTTATTTTTTTATTTTATACTATTTATCAAAAGATATGGTATTTGGTAATTTTTTATGTTAAATTTGTTACAAAAAGCTAAAAGATGGATTGTTTTCAAAAAATGTTGAGGCAAAAAAAAAAAAAAAAAAAAAAAAACCCAAAAGTTTGACGACAATACTTTTTGCTTTCTATATTTTGGTCATATTTATATTTTGGCCTTTAAGTTTTTATAACTTTATTTTGATCTCCATATTTTTAAACTTGTTGTCCTTTTGGTCCCTATTATCATCTCATCTACAAAGAATGTCTAAGTAGTAAATGGACTTATATACAAAAAAAAAGCCTAAGTAATAAATGGAATGCACTACTAGTTTGAAATTACTTTTCTTTTTTTTTTGGTAAGTGTGAGATGATGTCGGGATCAAAATATCAGTAAGTTTAAAAATATAAGAAAAAAAATGAAGTTATAAAAAATTGAGGACCAATTAAAAGCTTGAACAAAATAGAGGACCATAAAATAAATAAATTGAGGCAAATACTATAGAAATCAGTGGGGCCCCTCCAAAGTCAATCCATGGTATAGATTGGCTTTGAAGGGCTAATGTGAGGGTAATTATTAAATACTCTCGGAGTACCATAAATGCGCGCTTTCTCCTCTTACAAAATTGTGGGTCTCATCAATTAAATTTATGGTGGGACCCATAATTTATGTGAGAGGGGAGAGTACGCATAGAACTCAACATTGCTAATGTCGAGTTCAACCTGTAACTTAATTTTGTTAAAATGAGTTTCAAAACAGAGACATTTTGCTAGATAGTTTATAAATTAGGGGCAAATACCCATTTTTCCCAATTAATTTTGACCTAATTTTTCTATTAACTGTCCATAATCATATTTAAATTTTGAAACTAAAACTTGGTTGTTGTTTGAAAGCCCACTGGGAACTAGATATGTTCATGAGCACCTATTCCTAACGATAATTGTGTTGACCTTTTTGTACCCTATTATGTACACTTCTATTTTTATTCTCTTAAACTAAAGAGGGATTTTTTCATTTTCTTAACGTAATGTTTAGTTAGGCTCAAGCTAATTGGATCCCAGTTGACAAAACTGAAGAACGCACTAAGGCAATTTTACATAGTGCTTGTAGTGGATTTAGATTATGAAAAAAAACTTGTTTTTGTTTGTTTATTTAGCAAATAAGCCAAGCTTGAGTCAAAGTTAGAATCGACTACTAAACAACCAAAATTCAAGCACAATAATGTTCTTGTGAATAAGCTCATAAGCGTAGACTTTACTTTCTCTTCCCCCCAAAATTATTATTATTTACCGGTTTATTGTATCATTCCTTGCCTCTATTAGCCAAATCAGCTGTGATGCTGGCTGTGATACGTGGAGACTTATCTAGTCATGATGTGGTTGTGTGATTCTTGTCTTTAATCTACCGACTTGCTAGGTTTCATATGACATTCGTCCTTGACGGTGAATTGTATTATACTGTGATTTATCCAAAAATAATAATAATAATTGTATAATGTCAAATTTTGTAAATGGACTTCGATTTTCTGCTTTTCGCTGTGTATCTAAAACATTTAAGATGACATTTGGGCCTAATTGGAATAAGCTTGACTTTCCTAGGACAAAAAGCCCATATCCAGGCTGTTTGTGAGGGCTGTAGATTTTAAAAAACACAGCAGGCCTTCCTAAAGCCCAGTCGCCTAGAAATTCAGGAATTTGGTCCTTCTAATGAAAAAAAGAGGGCCTTAGATCACCCTTTCACCCACAGAAGGTTATCACTGCGGCATTTTTATTTTATTTTATTAAAATAAAATATTGAAATCCAATATTTTTGACATGGCCAAGCAACATGTAGATAGTATCCATATGAAAACCAATAATGTTTTTCACAAAAGAGATAAAAAGAAATCCATTGCTTTTTTATTTTTATTTTTATTATTATCTATTCCTTATTCCATTTTTAGATTGGATGAACAAGATTAAAAGAACCCAGCCAGTTGGTTTAATTTTAAACCAAAGACCGATGACATTATTTTATTGATTTAAAATTTTAAATCAGCAAACTGTCAAGAGTCTTAAAACTCAAACTAATTAGCACCTCATGATCTTTCAATAGAGACAACCAACATTAAATCCTCCACCCCCAATTCTTGAGTTATTAAAAAAAAAAAAAAAAATCAGGCAGCCTACTAGCATAAACTTTTGAAGGTTTTCGATGCTTTACTCAAGTAATGATTTCTGTTTGCCACATCCAAACCCTCCAAAATCCTTTTTTTTTTTTTTATTCCTTTGAAGGTTGTTAGTAATTTACTTGACTGTTATTACATATCAGATGATGCTCCAAAACTATGAATGGGATCTTTCATTCACATTTTTGCCCCGTCAAGAATGTATTATAAAAATTTTGGACTCTCAAAATTTGGAGCATCTTATTTTCAATTCATAGGGTTCAACAAGCAATTGATATTTCCCGATCAAGAGTGTAGTACTATTTTTAGTATTGATTCTTATATATCATGTTAACAGTTGAAAGATGGTTGTGAGAAGAAATCTCTATTTGATAAGAATTCTTCCTATACCTAAGAATTTCATTGGACCCAGAAATAATACATTGTAAGACTCTTTCGGCTCTTCCAATATCAATAGGTTGTGTTTCGCTCTTGTATCTTCCAAAAGGAAAAAAGATCTCTAAGGGCCATTTCTTGGATCCAAAAGAGTACTTGGGCTCTATTTGACTAGACTTCTTCCTATACAAAATTGTTTAAAGATTATGTTTTAACTTTTGAATCTTGCAGATATCATATAAATGTTCTCCCAGATGGTAGCAGGTATACTGAAAATTTCAGACGAGTTAAATGTGCACTCCACCTTGAATCTTAGATGTTATGTACTCTTTTGACAAAAAGGATAGTGAATGCACAGACAATGCTTCAATCTCAAATTTCACCCCTTTTTGCAGCATCAACTCTAGTTCCAACCTTTCATGATAAAGTAAACCTTCAGAATCTGTGTAGTCCAGGCAAACATGGATAACAGAAGAATGACAGGTTATTTTTACAGAATTTTACCTCCATCTTGGGACTTCTCTTTGCAGGTAGCATCTATTTAGTATAGCTTCAGCTTTCTTCTTGTCTGCCAGGAATATCAAGAACCTTGGCAGAAGACTACACACATAAGAAAACCAATCTTAAACACTACAAGTATCATCTCTCACCTTCTGCTGTCAGAGGAAGGAAACATTGCTGTGGAAGACAGTATTTCTCAGAATCCGAAGGAAAAACTCCAAGCCAGCATACCTCTGGGCAACGCAGTTGCTTTGCATCATAGGCCATTTGCTAACAAAATAGAAGTGTAAGAGAAAAAAAAAAATACTTGTCAACTTTTCAAAAAAATTGGAAATTTACATGGTTCTTAGAGTTTCATATACATGGTCCTAGACTCCTAGTTGCCAGTATATATGTTGTTTAGCTTGCTCAAGTGGATGATAAATAAACAACAATATCATTAACAATTTAATAAACCTAACCATTGAACCAAACCGATATGTGGTCAGAATGTCGAAGCCATATGGATCACAATCGACCAAACAATAGGTAGGTAGACACAACTTTTCAATGAGCAGCCGCAAAAACCTATTGGTACAAATGCATATATTCACAGAAATTCCAAATAGATACATGAAAACAAAATGATAAGTGACATATATGGCAATATGATGAGAAACATTGTAAAATAAAAGTGAAAGTTTTCACCTTCTAGTGGGGATATCTGGATAGCCTCTTCCCTGTGAAAAAAATGGTCAAAAAGGATTTTGAAATGAGCCTAATGACTTAAGGAAGAGCTTACAGTGATGACAATGCAACGGTTTGTATTGCAGAACTGGTCATTAGCTAATCGCTCAAATACTGCATATCATTAATAATTTAGTCAAAAGGAAGAATGTTAGGACTTAGAAATTGTGCTTCCTATAAGTATAACCAGTATAATTGCTTACCTGATTCCTTCTCCACAACTAGAATGTAGTCAGCAACACTGATAATGTCTACATGCAAGAATTGGGAAAATTTCAATTATCTACTATACAATAAAAAATCCTTGCACCTAATGCATAGGAAAAAAATAGATAAATCTTATTGCCAATGCCTGCATCAATTATAAACATAGATTGGTCTAAATTTTCCTGCATATTATCTTAGTAATTGGATACCTTGGACTTCTTCAACTTGAACAGGGATGGGGTAAGCCTGCAATAGAACCTGTTCAGACATATTTTAATTGGAGACAATTAAATAACCATACCAGCTCCTGTTCTTACCGTGTTAGGACGATTTATGCAATCAAACTTCCTTCCACCTTCTAAAAATCTTATCCAGCCCATCACCAACCTGTAACAGAAATATTGGGATCAACAAACTTTAACAGTTAAGCACATTGGCTAAGGATACTACAGCAAAATCAACACAGCATATTATGGGTCAAAGAGTCAGCTATGTAGTTGAGAAAACTCAAGAATGAAAAAACAGTGTGAAGAACTATTTAAGTGGTAAAGTACTATCGCTAATCCAGAGCCACCCCCCCCCCCCCTCTAAAGGACTATTTAATCCCCTTCACAAAAGAGGGTTTATTTATTTATTTATTTATTATTATTATTATTATTATTATTTTTTACTTGAAGAAAGGTCTGCCTTGTTGGAGTCCAATGGTACATAAACTGAGGGTAGATCTGAAAATTTTATGATCACTGGAAAGAATTAGTTTGGCATATAGAAATTATTAGCTATGCCTAATGAATGCCATATATCCAAAAATTTATAAACTACTCATGTTGATAATCATTCAGTTAAAAGTATATTACATTTCAGTGGCTATAAAAATCCGATGACATGAGTGGCTATAATAATCTTATGACATGGAAAGATATGACATATTCACCCAGTAACACATATATGCTATTGGCAAACAAGACTTTTGAGTACGATCTTAGAAAGAGAATTCAGACAGAAAAAAATTATGGTTGTCTACTTATCTTAAAAGGACTGAGTGTGATCTCAAGTACCTACCCATTGCCTACAGAAACCTGCCAAAAGAGACAACATATAAATGTCCCAATAAGTGTAAGTTCCTTGTATCTGACAACAAAGTGACAGAGGTTTTACAAAAATTTGAGGTTAGTGCAGCCATGCACTTGGAAATTTTTCAAGCCTTCCCCCGATTTGTTCGGTTTAAATCACAAAGGCTTTATACACTCCAGCAGAAGCAATAAACGAATTAGCAATATTCAGGTGAAAAACAAAGAATAAGGAAAACACCTACCACATTTAGATTGTGGCGACTGCATTGCATAAGGATGCATATGTCATTGATAGCCCGGTCTACAACTGACTGTTCTGGATTGCAGAATAAGCAGAAGATATTTAAGAAAGCAATGTCCTTCAAGCAGACAAGGACTGAAATCTATAGAAGAAAATAAAATACTATCTGATTTTCAGTTCAGATTTCTCTGAAATATCTAAGTGCTGACTTATGCCCTTTAAAATAACTGAAAATGTTGACAAATGGAGACCTAAGCACAATCAAAGATATCAAATTATCTCTCAAAAAGTTCTCCCCATGATGATGCTTGTGACTTTATTTAACATAAAGTGATTGCACAAAGTATAATTTTTTTTTTGATAAGTGATTGCACAAAGTATAAATTAAGGGCAGATACTCAAATTTGTTCCACTGAACATGCATTTTTCAGATTCCTATCACAGTAATAGGGAAACTTCAATATAAATCTCACAAAACGCAAGACTACAAGATCTAAAATTTTAAGTTCTAAAAAGAAATATCATTTGAAATTGGGACTGAGGCTTAATTCAGATTTACCTGAAAATACAGATGGATGCATGTAATATATATCTCTCTTGGACCCGTGCCGGTTTTCTTGCAGAAGTTGCTGAACAATCAATAGCACTCTTAGCAAGATGTCTGGAATAGAATTCAATAACTCATCAATAGTTGGATAGTATTCCATACAATTGAGGACTCATTGTAAGGTTCTCATAAGTGGTTAAGGTAAAAACCCACTCACCAAGCCTATGCACATGGTTTTCCCTTTGAAGTGTGAGAATTTCCTTCCCATTTGCCAAAACAGAGCTGCAACAGCTGCATACAACAATAAAAATTAAACCTTAGTTCCAAAATTTTGAGCTCAGCAAAGTTGCATACAACAATAGTAACATTTTCAACTACATCCCAATCATGCTTGATGAATTTAACGACAAACACTAGTTACATCACCTTGAATTTTCCTTATCTATGAAATCCACCTAAAATACCATGCCCCTTTTTATTCAAAGGTCTCGCTTGCATCCAATGCGCTGGATGCACCACATACAATAGATGGATGCATGGCATGGCTATCTCGTGTTTGAAATTCAAATCTTGTGAAGCACAGTTGCAACTAGATGTGCGACATATAAAAAGATGGATATGTGGCATGTTTATCTTGCGTTTAATGTGCAAAGACAATAGATGCAGGCCAAACCAAATATCAAGCAATAGAGAAACAATAGATGCACCACATATATAGAGACGGACATGTGGCACATCCATCTCACATCCATTGCACAAAGGCATTGGATGCAAGCCAAATCCTATGCATTCAATGAACACTAGAATGTAAAGAGATGGACACGTGACACGTCCATCGACCTCACATCAAAAAGTGCAAAGGCATTGGACCCTAGCCAAATCCGATTTATTTGAAGAACACCACGTGGCGTGTCCATCTTGTGTCCAGTGCTGTAATCACAACTTCCTTATGATTAGCCTACTATTAAAATTCATCAATTTTGATAACAACAACAACAATAACACAAATAATAATAATAATCACTATTTTTGCATAGAGCAATAACCAAATTCTCATCTAAACCTACAAATTCCTTCGCACATATCTCATTTCAACCAAATAATTAGAAATTCTACAAAACAGTGGTGTTTTTTCTTTGAATCAATTTTCGAAAATATAAATATGATCATCAATCACTAATAATAATAATAATAATAATAATAATAACAATAATGACTATTTTGCTATAGTGTAATAACCAAATTCTCATCTAAACCTACAATTCCTTCATGCATATTTTCCGTTAAAAAATATTAAGGAACACAAATTTTTTTACAAAAAATTGCAAGTAGGAGCTAAAAATGTGTGAATTTTTCAAAAACTAGGAAGATACTCTACAAAACGGTGCCATTTTTGAACTTCAAATAAAAAATTTGAAACCTAAATACGATCATCAATCACTAATTATAATTATAATAATTACTATTTTGCTATAGTGTAATAACCAAATTCTCATCTAAACCTACAATTCCTTCACGCATATTTCGGTTTAAAAAAAAAACAATTAAGGAACAAGAATTTTCTTACAAAAAATCGCAATTAGGAGCTAAATTTGAGTGAATTTTTCAAAAAACTCGGAAGATATTCTACAAAACGGTGCCGTTTTTGAACTTCAAATCAAAATTTCGAAACCTAAATACGATCATCCATGCAATTGAAAGAGAAGAAACCGAACCAGTTTGCGTGAGGATTCGTGCAGTGAACTCTGAACCGATCGATGAGAACGACCGGTGACCGTCCGATGCTCAGATCTTGTACTATAGCGCGAGTGAACTCTGAAAATTCAAAGAAACCATAAATTATAAGAATTTGAATAGTCTATTACAGTGTGATTGAAGAATGTGAATGTATTTCAATGCGTTTTTTTTTTTTTTTTTTTTTAATTTGAAATTGAATTTTCCGACCTCTGATTTTTCGTAACAAATCGCAGCGCTGTGATCTCCCACGGTTTCCCTCCATTTTTGCTTTCTGTGACTGTGAGTACGATTTTTTCAAATTTTAGATTTTCATTTTTCTGGATATTTATAGGTAGGTTCCAACCCGGAATCATGCTGTAGAAAAGTCGGGTCGACCCGATTTAGAGCTTGGTTACTTATTTTGTTATTATTATCCTATAGCCCAAAAACTTTTTTTTATCCTTCTAATTTCAAATATTGTGATTGGTGATAAACAAAAATGAAAGTAATTTTTTTAATCACAAAAAAATCATGTCAATAATTATGAAAAAATAATGCCTCTAACATTACTAATTTATTATTGAATATACGGCACTACTTAATTGTATATCTTACTTTGTAAAGTATATAAATGAAAAGGTATTTCATCATTTTTTTTTATTAATTTTTTTAAGGATTCAATCAAATGGAAGTATAATTAAAAAACTGAAATAAATTTCAATCAAACTTAATAATTAAATTACATCATGTTGTGATTATAGCAATAACTTTTCAAAAGACTGTGGATGAAAGAACCACGTTAGTAACATTTATAAGATGAAATTAACAAAAAAAAATTTAGAAAAAAAAATTATTCCAAGTTTGGAGAATTCAATTGAACTTTAACGAATGCTTGTAAACTTTGGTATGGTCACTAATATTAACTAATATGTGGAAATCACATTTTCATCCCTACATTTTTAAGCAATTCCTACTTTGATTCCTATATTTTATTTTTTCCGCTTTTAGACCCTATCCTGAAAAACGCTTCTGTTTTGGTCCTTGTCGTTACATCAGAAACAGAAAATGCACACATGACAAATGACAGAATTAAATAATATTAAAAATATTTTATTTTATTTTAAAATAAAATAAAATTTAGTTATAATTTAATTACTTAATTAATAATTTTTCTTCATGTTCTTCTCCCAAGAACATGGTTTCTTAGAAAATAAGAAATTCAAGATTTTCTTTTCATTTTCTTAGCATCCAAACAACCAAAAACATATACAAAACCATGATCATAAGGAAAATGGAGTCCATTTTCCACATTTTACAAATTTTCAAATATAATGATAATAAAAAAAACCAACCACAAATCTCAATCTCTCTCCGTTGCTCTGTGCTTCTTTTCTTTTCAGTTGAAGCCCCACACTTTCTCCGCCGTCTTTGGCACCAAGGACCTCTAGATGGTCAACCTAACCCTCCGCGTTCTCTTGCGCCCTGAGGTCACGAGCCTCCCTCAGATCGTCCAAACCCTAGGTCTCGAGTACGACAAGAAGGTCCTCCCTTTGATCGGCAACGAGGTCTTGAAGGCCGTCATGGCTCAGTTCAACCCTAGATGGTCAACCTAACCCTCCGCGTTCTCTTGCGCCCTGAGGTCATGCGCCTCCCTTGGATCGTCCAAACCCTAGGTCTCGAGTACGACAAGAATGTCCTCCCTTCGATCGGCAACGAGGTCTTGAAGGCTGTCGTGGCTCAGTTCAACGCCGATCAGCTCCTCACCGAGCACCCGCAGGTCTCGGCACTAATGTAGAGTGGGCTCATCGAGCGCGCCAGGACTTCAACATCGTGCTCGATGACGTGGCGATCACGCACCTGTCGTACCTTGATCTCAGCCTCCTTTAGCACTCGATCTCCATGATCGTCTTCCTCGCCATCTTCGATCTCGCTTGGGTTTTTTTTTTTTTTGGAGAAACATCTAGGTTGGTATTTTTATTGTTCTTGTTCAAGATACACTTAGATCTTGATTATCTTGATTTATGTAGTTTTTGGTTTTTAATTATGTTTTTAGTTTTTTTTTTATTTAGTTAAAATTGATAAATTAGTTTTTTAAATATTTTTAATATTTTTTAATTTTACCGTTTGTCACGTGTGCATTTTTCATCTCTGATGTAACGTCAGGGATCAAAATGAGAAGCGTTTTTCAGGATAGAGACTAAAATCGGTAAAAATAAAATCTAGAAACTAAAGTGGGAATCGCTTAAAAATGTAGGGACGAAAATAACTAAACACGTTGAATTAAATAAACAACCAACCAAATGAATTAAGTAAACAACCAACCAAATGAACCAAAATAGCCAAGCACGTTGTGACCATGTAACACTCTTCACAAAATGTTTCCAACGGAGACACGTCAATTTTGGTTCAATTGCACCATTAATTATGGCTTTGAGTCTAGCATTTTTTAAGGCATAAAAGACAAACCTCCTTGTGGTGCATTTTTGAGTCAGGGAATTCACATTGGAGTAAATTCAGTCCAAAAACTAGTGTATAGACTATAGACTACACAAAACAAAGAAAACATTAAAAGGAAAAAAGATCACCAATTAATTTTTCAACTCATCCTCAAAAAGAAAAAAAAAAAAACTAATTTTTCAACATTTTAAAAATCAGCATTATTGAAATAAAGCAAACATTAATATTATTCGTACTACACAATTTTTTCCGCTCTCTTTCTTTTTCTGTTTCGTTACTCTGATTCAACCTAACAATCTTGCTATACATTATGCTCAGATGTTAATGTTACGTTCATTAAAATAAAATAAAAAAAATGTTAAATGTCATAAACTAATGAGAAAATACTAATACACATATCCCATTATACATATTTGGAAATCATGATTTGAAGTCACGATTTTTGTGTACTGTAAACGTATGTATAATAATTAATGGTGAAACCAGAATTTTAGTTTAGGGGAGGAAGATTAAATATAAAGGTACCTGTAAATTATATTTTGTTCTCATCTTTTTTCAAAAAAATGTTGATATATACCTATAGGTATGGAAATTTTATAGTCACTGCTATTCTTAAGGTATTCCAAATTCTAAACATGAATGAAAAAAGGTAAGTTAACAGAGAAGTTTTCATGCTAAATTTGTATTAGGGAGCAAAAAATAGTGATCCAACTTTTTAAAATCTCTTATTTTTTTTGCTACCTTTACTTATAGCCTGCTTATAATCCAATAAGGTATTGGTATATCATGAATGAAAGAAGCTTTTTTTTAGTTAATAACGTTAGAAATAATTTTTTTTTTTAAAGAATACATCTAGGTGTATAATACAAAGACTAATAGAGATAATAACTGATGTGTGGCAACAAATCAACATAAGGAAATCATTCACAATATATACAACAACATTTTAAAGAGGAAATATAGGTGTAACTTTACTGTGGCACGATTTTAGTGTCAGAAGAAAAATGCATAATTGAGTTTGATGTGGGACTTGGGGTTAGGAATGGCAATGAGGAGGGGCAGGGCCGAAGGATGGGGTTTTCATCCCCGCCCCACATGGTTTTGTCTTACCCTATTCTCGCCCCACCCCGCCCTGCCCCGCATGACGGAGAAAACTTTCTCACCCCATCCCCACCCCTTGAGGCCCCATGAAGCCCCACCCCAACCCGTAAAACTTTATTTTTTGTTAATTTACCCAACAACTAGTACATTTTTTTTAATGAAACTTATTTCATTAATAAAAATATACTCGAAATTACAACTAAATTTATCCCAACAAATCAAATCAATTTTTAGAAAAAATTGAATATTATATCCAAATGTATAACAAGACAATCATAAAAAAATAAATCTCATGGTGTAACACATAACAAAATAAGGCAGAGAACCATATTGGGTAAAATAAAATATGCTAATATTAATATGTTTGTTTAAATAGTAGGGTTTTAAGATATGAAAAATTTACAATTATAATCATTAGTAACGCAGGAGAGGGCAGGGCAAGGCAGGGTGTGGATGGGGAGGGACAAGGCAAGGCGGGTCTAAAAAGTCTAAACCCATTCCTGCCACACCCGTGATGCGAGACTAAAATCTTGTCCCATCTCCACCCCACCACCTTTGCGAGGTGGAAAAAACCCGCGAGGGGCAAAGCAGGGAGAGGCGGGGGAAAATTGCCATCCCTACTTAGGGTGGGGTTAGGAAGACAATTGCCCCCCTCGACCACCCTAGCTCTGCCTCTAGTAAGAATGTGTATAATAGAATGTGTGTAATAAACACTTCCTTAATCTTATTTAATAGTTTAACCATAATACTGTCAGTTCTTTATATGTATATTTTGCCATTCTTAAATTGTTAGGTCAACTTGTTTGCTTTTATTTGTAATTTTCCAATTATGAGATTAATCAAGCCCCACCTCCCAAAGTATTCGTATGCCATTATAATTACAGAATTTCGGATGAGAATCCAATGCATAACTTAATTTGTACATGACACATCCTAATAAAGAAAAAAAAAAAAGACATTTAGGTTTAACAAGCATATGTAGTTTCATAGAGATGAATGAAATATATGTTTGAGCTGTCCCTTATTCATTTTCCTATAAAAATATATACATTCGGCCAGCACTATTTTTGAGTCCAGATATATATAGGGGTTTGGCTACTTTGATCATGAAACAAAAATCGAAGAAAGTGACAAAAGAACTCTGGAAATTCTCATTCCATGGAGTATGTCCCAAGAAAACACTCGGCATATAGTCTTTGTAACGCATGCCAATGTCGACTCACATGCAGTTTATGCCCGTTGTGCACAAAGAAATATGATTGTTGTTAAGGTCAAAATGGAAGGAAAAGTTTTGTTGTGTTTAATTCAGTACAGTTCGCTTTGTTGCTTATAAAAGTTCGCTTTGTTGCTTATAAAAGTTCACTTTGTTTGATTGAAAAATTGAATGGTATTTACATGAAAAATGAGACCAACATGCTAGCTTTAAACTTTAATAAGTGTATGCTGGTCTATAAATATTAGTTGCTGAATCATCGCAATGGCCTTCAATGTTGCTGAGAGGCTTACTCTGTCTGGATTGGAAGAGCCTACACCCCAAACAAATAATAATAAGGAAGATGATCTTAAGAGAAGAATATATCGCAGGTATTGCAAAAGTGCTTCCCTTGCAGATTCGGTGTTTCAAAAGGCAAATGGTACTGCCCCAACTCTTCAATATGAATTCAATTCTGCGAAACTAGAGCCAGCTTATAGGCAAGTAGGCATACTCTTCGGCATCTACATGGTTGTGGGAACTTTGTGCTTCTACTTCTTGCCGCCTGCTTTCAAGGGGGAGGAAACAACTGGACTTGTTGATTCTATCTACTATGTTGCTTCCACAATGACCACAATTGGGAATGGGGACCTAGTGCCTGATAACCGCTTTACGAAGCTACTCTCCAGTATATTTGCCTTCATCGGAATGGGACTTGTTGGACTAGTCATGGACAAAACCGGAGAATTCTTGGCGGCCAAGCAAGAGAGAATCCTAGTGAAAGCCATACATATGCATCATAAAGTTAGTCCAAATGAATAGATGCACCGTGGTGCTTAGAGGGGAAGCCAGAAAGCTCAGCGAGCCAAGGTGTGCCCCAGAGGAATGCAAAAAGGAAGACCAAGTGGGGAGCGCCTTGCAGAAAACTGCTGCCACTGCATTAAAGGCTTCGTACCTACTCCCTGGCCACAACAATGAGGAAGTGATATCTGAGATGACGGTGATACTATGCCTTATGGCCATTCCTAAATATTTCCTAAAGAGGATGGCGGATGGGAAAGACATCTACATTGAAGACTCCATGAATGGAAGCACAAGGGAGAAGGATATAAATAGAGAGGGAGAGAGCATTGTAAAGGGGGGCTTTTGTAAACTTTTTCTAAAGGAACAAGAGAAACTAATACAGATTTTGAAGTCAGTCTGGAAGCTAATGCCCGAAGAAAGCCTGCTAAGCCATCTCAAACATCAAAAGTCTCATTGCCTACATCTATGCCAGTGAACATTAGCCAAGTCCTTGTCGACACCATCGACACCACATTTGTGTCCTTAAGGTGTAGGACAAAAGCAACTCTACAAATTTTATTTTGTTACTTGAGGCCGAGTTATTGTTTCATTGTCTCCATCATACTTTTTAAGTTAAATTTGGCTTTATGGTGTCCCTATAATAGTTATTATATATTAGGGGTGTAATCGGTTCGGGTCAGTTGGTGTTGAGGTCAGTTTTTGCACCAAACCGATAATGTCAGTTTCAACATATTTGGCACCGAAACCGACATGTAAGGAACAAGCGCCGAGAATTTTCAACCGATTACATTCGTTTTCTTTTATTTTTTAGAAGTAGATGATTTCGGTAATTTAATAGGCAAAAAAAAACAAAATGTTGAAAAAAAAAAGAAGATGGGTGGTTTTGGAATAGACATGAAAAACAAAATCAAGAAGTTATTAATATTTTGAAGAATAAATCTTATAAATAAACATGAAATATGTGTATAAATGCATAAAACATACCCAAAGCAAACTTAAATATAATAGCAGCATCAAGGAGGGCGTCGGCACTTTTTAAGAATTGAAAGGAATCAACAGATGCCCAGTGATATCTATGCTTTATGGAAAAAATGGTAAAATTTAGTAACAACAAAATCAAAGAAGGTTAAGGGGCTATGCTTTGAAGACACTAGATGCTAGGCATTAAAATGACATGTGGGGTTTTAAACTTTTAATGGTTTTAAAAATGAAAAAATGAAAAATGTTGACGCGAAGGTTCGAACAAGCGAGCACTTAGCCGTTGCACTCACACCATACCGTTAAGCTACAAACTCTTACACGGCTTAGAATTACAATAAATATATATATATATATATATCGGTTCAGTTCGGTTCGGTCGGTTTTGGTTTAAAAAATTCAACACTGCCACCGAAATTGAAAATATAAAAACTCATCAAACCCTAACTCAAACTCTTGAAACCGAACTCCAGAATAACAAAAAACCGCCCGAAACTCTAAAATTTCTGTCAGAGGTTTCAGTCTGGTCCACCCAAATTCAAGTCACTTCGCTCCTGATCAAACCACAGAAGAAGAAAGCTAGACCTTCTTCGCTTCTCTCTTCTTCTTCTTTTTCCGCAGAGAAATCCTTTGTTCCACCCCCTCATCAAGTCATTTTGAAAAATAAATCTTATAAATACACATGAAATATGTGTATAAATGCATATAATTACCTTAATTAGTTAATTAAATATAGTATTTCCATTGTGTTTTGTCTTAACTTTTTAAGAATTGTTGTGTTAGCGACGCACCTGTCTTGTGTTGTGTCATGTCATGTTGAAAGTGAAACTCATTTTTTTTTTTTGTATGGCACAACAATGGTTAAAATTTAAAAAAACAAAAAAACAATGCCAACTTTTTAACACTATGCATTGTATATCTAAAAACATTACATAAATGCACCAGCCATGTAAAGAGATGAGACAATTTTTTTTTTTTTTGTGGCAAGTCCACCAATCTCATGTCAAAATGTGCAAAGACATTGGACCCTAGCCAAATCCTAGTTCATTCGATGCACACCCCACGTGGCATGTCCATCCTGTGTCGAGTATCATAATCACAACACTAAAATACACAAAATCCCATTTACATGTACGAATAATGGTGCTTGTGGTGCCTACTTCCTAGCGTTAAATTTGTTATTTTCTCCGGTGAACACCTAGAGGTTCAATACTATTTGCTATAAGCAGCCTTCATAGTCGAAGAACAGTTGCGTTGTGATTAGCCTATTTTAAAAAATTCATTAAATCTTAATAACGACTACCACAAAAACACAATTACTAATCACCAATTTTCCATGTAGCCAATTAGCAATAACCAAATTCTCATCTAAACCTACACTTCCTTCGAGTATTTTTCAATTTTCATTTCAACCATAAATAAAAGCCTAATTCTGTTTTTGAAAAATGGAGGAACAATAAAATATAATAAAATAAAGAGCAAAAATTAGCTTAGAATAAAAGGTCCCTAGCGAATCAATTAATCACTGAAAATGAATGAAGTTCTTAGAAATTCTACACAATGGTGGCGTTTGATCTCTGAATCAATTTTTGAAACCTAAATATGATCATCGGTGTAATTGAAATTTGAAAGAGTAGGAAACGAACCAGTTTGCTTGAGGATTCGTGCTGTGGACTCTGTACTAAT
Source organism: Castanopsis chinensis (assembly GCA_032878915.1). Taxonomy (NCBI): domain Eukaryota; kingdom Viridiplantae; phylum Streptophyta; class Magnoliopsida; order Fagales; family Fagaceae; genus Castanopsis; species Castanopsis chinensis. The sequence goes on from JAVQMG010000089.1 coordinate 9,064,840, forward strand.
CAATGACAACGATGAGAATGATCGGTGACCATCAAATGCTCAGATTTTGTACTATAGCTCGAGTGACCTCAAAGAATTCAAAGAACAAAAAAAAAGTGTGTGATATATATATAATATATATATATATATATACACACATATACATATGTAAAAGAATTTGAATTGTTGATCAGAGTGTGATTGGAGAATGTGAATATATTCAATGCATTTTTGAAATTGAAATTTGTCATTTGATTTTTCACTCCATTTTTTCTATTTCTGTAACTATGGGCACTATTTTTTCAAAATGTACATATCATTTTTGGATATTTGTAGGTAGGCATCGTCCTGAAATTTAAGCTATAAATAAGTCAGGTTGGATCAAGATTGGTTCCTTATTTTGTTATAAATAAATATCACTATCCATTTCATAAAAAAAAAAAAAAAAACTATATCATTATTCATAACAATGATGTAAAAAGTAATCAGTGTTTTCTAGTAACGGTCACATTTAAAAATTAAATGATGTTGCTTCAATCATAATAATTCATATCAATTGTGAAAAATGGTTGTCCCTAGCATTACATGTTGCTTTGTAAATTATATAGGTGAAAAGAAATATGCTACACGATATCTACTCAAGTAAACTAAACTAATTGAGTTATAGCTTAACTAGGGCAATTGCAGGATTTATCTAGCAAGTTCTTGTCTAGACATTACCCAAGGTTGGTCAGTGCAAGAGTAATAATGATTGTGACCCCATTATTCTTGCCTACTATTATGATTAGTAGTGAAGCCAATATTTTAGTTCATGGGGGGCAAGAACGGAAGCAAAAGTAATTCCAAGAATATTAATTGACATTAATAAAAATAAAGAAATAGTAATATAATAATGTAATTGTCATATAAAATGTAATGTAATATATAAAAAAATTCATGTTCCATAGCTAGGTTAATTTACCATTAAAAATAATTTACTGTTAAAGTTGATGCTACTAATCCATTTAAGCCAAGTGCCAATGTTAGAGATGGGCTCATATACTCCGCTTGGTTACTCTACTTGGGTTGGCCTGTTAATATATGATGATATCACATTGAGACGTCCTTGCCATGGCAAGTTAACTGTCTTGATTGCTTTTAAAAATATACTTGAAATATTGTATACATATATTACTTCACTGTCATGATTGCTTTTAAAAATTATATAGAATTCCGCTTTCATTCCCTATTTTCCTAATCATTTAAAATTTTAGTTTAAAACCAAAATCTAGGATTTGATGTTATGAAAGAATCAAGGTATTAAATGTAGGAGGTTTTGGGGCATAAAGAATTTAATGTTATAAGAAAATAAGACAAAGTAATATATTTCTTTTTTATAATTAGTTTAAGTTTAACCAGCACTCCCTTCCCCTATATATGTGTGTGTGTTTATCAAATAAAAAAAGATACTCAGTGTTGTCGAGTATGTCATCCCACATCAGTAAGATATGATATTGAGAAGGAGTTTATCACTTGCTCGACCGCTACAGGCAATTTTGGTGTTGGTGTGTAAGTGTGTTCCTTTATTTCATCATTCTTTTCCTATATGTGTGTGTGTGTTTATCAAATAAAAATAAATAAATAAATAACCAGCAACTTAATTATAGTTTAAATGCCATGAGAAGGATGAACTTAATTTAAACTTTAAAAAATGACATGATATGAAAAATTGAAATTTAGTTGTTGTGAAAGATCATAATTGCTGTGAGTTTATTTATTACTTATTATTTATAACATCTTTATCTCTTTGTTAGAGGGGACAAACTAATCTGATAAGATTTTGATAGTTCAGTGGAAGAAAGGGAAGAAGGAATTAAGAATTAAAACAATGAAATTCTTATCAGCATGACCTTTACAATCCTTACCCTTTCCCTATAAGCACTACACCTCGTAACCAACTAACTACCCACTTGACACCTTGCCCAACCAACTAACAGCCCACAATAGCAGTACAGTTTATCTACACTAGTCACTGCACACTCCCACGCACCCACATGCAGGCACACACGCACACCCCTACAAGTATATATGCACCACCTTGCACACACACATGCACACCCTCCTGCACACCCTTACACACTACAACTGTCACACCTACTTACAAATATCAACAAAAGCATACACTATTACAATGTCTACTTACAAATATCTACAAATATCCACAATAGCCTACAACCATTGTCACAATACAATACCTATCAATACCCCCCCCCCCCCCAATCAAAGCACCTTGTCCACAAGGTGAGGGAATTGATGCTACAATGCATAAGAGACTTCCAAGTAGCATGTCTTGGATCCTGCCCTTGCAATTGGACTAAAACCTCGGCAATTAACCTAGACTGAAGCTACTTAGTTCTGGTCTGCAAAATAGCAACAGGTTCAGGATGGACAAAACCATTAGAATCCATAGGAGGTAAGGTAGGAATGGGAATGACTTGAGCCCCTAAATGCCTTTTAAGGCAGGACACATGGAAAACCGGATGCAAGAGACAATTTGAAGATAAAACCAACTTGTAAGCCATAGAACCTACCCTCTGCAAAACCTGAAATGGCCCATAGTACCTTGGAGAGAACTTATTGAAGCTCTTGGACCTTAAGGTCAATTTCCTATAAGGCTGAATCCTCAAATTAACCCAATCCCCAACCTCAAATGACCTGTCAAGCCTATTCTGATCAGCTTGAAGCTTCATTTTGTATTGAGCATCAAAAAGGTTTTGTTTCAGTAATGTCAAGACTTTAGACCTAGTCCTACGAAGGTGATCCACGGCCTCAACCTTGGTGGTACCAAGAATGTAATCCAATTGCCTTGGTGGAGGACAGTCATACAATGCTCCATAAGGAGTGAATTTGGTAGAAGTGTGGTAGTTAGTGTTGAACCAAAATTCTGCTAAATGCAACCACTCAACCCAAGAGTTAGGCTTGTCACATACAAAGGCCCTAAGATATTGCTCTAAACTCCTATTAATCACCTCAATTTGACCATCTGTTTGAGGATGGTATGCTGAAGACATAGTTAAGGTATTGCCCTGAAGTCTGAAAAGTTCCTGCCAAAATTTGGAAGTAAACACTACATCTCTGTCACTCACAATGAACTGTGGCATGCCATGAAGCCTAAAAATCTCTTTCATAAACATAACATCCACCTTAGAAGCAGTGTAAGGATGAGAAAGAGGCATGAAATGCACAAATTTGGTCAATTTATCCACCACCACCATAATGACCTCAAATCCATGAGACTTAGGAAGACTTTTCTCAAAATCCATGCTAATATCAGTCCAAGGCTTGGAAGGAATTGGAAAAGGCTGTAACAAACCCCCTGGCTTGGTAGTCTCAACCTTAATTCTTTAACACACTTCACAATGCTTCACATGCCTCTTAACATCAGACTTCATTCCCTTCCAAAAGAAGTGTTTCTTGATCCTATATAAGGTCTTCAAATAACCAGAATGACCACCAATGGGATTGTCATGCATATGCTTAATAACCAAGGACTTCAATGGAGAGTTAGAGCTCAAGAACACCTTATCCTTATAAAGAAGAAAACCATTTTTTAGAGAAAATTTAGAGGAATTGGAAGAGCTGCCAGAAAGAGAAGTGAACAATTGTTGATATTCAGCATCCTTATTGTAGCTATCTTTCAAAATAGTCAACCAGGTAGGGCAAGGAAAAGAAATAAGAAACAAGGAACCAACATCCACTAAAGAGGAAACAAAACCATCCCCTGGTTGCATGCTAGAACTCTCTTCTTTTCTAGAAAAGGCATCAACTGTTTTATTTTCCTTACCTTTCTTGTAATCCATGAAAGAGTAACCAAGAAATTTGGTGAACCATTTTTGCTGAGTTGATGTCCTAATCTGTTGCTCCAAAAGAAATTTGAAACTTTGTTGATCAGTCTTGATCACAAAGGGCCTTCCTACCAAGTACGGTCTCCATTTCTTCACAGCAGTGACCAATGCCAACAATTCCTTCTCATAAGTTGACAAAAGCAAGCTTCTGCCCTTTAGAGCTTGGATGTGGAAAGCTAATGGCCTATGATTCAGCATGAGGGCAGCACCCAAACCAGTACCTAAAGCATCGCAATCAACAACAAAAGGCTTAGTAAAGTCAGGTAAGGCTAACACCAATGGTTGTGACATAGCTTGCTTGAGAGTATTGAAAGCTAATTTAGTAGCAGACCATTGGAAGGAGTCCTTCTTCAATAGGGCAGTAAGTGGAGTTGCAATCAAGCCATAATCCTTCACATATTTCCTATAATAGCCTGTCAACTCCAAGAACCCTTTCAAGGCCTTAACAGAAGTAGGGACAGGCCACTACAACATAGCTTTAGTCTTACTAGGGTCTATTCTAACTCCCTCACCAGAAATCAAATGACCAAGGTACTCCACTTCGACACAACCAAAAACACATTTGCTTCTCTTTGCATACAACTTATTGTCAAGCAACACAGTAAGCACCACTCTCAAATGAGATAAGTGAGATGTTAAATCCTTACTAAACACCAAAATATCATTAAAAAAAAAAAAAAAACAAGAACAAACTTCCTTAGGTAGGTTTAAAAAATCTGGTTCATGAGTGATTGAAAGGTTGAAGGGGCATTTTTCAAACCAAATGACATGACCAAAAATTCATAATGGCCTTCATGGGTTCTAAAGGTAGTTTTCTCAATGTCCTCATCCTTCATTCTGATTTAGTGGTAGCTTGATCTAAGGTCCAACTTAGAAAAAATGGAAGAACCATGGAGTCCATCCAACAACTCATCCACCACAAGAATAGGATATTTATCCTAAATTGTAGCCTTGTTAAAGGTCCCATAATCTATACACATACGCCAACTATCATCTGTCTTTCTCACCAACAACACTGGTGAAGAGAAGGGACTTTGACTAGGCCTAATGGATCCAACCTCTAGGAATTCATGCACAATTTTCTCAATTTCAAATTTCTACTAAAAGGGTACTTGTAGGGCCTTTCACTGATGGCTTAAGTCCTTTCTTTAAGAAAAATTTAATGCTCATGGCCTCTCAAGGGTGGCAGATTAGATGGAACAGCAAAAACTGCACTAAATTTAGTCAAAAGGTCTTCAATCTCTAGCTGAATTTGTTCTGGATCTAAAGGAATTGGGGAGATAACTTGAAGACACAACCCCCTCCTGACAGCAGGTTTGAAGAACTTCATAGTCTTGAAGATCAAGACCAGAGGGTTGTAAACCCTTAAGCAAAATTGGCTTGCCATCTAAAACAAACTCCATAGTGAGGCGATGGAAGTCCCACTAGATCAGTCCCAAAGTGTACAGCCATTGAGTGCCTAAGACAACATCACACCCTCCTAAGGACAAAATATTGAGATTCATAAGGAATGTCTGCCCTTGAAGTTTAAGTTGGACTGCATGACAAGCACCACTGGTCTGCACCAATGCACCATTGGCAACCTTAACCTCAAAGCTATCTTCAACAGCTATGGGAAGTTTCAGCAACATCCACATAGAGGTGTCCAAGAAGTTATGAGTGCTACCTATATCAATTAGGATCACCAATTCTTGATGATTTATTCTTCCAGGTACTCTCATTGTGCCAGGAGATGGACTGCCTAACAAGGCCTTCAATGTGATCTCAACAGTAGAATTGATCAAGTTAGAAGACACATCAGAACCAATGCACTCCTCTACTTGTTCCACATGCATCTTCTCGGAACAGATCTCTACTTTAGACACAGAAGCTTGCACCCCTTCCATCATAAAAAATTTTGGAGTCTTGCACTTATGACCAGCAACCCACTTCTCATCACAGGAAAAACATAATCCTTTCCTTCTTCTTTCTTCAATCTGAACAGTTGGGATCTTCTGAAATGGTGGTTTAGAAGTCTTGAAATTAGTCTTGGAAGGTGGAGGACCAAGAATTGAGGGTCTTGCTACCTAAGCTTCACCCCATGATTTAGTACCTTTCTTGCTAGCATTGAGGTACTCTTCTTGAATTTTAGCCAATCCAAAGGCAGCACCAAGATTTGGAGGGTTGAACATCTTCACAAGAAGCTTGGTCTTTTCTTTCAAGCCACTTAAGAAGCAAGAGAGCTTATGCTTGTCTAGAAGTTCCTAAATACGATTGGATAAGGTTTCAAATTGCCCTTTGTAATGAGCTACTAAACTGACTTACCTCAATTTTGACAAAGCTTCCATGGGGTCATCATAGGTTGAAGTGTCAAATCTAAAATGAAAAGCCCTGATGAATGCATCCCAGCTAGTGAATTGACTTGCATCCTTAGCATCATGGAAACCATACCAAAGCCTCATCCTCTATGTGGTAAGAAGCCAACAAGATGCTCTGATTAAATGGTACATTGTAAAAATGGAAAAATTGCTGAGCTTTGTAGACCCAACCCGAAGGATTTTTCCTTTTAAATCTTGGAAATTCAAGCTTTATAGTCCTAGTGGTTAAATTGAATCTTGGTGTGCTTGCACTCTTAGAGACACAACCTTTGTTGGAGAATTTGCCGTAGTTTGCCATCTATTTCCAGCTTCAGAGAAGGTTTGGACTGTCTCTAATAAGGTTTGCAACATGGTTGTCATGGCATCCATCTTCCGGTGCAAAACTTGGAATTTATTGTCATGTTGCTTTGTAGTCTTGGATAGAGCATTGAACCTTTTTGTGAGGGCAGCAATGGATCGAGTTCTGTCATGGTTACAAAAATGGGCTCTGATACCAATTGATAAGATTCTGATAGTTCAGTGGAAGAAAGGGAAGAAGGAATTAAGAATTTGAACAAGGCAGAGAGAAAGAATAGGGAAGTAAAACAATGAAATTCTTATCTACATCACCTTTACAATCCTTACCCTTTCCCTATAAGCATTACACCTTGTAACCAACTACCTACCTACTCAACACCCTGGCCGAACCAACTAACAACCCGCAATAGCAGTACAATAGTAGTATAGTTTATCTGCATTAGTCACTGCACACTCCCACGCACCCACATGTAGGCACACATGCACACCCCTGTAGGTATATATGCACCACCTTGCACACACACACGCACACCCTCCTACACACCCTTACACACTACAACTGTCACACCTACTTACAAATATCTACAAATATCAACAAAAGCATACACTGTCACAATGCCTACTTACAAATATCCACAATAGCCTATAACCATTGTCACGATACAATACCTATCATAATCAAAAAGTACTATTTGTTTACTAATAGAAATGAGTTTTGGGGTAAGGGTGGGGTCGCCCCTCACTTCACCTATGGTTATGACTATTATCTCCATAATTATCACCTATATAATATCTAAAAGATTATCATTTATATAATATTTAAAAGTTAAAACGTAATATTTATTATTGCTACGCTTATATTGAGTCACGTTGGCATACTAATTTTGTTCGGTTTGCTCCATTTCATTCAACCTTGGTCCATTCGATCAATTTTTGTTTGTTCAATCAATTTTGGTCCACTTCAGTCCACGTCGGTCTGTTCTGTCCATTTCAGTCCCCTCTGATTTACTTCAGTGATGTTTTAGGAGGAGAGATTTGTATAAAATGAGCAACTTCATTGACAATTATTTAACCTTCTCAACGTAATGTTGCTTTGTTTTTGATACAATTATATTTTTCTTAGGTTATTAAAGTTTTGCATTTTTTTTCCTAATATAAGTGATGAATTTAATTATATATACTTCCTTTTTTGGCTATTCAAGACATATAGATGATAAATGTTTGTAATGCATTACATTATTTACAAAATATATCACCTTATATAATAATTGAATGTAAAAAATATAATATGTTTCCTTGAAAAAAAAAACTTACAAATTTTAAGCACTTTCAAATAACAAATAGAAATAACTTAATTTAGAAAATCTATTATATTGCATCAACTATATTTTATTAGAAAATAATCACATCATTTAATTAAGAAGGGATTGGGACTAATAGTACTATAAGTCTCATCTACTATTTTCATTTTTCACTTACCAAAAAAAGAGATCGTCAATTTTTTCCACTCATTACACAAATCTGCGACTAATGACAACTGAAATTCATGCAATAGTCCTTGATTTTGTGTACCAAGCAACAACTCAGCTAACATGATATTGAAAATTCTCAAGATTCCTTTTTGAAAAAGATAATATCAATCATTTTTATTCTAATTTCAATATATATAATAAACTATAACTTAAGAACTCAAGATCTTGTTGCCAACACTTAGGGGTGTGCAGCGAACTCGCTAACCTAACAAAACTGGCCCGATCTAACCCAATTTACTGGGTTGGGTCAGTTTTTAGGAGATAGTGGGTTGGGTTGGGTCATGATTATTTTTTTTATTTTTATTATTATTATTATTATTATTATTTTTTTGTAGTGGGTTGAATTGGGTTTGGGTCATGAGATTTACAAACCTGCCTAATTCAACTTGATCCACCTATATTTAATATATTTTTAAATTTTTAAAAAATAAATTATAATTTTGTTATTTATTTTTTTGTTCCTCTTCCTAAATAAAATCCAAACTCTAAGTTTTTCTCATATAGTTTGTGTTTATTTGGCATTATGCTCATGATTATTTGATTATAAATTTGCTCTTATTTAATTTGTGGTGATTTTGTTCTAATGCTCAATTTATTAATAATAATAATAATAACAATAATAATTAAAAAAAAATTCCCAACCCATGGATCCAACCCGACCCAACCCGATTTAAGTGGATTGGGTTGGGTTGGGTTGGGTTGAACCCCTATGATGGGTTGGGTTAAAAAAAATTTCTCAACCCAACCCATGCATACTCCTACTGGCTAAACTACATCGATAAACTTTCTAATTCTCCTTTTTGTAGGTGTTGATTATCCATGCCATACAATCAATTGCTTCATCAATAAAGATTTCGCTAAATATTAAATTGTGTACTCTAAGTTTAGGATGATTATTATTTTGATTCCTAATTTTGTCAATAGTCTTCAAACTTTACAAATGCTGTTAATACGATCATTCCATCCACAATTATAAAGAAAAACTACCACTAGCACCACAAAATGACATTGGCGGGTGGTGCTGGAGAAGGAAAAACAGAGTAAAAAAAAAAAAAAAAACTACATCGCTTTGTGTTATTAACGACAACTTTTTTAAATGGTTGTGGACGAAAGAACCACATTAATAACATTTATAATGTTTAAGAATGAGGAGGAAACAAAATTTAAACTTCAGAAACTAAAATAACAATAAGTGAAAGTAGACTAAATACTAATTAGATTTTTTTTTTTTTTTTTTTTTGCTGAAAGTAAAAGTTTAGTTTAATTTGGTAACTAAAATGCACTAATAAGAAGTAGAAACAGTGAAGTCATATAAATTGAATCAAGCAAATTCACTTAACCAACCTAATGAACTAAAATAGTCAAGCACCTTGTGACTCAATGACACCGTTCACAAATACATCAAATCGCTCAAGCTTGGCTTTGTTCAAGCTTAGTTCATTAGTTAATAGAGCTTCAAACTTGAGTTCAAGATAATTCGAATAGATATCTTAACGAGCCAAAGCCAAAACTTGAGTGATCCATAGGCGGCTGATATATTGTTTTCTTGGCAAACCGGATTTTTAAATAATCTACAAATGATAAACCGTTTAGAGGAGACGGAACATAAGGTTTAAAGAATCGACAAATGATTGTATTCTCAGTTCTCAATCTTTCAGTGTTCATTAATGGAACACAGGGTGCATTGGGACCATTTTACCTTGCAACCTCAGCGGCATTAACAAGGGACTTTCTCCTAAAGACACCCTACGTTACTTCCTTTTCACGTAAAAAAAAAAAAAAAAAAAATCTTTACAAGAAAGAGGTACGTATGTCCTAAAAACAGCTCCAAAATCAGTCAGTTTAAAGAGCTACTTCAAGTTGAGTAACAAAAATGATTGAGTACATGCTTGTCATTACAGTGATCGAATTGTATCACATAATTGGTTATATAATTGCCAGTCAGCATCTTATTGCAGGTAAGATGTAAACATATATGATTCAACCAAAAAGATAACAATGTGAGAAATTAAATTATGTTGGGTCAGCTGCAAGACTAGTATACAAAAACTAAATATATGGTGGAATTTCCCCATCTGACTTAATAGGGTCCAAATAGGCAAGTGAGGGAATGTAGCAAGATTCGTGGGACAATGGTTAGGGCCTTGGCAAGGGTAGGTTTTGATAGTTGAAACTTCTGTGAATGACAATGAGACACTAATTCGACTTAAAGACGATTATATATATCTTCCATTACCTGAAATTATTGTGGGCTTAATTATCTAGACTCCTTAGATATTGGTTCCTCAACAATAATAAGTTACTAGGATCATTTTTGGGTAAAGTTGTCAACTCTGTGATACCTAATAAACTACCATTTATTTTAAAAATCTAAATAGTTAAGAAAGTGATGAATTTAATCATTTTTTGTAAGTGATGAAATTAATTATTTAATCATTATTTTAATACTCTCCATTTAAATTTAGACCTATATTTCCTATAATAAGTGGGGTAAGTGACATAAATTTTTTACTTTTCAAATAAATTAAAGGACTTATTATGATTATGGTTAGGTAAATTTGCCAAAAATATTTACCAAAATATAAGAAAAGGGATAAAGTTACAATCACATGTGGTCACTTGTGGACTCAAACTCTCCTTAATAAATGAGGCTCAACGTATAAGAATTTTAACCTTTTAAATAAAACATAGAACGTAGGCAAATAACGAGTAATTGATTCCTCGACTAGACAATTATGTTCATGTCTAGCTGCTTCCCTTACCTATTTTTTATTAGACAAAAAGGGAGAGAATCCATCAAGATTTCTTGCTAATTGTAACCCATCCAGCTAGCAGCATTGGCAGTACAAGCCAATCCATGAAAGCTCCTGGATAGATTTGCTTGTGATTCTGGGTAATTGTTTGTAGCCTTTAATGTGTGTCCACTCCAAAGTGAAGCTTCCTTGCTATATTTTCGTACTTTAACTAAGTACGTAACATGTGGGAAGCTTCCTCTAGGAATAGGCGAAGTTAAATCTATTTGACGTCTTATGGGAAGTTGCCATGCATGCACGTCCAGCCAACTAGCCAACTAGTTTAAAGCATTTGCGGTTCAAACTTCACCAACTGAAATCCAAACCTCCCTTCCAGCACTGGTAAGCCAAAGTTCAGTTCAAGCTTGGTTTTTGTAAAGAATCTCATTTAGTGCTTAATTCAGTACAAAGTTTTTACTTCAATTCAGTTCATCTTCCAAAATCTAATTAGGGCATAATTTTCTTTTTCAATGCAGCAAAACTTATATAGGCAATATGTGGTGATAGCTACTTCTCATATCATGCATCATATCATCAATTATTGTTAATCCACTTAATTCTTTGGCTTGCCATTGTTATAATTTGCATCATTGAAAAAAAATAAGTCCAACAAGAGTTTGAATCGTATTATGCTTCATGCTATAGTAATAGAAGTATAACAGAAACTTACGGTTAGGGGTACATTAATAGTGGGGGATGAACCTATATTCTTGACAGAACTAGCATTGGAAGTAGTATATATGTACATGAACAATATTGAGACTAACATGATAGCTTTAAACTTTAATTTGTGTATGCAGGTCTTGAAGTACTAGTTGCTGAATCATCACAATGGCCTTGAATGGTACTGAGAAGCAGACTCTGTCAGGATTGGAAGAGCCTACACCGCAAACAAATCAGAAAGAAGGTCTTAAGAGTAGAATATACCGCTGGTGCAGAAGTGCTTTCTTTGCAGATTCTGTTTCTTCAAAGGCAAATGGCACTGCCTCAACTACTCAGTCTGAATCAATTTCTGTGAAACTACACCCAAGTTATAAGCAAGTAGGCATCGCCTTTAGCATCTACATGGCTGTGGGAACTTTTTGCTTCTACATCTTCAGGCACCACTTCAAGGGGAAGGACACAAATGGACTTGTTGATGCTATCTACTACGTTGTTTCCGTAGTGACCACAATTGGGAATGGGGACCTTGTACCTGATAATAACCTTACGAAGGTACTCTCCAGTGTTTTTGCCTTCATTGGAATGGGCGTTGTTGGACTAGTCATGGGCAAAACTGGAGAATACTTGGCGGAAAAGCAAGAGAGAATGCTAGTGAAAGCCATACATTTGCATCAAAAACTTGGTCCAAATGAAATTGAAAAAGAGCTTGTGACCAACCTAGTGATGAAGCAGCTTATGGCGATCAGTGTTGTCGCTTCAACGCTTGCATGTATTGGGACACTCCATCTTACTGTAGTCGAGGGATTCGACTTTATTGATGCATTTTACTGGGTTGGCGTCACTATCACAACCCTCGGCTATCCAGATGAGAGCTTCAAACATACAAAAGGGCGTATTTTTGCAGCATTTTGGATGATGTCAAGCACTATGTCTTTGGCCCAGTTTTTCCTGAAGATTATTGAGCTGAAATTTGAATGCAGGCAAATGGCATTAGTCAAGTTGGTTCTTGCTCAGATGACAAAAAATAAAGATCTTGAGGCTGCAGATCTTGATGGTGATAAGGGTGTAGAGTAAGTTGAATTTTTTCATTTAGGACATATTGTCTGCTAATTGTTTTCCCTTATCCTCTACTATCTACATGTACAATTTATTATCTCATCTTATAGGTTGTCTAATTTATTCTTTAACTTCTTCATTTCCATAGGTCCAGTGAGTACATCTTACATAAGCTCAAAGAGATGGGGAAGATTACCCAAGAAGATATTTCACTGGCAATGAAGGAGTTTGAGGGCCTTGATCAATCAGGAAGCTTATCAGCACCTGATACCAAGCCTGTTAAGTCATCCGAAACAGAGAAGTGAAAGTACTTAAGCAAAGTGGTTTGAGTATTGACATCTATATATGCTGGTGATCAAAATAATATTGATAATAATAAATGAGAAGCATTCTAAGGGCTGCTTGTGAGTTTGTAATAGTTAATGTCATGTTTTTACTATGAGTAAAAAAAAGTAGTAAAGTAGAAGCGCTTTCTCCCCATGTATTTTGTATAACTAGGCCTTTTGGTAACATGTGGATGTCACTTGTAGATAAAATGGATTACTGTATTTTTCTGTACCAATAAAGATGAAACAGAAGGCTTGCTTATCTGTGTGCTCATTGATTTGTGTCACACAACTTGTGGTTTCTTAATTGCTGAGTATAGATCTCAATTTACATTTCATAATTCAATCAAGAATCACAATCTGGGAAATCAAACTAGAAGATGGACATTACTGAAACAAGTTCCCTGTAGTTTCATCTATAGGAATAGGTATATTAATTGGCTGACAAGGGAACTAATTACATGAAGTTAATTAAATCATTAGCTCTCTAATCTCTAATCTCTCTAATATTAATTGCCTCTCATTTCAATACATAAGTAGGTTTGAAAATACCTTAATTAGATTCTTGAATGAACCTAGTCCAACTACGGTCAAAGTTCAAACATTTGAATGGTCAAATCTTTGATAAATTATCACTTGATCAGAAGGGTTGAATTTAATCATTTAACATTATTCTATTAATTTTTCGCAAGAGTTATGTAGCATTTACAACAGTAATTGTTGAAGATTTCTGTTTTTTGCAATTTTAGTGAAAAAAAGAGAGAAAATTAAAGAATTAATGAATTACATGATTTGATAGTATGCCTAATCACAAGCAGGAGCGAACAGCCAAGCACTCCAATATAAAAAATGAGGGTTTACAATCCCGAACGCAAACCTTTTTCATTTTCAAAACTTTTTCTAGTGATACATGAACATGAGTCAACTTCTAACTTAATAAAAAAAAAAGGGGAATATTTTACATATTCTTTTCTTTATTTTAAAGGAAATTGCAAAGTATCCATTGTTGATTACTTGATTAAGATAAACTTCAAGTATTAAAGTGGGGAGAAGCACTTCTTAAATTTATTTAGCTTATTAGAGTACTCACAATGATGGTGTTAAATTGCTAAAATACTAAATTTAGCACCACAAACCACAAAAACTGCATCATATCTAAAAAAATTTAACAACTTGCTACGTACCAGTTCATTGTAGCAAGTTGTTACTTGAGTTTATTCTCTCTCTATCTACTTTCTTTAGTCCATGTCTGCTATCTTGCTTTCTTGACTTGCATGGAGAGAAGCACTTCTTTCATACCTGCTATCTTGACTTGCATGGAGAGAAGCACTTCTTAAATTTATTAATTAAATTTGGTTTATTAGAAGTTCAATTATATATACACGAGAAATTCATTGGCCTATAAGTATAAGCTAATAAACCACATGATTATGCTATAGTTGAATTTAATTGAAAACCTTTGTTACAGCACCTCTTTCATACCTCCTATCTTCTTTTCGCCATGGTAAGGGCACATCTTCCGTGACTACTGACCAGTGTCAAAAAAGTGAAGGTGCTAGTAGTGAAAAGTAGCATTTATGTGCAAAAAAGTAAGAGCATCCACAATGGGGCTTGGATATGTCAAATGCAAGCCCCATTTGGCATTTAGGCCCACAAAATGCCCAGCAGCGGAAAAGGCCAAATGCCAAAGGCCAAATTTTTTTTGGCATAATGCTACAGTACCATCTTATTTGTGAGATGGTACTGTAGCTGAATGGTATAAAAAAATGATTTTTTAATTCTCTCTCTCTCCCTTTTTTACCCGAAATTTCCTCTCCTCTGTCATTATTTCTCTTTCTTTTCTCTCTCTTCCGTCTCTCTTTCTCACCTGCCCTCTCTTCTCTTCAGACCCGCCCTCTCTTCTCTTCAGACCCGAATGCCATGCTCCTCTCTCGTGTTTTGGTGGACGGCGTGTTCATGGGTTTCCGATGTGGTTCGCCGGCATAAATCTGGGATTTACTCACTGTGGGTTTTTTTTTTTTTTTTTTTTTTTTGGTGGTGGTGTCTGTGTGGGTCACGGCGGATCATGGTGTGGGTCACGGTGGTTGTGGGTTGTGTCGTTTTGGTGGTGCTGGGTGGTGGTGGGTTCCGAATCTTCCGATGGAGTTTTGATCGGCGTGGGATCTGTGGAGAGGCGAGGTGGGTTTTGATTTTGGGTGGGTTCAGATGGGGTTTTGATCGGCGGAAGGAGATCGGGTGGGTTCCGAATCTTCCGATGGAGTTTTGATCGGCGTGGGTTCTGTGGAGATCGGAGTTTTGATCGGCGTTTATGGAGATCGGGTTTTGATTGCGTGGGTTTCGTTCCGATGGGTTTTGATAGAGTGGATTTTTCCGGTGGGCGTGTGGCGTGGTGGTGGTGATTGGTGGTTTGTTGGGTTTCGGCGGCAGTGGCAGGTCCGATTTCGGCGTGGTGGTGGTGGTGATTGGTGATTGATGGTGGGTTTTTCTTCAAATTTTTGTTTGGGATTAGTGTTGTGATTTGCTGGGGTGGCTGGTGGTGATTTTTTGTTGTGATTTTGGTATGAATTTTTAGATTTTTTGTTGTGATTTTGCTGGGTATGGGTTTGCTAGAGGTTGAGGCCGGTGCTAGAGGCTGAGGGAGAAAGAGAGGAAAAGGAAGAGAAAAAGAAAAATAGTAAAAAAAGATTAAAAAATAATATTTTAATAAAAAAGTGAAATAATAGAATTGTGGGATGTTGAGTGTAGTGTAAAATGGTATGGTATAAGTAATAAAGTAGCTTTTTGAGATGGTATAATAGGATAGGATATAGAATCCGGTTGTGGATGCTCTAAAGATTAGTTGTTAAGCTTAAGCAGTAATAAAAAGCCAAGGTTCTTCGAGAAAAATATTGACAAATGTACTGGATCTTTTTTGTGCTTTCCACCGTATCATAACCAAAAATTAATATTTTATACTTATTTACGTCGACTACTTTTCACATATATTTTACAAATATATTTACAATTAATGGAAAAAATGTCCCCACTTTAAAATTTAAAAGTGAATATAAAATGATTCTAAAAATTAAAATTTTTTTATATAAAAAAGTGAATAGGCATAAACAATGCAAAAAAATATTGCGCAAGAAAATAAAAGCCGTATCATATATATATATATATATATATATATATATATATATATATATATATTCAAGTAGTCAATATCGTACTCTAAGTGGTTTGATTTAAAAATGCGAGTCCATGTCTAGCCCAATACCCTAGGCCCGCAATATAACTGAAAGTCAAAAAGGATACAGTGCCTTGAACATTCGCATCGGTTAATATAAAATAACCCAAAATCCAAAATATAATTAATAATGCTCAAAATCAACTGGATCAGATTATGAAACGGTTGTGCAAAATGAGATTTTGCAATAGTGCTTATGTAAATATATAAGTAATTGTAGGTTATGCAAAATGATTTTATATAACTTTTTTGTTTTTTGCAAATGATGAAAGAAAAGAGTGAATAATAATTGTGGTGTATATATGAGAGAGAACCGTTTAAAAAAGATGAAGAAAATTTGACAGTTATATAAAATAGAGTATAGAATATATAATTAAATGTGAGTGTTGTGAAAAATGGTATCATATATAATATTTTTTTTTCATTTTATTTATAATTAATAGTGAACTAACAACTCAATTTATTGTGAAAATATTATGAGATTTTTAGTTTTTTTTTTGTCAACTCATTTCAAATTACAGAAAATTTTGAACGATCTTCTATATCACCGATAATATTTTATAGTGTGACTTCCTTCCAATTAAAATGGCACTATCTCCAATCCTACTTATACATATTCTCCAAAGAAGAGCGGAAGACCGACAAAATTCTACACACCATTCCATCCACTCTACGACATGTCGTGGCCATCTCTCTATTATTTCTATCTCATTTTTTGCTTCTTCTCCCTTCTCTCAGGGATCCAAACAGACGGCCTTCAAATTCTCATGCAACTAAAATCCTCCCTTCTTGAAACATCAAACACCAATGCCTTCATTTCTTGGGAAGCCAACAAATCCATGTGCAACTTTACTGGAATCACCTGCAACTCAGATGGTTTCGTTACAGAAATCAAACTTTCATACCAAAATTTAACTGGGGTTCTTCCTCTTGATTCCATATGGCACCTCCAATCATTGGAAAAGCTCTCATTCCAATCCAACTACTCGCACTGTCCAATTATGGATCACTTGAACAATTGTGTCAACCTGCAGTGCTTGGATTTGAGCAATAATAATTTCACAGGGTGTTCATTTCCTGTAGACATGTCCTCTCTAAGTCAATTACAGTATTTGTTTCTCAACGAAAGCAGATTTTCGGGGACCTTCCCACGGAAATCTCTTCAAAACATGACTGGTCTTGTTCACCTAAGCCTCGGAGATAATCTTTTTAATCCTTTTTCATTTCCAAAAGAGGTGTTGAAGCTTACCAACCTGACTTGCCTAAACCTATCCAACTGCAGCATCCAAGGAACAATTCCAGCAGAGATTGGAAACCTTAAAGAGCTAATCAACTTGGAACTTTACCTCAATAACTTGACAGGGGAAATCCCAGTTGAGATTGGGAACCTACTCAACCTCTCATGGTTTGACCCCAGCGACAACTCATTCACAGGAAAACTTCCAGCCGGTTTAAGAAACCTCACGAAGCTAGAGATGTTTGATGCTTCAAGAAACTATCTTGAAGGTGATCTATTCGAGTTAAGGTTCTTGAACATCCTGGTTTCTCTGCTACTATCTGATAACAAGCTCTCTGGCCATGTACCAGCCGAGTTAGGCGAGTTCAAGAAGCTTGAGATCCTTTCTGTGAGCAGGAATAGCTTCACAGGTCCCCTGCCTCAGAAACTTCGCTCCTCGGCTGAATTCTATATAATTGATGTGTCTAAGAATTTCTTTACTGGTCCAATTCCGCCAGCTATGTGCAAGCAAGGTACTATGCGCTATCTTCTCATGCTTCAGAACAATCTCACGGGTGAAATTCCAGCTAGTTACGCCAACTGCTCAACTCTGCGTTTTTTCATAGTCAACAATAACTCCCTTTCGGGTATCGTTCCCGCTGGAATCTGGGGATTACCAATGTATACACAATTGATATCGCATTGAATTATATTGAAGGCCCAATTGCGTCCGATATAAAAAATGCCAAGAGTCTTGCACAATTATTTGCGGCAAACAATCGCTTATCTGGTGAATTACCTGCAGAGATTTCAGAAGCCACGTCTTTGGATTCAATCCAATTGAATGACCTCCAATTGAATGACAATGAGCTTTTAGGTAGTATACAACAACTTCCAACTTTTCTAACATCTTTTCTTATCTCAAACAATAGACTGATTGGGGAGATCCCACATCTGATTTGTAACTTAAGTTTACTTCAAATCTTGGATATCTCTAATAATAGTTTGAGTGGTAAGATTCCAAAATGTTTGGGAAATTTCAGTGATAATCTTCAGGTGATGGATTTTCGAATGAATAACTTCTACGGCAACATCATTGATACATTTGCAAAGGGTAATCAGTTGAGAACTCGTCTTTAATGACAATCATTTAGAAGGGTTGTTACCAAAATCCTTGGAATTTGGAAGTTCTTGACCTTGGAAATAACAACATAAATGATCTTTTTCCCCATTGGTTGGAAGCACTTACCACACTACGAGTTCTTGTCTTGAAATCTAATAGATTCTATGGTCCTATAGGAAATCATAACATTAGTGGGATATTTTCCCTAAGCTACGAATTCTTGACCTCTCGCAAAATGAGTTTAATGGTCTTTCACCAAGAAATTATTTTGAAAACTTGAATGCCATGATGATTGACGAAGAAGGTAACCATGAACCAATGTATTTGGGTAAAAGTTCTTATTATCATGATTCTGTGGTGGTGACCGTGAAAGGGTTGGAGATTAAACTGCAAAGAATTCTAACTATCTTCATAGCAATTGATTTTTCAAGTAACAAATTCGAAGGAGAGATTCCAGAAGCACTTGGAAGGCTTATAATTCTCCGATTGCTCAACCTTTCCCATAATAACCTAACCAACCATCTCCCATCATCATTGGCAAATTTGTCACAACTTGAATCTTTAGACCTTTCTTTAAATAAGCTCACCGGACAAATTCCTATTCAATTAACAAGCCTAACATTTTTGGCCAAGTTAAACCTTTCAAATAACAAGCTTACTGGACCCATACCTCATGGCCCGCAATTCGGTACATTTGATATCAGCTCATATGATGGATGTGGATTTTTGGTTGGATTGGCTATGGGATGCAGTGTGTTTAAAAGAGGAACACCTCAATGGCTTCTAAGGTTTGTTGAAGGAGAACGAAATAGAAAGCTGAGGAGGCATGCTAATCCAAGACCCAGGAAAAGAAGAAATTAATGCATTCAATGGTGCTCTAATTGGTGAGTCTGACAAACTTCTTTTTAGAATAATATGTGTTATGGTTTTGTATAAACTTGCCTTAGAAATAACATCATTATAAGTATTTTGTAATATATAATCCCTTCCCCTATCTTGTTGATGATTGCAGGCATCTAATCTCTCAATTTCAGCAAGTGAAGGTGAGCGGCGTGAGCCACTGTTTCAGTGAATGCGATAAGGGAGCTGTTGACTTTAGCAAAGAAAAAGACCAGCCTTGCCTCTGATGTTGTTTATTTTAGTAGTCCTCCTGTGGACTTTGCATTCTGCTTTGTGCTTTATGTTCGGACTGTAATGAATGTTATGTAAACAGGCCTTGTCCTGTCCCTGGCTCTTTGTAGCCTCTTTTATGAAGTTTCCGTTTCTAGTTTGCACCAAAAAGAAAAATAGAAGGGTGGCCTAGGCTTCAATTAGAGTTCTAATATTTTTCTTTTGGTCAAATAAATAAAGTGAAAGAGAGTGGGAGAGAGGAAATCGTTTTGGTAAGTCGCAGAGTGAATGTAATTTTTGAAACTATGGTGCATCAATTGGCAAAAGCTAGTCACACACATACACACAAAATCAAGCATCAATTAATCATCATTAATTAGAAAAAAAAAATCAAGCAAGTAAATAAGAAAAAACAATTAATAAAATGGGGTAATTGAACAGATTTGATTGGTATACAAATAATTTATCCTTAAGAAGAAATCATTCACTGAGAAGTCCTCCCTCCTCTCACAAAAGATATGGGCTCCAGTATAGGACCCATGATAGGGCCCACATCTTCTTCTAAAGGAAGATGACTGCTTTAGTAGGAGTGAAGAATTTCTCGTCTAGACTTTTATGTTTTACTTTATTAATCATGACTTATCATGTATTCCTTTTTTCTACTTTTCTTATAAAATAATTAAACTTTCTAATATCAAATTCTTCAGGTTAATGTTCAAATTCTTCATGTTCTCGTCAAATTTATTCTGTAATTTGCACTCTAAAAGGATTAGATTGTGAAAATTCTTTCTTAACGTTGACTTCTAATACTCTTTGCTTGAAGATAAGAGTTGAGATAGTAATAAAAATATTAATGAAAATAACATAGATATAGGAGAGGTTAAAATTGACTTCATCTCCATGTCATTAATTTAATTGGTTACTTTAAAGAATTTTAAACACGCTCTTTGAAACTGGGAGTTTAAGCAGGAATCTCTAACACCAAGTGAGCCTCCAGGATTTAAAAAGTAGCCAATTGTTTTTGAAATGTGTCCAGCTTAGAACAATGACCTCGACCTCGACCTCGAAGAACAAAATGCTGTGTAGAAAATCCAGCACTTATAACCCATGATAGAAAATTTAGTGTAAGTTTAGAAAATTGTGAATACAGTCCCATCTAAGAACAAAGCTACATAATCATTGGACCTCTAGTTGCTTTTCATGTGATTTAGCAAGAAAGAGCTGTGTGGTTTGAAACAACTCCTACATTTAGAACATGTTGCCTAAACAAATGCAACCCAAATAATTGAACAAAACAAAGTATTCAAACTTTTGAGAGAGAGACTAACAATTAGATAGCAGGGTCATGTGCGCAGAATATATGTTGCCTTAAAATATGACACACGACATATGCCAAAAAATAAGATTTTATATCTTATACTTCTTGAATAAAAAAAAAACAAAATCTTTTTACTTATGGTGAACAAATTAAATATTAAATTTCATAAAAAAAAAAACAAATATAAAATAAAAGGAAAGCGCTACTCCACTTACCAAAACATTTTCCTCTCTCTCTCTCTCTCTCCTGAAGAAATTTCCCTCTCTTGAACTTTACCCATTTAAACCTAAACTGAATGTAATTTCTGAAATTATAGAGCAACTATTGGCAATAGCTAACCGAAAACAGAAAGAAATAATAAAGAGTAAGGCGTTAAAAGAGGGAAGACAAAAAACCAAGCATCAATTTATCACCATTAATTATGAAAATAAACTGATGGAGTAAGAAAATAAGAAAAAACAATTAAATGATTATTTATTTATTTATTTATTTATTTATTTTTGAGAATAACAATTGAATGGATTTAAGTATTTAACAGAGAGTGGAAGAGACAAATGAGGAAGGAGAGTTTTTTTTTTTTTTTTTTTTTTTTTTTGAGAAAGTAAGGAGTGTCATTTTCTAGAAATAATAGGAGTATTATGTTAAAAATAATAATTTAAATTGACGTTGTTTTGGAACTATTTGGAAATTTAACATTTTTTTTTTTCTAAAATCAAGTTAGCTGAAATCGTGTTTTGAAAACATGTTTTCGATTTAAACTAAACCAATTTAGGTATTTTAAACCAAAAAAAAAATAAAAAAATTACATTCCTAAATAACTTCAAAACAATACTAATTTGAATAATTAATATTAAAAAGATATTAATTTATAAAGTTTGCCGAAAACTTACTCTACTGTGAAAGCTGACTCTTATTTATTTATTTATTTATGTACTTTTAATAAAATGGGCCGAAAACTTTCATTTTTGTGAAAGCATGACGCATGGCAACTCGTAATTTTTTTTTTTTTTTTTGATAGGAATATTGAAAGCTTTATTAAAATTATAACGAGAATGATACATCATGGTTAAGAGCATGCTCTATAAAGTAAAGAGTCTCTTCCATCCATATAATAAAATCAACAATACATAAAGCATGTTTTGCTAGCAGGTAGGCTGGTCTATTACCTTGCTTATGAGTATGTGAAAAATCAATGTGGTAAAAATCCCCACACATCTTTGTTGCACCTGATACAACAGCTGCCACCGAAGAAGGACGTGATGTGTTCCCACACAGAGCATTGTACACTAACAAAGAATCCCCTTCCATGATGAAATCCTGAATTCCAACATCCCTTGCAAACTAGATTCCCGCTTCAAAAGCCTTTGCCGTTATTTCTGTTAAAGATATATTAGACATATTAGACATATTAGCTCAATGTAATAAGCTCAAGCCCACTTCTACTTGTACTAGTAGTCTAGAGTTTAGTAGCATATATATATATATATATATATATATACATATTAAGTTCATTGTAACACAGGTTATTGTACTACACTCTTATACAATAAAGATGTAGCCTTTAAGGGATTTCTTCGTGAATGTAGGCTGTCAAGGCTGAACCACGTAACCCTCGTGTTCTTAATGTTCTTATTTTATGCTTCTTCTTCCGCATCCACTCTAGCATATACAACATGGTATAATACATTGCGTTGCTAATAATGTATTTTAACATGGTATCAAAGCCAAACTTCGTTCTTGGCATAAAACAAAACGTCTCTAGCAAGCAAAGAAGATTCTCACGTGCACACCACCACCATCTGAAGTCACACATGTTTGTCTGCTGAATCTAGACTCCACGGCATCTCGCAGCCACCATGGCTCTGTGCCGTGTCAAAATCCAACAACCAAGCAAGCTGTGACTTAACTTTTAGATTTGTGCAATTCAAGCCTTTGCCCGACGAAACCAATCAGACAGAAGTCCTTTCGGCCTTCCGTGAGAAAAACCCAGAAGTCCGGAGACTACTTGTACTAGTAGTCTATGCTTCTCTTTCCGTATCCACTCTAGCATATATAACATGGTATAATACATTGCGTTGCTAATAATGTATTTTAACAATTTCTAAGGGCCCCAACGGTGCGTATATCTTTTTGCTCATCACTGCTACTACCTGACCATGACAATCTCTAATCAAAACTCCCACACCTGCTGCCCTTTGAGATCTAAAAACAGCCCCATCAATATTAATTTTGTATCTCGATGTTGGTGGCGGTGCCCATACTACTGCTGGAGCCATTGGAGGTGTGACAGAATGATCAGTTGTTGCATGAAATTCCTCAAGGTATTGAGTAGTCCACTGCACCATTTCCTTTCTCGACTTCTTCCTTCCCTCATTGTGGGTTTCAATTCTATTGCACCATATTCCTTATGCAGATATAACAACCATCGCCACTTTATGCTCATCATATGAGCCTGACATGAGCATGTGCCACATTAAATCCAAAAAAGATCGGATCGTGGATGGCTTAAAGCTAAAGTGGAGTTTTGTACATCTCCATACCTCCCTTGCTCTCGGGCAACTCCAAAACAGGTGTCCCGTCATCTTAGGTTCTTCACATTCATCACATTGTTCATCTTGCAGCATCTTGCGCTTCATTAAATTCCTCTATGTTGGTAGAATTTCTTTACATGCTCTCCAGGTGAAATGATGAATATTATGTGGCACTGGGATCTTCCATAACAGCCTCCAAAATCTTCTTGTGTTGCCCCCATCTGAAGTTGAAACCGAGTTATCTTGGCGAGATATATTCCTTGCTAACCTGTAGATGCTACTGACATTGAATAGACCATTAGTAGTTTCAGTCCATATAAGCTTGTCTTCAGGTGGGTGTGTACTCAGAGGGATGCTTTTAATAATTTCTGCTTCATGTGGGAGAAACAGAGCATCAATCACCTGTGTTTTCCAATGATTAGACTCCTGTAAAATGAGATCATTCACCCGTGTATTAGCATGCAAGAAAAGTCGAGGAGATACCACCTTATATGTTGTGCAAATGGTAGCCACTTGTCCCCCCATATTCTGATAGAAGTTTCATTCCCTACATTCCACCGTATTCCTTGTTTTACCAAGTATTGAGCTGCCATGATACCCCTCCATGTATATGATGGATTATTTCCGAGTGAAGCACGAACAAAATCAGTTTGGGGAAAATATCGCCTTGAAGATGCGGTACAATAGGGAATTCTACATTATTTGTAGTCTCCATCCCTGTTTAGCAAGAAGTGCAAGGTTAAATTCTTTTAATTGGCAAAATCCCATTCCTCCGGCTTCCTTGGGTTCACATAGTTTGTCCCAACTAAGCCAAATCATTTTTCTCTCATTTTGTTTTTGACCCCATCAGAAATTGTGGATCAAACAAGTCAACTGATCAAAAAGAGAATTCGGAATTTTAAAACAACTCATGGTATATGTGGATATAGCTTGAGCAATCGCCTTTATCAACACTTCCTTTCCTACTTTTGAAAGAAGTTTCTCTTTCCATCCTTCCTTTTTTTGCTAAGCTTCTCTTTAATTTCATTAAAAGTACTCCGTTTATTCCTCCCTACAAGGGATGGTCAACCCAAGTACATTTTGTGTTGTTAGATCACTTGTGCCCCAAATCTAATTTTAATCTCCCCTTGAACTTCTCCAGGTGTGTTGCTACTAAAAAACAATGATGTTTTGGTTCTATTCCACTGTTGCTCGGAAGCATGCTAGTAAATAGAATCCCTTGTAACACATTACATTCCTCAAGTGTGGACTTGCAAAAAATAATGCTATCATCAGCAAAGAAAAGATGTGAAATTTTTGGTCCATTTCAGCAAATACTTAATCCCTCCATTTCTCCATTATCCACTGGCTTCTTAATTAAAGTTGATAGGCCTTTTGCACAAAAAAGAAAAAGGTAAGGTGACTAGGGGTCTCCCCGTTGTGTACCCCTCGTCAAAATTATATGTCCCTTGGGCTTCCCATTAATTTTTATAGAGTATGAGACAGATGACTCACACCTCACTATCGGGTTCCTTCATTTCTTCTCAAAACCCAATTAAACCATAATTTTCTCTAGACAAACCCATTCTACTCTATCATAGGCCTTACTTATATGGAGTTTCAGAGCCATTTCCCCTTTCTTCCCTTCTTTCTTTTGATGAATATGATGCATGGACTCAAAAGCTACCAAAACATTATCCGTAATCAACCTTCCATGCACAAAGGCACTTTGGGTATCACTAATTATGTATGGTTAAATTTTCTTTAGTCTATTTGCTATTACTTTGGATGTGATTCTAAAGACCACGTTACATAAACTAGTAGGCCTATAATCCATTACTCCCTTAGACTCTTTTATTTTTGGGATAAGAATTATATGAGTCTCATTAAAGTTAGGAGGAGCAAGACCATTATTAAGAAAATCAAGAATGGTTTTTGTGACTACCTCACCTATATTTGGCTAAAAATTTTGATCAAAGAGAGGTGGCATATCATTTGGTCCTAGAGCTTTTAGAGGATACATTTGCTTCACTACCATCTTCACTTCATTTGCACTAAACTCCATAGCAAGCATCCGGTTCATGGTTGGAGTCACCTTGGGCTGAATAGCTTGTAGAAGCTTTGTGAATTCAGTTGGGTGACTTGTTGAGAATAATTCATTATAATTATCCACCACTATCTCTCCCATCTTGTCTTTATTTTTCTTGCCAAAATCCACTTGAATATAGAAACCTCTCTATATGATTTTTCTTTTGCCGAGCTGACACTTTTGCATGAAAAAAGCGAGTATTTCTATCCACTGCCTGGTACCAATTTATATGTGACCTTTGATACCACATATTATCCTCTTTTTCGTGCTAACAATTCAACTCAACTCTTGTATTCTTCATATCCTGAATGATGCTTGGAGAAGTTGGTTGTAATTCAAACCATTCCAAGCATTTTTGAAGTTCATTTATTTGCTTTCAACATGCTCGAACTCATTTTTATTCCATGCATCAAGCTTCAATCTGCATTTCTCGAGACATGACATTAGAGGGAAGGCCGAATGGGCACCTAAACCTTCCTACCACGCCTCCAATACCACTTCCTCACACTATGGGTCCTTGAGCCACATTGATTCAAATCTAAATAACTTCTTTACATGCTTACTCTTAGCTTTTCTAGTGAATCGGGGCAGCAATGGAGAATGGTCTGATGTCGAGGAGGTAAGGTGATGCAACTTGGCCATTCGAAAAAGACTTACCCATTCTGCCGTAGCTAATGCTTTATCAAGTCTTTCACGAATTTACACACCATCACTTCTTTGACACAGCCATGTAAAACTTGGTCCCACGAAACCAATATCCATTAAACCACAACAATCAATTGTCTCCACAAATTGCAGTGTCTGTTGCCGTGGTCTATTGCTTCTCCCTTCCTTTTCAGACATCCTCATTAACTCATTAAAGTCCCCAATAACAAGCCATGATAAGGCAGAAGTGTTACTTAAATGCTTCAATTTGGCCTAAGAATCAGGTCCTTTTGACGTCTCTGGAATACTGTTAAAACCTATTAAGTGCCACCACCCATAATCTGTTCCACCATCCATTAGTGCATCAATGTGTGTTTGTGAATAAGTTTGAACATCCAGCTAAATCTCCTCCTTCAACAACAGCGCAACCCGCCACTCAAGCCATTGCTAGGTACAAATAGACCATGTTTAAACTCACACTTGATTTTGTCTCCATAAGGAAGACAATGTTAGGGTCTTCTTTTTTAATTTCCTCTTTCAAGGCATTAACTGTCCGGAGGTTTCCAAGCCCCCAACAGTTCCATCTTAGGAGATTCATTAGACCCAGCGAGGTTGCCCAGCAACCTTTACCAATCCAATTATGATACCATGAGCATGGTTAGGTTCTTTTTTTACTCTTCAATCTTCATCTTCTTTTCTTTTTCTTGTAGCAAACCTTCTTCTTTATTCTATTTTATGAGCTTTTGTTTGGGCCCTTCCTTATACTCTGGCTTGTCCTCTACTGCAGTTTTGGGCTCTTCTTGTTTGGGCTGTACTAAACCCATCTCTGTTTTAGTTACTTTTCCTTTCATCTCACATTTTTTAATCTTTTTTACTTTGGCAGATTCCCCCCACCCAATATTAAAGATCAATTTTTCTGGCTCCCCTTGCTCCATACGTTGTTGAAGAATGGCAATTTCCTTTCAAAATATTGATGCTCCATACCCACAGCCTCCGTTTCCACACATTCCATATCGATTCTCTTTCCATCCATATTCGCATTTAATACCCTATTACTTACGTTTGAATTCTGAACAGAGATTTTCGTGGATAGCCTCATCAATTTCCTGAAGTGTCTCCATGAAAACCGCTAGTGATTTATTCATCCCTAATTTCTCGGCTTCATCTGAAACGATCTTGCTTGTGGTTTCTTCGTCGGAATCCTTTATCCTCCTCCTCATCGATGGAGATACCCGCCCCATGTCACTTGGTTTTTACCGCAATTCCTCTTTCTGTTTAATCATAGTGTTGTGTTTTTTGTATCCTTGCACTTCAACCACGACCTTCTTCATTGGATTATATTGGTTGGCCCGAAGCCATGACCCAAACTGTTGATCACTAGTCGCTAAGGATCCTTTACTCTGAAGCCATATTGCACAATATTTATCATCATGAGTTAGATGGCCACACCAGTAGCATAGGTTAGGTAATCTTTCATACATAAACGATACCCAACCTTCGTTATTCTCATCAAACTTAACCCGACGACCCCTGCATAGTGGTTCTGATACATCAATGTTCACTCTCACCCGCATAAAATTGCCGCCACGCATCTCAGTATGGTCTTTTGGCATGTTGACAGTACCTATAGACTATCTTAAGCTGCGAGCCACCTCTAATGATAAATGTGAATATGGTAGATTATGAATCTGTACCCAAAACAAAGCCCTATCAAAAGTAAGATCCTCAGTGGGTGTCGATATATCATACCCCTGGAAAACCACCAAGTGTCTATTAAAAGACCACGGTTCACCCATGAGGACCTTTTCAATGTCTGCATTTGACTCAAAAGCGAAAAGCAAAATATTGTCTCTTGCATCACTGACTTCAAACTTACTTCTAGTACGCCATAGTGGCCTGAAGGTTTTAGCCACCGCCTCAATATTCACCAAGCGACGTGTGAAGAATTTTGCAACTAGAACGTACTTCTGAACTTTCTTGTTTTTTGATAGATTGAACTTATCGCCCTCCTTAGTTGACAACAAGAGTTTTTTCCAATCTTTTGCTAGTTCCTCCATACCAGAGCCTACTCACTGTATCCCCAATCCCACGAAAAGAAAAACCCCTAGCCCTACTAGTAACCTTGTTACTAGAGGGAACTCACCTTCCTCCTCCAACCAAGGAGGGTAACACTCTGCTACGGTATGGAGAGAAAAGAGGATCCACTCTAAACCCTACTAAGAACCCTTAAACATTCCAGCATCTATTTGCAAATATTCATGCTTACAAAATTAGGCAAAGAATATTGATGCCATCATGATAAAAGACTTACCTAGCAGTGGTCCCGGCAACTTGTAATTGTTAACATTAATCGTAGTCATGTTTTTCTCTACAATTTCCTCCAAGCCCTTTCTCCCCCATGTAATTTATAAATTTTGTAAACTAGGTCTTCAGAAAATTTTTGTGTCTCTTCCTTAAAGGACTTAGATTGAAGGTCATCGTACTTCAATGCAAAAAATTTCTGAGTGATTGCTTGCTATTGTGCTAACTGATTTGTAACACAATTGGCCATCACTAGTATCTGGAGTAATGCACTCAATGACCCAAATAAGTAACCAATTCATATGATTCAATCTAGTAAATCAAATATAAATATTGTTGGCAATGAAAGAAGTTTAATTTTCATCTATAGTACTAGATTAGTCTGGGCAAACTGTTGGGAAATTCTATATAATTGTGAATAAATTTTAGTAAGTACAGTGAAAGTACAATCACACAATAACACAAAGATTTACATGAAAACCTTTTCTCCTTAAAGAAAAAAACCACGAGACAAACTTCGAACAATTCCACTATAATAAATAAAGATTACAACACTTAGAAATACAACTTGAGTAAAGAAAACACTTTTTCTTTTTTCTTTTCACTTACTGCTCTCTTTATCACTATATATCTCTCACAATTTTCTTTTACTTTCTATTTTTCTATTCTCTTTTGTTTGCTCTCACTCACACAGTTTTTCAAGACTACACTTAGTCCTCACTTTCTATGGGACTTCTCTTCACTCTTCTTGCTCACTGGCCGAATGGCTTCTTCTTTTATTTCTTCATCTTTTCCTTCTTTTCTTCCTTTCACACTTTTGACATCAAATCACAATAAATACAACTCACTTGCCTTGACTTTGCTTTAGCCAATTTCTTTTTTCTTCAGCTTTCCCTTAGGCCGAATAACCTTAAAGCATTAACCCCTTTCTTTTCTTCTTTTTCTTCTCAGCATGTCCAATACGCCTAAGAGCATCCGTAGTGGTTATTGTAAATGCCAATGCCAAGCCCATTTTACCATTTTTACTCAAAAAAGTGGCTCCATCGGAACTTGTAAAATGCTTCAATTGTAAAATATTTTACAATATTGCTATAGTGCCATTCTACATGTAGAATGGCACTGTAGCACTATTGTATAAATTTTTTAATTACTTTTATTCTTTCTCTCTCTCCTCTATCTTTTCTATCTCTTTTCTCTGGCGCTGAAACGTCTTCTTTCTTCTCAACTCACTCTTTCTGTTGTCTCATCTACTCTCTCTCACTCTCTGACTCGCTGTTGGCCGAAGCAAGGTCCGACGAAGGCGTGGCAGTGATGGCGTTTCTCACGACGTTGATAGCGTGGATTTCAAATGGGCGACGTGGGTTTCATATCGGTGATAGTGTATTTTCGATGACCTGGGTTTCAAATCGACGGCGTGGGTTTGTTGATCGGTGGCTTGGGTTTGCTAATTGGTGGCTTAGGGTTGCTGATCAATGGCTTGTGGAGATCGGCGAGTCAGTGTGGTGGGTTTGAAGTGATTTCCTTGATCGTAGGTTTGAAGTGGTTTTTTCTCTTGGTGTGTTTCTGGCAATTTCTTGTGTTTTTTGGCAATTTTTTGGCAATTTCCTCGATCGGTGGTGGTGGTTTTTGTCAATTTTTTGTGTTTCTTTCCCTCTTGGTAGTTGTTTCTTGTGGTTGTTGTTGGTAGTGAGTTTGGTTGTGGTGGTGGTTGCTGGTCGGTGGCAAGATGGATTTCTAGGTTTTTCTTTTTTGGAACAGTGTTTCTGGGTTTCTCTGAGAGGACATTTTGTTGGTTATATATTTTAATGTGTAAATATATTATTTTAATGAGTAGAATAGGAAAATAAAAGTTGAGATGTTGAGTATAGTGAAAAACGGTATTGTATAATTGATAAAGTGGTTTTTTAAGATGGAAAAATATGATAGAATTGAAATAATGAATGCTGGTGCTCTAAGTCACTGCAAGAAGAAAATAGGCTGACTTTTGTGGCTTGTCCAACTACCTCTTTAATGAGGTGTTTTATCAAGTGTGGGCTGGACCCATGGTGCTATGATGCACCCAACACAAACATATCAAATTTAATCATTGATACCCTAATCTTAAAGAGGCAAACCAATTGCTTACGGGTCATTTAATCACATATTTAGATTTATATTTCTTTAGAATAGGATACTAGAGTATAAAATCCATCATTTTATTGATTGATAGCACATTGAAGAATGGGATTTGAGGAATGAGATACTAGTACTAAACTAGGGTAATGATATTTTAGCATTTGAATGCTGGATGGAATTTCTGGGAAAATCATATTCTTGTGTTAGATTAGGAATTTGTTTGAGATCCGCTTATTTTGCTGAAACTGAAAACTTTTTGCTGAAACTGAAAACTTTTTGCTGAAAATATTGTAGATAAAAATAAATGTTAGTTGAAATAATACAGTAGGACCCATGAATAGTACCACAAAGTATAGTGGGACCCATGAATAGTACTAAAAATAAGCTGAATAGTAAAATAAGTTAGTAAAAAATAAGCTAGTCAAATAGACACAGAGCTCTATTTTCATGGGAACATCATAGATTCTACGCAAAGAGATTCAAACTTTAAATTTGGAAAAATTATGGAGACAGAACCTTTTATTTTTATTTTATTTTTTGTGGAATTTTACAATTATGATTAGTATATTACGGTATTACCCTTGAATTTTGACAGGAATGTGAATTTAATCCTTGAATTTTTTTATTTGAATAATTAATTCCTTTGACTTTGAGTTTGTCACAAATCAAAAATCCTAACCATTCTCCCATTTTAAAATAAATAAATCCCTAACTATTCTTATCATGTGATCTATACATGGTAAAAATGATATTTTCAAAATTATCGATACGCGAAAGAACCACATACACATAAAGTACATATATCCGTTAATCTTTAATTGAAATATTGATTTCAAAAAAATGAAAATTCTAATAAATGGTTCAATTTGTCACAACTTTAAATTTTAGAGGTTGATTCAAGGGGAAAATTATTAAGTACTTCCAGAATGCCATAGATACATACTCTTCCTTTTCATATAAATTGTGGATTACACTATGAATTTAATTAGTAAAACCCATAATTATGTGAGAGGGGAAAGTATGTATTAATGATACTCCGAAAGTACTCAATAATTTCCTAATTCAAGGACTAAGTCCTTACTCTGGTTAATGTTCATGGATGTTATTTGTATAGACGCTTGTTTTTGGGATATTAGAATTCATCCCAGTCTCTTAGAGCATCTGTAGCAGCTGGGGCAAAAAAAATGCCATTTTACCACACCAAAACTCTACTTTATTATTTTACCACATCATTTTACAACATCTTATTTATCAGATGTTCTATCCTCCAATTCTATACATTAAAATAATATTTACTATACATTAAAATAATATATTACCTACTCCCTGCCACAAAACACCGACCAGCCACCACCAACACCGACCAGCCACCACCGGCACAACCACCACTTCGCCACCACGCATGCCCAGCAAGGTAGCAACTACCACCACCCCACCACCACCACACACCCCAGCAAGGCAGCAACCACCAACAAAAAAAATACCAACCCAATCAGCACCGATCACCATCACCGATCACCATCACCGATCCAAACCATCACCGATTCGCACCGATCAGCACCCATTCAACACCGATCCACCTCGCAACAATCCAAACCACAACGATCCAAACCACACCGATCCAAACCACGGCGAGCAAACCCAGACCCATGGCGGCAGACCCACTACACCCAAGTCACAAGACCCACCACCGATCCATAACCCACAAACCAAATCCACCCACCACCGATCTGCCCATCCAAACCCACCCATTGCCCAACCCATTCATCAAACCACAGCCAAAAAACGTGAACGGAAAAAAAAAAAAAAAAAAAAAACCCGAAGCGGAATAGAGAAGACAGATGGTCGCGGCGTCGAGTGGTGGTCTTTGGTGAGAACGGCGGCGTCGAGCAGTGGGCTTTGGTGGTCGGCTTGCTGTGGAAGACGAAGAGAGATGACAGAGACGAGAGAGAAGACAGAGATGAGAGACGGAGAGACAAAAGGCAGGAAATAAAATAACAATAAAATTATGCAACATTTCGTCCGTACCGTAGCAAATTTGCTACGGTACTGTTCAATGTTGCAAAGTTTTGCAACATTTACAACATCTGATAAATGTACCTTTTTTGTGTTTGGTGTGGGATATGTGTCAAATATTTACCATTTGGCACATATCCCACATCTACTGTGGGTGCTCTTATGATAACTTTACAGTGGAATTCTTAAGATTTTGACCTTTTATTGGTAAATTAGTGGTTTATATTTTACTACGTCATTGACATCAAACAGACATGAAACATTTATATCCCTATAAAAAAAACATTTATATCACCATTTTGAATATAAATCCTTAATATTACTTTTTTTGATTAGTAAAATATGAAATGGAACATAAAAAGTGGTACATAAAATTTTTATTTCATTATTTTGACATCTATTTGAATAATTGATGATATGATATTTAGAAAAATAATCAAAACCACTCATTTATGTTTAAAAAATTAAGATTTTAAGAATGGTAAAGTATAATTACCTTAGAGATTCCCTATATTGAAGAACACTCGCTACTAAAGTTATTCAGATCCACCCAAACTGCAAATCTAACAACGCTTTATTGGGAAGGTGAGGGATGTGCAAACAGTTTTGGGGATTGGGAAGTCTTTGTGTAGCTGGGTTTTAACTAGATTCCTCTTAGGAATCTTCACAGTTCACATACACACAAAAAAGCAAAAACAAAAAAAGAGATGCAAGAAATTGGGCATCATATTCTCAAATTATCTGGGAATGTGGTTCCCATGGTCATACAATTTCTTAGATGGTTTTTTTTTTTTTTTAATTTAAATAAAATACATCAATCAAATTTTACCAATGAAGTATTTAGATTTTGGAAATGACCTTAGGAATATTTCTTGTGAGCTGCTAATCTATGGAACACATGAGGAACAAGTAATATTTTTTTTTCTATATTCCAAAGGATATTTCAAAATTTCTACGTTAATTAAAGAATCTCCAAACAACTATTTTTTCTGTTTCTATAGTTAGCACGAAGAATTACATAAATTGTCTTACAGAAGAACCATCTCTGAACTCCCTCTCACTTGCTCTCTCTCTCTCTTTACTGGTAGCCTTCTTGAGTTCTTGTGTGTCGAAGTTCCAAATTTCTAATTGTTAGAGCTCAACAAGTACAAAGGTTTTTGTTTTTTTGGTTCATGGAAATCCATCATGGACTTCATTTTTTTTCTTTTAATGCCTTATATTTTTTTTGGAATGCTAAATTCTTGCTAATATAATTTTCTTCCATTCCCTATTTTTATTTTTGGCTGGCCTGCATCCATTCCTAGAAACAACGTGGTTACTGAATAATGTTTCATATCATGTACAATTATTATTATTTTAAGTGTGACCATCATGCAGGACCAATCACGTGATATCTTGGTGAATTTTGGCTATTTTGACTTACCAAGTTGTATTTGTTATTATTTTTATGAATATTGCTATTTTTCGGAAGCTGTCATGACTTTTGACTGCGCTAGTGGCAAAGATCTTTCTTTTGAACACGTCAACTCTCCTGAAGCTCTATCTCTTTGTGTTTTATTATTATTATTATTATTATTATTATTTTTTTGCACTCTCTGGAACTTACATGGTGGTTAAGAATGGGTCTCTATTTTTTTTTTTTTTTCAATTAAGAGCACTAGTATTGTGGGTATAAACATCATCTATTGCTATTTTATTACTTAAAGAGTTATTTAGTAACGTTGTTATAGTAATGTTATTTGTATTTTTTAAAAATATATGTATATAAAAAAACGTATAAAAATATATATAATGTTATTTAAAAATTAAAAATTATTACTTAAAATGTCATACCAAACGCCCCTTAAGTCAGTCAAAACTCACTCAGTCCAGGTTTGTAAGCTTAAAAAGTTTTGCAACTAATGAATAGTAATTTATATTATTTTAATATGTAGTTACGTGTGAACCAAAAAAGTGAGTCAAAAAAGGAGAAAAAATAATAATTTTTATTATTCTATTAAATAATTTATATTATTTTATTGAATTATATGTAAAAATAAAAATAAAAATATAAAATAAATTATAAAATAAATTAGTAAAATAAATAAAGATATAATTGAAAACGCTAAGTAGAGATTTTTTTTTCGTCTTCGAATGCTAAGAGGATGTTTGGATGGGAAGTATCTCAAAACTCAAAATACGTAACTGAAAACACATCACTCAAAAACATAAACTCAATTCTCAAACCTCTATCACTCAAAACCCAAAACTAAAAATTTTTGTTTGGCTCTAATATCTCATTGCTAGTTTTCACGTCTCAATACTCAATTTTTTTACCTTTTGGTGGAGCCCACAGCCTGCACAGGTCAGAAGGTTTGGTTTGTCTCACGCGTGTCCTCTTCCCTTTACTTTCACCCAAAACATTGTTTTTTCCTCCTATCTCCACAGACACAGAGACACGCCGAGAGAAAGGTTTGCCACATTTTTCTTTTCCTCTCTTCCTTCTCTATACTTCTGCTTCCATATCGTGAAGATCATCGCCTGCAAACAGCCAACTGGTGAGTTCCTAGTCGTTCTCTGTTTTATGGGCAATGGTGGACGATTTTTGCTCTTCTTCCTCTGTCCCGAAAGAACCCCTAAATCCCCAAATTTTGGTTGAAACCCATCTCCATCAAA
The DNA here is from genome assembly GCA_032878915.1 of Castanopsis chinensis. Lineage (NCBI taxonomy): Eukaryota > Viridiplantae > Streptophyta > Magnoliopsida > Fagales > Fagaceae > Castanopsis > Castanopsis chinensis. Next base: position 9,100,050 of record JAVQMG010000089.1, read on the forward strand.
CCCCTTTCTTTGTGTCTTCTAGGCCAAACCCCACGGGTTGTGCCCAAACCCCATAGGTTTGTCCTTTCCTTTTCAATCCCTTCTTACTCTGCCCAATCCCTTCTTACTCTGCCCCCAAAGAACCCGAAAATCAACCAATGGGGTGAGCAATTTGGGTAATCGGTTTGTTCTTAATTTTGAGTTTGCTTGTGGTTGTGATCTGTTTAGTCAGTACAAATTTTTGTTTATGATCAGAGATATTACACCTGAATCCGAGTCAAATACAACTGAAATTGTTATCTTGATGTTACTTTGAATTGGTTGTGATCTGGTAAATACATTTGAATTGGTTATGATCTGTTATGTTTGAATTGAAATTGTTTATTAGCAATGTTTGAATTGAGTTGGTTGTGATTTGTTTCTGAAATCTGTGTCGGCGCTGGTGTCTGATTTCCCCTTCTAGCTACGATGGTTTCTTCTTCCTCTCGGGTTGTGCTGGGTGAAGAGTAGGTTGTGAAAATATGGGTAAAGTGAGAAGTCTGAGCAATAAAAGAAAAGGCAAAAATTTTGAAATAATGGTATGTTGCTAGAGGTGGGTGAGAGGCGTTAACGGAGAAGCCAGAGGAGTAAAGAGAAGAGAAGAAAACAGAGGCCATAACTGAAGCTTCCAACGGGTCTAAGGATGATGTGACTAGTCACTGAAGAGGGTCCCACAAGTTTCCAGTTATTTACGGAAAATGCCACATAACTCATATTACAAAAAGTGAAAACAGGTCATGAGGTGTTCTCATTTCTCATTCTCAAAACTCAAAATTCTGAGATATGAGAAATGGAAACAAATACTGAAAATCAATCCAAACAATATTTCAACTGGTGGGTCCCACAGTTTTTGAGTTTTGAGTTAAGATTTTTGAGTTATGTAACTCAAATCATGCCAATCCAAACACCCCCTAATGCTCCAAGCAGAATGGCCTTATTTTCTTTCTTTCTTTCCTTCAGCGTGTGAGACAAGCTCATAAATGAGCTTTGACAAACGTGGCAAGTAAGTGAGCTGGACCCACACGGTAACTTCAGCATGTGAGACACACTTAACATCACTTTCTCGTTAAGACTGGTCAAAAGGCATGGAGACAAGCTCATTCTGGGAAATAAGTGGGCTCGTCCCACACGGCACTTAGTATTTGGTATTGGCCGAAAAATGTAATTTTTTTTACTTTTTGACTTATTTCTGTTATTATTTAATATTTTTTTTATGAACATTATGAGTTTTATTACAATTTTTTTTTTTATATTATTCATAAGTTTTACTGCTCTATTTAAGGTAATTTTTAATTTTATTTATTATTTTTTAGAAAAAAATATCTTTTTCAACTAAATAAACCAGTCTTAATAGTGTGGGGGATATTTGCAGACTAACCATCTGAAGGGATATAATATAGTAAGTTAATATGGTTTTAAAAGAAAGTTGCAAACTAGCATCTCGAGTTTCTAAAACTCGAGTTCCATATCAAACTCGACGTTAAAACACTCGCTTTCTACTTGCTGAGATGGGATAGCTAACGCCACATAGATCTTGAGTTTCTGACAGTCGAGTTCAAAAACACATGAATCTCGAGTTTTTAACACTCGATTTCAAAAGAAAGAAAGAACTCGAAGAAATGGAACCCAAAGAAAGAACCTAGGAAAAAAAAAAGAAACAGAAAAAAAAAAAGAAAGAACCCGGAAGAAAAAAGAAAAAAAAAAAAAAAAAAAAAGAAAGAACCCGAAGAAAGAACCCAGAGAAAAAAAAAAAAAAAAAAAAAAAAAAAAAAAAAAAAAAACCCAGACCCCATAAAAAGAAAACCCAGGAAAAGAAGAAAGGACCCAGAAGAAAGAAAGAAACCCAGAAGAAGAAAGGAAGAAGAAGACGATCTACGGCGAAGAAAAAGATCTACGGCGAAGAAGAAGACCCTCGGCACACACAAGTCCAGTCTCCATCAAGCACATCCCGATCGTCGAAAGAAAAAGCAATGGGTCTCCATCACCGGGCATTGCTTGCTTTTTGTTGTCTTGATTTGTATTGAAAAGGGTTTTGCTGCTTTTTGGGTTTTGAAGGGTTGAGCATTTGCTGGGTTTTGAAGGGTTGAGCATTTGCTGGAGATTGGTGGGTAGGTTCTTGATGTGAGTTTCTTCTTTTTGGAACTCAAGTCTTAAAAACTCGAGTTCCACGTAGATTCCACGTGGAATTTTTGTCCAAGTCAATTGTCTGAAAATTTTGAAACTTGAGTTTTTAAAACTTGATTTGTTATTAAACTTGAGTTTTTAAAATTTAAGATGTTAGTTTTCTATTTTCTTTTGCAACTTGTCAATTAACAAGACTCTTCTAATAACAAGGTTAAATGGAAAAAAAATTCTAATAGCGCGACTTCCTGCCAATTAAAATGTCACTATCTTCGGTCCTTCTCATTAGTCTGTAAGGAAGATCAGCAGACCCACAAAATTCTACTCCATTCCGTCCACCCTACAACATGTCACGGCTACCTCTCTATCTTCTTTTTTGCTTCTTATCCCTTCTCTCAGGGATCCAAACAGATGACCTTCAAATCCTCCTGAAACTAAAATCCACCTTTCTACAAACATCAAACACCAGTGCTTTCAGTTCTTGGGAATCCAGCAATTCCATGTGCAATTTCACTGGAATCACCTGTAATTCAGACAATTTCGTTACAGAAATCGAACTTTCAAACCGCAGTTTAACTGGAGTTCTTCCCCTTGATTCCATATGCCACCTCCAGTCATTGGAAAAGCTCTCATTCGGGTTCAACAGCTTGAACTGTCCAATTATGGGCGAGTTGAAAAATTGTGTCAGCCTACAGTACCTGGATTTGGGCAACAATTTTTTAATGGGGTGTTCGGTTCCAGCAGAGATTGGAAACCTTAAAGAACTTATCTACTTGAACCTTTCCTCCAATAACATGACAGGGAAAATCCCAATTGAGATTGGAAACCTCGTCAACCTCAGGGAGCTTGGGCTCTGTTGCAACTCATTCACAGGAAAACTTCCTGTCGGCTTGAGAAACCTCACAAAGCTTGAGGTGTTCGATGCTTCATTGAACTATCTTGAAGGTGATCTATCCGAGTTGAGGTTCTTGAACAACCTGGTTTCTCTGTATCTATCTGAGAACAATTTCTCTGGCCCTGTACCGTCTGAGTTTGGCAAGTCCGAGAAGCTTGTGAACCTTTCTTTATACATGAACAGCTTCACAGGTGCCCTGCCTCAGGAACTTGGCTCTTTATCAAAATTCTACTTAATCTCCGCGTCTTCTAATTTATTTATCGGTCCAATTCCGCCGAATATGTGCAAGCAAGGTACTCTGCGCGTTCTTGCCATGAGTGAAAACAATCTCATCGGTGAAATTCCAGCAAGTTACGCTAATTGCTCTACTCTACTTCGTTTTAGAGTCAGTAATAACTTGCTTTCTGGTTCTGTTCCTGCTGGAATCTGGGGATTACCTAACGTGGTGCATATTGATATCACATTGAATCGAATCGAAGGCCCAATCACATCAGATATAAAAAATGCCAAGTTTCTTGCAGGGTTACATGCGGCAAACAATCGCTTATCCGGTGAATTACCCGCCGAGATTTCAGAAGCCACGTCTTTGCAGGTAATTCATCTGAATGACAATCAGCTTTCAGGTAGTATACAAGTAATACAACTTCCAACTTCTCTATTTAGTTTTATTATCTCAAACAATAGACTGACCGGTGAGATCCCACATGCGATTTGCAACTCAAGTCACCTTCTAATCTTGGATATATCTAATAATAGTTTGAGTGGTAAGATTCCAAAATGTTTTGGAAATTTTAGTATGCTTGAGGTGATGAATTTGCAAATGAATAACTTTCACGACACCATCCCTGATACGATTTGCAATGCAAGTTACCTTCAAATCTTGGATATATCTATGAATAACTTTCACAGCACCATCCCTGATACATTTGCAAATTGTCGTCAATTAGGAACTCTTGTCTTCAATGACAATCAATTAGAAGGGTTGTTACCAAAATCTTTGGTCAACTGTGTAAGTTTGGAAGTTCTTGACGTTGGAAATAACAAGATAAATGATCATTTTCCCTATTGGTTGGGAGCTCTTTCCGTTCTTGTCTTGAAATCCAATAGATTTTATGGTCCTATAGGAAATCATAAGTTCCCTAGACTACGAATTCTTGACCTCTCTCACAATGAGTTTAGTGGTCTTTTACCAAGTTATTATTTTGAAAACTTGAATGCCATGATGATTAATGAAGATAGTAAACATGAACCACAATATTTGGGTGAACCTGACTATTATTTTGAATACTCTGTGGTGTTAACAGTGAAAGGGTTGGAGATTAAACTGCAAAGAGTCTTAACTATCTTCACAACAATTGATTTTTCATGTAACAAATTTGAAGGAGAGATTCCAAAAGAACTTGGTAGGCTTACAATTCTTCGCTTGCTCAACCTTTCCCATAATAGCCTAACCAACCATATCCCGTCATCATTGGAAAATTTGTCACAACTTGAGTCTTTAGACCTTTCTTCCAATAAGCTCACTGGACAAATTCCTATTCAATTAACAAGTCTAACATTTTTGGCCAAGTTAAACCTTTCGCAAAACAAGCTTATGGGACCCATACCTCAAGGCAAGCAATTTGATACATTTGAAAACAACTCATATTATGACAATTTGGGATTGTGTGGACTTCCTTTGCAAATCAAATGTAGCACTAATGATCTGTTGCCACCACCACTACCATTGATATCCGAAGAAGACAATGATTCGATATTTGCTAGTGGATTTAGTTGGAAAGTTGTGTTAATGGGCTATGGATGTGGATTTTTGGTTGGATTGGCTATGGGATGTGTTGTGTTTAAAAGAGGATCACCTCAATGGCTTCTAAGGTCTGTTGCAGGAGATCGAAATGGAAAGATGAGAAGGCATAATAATCCAAGATCGAGGAAAAGAAGAAATTAATGCATTTAAGGGTGCTCTAATTGGTGAGTTTGACAAACTTCTCTTTAGAATAATATGTGTCATGGTTTTATATAATCTTGCCTTAGAAATAAAAGTATTTTGTTATATATAGTATTCTACAATTTTTCTTTATGTTTCCTACAAGAAATTGTAGAAAGTGACAGCTTTGTTTTTTCTCTACTAAGATTATTAGCCTTAATCTTACAGCAAAGCGTTAGAATGGTGTATGTCGAAGAGTTCAGTGTACTAGCATGTATGAATTATGGTGTCGTTTTTTCTTTTTAGGTAACATTCAACTTTTATATATGTGTGTATATTAGAGGATATTCTGTTTTGAGATTGTTTGGTAGTTGGGTTGATCTTATACTTAGTTGGATGCTAAGTTAGTTGTGGATATCTTGTCCAATGCCACTCCAACTAATAATCCCTTGTTTTCTCTTGTTGATGATTCAGGCATCTAATCTCTCATTTCAGCAAGTGAAGTTGAGCCACTGTTTCAGCCTTTCAGGGAATGCAATAGGTGTGCTGATGCCTTAGTGAAGAAAGGGACCAACATTGCCTTGGATTTTATATTTTTTAGTAGTCCTTTTGTGGACTTGCTTTCTGCTTTATCTTCCGACTGTAATGGATGTGATGGACTCCTCCCATAGCAGTGAATAATTTTTTATCCTAAATTTTGTGTTCTATTTTTATATTCCACCAATAATAACTTACTATATATGTTTTTTTCACCTTCCTTATAAGATAACTAAACTTTAAAATGGCAAGAAAATCAAATCCTTCATGTTTCATGTTCAAATTCTTCAGGTTCTCATCAAATTTATTCTGTAATCTGCACGCTAAAAGGATTAGATTGTGAAAATTCTTTCTAACATTCTTCTAATTCTCTTTGCTTGAAGAAAGGCAGTAACAAAATAAATAAATAAAAACATAGATATAGGACAGCTTAAAATTGACTTCATCTCCATGTCATTGATTTAATTTCGTTGCTTTAAAGTTTTTTTTTTTTTTTTTTTTTTTTTTGAGGAAATGCTATAAAGAATTTTAAACGCGCTCTCTGAAACTGAGAGTTTAAGCCGAAATCCTTAACACCAAGTGAGCAGGTAAGCCTCCAAGATTCAAAAAGCAGCCAATTGTTTTTTTAAATGTGTCCAGCTTAGAACACTGATCTCAACCTTTCAAAGAATAAAATTATAAAATACAATGTAGAAAATCTAGCACTTATAACCCATGATAGAAAATCTAGTATAAGTTTAGAAAATTGTGTATACAGTTCAATCTGAAAACAAAGCTACATAATCATTGGATCATTAGTTCCTTTTTATGTGATTTAGCAAGGGCAGTGTGGTTTGGAACAACTCCTACATTTAGAACATGTTGCCTAATCAAATGCAACCCAAATAATTGAACTAAACAAAGTATTCAAACTTTTGATAGAGATATTAACAATTAGATAGCAATTAGGAAGGTCGTGCACAAAATATATGTTGCCTTAAAGTATGACACAACATATGCAAAAGAAGAACAAAAAAATAAATCAAAATCTTTTACTTTTGGTGAACAAATTAAATATAAAATGAAAGGAAAAAAAATGTATGCAAATTGTTGCTTATGTCAAACATGTTTCCAATTTGAATTCTACTAACAAAATTTAATAGAGAGTATTATCAATAGCACAAATCAAAGTTATTACCAACAGATTGTGGGAAAACATTGGTTTCAAGCTCTCTTCAAGATTGAAATCCATGTAAAGAACAACCGACTTCATAGAAAAAAACAATCCCCCCACACACACTCAAAATAATTTAATCAAAACTCTGATTTATAAAAAACAAAAAAACAAAAAGGCATATTACATACTAGGAGAGAGTTTGGATAGCATTCACATTTCAGCGTTTCCAGCATTTCACGTTTTCTTCTTCTTTTTTTTTTTTTTTTTCTTTTCTGCTGCTGGGGGGACAGTGTGCAATGTGCGCACTGTGCGCATACTGTGGGCGTACTGTTCACGTATTTTTTTAGCAATTTTCTATTAAAAATAGGTCCCGCAGTACTATTCACACATTAAAAAATTATTTTGCTACAATATTTTCAGTTTTCAGTTTTTAGCAAAACGCTCTATCCAAATGGACCCCTAAAAGCTTGACTGCGTCAAACAAACCTCATGGAAGACAAAGTTCAAGAGAGGGAAATTTCTTAAGGGGAGAGAGAGAGAGAGAGGCAAACGATGTTTTGGTAAGTGGGGTACTGAATGTAATTTCTGAAATTATAGAGAAACAATTGGCAATAGCTAACTGAGAGAGAGAGAGAGAGAGAGAGAGAGACGGCCGCGTAAAAAGAGGGAAGACAAAAAAAAAAAACAAACATCGATCAATCACCATCAATTAGGAATGGAGCAAGTAAATAAGAAAAAACAATGAACGGAATGAGCAATTGAATAGCTTTTTTTTTTTTTTTTTTTTTTAAGAATAACAATTGAATGAATTTAATAGAAAATGGAAGAGGCAAATGACTGAAATGAGGAAGGGGAGTTAATTGTAGATGTAAAAGTGGGAAACCAAAGATTGTGAAAGTATTAAGTATTTAAGATTAATTGAAGAAGAATTGAAAAAAAAAAAAAATGCGCTAATATTCGACCCTATGTGCCAATGGCACAATAGGAGATTCAAAACTTCTATTCCAGTTTTAGTATATAGTATAGACAAAAACCCTGTTTGTGTCATATGTCATGTGTCATGTAGTGCTTTCTCATTCATCACTTATCATTTATTAAAAAATAAAAAAAAAAATAACATAACATAACACATAGACAAATAGGTGAATTTTGGTAAATTTTGCAAGAATTATATTTTAAATTGACATTTTTTTGAAACTATTTGAGAATCTAACATTTTTTTTTCTAAAATCAAGTCAGCTAAAATTGTACTTAGAAAACATATTTTTAATTAAAACTCAACCTGACAGTCAGGTATTTTAAACTTTAAACAAAATTATTACGCTCCGAATAACTTCAAAACAATACTACTATTTTAAATAATTAATTAATAAAAAGAGATTATTTAATAAATTTTACCGACAATTTTTTTTTTTTTTTAGAGTATTAAGTATTTTTAACACACATAGAGGAAAATGTTTTCAAGAAATTAATAGTAATGTAAATTCAAAATGGCCTAACTCTTAGATACATAATACAGCCTTTAAACCTCTTTAATTCACCGGCGATTTCCACTGCTAAGAATGCTGATTTTTATTTATTTATTTTTAAAAAGCAAAGCATAAAGCATGGCTACATGCAATTCAAAGGACAAACTGTGCTGGGGGCATGCTACCATAAATGCGTACTCCTCCTCTCACATGTGCTGATTCATGTGATTTATGTAAGTAGCAATAATTTCTCACTGTGCTGACTGATTTATGTAACACTATTGGCCATCACAAATTTCTGGAGTAATGCACTTAATGACTCAAATAGCCAAATAATATGATTCAATCAATTATTACAATATCTGGGAAATAAAAAATGAATGTTTTTGGCCCAAAAAAAGAAGAAAGTTTCATTTTCATCTATAGGACAACATTATACTGGGCAAACATAGCAAATTGCGTTAATAATTGATACTACAATCTTAGAGAGGCAAGGCAAGCAAATTGCTTAAGTTTTATTTAATCTGGGTCCCCCTTAAGCATCCCATATTTAGATTTAGATTTCTAAGAATAGGATACTAGATTATAAAATCCATCATTTTATCGACTGATAGCACATGGAAGAATGCGATTCGAGGAATGAGATACTAGCTAGTACTAAACTAGGGTAACGATATTTTAGCATTTCAATGCTGGATGGAATTTCCAGGCAAATCATATTCTTGTGTTAGATTAGATCTCCATTTTCATTGGAGAACATCACAGGCAAAAAGATTCAAACTTTAAATTTGGAAAAATTATGGAGACAAAACCTTTTGCTTTTTTTTTTTTTTTTTTTTTTTGGTGTGGAATTTAAAAAATTTAGTATGTTATGGTATTACCCTTGAGCTTTGACGGGAATGAGAATTTAATCCTTGAACTTTTGATTTCAATAATGAATTCATTCGACTTTGAGTTTGTCACAAATAAAAAATCTGTTAATAATTTATTAAATCCTAACCATTCTTCCATTTTAAAAATAAATAAATTAATAAAAAAATCCCTAATGATTCTTATCATGTGATCTATACATGGTAAAAATGATATTTTCAAAATTATCGATATGTGATAGAACCACGTATACATAAAGTAAATATATCTGTTAATCTTTAATTGAAAATATTGATTTCAAAAAATGAAAATACTAATAAATGGTTTTTTTTTTTTTTTGAAGCAATAAATGGTTTAATTTGTCACAACTTTAAATTTTAGAGGTTGATTCAAGGACTAAGTAGTTACTTCTGTTAATGTTCAAGGATGTTATTTGTATAGACACTTGTTTTTGGGATTAGAATTCATCCCAAGCTCTTATGATAACTTTACAGTGGAATTCTTAAAATTTTGACCTTTTATTGGTAGACTAGTGGTTTATATTTTACGACGTAATCGACATCAAACAAACATGAAACAGTTATATTCCTATAAAAAAAAAAAAAAAACATTTATATCATCATTTTGAATATAAATCCTTAGTATTACTTTTTGTGATTAGTAGAATATGAAATGAAACATAAAAAGTGGTACATAAAATTTTTATTTCATTATTTTGACATCTATTTGAATAGTTGATGATATGATATATTAAAAAAAAAAAATCAAAACCACTCATTTATGTTTAAAAAATTAAGATTTTAAGAATTGTAAAGTATAATTACCTTAGAGACTCCCTATATTGAAGAACACTCGCAAAAGTTATTCAAAACCACCCAAATCAACTGCAAATCTAACAATGCTTTATTGGGAAGGTGAGCGATGTGTAAACAATTTTGGGGATTGGGAAGTCTTTGTGTAGCTAGGTTTTAACTAGACTCCTCCGAGTTCATAAAAAAAGGTAGATTCCTCTTAAAAATCTTCATGTACAGTTCACGTACACACAAAAAAAGCAAAAACAAAAAAGAGATACAACAAATTGAGCATCATATTCTCAAATTATCTGGGAATGTGGTTCCCATGGTCATACAATTTAAATAAAATACATCAATCAAATTTTACCAATGAAGTATTTGGATTTTGGAAATGACCTTAGGAATATTTCTTGTGAGCTGCTAATCTATGGAACACAAGGAACAATTAATGTTTTTTCTTTATTCCAAATGACATTTTAAAATATCCGAACAATTTTTTTCCTGTTTCTATAATTAGCACAAAGAACTGCATAAATTGTCTTACAGAAGAACTATCTCTGAACTCTCTCTCTCACTTGCCCTCTCTCTTCACTGGTAGCCCTCTTGTGTGTTTGAAGTTCCAATTGTTAGAGCTCAACAAGTACAAAGGTTTTTGTTTCTCTGGTTCATGGAAATCCATTATGGGCTTCATTTTTTTTTTTTTTAATGCCTTGAATATAAGTTTCATTAATTTATATTTTTTGGAATGCTAGAATCTTACTGATGTGATTTTCTTCCATTGCCTCCTTTTTATTTTTGGCTGGCCTGCATCCATTCGTAGAAACAATGAAGTAACTGAATGATGTTTCATATAATGTACTATTATTTGACTTGTGAAGTGTGACCATCATACAGGACCAATCATGTGATATATCTGGGTGAATTTTGGCTATTTTTGACTTCCCAAATTGGATTTGTTATTATTTATGAATATTGCTATTTTATCTGAAGCTGTTTTTACCTTAAAAGGAGAAATAATATTGTATTTAGACACTATTATTTTAAGAGATTTCTGGAAATAGAATCTGGGCTCTGAATTTGGGAAGGAATATTAACAATAAATTAATACAAGGACTTCAATTAACTGGGAAAAGAACATGAACAGTTCAATGGCAATTATGTTTAAAAGCAGAACTTTTAATCTATCAAAAAAAAAACTAATGCTGGAGTTTTACTGTCAGAATAATGTTATCTATCATGCACTAATAATTGTAAATTGTTTAAACTCTAAAATTTTATTGCTTGTAAATGTTGTTTAGATGATCATTTGAAAGTACTATTACATAAACAACCCGGCTAACATGGCTAGTTTTTGAATTATGATACAACTGCACAGGTCCTCTTTTGGAGAAACATTTTCATGGCCAGCAATGATGCAAAAGGGAAAGGGCCATTTCAGGAAGGCTTAGTAAATCGTACACCTCAAGCAAGTATGACTGATGCTCCAAAGAGAAGTTATCGGCGTTGCATAAGTGATCCCCTTAATGATTCTGTCTATAGGAGGACAAGTAACGTTGAACCAAGTCCTTCTTCTACATCTGATTTTTGGGAATCACATCATACTTTAATGCTAGTAGCCATTGTCTTGGTTATCTACTTAGTACTAGGAACCGTATGCTTCTACCTCCTTGAGCCCCAGATGATTAGACACAAAACAAATGGACTTGTTGATGCACTCTACTTCTGCATTGTAACAATGGCCACTGTTGGATATGGAGACATTGTGCCTAATACTGTCCTCAGCAAGATATTCGTCTGTTTTTTTGCCTTCACGGGAATGGCCTTGGTTGTGCTAGGCCTGTCCAAAGCAGTAGACTCTTTCGTGAAGAAGCAGGAAGACATGCTAGTAAATGCTTTACATACGGATCAAAATGCCGGAGTAGCTGATACTAACAAGTATGAAAAACATTATAAACGAGTGAAATGCAAGTGTTTATTGGTCTTTATCTTTATTTTGATGTTCATGATTGCTGGGACAACCGTCCTAGCTACCGTGGAGAAATTGGACCTTATTGATGCATTTTATTGTGCTTGTGTAACCATCACAACATTGGGATATGGAGATAAGAGCTTCAAAACTAAAGGAGGGCGTATTTTTGCAGTGTTTTGGATATTGGGAAGTACTATTTCCCTGGCTCAGTTTTTAGTCTATATTACTGAGCTATTTGCTCAAAAAGCACAAAGTAAATTGGTCGAAAGGGTTCTTAGCCAGAAATTGACACATTTAGATCTGGAGGAAGCAGATCTTGATAATAATAAATCTGTAAGGTAAGTTTTTTTTCCCTCCTAAGCTCTCTATTTATGTGCGCAACTTATTATCTCATTGCTTGGATTTCTTTTGCTTAGTTTAACTTTCTTGTTTTTCCCTTTTTTTCCTCCATAGTATTGCTGAGTTCATCCTACATGAGCTCAAAGAGATGGAGAAGATTAGTGAAGATGATATTGCACCTATAATGGAGAAGTTTGTAACTTGTGATGTTGATAAGTCGAACTCCTTAACTACATCTGATATTCTGCAATCAACTCGAGCAGGGAAGTGACTTTACCCATGTGAAAGTGGCTACCTTCTTCTGCACTTGTGAATTAGATAAAAATTGTGAAGCATCCCACAGATAGCTACTTAATTAAAAGTGTGTAAGATCAATCATCAATGTCATCATGTTTTTAATATACGGCTGTAACAAGTTCCTCAACATGTTAAGTTATATATAGATTTGATAAACTAGGTCCTTTCAGCACACGTGGATATATATCTCTTCCTTTGGAGAGAATATGGTTGTAAAGTATTTTATGTAAAAACGATTAAATAAAGACAATGTTATCAATATGCTGTCTGATTTGTGTCATACAAGGGTCATCTGCTTCTCTTTCTCTGCTCTTAAATTCTAAGTCTATGCTACAGATTGTTTTAGGTCTTTTTTTTTTTGATGAATTGCAAATCTTATTGTTTTAGGTCTAATTAAACTCATTCCGGATCTAAATATGTATAACATGTGCTTCTTGTTCATGTTTCCAATGCGAACCTATGGGAAAAATTCCAAAAATGTACTCTTATGTGTCTTTTTGTTGATTGTGTTTAAATAGTTCAATTTTTTAAGTGGATATCATTTAATAGGTTGTATTTGAAATTAAAGTGTAACCTCATAAATTTTCAAACTACCCTCTATAGTCTAACTTAAGTATATTTTATAACAATTAACTAATTTTTAAGGTATCACAAAATGGAGGTTGTAATACGCACAAGATATATATCACAGTTTCAAGGTAAGAATTAGATAAGTTACTAAAATTCTATCAATTTACTTTTCTTGTAAGAGCATATTTTACCATAATAGATTCATCATTTGGGTAATCACAAAGTGAAATAAATTAACAAAAAGAATCAGAGAAGTACTACAAGTTGCTTAAAAGTACAATGAAAAAAACTACAAGTTCACATAAAAAAAAAAAAAAACTTTAAGTAGTTTTATCTAATTCTGTAGGCCAAGACTTGTTTTGAAGACTGGGCTCAAGCATTGAAAACAAATCCAGAATCCGTGGGCCTATATGTTATAACAAAATAGCTTAGTTAAAGCTTGGCCTAGTCCAGCCCATGATTAGGACTTGGTTACTCAAATAAACAAAACAAAAACTTCAGGCATGTTTGGTATTGATGTTTAAACAACATAATATGTATTTTCACAACACTTTTTTACCTACACGTATTTCTACAATACTTAAACAACATTACTAGAAATATCTTACTAAACGGGCTGCACTGCATCAATATGGATCAAATATTCTCATTAATCATGATAGGCTGACAACTACTACCTAAGGGTTCTTTTTGTGATAGTTTATTTTCACTGAGTAATTTTAATTGAAAATAAAATAAATAAAAATACATACCTAAAAAATTGGGTTATGCACAGCTATTAAGTGAGGTTAAGATATGTGGTAGAACATTTACAAATTGTGTATTTTTTTTTTTTTTAAGATTCCACATTGTGTAAATTTATAATTGAAAAACATTAACAGAAGGTTTATTTGTGTCAAAATTAAAGTTCAAGGGTTGATTATTCAAATAATAAAAATACAATTATACATGGACTGAATTGACACTCATGCTAAAGTCCAAGAGTGATCTGTAAATGTCCTTAAAAAAATCAGAATCCTCCAAAATTCCTATGGCAGTGTTATTAACAATTTATCATACATAAATAATGTGACACCACAAACATAGGGCACTATAAAGGACACTATTACCACTAAACTATTACTTGAATTCATCTAAGTAAAATTTTTAGTGATGAATAATTAAGATTATAAGAATTGTACAATGACCTCTCAAAAACAAATAAGAATTATACAGTAAATTTACCTTAAAAACTCTCCATACAGAAATTTTTTTTTTTTTTAAGTTATTCAAACCCACCCAAGGCAACAACAAATCTAACCCATTCTCCCAATTAGACTTCGGGGTTGGAAGGGTGAGGGATGGGTAAACCACGTTGGGGATTGGGAAATTTTTGTGTAGCTAGGTTTTAACTAGAATTCCATAGCCAGAAGATCTCTCTACACACATCAAAAGATTTATTTTTAAAAAAATGAAGAATACAGAAGAAACAACCTCATACGCGTAGTCATATAGGCATGATATTCTCAAAATATGTGGGAATGTGGTTCCTGTGGGCATTCAATGCCTTAAATTGATTTTCATGAAAATTTGAATCAAACACATCGAGTTTGGCTTGCTTTCAGTATTTTTTAAACTGGACATGTCATTTTGTTTTAATTATACAATGACAAGTGGTAGTGGGTTTTAATCTCCATAATTTTATTTAGTTAGTAAATAATGTGACTATCTCTGATTAAAATAAAAGGAAATTCATTTAAAAAAAGTATTGGAGGTAAACCAACCTAAACCCACCAATTGAAAATTTATCAATGAAATTTTTAGAAATGATCTTAGGATTCCATGAACTAATTATTCCTTGGTGTTTCCTTTTCTAGTGAACTGCTAATCAATGGGACATACAAGGAACACGTACTGTTTCTACGTTTCTTTATTCTAAAGGAAATTACACTACTTCTATGTTAATTAAAGAATCTCCAGGCTTTTCCCCCCTTTTTTCTGTTTGAATAGCACCAAGAAATATTATATAAACTGTCTTCCAAGTTCCAACACAAACATCTTTGAACTCTCTCCCTTGCTCTTTTTCTCCGTTGGTAGGCCTCTTGTGTGTTGAGCTTCCAATTGTTAGACCTCAATACAAGTACAATGTTTTTCTTTTCTTTTCTTTTTAATTTATTGAATATAAATTTTCATTAATTTATATTTTGTTGAATGTTAAATTCTTGCGGGTTTAATTTACCTCCAGTACTTTTTTAACTGGAGATTTCATTTTGTTTTAAATATACAATAACAAGTGGTAGTGGGTTTTAATGTCTACATTTTATTTAGTTAGTAGGTGATGTGGCAGTTTCTCATTAAAACAAAAGGAGATTTCAGTTTAAAAAGTTCTGGAGGTAAGCCAAACTCAACTCCTATTGATATAATTTGTTTTCATTCCCTCCTCATTTTTGTTTTTGGCTGGCCTGCATCCATTCCTAGAAACAATGCGGTTACAGAAAAATGTTTCATATCATGTTGTATTTTTATGAAATGTGAAGTATGCCCATTCTACAGGACCAATCATGTGATATAGGGAGGAATTAGGGCACGTTTGACTTCCCAAGTTGGATTTGTTATTATAAATGAGTATTGCTTCTTTTTTTTTTTTTAATCTGAATCTGCCACTTTTTTCCCCTTTAAAGGAGAAATTATATTGTATTTAGACATCATTATTTTAAGAGATTTCTGGAAATAGAATCTGGGCCCTGAGTTTGTTAAGGATTGTTAATAATAAATTAATTAAAGTACTTCAATACTGGGGAAAAGAACATGAACAGCTTAATAACAATAGCTCAACTTTTAATTTATCACCAAAAAAAATATAATAATAATAATAATAATAATAATAATAACAACTTTGTAGTTTTACTGTCAGAAAAATGTTATCCAATATGGACTCATGGACCGCCCTAAAGCTATTCCAGGTGGTTCAAATCAACCTCTTGACTTGATAAAAAGAAAAAAAAAAATTATATATATAATTTTTTTTGTGGAATTTCTTTTTTTGTTCCTAAATTTTGATACTATTCTCGTTTTGGTTTTTACTTTTTTTATTTTAATGCTTTTAGTCCCTAAATGAAAAAAAGTATTTCATTTTGGTCCTTACCGTTACTCACTTAACGGAAATATCTTATTTGACAAACGAAATGTATTGTTGGTGCACTAAATGCTACTGTGTCCATTAAAATAATAAATTTATCATCCACCTCAATCTCTAACTTAAAAAAAAAAAAATTATCAATTAAAAAAAGAAGAAAAAAAATCATAATTAAATACAAAAAAATTGTGGAATTTAGATGATTAGATCTGAGTGTGTTTTTGTTTGTACTTGTTTCTTTTTCTTCTTTCTTCTCTAGATCTCTTTCTCTCAATTTCTCCGCCTCCCATTCTTTCTTCTTCTTCTTCTTTTTCTTTCTTTCTTTCTTTCTTCCTTCCTTTCTTTCTTTCTTCCTTTCTTCTTTTTTCTATCTTTCTTCTTCTTTCTTTTTCTTCCTCTTCCTTCTTCTTTCTCTTCCCAACCACTATTTTTTTTTTTTTCTTCTTCTTTCCTTTTCTTCTTTCTTCTCAGTTGTTCTCTCCCAGTAGAACCTCATGGTTTCTTTCTTTCGTTCTTCCAAATTGTCGGTGTGACATGGGTCCTCGGCTAGCGAAGGAGCAATGTGGGACCGACGGTGTTTGTGGGTGGTGGGTCAGTTTTTTGGCTGTATAGGGTGTGGTGTGGGTTTCCAAGTAGATCTGAAGCCCATTTGAAATTGAATGCAAATCCTCTCGCTCCCCACTATCTCATCTCACCATCCCTCTATCTTGGGGTTAAATCTGAAGCCAATCCTGGGTTTGTTGTATTTGTATAATGGGATTTGTTGGATTTGTGAAAAATGTTTAGATCTAACATCAAAATTTTGGTTGGTTGCTAATCTTTACTTTTTTGTGAAATTGAAAATTTTGTTTGGTTGCCAAGAAAATGGATAGTAAAATGTTATTTTCTTTTAACTGTCAATGAGTTTTGATGTGTTCAATTATAAAGAAAGCACAAGAAAGACAAAGAAAAAAATGATTAATTTACTAAGAATATGAAGAACATAAACATGATCAATTATGGTTTGGGGAAGAACACAAAGAAGATGAACATGTTCTTCCAAAAAATAATGAAACGAATTAAAAAAAAAATTAATTTAATTTATTTATTTTACTTTAAAAAAATTCAAATTTTGAATTTTATTTTAATTTTTTTATCTACCGTGGCTGTTTTTTTTTTTTTTTTTTTTAAATTAGATTGCTGACATGTCATTTTTAAAATGCAATATTATTATTATTATTATTATTATTATTATTATTATTATTATTATTTTAATGGTCACGTCATTATTTAGAGTGCCAACAATAGGGGGTGTCAATTCGGATTAGCATGTCAGGTTCGTGTCATGTCGAAGTAGGAGTATTCAACTAAATGGCTCAACCCTAATTCAACCCAATTAATAATAGTGTCATGGTCCTTCAACTTTAACCCAATTTGTTAATAAGGCGAGTTGACCTGACCTAACCTGACCTAACCCATTTGACACGTTTAATAAACGAATGGTGTTGGGTTGACACAAATGTAGCACAACCCATTTTAACTTGCATAACATTAAATATAACATCCATCTAGAAGTAATTTTCTTTACATCTCAAAAATAGTGCATACACTTCAAGTCTTCAACCCACTTTCAAAATAATATAGTTCAACAAAGATATAACATTCATTTATAAATAAGTTTTTTACACTCCAAAAGAAGTGCATACACTTCAGAGAGAGAGAAGAGCAATAATCGGTTTGAGAGTTGACACTTTGAGTTTGAGAATTGAGCGTGAGAAGAGTAGTATGCCTGAAATAAAAAATAAAAAAAGATATTTATAAAAAGGTTTAGAGATTTAGGGTTTGTAGGGTTTAGAGATTTAGGGTTTAGAGATCTAGGGTTTGTAAAATTTCAATTTTCAATTATATCCTTTGTAAATTTTTGTAATTACTCACTTTTCTTTTTAAATTTAAAATATATGTTAGATATAAAAGGTATTTGACAAATTTAAAATAAATTGAATATTTATTTGTTATATGAGTTAAATAGGTTGTGTTAAGTAGGTCATTTTGGATTGACACAAATAAATTGACATGTCAAATATGTCTATTGTGAGTTACATAGGTTGACCTGCTTTTGACTCGTTTCTTATGACCCAAACCCATTAAGGTCCAACCCTAACCTGAAAAAACCTGTGTCAGGTTGGTGTCGTGTTCATGGGTTGGGTCGAACATTGACACCTTTAGCCAACAGCGCACTCTATTTATTACGTAGGATATTTTCATTAAATGAGTAGAGGTAAGGATCAAAATGGAACTTTTTTTTTTCTTTTATTTAGGGACTAAAAGAGGTAAAATAAAAAAGTAGGGACCAAAACAAGAATAGGGTCAAAATGTATGGACGATCCAGAAGTTGACCTCCTTGGAGAACTTTCTAGAAAGTTTGATTATTATGTTCTTAGTGAATATTTGTGAGTGTCTCTCTTTTTATTGTAAAATTTTATCATAAATGTGTGTGAGTGAGTGTGTGTCTAATATGTGTGTTGTTGTTGTTGTTGTTATTATTATTATTATTATTATTGTTATTATTATTATTATTATTATTATGTTATTTGTGTGAATTGTGATGTATGTGCATATACATGTTCATGTATAGTATAGATATAATATAATTTTATATAATTTAATAATTACAAAATATGGAGGGTTTGTTACATTTGTGTATATAGTTAACATGTTATAATAATTTTTGTTATAAAGTTATTGATTCAAGTTAGTGATTGTTCAAGAATTTAATCAGTTAAATAGACACTTACTGTATTATTCATGTATAGATGAGTGTGGTTGTGTGGGTTATGTTAATAATTAATACAATGCAAGTGGGTTCAATTTTGTCATTTAGTTTAAAATATTTAAAAAAAAAAAAGGATGAGAAGTAGAAAATAGAATTTGCATAAAAATAAAAAAAGATATATATATATATATATAAACTAAATAAAATAAAATGGTCACTCTTACCCACATTGACAATAGATAATGATAAATGATAATAAACTATTGTGTAATAATTTCAAAATATAAAAACTTGTAAAAGAAAATTGTAAAATTTCATATCTTTGCCATTTTTTTGGTCAATAACTAAATTCGATATATTTAAATTATCTTTTTATTAAATTTTGTTTAATTTAAGTTTCTTAATAACTCCTTGAAAAATATTCCTGAAACTACCACTGCATGGACTGATAAGTGTGTAGTGTTTAAAGTTAAACACGCAAATTTTATTGCTTGTAAATGTTGTTTAATGTAGATTTCGAAAAAACTAGTACAAAAACACCTATGTTAACATGGCGAGTTTTTCAACTCTTATACAACTGCACAGGTCCTTAAATGGCTAGCGATGATGCAAAAGGGAAAGGTCCATTACAGGCAAGTTTGGTAAATCCTACACCTCAAACAAGTATGACAGATGCGCCAACACATAGAAGTGATCCCGTCACCGATTCTGTTTCTAGAGGGACAAGTAACACTGATCCAAGTCCTTCTACATTTCATGTTCGGAAATCACACCATACTTTAATGCTAGTAGCCATAGTCTTCTCTATCTACTTAGTACTAGGAACCGTGTGCTTCTACCTGCTCGAGCCCCAGATGAAGGGACACAAAACAAATGCACTTGTTGATGCACTCTACTTCTGCATTGTAACAATGGCCACTGTTGGATATGGAGACATTTTGCCTAATACTGTCCTTAGTAAGATATTCGTCTGTTTTTTCGCCTTCACAGGAATGGCTTTGGTTGCACTAGGCCTGTCCAAAGCATCAGACTCTTTCATGAAGAAGCAGGGAGACATGCTAGTAAATGCTTTACATACGGATCAAAATGCCAGAGCACCTGGTACTAAAAAGTATGAAAAGCTTTATAAAGGAGTGGAATGCAAGTGTTTATTGGTCTTTATCTTTATTTTGATGCTCATGATTTCTGGGGCAACCGTCCTAGCTACCGTGGAGAAATTGGACCTTATCGATGCATTTTATTGTGTTTGTGTAACCATCACAACATTGGGATATGGAGATAAGAGCTTCAAAACTAAAGGAGGGCGTATTTTTGCAGTGTTTTGGATTTTGGCTAGTACTATTTCTTTGGCTCAGTTTTTAGCCTACATTACTGAGCTATTTGCTCAAAAAGCACAAAGGAAATTGGTCAAGCAGGTTCTTAGCCGGAAATTGACACGTGTAGATCTGGAGGAAGCAGATCTTGATAAAAATAATTCTATAGAGTAAGTTTTTTCCCCCTAAGCTCTCTTATTTATGTGTGCAACTTATTTTCTCATTGTATGGATTTCTTTTGCTTAGTTTAACTTTCTTGTTTTTCCCTTTTTTTTGTCCATAGTCTTGCTGAGTTCATCATACTTAAGCTCAAAGAGATGGAGAAGATTAGTGAAGATGATATTGCTCCTATAAAGGAGGAGTTTCGAAATTATGGTCTTGATAAGTTAAACACCATAACTACATCTGATCTTCTGCAATCAACTCAAGCATAGAAGTGACTTTACCCATGTGAAAGTGGCTACCTTCTTCTGCACTTGTGAATCAGATAAAAATTGTGAAGCATCCCAAAGATAGCTTCTAATATACGGCTATAACAAGTTGCTCAACATGTAATTTATATATAGATTTGATAAACTAGGTCCTTTCAGAACATGTGGATATATCTCTTCCTTTGGAAAGAATATGGTTGCAAAGTATTTTATGTAAAAAAGATTACATAAAGACAATGTTATCAATATGCTGTCTGATTTGTGTCATACAAGGGTCATCTGCTTCTCTTTCTTTGCGTTTAAATTCTAAGTCTATGTACAGATTGTTTTAGGTCTTTTTTTTTTTTTTTTTTTTTAATTTATGAACTGCAAATCTTATTGTTTTTGGTCTAATTAAATTTGTTTCGGATCTAAATATGTATAACATGTGCTTCTTGTTCATGTTTCCAATGAGAAACTGGGAAAAAAAAAATCCGGAAATGTACTCTTCGTGCGTTTGGCATTAGCTTAAAAAAGCCAGTTTTTTTTACTATTTAGCTTATTTTTGCTACTATTCATGAATCTCATTGCCCTTTTGGGTACTATTCATAGGTCTCATTGTAATATTTCAATTATTTTTTAGCTTTATTTATAGTACTTTTAGCATTTGGTTTCAATTAAATAAGTAGTTCCCAAACAGACACGAATTCATGTCTCTTTTTGTTGATCATGTTTAAATAGTTCAATTTTTTACTTGTACATCATTTAATAGGTTGTATTTTAAATTTAAGTGTACTCTCATAATATTTCAAACTATTCCCTATAGTCTAAATTAAATATATTTTATGATAACTGACTCATTTTTTGGGCATTACAAAATGGAAGTTGTAACATGCGCAAATATATACCACAATTTCAAGGTAAGAATTAAAAAATTAAACATAATAGCTTAGTTATGCACAATAAGTGAGGTTAATAGCTGGGCTGGGCTCGAGAATAAAAACAAAGCCAGAATCCATGGGCCTACATGTTATAACAAAATAGCTTAGTTAAAGCCTGGCCCAGTCCAGCCCACGATTAGGACTTAATTACTCAAATAAGCAAACAAACAAACAAACAAAACATTCATCTGCCAGCATTGCATCAATATGGATCAAATATTCCCTTGGATCATTGACAGGATGAAAGCTACTAAGGTTGATAGTTTATTTTCATTGACTAATTGTAATTGAAAATAAAAATACATACAAACTGTGTATTTTTTTTTTTTAAGAATCCGCATTGTGTAAATTTATAATTGAAAAATATTAAAAGAAAGGTTTAATTTGTCACAAAATTAAAGTTCAGGGGTTGATTACTGAAATAAAAAATACAATTATACAAGGACTAAATTGACACCCATGCTAAAGTCCAAGAGTGATTGGTAAATGGCCTTAAAAAAATCAGAATCCTCAAAAATTCTTAAGATAGCATTATAACCAATTTACCACCACACATAAGTAATAGGATATCACAGACCTAAAGCACTACAAAAGATACCATTACTATTGAACTATTACTTGAATTTATCTAAGAAGAACATTTATTAATGAATAATTAAGATTTTAAGAATTGTACAATGACCTCTCGAAAACAAATAAGAATTATACAGTAGATTTGCCTTAAAAACTCTTCATCCGAAACTCTTTTAAAAGTTATTCAAACCCACCCAAATCAACAACAAATCTAATCCATTCTCCCAATTATACTTAGGGGTTGGGAGGGAGGGGGATGGGTAAACAACTTTGGGGATTGGGAAATTTTTGTGTAGCTAGGTTTTAATTAGAATCCCATAGCCGGGAAATCTCTCTACACACACCAATTTTTTTTTAAATGAAGAAGATAGGAGAAATAACCTCATAGACATAGTCATATGGGCATCATATTCTCAAAATATGTGAGAATGTGGTTCCTATGTACACACCAAAAGTTTTTTTTTAAAATGAAGAAGATAGAAGAAATAACCTCATAGACATAGTCATATGGGCATCATATTCTCAAAATATGCGGGAATGTGGTTCCTATGTGCATCCAATGTCTTAAATGGATTTTCATGAAAATTTGAATCAAACACATCAATCAAAATTTTAATGAAAATTTTATAGATGACCTTAGAATTCCGTTAACTAATTATTCTTTGGTGTTTCCTTTTCTAGTGAGCTGCTAATCTATGGTCCTATGGAACATATGCGGAACACGTACAGTTTTAACTTTTTACTTTTCTTTATTCTAAAGGAAATTGAACTACTTCTATGTTAATTAAAGAATCTCCAAGCCTTTTTATCTCTTTTTTTTCTGTTTGTATTGCTCCAGGAAATATTATATAAACTGTCTTCCAGCACAAACATCTTTGAACTCTCTCCCTTGCTCTCTTTCTTCACTGGTAGGCCTCTTGAGTGTTGAGCTTCCAGTTGTTAGACCTCAATACAAGTACAAAATTTTAATTTTTTGTTTTTTATTTATTGAATATAAAGTTTCATTAATTTATATATTGTTGAATGCAAATTCTTACTGATATAATTTGCTTTCATTCCCTCCTCTTTTTTTTTTTGGCTGGCCTGCATCCATTCCTAGAAACAATGTAATTACAGAAAAATGTTTCATATCATGTTGTTGCATATTTTTGGAATGCGAAATGTGACCATTCTACAGGACCAATCATGTGATATGGGACATATTTGGGCACTTTTGACTTCCCAAATTGGATTTTTTATTATTTATGAATATTGCTATATTTTTTTCCAGAAGCTGCCACTTTTTCCCCCCCTTTAAAAGAGAAATTATATTGTATTTAGATATCATTATTTTAAGAGGTTTCTGGAAATAGAATCTGGGCCCTCAGTTTGTGAAGGATTATTAACAATAAATTAATTAAAGCACTTCAATACTGGGAAAAGAACATGAACACTTAAATAGCAATTTTGTTATTAGTTAAAAGCTGAATTTTTAATCTATCACCCAAAAAAAAAAAAAATTGTTGTAGTTTTACTGTAAGAAAAATGTTATCTATCATGGACTGATAAGTGTGCAGTGTTTAAAGTTAAACACAAATTTTATGCTTGTAAATGTTGTTTAATATAGATTTTGAAAGAACTAGTACATAAGCACCCTGGCTAACATGGCTACAACTGCACAGGTCCTTAAACATCTTCATGGCTAGCAATGATGCAAAAGGGAAAGGTCCATTACAGGCAAGCTTAGTAAATCCTACACCTCAAACAAGTATGACAGATGTGACAACACATAGAAGTGATCCCCTAACTGGTTCTGTTTCTGGGGGGACAAGTAACAATGATCCAAGTCCTTGTTCTACATCTAATTCAAGGAAATCACACCAAACTTTAAAGTTAGTAGCCTTAGTCTTGGCTGTCTACCTAGGACTAGGAACCGTATGCTTCTACCTACTTGAGCCCCAGATGACGGGACACAAAACAAATGAAATTATTGATGCAGTCTACTTCTGCATTGTAACAATGGCCACTGTTGGATATGGAGACATTGTGCCTAATAGTGTCCTTAGTAAGCTATTCGTCTGTGTTTTTGCCTTCGCAGGAATGGCTCTGGTTGCACTAGGCCTGACCAAAGCAGTAGACTATTTTATGAAAAAGCAGGCAGACTTGCTAATAAATGCTTTACATATGGATCAAAATGCCAGTGAAGCCAAGTATGAAAAGAATTATAAAGGAGTGAAATACAAGTGCTTAGTGGTCATTATCATTATTTTGATGCTCATGATTGCTGGGACAGCCGTCCTAGCTACTGTGGAGAAATTGGACCTCATTGATGCGTTTTATTGTGTTAGTGTGACCATAACAACATTGGGATATGGAGATAAGAGCTTCAAAACTGAACGAGGGCGCATTTTTGCAGTGTTTTGGATATTGACAAGTACCATTTTTGTGGCTCAGTTTTTATCCTACATTACTGAGCTACATGTTCAAAGAGGACAAAGGGAATTGGTCAAGCAGGTACTAAGCCAGAAGTTAACAAATAAAGATCTGGAGGCAGCAGATCTTGATAAAGATAAATCAGTAGAGTAAGTTGGGTGCTTTTATTTTTTAGTTGAACCTAAGCTCTCT
This sequence comes from Castanopsis chinensis, assembly GCA_032878915.1. Taxonomy (NCBI): domain Eukaryota; kingdom Viridiplantae; phylum Streptophyta; class Magnoliopsida; order Fagales; family Fagaceae; genus Castanopsis; species Castanopsis chinensis. The sequence goes on from JAVQMG010000089.1 coordinate 9,124,717, forward strand.
TATTTATGTGTGCAACTTATTATCTCATTGTATTGATTGCTTTGCTTGGCTTAACTTTCTTGTTCCTCATTTTTGTCCATAGGCTTGCTGAGTTCATTGTAGATAGGCTTAAAAAGATGGAGAAGATTAGTGAAGATGATATTGCAGATATAAAGGAAGAGTTTCGAAAACGTGATGTTAATAAGTCAAACACCTTAACTGAATCTGATCTTCCTCAATCAACTCAAGCAGAGAATTGACTTTACGTACCCAGGTGAAAGTGGCGAATGACTACTGCACTAGTGAATAAAATAAAATTTGTGAAGCATCCCATGAAAGCTACGTAAGTATGTAAGATCAATAATCTATGTCATGTTTTTCTATACGGCTGTAACAAGTTGCTCAACACGTAATTTATATATAGATTTGCTAAACTAGGTCCTTTCAGAACGTGTGGATATATATCCTTTGTAAATAATATGGATGTAAAGTATTTTGTGTAAAAATAAAAGATGAAACAAAGACAATGTTATCAATATTCTGTCTGATTTGTGTCATACAAGGGCCATTTGCTGCTGCTTTTTTTTTTTTTTTTATTTGGCTAAATAACCAAGAAAAAGGAAGGGAGGATCAGATCCATAAGCTCAATCCAAAAAGAATACTAGGTCATTTGATGATTGTTGAACTACCCTTCTTATATTCTAAGTCTATGCTACAGATTTCTTTGAGCCTAATTAAACTCATTTAGGAATTCTAACTACTATCCTTGATTTAAATTAAATATGTTTTACGATAATTAATTCATTTTCTAAGTCATCACAAAATGAAAGATGTAACGTGCAAGATACACATAAAAAATTCAAGGCAAGAGTTAGGGAATTTATTAAAATTCTATTAGTAATTGATTCATCTTTTGGATCATCACAAAATGAAATATATTAACAAAAAAAAAAGAGGCAGAGAGATTACTACAAGTCTACAAGTTGCTCACGAGTACAATGAAGAAAACTACAAGTTGTTTAGGCCAAGCCTTGTTTACATGACCGGGCTCAAACATAAAACGGAAGCCAGAATCCATGGGCCCATATTACATAATAGCATAGTTAAAACCCCAGCCCAATCAAGCCTATCATTTGGACTTGACAGTCGACAAGACACACCGACTCTTTCCTTTAGAATTTAGAAACTAGAAAAGAATTCAATATAAAAAGTAAACGTACATTAACATATTATTTTACAATATTTTAAAAAAATATATTAATATAACTAAATTTTTATCGATTTTATTTGCATTTATTATTAATATTTTTTAATTACTAATAATATGTAAAAAAATTTATAAAATAGTTTGTTTCTTAGCATTATTATAAAATAAAATAAAATAATAATTTATGATAAATATTTAAATTTATAGAGTAGATTTTGTAAAGTTGTCCTACAGATCTTTCCGGGAGCTTCGCTAGAATTTGCCAATTTGGTGATCAAATTTCTTCAACGGAAAACCGCTTGAACCTTGAAAGTCTAAGGCTAATCCAAGTTTTCACTGGTAAGCCTCTCTGAGTCTCTTGTTTTTTCTCTTTTTGTGGGATCTCTGTGTTGATGTAAATAGTGTAGTTTCTAAGTTTTAACACCCATTTGAAGGAAACCCATTTGGGTTATTTTGGTAGAGACATATTTTGACACCATAGTTTACATCAATGTGAGTTTTTGTGTGTCTCTTCATTTTTTCTTTGTAAAGTTTGTGACTTTAATATCTGATATTTGCTATAGTTCAATGTTGCTATGTATCTGGAGTAACAGTATAACACTGTCACTGTGGAAACTTTGAGATGCTGATCATGTCAAGTGTAAGAATTTGGCTGATCCAATCATGTAAAGTAGTTGGGCTCATACCCAGTTAGTTATTTCTGTAAATTTTTTGAATCTTCATTTGGCCAATGAACAAAATGGGAATTCTGACGAGTTTCAGCTATGATATCAAGTTTTTCTGTAGAGATCCATAAGAATTTTTGAACCAAACCCATCTTTCTAAAAGGGAATATCCAGTAGATTTGCCCCTTGTTCTCACTATTGTATTTTATTTATCTCTGTGTTCAGTTTGATGTTCAATTTGAAAAGTGTTATGTACTTGTGCTTAAGATAGACAATTGGAAGTAAAGCATGGCAGGAAAGAATAAATGTTACTAACTCTGATTAGTTTGTTGAGGATCCATAGCCGGCCCAAAGTTTTGGGACTAAGACTTGGTTGTTGTTGTTGTTGTTATTGCTGTTGGAAGCTGAAAAAATTGTCTGAATAATACTTTCATTTGATTATAGACAAGAACTTAATATGGTATGTGAATTGATATGATATCAGTTCACATAGGATATGTGCACTTTTGTGGTAACTGCTCTTACATTTCAATTGCTAAATTGGCTGCTGGATTACTGTTTTCAATTGAATTGGTTTATAAACATTGGCTAACATAGCTAATTTGAATTCCAGTGTGACTATATGGGTTTTTAAGACAGGACCTCTTTTGTTGGATATTAATGGCCTCTAATGGTGTGGAACAGCCCTTGCTGTCAGGAATGGTAGATCCTTCTGTTCAAACCAAAAAGAAAAATTCTCTGAAGAGAAGAAGATATCGCCATTGTAAAAGTGCTCTTGCAGAATTTGTTCCTCCAGAAACGAAAGGGATTGGACAGATTACACACACTGAATCCATTCCTGGGAAGCTACATCCAAGTTTTAAGCAAGTAGCCACACTCTTGGCTCTTTACTTAGGTGTAGGAACTGTAACCTTCCTTCTTGTTAGGAACCAGATTGAGGGGAAGAAAACAAATGGATTTCTTGATGCTGTGTATTTTTGTATCGTGACAATGACAACTGTTGGGTATGGAGACCTGGTTCCTGATAGTACCCTCACAAAACTACTTGCTTGTGCCTTTGTTTTCACTGGAATGGCTCTGATTGGACTAATCCTGAGCAAAGCAGCAGACTATTTGGTAGAGAAGCAAGAAATATTACTTGTTAAGGCCTTACATATGAGTCATAAAGTTGGTACCACTGAAATTCTAAAAGAGGTAGAGACCAACAAAGTGAGATATAAATGTTTAACAGTCTTTATCCTTCTTTTGTTGCTTATAATTATTGGGACAATCTTCCTAGCTACTGTTGAGAAATTAGACCTTATTGATGCATTTTATTGTGTATGTGCTACCATCACAACCCTGGGCTATGGAGATAAGAGTTTCTCAACAGAAGTGGGGCGTGCTTTTGCAGTAATTTGGATATTGACTAGTACCATTACCTTAGCTCAGTTTTTTCTCTACATTGCTGAGCTTAACACTGAAAGGAGACAAAAGGCACTGGCCAATTGGGTTCGCACTCGGAAGATGACAAGTGTAGATCTTGAAGCAGCTGATATTGACGATGATGGGGTTGTTGAGTAAGTTGTGTGTTTTCTATTTGAAGCACATATTTCTTGAAATGGTCATCTTTGTTACTACTCTTTATGGTTTCTCCACAAGCTGTCTCTAACATACATACTGGTTTTTTTAAGTCTTAATGTATAACTTACTCATGCTCTTTTTTCTAATTTATTTTTTGTAGTGCTTCGGACTTCATCATATATAAACTGAAAGAGATGGGGAAGATAAGTCAAGAAGATATTTCGCTGTTACTAGAAGAGTTTGAAGATCTGGATGTTGATCAGTCAGGAACTCTGTCAGTGTCTGACATAATGCTTGCTCAGTCTTAGCCAGAGAGGTGGCCATGGCCATCCATCACAAACTGGTAAAGGATTGTGTACTGTATACATACATTTGAAAAGAGGTGTGAAGTAATGTAAGGGTTAATAACCTTGTAAGTTTGTACATCAAATTTTGTTCATCAATATATCACGTTCATGGCTCTTTACACAATCAATAGACTTGTTGCACAATACTTCAGGCAATCATGATTCACATTCAGAACAGCAATATAGTGCTGGTAATTATATGCTAGCTCAGATGCAATTATGTTTTCATATACGTCATGGTCTTGAATGGGTGACTATACAAGTAATAGACTGAAGTTGGGTCGGAATCATCAAGTTACTTGGGATTTAAGGAAATTAAGGATCAGTCCTAATGTTCATTGGGAGTTTTTGTTTGTTTTCAGCTGTGAGAGCCATCTTTTGTCGGTATCTTTTACCCATAATGTCACAGGCGATTAAGCCGTTTCCAGCCACCAGTCTTATGAGTTATGTGCATACTTTCAAGTTACTAGCCTCTTACCCTTTTAGGGTCTTTGAGAAGAAACAAGGAAACAAAGGATGTTCACTCATAGATTCTCATCTGAGTGAAAATGTAAAGTCACACATTACTTCATGTTGAGGTAACTAACCTTTCCTGTTGGTCTGAGTTCCAGAAAAGAGGCTTCTAAACCTTTATGTTATTGCCTTTGTTTCCATTTTAATGTTGTTTTAAAGGATCACTCATTTGTGTCTTCTTTGTTTTGTTGACATGGGCGTCCATGGCTCTTAGAGAGCCTGACTAATCGTCCAAGTGAGTGTAATCCTCCCATCTTACACACACCAAGCAATTACGGGGAGAATTGATTGAGGGTGGTCCCAAGATACTAGATGAAAGGCTTGAACTGAAGATCTCATGGATCAAATGAAACTTGAAAATCACTAGGTCAAACTCTTGGGGTTAAATTACTCACCCGTGATTAATTGTAAAGTTGTAATACACTTTTGTTTGCTAATCTACTTTGTGCTGCATTTTTTTCTTTTTTTGGGTCTAAACTGCATGAAAGTTGTTTGCTAAACGACTTGTGGTAGATATGCTCAACCACTTGTAGCACAAATTTTCCAGTAAGCTACCTGTAACTTTCCTTTTGGGGGTCTAAACTAAACGTACAAAAGAAAGAGCAAACAACCAAAAGCATATGACAATCTCTCCTTGAAAACTTCTTAGACTTCGCAGGTCAATGCTGTACTAAGGTCTTGCTACTTCTTTACACCATAAAACAAACAAAAACACTCCTCTGCCGGCATTGCATCATTATGGATCAAAATATTCCCTTGGGTCTTTGACAACTACCGACTAGGGCTCTTTGTGATAGTTTATTTTCATTGACTAATTTTAGTTGATAATAAATTAAATAAAAATACAAAACTAAAAAGGTTATACACAACTATTAATTAAGGTTTTGTATGAAATAGTCCATTTTTATTTGTTTATTTTGCTTAAAAATAAATTAGATTAAAAAAAAACAAATGTAATAACCCTTTAAGAAAAGGATTTCAAAAAACTGTAGCATTGAAATCCTTACAAAATCCATTTTCCTGCTACACTTTACAAACACTATGCCACTCACTAGAAAGATAAGATTTTGAATTTCAAAGCCAGCATAATTTCTACAAGTTAAAGTCAAAATGTTTAAAATTACCCTTAGCGATGTTCGATGGGGAGAATGGGACCTAAGACAAAATAATTGAATTAATATTATGGGCATCTTTTTTTTTGTTGTTGTCATTTCCTTTGGGGGCAATCAACAAAATAGAAATACGTGTCAACGACATTTCATGGATTGAGCTCATCCAAAGAGAGCAATGCTAAAAAGTAAAAACACACCAAATGTTTTATTATCAAACCAGGGAATCATTTGATTTTATAAGTAGGGTGGGATTGAATATCTTATTCGACAATAAAAACTTTTATTAATTGAGTTAATTGAAGTTTTAAAAAAATATATTTTAAATTATGATGGGTCTCAGTCTTTTTTTTATTTTATTTTGATTTATGATGGACTAACACTTCACTTGTTGAAAAAATATTGTAAAATTTTGTTTTGTCCGTAAAAAAACTAATCTTTTTAATAGAAGTCTTTCATTATTCGCTAAAAGCAAAAATTTTATATTTATCATTTAGAAAAGTAAAGATATAGACGTTATATTCATAGTTTTTTCTATATATTATTTTAGAAGAAAAGAAAATTGTAAACTTCATGGTTATGAATTAAAGGCATATTGCATTTATCATCAATGAAAAATAAGATTTCTTCGGTTTGTATTATTGAGTTGTATATATTTGAAATGTAAAGAGATGGATGTTATCTAAATTATTTTAAATTGGTTAAATGTTTATATGTTTAACAATTTTAAAAACTATAAGGATACTACTATACTCTAGTTATGGAATCTCTAAATTAGTTAATAAAAAAGTCTTAATCTAAAATATTTAAATCACTGTGATTAATATTATTTAAAAGAAAGATCACAATTTACAAACTAACCGCATGAAAAATGTATTTTGAATTATGTAAAGACAATATTTTTTTAAGCAAATGTAAAGAAAATTTTTCTAACTCTACCACCTGATGTAATATCATTTTTTAGTTGTGCCATTATAAACATTATTTTTTATTGTATGCAAATCATAACGTATCATTTTAACTAATAAAAATTTTCTTATAAAAAAATATTAATAAAAATTTTTGTTTCATAACAAATCTTATTTTATATTCCATTAATTATGTTTGGGTATAATTTTTAAACACTTTAATTTTAACTATTTTAGAATAAAGAACGTGTAAAAAATTTGATTGAGGGAATATAGAATAAAATATTTAGGTTATATTTGGTAACGATTTTTGTTTTCTATTTTTAAAAACTTGTTTTTATGAATATAAATAAATTTTTTTTTTGTATTTTTGGAATAAAAAACATGTTCAATTAGTCAAAAATAAAAAAATAATTTTTTGAAAAAAAAAAACTAAAATATGTTGTTATTAAGATTTGAATTCTAATGTTAACTCATTAAATGAGACAAATTCATTAAATTAAATGCGTGTTTTCTTTGACTTTTGTAAGCAAAAAATTGAAAATAGTTATTTTTGCATGTTTTCAATTTCCTTCACAAATTGAGTTTTGGAAACAATTTTATTTTGTCTTGACCTGCGAAACAAGTTTTTTAATTTCAAAAATAGAAAATAAGGAAAAAATAATGATTATCAAACATTCCTTTAAAAAAAACATTCCTTTAAAATTGTTTTTCAACAATTCAAAAAAAAATATATCATTAATTTTCTTATGTGATTAAACTTATGAAGTAATGGTACAAATAAGTTGTTGCACTTACAAAAAAAATAATTAAAAAATAAAATAATTAGTTGCACCTAAGTAAATTAATTTCAAAGTGAATGGTTGTGGGGCCCATGAAGGTGGACCCCACACCAAACATAAAATTAGATAATCATCATACAGCCTCTTGAAGTTTCTCGCAGCCACAAGTTTCTGGGACCCATAACCCACTGGGATGATTTCCCATCAAATCAATTTCAAAAGGCCACGATCATGGGCCCACCACATATACTTTATTAACCGTCCACATCACACTTCGGAGAATATTCGGTAGGCCACAAGTATATGTAATAAGCATTTTACTTGCAACACCTGCGTGGCACAGCACGAGTGTACAACTTTCAAAGCCTATAAATAAATAATTATACAGTATAAAGGAATGGGTTTAGTGCATAGATTCAATGAAAATGATTTTAAAATCGGGTCGGACCAGCCGATTCAACCGGTTTAATAAAGAATAAAATCTCAATTGGTTGGATAAAAAACATAAAATCCAGTGGCTGAACTATAAACACTATTTGTTTAACTTGTAAAAATGAGGAATCAGACCCTTTTTTTTTTTTGGTATGATCAATTATAAATGGTTAATCAAGTTTCTATAAAAAAAAAATGTTAATCAATTATGTAGGATAAAATGATAAATTCATATGAAACTTATAGTCCACTTCACTCGATTATTTCATCAAGTTCACAAATACAGTGTATTAGAAAAGAAGAACCAATTCTACATTCACTTTCACAATTGAATGATTTAGACTATGAATATGTTTAGATAGAACTTATTGCTGAAAATTAAAAATATTGTAGTAAAATAATTTTTAAATATATGAATAGTATTGTGAAACTAATTTTAAATTTTTTTTTCGAATAAAGTGTTTGTGGAACTCATAAACAGTGCTTAAAATAAAGTGCAGAACCATAAACAGTGTTTAACCAGTGTAATTTGTTTTTGCACAGTAAATTCATGTGCATGAACAGTATAATTACTGTTTATACAAGCTGATGAAAAAAAAAAAAAAAAGTGGTGAAATAGAAATCGCAGACATGCAAAAGTCCTATCCAAACACTACCCTTAAGTAGTAAAAAAAATTGTAAATTCATGTAAAGCTGACCAATAGCTAATAATAATTTGCCTATCTAACAATAATTTATCACCGAACACTTTTAGTGTAATGATCACTTTATAAGAATAAATACTTGTTAAGTGAGAAGTATAGGGAGCAAAAGCTAAGACTTTAGTCACCAAAAAAAATTTCATAATTTGCCTAACTAATAATAAGTTATTACCGGACACTTTTAGTGTGATGATCACTTTATAAGAATAAATACTTGTTAAGTGAAAAGTATAGAGAGCAAAAGCTAAGACTTTAGTCACCAAAAAAAATTTCATAATTTGCCTAACTAATAATAGGTTATTACCGGACATTTTTAGTGTAATGATCACTTTATAAGAATAAATACTTGTTAAGTGTGAAGTATAAAGAGCAAAAGCTAAGACTTTAGTCACCAAAAAAAATTTCATATATCTATAAACTTAAATTAAATTAGAGTATAAATTTTTATCTTTAATAAAATAAAATAAAAAATCAAAATGGTAAAAATAGGGGTGGAATTGGATCAAGTTCTGGAATAAGTCTAAGCAGACAATTTGTTAAATCACAGTTTGCAATTGCAGCTCACAATAGGTACTAGTACGAGTAACCCCAAAAAAAATAAATGGTACCAGCGGTCAGTACAACTTTGCTTAGAATTTAACACCAAATAATTTTTAATGGGACAAACTTGCTCAAAACCAACAAAAATGAGCGGTCGGTGTTAAATGCTTCAAAAAGGTTTCAGGAATCTACGCACAGTACAGAATTTTAGGGCTGACGTGGCTGAATAAGAAAATTTAGAAAACTAAAACAAACTTTTATTAGTAATAATCATAAATCAATGAAAAATAAATAAAATACTATCGTTGTTAAATAACAGTTTAAACAGATTTTCACAAATTTTTTTGTTCACATATTTTTAAAAGATACAGTAGTGTTTAAATAATATCATACATATTTTTATAATTTTTTTCTCACATATTTTCATAAAATAACATCAAACGGGCCCAAAAATTGTAAACTCTATAATCTAAAATAAATAAATAAATAAATCCATATAGGAATTATAACTCTCAATGAAAAACTATATGTGAAAAGATAAATGAAACAAAATACTTGGTTTTATTTTCTACTCTCTTAAAATTTTGAGAAAATGAAACAAAAGTTGGTATACAAAACAAGGAAAGAAAGAGAAAAAAAGCAAAAATAGACTGCCCTGGCACGTAGCACACTGATTTGGTGACTAAACTCGATTTCAACAATTGGTAAACTCAATCAATCACTATTCAATCACATTCTAGTCTTAATACCCAAAAACATAAACTAAAGTTTTACTTTCTTTCTTTTTGTTTTTTTTAAGGGAAAAGTATACGTTTTACTTTTTAATTGTACCCTCACCGTTCACACACTATTTACTATTTACTGTAGCAATGCAATTATTTTCTAGCTTGAACAAAAATTCAAATTTAAAAAATATATAGCCAATAAAAAAAAAAGAGGGTCACCAAATGTCATTAACAAAAACAAAGTGAAACAAAACAAAAACAAAGGTTAGAAATTACATAAGAGTTTTGAGAGTAACTAAATAGTACATGGTTTATTTTGGGCTTGTCGGCACTACTCCTCGGATTTGAAACTCTCTACTAACGGATGATCCGGTTGCCCAGCGACGTAATCAAGGAGCCCTTCACCGGCCTTGCCACCGGGAGCGTCGGTAGCCGGTGGCGATGTCTTCCCAAACACAAGCACAGCGAAGAGAAAGAGAGCGGTGGAGAGGAAGAGAGGCCAAAAGTAAGCCAAGATGGTGAGGAACCTTGGCGCTAGGAAGAAGAGGGAGATGAGTGTGACTGATAGAATGAGAGCAAAGAGGAACTGGAACTTGTACTGGAGGAGCTTTGCTGGGATCTCCATGATTTGGGTTTAGGTGGGTTTGATAGATTGTGAAGTAGACTGGGTTGGGTTGGTGTTAGATTTTGTGGAAAGAGAGAGAGAGAGAGAGAGAGAGAGAGAGAGAGGGAGAAATCGGAAAGGAGGGATTTTTGGAGTTTTATCTGTGTTTTGTGTGCAGAGATTCTCTGAAGGGAAGTTTGTGCTTTTTGGGTTTTGGGAGAGAGAGAGAGTGAGAGTGAGAGTGAATTTTTTACGGAGTTTAATCACTTTTGCTTGCTTTGTGGTGGTGACTGGCTGTTTGTTTACTAAAATGCCCACCCTTATTACCTTTTACCCTCTTTTTTTTTTTTTTTTTCTTCTTTCTTTAACTTTTATGGCGAAAATTAGAGATATTTAGATACAGTTTATTTTATTAAAATTAAAAATTTATTATTGAAAGTAATGTAGTTAAATATAAAAATTAGTTGAAATAATACAGTAGTATTATAAATAGTACCAAAAAGTATAATGTGGTCTATAAATAATAGTAAAAATAAGCTAAATAATAAAATAATTTTAATTTTTCATTCTTATCCAAACGCATGCTTAGCGTGAATTTGGATTGCAATTAAAATTATAAATTATTTCACCATTCAGCTTATTTTTACTACTATTTATGAGTCACACTATATTTTTTAGTACTATATATATGTTTCATTATACTATTTCAACTAACTTTTACATTTATCTATAGTATTTTCAGTAATAAGTTTTCAATTTCAACAAAATAAGCGGTATCTAGACAGACCTTTAAAAATCAATTTTCTTCTCAAAAACAAAAAATATAAGTCAATTGTTTTTATTGATTAAATCAACATCTTAACTACTCTCAAATTTCATTAAAAAAAAAATCAACATCTAAATAATTTTGAATGACTTGATTTCAAAATTTGAGGATAAAGACGTGCATTCAATCCACCAACTTAATAAATCTAACTTAACACAACCCAATCAATCTAACATACCTTAAAATTTTGCGATGGGTTTTGTGTTGGAATCTTTTTTTATTATCATTTATTTTTTAAAGTTTGGTTATGGAATGGGTTCACTTTGACAAAATGTTCAACTCGAGTAACTCAACCCAACCAATGATTTTTTGATTGGTAAAATTATGATATGCCACTTTAGGAATAATAAACTCAGTTGTGATTGTGTGGCAACTCGAAATAGAGACATGGTGGCTTGCCCAAGATGCTAGGAACTTAGCATACCTTAGCTCTCCTAAGAGTAAAAACAACAAAGTCCACCAAAGTTCCCATATGGAATTCTAATTAATTTGATTTACCACTACCATCCTCTCTAAATTCTCTCTCCCTCTCATCATGGCAATAGCCTCCAAAACAACATGGGATGTTCAAGCTACAATGACAAAGGAATCCACTCCTAATTTACCTGATTCGTTTCTAACCTACTTAAAATGATCATTTTTTACCCATAATCAGATTAACCTGACCCGAACCCTACTTGATAGTTTGACATGTCTACTCCCAAGAGAAGTATAAAAAGGAAAGTAGGGCTTCTAAAAGCACCAGCATTGAATGGGCTAAACCCATTCTCTATGCCAAATATTAAAGTAGAATAGCATTTAGGCCCAAGAATCAGATCCATTGAATGTTGGGTACTGTAAGAATGGTAAAAAAAAATACCATGGAGTTACAGTGCGGTTCTAAATGTAGAACCGCACTGTAGCTTAATGGCAAAAAAAAATATTAATATTTTATACTGTATTTTCTCTCTCCACGTTCTCTCATCTCTCTCTCTCTCTCTCTCTCTCTCTCTCTCTCTCATTCTGACTTTCAGTTTCTCTCTCTCTCACAAGTCACAAACTCCCTCTCTCACATCTCTCTCGTTCGAACTTGCACCGGTGCTGGGTTTTGGATTTTGGAGGTTGGAGGTTGGATCGGCGTCTCTGCGTGGGTCAACAAAATGTGGGAGATCGCGGCGGGCTTGGTTTGGATCGGCGTCTTGGCGAATTGGTGGTGTAGTGGCGTGAATGATCGTCGGCTGGTGGATGATCGTCGGCTGGTGGTGCAGTGGCGCGGATTGACCATGGGTTGCTGTGTTTTTTTTTTTTTTTTTTTTTTTTTTTTTTTTTTTTTTTTTTTTTTTTTTTTTTTGTGGCGTGGATGATCGGAGAGGGTTTGATGGTCTGTGTTTATTTTGGTGATTTTTTTGTGGTGTCGATGATCGGAGAAGGTTTGATGGTCTGGATTTTCTTTTTTTTTTTTTTTTTGTTTTGGTGCTGCCGATAATTTATGGGTTGGTGGTGGTGGTGGTGCTGCTGCTGCTGCGGTGGTGATTGTGGATTTTGAGCAGAAAGAAAGAAAGAAAGAAAGAATAAATAATGTTGAGAAATATATTATTTTATTGCGTAAAAATATTATTTTAATGAGTAGAATAGGAAAATAGAAGTTTGGATGTGGAAGAAAAGTAAAATTGTATTGTATAATTGATAAAGTAGTATTTTGGATGGTAAAATAGGATAGAATTAGGAAAAATGAACGTGGATGCTCCAAGGATGATATACAAACACTTTACAAATCACCTCCTTAATAGATTTTCCAAATATGCCATATTTGCTAACTTAGTTATCGTAGAATCCTTCATCTGCACATCCTTGACAGTTCTTCCGTTTTCAAATCTTACTTTTACAAGTGTACATGAATAAGGTTTCACCATTAATGAACTGTATCATCATTAATAATATTTAATAGAATATGTGTATTTAAATTTGTTAATTTGATTTATTTTGGTATTTTTACTTTTGAGACTTATTTAGCGTGGATGAAATAGAAAAAGTAAACCCAATTGTATAAATGGTAATCATCTGTTGTATAATAATAATAATAATAATAATAATAATAATAATATATTTAAATATTTGAATGAAAACCCAAACATTTTACCATCTTAAAAAAATGGGCCCAACTTGACAACCCAACTCAAGCCAACTTGATCCCTAACAATTTAGTTTGGTTGGTTTTGAGGAATCATAGTTGGGTTAATATGGGTTAGTAATATCTCAATATTAGGAAGTTGGCTTGGTTAAGTTAAAAATCCTCTAACCCAAAACTCATGCACACACCTAGTTAAGGGATGAAATTGAATCAATCAATAGTTGATGGATATTACTATTGAAAAATGAAGGAAGAAATTGGCCAATTAAATGTATAGAAATGAAATTGAAAATTTAAAACCATAAAAAATTTTAAAGGTCCAAAATTGTTACTTCACCTTTTACCCTCTCAAATGGAATCATTTTATTATAAGATATTATAACCTATAAATAGAAAGCAGATCTAGATTCTAGACCCTTTATTGTGAGAAGAAAATAACTAAAAAATCCTTATGAATAGTTCGATATCTTTTGGAAAATATAATATGATCGTTGTATCTCCTTGCGTTGTAAACTAGTAGTGGTTAAGGAATCAGAAGTGCACATTAGTCAAATGGTGGTGAGACTTAAATCGTTTGCAAATTTTTTTCAAAGACAAGCAAATTACTATAAGGAAAAAACAAAAATTCTGGATGGTTGGTAGAGCTAAAGAGAGAAAAATCTTGATTCTTTCTTTAATTAGATGATTGTATTGTACGCACGGTTATGAGTATCAATTAAGACACATTATTTTGACAGTTAGAAAATTTTTACCTAAACTTTTCCATATTTATCAATAAATTGTATTTTTTATACTATTGAAGTACAACATATACATATAATATATATATATATATATATTATAATTGTTTCAAAATTTATTTGACTTTCAGTTGATCCATAATATTGTGAAACATAAGTTTTTGAAGTCTTATAATTTTACATGTCATTATTTAATATATATATATATATATATATATTAAATTTAAATTTTATTATATATTTAAACTTTATATTAAAATCTTGACAAAATGTTTTCTTTAAATGATAAAATATGTAATTTTATATATAAATACAATAACAATAAATTCTCATTAATAACTGTAATATCGAATCTCATATTTAGACAAAAAAATGAAAAAATAAAAATAAAAATTGTATCATTTCAAACTTCTTTTAGAAAATAAGGGTGTTAAGGTCATTTTATAAAAAGAAATAAATTCATGTGCAAATTTATACATATATATATATATATATATATATATATATTTTGTTTGGTCATTTGCTTCAGAGTTCAGACTTGGGTGGATTGTCGGCTGCTAGTTATTTTCCGAATGAACCTCATCTGGCTTTAATCAGAGTTTTTGGAAGTTAGTGGGAAAGATAAGATCTAACACATGATTGTGGTAATTCGAGGCCGAAAGTTGTCCCAAATGAGAATGAGAATGATTCTATTACAAAACCTTTTTTAAATTGGTGTTTAGTGGGTGCACGTGGGCTTGAACCAAGTTTAAATTTGGGGTAAAGCTCAGGGTCTAGCTGCGCAGGTCGGTCACAAGACAAATCTTTTAAAAGACAGATTCAAAATCTAAGAAATGCACGAGTTCTTTTCTGCCCTTTATTATGATGTTTGAATCTATTATTGTGCTTAATGCCAAAATTTAGTTCACTTTTTGAATTTGCACTTGAGAAGGATAACTTCCTGAAAGGTATAAGGGACCAAATTATATTGCTTTCCAACTAAGAATACCCTTAACTTGAAGTGACATTTTTGTTGACCATAAAGCCAAGAAATGAATGTAGAAGTTGAACTTTCTTTTGTTTTTGAATGCGGTCCAATTTGGTTTTACAATATCTTGAAAAGTTTTTGACTTTTAAATTCTAATCATACTTCCGTTGATGATCAATAAAGAAACTACTGGCGGTCATTTAGATGCATTTCGAGTGTTGGTATTTCCAGGGTTGTCCATGTCAATTTTGTTTTACTCAACTTATGAAAAAAATACCATTTTCTATTCCCTCAGTTAATCTTGCTAGTCATATTGTGTTAAATAAGTCAATGAATCCCTTCTTACATGTATTCAACAGGGGAAAAAAGATCTAAGTAAAAAGTGCTTCCAGTTAGATCCAGATCGGTTTTGGTTTGTTGAATAAGGTGATAAGGATTGTGAAGTACACTAAATTTTTTTTTTTCTCTAATGAAAATTCTTTATTAACTAGAAGCCAAGGGCTTTATATTTAGTGAGCTAAATCATATCACAAGGTATTGTTGCAAAGAGGGTTACCTTTCTTTCATATTCTGTAAGTATTACTAAGATCTTAGCTTGATCCAGTCACCAATATTCAAAATTCTTGGGTATGAGGGACCTAGGGACTGTTCCACTACATTTCACATCCTATTTTGTCTCCCACCTTCAAGCATCCTCTTGTCCTTATTAGTTCACTACTTTCCTAGATGGACCTCCACACTCACGAGCTATTGGAATTAACCCTCTTTGTGCTGATGGATCTTCCTCTTTTTAAGTATTTTGCTTTTAAGTTTTTAACACCTTCATCCACATTTTTATCTTCCTTGGTCCAATCCTCCACCCTAGTTATGCTATTAGTGCCTTAACAAAATCTTCCATCTTCCTAAAAATCTAGACCTCCTGATGCTTTAGGTTTGCACATTACATCTTAAGCTTTAAATTACAAAGCTCTCTTGTTTTCTTCCTTGCCACACTAGAAGTCCCTCATCATCCAGTGCATTTTATCATGGTAGCATTTGAAATTATTTAATTTATGCTAATAACTAGTCTAACATTATTTAAAAAAAAAAATTATTGAAGAAAGAAACAAATCAAGAATTAGTACACATAACACACAGCAGACTAGCTGCATAACAGCAACTAAGTTCAAGACATAGGAGAACCAGACAACCTAAGAACAGAAGAAGTTATTCCCCCTATTCCATCATAACATTTAATTTACAACCAAGCTCCTAAGTCCTCCACAAAATTCAATAGGAGACCCAATGTCTAGTTTCAAACACTACAATATTGCCTCTTTAGATTTAACATTGCCATCGTAAACTCTTGCACATCCAGACGTAATAAACTGTGGAAGACAAGACTAATTTGCATGGTACAACCCTTCCAAACTCTGAAATATAGAAACTTCTCCCTTTCAAATCTCATGCCAATAGCCTATATTATCTTCCGAGCATAATAGCATCACGAGTCCATATCCTTTTGGTTAAAAAACGTCTAACATTTGGTGGTTGGAAATTGGAAAAGAACTTGGATGAACCAAGAAAATAATTAATCATGTAACATACCTCTCAATCAGTTTAAGTTCTTTAGTGACATCTACCAGTGTTGGCCTTCTCTGTGGATCTTCCTCTGTACATGTCTAGGCAAGGTCCAATACAGCTTGTAATTGTTGCTATAAACTAGCACCTCCTTCCCCTGCCAAGATTGCAGGATCCACAATCTCATTTATGCTATAACCTTGAGCATAGTTATGCATGTATTCTACTAAGCTAGAATCTTCATCAATTATCTATCGGATTGTATTATAAGAATCCTCTCCAGTTTAAAGTTCCATAAGAAGAACACCAAAATGATACTCATCAAACTTCTCTGTTACCTTGCCTATCAAACTCGGGGCCTTTGAACTTTGGATGCCAAAGACCATTATAAGCTTCCATGTCAGTTTCACCTTCAGAGATTGTTACCAAAAAAAAGAAGTTGGACAATTTGGGAACATCATGTTCATCTAATAAGATAATGTGCATATGTATAGCCATGTGGATTATAGGTCTGGCGAATGCAGTATGGAGATAAGAAATTGCATGAGCAATCTACTTGGCAATCTTTAACCTACTTTCCCATGCCATGGGCTGATGTTGTCAAGTATCACTGCATATGTAAATTCGATCTGCAAGGAAACCATTCTTGGGAAATTCATACACTAAAATGGGAGGTTGATTCTCAAGGCAACACCCTATGGGCTTTAACACATTATTGTGATTTTTCAACAGATTATTTGATGATCCTCTTGTAATGGGAATTTCCTTCTTTATATTACCCTTTCTCACTTCATCTCAGCCCTTCACGTGTAGATCAGATTGCTGGCTTTGATATTTGTCTCATCAACACCTTACTGAAGTCTTTATGGGTAGCTGTAAGGTTGGAGGTTACTGTTCATGTATCACCTTCACATTAATGCGGCTAGGAGGTTAGCTACAGAGCATTCAATGCGGTAGCAGTAGCTTTCTTCTCAAATATTTCTCAAATCTCTTTTGTCTTATCCTCACCTGATGTTTATCTTTGCCAAAATAATCGTATGTTGCCTTGTTCTTGACAAAAGGTTGGATGTATGACCTATATCCTACACAGCCGAGGAGGTACTTCTCCTCAAACAACATCTCCAATTCCTCATGACCAAACTACTTACACGTGCCATTGCTATGTAGGCCTCCGTCATTAGTACCTATTCTCGAACTATTAGAGGTCCTCGAACACGACCCACGACCCACTTCCCATGTCTGGGCCCTTTTATCCTTACACAAGTTATTGAATGATATAATATTACTTACCCCTCTTTTGGTATCAGAGCCAAGTTTGGCTTGGTCGAAATTGTAAGTTACATTTTATTGTTCAATCAAGTTGGTCGGCACTGCCGCCATAGTTATCCAGTTATTTTGAGGAATATCATTATTTTGAATTATTTTCATGGATATATCTCTCATTCCCCATATTTTATTCTACACCTATTTCATGATAACTCTTCCATTCCCATTTATCTATTTTTTTATCCGTTATTATTTCATCATCTTCTTTTGTCTATACCGTTGGTAGGCTGAGCCTCCTTCTTAACCTATCTGTTTATTATTCTATGATTACTTGTTCAGATTAACCTTTGCATCCCAGCTATCTGCTTCTTCTTGTTTCTATGTTTAGCCCAAAAGTTTGTTGCAGATGTATACTGTTAAGACGCGTAAGACCAAGTCTATGCTGTTTGTTAGCCGATAAGTCCTGATACCCTCCTGGTTTGGTTTGGTCAACCCGTGTGAGCCGTGTGTCAGGCGTTTTAGGGTGGTCCCCATTTGGAGTGGTTGTGGAGAGGTTAAGTTTGCACGAGATAAGGTGATTGTCTAGTTTGTATACCCTGTTTCAGATCTAAGGTTAGATCCATAAATTCGAAGATAAAGGTGATTAGGTTGTGATTGTTGATTTGAGCTTTTAATCCACAACAATGAATAGGTTGTTTAGAAGTTACTCTTCTACCAGTTCTAGGTGTTCCCAACCATCAACCCTCCCTGAGATTCCACAAGAAGGTGTAATTGTCAATTTTGAGTCATTAGAGTTATCATATCTAGATCTAGACATAGGAGATTACAATATCCCTAAAATCCCACCAACTAGATCTATAAGTCCTCATGGTCCATGAAGAAGGTCTTCAAAACAGATTACCATGTCAAAACTATAGAACAAGTTTATGGTATAAACAAGGAGTACAAGACGTGCTACTTGTTAACCCCATCCACCATAATAGCCTATAGGAAGAAAGGTCATAACTTCCTACACATAGGTTTAGTTCGGGTCGGAGTTAAACCTTTCATCAGAAAAAGGTTGAACAACTCAATCCTTATGGCCCCTCAAAGACACTTGTCATATCATGTTTGATAACAGCCTCTTAGGAACCATAGAAACCAGTCTTAGCAGCGAACTAGTTCATTTTAACTGCTTCCCTGATTTCACTATCCACATTCGTGATGAAAATGTCATCAAAGCCCTCACCCTCAATATCAAGACCTATGGAACCCTCATGACGCAGGGAACTAGCCAGATAGCCTTGATATACAAAGTTTACTATAAGTGCATGCGGGCGAATCTAAATATCCAGGCACTTGACAAAAAGAAAAAGGGTGAAACAACAATCATCCAAACCACTGACCCTAGAACTAAGATTGAAGTCCCAAGAACCCTGCAGTGGTCAAAAGTCACTTTTCACACATATTGGACTCTAGAGAAAGAGAATCATCCTCTACAGATCCAAAACCCAGCTCAGAATCCAGATCTAGATTTTGTCGAACAACTAGCCGACGACATGGTTAGGTTGAGTTTTGATAGATCTAGGCCCATCACCCCTTTGGATTATGAGTGTAGAACACCCTTAGAAGATCCAAGGTTTAGATCCCCATTAGATCTACACCAATCCATTAGGCAGTCACCTATCATCTTAAGAGATAGACCTGGATCCTAATGTAGCTCAACCAGACCCTTAGCACCATTCCCGAAGTCTAGAAGAGATTTAGGTCTAGAACTCCAAGGAGTCAAGACTAGATCCCAAGTTAGCACCCCTTGATACACAGCTAGACAAGACTCAATTGTCGATCAGGAAGAAGACAACCGAGAACAATCCTCTCCATCCCCATCTAGGATTGATATGGAACAACCATTTCAGCAATAACCCCAGTATCCTCCCATAGATTGCCAGCTCATGGTACTCAGGAAAGAGTTAACTCCTGATATGGTAGCCTTAGGAAAAAAATTTGATTCTGAAGAAAATAGAGTCAAAAGAGAAGCCTATAGAGCCAACCACACTAGAGAGCAAAAGGTTGAAGTTTTGAAAGGATGGAAAGCATTCATGAAAGAGATATCCAGCAATGTCCCTTACTTTGAATACTTTGAAAACCATTTTGAATGACACAAAAAGTCTTGTGTTATTACCAAAGCTTGGACCAAAGAAGGACCAACTAAGAAAGTTGTCTGGTCAAGTCATCCACCCCTAGAAACCATAATCTTTAAACATTGTGGAAGTGATGTAATTGCCTCACCTTTCAAGTTTCTTACCAATAAAGAGAAACCAATAAAGAAAGTGATAGAGCAAAACAACTATACCAACTAGTGTTTAGATGTTGTAGGAAAAGAGCTTGATAGGATAGAAGATAGGATTGAAAACAAAGTTATCCTCCAGCCAGGAAACCCTAGCAAACCTATCCAAACCCTAGAGAAGCCTCTAGTCAAGCTACCCACAGCCAAGCATACAAGCCTTAGACCTAAGGATAAAACAGTCTTAGAAAAAGTCACCCAGAAACTAGAAGAACTAGTGAAGAAGGAACCAGCCACCCCTTCACTAGTCTCAACTAGTAAAAATTCCTAGCTTAATGTCTTAGAAACAACCTCTAGAAGCCTGACAACCTTAGAGATTGTTACCCAAAAACTTGAGGAGCTAGCAAAGCAGAATCTAGTCATCCCTACACCTAAGAGAACCTCCTAACTTAAAGTCTTAGATATCCACATATCTTATATATATATATATATATATGTTCTCAAAAGCCTTACATTTATGAATCTATATAGTTGATTCAAAATCATTTTCTGAATATGGAGGAGCCCCACAGAAAAAGAGCATGGTTTTATTAAACTATTATTACTCGCAAACTCGCGTGTTGTGCTGGATAATTTTTTTAAGGTAATCTCATTGAATATATTATTATTATTATTATTATTATTATTATTAACAAATGATTTTTCATTATCTTTTTAGTTAACAAAAACCTTACATATAGTTTTTTTTTTAGGATTAAACTTATGTACAGTATCTTAAATGTTGTTCCTTAGGTTTCCCTTTTAAAATTTAAACATGTGGTTACTTAACTAAAACATATACTTCCATCCCATGAGAAAAAAAAGGTACAGACAAAATTTTAAGAGGAAAATCTAAGTACGGTACATAAGTTTTTGCATTTTTTTTTAACATTTACATATATATATATATATATATATATTTTTTTTTTTTTTTTAATGTGAATCTTTACATATCTTAAGTAAACTCTTTTTATTCCACTTTTTTAGATTTGTAATATCATAGACTACTACTCTATAATGATAGCAGCTAATTAATTTTATTAATTTTTTTTTTCATGATCTCCTTTGTAACGTTTCTTAATATTATCATATATTTACTGGTTGATGATTTGCATAACAGAGACGTTAAATGAGATGTAGCATCATTCATTAGATTTTTAAAAGTAATAGTGTATGAAGATTATATATGTATAAAAGGTTAAATTAAATGTCAAAAACGGGATTTTTAAAATTTCTAATTTTATTTCTTATGTAATTTCTATTATTAGAGGAGAACATCTCCTTCTAATTATGAATAGAAATATGGTTTCCATGATTAGAGTTTGTTTAGATTTAAGTTTAAATTTAGTACTATGATTGTATTTCATTGTGATTTAATTTTTTAAGTCAACGTAATCGTTGATTTTATTGCAACGTAAAATTTTTAATGTTTTCCATATGGTCATATCTATTTTATTTTTTTACTTCTCCTTACAGCCTCTTTGTTTTCTGATTAATATTTACTAATTGATGTTTGATTTTTTTTTTCTTTATCTACTCTTTATTACTTTGTAGTGTTTTTTTTTTAACATAATCCTCTCTCTCTCTCTCTCTCTCTCTCTCTCTCATTGGCAACCTATTGTTTTCCAAAATTTTATGGTGATTTTATTGCATTAAATATGCATTGTAGCATTTTTTTTTAATTAATTTTGCTACCCTTAACTTAGTATATTCATAACTATTAGTTTTTTTTATGTTATATTTGGTTTGATATAGTCTTTTTTTTTTTTAATTTAGTTTTTCTCAATTGGCATTTGTTTTGTATTGCATTTTTCCTTTGATGTATCGGCTGAGAGAATGAGTGTGTCTCTATCATTACTCCACTTTATGAGAACAATTTTATTTTTTGAATTTAAATTCAATATTAAATATTTAATGTTTTAAAATAAGAAGGAGAGAAAATATAAATAATTTAATGATATAGAAGATGTGGTTGAATTTAAATGTTGAATAAAATAAGATGAGAAGAAAAATAAAAAGTAAAAATAGAATATATAACAAGAAACACCAAATTATCCAAATCATGCTATGTAATAGAATATTATTATATTTTATGTACTATCTTTAAGTCTTTTTAATGTAATAAGGTAATATTTAACAATCAAAGAGAACAAAAAAAAAAGAAAAAAATTAAAACGCAAAACTAAATCGCATCAACCCAAAATAGAGTTCTAAAGAACAAAAAAATTTATCAATCTAAAGCAAAGTTGCAAGCAAAATTAAAAAAAAAAAAAATCCACCAAAAAATTGAGAGAGAAATAACGTTTTTTTTTTTTTTTTTTTTTTGGTGGGGGAAAATTATATGTAGAATGGAAATGAGAATGAAAAATTTATACTAAGACGATGAATATAAAAAGAAACAAAATAAAAGAAGATAAAAAGAAAAAGAAAGAGTGATATTAAGGGGAAGGTAGAGGGGAGATGAAAAGATGAAGGAAAGGAGAAAGGTTGGACAAAGTGTAAATGTAAAAAAAGTGAGTAAAATTTTTTAGGAGATTTTTATTTACTTTAAATAAAATATTTTATGTTTAATTTTTAAAAATAAAATATGAGAGAAAACCGGGTAGTCCAGGGGGGACCACCACGACTCCTCTCTCCTCAAGAATTATTTATATTTATAGAGAAAATATAAATAATTCAATAATATGGAAGATGTGACTAAATTTAAATGTTGAATAACAAAATCAAGATTCTCTAGTTCTTAGGGTAGTCTACCATAAAGATATGTTTCTATCCTCACATTCTTTTAAAATAACGCAAAAATCAAAAACTGATCCTCTAACCTTCAATATTTTTCATTTTAGTCCTCTAAGTTTCAAGTTTTGTCAATTTAATATTTTGTTAGGTATCATGGTGCTGTTAAGTAAGTCAAAACGATAACGTTTAGGCTCAAATTTTTTTTTTTTTTTTTTTTTATAAATTTCTTAGCTAAAAGAAAATAAAAATCTATTATTAAAAAAAAGGCGAAAAACCCCTTTTAGTCCCTACATTTTCACGCGATTTCTACTTTGGTCCCTAACTTTTTTTTCCACCGCTTTTAGTCTCTATCCTAGAAAATGCCTCTCATTTTAGTCCATGGCGTTACATTAGAGACGAAACTTGTTGAGCTGGCAAACGGAAAAAATTAGACATGTTAAAATAATACTTACTGTGGCCACGTGGCTTTCCACGTCAGCCTCTAAATTAAAAAAAAAAATTTATTAATTTTAGCTTAATAAAAAATTAAAAACAAAAATAAAAACTAAAAAATTAAATTCAAGAACAGCAGCAATAACAACAAGAACACCAAGAACAACAAACCCAGAAATTTGAATCTAAAACAACCACAACCACACCTAAAAATTTAAATTTTAAGAAAAACCTTAAATCTAATTAATTTAAAATTTTCTTTTCTTAATATTCATGTTCTTTCAACTTTCTTCACAGACCAAACCCAGCAACCAAACTTAAACCCATATCAGAAGATGATGTTTTAACTTACATTGCAGCTCAAAAAAAAAAAAAAAATTCAAATTTATTCCTATCTCATTCTTTTAATCCTTCTTTCTCTCTCCTTTGTCTTTCTCTGATCTCAATCCCTTTTCTTTGTCACTCTCTCTTTCCTCACATCTCTAGTGGTTGGGCCTTTGCCGATGAAGCAGAGATCAAATCTTCTCCATCGATCTACTGGCTGAGGGGTATTATGAGTTGGATCTGGTGGCAGAGAAGTGGTGGGTTATGGTGGGTCGTGGTGGGTCTGAGGCATGGTAGTTGTGGGTGTGGATCTATGGTGGGTGGGGTGTGGGTAGTTGCGGTGGGTCTGAGGCATGGTGGTTGTGGGTTTGGGTCGTGGTGGTCTGAGGCACAGTGGTTGTGGGTTTGGGTCGTGGTGGTCTGAGGCACGGTGGGTTATGGGTTTGGGTCGTGGTGGTCTGAGGCACGGTGGTTGTGGGTTTGGGTCGTGGTGGGTCTGAGGCACGGTGGTTGTGGATCTGTGGCACGGTGGAGCGCGGTGAGTCGTGGTGGTGCAGTGGTCTGTGAAGAACACGAATATTATCTTCTGATATGGGTTTGAGTTTGGTTGCTGGAGCAGTGGTGAGTTGCGGTGGTGCAGTGGTTTGCTGGAGCAAGTTGAGAGAGAGAGAGAGAGAGAGAGAGAGAGAAATTTGAAAGAACACGAATATTATCTGGGTTTGGTCATCATCTTCTGATATGGGTTTGAGTTTGGTTGTTGGGTTTGGTCTGTGAAGAAAGTTGAAAGAACATGAATATTAAGAAAAGAAAATTTTAAATTAATTAGATTTAAGGTTTTTCTTAAAATTTAAATTTTTGGGTGTGGTTGTAGTTGTTTTAGATTCAAATTTCTGGGTTTGTTGTTCTTGGTGTTCTTGTTGCTGTTCTTGAATTTAATTTTTTAGTTTTTATTTTAGTTTTTAATTTTTTATTAAGTTAAAATTAATAAATTAATTCTTTTTTTAATTTAGAGGCTAACATGGAAAGCCACGTGGCCACAGTAAGTATTATTTTAATATTTCTAATTTTTTCCGTTTGCCAGCTCAGCAAGTTCTGTCTCTGATGTAACGCCAGGGACTAAAACGGAGGCGTTTTCCAGGATAGGGATTAAAAGCGGTGGAAAAAAAGGTTAGGGACCAAAGTAGAAATTGCGTGAAAATGTAGAGACTAAAAGGGGTTTTTCGCCTAAAAAAAAATAGTAACAATTAAGGGAAGGACGTCATTCCCCTTCCCCTAAAATCAAAACCAAAAACCCGATGATATGAGTTCCCCTGAAATCAAAACAAAAAACCCGATGATATGAGAAAATTGAGAGAAAACCGAAAATAATTGCAATTGCACATTAAAGTAGATGCATTTATCTGTCATCGCTTCAGCCTCACTCCCATACTCTTTGAATCTGTACTCTTCCAGCTTGTAGGTAGAAGGCACCTATCCCTCACTGTAACATTGATTGCAGAGATTAAAATGAGATTTCATCTCCTTGAAGCGGAACCCGATAACTGGGTAGCAGCAAACAGAGCAAACATGTTGGCCATGTCTGTTCCTATCTCCCGTTTCAAGCTTCAACAGAGTGGCATGATACCAAAACCCCAATCAGGATCATGAAACATGACAAGAAATTCAGTGTAGGACATTAGTGAAGCATCTGTTTCTCCATGGACTTCCAACATCTCACTAACCCCTTGAGAAGGGACAAAGATAGCTCTAATATCATCGTCTTTTTTTTTTTTTTTTTTTCATGGGAAGGGGAAGGACCTTAATTGTTTTTTTTTTAATAATATATATTTTTTATTTTGTTTTCATTACAAAATTAAAAAAAAAAAAAAATTGACTCACTTAACAGCACTACTTAACTGATTTCTAACGAAATACTAAATTAACAAAAATTAAAAATTAGAGGACTGAAATGACAAAATTAAAAGTTAGAGAACTGAAATAACAAAAGTTGAAAATTAGAGAATCTATTTTAGATTTTTTTTCCTAAAATAAAAACTAAGATTCTACCATATCATAAAAAAATAAAAAAAATTCAATCTACTACTATTACCATTATTTAATGCTATTAAAAAATATTCAAATTTATTCAACTTACCAAAATTATAAGGAAAATATTAATGGAAGGAAATTACCACCATGGACCTTAGAGCAATCACACCAGATGGTGTAAAGTCTTCTAAAATAAAAGTAAGTACAATTTTTACACATTTTATGCAAAAAAAAATACCCACATCAGTGGGTGTAAAAATATGCATAAATGTGAAAACCCATAAACGAGCTACAGTGCCCGCGTAAATTTATATAGGCACTGTAGCATGTGGATTTAGTTTTTTAATGGTTTTTTCTCTCTCCTCTCTGCACTAACTTTCACCCTTCCTCTCTTTCTCATTTCACTCAGGCGCACAGCGATCGCCGAGGAGCAAGTCGAGTCTGTCACCGAGGAGCAAGTCGAGTCCGTCGCCTACGGGTCCGTCTCCCTTTTTCTAGGTTTTTTTTTTTTTTTTTTTTTTTTTTTTTCAATTCCGGTGTGATGGAGGCCGGAGGTGTCGATCTTGAGAGAGACGGTGGCTGACGACGGTGGCTATGCGGGTTATGTTGGGTCTGTGAGAGGATTTTTTTGGTTTATTTGGTTTTTTTTTTTTTTTTTTTTTCTCTGGGTTTGTTTCTTTTTTTTTTTTTATTTACTGGTTTTCTTTGGGATTCCGGTGTGATTGGAGGCCAGATGCGTTGCGTCAATCTTGAGAGAGACAGTGGCTGACGACGGTGGCTGTGCGGGTTGTGTTAGGTCTGTGAGAGGATTTTTTTGGTTTTTTGGTTTTTTTTTTTTTTTTTTTCTAGGTTTGTTTCTTTTTTTTTTTTATTGGTTTTCTTTGGGATTCCGGTGTGATTGGAGGCCGGAGGCGTCGATCTTGAGAGAGACGGTGGCTGACGACGGTGGCTACGCGGGTTGTGGTGGGTTTGTGAGAGAGAGAAAGTGTGAAAGAAATGAATATTTTATTTGGATAAATGTGTAAAATAGATAAACTGATGTGGGTGATTTGTAAAGGTAGATGTGGAAAGTAGAAAAAGTAGGTTTTTTCGTGCAAAATAGACAAAAAATTTGAACGAACTGATATGAATGCTCTTATGGTTTTACAAAAGAAAGCAAACACAGCCATTCTCCAAGTAATAAAAAAAAATTTAAACTAAACCCATACTATTTTTTTTATTGAACAAATTTCATATCAAATAAATAAGAAAGCAAGGAAAACTAAAAGAAAAGAGTTTGATTAATGATCAAAGCCAGAAGAAACCAAAAAAGCACAAAAGGCCGGATTGAGTTTCGATCCAAATAATCTCAGGTGCTTATCTAATATTGGAAATTTTGAGGTGGGTTTTGGTTCAAAGAGGACCAATGTTCTGGGTCTTCTATATTCTAAATTTTCAAATAGATACTAATTTAATGCATAAATTTAATGGTTAGGCTTTTCTTTTCCTATTGGGAATTGATTTCAAATACTCAAAATTGTACCTTTAACTCAAAGTAGAAGTGAGTTCCAGCTAGCTCAACTGGTAAAGTCTTTGATAGTTGAATAGGAGATTCGGGGTTCAATTCTCGCCTATACCAAAAATTGATTGGTGTCTTGGTCTAATGATAAAGAGCTACCATTAAAAGCGGACACTATAGGTTTAAACTCTCTCAAAAAGAAAACTCAAGGTAGAATATGACTTTGTAGATTGGTTGTAGGACCGATAGGGGAGAAATTAAGTTACAACTTCACCATTTGTTTTTGGTTAAACGGCAAACGGTGAATAAAGTTGGGTTTTTTTTTTTTTTTTTGGAAATCATCATTTTGGTGGATGGATGATGTGGCAAAATCTTGACATTTTTTTTTTTAAAAGTCGTGGTAGAGTACTCTAAAAATTCTGGAAGATCTTAATCCTGAATAACATAAGATGAGAAAAAAAAAAGTTATAATAATAAATACCAAATTCTCTAAATCATGCTATGCTATGTAATAAAATAATATTATATTTTTATATACTATACTTAATTCTTTATACTGCAGTAGGATAACATTTACCAATAAAAGAGAACCAAAAAAAAAAAAAAGTAGAGATGCAAAAAAAAAAAAAAAACTCCAAAAAATGAGAGAGAGAGAGAGAGAGAGAGAGAGAGAGAGAGAGAGAGAGAGAGAGAGAGAGAGAGAACACTTTTTTTGTGAGGGAAAACTATACATAAAATGAAAGAAATGGTGACAAATTTATAGTAAAAGAGTGTGAATAAGAATAGACAAAATAAAAGAAAATGAAGAGAAGAGAAAGAGTGATTTAATGTAGAGGGTAGTGGGAGAGATGAAAAGGTAAGGGAGGGAGAAGGTTGGAGAAAATGAAAATATATATATTTTTTTTAAAAGGAGTAAATGTTAAAAACAATTATAAAAAATTAAAAAGAAAAATGATAATGACATAGATACTGATATGGCTCAACTAGAATGTAACAATAATAAATGCGCCTCAGCTTTTATGTCCCACTAGTCGTAGACCCGCGCGTTGCGCGTGATAATATTATTATTTTAGTTATTATTGGTTAATAGTTGGTCTTTCATTTTCTTTCAAGTTAATATATTGACTTTTAAAAAATATACAATCTACTATATTAATTCAACAACGACAACAATAATAATAATGTTGGATAAAATAATATGAGCAAAAAAAAAGTAAAAATAAAAGATATAACAATAAACACCAAATTAATTATCTCTAAATAAATACCAAATCATTAAATCATATTATGTAATATTATAATTTACATAACTGTTGATGTGATGAGTGATTATTGGTAAATAAAAATATGATATTAATAATAAGTTTAAATAAAAACCAATCACGTCAATATTTTATAAAAATATTGTAAAATAATTTTATATACTATCTTTAATTCTTTACAATGCAATATGATAAAATTTAACAACCAAAGTGGGGGAAAAAAATAAAAAAACACAATTGAATTGCATCAACTTAAAGTAGAGTTCTAAAAAACACAAAAATTTCTCAAATTTAATGAAAAGAGAATGCCAAATTTATACTAAAAGGATAACAATAAAAAGAAACAAAATAAAGGGAAAGATGAAGAGTGATATTAAAGAGGGGGTAGTGGGGAGATGAAAATGTAAATGGAAAGAGATGGGGAAAGTGAAAATGTAAAAAAAAGAGAGGGGTAGGGGAAAATCGCACGGGTCCCCTTTTTCTCCATAAAATGTAAATGGAAAGTAAGAGGTTTTTCTTATTGTTTTCATTGGGGAATAGTGTAAAAATATAATTAATTTTAAAAAATGAGTAACATTTAATTTATTTAAATTTAAATAAAATACTATATGTTTAATTAAAAAAAGAAAATATAAATAATTTAATTATATAGAGGATGTGACTAAGTTTAAATATTGAATAAAATAAGATGAAAAGATTAAAGAAGTAAATATATATGTATAACAATAAACACCAAATTACCCAAATCATGTTATGTAATAGAATAATATATATTATATTCTTATATATTATCTTTTTTTAATTTTTTTATAATGCAATAGTATAATATTTAACAATCAAAGAGAAATAAAAAAAAAAAAAAAAAACTTAAAATACAAAACTAAATTGTACCAACCTAATGTAGAGTTATACCAAACACAAAAATTTATCAACTTAAGTAGAGATGCAGGAAAAAAAAAAAGAATACTCCAAAAATTATTGTGTGTGTGTGTGTGTGTGAGAGAGAGAGATGAAAAGGTAAAGACATGAGAAAGGTTGGAGAAAGTGCAATTATTAAAAAAAAGTAAATGTTAAAAAAAATTATAGGAAAATTGGAAAAAAAAAGAAGAAGATAATGACGTGGATGCTGATGTGGATCAACATGAGTACAGTAACATTGCTACACTTAAGGTTGGAGAAAGTATAAATGTTAAAAAAAGTGAGTACAATTTAATTTATTTAAATTTAAATAAAATATTATATGTTTACTTAAAAAAAAAAAGAAAATATAAATAATTTAATTATATGGAAGATGTGATTGAGTTTAAATATTTCAAAAAAATAAGATGAAAAGATTAAATAAGTAAATATATATATAACAATAAAGACCAAATTATCCAAATCATGTTATGTAATAGAATAATATATATTATATTCTTATATATTATCTTTTTTAATTTTTTTATAACGCAATAATATAACATTTAACAATCAAAGAGAACAAATAAAACTTAAAACATAAAACTAAATTGTACCACCCCAACATAGAGTTATAACAAACACAAAAATTTATCAACTTAAACAGAGATGTAGAAAAAAAAAAAAAAACTCCAAAAATTATTTTGTGTGTGTGAGAGAAAGAGAGAGAGAGGGAGGGAGGGAGAAACCACATTTCTATGCTTCTATGGAGAACATGAACTGCTTAAAAGATCTATATGTTAGCTTGATGAACAAAGATGAGATCATTGATCTATGATGGACAAGGTTAGAACTTCCACACTTGGAAATAGGAAAACTATGCAAAGAATGGAAAAGAGAATAACAAATTTATAGAAGATGGTGTGGATATAAAGAGACAAAATAAAGGAAAATGAATGGAAAGATGAATAGTGACATTAAGGTTGAGAGTAGTGGGGCGATGAAAAGGTAAGGGAGAGAAAAATGAAGAGACAAAAAAAAGAAAAAAGAAAAGTGATATTAAGGTTGAGGGTAGTGGGGAGATGAAAAGGTAAAGGCATGAGAAGGGTTGGGGAAGGTGCAATTATTAAAAAAAAAAAGAAGGAAATGTTAAAAAAAATTATAGAAAAATTGAAAAGAAAAAAGACAATGACGTGGATACTGATGTGGCTCAATGTGAGCACAGTAATATTAAACGCTACGCTTCAGCTTTTAGTAATATATAGATATAGATGCGTTGCACGGTTTTAGGACTGCATTTCATATGTCATGAAACTTGGATTCTATAAACTCATAAATCGTATAACTTTATTAAAAATAATAATAGCTAAATGAATTATTAATATTATATAATTGAAAGCAAAAATCATGCTTCATATATGTGTATATTTTTCAGTCAAAATGCCCCAATAAGATTAAGGACATAAGTTGGTGTAGCATCAATTCAATGAACATATATTAGTCTAAAAATATAATTGATGTTGTTGAACGATTAAATAATTATAATCTTATATAAATATAATCACGCTCAAAACACTGATTATATATATAAATAGAGAGAGAGAAGGTAGTCATATATAAATACAATCACTCCAAGAACATTGTCCATTAAAAGTGCTTAAATAATATTATTTAAAAGCCAAAAATATATATCTATTTTACAGGCTTACTTTCAAATCCGAACTATGTAGATTTGTCTTTCTATGCCTATACCATTTAATTTAATTGTTCGTGACTCTAAGCAATGTCACTCCTAATAGAAAAATTATTGTTCATTCATAATCAATCACCATTTAAATGCCTGTACCATTTAATTTTGTCTCTTTATATTCACACCATTTAATTTAATTTAGTTTTATGTTTTAAGGGTTGGAGAAGGTGCAATTATTAAAAAAAAAAAAAAGGAAATGTTAAAAAAAATTATAGAAAAATTGAAAAGAAAAAAGACAATGACGTGGATACTGATGTGGCTCAATGTGAGCACAGTAACATTAAACACTACGCTTCAGCTTTTAGTAATATATAAACATGAGACATAAATTCTATCAGAAAGGAAACCACTGGTATCACATGCATACACTAAAATGGGAGTTGCAGTCTCCAGACCAACACCCTATGGGCTTTAATACATTACTGTGAGCACTCATTTTTGCAGAAATCACTAAATCATTGATGGTTGAATCGGCCCAGAATTTAGAGCCAGGAAATCGCCTAACGATAAGGATTTGTCCATCAAGAGAGCCCTTAAACCAAAACATTCCATAATGATTGTTATAGTTGTTGGTTGCTTGTCGGAGCTCTTTAGCAAAGAAGCTACGGAGGGGAATTGGCTTGCCATTGCAAGAGACAATAAGCTTCTCTAGTAGCTTGCTTCCATTCTCAATAAATTGTCTCTCTCTTTTCTCTTATTCCTCACTTTTCTCACTCATTCTCAAGAAACGATCTCTCCACCAACACCGCATAGCTTGAAGGTGTGATAATTAACCTCTTACCCAACATGGATCTTCAATTTTGGACTAAATTTTCTTTACGGCCTTCAATTGTATTGTCAAGTTTGGTCTTTTGGTCTTTTGGTCTAACTTCACTTCTTTAACCAATTACTTAGCAGTTAGCTCAATCTACGCTCCTCAAAAGTCCACACGTCGTGAATGGGACCTACCGACATCTTGTCACATTGGGGTTTACACGACTGTGCCGTGCAGCAAATTTTCATTGGTAAGATATTGTCTTATTTGTGAGTGACATATAACATAAAGGTATAATATAAAGGTAAATATGTAAAGCTGATCTTTTAATTTTTTTTTTATTTTAATCCTCTAACTTTTAGTTTTGTCAATTTAGTTTTCTAATTTTCAATTTTTGTTAATGTAAGATTCCGTTAAACTCAATTATGAGCTGCTGTTAACCTTTTTTTTTCAATTTTAAAATTAAAAGAAAAAAAGAAAAATCTATAAAAAAAAAAATTACTCAAATCCTGAAATCACAAAGAAACACTAAGACACAAATCCTAACGTACTAAGAGCAAAAGCAAAAGCAAAGATGTCACAACAAAAGCAAGAAAACCAAGAAGACGGGAGCCACCCTTTGTTCCCCAGCATTTCGGAATACAGCTGCCGAAACGGAACGTGAAGTCGAGGCCGAGGCCGAGGCCAGCTTTGGAGTACCTCGAGTTGCTACAGGAGCTGTTCCACCATCAAATCGAATCGTTCGATTACATGGCAAAAGCGGGTCCCTCAAGCTCCTCTGCTGTCTCTCCCTCAAACACCAACAACCAAATGAGCAAATACCTACCACGCAAAATAATGCCACTGACACTCTTTGTGTGGTCTTCGCCGCTGGTGGCACTGGTGGCCACATATATCCTGCAGTCACCATAGCCAACGAGCTCAAAATCACTAACCTCAACGTCCAAATTCATGACTCCTTCTCCAACTGCACCCTTAAGATCTCCTTCGAAAACCCCAAGCGCTTAGTACGTTAGGGATTTGCGTCTTAATCTCCTTAAATTTTTTTTTTTTTTTTTTTACAGATTTTTTTTTCTTTTGATTCTGAAATATTTAAAAAAAAAAAAAGTTAACGGCAGCCATAACTAAAGTTTAACGGAATCCTGCATTGACAAAAATTGAAAGTTGGATGACTGAATTGACAAAATTTAATATTAGAAGACTGATATGAAAAATAGTAAAAGGTAGAGGGTTAGTTTTACATTTTTGCCTAATATAAAATAGTGGCAAAATAAATTTAAAAAAATAGGAAAAAATAGTTTTAAAATTTTCTTCGTTGTGTTTGATTTGAGAGTAAAAAAGTGAAGGAATAAAAGGTATAGTTTTTATAATTATTAAATTGAGCAGAAAAAAATATAAATATAAATATAAAAAAAAAAAAAAAAAACTCAAAGATTAGTATCAACTAGCCTATATCCAACGCGATACGCGGTGCAATTTGATAAGTTTTGTAAGAAATTATTTCTGACCCATTGATTTCATGAATACTGTTATTGTTAGTTACACTTTGTCTATGAGGTTTTCTACTAAAACTAAATTCAAACTAAATACATTGGGGTGGGGGGTGGGGGGGGGGGGGGGGGGGGGGGGGGGGGGGAATTCCTCTCATTCATGCAACTAAGAAATGTTACCATATCATAGTGAAATTGTCACCTATAAACCTGTTAATTCCTAGGTGTCTTTCTTGTATTATTTATGTTTTATATATCAACTAGCTATAAAAACTTCTAGAATTTCATGATACAATAATAGAAAAAATAATGTCATAGTGATACAATAATATCATAATTTAACCTCCAAATTTTAATTGAACTAAAAGTAGTTAAAAATAGATCTTTACCAAGTAAACGCATCATATAGAAAACCAAAAATATAAATTGGCACATAATATGAAACAATAAGACTAAATAAATTACAATGCTACATAAGTAAAACTATATACATAAAATCTAAACAAAATATCTAAGACGAATGTAATATTTTGAAAATTAACATATCTCTCAGAAAGAAAAATAAAGATATTGTGAGAAAATTATGGAAGTTTAATTTTTAAGTCCAATGGAAATGGTAGGAGCGTCAATGTTCAACCCAACCCGCAAACAAGACACAAACCCAACATGGGTTTTTATGGGTTAGGGTTGGGTCTTAGCGGGTTAGATTCATAAACGGGTCAACCCGAGAGCAACACAATAAGAAACGCATCATAAGTGGGTCAATTCGCATAACTCACAATAGACACATTTGACATGCTAATTTATTTGTGTCAATCCAAAATGACCCATTTAACACAACTTGTTTAACTCATATAACAAATAATATTCATTTTATTTTAGATTTGTCAAATATCTTTTATATCCAACCTATATTTTAAATTTAAAAAGAAAAGAGTAATTGCAAAAACTTATGAGGGATATAATTGGAAATTGAAACTTTACAAACCCTAGATCTTTAAACCCTACAAACCATAAATCTCTAAACCTTCTTATAAATATCTAATACCCTAGTTCTATAAAAAAAAAAAATGGCATAGAACTTACACAAATGAAATTGGATGAGCTTGTGGGAAATGTTATGAATTTAAACATTAACAAAGAATTTATGGATGATAATTGTAGTCATAGTCAAGATTAGTCTACTTGTTGGACCGTGAGCTCTGTCATTCCACCTTAAAACCAATTGGTGATGAGAAAGATACACTCAAATCTTTTATGGCATTCGACATCACTCCACGCAGGCCTGTTTTTAGAGTAATTGTAGGGAGTCAAATTGTGGTTCCTCCAACACTACTATTTGCTACAACTTTTCCAATATTGATACTTAGCATTTGGCAAGTTCTGAGAATATTATATTTTTGTTGAACTATGTTATTTTGAATTTAGTTTAAAGTGTATGCACTTCTTTTGGAGTGTAAAAAACTTATTTTTATATAGATACTATATTTTTATTGAACTATATTGTTTTTAAAGTGGGTTGAATACTTGAAGTGTATGCCCTACTTTTAGGATGTATAAAAAACAAATTTCTAGATGGATCTTATATTTAATATTTATTCAAATTAAAATGGGTTATGTTACATTCATGTCAACCCAACACGACCCGTTTATTAAGTGTGTTAAGTTGGTTGGGTCAGGTCAACTTGCCTTATTAACTAAGTCGGGTTAGAGTTAAAGGATCATGACACGATTATCAAATGGATCAGGTTTAAGTTGAATACCCTTACCTGGACAAATGTGGAGACATAAGAAAATTTAATGGACAAATGTGGAGACAAATAATATTTGAGCCATTTACTCTTGCAAATACCCCTACCTCAACACAACACAACACGAACCCGACACGCTAACCTGAATTGACACCCCTAGGAAATGGGGATTTATATTGGACAAATGTGGAGGCAAATTATATTTGACCAATTCATTGAATTTAACTCTTGCAATTCTACATTAAAGTTAGTCTTATGCAGAAAATTGAAAAGTTTTTTTGATTCTTACTTTTCCCATGACTTTTTAGATCCATCCCTATCAATTCAAAGCATGTAAAGTTATAAATATATACAAATTCTTTGAATTTTATTCCTACATTTTCCATGACTTTTTAAATCCATCCATATTAATTCAAAGCATGTAAAGTTATAAATGTGTGCAAATTCTTTGAATTTTATTAATACATTGAAATAAATGCATTTGCTATTACTTAATAGTTTGATATAAATGCTAAATTTTGATAAGGTGGAAGCCTAATTGAGTAGGATGTCATACAATGTGCCGCTTGGTAGAACCTCGTGCTTTCTCACATAAGATCTCTGCTATATATATATATATATATATATATATATATATATATGTATGTATGTATGTATGTATGTATGTATCTCCTTAAAAGCAAACAACACTAATGAATAAATAACAAGAGTAATTTACTAGGGTTTGTATGAACTAATTAGCTTTTATATAAGATAGGAAGAGCTGGTTATTTAAAAAAATTTATTAATTATATAATATATCTTAAATATATATTAAATATATGGGTGGGTCAGGTTGGGTTTGGCGGATTTGGAATTTTATGAGCCGAACCCAACTTGACCTACTATCTAATGTTTTTTGGCAACCCAACCCATCCCAACGAGTTGGTTTAGGTTAGGTCAGTTTTGGCAGGTTGGTGGGTTGGCTACACACCTCTAATTAAGACTTACAAATATTACTTATTTTATTGTAAATATTTATGTTTACCCACAATATTGTAGAATAATTTGAAATTTGATTTTCTTAATTCATATTTTATTTTAAAAAAATTGTATAACACTAGAAGATTATAACATATTATAATATTTACTGTTAACAATAGATTTTATTTTTTAAAACTAATTAAATGATTTTGGAATCTATAAATAAGAATTTAAAACATAAAATATTTTTATATCTTAAAATTACATAAATTTCAGCATTCTCTCAAACACTTTTTCAACCATTGTATTCTCACAACCAAATATAGAGATCTCAATCGCAAACACCTAATTCATTATCTTAATGAAATTAAGGAAATCATTTGTATGTATGAACATAAAGAGAATGTGATTAAAAAAAAAATTGGCTAAAAACACATCCATTTATCAAAACTTAATTTTCTTTAGTTGGGCTTCAGCATCATTAAAAAAAAAAAAAGCAAAAACTACTTTGAAATTATAATCAATTTTTATTTTTTTTTCACTATGCCTCATATTGCACAAAATAGCACCAAAAAAAAAACTTACAAATTATGAGTTCTAATACCCAAAAAAAAAAAAAAAAAACTAACTTCATAAATAATCAATTAGAATGTTTTTTTTTTTTTTTTTCTAAAAATAAATATTTATGACTTTCCCAAACCAAAATCCTACACGCCCAAAGACTAAAAGTAAATCATAACATTTACAAAATTCACAACATCTGACTTCAACATCAAAATCATAAGCTACCATAAAAGACGCAAGCCTCCATCCTTGGTCATAGCCTACTTATCTATGTCAAGATTAAATGGTACTGCAATGTTGGTGTTATGTAGGTGTTATTGAAAGGTTGAAGATAAATAACATCATTTTTTGTGTGAGTGTATTTGAGATGGAATGGCATAAAGGGCTATAGACATGTTTATATAAAAGAGTAGAAGTGAATATGGTGAAAGGAACTGCAAAGAGTTTTTTTTTTTCTTTTTGGTATGAGAGAGGAAGAGTCTTGAATATTGAACCAATTAAAATAAATAATAGGTTTAAAACATTGAATAAAAAATGTAACAAAAAATAGTTTTAAAACATTGAACCAAAGGAAATAAATAATCCATATATTTAAATTTATTTTTTATCTTTGATGTGGCTTAAGAGTATTTTAATTATCTTCATAGATTATACCACATGACAGAACCACATGCTCTTCCATATAAGGTCTCTACTTATATATATATATATATATATATATATATATATATCGATTTTTTTTTTGAGAAATTATACTTTACCATCCTAAAATATACATTCAATTACACTTTGCACCATAAAATTTTCGAATGCACATTTTACACCCTAAACTATGATTATTATTACACTTTACACCCCAACATTAAGTTTACTTTTAACTTGGATGGAGAAGTATGACACCACAAAAAAAATACCTAATTGCTCATTTTCTCAATTCTTTAAAAACAAAAGAGAAATTACACTTTAATGCCCTAAATTATACTCTTGATTGTACTTTTGATTATACTTTGCACCCTAAACTTTGAATTTCCATTGAAGTTAACAGAAACGTTAACGTTGTGGTATAAAGTGTAACAATAGTCATAGTTTTTTATTTTAGGGGAAACAATGGTCATAATTTAGGGTGTGAAATATATAGTCAAAAATTTTAAGGTACAAAGTATAATAAGGGATATAATTTAGGGTAGTAAAATGTAATTTTTCCTTTTATTTTTATGAACCGAAAAACTTTATTCCAATAAAAGAAGATTACAACACAGCAGACAAACTTGCCTCATCCCTAAGGACACCACTCAAATAGGGAGGACAGTTGCTAAGATCAAAAGATCCTATCATCCTACTTTTAAGAGACCAATTTGCAATTACATGGGCTGACATGTTAGCTTACCCAACAGAATATGGGATTACGAACTCCCGTCGCCTAAGAATTGATATCTAGGATGTTGTTCGGATCCTTCATGGTATCTCTTGGGTTTGAGAATTTACTGCCTGGATGCAGCTCAAGGAATCGCTTTAAAAAATTATTTAAGTCATAACTGAGCCGGGTCGCCAGAGTAACTGCCCATTTCAATGCTTCTGCTTCTGCTAGAGTTTGAAAGGCCCATCGTCAATTAGAGTTCAATCCCTCTATAATAGGCTTAGGAGTTCCCCATGCTTAGGCAATGTATGATATATGTTACATAAAAATAGGGTTAGTTAGACATTTGTCCTCTGTAAACTTACTTCAGTGATGGTCCTTCTCTAATGCTTATTCTAGGTAAAGCAATATTGTAGCACATATGTTAGTTAGGAGAATAAGATGTTCTTTTCTGCTTTTAGTCTGGACAGACTCTGTTTCTGGGGACATCTTTAATTTTGTTATAGCTTATTTACCAGATTTTGAATAAAACTTGCTGATCTGTTTCTAAAATAATAATAATAATAATAATAATAATAATAATAATAATAATAAACCTTTGAGCCATGTGCAGCTTTTAAAAAAATATGAAGTACGAGGACTCCTGGTGCAGCAGGTGGAGGTGGCCTCATATGTGACCATAACGGTGACTGGAGAGCAGGATTCTCTAGATCTCTCGGCCCCACTAATAGTATCATTGCAAAGCTATGGGCCTAGGGCTATAAATGAACCAAGCTGTTCATAAACAGCCAGGAGCTCGGACTTGGCTCGATAAAAAACCCGTTCATGTTTGTTTGTTTATAAACAAGTCAAACTTAAACTTTAGTTTTAAGCTTATTTAATGAAAGAGTCAAGCCCAAGTAAAAAATATTGTTCATGAACAAGCTCGTGAATACCGGACTCGATACAAAAGTAATAAAACAGGTTGAGTCTAGGCTTATTTATGAGTTTGGTAATAAAATTGATATGAGCTTGACAAGTAAACTTATATCTTTCTAAAACTTTAATTAGTTATAAGTTGAAATCACTCATCCAAACCAAATAGGCTAAATAATAAACTTGATATAAGCTTGATAATATACTTATGTTAGATCTCAAGCTCAAAAAGCATGATATAGAGCTTGAGTTTGGGCTTGATATTGAGCTTGAGCTTGGCTTGACTAATGAATCAAACCAAGCCAAGCCAAGCAAAGTTGAGCTCAAATTTTTATACTTTATAATGAGTTCAAGTTTGAACATTATTTGTAAACTCATATTAAGCTCAAGCTAAACTTGAACATTCTATTTCTGCTGTCGAATCGAGCTTGAATATTCATTACTTGACAAAGCTTGGCTCGTTTACAATAATGGACTTAAGAGATGGGCTAACTCTTGTCAAGGAACTTTGTTTAAATAGTCTAATTGTAGAGATAGATGCTTTGAGTGTTGTTCAGTTGATGAGCAATAATATTGTAAATATGTTAATGGAATATCTTTTGTCTGACTGCAGGAGCCTATGCAAAGCTGTCTCCAACAAACAGATAGAGCACGCATACCGTGAAGCCAACTAATATGCGGATGCATTAGCAAAGATGGGAACTAGTAGTAACTTTTCTTCTGTTGTATTTGTTGAATCACCATCTGTGGTGGATACCTTGTTAGCCTTTGATAAGGTTAATATATTTTTTGTAATAGACTTACTAATTCTAATATATGAGTATATCCATTTCTTAAACAAAGAAAAAAAAAAAGGAGGATGAATAAAGAAGCCCTTAAGAAAACAATAAAACTTTCTTTTTAGTGGGCCAGATTACACCAAAGAGGCTCAGTCCATTGATTCGGCCCACTCATCTTCCACACCCGTTTGAACTTTAAACACCGAACTCATCGTCCGGTATCTCTCTATTGTCTAGGCACTTCAATCAGTGTAGTAATCATAATAAGCTTTTGGTCCGAGGCTTTGGATTCAAAGTGCTTCAATGGCGCCTGTGAGAACCATAGGCACTATTGTGGCTACTGCTGTTGCTATCTCAATCTCCATGGCTGTGCTCTCTTACTTTTGATCAGAGACCAACTTGCCCCTTCCAAAGAGGAAGAATTAGAAATTCAGAACTGGGCTTACTGTTGCCATTGGAAACGCACCCTTATTCGCATCAACAGCCTCTCTGAAGTCACTGGTTGCGAGGTACACAAAAAAGCAATCTGCTTTTTAAATTTTCATTTGATTTTATCATCTGGGTTTTCTTTAATTTTCATTGTGGCTAAGTTTTTTGTTCAATTTGTTATCTGGGTTTCGTTTCATTTTCATTTTTTGAGATAAGTTTCATGTGCCAAAGGTTAAAACGAAGGTAAAAGATTAGTTTTTATTCTTAGTTGATGTTTTTGTTTTGTTCTGTTTGTGGGGCTGTTGAGATTCTTGGAAGTGCGAGTTTTTGTATCCTCGAGTGAGTGTGAATGATAGACTTTAAATTAATATTACCAATAATTCTGGGTGTTGTTGGAATAATTTAGGAGAAAGAAGTGAAGTTTGAAGGTTGGGGTTTAATTATTCTTTATTCGGGTCTAGCATACTTGAGAATTTTCCGGAAACTGAATTTTTACCAAGCCATGTATTATTTATCAGTATATCTATGTGTGTGAAACCATCAGGCACAAATTATAACAACTCTTTTGAACAGAATCTTAACTGATTCATAAGTGCTTTGCTTTGTTAATGATGAGTAATGCTTAATATGAATGAAAGATCTCTAAATTAATAAACAGATAGTGATATACCTTGATGTATAGTAAAGAAGGTAATGAGTACTGTTGTGGAAATTCACATTTAGTCTAGGATGATGAGTACTGTCATAATGATGTCAAAAATGGTGGCTTGAAGAAATTGGGTGCAGATGTTAGGACGGCTTGGTGGTAGAGTTCCAGATTGTCCACAACCTTCTTCCCCTACCCGGGTTGTTAGTGACGAGGTCAGATGGATCCTCCCAGTTGATGACTTCTATAAGATAAACATCAATGGGGCAGTGTTCAAGCAACACAACGAAGCAGAGATTGGTGTTAGTGTTGGTTTTTATTTTCTTCACATTCGTGGCTCTATGCAGGCTTTGAAATCTGGGAAGCTAATTCAAGTAATTTTTTCATTTTACTGTAAATATGATTCTTAGAGCCTCTTTTAAGAAAAATATGAACTTTGAATACTACCTGTGAGCCACTGAACTTGGAAGCCTTTTGAAAATCAACTAAGGTTGTTTATCCGGTCGATGTGCCTAAAACATTTGGATTTTCAACAATCTGAATTTGTTGCAGGATTATTAACTGGTTCCTCTCTCTCTCTCTCTCTCTCTCTCTCTCTCTCAATAAAAAGCAAATCCTCTTTAACAATAAGGACAAGGGACCTGATGCTTTTCATGGTTAAATGCACATACTAGTCCAAATTTCAATGTTTATAACCACACCCACCTCATAATTCAACAATAAAACTTTGTTTTACATTGTGATTGAAACGAGTTCATTTAATCATCATTCATCATAGTATTGGCATTACTTAATTTATGATAGTAACTACATATTTAGCAAATCCTGGTTGGAAAGGAACTTATATAAACCAAGTTAGGAAAAAATTAATCATGGAACAAACCTCTCTATTTGCCTGAGTTCTTTAGTGACATCTACCATGGTTGGTCTTCTCTCTGGATCTTCATCTGTACATCTCAAGGCAAGGTCCTGTACACCTTGTAATTGCCACTCTAAACTAGTATCTTCTTCCCCTACCAACATTGCAAGATCCACAATCTCATTTATGCAATGACCTTGAGCATGGTTATGCATGTACGCTACTAAACAAACGTATCTATCGTTTCTCAATC
The DNA here is from genome assembly GCA_032878915.1 of Castanopsis chinensis. Taxonomy (NCBI): domain Eukaryota; kingdom Viridiplantae; phylum Streptophyta; class Magnoliopsida; order Fagales; family Fagaceae; genus Castanopsis; species Castanopsis chinensis. Next base: position 9,166,250 of record JAVQMG010000089.1, read on the forward strand.
TTATTTTGTCATAAGAATGTTGTCTGGTTAAAAGTTCTAGTAGAAGCATACCGAAGCTATACACATCAGCTTTCTCTATTAACTTGCGCGTAGCTCTATACTCAGGGGGTGCATACCCAGGATATGCTACCACCACATCAGTTTCCACATGATTCTCACCCTCAGGGATTGTTAATGAAAATCCAAAAGTGGACAGTTTGGGAACATCTTGTTCATCTAAGAAGATATTTTGTATATTTATACCCATGTGGATGATGGGTCTAGAAAAGGCAGTATGGAGATATGAAGTTACATGAGCAATCTCCCTTGCAATCTTCAATCTGCTCACCCAAGTCAAGGGTTGTTGTCCTTGGAGGCCACCAGTGCCATGAATTTGATTGGCAAGGGTACCATTTGCAGCAAATTCATAAACTAAAGTAGGAGGTCTAGTGTCAAGGCAGCATCCTATGGGTCTAAGTACATTATTGTGAGCACTCATCCTTGCAGAAATCACTAGATCATGAATGACAAATCCAGTCCATACTTCACGACCCGGAAACACCCTAATGAAAACAGTTCTCCCTTCAAGAGAACCCTTGTACCGACCCAGGCTCTGGCAATTATCATAGTTGTTGTTTGCCCTTATGAGCTCTTCAATTGAGAAGTTACGAATGGGAATGCACCTGCCATTGCAAGTGGCAAGCAGCTTCTCCAATAGCATGCTTCCATTCTCAAGAAACGCTCTACCTTTTTCTTTTCTTTCCTTTCTTTTCTCACTTTCATTACTCATTCTAAAGAAATTATCTATCCACCAACTCCGCATAGCTTGAAAGTTGAAAGTGAAGCATTCCTCGCTTTCCTTTTGTAGCTTTTAGGAGATTGCTACAAGTAAGTTCAGGGAGGTTTCTTTAACACTATTGAGTAAGTGGAGTTTTCCTCAATCTTATTCTGCCTAAAATTAATAATAGGGTCAATGGCCATTCATCGGGCAACATGTACCTGTGAAGTCAGCGGTAGAGCGCGAGGACCGGTTTTATGTTTCCCATGACAATTGCAGGGAACTTGCTCATCTTGTGGTGTGTGTGGTATATTTTACTTGAATAATACGAGTAGTCTATGTGCTAAACTACTAATGCTTTGTCCCAGACCTAAGACCATTCTCGTCCTTATCCAAAAAAAAAAAAGACTATTCTGATCAATGCATCTCCACCTTTAGACATTGTACCTCTTTTCGTATTTTGATAATAATTCTACACACAACGTTCAAGGAGATGCCATCGGCTGTGGAACCTTCCTCGCTAGGCCTTCATGAAGATGTTCCCAAGTGGAGCGTTTGTTGATAGGCCTTCCTAGAAGGTTCGTACTGAGGGTCAATGTCCATTCCATTGCGCAACGTGTACACCTGTTATTCCATAGAGAGCCCACCGATTCTATATGTTTCGCATGACAATTGCGTGTTTCCATTCTCATCTCTACCTTCATACGTTTTCCCTTTATTTGATAGTTGAATGGAAGGATTTGGATCGATGTCTCAGTATGAACGCGAAGAACATTTTTATTGATAATTCTAGAAAGTATGTTAATAGTATGGTTTTCATTATTTTTCCCTGTTCTTAATTCTGTAGTTTAGAAATATTACCTGATTCTTCTCTCCCCCAATGATTTTAATTAAAACAATCAATACCAAAAAAAAAAAAAAAAAACACAAAGTCAAGTATGAGGTTCTATTAAGCAAGAAAAATTCAACTCAGATTGCTGAGGTTTCCATTTTACTTTTTATTTAAAATGATGGCAAAAACAAGTTCATTTGACATTTGTTAATTCATGCCAAATTGTAACTACATGTCTAACATATTTGTCTCTGAGAAATTTATTAAAGAAAGAAACATATGAAGAATCAGTACGCAGAATACACAGCAGACTATCTTCACACCAGCAGCTAAGCTCAAGACACATTAAAACCAGATAAACTAAAACAGAACCAGCTATTTGAAACTGAGTTCCTAACTTTCTTCCAAGACTCAATATGAGACCTAGTGTTAAGCTTCAAATACTGCCATATTGCTTCTTCAATATTTAGCGTTGCCTGTGAACTCTGGCATATCTATGTATCCAGATGTGATAAGCCATGGCCCATGGCAGACAAGGCTATTATACATAAACTTCTCCCCTTCAAATCTCTTATGCTCCATTGCAAGACCTCAAGCCAACAGCCTATATTATTTTCCATTCCAAGCATAGCATAGCCATCAAGGGAGACCAAATCCTTTCGGTAATAATATTCGATAGTTGGATTAGATCAATATTCAATTAAGAAAATAACTAGTCATGGAACCAAGCTCTCAATCCGCCTGAGTTCTTTGGCGACATCAACCATTGTTGGCCTTCTCTCTGGATCTTCCTCTGTACATGTCAAGGCAAGGTCCACAACAGATTGTAACTGCTGCTCTAAACTAGCATCTCCTTCCCCAACCAAGATTGCAGGATCCACAATCTCGTATATGCAACAAACTTGAGCACGGTTATGCATGTATGCTACCAAGCTAGAACCTTCATCATTTGCCAATCGTGTTATATTATCAGAATCCTCTCCAGTTAAAAGTTCTAGAAGAACTACACCAAATTTATATACATCAGTTTTCTCATTTACCTTGCCTGTTGCTTCTAGCTCGGGAGTTCTGAACATTGGATGCCGATTCTGAGAGCCTTCCACATCAGTTTGGCCCTCGGGGATTGACACGGAAAAATAAAAGTTGGACAATTTGGGAACATCATGTTCATCTAATAAGATATTTTTTATATCTATGTACATGTGGATGACAGGTCTAGAGAAGGCAGCATGGAGATAGGAAATTGCATGAGCAATCTGCCTTGCAACCTTTAACGTTCTCTTCCACACCATGGGCTGATTTTGTTGTTGATTAATATGGTAGACAAAAATTTGATCTGCAAGGAAACCATTGGCAGCAAATTCATACACTAAAATGGGAGATGTAGTCTCAAGACAATACCTTATGGGCTTTAATACGTTACTGTGAGCGCTCATCTGCGCAGAAATCACTAAATCATTGATCACAAATTCGGCAAATGATTCATTTTCAGGAAATCTCTTAACGAAAACCATTTGCCCTTCAAGGGAACCCTCGTACCAACGCATTCCATAACGTTTGTTATGGTTGCTGGTGGCTTGTTGGAGCTCTTGAGCAGGGAAGCTACGGACGGGCATAGACTTGCCATTGCAAGAGACAATTAGCTTCTCCAATAATTTGCTTCCGTTCTCAAAAAACGCTCTCTCTTTTCTCTCTTTCCTCGTCTTTCTTACTCATCTAAAGAAACTATCTCTTAACCAACTCCGCATAGCTTGAATGTGGAACCTTGCTATCTCGCTAGCCTTTTTGCCTGCTCTGCTCTGCTCTGCTCACAAGGAGTTTTTAGAATACTACTGTATAGCCATAGGGACGCTCAATGGCCATATATTGAGGTTACACACTAACCAAGAGCAGCTTTTCTCAACAGCCATTCTAAAAAGCTCTTATCAATGTGCATTCCAATATATGGCATGGGCAACCAACTTGTGCACCTATAACTCCATGGAGAGCCATATGTTTTGACCAAGATAGCTCCTTTTGACTGGTCTGACTCTAAGTCATATGTGTGCTCATGCTTTGACCAAGATTGCTTCTTTTCCATCATCATGCATCTCTTGTTCTTCTTGAAAAATTATTAAATAGTTTCAGAATATCATAAAGGCGAATTTTCTCCTCTCACATGAATGGTGGGTCTTACTAGTAGAACTTACCATTCATTTGAAAATAGGAAGTGCGCATTTATAATATTTCGAGAATACACAATAATTTCCCATTGTTTTTCTGACTTTCCTCCTTTTTATATGTTAGGTAGAAGCTCATGTCTCATTCATTCTCATTTGTTTATGTTGACTGTTTCACACACATCTATAATTAATGCAAAAATTGTCTATATTTTAACATGATGTGGACAAAAAAGGCAGCGGATGTTCGAGAATCAAAATTCAAAATCATTATATATTATATAAAAGAGAATTATATTATGAAAAATAATTTTAAAGAAAAAAAAATGATGCGTATGTTTTACCAATAAGTATTAGTATGTAAATCATGCAATGCATGTGATTTTTAATCTTTTTTTTTTTTTTTTTTGGTAAAAAGGGGAATAGCATAAAACTAAAGCAAAGAGAGCTCAGAACAATGCTTGGCTAGATACAACCCATTAGCATCTTCCTCAAGGAAGGATACAATGTCCATAGACAGACTATGGTATACAATAAAGTCTAAAGATTGGCTAGCCCCTATCCTAGCAAGCTTATTAGCACATCGATTTGCCTCTCGATAGCAATGCTTAAAGCAGATCCGGTGAAACCGAGAGACCAATGCCCTACAATCATCCAAAATAGGCGACACAAAATTGTTTGCACAACTAGGATTAAGAAACACATCTAATATCGCTTTAGCATCTATCTCTACTTCTATTGAATCAAAATTCCTGCAACAACATAAAACCAAACCGGCACGTAGCCCCCATAGCTCAGCAATGAGACTATTCGAAACACCAATCCTTTTGGAGAAACCTGTGATCCACTGTCCTTTCTCATCTCTTTAATGATGCCTCCACAACCCGACCTGCCTACACCTGTCCCAACTGCCCCATCAGTATTTAGTTTACACCAACCAGTTTGAGGCTTTTCCCATCTAATTTGCTTCATCACCATGCGTCTAGGATTAATAGGAGAAGATGCACAAAAGGTGAACTCCCTGGCTTTGTGCATGATTTCAGTCGCTAGTTTGGGGTTTTGAGTTTTCCTATTGAGCACCGCCTAGTTCCTGCTCTTCCAAATACACCAAATAGAAAATAAAAAAATTGTTTTCCAAGGAGATTCGCTGGTATCCCTACAGCTCCCTTGTCTCACATTCAATTCAAGCCACTCATATAACTCATCTACCCAGAATCTTCGATCAATCCATCGCACTCCCAACTGGATCCACACGGGTTTATTAATCCTACAGTCCCACAAAGCATGGGTAATTGTTTCAAGATACCTACCACATAGAGGACAAGCATCATCTTCAAGCATACCCCTTCTCACTAAATATTTCTTAACCCCAATGCTATTGTGAAAACATCGCCAAATAAGGTTTGGATCCTAAGAATAATATCCACTTTCCATATCCACTTACCTAGAAATTCCTCAGCATGAACATCACCCATAGCAATTTTATAGACACTTCTAAGGTCAAAATTACCTTGGGCTGAGGCAGACCAAGCTAACCTATCCCCACCTATGGAATTTAGAGCACATGAAGTGGCTTGAATAGCAAACTTGATATTTTGCGGGATTTCAAGGAAAGACACCCCCAATCCCAGATTCCATTTTTGAATACATCCTAAACCCTTAGCTGCTGATCTTCCATAGACAAGGGATCTTGAATCATTTGGCGAACCGGACCTTCAGATGCCCAATTATCAAACCAAAACTTGAGGTTACTATTACTACCAACCACCCACTTGATACCTCGATTAAAAGTGTCAGCCCCCTTCTTCAAGGCTGACCAAACCCGAGAGAAAGGAAGATTTATCGCATTCCTAGATTGAAGCCTTTGAGCATTATAGTATTTGGATTTTAGCACCCTAGCCCAGGGAGACTCACTCTCTGTGTGCAGCCACCAATTGAGCTTTGTAAGTAAGACAATATTTTTGCCCTTGGCAGTTTGCAAACCTAAACCTCCTTCAGTCTTCGGTTTTGTGACTTTGTGCCATCCAACCTAATGCATCTTCTTTACTGTTTCGGTCAACCCCCAAAGAAAATTCCTATTCACTCGATTCACTCCTTGCAATATCCGATCAAGAAGGTAGGAGCATTGCATAACATAAGATGGAATGGTTGAGGTTGAGGTTGAGGTTTGAACCAACACCACCCTCCCAGCCAGCGATAATAAATTAGCCTTCCAACCCGCTAATTTCCGCTTCACCCTATCCAAAATGAAATTGAAATCTTGAGATGAAGAATTTGGATACTTGATGGGAATTCTAAGATACTTTCCCAGATTTGAGGTAGACGCAAAACCAAGAATATCACTCAAGGATTCTCTAGTGTCTTGATCCATGTTTGGCGAAAAATAAACCTTAGACTTAGAGTCACTAATGGTTTGACCCTACACTGCACAAAACTCATCGAAAACATCTCTGATTGTGGAACAATTTGTGAGGTTTGCTTTTGCAAAAAGAACAAGATCATATGCAAACATAAGGTGAGAGAAGGCCAGCCCACTCGTAGAAGCCTTCACCGGACTCCACAGCTTACAATTACCCTTCTCTTCAATAAGTTGATTAAGGTAATCCACGCAAAGAATAAACATATATGGAGACAATGGATCATCTTGTCTTATTCCCCAGGTTATACAAGTTAGTCGGTAACCCATGCTAAAGCATGAGAAAGTTTAACATAATATATATATATATATATATATATATATTTTCCTCTCGTTTATTTATTTTTTTGCAAATATGAAATTCGATAATTATGATAATTATTAATAAGCATTTATTATGATTGTGTTGTATATAGAATTAAAGAAAATATAGTATACCAAAAATCTAATGGAGGGTTTATATCAAAAAAGACTAGACAAAATTTAGCTACTTGGTCATAGTATTAAAGTGTGCTAACCTTTTATTACCCTCTTTCTGCTACCTCCCATACAAAAAGCTTTCCTCATTACCCAATTGCCATAGAGGTCCAATGATCATTTATTGGGGTAAACATGCTTGCAAGTTAAGTTAGCTGCGCAGGCAAAGTCACGGACTCTATGTGACTATGTTTCACATGAAAATTGTATTTAATTAATTGAACCTAATTAATCAACTTGGATAATTGAATTAATTAATCAGGATCAAGCTATCTTAACCCAACAATATTTAATTTTGGTAATGTATACCCGTGTTTATCACCTTTAGAAGGTACATTCTGATTTTTCATGTGAGCATATTATGACATACTGGAGCAGCAACACCAGATTAGGCACATCTGTTAGGATAATGATAATTTTTGTTTCATTCTTACTAGAGCAGGATTAGGCACATCTCTCTTTGTTAGAATACAAATATTTTTTTTTTTTTTCATTCTTCTTGAGGCTACATGTATTTCATTCAGATGTGTATACAAGGACGATTGAGATCATATTGTCAAGAGAAATGGATTGAGTTAGATGATCTATTTCCGTTCAAACATTGCAATATTGCCTGTTTCAGATTTAAGATTACCCATGTGAACTCTTTCACATCTCTGTATTCAGATGTGATAAACCATGGCAGCCAAGACTAATTTAAATAGCAAGACCTATAAACTTCTCCCCTTCAAATCTTTAATGGGCTTTAACACGTTATGCTGAGTGCTCATCTGTGCAGAAATCACTAAATCATTGATGACAAAATTGGCAGAAAATTTCCAGTCAGGAAATTGCTTTAAGAGAACCCTTGAACCAATAAATTCTCTAATGATTATGATAGTTGTTGAGCAGGGAAGCTATGGATGAAAATAGGCTTGCCATTGCAAGATACAATAGCTTCTCTAGTGGCTTGCTTCCATTCTCAAGGAACGCTCTTTCTTTTTCCTTTGTTTCCTCCCCTTTTACTCATTTTAAAAGAAACCATTCTTCAGAAACCCAGCATAACTTAAACGTGAGCTCAGTATCTAATCCTTTACCCTCTTTCTCCTGCAACCCACCAAAATAAAGATTCAAAGGATCTCATGGAAAGTAAAGCCTTCCTCAGTTCTCACTAGCCAATTGTGCTCGTTCTGTTCACTTGGACTTCTTAGAAGACTACCACAGAGGTCAGAGGGTGCAACACCCCCAAATCATAAGCAATAAAATTCTATTTAACCTGAAAAATCCATAAAAATATTTAATAAAAGAATCTAGCAATCTAAAAATTTCATCACAAATGTCAGAACTCTAATCCACCAAAAATTAAAAACATCCTCAAAATAATTCTCCAGTACAATGTTTATTACCATAAAAAAATAAAATAAAATAAAATCTTCAGTCTACAAAATAATTTGTAACTGTTGACTTCCAAGAATCTCTACTCCAATAATCCTTCTAATGTATCTGTAAAGGGAAATAAAAGGGGGAGTGAGATAACTCAATAAGTAAAATTCACTAACATTAGGGTGTGGGAACAACCTTTCAAATATAATTTTTACAACAATTTCATAACTTGTACCTTATCAATATTTTATCATCAAATATTTCATATAAAAAAAATCTTTATATAGTGAGTCATCATAGTATATATATCAATACTATCACAAATACAATTTCCTAGGCTTTGCTCGTGGTCAACGTTTACGCCCCGTTGATAGGGTTGTGTTGTCCCCTTTCCTGGGACTGGAACCTCATTTTCATTCCCTTTCTTAAAGATGGCTCCTTTAGAACCTAAAGGTGCACTCCTTTGCTAAGGAGCTTTCTTTTTGGATTTTCAATAGTATACTCCCTTGCTAAGGAGCTATCAAATGTACACTATTCCTTTTTTTGGGACCGTCCCTTGCTAAGGACTAATTGCAGTATAATTGTCCCTTGCTAAGAACTAATACAATACTGAGCTGTTAATCACGACTTGCCATAGGTTTTCAAAACATATTCAAGATGCTCGCATAAATAATTCATTTAAGATGCTCACAAAAATAATTCATTCATAATTCTCAAAAATATAAGAATATATTCACACATAAAAAATTTAATTAAATTTAGATTGTCCCACAAGTTTTTCATGAAATGAATAATTAATGTGCACATCAAGCAATTATAAAATATCCATTTATATATATAGAATAACAACATATTTCTTTGATATAAAATAGTTTAATTAATCAACATTGTTTGGAAAAAACCCCCAAAATTAGCAAACATCACTTACCTCTTAATTGCAAAAATAAAAAGAATCAATCACCCTTGAGTCACAATGAATCAGTAAAATTAGAACCTAGCAACACCAAAGATAGGTCCATCAATACACAATTTCCTTCTTAAAAATCTATTTTCACACTTAAACAATATAATCTTAGACAACATTGATATTTCCAAAATTTTACATTTATTTTCGTAACTCTTCAATTCACTTTTAGCTTTAATCTGATTGTTCTGTTCCACGTATTTTTACCATCCATTAATAGGCAAGATTATACTGCAACTCTATAAAACTCTAGCATTTCACTATAGGTCTAGCCATCATATATTCTACTATTCCTTAGAAGCCACATGGTATATTAACCTATCCGATCAACCTAATATTTACATCTATTAATCAAAAGTAGAAGCACATATTATAGTTTTGTCAACTCAAAAGTAGAAGCCACATATGGCTATCCATACCTCTTTTACGCAATCAATTTCAAAGCCTATGGTATTGTCATCATCATGGTTGGCTATATATAAAAAATTTCTATTATGATATTGCCATCATCATGGTCGGCTAGAGAAGCCAAACTCCTTTTAGAAGCTTTAAATCTTCATAGCGAAATTATTATTATATATTTTCAATCAAATATAGGAAGCCACGTACAAGCTTACTATCAATCTAGTTGTCTATTGCCCCTTTAAAATTGGCCTAGTTTTAGACAATAATAAAAGGGTGATGGTTGATTTGGTCAACAATGGAGGCTGCACCATTTTCCTTTAACATGGTGACAACTTCCAAGTCTACTACTCTATTTGATTCAATTTCAAAGTCTCCTAACATATTGACCATCTTTATCTAATATAATACAATTATAAGAGCCCTCTATTAGTATAAAGATAGTCTATAGTCTAGGTTCATAACAATTTCTAGCTATGACTATTCAAACTTCTTAAATCTAGAGCAAGACAGCCATACCTAGAACTCTGATGCACAGTCGTAGAGGAGAAAAAAAAAAAAAAAGCTCAATTGTGTGTTGCAGCTGAAAAGAAAAAGAACTTTTTATGTGCATATGCATGTAACTTAAAACGGTAAAAGGCTAGGGTTATCAAAGCCCATATTTTTACTTATACGACCTTGGGCTTCATATCCCATAGCATTTATCTTATTTTTAATTTCTTAGACCCAAATCAATTTAATCCATTTAATTGTAGGCCTCTTTTATAATTTACATATAATAATTAAATTGGTATAAAAATACGGGGTGTTACAAAGGGTCATTGGTATATAAATTGGGGTGACACGCTTACCAAATACCAATGGACTAAGTGCAGCCGTGCTGGCAGGTTTGTTCAAAACCAAGTTGTTAGTCCACGGAGAGCTCAGCGATTCTGTGTTTCACATTACTACCAGAATCTTTTAAATGCAATTATACCAGTTATTATGACGAAATGTGGGGCAATAAGTTATTCAATGAATTCGTTACCCAATTCACACGAATGATTTAGACACTATTTATCAGAAGGAAAAATGTGTCTTAACTGAATGATGTCAATCATTATTTAATTATACTGTAAATAAGTATGACTCTCGAAGCATCTTCCAAGATGTGACAGTAACATAAATACTAACTATTTTTATCTCCTTCCTTTGACCCATTATGTATCAGGAAGCCTTTTGAAAATCAACTGAGTTATGCCTGTTGTTGTGCCTAAGATAGTTGGATATGAAATAATGTGAATCTGCTGCATGATTGTTAAGCAGCTCCATTTTATTTTTCATATGATTGAGATAGATTTAAAGAAAAAGGAAACAAACCAGTTTTTTTTAATTGCAAGATTTATTAAAGAGACAAACAAATCAAGAATTAGTGCACAGAAAACAAAAGACTAGCCACATAACAGAAAACTAAGCTAAGACATAGGAATCCAGACAAACTAAAACAGAACCATATATTCCCCAACTGCATCACAACATTTTCTTTGAAACTGAATTCCTAACACCTTCACAAAACTCAACACAAGATCTATTGTCTAGTTTCAAGCACCGTATTATTGCCTAGATTTAACATTGACATCGTGAACTCTTGCAAATCTCTGTATTTGGAAGTGGAGACTCTGTAGCCAAGAGTAATTTGCATTGCACGACTTGCAAGACCTCATGCTAACAGCAACCCATATTATTTTCCAAGAAAAACAACATTGCATCAGACGAAATCATTTTGGTAAACACGTCTAACAGTAACAAGTGATAGTTCGAGAGGAACTTGGATGAACCAACTGATTATATAATTAATCATAGAACAAACCTCTCAATCCGCCTGAGTTCTTTGGTCACATCCACCATAGTCGGCCTTCTCTGTGGATCTTCCTCTGTACATGTCAAGGCAAGGTCTAGCACAGCTTGTAATTGCTGCTCTAAACGAACATCTCCTTTCCCTGAAAAGATTGCAGGATCCACAATCTCACTTATGCAACAAGCTTGGGCACATGTATGAATGTATGCTATTAAGCTTGAATATTTATCAACTGCTAATCGAGTTATGTCATATGATTTCTCTCCTGTTAAAAGCTCTAGAAGAAGCTCACCAAAGTAATATACATCCGATTTTTCAGTTACCTTGCCCGTTGCTTCCAATTCAGGGGGGTTGAAGTAGACATTCCAAAGGCCATCATAAACTTCCACGTCTATTTCACCCTCAGGGATTGATACTGAATAACAAAAGTGGTCCAATTTCGGAACATCATGTTCATCTAATAAGATATTTCGCATATGTATAGCCATGTGGATGACAGGTCTAGAGAAAGCGGTATGAAGATACGAAATAGCATGAGCAATCTGCCTTGCAACCTTTAACCTGCTGGACCACTCCATGGGCTGATGTTGTTGTCGAGTATCATGGGACACGTAAATTCTATCCATAAGGAAACCATTCATAGCAGATTCATACACTAAAATGGGAGATTGAGTCTCGAGACAACACCCTATAGGCTTTAATACATTTTTATGAGAGCTCATCTGTGCAGACATTACTAGATCATTAATGGCAAAATCAGCCCATATTTTATTGTCAGGAATTGGCTTAACAAAAAAACTTTTTCCTTCAAGATAACCCTTGTACCAAAGCTTTCTCAGATGATTTTTATAGTTGTTGGTTGCTAGTTGGAGCTCTTGAGCAGAGAAGCTGCGAATGGGAATAGACTTGTCATTGCATGTGACAATCAGCTTCTCCAATAGCTTGCTTCCATTATCAATAAAAGCTCTTTCTCTTCTTTCTTTTTCCTTTCTTTCCTCACTTTTCTTACTCATTCTAAAGAGACAATCTCTCCACCAACTCCACATAGCATGAAAGTATGCTAATCTCTTATTATCCTCTTTCTCCTACCACCCACCAGAATAAAAATTCAAAAGATCTCATACAAAGTAGAGCCTTCCTTATTACCCAGTTGCCACAGGCACTCAATGATCATATATTGGAAGTAAACAAACTAACAAAAGTAATTAAGTTAGCCGTGCAGGCAGTGCCACCAACTCTATGGGTCCGTTTGGATAGAGCTTATTTTTGCTGAACTGAAAATTAAAACTGAAAACACTGTAGCAAAATAATTTTTTAATGTGTGAATAGTACTGCGGGACCCATTTTTAATAAAAAATTGCTAAAAAAGTACATGAACAGTACGCGCACAGTGCGTGCACAGTACACGCACAATACGTGTCTACTTTGTTGTCCCCCCAGCAGAACAAAAAAAAAAACTGAAACGTAAAACAGAAACGCGTCAAAGTAAAAGTCGGATCCAAACAGGTATTATGTTTCGCATGACATTTGTATTTAGCTAACTTCTCTTTATAATGCGTGGTAAATTGTACTTTGACCAAGATTGCGTGTTTCCATTCACATCTCACCTTTAGACGTTTTCCCTCTTTTCCTTTTTTTTGATAATTTTTTATGTTTATTTTTTGATAATTTTCTAGTTGGGTGGAAGGTGGATTTGAATCGATGTCTCAGTATGAATGTGAGGAACATTTTTTTTTATAATTCTAAAGAGTATGTTTATAGTAAGGTTTTCTTATTTTTCCCTCTTCTTTAGTTCTGTAGTTTAGAAATATCACTTTATTCTTCTCTCCCCGAATGATTGTAATTAAAAAAAAAAATCAATTCCAAAAAAAAGAAAAAGAATGATGGCAGAAACAAGTTCATTTGACATGTGTTAATTCATGTCAAATTGTAACCACGTCTTACATTTTTGTCTCCTAGAAATGGGAGAAATTTATTAAAGAAACATATCAAGAATCAGCACGCAGAATACACAGCAGACTATCTGCACACCAGCAGCTAAGCTGAAGACACATAAGAACCAGACAAACTAAAATAGAACCAGCTATTTGAAACTGAGTTCCTAACTTTCTTCCAAGACTCAATATGAGACCTAGTGTTTAGCTTCAAACATTGCCATATGAACTCTGGCACATCTATGTATCCAGATCTGATAAGCCATGGCAGACAAGAATTTTTCTTTCCATCATCAAGCAGCTCTGGTTCTTCTGACTTAATTCCCTCACTTTTTATTTATTGGGGAAAACAAGCTTGCAAGTCAAGTTAGCTGCGCAGGCAGGTCACCAACTCTATGTGACTATGTTTCACATGACAATTGTCTTTAACTATAACATGACAATTGTTAGCTTGCAAGTTAAGTCACATGACAATTGTCTTTGGAAAATTATAATTTTATCAAGTATATATATATATATATATATATATATTTGCCTCTTCAAATTCAACGTTGCCATTGTGAATTCTTGCACGCCTATGCATCCTGATGTGACAAACCATGGCCAACAGGACCTTGAAACACCTTTCAAATCTTTATGCCCCATTGCAAGACCTCATGCCAACATCACCCTAATGCCTATATTATTTACCAATCATAACAGCACAACATGAGCCCAAATCCTTTTGGTAAATACATGTCTAACATATGATTTTTTTTTTTTTTTTTTTTTTTTTTTTTTTTTTTCTTTTTTTGATAGGAGTAACATTTGATAGTTGGAAAGGAACCTGGATCAATAAGTGAGAAGATAACTAACCATGGAAGCAACCTCTCAATCTGCCGGCAAACTTTTATATTTCCTTCCTAATCAGAGATTGAAACTGCAATACAGGCCCTGTCATCCCTCTATTGCATCACAATTAAGCTTCCAGAGGCCTTTCACAGGCTCCTTTCACCGCTTGGCTTCCATCATTAGAAGCATTCCTCTTCAATGATTTAGAAGCATGCTCCTCAAGCTTCCGTGAAATTTCAAAAGGAATTGCTTGGAAATTTACTTTTTCATTCTGGAACATCACTCGATTTCGTAGCTTCCAAATGTAATCCATAATTATTGCTGCCATAAGAACAAACTGCTCCTTGGTGACCTGCTCATGTAACAAATGAGCTGGAGGAACGACTATATTCTTAATGAGATCAAAGCTGTTATTCACATTTAAAGATTCAATACAAAATCCCCAGTTTGAACTAAACCAAGCTGCTTTTACTACAGAACAGTTTTTGAATAAGTGTAGGCATGTTTCGTTTTCAATGTCACACAAAGGACAGCAAGTAGTTTCAATCTCACATTTTTGCTTCTTTTGAGCTTCTTTCAGTAAGATATCATTTGCAATCTTCCATAGTAACATTTCAAAATGCTGATGAAGCTTTAAATTCTGCAAACTCCCCAAAAGCTCTTCACCCACCTCTGTGAACCTGTGTGATTGAGAAAACCATTAATTAGCTGATCTCATATAGAATCCTCCTTAATTATTTAAGATGCACGCGTCCCGGTTTATTAGGCCTGCTTCTCAGTAGCAATGGTGATTTGATGATGGCATTAAATGGCTCTTCATCAAATAAGCCTTTTAACTAGTCTGAACTCTATCCATGGTCATTTGTTTGAAAATCAAATAAATTCTGTTTCTTGTCATGCCTAAAACATTTGAATATGCAATAACGCAAATCTAATTTTTTACATATTAAAGCTATTGGAAAAACCAGGTTCAACACATAAGAACATTATACGACCACGTGATTCTTTGCAAGGGAAATAGGGAAAATTAGAGATTGCCATAACAGTTGAAAATTAAACTGAGTACATTCAGTCTTCCTAGCATTTGATATTAGTTAATATAAGCTAATAACAAAGTATAATAAATAATTGGATGTACCCAAGTGAGAAAATAATTAGTCAAGGAATGAACCTCTCAATCCGTCTGAGCTGTTTGGTGACATCTACCATAGTTGGCCTTCTATGTGGGTCTTTCTCTGTACATATCAAGGCAAGGTCCAACACAGCTTGTAGCTGTCGCTGTAAACTAGCACCTCCTTCCCCATCTGCCAAGATTGAAGGATCCACAATCTCGTTTATGCAAAAACCTTGAGCACGGTTATGAATGTATTGTACTAAGATAGAACCATCATCAATTTTCAATCGGGTTATATTTGAAGAATCCTCTCCAGTTAAAAGTTCTAGAAGAAGCTCACCAAAGTAATATACATCAGTTTTCTCTGTTACCTTGCCTGATCCTCTAAACTCGGGGGCGCAGAACCTTGTTTTCCGAAAGCCTTGATAACCTTTCACGTCAGTTTCACCCTCAGGGATTGATACAGAAAAAAGAAAGGTGGACAATTTGGGAACATCATGTTCATCTAATAAGATACTACGCATATGTACATACATGTGGATGACAGGTCTTTCGAAGGCTGTATGGAGATAGGAAATAGCATGAGCACTCTGCCTTGCAATCTTTAACCTTCTCTCCCACACCATAGGCTGATGTCGTAGTTCAGTAACACGGGAGACATAAATTCGATCTGCAAGGATACCATTGGCAGCGAATTCATACACTAAAATGGGACACGGAGTGTCAAGACAACACCCTATGGGCTTTAATACATTACTGTGACCACTCATCTGTGCAGAAATCACTATATCATTGATAGTTAAATAGGCCAATATTTTAGCATCAGAAAGTCGATTAACGAGAACAATTCGTCCTTCAAGAGAACCCTTGTACCAATATTCTAGCTGAGGTTCACAGTAGTTGTTGGTTGCTAGGTCGAGCTGTTGAACAGAGAAGCTACGGATGGGAATAGACCTGCCATTGCAAGAGGCAATCAGTTTCTCTAATAACTTGCTTCCATTTTCAACAAATGCACTCTCTCTTTCTTTTCTTTCCTCTCTTCTTTTAAAGAAGTGATCTCTCAACCAACTCCGCACAGCTTGAACGTAGAACCTTGCCATCTCGCTAGCCTTTTAGAATACTGCTGTATAGGGAGACTCAATGGCCATAATAATATATGGGTCCTGCTGACGAATGCCCTTAGGGCATTGGTTAACAATCCATTTTAGGAAATTTTTTACATCACTTTTATGGGAAATGAAAAAAACTGTCAAAACATTTATTGCTTTATTTCATTTTCCCATAAAAACTTTCCTCAAATGGATTATTAACCAATACCCTAAGGGCATTCGTTAGCATTTTCCATAATATATTAGGGTTATGCTCTTACGAGTAAAGTACAGGGAAGTTTCTTCGAAACCAGTGTGCACCTTGTTGACCAAGATTGTTTTCTTTTTTTTTTTTTCTTTTTTTTTTTCCCACCCTGTTGACGAGATGGTATACCATACAATTGATGGATATTTTCTCTTTTTTTTATATAAAGGTGGACCTTATACACGCGTGGGATTCACTTTTATGTGAGAGAAAAAAAAAAAAAAACATACATATGATGTATGATGTATTTTCTCCTCCAAGACTTTGTTATCTTCCTCCCTTATTAATACTTGCTAGGTGTTTGTTTGGTTCCAAATTATAAAGTGTTACTGTTAAGTTTATTTTTACTATTATTTATAGACCATATTGTAATTTTTGGTACTATTTATAGGTCTCATTGTACTATTTCAGTTAACTTTTATCTTTACTTATAGTATTTTCAGCAAAAAAAATTTTAATTTTAACAAAATAAGCGAATCCCAAATAGACCCTAGTTAGAAGGCATCTCATTCATTAAGCATTTGATAGGAAAAATATTCGTTTATATTCTATTAACACATATCCATAATTATTACAAAAATGTCTACATTTTAACATATTAAAATTAATGTGAAAAAAAAAAAAATATATATATATATATATATATATAATGGATGTGCAGAAATCTAAACCCAAAATAATCATTATATATACAAGGGAACTCTATTATAAAAAAGATTTAAAAAAAAAAAATGATGTGTAATGTACAAGATTATTTTTTCTACCATCAAAGATTAAGAAAGGTTTGTGAATATCTCTTTATAGATTATTTATTTTTTTATTATTCATTGATTTCAATTTTTTAGTTATAAATATCTAAATTAAAGTAGTTGAACATGTAAAAGAAAAATTATATGTAAAGTTAAAACCTCCCAAGATGAATATGTATAAACAATATTTTTTTTTCATTGATTTATTATTTAGTTATAGCATTAAAATTAAAGTAGATAAATATATAAAGTTAAAATTGTCTAAGATGAATTTATAAAAACAAGATATATATTTAATATTGTTAACAAAATTAAAGATAAAAAATAAAAAAGAGAAAGAATAATGATGTGGTCAATGGGGTGGGTAACTCATGCAATGCACTGAAAAGTATAATATATTTTGATTTTTTTGTTCAAAATATGGATTTTGCTAATTATAATAATAATTAATAAACATTTATTATGATTGTGTTTATATATAGATCTATGAACACAAATATTTTGTACCACTTTTTGTGTTCCTATTTATATTACACCAAAAACACACTAATTTCTTTCTTTTCTATTCTTGATCTTTTTTATGAGAAGAGGAAGTATCATCTTACTATATCCTAGGAGTATCTAATAAGAATTTTTCCTCCGCATAAGTATTGAGGGAGGCTCAATGGCCAGTTTTTGAGGATTGGGATTAAGTGCCAGAAGGTTTCCTACTGAGGATCAGAGTTGATGAACAAGAAATTTTATTCACAAAAGATCGAACGAGAAAATTACAAAGAGGAATCAAGAGCCTCAGCGTAATGATAAACTCAAAACAAGGAGAGCCCAACTCAAATGAATGCATTGAATTTACGTTGCTTATGATGTGTGGTATATACATACTTTGACTAATTCTGAGTCATATGTGCCTAATGTTTTGGCCAAGATTGACTCTTTCCGATATGAAGACTCATGCTTTTTTTTTTTGATAAACTGCTTACACAGGTATAGCCAACAGGCCACAAGAAAAAAACAGAGATACAGGGAAGAGACGCAAGTTCTAAAGACTCATGCTTTTGATGGTGTCCCTCTCTGCTCTATTAATTTGTTAGGTGGTCTCCAAGAGAACGAATATAATCCATTTCCTATATCTATATCATAACTTTACCATCTATAGGGCCCATACACTATGACAAGAATGATGAAAATACTATATATATATATATATATATATCAAAAGCATTCAATGAGAGACACTAAAGTTTTTTTTTTTTTTTTTTAAAAAAACATAAAGACCTGTATAGTTTAAATTAGTTATTATGATTGGCTAATTTATTTGGAGTGTCCATTCAATTGGTACAAAGAGGGAAATTGAAAAGAGTTTTGAGGCCTTTTGTTTGTATTAATTGATTCTTTTTTTTGCCTCAACAAGAGGAATTATAACAATATTTTCATTGGTGTAAATATTCTATTGTTTTAACCTCTACCTCAATAAAGTTTGCATTTATATTAATGTCATGGAATTAGCAAATAAAGTAAATGCATATGTTAATTATTCATAGTTATGTGTTGATTATTTTTATTAGAGAGATTTATATGATTACTTTTATAAATTTTATATAAGAAACTATTTTTGTTTATAATAATAATAATAATAATAATAATAATAATAATAATAGTTGATTTGGAATATGAAATTCTACTTGGTCTTATATATTAAAAAAAATTATTACATGAAATTATTTTTCACGTTAATAGGATGACATTCTTCCTTGTATTATATATTAAAAAGATTATCTTACATAATTAGAAATATTAGTAATAGGATAAATACATTTTTATATTAATTATTTTAAGTGGTGCATTAATTAATTAATTATATTAAAATTTTGATTTTTTTTTTAAGATTTATACGAGAAACAATTGATTTGAAATATGGTATTCTCTGTCAAATTTTGTTTCTTTTGCAACAATTGAAACCAAGTCCAACAAAAGAAAAATAAATTTTTACCAGAAAAAGTATTGAAATATTAGAGAAAATTAATAATATAATACACAGCACATAGTAGTTGCTTTCTAAGGAGATTATTGCCCTTGCTAGCTAGCCTTCTTAATCTCCCTCTCCTTGCTTAATAAAAGTTGGGTTAGAAGCTAGGATTGCTCCAAGTTATCGCATCGAATTGCAACACTTTTTTAGATAAAAATTGTTAACAATATTTTTTTAGATAAAAACTATTAACATTTTTTTAGTTACATTTTCAATTCTTTTGGAGGAAGAGTTACCTTATCAATTGTCTGCTTGGTCTTAGTTACATTTTTCATATGACCTCTTATTTTAGAGAATTTTATTTCCTCTAAAGCACATAAAAATAATTCAATATCCTTGATTTTAGATATTACAATTTTGAGAGCTATGTATTTTTTTAATAAATTTGGATTTAGAATAGGTGCTCTCAACCCAAAGATCTTTTCCACTTTTCCAAAAATGTACCGAAGTGGACACAAATGGATTGAATTGGACTGAATGGATAGCATAGGACTGAATGGGAACCGAATTGGACCAAAGTCAACTGAATAGAACAAAGTGGACCGTATAGGACTAAGGTGGACCGTATAGGATAGAATGGACTAATGTGAACTGTATAGTGCTGAGGTGGACCAAATAGAACCAAACAAGAAAGAGTGGATAAATTTTTTTGAATACAAGATAGAATTTCTACTCTAGCCTAATCTAAGTGTATATGTGTGTGAAGCTCCATCCTGGAGACTTGAACCCCGGCCCTTGCCCCCCCTCCACCCCACAAGCACTTATATTTGTGAAGTGACCATCGCACCAAGGATGTGCGGTGATAGAGTGGATAAATTAGGACCAACACAACATTTTGATTAAAATTAAATTTCTAACTCCCTTACAAAACTTAGAAAATTATTAGGTAGTTCGGGAGTGTGCCCCATGTGAGAGGGAGGGAGTGTACTCCCGGAGTACTCAATAACAACTCACAAAAATCAATATGAGAAGTCTAGTTTCAAACACTGCAATATTACCTCTTCAGATGTTAACATATTGCCATTGTGAACTCTTGCACTTCTCTGTTCCAGATGTGATAAACCATGGCAGACAAAACTAATTTCCATATCGTTGATAACAATACCTTGAAACTTCTCACCTTCAAATATCTTATGCCCCGTTACAAGACCTCACGCCAACAGCCTACCTTATTTTCCAAGCATAACAGAGCTATCATACAAGACCAAATCCTTTTGGTAAATACGACATGTCTAACATTTGATAGTTGGAAAGCAACTTGGATCAATCAAGTGAGAAAATAACTTATCATGGAGCTAACCGCTCAATCCGCCTGAGTGCTTTGGTGACATCTACCATTGCTGGCCTTTTCAGTGGGTCTTCCTCTGTACATGTTAAGGCAAGCTGCAACACAGCTCGTAGTTGCAGCTCCAAAGTAGCACCTCCTTCTGCTACCAAGATTGTAGGATCCACGATCTTGTTTATGCAATAACCTTCAGCACAATTATGCATGTAGGCTATTAAACTAGATTTCTTGTCAATTGTCAATCGGGTTATATCATAAGAATCCTCTCCTGTTAAAAGTTCTAGAAGAAGATTACCAAAGTAATATTCATCAGTTTTTTCTGTTGCCTTACCTGTTGCTTTAATCTCAGGGGTTTTGAACCTCGAATGCCAAACATTGCCATTAGTTTCCACATCAAGTTTCACCCTCAGCCTCAGGGATTAATGTAGAAGCCAAAAAGTTGGACAATTTGGGAACATCATGTTCATCTAATAAGATATTATCCATATGTATACCCATGTGAATGACAGGTCTAGAGAAGGCAGTATGGAGATTGGAAATTGCATGAGCAATCTGCCTTCCAATCTTTAACCTGCTTGCCCACGCCATGGACTGATCATGGTGTCGTTGAGTAACACGAGAGGCATAAATTCGATCTGAAAGGATACCATTGGCAGCAAATTCATACACTAAAATGGGACATGGAGTGTTGAGACAACACCCTATAGGCTTTAATACATTACTGTGAGCACACATCTTTGCAGAGATAACCAAATCATTGATGACAAAATCGGTCAAAATTTCCGAGTTAGGGAATTGCCTAACGAAAACAACTCTTCCTTCAAGAGAGCCCTTGCACCAACGTATTCCACAATGATTATTGTAGTTGTTGGTAGCTAGGCAGAGCTGTTGAGCGGTGAAGCTACGGATGGGAATAGGCTTGCCATTGCCAGAGACAACAGCTTCTCCAATAGTTTGCTTCCATTCTCAAAAAACGCCAATCTTTCTCTTTCCTCTCTTTCCTTAATCCTCGTAAAGAAATGATTTCTCAACCAACTCCGCATAACTATTGAGGGAGGCTCAATGGCCAGTTTTTGGGGATTGGGATAAAGTGCAAGAAGGTTTCGTCCAAACCAAGTGAAGCTTTTCTCAACAGACTTCCTAGATATTCCTGTATTGATCGGAGACTGCACTCTTGTTTAGTCCATAGAGAGCCCCATCGATGACAACTGCATTGAATTTGCGCGTATCGTGTGGTATACTGTACACTAGACTAATTCAAAGTCATGTGGGGCCAACACTTTGACCAAGATTCTTTCCAATATCAAGACTTTGTCATTTATGCGTGTCCTACTCTCCAATCTCCATGTCGTGAATTAATTAGAGCACTCACATATAATAGGAAAATATCACTTCTTCTCCGATTATAAGCCCAAAATTTAACAACATTAGACTATACAAAATTATGTAAAAATACATAGTTAGTATAGTAATTGTATAAATTTGTATTGGTATTATTCATTTTACATTTAATTTTTTATTATTTTTTTATATATCTTGAAGAGAGTGAATGACGGTGGTTGTACGTAAAGAAAAAGAAATAATTAATAAAATTAGTATTTTAATGAAATATAATATAAAATAGATAATTTGACATAGAGTGTTTAAAAAAAATGAGGATCTAAAATATAAAAAGAAGTAGGTTTTTATGTTAAAATAGACATAAATTTTTGCACGAGCTAATGCAAATGCTCACATTTCAAATATCAAAAGTCACTTTTACGATCTGTTAATGAAATATAGTGTAAAACAGATAATTTGACATGAAGTGTTTAAAAAATGAGTATCTAAAACATAAAAAGAAATAGGTTTTTATGCTAAAATAGACATGAGTTTTTGCACAAGCTAATGCAAATGCTCACATTTCAAATATTAATAGTCACTTTAAGCATTTGTTAATGGATTATTTTAGGAAATTTTTTATACCATTTTTATTGGAAATATAAAAAATTGTAAAAAAGAAATAATTACTTTTTTTTCTTTTCTTTTCTTATAAAAAGTTTTTAAAAATATTTCTTAGATCAATCCCCAGAATATTCATTAACTTTTTTTCATACTCACAAAATAATTATTGTATATGAGAGTCACAATCTCTTTAAAAAAAAAAAATTAGTGTTATGGATACGTACGTGTGTATGTCTCAAAGTTAACATTACTAACCATTTCTTATTTTTCTTCTCAAAAAAAAAAAAAAAAAAAAAAAAAAAAACCACTTCTTATTTTTAGTGGGACAAAGGAAAACTAAAAGAATTGTGAGAGAAATAATATGTAACCGAACCCGAGTGTGATAGAGAAGAAAAATGAGAAGAAAAATATATATACAAAACAAAATAAAAACCAAAGAAAAACCCGAATGTGGAATTTTGTTGGTTTTTATTTTGTTTTGTTTGTATTGTTTATTATGCTTGGCTAATTTATTTGGAGTGTCCATGCAATCTGCTTGCACAAAGGGGGATGGTGAAAATATTTTGTGGCCTTTTGTTTATAGTAATTGATTTTTTTTTTTTTTCTCAACAAGTGATATTTACAGTTTGGTGTGAATATTTTTGTGTAAATTATATAGAGAAATATTCTAGTACAATGATAAATTTACAGTTTCGAATTATTCGGTATCGAAGACTAGAAGAGAGATTTTTAAAATATATATATATATATATATATATATATATATAAAGAATTGTTTGAGCCTATTAAGTTGAATGGAATGAAAGTGAAACCATCAACTAAAACCGGTGGTGAATGTGTTTTCCACTATTTGGCCAAAGAAGTTGATACCAATATAATCTTTGGATGAAAAAAAAAAAAAAAAAGTCTTTATGAGAGCAAGATCGAAAAATAAAGCCTTGATGGTAAGGACTCTGAATATGGAGTATATGAATAGGCAAAGGGTTGCCGAGCACTTAAGCGATTTCAAAGAGGGGTTACATGAGTAGTCTATTATTAAACTTGTGTAGATGATGAGGTAAAAGCATTACTTTTGTTGAGCTTATTGCTAGATAGTTGGAAAAACTTGGTTGTGTATATTACAATTCAGCTCCTAATGGTGTGATAACCATGAGTATAAAAAAAGACATGTTCAATGAAGAGGTAAGAAGGAAAGAATTAGGTCTTTAGTTGGAATTGCCATGATGTAAATAGTGTAATTGATTCATTTATATGACAGCTTTGGAACAGCTCAAAAAAGAAAAGGGAAGGCTGTTGCTAACCTTATATGTGACTGAATCAATTACACTATTTATTTCATCAGGGCAATTCCTACTAGGAGACCAGGATTAGATCACTTTCATCTAGAAAGTAAAGAACACAGATAATGAAAATGTTTGTGACTAGTGAAAGTAGATTATAAATGTTACACAGTCGCAAGCTTCTTTCAAATGATTCAAGGACCAATTCTGTTTCCAAAGTGTCACTTGCTGGGTAACATGATAAACATACCAACCTCATTTGTCTCAAAAACTCGTGGTTAATTTCTTCCACTATGTGGCTCACAACATTACATTCTTAATGATAAGCAACTGCATCCAAGAACAAAGCCTGTGTCCTTGGTGCCTATGCACATAATGGGAAAGAATATGAAAAAAGTGAAAATGAAAGACCAAGAGAAACTGATATCATTCAAAAGCAAATGCAAGTGGGGCTCCATGCCTAGCAAAAGTCTCCACAGACAAGATTATTTTGCTTTGTTTATGTCAAGTGTCCGTTTGAAAACAGAGTTTTCTTCTAACATTTTAGCTCATTTGTTTATATACAACTTTTTATTTTTAAGCTTCACATGTTTATGTACAATTATACTTAAATCAGCTACTTTTAGTTAATAAGCTTTCAACAAAATGCTCTCTAATATATACAAGAAGTACATAATGAAGTGGAATTTTGATATATAAACTTCAATGGGGTTACAAAAAGGCTGTTGTAGGCATGCTTTACTAATCAGAATTGAAGCCTTCAGAGAAAGCCAAGTTAATGGAAACGCAATATTTTCATAAGGTTCAGCATTAAATAAATAAATAAAAATTATTATATAAAAAAAAAAAAAAAAAAAAAAAAAAAGAGCAACGCTATCCATTAATCTAAACATCATTCATGGAGATCAAAATTTAGAACATGTTGACCTCTTGAGTCTTGATAATGACAACTCATTCTTCAATCTCTAACCTTGAACACTTGATTGATGGAGCCCATTGAAAGGTCAATCTCTATCAAATTTTCTTCCTCATTCATCTCATTAATCTCTGCTAGGAGTTCCATTAAGCCTTGCTGCTGGAAAATTGACTCTGGCAAGAGATCTGGCAAATTTGACTGTGCCTTTTGCTTTGGCTCTTCATCTAGGCCACCACTACCAGACTTGCTGCCTGGGAGGGAGATTTCAATGAGGCTATCATCATCTTCATCAGAAACTGAACCATCTGAGATTGCTAGATCTTGCTCCATATGGTTGGAACACATCAAATTGACCACAAAATTTTCACCAATTAAGGAATCATTGCTGCTTTCGCTGTCTGAAGGAAAAAGAGTATCTGGGGGTGACTCAACTTTGTACTCATGCATCACACCAACTTCATTTTGTTGGGTAACCTCAGGTTGGATTGCTGTTTCTAAAAGTGGCTGTGGTGTCTGAGTCTGATCAACTTCCTTTCCAAGTAGGTGTTTCTGGTCACAGATGTGACCCTCATCTGGGACTGGATTCTCTTCCAAAATCACATATTTCTTTCTGAATGTGACAACAAACAAAGTTGATAGAACCAAAATTGGAATAGTAACAAGGGAGGGATAGAAACCAAAACTGAGAATGTAAGCAAAGACTGGAACAAGGACTGCAACACATAGCAATGAGGTTCTGGAAAACCACATTGAGGAACAGATTTGATTCTCAGCTGGTTTTTCCATTTTCATATACTCATCAAAGAAGATGAAAGAGAAGGACCTAACCAAGTAGAAACTTTTAGGGTAACCAAAAGAGACTTTCCTCAGCTAAAAGATTTTCTGGAGCAAAAAAGTAACAAACTTTAATTTTTCTTATAAACTTATATTGTTGCTCATATATCAAGAAATGAGCAACAGAAATGGGAGTGAGGTGAACAATCAATCCCAAGTAGAAAGATGATATGAATATAGAACAAGACCAGCTTCCATTTACCTGACTGAGCTTCCAAGGAAAAATGCAAGTAACCCTATGGTAATGAGCTCTAGTAAGACTTTGGCACTGAAATTACTAGCCCCTTTAGTTTCCCTCCCTTGCACAGCTTTTACTTTAAAGACCTAGCAAATATGGTATTATTTTGTTTTCTCTTACACCAAACAGTCTGGTCTTAGCTGCAACTGATTCTCTTGGAAGAAGCAAAACCCTTGTTTTCCATTATCATTTTACAACCTCAAAGCCTAGGAATTACCAAATCATGTGCAAGACATCTTTGCTCCCCACATGGCACGATGAGACCCTTCAAAACAAAACCCATTAGCAGAAACTAGAAATCCATATACAGTACTTCAAGGTAAACAAATAAAATAAAATAAAAGGAAAATCCTTACTAGTCACTTTAATCTTTTCACAACCAAACAAAAAAAGTCAATATACTCAAAAGGGTCACTTCAAAGTCAATTTTCCTTAAAGATCACCTTTTGTGTACAACAAATTTTCCCAGTAAACAAACATCAATTAATCAGTTTTTATTTTTTGATTTTTTTGGGGTTTCACAACACTATTCTAAAGCCAGCCAAATCTCTGTAGAAATGAAAAAGTAGTGCTTGACTCGAAATAATAGCACCCTGCAGTTTTGTCAGAACTCAGAAATCCAATTATAAAAGAGAACTGTGCTCACTGATTATGACCCATTTTCTACTGTCTGCAATAAAAACAATCAATTGGAGGTACATTTCTATTTCTACTTATTCTCCAAGTTTTTAGTGGAAGCCCATTTCCTTGAAGAGACCTTTTGGCTAGTTTGGTCAGGTTCCATTACTCCTTTGTCCTCACAAGCAAACAGAGCTGATAAAAGGGTCAGGTGAAAAGTATCCGCTGCATTAATTTGCAAATTTCATGCATTCGATAATCTATTTACTAGGTGTCATCTAGTTAGTGTGATACAAATATTCCACTAAATTTCATCCCAAAATATTGCTAAATTGGCTTCACAGAACAAAACAGGAAAAAAGAAAAGAAAAGAAAAGGTTCTGGCAAAATGTGACCAAAACATAATAAACAAAGCAATTCTATGTCATGTTAAGGATAATGTATATATTTCATGCACTTAATATATGCATCTTTCCTTTTAAAATGACCGAGTTTTGCACAACTATAAAATTCACAAACTATAAGAAGAAGAATCCATACATCGAATACATAAAATAAATATTGCATGTCAAGGTTTCATCTAAGGTCCAATATATTTTGGAAAGTGACAAAAGAAAAAGGGAAAGTAGATGGGAAAAATGCATAGGAGAAACAAATTTTGACAGCAAAAAAGTTCCACTATAAATGTCATCAAATAAAATGTCAAATTTGCTTCTAAAAAATTCTTCATAAAAATATTTTTTTTTATATAAAAAAAAAGGTGCTTTCCAAAATGTGACCATAACAAAGCACTCATATGCTTATGTTATGTTAAGGATCGCATCTGAAATTGAAAAAATTCTTTAGAAGTTTGAATTGTTTGAAGTGAGTAGGCAAAATTATGGAAAAAGACGAAAGGAAAAGGTAAAAAAAAAAAAAAAAGTAGATGGGCAAAAACGCATAGCAAAAAGAAAAATTGACAGCAAAAAAGAAGTGTCCCTATTAGATTTTTCCACTTTATTTTGTTGAAACATTTCCTCAGCCTAATCATTTTCTCGTGCAAGAAAAGCAATTATGATTATAAAAAAAAAAATTCAAAATATATGCTGTCAAAGTCTTGTTAATCCATGTCAAGGTAACATGGCATCACTAACAACATGGGTGCTTTTCTTTTTTTTCTTTTTTTTGTGGAGACTTGGGTGCATTTTAACTGTTGACTCTCTTAACTCAATGACAAAAGCCAGCGGAAGGTGACATTACCCTAGTTTAAGGATAGAGTAAAAAGGTATGCACTCTAATGTTTATGTTCCAATTAATTAAGTTTCGTGTTCATTTATGAGAAATTGAGAAGAATATATTTTTGATATTATAAAATAGGTTAAATTACAAATTATAACCCTTAACTTTGAGTGGTTTTAGTCTTTTAGATTCAATTTTTTAAGCTTCATATTTTTTTATTCTAGTCCTTTAACTTCTTTTTCTTTTTGGTTAGGTAATTTCTATTCATTTCTAGTATTGTCTTATGGTTCAATTCGCCCTATTACATCCACTAAAATGACGTTTTTAAAGTAAAACTTAATAAAATTAACGGCAAATAGAACTAGATAGAATAAATAAATTTAAAAAAAAAAGATTAAAATTAAAGAACTAAACTGAAAATAAAATAAATTAAAAAAAAAACTGAATTAAAAATATTTCATAATTAAAGGATGTAATTTATAATTTAATCTATAAAATGTTGTCCTAATTTGGAGGATAGTGTAAAATACTATTAAATTACCAAAAAATTGTTCACGATGTTAACTAAAACACCTCACATCGCTAAGGACAATATAAAGTTAGATGAGGCAGCAGCATTTGTGGACATTTTAATATGTCGTTCATAATGTAATAATAGTATGTTTCCTTAAAGTTTTACTCTTGTCATTTCAAGCCAAAAAAAAAAAAGCAGTAATGATCCATTCGATGAATTTTTACCACCCAGAACAATTTGCTTGACTCATGCTGCATTCTCAAGTTTATGATTATAGAATATACAAAAGAGAAATCCTAATAGGGACAAGATAATGACTTTAATTATTACCATGCATAACAAGTAATAATACTGTAGAAATCTAACACACTTTTTTATATATAAGATTAGCTTCTTCTTTTTTATCTTTTTTAATCTTTTTGATACTACATATATAAGATTAGCTTGATTTCTGTTCGAGTCAGATTAAGATATCTTTAAAAAACAATTGAATCTTTAATGTGTCGGTGGCCACACAATTAAATTACTCGAAACTCACAATTCTTATTTTCCACCGAAGGAATTAAAGTAATGAGAATCACTCTTAGGCCCCACTTGGATATTGACCTCCACTGAGGTATCATTATCAACTTCATTTTCTAAATCTACTCTATTATCATTCTAATATATCTATAATTCTCTCAAAAAAAAAAAAAAAAAAAAAGTCTACTCTATATAATTAGAGTAACATTAATTAATGCTTATTTGTTTAGAGTTTACCCATCAGCGTTTAAAACTGTGACAAATTGGGTTTAAATGTTATGACATAGATTTGAGGCGAGTTTAGATTGTTAAAAGCCTTGTATCTCAACAATTAGTTGTAAATAAAACACATTTGTTTCTGTTTTACCAATTATATTGCCGATAACATGTGTTGGGAAGTCCCGTTCTTTTTTCTTTTTCTTTTTCTTTTTTGATAAGTAAATGAGTACCCAGTACTACAGTTAAAAAAATAAAATATAAATATTATATTTTCGAATAATAGTGTGTACGCATCAAGGGAAAATGAAGTATCCAAATAGATTATTCAACTAAGGTAATTAAATATTGAAATATAAAATCAACAAAAATATTATTTTAAATTTAATTTTAGTGTGCATTGAAATTAGTTTTTTGTTGATCCGATGAAAGTGATAGTTGTAACTAAAAATAATGAGAATTTTAAAAGCTGTACTTAAACAAATAAGTAAAAATTGAAAAAAAAAATATAAAATAAAATTTAATTCAAATGACCATTCTTTTGTTTGAAAAACCTTGAATTTTATTGCATAGACGAGATAACATGTTTAATATGTCTAGTAAAATTTAGAATTTTGATAAAGAATATTGTCAAGGGTCAAAAAGTTTTACAAGAGTTTTTTAGTAACTAAGGATACAAGTATTGAATGGTTCACCACTTTAACATGATTCCACAATTGAAATTAATTATATTATGCACCAATCAGAACAAAGGCACATCATCAACTTTATAAAAAAATTATAGAAATTTGACTAAAATTCAATTTAGCACATTGACTTGTACTTCAATTGTCAAAATAGTTCTTAAGGTTTAATTTTTGTCAATTTAGTTTCTTACTTTGTTAAAAATAATTAATCTAGTTATTTTGCCCAAATCTTTAGCACATAAGATACATTTTAAAAAAATTGTTATAAATTTAAAATAAAAATATTTATGAAATCCATCATTTAATGAATCTTGTTTTTTGATGACTATTTAAAAAAAATAGAAAAAAAAAAGTAATACATATTGTAGGGATAAAGGGCTCATAAGTGTATATTGAGTCGTGGGCCTTGTCCAATAATGTTTATTAGTCCAATGACTAGTAGATAATAGGGAAGAAGTGTAAATCAGAGTGTCATGAACAATCTTTTGATGGACAGACTTCGGAAGGTGGTCCGAGAAGGAGTGCCTCCTCGGCTAGGCAAGGTAGAGGTTAAAGGGATTGGTCTGTCCTTAAGGGTAACACTTCGAAGGATTCTCCTAGTAAGGATAAACATCAGGGAAACTTAGGACAGAGGGAAACTAAGAAATATCTAAGGGAAAGCTGCTAATATTACATTGAATGCTCTGTAGTTAACCTTCTGACCGCATTAATGTGGAGGTGATGCCTAAACATTGGCCAATAGCCTTACAACTACTCTAAAAAACTTCAGGAATGTGCTGATGAGATAAGGATCAAAGCCAATAGCTTGATCTACACATGGATGGTAGGAATAAAGAAAAGATGGGTATATAATGAAGAGGGAATTCCCCTTACAAGGGGGAGATCTAAAATTAGGTTAAGAAAAACCACTATAAAACTAAGAACTGAACTTGTAACCAAGTTCATAAGATATATATATATATATATATATATATAAGATTAAGTCTCCGCGGATTGTGCCGAAGACAATTTACTTTATGCAAAACAATTGTATTATTGTTTTCTTTTCACTTGGGCTCACTATAATTATTGTCTGATTCATTAAAGCTTAGTTTTCCAACTTACTCTCTACAAATTATATTGAGCTCATTGGGCCTAAATCCTTTTCCATTTGGGTTTAAGTACCAAGTTGAGTCCTTACACATATTATATAGACCATAAACTACACTTAACATGTCTACTCTTACTTAAATCTAAAATTTACTTGTTAAGAGCTTTATAAGTTAACTAGTTGGCATCTTCCGATGTTTTTAATAGAGACATCTAATATTCAAATTCTCTTTCCAACTATCTAATTATAAAAAATAAAAAACAAAATCTAAATTATGATAAAGAAAAACATTTTTTTAATGTAGAAAACAATATTATATATTATATAAAAAAAAAGGAATATTATGGACACAATATTTTGCACAACTTGTTAGTTTTGAATGATGCAATATCATTCTCATAGATTATTTCATTTAGAATTTTTTTTTTTATTATACACCAATCACAATAAATTACCTAAACAATTTTGGAAAAGAAAGTCTAAACATCTTGAGTCGCTGATTTACTTTATGAGTTATATTAACAATATTCTTACGGTAATAATTAATAAATTATTTTAAAAAAGTTTTGATACTATTTTTATTGAAAATATAAAATCCACAATTTTTTTTCATAAAAAATTTCTAAAAATATTTTTTAAACCAATATATTTAAATTGTCCGTTAATCTCAGTGCAGATGTATCAATGCCAAGTGCCCATATTCTCCTCAACCTCAAACGGCCACCACTAATCAAGCATAAAAACAAGAAGTCAACCATATTCCAGCAATCCAAGAAATGACGAAATCACCCTCAGTCCTTTCCAAGAACGTAAACCAAAGCTATAGGGGCATATTCGGTGACAAGAAATTAAAATCCAAATTGGGACTAGTAGGAGCAATCTAGGGTTAGGGTTTAAAATCGAATTAGTACAAAGCTTCCAAATTTGGGGTTGGGAGTGATTGATTCTTTGGGATTTTTCACTATAAAGCTCTGAACTTAGCGTTGTGTAGTAAATCGGAGGGCTCAGAAGCTTGCTGTGAGGTTTTTTTTTGGTTTCTTATTGGGCGTGTGATTGTGATTCTCTCTCTGGGCTTTAGCGCCCTGAGGTACCGTTGAAATCCATGATCATCAGCGTCTCATGGATCCGTCTACAGTGCCAACCACTCCTCCAGTTGAAGAAGAAGATGAGTGGGGTATCACTTTTTTTAAAAAAAATTTTTTTTATAGATTTTGTCACTAACCCATTATTTGGTTGCTGAGAAAATGTGGGAAAGAAGAGGAGAGTTATTGTATTTTTCTTTTATATTGGGTTTTCTGGATTTATGTCTACATGTCTTGACGTAATTGTTTAATTATGTTATTGTGTTATGTGTGTAGTATTTCATTTGAAAATTGTTGGTTTCACTGTGCTTTTTTTTTTTTTTAATTACACTAACACGCCACAACCAAAACTGCATGCAACAGTTAGTTTCACTATGCATGGTTTTTGGTGATGGCATTGCAATTGGATGTGTTAGTGTATAGTTGTTGATGCGCAGGGCTTGTGATTTGGATTTGGATTTGGATTTGTGGGTTTTGTTGATTTTTATTGTGGAGTTATGAGTTTGGTGTTGCATGAATATTTTGAACTGGGCATGTCTTGTATTGTGTGATTTCTCAGTTTTAGACTGCATTGTGTTAAAGTTTTTCTTTTTAACCCATCAGTGTTAAATTGGGTATGTGTGGGCATTAGAAGTTTAGAAAAAAATATATTTAGTATTTGACTTGTCTCAGGAGCTGTTTGCACATTTCAAATTGCAGAAAAGTTTTGGTCTGACAAGAATTGTAGATAAGTTGAAATACTTTAAGGGGTTTTCTTTAGACATTAGAGTTGAAGAGATTAAATTGTTGTATTAGAAAGACGACCATCTCTAATGTGTCAAAAATGTCTTTTACTTAGCCAATAAAATGATTTCTTGTCTATTGATTTAGCTAAATCATGGAACCTGGGAAAAAAATAGGGACCGGAAATAAGACGATGTATATTACCTAAAATTTATGAAGGGAATGAGTATATGCCTAAAAAGTTGTTTATTTGTTGTCACGAAAAAGAAATTGAGAATATGTGGCCTACTGATTTGATTTCTTTCATTCCTGATGTTATTATGTTTATTTGATGGGAATAAATATAATACTGTTAAATGAGTTTCCATTCTAATGGACATGGGTGACTATAGTTAGCTGAGGATTAAGTTGTCAGTGTGAGGGAAACATCACAAAAGCAATGTTTCTTTCTTACATGCATGCGCTGAGCTATAGTTGGCACTATATTACACATAAATGTTAGATCATCTGTTAATATATGGTTTTTTGCAATGCAATTATGCTTGAGTTTCCTGTCAAAGTGGAGGCTGTTATGTCCCCGGAAGAGTTTATTATTGTTTCAATGGGCCATTTCCACATATTTTTACTAACTCATGTCCTGTAGTTCATTTAGTGGGTTTAGTAGATTGACCATAAATTAGACTTAGTGATCTTTAAGGTTTGTTTGCACATACGTCTTACATTAGGATAATTGGAACTCCATGTGTATGAGCTTGGTCCTTTGAAGTTTATAACTACCTAATGTTCATAACTCTAATGTATGTTTCTGAATTTGTTTGTTGTGTCTTGGGGTCACACATGATGATTATTATGTGATTAATCATTGACGGGCTAATCTTTTCACAAGGACAATTTGTTTCATCTATTCCTGTGCTTTTTCACTTTCACTTTTTCCTAAGCAATTAAATGAATTGTACAATATTTACCATATATGTATGTGTTGTTTCGCTTTTTTTTTTTTTTTTTTTTTTAAATTATGTTGATATGGCTACGCAGTCTCTGTCTTTCCATCTTTTAGAAGACATAGTAAGAATATGAGTAATTATTCAGTAGAGAATGCCATGAGTAGAGGATTCAGCATAGAACATAATGCCTTTCATGTGGCACTTGATAAATTTGGAGTCTTTGCAATCTTTGAATTGCTCTAATTTGAAGTTGAGTTGATATTCATAATTGTTAAAATCTCATTTATCCTGTTTACCAATTGAAGTATAGTAAATATTAAGTTTCTTTCTTTGGCGTAAGTATTGTTCATTTAGATGGGAGTAATATGCAGCCTTCTCACAGGCCATACCTGATGAATTGACATGTAACTAATTAGGTGGACTGTTTGTGGTCTGCAAGAGTGGAAGGTATAACATCTATCACTGTCTCAAGGAACAATGTCTTTAGTAGTGTCATTGCTTTTTACATCATTAGTAATTATCATATTGGAGAGAGAGAGTGTTTACATCTTGTTATAATATCCCTTGTAGTTTGTATTCACAGATTGTTTTGGTAGTTTAACCTTATATGTTAGTATAATAGTGAGTAGATGTGATGGTAATTGTGATCATGATGAGTATGTTCTTTCACTTTTCAGTGACCTGTTTTTGTGACTGATCAAATTTTTTTAAAAATGGGTTTTTGTGGGTGTCATCAGCTTTAATATCTCTAAATTTTTTAAGGTGTCTCTTATTGTGCTGACATTAATCTATGGCCTTTATATGCATCAGACACTGATGGATTTGTGATTCCAAGCTTGGAAATAGGAGACTTAGATCGGAGTAAAACTGATGTTTCAGAAGTAGAAGCCTCAAAACCTCCTTCTCCAAAGGTCGGTTGCAAGAATCCTACATTATTCATTACCAAAGAAAAGGAAAAAAAAAATAGTCTGTAGATTATGCATTTAAGTCTGTATTTTAAAATCTGGGTTTTTTTCACTTTTGCAGGGCAAAAAAGAAGAGAATATCTACCTAGGTCCACACGGAGCACCTCCTTCACAGCCAAGGCAGCAAGAGCCAAACTCTGCTGGTCGTAAGCAGCGGTTCAAGCAAAAATTGAAGGAAGCAGATGAGAGGACCAGTGGGACAGGTCGGGAGAATAAGTTAGAGAGTCTCAGAGAACTTGTGGGTGGTGGCAAAGCCGCTGGCAACATGGCAAAGGGCTCTACCAGGGATTGGCTGGACCCACATTGTCATGAGTCTCAGTTTGAGAAGTGGAATCCCCATTGAGTGGAATATTTGAGAGCTTTTTAAACTTGGCACACAAGGTTATCTTTGGAGACAATTTATAAAAGGTTATGTATTTTGACAATAAATTTTCAACCAGGCCTTTGAGATTTGCTTTTGCTGTGAAACATTCTTTCAGTAGCATTTCCGATTTTTGGGTTGTATTTGCTGCAGTTGGTGTTTGACCCTCCTCTTTTTCTTCTTGATTTTGTGCTCCTTCCACTTTGAGTTTGGGTCACTGTTGGATCTTGAAAAAAATAAAAATATGATGATAATAACTTCAAGCGGAATTTTGCTTGTTCTTTAAAACCCCAGGATTATGGCTTGAAAACCTTGAATGAGGTGCACAACATTAGGTGGCCCATGTGTGGTAATGTTCAAACGTAGTCAGTTAGCAAAGCTGAAGCCAACTATGCCTTGATTAAATCTTGAGTAAAAGCTTAATTGATTGGCATGTAATCCTCTTGCCTCTAACTAAAAAAAAAAACACTTTAACCAAAGGCTTATGCTGTCCTTGGAATATTATACGTGATAATATACAGAGTTGAGTTGAAGTTAATAGCATTGAATAATTTTTTATTTAAATACATTTTTAATCTAAGTAATTGTTATATTCATCATGTTTGTAAAATATAAAGTTAATAGTAGATGGATAATTATTCATTGTATAATATGCTTATATTTTGAGACATTTTTGCACTTTTAAATTATTCACACCATTTTATTATTTTCGTGTGTATTCTAATAAGTATTAGGGTATGTTTGGTACACTGTAATGATTATTATATGGGAATAGCAATAAGTTGTTGAGAGGAAAATTTTGATGTTGTCAAATAGAATATGGGATAGGCAAGCAGAAACTCAACGACGGGCTTTTGAAATAAAGCCCAAAGGCTTTCAGTGTCGTTTAAGCCCGCCCAAGCAAGAAATAGAAGCCGCACCTTGACAAGAAGACAACAATAAAGCCCAATAAACACGTTACTATTGTTAGTTCGTTATATTATTATTCCTTTTACAGTATCATAGTTCAAATCAGTTCTCCAACAATACGGTATTATCTCCAGTAGTAGGGTAAATTATGTTCAATTATTAAATAAATTTTATAAAGTATTAACTTCAGAAAATTCTTGTGTGTTTTGTTCAATAGGGTCCATTGTACTCTCAGCCATCATTACATTAATATGAAGAAAAAAATTCCAAAAAGTCTCAAATACATTATAGCCTCCCATGGTAAAACAATAAGTAAATATTTGTGGTTACATAGTGATGAAAAAGGAGTTATTTGGCATGGTGTGGAGGGAAAGAGAGATCCCAACTCAGTTCAACAAGTATTAAACTAAGATTTTCGTAAGTGTGCATTCATAAAGCATGAATGAGGCAATGTGGGCTATTTTGAGTGAATGAGATATGATTAAAACTGAGGTTAAAGCTTTAGTGAGTGTTAGGGTACCTTTTTTTTTTTTTTTTTTAACACCTAATTCTATTTGAGTATCACCTATTTATACCACTAACAAGTTATTGGGTTTTCCCAAATATTTTTGTTCTATTATTTCATTAACCACAAATATTTCATATCTTATTATCTAAATTGGATTATGATATAAACTATCACAAAAAGCCCAAAGACTCATATTTTATCCAATTTTATCATCATTATTTAGCTAAGCCCAAAAACCGGCCTCATGAACGCAATACACACATCATATTCTATTTAAAGCCTAAGAATACTTATATTTGACAATATTCGAAAAGCCCATGATTCAAGCCCATGATAAAACAATTTTATCAATGGAATTCAAGTCCATGATCAAAGCCCATGATTTAAACTCATGACAATATCCAAAGTCCAATTCTCATTGGTAATATCAAAACCCAATTTTCATTGGCAATATCAAAGCCCAATTTTCATTGGCAATGTCAAAACCCAATTCTCACTGGCAATATTTAAAACTCAATTTTCATTGGCAATATCGAAGTCCAATTCTCATTAGCACTATTAAAAGCCCAAGCTAACTACTTAACACTATTCTATCAAAAGCTCAAGGTTATTAATACTTGGCAAAATACTACATCATAATTATTCCACTTAAAAGTCCAATAATGAACAATACTTTAGATTCTTAAACCTATTACTATAATATTACAAGCTCATGGAATTTATGAATTATTTATTCTCAAAACCCATGGCAATTATCTTATAAAAGCCCATGGAAAATTATTATTAGACCCATGACATGTATTTGTTTCCTGTTATAAACTCATGTTCACTATCTATCTTACATCACAACATTCATAATACTTATTTACCAAAACTCATGGTAATTATTCATCTTACATGTCTACTATGATTATCTATAGAGAAACTCACGAGATCGTCATATTATTTTTTTTGATAGATAGAGATCGTCATATTATTCAATTATAGTGGTTGTTACCATACTTATTTAAAACTCATGGTAAATATTATTCTCAAGAAAAATATTGGAGGTCATTATTTAAAAAAACCTCAAAGAAAAATATCATTTACAAAGTAATCCACAGTAAAAATTATGAGAAACTAAACAAGTTTTTATTTAAAGTTCATGGGAATTAATACCCAAAATATATCATAAATATTTATTAAAACTCATGGATTTATTTTATTTCTACTAACAACTAAAGCCCATGAGGAGTAAAAAATCCATGGCAAAGCACGTCTTTAATGCCCATTTTGTAGGTCCAAGAATCTCATGGAGTAGGGAACAAACCCAAGCAAAGAAATGGTCATATGACCCAACTAAAGGTGCTAAAATGGAGCAAAGTTCCAGCCCAAAAAGGTCCCAGCAAGAAGTTTGAAAGTGGGCAACCAACCCTTGTTCATCCTTAACTAAAGAAACAACTAGAAGCTCCCACAAGAGAACCAAGCCTCTGAGGATGAACTGGAGGCTGTCCCATCAATTTTCTGCCACCCTCTACCTAACATGAACAGTGCCCAAGGGCTGTCATATCAGCTGAAGTCTAAAGGATGGTCCCATCATCTTCCTCAAGACTGCACCTCCAGCGGAAGGGGAGTTGAAACCAAATTATCCAAACTTTAACAAATTGATGCTATAAATGTCAAAAATGTTCAAGACATGATTCATGTACCAAGTCCATGAATCCTTAAGGGGAAAAATTGGGAACATGTGGTTTGGAGGGCATAAAGGAATCTCCAGCGGAACCATCTGAAGTTGACTTAAACTTTGACACCTGACTTGGGGTGTATATCCTACTTCTTAGGGACCAAGTCTCAGTTGCAGCACTAGAATTCTTCCTTAATACTTGCCTTAATCCCATTGGCTAAACACAATCTCAGCAATCTTAGCATTTAATGCAAATACTACCCATGTGTGACATTACCCAAAGAAGTAAAATAGCCCCAAAAGAAAATCTTCAATTTTTAGGCCAAATCCAAGCTATTAATTTAGCTATCAAGGCTCCCATGAATCAGGCCTACGTTTTTTTGGATTCTTGTTAATTAATTCTTCTCTAAACTCCATTGTAAAAGCATAAGCACTCAGCCCACAAACACAGCAGCTACCCTCTTTGAAATTCTGGGTTTATTTGCTATCTTTCTCATGGTTTAGCCTCTCTCAAGCTCACCACTCATCATCCTTAGCCCACACTTATCTAATCGCAGATGTTCTCTTCCCTTTTTCACACAAACATAGCCCATAAATGTCTCTCAACTAGTCATAAACAGACCACTCACAAAAAGCCTTGATCTTGGTGTTAATCCCATCTCACTCATTCAAAATAGCTCACCTCATTCATGCTTTATAATTATACACTCACCAAAATCTTTGTTTAATACTTGCTGCATTGAGTTTGGGATCTTTCTCTCCCTTCATTCCATCCTATTTTTCTCCTTTTATTTGTAACTATGGAGCCTTTAATCCTTGTTTATTATTATTATAATGAAGGATATAATGTATTTGTAACAATTGATATTTTTTTCTCTAACATTGATGCAATGATGGCTAAAAGTACTATAAATTCTCCTAACCAAGACTCACAAGGACTCCAAGGACTAAATACCTTCATAAATTTATTTAATCATTAACTTCTGGACTTTTAAGTGAAATTTCACCTTTACCACTAAAGGATTGATTTGAACTATGATGTTGTAAAAAGGACTAATAATATAACAAACTAACAATAATAACATGTTTATTGTGCTTTATTGTTGTCTCCTTGTTAGGGTGCAGCCTCCATCTCTTGCTTGGACGGATTTATACAATACTGAAAGCCTTTAGGCTTTATTTCAATGGTTCATTGTCGAGTTTCGGCTTGGCTATCCCATATTCTATTTAGGAACATTGAAATTTTCCCCTCAATAGTGAGTAGTGGGCTGTTTATGACCAATTGAGAGATATTTATGAGCTGTGATTGTCTAAGGGGGGAAAAGAATATATGAGGTTAAGTGAGTGTGGTCTAAGAGGAATGAGTGGTGAGCTTAAGGAGAGCTAAAAGACCAGCAAAAGATGACAAACGAATTAAGAGTTTCAAAAGGAATGGCTACGTATGGTCAGTTATGGGACGTTTATGGAGTAAGAATGTGTAAGCAAGATGGGGAATGTTGATGTTATGGTGACTATAGGCTGAGAAAGGTTGTGAGTGAGCTCAAGAAAGGTTGTGAGTGAGCTCAAGAAAGCTTGGGGAATCTTAAAGAAAGCTTAAGAGGGATTGAATTTCTGCAGAATGTAGTCGGTGACAGAAATTTTTAGAAAGGCTTGGTCCCTCGCCTTTAGGGTTGGAGTGGTTTGCCTTTTATAGAGAGGATTTGAGCAAGCATTAATTAGCTAAAATCCAAAAAAAAAAAACGTAGGTCAGATTTAGGGGAGCAAGACAGCTGAATTAATAACCTGGATTTGGCCTAAAAATGAGAGATTTGCTTTTGGGGTTGTTTTGCTTTTTTGGGCCATGTCACACATGGGTAGTATTTGGGATAAACTTGCATTAAATGCTAAGCTTGCTGAGATTGTGTTCAACCAATGGTATTAAGGCAAGTATTAAGGAAGGATCCTAGTGCTGTAACTGAGATTTGAACCCTAGGAAGTAGGATACAACACCCCAAGCCAGGTGTCAAAGTTTAAGTCCACTTCAGAGGGTTCTGCTGGAGATCCCTTTATGCCCTTCAAACCACATGTTCCCAAATTTTCCCTTTTAGGATTCATGGGCTTGGTTCATGAACCAATTATATACATTTTAAGTAATAAAATAAACTATTTTGTTGAGAATTTCATAAGCTTGGAGGTCTTGGTTATGGTTTCCTTAAGTTGTGACCAAAACTTAAGGAAGAAGAGTATTTATTGCCCAATAGCCTTTAGGTGTTAGCCTCTAGTACTGTTCACGTCAAAGTTGGCAGTGGGACAGGTGGCCAGCTCCTAATTTGGTTTGAGAATTTGGTTGCTTCTTGAGGTGACCTTTAGTAGAAGGCAGAACTGAATAATGTTCTCCAGCGGAGTCAGTTTACACACATAGGCTGTTGTGGCTGAGACTTCATGTTGGACTTGGCTATGAGGGCCGAGTATTTTGGCCTACCCTTGTGCTTTCTCATTGTGAGCCCTACAAAATGGACAAAGCTACCATATATTTTCATGGATTTTAATTCCACTTGGGCTTTAGTTGTTAGAAGAAATAAAATGAATTCATGAGTTTTAATAAATATTTATGATAGGTTTTGGTAATTAATTTTCATGGGCTTTAAATAACAACTTGTATAGTTTCTCATAAGTTTTGCTATGAACTACTTTGTAAATGATATTTTCTTTGGGGCTTTTTAAATAATGATCTCCAATATTTTCTTGAGAATAATATCTACCATGGGTTTTAAATAGAGGCAATATCCATGGATTTTAAATAAATATGGTAACAACCACTATAATGGAATAATGTGATATTCTCATGAGTTTTTCTATAGATAATCATAATGGACATGTAGGATGAATAATTACCAAGAGTTTTGGAAATAAATATTATGAATGTTGTGATGTAAGATAAATAGTGAACATGAGTTTATATCATGATATGAAATAAATAAATGTCATGGGTCTAAGATAAATAATTATAACTTTCCATCAGCTTTTATAAGATGATTGTCATGGGTTTTGAGAATAGATAATTCTCAAATTTCATGAGCTTGTAATATTTTTAAGAATCTTAACTATTGTTCATTATTGGACTTTTGAGTGAAATAATTATGATAGTGTATTTTGCCAAGTATTAATAACCTTGAGCTTTTGATAAAATAGTGTCAAGTAGTTAACTTGGTCTTTTAATTATGCCAATGTAAGTTGGGCTTTTGATATTGCCAATAAGAATTGAGTTTTAAATATTGCTAGCGAGAACTGGGTTTTGATATTGCTAATGAGAATTGGGTTTTGATGTTGTCAATAAAAATTGGACTTTTAATATTGCTAGCGAGAACTGGGCTTTAATATTGCCAATGAGAATTGGGCTTTGATGTTGCCAATGAAAATTGGGCTTTCAATATTGCTAATATGAATTGGGCTTTGGATAAATAAATTGCCATGGGTTTAAATCATGGCCTTTGATTGTGGATTTGAATTCCATTGATAAAATTGTTTTGCCATGGACTTGAATAATGATCTTTTCAAATATTGCCAAGCATAAGTATTCTTGTGCTTTAAATAGAATATGATGAATGTATTGGGTTCATAGGGCTGGTTTTGGGCTTAGCTAAATAATGATAATAAAATTGGATAAAATATGAGTTTCTAGACTTTTTGTGATAGTTTATATCATGACCTAATTTAGATAATGAGATATGAAACATTTGTGATTAACATAATAATAGAGCAAAAAATATTTGGGAAAACCCAATAACGTATTAGTGGCATTTGAAAAATAAATAGGTGGCATTCAAATAAAATTAGGTGTAAAAAAAAAAAAAGTACCCTAACATAAGTATTACGAGGAATACATTAAGTTGAAATGTAATAAGTATTACTATTCATTAGTTTGGTGACCATTTAAAAATAGAATCCTGAATTTGCATTTACAATTTAGTAGAGTATAAAAATAAGGTGTAATTAAATCATTTTAAAGTCAAATTTCCTAAAATACACTTATTTTAAGGTGTTCAAAATAAAGCTAATAATTAACAAGAAGAAAAATTTATTTTCTTTCTTTTTGAAGATGTGGCAAATAATGGTTTTTTAGGAAATTTTTTTAAAAAGTTATTACATAAGGTGAATGAATAGATATTTAGTACTTTTGATAAAGAATAGTTATTCCTCATTTTGAAGAATATCTATTCATAAGGAATAACTATTTATTGTAATAAAAACATAACCAAACAACCGAATAGTTATGTTATAGAAATATCTATTACATTATAGTGTCTATTATAATCTACTAAACATGCCCTTATTGTTTATCCAAAAAAAAAAAAAAATTTATTCACACGATAGGATTATGAATCTATAATAAATGATAGCCAATTAACTCAAAGTTTGGTGTTCATATTAAAAACAATGAGAACGTGTGATTCAGCAAAGGGATTTTCAACGTATTAATCCAATAAAAACAATATTAAATTATTTAATATTCACAAAAGTTATATATACGAGAGAAAGAGAGAGAGAGTATAGGTTAGGATTAAGTTGTGCATATAATGTAAGTTTGTAACTCATAGAGATGTTAAACTAATCTATAACTTCATATATTATTGAATTAATATTTTGAGAATTCGAATATATGTATATTCCGGCATATGTTTATATTTCTAATAGAGTATACATCCAAAATTTTGTTTAGAGAAAACAAGAATTATTTTAGCTTGTGCTTTTGTGTGTGTGAGAGAGAGTTCTTTGGGTGGATTTGGGATTTGATTTTTCTAAGTGTCATGAGGGTTGTAATTGTAATTTTTTTTAGTTAAACTTTTTCCTTAACACCACTTGTGAACGTAGATCTAAGGTCAATCTACATAATTTTTGTACTTCACATGTATTTGTGCTTCACATGTATTTGTTTTCCATTTTTATTTTGCCTTTGTTCAATAGCTTATATTTATAGAGTTTATAAAAAGATATGATATTTGGTAATTTTTATGTTAAATTTGTTATAAAAAGTTAAAAGTTGTATTATTTTCAAAAACGTTGAGGCAAAAAACAAAATTTTTGACGGCAATAATTTTTTCTTTTTATATTTTGGTCAAATTTACAATTTGGTCCTCAAGTTTTTATATTTTTAAACTTCCACTGTACTTTCGATGAAACCTCCTGAAATGAATTTACAATAAAAATGGCATCATTGAACTGAGCCTCCGTTGCTAGCAGATTAGTAGTATTAGAAGAGCACAAAAGAAAGAAAGCAAGGACGAACGTTCCACATTGAAGCTATTATGCGGTGGAGTTGTTTGACCGATCATTTCTTTAACAAAAGAAGAGGGGAAAGAGAGAGAGAGCTGCGTTTTATGACAATGGAAGCCTGTTACTTGAGAAGCTGGTTGTGTCTTATTCCCATCCGTACCTTCTCCGCTCAACAGGTCCTCCTAGCAACCAACAACTATTCTTCTGAACTTCTGAGAGGGCCTTGGGTCCATTGGTACAAGGGTTCTCTTGAAGGGCGCATTGTTCTCATTAAGCGTTTTGATTATGCTTTGCCCGATTTAGCCATCAATGATTTAGTGATTTCTGCAAAAATGAGTGGTCACAGCAATGTATTAAAGCCCATAGGCTGTTGTCTCCACACTCCAATTCCCATTTTAGTGTTTGAATTTGCCGCCAATGGTTTCCTTACAGATCGAATTTATGTCTCCCATGTTACTCAAGAACAACATCAGCCGATGGGGTGGGAGAGAAGGTTAAAGATTGCAAGGCAGATTGCTCATGCTCTTTCCTATCTCCATACTGCCTTCCCAAGACCTGTCATCCACTTGAAGATGATGATGTTCCCAAATTGTCCGACTTTTATTTTTCTGTATCAATTCCCGAAGGTGAAGCTGACGTGGAAGTTTTTCACGGCTTAGGGAAATTAATTAGGTCCAGCACCCCCGAGCTTAAAGCAACACGCAAGGCAACTGAGAAAACTGATGTATATAATTTTGGTAGGTTTCTTCTAGAACTTTTAATTGGAGAGGATTCTCGTAATATAACCCGATTGACAATTGATGAAGATTCTAGCTTAGTAGCATACATACATAACCGTGCTCAAGGTGGTTGCATAAACGAGATTGTGGATCCTGCAATCTTGGCTGAAGATGGGGAAGGAGGTGCTACTTTAGAGCACCAATTAGAAGCTGTGGTGGACCTTGGCTTGACATGTACAGAGGAAGATCCACAAAGAAGGCCAACTATGGTTGATGTCACCAAACAACTCAGGCGGATTGAGAGGTTCGTTCCATCATTAATTATTTACTCACTTTATTTCATCCAGTCATCTGTTATAGACAAACAGATTCACATTATTGCATATCCAAATGATTTAGGCACGACAACAAACAAAATTTACTTGATTTTTAAACAAATGGACATGGATGGAATTTAGAAAAGTTAAAAAAGCTAATTTGGTGGAGAGCCATTTAATGACATTATGAAATCCCCATTGCTACTAAGAGCAGTTCTAATAAACTGGTATGCACCTTAAGTAATAGAGGAGAATTCTCTATGAGATCAGCTAATGGTATTTCGCAATCACACAGGTTC
This sequence comes from Castanopsis chinensis, assembly GCA_032878915.1. NCBI lineage: Eukaryota > Viridiplantae > Streptophyta > Magnoliopsida > Fagales > Fagaceae > Castanopsis > Castanopsis chinensis. The sequence continues at coordinate 9,210,564 of JAVQMG010000089.1, forward strand.
ACAAAAATGGGTGAAGAGCTTGGGGGAAATTTGCAGAATTTAAAGCTTCTTGAGAGTTTTGAAGAGCATGCTTCTGCATCATTGAAAAGGAATGCTTCTAGTGATGAAATCCAAGCAGTGAACGAAGCCTCTGAAAGTCCTCTTGAAGTTTAATTGTGATGCAACTGAATGATGACAGAGCTTGTATGGCAGTTTTAACCTGTGATTGGGAAGGTAAATTAAAATTTTGGTGGGTCATGAAAATTCTGTGGGTTCAGGCTATTTTTTTGGAGCATTTAGATTCTAAAGAGATGAAATTGCAGAAAGATATCATTATGGCAGACCCTTAAGGTATGTATTGATGCTATAAGAACTGGAGGATAGGTTGTTATTGGCAAAGGAGTTTGATAATTTTTCTTTTGTTTGAATAAAAGGAATGCAAACTAAGTAGTTCATACTTAGTAACTGGCTATGTATAGTGGTTGGGAAAAAAAGACTTCTGCACTGTTTAATTGGTTTGTAAATTTTCTCAATTTAGTTTGGCAAACCTTTTTCTTTTTTCAAAATAGTCTTAAATTTTAATCATTCATGTGAATTTTAATCATTCATGTGCTTAATCCTTTTCTACTTTTACTGCTCCAGTTCATTGGTATCCTCTTAAATTCAAAAGGTGCCTTCTGATGGAACTCTGCTGGAGATATATGGTTGCATTGGGCTGCTTGAACTTTGTACAGTAGTGGAGAGATACATCAAAAAAAAAAAAAACTCTAGGTCACACACTTACACTAACTCATTATAATGTGCAAAAACTCTAATCCAATTGCCTTGGGTATCAATCCATGCTAAGATAGATATTTGGCATTGTAAAACATATCCAGAAGCCTTATCCCACAATCACAAAGGATAGTCACAATAGGACCAATACAGTTTGCCAAAAAAGCAAGTGTTGTTGGTGCAAACACTAGGCCCCTTGATGATGGAGGATTGATAATAGGTTTGATTTTATTTGAATTTGATTTGGTTTGAATTCTGATTTTATTTCTGAATTATACGTAATTGATTGTTTTGTTTCTTTCCTTCTTGATTCTAGCTTTGGAGGTCCTACTTCAAAAGGCTCCAAAATAAGAGGCAAAATATTGTGGTATGGTGAATTTGTTAATAGATAATATTGGATTGAAAATTTTCTCTAACTTGGTGGTGATTTCAAGCAGCCATAAGTGGTGAAGCCCTAGGTTTGTTATGTTCTTTCTTTATAAATCCCTAGACAAGTTTACAAACCTTGTACCGCATCAAATATGCTAGCAGAGCAAAAATTTGATCCATGTACCAAAATTGACAACCCAAAATGACCACAACTGTAAGCAGCTTTTGAAACCAACCTCATCGAAGCATTCAAATACTACCCCCCTCCTCAGTCAATCATACCAATCCACATTAGGATCTCAACTAAAACAACATCACCAAGCCTGCATCAACTTGTATTGGTCCTTGCCTTGACATGTACTGAGGAAGATATAGAGAAAACGCTAACAATGCTAGATGTTACCAAACATTTGGGGCAGATTGAGAGGCTTGCTCCATGGCTGATTATTTCTCATTTGGTTCATCAAAATACCTTTCCAGCTAGAATAGCCTCTTATTTAAGTATTGGAAATTCAAATTTTACCATGAAATCAAGTTTCCAAAAACACAATTTCAATGTAAAATGTGTTTAGACTGAAGTTGTGTTTTCAATTTAGTTTGGAAAACCTTGTTCTCTTTACAAAGTAGTCTTAAATTTTAATCATTCATGTGAATTTGGGTCGAAAATTCATCAAGTAACTTATTGCCCCCTATTTGATTGTCTAACTGAAGTAATTGTAGTTAACACCTTCACCTTGAATGAGATAAATATTATTGTCCTGAAAAGTATGAAACAAAAATGTCATTATCCTTACAAACGTAGATGTGCTTAGTCCTCCAGTTCATTGTTATCCTCTTAAATTTAGAAGGCACCTTCTAAGGGAACTTTGATTGAGAAATATAGCTGCATAGGGCTGCTTGAACATTGGTAGAAGTGGAGAGAAACAGCCAAGTCAAGACTCTTGGTCACACTAACTCATTTGATGCCCAAAAACTCTAATCCAATTACCTTGGGTATCAATCTATGTTGAGACAGATATTTGGCATTGTAATACATATACAGATGTCTCATCCCACTATCACAAAGGATAGTCACAAACAATAGCATGAACACACACACACACACACACAGACAAAGAGTTTTGTTGGTGTGGACACTAGGCCACTGGATGATGGAGGATAGGGATGGACATTAAGAGCCACAATAACAAGTTTTATTTTTGAATTATAACATGTGTGGTTATAACATATTCACATTGTTGCATATCCAAATGTTTTAGGCACGCCAACAGGTTGATTTCAAGTCATCCTATTTCACAATGGCTCAGAAGTTAAGAGATTAAAAGACAGAACTTAGTTGATTCTCAAAATTCTTTCTTGTTTATAATGGCTCAAAGGTTAGAGATTAGAAGGAAAATCCAAGCAAGATAAGTAGTATTCATTGTTAATAGCCTTCTACAATGATGCTCTTAAGAGTCATATTCACAGTAAAATGAACTAACTACTCAAATTTGTCTGGCAAACTTATTTCCTCCTGACATTGCCGTAGACCATAATAACTGGTATATTAACATTAATTCATTCAACTTCACTTGACTAAATGATTTCAATCATCCTTGTACACAGCTTTGAATACAATATTGTACACCTCTTAATGAAAATACATATTAGTGTCCTGATAGAATGAAACAAAAAATTGACATTATCGTAACAGAGATGAACAAAACTTTGTTAGATAAATATAATCACATAGGCCTACTCAAACTTTGGATGGAGGTAACAATAAACATCTGAGTCAAAGCTCTGAATCACACTAACTCATCTGATGTCCCAGAAGCTCTAATCTAGTAGCCTTGGGAGTCAATCCATGCTGAGACAGATATTCAGCACTGTAAAACTTACTCAGATGACTTATCTCACTGTCACAAATAATAGTTATAATAGAGTGACCAGGGTCAATGGATTGTGTCACTGAACGTCTGATGGCTGGGACACAATTCATGGCCAATGAACTTCCAAGAAAGAGCCCATCATTCTTAAAAAGAAACCTGATAAAAGTTCAAGAAGCATAGCATTAAAACACAGAAATTATTTGTGTTCCAGCAAAGGAAAATGGGTGAAAAAATGATTTTTTTTTTTTTAATGTTTCATGATATGGAAAATATTAATGATGGAAAAAAAAAGGGAAAAGGAAAAAATCCACAGTACAGTAGAATCAACAAAACAAAAAACTGGTAGAATTGGTCCAGTCTTTTTCCCATTGGTTTCATTTCTCATCCTATCAACAAGATATATCACTTTAGTAAAACAAAGGCATGCACTTACCAAGACATTTCAACAGCTTCCAAATCTGTGCCTCTGAAAGCCCCATCAAATTTTGCTGTCATGAAATTCTGTGATAACCTATTTATTCCAAGTCCTTCTATTATTTTGTCAAATGAATTCTTCATTCTTCGTCCTCTCTAGTGTGCATCGCCCTCCTTGTAACCTTTTTGAATAAACCAGAGCCAGGAGGATCTATCAAGAAGCACTTTTAATGTTTGGATTCTTTTCCTGTTGAACACATGCTATGGGATTCATTGACTAATTTGATATGAATGTTTAAATTAAAGGAGGGAAAATAAATTGACCTGGAGAATATGGAAAGACCAGCCACTGTCTGTCCTGTGCCTGAAACTGCGACAAATGCATCTAAACTACCCAGTCTGTTGCCAAATCTTAGGCCCTGTACCCTCATAGTGTGCTCAGAAGTTTGATAGATTTTCAAAATGATCAACAAAGAAGCAAACTTTACAATTATGCGGTAGAGCTTGTATTGCCATTTCAATATGTGATTGGGAAGGCAATATAAACTACCCAGTCTGTTGCCAAATTTCAGGCCCTGTACCCTCATAGTGTGCTCAGAAGTTTGATAGATTTTCAAAATGATCAACAAAGAAGCAAACTTTACAATTATGTGGTAGAGCTTGTATTGCCGTTTCAATATGTGATTGGGAAGGCAATATAAAAGTTAGGTGGGACAAGAAAATTATGTGGGTTTAACCAATAGCAGTTGTTGTTCAGGCTATTTTTCTTTTGGAGCATTTAGAGTTCTGAAGAGATGAAATTGCAAAGTGATCATATATTGATGCAATAAGAACTGAAGGATAGATTAGTATTGGCAAAGGAGTTTGATAGTTGTTCTTTTGTTTGGAATAATAGAAATGCAAACCAAGTAGGTCATCATCTTAGTAATTGGGGTATGCATAGTGGTTTGTAGGGGGGAGAAAAAAACTTCTGTACTGCTGAGGACAATAGACTTCTACTGGTTTGTTGGTTTGTAATTTGTTTTCTTTTGTCCAGCCAAAAAAAAGAGTAGGAGTCTTATTTACAATAAAATGAAATAATTACTCAAGAGTAGTTGCCGAACCTTTTTCTCTTTACAAAATTGTCTTAATTCATTTGAATTTGGGTCAAAATCCATTAACTTATTACCCCACAATTGATCTTCAAGCTGGTATAATTGCAGTTAACTCATTTCCTTTGAATGAGAGTATTGTTGTCCCAAAAAGAATGAAATCAAATAGTTAATATTTAACAAACAGAGAAGTAGTTAATCCTGCTCAAGTGTTACTGCACCAGTACATTGTTACTCTCAAAAATTCAGAAGGCACCCACTGAGGGAACTTTGCACAAGTAAGAGAGCACCACCATGGTGATAGAAATAGTAGCAGCAGCAGCAACAATAGCGCCTGTGGTTCACACAGGCACCATTGTAGTGCTTTGAATTTTGAAGTCAAGGCCTTGGACCAAAAATCTTAAAGATTAGTGTACCAGTTATTCTTTTTGCCGCATTCTATTTTGTCCAATAACCATATTGTTCATGGTTCATTTAAAAATAAATAAAATAAAATGTTAACCATTTCTCGGTTCCAAAGTACCTGCAAAACATAACCAATTAAAAAGCAGCATAAGGTACCAAACCATGGTAATTTCTGGCTGCTCACTAATTAAAGAAAGCTATAGGTGAGAACTCATTTTTACTGGATCACAAAATTAACAGTAAAAGACAATTTCTTCATTTGTAATTAGATTCAGTCAACTGATTCCAAGGTGAAATATGAAAAACTACAGATCATGAACCAGGATTTCACAATATTTTTTCCCACTCCAAAGAGACATCAAAGCATCCATTTCCAAATTTCGGAATGCTTTTTGGCTTGCAAAATTCTTCATGCCATTACATCTATACTGATCATGATCCAGGATTTCACAATAATTTTCTGCACTCCAAATAGACATCAAAACATCCATTTCCAAATTTCGGAATGCTTTATGGCTTGCAAAATTCTTCAGGCCATTACATCTACACAAATCATGAACCAGGATTTCACAATAATTTTCACCACTCCAAAGAGACATCAAAGCATCCATTTCCAAATCTTGGAATGCTTTTTGGCATGCAAAATTCTTCATGCCATTACATCTACTGCACATAAAATCAAATAGATTGAAAAAGAATCTCACAACAGTCAATCAATCGTCTACTGCAAAAATATAAAGAACCTGTTGCCCCACGAATACTTTGCAGTTCAGTTTCACTTCTACATTTGTCACTAAGAGGGAGACTATTAATTCCGCTAGATAAGCCGAAGCCTCTGAGTTAATGTAGCAAACCATCCATAGTGATGTACCCCATTCCTCACAATCATCAAGAAAGTCTTATTGCTTTGAATAGAAAGAGTCATAGTTCATTAGAGTAACAGAACAGGTGATTATAAAAAATAAAAATAAAAAGGAAGGGAAAAGGAAGCTCTGACCCTATCAATTCTAGTTGAATTAATGCTAACATTTCAAACACCTCATCTAGAGTATCAATACCCCCAGGAAGAGCAACACCAGCAATTCTATCAGAACTACTGCTCCTAACTGCAGCATCCACCAACCTATGGTACCTCGCAGAAAAAACCATCACTACTGAAAAGAAATTCATGCAACTGAGAAGCATCAGGTGACAACAATAGATTATCTGCAAGTAAGATAAGTTTCTGAAGGTAGACACAGATGAAAATTTGAGGCTGTCCCTCCACCAGCTTCTTTACCTATCTTTAATCCACCCGCTGGTTTTCCCACTTGTAAAGCACCTTTTGTAGCAGCATGCATTAGTCCAGGACCAACCCCACTCCATGAAGTGTAATTCATAGTTAAAAGGAAAAGGATGTTTCCAAGATACAATTGTGGTTTTGTGCTGCCACGTCTCAGCATTCTTTATGCATGGTTATCTCAGCATGTGAAAACATGATTTAGATACAGAAATTCACATTCATGTAAGCCAGGCAAAGGAGGCAGGAAGCAATCTATAAAGTCACATACTTCTCTACTCAACTCTAGTGCTTGCAGGTAATGGGAATGACCAGGTTCCATTCCCATCCTAGAAAAACACAAATTCAAGACTCCTATCCCAAGTCTGTGTATGAGTTCATAACATTTTTTTTTATATAATTAATTTTGTAACTAAAATTAGCTTCTAAAACTTTTCAACCAATAAAACCAAATTAGCTACTAAAACTTTTCGCACATTCAACATAAATTGCAAAGCATTTCATAAATTCACAAATCTTCTTAGTACATGACACTCTTGGAACAACATAAGAACTTCTAAATCCTGGCATTAAGATCCATAAATTTCATAGTCCACTTTCAATTCTCTACTCTGCTCCCACTCCCAAAAATTGATATTAAAAGTAAAATTGGCCAAGTTTGAAATAGGGCTCAGATCTCTGCATGAACTGAAGCATTTTTTTTTTTTTTTTAATTACAGTTTTCCCTTTAGATATATAAGAGTGCTGTTTGTTTTTACTTAGGCAAGCTGTTCATATGCCTTGCCTTAGAAAGAAAAAGAAGAGCTTGAAGGTTTATCAATGGTGGAAACAGAGAAAACCAGAGATGAAGAATTCTCTGAAGATTGAAACTGAATTTTATTCAAGCTCATTGAAATGAATACATAACCCTCACTCACTTTTTATACAATACATAGCTCGTAACTACCTCTAGGAGATTCTTATCTAACAAACTCTAACAGAAAATACAGTTGTACATGATAAAAAAAATATCTACAATCTGGTATGGAAAATATCTGGAGCCTAAGTCATGAAGAACAAAGCAATTCCAGAATTGTTTAGAGAAGAAGAGCTGTGTCAAAATGATGTCGTCTGCGATCTTGAGAACGTAAGACACACTTGAGTAAAACGATGCCGTTTATCATTTAGTGAAACGTCATCGTTTTAAGCATCTTTGAACCAATGTTACCGTTGCTCTTGTGACCGTTGGAACAGTGAGTCTTCTTGCTTCTTCTCTTCATTAGTTCCACTTTCAGCCTGCCAATAAAAATAACCAGTCTTAACGTAAAAGTCATCCATGAAAGAGATTGACTTGTATGTGCATTCACTTATGAGCTGAGAAGGCTTGTATGTGCAGCCTAACTCCTAGAAATTGGCCACTGGCAAATAATTTGGATGAGCATCCCTCTATTGAAATGCAAAAGAATTTCATCAACAGAGCCACTACATGTTTATGATTTCAACTTGCTTAAATTAAAGCTGCATCACACAAGACCTTCTCATTCCTATGATCTTATAATATGTCTTTTATTCAAATGGTTCTTTTGGCAGCATACTGCAAAACAGTCATCCAAAATCCCATAGTGGACAAATTAAAATCCTTCAAATCGCTTGAATACTTTTCTGTTTTGTTAATCTTTTACATCAAACACCAGAATTGATGCTAAAGTACCTGCTTGTCACTAACATAGACATCCCCTTCACTTCAGGGAGCAACTACTAATTATGCTTCAAATTCTTTGTTATCTTGTTTTAGAAGAAGAAAATTTTCTGCTGGTACATGAAAGATTCAACATGGTTCACCAGATTCACTGATACTGTACAATAACCATGTCCTCTGTTTTCAGAACCGTGGAAAGTGAAACCAAACTAATCTAAACAATCTCAAACTTCTCTCTTTCTTGTTTTTTTCTTTTTCTTTTAGAAATTCTAGGTTCCTAGCATGACTACTACTCTGGTAATACATCCAATGCACACTCTTAAGTGACAATCCACCTCACTAAATATAGTTTTGCATCCATATGTAAAAAAATAAACTTAATGACAGCCTGATAGTAAAAGAATTCACCAATATCTAGTTTTCAGTCTACAAAAGCAATCATTCAAAACTGTTATTTTCCAACAAACTGAACCTATTGAAAATACTCCAAAGGGAGAAAAAATTAATAACAATGATAGTGAAAATGAAAATTCAAAGTTGGTTCACCTCATAGGCCTGCTCAAAGCTTTGGGTGTCAATCCATGCTGAGACAGATATTCAGCACTATAAAACTTACTCAGATGACTCATCGCCCTATCACAAATAATAGTTTCAATAGTGTGACCAGGGCCAATGGATTGTGTCACTATCATTATGGTTTTTTGAGATTTAGGTAATGTTTGGATAAAAATTATTGCATCCACGTATTGGTCAAGACGCAATTCAGCCTCTTTTTTTTTTCCTTGGCACGCGTTTTAGCGTGGGGGACAAAGTTACCGTTCACACTGTTCACGACTGTTCAGCCACTTTTTAATTAAAAATGGGTCCTACAGTACTATTCACACATTTAAAAATTATTTTACTAGAATATTTTTAATTTTTAGCTGTATCTAAACGGACCCTTAGAATCCCTTGGAAATGACTTTTTACATTGACTTGATGACAGCATGATAGTAAAGTATTGATATACACGACAGTTATGAACTCAGCTGTACATGGTCAAATATTATCATTTTCACCAATATCTTAGTTTTTAGTCCACAAAAGCAGTCATTCAAAACTGTTAATCTTCAACAAACTAAATCTATCAAAGGGCAACAAGAATGTACTAGCTCAGACAAAACTCTCAAAAGAACAAAATGAAGGGGGATTGCAAAGTGGGTTAACCTCAATTTGGTTCGTTGTCCTATTGAAAATGGAGTGTATATTAATGAATTTTTACTAAAGTCACTGCATTATCTTCTCTCTATCTGTTATTTATTTATTTTTTTTTAAATTTTATATAAGTAAATGCTTAAAATCATAATTTTATTAAAGAGATGATTACTCTATGGAAGTTGGCCTTGAACACTATTGGTTTCTAAAGCTTACATAATGAGAATTTTTAGTTCATGGCGTTTCAATATATCAAATAAGTGTTATCAGTCCCTATAATTTAAAAATGTTAGGACTAATTTAATTTTATTAGCTAATAATTGTAAATTTAGTACTCGATTTATCGCATAATAAATAATTTTTTATTATTTTATTTTATTTTTAGATTGGTGATGCATCAATTTGTAGGTGGTGGATATTACTCTTTCCAATACCTGTGAAGGTATAGTAAGAGAGAGATAAAGGTATGGGTTTAAATTGCATAAAAGAATTAAACTTTTAAGAGTTTGTAAATGATACTTTTTAATCTTTTAAAAACACTACGTTTTTATATCATTAAATAAATATCACCTTATTGTTCTGTTATATACATAAATAAGAAGACTGATAGAATAAACAGAGGATGATCAACGATGCTCATTTTTTAAATTATAGGGATTGATAACACTAATTTGATATATTGAAAGTCATGAACTAAAAATGCTCATTATGTAAGCTTTAGAAACCAATATTATTCAAGGCCAACTTCCATAGAGTAATCCTATCTTTAATAAAATTATGATTTTAAGCATTCACTTATATAAAATTAAAAAAAAAAAAAAAACAGATAGAGGGAAGATAATATAGTGACCTTAGTAAAATTTCAATAATATACACTCCATTTTCTCTAATTCCTCTTAATTAACAAATGGGTTTACACTAACATGCCACAACCAAAACTGCATGCAACAGTTAGTTTCACTATGCATGGTTTTTGGTGATGACATTGCAACTGGATGTGTTAGTGTATAGTTGTTGATGCACAAGGCTTGTGATTTGGATTTTGAAAGCTCAAATTTGTGTTAAAAACACAATAGCTGTTTAGACCCCAAATTAAAAGATTACGGTTCGGTTGATTTTACTCTAACTTAAACTAAGTGTGGAATAGAGTAAATGCGAGCGAATAAACAATAAACTACTCTAAGCCATGTTCATCATATATCAACAGTAAAATGAAAGCTAAAATAGTAAGGAAGAAAGATGCAAACATAAGATAACATGCTGATGTGTTATCGGAGAGGAAACTGAAGAACTCGGCGAAAAACCTCTTTGCCGCTCTCTAAGCGGTAAATCGATCCACTAGACAATAAGTTGAAATACATGAATAGAAAGAGATCCTCCAAGCCTAATCTACTCAATGCACCTAAGCCCTTCAAGCTCCTACTCCAACAAGGCTTCTTAGAACCATGTCTTGTCTAGCTTTTCGGATCCCGCAATACGTCCGATTGCATCTACCAAAGCTTGGCTTCTTCTAATGCTTCCCAGTAGCACCAAAACCTCACTTTACACTCAGAATGGGTGTGGTAAGTGTTTGGGCTATCAACCTCTCAAGGATATGGATGTGGAGAGGTAGGAGTATGAGGAAAACCACAAAGGATTGTGTAAATGATTGTGGGTATAACAATTTCTAATTCTTAAGTGTGTATACTAGGGTTTTTCTCTCTAAAAAACCCCAGTATACACCATATGTGGGTATATGTAGTGTAGTGAAGACATGGTGGAGCAGATAAGCCAAAATAGTAAAACAGAATGTTTTACGGGTATTTCGCTGGAAGGCCTTACTTGTGAATTACTTGCAAAAACCAGCTGTCCCCAGTTGTCATGACTTTTTGCATTTTAGTCATGTGCTCTACACGTGGCTCACTTCGTGGAAAGTCTACTCACAAAATACTAGCAAAATCCACATTGTCTTCAATTAAAATCTTGAGTCTGCATACTCTCTCACACGCATAACCCATATAATGAAATCCCACATAAAATATAGGTAAACATGATTGAACAAAATTGAAATCAAATTTAGCACGGAATTAAAGCTAACACAAAATGGTTGTAAATAACAACTTTAAAATCTCCCCTTTTGGGTCGGGTCATGAGAACAAAATTATTTTCAACAAATTTTAGAGTACAAATTATACATTATAATACGATTACAAAATGATTATCTATTCCTACACATCGTGTGGATTTGCAACTAGTTGGTATAAGCATGGAAAATATCTTATTAGATGATGATGATTTTCCAAAGTTGTCCAACTTTTTTCTTTTGGTATCAATCCATAAGGGTGAAACTGATGTGGAAGTTTATGAGGGCTTTCGGATTTCAAGGTTTTACAGCACGCCGAGTTTAAAGCATCAAGCAAGGTAACGAATAAAAGTGATGTATATAAATTTGTTCAGCTCCTTCCGAAACTTTTAACAAGAGAGGATTCTGGTAATATAGCCTGTTTGACAATTGATAAAGATTCTAACTTAACAGCATACATGCATAGTCATACTCAAGGACTTTGTATAAATGAGGTTATGGATCCAGCAATCTTGGTTGGGAATCGAGGTGCTAGTTTAGAGCACCAATTACAAGCTGTGCACAGTACCTTGCCTTGAATTGAACAGAGGAAGATCCACACACACACGCATACACACACACACACACACACACACACACACACACACACACACACACACACACACACACACACAAAAAGGGGCAACTATGGTACATGTCACCACACAACTCAGGCGGATTCAGAGGTTCGTTCCATGCAACTCAGTGATGATAGAGCTTGTATAGCAATTGCAATCTGTGATTTAAAGGGCAATACAGAAGCTAGTTAGGTCATGAAAATTCTGTGGGTTTCAACAATAGCAGCAACAACTCAAGCTAATTTGGGAATGTTGTTGTGTCCATAACATTACTCCTCTTTATATATTCACCAATATGAATAGGTATTATTATTCCATTACAACTTCTTGTATTTCTTATAATTCTTATTCCTGTTACATTGTAATAATCATTACAGCTAGGGGTGTTCACAAAATCGCACAAATTGCAAAAATCGGACCAAAACCACCTGCAAAATGGCATAACCACACCACACTGCACCATAAGTAACAATGCACCACACTGCAAGTAACAATGCATTGCACTGCACTACAAGTAACAATGCACTACACTGCATAGTGCAGTAGTGTAGTGCAGTGCAGTTTGCGGTTTTATAATTAGAAAACCGCACAAATCGCGTCACACCGCACCCTCCCTATATATCACTGTATTTATTTTTTTAATATTAAATATATTACTAATTAATAGTTTAATAACCCTAGTTTTTAGAAAAAAAAAATTAATACCCTTCCAAGTGCTGGTTACGAAAGCCAACTCAAAATAAAGAAAAACCAGCTTAATGGTTTAAAACTTGACCCAAAACAAAGGAAAAAAATTAGTTTTGGGTTAGGTAAGGAAAAGCCCAAAATTTGAAAAATATATTGGTTTCTGTTAGGACATATGTGTTTCACTTTGTTTTGAACATATGTCATTCTTTTATATAATTGGCTTATCCTTTGAAAAAATGCACTCAACTTGTATTTAGGTAGCTCTAGGATGATTTTAATACTTTAAGAAACAAGGTTTCAAGATCAAGTGTTAAAGCCATGCACATTGTCCAAGATTCAAGTTGAGAAGTGCCAGATTTTAAAGCTCGACATTTGGCTCGACAGCTGCATCTATCGAACTTTAAAGAAGCTGTTTCAGCTCTGAGGCTTGACAGCTGCTCGATAATACCTCGACACCTCTAGCTGTCGATATTTAAGAAAAACAGATTTTGAGTTCTGTTTTTTATTCCAATCCGTACATGTGTCTTTGGAACTTCTTTTCTTCTAACCCTAGACATATAAAAGGATTATTTTAAGGGCCGTCAAAGGGTACATAAGTTGCACAAGCATTGAGAAACCTTTTTTCAAGCAATTTGTGACCTGAGACAAAGTTCTTGCCCTAGTTCATCTCTCTTGTGAAGAAGTTGCTATGTAATGTGTACCGTAGGGTTTTGTAACCAAGCATTTTCTTAGTCTTCATTGTGTGGATAAATTGAAGAACTTTGCAGCCAACAACTTTTTCTAGTTGGTGATTGAAGTTGCGTACTAGGATCTGCGCAATTGGTTAGTCATGTATTTGGGAGCCATGCATTAAAAGGAGGAATTGTCACTATGGAACAAGTCCAATTGGGTATTGGGATAAGGGTTCAATTGTAGGTTGGTAAGGTACTTGGGTTTCCTTTACTTGTAACCACTTGTTGTGATAATAGTGGAATTTAGGGAGTGGTAACCTTAAAATCACCCGGCGGGTTTTTTGCAATGTAGGTTTTCCCAATTCGTAAACAAATCACCATGTCAATTTATCTTTCGATGCATACTTTAGTTTGTTGGTGATTTGTTTGTGCTACCACGCAATTTTCATGTTAATTTGATTAATTAATAACTTGGCTAATTAATGAACTTAATTCATTACAAGGGGTTAACGTGTTTGTGGCCTATCAAGTGGTATCAGAGCAGGCACACTCTGATTAGGGTTCAATCCTTGTGTGTAATCCATTGATCCCTGTTTGTCATGGATAGAGGTCAGTCTCTTATTATACCTCCACTGTTTGATGGTACTAACTATGCATACTGGAAAGTACGCATGGGGGGCTTTCTTGCAGTGACTAGATGAGAAGGTGTGACACGCTGTGGAGATAGGCTGGACCAAGCCTACTGAAGCGCCGGCCGATTGGGATGATGCCAAGATCAAGGCGGCTAATTTCAACATCAGAGCATTGAATGCCCTATTCAATGCGGTCACTAATAAAGAGTTCAAGAAGATTTCCTTCACTAAAACTGCTAAGGAAGCATGGACCATTCTCCAGACAACCTATGAGGGAACAAAGGCTGTTAAGGATTCGAAGTTACAGAGGCTCACCACAAGCTTTGAAGAAATTAAGATGGAGGAGGATGAGTCATTCGATGAGTTCTATGCCAAGCTCAAAGACATAGTGAACTCAGCCTTCAATCTTGGGGAAACCATTCCTGAAGCCAAGATCGTAAGAAAAGTGCTCAGATCTCTGCCCAAGAGATTCCATGCCAAGATCACAGCGATAGAGGAATCAAAGGATATTAATAAGATTCCTCTGTCTGAGTAGTTGGTAATCTGCAAACCTACGAGCTAGGGTTGACAAGAATGGGCAAGTCAAGTAAAGGCAAGAGCATGGCATTGAAGGCCAAGAGCAGTGATACAGATGAGTCTTCGGATGATGAAGATTTTAAGATGAAGTCCTACATCACCAAGCAATCAAGAAATTCATGAAAAATGCCAATGGAAAAGGCTTCGACAAGGACCGTAGGCAATCTAGTTTTTCTCAGTTCAAAAGCCAAGATAAAGGGAAGAAGGATACTAGGATGACGGTCAGTACACTGTTCCCACTGGACCTAAGTACTTCGGGTGTCAAGGCTTCAGTCACATGAAACAAGAGTGTGTCACATATAACAAAAGCATTGGGAAGAGCAAGGCACTTGCTGCTACCTTGAGCGATATTGAGCTTGAGGATGATTCTGACAATAATGATGACAAAATTTTGAATGCCTTCACTACCACTGTCAATCCCACTGAAGGAATTATTGAAGATATAGTTGAAGAAAAAGAATTGATGGATGCTAAGTTTGAAACAATGGACGATCAAGATGATATCCATACCGCGTATGAGAAATTGTACAAGCTTTCTAAAAAGTATGAGAAACTCTATAGGCTGGCCACCAAGAGGCTTAGTGATGTGGAATTTTACCGTGAGGAGTTTTCCACTAAGTTTGATGAAGAAAATCAGACTATTGGGGCACTAAGATTCGAGAACAATTTCCTGGCTGAGAAGATAAAGAAGCTTGAGTCAGAATTGTTTCAAGTTAGAGCTCAATTGGAGAGGACATCAAGTGCAAAGCTAGATAAGATGCTCAGCATTCAGAAATCTGCTTTTGATCAAACAGGATTGTGGTATGAATTCTTTTCCTCTAATACTCCTTCTGCTAGTACTACTACTTTTGTTCCTCCTGCTAATAACATTAAAATTGAGAACATTGATGTTAAAGCTGAATTAGCTAGTGAGAACCTAAACAAGGGTAATTCCATCTTAGGAGCACCCCCTAAGCTTGAGAAGAAGGAAACTAAAAACCCTAGGACTAAGAAAGCTAACTCTCAAAAGCCGAAACAGAAAAAGCAACATCTCTGTCATCATTGTGGAATTGCTGGTCATACTCGACCAAATTGCTATAAGTGGCTAGCCACTCAACAGAGCAATGGCATGATAGCATCTGAGAACCAGAATCAGCTTCAAACCTCTCTTGCTCCTCTTGGAGATCTTCTCAAAGCCTTCATGTTCCTTTCGAACTTGAACGGTTTCAATCCTTCCCTCTCATTACCGGTTCAAGGGTTAGCAAAAAAGAAAGGTTCTTCCAAGGTGTGGAAGGAAAAGGGTTCCAAGTGATTTATTCACGTTTTCTCTCTCGCCCTTTCTTGTTTTTGTTTTTGTTTTTGCATTACTTGTGTGTGTTGATTTACTGTTTTGAGTCAGTCTAGTTTTATATCTTGTTTTGCTTTATTTAACATGTTTTTGTTTGTCTGTTTTTAGTTTTTATTTTATTTTGCTTTACAGATAAAAAAAAAAAATTGAAAAATACAAAAACAGTGTGTATTTGTGTACATTGATTCTTGTGAACCTTAAAATGGCCATTGAAATAGAGTTTTCTAAAGAGAAAGACATAAATAACCATCTCATCACTGTTACTCGCCAATCATGATATGAAATCTGTATGCTTTAGCATAGCAAAAGTGCAATGTCAAAAAGCTTAACATTATTGGGTATTTATTTTCTCTCTTTTATATATCCATGCATGGTTTGCTTAAATAAAAGAAAATATGCAAAGAAATAAAAGTAAAAAGAACAAAATGCTTTAAAATATGATTGCAAGCATGTTTTTTAGGAGATGTGGGAGTTATAGGATGTACCTCGAAGGTGATAGTTCCCATCAAACAGTTATGATTGTGTGTGAGTTAAAAAATTTTTCTCATATCTCAAATTGTCATAACTTTGAGACACTTGTGCAATCTTGCGATGTATTTCACACACAACATGCAATATTCTTTGCTACTTTTGATACATGTGTAGGTACAATGTGATTTGGCCATCACAAGGTTTATATATGTTGATGTATGCTCACTAAACTGTCTAGACTTGTTTTTGAAGTATAAAATTAGTTAGACTTGTTTAGTGTGTGTGTGTGTTTTGGGATCCATGTGCTTAAAATTGTTGTTGAGAGATGATTTTGAGAGCTTAATTTGTTGATTGGATCATTGGTTGAGTTGCATGCGTGATTACATTCATATATGTGTTTTTTTCTTCTTGAAAAACTGCTTTTGAAAGCTGGCTTGACACCTCCTCGACACTTGGCTGTTTGTCGAGCTTCTTAGCTTTTTCTTATCGCAATCTCGACAGCTTCTCGACACCTGGTGGATCGATTGAGGAAGTTTCTGTCCTCTCAATAGCTTCTCGACAGCTGGTGGATTGATCGAGCTTCTGTTCTCATATCTTTGTGTTGTTCCTCGACACCTTCTCGATAGATATATCTGTCGACGTTGTATCTCTCGACACCTACCTTGACAGATGGCTCGACATCTCTTGACACCTGTATCTGTCGAGGTTTACTGAACCTATATTTAAAGGTTCTGTACAATCCAGTTCTCATTTCTCTCGATCTCTCTCTCGATAGCTCTGATTTTTCACCTCTCAAACCTCTCTCTCTCTCACTCCAAACCTCTACCCAAGGATTCTTCAAGCTTCTTTCAAGTTTTTCCTTCACTTGGTAAGCTTCTAATCTCCTTCATTTACATGCATTTCATGTTTTGAAACCTAGTTTTTTTTGAAAAATTTTGGAGTTTTTCAAAATTGATGAGTTTTTGTTACAATTTTTGGGATGGGTTTTATAGATTTGATCTTAAAAACTCCATGCATTGCATCACATTAGCATTCTAACAATATACTCATGCATTTAGATGTGTGCAAACTGTCTGTGTGCTGATAGGTTTGGATTGGCCTGAGCCCATGATGCTTTTTATGTTGCATGTCACATGTTCATGTATTTTCCATGCATACGTTCTCTTCCTTCAATATGCTTGTTATATTTGAATTGTTTTTGGAACTTTTCTGAGTGTTTCTTTCTTTCCCCCTTTCTTTCTGTTTACGTTAGTAGTGTCTATGGCACTAAAACGTAAGTCCACTCCGTCTTAGAACCCCGTTCGTTCTAGGGCCTCTTCGTCTTCTGATCCTACTCCTTCCTCTGTTCGGTTCTGTGATGAGAATGCCTAAATGGACTTCGCGGAGAACTTTTCTAAACGAGGTGTTCATTTGGAACGCCAAGTTATTCTAGCAGATTTTGCCGACACTGACCTACTCAATGTCATTCACAGTCAGGGTTGGGAGTCACTGTGTGACGTCCCGATCACTTGTCCTTCCGTACTGATACATGAGTTTTACTCCAACATGCATGGAATTGATTCTTCAATACCTCTCTTTCTCACTCGCGTTCGAGGTACGTGTATAGTAGTTACACCGGAGTTGGTTTCCGATGTGCTTCATGTTCCGAGGGTTGTGCATCTTGACTACCTCGGTTGTGCATCCTGACTACCTCAGTTGTGAGCGTCTACGGAGTGTGTCCAAAGACGAGATAATGTCTGCTTTTTGTGAGCGCCCTTCTGATTGGGGTGAGCGTTAGTTTACACCATGTCAGCCTTTTGCTAAAGGTCCTCGTTTTATGAACATGGTGATGACATTTGTTCTGCACCCACTCTCTCACTACAACTCCATCACAGAGCCTCGTGCTCAGTTTTTGTTATCTCTTCTTGAGCATCTCACTATAGACTTTCCTTCACACTTCATTTTCTCTGTCATAGATGTTTATAGGGATAGGGTTACCCGTGATAAGCTTATCTTTCCTTCTACTATCACGAGGATTTTTCACCATTTCTCCATACCTTTTCTCGTGTCCGACCACTTCCATGTCATGGTTGCCATAGACGCCGCTACCATAAAACGTAGTGAGGCACAGTTTAGGTCCCGACGGACGGATTCAGCAGCTCCTTCCTCCCGTCCATCTAGATCTGCTCGAGCCACATCTGCTCCCTTCTCTTCCTCGGGCGATGTGTCACTAGGAGATATCATGGCGTAGCTTTAGTGCATGGATGCTCACCTCGATACGCTTTTTACAGAGTCGTATCAGGTGAATGTTTGTGTTGGTTGCATTGCTCGGCGACAGGTGACCATGGGCAGTTTTGCTTTTGAGGCTTCTTCTCCACCACCTCATGTGGCTTCTGAGTCTGAGGATGATGATGGTGATGACGATGATGCTTCGGATGGTGATGATGGAGATGCTAGCTCTATCGTTGAGATGTCTACTTGATACACTACCTTTTGTCACTCATGACAAAAAGGGGTAGTAGATTTTGGTTATGAAAGTAGTCATACTTAGGGGGAGAGCATGTACATGGCACTTTTGATAGGGGGAGTGTTGTTGTTTTGAGGGATATAGTGAGAATTACATATATTTCTTTCTTTTCTTTCTTATTGGAGATACATTGTTCTTGTACCTAGGTCTTGTGACCATGTTTACATACATTGTGCTTATCTTTGATATATATATGATGATGTATGTTTTCTTTCACCTATCCTATATGTGTTGTTTTTTTTTCTTTCTTTATACACATGGTTCCTTACTTGTATGCAATCTATTATTTCTACTTCACACGAAGATGCCTTGATGTGTTTTGTTTAAAGTGTTTCAGAAATACAGGTTGTCAAAGTCTACTTGTCATAAACTCTCTTCTTGCAAAGTTTTTCAAGAGTTTGTGTTAGGATAAATTTTATTGTATTCAACAAGTGAATATGAGTTGAATGCCTTATGACTTCTCTCATATATTCATTTGTTGTTGTGGTTTTGTCACGGATTGCCAAAGGGGGAGATTGTTAGGACATATGTGTTTTACTTTGTTTTGAACATATGTCATTCTTTTATATAATTAGCTTATCCTTTGACAAAACGCACTCAACTTGTATTTGGGTAGATCTAGGATAATTTTAATATTTCAAAAAACAAGGTTTCAAGATCAAGTGTTAAAGCCATGCAAGTTGTCCAAGATTCAAGTTGAGAAGTGCCAGGTTTTAAAACTCGACACCTAGCTCGACAGTTGCATTTATCGAGCTTTAAAGAAACTGTTCCATCCCCGAGGCTTGACAACTGCTCGACAGCACTTTGACACCTCTAGCTGTCGAGATTTAAGAAAAACAGAAGTTTTTTATTCCAATCCATACATGTGTCTTTGGGACTTTTTTTCTTCTAACCCTAGACATATAAAATGATTATTTTAAGGTCCATCAAAGGGTACACAAGTTGCACAAGCATTGAGAAACCTTTGTTTAAGCAATTTGTGACCCGAGACAAAGTTCTTGCCCTAGTTCATCTCTCTTGTAAAGAAATTGCTGTGTAATGTGCATCGTAGGGTTTTGTAATCAAGCATCTTCTTGATCTTCATCGTGTGGATGAATTGAAGAACTTTGCAGCCAACAACTTTCTCTAGTTGATAATTGAAGTTGCGTACTGGGATTCGGGCAATTGGTTAATCACATACTTGTGAGCCGTGTATCAAAAAGAGAAATTGTCACTACAGAACAAGTCCAATTGGGTATTGGGATAAGGGTTCAACTGTAGTTTGGTAAAGTACTTGGGATTCTTTTACTTGTAATCACTTATTGTGATAATAGTGGAATTTCGGGAGTGGTGACCTTAAAATCACCTGGTGGGTTTTTTACCGTATAGGTTTTCCCTATTCGTAAACAAATCACCGTGTCAATTTATTTTCTGCTGCATACTTTAGTTTCTTGGTGATTTGTTTGTGCTACCACGCAATTTGCATGTTAATTTGATTAATTAATAACTTGGCTAATTAATCAACTTAATTCATCACAAGGGGTCAATGCGTTTGTGGCTTATCAGTTTCAAACCGCATTTTATACATCATATCGCACATGTGACCGCAAAAATGAGATGCGGTGTGATTATGGTTTTTGCCAAACTCTAAACCACATCTCACAGCACATGTGACCGCAAAAATGAAGTGCGATACAGTTATGGTTTTGCCTAAACCGCACCGTAAAGTGCAGTGCTAAAAGTCGCCTAAAATTGTACCTCACCGCAAACACTCCTAATTATAGCGTACTAAACATGTTCTAAATTTTTTACTAAAAATTTACACTATAGAGCACGCAGTTACTCTTATGTATCCCAATTATCTTTACATCAATAAAATTTATTGCCTTCCCATAAAAATAAAATAAAATAAAAAGAACAAAGGGAATGTGTAAGTCAAATAAAGAGATTTTCAAAATATTAATCTAATAAAAAATTTTATTAAATGGTGTAACCAATTTTTTATAGGATTAATATTTAAAAAATTCGATTTTTAGATTATAGACATTTTTATTTCACTCTTTCAATGTATTAGGGGATTGAGTTTTACTGAGAGTCTTGCTCCAACATTGTAATTTCTTCTTCGCTATCTTGTTCTTTGAGAAAAATAAAATTTGATCATAGCGTATGAAAGATTCAACATGGTTCTCTAGATTTGCTGACACTGTACATTAATCATGTCCTCGGTATCTAAACAATCTCTAACTTCTCTTTTTTTGCTTTTTTTTTTTCTTTTCTATTTTTTTATAGAAAATTCTCTATTCCTAGCATGACTACTGCTCTGGTAATAGTGTAATACACCCAACTTCAATTTCACAATTTTAGTTTGGGTTGTGTTTACAGTGCCCGTTAACAATAACTTTTTGTAGCATTTTGCAGTAATTTTTCTACTTTTTGCAACTTTTTATTATTTTTGACAATTTTTTAACAGTTTTTTTTTTTAATCTTTTTTAGTAACTCTTTTAATTATTTTTTGTCCCTTTCATTAACAAAATCAGACAAATCTTAACAAGTTGTAGTTTTGCATACTTTTATGTAAAAATATTATTTGACAACAACCTGATAGTAAAACATTTATATACACGACGGTCATGACCTCAGTTGTATAATGTCAAATATTAAAAAAACCAGCTCTTACTAATAACATTACTTTTATCATTTTCAATGATACCTTTACTTTTTTGTCCACAAAAGTAGTCATGAAAAACTATTCTTTCTCGTCAGCCTTTCTCTTGGTTCCTGCTGTCCCGACGGCCTTAGGGGTTGACGAAGGTGTCAATTCTCCTTTGGCTTTCTTCTCCTCCTCCTTCATCTTGGCAGCGGCAGCAGCACGAATTCTTAGTTTAGCTACCTCCATTTCTATAAGAGATGAAGAGCGAAGGTTAAAAAAAAAAAAAAAAAAAAACAATGCAAGAGAGAGAACAAAAAATTGAGAAATACTCATGACGACGAGAATAAGCGTTTAGTTTGCAAGCCTCTGGCGTCGGCTCCAGACCACCACAGTATAAATGTAAGGCATTAAGTGTGATCAGGTCTCGACACTTACGATTGTCCAATGAGATGGCCGTCACCCGACGAATAAAATCCTCTTTCTCCGCGGTAATATGTGAACGATCGTTTGCTGAAAAGGAAAATAGACAAAGTTAGAAGTCAAAAAGAAGAATGAGATGAGTAAAGAAGCAAACGAGATCAACCTGAGTCCCTGACATATGCCTATGTATTGTCAAAACCATGAGGCATCGACTTCCACTCCTCCTGACGGCATACCCAGTTCGTCCCCTCTACAAAAAAATATCTGTCCTTCCACTTCCTATTCGAATCAGGCATATCAGACACTAACTTTAATTCCTTCTTCCTTACCGTGAAATGATATATCCCTTGGGACGAGGAAATGTGCTGGGGAAGGTAGCACCAAAAGAACTCGTCTAGGGTTAATTGACGGTTTTTACCACTTAGACGACCCCATAGTATCTCGGCACCAATGAATGTCTGCCAAGTATTGGGAGCAATCTGGCTGACAGATATTCCCAAGAAGTTAGCCAGCTGACGATGCAGCGCCGTCAGTAGTAGCCTTAATCCTGCCGCGAACATAGCATCATACATGCCAACATCCGCAGTTTGCCTTAAATAACATCTCTCACCTTCCTCAAGAAGACAGATTGGGATGTTGTCTGGAATTTGATAGCGGGCATGTAGATTATTAAAGACGTTGACTGACAGTGATGACAAGAATTCATTGACGGTCCAGTGTAAAGGTAAAATAAAGGGACGATCGACCCCGGCCGATTGGGATGATGCCAAGATCAAGGCAGCTAATTTCAACAGCATAGCATTGAATGCCCTATTCAGTGTGGTCACTAATGAGGAGTTCAAGAAGATTTCCTCCACTGAAACTGCTAAGGAAGCATGGACCATTCTCCAGACAACTTATGAGGGAACAAAGGCTGTCAAGGATTCGAAACTACAGAGGCTCACTACAAGCTTCGAAGAAATTAAGATGGAGGAGGATGAGTCATTCAATGAGTTCTATGCCAAGCTCAAAGACATAGTGAACTTAGCTTTCAATCTTGGGGAAACCATTCCTAAACCCAAGATAGTAAGAAAAGTACTCAGATCTTTGCCCGAGAGATTTCATGCCAAGATCACGGCGATAGAGGAATTAAAGGATATTGACAAGATTCCTCTGACTGAGCTGGTTGGTAATCTGCAAACCTACGAGATTGGGTTGACAAGAATGGGCAAGTCAAGTAAAGGTAAGAGCATGACACTGAAGGCCAAGAGCAGTGATACAATGAGTCTTCAAACGATGAAGATTCCAAGATGAAGTCCTACATCACCAAGCAATTCAAGAAATTCATGAAAAATGCAAATGGAAAGGGCTTCGATAAGGACCGTAGGCAATCCAGTTCTTCTCAATTCAAGAGCCAAGATAAAGGGAAGAAGGATACTAGGGATGGCGGTTAGTACACTGTTCCCACTAGACCTAAGTGCTTCGGGTGTCAAGGCTTCGGTCACATGAAACAAGAATGTCTCACATATCTCAGGAGCATTGGGAAGAGCAAGGCACTTGCTGCTACCTTGAGCGACACTGAGCCCGAGAATGATTCCGACAATGATGATGACGGAATTTTGAATGCCTTCATTGCCACTGTCAATCCTACTGAAGGGATTACTGAAGATGTAGATGAAGAAAAAGAATTGGTGGATGCTAATTTTGAAACGATGGATGATCAAGATGATATCCATACCACCTATGAGAAACTGTACAAGCTTTCTGAAAAGCATGAGAAACTTTATAGGTTGGCCACCAAGAAGCTCAGTGATGTGAAACTTGACCGTGAGGAGCTTTCCACTAAGTTCGATGAAGCAAATCAGACTATTGGGGCACTGAGATTCGAAAACAATTTCCTAACTGAGAAGACCAAGAAGCTTGAAGCAGAATTGTTTCAAGTAAGAGCTCAATTGGAGAGGACATCAAGTGCGAAGCTAAATGAGATGCTCAACAATCAGAAATCTGCTTCTGATCAAACAGGATTGGGGTGTGAATTCTCTTCTTCGAATACTCTTTCTGCTAGTACTACTGTTTTTGTTCCTCTTGCTAATAACACAAAAATTGAGAACAATGATGTTACAGTTGAGTTGGTTTCCGATGTGCTTCATGTTTCAAGGGTTGCACATCCTAACTACCCTGGTTGTGAGCGTCTACGGATTGTGTCCAAAAACAAGATGATGTCTGCTTTTTGTGAGCATCCTTCTGATTGGGGTGAGCGTCAGTTTACACCATGTAGGCCTTTTGCTAAAGGTCCTCGTTAGAGCACCAATTACATGCTGAGTAGGAATTTGTCTTGAAATGTACAGAGGGAGATCCACAAAAAAGGCCAACCATGGTATGTGTCACCAAACAACTCAGGCGGATCGAGAGGTTTGCTCCATGCAACTAAGTGATGATAGAGCTTGTATATCAATTTCAATCTGTGATTGAGAAGGAAATATAGAAGCTAGTTGGGTCGTGAAAATTCTATGGGTTTCAACAATAGCAGCAGCAGCTTAAGCTAATTTGGGAACGTTGTTATGTCCATAGCATTACTCCTCTCTTCATCTCTCTCTCTCCAAATTTCCTACACTTTCTCTTTTGAACATAGTTTAGCTACAAAGTTATAATCTAAGGCTACAGCCTTCCATAATAAAATAAACTTCGTTACATATTTTGAAAATCTAACCGTTAAATTGCATATTCTTTATGCTTTTAATACACATGTCAAATTTTGTGTTAATCAGATATTATTTACCATATGATCTATAAACTCATATTTCATGCATAGTTTTAAACGAAAAAAACTTGCAATTTAAACAATTTATTAATGACATAGCTATTGGCCTTTAATTTTCTGAAAAATTTTCAAGTATGAAGGATATAAGAAGAAGATGTAATCTAATGATACATTTGTCAAAATTCACCTCTAATGAAAAGATATTGAGTAAATTTGTAGCCTAAAATTACAACGAATTTTATAGCTAAATTTTGTCATTCTCTTATTTTTGTTGTTGTTGCTGCTGCTGTTGTTGTTGTTGTTGTTGTTGTTTTTTTTTTTTTTTTTTTTTTTTTTTTTTTTTTTTGAGTTTGAAGGTAGTTCTTTAGATAGTTAACAGTGATAGACGAATTTTGATGTCAAGGATTAATTTGTTAGCTTTCAAAAATTCAAAGTTTAATTTGTTACTTTTGAGACTATAAAGTTTAATTTGGATTACTTCTAAATTGTAGCATTTAAATTGAAATTTTTATTCTAATAATAATAATAATAATAATAATAATAATAATAATTAGTGGAATTTCGCTTGTAAATTAAAATCTTAGTGCTATGGCTTGAATAAGTTGCACAACATTAGGTGGTTCATTCAACCAAAAAAAAAAAAAATTGGGTGGTACTGGTGCATGTGGGATTATTTATCCCAATCTAATCAATTAGCACTTAGCACCAAGCCAAAGCTAGCTATGCTTTTAATCATAGTTATTAAACCCATTCCGGACATTGACCTCGTCTATGAGCCAAGTTATTGGTAAATAATTCAACCAGTAGGTCACTAGCCGAACGGTAGAGTCAAATAAAAAAATTTAAAAAATAAATATATATAAAAATAAGTTTGAGAAATCATAACATTAATATGTAAATTAAAAAAAAAAAAATGGCATATGCCTAAATTAAACTAACCATAATAACTGAAAATTAATATTTCACAATAATAGAGTAGTCTTTTAAATTTTAATAGGATGAAAGTCTCAGACAAACAAGGAAGTGCTTTTTTTTATAATAAGTTTTCTTATTTTTAAATTACCATACTACAACACATTAAACAGTAAAGAAGCCAATAAAGTAGGACTATTACATATTTACACTATTAACAGAAATGAACAAAAATGAATACCTGAACGACTGCTGGCTACTAACAAATGCTGTGAGCAACAAATTTTACATGGCTCCAATAAATGCCTAGGTACAAGTCCACTTTTAACTTTTTATGACCGCTGTTACAATGAATGCTAGACTCAACTGATTGTGCCTCCCATTTTGTTTACTCCACTTGAAGAGAGTCTCTAGCATACTAGACTTTGATAAAGGAATGCCACCGTGACTTGAAAGACTCTCATCCTTTGAAAAAAGCATGACTTACTTACTTCAATCGCGCTAGACTGGGAATGTGTCATTCCAGTTTCAACTTCCATGCCTGAAAGACCATTAAGCCTCCCTCAACTCTACAGCAGTATTCTAAAAGTTCCCAAGTGAGCAGAGCAGAGCAGGGTTCCACATTCAAGCCATGCAGAGTTGGTTGAGAGATCATTTCTTTAAAGGGATTAAGTAAATAAAAGAAAGAGAGAGACTTTTTCTCGAGAACGGAAGCAAGGTCCTAGAGAAGCTGGTTGCCTCTTGCAATGGTAAGCCTGTTCCCCTTCGTACCTTCTCTGCTCAAGAGCTTTGCCAAGCAACCAACAATTATTGTGAAAATCTGGTATGGAATTGGTACAAGGGTTCTTTTGAAGAACGAATTGTTCTCGTTAAGAGATCTCTTGACTCTATAGAATGGACTGATTTTTTTTATCAATGATATAGTGATATCAGCTCAGATGTGTGGTCACAGTAATGTACTAAGGCCTATTGGGTGTTGTCTGGAGACTCAACATCCCATTTTAGTGTATGAATTTGCTGCAAATGGTATCCTTTCTGATCGAATTTATGTCTCACGTGTTACTATAATACAATATCAGCCCATGCCATGGGAGAAAAGGTTAAAGATTGCAAGGCAGATTGCTCATGTTATTTCCTATCTCCATACAGCATTCCATAGACCTTTCATCGATATGACTATAGATATGTACAGTATCTTATTAGATGAACACGATGTTCCCAAATTGTCCAAATTTTTAATTTCTGTGTCAATACCTAAGGGCAAAATCGACGTGGAAGCTTATGAGGGCATTCGAAATACAAGGTGCTGCACCCCTGAGTTTAGAGCATCAGGCAAAGTAACAGAGAAAACTGATGTATATAAATTCGGTGGGCTACTTCTAGAACTCTTCACTGGAAAGGACTCCGATGTAATAACCCAATTGCCAATTTATAAAAGAATGGTAGCATACCCTGCTCAAGGTAGTTGCATAAACGAGATTGTGGATCCTGCAATCATGGTAGATTTGAAAGAGAGTGCTAGTTTACAGCGGCAATTACAAGCTGTGTTGGACCTTGTTTTGATATGCACAAAGGAAGATCCACAGAGAAGGCCAAGTATGGTAGATGTCACCAAAGAACTCAGGCAGATTGAGAGGTTTGTTCCAAGACTATTGTACGGGCGTAGACCCCATTGGAACCATCCAGCCACGAAGGACCATCACCATGACGCCACGTGGCCAAAAGCACTCGGCCAGAACCTATTGGCGCTCACCGGGTGGCCTCCCATGCTCGGTAAACTTCCGATGATAAGGGGTGTCTCCGCCGAGCAACACGTCCAGCCACAGGTCTTTTCCCAATGCCACTACCCCCACTCACCCACCACTTGAAGCCCACTTCGGAGCGATGGTATTGGACCTCTCCCTCCATTGCCTAGAAAGCTCCTCGGCCGAGCAACAGGCCTAGTTGTGGAACTAACCCCCATGCCATTATATCCACCCACTCACCACTTGAAGCCCACTCCAGAGCGATGGTATTGGACCTCCCTTTTTATTACCTAGGGGCACTCCGCCGTGCAGCAAGCCTCGCGGTAGGTCTGATTCCTAGGCCATTATCGTTCCCCCATCCTCATTAAATGCCCCCACTAAGGAGGAAGAAGATTGGACCCTCCCCTCCATTGATGAGGAATGTCATTCTGTAGTCTCGACAACTTGGCCTATAAATAGGCAAAGGATATTCAAAGTTAGGGGTTGGTAACTTGTGGGAGGGAAAAAGGGGTAGAAAGGAATAGAAGTAGAGGCTCAGTAGCTGTATTTGTGCTAGACAGGACTGCCCATTGTAGGAAACACCAAAGCCCACCAAACAAGTAAATTGTGAGCCCAAACACGTGTCCGGCCCAACAGGCTCAGATTTGGTTCGTGCAATTGGCATCGTCTATGGGAATCTCCTACCAAGCTGCGATCCTGTGTAGCAACGCACGGGGAAATGTCCGGAAGCAGGCAGGGAAGTCATGCGGAGAGCGGTTCAGGAGGGTCCTCGCGAGGGTCTACATGGCGAGAAAGAAGGCAAAAGAGCCAGGAGGACAGGAGGAACGAGGAGGCAATAGAGTCCGGGCCCGGAGACGAGTCATACCAGACCCTCCGGACAATGTCCGACGCCTCAGGGCGCAACTGCCGTGACTGGAGAGATCGAAAGCTCGAGCGGAGGAATCAGGAGTTGGAACGCCTGCGCAGGACAGTCAGGAATTTAGAACTACAGGGATGGGGAAGGCGTAGGAGAAGAGACCAAGAGGACCGGAGCGAAAGGTCGGCCAGCATTGGAGAGCGACACGCGGCGGGATCCCATCAGCCTGGAGCACGCGGAAGGAGGGTCGGTTTCCCCGAAGGAGGAGAGGCCGCGGAATGCAGTTGTGGATGCAATGGGCCGAGTGTTGCGCCAGGCCGCCTGGTCCCCGTTCACGAAGGACATTGAGGAGGCGCCTATGCCCAGCCGGTTCACGCGGCCCCCGTTTAATTCCTACATGGGGAAGACTGACCCGGTCGAGCATGTAAGTCACTATATTCAAATGATGTCCCTCCACGCACAAAATGTCGCGCTGATATGTAGGGTTTTCCCTTCAAGTCTCGACCCCACTGCCCTAAGGTGGTTTAATGGATTAAAGAAGGGCTCTATCCGCGATTTTTCGGAGCTCATACAGGAGTTCAGGGCAAGGTTTATGACGTGTAGCCGAGTTCCACAACTCGTGGACGCGTTGCTGTCAATGAAGATGGGGGCTGGGGAAACCCTTCGTAACTGTGCTAGCCGGTATTGGGAATTGTATAATGAGATTGGTGGGGGTAACGAAAAGATTGCAGCGAGCACATTTCGGATAGGGCTACCAGAAGAGTCCGGACTGAGGGAATCGTTAACCCTGAGACCACCCGAGGATATGCGGCAACTAATGAGGCGCATCGAGGAGTACAAACGATTGGAAGATGACAGGCTGCAGGCTAAGGGGAAGGTCCCAGTCGTCAATTATCCTCGGAACTCTAGCTTCATCCCCAGACCGAGGAAGGATCCGAGGGCCCAGGAGCACGGCCACGACGTTAGGATGGTCAGCGCGGTGTTTAAGGAGCCCGTGCACAAGATTGTCGACAAGATAAAGAATGAGCCGTACTTCAGGAGGCCGTACAAGATGCCGGGCGACCCGTCGAGGAGGAACCAGAACTTGTATTGCACCTACCACAGAGACAAAGGGTACACCATGGAGTAGTGCAAGGTATTGAAAGACCATTTGGAGCAGTTGGTGAAGGCTGGCCATCTGAAGGAATTCCTTGCAGAAACCGGGGATCAAGGAACGAGACAAGCAGACCGGGTGCCCCGAGACGCCCTCCCACCTCCACTGGGGGTGATAGAAGTCATCCACGCAGCACCGAGGTGTCCCAAGGAGCCAATCATGGGAAGGATAATGGTCGTGGTACCGAGGCACGGCCACGATGGTGAGCATTCCCCGAGGAAGAGACCAAGGTATCCTCAGAAACCCATAACGTTTGATGACCGCGACCTGGAAGGGACTGCTCAACCACACCATGACGCCTTAGTAGTCTCGGCCCGTGCAAGGGGCTTCCAAGTAAAGAGGATCATGATAGACTAGGGGAGTGGGGCTGACGTAATGTACCCGGACCTGTACAAGGGGCTTAGCCTGAATAAGGAGGACCTGTCCACGTGCGACACGTCGTTAATGGGGTTCGACGGCAACCTAGTGAGATCAGAGGGGCAGATCTCGCTCCCGGTTAGCATAGAGGGTAAGGAAGTGGTCGTGACATTCATAGTGGTCGCCTCTTACTCCCTATACACGGCAATTTTCGGAAGGCCATGGATACATGACATGGGGGCCGTGCCGTCCACCTTGCACGTTAAAGTCAAATTTCAGACCGACTACAGGATAGCGGTGGTACGGGGTGACCAGCAGGCGGCTAGACAGTGCATGGTAGCTGCGGCCCACAAACAAGCCAAGCAAGGTGCTGAAACCAATGAAGATGTATTATAGCAATCACAGCAGAACCAGTCGGACGGGAGGGGCCCGGCAGAAGGGCTGGTGAAAGTAAGAATATTGCCGGGGGACGAGAGGAGTTTCCAAATAGGGGAAAACTTGGATGGCCGGGCAAGGGCAGAACTGTTGCTTCTTCTTATGCAAAACTTGGATGTGTTCGCCTGGAGTCCGTACGAGGTGCTCGGGGTAGACCTGGAATTTATAGTTCACAAACTGAACGTGGACCCCCTATGCACCCCGAGAAGGCAGAAGCCAAGAAGGTCCGCGAAGGAGCACGTGGAAGTCATCAGACAAGAAGTTGGGAGACTGAGAGAAGCGGGGGCTATAAAGGAAGCTTTCTTTCCAGAATGGCTCGAAAACACGGTGGTTGTAAAAAAGAAGAGTGGCAAGTGGAGAGTCTGCGTTGATTTCACGGACTTGAATCGAGCATGCCCAAAAGATCCGTTCCCGATGCCGAGAATTGACCAGTTGGTAGATGCTACATATGGTTACCTGAGGATGAGTTTTCTTGACGCTTTCCAAGGTTACCACCAGATCACTCTTGCCGCCGAGGACCAGGGAAAGACGGCGTTCATAGCACCTGACGCCAACTATCATTATACTGTCATGCTGTTCGGCTTAAAGAACGCGGGAGCAACCTATCAACGGATGATGACGAGGATATTTAGGGACAGGATCGGGCACACGGTTGAAGTATATATTGACGACATGGTGGTAAAAAGCAGACAGGAAGGGCGGCACATCGACGACCTCAAGGAGGTGTACGAAGTGCTCCGGCAATACCGTCTACACCTCAACGCCGACAAATGTGCCTTTGAAGTAGCGTCTGGCAAGTTCTTGGGCTACCTAGTCACGAAAATAGGAATAGAGATCAATCCCGATCAAATCAAGGCCGTGCAATGCCTCAAAACGCCAAGCAATCCCAAGGAGGTACAGAAGTTGACCGGTATGCTGGCCGCTCTTAATCGATTTATTTCCAAGTTCGCAGACTAGTGCCAGCCGTTTTACCAACTTTTGA
The DNA here is from genome assembly GCA_032878915.1 of Castanopsis chinensis. Taxonomy (NCBI): domain Eukaryota; kingdom Viridiplantae; phylum Streptophyta; class Magnoliopsida; order Fagales; family Fagaceae; genus Castanopsis; species Castanopsis chinensis. The sequence goes on from JAVQMG010000089.1 coordinate 9,241,396, forward strand.
AGAAATAGAGGGGTTTTCGCTGGGACGATGAGTGCGATAGGGCATTCTAGAACCTTAAGGAATACCTTAGATGGGCACCTACGTTGACTGCACCGAAACCAGGGGAATACCTTTACATGTACCTTTCGGTTTCCGAGCATGCTGCCAGCGCCGTGCTACTAAGGGATAATGGTGTTCAGCTCCCGGTTTACTACATCAGCAAAACGTTTGTCGACGCCGAGACCAGATACCTGCCATTGGAGAAACTAGTATTGGCACTTGTACATTCAACCAGGAAGCTGCCGCACTACTTCCAGGTTCACACCGTCCACGTCCTTACGGAATATCCACTTCAATCGTTACTAAGAAGATCTGACTTCACAGGAAGGATAGCTAAATGGGGGACTCGGCTAGGTTCCTTCGACATCAGGTACAGGCCGAGGACCTCGATGAAGGGTCAAGTGCTTACGGACTTTGCTGCCGAGTTCACACCGAAAAGCGCGGATATGATTTGCATCGCGGAAATCAGGCCATGGAAAGCATTTGTGGACGGCGCATCCAACGCGGCCGAAGCAGGAACAGGAATTGTGATCATTACGCCAGAAGGACTCAAACTGGAGCACTCGTTCAAACTGGGCTTCAGGGCTTCCAACAATGAGGCCGAGTATGAGGCCCTGCTCGCCGGACTTAGGGTCGTCAAGGACCTGGGGGCTAAAGAGGTGGAGGTTTTCTCGGATTCTTTACTAGTAGTTAACCAGGTGCTAAGGAGTTTCGAAGCTAAGGACGCATAGATGGCCGAATACCTATGGATTGTGAAGCAAACCCTATCTTGTTTCTCAAAGGTGAAGGTTCAGTGTGTAGCTCAGGGACAGAATCAGCACGCCGACTCTTTGGCGACACTAGCATCGTCGATAGTCGACATGGTACCTCGGCTGATCAGGGTGGAGTTGGTCGCCGAACCAAGTATAGTGCCCAGGGTTTCAGTTGCACAGTTGGCGGTCACCGAGGATTGTTGGATGGACCCCATAATCAGCTTTCTCGGAGATAACCATGTATTGGACAACGAAAAAAAGGCGGCGAAAGTACGGCGCAACGCCCCACGGTACTGGTTGTCCCCCGATCGCAAGCTTTACCAGAGGTCATTCAAAGGGCCATACCTACAATGCCTTAATCCCACTGAGGCCAAGGAGCTACTGGCTGAGCTGCACGAGGGCGTGTGCGGGAGTCATGTAGGGGGATGATCATTGGCTCACCGGGCGATGACTCAGGGGTTTTAGTGGCCGTAGATGAGAAAGGAAGCAACCGAGTATTCCCAGAAGTGTAAGCAGTGCTAGATACATGTGCCGATGATTCACCAACACGCCGGGAATTTGAACCCGGTCAACGGACCATGGCCATTCGCTCGCTGGGGGCTAGACATAGTCGGGCCATTCCCCTGGGCCACGGGCAACCGGAGGTTTGTGCTGGTGACGATAGATTACTTCACCAAATGGGCGGAGGTGGAGGCGCTGGCGAACATCCGTGACGTGGACGTCAAGAAGTTCGTATGGAAAAACATCGTAACCAGGTTCGGCGTGCCGGAGTCTCTCGTGTCAGATAACGGTCTCCAGTTTGACAGTAAAGCATTCCGGGCATTCTGCCACGACCTCGGGATTAGGAACCAGTACTCTACTCCAGCTTACCCACAAAGAAACGGCCAGGCGGAAGCAACCAACAAAGCCATAGTGAGTGGCTTGAAGAAAAGACTGGACGGCGCCAAGGGAAAGTGAGCCGAGGAATTACCGAGCGTCCTGTGGGCCTACCGCACAACTTCGAGGAGATCCACGAGAGAAACGCCGTTCTCTCTGACGTATGGGGCTGAGGCTGTCATCCCGGTTGAAGTAAACTTGTGCAGTGCCCGGGTTAACGGGTACGAGCCAAACAGGAACGAAAGGCTGATGGCAAAGGAGCTGGACTTGTTGGAGGAGCACCGAAGGGCGGCTAGCATCCGGCTGGCGGGATATTAGTAGAAACTTGCCCAAAGGTACAATAGGACGGTGAGGAAAAGAGAGTTTGTGGCCGGGGATCTGGTGCTTCGCAAGGTCGTGGCGAATACGCGCGATAGTAATGCCGGGAAACTAGCTTCATCTTGGGAGGGTCCCTACTGAGTAACGGCCATCGCCAGAGCCAGATCTTACTATTTTGAAGATTTGGAAGAAAAGCCGCTTAAACGGCCGTGGAACTTTTGTAACTTAAAGAAGTTTTACTATTAATAGACTATCTACGGAGGTTGTAAGTGCGATGCGACCCCGCAACCCCCCACGCTAGAATCAAAAGCTTTTGTTCACTATAGTGCTTGTGACTCAAAAAATCCCACGGTGTTGAATATGATAGGCGCTTGGATCGAAGCATAAAAATTAAATCGTTTTAAGGAGACACCTTCCCTCGATTCGATCACTATCACCGAGCAGGTGAAAACCTTAGAACAAATAACCTAAGGGCAGACACATCGCTCGGTTCGATCACTATCACCGCGCATGTTAAAACCTTAAACCTAACTTAAGGACAGACACCTCACTCGGTTCGATCCCTATCGCCGAGCAGGTGAAAACCTTGAGATAAATCGTTTTAAGGCCAGACACCTCACTCGGTTCGATCACTGTCACCGAGCAGGTGAAAACCTTAGAACAAATAACCTAAGGACAGACACATCGCTCGGTTCGATCACTATCACAGCGCATGTGAAAACCTTAAACCTAACTTAAGGACAGGCACCTCACTCGGTTCGATCCCTATCACCGAGCAGGTGAAAACCTTGAGATAAATCATTTTAAGGAGACACATCGCTCGGTTTGATCACTATCATCGAGCAGGTGAAAACCTTAGAACAAATAACCTAAGGACAGACACATCGCTCGGTTCGATCACTATCACCGCGCATGTGAAAACCTTAAACCTAACTTAAGGACAAACACCTCACTCGGTTCGATCCCTATCACCGAGCAAGTGAAAACCTTGAGATAAATCATTTTAAAGAGACACATCGCTCGGTTCGATCGCTATCACCGTGCATGTGAGAACCTTAAAACTAATTTAAGGACAAACACCTCACTCAGTTCGATCCCTATGACCAAGCAGGTGAAAACCTTAGGCGGGCGAATACCACGCGCCCCGCCCGGGTCAGTCCCCATCCTAGAGTAGGTGAAAATCTTAGAACAAACCTAAGGATATACTGCCCACTGGGTTCAATCCCTAAGGCCAAGCATGTGAAAATCTTAAAACATTTCGAGGATTTACATCTAGCCTCGATCCAAACCTTATCACATAATGGGTAAAAACGATTGGTCGGCAATTCCCAAGCAAGCAAAAATATAAAACAGAGACAAAAACGGAACACGCAATTGCATTTCAAAACAAGGAAATTGTTCTGACGTCACATCCAGGCGCTGTAGGCTTACTAGGCAAAATATGAATCAAATAAACAGGAAATAAAGCAAAACAAAGTACAAAAAGAGCGGTTAATCACTCGACGGGGTCGACAGGGCTACGAGGAGGGGGCGGGACTCCTGGACCGATCCTCTGGCAGCTGGGCGGTCACATCCTCGGTCTGATCATCACTTGTGACCTCCGGGTCGACTGCTTCCGCAAACGCGTCAATCTCCCGCACAAGATCAATCATGCTGGGGTTTCTTCGCCCGCACTCTCAGCTTGCCCTTGAACAGGAGATGAAGCGGCCGGGTCAGGAATCTGCGTCGGGCTCCATAGTGGGGAATCCTCGGCTAACCCTATAGCCTTGAGCGCTGTCAGCCACCCTTCCACGAAACCATGGCGTTGCGCCTAGTAAATGATCGGCTTGGCAAAATTCTCGGCGTCCGCAAAACCCTTGTCATACCATTCATTCTCACAAGCCTCGAGGGATTGTTGCAGATCACAGATTTGGGTGGCCTGGCTAGCACCATGCTGTCTGCTGTCGCCAATTTGAGCTCGTTTTTGCCCAACTTCGTCTCCAAGATGGCCAACTTATCCTCGGCAGAACGGCGCGCCCTTTCGGCATCCGCCGCCTTCCTCTTGGACGCCTTGGCAGCCTCCTCTCGATCCCTGGTGGTCACCTCGACTACCGCCTTCAGGGCCTTCTCCCGCTCCGCAGCCTCGGACGCTTCCCTCAGTCTCCCGTCAATAATGCATGTCAACTGCGCGGCTTACAATCGATACATCATAAAGTTAGTGAAACATGGAAGAAAGCCTCCTTACATAAAAGTACGCAGCAGGGGGGGTGAGGACATACCGCGATAGTATGCCACTGGAGCCGCCAGGCCAATGTCTCGTCATCGCCGCGCGAGTAGTACTGCACATCTTCGGGTAGCATCAGCCCTTGCACTAGGCTCTGGGCCACCCGCCCACGTTCGCCCTTGTCCCACCCCCGAAGGCTAGCAGTCTCGGGCAGAGGCACGTCGCCCTGAAGGAAAGCGTGCTCCTAGGCCGCCGTAGGCCGGGACGACGAGGCCACTTCCCTCCCAATCTGAACGCCAGGAGAAGTGTCGTGCGGCATCTCTTCAATCCGTGGTCCACCCTTGGGATGGGACGGAGTCCTTGGCCGAGCGTCTTCAGGAGCGAGAGTGTTCTTCTCGACCGTTCTTTTCCTCTTCTTGCCCTTGCCTTCGGTAGGAACCGGGGTCGTCCCTTGAGGGGACCGGGGTTGGACTTCATGCACGGCTCCCAGAATGAACCGAGCAAGCGTCATCTCTCTGCGCTTCACCATTTTCTTTGTGGGGGTTGACCTCGTGCCCGAAGTTCCCACCGGCTCAATCGACCCTCTCTCGGCAGCTGGGGCTATGACACTTGGACTTTCGATTGCCTCGTGTCTCTGACGCTCCCGGGATACAAGCTCGGCAAACTCGTCTCGCACGGGCTCTAAGTCGTCCGCTGTAGTGTAGCGCGGGCCGGCCTCTCGTGCTTCACCGGTGGTAAATGAAGGAGGAAGAAACTTTTGGTGCCGAACGTCTATGTATGACAATAGCAAGCTATCCACCAAAAGCGCCTGGCTGAAATTTTGCCAAGTGGTGTAAGCTGGGTTGACGCCGAGGATCAAGTGGGACGTCCGGAGTTGCCCATCGCTGTTCACGAATATCTCGGAGCGGAGGACGAAGTTGAGATCGCACGTGTGTATAACCCGAGCGTCAGGCAAAAATCTTTTTGAGTCTACAAAAAGAAACGAATGTAACAGTTAGACGGGCAATGGAAAGAACAAGCAAGAAAAAGAGGAAAAAATAATGGTTCTCGGTACCGACCGATCTCACGGGGCGAGAGTGGGCAATGCAACTCGCTGTCGAGCCAGTTGCCGCGCACCCGTACGAATTCCCCAGCCGAGTTTTTATTAGAGTTAGGGAGACAAGAGATGAGGCGGACTCGCATATCTCTCGTCTTTAAGTAATACCCACTATCAAAATTACCGCACAGCTTGTACATAAAGTTGATGTCGTGGTGGTTTAATTGAAGGCCGAACAATTGATTTAACCAGCTGACACAGCTAACTACCCTATAGAAATTGGGGGGGACTTGGTCGGGACAGAGGCCGTAAAAACCTAAGGTACTTACAATAAGGGGATCGACGGGGAACCTAACCCCACCCTCAAGGACAGACATTAACGGAAAAAACCCGGTGCGCCGGTCGGCGGCCCTCTCGAACGCAATTTCGCCCACGTTGCAATACGCAACGTCGACGTCCCCTGGGACGCCAAAGGTCTCCCTAAAGCTACCTAAGGCAGCCCCAGGGGCAAGGAGGTGAGAATACCCCATCCCGACGGTACGACGCATGTAAAAATCGAAAAAGGAAAAGGGGGCAGAGAAGACTTACTTAGGTTTCTAGAGAGTGAGGGGCAGGGAAGATTTTCTGGTGCAGAAGGATGCTGGGCAGACAAAGATTTGATGGATAAGAAGATGCAGAGAGTAAAGTGAGACCCGACGGAAACTACGCGTATTTATATACAACAACTCATGCATTTAATGAGGCAAATGGTGGGAAAAATCCCGCCCAACCACTTTTTTCTTGGGAAAGCCCCCCACACGCGTGGGCGCGGGTTACGAACCGTCAAACGGTTCGAAAAGCCGCAAGATGAATCCACCCACCTCCGAACCATTACTGCGGGTGTGACAGCCTGGCACGACACTGCCCCCAATGGAAACATCAAACAGTCGTCCCGACCATTCACGAAAGGCCCTCTGCCACCCCAGAAAATCGCCAGGCGCTCCATAAGGTCATTGATTCATTGCCGAGATCCGAGCATGAATCAAGGGAGGGCTAATGTACGGGCGTAGACCCCATTGGAACCATCCAGCCACGAAGGACCATCACCACGACGCCACGTGGCCGAAAGCACTCGGCCAGAACCTATTGGCGCTCATCGGGTGGCGTCCCATGCTCGGTAAACTTCTGATGACCCCTAAGGTGTGTCTCCACCGAGCAACACGTCCAGCTGCAGGTCTTTTCCCAATGCCACTACCCCTACTCAACCACCACTTGAAGCCCACTCCGGAGCGATGGTATTGGACCTCTTCCTCCATTGCCTAGAAAGCGCCCCGGCCGAGCAACAGGCCCAGTCGTGGAACTAACCCCCATGCCATTATATCCACCCACTCACCACTTGAAGCCCACTTCGGAGCGATGGTATTGGACCTCCCTTTCCATTACCTAGGGGCACTCCGCCGTGCAGCAGGCCTCGCGGTGGGTCTGATTCCCAGGCCATTATCGTTCCCCCATCCTCATTAAATGCCCCCACTAAGGAGGAAGAAGATTGGACCCTCCCCTCCACTGATGAGGAATGTCATTCTGTAATCTCGACAACTTGGCCTATAAATAGGCAAAGGATATTCAAAGTTAGGGGTTGGTAACTTGTGGGAGGGAAAAAGGGGTAGAAAGGAACAGAAGTAGAGGCTCAGTAGCTGTATTTGTGCTAGACAGGACTGCCCATTGTAGGAAACACCAAAGCCCACCAAACAAGTAAATTGTGAGTCCAAACACGTGTCTGGCCCAACAGGCTCAGATTTGGTTCGCACAACTATAATTATTTACTTGGATTCATTTATGTATTATTATGTCATTATTAGCTTAAATTAAGTAATGTCAAATGCTGTGATTTTTTTTTTTTAAATTTTTTATAATTCAATAGTTACAATGGTGTCTTGCACACTTTGCACACATTAAGAGGTGCCAATAAGAGCGCTAGTAGGCTCTTGGCCAAGTGCTACGATGACAAAATGGTACAATGAATTCCTTTTAATTATGATATGCAACAAAGTTTCAGATTTGCCCTTCTAAAGAATCATGCGGTTATATAATATTCTTAATGAGTTCGTCCCGCTTTCGCAAACAGCTTGAATAACCACGGAAATTTCAAGTTTGGACTTACCCATGCAAATAGATTCACATTATTGCATATACAAATGTTTTAGTCACGAGAATTAGAAGAATTTACTTGATTTTTAAACAAATGGCCATGGATGGAATTTAGACTAGTTAACTTAAAAGGCTTATGTGATGAAGAGCCAATTAATTCCATTATCAAATCCCCATTGCTATTTAGAAACAGGCCTGATAAACCGTATGCATCTTAAATAATAAAGGCGAACTTTCTATCTATCAGCTTATGGTATTTCTCAATCACACAGGATCGCGCAGGCGGGTGAAGAGCTTTTGGGAAGTTTGAGGATATAAAGCTTCATGAGCGTTTTCAAATATCATTGTGGAAGAGCATAGTCATTCCTTCAGTTCATGTTTTAAATGAGCAGATCACCAAGGAGCAGTTTATTCTTATGGCAGCAATAATTATGGATTACATTTGGAGGCTGAGAAATCAAGTAATGTTGGAGAATAAAAAAAAATTTCCAAGCAATTCCTTTTGAAATTTCGCAGCAGCTTGAAGAGCACGCTTCTGCATCATTGAAGAGGAATGTTTCTAACGCTGAAAGTCAAGCAGTGAACAAAGCCTCCGGAAGGCCTCCTAATGCTTAATTGTGGTGTAGTTCATTGATAACAGAACTTGTGTTGCAGTTTAAAACTTATATTTATTAATGAAATATAATGTGTGTGGTTAAAAGTTATAATAATATTCTCTCAATGTTGAAGAATGCAACTAGCTTTCACTAATTGATTAATAACAACGGAAATCTGGACTGTCATGTTCATATAGCCTAGTAAAGCACTGTATCATACTAGAGTTTTTAGCCAGGAAATCATTAATATCCTACAACTTTTCTCACAATGCTAACATTTTTTCATGAAATCCAAATATTATTTACAATTCAGACACCTACAACCACTAGATTGCTACCTCTGAAAAAAGTATGTGAAAAAATGGCTAGAATAAGCTGCCTAGAGATAAGAAGATTGATAAGGATACTTTTGTAGACAAGATTAAGGTGTCGAGCCCAATGGTACCGATGGGTTCGCTTACAGCGGGGGGAGGCTGCATTTCAAAGCTGACGACCCTATAGATGACGACCCTAAAGCTGACAACCCCTAGGGTTGACGACCTCGGCCTTCAAGCCGACGACTTTAGAAACAAGCAACGCATCAGGCTGACGGGATAAGCTAAAGAGGTCAGTTGAACTCCCGTCTGCAGCCTTACTTGACCTCCAAGCATGCGTGTGTAAGGAGAATTCTTGCATTACACGCCTAACCCTAATTAAGAAGACTCCTATAAGGAAAAGAACTCAAGGAGATACGCAAAATCAATGAGTTACTCTCCTAGAAGAAAAGAACTTTTTGACCAATACGTGAATTTCGGCTCCACATTACTATAAATACCCCAAGACTCTCGCCAATTCACGACTCTACATTACTATAAATACCCCAAGACTCTCACAAGGCAAGGTACACATAATTCACCCCAGCTTTAACCTTTGGAGTTGCGAACAAGAGTTTTCTATAACTGGACCGTCAGAAGGCTTTTGGCCGGTACCACGCTGGTACCACACCGGTACTCCTCTTAAGGTCTTCAGCTTTCGTATTGTGCAAGTTCTTCATTGGAAGCACGTGGGGACGGTGTGGCTTACTGACGATTTTCGGCATCATCAGTTGGCGTCGTCTGTGGGAAAGGTTTAGTGACTTATCGTACAATCGCTTCCCGGACAAAAAGTTTCATGGTACTCACCCGCTCAGGTGGACGAACCGCGCACGACGACCCTCGAAAGGCAAGTCCAAACCTTGGCCGCAGCCGTGGAACACCTCACTAAACAAAACTAGGATCTGGAAGAACAACTATGCCAGAAGAATGCGGGAGCCAACACCCAAGAGGAAGACCAAGAAGGAACTAGCGCGAAGAGAAGAAACCAAGAAAGGCTCTTATACTATGCCAACTAGGCACTTCATGGCGCAGGAGGAAGATACCCACCAATGGAAAAGCTCGCCTTAGCTCTAGTCACAGCAAGCCGCAAGCTTAAGTCGTACTTTCAAGCCCATACCGTAGTTGTACTGACCGAAAAGCCCTTACGACGAGCGATGAGTAGCCTAGAAGCAGCAGGTTGCATGGCCTTATAGGCAATAGAGTTAAGCGAGTTTGACATAAAATATCGCCCACGCATCGCCATCAAGGGACAAGTGCTCTCCAACTTCATTGCGGAGTTCACCAATGCAGAGGGCCAGGGGGCAGAGAATCCTCAATGGAGGGTGTTCATTGACGGATTGTCAAACAAAAAGGCTGGTAGAGTAGGGGTCGTACTTCAGTCTCCGGAGGGCGACAAGATCGAATGCATGGTCCGACTTGATTTCCCTACGACTAACAACGAAATGGAATATGAAGCCCTCATAGCAGGTTTAGATCTAGCCAAAGCTGTAGAAGCCGCAGACAAGGTGATTCATTGCAACTCTCAAGTCGTCACTAATCAGATAAACGGGGACTATGAATGTAAGGGAGAAAGAATGAAAAGGTACTTAGAGCAAGTAAGAAGGAGGGTAAATGAGTTGTAGGCAAAAGTAGTTCAAATTCCAAAAGGAGAAAATGAGCAAGCCGACCGCCTTGCTAAAGCCGCATCACCAGAATACATGACCACCCCCGGCAAGGTACTATCCTTTATTCAATTCGCACCACTGATAGACATCATTAGTGTACAAGAGGTAGAATTTGAGAGCAATTTGACAACCCTTTTAGTTTCTTATCAAAAAGACGGCATCCTGCCTGAAGAAAAGGAGGCCGCACAGAAGCTGAAGGTCCAGACGGCACGATTTGTCTTGATAAGGGACGTCTTGTACAAAAGGAGTTTCTCCTAACCATACCTGAAATGCTTAGGACCTAAAGAAGTGGATTATGTCATGAGAGAAGTACATGAAGGGATCTGCGGCAATCATTTAAGGTCATAGTTATTGGTTCATAAATTGATTTGGGATGGATATTACTAGCCGACCATGCAGAAGGACGCCCAAACGTATGTCAAAACCTGTGATAAGTGCCAAAGGTTTAGTAGCATTAGCAGGCAACCAACGAAAGAATTGACCCCAATAACAGCTCCGTGGCCTTTCGCCCAATGGGGACTGGACATCATGGGCACATTCCCACTAACAGCAAGGTAGCTGAAGTTCCTGATAGTCGGCATCGACTACTTTACCAAATGGGTAGAAGTTGAAGCCCTGGCCACAATCATTGAGAAGAATGTACGGAGCTTTGTTTGGAGGAACATCATTTGCAGATACGGAATTCTAAGGGTTTTGATGTCAGACAATGGTAAGCAATTCGACAATGACTCCTTCCGAGAATTCTGCTCACAGTTAGGAATCAAAAACCACTACTCCTCCCTTGCCCATCCCCAAGCTAATGGACAAGTTGAAGTTACGAACTGATCCTTGCTTCGAATAAAAAGGACTGGGCTCAAGGGGGCAAAAGGTATATGGCCAGAGGAACTACCCAGCGTGCTATGGGCATACAAGACGACAGTCAGGACTCCTATGAGAGAAACTCCATTCCGGCTAACATATGGGAGCGAAGTAGTCATCTCAGCCGAGATTGGACTCACAAGCTACAGAGTGGAAAATCACGATGAGAAAAGGAATGACGAAGCCATGCGTCTACAGCTTGATCTAGCTGACGAGGTCAAGCGACTATTGAACAAAGGCTTGCACGATACCAGAACCTCATGACCAAACATTACAACTCCCGAGTCAAACACTGAGACTTCAAAGTTGGAAATCTCATCTTGAGGAATGTGATGGGCGCCACCAGAGACTCCACACAAGGAAAGCTCGGCGCAAACTGGGAAGGGCCCTACAAAATAACATCATGGTTGAGGAAGAGCACCTACCACTTAGAGACACTGGACGGGCAGAAGCTACGCCATCTGTGGAATGCCGAGCATCTCAGAAAGTACTACCAGTAGAAGATAGCATGAAGAACACTACTCTTCATTTCCAGTTTATTTCTTTTAATCATTTTTTCTTTGTTTATTTTTGCCTACAATACATTTTAAAGCCCAAAGGGCTGAGGTTTATTTTTTTTGGAATAGTTTACTACTAATGCATGCATTCATCATAATAAGAGGATTTTATTCAAAAATGACTGGAGAATTTGTTGTATAGACAGATCTACTACCAAATAGACAACCTTACTATTAAATTCATAAAGTGGACGACCTTATTACTTAATCCACAAAGTGGATGAATCTATTGCAAAGTCCACAAAGTGCACGACCTTATTACTTAATCCACAAAGTAGATGAATCTACTGCAAAGTCCACAAGGTGGACAACCTTATTACTTTGTCCACAAAGTGGATGAGTCTACCACGAAGTCCACAAAGTGGACGGTCTTATTACTTAGTCCACAAAGTGGACTGCTTTATTACTTTTTCCACAAAGTGGACGAGTCTACTACTAAAACGTATTTGACACCACCAACAAAATGGGCGAGTTTGCTAAAACCGCATAGTTGACGGGTTCAGTTAGTGGACGAATCCATTACAAAGCCCGCAAAAACAAAACCATAAAGAGGACAAGTACTCAACTAAATGAAAGCTGACACCGCTAAGCAGACGGCTCCATAACTAGTACCATAAATAACGGGTTGAAAATAGACAAGCATAAGCATAACTAAAGTACCATGGAATAAAAGTGCAAGGGAAAGAATCAAACATCAAATATAAAGTAACACATTGAGAGTAATGAATACAAATACTTCAAATAAAATTATGTTTTTACAAAGGCCCAAAACAACGGGCGTCGAACATTAAATTTCATTTACAAAAAGCAAAAGGAAAAGGCTCGAGTTCATAAAGCTGGAGGGTTGGCCGACGGAGCTAAAGTAACAGTTGGCGTAGAAGCATCTTCAGCATGGGTATCTTCTGCATGAAGATTCGCTGACGGAGCCAGAGTGACAGACTTGTCTAGGGCAGGTTGAGCAAGGACGAAGCTGCCATCCCTTGAGTCCACCTTAAGCTAAGTAGTCTCATCGGTTTCCTCAAAAACAGAACCACCCGCTAGAGTTGACGGTAGGGGCTTATCCATATTGACCCTGGACAAATCCAAGTCGGGGTAAGCAAACTTGACCTGCTTCAAACAATCCTCGAATCCGTCACCGTAGTAAACCGCGCAGGCGTCTATGAAGGACTGGGAGTCCTTAAACTCCGTCACAGCGTCAGCCCTAGCCGTTTCCACTTGACTTAAAAGACCCTTCAACTCCTTTTTTGCCTTCAGTTTGGCCTCTTCTTCCAACTTCCGCTGACGACTTTCCTTCTCCAACTTTTCCTTTAACTCCTTCACCTCTTTACCATGAATTTTGCTAGCCTTCTTATATTGCTGTTGCCCGTCTACCAGGTTCTTGATACGCGTATGCAGACGGGTAAGCACCCCTTCCTTAGCAACGCACCTATCTTGCAAGGCCTTCATTCAAACCATAGCTTGCAAGACACAAAAACGATGTCAACTCACTGAAAACTTGTCTAAATGTCAAACATAAGGAAAGAAGCATATCCGAGTAAGATCAAACAAGCCTGACGCCCTTAATTCTTCCATCGCCTGCTCATCACATAGATCTATCTCCTCGCTTTTTAAGATGGATTCTACCACGTCCACTACATAATTCTTATGAGTGAGGAGGCGACGGTTGAGACCATGGTTGACGCTAACGGTGCCGAATGCCGTCATCAGTCCTTTGCCTGCCCTATGAGAGGACTTTGGAGGCGACAGCTTTTTAGGGGGTTTACCCCAGGGGTAATGGCCACCTTCTTCCCAGAGCGTGATTCTTTCTCGTCAGCCTTTCTCTTGATTCTTGTCGTCCCGATAGCCTTAGGGGCTGACGAAGGTGTCCCTTTGGCTTTCTTCTCCTCCTTCTTCTTCTTGGTAGTGGCAGCAGCACGAATTCTTAGTTTAGCTACCTCCATTTCTACAAGAGACGGAGAGCAAAGGTTAAAAAAAAAATGATGCAAGAGAAAGAACAAAAAATTAAGAAATACTCACGACGACGGGAATAAGTGTTTAGTTTACAAGCCTCTGGCATCAGCTTCGGACCACCACAGTATTAATGTAAGGCGTCAAGTGTGATCAGGTCTTGACACTTACGATCGTCCAACGAGATGGCCGTCACCCGACGAATGTAATCCTCTTGCTCTGCGGTAATACGTGGACGGACGTTTGTTGAAAAGGTAAACAGATGGAGTTAGAAGTCAAAAAGAAGAATGAGCTGAGTAAAGAAGCAGACGAGATCAACCTAAGTCCTTGACATATGCCTAAGAATTGTCAAAACTATGAGGCATCGACTTCCACTCCTCCTAACGGCATACCTAGTTCGTCCCTCTACAAAAAAATATCTGCCCATCCACTTCCTACTTGAATCGAGTATATTAGACACCAACTTTAATTCCTTCTTCCTTACCGCGAAATGATATATCCCTTGGGAAGAGGAAATGTGTTGGGGACGGTAACACCAAAAGAACTTGTCTAGCATTAACTAACGGTTTCCACCACTTAGATGATCCCATAGTATCTCGGCACCAATGAATGTCCGCCAAGCATTGGGAGCAATTTGGCTGACGGATATTCCCAAGAAGTTAGCCAGCTGACGATGCAGCGCCGTCAGTGGCAGCCTCAACCCTGCCGCGAACATAGCATCATACATGCCAACATCCGCAGTTCGCCCTGAATAACATCTCTCACCTTCCTCAGGAAGACGGATTGGGATGTCGTCCGGAATTTGATAGCAGCCACGTAGATTATTAAAGATGTTGACTGACAGTGATGGCAAGAATTCATTGACGGTCCAATTTGGAGGTAAAATAAAGGGATGATCGTCCCCGTGGGGTCTCGAGGTGCTCTCCAAAATTTCCTCGTCACCCTCATCTTTATTGCCGTCACCCGATCTCTCCTCATCCTCTTCACCAAATTTGTTGCAACCGCTCACCTTACCTTCCTCACAACTCTCTACTTCCTCGTCAGGAGAATGGACTGACGTTTCCCTTTCTGACGACCAGGAGAAGCCCTCCCCAAGCTCACGACGTGATGGGAAAACCTTGTTGTAACCCACTCCCTCGCGGATCGACGATTGTTCACTTGTCGCTTCTCTAGACATCTGACTACCTACAAGCGGCGAATTCATTCTAAGAACCTAAGACGATGACCTCACTATAGAGACTACAAGGTAGAAAGATGAAAATAAAAAAGGAAGAATAAAAGGAAGAAGAGCTTACCGATGGATGAGTCCTCAAATGAAGTGATGATCCTGCAAAGTTGACCACAACAAAGATGACGGGGCTGGCAATTAGACGAATAGGAGTTTAGGAAGTGACGCTCTCTCTCTCTCTCAAAAAATGTCTGTAGGCTCTTGCACTTGTGCAGTGTTACCTAAAAATTTAAAAAAATTTTAAAAAAAAAACTGACACTATCCTAACAGAGAAGTAATTTAGTTGTGATTGTAAGTTTCAAATTTGCCCGTGCAAAGAATCATGTGGTTATATAATATTCTTAATGAGCTCAACTCGCTTTTGCAAAAAAGACTTAAATAGCTATGGAAATTTCAAACTTAGATTGAGTAGGTGTGATTGTAATTGTGATCAGAAATGAGTCTTTTCTTTCAATTTTCGCTGACCTGATTGTGTGTGTGACGCATCAAAATTTATTTATACTGGTTTCCGTGGGGGTCATAAGTGTATAACTTCTCTTAATCATATAAGGTGTCTCTGACTATACTGACATCAATCTGCGGCCTTTATATGCATTAGACACTGATGGATTCGTGAGTCCAAGCTTGAAAATTGGAGACTTAGATCGGACTTAAACTGATGCTTCAGAAGTAGAGGCCTCAAAATTTCATGATTATGGGACTACTCTCCATTTAATATGATATTTTAAAATCTGTATTTTTTGCACTTCTGCGGGCCAAAAAAGAAGAGAAATATCTACCTAGGAGGCTAGGACCGCAGAAAGCGCCTTCTTCACACCTCACAATCAAAGCAGAAAGAGCCAAATTCTGCTAGTCGTAAGCAACTGTTCAAGCAAAAATTGAAAGAAGCAGATGAGAGGACTGGTGGGACAGGTCCCAATTTAATCAGTTAGCACAAAGCCAAAGTCAACGCCAACTATGCTTTGAATTAAATCTATTACCAAAAGCTTATGGCAACATAGTTATTAAATTTGACCTGGCCCCGGTTTGGGCCAATAATTTAGTGAAGTGTGAACCAATACCTAAGTGGATTTCCAAAATATAGAAGGACCATAAGATAATTGCTTACAAATTATTTCAAATTGCAGGACATCGGCTAGTCATAGTCAATTACAATCACAACAAATTTTTGTCAATGCCTTGCTAGTACCATTTGACAAACAGGGTAGAATTGACAAAATATAGCTAGGAAAAGACAAAAGGGAAGGGACAAAATGTATAAAACAGGGGGAATACCCAAAAGAAGGAAATGCAAGTATGACAAAGCCAAGTCGTGAGAAACAGAAAATCTTCTCATGTGAAACATTGAAACTGGTAAGCTAAGGAAGCGTCAAAAAACTAAAAAGGAAAGCTGCACTTACTTTTGTTCAATGAAGCATTGAACCTACTTAACTATTTGGAATCATGTTACCCTGCAACCCCAATAAAGTTTCATTGAGCCTCACTCCCTCTACCGTTGTTTTCTAAAAAATCCTAGTGATCAGTGCAGGAAAAAAAAGGTTAGCAAGAGAGCAAGGTTCCAGATTCAAGCTATGTAGAATTGGTTGAGAGATCATTTCTTTAAAAGAAGAAAGGGAAGAACAAAAATTCAGAGAGAGAGAGAGAGAGAGAGAGATCACAGTTTTTTCGTAGAAAAAATATGAATTGAAAAATAAAAAAGAAGAGAGATGCGTGGAATGTGGATGACAAAAATCAACGACTACTGTGAAATCGGTGGGCCCACCCAAGTCAACACACGGTATGGGCCTTGATCGGCCAATGTGAAAAGCGAAACCTCTACTTTCCTTTTTGAAATTCGGAAAAATTATAACGAGGAGAAAAGCTCTACTTTACTTTTACTTTACTTAATTTCAATGAAACCTCCCTCCTGAAATGAAATGAATTTACAATAAAAATGCCCTTATTGTCATGTCATTCAGCTGAGCCTCCATCCCTCGCTAGCAGAGCACAAACAAAAGAGAGCAACGAAGGACGTTCCCCATTCTAGCTACTATGCGCTGGAGTTGGTTCATGCCATATCATCATTTCTTTATTAAAAGAATAGAGGAAAGAAAGCAAAGAGAGGAAAGAGAGAGAGCGTTTTATGAGAATGGAAGCGTGTTACTTGAGAAGCTGATTGCATCTTGCAATGCCAAGCCTATTCCCATCCGTACCTTCTCCCCTCAACAGCTCCGCCAAGCAGCCAACAACTTTTCCTCTATACATCTGAATTGGTTTTGGTACAAGGGCTCTCTTGAAGGACGAATTGTTCTCATTAAGCATTTAGAAGATTGGGCCGATTTAGCCATCAATGATTTAGTGATTTCTGCGCAAATGAGTGCTCACAGCAATGTATTAAAGCCCATAGGGTGTTGTCTCCACACTCCATGTCCCATTTTAGTTTATGAATTTGCCGCCAATGGTCTCCTTGCTGATCGAATTTATGTCTCTCGTGTTACTGAACTACAACATCAGCCGATGGTGTGGGAGAGAAGGTTAAAGATTGCAAGACAGATTTCTCATGCTATTTCTTATCTCCATATTGCCTTCCAAAGACCTGTCATCCACTTGTATATACAATTGCACACTATCTTTTTAGATGAACATGATGTTCCCAAATTGTCCCACTTTAATTTTTCTGTATCAATTCCCGAAGGTGAAACTGACGTGGAAGATTATAACAACATTCGAAAAGTAAGGTTCAGCGCCCCCGAGGTTAAAGCAACAGGTAAGGTAACTGAGAAAGTTGATGTATATGATTTTGGTCGATTTCTTCTAGAACTTGTAACTGGAGAGGATTCTAGTGATATAACCCGATTGACTATTGGTGAAGATTCTACTTTAGTAGCATACATACATTACCGTGCTCAAGGTAGTTACATAAACGAGATTGTGGATCCTGCAATCTTCGCAGAAGATGGGGAAAGAGGTGCTGGTTTACAGCAGCAAATACAAGCTGTGGTGGACCTTGCCTTGGCATGTACAAATGAAGATCCACAAAGAAGGCCAACTATGGTCGATGTCACCAAACAACTCAGGCGGATTGAGAGGTTCGTTCCATCACTACTTATTTACTTACTTGATTTCATCCAATCATATGTTATAGATAAACAGATTCACACTATTGCATATCAAAATTTTTTAGGCGGCAATAAGCAGAATTTACTTGATTTTCAAACAAATGGCCATGGATGGAATTTAGACTAGTTAAAAAAGCTAAATTGATGAAGAGTCCTTTAATGCCATCTTGAAATCCCCTTGCTACTAAGAATCCGTCCTAATAAACTGGTATGCATCTTAAGTAATAAAGGAGAATGTATTTTCTATGAGATTAGTTAATGGTATTTCTCAATCACACAGGTTCACACAGACGGGTGAAGAGCTTGGGGGAAATTTGCAGAATTTAAAGCTTAATGAGAGTTTAGAAAAGCATGCATCTGCATCATTCAAGAGAAATGTTTCTAATGATGAAATCGAAGAAGTGAAGGAAGCCTCTGAAAGGCCTCTTGAAGCTTAGTTGTGATGTAACTGAATGATGACAGAGCTTGTGTAGCTTTTGAATCCGTGATTGGGAAGGTAATTTAAAAAATAGTAGGTCATGAAAATTTGTGGGTCATGAAAAGATTTCTAAGAAGATGAAATTGCAGAAAGTTAACATTATGGCATATGTATATTGTATTGATGCTATAAGAACGGGAGGATAGATTGGAATTGGCAAAGGAGTTTGATAATTGTTCTTTTGTTTGAATAAAAAAGGAATGCAAACAAAGTTGTTCATAGTCTTAGTAATTGGATAATGTGTTAGGTCCCAAGAATATTATCACAAAAGTTACCGACCCAAAATAGCAATCACACTTACGAACTACGTGGAAAATCCTTTCTCCTTGGAGGTTTAAACAAAGGGACAAACTTTGAATAATTTTACTATTTCAAATCGATTATAATAAATCTCTTACATATGTCTTACAGCTAAAAAAAAAATCTCCATGTTTTTTCTTTTACTCGCACACTATTTTTCTCACAGAAGTGGCAACACTTTCCACTCTCCTCTCTATTTTCTTCTCCACACATAGTTCTCTCTTTTAGTTGTTTTCTTATAACCAAATGGCCTCAATTAATTCCCTTTAGCCTTATTTCTTCTTTAGCGTGTGAGACACGCTCAAAGTCTTTACCCATGAAAATGGCAAGAAGACTTTTGTAACTCCCTTCAGCCTTATCTCATCTTCAGCGTGTAAGACACTCAAAGTCTCAACCCATGAAAATGGCAAGAAGACTTTTGTGTCTTGCCAACCGTCTACATAGTAACTGACTGTCTTTTTTTTTTTTTTTTTTGGTAAACCTGACTGTCTTGTTTCTTTCCTTCTTGATTCTAGCTTTGGAGGTCCTACTTCAAAAGTCAAAAGAAAACACAAAATTGTCGTGGTATGGTGAATTTGATAATAGATAAAACTGAATTGAAATTTTTCTCTAACTTGGTGGTAATTTTCAAGCAGCCTAGGTTTGTTATGCTCTTCATAAATCCCTAGACAAGTTTACAAACCTTGTACTGTATCAAATATGTAGCAAGGCAAAAATTTGATTCATGCACCAAAAATTCACAAACCAAAATGAGAATTGTATTATGCTTTTGAAACCAACCTCATCAAAGCATTCAAACACTACCACCCTCCTCAATCAATCATATCAACCTCCGGGATTGACATTCCGCATCCAGATCTCAACTATAACTCAAACACCATCGCCAAGGCCATATCAAGTTGTATTGGTCCTTGAATAGAGAAAATGTTAACAATGATAGATGTTACCAGAGAATTAGGGCAGATTGAGAGGCTTGTTTCATGATTGATTAATTCTCATTTGGTTCATCAAAGTACCTTTACTGAAATTGTGTTTTCAAAATATATATGATTTGAGTGCAAAATGTATCTCATGGTTAGTACATGAATTTGAAATTTTGATTTTGACGGCTCACATTGTTCAATGTTTCTTAGGTGAAAAGAAAAAGTAATTCACTTATCATTTTTTTTTTTTGTGTGTAATTTGTTACTTTTAGACACACTATACTTATAAATACCTATCATATCTTTGGTTTTTATAATTTGAAGGATATAACAATAGAAGAGGGAGATTTGACTATAGCATTAAGCTACAAGGCTCTTAACCAATTCATTTCTATTTGATTACATTCCAGTCATTTATAACCAATTCATTTCTATTTGATTACATTCCAGTCATTTATATTTATATTTAGTTTTTCATTATATTCTTTCAATAAATCATAAAATGGTTTAAAAATTGAAACTGTGATTAAAAACCCTTGTTTTCATAATAATTTTTTTTTTTCTTTAGTCCTGGCTTGTATAAGAGTTTTTTCCAGGAGAAAAAAAAAATACAATAGTTAATAATTATATTTTTCTAAAAGGAAAAAAATGGAAAAGAGGAAGAAAAAAAACCACTTTATGTCAAATAGAATCGATCTGGGCAATTTTGGCTGATTAGCCTGAATTTTCTAGCCAAATACCACTCTTTTTGAAATATTTAGGGCATTTTAGAAAAATTATAAAATTGAGTTCTAACTAAATTTGGCGTGGCGTAACCGTCACATATATATATATATATATATAAAAGTTGAAATGTAATATTTATTGTTTCTATGCCCTTTTTGAGTAACCGCATCCACCACATCAGTTTTTTTCATATTTATTTTTTAATTTTAAGTTTTTTACAATATTAACTATATAAATATTTTGACTTTACAAATTTATTTTAGACTGTTTTAGCTTTACTAATTCATTTTAGGCAATTTTAACTTTACATATTCATCTACTTTAAATTTGATGTTATAACTAAATAATAAATCAATGGAAAATCAAAACAAAAGTGTTGTCTACATATATTCCTCTTGGGTGGTTTTAAATTTAGATAATAAATTTGTCACTCTCTTCTATTCTATTCATATTTTTCCTATACAAAAAAGGTTCTCTCCCTCTCTCTCAATTATTTTTTTCCATTTTTTTTTGGATTTATTATTATTATTATTCTTGCATTTCTACCTTAGATTGATGAATATTTGTGTTTTTTAGAATTCTACTTTTGATTGATTATAAAAGAAAAATGAAATCAATGAAGAATAAAAAATATTTTTTTTAAAAATTGTCTATAAAAAATGTATTCACAGGTCTTGCTTAATCATTGATGGTAGAAAAGATACAACCTGATAGTTACCCATAGGAGGATATCCAACTAGTGGTTTGTACCCTCATTGTCCTATTATTGACTAATTCATATGTGTTTCTTGATGCAAATATGTTTTTTATCATTTTATTTACTACACTAAATACTTTTAATGAATGGTGTTTGTTATTGATCTAATTTGGAAAAAAAAAAAAAATGTTATAATCTGTTTTATTTTGTGTTGTTATCAGGTTTTAGTTTATTTGGAAAACTACAAGATAATTTGAACAAGTTAATGAAGAATAGTTAGTTCAATTGAAGTCTTGAAGACAATAATATTTGTGCAATTTCCTTTCACTAATTAAAATATTTTGTTTAACAAATTAGTAGTAAATTGTTATGGATTTATATTTGATGTTCTTAGATGTTTGAGTAATTGTTTTAAGTATTTATGAATATTTTATGTTATTCTTCATCTTCCTTATCTTCTTAGTGTATTCTTTGAGATTTTAAAGAAAACTTCAATTTTGTGTTTAAAATTGTTTATTTATCTATTTATTTTTCACATATTGGATTAGAAGTTAGATTAGATTATGACAGCATTAACACAATACTTCTTCATTTTTCAAAAAAAAAATTCTCTACTTTTTCCCACTTTGGAATTGTACTCTTTGTTTTTTTTTTTTTTTTTAAAGGAAAAATGGTTACAATCTTTTACTTTTCCCTTTCCTTTTTATTTTAAATTGTAGTTTCGATGAGTTTTATTAATTTTTTTGGTTACCTTTCTCGGTGTTTTTGATTGTATAATAGAAAAAACTGGGTTTAAGAAAGTTTATTTAAAACTAAAAAAATAATTTCCAAATTTTATATACTTTTTGATGACACACAAAATTTATAAAGAAATTTTATTAAAAAATTAATGTTTTCACTAACTTATTTTTTGAATTCTTGAGAAAAAATGTATTGTTTAGATTTTGATACCATAGAAATTATATATATTACATTTGTGATTGTTCCTATAATAAATGAAAAAATGATTATGATTTACATTATTATTTATTAAATTAGTCCAAATTGAATATATATATATATATATATATGTATGTGTGTGTGTATATATATTAATGAGACTATTCTAAAAATATTATCACACGCAACACGCTTGGTCCACGACTAGTTTAAAATAAATCCAGGTGAGATTACCGTGGTTGATGTGGCTTTTTCTAATAAAAATGGCAGGCCAAGCTAAATTTGTTTCAGTCTCTCTCCCTCTCTCTCTTCTTGACTTTGGTCTCACTCTCTCTCTCTCTTCTTCAGGAAATATGTATTGATGTCCAGAAAAATATGAACCAAAAAATGTCCGTAGGCTAGCATTAGCAACCAGAGATGTGCGTGTGCCTCTTGCACTTGTGCAGTGTTACTTAAAAATTAAAAAAAAAAAAACTGACACTATCCTAACAGAGAAGTAATTTAGTTATGATTGTAAGTTTCAAATTTGCCCGTGCAAAGAATCATGTGGTTATATAATATTCTTAATGAGCTCAACTCGCTTTTGCAAAAAAGACTTAAATAGCTATGGAAATTTCAAACTTAGATTGATTAGGTGTGATTGTAATTGTGATCAGAAATGAGTCTTTTCTTTCAATTTTCGCTGACCTGTTTGTGTGTGTGACGCATCAAAATTTATTTATACTGGTTTCCGTGGGGGTCATAAGTGTATAACTTCTCTTAATCATATAAGGTGTCTCTGACTATACTGACATCAATCTGCGGCCTTTATATGCATTAGACACTGATGGATTCGTGAGTCCAAGCTTGAAAATTGGAGACTTAGATCGGACTTAAACTGATGCTTCAGAAGTAGAAGCCTCAAAATTTCATGATTATGGGACTACTCTGCATTTAATCTGATATTTTAAAATCTGTATTTTTTGCACTTCTGCAGGCCAAAAAAGAAGAGAAATATCTACCTAGGAGGCTAGGACCGCAGAAAGCGCCTTCTTCACACTTCACAATCAAAGCAGAAAAAGCCAAATTCTGCTGGTCGTAAGCAACTGTTCAAGCAAAAATTGAAAGAAGCAGATGAGAGGATTGGTGGGACAGGTCCCAATTTAATCAGTTAGCACAGAGCCAAAGTCAACACCAACTATGCTTTGAATTAAATCTATTACCAAAAGCTTATGCCAACATAGTTATTAAATTTGACCTGGCCCCGGCTTGGGCCAATAATTTAGTGAAGTGTGAACCAATACCTAAGGGGATTTCCAAAATATAGAAGGACCATAAGATGATTGCTTACAAAATATTTCAAATTGATGGACATCGGCTAGTCATACTCAATTACAATCACAACAAATTTTTGTCAATGCCTTGCTAGTACCATTTGACACACAGGGTAGAATTGACAAAATATAGCTAGGAAAAGACAAAAGGGAAAGGACAAAATGTATAAAACAGGGGGAATGCCCAAAAGAAGGAAATGCAAGGATGACAAAGCCAAGTCGTGAGAATCAGAAAATCTCTTCATGTGAAACATTGAAACTGGTAGGCTAAGGAAACGCCAAAAAACTAAAAAGGAAAGCTGCCCTTACTTTTGTTCAATGAAACATTGAACCTACTTAACTATTTGGAATCATGTTACCCTGCTACCCCAATAAAATTTCATTGAGCCTCACTCCCTCTACCGTTGTTTTCTAAAAAATCCTAGTGATCAGTGCAGGAACAAAAGGTTAGCAAGAGAGCAAGGTTCCAGATTCAAGCGATGCAGAATTGGTTGAGAGATCATTTCTTTAAAAGAAGAAAGGGAAGAGAGAAACCGTTTCTTGAGAGTAGAAGCAAGCTACTAGAGAAGCTGGTTGTCTCTTGCAATGGCAAGCCTATTCCCATCCGCACCTTCTCTGCTCAAGAGCTTTGCCTAGCAACCAATAACTATAATAATCATTAGAGCTTTTTTTGGCATAAGGGTTCTGTTGAGGGACAAATTGTTCTCATTAGGAAATTACCTGAATCAAAATTCTGGTTCGATTTTGCCATCAATGATATAGTGATTTATGCACAGATGAGTGCACACAGAAATGTATTAAAGTTTGTAGGGTTGTTGTCTCCAGACGCCATGTCCCATTTTAGAGTATGAATTTCCTACCAATGGTTTTCTTATGGATCAAATTTATGTCTCACGTGTTACTGAACTACAACATCAGCCCATGGTGTGGGGAGCAGGTTAAAAATTGCATGGCAGATTGCTCATGCAATTTCCTATCTCCATACTGCCTTCCAAAGACCCGTCATCCATATCTATATCTATATAATAATATATATTGTAGAGATAGAAATATGAAATAGTTTTAGAAAATGTTTAATGTACTAAAGGTGCGTTTGGGACAGCAGTTGTCATGGACCAGTCAATTGAGAAAAATGCATAAATAGTAATTTGTAGCAACAAAAAATATTTTGCTACAGTATTTTTAGCAATAAGTTTTCAGTTCTCAGCAAAATAAGTGATATCCAAATGCACACTAAGGTAACCTTTTTTCCTCCAAAAAAATGGCTTTATTGTATTTTAGGTCCTAAAAGTAGTTGTTTCATTTTTTTTTTTCTTTGGCTTTTACACTTTTTATATATGTTTTATATGCTTTTGGTATTAGGGAGAGAAAGTTTGGATATTGAGAAAATATGTCAAATTTCTAACATAGCTTGTACAAAATTTTGTCAATAAATATTATATGAGAAATGATATTTTTATGCTTCACCTTTTAAGTTCTTGATTAATATTGTTTTGTTTTCCACTATTTCTTGCAACCCTACTTTAGGTTGACAAATCATTTTGTTTCTTATAACTCTATTTTGGGTTCATACTTATTTTGCTCTTTCTCCCTATTATAGTTTTCGTTTAATATTTGTATGAGTTAATACTCAATCATTTTAGAAGTGAGAATTTGAATATATATCAAAACACAGTTTTGGATATATGTTTGAATGTGCTTATCAATTATTTGAATAATATCAAATGTAATTTTGTGATGAGTTTTGATAATCATGATAATTTTCTTTAAGAGAATGAGAAATTTGAATAATATATTTGGAACTTAAGAAACTTTAGTTGTAAAGAAAAAAAATAGGAAAATATCAAATTGATCCTGTCCCATCCACTTCAGTCCATTCAATCTATTTCATTTACTTTGCTCTAATTTGGTCAATTTCGGTCCATTATGGATTAATTCGGTCCATTTGGTCTACATCTGTTCAATTCGGGCTATTCGTTTCAATTTGGTCAATTCTGCCCACTTTTGCTCATTTGATCTAATTCGGTAGATTCCGGTCTAATTTGGTCTATTTGGTCTACATTTGTCCAATTCAGTCTATTCAATTCAATTTGGTCAATTCTGTCCACTTTGGCTGATTTGGTCTAATTCAGTCCATTTCAGTTTACTTTGTTCCATTCGGTGTACTTAAGAATGGAAAAATACAAGTTTTGGTTGAAAAAGCTATCAATTATTTGAGTAATATCAATTGTAGTTATAGAATAAATTTTGGTTATCTTAATAATCTCCTTAAAAGAATGAGAATTTGAGTAATAACTATAAAACTTAAGAATTTTAGTTGTTCTAAAAGAAAATAGGTATACATAATAACAATAGTTAAAGGAATATGTACCATTTCAAAAATGAAAAATTATATCAATAAAAAAACATAAAAAAGTATAAAATAATATATTTGCAAAAATAGAGTGGTGGAAATTACTTTTTGAAATTTTTTAATTTTTAGGAAAAACAAACTATCTACAATAAAATTTAGATAATAAATTATACATATTCAGTATAAGTTAGCTATGAGTTTTAATTATCATAATAATCTCCTTTAAGAAAATGAAAATTTTGAATAATTTATTTGAAACTTAAGAAGTTTTGTTGTACAAAGAAAAAAAATAGAAAAACAAAGTATATTATAACATAATTTGGAAGAATATGGACCACCTTATACCGGAATAATACCAATCAAACCCATCTAAAATAATAGAATGATATACTAGTAGAGATAGAAAGACGAAAAATAATTTTAGAAATTGTTTAATTTTTATGGAAAACAAAATTATGTTCAACAAATTTTAGAGTACAAATTATACATTATATTATGATTACAAAATGATTATCTATTCCAATACATTGTGTGGATCTACAACTAGTTGATATAAGTATGGAAAATATCTTATTAGATGATAATGATATTCCCAAATTGTCCAACTTTTTTCTTTCTGTATCAATCCATGAGGGTGAAACTGATGTGGAAGTTTATGAGGGCTTTCGGAATTCAAGGTTTTATAGCACGCCGAGTTAAAAGCATCAGGCAAGGGAACGGATAAAAGTGATGTATATAAATTTGTTCAGCTCCTTCTAGTACTTTTAACAGGAGAGTATTCTGGTAATATAACTTGTTTGACAATTGATAAAGATTCTAACTTAGTAGCATACATGCATAGTCATACTCAAGGACTTTGTATAAATGAGATTATGGATCCAGCAATCTTGGTTGGGAATCGAGGTGCTAGTTTAGAGCACCAATTACAAGCTGTGCAGTACCTTGCCTTGACTTGTACAGAGGAAGATCCACACAAAAAAAAAAAAAGAAAAGGCAAACTATGGTACATGTCACCACACAACTCAGGCGGATGGAGAGGTTCGTTCCATGCAACTAAATGATGATAGAGCTTGTATAGCAATTGCAATCTGTGATCTGGAAGGCAATACAGAAGCTAGTTGGGTCATGAAAATTCTGTGGGTTTCAACAATAGCAGCAACAGCTCAAGCTAACTAGGGGATGTTGTTGTGTCCATAACATTACTCCTCTTTATATATTCACCAATATGAATAGGTATCATTATTTTGTTACAACTTCTTGTATTTCTTATAATACTAATTCTTATTACATTATAATAATTATTACATAATACCAAACACGTCCTAAATTTTTTACTAAAAATTTACACTATAGAGCACGCATTTACTACTAATGTATCCCAATTATCTTTACGTCAATAAAGTTCATTGCCTTCCCATAAAAATAAATGAAAAATAAAAAAGAACAAAAGGAATGTGTAAGTCAAATAAAGAGATTTTCAAAATATTAATCTAATAAAAAATTCTATTAAATGGTGTAACCAATTTTTATAGGATTAATATTTAAAAAATCCAATTTTTAGATTATAGACATTTTTATTCCACTCTTTCAATGTATTAGGGGATTGAGTTTTATTGAAAGTCTTGTTCCAACATTGTAATTTCCTCTTTGCTATCTTGTTCTTTGAGAAAAATAAAATTTGTTCTTAGCGCATGAAAGATTCAACATGGGTCTCCAGATTCGTTGACAATGTACATTAATCATTTCCTCTGTATCTAACCAGTCTCTAACTTCTCTTTTTTTGCGTTTTTTTTTTTTTTTTTTTCCTTTTCTTTTCTAGTTTCTTATAGAAAAATCTCTGTTCCTAGCATGACCACTACCCTGGTAAAAGTGTAATATACACCCAACTTCAATTTCACTATTTTAGTTTTGCATCCTTTTATGTAAATATATTATCTTGACAATGACCTGAGAGTAAAACATTCATGTACACGACAGTCATGAACTCAGTTGTACAGGGTCAAATATTAAAAAAACCAGCTCTTACTAATAACATTACTTTTATCATTTTCAATGACACCTTTACTTTTCAGTCCTTAAAAGCAGTCATGAAAAACTGTTCTTTTCCAAACATATCTTGGGGTTAGACATGGCAAAACGGGCGGGTCGGGTCGGGTTCGGGTCGGGTTAATCGGGTCGCGGGTCACGGGTCAAAAACGGGTCATCTTAAGCGGGTTAAAAACAGGTTCGGGTCAATCGGGTTGCCGGGTTGGGTCGGGTCAACCCGTATTGACCCGTATTTTTCACATAAATTTTTAAAAATTTTTTTTTTATAAATAAAACAACATGTATTTGTCATTTGAAAAGTTATGCAACAAATTATTTTATGTAAAATGCATTATTTTGACTTCGCCACTTATATCAAGAATGAATTCAGTTAAACTTATTAATACTTATTCAATAATTTTAAAATTATAAAAATCCTAACATTGCTATCTAAAACAAAATAACACAAACATAAGTAAAACAAATACACATGTTTTATTTCTACACAATATCAACATTCCAAAATATAAAACAAAATTACAAATGACTTATTGGATAATTTATTTGATAAAGAATAAAAACATATAAGAAACTTACAATCTTGAAAATTAATTTTATAATCTATTATCAATTGTGGTTGACACTCTATTTCAATTTGAAATATACATTAAAATTGGATTGCTTACTTATTTATACATGGTCTCTTTTATGAATATCATATCATTGTTAAGCAATACACACTTGAAAAGCTGTTTATTTTGGACATAAATTGTTAAAATATGAGTCTAAGCATTCATAATTTATGCTAATTTGATACTTTGACTTCACTATTTTTACACTTTTAAATGTTTCTCACACGTCTACAATTTTAAATCTATATTTTTAACTCTACTGTAACCATATTATCTTGGCAAGTACTTTATTATTTAATATCTAAAAATCTTTACTCATTACAGAATGCTCAACCTTTTATCTTTCAATTAATTTGCATATGTAAATGTATTAATTGTTTCCTTAAAACTCACAATAAACAATTAAACTACTATTGTCTTAATTTTACTTTTTTTTTTTTTTACCAAAAAAAAAAAGTTATAAAAAAGTTATTCGGGTTCGGGTCAGGTTGCGGGTCGGGTCGGGTTGACCCGCAAAAAACTCGAAAAATTCGAGTCGGGTCACGGGTCAACCCGTTTTTGTTTCGGGTCAAAAAAGTCGGGTTCGGGTCGAGTGTTTTTCGGGTCGGGTCGGGTCGGGTCAAAAAATTTTGACCCGTTTTGCCATGTCTACTTGGGGTCCACTAATTGTATCAAATGTCAACAAAAATCTAGTAGCTCCAGCACAAAAACCCCCCAAATGAACAAAAATGAATACCTGAACGATCGCTGGCTAACAGATGCTGTGAGCAACAAATTCTACATGGCTCCAATAAATGCCTAGGTACAAGTCCACTTAACTTTCCATGACCGCTATTACTCACAGTGAATGCTAGACTCAACTGACTGTGCTTTCCATTTTGATTACTCCACTTGAGGAGAGTCTCTAGCATACTAGACTTTGATAAAGGGAATTTTACCGAGACTTGAAAGACTCATCCTTTGACAAAAGAATGACTTTCTTACTTCAATCGCGCTAGACTGGGAATGTGTCATTCCAATTTTAACTTCGATGCCTAAAAGACCATTAAGCCTCCCTCAACTCTACAGCGGTATTCTAAAAATTCCCCAAGGGAGCAGAGCGGAGCAGGGTTCACATTCAAGTCATGCAGAGTTGGTTGATAGATCAGTTCTTTAAAGGGATTAAGGAACGAAAGGAAAGAGAGAGAGTGTTGCTTGAGAATGGAAGCAAGGTCCTAGAGAAGCTGGTTGCCTCTTGCAATGGTAAGCATGTTCCCCTTCATACCTTCTCTGCTCAAGAGCTCTGCCAAGCAACCAACAATTATTGTGAAAATCTGGTATGGAGTTGGTACAAGGGTTCTCTTGAAGAATGAATTGTACTCGTTAAGAGATCTCTTGACTCTATAAAATGGACCGATTTTTTTTTTTTTTTTTTTTTTTTTTTATGTCAAGGATATAGTGCAGTTGTGTGATCGGAAAATTATTGTGTACTCCCGGAGTACCATAAATACGTACTCCTTCCTCTCACATGAATGCTGGGTCCCATTATTAATTCATGGTAGGACCTACCATTCATGTGAGAGGAGGGAGTACGCATTTATAGTACTCCAGAAGTACCTAATAATTTTCCTGTGTGATCACGATAATGTATTAAAGCCTATTTGGGTGTTGTCTCGAGACTCAACATCCCATTTTAGTGTATGAATTTGCTGCAAATGGTATCCCTTCTAATCGAATTTATGTCTCTATATAATTCTTTGAAAGTTTATTTAAAATATATCATACATTAAATTAAAACGCATAAGACATTAAAAACCAAGTTTTAATGTTACAAAGCCTTCTTTATTCATAACGATACTGTAAGGACCCGAGGACTCGAGGATCACAAGACCCGTGGATCAGTGAACAACTTATAGAAAATCCTGCTCGGGCTGGAGGCAAAGGACCCGAGGAGCTGTAAACAGTCGGCATAAGCCCTAACAAATATCTGGAAGGATTGAATGCTGTAGATAGAACTCCTTGACCGTAATAAATGAGGAAACAGCAGCTTTATCCTTAACATTAATAAGGAAGTAACGTGAACAGTGAAGGTGGTCTCTAGATATTTTACCACCATTATTCTCTGCAAAAGGACTACAGGTGTCACCCAAGGAGGAGGGAAGGGAAGAAAGATGAAGGGTGGAGATGACAAGAACCAGATGTATAAATAGGAGGAGGAGAGATACAGAGGGGTGATCGGCCAAAAAAGAAAAAAGAGAAGAACCAAGGAGAGGGGATTAGAGGAAATAAGAAAAAGAATAGGACGGACTGTAGGGAATTTAGGATTTGGGAATTCTCGGGACTTGCATGTTTCTCTGTTGTGTGGTTCCCTCTCTACAAACTTCATTGTTTTGGGCCAAGAGTCATATTGGGCTTTAGTCATCCATAATTGTATTGCGGACTTTGGACCACTTTGAAAGTTTGGACCTTACAATTGGCGCCGTCTGTGGGGACAACAAGGTAGAGCGTGCTGTCTGGAGGACAAATGGCAAGTGCAAACCAAGATAGGGATGAGTCACTAGGTTCGCAGAATGAAAATCATCGGAGGAATGGTACGCCAAGTGTGGTAATGGAGTCACATCCTGATGGACAAGCACGGAGAAGCCTATCTTCTACTGGAGATCGAACCTCTCGTGACGACGAAATGCGAAGAATGCAATCAGAGATAGAGCATTTACGAAGGAAGTTAAAACGGAAGCGAAAGGCTAAACGGAGTTCCTCCTCTTCGTCCAACGATAGTTTGGAGTTCGACGGGGAGGAAGGTGATGGTCAAGGATCTGAATCCCCCACTGATAAATCCTACCCAAGTTCAAGTACCCCTTGCCGGGCTAAGAGGGATGGGAATAAGCACACTGGGGGGTGGTCATATCAGGGCACGAGGAATGATGCTATGAGTAAAGCCCTGAGACAAATCTCCAAATCTCCATTCGCGAAGTGGATAAACAGGGCAAGATTGCCCCACAGGTTTTCTTAGCCCACCTTTGCCATTTATAATGGTAGGACTGACCCTGTGGAGCATGTAAGCCACTTTAACCAAAAGATGGCGGTTTATTCGCGCAATGAGGCGTTGATGTGTAAGGTCTTCCCATCTAGTTTAAGACTAGTGGCCATGAGACGGTTTGATGCTTTGAAGGAGGGCTCATTAGGATCTTTTGAGGAACTAGCGAAGGCGTTCAGCGCACGGTTTATGACGTGTAGCAGGGTGCCAAAACCTTTAGATGCGCTGTTGTCGATGGCCATGAGAGAAGGCGAGACTCTTAAAACGTATTCTGATAGATATTGGGAGACATACAACGAGATTGATGCCGACGTGGAAGAGGTCGTTGTGAGAACCTTCAAGGTGGAACTCCCGACAGAGCATGGTTTGAGAAAGTCTCTAGTAATGAAAACTACGATGAATATGCGTCAACTTATGGATCATATCGATAAGTATAAACAAGTGGAGGAAAATCAGACGCAAAGCAAGGGTAAGGCAAGAGTGTTTCCCTAGAGGAAGGATTCAAAGGGTGGGGGTTTCCAGGCCAATCAACCCCGAAGAGACTTTTTGGGTCATCCACCTTTGCCTAGGACACCCATGGTTAATGCATTATTCAAAGAGCCGGTGTATCAAATATTGGAGAAAATACAGAACAAACCTTATTTCCGTTGGCCTAATAGGATGAATGGAGACTCGTCTCAGAGAAACCAGAACCTTCACTGTCATTACCACCAAGATAAAGGGCATACCACGGAGTAGTGCAGAACGTTGCGTGATCATTTGAATCAACTGGCTAGGGCGGGAAAGATCAATCAGTTCTTAGTATAGCCAGGAGGACCATTGCAGCGTATCGGTGGGGCCTGGCCTGATAATACTGCTCGGCCAGCACTGGGAACTATTAATGTGATCTTAGCTAAGCCAATGGGAGATTGCGTTGCCCCCTTTAGGGTCATGTCTATGTAGAATGGCTTGGAAGGTGGGGCAGAATGTTTGGATAACCAGATCAATAAAAAGATGAGGTTGACCTTAATTCCTACCTTGGGATTCTCCGAGGAGGATAAAGAGGGAACCTTTCAACCGCATGATGATGCTTTGGTGGTCACTGTTAGGATCGGTGGGTTTGATATAAAGCGAGTTTTGGTGGATGAAGGAAGTGGGGCTGAGATCATGTATCTCGATCTGTTCAATGGCTTGAGACTGAAAGCTGAGGACCTGAAGGCATACGATTCTCCACTAGTTGGCTTTGATGGGAAGACGGTAGTCCCTCAGGGAATGATTAGTTTGCTCGTTCAGGTTGGGGACGAGGAAGTACAGGTTAATTTTATAGTTATCAAGGCCTACTCACCTTATACGGCAATACTGCCTAGACCATGGCTTCATGCTATGGGCGCGGTATCATCTACCTTGCATGTAAAAGTCAAGTACCCCACTGGCGGACGGGTAGGAGTATTATTGGGCAGTCAGTCGATGGCGAGGCAATGCCTGGTGACGGCAATTACTAAGATGGCGGGAAGTGGGGAAACAGAGGCAAGTCAGAAGACCTTATAGCAGTCAAAGAACCTCGTTGGAGGAGAAAACACTTTAGGGGCTGAAGATTCTACCGAGGACCTCCAGGAAATCTTAATAGGAGAGGAAAGGAGGTATTTTCGCGTGGGTTCTTAGTTACCTGACGTCGAGAAAGCTAGATTAATGGAATTCTTGAAGGCCAATATTGACGTCTTTGCTTGGACAACGTATGAGGTACCGGGAATTAATCCAGAATTTATTTGCCACCGTTTAAATGTTGACCCCAAGGCCATCCCCCGTAAGCAACCTCCTTGGCAAATGTCTTGTGAACATGCCGAGGCTGTTCGGGAAGAGGTAAACCAGCTGAAACTTGCTGGAGTCATTAAAGAAATTTTTTACCTCGAGTGGCTTGCTAACACGGTGGTGGTTAAAAAGAAAAACAGTAAATGGCGAGTTTGTGTGGATTTTACCGACCTGAACAAGGTATGTCCGAAGGATCCTTTCCTTATTCCCCGAATCGATCAGTTAGTCGATGCTATCGTAGGGCATCCTCGGATGAGTTTTCTGGATGCATTCCAGGGTTATCATCAGATTCCCATGTCAGTGTCAGACCAGGAAAAGACAGCTTTTCGGGCTCCTAGTGGTCATTATCATTATCGGGTAATGCTGTTTGGTCTCAAAAACGCAGGATCTACTTACCAAAGGATGGTGACCCGAATGTTTGAAGAACAGTTGGGACGAAATATGGAAGCTTATATTGACGACATGGTGATAAAGAGTAAAAGGGTAGAAGGCCACTTGGATGATTTGTAGGAGACTTTTTCGGTGTTGAGAAAGCATCAACTACGCTTGAATGCTTCCAAGTGCTCTTTTGGTGCTAGCTCGGGAAAGTTCCTCGAGTATATGATCACGTATCGTGTGATTGAAGTTAACCCCGACCAAATTAGGGCCATTATGAGCTTGCATCCACTGCGGAATCCCAAAGAGGTGCAGAAGTTGACCGGGATGGCAGCAGCTCTAAATAGGTTCATCTCCCGGTCCGTAGATAGATGCCGGCCATTTTATCAGTTCTTGCACAAGTGGAAAGACTTTCAGTGGACAGATGACTGCGTTCGTGCCTTTGCCGATTTGAAGCGATATCTTGCTAGCCCGCCAATATTATCCCGACCCGAGAAGGAAGAGGTCTTGTATGCCTACTTGCCAATCATGAAATACGCTGTCAGCCTAGTCTTAGTGCGCAATATGGATGGAGTTCAGAAACCTGTGTATTATGTCAGCAAGTCTTTGCAGAGGCGGAAATGCATTACTTGCCCTTGGAGAAAGCAATTCTGGCTATTGTGCATGCTATAAGAAAACTCTCTCATTATTTTCAGGCTCACACCGTGATCGTGCTCACTCATCTGCCACTGCAAGCTCTCATGAGGAAGTCAAACTATACAGGGCGAGTCGCAAAATAGGGGACAAGATTAGGGGCGTACGATGTCAAATATATGCCTCGCACCGCTATCAAGGGACAGGTCCTTACTGACTTTGTGGCCGAATTTATGGATGTTAGCTTGCAACAGGAGAAAATGGTCCTAGCAGTTACGGTGACAGCACCTGACC
The DNA here is from genome assembly GCA_032878915.1 of Castanopsis chinensis. NCBI lineage: Eukaryota > Viridiplantae > Streptophyta > Magnoliopsida > Fagales > Fagaceae > Castanopsis > Castanopsis chinensis. The sequence continues at coordinate 9,275,540 of JAVQMG010000089.1, forward strand.
CGGCTTCCCCGTGGGAAGTTTATACTGATGGAGCGTCCAACCGAAAAGGAGCGGGCGTGGGGATCGTAATGGTCACTCCTGAAAAATTGATTATGGAAAGGTCAATAAGGTTAGGATTCATAGCCATTAATAACGAAGCCGAGTACGAAGCCGTCTTGGCAAGGGCTCAACTAGTCAAACACTTGGGGGTGGAGAGGTGGTAAAGTTTTTTTTGTGATTCTCGGTTATTCGTCGGGCAAGTCAACGGAGATTTTGAGGCTCGGGATGAAAGAATGCTCAAATACCTCAATAAGGTGAAGACGGTGTTGTGCATGTTTAAAACCGTCACGGTTAAGCAAATCCCCAGAGGACAGAACGCCTACGCCGACTCATTGGCTATGTTAGCCACCTCTTTAGGGTCAAAGCTTCCTCGGGTAGTATTGGTAGAAGACATGATGACCTCCAGTCTCAACAGTACCCCGATTGTCGAAGTTCATAATATTCACGTGAGACCAAGTTGGATGGATCCCATTGTGACGTATTTAAAGCAAGGAACATTGCCCGAAGATCACGTGGAGGCGGAAAAGGTACGTCGGGCTACCCCCCGCTACTGGCTATCTGAGGAGCAGAAGTTATACAAACGGTCCTACTCGGGACCCTATCTTTTGTGTGTGCACCCCGAGGCCATTGAGTCCATATTGGAAGAATTGCATGAGGGCACGTGTGGAAGCCATACTGGTGGGAGGTCCTTAGCTCACCGGGCTCTGACCCAGGGATATTGGTGGCTAAATATGCAAAAAACCTCTCAGTACTATGTTAAAAAGTGTGATCAGTGTCAGCGGTATGCCCCGAATGTACACCAACCAGGCGGAGTCCTAAACCCACTTTCCAACCCATGGCCTTTCACTCAGTGGGGCTTGAATATCGTTGGGCCATTTCCTCGGGCTATTGGAAACCGAAGATGGCTCCTCGTTGGTACGGATTATTTTACTAAGTGGGTAGAGGCTGAACCGCTGGCTAGCATTAGAGATGTGGATGCAAAAAAGTTTGTGTGGAAAAACATAGTAACGAGGTTTGGAATTCCCCATACGTTGATATCGGATAATGGACTTCAATTCGATAGTAAAGTGTTCCGAAGGTACTGCGGGACCATGGGGATAAGGAATGGGTATTCGACGCCGGCATACCCACAAGGGAATGGTCAGGTGAAGGCCACTAACAAGGTCATTCTAGCCGGGTTAAAAAAAAGGCTGGATGAAGCTAAAGGCAAATGGGTGGAAGAGTTGCCTCATGTGCTATGGACCTATCGCACTACACCCCGAAGGTTGACGGGAGAGACCCCCTTTTCAATGACATTTAGGATGGAAGCAATGATCCCTCTGGAATCCGTCTTGCCAACATTAAGGTCTGAGCAGTACGAGGAGGAAGAGAATAACAGCATGCTGCGGGATAGCCTTGACACCATTCAAGAAAGGAGGGAGATAGCCAATGTAAGGTTGGCCAATTATCAGCAGAAGCTTAAACAAACGTATGATAAGGGAGTGAAGCCAAGACCATTAGTGCCAGGGGATCTAATGTTGAGAAAGGTAGTAGGGACAGCGAGAATCCCAGCATGGGGAAAGGTAAGGCCAAACTGGGAAGGACCCTATAGAATTACGTCTGTCGCCGGCATTGGGGCTTATCGCCTGGAAGATTTGAATGAGAAAGTGGTGCCTCGCCTGTGGAATGTAAATAATTTACGGCGTTATTATTACTAATAATGAAAAATTGGCCGTTTTTGTTGTAAAGGATGCATGTTGGCTACTCCTTATGGTGTTTGTTGGATAAGCGGCAAAATTCTTTGAGTGTTAAACTAAACCTAGGACTTGACTGGCTCCTCAGGTTACAAGCCTAGGGAAAATTAACATCGTGGCAAAATTCTTTGAGTGTTAAACTGAACCTAGGACTTGCCTGACTCCTCGGGTCACAAGCTTAGGGAAAATTAACATCACGGTAAAATTCTTTTGAGTGTTAAACTGAACCTAGGATTTGCCTGGCTCCTCGGGTCACAAGCCTAGGGAAAATTAACATCGCGGCAAAATTCTTTGAGTGTTAAACTGAACCTAGGACTTGCCTAGCTCCTCCGGTCACAAGCCTAAGAAAAATTAACATCGCGGCAAAATTCTTTTGAGTGTTAAACTGAACCTAGGACTTGCCTGGCTCCTCGGGTCACAAGCCTAGGGAAAATTAACATCGTGGCAAAATTCTTTTGAGTGTTAAACTGAACCTAAGACTTGCCTGGCTCCTCGGGTCATAAGTCTAGGGAAAATTAACATCGCGGCAAAATTCTTTGAGTGTTAAACTGAAGCTAAGACTTGCCTGGCTCCTCGGATCACAAGCCTAGGTAAAAATTAGCATCACGATAAAATTCTTCAAGTGCTAAACTGAACCTAAGTCTTGCCTGGCTCCTCGGGTCACAAGCATAGGGAAAATAAGTGCAATCATAGAATTCTCTAAGTGGTAAACTAAATCTAACTCAGGCACAATCTAAGTTTTATGGTAGTGATGAAACCAATTTTAGATGGCGCTGCGGGCCACCAACACAGTAAGGGCCAATACCACAAGTTATATGAATAACGACTCCAACATAGGAAAAAATTTGCAAGAATGAAATCAAGGCAATAAGGAAAAGGAAGCTAGTGACATTAAAAAACAATTACAAGCGTATGAAGTAAACGGGAAGTACAAGTAATCAAAAACATCACTAAGGCTGATTAAAAAATTCATTAAGTACGACTACTGCCAATCTATTGTGTTCCTTTGAAAATAAAGTTAAGAGCTAAATCGCTGTCCTATTACAAAATATCACTAAAACCCAGGATAAGCCCGTCAAGCAGTGGACTGCTTATCTTCATGCTCCTTCGTTTCCTTTTCCTTTGATTTATCCTTTTTCCTCCTCTTTACCAGCACAATCTCGGCCAGCTCTTCCTTGTCCTTTACGGCAATCACGTCGGACTGGAATTGTGGGGTTTTATCTTTATTCTGGCCTTTTGGAGCAGTGGGCTGAGGATCTTGTTCTGAAAGCAGGGCTGGAGGGGAGTGAGCAAGACTAGGGTCCACGGGAGGCATTGGGGGAGGAGGTGCTAGTTGAAGTGCAGGCGGGTAGAGTATGCTGTTCGGATCGCAAAGTTCTGAATCACCAGATACTCCCACTGCGTCTAAGGCATGACCCCAAACCACTGAGCAGAAAGTGTGGGCCACACCCCGGAGCTGGGTCGTGAGACTCTCCGCCGCCTTCTTCATCCCGGCGTCATAAGCAGCCTGCTCCGCCTCAGCCTTCTCCTGTTCCTTAGCCTCCAATTTTCTTTGAACTTGCTTCAGTTCTATAACTGTGAGTGCAAGGCGGTTTTGAGCACTCTTCTGTGCTTCTAAGGCGTCGGTGACCTGCTTCTCAAAACTCTCGAGCGCAGATTCAGCGTTTTTGTGCGCTTTCTCCACCTCGGAGAGCCTGCTCATGGTATCCTTCAACTTTTGCTCTGCCTCGGATTGGGCTTTGACAGCAATCTCTGCATTGTGCTCTGCTTTTCGAGCCAAGTCCAAATAGTGATCTACCCATTCCTCGGCCATGAAGGATGCTTGGACAACCTATAAAGGGCACGAATTAAAACTAAGCGGGCAAGTAAAGGTAAGAGGACAAGCAAATGTACTATTGGATTATAAGAATGTGGTACCTTAGCCAAATCCTGCTTCAAGGATAAAAAGACCTCCCTCTTCCGGAAGGATCGCAGCTCAGCCATATCCTCGGGAAGGCATAGAGACTTCTCCAAACACTTTGCTACTAACCTTGAGCTCCCTTTCTGCGGGTCTCTTAGGTTAGCATCATCGAGAATGGGGCTACCCGTACTTAGAGTAAAAGTGGAACGCCAAGTAGAAGCCCTCTTAGCTTGGTCAGTTCCCATTTCCTTGGAAGTCCCCGTGTGGGCGGACTTTTTGGGATGGCCCTTGCCCGCTCGAGCCTCCTTGGTAGGGGGTTCGGTTACTTCCCCCTCCTCGGGTTCAGTGGGGTGTCTGCTATCCTGCCCTTTCTTCCTTTTCCTCTCAGCCCCCTCAACGTGCGCCGTTTGAGATATTGCTGGCGTAATGGGGTGAGGCAGAACCGTGACGGCAGGGGAAGAACTCCCGGCATGGGCTTGCAATAGGGCAAGAAGGTCCGGCTCCTTTTCTTGAAATCCCATAGCACGCGAAGAGCTTACTGCCGAGGTACTGGGAGCGTCCGAGCGATAAAAAACTTCAAAGTCCTTGTCGCGTACCTCGGCTTGCTGAGGTTCAGAGGGCTCCTCTCTAACTTCTTCTTCAGCAACAGTGGTAGTTGCCTGGGGATAAACTAGTCGAGCTGTTAGGGATGCAGAAAGCTGGGCGTCTTGAACGGCTCGGGGAAGGGGTACATCCAATAAAAATCCTGGCACGGCAACGTCTATCTTCGCTAGACGTAGGTCCTTAGCTCTGATAATATTCTTCGGACTCTGGAAGCGTTTAGTGGATGGCTTGTAGTCGAGGATCATGTGAGCCGCTCTCAGCTGTCCTTCTGTGTGAAGAAAAATCTCTGACCTGAGAATGCGGTTTCAATTCCTCGAAGTTCACTAAATGTTTAGCGGGTGCAGTGTGATATTCGTCTGCCATGAAGAACAAGCATCATCAGTAAGGTAACTAGTGCGGGTATATAAAAAAAAAAAAAGGGAAAACCTAACGGTTTATTTTTTGTATCGTCGAGAATACTACCTAGTTCCCCCTCTTGAGTAGGGCAGTGCAACCCGTCGTGCCAATTCCCGGACACAATGAGAAAATCTCCATCCATGCCCTTGCTCTAATCGGGTAAACAGGAAATTAACCTAACGGCGAGAACCCTACATTTCATGTAAAATTTGGTCTTTTCCCCCTTTTGGCAGTTAAATATCCAATTGACATCATGCCATGTCAAGTTGGTCTCCATTTTCCGGCTTAAGGCATCTACGCATCCTAAAATCCTAAGGACATTATTAGAACATTGGTACGGGGTCAATCTAAAGTTTAAAAGAAAGTCTCGGGTCACCCTACTCATGAGAATTTCCATACCACCCTTAATGAAAGCAATCATCGGGATTATTACGGACTCGGGGGGTCAGGATAACAATAGCCATTCCCCCTCCTCACAGTGTTTAATGACGACATCGTCGATAATCCTATATTGGGCTTTAAATTTGGCTTTTGCCTTGTCAGTATCGACTAACTTAGCGTATCTACCCATTGAATCGTATGAAAAATGAAAAAAATAGCAATAAAAATGAGTGACAAGGGGAAACTAGTGAGAAAGCTAACACACCTCTTATAAAACGCTCAGTTTGCTCCTCGGGAGTTTTCCTTTCATCAGAATGTAAAAATGAACCTCAGCTAACTCAAAGCCTTATATATATGGCGGTAAAAAAAGGTGCGCCCTTTTTCCCGCTCAGTAAAAGTAAATCAGTACCGTATATTTTTGATCACACCGTAGAACGTGGGTAGACATGGAGCCGCCTGACACCATTAATGACTAATTGTGGATACCGAAGCGCCAGGGACGTGCGTTGGCACACGAAAAGACACCCTCACGTGGGAAACTAAATGGTATGTTAGTGGCAGTTTAAATGAGTTAAAACTTATCCTCCAATCCGGAATCAATAGCATAAGTTTTAAGGGGCTATTGTAAGTACTCGAGGACTCGAGGATCACAAGACCCAAAGATCAGTGAACAACTTATAGAAAATCCTGCTCGGGCTGGAGGCAGAGGACCCGAGGAGCTGTGAACAGTCGGCGTAAGCCCTAACAAATATCTGGAAGCATTGAATGCTGTAGATAGAACTCCTTAACTGTAATAAATGAGGAAACAACAGCTTTATCCTTAACATTAATAAGGAAGTGACCTGAATAGTGAAGGTAGTCTGTAGATATTTTACCACCATTATTCTCTGCAAAAAGGACTACAGGTGTCACCCAAGGAGGAGGGAAGGGAAGAAAGATGGAGGGTGGAGATGACAAAAACCAGATGTATAAATAGGAGGAGGAGGAGAGATACAAAGGGGTGATCGGCCAAAAAAAAAAAAAAAAAAAAAAAAAGAGAAGAACCAAGGAGAGAGGATTAGAGGAAATAAGAAAAAGAAGAGGACAGACTATAGGGAATTTAGGATTTAGGAATCCTCGAGACTTGCATGTTTCTCTGTTGTGTGGTTCCCTCTCTACAAACTTCATTGTTTTGGGCCAAGAGTCATAGTGGACTTTAGTCATCTATAATTGTATTGTGGACTTTGGATCACTTTGAAAGTTTGGACCTTATAGATACAATAATTCCCTATATAAAAAAAAAAACAATCATTCAAGTATTGAGAAACACAAAAACAATTCAAAAATAACAATAAAATAATTAAACAAATATAAACAATTTAAATCTTAAAATATAAAAATTAAGTTCAATAATATAACAATGAAAGATATCATGAATTTAAAATTTGAAGGCAAAAGCACGTATATATGCCTTATAAAATATAAGGCTAAACTAATTTATCGTTATATTCTTTCTTCATGTTTGTAAAATATAAATTTAATAAGAGATGGATGATGATTTAATATATAAATGCTTATATTTTGAGATTTTTGTACATTTAAATTATTCACAAGATAGGGGTTATGACTTGTGAATCTATAATAAATGATAGCCAATTAACTCGTGTGATTTAAAAAAGAGATTTTCAACATATTAATCAAATAAAAAAATTATTAAATAATGTAATATTCACAAAAGTTATAATATACGGGTTAGGATTAAGTTATACACATAATGTTTTTTTTTTTTTTTTTTTTTGGTGAAAAAGAAAAAGGGGTGTTTATGGTTGTATTAAACCCCCAGACAAGGCGCCGCGTCATACATATTCATAAACACGTGTGAGAGTCACTTCATTTCTGAGTACACCCCTCACTAAGGATGTCCATCAACAAAAGGCCGTTGGCAGGACTCGACTTATACAAATAATGCAACTCTTAGAGATGTTATACTAATTGGATTAATATTTTGAGAATTCAAACATTGGCTTATGTGTATATTCCACCGTATGTTTATTTTTCTAATAGAGATCAATTTCACAATTTTGTTTAGGGAAAACATGAATTATTTTACATTGTACTTTTGTGAGAGGGAGAGCTCTTTGAGTTCATTTGGGATTTGACTTTTCTAAGCATCATGAGCGTTGTCATTGTCATTGTAATTTCCTCAATCTTTTTAGTTAAAGCTTTTCCTTAACGCCACTCGTGGACGTGGATTTAAGGCCAATCCATGTATTTTGTGTGTGTGTGTGTGTGTGTGTGTTTTTTTTTTTTTTTAATTTCATGTAAACCCATTAAACTTAGAGTGTATTTGGCTTCTGCCTATTTTTGATTATTTATTTGCATAATATTTATCAAAATATATGGTATTTGGTAATTTTTATATTAAATTTGTAACAAAAAGCTAAAAGTTAGTTTGTTTTTAAAAGAAAAAAAGATAAAAAGTTGGATTATTTGCCGCACAAAAAAAAAAAAAAAAAAATTGAGACAAAAAACAAAATGCAAATCTTTTTTGATGACAACACTTTTATGGTTTCTAACTTTCTATATTTTGGTCATATTTATAATTTGGTCTTCAAGTTTTTATAGCTTCATTTAAGTCCTTATATTTTTAAATTTGTTGTCATTTTATTTCCTACTATCATCTTACTTACAAAGAATACGTAAGTGATTAATAGACCGTATTACTAGTTTAAAATTGTAATTTTTTTGTAATTGAGATGATGTCAAAGAACAAAGATCAAAATGTTAACAAATTTAAAAATATAAAAACTAAAATAAAGTTATAAAAACTAGAAGACAAGATTAAATACATGGCCAAAATGGAGGGACTATTTTCATAATAAATAAAAATTTAGGCAAATCCTAAAATCACTCTTTTTTTTTTTTTTTCTTTTTTGGGAAAAGATCCTAGAATCACTCTTAATTACGCTTTTTTTTTTTTTTTTTTTTTTTTTTAAGAAACAAACACCCACACGTAAGAGAGAGGAAAAGAGTTCTAACACGACACATCTTCATTTTTGGTTGAATGTAAACAATTTTTTTTAGAGTAATTGAACGGAAACTTAAAAAAAAAAAAAGTCCCTTAAAAATAAAATAAAAAATAAAAAATAAAAAAAGAAAGAGAGGCGAGGATGACAAGACTGTAAAAAAAAAAAAAAAATTGTTTAATAAAACCACGCTCCCCTTTCTCGCGCCTATCTCCTCTTCGCGCCTATCTCCGCTGCTTTTCCCTCATTTTTTTTCTGGTTCTATCTTTATCGCACGCCTATGCCTCTGTCTCCTCTCTTCTTCTTTTTTTTCCTTCGCTTCCCTCAACCCAAGCCGCTCTTCCCTTCCCTCAACCCACGCCGCCAATTCATCTCGCCGATGAGTGTGCTCTGCTGATGATTGTGCTCCGCCGATGGTCATGGGTCGAGGGTCGTGGTCTGATGTGCTCCGGCGATTTTGTGGGTCTGAGTTTGTGGGTCTGCGTTCGTAGATCATCGACGTGACCGGGGTTGAGATCGGGGCGGTGGGTTTTGGCTGGGGTTGAGAACGAGGTGGGTGGGTGGTGACTGAGGTGGGTTGCTGTGGCTGAGGCGTGGGTCTTGAGTTTGATGGGTTTTGCTTGCCGTGGCCTCCGTGGGTCTTGGGTTTCTGGGTTTTGTTCGCCGCTCTATCCTCCGCCTCCCTCTCTTCCTCTCACGGTGAGCTTCTCTCTCTCAAGTTTTGTTTAGTTTTTGTTGTTGTTGTTGCTGTATTTTTTTTTTTTTTTTTGGGCTATGGGTTGATTTTTGGATGGATGCTGATTGTGGTGGCAGTGGGTTGGCCGGTCTGGGTTTGCTGTCGATGATTTATGGTGGTGGTGGCTGACAACGGCTAGTCGTTGAGAAGAAAGTGGTGAAAAGAGAGAGAAAGTGGTAAAATAAAAATAATATTATTTAAATGAAGTTGTAAAAAAAATAGAATGCTTAACGTTTGGTGAATGTAAAATGGGACATTAAAATTGATAAAAGTAGATTTTTGAAGTGATACTAAAATATTTAGCATTCTTGATAAGAATGCTCTGATGTGAAACCGCTGTGCCTCCCAAGACAACACAGGGTAGGGACTTCCAACGGTATTTGCTTCCTTTCACTTTGAATTGTAAGCATTTAATTGTTATCCACAATCAAATGAAACGCTCCATTGAGCCTCCCTCGGTAGCAGAGTAGTAAGTTCCACATTCAAGCCATGCGCTGGAGTTGGTTCACGTCAGATCATTTCTTTAATAAAACAAGAAGGGAAAGAAATGAAAGAGAGGAAAGAGAGAGAGCGTTTTATGAGAATGGAAGCAGGTTACTTGAGAAGCTGATTGCCTCTTGCAATGCCAAGCCTATTCCCATCCGTACCTTCTCCCCTCAACAGCTCCTGCTAGCAACCAACAACTATTCTTCTGAACTTCTGGGAGTGGATTGGAGCTATTGGTACAAGGGTTCTCTTGAAGGACGAATAGTTCTCATTAAGCGTTCTGATTATGATTTGGCCGATTTAGCGATCAATGACTTAGTGATTTCTGCACAAATGAGTGCTCACAGCAATGTATTAAAGCCCATAGGCTGTTGTCTCCACACTCAATCTCCTATTTTTGTGTTTGAATTTGCCGCCAATGGTGTCCTTGCAGATCGAATTTTTGTCTCCCGAGTTACTAAACTACAACAACAGCCGATGGCATGGGAGAGAAGGTTAAAGATTGCAAGGCAGATTGCTCATGCTCTTTCTTATCTCCATACTGCCTTCCCAAGACCTGTTATCCACTTGTATATACGAACGCGCAGTATCTTGTTAGATGAAAATGATGCACCCAAATTGTCCGACTTTATTCATTCTGTATCAATTCCTGAAGGTGAAACTGACGTGGACGCTCCTTTAATTTCAATATTCAGAGCCCCCGAGATTGATTCAACAGGCAAGGTAACTGAGAAAGCTGATGTATATGATTTTGGTCGGTTTCTTCTAGAACTTTTAACCGGGGAGGATTCTTTTCAAATATTCCGATTGACAATTGATAAAGGTTCTACTTTAGTAGCATACATACGTAACCGTGCCCAAGGTAGTTGCATAAGCGAGATTGTGGATCCTGCAATCTTGGCTGAAGATGGGGAAGGAGTTGCTAGTTTAGAGCATCAATTACAAGCTGTGGTGGACCTTGCCTTGACATGTACAGAGGAAGATCCACAAAGAAGGCCAACTATGGTTGATGTCACCAAACAACTCAGGCGGATTGAGAGGTTCTTTACATCACTAATTATTTACTCACCGGATTTCATCCAATCATATGTTATAGATAAACAGATTCACATTATTTCATATCCAAATGTTTTAGGCATAACAACAAACAAAATTTACTTGATTTTCAAACAAATGGCCATGGATGGAATTTAGGAAAGTTAAAAAAGCTAATTTGATGGAGAGCCATTTAAGGACATGATGAAATCCCATTTTTACTAAGAAGCAGGCCTAATTAACTGGTATGCATCTTAAGTAATAAAGGAGAATTCTCTATGAGATCAGCTAATGGTATTTCTCAATCGCACAGGTTCGCACAAACGGGTGAAGTGCTTTTGGGAAATTTGCAGAATTTAAAGCTTCATGAGAGTTTTGAGGAGCATGCTTCTGCATCATTCAAAAGGAATGCTTCTAGTGATGAAATCCAAGCAGTGAACGAAACCTCTGAAAGGCCTCTTGAAGTTTAATTGTGATGCAACTGAATGATAACAGAGCTTGTATGTTAGTTTTAACCTGTGATTGGGAAGGTAAATTAAAAGTTTGGTGGGTCATGAAAATTCTGTGGGTTTCACCAGTAGCAGTAGTTTAGGCTATTTTTTGGAGCATTTAGATTCTAAAGGGATGAAATTGCAGAAAGATATCATAATGGCAGACCCTTAAGGTATGTATTGATGCTAGAAGAACTGGAGGATAGGTTGTTATTGGCAAAGGAATGCTATAATTCTTCTTTTGTTTGAATAAAAGGAATGCAAACTAAGTAGTTCAGTCTTAGTAACTGGCTATGCATAGTGGTTTGTTGGGGGAAAAAAGATTTCTGTACTGTTTAATTGGTTTGTAAATTTTCTTTTTCCAGAATATATATGATTTCTCAATTTAGTTTGGCAAACTTTTTTCTTTTTGCAAAATAGTCTTAAATTTTAATCATTCATGTGAATTTGGGTTGAAAATTCATTAGATAACTTATTGCTCCTCAATTGATCTTCTAATTGGTATAGTTACAGTTAACACCTTCCCTTTGAATGAGATAAATATTGTTGTCCTAAAAAGTATGAAACAAATATGTCTTTATCCTAACAAACAGAGATGTGCTTAATCCTTCTCTACTTTTACTGCTCCAGTTCATTGTTATCCTCTTAAATTCAAAAGGCACCTTCTGATGGAACTCTGCTGGAGAAATATAGTTGCATAGGACTGCTTGAACTTTGTACAGTAGTGGAGAGATGCATGAAAGAAAAAACTCTAGGTCACACACTCACTCTAACTCATTTAATGTGCAAAAACTCTAATCCAATTGCCTTGGGTATCAATCTATGCTAAGACAGATATTTGGGATTGTAAAACATATCTAGATGCCTTATCCCACAATCACAAAGGATAGTCACAATAGGACCAATACAGTTTGCCAAAAAAGCAAGTGTTGGTGCAAACACTAGGCCCCTTGATGATGGAGGATTGATAATAGGTTTTATTTTATTTGAATTTGATTTGGTTTGAATCCTGATTTTATTTCTGAACTATATGTAATTGACTGTTTTGTTTCTTTCCTTCTTGATTCTAGCTTTGGAAGTCATACTTCAAAAGGCTCCAAAAAAAAAAATGGCAAAATATTGTGGTATGGTGAATTTGATAATAGATAATATTGAATTGAAATTTTCCTCTAACATGGTGGTGATTTCAAGCAGCCTTAAGTGGTGAAGCCCTAGGTTTGTTATGTTCTTTCTTTATAAATCCCTAGACAAGTTTACAAACCTTGTACTGCATCAAATATGGTAGCAGAGCAAAAATTTGATCCGTGTACCGAACTTCACAACCCAAAATAACCACAACTATTTGCAGCTTTTGAAACCAACCTCATCGAAGCATTCAAACACTACCACCCTCCTAAGTCAATCATACCAATCCACATTAGGATCTCAACTAAAACACCATCGCCAAGTCCGAATCAAGTTGTATTGGTCCTGGCCTTGACATGTACTGAGGAAGATATAGAGAAAACACTAACAATGATAGACGTTACCAAAGATTTGGGGCAGATTGAGAGGCTTGTTCCATGGTTGATTATTTCTCATTTGGTTCATCAAAGTACCTTTCCAACTAGAATAGCTTCTTATTTGAGCATTGAAAATTCAAATTTTACTATGAAATCAAGTTTTCGAAAACACAATTTCAATTTAAAATGTGTTTATATTGAAGTTGTGTTTACAAAATGGTCGTAAATTTTAATCATTCATGTGAATTTGGGTAAAAATATCATTAAATAACTTATTGCCCCACAATTGATCGTCTAACTGAAATAATTGTAGTTAACACCTTCCCTTTGATTGAGATAAATATTGTTGTCCTGAAAAGTATGAAACAAATATGTCATTATCCTTACGTACAGAGATGTACTTAGCCCTTCTCTAGTGTTACCACTCCAGTTCATTGTTATCCTCTTAAATTTAGAAGGCACCTTCTGAGGGAACATTGCTGGAGAAATATAGCTGCATAGGGCTGCTTGAACATTGGATAGAGGTGGAGAGAAACAGCAAAGTCAAGACTCTAGGTCACACTAACTCATTTGATGCCCAAAAACTCTAATCCAATTACCTTGGGTATCAATCTAAGCTGAGACAGATATTTGGCATCGTAATACATACACAGATTTCCCATCCCACTATAACAAAGATAGTCACCAACAATAGCATGAACACACACGTAGACAAAAGGAGTTTTGTTGTTGTGGACACTAAGCCACTGGATGACGGAGGATCAAGGATGGACATTAAGGAGTTTTATTTTTGAATTGGGAGGATCTATGAAGAAGCTCTTAATGTTTGGATTCTTTTCCTATTAAACACATATGCTAAGGGATTCATTGACTGATTTAATATGAATGTTTAAATTAATGGAGGGGAAAGAAATTGACCTGGAGAAACCTGGAAAGACCAGCCACTGTCAGTCCAGCGCCTTCAGCTGCAACAAATGCATCTAAGCTACCCCGTCTGTTGCCAAATCTCAGGTCCAGTACCTTCATAGTGTGCTCAGAAGTTTGCTAGATTTTCAAAATGATCAGCAAAGATGCGACCTTACAAATAATGTTTTATAGCCAAACTTTGTTTCTCTTCACCAGTTGTGTAATCAATGGTTTGCTCCAGGGGTTTTCCATTATTTTGGCCAGCTTCTCTATGCTTTGATGCTGCCTCATTTTCTTCCAGTGCCCTTCTCAATGCAATATTGACAAAGTGGTCTGTGTCTGTTATTGAGACAGGTCCACCCTTTCAGCAATAGCTCCCTGGGATTCAAGTATTTGAGACAGGAAAATTTACAATGAGAAGAAAAATTAAGCAGGTTGCATTACATAAAAGAGAGGTAAAGAAAGCTAAGGGGGAAAAAGGAGGCTATGTCATATTTGAGTAGCTAGACAGACAGTCATTGATCTCCTACGGCTTTCCTCACCAAGCCAAAATTTTTTGAAATCTAAAAATTGTTCCCAGTTCAGAGTCTTCAGACACCTACAATCACTGGATCTTACCTCTCAAAAACCAAAATGAAACACTGGCTACAATAATAATCCTAGAGATGATAAGAAGACAATTCTTGCTTTATCCTGCTTTAGACCTTATCTAACAACTAAATTGCATATGGTGTGGTCAATGTGGATATTCTTGTGCAAGAGGTTAAGCTAAAGAAATGGTTTTGAGTATGTTGAACTGGAAGCAAGACATAATAATCATTTTCAAGAAACTTTATATATTTCAAGAATCCAGTATACCCAAGTACGACCTGTTACTATCAAATGGTCCATGGGGCATATTCTCCCTTACAAGTCAATAACGTCATCAATGTTGAAGATCATTGCAGGAATAAGAGAAATTCATTGGTCATGGAACTATGCTCATTGAAAATACAATCCAACATTCCCAATAGCCGTATTATCAGGGATAACCACGAGGCATTTGCATCAATAAGGGCATGAGCAACTATAGCAAGCATTCCCCTCAGTAACAACTCCAATTCAAGCTAGCTTCCCTGCCAAAGCCAGCATAGACGCACAAATTGAAATGCAAACAGAACAAAATCAACCCTAATTATCAACAAACACAACATCCTATACTAAACAGGAATTTCCAAACTTAGCATCACCTTCTTTACTATACAACAAGGCACTAGTTTCACTAGCTATTTATTAATTTAGAGAGCCTTCGTTCATATATAGCATTATTCCATTATTGACAAAGCAAAGCACCACTAGAATTGTTTAAGAGAGCAAAAAAAACAAGCATAAAAGTAACAATTTAAGTTTTTTCTTTAGCGAATGTATTGTTCATGGAGATGGTTTTTTACCCTCTTTTATTTTAATAGGAGCTATTCATGGAGATGGGTGTAATATGCAACCTTCTCACAGGCCATTCCTGAATAATTGACATGTAATTGCCACTCCAAAGAGTCATAAAAGCATCCATTTCCAAATCTTGGAATGCTTTTTGGAGTGCAAATTCCTACATGCCATTATATCTATACAGATCATGAACTAGGGTTTCACTATAATTTTCCCGACTCCAAAGAGACATCAAAGCATCTATTTCCAAATCTTGGAATGCTTTTTGGCATGCAAAATTCTTCATTCCATTACATTTATTGCACATAAAATCAAATAGATTGAAAAAGAATCTCATAACAATCAATCAATCGTCAACTGCAAAAATATAAAGAAACTGTTGCCCCACGAATACTTTACATTTCAGTTTCACTTCTACATTTATCACTAAGAGGGAGATTATTAAATTCTGCTAAATAAGCCAAAGCCTTTAAGTTTATGTTGCAAACCATCCTTAGTGATGCAACCCCTCCTTTTGGAAATGTACCCCATTCCTCACAATCATCAAGAAAGTCTAATAGCTTTGAATAGAATGAGTCATAGTTCATTAAAGTAAGGGAACAGGTAATTATCAAAAAAAGAGGGGGGGACAGGAAGCTCTGACCCTATCCATTCTAGTTGAATTAATGCTAATGTCTCAAATGCCTTATCTAGAGTACCAATACCACCAGGAAAAGCAACAACAGCAATTCTATCAGAACTACTGCTCCTAACTGCAGCATCCACCAACCTATGCTACCTCACAGAAAAAACCGGCATTACTCAAAAACAATTCATGCAACTGAGAAGCATCGGGTGACAACAATAGATTATCTGCAAGTAAGATAAGTTTCTGAAGGTAGTCACAGATGAAAATTTGAGGCTGTCCCTTCATCAGCTTCTTTATCTATCTTTAATCCACCCACTGGTTTTCCCACTTCTAAAGCACCTTTAGTAGCAGCATGCATTAGTCCAGGACCAACCCCACTCCATGAAGTGCAATTCAAAAGATTCGCAATCTGAAGACCATAAGAAAAAGCTAACCACAGTCAAAAGGAAAAGTATGTTTCCAAGATGCAATTGTGGTTTTGTGCTGCCAAGTCTCAGCATTCTTTATGCATGATTGCCTCAGCATGTGAAAACATAATTTAGATACAGAAATTCACATTCATGTAAGCCAGGCAAAGGAGGCAGGAAGCAGTCTATAAAGTCACGTACTTCTCTACTCAACTCTAGTGCTTGCAGGTAATGAGAATGGCCAGGTCCCATCCTTGAAAAATACAAATTCAAGTCTCCTAGCCCAAGTTTGTTCTATCTCTCTTCTGACCTTTTAACCAATAAAACCAAATTAGCTACTAAAACTTTTCGCACATTTAACAAAATTGCAAAGAATTTCATAAATTCACAAATCTTCTTAGTACATGACACTCTTGGAACAACCAATAAGAACTTCTAAATCCTGGCATTAAGATCCATAAATTTCATAGTCCACTGTCAATTCTCTACTCTTCTCCCACTACCAAAAATTGATATTAAAAGTAAAATTGGCCAAGTTTGAAATAGGGCTCAGATCTCTAAGCATGAACTGAAGAATTTTTTTTTTTTTTTTTAATTACAGTTTTCCCTTTAGATATATAAGAGTGCTATTTGTTTTTACTTAGGCAAGCTGTTCATATGCCTTGCTAGAATTGTAATACTTACTTGCCTGTGAAAGAAAAAGAAGAGCTTGAAGGTTTATCAATGGTGGAAACAGAGAAAACCAGAGATGAAGAATTCTCTGAAGATTGAAACTGGATTTTATTCAAGCTCACTATTTATACAATACATAGCTCGTAACTACCTCTAGAAGATTCCTACCTAACAAACTCTAACAGAAAATACAGCTGTACATGATAAATAAAATATCTACATTCTGATGAGGAAAATATCCGGAGCTTAAAGTCATGAAGAACAGAGCAATTCCAGAATTGTTAAGAGAAGAAGAGCTGTGTCAAACGATGTCGTCTCTGATCTTGAGTAAGTGAGTAAGACTGTAAGAGACGCTTGAGTAAAACAATGCCGTTTATCTTTTAATGAAACGTCGTCGTTTTAGGCTTCTTTGAATCGATTTTACCATTGCTCTTGTGACCGTTGGAACAGTGACTCTTCTTGCTTCTTCTCTTGTTCATTAGTTCCACTTTCAACCTGCCTATATAAATAACCAATCTTAACGTAAAAGTCATCCATGAAGAGATTGCAGTTCCATTTTTGGTAGAAATCAAAAGCAGGAAATGTTATGCATTCGCTTATGAGCTGAGAAGGCTTGTATGTGCAGCCTAACTCCTAGAAATTGGCCACTGGCAAATAATTTGGAAAAGCATCCCTCTATTGAAATGCAAAAGAATTTCATCAACAAAGCCACTACATGTTTATGATTTCAACTTGCTTAAATTCAAGCTGCATCCCACAAGACCTTCTCATTCCTATGATCTCATAATACGTCTTTTATTCAAATGGTTATTTTGGCAGCATACTGCAAAACAGCCATCCAAAATCCCATAGTGGACAAATTAAAATTCTTCAAATCACTTGAATACTTTTCTGTTTTGTTAATCTTTTACATCCAACACCAGAATTGATGCTAAAACACCTGCTTGTCACTAACATAGACATCCCCTTCAGTTCAGGGAGCAACTACTAATTATGCTTCAAATTCTTTGTTATCTTGTTTGAGAAGAAGAAAATTTTCTGCTAGTACATGAAAGATTCAACATGGTTCACCAGATTCACTGATACTGTACAATAACCATGTCCTCTGTTTTTCTTTTTCGTTTTTATCTTCTTTCTTTTAGAAAATTCTCAGTTCCTAGCATGACTAATACTCTGGTAAATCACCAGACACCCAATGCACACTCTTAAGTGATAATCCACCTCACTAATTTAGTTTTGCATCCATATGTATAAGAGTGTAATCCACCTCCATATGTAAAAACATTAACTTGATTGATATACACGACAGCTATGAACTCAGTTGTACATGGTCAAATATTATCATTTTCATCAATATCTTAGTTTTCAGTCCGCGAAAGCAGTCATTCAAAACTGTTATTTTTCAACAAACTAAATCTATCAAAGAGCAACAAGAATGTACTAGCTCAGATAAAACTCTCATAAGAACAAAAAGGAAGGGGGATTGCAAAGTGGGTTAATTTGGTTCGTTGTCCTATTGAAAATGGAGTGTATATTAATGAAGTTTTACTAAAGTCACTGTATTATCTTCTCTGTATCTGTTTTTCTTTTTTTTCTTTTTTTTTTTTTTTAATTTTTAATTTTATATAAGTAAATGCTTAAAATCATAATTTTATTAATGAGATGATTACTCTATGGAAGTTGGCCCTGAACACTATTGGTCTCAAAGGCTTACATAATGAGCATTTTTAGTTCATGACGTTTCAATATATCAAATAAGTGTTATCAGTCCCTATAATTTAAAAAATGAGCATCATTGATCTTCCTCTTTTTATTCTATCAGTCTTCTTATTTATGTATATAACTGAACAATAAGGTGATATTTATTTTATGATATAAAAACGTAGTGTTTTTAAAAGATTACAAAGTATCATTTACAAATTCTTACAGGTTTGGTTCTTTTATGCAATTTAAACCCATACCTTTATCTCTCTCTTACTATACCTTCACAGGTATTGGAAAGAGTAATATCCACCACCTACAAATTGACGTTTTATTTATTATGCGATAAATCAAGTACTAAATTTACAATTATTAGCTAATAAAATTAAAGTAGTAAACATTTTTAAATTATAAGGATTGATAACACTTATTTGATATATTGAAACGTCATGAACTAAAAATGCTCATTATCTAAGCTTTAGAGAGCAATAGTGTTCAAGGCCAACTTCCATAAAGTAATCATCTCTTTAAAAAAATTATAATTTTACCACCGCGCACCCTTGGTGCGGTGGTTACTCTATAAGTATAAATGTTTGTGAGGCGTGGGGGCAAGGACCGAAGTTCAAGTTTCTAAGAAAGAGTTTCACACACATATACACTTAGATTAGACTAGAGTAAAAATTCAATCTTGTATATAAAAAAATAATAATAATGATTTTAAGCATTTACTTATATAAAATTAAAAATTTAAAAGTTTTGTTTAGAGAAACAAGAATTATTTTAGCTGTTGCTTTTGTGAGAGAGAGAGAGTTCTTTGAGTGCATTTGGGATTTGATTTTTCTAAGTGTCATGATGGTTGTCATTCTATTTTTTTGGTAAAACTTTTTCCTTGACACCACTTGTGAACATAGATCATCCACATAAATTTTGTGCCTCACATGTATTTGTTTTCCATTTTTTTTTTAATTTTGCACAAATCCATTATATTTAGAGTGTTATGGACGTAACACCTTTTTTTTTATAGTGTTTATCAAAAGATACGGTTTTTGGTAATTTTTATGTTAAATTTGTTACAAAAAGCTAAAAATTGGATTATTTTAAAAAAATTTTGAGACAAAAAAAAAAAAAAAAAAAACAGAATAAAACAAAAGTTTGACGACAATACTTTTTGGTTTCTATATTTTGGTCATATTTATAATTTGGTCTTTAACTTTTAACTTTATTTTGATCTCTATATTTTTAAACTTGTTGTCCTTTTGGTCCCTATTATCATCTTATTTATAAAGAATGTCTAAGTAATAAATGGACTTGTTTACAAAAAATGCCTAAGGAATAAATGGAATGCACTACTAGTTTGAAATTACTTTTTTTTTTTTTTAGTGAGATGATGTCGGGATCAAAATAGCAGTAATTTTAAAAATATGAGAACAAAAATGAAGTTATAAAAAATTGAGGACCAAATTAAAAACATGACCAAAATAGCGGAGCATAAAATAAATAAATAAATAAATAAAAGGACTAATGTGAAAAGCAGAAGCTGCACTTTCCTTTTGAAATTCCCAAAAGAAAAAAAAAAAAAAGAAAAAAAAAAGAGAAATTCAGCTGCACTGGCACTTTACTTTCGATGAAACCTCCCTCCTGAAATGAAATGAATTTATAATAAAAATGAACTCATTGTCGTTGTCATTGTCATGTCATTCAGCTGAGCCTCCATCCCTCGCTAGCAGAGCACAAACAAAAGAGAGCAACGAACAGAAGACGCATCTTTTTCTCAAAGCACACCCCTACCTCCATCCGCAGATCCATCAGTAACATTCTCCAAGTTAAAACCCTTAAGAAAGATGCGGTATACCTAGGAGCACCTCTTTTCTTATCCAGGTCTCCATCAAAAGACTTCGCATATCTCCAATCCAAGCTAGAAACAAAGCTATCTGGGTGGAGAAGTAAATGTCTCTCCTGGGTCGGGAGAAGAACCCTCATCACATCAGTCGCCCAAACCTTGCCCAATTACACCATGTCCACCTAGAAGATTTTGGCTGCCTAAACACTGCTGGAAATCAAACCAATTTCCTTCGGCTCAGGCATCCAGCATGTCCCCTTTCAAGCTACTTGGTAATTCACCGATCACTTCTTTAATAAATTTTAAACAGGAAGGCAATTTCCTTGCATGGAGAGCTTGGGAAAGCATCCTAGGAATCTTGTGGTCTCGGAGTTGGTTCCTTGCTAAGCTTCTGGATGATTGCAAGTAAAAGAAAAGCAAAGAGAGGATTGAGCAAGCAAAGAAAGTAAAAGAGAGAGAGCGTTTTATGAGAATGGAAGCAGATATGCACTGCTGGAAATCAAGCCTCTGTTGCTGGAGAAGCTGATTGCCTCTTGCAATGCCAAGCCTATTCCCATCCCTACCTTCTCCCCTCAACAGCTCCTCCTAGCAACCAACAACTTTTCTTCTGAACGTCTGGGAGATTTTGGGGTCAATTGGTACAAGGGTTCTCTTGAAGGACGAATTGTTCTCATTAAGCGTTTTGATTATGCTTTGCCCGATTTAGCCGTCAATGATTTAGTGATTTCTGCACAAATGAGTGCTCACAGCAATGTATTAAAGCCCATAGGCTGTTGTCTCCACGCTCCATCTCCCATTTTAGTGTTTGAATTTGCCGCCAATGGTGTCCTTGCGGATCGAATTTATGGCTACCGTGTTACTGAACGACAACATCAGCCGATGGTGTGGGAGAGAAGGTTAAAGATAGCAAGGCAGATTGCAAATTCATTATATTTAGAGTATGTTATGGACGTAACACCTTTTTTTTTTATTGTGTTTATCAAAAGATACGGTATTTGGTAATTTTTATGTTAAATTTGTTACAAAAAGCTAAAAATTGGATTATTTTAAAAAAATGTTGAGACAAAAAAAAAAAAACAAAAAAAAAACAAAACAAAAGTTGGACGACAATACTTTTTGGTTTCTATATTTTGGTCATATTTATAATTTGGTCTTTAACTTATAACTTTATCTTATCTCTATATTTTTATGCCTTCCCTAGACCTGTCCTCCACATGGCTATAGATATGCGCGGTATCTTATTAGATGAACATGATGTTCCCAAATTGTCCGACTTTTATGTTTCTGTATCAATTCCCGAAGGTGAAGCTGACGTGGACGCTCCTTTAATTTCAAGGTTCAAAGCCCCCGAGACTGATTCAACAGGCAAGGTAACTGAGAAAGCTGATGTATTTGATTTTGGTCGGTTTCTTCTAGAACTTCTAACTGGAGAGGATTCTTTTCAAATATCCCGATTAACAATTGATATAGATTCTACTTTAGTAGCATACGTACGTAACCGTGCCCAAGGTAGTTGCATTAGCGAGATTGTGGATCCTGCAATCTTGGCTGAAGATGGGGAAGGAGGTGCTAGTTTAGAGCATCAATTACAAGCTGTGGTGGACCTTGCCTTGACTTGTACAGAGAAAGATCCACAAACAAGGCCAACTATGGCTGGACCTTGCCTTGACTTGTACAGAGAAAGATCCACAAACAAGGCCAACTATGGTTGATGTCACCAAACAACTCAGGCGGATTGAGAGGTTCGTTCCATGATTCATTATTTACTTGTGTTCATCCAATCATCTGTTATAGATAAACAGATTCACATTATTGCATATCCAAATGTTTTAGGCATGACAACAAACAAAATTTACTTACTTGATTTTCAAACAAATTGCCATGAATGGAATTTAGAAAAGTTAGAAAAGCTAATTTGAAAAGTTAGAGAGCCATTTAATGACATTATGAAATCCCCATTACTACTAAGAAGCAGGCCAAATAAACTGGTATGCATCATAAGTAATAAAGGAGAATTCTCTATGAGATCAGCTAATGGTATTTCTCAATCACACAGGTTCGCACAAACGGGTGAAGTGCTTTTGGGAAATTTGCAGAATTTAAAGCTTCATGAGAGTCTTGAAGAGCATGCTTCTGCATCATTGAAAAGGAATGCTTCTAGTGATGAAATCCAAGCAATGAACGAAGCCTCTAAATGGCCTCTTGAAGTTTAATTGTGATGCAACTGAATGATGACAGAGCTTCTATGGCAGTTTTAACCTGTCATTGGGAAGTTATCATTATGGCAGACCCTTAAGGTATGTATTGATGCTATAAGAACTAGAAGACAGGTAAGGAGTTTGATAATTGTTCTTTGTTTGAATAAAAGGAATGCAAACTAAGTAGTTCATGGTCTTAGTAACTGGCTATGTGTAGTGGTTTGTTGAGGGAAAAAAGACTTTTGTATTGTTTAGTGGGTTTGTAAATTGTCTTTTTCAAGAATATATATAATTTCTCAATTTAGTTTGACAAACATTTTTCTTTTTGCAAAATAGTCTTAAATTTTAATCATTCATGTGAATTTGGGTCGAATATTCATTAGATAGCTTATTCCTCCACAATTGATCTTCTAACTAGTATAATTGCAGTTAACACCATCACTTTGAATGAGATAAATATTGTTGTCCTGAAAAGTATGAAACAAAAATGTCATCATCCTAACAAACAGAGATGTGCCTAATCCTTCTCTACTGTTACTGCTCCAGTTCATTGTTATCTTCTTAAATTCAGAAGGTGCCTTCTGAGGGAACTCTGCTGGAGAAATATAGTTGCACAGGGCTGCTTGAACTTTGTACAGTAGTGGAGAGAAACATCAAAGACAAAACTCTAGATCACACACACTAATTTTATGTGCAAAAACTCTAATCCAATTGCCTTGGGTATCAATTTATGCTAAGACAGATATTTGGGATTGTAAAACATATCCAGATGCCTTATTCCACAATCACAAAGGATAGTCACAATAGTATCAATACAGTTTGCAAAAAAAAAAACAAGTGTACTGATTTGAATACAGTTTGCAAACACTAGGCCTCTTGATGATGGAGGATTGATAATAGGTTTTATTTGATTTGAATATTTTTTTGGTTTGAATTCTGATTTTATTTCTAAAGTATATGCAATTGACTGTTTTGTTTCTTTCCTTCTTGATTCTTGCTTTGGAGATCCTACTTCAAAAGGCTCCAAAAAAAAAACCCAAATCATTTTGGCATGGTGAATTTGATAATAGATAATATTGAATTGAATTTTTCTCTAACTTGGTAGTGATTTCAAGCAGCCTTAAGTGGTGAAGCCCTAGGTTTGTTATGGTCTTTCTTTATAAATCCCTAGACAAGTTTACAAACCCTGTACTGCATCAAATATGGTAGCAGAGCAAAAATTTGATCCATGTACTGAAATTCACAGCCCAAAATGACCACAACTATATGCAGCTTTTGAAACCAACCTCATCGAAGCATTCAAACACTACCACCCTCCTCAGTCAACCATACCAATCCACATTAGGATCTCAACTAAAACACTATCGCCAAGCCCAAATCAAGTTGTATTGGTCCTTGCATTAACATGTACTGAGGAAGAAACAGAGAAAAGATTAACAATGATAGATGTTACCAAAGATTTGAGGCAGATTGAGAGGCCTGTTCCATGATTGATTATTTCTCATTTGGTTCATCAAAGTACCTTTCCAACTAGAATAACATCCTATTTTAGGTATTGAAAATTCAAATTTTACTATGAAATCAAGTTTCCAAAAACAAAATTTTAATGTAAAATGTGTTTATACTAAAGTTGTGCTTTCAATTTAGTTTGGCAAGCCTTGTTCTCTTTACATAATAGTCTTAAATTTTAATCATTCATGTGAATTTGGGTCAAAAATTCATTAAATAGCTTATTGCCCTACAATTGATCATATAACTAAAATAATTGTAGTCAACACCTTCCCTTTGAATGAGATAAATATTGTTGTCCTGAAAAATATGGAACAAAAATGTCATTATCCTAAGTCCTAACAAACAGAGATGTGCTTAGTCCTTCTCTAGTGTTACTGCTCTAGTTCATTGCTATTCTCTTAAATTTAGAAGGCACCTTCTAAGGGAACTTTTCTAGAGAAATATAGTTGCATAGAGCTGCTTGAACATTGGATAGAAGTGGAGAGAAACAGCCAAGTCAAGACTCTAGGTCACACTAACTCATTTGGTGCCCAAAAACTCTAATCCAACCTTGGGTATCAATCTACGCTGAGACAGATATTTGGCATTGCAATACATACACAGATGTCTCATCCCACTATCACAGAGGACAGTCGTAAACAATTGCATGAACACACACACACACACAAAAAGAGTTTAGTTGTTGTGGACATTAGGCCACTGGATGATGGAGAATCAAGGATGGACATTAAGAGCCACAATAATGAGTTTTATTTTTGAATTATTATATGTGTGTGGTTATAACAATATTCTCAATGTTGAAATTTTCAACTTGCTTTTGCCAGTTGCTTAATAACAATGAAAATTTTGGTTGGTATGTTCATTTAACCATGCAAAGCATTGTGTCCTTTGTCTTGTCCATTAAAGATGATTTGCATTTGATGAATAATTGGAGAGTGGGACCAGTTAATAATATACAACATATTCACATTATCGCAAATCCAAATGTTTCAGGCATGCCAACAGGTTGATTTTAAGTCTTCCTAGTTCACAATGGCTCAAAATTTAAGAGAATAAAAGGAAGAGATTAGAGATTAGAAGGCAAAACCAAGGAAGATAAGTAGTATTCATTGTTAATATCCTTCTACAATGATGCTCTAAGAGTCTTATTCACAGTAAAATGAACTAACCACTCAAATTTCTCTCGCAAACTTATTTCCTCATGACATTACCATAGACCATAATAACTGGTACATTGGCATTAATTCATTCAACTTCTCTTGAAAAAATTATTTCAATCATCCTTGTACACAGCTCTGAATGAAATATATATTGTACACCTCTTAATGAATATACATATTGATGTTCTGAATAGAATGAAATAGAAAATTGACAATATCCTAACATAGATGTGTCTAATCCTACTCTGGTGTTGCTGCTCCAATGTCTTTTTATCTACAAGAATTCAGATGGATAAACATCGATATGAATTAGAATTAAATACAGAATTTTCTTGGAGAGATATAGTCCCATAGGCCTGCTCAAACATTGGATGGAAGTAACAATAAACATCTAAGTCAAAGCTCTGGAACACACTAACTCATCTGATGTCCAAGAAACTCTAATTCAGTAGCCTTGGGTGTCAATCCATGCTGAGACAGATATTATGCACTGTAAAACTTGCTCAAATGACTCATCCCACCATCACAAATAATAGACACAACTCACAATAGTGTGACCTGGGCCAATGGATTGTGTCATCAAACATCTGACGGCTCTGACACAAGTCATGGCCAATGAACTTCCAAGAAAGAGCCCTTCATTCTTTAAAAGAAACCTGATAAAAGTTCAAGAAGCATTGCAGTTAAACACACAGAAAGTATGTGTTCCAGCAAAGGAAGATGGGTGAAAGAATGGATTTTTTATTTTATTTTTTCTGTTTCATCATCTGACAAATATTAATGGTGGACCAAAAAGGGAAAAAATCCGCAGTAGAATCAACAAAACAACAAACTGCTAGAATTGGCAGAGTCTTTTTCCCATAGGTTTCATTCTCACCCTACCAGCAAAATATATCACTATAAAAGAACAAAGGCATGTTCTTACCAAGACATTTCAACACCTTTCAAATCTGTGCCTTTGAAAGTCCCTTCAAGTTTTGCCATCATGAAATTCTATGCTAACCTATATTTTCCAAGTCCTGTTATTGTGTCAAATGGATTCTTCAATCTTCCCCCTTCAGCATCGTCTCTAGTGTGCATCACCCCCCCCCCCCCCCCCCCACCCCCCAAGAAGCACTTAATGTTGGATTATTTCCTGTTGAACACATATGGTCATATGCTAAGGGATTCATTGACTAATCTAATTTGAATGTTTAAATTAATGGAGGGAAAATAAATTGACCTGGAGAAACCTGCAAAGACCAGCCACTGTCCATCCTAAGCCTGCAGCTGCGACAAATGCATCTAAACCACCCCTTCTGTTGCCAAATCTCAGGCCCAGTACCATCATAGTGTGCTCAAAAGTTTGCTAGATTTTCAAAATGATCAGCAAAGAAGCCACCTTTACAATTATGTGGTAGAGCCAAACTTTGTTTCTCTTCTCCAGTTGTGTAATCAATGGTCTGGTCCAGGGGTTTTCCATCCACTTGGTCAGCTTCTCTATGCTTTGATGCTGCCTCATTTTCTTCCAGTGCCCTTCTCTGTGCAATATTGGCAAAGTGGTTTGTGTCTGTAATTGAGACAGGTCTCGCCCTTTCAACAATAGCGCCAAGGGATTCAAGTATTTGAGACAGACAAATTTGCAATGAGAATAAATATTCCGTAGGTTGCAGTACATAACAAAGGGACAAAGAAAGCTAAGGGGGGAAAACAGAGGTTATGTCATATTTGAGTACTTAGACAAGCAATCATTGATATCCTACAGCTTTCCTCACCAAGCAAACATTTTTTGAAATCTAAAATTCTTCACAGTTCAGTCTTCAGACATGTACAATTACTGTATCCTACCTCTCAAAAATGGATGTGAAAAACTGGATACAAAAATAATCCTAGAGATGATAAGACAGTTGTTTCTTTATCTTGCTTCAGGCCTTATCTAACAACTAAATTGCATATGGTGTGGTCAGTGTGGATATTCTTGTGCAAGAGGTTAAAATTAAAGAAATGGTTTAAGCCTGTTGAACTAGAAGCAAGAAATAATCATCATTTTGAAAAAGCTTTATATATTTCAAGAATCAAGTTTATCCATGAATCATCATTTTCTTTTTCCTTTATCAATAATATTCTCTTATTACCTATGAAAAAAAAGGTTTGATATTTCTTAATTGTCAAAATTTGATAATCCTGTTTATCTGGTATCAGTTTCCTATTGGTATTGAAGCATAGTAAATACTAGTCAAAAACCAGTACGATGCACGGACAAATTTGAATGTAATGTTTTACTAATTCTTCCTCGTGCAGTTTTTGAAATAGAATTACAGCATTTTCCCGTAATCAAATATTTTCTTTACTGTTCAAGCATTTTTGCAGTAAAGGTTATTTATGAATTTCAACTAGTTTGTTTTGTAACACCCAATTTTGCTTTAATTAGTAAAAATCTTAACAACCCAAGAGATTCAATAGAAACAATTATAGAACAACATTCTTCTCAATGAGTTTATAACAAGACATATCTACCTATATCTATCATAGAAGCAAGCATATATGAAGTTCTGGAAATCAAATCAATAACCTTCCTCATGGAGATGCAAGGCCCCAATTTTTTGGGTTTTACATGTTGCTAAATATATAAATATTCTTAAGGATTTTAGAGACAAATTATTATGATTTTTTAAAATTTAGAATCACTTGGAAGTGACTGTTTCTCACATTGAATTTAAAAATCATAAAATTATACATAAATAGATTGGATATTTCTATTCCTTGCTGACATCTATCAGTTTCACTAATACAAATTTGCAATCAAACAGTAGGACAAAGTGTTATCATACAACCACAATTAAAGGATAGTCAAACTAGTATGTTGTGTCCCAAGATGTGTAAGTGTAGTCAAGTAGTCATCACAAAATCATTTGGTACCCACAACCCCAATAGCCTAATGCATACTCCACAGCCCCCACCCAAGAGGCAAACAACACAAAAGATAAAGGGATATCAGTATATCACACACACATCACTGCTATTCAATATTTATAGTTTAGTTCCACGGAAAAAAAGAAAGAGAACTGAGATGGGATGCCTTGAGGGCTTGAGGTTGAGGCGATGAAGGTTGGGTCAGTGGGTAACCGGCAACTCGGACAGAGACAGTGGGTCTGGCGATGAAAGGGGCTGGAGCGGAGAGGTTCAAATTGTTTACCTTTTAAATTATGAGTTTTTGGTTTAAAATTTGATTGCTTTTTTTTTTTTTATTGGGTATTTGGTTTATAGCAATTATTATTATTATAAAGTTTTAACCGGCTTATGTAATTTTTAATTTTTATCATTAGATTAAGACATCAATCGGTTTTTGGTGTAAGCGGCGGAGATTGAACTCAATCAGTTTTTGCTGATTTAAAATCTGAATGAGGAGGGAGGACGGATCTTGGGTTTTTTTTTTTTTTTTAATCTAAGATCTAAAATCATTAGGAGATTTCAATTTATTGGGCTTGTTGTTATTATAATAATAATTATTATTATTTTCTAGATTTTAGTTCAATATAAAAAAATTATTTTACTGTTGTAATTACGCAGCCCATGTTCCTGCCAAAATAATAATAATTTTTTTGGGTAATTCAACTTTTATTTATAGAAACAAAACACAAATTACAAAGGAAGACTCAAAATAAACTAGCAAAGGGAAACCTCCCTATTATAGCAACCAAAACAAAACTAACCATAAAACCAAAGCAAGCCAAAACAAATGGCAAAGCAAAACACACTAACTACTGCCCTAACAATCTAAACAAAAACATCTGCATCACAACCAATACCTTTAGCACAGTAGCACATAGACTAGCACTTTGGCAAAACACAGCAACACAAGATCTCAAAGATCAAATTAAAATACTATAAAATCAATCCCCCAATTACAACAGATGGTATCATTCAAAACTGACTTCTTGAACTTGGTTTTAAACCCCATCCTAGCTTTGACATCCTTAATGATGCTTCTCTTTAGTTGTTCTTCCATCCAAATTCTATCTTCATGAACTATTTCTTTGCAACCAAATATGGTAGACCGTTGCCCACCAAGCAAGTTTGCAAGCTATTACTCTCAGCCCCTTCCCTTTTAACTCTCTAACCCTCCAAGCAATCAAGTCCTCCCACAAAAACTGAGTATTTGAAACTAGACACAACTTCTTCATGTCATCCCAAATTCTTCTAGTGAAAGAACATTCAAAGAAGATATGATCTCTACTTTTAAGGCAATTTCTACAAAAAACACATAAGCTATCACCCAAGTACCCCCACTTGGCCATTTTATCTCGCGTGGACAGCTTGTTGATTATAGCTAACCAACCAATAAACGAATGCCTCAGGATAGTTAAATGGAACCAAAGCAGCTTTCACCACTTAACTTCGTTAGATTTATCTCTAACCTCAACATATGTTGCAGCACAAGAAAACTTCCCAGATTTAGTAGCTTGCCAAAGGGCTTTATCCTCATCTTTAAGCTCAACAAGAAATAGTTGACACTAAATAGTTACAAGGACATTAGATCTACCGGCTTCCAAATCCATGTCTTATCATTCAGCATAGAATCCACTTTAACTTTAGGATTACTTGTAGCATCATAAATGACACGAGAACCAAATCTTTGAATCAATACCCCAGCAAGATGCCAAAGGTCATGCCAAAGAAATGTAGATTTCCCATCCCCTACCTCAAACCTGATAAACTTTCTTACTTCATCCCTTAATTTAAGAATTGCTCTCCAACTCCAGGTACATTCTTGAGGAAATTTTAGAGTCCAAAAACACTTACCTTTGAGAAGATTTGTATGAATCCAAGCCACCCAAAGAGATCCAGCCTTAGTAAACAAGCTCCAAATGTGTTTCATTATAGCAGCTCTATTCTAACTAGCAACTCTTTGCAATCCCAGCTCTCCCTCTCTTTTGGGTAAACAAACTTTTTCCCATGCTACTTTAGTTTTCCCGTGCTCTTGCCAAAAGAATTTATTAAAATTCTGCTCTAGAGTCTTGATGACCTTCTTAGGGAGGATAAAGTTACTTGACCAAAATCATTGAATACTATATAAAATAGATTGAAGAAGTTGTTAATGACTTAGTTCTTAGAAATCTCTTCAAAAAAAAAAAAATCTTAGAAAAAAGTTAAAACAATTACAAATTTTACTATAAAAACTCACGAACTGATACCAAAATGATTGTGAACAATAACATTTCAAAAAATAAATAAATGAGAGTTTGAATCACTCGCTAGAAGTACTTCAAATTTTCTACGTTAGCTTACAATTATATTCATTGTCACATTAGTTTGTGAGATTTTTTTGAAGTAGAAACATGTTATAATAACTACAAGTTTTACTGCATAATGCTTAAAAAGTAGTGCGGCAATAGACCTGATTGGTGAGTTTCAATCACCTCATAAATGATTGTTGAGTTGGCTCTTTGTGATTGATGACACATTAGTTAATAAGCTCAATGTAGAAAAACTTGTAGTACCCGTAACACTACTCTTTGTAGTAAAACTTGTAGTATTTTAGTATTTTCCTTGCTTTTGATGACACATTAGTGTGTAAGATCTATGTGATAAAAATTGTAATATACCTAATATCAATCTTAAGAAATTTTAGGAAGTTTTAAAACTTAAATCAAACTTGACCTGAGTTAAAATTTCAAAACACAAAGATTATTGTATTTATTTCAAAAAAGTATTTGGTAAATATTTCTATATTTTTGTTATGAATTTTTTAAAGATGAATGTAATATACTCGTACTATACATGTACCGTTCTTTTTCCGTTTCCATATTTTTATGCCGAGCTTTTGAAATGTATTTTTTAAAAAGATGCCGAATTGCACCCATTCGTATATATCAAACACGTACCGTATTTTATTAAGTATAGGGTAAACAAATATAAAAATTTTAAATTATTATATATAACATGCGAACCTGCGGTGGAAGATCATATGAAAAAAAATCTAACCACATTCAATAGGAAAAGTATATGTTTCCAAGATGCAATCTGTGGTTAATTTTGCGCTGCCAAGTCTCAGCTTGATGCATATGAATACGCGTTTTAGAATCTTAGATACAAATATTTACATGCACGTATCCCAGGCAGGAAGCAACTTAATTTAGTGCTTACTGCTTGCAGGTAATGAGAAGGGCCAAATACTATTCCTAAATAATCCAAATACACTCCACGCCCAAGTCTGTGCTTGAGCTCATAAGATTTTTTTTTGTTGATAATTTAGTTTGTAGCATTGGTCTCTCTCTCTTCTGACCTTTTAACCAATAAAACCAAATTAGCTGCTAAACCTTTTCGTACATTAAGCAAGTTTGATAAAGTTTTCCTTGTTTTTCTAGTGTTTAGTAGCATAAAAAAAGATGAATCAAAGGTATGGCTTTTTTTTAGAGATTGTTTTCTATTAAATTTTTTTGGAAAACAACTCTATCTCACAGCAAACTAAATAAAGGAAGTTAGGAGTTTGTTTTTCAACTCATTTAAAGTTGCTACCAAACATGCTAGGATCATAACTTTTGCTATAATTAATGCCATAATTTACTCACGTGGCAAGTTGTGAACCCACCACTTTTATTCCATCACTTGGAACTTGTCATACAACTAATACAAGCAAATTGTGGCAAAATTTGTGGTCCTAGCATTTTTCATTGATAAATTCACAATATTCATAAATTTTCAGTCACTTTTGGAACAACCAATAAGAAGTTCTAAATCCTGGCATTAAGATCCATAAATTTCATAGCCCACTTTCCATTCTCTAACCCACCCCTATTCCCAAAAAAATGACTAAGAACTTCCTTTAGATATATAAGAATGCTATTTGAGTGAACCCTAGGCAAGCTGTTCATTTGCCTTCTAGAATTGTAATCTTTTTACTTGCCTGCCAATATATATAAGCAATCTTAATGTAAAAGTCATCCATTAAGAGATTGAAGTTTCATTTGTTTCTGTACAAATCAAAAGCAGGAAATGTAATGCGTTCACTACTGAGCTGAGAAGGCTTGTATGATGAAATGTAAAAGAATTTTAACAACAAATTAAGTTTGAGTTTGGATTGGGTTCCAAACTCTTCACGTTTGGCCATGCCGGTGTTTGCGTTCAATAGCTGGGTCTCGTGCACTACTCATGGAACCTAGCTGTACGAAAAACAAAAATTATTCATCATCTAAAAATTGTTCATAGGACCCACAAGCACTATTTATCATTTAAAAATTATTTTGTTACAGTTTTTTCAGTAGTAAGTTTTCAGTTTTCAACAATAAGTAGTATTTAAATAGACCCTAAATTTTTGATTTGGGCCTACTTAAATTCAAACTGCATCCCACAGGACCCTTCTCATAATCATTCCTATGATCTCACAATAAATCATTTATTGAAATGGTTCTTTTGGCTGCATTAACTGAAGAGATGTCTAAGCTGAAGCTCATGATGCAAAACAGGCATCCAAAATCTAAGTTGAATACTTTTCTGTTTTGTTAGACCTTAACATCCAACACCAGAATTGATGCTAAAATTTCCCCCTTGTCACTATGCATATAAATCCCCTTCACTTTAGAGAACAACTAATAATTATGCTTCCAATTCTTTGTTATCTCTACTTGTTTGAGAAATAAAATTTGTTCCTGTACAGCACTATTCTAAAAAAAAAAGAATTTGTCAATTTAAACAAGTCAAATTCTGATGAATTTAAGAAATTTCAGGGAATGAAATTTCCCATTCCCTCTACAGCACTATTCTAAAAATTCCCTGTGAGCACTGAGCAGAGCAGGCACAAAAAGCAATGTGAGCCAAGTTTGACTATGTTTTGTTGATCGGCTATTCAGGAAAGCCCCACTTACTTACCATGAAACTTCCCTGAAATTATTTCAATACTTCATGAATTATAAGCCCATTGAGCCTCCCTCCCTCTACACTGTGATGTCGGTGGCTTGAACTTATCCTAATCCATGCTTGTTTTGGAGTGGCGTTAAGACTTGATGTCCTATTTCAAGTGCAACTATATTTCCAAATTATTTTAGGACTCCTAAACTGATACCTAACCGGCTTAGATATCTAAGTTCAACTTAGAATTGATATTGGACCTATCTAAGTTCAACTCGGAATTGATATTGGACCTCACGTGCTCAATAGATGAGAATTAGAGTTCTACTTAAAGTTGCTTGGATTAGTATTTGCACGGAATACAATTCTAGTGCTACAAGGACTCATCTTTGCCGACTTCATATTCTATATAAGGAGAGGTGTTGGGGCAATTGTAGAGAAGGGAAAAAAGAGCGTAAAATAGAGAGAAATATAGAGTGAAATAGAGAGCTATTGGGTGTATTGGGGATTGGGTGTGTGTGAGAATATTGATACACCAACTTGTATATCTCCTATTGTTTATTTCTTGGAGATCATAGTCATAATATTTTCACAATCAATATTGAGGTGGGAGTCCTATCTGGAGGCGCTTTCCTACAACATACACCATTATTCTAAAAATTCCTAGTGAGTAGAGAAGAGCAGATAGCAAGGTTCCACATTCAAGCTATGCAGAGGAGTTGGCTGAGAGACCTTTTCTTTAATAGAAGAAGAAAACAAAGAAAACAAAGAGAGAGGGCATTTGTTGAGAATGGAGGCAAGTTACTTGAGAAGCTGATTGTCTGTTGCAATGGAAAGCCTATACCCATCCGTACCTTCTCCGCTCAACAGCTCCGCCAAGCAACCAACAACTATTCTGAACATCTGGGGAAGTATTGGTACAAGGGTTCTTTTGAAGGACGAATTATTCTCACTAGGCATTCTTCAAACGATTTAGCCATCAATGATTTAGTGATTTCTGCACAAATGAGTGCTCACAGCAATGTATTAAAGCCCGTAGGGTGTTGTCTCGAGACTCCATTTCCCATTTTTGTGTATGAATTTGCGGCCAATGGTTTCCTTGCTGATCGTATTTATGTCTCACGTGTTACTCAAGGACATCATCAGCCGATGGTGTGGGAGAGAAGGTTAAAGATTGCAAGGCAGATTGCTCATGCAATTTCTTATTTCCATACTGCCTTCCAAAGACCTGTCATTTACATGGCTATAGATATGGAAAATATCTTCTTAGATAAATATGATGTTCCCAAATTGTCCAACTTTTTAGTTTCTGTATCAATTCCCGAAGGTGAAACTGATGTGGAAGTTTATCACGGCTTTCGGAATTTAAGGTTCTGCTCCCCTGAGCTTAAAGCAACAGGCAAGGTAAATGAGAAATCTGATGTATATAGTTTTGGTTGGTTTCTTCTAGAACTTTTAACTGGAGAGGATTCTTATAATATTACCCGATTGACAATTGATGAAGATTCTACCTTAGTAGCATACACACATGACCGTGCTCAAAGTAGTTCCATAAATGAGATTGTGGATCCTACAATCTTGGCAGAAGATGGGGAAGGAGGTGCTACTTTAGAGCAGCAATTGCAAGCTTTCCTAGACCTTGCCTCATCATGTACAGAGGAAGACCCACAAAGAAGGCCAACTATGGTGGATGTCACCAAACAACTCAGGCGAATTGAGAGGTTCATTCCATGACTACTTGTTTACTTATTTGAGTCCATCCAATCATCTTTTATAGATAAACAGATTTGCATTATTGCATATCCAAATGTTTTTGGCACAACAACAAACAAAATTCACTGATCATTTTCAAACAAATGAACATGGATAGAATTTAGAATAGTTAAAAAGGTATGCATCTTAAGTAATAAAGGAGAATTCTCTATGAGATCAGCTATTGGTATTTCTCAATCACACAGGTTCACACAGAATGGGTGAAGAGCATTTGGGAAATTTGCAGAATTTAAAACTTCATGAGAGTTTTGAAGAGCATCCTTCTGCATCATTCAAGAGGAATGTTTCTAATGATGAAAGCCAAGCAGCAAAGGAAGTCTCTGAAAGGCCTCTTGAAGCTTAAAAGTGATGCAACTGAATGATGACAGAGCTTGTATAGATTTCTAAAGAGATGAAATTGTATTGATGCATATGTATATTGTATTGATGCTAACTGGAGAATAGATTGTTATTGGCAAAGGAGTTTGATAATTGTTCTTTTGTTTGAATAAAAGGAATGCAAACAAAGTAGTTAATAATAGGAATGCAAACAAAGGAGTTTGATAGGTCCCAAGAATTTTATCACAAAAATTACCAACCCAAAATAGCAATTACCCTCAAGAACTGCTAGGAAAACCCTTTCTCTTTGAAGGGTAAAACAATGGAACAAACACAGAATGATTTCACTATTATCAAATTGATTATAATAAATCTCTTGTATATGTCTTCCGGCTAAAGAAAAATATCCTTGTTCTTTCTATTACTTGCACTATTTTTCTCTCACAAGTCTCGTCTCTCTTTTAGTTGTTCTCTTATAACCAAATGGTCTCAATTAATTCCCTTCAGCCTTATTTCTTCTTCAGTGTATGAAACACGCTCAAAGTCTCTGCCCATGAAAATGGCAAGAAGACTTTTGTAATTCCCTTCAGCCTTGTTTCTTCTTCAGCGTGTGAGACGCACTCAAAGTCTCTGCCCATGAAAATGGCAAGAAAGACTATTGTGTCTTGCCAACCTCCTCATTATTGAGGTATCTAATAAGTGTGGGTCCGTTGGACATTTAAATTTTAATCATTTACTAGTTGCAAACTCGCACAGTGCGCGTGATAATTTTTTTGGGGTAATCTCATTAAATATATATATATATATATATATATATATATATTTTAAAACCTTTACATATATCTTTAAGTAAACTCTATGTATTCCACTTATTTAGATGCGTAAAATCATAGACTACTACTCCATAATAATTGTGATGCCTCAATTTGATTGATTGTGTGATATGAATGGGTGTGTGATGAGTCCCACATCGGGTATTTACTGGGTT
This sequence comes from Castanopsis chinensis, assembly GCA_032878915.1. Lineage (NCBI taxonomy): Eukaryota > Viridiplantae > Streptophyta > Magnoliopsida > Fagales > Fagaceae > Castanopsis > Castanopsis chinensis. The sequence continues at coordinate 9,311,202 of JAVQMG010000089.1, forward strand.
GAACTGCGCTATACCTCAAAACGATTAGTCATAATTAAGAGCCGGCCCGGTATATGTAACGACTCAATGAAAAATGTTAACCACATCTGCGCTATATCTCAAAAGGGCTAGTCACAATTGAGATTCCTTACAGTTGTTAATAAAGCTCAGTTCAACCCAATAAATACCTGATGTGAAACTTATCACACATCCACATATATCACATAATCAATCACATTGGGGCATCACAATCTCCCCCACTTAAATCTCTAACGTCCTCGTTAGGCCCCACTTTGTGGAGTAGTGCCTCCGAGTCCACACGGTGTTACAATAATAGTTGTTAATTAATTTTACCTTTTTTTTTTTAATAATCTCATTTGTAACACTTCTTACCATTGTATATTTACTAACCGATGATTTGCATAATAAAGACGTTAAATGAGAGGTGGCATCGTTCATTAGATTTTCAAAAAGTAACAATGTATGAAATATATATATATATATATATATTATTTCTTATGCAATTTTAAAAGGATATTCAATTTTTCTAACTATATTTCTTAGCAATTTCAATTATTATTGGAGAACATCAATTTTTTAGTTATGATTGGAAATATGGTTTCTATGATTTAAGTTTGGTTAGTTTTAAGTTTAAATTTAGTACTATGATCCTTCTCCAAAAAAAAAAAAAAATAGTACTATGATTGTATTTAATTGTTGATTATTGATTTAAAAATGAACGCAAGTGAATGTAACGGTTTATTTTACTATACTGGAGAGTTTTTAATATTTTCCATATGGAAATTTCTATTTTATTTTTTTACTTCTTCTTATAGCCTCTTCTTCTTTTTTTTTTTTTTCAATTAACTTCTACTAATGACGTTTGATTTTTTTTTTCTTTATCTACTCCTTATTACTTTGTATTTTTTTTCTTTACCATCTCTCTCTCTCTCTCTCTCTCTCTCTCCCCCCCCCCCAATTGGCAACCTATTGTTTTTCAAATTTTGATGATGATTCTATGACATTAAATATGCATTATTAGTTTCTTTATGTTATTTTTGGTTTAATATCCTCATTATTAGTTTCTTTATGTTATTTTTGGTTTAATAGAATTAAAATATGGTAGTGTATGAGGTCTTGCCAAGCGGCGCTCTAACTTTGCATTTAGCCTTTTTTTTTTTACCTTTTTCATTAAGTTTTTCTATATTAATATGTGCTGTAATGGTCCCAAGCATTTTCACTTTTCAGTTTTCTATTACAAAGTGAGAATACGCAATTTGATCGATTCACCAATATTTCATACTTTTTTTTTTTTTTGATGAAGTTTCATACTTTTCTCACAACCCATAATTTTGAGAAAAGTTTGTGTTCTAGAAATTCTTAGCACAATCCTTCTAACAGTCCCATTATTTTTTCAAAGAGGACCTTTCTTTTGAAGAAGTTGTTTAATGCAATCCCTTTATGTACAACTCTCTCTTCTTACCTTTCCCTTCCCTTACTTTTTCCTCCCTTCTTTCCTTTTCATCTCCTTTACAACCAAACAAGATATTAGTTTCCAAATTCAGCTAATAAAAAAAAGTGTTTTGAGGATATTAATAAAAAGAGTTTGAATTTGGTAAGAATGCGGTGTAAAATTCATATTTTACACCATCCAATAAGAGATGTTACATCAACATTTCATCACCCCATTATACACGTAATGATTGGAATGTTGTTAGTTAGTACATGATTGCTTGATAAACAATATTGAATAAAAATTATTTTAATTCTATTTAAGAAATTTTCATTTTTCATGTCCATTTTCTTAATCTAATAGATTTAATTTTTCACGTTAGTTTAATTGAATAGAATTGTGTTTATACTTTCTTTACTTAACTACAACTGATAATTCACAAAATGAGTAAACAACTTATTGAGTATTGCAAAAGATACAAATATGAACATTAACATGAGCATGAACATGAAGGGAGATTTCTATTCATTTTCTTGAAGGAAAAATTTACTTATAGAAAATTCCAAACTTTATTAGGTAAAGAAGAATCAAAGTTATAGATAGCAAAATCAATAAACCATAAAAAAATTTAGGAGCCTAACAGGAGCTATTACTCATTTGAAACAATCCAAAATACTCAATGACTATAAAAAAAAAAAACCCATGCACTCCACACTTCCATTGCAACTACTTTAGCTCAAGGAAAACAATATATATCTCTATATCTTTTTTATTTATTTAAAAATAATTACAATATGCTCCTAACCCTACAACTTAAACCTTTTTTCCTTGACTCTCGCAATTTGAACATTTTCTTTCTTAAACTCCAGACACTTTGTGTATAGGGAGGTGTCAATTCAGCTACATGGCCCTCAACACACACACACACACACACACACACACACACACACACACACACACACACACACACACATATATATATATATATATATCTATCTCATTTAATAAATATAAAACTTCTTTTAAAAAAATTAATATGTTTATCATAATTAAGGGAAATCCTAATGGGTACTTCAGTTGAGCATATGTGAAAAAGGCATATACATACCACAAACGGTAAAGGAGAAAGAAAAAGTTGCTAATCTCTTTTAATATGGTTAATTGCTTTGCCTTAATCAATCGCCCAAACAACATACCGCTTATTCATACCATAACAACAAATGACAATGCAGCATTAGCAATCTGTAATTGCTAATTTGAAAGTACAGATTTCTTTAATAGCTCTACCTTCGTTTCTTTTGGCTAATATGTCTTTACTGAATCAAAATCAAACCACAAAAATCAAATAAAAATCACCAAATTAGAGTTTAAAATTATAATTAAATTTTTAAAAGAAATCTACGCACATTTGCACAAAAATTCCATGTAACTAAGTCACACTTAGGAATATTGGACATTTTTCCTTTGTATAAATAGAGGGGTCCTAATAGAATAAGGGGGCTAACAATTTTCTCTCCAAAACATTTATTATAAGAGCACAAAAGTTTTCCATTGTAGACTTTTCACGATTAAAGAACATGATTTGCCAACTAATCAAATTAGAGTTTTTAGTATCTATAGCAATTTCATAACATCAAGAACAAACTCCAGTGTATACAATGTCAAATTCTATAGTCTCCTATTACATCAAATGAGTGTTTAATTTTTCTCTCAAAGTATTGAATAGTCATGCTTCTAGGCCATAGTCTCAATTACACCTATCAACAACGTATCATTATGAGATGCAGCAAAAATTTGGAGTGTACACAACGTTTAGTGTGGATGAGAAGAAATTTAATCCTATTCTAATTGGTTAGGTTAGTAAGGGACCTATTCCAATTTAATGATCTTGGAATTTTGTATACAAGTACTAATCAAGGAAACTTCCACCCAAAATAAGTTGAACTTTTGGCAAGAGAGAAAATTGATGTCTAGACAAATCAAGCTAAGGCCGACCAAAATGGATCATATTTTTAATTTCTTATCTCTATTTGCTCCATGCACAGAACTTATAGTCAATGCTTGGCGTATAAAAGTTGATCATCTTATCTAAAATCCATCCTCTAAAAGCTTAAGAAAAAATTCATTTAAGCCAACACAATATATAAATTATAAATGAATCAAAGAAAAATTATCAAAAATAATGAAAATTTAATCTATGCTTAAATTCTTATAAGGATGAACACAATAGCAATATCCTTTTAAAAAAAAAAAAAAAAATCTATACTCATTTTGTATGTATGATAAAGTCCTATCACAAAGTTTTTTGAGACTCATGTTGATTAGTGATTAGGAGTTATAAAGGAATAATCATCAATATATATATATATATATATATATATATATATATATAAGTAGAGATCTCATGCGGGAGTGCATGAGATCTTGCCAAGTGACGTTCTCATTTTGCATTTAACATTTTTTTTTACCTCTTTCATTAATTTTTTTCTACTGTTACCCAAAAGTTTACATTAACTTATTTTACTATTATCTCATTAGTCTTTCATTAATTGCCTAAGCTTGTATCACATATTTCTCTCCTTTTCATGTCTTTTAGCATATCCACCATTTTAATATATTTTTTTTAAAAAAGAAAAAAAAAATAATAATTAAGGATTAATAGTAATAACTGACCAGATTAGGCCTTGAAGAGTGATAAAGAAACAAAAAAATGTTGTGGATTGTTAAATAAAATGCATTGTTTTACTACAAAATCAAAATGTATTGTTTCACAATAAAAGACTTGAGACTAATGAAACATTTGAAAGAGAGAGAAGGAGAAATCTGAGGGGACATCGCCTCCGTCATATTGGCTTCCCACCACCATCAAGATGCCAAACCCCCTACAAGCATTTTTTTTTTTTTATTAAATTAGGGGATTAAATATGATTTAGGTTTGGATAATTTGGTTAGATAGTTTTTGTTTTGGGTATATAAGTAAAGAGAATATTTGATGCGCAATGTAAAGCCATATTCTATCATGGTTTTAAATAATTTATAAGACATGTGCATACACACTTGCTCACACCATGTTTTAATGTTGCACTATCAATGAGTGGAAGACAATGAGAGAGCTTGGACATTCTTCTATTTCATAGTATTAAATATGTGAACACAACACAAATTATTTGATTTTCATGGTCCTGTTATTCATTTGCATTTATTTTTAGTTTCATGATTAAAAAAAAAAAATTAATCTTACCTTATTTTTTTAGGGTGAAAAATTAATATTACCTTGAGAAGGCTATAAATATACAGTGAAACAACAATTATAAATTGCACACACATAACCATTATAATTATTCAGTTCAAGAAATGAATAAAAAAAATGGAGGAATATCAATATATATATGAGATGGGTTCAAGTTACATTCGGTTTAACTCCACAAGAGTTACACCTTTTACACATTTCTAAGAAATCTAATGGTTAGAAAATTATTATAATTAATGTCAACTTTAAAATTAATTGATTTCCATATTAGCTAACCTAATTAATTTAATAGAATATTATATTATTTTCTTTTCTACTTTCTTTCTCTCTCCAAATTAATTCATCCCTAACCTTGCACAAATGCCTATTCTCAACCTTCTTAAGTTGCAAATTTTATTTTTCTTGCACAAGAAAGATAGCCTCCTCTTTTCATCATTCTTTGTTATTGTTAACTAAGATGTATTAGATGCTTCTAAGAATCTTGCACTGACCCAGCACTTCAATGTTCTTTGTTATTTTTAGATAGATGTGACACGTTTCTGTCCAAGTCCAACGTCATGCAATGATAATTCTGCCTGCCTCCTTTGTTGAACTAGATCGACCATTTTGACTACAAATTCTCTAGATGGTCCAAACTTCTCTAGCTTTAGCATTAAAGTTTCTGTTCAGGGCTGGTGATGTATGCGATAACAGCTAGTTGCTTAGCAATTGAATACTATTTTTGCCAAATTTTTTGGAACTTGCCTAGTTGACAAACATTGATAAGGAGAGATAACAGCTAGTTGCTTAGCAATTGAATTCTATTTTTGCCAAATTTTCCAGAACTTGCCAAGTTGACAAACATTGATAAGGAGAGAGAGAGAGAGAGAGAGAGAGAGAGAGAGAGAGAGAGAGAGAGAGAGAGAGAGAGAGATTATTTTAGAGAGAGAGAATTGTGGAATACATATGAAGAATTTTCTCAAGGTCAAGAAAAAGAAAACATGTGCATGCACAAATACATGTCCACCACTAAAATAACAGGTGTGCTGGACATGTCCACCACTAGAATTTTCTTAGAAGTAGGGACGGAGCCAGAAAATGAAGTTAGAGAGGGTAATTTGCTGTTAGTTGCATGTGGTGGCTCTAGCTTCCAGCTCAGTTGCTTAACAGCTAATGAGAGTTTTTTTTTTTTTTTTTGGGGTTTTTTTTTTGGGTTTTTTATATGTGCATCCAGGTATGGACAAAATTATTTTGTTTAAAATTTTTTAAAGGGTCAGGTTGTTTATTTTAGGTAAAATTTGATGATTGAGTTTAATTGTTTATAGCTTTACTATTAGTAATTTTTGTTGTTGAATAATTTTTTTGGGCTTGTTTATTTTGCTTTAGATTTTAGATCTGGCCTTTAAAAGGTGGAAAATTCTAGAATTTCAAACTTTTTTTTACAAATTATTAATGTGGTGAGTGATTATTAGTAAGTAAAAATGCGATGTAAGTGATGGACTAGATGTAAACCAATAAAAGTTTACTACTACAACAGTTTGTAAAAATGTTATAGAAAATTTTGTGGCTAGAGTAGTACTCCTAAAAGAATCAATGTTAATATTAAAGGGGGCAAAATGTGATTTTATAGAACAACATTACTAAAATTGGTGACTAAGTATATATTAATTTTAAAAAAAAAAATTTAGGAAGGGCCATTGCCCCCCCTAGTCCAAGTCTCCCTCCGTCCCTGCTTAGAAGCATCTAATACATGTCCACCACTAGAATTTTCTTAGAAGCATCTTATACATCTTAGATAACAATAACAAAGAATGACAAAAAGAGGAGGCTATCTTTCTTGTGCAAGAAAAATAAAATCTGCAACTTAAGAAGGTTGAAAATAGGCATTTGTGCAATGTTAGGGATGAGTTAATTAGAAGAGAGAAAGAAAGTAGAAAAGAAAATAATATAATATTCTATTAAATTAATTTGGTTAGCTAATATGGAAATCAATTAATTTTTAAAATGACATTAATTATAATGATTTTGTAACCATTAGATTCTTAGAAATCTACAGTGTATAAAAGGTGTAACTCTTGTGGAATTACACCAAGTGTAACTTGAACCCATCTCTCTCTCTCTCTCTCTCTCTCTATATATATATATAAAAGCAGAGACCTCACGTGAGAGTGCATGAGGTCCTGCAACGTGGCACTCTAATATTGCATTTAAAATTTTTTACCTTGTTTCATTAAGTTTTTTTAACCGTTACCCAATAAATCATAGTAACTCATTTTTTACATTTTTTATCTCTTTTTATTATGTTTTTTTTATTGTTACCCAATAGATTATAGTAACTTCTTTTTACTGTCCTACCACCTGATACTCTAATATTGCATTTAACCTTTTTTACCTTTTTTCATTAAGTTTTTTTAACTATTACCCAATAAATCATAGTAACTTATTTTTACTATTATATAAATTTAGTATTTTTTACTTCTTTTTATTAAGGTTTTTTTATTGTTATCCAATTGAACCTAGTAACTTTTTTTTACTATTATATAAAATATAGGCTGTTCTTGACAATTAGACCCATTAGACCAAAATTAATTCACTATAAAAAAAACTACCTTTTAAAAGTAGACCAAACCTTATAAAAAAAACTCAAGTCAGTTCTTACCTTACATATTATGACCCAAGTTTGACCATTTCCATGTGTAAATCAAAGAAAAAACTTTTACCCTCTTACAAACTCTCTTCTTCCTCCCCCATGTATAGGTGATACTTTTAGAAAATCTCATCCTCATGAAATCATGTCTTCATTTTTCTCCAATTTCAATTCAATATACTTTTGTCTATTAATAATGTTCTATGCAATTTATGCAAACTAATTCTCTGTCATCGACCAATGCAACAAAAATATATATAAATCTTAAGTTCCCTAAGGTTGCTGAAATAATTGACAAGTGCATATTTCTAAAATTTATAATAACAAAAAAGTCTAATAAATATCATTTACTATCTCACAAAATGCCATTAACTTAATATTTTCTTTAAAAAAAAAATTTAATGATAGGAATGGTAAAAAACATGATCCAATACAAGAAATACCAAAAATACAAGCAAAAAAATTTTCATAGAAGGATTTATCTTTAAATATTATGAAGACAATAATAAAGATAAAATACATTGAATGAGATCCTACAAAACAGGTTTGTTAATCATTTCAATTTATACTCATCATTTACGTTAAAAAAAATAATCATACATCATATTATTTACATTAAAAAAATAATACATATTAATTTCAAAGTTCATTGCAAGATGTGAACTACTAGGGTATTGCAATAATAAGTAATATTAATACAACAATAGGTTGATATTACATTTTATGCGTACTTTGTGAAAGGAATGTCAAACCACAAGCAAAATCATTTTGGTATGCAAAATGTGAAACAAAAATAAATCTTTCTATCCAAAAATTAGAGGCACTCACATTAACTACACACTCTCCAAATATTTATAATATATTTATCTCACTATAACTACTATATATATACAATTGCAAACTACTTCAGATAGATGATTCAAATTGAAGTTTTTGATGCAACTATCAAAACAAATTTTGTGATATTTGATTGAGATGCCGAAAAAATCCTAATTGAATCTACAAGATATTTTGTTGAAAAATAAATTGAGGTACAACTTATTTAAATTATTGTAAAATATTGATATTGGAGAATGAATTCCACGTGATTTGAAAAAAAAAATTAGGAAAAAACAGATTTCTCTACTTCATTTGAATGAATTCAATCTAAAGGATGGTTTTGAAAATTACATAGTTGCTAAGATTTTTAATGCACCTTCAAATGATAAAAAAGTATGGAAGAAAAAAAAATACACAATTTAATATGCAATATTAATTCTTTTTGCTGCACTATTCCAAATTTAACAAAAATAAAAAATAAAAATATTTACAAAAAACTGTAACATCATTGAAATTTAATATAAATGCAAATAATATGAAAAATCTTAGCGACAAAGTCCAAATTCAGTAAGATCCAATTAAGAATCTCTTGATGCCAATTCATTAGTGATTAACACAAATGATGCAACAAAAGAAAAGAAATGATGAAAGCTCAAAAATTGAATAAATATGGACGGACTAAGCTTCAAACATTGAAGATAGAGAAACTAATGATGATAACAAGCATCACCATACCTTAATAACAAAGATTGAAGAAAAAAAAAATTCGTAATGAAGCTTTTTATTACATCATATAATAAAAATCAATAACATAGAATGAATTAATATGCTTTTATCAATTTTTATTATACAATATTACTCCAAGTTGTTGTAATTATTGCTCATTACTTGAACAAAATAATTATAATAGATATATGTGAGTAATTTATAATTGTTACTTTTTATGATAAACTCATTATTAACAAATTTTTATAATAAATATGCTATAATATATGTCTAATATTTTCCAAAACAAATTTACATAAACATTATAACAGTAACCATGCATCGCATGGAAAAATTACTAGTTTTTTTTAATTAAGTGTTTCTAAATTGACACCTGTTTTGTATTCTATTTTTCCTTTAATGAATTGGGTGTGAGAATGAGTATTTCCTTACCATTACTCCACTTTATGAGGACAATTTTATTTATTGAATTTAAGTAAAATATTATATGTTTAATTTAATGAAAATTTGTAACCTGACCAATTATAATTATATTCCCATCAATTGCTATGATTCTCCCCCCCCCCCCCACCCCCCCCCCAAAAAAAAAAAAAAAAAAAAAAAAAAAAAAAAACTGAGCATTGTTGTTTCCAAGTTGAAAATTGCTTGTAAGTCATGCCTTCTAAAAAATTGACCATACTAACCATTAGCCAATTAACAAATTCTATCTTTTTCCTAGTGCTTGATTTTAACTGACATTTCTCGGCATTGTTATACAATTTGAATTTAACTGATTCTTGTCCTTGCTACTATTTGTTTCCTACTCTTTCACTCCACTTTGTTGATCCAATTATAGTCGTTGATTTAACTGTAGCCGAAAAAAAAACAAGCAAGATTTTTTTTAGGGGGTTTTAATTGATTATTTTCAAATAAAATTTTTTTATGTATTCACTTTTTGAAACTTATAGATACGGTTGGGTGGCAAAAGTTTCATATGTGCAGGGGTGGCCCAATATTATTTGAGGTCTAAGACGAAAAATTTATGTGAGACTTTTAATATATATGTAAATATTAATTAAACAAAATTATTTAATACTAATCAAATCTAGGTTAATTTGATACATTAAATACATAATTTGATGAAGAATACCAACTAAATTAATGTTAATTTCATATAGAGATTTTTTTTTTGAAAAATAATTACAACAGGCTGCTAACCTCGCAGCTCGAATCCTTCTCCCCTAAACCCCCAAACACTTTGTACATAGGGAGGTGCCAATTCAGCTACAACGCCATTGGCCATATAAAGAATTAAATAGCATAGTTGAACCAAGGTTTTAAAAACCAGACCAGAGGCGAAACTAGATTTGCCTCCAGTTCCCGATTTTTACCAATTTTTCCCAGTTATTCAAGGTTTTTACCAGACCGAACTGTCATCCAGCTCTCAGTTGAACTGGTTAGACCAGTCGATCCGGTCCGGTCCTTTTTTTAAAACATTGAGTCAAATCATAAATATTAATAAAAAGAAATAAAAATATATTACGATAAAAAAAACTTTATTTTGGATATACAACGATACATAGTTAAGTAAAGTTAAAATCTAATTTTTAATTTTATATCTTATTTTTAAGAGAGGGAGATAGATATTTTTTTTTTTTTTAGAAATAATTATAACATGCCGCTAGTCCTGCAGCTCGAACCCTTTCCCCCCTAGACCCCCAAGCACTTTGTTCATGGGGAGGTGCCAATTCTGCTACAAGGCCATTGACTAGATAGATATTATTTGGTATGTGACTTTGTAGGATATCAATTTACAAAAATTAAAGTCTCAAAATATTAGGGAAGATTAATCTATAATTGATGATTCAACACATTTACAACATTTTTTTTTTTTTTTGGAAACATTTTAAAGTTTTAATTGGGTTAAGGTTCTATTGGTCTCATACATTGAGAGTATTAATAGAAATGAGAAGGAAAAATGCAATTAAAGCACTATAAAATGTTCACAATATGATGTGACATTGACTCTCATTGATGAAATTCATCAATCTAACTAATGAATCTTTAAATTACTTTTTTTTGTGATTAGTAACATGGCAATTTGTAAGTCAATAGTAAAATTTGTACTTTTGTAGTATCCTCACTAATACAAAAAATGCACAACCTTTAAAAAATATATAAAAATTTGGGTTTTTAATCATTAGAAGTGGAGCATTTTTCCCTAAGGGGAATTTTTTTTTGGGTGGGGCCTTAGGCCTAGGCCTAACTTTCCTAGGCCTTGGGCCAGCCTTGCATATGTGCCTATCTCACGCACCTGTGTGAGACGATGAGATGAGCGCAAGAAATACATTCCTGTTGTGAAATTTTAAAGTACTTGCAAGTGCACGAACCGTATCGAAATATAGTTTGACAAGAACGAGGTCGAACCCACAAGAACTTGTATAAACGTAGGAAAATTAATCAAACCTTAACCAAAATACTCATAATCTAATTTAATAAAAATATATTGTTTTGAAATTAAAATAAACTAAGAAAATAATTAAAATAAGCAAAAGATATAATATAAAAGCAATAAAGAGATTAAACAATCAAAAGAAAGGAATTAAGGTTTTAGAAACTGCTTTGTTAATTCATATCAACATATATTTATAATTATTAATTTTTTCTAACCATTACATGATAATCTAGAAATCAATCTTTCTATCATGAAAAACACTATCATTAAAACTTATGTTTAAAAATCTAGAGCATGCTCTTTTTCGCTTCTTAAGTATAAAATCAAATTATCAATTGTATTTGTTGACAAACAAATCACAAAAGATATCCAATTTTATAATCAAGCAATAATAAACCAAAGCATTCAATTAATTAATACAAATCCTAAATCATGAGAAAAACATGATTGAACTCATATCTAAAATTCTATCTTAGTCAATTGATATGAAGCAAGAACAATTTAAATCATTAAAGAACAACTATTGTGAAAGAAATTAAATCACATAAATACTACTGATAATCTTTAACAAGATTTCATCCTTAAACTCTAATTATAAATTAGCTACTCATGATAATTGAAATAAGACACAAAAAATAAAATACTAAAATGTTCCAAATACAAGCTCCTAGTTTGTATCAGGGAGAAGTAATTGCAAGGCCCACAACAAATGTTCAAATAGCCAGTACATCACTATTCTCTTATCTCTTATTCTTTTCTTTTTTCCTTTTACTTCATGCCTTCTAGGTTTCTTCTTTTTTTTTGGTAAACGACGCTTGGATTAAATTAGAGGACAATAAGTCTATTATAATAAGCAGTACCAGCTTTCTCTCTAGCCAATAAATCAACCACCATATTCGGTGGGATTAACAAAAGATGAATATCAAAATCATGGCTGAAATCTGCACCCAAACGAGCAAGGTAGTTAGCACAGCCATTGGCTTCTCTGAATACATGAGCCACCGTGTGATTAGGGAAGATCTTTATCAGGTTCCTGCAATCAGTTAAGATAGGTTTTAGCATTAGATTGGCAATTGAGAAACTAGATACAAGGTGTACAATAAAGTCAGCATCCAACTCAATGCAAATATTATCAATCCCCAACTGCTTGGCCACGGTAAGACCATCCTTTAATGCCCACAGTTCAACAACAGAGCAAGAGACATTATCGAGCTTGCAAGTGAAACCAGCAACCCAGTCCTCATTGCTGCACCTCAAGACACCACCCCTACCAGCCTTTGTTGGGTTCCCAAACATAGACCCGTCAATGTTAAACTTTATCCATCCTCTAGGGGGTTTAAGCCATCTCACTTGAACTTGAGTTCTCCTTGGTTTGCTTGGACCATCGGGGACAATGGCAAAGAACTCCATGCCTTTTTTAATGTATCAAACGCTCGTTCCTTCTTCAATTTTCCCAGTTTGGAAAATAGCTTTGTTCCTATGTAGCCATAATCTCCATACTGCTTGAGGGAAAAGGATTTTCAAAGGCATACGGGGTCTTGGAAACATGATAGACTTCCCACAGTTATTTTTCGGCCACGCTTCCAAGTTCGACCTAAAGAATTCCAGATTACCTTCTTTAATTCCCAAATCTTTCCACACTGATTTTGCCATCTTATAGTCTCTAAGAGAGTGAATAATGGTCTTCGAACTTCCTCCACACAACTCACAGGTTGGGTCAAGATTTAACCCTCTTGAACCAAGAACTTCCTTCGTAGGGACACTGCGATGCATGCACAGCCAAAGAAAAAACTTTATTCTGGGTGAAGTGCTTGTTTTCCACACCCAGTGGTAAGGACTAGTCGCAAGGTTCAAGAAGTTAAACCCTTTAGCAATGAGGTAGGTAGATTTGAGGGAAAAAGACCCATCCTTAAAGAAAGCCCAAATAAAGAGATCCTCTTGGTTCAAGTCAGCCACAATAGGAATGCCTTGAATTTTTCTTGCATAATCCTGTGAGGGAGATTGAAAGAGATGCTATCCATATTAGCTAAGAAACTCTTGACCGATAGCCTATTTTCCAAATCAGCTAAAGGCCCTGCAATTTGATTTCTAAGAGGTCTAGATGGGAGCCAGAAGTCACCCCATACAAACACCTTTTCACCATTAGCAATGGACCATTTCAGCCCCTTATTAAAAACAATTCCTCCTACCTTACAAGCTTTCCAAATGCAAGAGGCACTCTGATATCTCTATTCCCCCCTTAGGTGTGTCGGTGTAAGAGATTTTTTTGTAAGCATTTGAGCCCAAGGCATATCTGGACTTGAGGCAATTCTCCAGCATAACTTAGCCAAGATGGCTGAGTTTCTTGCATTCGTTTCAAAAATTCCAAGACCCCCCAAGTCAATCGGATTGGTTACCTTACTCTAACCAACTAGATGGAGCTTCTTCTTCTCAGCCGTAGAACCCCAAAGAAAGTCCCTAGTCAGCTTGTTGACATCCTCACAAACCTTTGAAGGGAGCTTATAGCACTGTGTATTATATTCAGGAATAGAGGACACTGCTGCCTTTATTAGGACTAACCTCCCGCCGAAGAAAGGCACCTCAATTTCCAGCCAGCCAATTTTTTATGGACTTTCTCCACAATAAATTGGATATCATTACGTCTCCTTCCCTTATGGATGATAGGGAACCCAAGGTATTTCCCAAGGTTCTGCGTCTCACTAATGACAATTCAGCTCACTTTCTCCCTTCTTTCCTCCATTCCAACGTTGGCGAGAAATTTTTTTTTGACTTTGCTATGATAATTTTTAAACCCGTGAGTAGGCAGAATTCATCAAGCACTTCCACTATAGCCTCATTATTACTCTCATCAATTTTGGTAAAGAGTAAGAGATCGTCTGCACAGAACATATGAGAGAAGCCAGGACCACTGCCGAGAAGCTTTAATCTTTTTCCAACTTCCCTCTTCAGACTTCAGATTGATAAGGGTGTTGAATAATTCCATACATAGAATAAAAATATAAGGGGAAATGGGGTCACCTTGCCTCAAGCCACGTGAAGGAAAAATCTCCCCAATCTGATTCCCATTAAAGAGCAAAGAGGTCGAAGTAGTGGAAATGCAGCTAAGGATTAAATCCACAGTATTAGCATGAAACCCCAAGCTCATTAACAAACTTCTCACAAAACTCCATTCAAGGCAATCATACGCCTTCTCCAAGTCAATTTTTAAAATCATGAATCCTGCCTTCCCTTTCTTTCTTTCGAGTGTGTAGACCAACTCCTGGGCTATTATGACATTATTTGTGCCTTACCTTCCAGATATGAACGCTGTTTGGGAGGGGGACACCAGGGTCAGCATAAGGTGTTTCAACCTGTTCACAAGAATCTTGGTCACAATTTTATAGATTGTGTTGCAAAGACTTATCGATTTGTAGTGGTTAATGGATTTAGGACCAAATTGTTTGGGGATGAGAGCAATCAAGGTCCTATTGAGTTGCTCCAGAATTTTTTTCATTCTAAATATTTTTTTTTACTTCAAATTTGACTAACTCGCCCACGACCATCCAAAATCTATGAAAAAATCCAGCATGAAGACCATCCGGTCCAGGGGCTTCAAAAGCTTTCATGGTTTTTAAGGCAAAAAGAATTTCAGCGTCTATGGGGTCAGCTGCCAAGTTAAGAGCTTTTGATTCCGATAAACAGTTTCCCCAAATAGGAATTTGGTTAGGAGTTTTTTGACACACCTCCTTCTCCATTCTATACAGCTTATCAAACCCATTGGTGAAGATATCTTTCACCCTTTCAATGTTATCTTCCCAATTACCATCCTCATTCATAACCTGAGAAATACGATTTTTGCTTCTTCGGATGAGGGTGGAAATGTGAAAGAAGGTAGTGTTTCTTTTGCCTTGAATTAACCCATTAGTCCTAGATTTGATTCCCTATAGCTTTTCTTCAATAGACATAATTTTTTCCATCTCCTCCGACAACCAAGAATGCAAATTAATCAGCCTTTAACTTAGATTGCGAGCCATGGCCTTTTCAACCCCAGATAATCTCGCCACTAAATTCTTTTTTTTTTTCCAAAATATGTTCCCAAATTCCTCTCTATTCCAAGTTTTAGCTTTTCTAATGAAGGTACTAATTGCACCATTGATGTTGTGATGATTTCCTTCCCACGCATCCCTGACAAGAGGAAGGAAGGGAAGCCATCGTGGCTAAGTCAAATTGGCTGAAAGCGGAATGGCCTTTCACCTGAAAACCTAGGAGGATTATCCAAGGATAAGAGTAAATGGAAGTGATCAGAGTTGATACACGTAAGATGCTTCACTAAAGCTTCTGGGAAGCACTCCTTCTAGTCCGAGTTTACCCACACCCTGTCCAGTCTCCCTTGGGTTAACCCGGGAAGATCTCTCTTGTTGGTCCAAGTAAATTTTGGCCCCGTGAAGCCCAAATCCAAAAGATTACAATAATCTATACAGCAAGTATACTCAGTCACTCTTGTCCATTTTTTCTTCTCTACTAACCACATCATTAAAATCTCCCATGGCAGCCCATGGTAAATTATGCCTCTCAGATAGAATTTTTAAGTTGCCCCAAACAATGCATGTTTCTTTAAATCTCGAACTACCATAAATTGAACTTAAAAGCTAGGATTTGGAAAGTGATCTAACCTGGACAATGGCATGGATTTCCTATTCCGTGGCAGAGAGGATGTCCATGGAAACAAAATCAGAGTGCCACAATAACCAAATCCCACCAGCATAGCCAATGGTCTCCGTGGAGTAAGCACCATCAAAGGGAAGCCTCCGAATAATATCATCAACTCTAGGTCCACCAATTCTAGTCTCAGTGATCACAAGGATAATTGGCTGATGTCATTCAACCAAATCCAAAACAGTCTTTCTAAAGGTGGGCTTCATCGCCCCTCTACAATCCCAGATTAAAATATTCATGATTGGATTTGGGGAGGTGCGAGAGTCAAAACATGTCAGGGAAGGCTCCTCCCCTATCTCCCTCAATGTCCATGCTTGCCTCAGCTTGTTCTATTCTTTGAATACACCTAGGATTACATCCACTGCATGTTTCAAAATCACTAAATGTGCTTGGTTGCTGCGAATATCTAGGGTGCATGTTGTGCTCGACATCGAAAATTGGAGAAGCTTTATCGCAAACAGATTCCCCATTACCACCATCTCGATGGGTCTTTCCAGGAGAACTTTCCTCTAAACAATCACCAGTTCTAGATGGATTTTCTCTAAGGCACACAAAGATTTTTCACAAAGGAGCATCCAAGATCGCTTCTCGTGCAGAGTCGAGGGAATGCTTACTAGAAGTGGAAACTTGGCTTGTCCATGAGGAAGTGCCAGTAAGGGTTTGGTGTGGTGATCCAGGCCTCGTCCTCCATCTGAAGGTACCCCAAAAGAGCACTGACCTTCGTTAGAGGGAATAAGTTCTTCCATGCCTCCATTGCTTCCCCCTCGTACCAGCCCATGATGTCTATTGGGTCTCTCTAAATGCCCTTTATTGTGTTGTCACCTATTGGAATGACCTTCCCTTTGAGATATATTGCCCACTTCTCCACTTTGAGATCCATTTCCTTCACTCCCAGCACCAAAATGGAAGTTTGAACTTATCTGAGGTAACTTATCTTCCGTGGGTGTAGTCAAAGAAAGTGGGTGTGTTATGGGGCACGTGTCACTAGTCCAGGCTTCTTCATGCTGGCTTAGCAAATGACAGAGACCCACTTTGCATGTAAGAGCATCACCAACAGCTTCTTCATATTTTTGTACTATTTGGCTAATCAACAGTACCATTTAACTTTTACCTACTACTTTTTCAAATATATCTTCTAACAGTTTCTCTATCATTTCTTCTATCACATTTAAATATTATTTCTTCATCCTTTTTTTAATCTTTTCTTATTCAACCCCACACAGTCACCCCACAGTAACTGCCACTGTCACCACCACATCCACCACCACCCTGTCAATCACCCTAACCCCACAACCAACACAGCAACCCCCCACCACATCAGTCACAAAACCCAACCACTCCCACACCCATGCCCACACTCATCAAACCCACCATCACTTGGAAAAAAAAAAAAAAAAAAAAAAAAAAAAAAAAAAACCGCGTCGATCTCGACCGCGCACGACCCACGACCACGACCGCGCACGACCCACGACCCACGCCGCGCCGACCCCGCCGATCTTGCAGTCGCAGCAACCACTTCTCCAAAAAACCCACGCCGCAACAACCACGCCAATCTGATGGGGTCTCCATGCCTATCTGAGAAAGAGAGAGAGGAAGGAAGCGCCGATTAGAAACCCATCACCACCCACGACCGCGCCGATCTCGCCGCCGTAGCAACCACTTCTCCACAAAAACCACGCCGCAACAACCACGCCGATCTGACGGGATTGTCTCCATGCCGATCTGAGAAAGAGAGAGAGGAAGGAAGTGCCGATGGGTTTCGGGTTTGAAGAGGCCGGTAGAGCTTGCCGGAAGTGTGGCCGTGGCGTGGCGTTGATGCATTCGGAAGAGTGAAGACTGAAGAGTGGCCAAAGAGCAGGGAGGAGGAAAACGTACGGATGAGAGAGAAAAAAGAGTAAATTAATAGTACTGTTCAATTGTTTAAGATAAAATAATAGAGTAGAGTTGCTACAGTGTTCTCTAAATGAAGAGAAGGACTGTAGCAACTTTAAAAAAAATTTGGAAAAATTTGGTTGATACAGAACATGTTGGAGCGTGAATAGTAATGTTTTTTCCCCCAAAAATAGAGATAGAGTGATTGCTGGAGATGCTCTAAAGCCCTTATTACCTACAATACAAAGATAGTATATAACAAAAATATCATAAAAGTAAAGTTAAATAGGTAGATATGAGAGTACCTAATTGTATATATTTCAGGCACGTCACTTCCCGTCCTGTGACTCCTCCTACTCTTTTAGATGAATTGAATCATAAATTCAGGTTTTATAATGCCTAATCTAACGTGTCCTACATTTCTATATGAACGGTCTTTGGGCCTTTTTAGGGCTCTTGCCAGGGGAGGGGACCGGTGCCATGCATAGCTTCATGGTATTGGAAGATATGATGCAAACAGGCATAGCATGGAGTCTACTATCCAACCGTAAAAGAACATTTTCCCAACTATTGAGAATATACTTTACCAAGAAAATATCCAACGGAAATTCAAATTCAGTTTCCAAACCCAACCCAGAAACCATCCTTCTCACCTTCCCATTTCACACGAGCCCCTTCATTTCCCAACGTTCTTGAGTCTCATGGTGCAAAGAACCCAAATGCTGAAACTTTTTCCAAGTATTCAAATGCAATTTCCTGGGCATGACCAAACAACTTGGTTTGTGCGTTCAATTGCAATTTCTGACAATCCCACCTAGTTTCAACAAGACCCAGATGACCAACCAACTATAACCTCTTCAAGTTTAGGAGGGACAAACCGGTGGAGATATTGAGCAAGCTCTTGATCTATGCGGGCTTACATTGAACGAGGACTTGGTGCTGAATGTGCTCGTGTATTTTTCAACTGGGTTTTGTAGAAAGGGGAGAAAAGGATGTGGGTGTTTACAGTGAGATTCTTCATATCCTTGTGAAAAAACAACGTTTCGAGGAGGTGATCCAAGTGCTTGATGAAATGTCAAAGAGAAAGGGACTTGTCAATGATAAGACGCATGGTATTTTGGTTAATAGATTTGCGGCTGCTTATATGGTATTTTACCAAATGCTATAACTCACGACTACTTGCCTAAGTCCTTGAAGAATCCAGAGGAAGTACCCGAGCTCTTGGAGAGGATATAGAGAAATGGGAGTAGGATGGCTGCTGAGTGCTGACCCTTACAACTTGATCTTGAAGTTGTATATGGATTGGGATAGTTAGGAAAGTGTAAGATATACATAGGAGGTGATGGAGTGAAATGGGTTGGGACAAGACCAACAATCTTATAGCATTATGATACAAGGTGCTTTGTGCAAGGGAAGTATACAAGATGCAAGGGAAGAATACAAGGTGCTTTGTGCTTTTTCAATGCGATGACATTAAAGGGCATGGTGCCAGAACAAAGGAGAAAATATTGGTTTATGACATGAACATTAAGTTGAAGGAGAGCAGGCAAAAAGAGGAAACAGTGTTTAGGAATAAGGATGGATGGTTGTTTGTGACTAGCATTTGTGGGTCTCATCCATCCCTCCATTTGACAAAAGAGGTAATGCTTCCTCTGACTTTGAACATGTGATTTGGCAAATACTCTCATAAGAAAGGAAAAAAAATTAATTCCTTAAAACATTTTAGACATGCTAAAGTTAGGCATCTAGTGAAAACTATCTTTGGTGAAGCATTCTTAAGTAGTTAATACTTGAGAAATGACATAGACAAGATTGTTATATTTTTTACATAGGCAATTTTATTACATTGAGTTTAATTGTCAATTGATTATGAATTTGCATTTGGAAGTTAATTTTACTCTCTGGACATCTTGCTAATTTTTGTCTAATATATATTTATCAGGATTCTAACTGTAATTGAAAATATAACCGCAGTATGGAGTAAGTATTGTATATAAGCGCTATATGGCAAAAGGTGCCTGATGATTTCCATGTAGATCTGTATACATGTCATTGTCTCATTAAGCTCTTGAAAATGTAAAAGGGTGTAAATGGTTGAAATTTAGATCAATATCATGGCATGGATTCAACTTGAATATCTCACTAACAAGCTTCATTGTATTCGGATCTGGGTATTAATTGTACTCTTCTGGACCCATACCAACAACCTGTTTTCCTTATTGCTTCTCCAAATATAACATCAAAAGTAATAAGATAAACTTATATAGATAAAGCTATACAAAGCCAAGTATGGCATGCGACTAACTGAAAAATGATGATTAAAAAACATGATTATAGGACAAGCCCCTCAATCCACATGAGTTCTTTGGGAACATCTACCATAGTTGGTCTTATCTGTGAGTCTCTGTTTCTACATGTGAAGGCAAGGTCTACCACTGCTTGTAATTGTTGCTCTGTAGTACTAGTGCTCCCTTTCCCTGCCAAGATTGTAGGATCCACAATGCAACGACCTTGAGCACCATTTTGCATACATAATATAATCTAACACACTCTTTTTTTGGTTTGGAGAAGTCCACACGTTCACCATTATTTAATTGGGTAAAATCATTTGAATTCTTACCTGTTACAAGTTCTAAAAGAAGTACCCAAAGCAATAAACATCAGCTTTCTCCGTTACCTTACCCGTAGCAAAATACTCAGGAGACATGTATCTTACACACCAAGACAAGAAATCAACTTGAACGTGAGTCTCACCTTCAGGGACTAATATAGAAAAGTCGAAGTTGGATAATTTGGCAACATCATGTTGGTCTAAGAAGAAATTTCGCATATTTATATCCCTGTGGATGATGGGTCTAGAGAATGCAGTATGGAGATATGAAATTGCATGAGTAATCTCCCTTGCAATCTTTAACCCGCTTGCCCATGTTAACGGCTGATGTTGTTGACTGCCAAGAGTGCCCTGGATTCGATTGGCAAGGCTACCATTTGCAGCAAATTCATGTACTAAAATGGGAGGTCGAGTCTCAAGGCAGCATCCTATAAGCTTTAGTACATTTTTGTAAGCAATCATCTTTGCAGAAATCACTAGATCATTGATGACGACGTAGTTGGACAAGTCCCGGCCTTTTGTAGTATGTACACCGCCTTCAATTTTCCTAACGGAAACAAGTCGGCCGTCAAGAGAACCTTTGTACCATTTCCAGTACAACTCATCTTGGACTATAACAAGACGAGCATCATAGTTGTTGGTTGCTTGCTTGAGCTCTTCATCAGAGAAGCTACGAATGGGAATGGACTTGCCATTACATAAGGCAATCAGCTTTTCTAGTACCATGCTTCCATTCTGAAAAAATGCTTTCTCTTTTTCCTTTCTATCCTTACTCATTCTAAAGAAACAATTTTTTTCACCAGTTTTGCATACCTGCTACCCCAATAAATTTTCATTGAGCCTCACTCCCTCCACGGTTGTTTTCTAAAAAATCCTAGTGATCAGTGGAGGCAAAAAAGGTTAGCAAGAGAGCAAGGTGCCACATTCAAGCTATGCAGAATTGGTTGAGAGATCATTTCTTTAAAAGAAGAAAGGGAAGAGAGAAACCGTTTCTTGAGAACGGAAGCAAGCTACTAGAGAAGCTGGTTGTCTCTTGCAATGGCAAGCCTATTCCCATCCGCACCTTCTCTGCTCAAGAGCTCTGCCTAGCAACCAACAACTATAATAATCATTATTGCTTTTTTTGGTATAAGGGTTCTCTTGAAGGACAAATTGTTCTCATTGGGAAATTACCTGAATCAAAATTCTGGTTCGATTTTGCCATCAATGATATAGTGATTTATGCACAGATGAGTGCACACAGTAATTTATTAAAGTTTGTAGGGTTGTTGTCTCCAGACTCCATGTCCCATTTTAGAGTATGAATTTGCTACCAATGGCTTTCTTATGGATCAAATTTATGTCTCACGTGTTATTGAACTACAACATCAGCCCATGGTGTGGGGAGCAGGTAAAAAATTGCATGGCAGATTGCTCATGCAATTTCCTATCTCCATACTGCCTTCCAAAGACCCGTCATCCATATATATAAAATATATATATATATATATATATATATTGTAGAGATAGAAATATGAAATAGTTTTAGAAAATGTTTAACGTATTAAAGGTAACCTTTTTTTCTCCAAAAACATGGCTTTATTGTATTTTAGGTCGTGAAAGTAGTTGTTTCGTTTCTTCTTGGCTTTTACACTTTTTATATATGTTTTCTATGCTTTTGATATTAAGGAGAGAAAGTTTGGATATTGAGAAAATTTGTCAAAGTTCTAATATAGCTTATGTACAAAATTTTGTCAATAAATATTATATGAGAAAGGATATTTTTATGCTTCACCTTTTAAGTTATTGATTAATAGTGTTTTGTTTTTCATTCTTTCTTGCAACCTTACTTTAGGTTGACAAATCATTGTGTTTCTTATTATAACTCTATTTTGGGTTAATACTTATTGGAGTTGTGTTTTTGAGTTCCCTATCACAACTCCTCTCTGCTCTTTCTCCCTTTTATAGTTTTGGTTTAATTTTTGTTTGAGTTAATATTTAGTTATTTTGGAAGTGAGAATTTGAATATATATCAAAACACAATCTTAACTATATATTTGAATGTGCTTATCAATTATTAGAGTAATATCAAATGTAATTATGTGATGAGTTTTGATAATCATGATAATTTTCTTTAAGAGAATGAGAAATTTGAATAATATATTTGAAACTCAAGAAACTTTAGTTGGAAAGAAAAAAAAAAAAGAAAAAAAAAAGGAAAATATCAAATTGATCCTGTTCCATCCACTTTAGTCCATCTGGTCTACTTCGGTCCAATTTAGTCCATTCAATCTATTGCATTTACTTCGGTCTAATATGGTCTAATTCAGTCCATTTAGTCTACATCTGTTTAATTCGGGCTATTTGATTCAATTTGGTCAATGCTGCCCACTTTGGCTCATTTCCTCTAATTCGGTCGATTCCGGTCCATTTGGTCTACATCTGTCCAATTCGGTCTATTCGATTCAATTTTGTCAATTCTGCCCACTTTGGCTCATTTGGTCTAATTCGGTCCACTTTAGTTTACTTCTATCCATTCGATGTACTTAAGAATGGAAAAATATAAGTTTTGTTGAAAGTACTATCAATTATTTGAGTAATATCAACTTTAGTTATAGGATAAATTTTGGTTATCATAATAATCTCCTTAAGAGAATAAGAATTTGAGTAATAACTTTAAAACTTAAGAATTTTAGTTGTACTAAAAGAAATTAGGTAAATATAATATATAATAATAGTAGTTAAAAGAATATGAACCGTTTCAAAAATGAAAAATTATATCAATAAAAAAATTATAATATTATATATTTGTAAAAATAGATTGATGGAAATTACTTTTTGAAATTGTTTAATTTTTAGGAAAAACAAACTATCTACAATAAAATTTAGATAATAAATTATACATATTCAGTATAAGTTTGCTATGAATTTTGATTATCATAATAATCTCCTTTAAGAAAATTAAAATTTTGAATAATTTATTTGAAACTTAAGAAGTTTAGTTGTACAAAGAATAAAAACAAAAAAACATAGCATATTATAACATAATTTGGAAGAATATGGACAACCTTATACCGGAATAATACCAATCAAACCCATCTAAAATAATAGAATGATATATTGGTAGAGATAGAAAGATGAAAAATAATTTTAGAAATTGTTTAATTTTTATGGAGAACAAAATTATTTTCAACAAATTTTAGAGTACAAATTATACATTATATTACGATTACAAAATGATTATATATTCCCACACATCATGTGTGTCTGCAACTAGTTGATATAAGTGTGAAAAATATCTTATTAGATGATGATGATTTTCCCAAATTGTCCTACTTTTTTCTTTCTGTATCAATCCATGAGGGTGAAACTAATGTGGAAGTTTATGAGGGCTTTCGGAATTCAAGGTTTTACAGCGCGCCGAGTTTAAAGCATCAGGCATGGTAACGGATAAAAGTGATGTATATAAATTTGTTCAGCTCCTTCTAGAACTTTTAACAGGAGAGGATTCTGGTAATATAACTTGTTTGACAATTGATAAAGATTCTAACTTAATAGCATACATGCATAGTCATACCCAAGGACTTTGTATAAATGAGATTATGGATCCAGAAATCTTGGTTGGGAATCGAGGTGCTAGTTTAGAGCACCAATTACAAGCTATGCAGTACCTTGCCTTGACTTGTACAGAGGAAGATCCACACAAAAAAGGCTAACTATGGTACATGTCACCATACAACTCAGGACGGTTGAGAGGTTCGTTCCATGCAACTAAGCGATGATAGAGCTTGTATAGCAATTGCAATCTGTGGTTTGGAAAGCAATAATACAGAAGCTAGTTGGGTCATGAAAATTATGTGGGTTTCAACAATGGCAGCAACAGCTCAAGCTAATTTGGGATTGTTGTGTCCATAATATTACTCCTCTTTATATATTCACCAATATGAAAAGGTATCATTATTCCATTGTAGCTTCTTATATTTCTTATAATACTTATTCATATTGCATTGTAATAATCATTACAACTAAGGGTGTTCACCAAACTGCACAAATTACAAAAATTAGACCAAAACTGTCTGTAAAATGACATAACCACACCGCACCATAAGTAATAATGCACTGCACTGCATCGCATGGTGCAGTGCAGTCTACGGTTTTATAATAAGAAAACTGCACCACACCACATCCTCTCTATATTACTATATTTATTTTTTTAATATTAAATATATTACTAATTAATAGTTTAATAAACCTAGTTTTCAATAATAATAATAATAATAATAACCCTTCCAAGAGTTGATTAGGAAAGCTAACTCAAAATAAAGAAAAATTAGCTCAATAATTTAAAACTTAGCCCCAAAACAAAGGGAAAAATCAATTTTGGGCTAAGCAAGAAAAGCCCAAAAATTGAAAAATCTATTGGTTTCAAACTGCATTTTATACACTGTATTGCACATATGACCGCAAAAATGAGATGCGGCGTGGTTATGATTTTTGCCAAACTCTAAACCACACTGCACCGCATCGCACATGTGACCGCAAATTTGAGATGCAGTGCAGTTATGGTTTTGCCTAAACCGCATTGCAAAGTGCAGTGATAAAAATAACCCAAAACCGTACCGTACCGCATCGCAAACACTCCTAATTATAGTGTACCAAACATGTCCTAAATTTTTTACTAAAAAATTTACACTATAGAGCACTCAGTTACTACTATGTATCCCAATTATCTTTACATCAATAAAGTTCATTGCCTTCCCATAAAAATAAAATAAAAATAAAAAAGAACAAAGGGAATGTGCAAGTCAAACAAAGAGATGTTCAAAATATTAATCTAATAAAAAAAATTTATTAAATGGTGTAAACAATTTTTATAGGATTAATATTTAAAAAATCATTCCACTCTTTCAATGTATTAGGGGATTGAGTTTTATTGAGAGTCTTGTTACAACATTGTAATTTCTTCTTTGTTATCTTGTTCTTTGAGAAAAATAAAATTTGTTCCTAGCGCATGAAAGATTCAACATGGTTCTACAGATTCGTTGACACTGTACGTTAATCATGTCCTCTGTATCTAAACATTCTCTAACTTCTCTTTTTTTGCGTTTCTTTTTTCTTTTCTATTTTCTTATAGAAAATTCTCTGTTCCTAGCTAGCATGACTACTACTCTGGTATTAGTGTAATACACCCAACTTCAATTTCACTATTTTAGTTTTGCATCCTTTTATGTAAAAAGATTATCTTGACAACAACCTGATAGTAAAAATTCATATACATGACAGTCATGAACTCAGTTGTACAAGCAGTGACGGAACTACAGTGGGGCAGGGGGGGCCATTGCCCCCCCCTCCCTCCCCCTTTAAAAAAATAAAAAAAAATAAAAAACTAGGATATATATGTGTGTATGTTGAAATTTTAAATTTTGTTCTTAATAGCCTCCAATTAAAAAAAAAAAAAAAAACTTGTATACATATTTAATTTTAAAAATTAAGATTTGCCCTTAAATATATATATTTTTGGATCTCCTCTGAAATAACGTCGAGTTCCATTTTGATAATTATGTTGAAATGTTTAAGAAACACTTATTTTATATGTTATATTTTGTTGACATTTTTATAATATCAAATGTTTAAAAACACTTATTTTATATGTAGTATTTTGTTGAATATGAAATAGATATTAGTTTTTATTTTCATAAAAAAAAAAAATTATTTTAAACTTTGGCCCCCCTCGAGTTTGAATCCTGATTCCGTCCCTGTGTACAAGGTCAAATACTAAAAAAGTTATCGCTTATTTTGCTAAAAATTGAAAATAATAAAATATAATAATAAAAAAGTTACTGTTCACATGTCTAAATAACAATGAATAGTGCAAGAGGCGTTCAGCTGAAAAGAAAGAAGCAAAAAACGCAAAACCTAAACGCATACTCACTTAAAAAAAAAAAAAAAAAAACCCTCACATCAAATTAGTTATTTTGCACAACATTTTATTAAAATATCAATTTTCTTGATATATTATTTATTTATCTTTGTTCACACACAACAATCACCATTCATTCTATTCCTTCATCATATGAATATGTAAAAAAAAGAATAAAAAAAAATGCGAAATGTGTCAATGTAAATTTATACAATTACTATATCAACAATATATTTTTACGAAACTTTGAATGATATGATTAGGTGAACTTTGGATCTGATTGGATAAAATCTGATACTTAGCTCAATCAAAAACACAACAAATTCTTATATATATATATATTTTGTGATATTCATTTCTTTTCATAATTGTGAAATAATTATGAAAAACATAATATATATATATATATTCTTTATTTTTTTAAATTGAAAAAGTTCAAAAAAGAAGTAAGTAAAACTATGTAGTTTTTGGATAGCTATAGGAACTAACATAATAAATTTGGAATTTCTATCCTTTAAAATAAGGATAAAAGGACTACATTAGGTAAAAAAAAAAAAAAGGATTAAAATCAATAAGTCATAAGTTACAAAAAATGAAATTGAATTTAGGATAAAATTAGAGGTTGTAATATGTATTATGGCTAAATATTTAATTCCTTAAAAAAAAAGCTAAAATGTTTAATTAATTCATTTGTTTTAAATAAAATAATACACCATTTAATGGGATTTAAAATAAAATAAATGAAATAGAAACAAAGAAATAGCAACTCTATACCCGTGTCCTCCCTAGGACATAAAAGAAAATTTTATTTCTTTATAAAAACCCTTCCACCTTAAATACATAATTGTTGCCTTTTTCCTTTGCTAACCAATAAAATAAAATAAATAAAAATAAAATTTTAACATCACACTAACAAGAACCCACACCCCTTGATAAGCAGAACACAAAGCCACAAGTTTTGGAAAAACTAAATCCCTAAAAGGCATTTCAATAAGTACTTTCTATGCCACTTATATGAAAGAACAAATTTTTTTTTTTGAGAAACTATGGAAGAACAAAATTGCTGCCTCACCAGCACAGAAATTTGCCAACGTTACAATGAAATGAAATTTAAGAGCGAAATTCCAAAATTTTCTCAAAAATCAAAAAAGAAAAAGGGGCACAAAACAATGACAGATAAATTAGGGTTTTGTTTGATTTTTATCTTAAACAAAATCAAAACGAGTTGATCCCTTAAAAAACCCTCAACGGTGAGTAAATGAGGATGCTGATGGGATGAAGTGAGCTTGACGGAGATGGGAGAAGAAGCAATCTGAGGTTTTTTTAAGAGAAGGAAACAGAGGGAGCACACGACATGAGAGAGGATATGAAGTTGAGAGAGAATCACCTGTTTTTTTTTTTTTTTTTTTGGCTTTTATATACTAACCTAGTCTACTGGTAACAGGTTTCACACTAAACTTAAATCAACAGTCACAATTAAAATAACACCAATTAATGGTATAGATTTGGGTGGGCACCGTACCCCCTAAAAAAAAAACAAGGGGCAGAGTAGAATGACCCTTCATAATTTTTATTTTGAAAATCTAATTTATAAGTGAATAAATTAATTTAAAAATTAATAGAAGAGTGGTCTTATTTTTTAGACAATGTTTTTGTGGGAGTTATAGTTGCATTTTTACCAAATTGTCCTTTAATTTTGTCTCTACTTAAACATAGTGATGTAAAGGCATTTTTAAACTAAAAAATAAGGAATTTAAACAGGAGAAGCTCCTTAAATAATAATATAGATAAATAAATGATACATACGTATCAAAATTGAATATAGTAGGGTTTTTCTTCTTCCTTTTTTTCCCTATTCCTTTCAAACCTCTCAAAGTTTCAGGTCCTATTTTACAACAATGTTTGCTATTTTCTTTAAATGTCGTGGAGTGGCCCATCCAGAGAGATAGTGCAGTCTTTAGTATTGAGTGGGCTTGAAAGAAATATATGCGCCTCTGAAACTTACGTGCCTCTCTCTCTCTCTCTCTCATCCGCCGATTCGATTTTCAGATCCGAAACCCTTCCAGAACAACCCAGAAGGATCTCTCTCATCCGTCGTTGTCTCCTTCAAGGTTCGATTCTCTATTCTCTCTCTTTCTCTCTTTGGTTTTGGTTAATTTGGATTTAATTTTTGATGAAATGGTGTTTAGTTTAGAGCAGCATTGTGTTGAATTTTCTGATGGGTTGGTTCTGAAATGGTTTTTTTTTTTTTTTTTTTTTTTTGTAATATCAATTTTTTTTTTAAAAAATTTCTTTTAATTCCCAAAAAAAAAAAAAAAAAAAAAGAGGTCAAAACGATGTCATTGTGGATCAATTAACGGCAGGTCATACCAAATCGACAACAATTTAAAGTGATAGAGGATTAAAAAAAAAGGAAACCGTAAAAGCCTAGAAGAAGCAGAACAAAACCCCAAACTAACATCTTTCGCTTCCATCTTCCAAAGATGAGACCTTTGGACGAGGACGAGACCAAAGCAGTGTTCGAAAAGCTCTTCAAGTTCACAGGCAACAACCTCAAAAACATCGTTGAAA
Source organism: Castanopsis chinensis (assembly GCA_032878915.1). Taxonomy (NCBI): domain Eukaryota; kingdom Viridiplantae; phylum Streptophyta; class Magnoliopsida; order Fagales; family Fagaceae; genus Castanopsis; species Castanopsis chinensis. The sequence continues at coordinate 9,340,137 of JAVQMG010000089.1, forward strand.
ACCCTTCCTACGAAGGCCCTGACTCCAACCCAAGTCGCTACTGTTTCCGCATCAACAAGAACAAGGTCTACTACGTGAGCGAGTCCTTGGTCAAGCGCGCCACCAACGTCGCTCGAAACAACCTCGTCTCTCTCGGCACGTGTATCGGCAAGTACACCCATGGCGGTAGCTTCCACCTCACGGTCCAGTCGCTGAGTTTGCTGGCTGCCAATGCAAAACACAAGGTATGGCTCAAACCCACCTCGGAGATGGCGTTTTTGTATGGGAACCATGTTTTGAAAGGTGGGTTGGGGAGGATTACTGAGAATATTGCGCCTGGTGATGGGGTTGTGGTTTTTTCAATGTCGGATGTGCCTCTTGGGTTTGGTATTTCGGCTAAGAGTACTCAGGATTGTAGGAAGCTGGATCCCAATGGGATTGTGGTGCTTCACCAGGCTGATATTGGGGAGTATTTGAGGATGGAGGATGAGCTTTGAGGTTTTTTAGGAGGTTTTGGCAAATGGGTCTGTGTTGTTTTGGTGATATCTTTTCTGATTTTGGGTAATATTAGGTTGTGTTTTATGTGGGATTTTGATTATTTTGTTGAAACTTACTTAAAAGTAGTAAGTTTACCAATCAAGATGAGAATTTTGTTGTCTTTTATGTGCTGCAATGATGATGATCTAAAGTATTTCTTGCTATATGGTTATGTTTGTGTTATTTTCTCATTAATGAGTTTAAATGTGCCTGTGATATTGTTGGAATTGGGGTTTTGATGGGGGGTTTTGGCAAAAATATAAAGAAACTGTTGCCCCATGAATACTTTGCATTTCAGTTTCACTTCTACATTTGTCACTAAGAGGGAGATTATTAAATTCTGCTAAATAAGCCAAAGCCTCTTGAGTTTATGTTGCAAACCATCCATAGTGATGCAACCTCTCCTTTTGGAAATGTACCCCATTCCTCACAATCATCAAGAAAGTCTAATAACTTTGAATAGAATGAGTCATAGTTCATTAAAGTAAGGGAACAGGTGATTATCAAGAAAAGAGGAGGGAACAGGAAGCTCTGACCCTATCCATTCTAGTTGAATTAATGCTAATTGTAATAACTCAAACACCTTATCTAGAATACCAATACCACCAGGAAGAGCAACAACAGCAATTCTATCAGAAATAGTGCTCCTAACTGCAACATCCACCAACCAATGCTACCTCACAGTAAAACCAGCATTACTGAAAAGCAATTTATGCAACTGAGAAGCATCAGTTGACAACAATAGATTATCTGCAAGTAAGATAAGTTTCTGAAGGTAGACACAGATGAAAATTTGAGGCTGTCCCTTCACCAGCTTCTTTACCTATCTTTAATCCACCCACTGGTTTTCCCACTTCTAAAGCACCTTTAGTAGCAACATGCATTAGTCCAGGACTAACCCCAATCCATGAAGTGCAATTCAAAAGATTTGCAATCTGAAGACCATAAGAAAAATCTAACTACATTCAAAAGGAAAAGTATGTTTCCAAGATGCAATTGTGGTTTTGTGCTGCCAAGTCTCAGCATTCTTTATGCATGATTGTCTCAGCATGTGAAAACATAATTTAGATACAGAAATTTACATTCATGTATGCCAGGCAAAGCAGGCAGGAAGCAATCTATAAATTCACGTACCTCTCTACTCAACTCTAGTGCTTGTAGGTAATGAGAAGGACCAGGTCCCATCCTTGAAAAACACAAATTCAAGACTCCTTGCCCAAGTCTATGTGTGAGTTCATAAACATTTTCCTTTTTTATAATTAAGTTTGTAACATTGTTCTATCTCTCTTCTGACCTTTCAACCAATAAAACCAAATTAGCTACCAAACCTTTTCTCACATTCAACAAAATTTCAAAGCATTTCATAAATTCACAAATTTTCTTAGTGCATGACACTCTTGGAACGACCAATAAGAACTTCTAAATCCTGGCATTAAGATCCATAAATTTCATAGTCCTCTTTCAATTCTCTACTCCTCTTCCACTCCCAAAAATTGATATTAAAAGTAAAATTGGCCAAGTTTTAAATAGAGCTCAGATATCTAAGCATGAACTGAAGATATATATATATATATATATATATATGTATATGTATATGTATATTTATATTTTTTGCTATTTGTTTTTTCTTAGGCAAGCTGTTCATTTGCCTTGCTAGAATCGTAATCCTTACTTGCCTGCCAATATAAATAACCAATCATAACGTAAAAGTCATCCATGAAGAGATTGCAGTTCCATTTTTGGTAGAAATCAAAAGCAGGAAATGTGATGCATTCACTTATGAGCTGAGAAGGCTCGTATGTGCAGCCTAACTCCTAGAAATTGGCCACTGGCAAATAATTTGGAAAAGCATCCCTCTATTGAAATGCAAAAGAATTTCATCAACAAAGCCACTACATCTTTATGATTTCAACTTGCTTAAATTAAAGCTGCATCCCACAAGACCTTCTCATTCCTATGATCTCATAATACGTCTTTTATTCAAATGGTTCTTTTGGCAGCATACTGCAAAACAGGCATACAAAATCCCATAGTGGACAAATTAAAATTCTTCAAATCGCTTGAATACTTTTCTGTTTTGTTAATCTTTTACATCAAACACCAGAATTGATGCTAAAGTACCTGCTTGTCACTAACATAGACATCCCCTTCACTTCAGGGAGCCACTACTAATTATGCTTCAAATTCTTTGTTATCTTGTTTGAGAAGAAGAAAATTTTCTGCTAGTACATGAAAGATTCAACATGGTTCACCAGATTCACTGATACTGTACAATAACCATGTCCTCTGTTTTTCTTTTTCGTTTTTATCTTTTTCTTTTAGAAAATTCTCAGTTCCTAGCATGACTAATACTCTGGTAATACACCCAATGCACACTCTTAAGTGATAATCCACCTCACTAATTTAGTTTTGCATCCATATGCATAAGAGTGTAATCCACCTCCATATGTAAAAACATTAACTTGATGACAGCCTGATAGTAAAATATTGATATACATGACAGTTATGAACTCAGTTGTACATGGTCAAATATTATCATTTTCACCAATATCTTAGCTTTCAGTCCACAAAAACACTTATTTGATATATTGAAACATCATTAACTAAAAATGCTCATTATGTAAGCTCTAGAGACCAATAGTGTTGAAGGCCAACTTCCATAGAGTAATCATCTCTTTAATAAAATTATGATTTTAAGCATTTACTTAAAAAAAAAAAAAAACAGATAGAGAGAAGATAATACAGTGAATTTAGTAAAAATTCATTAATATACACTCCATTTTCTCTAATTCCTCTTAAATAAAAATGGGTTTCTCTAATTCCTCTTAAATAAAAATGGGTTTACACTAACATGCCACAACCAAAACTGCATGCAACAGTTAGTTTCACTATGCATGGTTTTTGGTGATGGCATTGCAATTGGATGTGTTAGTGTATAGTTGTTGATGCGCAGGGCTTGTGATTTGGATTTGGATTTGTGGGTTTTGTTGATTTTTATTGGTGGAGTTATGACTACTGAGTTTGGTGTTGCATGAATATTTTGAATTGGGCATGTCTGGTATCGTGTGATTTCTCAGTTTTAGACTGCATTGTGTTAAAGTTTTTCTTTTTAACCCATCAGTGTATTTAGTATTTGACTTTGTCTCAGGAGCTGTCTGCACATTTCAAATTGCAGAAAAGTTTTGTTCTGACAAGAATTGTAGATAAGTTGAAATACTTTGAGGGGTTTTCTTTAGACATTAGAGTTGAAAAGATTAAATTGTTGTATTAGAAAGATGACCATCTCTAATGTGTCAAAAATGTCTTTTACTTAGCCAATAAAAGAATTTCTTATCTATTGATATAGCTAAATCATGGAACCTGGGAAAAAAATAGGGACCCGAAATCAGAAGTTATATTTTACTTAAAATTTATGAAGGGAATGAGTATATGCCTAAAAAGTTGTTGTATTTGTTGTCACGAAAAAGAAATTGAGAATATGTGGCCTACTGATTTGATATCTTCATTCCTGATGTTATTATGTTTACTAGTCGCTAACCCGTGCGATGCACGGCAATGCTATTGAAAAATAGATTTAATATTTCTTTTTATTTTATAAAGAGTAATCATTGTGTAGCATATTACATTCTATTGAAAATTAAAATTAAAAATTAAAAAGAAGAAAAGAGGTATAACATCATTTTCTGTTGTAAATCTATAGTTTAATATCATTTTAAACTTTTTTCTAATGGTATAATGTGTTTGGGTCTAAAAGAGTGTGTAAAACCAACCGTAAAAAGTTCTTAAGAGTCGAGTTTCTCTAGATTGAATGTGTTTAAGGTTAATATTTACACGCTTTTGTTTCAATGGCCAATTAGAGAGGGGTTACGGTCAAAAACATTTACCAAAATGAAATTTTACACCAGTTGACATTTGTATCACATTTTTCAACACAAAAATAATTGAAAGAAAAAGTTGAACAATTATTCTATATGATCCTTTAATTGAAGAGCCAATCTAGGTTTAACTTGCTTCTAAAGCGTAAACAAATCATTTCCCAATTTTCAATTTCATTATCAGTTGTTTCAATTTCATACTGCTACCACGCCAAACACATTTTTGATGCATACTTACATGCATAACATCCCATAAAAAGCTCATGCCCAATTGACATTTGCCCACAATAGCAAACAGCCCCAAAAAAACTGCAACTACTTCACACTCTTGGCTTTTAGTATTCTTGGAACCAAATACTTACTAATCATCAGATCTTGTATAGCAAATCATTGCGCACCCCGAATACTTTTATTCATCTGATAACAATTTCCACAATTACTACAATAGGCCATTGAAAGAAAAAAAAATTATATAGCAATAGTAACTTCAAAAGCTAACATAGTGATGTTTGAGGGAACATTTTAATAACCAGAATGCAAATCAACCTAAACTCTCTAGATGAATCACTGCTATAATAGTGCATGTCCTCCCATGACTTCTTGCAAGCCAATAGTAGCAGCAAGAGTTACCACGATTGCTTTGGCTTGATAAAAGAAAAACCGAAACCTCAGTTGCAAATTTTTTATTGCAAAGAGGCAATTACTTTTATTAGAAAAAAGTAAAAGAAAAAGAAAATGCAAGTCTAAAATTCTTCCCAAACCTATAAAAAAAAAAAAATTAAAAGCAACAATGAAAGAAAATGCTCGTCAAAGTATCACGAAATTGAGACAAATATATATTAGTGCCCAAAAGAACTACAAATAACCAAGACAATTAAAAATTAACAATATCCACAAACCAAAACCAAAAAAAAAAAAAAAAAAAAGCTTCATGTGAGGATTATGCTTAATTATGCTGTGAAAAGTGGAACATTTGGAAAGAAATATATTTGATTTTATGTATTGAAAACTATTATGCTACTAAAATCTCAAACTACCCTCATAAGGTTTTTATTTATTTTAAATCTCACTTATCAAAAAAATAATTTTTTTTAATCTCGGCCTTTTCCTAGTGCCATCATCAATTGGAGCTTTACTTTCATAGGAGTATATTGTTCTCAACAAAAAGATTTTGCCAAAAAAGAATGGAATCCAAATTATTTTGCAGGTTTATGTGATTTGTGACCACTTGAAACCAAAAAAAGATGGGCCATACTATAGTATTTCCAACTACCATAGTGACTTGTTTTGTGGAAGGTAATTATCATTGCATCAAGCTTGACCTCTAAATTCTACACTTATGTTCAATTATGCACTACATCTAGTCCTAATTGGCTTTTATGTTTATAATTATATGCAAAACTAAATTAATTAGGCTTCAGGAAAAAAAATTCTAACATAAAGTTAAAATTTCATAAAATAAACATGAATTCTAATATCAAACTCCAAATAAATTATATAACATGCAATGAAGAAACCCAAAAAAAGAAAAAGATAAAAGAAACTATAGTAGCTAAATATACAAATAAAAGAGTAATTAAAAGACATTTACACACAAAAATTAATATCTAAAACTAAAGAAGCATACCTTGCTCAAAATTTTTTTTATTTCAATAAGATCAAACCTAACTCAAAAAACCTTGAATTAAAAGGACAAAATTTAAGTAGATTAGTAAAACAAAGGGCCAAATAAAGAAAATAGGTAAGAGGGAAATTCCTATAATTAAAGTAATAACATCACTAACCATTTTAAAAACTCCAAGCAATAAAGAATGGCAACCCCCCACTCAACAACATCATTGCCAAAGAATGCATATTCTGACACATCAAAAAACGTACCTTCTTCATCAGAAAATAACTCAAGTAAAAACCCGGCATTTTTCCAAACCTACAATTTATAAAAATACCCTCCAAATATAAGAAAGACATTTAATGAAATTAATTATTCCCAATGAGAAAAATACTCACACAACCTTGCATGCTTATATGCATACGAGGCAGGACAATCATAAAAGGGTTTTTGAACTAATCATAACCTCACTCTCAAGCCATTTTGAATTCAAACCAATTTTCTCAACAACAAAAAAAAAAAAAGATCTTTTTCTAAAATCCACATTATAGTAAAACACAAAACCATTAACTTATTTCAAACAACAAATGATGTAGCATAAAACATAGCCCAAAGGTGAAACCATGTAACTTATTTCAATGAAAAAAATTGGAGTGGCATTTCATGAATTTGTACAAATAAGTCATTCTATCCAATATAGTGACAATTTTTTAATGTAGTATTATACAAAATATGAATGATTTTGATTCATGGGCAACTAAACAGGCCTAAGAGATGTGCCTAATGAGGGAAACATGCAAAGAAAAATCCATTATCAGCTCAAATGTTATTTGCCTTAGTTCAATAGTTCGATAGTTGATAGCTTCATAATTTTTGTGCAACTAAAAGTAATGGCTTATAGGTATTTATCATTACCAACTCTAGAATGTGACAGAGACTAATTTTACAACAAAAGACTTGCATTTCTTCTTAGCATCAAAATCAAGGTTATTGTTTCAAATTTGTTGTACATTAATATTACGTCATGGTATCAACTATCATCCAAACTCACTCAAGCCCTTAACATGTGGATTTGACACAAGTTAAGAGAAGTGTACAGTTGGTGAATGGTGATTTCCTAAGTGATTTATATGTGGGCTTTATAAAGTTAGAGGAAGCACTAAACATCATGTACCTGTATTCGTAAAAGCAAGGACTTCTCATAGTGCGAAAATACAAGCAAAATTTTTTATTTTTAGGAAATACCTGTTGGGGAATGAGTCGTAGGCAACCTTGTAATCATTGTGGATTTGAAAAATCTTATCCCTTCTTGGCCTATGTTTGCTCCACTGCCTTCTCTTTCTTCTTCTCTAGTAGCCCAAATACTAAACCAGAAAAGTTAAAAAAAAAAAAAAAAAAAAAAAAAAAAAAAAAGAACAAAGAACATGAAATAGAAACTAAAACTCATGAAAGCAAAGGAACAAAACCTAGAAACTGGAAAAAAATCCTAATAACAGTTCAGGTAGAATTTGATCATTTAGGTTGTTTCCTTGATTTCAACAAATCCCAAAATTGACAGCAAACCTATATGAAGACAATAGGATAAGCAATTAGTTGAAGACAATAGGATGAGAGATTAGTTGAAAATTACCGAGAAAAATGTTCTAATATCGAGCCTGGGTCAGAGATTGAGAAAGTTGCACCCATGGTCATACCCTAGCACCATCCTCAAGTTTTCAAGAAATTAAAACTTACTAACAACTGTGTGGAACAGGAAGATGGAGGGAGACTGGACTGATAGTAGTGAAGAAACCTCCCTCAGATCTCTCTCCAACTCTCCCTGCATCATATCAGATTTCTCTCTTTGTGACTCACGGATGCTCCCTAATGTCCATCGATATATGTTCATTTATCTCTTCTCTGGTAGTTTTTTTTAATATATATCCTGTGCCAAACGTTTATCAGAATTTATTAAAAAAAAAAAACGTTTAGCTGACAATGAAACTCAAATGTTTGTCAATTATATCTCTTTCTCTAGCAGATATATGTTCATTTATCTCTTTATCTGGCAGTTTTTTTTTTAATATATATGCTGTGCCAAACGTTTAGCAGACTTTATCAAAAAAAAAAAAAAACGTTTTGCAGACAATGAAACTCAAACAATTGTCAATTATATCTCTTTCTCTAGCAGTTTTTTTTAGTATATATCCTGTGCCAAATGGTTAGCAAATGGTGAAACTCAAACGTTTGCATCACATTTTGCCACTAAGAATTAATTTTGAAATAAACAATCAATAAAGATTAAAAAAAAAACAACTGACGTGCTTGCAACATAAGGAAAGGAAGAAAACAAAAGGTTTCACAAAGGTTTTGATTGAAAAGGATTTGGGTTTGTGCTTTATGGTAGAATTAAATATGTAAGAAGTTGCACCACATTTTGCCACTAAGAATTAATTTTGAAATAAACAATCAATAAATATTAAAAAAAAAACAACTGACGTGCTTGCAACAAAAGGAAAGGAAGAAAACAAAAGGTTTCACAAAGGTTTTGATTGAAAAGGATTTGGGTTTGTGCTTTATGGTGGAATTAAATATGTAAGAAGTTGCACCACATTTTGCCACTAAGAATTAATTTTGAAATAAACAATCAATAAAGATTTAAAAAAAAAAAAACAACTGACGTGCTTGCAACAAAAGGAAAGGAAGAAAACAAAAGGTTTCACAAAGGTTTTGATTGAAAAGGATTTGGGTTTGTGCTTTATGGTGGAATTAAATATGTAAGAAGTGGACTTTTATGATAAAGATAGGGCTGGGAATTATTTTAGATTTATTAGTATTTTATAATTGATAAAAACTCTTTTAAAATTGTAGGATAAATTTAGAAAATATTATGGAAATGACGTGGCTGCTGATGTGGCTCAATGTGAGCGCAGTAACATTAATTGCTACGCTTCAGCTTTTAGTATTATATAGATTTGATGGGAATAAATATAGTGCTGTTAAATGAGTTTCCATTCTAATGAACATGGGTGAATATAGTTAGCTGAGGATTAAGTTGTCAGTGTGAGGGAAACATCACAAAAGCAATGTTTCTTGATTACATGCATGCGCTGAGCTATAGTTGGCACTATATTACACATGAACGTCAGATCATCTGTTAATATATGGTTTTTTGCAATGCAATTATGCTCGAGTATCCTGTCAAAGTGGAGACTGTTATGACCCTGGAAGGGTTTATTATTGTTTCAATGGGCCATTTCCACATATTTTTACCAACTCATATGTTGTAGTTCGTTTAGTGGGTTTAGTAGATTGACCATAAATTAGACTTAGTGCTCTTTAAGCTTTGTTTGCACTTACATCTTACATTAGGATGATTGGAACTCCATGTGCAGGAGCTTGGTCCTTTGAAGTTTATAACTACCTAATTTTCATAACTCTAATGTATGTTTCTGAATTTGTTTGTTGTGTCTTGGGGTCACACATGATGATTATTATGTGATTAATCATTAACGGGCTAATCTTTTCACAAGGAAAATTTGTTTTATCCATTCCTGTGCTTTTTCACTTTCACTTTTTCCTAAGCAATTAAATGAATTATACATCATTTACAATATATGTATATGTTGTTTCCCTTTTTTTTTTTTTTTTAATTTTATTTTTTTTATCATGTTGATATGGTTATGCAGTCTCTGTCTTTCCATCTTTTAGAAGACATAGTAAGTATATGAGTAATTATTCAGTAGAGAATGCTATGAGTAGAGGATTCAGCATAGAACATAATGCCTTTCATGTGGAACTTGATAAATTTGGAGTCTTTGTAATCTTTGAATTGCTCTAATTTGAAGTTGAGTTTGATATTTCTTAATTGTTAAAATCTCATTTATCCTGTTTACCAATTGAAGTATAGTAAATATTAAGTTTCTTTATTTGGCGTAAGTATTGTTCGTATAGATGGGAGTAATATGCAGCCTTCTCACAGGCCATACCTGATAATTGACATGTAACTAATTAGGTGGACCGTTTGTGGTCTGCAAGAGTGGAGGCGTAACATCTATCGCTGCCTCAAGGAACAATGTCTTTAGTAGTGTCATTACTTGTTACATCATTGGTAATTATCATATTGGAGAGAGAGTGTTTTCATCTTGTTATAATATCCCTTGTAGTTTTTATTCACAGATTGATTTGTTAGTTTTACCTTATATGTTAGTGTAACAGTGAGTAGACGTGATGGTAATTGTGATCAGGATGAATATGTTCTCACTTTCAAAATCTTCATTTGTGTGAGAGAGAGAGAGAGAATGGAAACAAAAGAAGCTCAAGCATTGCTAGAAGGCCAAGCAGAAATTTGGCAACATTTATTTGGCTTTGCAGACTCCATGGCATTGAAATGTGCTGTGGAGCTCCACATTGCTGACATTATAAACTCTCATGGTGGTCCGATCACTTTGTGCCAAATAGCAGCCGGAATAGTTAACTCCCCTTTCCTTGATATTCCCTACCTCGCACGTATCATGGGATCACTGGTCCTCAAAAAGATCTTAACTGCACATAATCCATCAGATGGTGGGGATACTCTCTATGGATTGACCCCTGCATCAAAATGGCTTTTGCATGATGCTGAACTAAGCCTAGTGCCAATGGTATTAATGGAGAACCATCCATGGCAATTGGCACCATGGCATTACCTTAGCCAATGCGTCAAAGAAGGTGGTATTGCCTTTAAGAAGGCTCATGGCTGTGAGATGTGGGACTTTGCATAAAAAAAATCCTGAATTCAACTAGATCTTCAATGATGCATGCCATGGCATGTTCGGCTAAGATTGTGATGGGGGTGGTCCTATAAGAATACAAGGATGGGTTTGATTGCTTGGGATCATTGGTGGATGTAGGAGGTGGGACAGGGGGAATGATAGCTGAAATTGTGAAAGCACATCCACACATCAAAGGTACCAACTTTGATTTGCCACATGTTGTTGCTACAGCACCAATTCGCGAGGGGGTCTCCCATGTTGGAGGTAACATGTTTGAGTCCATTCCTAAAGCTGATGCAATCTTCATGAAGGTAAACAATAGCCTACCATGTGCTTACATTTTCATTCTAGTTATTAGGTAGTGTAACAATTTTTAAAGTTATGCAAACAGTAACTTGATATCTCTCTCTCTCTCTCTCTTAGACTCAAATAACAAAATTCATGATACTATGATTTTGTTGCAGTGGGTACTACATGATTGGAGTGATGAACATTGCATTAAGATATTGAAAAATTGCCAAAAAGCAATATCAGAAAAGATTGGAAAGGTTATTATTATTGATATTATTCTTGAAAATGACAACAACGATCTATTTGATGAGACCCGCATGGTATTTGATTTGTTGATGATGGCACACACCTCTGGAGGAATGGAAAGGACTGAGTTAGAATGGAAGAAATTATTGGAGGAGGGAGGTTTCCCTCGCTACAAAATCATCAAAATTCCAACTATACCATCCATTATTGAGGCCTATTCAATGTGAGGTAGAATTTTTGGAGTACTAGTTATGGAAATGAAGGAGAAGAAGAAAACAAATCCAACAAAAATAAGAAGTAGATATGTTAAATAAATGATTGGGTTTAGTTTGATTCGTAAGCAAACCATTTTCATTCCTTTTCAACTTCAAAATTTCCCTTTCATTTTGGTTGGCCAATATTACTTGTTTGAGATCATGTAATGAAATTATGATTAATATGCTATATATTATGCTCAATGGATTGGTGGATGTTTTGTTCATGATATACAATATATGATAGAATAAGAATTAGAGAATATTAGTTGGTATTATGCTTGACCAAACTAAGAGGATTCTTATCAAGCCTCTCAAAAAATTCTATTTTTTAGTATTTTTGAGACAAAAGACCACTCCATTAAACTGGTTAAATCTTAAATTTTTAAGATTCAAGCTACAGTGTAATCTCATATTTGAGACCGCACTGTAGCTACAATTGTAAAACAAAAATTATTTTTTATTCCCTTAGGCTCTCTCTCTCTTCTATCTTTCTCTTTCCTCTCTTCGCTTCTTTCTTCTCTCTCTGTGTTTCGCCGATGTGGTTCGTCGATGAGTGTGCTTTGTTGATGATTGTGCTTTGTCGATGGTCATAGGTTGTGGGTCGTGGTCTAATGTGCTCCTACGATTTTGTGGGTTTGGGTTTGTAGGTCTGAGTTTGTGGGTCTGAGTTCATGGGTTTGGGTTCATGGGTCATGGGTCTGGGTTCGTTGGTCATCAACGTGACCGGGGTTGAGATCAGGGTGGTGGGTTTTGGCTGGGGTTGAGATTGGGGTGGGGGGTCTTGGTTGGGGTTAAGAATGAGGTGGGTGGGTGGGTGGTGACTGAGGTGGGTTGTTGTGGCTGAGGTGTGGGTCTTGGGTTTGATGAGTTTTGCTTGTCGTGGCCGCCGTGAGTCTTGGGTTTGTGGGTTTTGAACAGGCATATTGAGCACTTTTTGGTGGATGGCCAGGAGAGAGAGTTGGGTGGGTGGTGACAACTCAAGATTGTTTTCACAAAACTGTTATGTACAGTGAAAGGTGTGAGATAGTTTTTGGAAAACAGCTTTTAGAGAAACATGAGTTTGGTGGGTCTCACAGATTCAGTTATTAAAACTAGAAAATTTACCAAAAGAGGCTCTAAAGTTTTGTAAATTAGAATTTGTGTGAGTTAAATGGCAAATTACACCAACCTTTTTAGATATTTTACAAAATGACACTCTCCTAATGTTTCAAGAAATGGCATTTTGCTTCTTAAGGTTTGTCTAAATGTAATAATTAACTCAATTTTTATTTAAATTGTCATTTTTCAAACAATTATTTCAATCTTAATAAAGATTCTTACCCAAACTATGGAGACATAATACTCCCCTTTAAGGTTTGTGGATGAATGACACTTTTCTCACTAGATTTGTACAAATGTGTAGGAACAATTTAAAAAAAGAAGCATATTCCATTAAGGAAATAACAATGTTTGAAAATATAAATTTATCTGTTGCATTTATGAAAACTCAAAAGAAGTGTCATTTCTTGAAGTGTTTGAAGGATTGTCATTTTTTGAACTATTAAAAGAGGGTATGAACTTATCAATTTTACTTATAAAACCCCCAAGAGACTGTGTAATTTAACTTATTTCTTTTTAAGTTCCAATAGGTTCATGAGTTCTTTTCCGATGGGATCAATTGATGGGTTAAGACTCATTTTTACAAAATCAATTAAGCAACATAAAATGGGGACAGTTTCGGATCAATTTTTCACCTATATGAAAACCCACATATATCTTTATAACTAGCCTGCAACATGTGATATGAGCATGAGACAGAAAAATGGTGCTTCAAAAAAAAAAAATTTGGTGCTTCGACAATGGACAAGCAGAGTTACAAAAACTTCGGAAGTGAAACTTTTCAAAATGCGCATCCAGGGAATCGAACCCTGGTCAGTACCGTGGGAGGGTACTATGATACCACTACACCAGATGCGCTTTACATTTCTTGGGCTCACACAATAGGTTTAAGGATACAATAATTTATGAAACGTGGGTCCTTCATTTACAACTCTCATTTTTTTGTATCAAAGAAGCCCAATTCAGTGGTGGGCAGCGGTCCATCAGGACCTGGATTCAAGCCACATATGTAATGAAGCTCAACCTATCATCAGCTAGTAAACAGACTTGGGCCCAAATGGACGATCCAAGAGAGTAAAGGGAGTGTTACATTAGCTAGATGAAGCACAATATTGGGTGGGTCATTGATTAATTTGAGAAATTGTGAATTGAATTTTTAACTTTATAAATGAGAGAGTAGAGAGTTGGAGACAAATAATTATCCAGTATGATGAGACAGGAGATTATGTATATTTATGAGAATAATTAAGTGTTCAAAGAGTTCTTAACATTCATATATCTGAGAGAATAGTCAAGTGTTTGAAGAGTTCTGGACACTCTTGTTAGTAGAAAGGAAAAAAAGAAGTTACTTATATTTTTTATATCACTTTATTTTTAATGTATTATGGCATGAGATTACCTACAAGTACAACTGAGTAAAAGTACAAAGGTAGGGGAAAATGTAAAGCACAAGAAAATGGGTTTGGAACACCAGAAACAGAACACACCTACCTCTTGTAGTTAACTTAAAGGCTTATTTTTTTTTTTTTTTGCAATGAGCAGAATATTTCCTATAATCTCTACTACCATAAAGAGAGTAGCTAGGTTTGATCTTGTCTTCTGATTTTTCAGACATATCCGTACTTCAATGTTCTTGCAATATCAAAAGAAAATTAAACAATTATGTTACAAAAGTAAAATAACAAAAATATAAAGAAATCAAGATTTTTTTATGAGATACAATAAAATTCAAGAACAGAAAATCAACTACAGTTTTGCATAATTCTTTATTAATTAACTTTCATCCATCTTCCCCACAAATAACTCCATTTTTTTTATCAACTTCACACTAAATCAAATAACTGCTTGTGTGTTTTTCCCCTATGAAGAAGCTAGCAGTAATAACTATTATTAGTCAAGAATATAGATAGACTTTCACACAATTTGGATTCTTTGCATAAAAACTTTGAGCCTGGGAAGCACATAGACATACTTATTTGGTGCTTTGAATAAGTAACAAAGAAATTATCCTTCAAGACAAAAACGTCACACACCATCTCCATGCAAACGAAAAAATGGAAGGGTATCCACAAATTCTTAACTTCTGGTTTTAACTAGAATACAATGATCATGTCCTTTTCAAGAAATTATGAAATACGATGATAAAATTCCCCCCTTTGATTTATTTTTCTTGGGGGAATTGATCGTACATTCCAAATGTTTAGTGTTTTATTCTCATAATCAATGTAAATGGCCTCATTCCATCCATTTTTTAATCAAAGTTAGGCATAAACCTAACAATAGACAAGCAAATGATTGTATTATTCCTTTTAATAGCAAAGTTATCTAGTTCTCTCTAGAAGAAAAATTCCCATCGATCTATTCACAATCGCCATTAAGAATTACTTTACTTTGATAAAACCCAATGATTTTTTTGTATTACTATAGTACTCTAATGGAGAAAAAATTCATATAAACACCAGGGGCCATCAGAAATTTAAATAACAGATACTAAAATCTAAATTACAATAGAAGATCATTTGGAAGACTCACTTTATGGGGGAAAAAAATATCCATTTTTATTGTAAACAATGTTGATTGCATATTCCATTGAGCTTTTGGCCTTCTGATATATAGTTGCCTCTCCTCTAGAAGAGATCAAGGCATCGTGTCCTCAAGTCCCACCTAGCAGCTTTGAAATGAATGGTTAATACTCAAGTCATTACCATTGGGCTAGTATTAGTAGGAAACAGATTGGAAACCATTGGTTTTATTTTGACTGAGTTCAGAAGAAATGCTCAATGATGTATTAATCCTATATTATGGGCTAAATTCCTGGCACATTAAACCCTTTTATATATGTACTCCTGTTATTACAAGTTACAACCCTTGTTATGGTCGAAAATATGAGAAATCTAAAACATCGGAAGAAATTAACATACCATATACGCATATACCATTGTTTTTTAAGTAATCTATAGAGAAAAACTTGCTGCAAATTGAAAAATTACGAAGGAATTCTCCTAGTTTTTCCTTGTAAAAAAAGCTCACCTCCCCGTTGTGTCCACGCTCATATCCACCAAAGAATTTCTAAGGAGGCTAAACTAGACTGACCCCCTCAATTTAAACTTTGGTTTTCTATTAATACTCATTTCTGTTAAGGAGTATAATTGACAGTTAGTTTGCATTTGAATTGGGATGGAAAATTAAAAATATTTTACTATTCAACTAATTTTTGGTACTATTTATAGGTCTCACTGCACTTTTTAGTACTATTCATAGTCGCACTGTACTATTTCAACTAACTTTTACTTTTATTTATAGTACTTTCAGTAATAAGTTTCTAGTTTCAGCAAAATAAGCGGTATCCAAACACATCCTTAATTGTCAAAGTAACTGTTCACCACCAAAAGTACGTGACTATTCATCAAATGACATTTTAAGTGACTATTCACAAATGATCTCCTAATTAGGATGAGTTTTTATGTATCACTCTTCCTATCATTAAACAAATATGAATATATAACTATTAGATAATTAAGATTATCTCTGTGCGTTTAGATACAGCTTATTTTGCTGAAAACTGAAAACAATAAAAAAAATAATAAAAAGGTTACTGTTTGAACTTTAGTTACTGTTACATGAACAGTGCAACAGATGCTGGGCTTAAAAAAAAAAAAAAGAGTAAAAAATGCAGACTTGGAAAATGCAGACGCCAAATCCAAACAAACAAAAGTCTATACAAACTTAAGGAAAGAAGCAAGACTATGGTTAGACACGTGCGTTGCAATATTTTATGTCCCGGGTTCGAGCCAAACCCAAAAAAATAATTTTTTAATTTATTTTCTCTCCTTATAACACAAAATCACTCCATTTTATACATTAACTTAAAACAAAAACAAAATACCCTACCTTCACATTGCTCCTTGCCACCTCTCTATGCCTCCCTCGTTCATCAGCTCTCTCTCTCTTAGGCCTCGTTTGGGAGAAGGGAATGGAGTGGAAAGGAATGAAAAGAATATATGAATTAGGGTACGTTCCACTCAAGTTCCATTCCATTCCTTTATGAACCCAAACAGAGCCTTAGGATACGTTCTCTTTAATCTCTCTCTCTCTCTCTCTCTCTCTCTCTCTCTTTTGGTTTAAACCGACCAATTACTTTGTATATTTAAAAACTGAATTTTCTTTGAGGGTCATCTCTTTTAATTTTTCCTGATTGTCAAATTAATTGTATACCGGTCTATTTGTGTTTGATAAAATGATTGCACAAATTTTGAATTCAAATATGGAAGAGACTACCAGCTCAAATTCCAATGACACAGTTAAAAAGTAAGTTTTTACCTAACTATCTGTATATTTGCTGCTTGTACTTTAGTACTTGGCACTTGTTTATGTTGTAGAAAACTCAATGAAAGACCCGCTCAAGTTCATGAATTTTATGAATTTTTTTGTAACCATGTTGTGACTGCAGACAAGCGCCCTAATTAGCTACATTGTTGAAAGAGATGAAGGAAGGGTTAGATACTGTAAGGACTAAAGTACAAGCTTTAACTTCTAAGGTAGGGGTGGTTTTGATTCCAATTATATAACTACTGCAAAATTCTTGCTTTTGTATGGTAGTTCACCTTACATGCTTGAGAAAGCATCTCATTTATCGGATATATGCATGCTCCCTCTCACAAAAGAGTGGAACTATAATTTTAAGAGTGAGAGGGGCCAAAGTAATAACAAACATAAAATTTATCCAATTTAAGAGTGCTACATTAGAATTTTGTGAAAATTCTAACCACAACTCGTTTAGTAGTTCCGCCGCTCATAAAGGATGCATATATCAGATTATTGTACATGCTCTACTGGAAGCTCTGCAGAATTAAGCAACTATTGCAAGTATTTAGATACAAAAACATTAGCTTGTTTGTGATTTAAAAAAAAAAAAAAACATTAGCTTGTTTGAATTATTCATGATTGCTATTTTTCACCTTACAAGTTACCAAATATATCATATCCGTTGTCATCGTTACGATTAGTGATTCATTTTTGACTTATACATTAGGTGAAAGCAAATCAGTTCCCGACAACAGATGGGATAAGCTATCTTAAAATCAAACATTTGCTTCTCCTAAACTATTGCCAATCACTGGTCTATTATCTACTTCGCAAATTAAAGCAAAAGGTTTCTCAATTGAGGGGCATCCTGTGGTTCGGAGCCTAATAGAGACAAGATTGTTTTTGGAGAAGGTTTGGATTTGTTTCTATTTATCCTTATCTTCTAATAACCCTGTATTATGCCTATTACAGAATTGTTCTCTCTATTTATGACAGATACAATCAATTGACAAAAAACTCCAATACCAAATCCGTAAGCTTACAAGGGTTACCACAGATTCAACAGAAGTTGTAGGTCCAAGTAAAAAGGAATCGAATGCCTCCAAGAGGATAGAGGATCCATTGATGTATCATCCAAACCCCGACATGCTTGTTCCCCAATATGATATGATACCTCTGGTGAGTTAAGATATTTGTTGGGAAATTTAGACCCCGGTTGATAGAATTAACAAGTTTTAAACCCAAGTTATTAATTAGATTTATTATGCATAAAACTTGTTAAAACAAACAAACATCAATATCATGTCAAAACTAAGTGCAGCGAAAAAATAAATAAGACAAGATATGATGACCTAAGAAAACCAATAAAATCAACCAGTTTCACAGTAAAAAACTTGGGGGGAAACTTTCCTGAAAAGCAATTCACTATAGCAAAGAGAAGTTTCAAATCTAGTACAAAACCTTTGTCCATAGACTTTACAATCCCTGTAGATGAACTCACAGCAAAAACCTTCTACTGCTTTAGAACCTCTGAACTCTTCAATATATGAACGCCATCCTTTGATGCACGGATCCCAGTACGTGACTAACTCCTTTGCACGAATCGCAGAACGTGACTCACTCACCAACTTGAGGAAGAAGAATGTTGACTGCAAAGTTCTTCACTTCATCTACAATGAAGATCAAGAAGCACTTGGTTACAAAACCCTAAGGCGCAAAGACGCAGTAGCTTTTTTCAGAGAGAATAAGGCTTCGGTCACCTTTTACATATGTTCTCCTTGTATTCTCTTATGTGACGGCCTTTAAAATAAGCCTTATATATGTCTAGGGTTGTGAGAAAAGAAACCCTAGACAAATACAAAAGTCTGGCCCAAAAATTAGATCTGAAAATTC
Organism: Castanopsis chinensis; assembly: GCA_032878915.1. Classification (NCBI taxonomy): domain Eukaryota; kingdom Viridiplantae; phylum Streptophyta; class Magnoliopsida; order Fagales; family Fagaceae; genus Castanopsis; species Castanopsis chinensis. Next base: position 9,358,960 of record JAVQMG010000089.1, read on the forward strand.
TGATTTCCGTATCCTCGATAGCTTCTTGATCGATCCACTAGCTATCAAGCTTTATTCATTAAATCTCGATAGATAGCTATCTGTCGAGAAGCTATCGAGCAGGTGTCCGCAGGTGTCCAACAGGTGTCCACAGGTGTCTAGCAGATGTCCGGCAGGTGTTCGCAAGTGTCCAGCTTTAGTGAACACTTTTTCTTCACTTGTTTCTTGGTCCAATCGTCATGGCTTTAATACTAGACTTGAACAACATGTTCTTTGAAATATTAAACACATCTTAGATCTACTCAAATACAAGTAAAGTGTGTTTTATCAAAGGATTAGCCAATTACATAAAATATGTCCTTAACAATCTCCCCCTTTGGCAATCCGTGACAAAACTACAACAAACAAATGACATATGAGAGAAGTCATAAATCACTTAACTCATACTCACTTGTTGAATACAATAAAATCTACCCTAACACAAACTCTTGAAAAATTTTGCAAGAAGAGAGTTTATGGCAAGTAGACTTTGACAACCTGTATTTCTGAAACACTTTTAAACAAAACACATCAAGGCATCTTTGTGTGAAGCAGAAATAATAGATTGCGTACAGATAAAGAAACACGTGTATAAAGATAGAAAAGAAACAACATATGTAGAGATAGATGAAGAAAACATACATCATCATAGATATACCACTTGATAAATACCATATTGTATATGAAAATGGTCACAAGACCTAGGTACATGAACAAGGAGGTAAACATTCCCCCTAACAAGATGAAATACAACTCCCCCTTACAAGATTAAATACAACTCCCCCTTACAAGGGCATGTATTTCTCCCCCGTAACTTCTAAAATCTTAAAGAAAGAAACCACAAATTCTCCAATTTCTCCCTTTTTTTGTCACGATTGACAGAGGGTACAGGAAGTTATAAAGTTTTACCCGAGAAACATAAAGATGATCAAGGGGGCACAAAGAATCTATAAAAATACATGAATGTAATGAAATAAGATGCTATGGATGACAAGATAAGAGAAACATGCAAAACAAAGAAAAAAATGCATGTAAGGATATCTCGATTGATCTAGAGGTGTCGAGAAGCTATTGAGACAACCTCGATGGATCGAGAAGGTGTCGAGGATCTATCGAACAGACAGAAACTTCCTCGATCGATTCACCTAGCTATCGAGAGATGTCGAGATTGCGATAAGATGCAACTGAAGATCTCGACAGATAAGCCAGGTATCGAGAGGTGTCGAGATGGCTTAAAAGCAGTTTTTCAAGAAGAGAAAAACACAGATATGAATGCAATCAAGCATGCAACTCAACCAAAGATCCAAACAACATATTAACCTCTCAAAAACATCTCTCAACAAGAAAAATGTCATGCATTTTGATCCAAAACACACACACATACTAAATAAGTCTAGCCAATTTTTATTTTAAAAATAAGTTAAAACAGTTTAGTGAGCATAGATCAACGCATGTAAACCTTATGATGGCCAAATCACATTGTACCTGCACATGTATCAAGAATAGTAAAGAATATTGCATGGTGTGTGAAAAACATTGCAAGATTGCATAAGTGTCTTAATTTTATGACGATTTGAGATATGAGATAATCACTTTAACTTACACACAATCATAACTGTTTGATGGGGACTCTCATCTTCGAGGTACATCCTATAACTCCCACATCTCCTAGAAAACACGCTTGCAATCATATTTTTAAAGCATTTTGATCTTTTTGTTTTTTATTTCTTTGCATATATATATATATATATTTTATATTAAGCATATCATGCATGGGCATATAAGAGAGAAAAGAAATACCCAATTATGTTAAGTTTTTTGACATTGCACTTTTGCTATGCCGAAGCATACAGATGTCATTTCATGATTGGCGGGTAACAGTAGTGAGATGGTTATTTATGCCTTTCTCTTAGGATTTTCTAGTCCTACTTGTCAAAAAGAGTGATACGAGTGTTAAGTACAAGAGATCACTTAACCTTACTCATCACAAACAAAGAGTTACAAAACTCACTTGTTTAGTTGTGCATAAGAATACTTATTTAAACTACAAAAGATACAAAGTTTAGAAAATTCTGTTTCAATGGCCACTTTAAGGTTCACAAGAACCAATGTACACAAGCACACACTGTTTTTGTATTTTTTTTATTTTTCCATTTATTTTTTTTATTTTGAAAACAAAACAAAATAAAAACTAAACAACCAAACAAAAACAAACAAACAATATAAAAACATGACAGAAAGATGCAAATGTATGAAAACATAATAGAAGGATGCAGATGCAAGATATCATGATTCCAAAAGCAGATAAGAAATCAAGTAAAGAAAGTCCTACTTTAGATAGAAAGAATTAAAGCAGAGGACAAACAGAAAAGACAATGAAGTCTTAGGCTCCTTTCTCACCTACATAGCACGAGTCTTTGGCCATGAAGATGAAAAGGCACGTGTCCTAGTATGACTACTAGAGGACATGGAAGAATTAGAATTCTTCTGAAATTGAGTTAAAAAGCTCAAGACTTTTAATAACTCACCAAAAAATTCCTTGACAACGGGGGTCAAGGATCACACTCAGGAAATTAATTCAATCAGAGTGTACCCGCTCTAATACCACTTGTTGGGAAATTTAGACCCCAGTTGATAGAATTAACAAGTTTTAAACCTAAGTTATTAATTAGATTTATTATGCATAAACCTTGTTAAAACAAACAAACATCAATATCATGTCAAAACTAAGTGCAATAAAAAAATAAATAAGACAAGATATGATGACCCAGAAAAACCAATAAAACCAACCAGTTTTACTAATAAAAAACCTGGAGGAAAATTTTCCTGAAAAACAATTCACTGTAGTAAAGAGAAATTCCAGATCTAGTACAAAACCTTTGTCCCTAGACTCTACAATTCCCGTAGATGAACTCACAGCAGAAATCTTCTACTGCTTCAGAACCTCTAAACTTTTTAATATATGAACACCACCCTTTGATGCACGGATCCCAGTATGTGATTAACTCCTTTGCACGAATCACAGTACGTGACTCACTCATCAACTTGAGGAAGAAGAATGTTGGCTGCAAAGTTCTTCACTTCATCAACAATGAAGATCAAGAAGCATTTAGTTATAAAACCCTAAGGCGTAAAGACGTAGTAGCTTCTTTCAGAGATAATAAGGCTTCAGTCACCTTTTACATATGTTCTCCTTGTATTCTTTTATGTGACGGCCTCTAAAATAAGCCTTATATATGTCTAGGGTTGTGAGAAAAGAAACCCTAGACAAATACAAAAGCCTGGGCCAAAAATCAGATTTGAAAATTCTGATTTCCGTAACCTCGATAGCTTCTCAATCGATCCACCAACTGTTGAGTTTTATTTATTAAATCTCGATAGATAGCTATCTGTCAAGAAGCTGTCGAGCAGGTGTCCGCAGGTATCCAGCAGGTGTCCACAGGTGTCTAGCAGGTGTCCAGCTTTAGTGAACACTTTTTCTTCACTTGTTTCTTGGTCCAATCTTCATGGTTTTAATACTAGACTTGAACAACATGTTCTTTGAAGTATTAAATACATCTTAGATCTACCCAAATACAAGTAAAGTGCGTTTTGTCAAAGGATTAACCAACTACATAAAATATGTCCTTAACAATATTGAAGTATCAAGTTCAGATTTTAAGTTCCTCTCTTTTCAAACTATCTTTTACCAAAATGAGAAACAAACTTGTGATATTTGTTTTCTAAGATTATGTTTATATGTTTTAGCAAGGTGGTGGTGGTGTGTATCGACCCCCCAAACTTGTCCCTGTTGTTATGGAGGAAGAGTGATTTTATGCGTGAGCTGATGGATAATATGGAGGGGAGACCTGAAGAGGTTAGTTGTGGACTGCTTTTATGGGGTTACTAGACATGAGTGTCTTCCATGTATGATAATCGTGATCTATTGTTGTTGATGGTCAAAATATAGGTCAGAGAAATTATTGGAGCTGAAAGTGTTGAAGTTTCTAGGTATAAGGCAAAAATGGAGAAGTGTGCTAGGCAGGAAGAAGAGCTTTTTACTCGTGCTCCTATGACGAAGATGGAAAAGAAGAAGGAGAAACATTTGAAGAAATCAAGAAATGGGTAATGCAGAGTAAAAATAGTATTGGTTGCAGTGGTTTTCTTATCTCATTTATTGATTTGTATTTGTTAAAACACAAAATGTTTGGTGTTTTATATTGTTTTCGGTCTGACTGTTTTCTCATTTTTTATACCAGGTTGCAAGGTTTGACGGAAAGTTTCTATGATGAAATCAAAGCTTTACCGTTAGAGGATGGTAACAGCGAATGAGAAACAGGCTTTGGTTATGGTAGTGGAAAGGGGAAACTTAAGAAACGCAAGGTATGTCTTATACTCCTAGCTAGTATTTGATTTTTACATTAAGTGTCTTGCATCCATGAATTCACATTTCCCTTGAAAAGTGGTATGTTTGGTAAATGTTATGATGTATGATAAAAAGTAGTTTGTAAACCAATGCCCTTAGGGCGTCCATTAACTTTTCCTAAATATAAATTCAAAATTTATAAACTTTGTCTAATATTAGGGTCATTGCTTTTTTGCTTCTATTCTACCTCTGACATTTTCTGGTCTCATGGTAGCTCTTCACGGGTCCACATGGTAGGGCTTGTAGAATGGAAAAAGCAGGTACACTTTTGGGGGGCATGAACAGTGAAATATAAATCCCACAGAGTTTGTTTGGATATTTGCTGAAAACTTATTGTTAAAAACACTGTAGTAAAATATTTTTTAAATGAGAAAATACTGTTCACTTGATACTGTTCACGTGTTTTTGTGCTTTGGCTGATCCATGAACAATGCCATGGGACTAGCCAAAAAACGCAAAACCAGAAGCAATGCAGACATGTTGCTAACAAATGCACACTTAGTAGTGACAATATCATGTTGAGCAAAATATTGGTATTGGGTCACAAATTCTTCTTGCACTCTTCTTCGCAACACTCATATGGAACTGATTATGTCCTCTTTTTAGGCTTGTAGTACAATCTTTAGATTTAAAGTTGTAAAATAATTGGTATTGATTACCATAACTAATTTAGGTCAGTATTAACATTTTTTTCTTAATTGAGAAGTACACACATGTTAAGTAACTCTCGAATCCACGACCTCGCCCTTTACCTTGTTCTTACAAAAGGAGTAGATGCTTGGCATTCATATTCACTTGCTAAACATGTATAAAATCTTTCAGGAGCATTGAACTACACCTTTTCATTGGATTTTCCATGTTTATGTAGTATATATGCATAATTTTTTTTTTCCACATTTTGTGCAAAAAGTTTCTGGTCTGCATTTGAACTAGGTCCTAACATTTGGCCCATTTGCAGAGGAGGTATTGAGGAACTAGAAGTTGAAATTTTGTTTTGTTGAGCAATTGGGATTTAGAACTGGATGACAGTTTTGCGCTGGTTGAGGTAGTAATTGAGGTATAAATGGCTGCGTATGGAGCAATTTTGTTTACTCCCTGTGAGACACATTAGTTTGCATAGATTTTTTTTCTTTCCTTGCTTAGATGAAAACTATACAATATTTAAGTAAGTTTCAAGTTTGATCTCAATTTTCTTCCTCTCTTAATTTATGTGTGCCATGGCTAAGGCATTTGTTGCTGGCTAATTAATTGTACATGTACCCTACAAAGTGTGTGGCGTTCTCTTCTTCAATACAGAGCTCACAAACAAACCTCACCCTTGTAGGCCCATGTGAGGGTGAAGGTCTACTCAACAACCAGTTTCCGCCACACGGTTTAGTTGATTGTGCCTTAAATAGTTGCTGAAGGCATAGGATGGTTGCAAATAAACCCTTAAATAAAATGAAATGCATATATTTCAGAGTCAAACCAGCATGGAATATTCAAATGCACCCTTTACTCATAATAAGTAAAACCACCGCACACCCTTGGTGCAATGATTACTCCACAAGTATAAGTGCTCAGGGTTTAAGTCTCTAGGAGGGAGGAAGCTTTACACACATATACATTTAGATTAGGTTAAAGTAGAATTCTATCTTGTATAAAAAAAATTAAAAAATTTTAAAAAATTAATAAGTAAAAAAAATAATAATAATTACACCGTTGATATACACTATGGTGCCAGTGAATTATGGTAAATCCAATGCTGTACAAGTATATTACAATCTCATCTTAAAGAGCTAGTTTTTAAAAGAAAATGTTAACGGATGTCTTTGTGGCAATGATTAATAATTCATTTAAAAAAAGTTTTTATAAAAAAAAGCAATTAATGTTTTGACAATTTTTTTATTTACCATAAAAATGGTGTCAAAACTCTCCTAAAATGGATTGGTAACCATTACTTTAAGGGTGTGTTTGTTTAGAGGTGAAATAAGGTGAATAGAAAACTTTGGAGAGAAAATGAGAATGAAAACTTTTTGAAGTGTGTTTGGTTGAGTGGAGAGGAAGGAAAATAAATGGTGGGGTCCAAGTGTTTTCTTCTCGAGTCTACCAAAAAATTCTCTCCAAAATGTAAAAAAAACTAAAGACAAAAAATGAGGCTGCCTAATAGACAAAAATGCCCATGTCTAGTTCATTTCTTCTTCATTTTTTTTTTCCCTAGACATTCCCTTTCTTTTTTTTTTTCTTTTCTGTTTTTCATTTTTTGATTTCCTGGGCAGGGTGGGCACGTTGCCTCTCTTTTTTTTTTTTTTTTTTTTTTTCTTTTTAATTATTTTCTTTCTTGGCCATTCCCTTTATATATATATATATATTTCTTGGGTTATGGGTGCAATAGTTGTTTTGTTTTGTTTTGTTTTTTTGTTTTTTTTTAACTTGACATGATTTTTATTTTTTAATAAACTGGGCAATTGCTTTTTTATGGTTGTTTGTCACTTTTTTGTTTTAATTGATCATCATTTTCAACAAGGGTGTATGATAAATTTATATAAACTCACTTTTTTCATTTCTCAACTTTTTCACTCCCAACCAAATAAAAAGGAGAGAAATTAAGATCTTTTCTATCCTCTCATTTTTTCATCCTCTCACCATTTTCTATCTTCTTACTTTTTCACTCCAACCAAACGGACCCTAAAGGCACTCGTTAGCATTACCCGTTTTTAAATGTGATAGCACTTCGTTCAAAACTCAGATTTCATCAGCCGACAAAGAAAGTGGTTTCTGAGGATGGAAATTTTATTTACAAAGAAATATCTGGGCCTCAGTTACGCAGCGTATACTGTGGAAACGGTTCAAACAAAGAATGGCAATGCAATATGTACTATTGGATAAAAAAAAAAGAACAATATGAACGGCTTCAAATAATCATATAAGTTAAACCATCTTCAGAGTCTGCTTGGCAGGCTGGGGTACGTTGAAATGGCATGGACCTTAATGTTTCTTGTGTTGAGATTAGTGGTTCTAAATGTCAATGTGATATCAAGTTAAATGTTCGTTCACTTGTTTAATGACTTTAATCTATCATGACAATCACATTCCAATGTGGTCAAACCTAGCCAAAGTTATATATTTTAACCGCAATTCACTTTGCAGATGCATAGAGTTACCAAAAATTGCCTAGTCATACAATTTTATTTAACTAAAGAAACATTAAAAACTAAACCAAAAGATCACAAATTCTTTATTTATTTATTTCTATAAAGACATGCATTGGAGGAGAACTAACACGCGACCATTTTAGGATGTGTTTCATGCCCGAGTCACGTCCAGTGGGTTTGGGAGGCAAGCCTAACCCGAAGTTTTTTTCTTTGGAGTTGTTTGGGACATGAATTGAGGAATCAAGAAGCAACCCTCATCCTCGTTTGAAAGCCATTTACGGGTGAAGTCATTAACTTGTTTCAACCGCATCATGCCTTAACTACTTGCTGAAGCTGTAGACATATGGTGGTTGTGCCAATAAACCTTTTTAGTACAATTTTTGCAGGTAAAATAATAAGAAATGCATATATTGCAGAGCCAAACAACAGTGGGATATCCAAATACATCCTTTAGCCATAATAAGTATAAGAAACCAAATTGTGGTGCCAGTGATTTAGGGCCCGTTTGATATGTGTGGTTAAACAACAGTTTTTAGTCTTTTTGGAAATACGTGTGGGTGAAAAAGTGTGTGGAAATACATGTAATGTTATTTAAAAACTGAAAACATGTGTTTGAACATATGTACCAAACAGGCCATTATAGTTTCTAAGCCATACAAGTATATTATAATCTCACCTAAAGGAGCCATACATCCAATGTGCTAGCACTTTGTTAGAAAGAAAAAGTACTTAGGACCTCAAATTTTCATTAGCCAACCCAAAAAAATAGGTTCTGAGGATGGAAAATTCATGGAAGTATGATTAATAATGAAATTAGCTATAGTCTCGTTGAGATGGAAGAGATGTGCTGAAGAAATCCAAACAAAGAATGGCGTTGCAATATGTACAGTTGAATTAGAAAAGAAAAAATAAATAAATTTGATCTGCTTCGAATAATCATAGGAGTCATGCTTGGCAGGTTGGGGTATGCTGTAAATTACAAGACCTGATACAAGAATCAAACTGCCTAAGAGGAAAAAGGGGCTCAAGCTAGTGGGCTCCGGAAGATATGGCAATTGAAGGGATAGAATATAAATTGAAATTGGCAATGCAAATATAACAAGGCACCCATTAGCAAAAAGATTGTAGAAAACTATAGATTTGGTCACGCGTCCATATATATGTGTGTGCAAGCGCGCATGTAGATGTACACAGTATACAATGAGAGAGAGAATCAAAATTTCCAAAGGGAAAAGGAGAATTAGCCCAGCAATGAAAAATATTATACCAATACCCACACTTTCTAAATTAAACTACAAAAAAGTTACTCAGTAGTTCCAACTTGTAAATCTAGCATGTTTCTTCATTGTCTAACCTTCAGTTGTATGGCAGTACTCCAACATCAGTTGTGTGGCAGTACTCCAACTTAACTAATTTCATGGTAACTTGTAGCTGTGATTTTGGAATCAGATTTGTTTAAATTTGGGTTGTATAACAAAGAGCTGAATACTGATATTAATTTTGAGAATTTCCATAAGTAAGCTTAAGTGTAAAAAAATAAAAATAAAAATGAATACTAACCTAATCTATATTGATGGGAGGTCTACTGCTTTCAAGCAATCCTCATACGGTATGCTAATTACACAGCATATTGATTGTGTGCATGAAAAGAAAACCCCAAATGCAAGAGCAGTAAAAAATTACATATCAAAATAGCTAGATATCAATTAAAGTACCTGGCACATTGGCTCCAAAATTAAGAAAGCAACCAGCACCACTTTTTAGATAAGAAGGCAGTTGGCCAAACGGTATGCCCTTCACTCTTGACAGGAAAGGTAAAAAGAAATGCACAAAAAAAAGCCTACAAGTCAAAGGAAGAATTCAACAACAAAGAAAAATATTTGATTCAGTATTGATGATCCTGAACATCAAATGGATATATATTGTCTTAGCTAAACTTAATGAACTAAAACTAAAAATGTTATTCTCTACGCTTGCTTTTACTATGTCAATTAAAGTTTATCCATTATAAAATAATCTGCAGATTTTATCACAAATCTCAAATCAAAACAAAGTTGGTATATGGAGCTGAGTCATATAATATGTCACACAGCAGCTTTCTGGACTTGTTACGGTCCCAGATGCAGCCATCCTTAGTTCAAGGTAAAGTGTGTGATTCTCCCTAAGGCCTACGGCAAGTTGGATCTTATTAACTGTATATCAGATTGACAATTAAGAACTTAACCCAAAGAATGGACAATTACCTGGAATCTAGATCCCAAAGAATTGACCACAAATATGTCAAGTGATCTTCACTGCGGGAATAGAATTTGATGACTTTAAGGAATTCTAGTAACAAAATGCACTCACATCAACTACAAATGTTAAACGGCCAGCTATAATATTAAAAAAAAAAAAAAAAAAAAAAAAAAAAAAGGGATAAAAAAAGAAGAACGAATTCCCACACCTTAAGGCGGGCTGCAGCATCAGTGAAAACAAATTCCTGTGCACAGTTAAAAATTCAAAGTTTAATTAATATGTTTAAGCGGATTCTAATTGAAAGTATGATATTAGTTCATTTCTGTGACCTTGATAATAGATGCACCAGCCTGAAAAGCATTGGAAGCTATCATTAGCAACGGCCACATAAAATCAACCCCAGATAGCATCTGATCAGCATTAGAACCACTGCAAGTGTGGAAAATACAAACAATAATCAGGGATCCACAAGTGGAACTACATATGTAAAAAGCAAGTCCACAATAATAATGAAAATTTGCTAGTTCAAATTATGAAATCAGTTTAAACAGTGCAGATTTTTCCATGTGCCTCTATAACAGACCAGAAATGATATCAAGTATCTTCCAGCAAAGGACACAACCAAAGCAAGACACAAAATGACGTGACACCAGAAACTGAAGGTCCCTTTTCACTGCTCAGCAACATTTGAAACACTTTCAATGCTGTCAGCACCAATAACTTCATGCCTCAAATTAAAATTTAAGAACACATCCTATGTGGGTAACTTTTTATTTGGTGGTTATCATCTCTCTTTCTGAGGATAGTTGTAGGTTACCAAGCAACAAAATTAATACAAACCAGAAAATGATTGGTGGAAGTCCAATGCAGGGAGGTAAGAAAACAGAAAAGGTAATAGATATTCACTAGGAACTGAAATCAATGAATTTCTGGCTGAAATAAGAGATTGCAAAATTGATTCTTTTGGTGAGTAAGATATAAAGCCATCTTTATTATTTTGATTACCCCATGATAAAATGCAGATGTTATACACTTCTTTTTTTTCACACGTTCTTCAAAACTAGAAAATGTTATAGTAGCAGAGATTCTCTAGAAAACAGTTATAGTACAATGTCTAAAAAGTCATCATCCATATGCTTAAATTCATCCAATTTCTGATCTTCCATTATACTATCAATCACCATGCACACCATTAAAGATTTATAGATAGTCAAACCAATCATTTCAAAATTCCTCCTGGTGATGCCTTTAATAAAATTCATATCCCAGTGCCTTCAACATACCTAGCAACAGCCACCACCACACCAGTAGCTACAAGTAAGCAGCCAGCAATTTGATTGAATGAGTAACTTCTCCCAATGATGGTAAAAAAGGCCAGCTGCCACACCAAAAATGTCTGCAAAATGAAGGGCGCAAAAATCAATATGAAAGAGACATCAGCCACTCAGATGCTTGACAGGAATGTGGCTAAACACTAGCATCCAACTCGTGTAGCATTGCAGAAATCAAAACTAGTCTTACCCACAACCTTTACCAAAAATACTTGCATAGTTGGTATAATCAAGTTTATTTATAACTCATAATTACTCCCATGCTCTGTATGATCAAGTTTATTCTCAAGTGTGACAAAAAATACCTGACTCAGTATTGGTATAGCCGGTCCAGGAAGCATGGCTGTAGAATATACATAACATTCAGTATAAATCCCTTTTTTTTAGCCAAACCATACTACTCAAACTTTTTCCCATTCATTTTTTGTCGAAACCACCTAAAACCCACTATTCCTTTTTCACAGTTCATATCCAACCTAAAACCAAACAAGAAGTCTAGGGACAACATTTTTCACGACCTTTCTCACAACATACTAAAATGACAATTTGTGATTGAAGCAACATGATTTTTACATAGCCCACAACTTACACCGCTATTATTACACACCAATCACAATAGGCTACATCAGCAGTTGTGAAAAAAGTTGTGTACCTAGACTTATCGACCACTCACCCCACCCTTTGCTATATAATAAATTGAAAAAATACAACCCCAAGTACCAAATGAATTTAACAACACACTTGTACAAGAAGCATTCCTCAAACAATTATACTACTGAAGAAAACCCAACTCTGAAAATTGGCATCTAATTACAGAATCCAAATAAAACCAAAATTCCAATACCTCCAGCAGACATCCCAGTAGCTACTCCAAGAGCTTCTAAGGCACCAATAGCCATGAACCGCCATTTGGGTAGAGCTAGCATTTCATCAGTCACAATTCCAGCCCGGTATCGCGTATACAATATCGAAGAATATATAGCCACATAGCTAAAAATAATACAAACCCAGGTGACATTTCAATCACGTTATTCTGTGCCCCATAGAAATTTCTCAGAAAGAATTGATTTTTAGGCAAAGCAAAGCACTTTCCCAGAAAATGAAAGAAACCCAGATAGCATTTCAATCACAATATTGTGTGTCCCAAAAGTTGTGATAGCTTCCAGTGCTTTTCAAGTTGTGATAGCTTTCAGCGCTTAGCCGAAAGTTGTGAGCTGGGCTAAGAAGAAGGGGTACTGCTTCATGGGCACGAGGGCGAGCTTGTAAAGAACACGGTTGGCAACTGCTAAGGCTATGGTGAGTGAGGAGGTGATGAAGATTAGCTTGGAGTTTGTGGTGGTGGCGGTGGAGTGTGAGTTATCTGGTGAAGCGTGGAGTGTAAAGGGCATGCTTGTGTGTGAACGGTGGTGAAGAAGGTGGGTGGTTGTGTGGGAGAGTTTTGGGATTTGAGGAAATGGTTGTGGTGGTGGCATTGTGATTGTGGTGAAGATGGAGTGGAAGCTTCGGCAATGGAATTTGGTGATGCGGCGGCTGTGACTGTGGGGTTGGAGAGATGGGAGGTGGAACTGGGAAGGAGATGAAAGAAACTACGATGATGTGTGAAGGAAGCCCATGAGAGGGACGAAATGATCGTACAGAACAGAAGGAATTTGGGTGTGTTCGGCGATGCAGGTTGCTACCTTTGAGTTGACTCGACAAAACTCGCTATATTAATTGACGATTCTTCACGCATAAATTGTTTGAGGATTTAAAAAATGTTTAGAGTTATGAAATTAGCGGTACGTTGTAATTATACAAAAGAGTGAAAAAATTAATAAAATATAAGTATTTAATTTGATAATTATTATAGTAAATTAGTAATAATTATTAATAAGTATTAGTATTATACATTATTATATTATAATTATGTTACATCCTATAGAATAGGGTGCACAGCGAACTTGCTACCTTGTCGAAACTGACCCGATTCAGTACAACCTGTTGGGTTGGGTTGGTTTATAGGAGTTGGTGAGTTGGATTTAATTTTTTTTTTTTTTTTAATTTTAATAGTAGATCGTGGCGTTTTTTCATAAATAGCAAAAAAATCCAAACAATATTGTTAGTTAACCAACGTTTCAAACTTATTTCATTTCTAACAATTCGAGTCTAGTGGACTCGATTTCTGCCTTATAAATCGAGCATTTCTAACAATTCGAGTCTAGTGGACTCGATTTCTGCCTTATAAATCGAGTACATTGTGCTCGATTTCGTGATCGTTAAACCGTCTGAGTTGGCTGAGGAGTCCACGTAGACTTGGAAATTGAGTTCAATAAACTCGATTTTGGGTAAGAAAAATCGAGTCCATTGGAGTCGATTTCCTTGCCTGTCAGATCACACGAGCACTGGATCACGTGCTGACACACATGGAAATCGAGTTCATTGAACTCGATTTCCATGCCTGTCAGATTTTTAAAGGAAATCGAGTTCAATGAACTCGATTTCCATGTGTGTCACCAGCTCACATTGGCACTGCACTCCATGGGAATATTTGTTTATTTTTTGTTAGTGTAAATATTGTGATTAAAATTATTTGCTAAGTTATTTTTTTTAAAAAAATAATATTGTGATTAAATTATTTGCTAATTTTTTTAAAAAAATTAATATTGTGATTAAATTATTGGGGAAAATAATTGGGGGAATATTTAGTACCAAATATTGTGATTAATAATGTTGTTACAACATATTGGGAATATTTTTTTTGTTAGTGTAAATATTGTGATTAATAATAATATGCTAGGTTTTTTAAAAAAAAATAATATTGGGATTAATTATTGAGAATATTTAATACTAAATATTGTGATCAATTGTTAAGAATATTTTGTACTTTTAGGTCTTTATCATGGGTATGAAATGGATTATGAGTTTGATACCTAAGATAGTATTTGTACTCTTTTTAGCATAAATTATTTGAAGATATATTTGTTTAAGATTTGTAACAGAGATTTCAATGGATAACTGGTTGGTTTAATATTTAAGTTTGATACGTAGAATGATTTGGAATTTGAAAAGAATATGAAATTGGTAATGACTATTTTTGTATGTGACCTGAGGTGAGTATAAGCAAAGTTTTGTGATTGAGAGTTATAAATTTGTCACTAACACAATTGCACTTGATGATCTATAGGTTGATAATGATCTATATAAATATATACTACGATGGATCCCTTAACAATATATAAATATATAAATGCGTCATTTTAACAACCATAGGACAAAAAAGCAAGACCAAAGTCATCAAATCCATAAAATGTACACAAACCTTTGTCCATCTAATCTTAGCTTTGAGTTAATGAAGAAAATGAAATTAAGACAAACATTTTAATAAGAATCTTGGAACAATTAATATACAAGTTCAATTAGGACAAAAATTGATCTTATTTTCATTTCTGATTTCCCAAGTATCAACAAATGTAATGGCTATATATCTATAATACTTTCAAAACCAATTACAAGTATGGACCTATAGATAATTTTCCCAAGAAATCGAAGCCTGTTATATACATTATTTCAAAATCTGATGGCATTGAGAAGTTCTGGTAAACTGCGAGCCATAAGATGATTTGTTGCCACAATAATAGAGCAGGTTTCTCTGATACCATTTGGAATCTTCACCTATGTTTGCATTGAATTCCAATATTCACAACTTGTATTCAATCATTGGAACCATAATGGAACAAAATTCTATGGCCCACTTGACTCTCTATCCATGTTTACATCATTTCAGGTTTCCAAGACCTGTCTTGATTCTTCGGAATTGGAAGGCAACAGGTTTCTCCAAGACAGAGACATTAATGTTACTCCAAACCTCCGGTTTGGTAGGAAGCTGTGCAATTAACTCCACAATTTCCATATCTTCAGGAAGAACAGAACCAAACACAGTGTAAGCTTTTTTCCACTCATTGTGGTTAGCTAAGCTGATAAAGAATTCTGGGCCAGAACCAACCCATGCAACTGATCCTCTTCTTATGGTTGGGCAGGCCTCCATAGGAATATCCTTAAAACTGCTTCCTATAGCTTCAAGTGTACCTTGTATTACTGCAAAAGGTGGACCAAATGGAGTCTGCATAGCTCAAGTAAAACTCTTATGAGTTAGAAAATATATCTGTATAAATAGAAATATTGATATTCGCTTCACACTACCTGCCGATATTAAAGTTATATCAAAATCTATATATGCTACTATTAAAACATAGAAAAAGAAAGCAAGAATTGTTTTCAGAGCAACATTCTTCTGAAACTAGAGCTCATGCTAAAGAAATTATCTTTACTGGGTCAAAGAATAAAGCTGGTGTGGAGTTGAGAGTAAACAAACATATATATTGGAAGTTCAAACATTTGGAGCCTTCAATTTAGTATGCATCAAATAGAAAAACAAATGTAGTATAAAAATAGCATTTTTTGTATGAAGGCAATGAGTTTTAGCTCAAATGGCATCTCCCCCAGTGTAAAAAGTAAGGTACACAGTGAGAAAGCATGCTATCATTATCTTGATCCGCTAAGTCCCACGCCTGCTTTAAAACCTCTGAAATATGAACAATATATACTAGTGAGAACAATGTGATCATGGGATTATTAGCTGCCATTAAGAAATTATCTCCATAAAACATATGTAAGAAGTTGGGCCAAAAAACAAGACGTAGCCTTACACCTGGCTATGTTGAGCCTTAGAATTTAAAAAATATCAAGATAGACCTTTCCTGGTTTAAAGCCAGTCTTTGGAAGCCACTAAACTTTAGAAACTTTGTAAATAAAATTATCTGCTAGAGTTGAACATTGAGCATACCAAGATTAAAAAAAAAAAAAATGGTCAATATCTCAATACTTAATGCATATCTAAACCAAAACAAATAAGAAGCCCACAGACATTTTGACTATTTCAGTTAATAAGCAACCAAAAGAATCAAAGAGCTAAAACATGCTCAAAAATAATCAAAAGGGTCAATAACTGAAATTATGCAGTCAAATTCACAATGATGACAAATTTGTAAGATAGCAAGAAGAGAGAGAGTACCCATTTCAATTTTTTAACTGTTTTACTAAATAAACAGAAAATTCAATAACCAAAACAGACATGTAAAAAATCAGCAGAGTCTACAACTCAACCAGTACACTTAATCAAAATTTTGTGAAAGAACAAGCCCAAAGTATATTGAATAACCAGCAACATCCATTACTGAATTCAGGTACACAAAATTCACAAACCTAAAGTACATATCAAATTCCCATTATGAAAATTTAAGGTAAAGAAGTAAGGTTACCACAGATTCAGTATCAGACTCCATCTCTTCCTCCTTATCCTCAGTGGGCATCAAATTCTTCGAAAAGTACTTGTGATCACCTCAAGGCTATGGGTAGTCCTAAGGACAACTTGCATGGAAAGTGTAACAAATATCTCTACTTCTGTTCAACAATGAAACTAAAAGTTAGCAATAACCAAAAATAATGACGCTCATGATAGGACAATAGAACACACAACTCTACTTCTTATAACACACAACTATTTCTTCTACAAATTTTGCTTTCTTATGATAGGACAATAGAACCCATCACTCAAAAGGAGGGTCTGTTTCTCAAAGGAAAGCAGAAACTAGAAGTAAATATGAATATACCCATTAATTCATCTTTAGATTCAATAACTAAATATTCCTATCATGGGATCAGAAAAAAAGTTTAAACCTATGATGTATTAAAAATCTAAACTTTATCTTTAAAAAAAAAAAAAAAAAAAAAGCTTTCCCTGTTTCTAGTTAAAACAATGTCAAACATTCACAACTAGAATGAAAATTTTTAGAAATCTATGACAACTCCAAACATAAGGGATTTGCATTTTACATCCTATCCTAGGACAACTCCAAACATGTCTTAGAGATTTACAATGGAATTATCCAATATAACCATTTCCAAACACACATGGACAGCAAACATCTCTGGTTACAGCTTTTGAGAGAACTAAAAAATGTCTATACTAAAAAGTAATTATTGTCCCTTCAAAAAAGAAAAAAAGAGAGTAATAACTGTTGTAAAAAAGAAAAGTTGCAAAGGCTTAGCCAGTTCCTTCTAGTCCTACAAAACAAAAATTGGTGCCTACTCTACCAGACTACCCACCTTCTGAATTGTTGACTTTGTTGGCCACTCAAATCTACTTCTATTGCAAACGAAACCTACGGCAGTCAAGGAGAACTTGTGCTCTGCACAATCTCAGCAAAGTGAAAATGAATTTAGAGACAATGAAGACAATGAGTGACAATCACAGAAACATATACATGCAAATATGGGGGGAAAAAAAACCCAAGGTTAAGAAGCGATCAGTACCAAAGGCAGATGTGAGAATGAGAGACATACCTGTGAGGAGAGGAGTCCGATGAGTGGAGCCGCCGATGAGGACAGGAGTCCGATGAGTGGAGCCGCAGATGCCTTGAGCCGCCGATGACTTCAGCCGCCGATGAGAGGAGAATGACAGAGACGGTGTCGGCGTCTAGGTGTTTGAGAGTGAGAGTGAGAGACTGTGAGAGAGACGAGAGGGACGCTGTGACAGTGAGAGTGAGAGACTGTGAGAGAGACGAGAGAGAGGCGGTGTGAGAGTGAGAGGCTGAGAGAGACGGTGTGAGAGTGAGTGTGTTTAAATTTTTGTGATTTTGAGAGTGAACTGATCTGATCTGGGAGTTCGAGTATGTGGACGGCTGAACGGAAATCGAGCTTAATAGACTCGATTTATTAAAACGACTACATTGAACTCGATTTATTATATCTACGTGGACATCTCGTCCACCTCAACAGGTGCCACAATATGGAAATCGAGTACAAAACACTCGATTTATCAGCCCAAAATCGACTTCATTGGACTCGATTTGTTAGAAACGCAATATGTTTCAAACGTTGCCTAACTAATAATATTGTTTACGTTTTATAGTTATTTACAAATTTTTTCCGTAGATCGTATTGGGTTTGGCTCATAATTTATAAATGTGCTTAATTTGACCTAACTTACCAAAATTTAATATATTTTTTAAATTTAAAAATATATTTTAAAATATAATATACAATTTTGTTATTTACTTTTTTTAAAACCCAAATCCTAAGTTCTTCTCATATAGTTTGTGTTGGTTTGTGTTGGTTTGTGTTATGCTTGGAATTATTTAGTTATAAATTTGCTCTTATTTGTAGTTTTTTTTTTTAATTTATTTATTTTTTTTATAATGCTCAATTTAATAAGAATAGTAATTTATAATTAAAAAAAAAAAAAAACTATCCAACTTGATCCACGTGGGTTAGGTTGGACCCCTTAGATGAGTTGAATTCTTTTGAACCCACCATAGTGGGTTGGGTTGAAAAAACCCTCAACCAGACTTAGGCACGTCCTTATAAATATAGATTAATTGATATGTAAGAGTTCTAAAAAAAAAAGAGAAAAGATATTTAAGAGCAATAAGTCAATAACAATGGGCTCCCTAATTTAGGATAAGACCCCAATTTTGGGAGAAAGACTCAAAATTTCTCACATTGGCTAGTTCCAATTTTAGAAAAGGATTTTACCATCCCATACATTTAGGATTAGGGCATACATTAGTAGACCATTTAAAATGAAAAAAAAAAAAATGAAAAGGTAAATAATTTTTTTGACAATTTTTTATAAAACATTTTCTGAAATTGATTATTAATGTATGCCCTTCAAAAAATGTCATAGTTTCTTTTTATCTAAAGGTAATATTATTTTTGCATTATTTATTTTTTTATTTATATCTCTCTCTTTTTGGGTTGCTCTTTTGGTAACAGTGGTGCAAGGCATATTACAATCCCAATCATCATCCTCCTCGACCTCAAGACCTAGCAATATGGCTCCATGCAACTTAGTAGCTCTTGTCGACTTGGTGGAGGGTCTAGTTTAATTCATAAGGCAATGTAAGCTTGACGGGCTTTGAGCTTAGAAGGAAATAATAAAAAATAATTAAGGAATAATATTTAAATAAAATAAGTTGTAGACTTTAGAATATGGAATAATGCGAGTGTTTTGAAAAATTAACTACTAAATTGTTAATGGATTTTTATATAAAAAAAAGAGTAATGTCATAGTCGCAAATTATTTTATAACATTTTTACAAATTATTGATGTGACAAATTTTTATTAGTTCTAATATGAGTGTACCACTAACATCACATTGAGTAATACTACAGTTACAAACTATTTTACAATATTTTTATAAACTATTGATGTGACAAATTCTTATCAGTTCTAATATGGATTCATCACTTAAATCACATTTATGTTTATTAATGATTATTTGAAAATTACTAAACCACGTCAGTAGTTTATAAAAATGTTGTAAAATAGTTTGTATTTATAACATTACTCTTAAAAAATTATTAATGAATGGTTTCTAAAAAAATAAAGGTCATTAATAAATAACTTAAAAGATAAAACTTTTTAAAAATAAATAATTAATAAATATCTTAAGAGCTGCCGAGATCGTAACTCATCTAAAAACTATGAATAAAAATTTAGAAAATATTAGAAGAAAAGTTATCCCTAACAAGTTTTGTAGTTATAAGCCAACTATTGTAAACCACGTAACTAATCCAAATCCCAATGTTTTAGGAGAGAGCTGTGAAAACGCCACATTTAAAAAAATCTTTTAGCTAAAGCCTAAAAGCCTAAGTAGCTTTTAGCTGTGAAAGCGGGCCAAAATTGGGAATTAACATTAATTTTCAAACAATATAATTAGTGGGCATTGTTATAAACTATATTTTTTACTAACATCTCGAGTCTAAAAGATTCGATTTTGGGCTTAAAAATTGAGCTTTTGAAGGTCGATTTTCATGTTTTGATCAGGTCTGAGTTGACATTTTTTTCACCCGATGTCTACCTGGAAATTGAGTCTCTAAGACTCGATTTATAACCTTTACAAAATATTTAGAACTTGTTCAGCTCTCATGTACACCATTCCCTCATCCCACCCCACCCCAACTTCTCATCAGACCATGGTAAACCCCCATGCCACCATGCAAACTTGACCAGAAGCCAAAGAACCCATAGCCACCCGATCTAGTTGGACCATGCCACCACCGCAACACCGCGCCAAGCCCACGCCGCACGACCCAAGCATCAACCCATAGCCACCCGATCCAACCAACTCACAGCCATCCAAACCACCCGATCCAGCCGAACCACACCGCCACCACACCTTCGCACCAAACCCACGCTGCGCAACCCAAGCATAAACCCACAACCACCCAATACAGCCAACCCACAGCCACCCAAACCACCCGATCCAGCTAGACCACGCCACCACCACACCACTACGCCAGACCCACGCCGCACAACCCAAGCATCAACCCACAGCTAGTCGATCCACCCGACCCAAGCATCAGGTATTAAGGTCGTGGGTTTTTGGATTTTCTTGTAGAGAGCCCCGATCGACAAGCCAAATGGGTCGTGGGTTTTGGGGTTTTTATTTTTTTAATCTGGATTTTAGGTGGTTGTTAGGGGTGGATTTGGTTGGATTTGTCCTGACTTCTTGGATTAATGCTCAGATTTGTGGGGGTTGATAGTGGTTGGTTTGTGCTTGTATTTGGTAGTGGTTGGTCTGTGTTTTGAACTCCAGACACTTGAAAATTTTTGTTTCACAGATATAAATCGAGTCTTAGAGACTTGATTTCCAGGTGGTAGTCATGTGAAAAAAGTGCCAACTCAAACCTGATCAGAACGTGAAAATCGACCCTCAAAAACTCGAGTTTTAGGTCCAAAATCGAGTCTTTTTAGACTCGAGATATTAGTAAAAAAATATAGTTTTGTTACAGTGCCTACTAATTATATTGTTTGGAAATTAATGTTAATTTCCAATTTTAGCCTGTGAAAGTGCCAGATTTATAAATAAAGCAGAATCTTCTATATTTAATTAGTATTTTATTTATTTAGAAAGTAAAACAGAATCTTCCAGAAGACTTCTTGTCCACGCAAAAACAAACTCCTATATAAAGCCTAAACTTTCTCACATTCTCATCACATTAGTATCCTCTCACCAAAAAAAAAAAAAAAAACTCTTCTCACACTTTCCATATTGTCTCTCTAAGAGCAATCACATCAGTTCTTTTAAAAGATTCAGTCTATTTTATACAAAAAACCTACTTTTTCTACTTTACACTATCACTTTTACAAAACACTCACATCAGTTTATCTATTATATACATTTATTCAAATAAAATATTCACTCTTAAATCAACACCTAGCTACCGTCAACGCTCAGAGCAGTGGAACCAGCCTCCATCATCAACCCACCATTAAAATTCCAAAACCACTAATCAAAATCATCAATACCCACTAATCAAAATCCCAAACCCACTCATCAAAATCATCAAACCCACAGATCAAAACCATCAAAATTCACGAATCAAAATCACAAAACCATCAAACAAAGATTGAGCTACATCAACGATTAGAGAGCGGCGAGGTGAGGCAATCAGAGCAGCGGCGAGGCGAGGCGAAAGCAATGGCGATTAGATCATTGATGTAGCGGCAAGTGATCATTGATGTAGCGGCGATCGGGGTGAGCAGCGTTGAGTGAGATGATCAGTAGTGGCACAACTGTGGCGAGACTTGAGAGAGTGGAGGAAATCAGTAGTTCAGCGGATTCCATGGAGAAAGAGAGTGAGGTGGAGAGAGAAAAAATTAATAAAATAACTTATACATGTGCTACAGTGCTCATGTATATTTACATGGGTACTGTAGCTTGTTTATGAATTTGCACATTTTTGCCCATTTTTACATCCATTGATGTGGGTGTTTTTTTGCTCAAAATGTGTAAAAGTTGCACTTTATTCTATTTTAGAAGACTTTAGCTGATTTGGTGTGGTTGCTCTAATGCTTTTTGTTGTTTTCACACTCTCACAAAACAATGGCTCGCCAAAGCTCTGGTGGTGGATTTTTTGTGTTATATTTTCTCTTGGGTTGTGCTTGGATCTAAGGATTTCTTGGTATATATTTTCTGATGATATAAATTTTACTATACTGTGCTAATTTGAGTTTTGGGGAATTTTTTGCTCAAAGAAAAACACCACCTGATATAAACAAGATCAACTTTATATTTATATATCAAATTAAATAAATTTATTTATTTAATACTATCTTAATCAAGTTTGATTTGATGAATTAAACACATAACTTGATTTGTAGATAGTGATAGAGAAAAAATAGTGCACAAACTTTTTCTATAATGAGAGTGGAGCCCTTTTATAAAAGGGATTGGGCTTTTTGTAATGGGAGCCTTAGGCCCAGGCTTAGAGCTGGTCTTGGATATTATTATTATTATAAATTTGTTGAGAATTATTTGGATATTATACATTTGAAATGAAATGATGTCTTAAAGTTAATAAATTTTAAAATTTTCTTTGATTATTTTACATGTTCTAAAATAATATGATAATTAGTTATTTATTTTCATAACTTAAAATTAAACATAAAAATGTCTATAATAATATAAAATATGATATATATATATATATATATAATTTTTCTTGTGTCCTAATTTTTAAAGAAATGTTGACATCTCGTGTCATTGTTCATGTCCTTGCTTTTTAGATTTTTAACAAATATATTTTTAAAGTTAAAATTTATCCATTAGTTTCATTTAATAAAAAAAAAAAGTCATTTTATACTAGCAACTAATTTGTGTTCAAACTTCAAAGTCCAATCACAATTACCCAATTGTGTATTTCTTGAAGTGTGTATTGTATGAATATATTTTGTGCATATGAATATATCTTTGTTTTGTGCATATGAATATATTTATTTTAGATTTGTAATATCATTAGCTAGCTGTTCACCAAGTGATCTGAAACTCTAAAACATACATTGTATTGTTATTTTGTAGGAAGGTCAAGTTCCCTTCCCGGAGCTCCCACCCTGCAGCCCGTGCCCCACCAAGTAATACTCCTAAGCCAGGTAAAATTATGTGCGGATTATGTGAACCTCCTATTGTGCATGACTTGTTTGCTTAGTTTTCTAGAGGGTATTCCTTTCTTTCTTATGTTGCTTTGTGTTTGCTTTTATAGCCGTTTCCTTTGGGTATGCTAAACGTTTTGTTTTAGCATTTATATAATGTAATCTCAGTGACATCTTCCCATGGAAGTGTTCACTAGTTCCATGAAATAAGGAGAAGTCAGAATTTGTCTTTTGGGATCTTTGATTTGATTATTTTCTTTTATGCCAAACACAATTTTTGCTTGTGTATTCTGTCAATTTAGTGTGTTTGACAATATAGAGCACTCAATCGTTGCGTGTTGTGCTTTTCTTGTCTTTACCTTGAACATTTGGGTAAACACGCGCTACTCTTGGGAATGAGAGAATTCCTGTTTGAGTAGTTGGCTTCGGTGTTTTTGGTACAATGAGGTAGATGTCTAATATTGTCATATGTAAGACAATGAGCATTCTTATCATTTTGACGGTATTACTTAGTGATATTGTCTTTCCTATATAATTCTATCATAGTGTTTAAACTATTTCGTTTCTACAGCGGCTGCTGCTCCTCCTCATCCAGTGCCTGCACAAGGTCAAAGTGGATCTGTAATGGGATCACTTGGTGCCACTATTGCAGATGGTGAGTATTAAGTGTTTCTCGATGCCACAATTATCTCTCCTATGAATTGAGAGAGAGAGAGAGAGAGAGAGAGAGAGAGAGCGTGTGTGTCTATATATATATATATATATATATATGAGCTCTTGGAATCTTATAGCACTTTATTTGTTGATGCATAGGCTTGGCCTGGGGTACTGGTACTTCTATTGCTCACAGGGCTATGGATGCTCTGATGGGTCCCCTTGTCATTAAGCATGAGACTGTTGCTTCATCAGCTTCTGATGTTCCACCAGCTTCAAACACAAACGGTGTTGGAAGTTCTACCGTTTGTGCTGATCAATCCAAGGCCTTAATTGATGTATGATTCTCCTCCTCATACCACATTGTCTATGATTTTTTTTTTTTTTTTTATAAATATAATTGTTTCTCTAATTGAATTATTTGGTTTCAAGTTGTTTTCCCTAGTTCTGAATAAATTCTTTTCTTTTCCTTTTGAGCCTTTTGGAAATGCTTTAGGTTTGAATGTGGATATCAATCCATTACGAAATAATTCCTGTTTATCTTCTATCTTCATTGTTTGACTATGCTACAAGAGTTTTTTGAACTTGATGCTGAATTGGATCAAACTGCTCATATTTAATAATTTGTCTCTATCGCACCTTCATCACATATCCCATGATTTAGTCAATAAAATCTTTACTTACCTATTAAAAAAGATAATAATTCTTCAAGTGCTTCCTTCTTGTTTCTCACCCTTTTTACCTGTTCTCATTTTCTTTGCTACCTAGTTATTTGGGTATAACATGTTTTTCAAACTGTTGGGTACTAGTGTCTAAACTGTTGGAAATCTTGGTGGTGGTATTAAGTGGCCATAGTTTCTTAGCAAGACTAAATTCAACTTTTTTTTTTTGCCTTGTAGTGCCTGGAAGGTTATGGAAGCGACATAAGCAAGCGCCAGTTCTACATGGACATGCTGCACCAGTGCCGCCAAAACTCAGGCACCTTGAGTGCTTGAACTTGATCATGATGAAATCTCCCTCTAGTTTTAAATCACTAAAGAATGCTTAGTAATGTCACGTTAAGAGGATGGACCTGAATATTCTCTGGTGGAACTTTATCATGTTTTGAAGAATAATTACCTAGAAACTCTTTTGAGTCTATTTAGTAGACTAAGCTTATGCGATATTTTGCCTGAATTTTATGAATCCTGTCCAGCATATCATTTTTAAAGGGACCTACTTGATGTTGAGCTGAAAATCAAAATCAGTAACTTCTTTACAGGAGGAAACAAGAGGGTAGTGAGCGTATTTAATAGACTCAAAAGTACCCTTAGGACACACATTAACAAAATTCTCAATAAATTTACACAACTTGATGAAAAAGCTTGCATTGGAAAATGTGTTTTAAGTCTAAGGACGTTAGGCCTATGAGCTGTAAAGAAGCCACAAATACTGCCTATGTTGTTCTCTGTGTTGAATGAGGGTGAGGTTGCAATTTTTTCATCACTGTCTTAGTCATGAAGAGGGAAAGAATTCCTCTCTTGGGTATAAAACAATGTTTTAAAATCCTCCTAAAATTATAGGCTGGTAAGAGTTTAAAACAAAAGTGTCAAAAGCATCCCTAAAATTATAGGTTGATGGGATTACCTTAAGAGCAGTTCTGCTCTATGGTACAAAATTTTTTATGGTGTTAAGAAGCAACATGATGAATGTGGCCAAAATGTGAGATCGATGGACGATAATTCTGGGGTGAAATTATTTCTACCTAAGTCATTCAAAGGTGTGGGCGACTTTTATTGATAAAAAGATTTTTTTTTTTTCAATACATTATAAGTGGGAAATTTGAATTTTGGATGTCCTTGTTAGGAGTATTAGGAGGTGTTAGTTCAACTATAGATCATTGGCTCCTCTTGATTAAAAAATGTGAGAAATTTGCATAAGATTGTTTGCAATGGAGATTGATTAGTATGTTGGTTAAATAATTGATGTAAATAGAAAGTAAAAAGAAGAAAAAGAAAGAATAACTAAATGACTAACCTAAAATAACACTTATAAAAGTAGTGAAGATGTGAGTAGGCAACTTAAATGTGGCAAATCCCAAGTAGTTGATGTGAATTGGTAGCCAATTCCAGTTAATTGAAATTAAATTTTAGTTAAGTTATATCTTAATATTAGGGGTGTAATCGGTTCAGTTCAGCCAGTTTTCTTGGTGTTTGGCCAATTGAAACTGGAATTTTTGGTTTACGAAGTTCTCAACCGTAATCGACCAAAATAATAGGAAATTTAAAATTTTTGGCTTCAATTTTATTTTAGTTTTGGTTAGTTTTTCGGTTTTTGAGATTTTCAAAACCTTAACTTTGATAACATATCGAGATTTTCAAATCCCTAACTTTAATCACATATAAAAAACAAAGCGAGAGAGAGAGAGAGAGAGAGAGAGAGAGAGAGAGAGAGAGAGAGAGAGAGAGAGAGAGAGAGAGAGAGCTATTGAAGAACGAAGAAAATCAAGAAAGAAAAGGGAAGAGGGAGAGAAGAATCAAACCGATGATCAAAATAAGTAAAGAACGAAGCCGAACCACTGATGATCAAAAGAGACTGAGAGTGAAAGAAAAGGGGAGGCTAGCAGCAGAGAAAGAATTGGACTAGAGTAGAGTGTGGAGGCTGTCTAAGAGTGAGAGTGAGCGGGAAAATTGAAAAGTGTGAACCGTGGGGTATGTAGGGTAGGGTTTTTAAAAAATGTCTTTTGTTTTTAGTTTAATTAGTTTAAGTTTAATTTTAGTTAGTTAATCTAATGAGTTATTGTGGTCTTAAATAGCAAGAGGCTCAATGTTTTAATTTTAAATAAAAAGGCCGGAAGCCCAAACATATGGGTTTTAAAAAAGCAAAAAAGGCCGGAGGCCCAATGTTTATAAAATCAAATAAAAAGCTGGAGGCCCAATGTTTGCAAGCCCAAGCCGTGTTTCATATTATATATGTAATATAAAATATATTATAATATAATTCAGTTCAGTTTTAGTTGGTTCGGTGCATTCAAACTTGTCACCAAAACCAAAATTTTAGTTTTTATGAAATGAAAACCGAAACCAAATTGCACTAGAACCAAACTAAAATTTTGGCAATCGTTTGGCTAGTTTCGGCTGATTTTTTCAGTTTCCCAATTTTGTGCACACCCCTACTTAATATTATAGTTTGTTAAAGAATTAACTGCAGATAATAAGTATTATGCAATACAATAAAGATACAAACGAATAATTTTATGAAAGATGTGGAGGATAGGTAAGTTAGCCTCTTTTAAGAGAGAGAGTGATCAAGAAATAAATTATTTCTTTTCATAGCAAATAGTTTATTTTCATGTACTTATCTTTTATTTTAGCTATTTATGTACTTGCTGTGGATGGTCTATGTTACTTTGCATGTTAGTCATTGTTGCTCTTTTGGTTGATTTTTATTTGGACACGTGTTATTAATGATATGCATTTGATTTGTCGTATAGTCTTTGTATACACAACTTAATTGATAATGTTGTCAAATTTTATGGTTTTGATTTGTTTGGATATGTGGAGGAAGAGATTTGTAAAGCTTTTGGAATGTGGTGGTGAAAAAAGAGCGTGTGAAACATTCATGTAGGTTTTTTTCCTACAAAATAATGTGGTTTGAATTAGGTTGGTCACTAGAACTTACCTTGTTAAATGGGAGTACCACCGGGCTGCGAAGTCATTAGACTTTTAGGGTTTGTTTGGATGCTACTTATTTTGTTGAAAACTGAAAATTTATTACTGAAAGCATTGTAGCAAAATAATTTTTAAAACAAAAACTCTGTAGCAAACTTATTTTTTTTTTTTTTTATCGGTAAAAGGTAGAATAGGTATATTTAATGAATAAAAGTACAAAAGGTGTAGGCCAGCTGTATGGCTCAGGACACTGTAGCAAATTTTAATAGTGCGTTTTTCACAAATTGTGGCACCGTGAACAGTACTGTGGGGCCACTAAAAAATGCAAACGTAGACTTGAGGAGAAATGCTGTATCCAAACGGATACTTAGCATATGCTGTACTTTGGTTTACCTCATTTCTAGTCTTCGAAGGGTCTTACATAGTTTAGAAGGTCTAAGTATTGTTACAAGATGAATGATGGAGACTTTGGCAAAGAGCTGGAAGAAGTATATTTTATGTTGTACATTGTTGTAAGCCAAGCGAGCTATTCTTATTACCACATAATCTCATATATGAATGTAATATGTTACATTTTGAATCTATCGTGGTAGAAATGCTATCTCTGAAGGCAAGGTTGTTAATGTTGGATTTATGATGCTTATAAATGGGTCCAAAGCAGCTTCCAAATGGGTCCATAGTTTTCCACTAATGTGGCATCTATAACTTTTGTTTGTTGAGATGATGACATCTACAACTTGATTTTAAATGCTTTCATTTGCTTTATAAATAACAAAACTGTATACTTTATTAAATAACCACTCATATCGTTGTCATAAGCTTGGCCTCTAGAAGAGAATACTAAGAGATTGGCAAGTCCTTCTTCAAGGGTCATTTGCATTATGTGTACACATTGAAACTTTTTGTGAATTTACAATTCTACCTTATATGGGTTATAAACTCAATTTCTTTTTTAATAATGAGTTCTAGTTTAACTGGCACCTTCTTTCGATGTAAGTACTAGATGGAGGGTGAGGTCATGGATAAAGATCTACTGGGTGTGTGTAACTTACCAATAAAAAAAAAAACCTTAGACTTGGTTTTTGCCATTAAGACGTAATACAATTAGATATATATTGTGTACACGTTGAAACTTTTTGTGACTTGTACGATTCTACCTTATGTGGGTTATAAACTCAACTTTTTTTTTTAATAATGAGTTCTAGTTTAACTGGCACCTCCTCCCCATATAAGTACTAGGTGGAGGGTGAGGTTGTAGATTCAAGATCTACTGGGTGTGTGTGTAACTTTCCAATAAAAAAAAAAAAAAAAAAAAAAAAAAAACTCGGGCTTCTTTTTTGCCATTAAGAAGCTATACAATTAGATATATACTGTTTATTCTAGAGAGGTTGGTGTTGGAATCGGTTTTAGCATATGCAAACTATTTAGCAGTCGTGATCAACTGCAGCCATTTCATCCTATTCATAAGACTAATGAAGAAGTTAACTTCGGATACGTTTCTTGTTTAATTTGAGCTAGGAGTCTTACCTGCAGTTCTTCTTTCATTTTGAGGTCATGAGGCTTGACCTCTAATTACATTGTTTATTTTCCCTAAGCTAGACTATAAGAATTGAGTTTTAGAATCTATAGCTATTATTTATTGGCTTTTGTTTTTGGACCCTACAATGTGTTCTGGTCCATGTTACAATTTTATTTGAAATTTGGCAGAATGTACCCTATGTATTTGTCCATTCAAAGCAAGCACTTGGTCACTCCAGACCTCTCATTGCATGTTCTGTGACATCAAATGAGGGAAGCCAGTTGTAACCCAAATGGATCAATTTAGTGTCTTTTCTAAGAATAACTTATCTAGCTTGTTGCGGAAAGTGTGCTAAAGTTAGTAAAGTGTATTTGTACCTTGAAAAAATTTGAAAAAAGTGAGAAAAAGTAAAGCTTTAAAAAACTATTTGCCCGTTTGGATCCGGATTATAATTGCTGTGTTTTGCTTTTTGCGTTTTCTCCCCTTTTTTTTTTCTTCGTTTCTGCTGTGGGGGACAAAACACACAGTGTGCACACTGTGCGCATACTGTGGGCACACTGTTCACACACTTTTTTTGCAATTTTTTTAAAATGGGTTTTACAGTACTATTCACACATTTAAAAATTATTTTACTACAGTATTTTCAGTTTTCAATAATAAGTTCTATCCAAACGGACCCTATATATTAAAAAAAAATACAAAAAGTTTGTAACAAACACGCTCTTAAGGTGCCCACTGTTCTGATCAAACTTCTTGTATGCTGTCACATTCAATTTATGTCTTGAGTCCTTTGCTTTGTTGAATAACTTATCTAGCTTTTTGCTAAAAATATGCTAAAATTAGTTAATTATATGTGTACCTTGAAAAATTATGAAAAAAGCAAAAAGTTTGCGACAAACACGCTCTTAAGGTGCTCACTGTTCTGATCAAACTTCTCATATGCTGTCGCATTCAATTTATATCTTGTGTCCTTTGCTTTGTTGAATTTGATTTGAAGCGTTATGGAGTAAATATTTTCAGTATGATTGGCTTCTTGGATTGTAGTGGACGCTCCTCTAGAAGCTTGGACTGATGAAGTTGTGCTACTAGTGAACTAAAATGTAATATCTTGAGTTTGGATAATTTTTTTTTTTTTTTAATTTTTTATGGTTACAGCCTGTTTAATGTGATAAATTTATAAACTGATAAATGTAAACCCAGTTCTCAAAATTCATGCTTCACTAACAACAAGTTACTTAATTCACTTTTCACAATTGAATTCTCATCCCCCCCCAAACCCCAAAACAAAAAGAAGAAGAAGTAAATTTGCAATAGAATTAAATCAATAAAATTATCCAAATATACGGTACAAAATGAACCAATTTAACGTCAATACAATTTTGTTCCTGACGAGTGGTACTTTAAAAAGAAGAAAAAGACAAATAAGTGGGAAACAGAGCCAACCTCAAACATCAAACTTGACGACTACATTGCAAAAATTAAAGCTGAGTTTGAGAAATGTTGTTTGTATTTTTTTGAAATATGTGTAAATAAAAAAATATGTAGAAATACATGTAATGTTATTTAAAAATTAAAAACATGCGTTTGAAAATGCTTATCAAACAAGCCCTAACTCTTTTTTTTTTTAATGAAAAAAAAGAAGAAGGAAAAATCATGTGCTTTGAGCTCTTGGATTAGTATACACTTACACATAATATTCATAATTTTACATATTGTCCATATTTTCAAATATATTCCACTTTTTATGAATTACTAATATTTAATAATATTAAAAAATGTTATATCCATAACATTTTCACAATAAATTCTAAATAATTGGTTGTTATTTGTTGTTATGGCTGGACCAAAAAAAAAAAAGAAAAGTAATTTAAGTTGTAGATTCAAATTATAACTAATAACAGCTTACCATATATGATTTGTTGTGAAAGTGTTGTGAAAATGTTGTAGACATAACCAAGATTGTCAAAATCAAGATTTTACGTAGGATTGTTGAAGATAGGTGAGATTGTAAATTATGGGATCGGATTGTGAATCGTAAGATCTTACATATTTTCATATTTAAAGCAAAAAACGCATTAATAATGACTTTGTATGATTAATAATCACGTAAATGATAAATTCATCCATAAAAAAACTAAGATTTGCATTATATCATGTAATTTGCATGTTATACATCGCTAAGTCTATACTAACGAAATAAATATATTTAAGTTTTGACCTAATGTATTTAAAAAGTTCAATAAATGTTCAATTAGCAACCAAATACCAAAATATTTATCAAAACATATAGAAAATATTTTCCAAGTTCTAAGTTTCAAGTTTCAAATCCAAAATAAGTTAACAAATGGAAACTAGCTAACAACAATATGAAATCCAAAAGTAAGATGAATATTAAGGTGAAGTGAACATTTAATTATTCTCATTCTAAGGTTCTTATAACCACTGTCCTAAATTCCTAATCATCATCCATTTCATCATCTATGTAAATATTATATAGTTATATACTAGCTGCAAAAGATATTAAGATACAATTTCACACTCAACTATTCAAGTTATATTATTCAACAACAATTAAAGAGCATGCTCAAAAAAATCAATCAATCAATATACAAATACAAGCATAGCTGATAAAATTATATATAAAAAATATTTTAGTAATATTAGAACACAAATTAGTATATTGATCAAACAAATTTAATAACATTATAGCTTAAAAGGCAGCAAAACCAACATCAAATTCTTCATTTAGAAATGATGAAGTATTCTTTCATTTTGATTACAAGTAAACTAGAAACTAGAAAATATTTGCTTAGGTTAATATAATTTTAAAAATTAAAATAAAAAGTCATACCATCACAATATGAAAAAATAAAAACCCTAAAAAAAAAAAAAATTATCCCATAAAAAAAACCAAAACTTTATGTTTTTGGTAGGATCAGTCGGATCCCATACGATCTTACGATTCTATATGATTCTACTTGATTCTACATACGATCCTACCATTTTTATTATCCTAGTGTGATCTTAAACATTTTGGTGTGATGGGATCGTAAAATCATGTGATTCTACAATTTATATCGCGATTTTGATAACCATGAACATAACACTTTTCATAACTCTAAGATTAAAATATATATATATATATATATATATCAATAATGCCATGTGACTTATGTGAGTGATTTTTTGTCTTCTTTTTATTATTATTTGTTTTTGTTGGGAAAAAAGAAAAAGAAAAAGTAAAGGAAAAGGAAAAGGAAAAGGCACATATCATATATAAAATTCAATATAAGATTCATCGTTCATTCCTTCTTTATGAAAATAATTATTATTTTTGTTCCTATAATAAGTATTTAGCAAAAAATAATAAGTATTACTAATGTTCGGAAAGCAATTTGGAGTTTAGCCAAAAAAAGAAAAGAAAAAGAAAGAACAAAGTTTTTCTCCAAATTAAGAGAGAAATTCTACAAACTCATTATATATATTTATATTGAATGTGAATTTTAAAAATCTAACCGTTAGATTTCATGTTCTTATTATATCCTTAATCCTTACATAATTTCAAGAAAATCAAAGATCAATTGCTATGTAATCAAATAAATGTTTTAATTTTAAAATTTTGAAATTTAAAGTTGTATATAAAAAATAAGTTAATTGATCAAATAGTAAAAAATATTTGATTTGAACGAAATTTGATATGTAAGTTAAGAATATAAAAAATATGAAATTTAACGATTAAATTTTTAAAATTTACTCGAAAAAAAAAAATGAGAATTTTGAAAAGTTTGTATATTGGAGAGAAATTTGTTAAAAAAAAAAAACTAGTGTACGTAAAGCTACGAGGTGGACTTTCCGTGTTCTTAAGGAACGTCTGAAGACTGAAAACATCTTTGGAACTGTACTCTGGGCCTTTGGTTGACTTCACAGTTCACACTTCTGGTCTTCCTCTTCCATACCGTGTTTCTACTTTCTTCATCTTCACACCCCCATTTGATACACAACGAATATAAGAAAGTGTTAAATTCCTGCTGAGCTAAGCTACTGAGACACACTGGAGAGATGGGTTGGGGAGCTTTTCTCAAGCTTTTTGCATACTTCTTCACTCTTCTTTCTTGGTATGACTTTTGACCTCCTTCTAGGAATTTTTTTCCCTCTTTTGGGTTCATTTATTTGTTGATTGATTTGCTTTATGAATTGTTTCTTCTTCTATGTTTGGTCCATAATTTTGGTAGATATATATATATAACTTTACCAGTAAATTTACGATCTTTTTATTGAGTTTGATGTGTTATTCACTTTCTTTTGGTCTACAGGCCTTCATTCACTTTGCTTTATTCTGTGTAAGTAGCTTTCGTCCTTGCATTTCTCGTAGAATGGTTATATATATATGCTTATTGGGTCTACTTGGTTCTCTGTCTCTTTTTTTTTTTTTTTTTTTTTTTTTTATTATTATTATTTTTTTTTATGTTCACTTTTAATTTTAACATCATGGTACAGGTACGCTTCGTTCCTGGCAATAGAGAGTGGTTCCAGCTCCAGAAATCGGCAATGTCTCACCTTTTGGGTTCTGTTTTCTTTGGTTAAAGTCTTGGAGTCTTCGTTTGTAAATCTTTTTGAATGGTAATTTTAGGCTTTGTACGTTGCAATAATTGCTTAAACTGAACATTGCACATGCCCATATGGTTGTTTTATGTTGCATTCGATGTGTTTAGTAGTTCTTTAAGAATATGATGACTTATAAATCTTGTTCCTTTCTCACTTCTGGGTGAGTAATTTAGAACTTTTTACAGAATACATTGCTTGAGCATGTCAAAGTAGATTGATTTAGACTGAGTGTTGGCCTTGAGAAAATAATCTTTGGTCATAGTGAATCCAGTCTGGTATTGTTGACCTGTTCTCAAGCTTATGAGTTTGAGCTTGACTGATCACTTGTGTCTCTGTATGTGCGTGCGTATGAAAGATACTAATTTCTCCATGTCCTTTTGCCATGTCTTAGAAGGTCCTTTGATTTAAACTTGTGTTTCATGACAGGCATCCATTCTGGTCTTATGCCAAGGGTACGGCAACTTTCTTGTTGGTGATACCTTACTTTGGTGGTGCTTCTTATGTCTACAAGCATTTTATTAGTCGCTATATTTCTGAGCAGAAATGGAACGTTTTGTTCATATCTAGAAGGGAGGGGTTCAGAGTGACTGAGCAGGACACCTTTTTTGATGCCACCGAGGGAAACGATATAAAAAATGAACTGGAAGAAAAGGAGAAACACATCATATGTCAGGTAGGCTTCTAACCTGAATTTTGTACTGATGGTATTCCATAAAGTTTGTTTTAAGTGGAAGGCAGGTGCATTTGAGAACTACAACTTTTTTACAGTTACTAAACATCATGTGTTTAATAATTTTCGACTTATGTGTCAAATTCTGCCTTGGGTTATGCTATTTTGATGCATTACTCTAAGGAGTGAGCAAAGGCAATGTTAAATTAGATCCCATGCCGGCAAATTAGATTTCTTTAGGTATTGACCATGACATTTGTTGGCACATTGGCTCAATCCCCACCGCAATGAATGAGCTTATGAAATGCAACGTTACCCCAATCCCTTTCTCTTTTCTTGAAGGGCTGCTTTCACAAGCTAGAAGTGAGTAATTAGCTTACTGCTAATATATTATTCAAGTTTGATTTAAAATTCTTATTTTGCTGTATCAGGGAGTGCCAGATCCCAGTTATGACAGTATAAAAAGAAATATTACTCAGCCTACCAGTCCAAAGAAAGTTCAGAAGGAGTGGAGCTGCGCCCTTTGTTTGGTAAGCACTTCTAGTGAAGAATCTTTGAAGGAACACCTCCTAGGGAAGAAGCACAAGGCTAAGCAAGCAGAAGTGAAAAAGTTCCCAATGAAGAGTGCAAGCAAGTCTTCTACCACACTGAAGAAAAACAGTGAGACAGTTTTTTTCCAGAAGCTCAATCGAATACTGATGCTTAAATCAATTAGACTCTGTAGATGGAAAAAGCCAAAGTTTGGATGCACAAAATTAAATACTGATGGATCTGTAGATCGTGCAAATGCTGGCTTTGGAGGATTACTTAGAGATTACAAGGGTGACCCAATATGTGCCTTCGTCTCTAAGGCACCTGGAGATGATATCTTCTTTGTTGAACTATGGGCTATATGGAGAGGCCTTGTTCTTGCTGCAAATATAGGCATTAAAGTGATATGGGTTGAGTCCGATTCAATGAGTGCTGTGAAAACCATTAATAGAGAGCAGCCTTTTAGTCCAAAGGTTGCTATATGCTTGAAGCATATATGGAAGCTTCTAAGAAAGTTTAAGAAGCATAAAGTTTCTCATTCTTGGCGTGAGACTAATAGAGCAGCTGATCATCTTGCAAAGATGGCTGTTTTGGGAAGTGATGTGGTTTTATGGCCTGCTGATTTTCCAAGGAGCCTTTGCAACATCATTAACGATGATGCACAAGGAAAGATTTACTACAGAATGTGACTTCTTTGTCTAGTCTGAGACTACCATCCAATTAACAACTCCCTCCCCAACTCATCCAAAAAAAGAGAGAACAGGATGGCTTTCCTTTGATAAAGGCAAAAACTTGGGTATCCAATCCAGTATTAGAGGTGAGGCTGATTGGAAGTTGTCTGGTGGTAAGGTAGTTTGTGCACAATACGTGCCTTTTGGACACAATGATTTGCGACATGGATGAAAGCAGAGAGTGTAAAAATTCTGTGGTCTTATCTAGTAAAAAATGCCGGACTGCATTTTGCTTCAGACAAATGTACATTGCAATTTGTAAATGGATGGTAGCATTTTGTTTTGAAATGGAAAATGATGAGTTTTCCTTTTAGTATGTATTGACTTTTAAAGTCGAATGTCAGTTTCTATGGTACATTGGAGAGAGAGGGAGAGAGCTATACTTTAAACCTAGTTAAGGGTAAAGCTTTAGCGTGTTTAGAATGTCCTACGGACTACCCAAACCCCTGCCCTCCCTTCAACCCCCTAGGTAGTACCTAGCGAGGTGCCAATAGACCATCTAGGTGGTCTGTGTACAGTTCCTTAGGTTTAGCACATTAGATAACATTGTTCATTTCATTGGATAGTGCAACAATTTGTTTGGATTTAAATGGATAACCTAATGTTTTTATTTGATCAATGCAACAATTTGTTTGGAAATGAACCTAAGTTTTGCTCTTTGCTTGAACTTTGACTGTATTTACACTAGTTATTGACTTATGTGTGTGAGTGTGTAAAGTATTTGGATGTGTATTTCTTTTCACATATTTTACTTCAAAAATAATTTGTACTTAAAAAGTGGTATTAAAACACATAGGTGTGCATTGAATTTAATTGTTTTTGGAAAAAGATAGCATTGTCCATGTTTCATTGGTCGATACAACAATTCATTTGGATTTAAATAGATAACTTGATGTACTATAGGCAATGAACCTAAGTTTTGCCCTTTGTTTTAACTTTGTGCCTATTTTTTTTCCCCTTAAGAAAAACAAAACTAACTTCTTTGAAAATAAGTTATCTTTTAGTTTTTTATTACACTTGTAACATAAAAGTTATCAAAACTATATCTTTCAATAGATACTATGCTAAAACAGCTATTGAAAACTATATATTTCGAAATAGACACTTGTTTGTATTTACATGAGTTATGACTTATGAGTGTAAGTGTGTAACATGTTTGGATGAGATTATTTATGTTCACCTATTTTACTCAATTTGTACTTAAAAAAAGTGGCACTTTAAAAAAATTGGATATAAATCAGAGCAAACTTATTAATTAATGTTTTTATTAGAGATAAATGTAAGGTGCAAACTTATAAATGTGTTTTTTTTTTTTAAATTATCTTTATAGAACTTAGTAATGTGATTGAAGTCATTGAACATAGAAGGTAAAGGTATATAAAAATGGTCTGTTCCTAAAGCAATTGGCATGAAAATGAAGACAAGGCATAAAGAATAATTGTCATCAGCTCCGATTCCAACATCATTGGCAAATAGCAATGGCAGTGTCCAAAAAAGTATAAACATTAAAAAAAAAAAAAAGTGAACCTATTAGGACGTGTCCCACATGTCTTGTTATTAATCTTCCCTAATTGTTTGGAAATTGGGATGGGACCTACAAAAGAAGTTTCCTCTTTCTTACTGAATGAAAAATCATTCAAAATATGCTAATAAAGATGCACATGCTTTGGTCGTATGGAATTAATTATTTTAATTGCAAAATGATATTTTTTTTAAGCTTGATTATGATATTTTTATGGGTTAAATAAAGAATCATAATAACCGTAATCATTCTCTATTCAATAATATATATATATATATATATATATATATATATATATATATTGTAATATAAACATTATGTATAACTTTAAATTTGTAAAAAAAGAAAAAAAAGAAATTGGGTATCTTTTTTTTGGAGAAAAATATGAAAGAGATCTTGATTCATCTCTATGGCAGCTATATATATAATATATCCAAATAATCCATTTGCAAAAATTAAAATAACTTTGACTAAACATTGTGTAAAAGTATTTTTTTATTTAAAAAAAAAAACAGAAAATAAAAAGTAACTAAAAGCATTTCACTTTAATTTTTATTTGGGTTAGGTTTAGGTTTAGTACATTCAATATACTGAACCCGTTAAAATGGTGACGCATATCTAAAAGTGGACACATAACTAGACACGGACCCAATCCTCACCCTTTTTATTTAACCCTACATTTCATTGACACCACAGGGAAAACCCAACGGTCAAGTAAGAAAAGGCAAGTAAACTTAAATGAAAAGTTTGTCAGCACATTAGTGTTTTTTCCCTCAGCTTTTTCTATCTGTTACTTATCTATCAATTCTGAGAAATTTTCTTCATTTGGTGAAAATTATAGGTTCTATCCAAACTTGATATATATTCCATTGTTGGAGCAAACAAAGCATTGCAGTTGGCAGATGTTAGAGTTTCTGTGGGAGAGGAGGGGACAATCATAATTAGGTTTGAGGGAACCTAATGGTTAGTGGGCTTTGCATAAAGAGGGCAGCAAGATTACCCGGTATCTTCACTTTTCTTCAAGTTTAACTTGCTACATCAAACCTATGTGAACAAGAGTTACTTTTGATACTAATGTCTTATCTTATGACCTGACCAAAGCATCCCAGGTTAAACAAGGACACGTCATTTGTAACAATTGTGATGCTGAGATAGAAATTTTATCAGCTCAGGTTAGATCCTGCTTTCCATAAAAACTTCGACATTGGAGCTTTTGACTTCTTATTTACATAGACTTGGAATTTGATGCGGCATAATAAGTATCTGAGGATGATGGCTACTGTCAAGTATGAAAAGAAGATAGAGGAGCTGAAGACGGACCCAGTGCCAGCTCAAGACAGATGAATGTCATGAGGCATGGATGTCATTAACAGCTGCAAGCAAGCAGCTTGAGAAGGTTAGGATGGAACTTGACAACAAGTTCCTTCAGAATCTTTATTTAGGTAAGGAAATATCCTATATATTTATTGAGGCTTTATATCATATGGACAAAAGAAATCCTTTAGAGTGAATAGTTACTTACATTACATACATCATCTTTGTGGATGTTGCTGAGTAGTGGACTGCTTGTTTGGTCCAATTTATGGTGATTTGAAGATTAAAATTCTAATTATGGATAATCGTTTTTCAGATCAAGCAATGGAAAAGCAAGCAGCAGATTTGAGGGATATTTGTAGCAAATACGAACGTGATAAGAGGCTGTGGACTGCAGTTTTGGACAATTTAGAAAAGAAAGTTAAGGTAAATACCAGGTTTCCAAGGTTAGACTTGTTAATGTAAGTTTTGATACTTATAATTGTAATCTTTATTTATATACTCCAGGCCATGAAAAAGGAGCATTGTCAGCTATCTCATGAAGCACACCAGTGTTCTGATTCTATTCCTGAATTGAACAAGATGGTGTTAGCAGTTCAAGCAATGGGTAAATTTTCATCAACACTTAAATGTAATTGCTGTTTAACTTCATGTATTCTAAAATTCTATCCAAATTGTAGTTGCACAGTGTGATGATCTTAAATTGAAGTTCAGCGAGGAACAGGCAAAAAGAAAGATGCTTTATAACCAAATTCAGGAAGCAAAAGGCATAATCTTTTCTTGTGATGCCTAGAAGTATAATATTCTTTTTACATCTTTGACCTGTGAATGAACCAACCCATGCTTTTACTGTGTACATTACAGGGAACATCAGGGTGTTTTGTGGGTGTCGGCCTTTGAGGAAGGAGGAGATATCAGCTGGGTATCCAATGGTTACAGATTTTGATGCAGCTAAAGATGGAGAACTTGCGGTATTTGCAGGTGGATTGACAAAGAAGATCTTCAAGTTTGATCGGGTTTATACACCAAAGGATGATCAAGGTATTCATGGATCAGTAGGATATCTCTGAACTTGTGAGAACATCTCAGATTTTACCAAAATTTTCATGGAATTCACTTAACCTGGATATATGGTCAATGAACCATCAGTTTCTGGTAAAATTTGAGATGAAAATTTGAACTGTCAACATCAGCCTTTTCTTTGGTTTTCAGTCTAATATGCCAATCATTCCACTCCCAATTTCTGTTTTTCATTCTCTTTTCACTTTCTTTGTCCAGCCATGAGTTTTTGTTGAAAAGTTTTTATCATTGTTCCAGACTTAATGAATGGCCTTTATTGAAAATTCAAGATCTGGATGGAATGGTTTCTGATTCCAAAAGATGTCTGGACAATGATTTGTCTGAGGATATTGAACATGTGATATAATTTAGTTGTGAAAATACCTGCTGCTCTGCACTCAAAAAGTATTCTCTTTCTGTAACAGTTGATGTATTTGCGGATGCTTCACCAAAGGTAGTTTCAGTGTTGGATGGCTACGATGTATGTATATTTGCATACTGGCAAACAGGGACAGGGAAAACTTTCACAATGGAAGGCTCAGAGCAGAACCGAGGAGTCAATTTTAGGACCTTAAAGCAGTTCAAAATTGTTGAGGAAAGAAAAGATACTTTCACATACAGTATATCTGTCAGAGTCCTTGAAGTCTACAATGAGCAAATCAGGGGCTTGCTTGCCACTTCTCCAACATCAAAGAAGTAAGTATTTTATCCTATGCATTGAATATGGGATATATCTTTTGCTAACCCAAAAATATGGCTAACTTATCTAGTAGTTAATTGGTTATGTCCTTCTGTATTGACCACCCATTGCAATTTCAACTTGCTTTGTACATCAGGTTGGAGATAAGGCAAGCTTCTGAAGGGGTTCATCATGTACCAGGAATTGTTGAAGCGAAAGTTGAGAACATTAAGGAGGTCTGGAGTGTTCTGCAGGCTGGAAGCAATGCAAGAGCTGTATGGTCAAACAATGTGAATGAGCACAGTAGCTGATCAAATCGGCAAGTATTAACTTGAACATATTTTGCATGATGTTTAAATTCAAAATGGTCTTTGCTGAAAGTGGGTGTGCATATCAGTAGCCATTAAAATATTGTGTTTTAGCTTGCAATATATCACTGTTCTTTTTGTCTTTTCTAGCATGCTGTGCATAATGGTAAGCACAAAGAATTTGATGAATGGAGAGTGCACCAAGAGCAAGCTATGGCTTGTGGACTTAACTGGCAGTGAGAGACTAGCAACTGAGGTGCAAGGGGATCGTCTCAACGAAGCTCAAAACATCAATAGATCTCTTTCAGCTCTTGGGGATGTGATTTCTGCTCTAGCATCCAAAAGCTGCCACATTCCATTCCGGTTTACTTCTAATCTTTCTTTATTCAGACTTCTTTTGCTTATATTCATTCCCTAATTTATGCCTTGGGATTCTGCAGGAACTCTAAACTCACACATTTACTTCAAGACTCCTTAGGTGAGCATTTAGAAACCATTGTTATATCAGTAAAAGGAAGCTTTCAGACCCAGATGGGAACGAAGCTATTTTGGTTTATTTTGCTTCTAAGTGCGCAGGAAATGAGTATCCTTTCTTGAATAGTTTCATCACAAAGGGTGGAGTTGTTCGGATAATAAGCCACATACCTGTTCTATTGATGGTTACGTTTCATGATCTACTCTTCAATTAGAAAAGTGCCATCAGGAAGTATAAGTGTAAAACCATCTTTATTTGTTTATGTGCTGCAGGGGGTGATTCCAAGACTTTGATGTTTGTGCAAATCAGCCCTTCCGAGCAGGATTTAGGTGAGACTCTAAGTTCATTAAATTTTGCGACTCGGGTTTGTGGGGTGGAGTTGGGTCTTGCAAGGAAGCAAATTGATATGGGTGAGCTTCAAAAGCTGAAAATGATGGTAAGCTCGAGGATAATCAATTTGAGTGTTAGATTCATTAATATTTTGCTATCAGTGCACATGCACATCTGGCAAACTGCTGATATTTTTATAAATGGAATAAGCCAATTCTCAGTTTCTTTTTTTCTTTTTTTCCTTTTCTCCCCTGATTCTTTTGAAGCTTGACAAAGCCAAGCAAGAATTGAGATCCAAAGAAGAGGTTTTGAAGAAATTAGAAGAGAACTTGCACAATTCAGAAGGTAAGGCCAAGGGCAAGGATCAGCTTTGCAGAAGTCAACAAGAGAAGGTCAGTGAATTTGAAGGGCGACTTGCATCGAAGACACAGTTTTGCAGACAGCTGGAGAAGCAAAATTGTTAGAACTTGCAGACGGAATGAAGGAAAAGGAAGAAATTTGATTAAATCTTCAGCAGAAGGTTGCCTGGCAGATAATTTATTTACTTTCCTGTTGTCATACGCAACCAACAATATGTCATCTGACATCTGGCTTGTATTCTGCCAAAGTTGAAGGAGCTTGAGAACAAGCTCAAAGAGCAGGAGTATACAAAGCCTATGACTCTTCAACACAAGGTGCGTGCAATTTGAAGCTATCTCCCTTATTAAATTTCAGTCCCATTCTCCTTCATATATGCATAGATATCTTGGATTCACTAGGATCTCTGCAAATACTATATGGTTATTTGAAGTTCTTCACATGATACTATGGTCCATAAGATGCCAGAAAATAAACTGGCTTGAAATCTTACTTCTGACAAGATGGCAGGGGGCGCTTTCAACTTGGCAATCTGTTAGTTGAGCAGCATTCATATTCCTGCTTTATAATCAAAGTGTAAATCAGTTGCTTTCTTTATGCTTCACAGGTCAAGGAGCTTGAGAACATGTTAAAAGATAGAACACAACAATTTGAGCATCATTCTGCAATGTTACAACAACAGGTTATCTTGTTTAACAAAATTGTTAAATTATTCTTGCCTTTCCTCCATTATCACTAAGCAGACAACCCCTCCCTCTCGTTTTCTTGGAGCTCACCTAGATTGATTCTAATAGTAATGAAAGCTCTATTTTATCTTTGTTGTGCTGTTAGTTTTTGTCTATTTCTTTCTTCAAACCTGTGTCAATATTCTAAGATCCATTTCCACACACAATAGATTCAATCTTACATACTACAAAAGTAAATGCTCTTTTTTTTTTTTTTTTTTTTTTTGGCTGTTCTAGGTCAATGAACTTGAAAACAAGCTGACAACAGAAGGACCCAACCAAGGATTTCAAATGCTTCAACAAAAGGTTCTTTTAAGTGTTAGCATTTTATCATTTTATGATGTGCATGAACAAAATGTTGTTTTGCAAATTGTATACACTTCAGGGAGCCTGCAATTGCTCATCTTTTCTCCCTACATGTTAATGACAGATCAAAGAGCTTGAAGGACAGTTGAAACTGCAAGAACAACAAGAGTCTGTGCTACCAGCATGTTGTGCAGAAAATTTAGGAGTCACCCCTAATCAAACAAAATCCAGGATAAGAGTGCGAGTTCTACAAGAAATGGATCCCCAAAGTACGAGGAACTTAACTCTATGAACCAAACAATTAACCAAGAGTCTGTCTTGCTCAAAGGCACTGATTCTCTACACAAGATAAGGAGAAGGAGAGAACTCCAAAGCACAGGGACAGAGAACAATATCTTATTGTCAACTCCTGTGCTTAATAAGAGGATACTATCTACTGAATCAAAAAATGCAAGGCCTATTGATCAGTACAGAGCATTGGCAAGGCTTAATAGAAGTACAAAATCGGCGGCTACTTCTCATAGAATATTATCCAGCAATAAACTGTATAAAGATCAGGTGCAAGGGAATAAGGAGTGTAACAAGTCAAAGATTTGGTTAAGATAGAAGCAAGTGCACATTTCATCATGTTGCACTTCAATCTTTATTAAGTTCTTGAATTATTTTCTGCCACTCTTCGTGATTTTCTTTTTTGGTCTGCATGTGAATATCTGAGAATATAGAATGTGAAATGTTTGATACCGGTATCGATGATTACGTTACAACCTTTTACCCTTTTTCTGTGTTTCATCATCCCAATAGCATATTCAATTGAGAAAATAGGCCATCTTTACAATGAGAATATTCATATAGATAATTGATGCTAAGGTTTTCAGGAAGCAGAATTGTTCTGGATCATATATGAATACCATACAGATTTTGTGCGATACAGCCTTGGATAGTGCAACATTTCCAGGCCCATGCGACAAGCATTATGTGCATGCAAACAGTAAAAGCAAACCAAGTGGCCAAGTTTGAGCTCAAGAGTGTCCGCTTTAATAAAAGTTGAGGTTTAGAAGTTGTAGATGTGAGGGATACCCTCCCTTCTAAGTGTATGAATAAAAAAATAAAAAATCCTTGCCATATTATAAAACATTAAATTTATTAGGATAATTCTACTCAAGATGAAACTCTATTACCAAAATTTCAATAGTTTAAATTACTATTTTGTTTAAAATTCTTTTATTAAACTATTGAAAAATTAAATAAAATCATTTTATTTATTTTATTCACTTACCATATTTTTTAGTTTGGATTAAAAAATAAGTATAAAAAAGGTCCAAATCTTATATGACAGACTTTTGTCAAATAAGAATTTCCTTGCCAACCATTTTGCCAACGCTATACCAGTGAGGAACAAGATTAGATCACAAAGTTCAATTCTCGTTCACAACCCCAAACAAATCATTTCTTGCCTCCAACTATTAGGGATCCCATTACCAGCCCAAGACATGCTCATTTAGCTAACATTGAGATATTCGTGCAAATTGGTATAGTCCATGTAAACATGAAATAATAATAATTAATGATAATGCCAATAGCTAAAAGTATAGTATAGAAAAAGAACTGAAAA
The DNA here is from genome assembly GCA_032878915.1 of Castanopsis chinensis. Taxonomy (NCBI): domain Eukaryota; kingdom Viridiplantae; phylum Streptophyta; class Magnoliopsida; order Fagales; family Fagaceae; genus Castanopsis; species Castanopsis chinensis. The sequence goes on from JAVQMG010000089.1 coordinate 9,403,107, forward strand.
AGAAATCTAGATACAATTTCTAAGGTGCAGTATATTAAGTTTTCCTTTAAATTTTAACATATGATTGCATTGACTAATAAAGTACAAACAATGTTATTTTTACTGAGAACAATTTAATACAACATAACCATATGTGAATATTTAATTGGAGAACCTAATATACTACAGTTATGGAAATGTACCTAAGTTTTAACCTCTTTGTTGAAGAATAACTCATGTGCCATTCACTCTCTGTTAAAGAGTAACACTTGTGCCATTCATATTGCTAGCACAGGAACTCTTTCAGTTGCTTCAAATTGGAAGCAAATATTGGAAAGCTTGGGCAATTCCTGTCTCATAGTACATGAAGCCTACAGTTGGTAGCTCTACATTAATAATTGTTTAGGTTTCTTTAGCCTTTGATAGCTCTTTTTGCATCCATGTGAGATCCAAGACTGCCACACAGCTCTTCAATAATATGCGCTTCTGCAATTTTCGTACCCCATGTCATTGTTTGATGCCAAGTGTAAAAAAAGTCCATGGTGATCCTTTGTTGGGTGCTTCACATATAGTTTGCAATTTTTTCTCTCTTCAGTTTGAGCAATTCTTCTTTCTCACACAAACACACAAATGCACAAACACACACACACACACACACACACACACACTTACATTCCTTCAGATAAAAAAAATAGGCTACAAAAAAAATTGCTAAATTAACTTTGTGTGTTATTGCAGGATACCACAGACCTAAGTGTAGTGGATTTGAATGTTCCATTTCATGTTGGGGCATTTGCTACTGCAATGATGCAGACCAGGACAATTCATAGACCCAGAGCAAAATGAAGCTTGATACTGAGATATTCAAATAAAATCCAGGCCATTGATATTGACCCAAATTTCAACTATTTACACCTTTTTACATCTTCAAATGCTGAATGAGACAATGAGAAGTATACAAAACTACATGGAAATTATCAGGAACTTTCTCCATATTGTGGTTATATTTTCAGCATCAGTTAAAATCTTGATAAATATATGACAGACAAAAATTAGCATGACATTCTGAGGATAAATTCCAGCCTAGCTTCCAATTGCATATACATGTTTAATTGACAATTTAACTCCATGTAATTATCTTGTCCATGTCATGTCTCGTGTATTAACCACTTAATATGCGCGTGTCTAACATGTTCAAGGAACCATATTTGTTCAAAGTCGAGGAATCATTACCTATTTTGTCAAATGGGGGGAAAAGATGAGACCCACGAATGCAAGTCATAAACCATCATCCATCCTTATTCCTTAACAATGTTTCCTCTTTCCGCTTGCTCTCCTTCAATTTAATGTTCATGCCATGTACCAATATTTCGGTCCTTGGTTCTGGCACCATGCCCTTTGATGTCATCTCACTAAAATAGCGCAAAGCATCTTGTATTCTTCCCTTGTCATAAAGGCCATGTATCATAAATAATGGTATAAGATCGTCGATCATGTCCCAACCCATCTCTCTTCATCACATCCCATGTATATCTTATTCTTTCCTGATTATCCCAATCCATACACAACTTCAAAATCAAGTTGTAAGTGTCAGCGGTCATCCTGCACCCATTTCTCTCTATCCTCTCCAAGATCTCAGGTACTTCCTCTGGATTCTTCAAGGACTTGAGCAAGTAGTTGAAAGTTACAGCATTTAGCAAACAACTTCCTTTCTTCTGTTCCATTTCATCCAAAAGCTCGTAAACCTTTTCCATCCTCCGAATCTTACAAAGGTGCTTAATTAATGAGTTATAAGTTGCAGCATTTGGGGGACAACCTCGCTTCTTCATTTCCTTTAAAGTTTGCAAAGCTTCCAGAATCCTCTTCTTGAAACAAAGTGCATCAATGATACAATTGCAGATCACCACATCTGGGTTACCATTCTTCCACATGGATTGAAACAACTTGATTGCCGTGCCTAATGTTCCACATGTAAACATATCCGGCTTACATTTAGATGCAATAATTTCATTCCAAAACGTTTTTGCCTCATATACATTCCCCAAAACACCCCAACCGTTGAGAATGATATTCCATGTCTTGATATTGCAACCAAACATTTCGGTTAGAGTGAAACAAGGTTTCTGCAGCTTCCACGTGCTTATACTGACATAACCACATTAAAAGCTTTTGAAATGCAACCAAGTCAATCTCCAATCCGAACTCTTTCCTCTCATTGAATATACCAATTACTTCCTCCACCTTATGAGCAGCCGCAAATCTATTAAGTAAAATACCATACGTCCCTTCATTGACAAGTCCCTTTCTCTTTGACATTTCATCACCTCCTCAAAGCGTTGTGATTTTCCAAGGATGTCAAGAATCTCATTGTAAACACTAGACCCAGGGGAATACTCGCTTCCTTCTCCTCCGTTTCTAAAAACCCAGTTGAAAAATACATAAGCCAGTCTCCAATCTGAATGATGCCGTTGAAGCACACTCAGCACCAAGTCCTTGATCAGCTTAAACCCGCATAGACTGAGAGCTTGCTCAATTATCTTCGCCGGTTTTTCCCTTCTAAACTTAAGGAGGTTTTGAACAAATATGATTGTTCGATTTTTTTTCCAAATAATTTTACTATGCAAACAATTTCGTTAGTTGCCCGGACAAGAAAGAATGTGGGAAACTAGCATCTTGAGTTTCTAAAACTCGAGATTCTTATAAAACTCGAGTTTTTAATACTTGATTTTAAAGGTTTTTCATAAGATGACGTGGACTAAGTTTTTCCACGTGGATATTGAGTTTATAAAACTCGATTTACAAACCCAAGTTTTATAAACTTGATTTCTAATCCACATTTTGACTAAAACCGAGTTTCAGAAACACGTTTTTGACCACTTAAAACCTAAACTCTGCCCTCACTCGTCACTCTCAAACACTCTCAGTCTCACTGTCACACTCACGATCACACTCATTCTTCTTCTTCTTCTTCGCCAGTCCGCTGCCAATTCTAGTCCTCAAGAGCACTCAAGCGCCCTAAACCCACTACTCCCATTACAGCAGCTTGAGTCTTTCCCTACTGCTCCCATTGACCCACCGTGCCGAAGGTACTCTCTCTCTACTCAATACTCTCTCTCTCTCTCTCTCTCACTCTCTTTCTCCAATTTTAGATTTTGGAATTTCATGATTTTGGGTTTTTGGTGATTCATGTTTGGTTTTCGAGAAAAAAAATTGAGGTTTCGGATGATAGAGAGCTCTTGTGAGACTTTGCTTAGTTAGTCTAAATTGCATTGAGTTTTTATTGTTTATTTGCTACTACATCAGTTTTAATTAAGTGTTCCTGAAATTAGGTCAATCTAGTAAAGGAGTTTTTATTGTTTATTTGCTACTGCCCATGAGTCTTATTCTATATTTTGAGTCCTTTTTCTATTTGGTTTAGAAGTTCTGAAATACTTTTTACTTGTTATTAGTAGTCCTAGTTTTTCTAGCAAAGGATGTAGCAAAATTGCAGCAACTTAGTTTTAAGCTTTAAGGGTGTGATTGCCTTCTTCTAGCTAACTGTGATTGCTATGGAAAACCTAGTGGTGATTGCCTAGAGTTTATTTTGCTTTGTTCTATACATTACTTTAACACCAAATAGCCATCAAACTTATTTATGAAGCAATCTTGTTTTATTGCCTAACCCTACCTAAACCCGTACATACCCTATTCAACAATCCATCAAGATCTCATCAAAAACCCTAATTTAGAAATGAATTCCTGAAGATTCCACATCATTTTTAATTCAAAATTGGACTTCATTTTGATCATGGACGTATTTGAACTATATAAAAAAAGCTATGTTTGAACTTTATACCACCAGTTGATCACATGACTGTCATACTGTCCATTAATAATTTCTTACAAAATACTACATTATATTTTAGAAAAATGCATATTTCTCAATTTCACATTCAATCAGCTGCGCGCGATTGATCTTTACACCTAAGCTAGCCCTTTCCCCTTTAAGTGTGGCTTTGGAAGAGTCTTACAATTTTTTTTATCGGGGGCAATTGCCCAATGAGTAGTTAATATTACATATAAGATTCCACTTATCTTAAAAGCTTAACTAATGGACATAACTTATATACTGTCCTCGTTGTTTTTCCTTGTATGTAATGAATTTGGCTTGTCCTGATCCCTAAATTTCCTCTATTTTGGCATTTATTGTTGCCAAAATTTATTATTATTTTTCCTCTTGGTAGAACTTAGAAGTCTGCATTTGGTGGGTACTCCTGTATATGCACAGTATATGTACAGTCTGCATTTGTCCTGATCCCTAAAGCCAAGTTTTGTTTTCTTTTTATTTATTTATTTTTTAGTCTATGACTAGTGTTACATAATGACAAGAAGTTATTTGCCCCCACACTATTAATGCGAAATATTGTTGCACTCTTTGTAGTATGGAGCCAGAGATTGTGCGCCCTGGTCCAGAAGATCCTTCATTGTTGACATGACAACGAAATCATCGATTCGAGGACATTTGGAATGGCGAGGTGAAATATCTAGTTCTAACAACCGATTTAATTTTTACGTTGTCTTTGACTTTTACCAACTTCTTTCAAAGTTGTATATTTAGTTCTAACAACCGCTATAATTTTTATCCATTTTGCAGGACCTGAGCCCACTTACATGCCATGGTCGAGCTAAGGAGATGGCAAACATAACAATGCAAGATAATCGAGTGATTGACATTATCAAGTTGGTAGGGCTAGAAGGATTGTTTAGGGCCTATTCTAGAGAGATAGATTACTGCCAAATATCGGCCCTAGTTGAGCGGTGGCGACCAGAGACACATATGTTCCTTCTTCCACATGGTGAGATGTCAATCACCCTAGAAGATGTGGAGATCATTTTGGGACTTCCTATAGACGGTGAGGTGTTGGTTGGGGCGATTGCTGTGGAGGATGGGGATTGGAAGCAATTGTGAGAGGAGTTGCTTTGTTTTGAAGTTCCGCAGAATGACAATAAAACTTTGGTGGGACAAAGAATTCTCATCAGCCGCCTTGTTGAGTGCATTGAAGAGCCACTACCTCATGATGCAACGGAGATGCAAATACATCAATATGCCCGGTGCTATATATTAGCACTACTAGGGGATAAGATTTTCATGGACAAGTCGAGAGATAAGGTGCATCTGATGTTCTTGGAGTTCCTGTAAAACTTTCATGATCCGTGACAGTATAGTTAGGGTAGTGGTTGCCTGGCATGGTTGTATAGAGAGTTGTGTCGGGCAAGCCATAATGAGTCATCACAGATTGGTGAGGCATTGCAATTGGTCCAGTATTGGGCATGGGCGAGGTTGCCATTCTTGTGCCTGAGGATAGAGCCCCCACCTGGATGTAATTATGGCCCATGGCCAAATGCTCCACTTGCATTTAAGTAAGTATTTTCATGATATTCAGTATGTTATGAAATTTACTCTTCTTAGTATCCAAGTGGTATTATCTTATCTTATGTTATTCACTTGTAACTGTAGGTGGGTGCAAGTGCCAAGCTCGAAGAGTAGGCCATCCGGCATGGCGTTGATCCACTATCGCGAGAAATTAGTTAGAATGAAGCCGGGCCAGGTAATAATATACAAAAATTATGTTTGGTTATGCTGAATAAAGATTATTATCACACGTTCAGTAGTTGAGAGCCTAGGGTGTCCGCTTAAGTTATTGATCTTTAATTTGTCAAAATTCACCTAAAATAAAAAGATATTGAGAAAGGTTGTAGCCTTGAGCTATAATTAATTTTGTAGCTTAACTTTGTCTTTGTCTGTCTTCTTCTTTTTTTTTTTTTTTTTTTTTTTTTTAAGGAATAGTCTTACTTGCCCTCCTCCTGGCTTGCACACCCCACAGTGGGTGGACACTCTTCCAGCCCGTCCACGTAGACCTTGCTATGGGTGGATCAGCAGCAACGAAGAGCAGGGTCCAGTGCATAGAACAAAATCGCCATTTCCAAAAGACATAGCAAGAAAGCGTAAGACCAGGTGGGATGTTACGCCTGAAGATATGTAATGTAGCTGCCTCTTTTGTACTCCATCGACTAGGTTTTGTAGAACCAGAAAACCACTTATATGCACTTGTGAATCCTAAATTGTAGTTTATACTAGATAACAATAGGATTCTATTTTACTATATGACGCAATAAGAAATGAGTTTTATTTGTTTGTTCCTATTTTTGATAGTGTTTTCTTCCCACCAATGCCAAATGAACAAGTTGTATGACATTAGTCACATAATCTAAGCAATGAAGGCCCTTCATAAACCACTTGTTCACCTCCCTAAATGAAGTGTTGGGTTAAATTTAAACTCAATGCAACTAGCTACGAAGTCAAAAAAATGAGAAAAAAGCAAAGCAAGCATAGTACACATTTAATGTGAAGTTTTATTAAAGTTGTAAAAAGTTTTAAAAGGCGAAACAAAAATGAAGTTTAAAAAAGTTGTATATAAAAGTTAAAAGTTAAAAGTTAAAAACTAAAGCTTAAAACTGATGTCAAACTCATGTACACAAAGCAAGCCATGTTTACAATCTGAATGAGCATGATGGGGGTGTCAAGGCAATTTCTCACTACATAATTGCACATGGGTGCAAGATGTCTAAGTCCTTGGGAAATGTCATTGATCCGCTTGAAGTAATAAGTGGGATATCCTTGGAGGGTCTTCATAAGAGGCTCGAGGAGGGTAACTTAGGGGATGGTTATGTTCTGCCCACAAATGTAAATCCAGATTTATTGCCAATAGTGTGGTCCAAGCAATTGTGTGCTGTTTTTATTGAGATTGACATGAGTTTTGCTCGAAACACACTTTCGTTATGATTAAGAATGGGCTACGATTGCTTCATCCTTTTATGCCATATGTTATGGAAAAAGTATGGAAGTGCTTTCCTTCATCAAGGGATTACACAAACAAGATTTTGGAGCTTTGATTTTGACTATTCCCTTCCTAGCGGATGTGGGATTAACTTGTTGAATTAGATGTGTATATTATGTGAGTTTAGACCATAATTTTCACCAAATACTTATAATTCTTGCAAACACTAATACAATTACACCTTACCATTCTATTCCAACAAAGAACAGCAAGGAAAAAATGAGCAACTGATTTCATATAAACTTAGCCACAAGTTGTGTGCATTCATCTTTAGATTTGCAACAAGTGAATGTACGGTGACATGATTTTTCAGACAATAACAACAACATTTAAAAATTGCACACAACGTGTGGACTTTAACAACAACGTCAAATGTTCGTAGGTAGAAATTTTTGGAAATCATCATTGCTTGAATTTGAGAAGTCTGAAATATCACGTTCATCATCTAATGTAATGATTTCATTAATAGACTTCATGGCTCGCTCTTGCGCCTTCCCCTTTAGATGCTTCCTAGTTTTTTGGATTGCATGAAAATGGTCTAGTCGCCTTTGCATTTGATTGTTCTCTCGTTTAAGGCGAGCAAGTATGTTGGCAGGTTCATCTCTAGGTAACTCGGCTGAGCGTGCCTTAGGAACTCGTAACCCGTGCCATCAACAATACACCTCCAACTCACACCTCTTCTCATATAGGGTTGACCATGGTGGTTCTGCTAAAGTGAACTCCATTGCGGTGGTATTTGTACTTAGTTTTGTAGGTTTGCCGACCATGATATGCTTGACGCTTCCCAGACTCTTGTACGTGTATATTGGCATATTAATGAAATCTCTCTTCTTTCCAACCCATTTCCCTTCATAGTGGTTTGTGTATGTTTGTAGTTGTTGATTTGCTGGAAGTTGTGATAATTCATTTGTAGAAGTAGATTAAAACTTGTTTCTATGTGTACGAGAAGATGTTGAGGCGTAGCGACTCATAGCTTAGTCAACCTACGAAGTTAGAGGTGTAGGAATAAGATCATTATTGTGGTGCATTTATAACCTCATTCCATTGTGTATTGAAGCATTAAAATTTAACATATTCGGGCTTGTCATGTCAATACAGGCTAGAAAACCATGATATGAATTTTTTGTTCAAATGTTCCCAATTTCACAGTGAGATTCTTTTGTTGTGGGCAGTAGTTGTAGTGTATTGCCATGACTATTTAGCTGAAGAGTATTTACATGAAGAGTATTCAGCATGCCTGTGCTTCATTTGACATGAACTTGACGAGACAATACCAAGTTGTGTTAAATGCATCATAAACTTTTCAGGGGTCCTCTGCACCCTTGAAAATAGTGCATTGCAAAAGGATGCATATCTGTGTATTGACGTGAGTGTGGATGATATGACTGGGTAGGGTTCAACAGTGCTGAGCTATTAAGCAGCACATGTCGCACTGCGAACATTAGTGTAGCAATGGTGGACAGCTGTTTATTCACGTGAGTGCAGATGGGTTGCATATTTGTGTATTTAAAGGGTTGTCCCGTATGACATTCAACTTATGAAATCGATTTCATTTTACAAAATTTCTTAAAAATGTTTGTAGCTCAATTCACTACCTTCTTTTCTATGCAACCCATATTTGTGTAGATTTTTATTTTTATTTTCGAAACACAGTGACAGAGTCACATGCAATAATTAGATAGTAAGTTTTGTGAGTAAATAGTGGGACCCCTAATTTTTAGCTAAATTTCTAGAAAAAAAAAGGCCCATATGTCTAAAAGGAAAAAAGAAAAAGAAAAAGAAGTGACATTTTTAAAAACACTATGTGAAAGGAACTCAAGCCTTTGAAACTCGAGTATATTTTTAATAAATTTAGATTTAGAATAAGGGCTCTCAACCTAAACCTTTTGTTTCCCATTATATATGTAAGTGCACAAAGATGGATCGAAATTGACCAACATAGACCAAAATGGTCTGAATGGACCAAATTAGACCAACTAGAACCGAATGACTGAATAAGACCAAAGCTGACCAAAGTCGACCAAATGGGACCAAAGTAGATTTAATGGACTAAATGAGACCAAATTAAATTGAATGGACCAAAAGAACCAAAGTGGACCGAATTAGACCAAAGTAGACCGAATTAGACATGTTCGACCAGAGGAAACATGCTAAGTACAACTCAAGTCTTTGACACTCGAGTTTTATTGAGTAAAACTCGAGTCTTAGAAACTTGAGTTTTACTAGACATTTTTATTATTTCCTAGAAGCATGCTCTGTTTCAGGCAGAGAGCAATGCACTATTGCAGCATTTATTTCCGAGTGGAACTCGAGTTTCACTTTGAGTAAAACTCGTGTTTTTTAAACTTGAGTTTTAATAGGCAAATTTCCCAAATTTTCTTGTAGGCTAGTGGAACTCGAGTCTATAAAACTTGAGTTTCACTGAGAATTTTTTTTCCCCCTACACATGCAGCAAACCAAAAACTGAAATGTGTGCACACACACACACACACCTGCTGAGAAACAGAGATAGAGAAGTTGAGAATGTAATCCACAAATACTCATTGAGAGGTAGAGAAGTTGAGAATGTAAATGCACTTAAATTACATCAAAAGGCATTCTCAATACGTACTCGATACGTACCAAACTATAGAAATTGTTACGCTCTTTGCATAACCATAGTTTTATAATATAAATGCACTCAAATCACAACAAAAGTCATTCTCAATATATCAACATTCTAAACATGTCCAACCACGCTTAATTTGCAGTTCTAACCATACTACTCAAATTACAATCTTCATAGAGGTATATTGGATAGAGAATTACAAGTACATTCAACAAAAACCAAAACATTAATTATGCCGATACAACGTAGTCACTTTTCCTAAGATTGGCGGTCCACACTCCAAAAACGTTGTCCATGGAAGCATGCCTAAAAAACATAAACTAATCACGTTAGGAGACAAGACAATAAACATTAGGTAAACATAGAATGAACAACCCGATCCAGTACTTTTTGCCATCTGTCACCTAACTAGTTTGGAACATCATTGCTTGTGGAAGCGCCACAGGATTGCGGACATTTTCTGCGGTTATGCCCGGAAGCATGACACAGTCCACGTGTCTGCTTAGGTTAACTCTCTATCAAATATGCGTCCTCCCTCCGTCATCCTGGTTCTCGATCCTTATTTCTCACTCCATTCATCTCATTCCTTATTCTTGACTTCACTAGTCGATCTTTGGCCCACAACAATTTTGGATTAGGCAATCACTTTGGCCCCGTGGGATCCCTCCACAATAAATGTGACTTAGGAATCGCAAATGCATGTGAGTAAGTTTTAAGGGCATAGTCCAAACTATAACATGAGTGAACATATGTGGTCAAATTAATTTGTAAATAGTCAAACACTCTAATTGCATGTGAACACGGGATCCCTATGTTTTTTCATTTCCCACAACTGCATGTTCTTTCCAATAACCGAACTTCATAATTGTGGTTTCCCCCTCCTCTGCTACACATGTTGAATGAAGTAACTATTTGATAGACCAAACATTCATTGCTAAATTTCTTGAGATAGTGCTTTTCAGATTTACGCCTATTTTCTGACCACGTGGAGGATGTATATGTACTCCATTTCTTACCTTCCGCTATTTCATGAGTATACACCTTGTGCCTGTCGTGAAAATATTGAACAAGTTTAGACCAAGTGAACTCAACCATTACGGCAATAGGAAGGCCTCGTGCACCTTTCAGTACACCATTGAAGCACTCTGATATATTGGTTGTCATTACCCCAAAACGTCTCCCACTATCATGTGACTGGATCCACATATCCACAGACTCTTTCATTAGGTATGTGTATGGAAGATAATCTTGATTCTTTTCCTTACCATCCTTCTCCATCACCTTCTTCTTATTCTTAATGGCCTCAATTTCCACCTACTTAATGGACTCCATTATGGTATCAAATTTAACTACTTAAGTAGCATATCCCACTTTCAATGCCGCTGACTTTAGAGTCGAGTTCTGAAAATGTGTGTTGAAGTTACTAGTAACATGTCGAAGGCAATATCTATGAAATACCCGTGTTTTTCCATCATCCCCTCTAGGCCACTTTGCAATGGCAGTTTTGATACCGAGACGTCGGTTAGAAATTATGCAAATGCCTTCGTCAAGTATCACGTGGCCAATTGTATCTCTGAGGCATTGTAAAAAGCACCCCCAACTGGACCCTGACTCACAATCCACAACAGCAAAGGCGAGAGGGAATACCTTGTTGTTAGCGTCGGTTGCCATTGCGACCAACAACTTTCCCTAATATTTACCATACATATGGGTCCCATCAATACTGATCACTGGCTTGCAATATTTGAATCTATCAATGCATGGACCGAAAGACCAAAACACATAATGCAACATTATGATGTCATCTACATCGGGGTCTGTGGTACGAAAGAACACCTGAGTAGTCGGATCTCGATCAATATATGTCATTAGCAACTTTTGCAAGTTCTGGTAAGACTCTTCCCAATTCCCAAACAGCTTCACAATCGCCTTTTGTTTTGCATCCCATACCTTGTAGTAAGAAGGCTTATAACCCTCATATTTCGTCTCTATCATAGATATGAGATGTTTAATTTGGGTAGTGTGATCCTCACTTATCTTCTTAAGAATGTCTGATGCAATAAAATTACAAGTCATCATTCTACCATCATTTCACACCCCAATCGGTATACACGTGTGAGGACCCATATACACGGTGACCATCCATAGTCCGTGGAGATTGGGCTTCATGACTACACAGACATACCACTTGCATGACTTAACCATGCATTTCGCTGAAAGTTTTTTCTTCGTCAACTTACTGATCATAAAATGTTTATTTTCCTTGAGGGCACAAGTTCTTAATGCACGCTACACCTCCAATTTATTGGCAAAAGTCAACCCTTTGCACAAATTCATCCCTTGTCTCCAAGTAGACACAAATGGTATCTCAATATGTGAAGGATCAACCATATTTTCTCAAGTATTTGTAGAAAATGACAAGGCAGAAGGTGCGTAGGCAGGGATTGTGTTCCTAATGTTTTGGATACTAACAACATTGTCTATATCAAGTTCACTACCGTCTAATGTCTCATCGTCATCAATGTCCCTCTCAAGGTCCCGAAAGTCCCTTTGTTCAATTATCTCTTTAAACTCATTTCTATCGACAAAATCTTCACCGTTAATGGCAGTAGTCTCATCAACATAGTCTTCATCATCATCGTTGTCATCATCATCTTCATCATCATCATCATGAACATTATCCTCTACATGTGTAGAATACTCATATTGAGCATCCGGAACTATAACCTGTAAACTCGTGGTTGTTTGTTGGAATTTCTTGATACCAACTTTTGCACGCAGCTCCAACTGTATGTACAACTCAATCGTACTCACTTCAGCTATTCTCTCCAACATGTCAAACATCATCTTTACATGTTTGTCTGCTTTTATCGCCATATACTTGTAATTAATCTTCTCCTTGAAGATTTCAGTTGGCATACGATAAGTAATTTGTACGTTGTGCACAGCAAGATTCATACCCAATTCTTCCATAACTGTCTTCTTCAATTCATTAAGGGTCTTCAACCTACTATCAATTTAGGTGAACTCCATGTTTATACCTGGCCCTGCAAATGGCAATCCCTGGTTCGCATCAGCGTTCTTAAGCGGACCATCGTAGTATAGGATTATATCAATTCCACTCATTGTGAACCTGTTCGAGTCAAGTTACTATGTTAGTTAAAAAACCAAGCAAGTCATCAGCCTCACATTTTAAAATTGTACAGATGATTAATAAAAAAGTTTATAAATTATAGCTAACACCCAAGTTCAAAGACTAGATGATACTTTCTTCTCCTCCCAACTTCAAAAACTTAACCAAGAAACTGATTAGAGTACTACTTCTGATATTGTTCAGAGTTAAGAATAATTAAAGAAAACAAATAATAGAGCAATCAACTGCGCATAAAAAACAACAGTGAAAGAACAGGAAGTAAAACTTTAAATGGGTGTCAAATGATTAATCAAAAGTTCACAAATTTATCATTCAATTTCAAAGACTAGACCACATTCTGTCTCCTCCTAACTTGGAAAACTTCCAAAAACTTAACCCAGAAACCAATTGGAGTGGCACATAGTAGGAAGGACACGAAATTTTTCACAACTAATGTTGACAAGAGACCTATTGTGATAATGTACAATAATACAATGTAGCAATAGTTGTGAAGCGGACTTGCTACACATGCATTATATGTATCATTTGAGGCATAACAGCCATGAACAGTATTACCCAGCATTATTTGCAACACCAACACATCGATTCAAGGCTTAAAGCAAACTGCAAAACTTCTATTTTCTTTAACTATATATACCAAAAATAGGCAAATTCCAGAAATCCAGTGGGAAATGGATGTTTACTGTAGAGCTCATAGACCAAATGTAAATGATAAACGCAAAAAAACAAGCCTATCCTGCATTAGATTGAATGGTCATTGTGGCAATGGGCCAGACAGCCCACCTGTAAAATTAATGGGATAGTATTTCTCTTTCTTTTTCTTTAAGATGAACAGTCACTGAGAATACTAAACTAAGATTCCTTTCCTTTGGTTGCAAATTGACTTTGCCATGCATATTCCAGTCAGTCCAAAGTTGTCCTCTATCAATGTATATACATTCTATTCAGAGACCAATTACTAGGAAGGCATATAATGTGGCTCACAAGCTTGGGGAAAGACACACCATGATTTATCACATTACACTAGACATGACCTTCATCATGTGCAGGAGAATAAAATGAGGAAAAAAAAAATAGATATAGGGTTTATATGGCTGAACCAGGTGATTTTGGAAATGCTTTGTTGACTTTGACTTCAAGTACAGAGAGATATGAAAAAAAAATAGGTTAAAATGACACTCAATTTCATGAAACAAAAACTTAACCCATTTCATGTATATTGTTCAGAGTTAGAGCAATTCATGAAAAGAGAGAGAACAATCAAAAAATGGGTCAAACAAACAATAATGGAAAAAAAAGAAAGAAAGAGATTTAACAATCAAAAAATGGGTCAAACAAAGCAAGGTATCTTAACTAAGTTATGTTAACTATCTACAAATAATACCCAACAACAAATAATACCCAACAAACAAATAATACCCAACTACAATGAAACCCATACCTGAGATCATCAGAATTTGCAATTGAGTGCACAAATTGAGCTGTTTTGGTTATGCCCGAGAAATTACATTTAGATACTTTGGAACATGTTCCAGCATTTGGGTTATTTCCACTATTATAAGAATCAAGAATGTTGGCCAAAAAATGAAGGGCTATGTATTTGAACATGATTATCAATTATTTGAGTAATATCAATCTGTAATTATGTGATAAGTTTTAATTATTATGATATTCTTCTTAAGAAAATGAGAAATTTCAATAATAAATTTGAAACTTAAAAATTTTAGTTCTACCAAAATAAATTAGAAAAATTTAATGCATAGTACTAATAGTTAGAAGAATATGGACAACTTCAAAAAAAAAAAAAAATAATAATATCAATAAAAATTTCCAAACATTATAAAATTATATATTTGTAATAATAAAGAAATAGAAATTACTTTTAAAAATAGTTTAATTTTTAGGGAACACATATTATTTAGAATAAAATTAAGAGAGTAAATTAAATATTATACAACATCTAAAAATAATTACATATTCTCATGTATAGTATAGGCTTGCAATGAGTAGTATATAAAAGTTGAAATATAGTATTTATTGTTACTACACTAATACACTACTATTGAGCCACATTAGCACAACATTTAGGTCCATTTGGCAATGTTTTGGGAGCAGAGGTTTGTGTAGAAAGAGGAATTGCTTCAATGACAATTATGTCACTTTTTAGCATAATGTCGATAGGTTTTTTATAAAATTACATTTTTATTATGTTATTAAAGTCTTGTAAGTTTTTTTTCCTAATATAAGTGATGTATTTACTTCTATGTATGCTTATTTCTTAAGCTATTCAAGATATACCATCTATGAACCATTTATAAGGAGCACTAAAAATAAATTTCAACCATATATTATATTATTTACAAAATATCTTGCTTGATCTACTAATTTAATGTAAAATGCGTTATGTTTCCATGAATAAAAAATAAAAAGTGAATACATACAAAAAAAAATTTTAAAAAGTGAGTTAAATTTTCTTTACATGGATCAGCAACTAAAATTGGATTACCAAGTAACAAGGACAAGAATAAGTCAAATCCAAACTATATAATACCACCTAGAAATATTTGTTTAAATCAAACACTAAGAAAAAAAATGTTTGTTAATAACATAATCATACTTATATCCTATTAGTCAATAACACACATAATCCTACTTAAACCGCTTTTTTTTCCTTCCCATTTTCTACACTAACAATGAGACTAATGCGAAAAATATTGAAGAGACAAGAGACAAAAAGGTAAATAAATAACTCAAAAGCTATATTGTTTCATTGAGAATAATAGCATATTAGTCATAATGTGATCTCAAACAAGTAATATGAGAAATATCAATCCCAAACAAATTCCTACACAAATTTATTCATAAAAAACCATCTATCCCCAATTCCCTAATAAGCTAATCAGTAGGGCTAGGTCAATGGCAGGGGCAATGGCAAGGGCAGCGACAGTAATAAGGGGTAGCAGTGGGAGCGAGGGCAGCGGCAGCAATAGAGGAGGTAGTAGGGGCACAGGCAAAGGTAGGGGCACAGAGATGCAAGGCTGAAAAATTAGTAACAAAAAAAGGTTAATTTAGCTATTCATTCATTCAATCATTTCATTTCATTCTATTGATGTTTTGAGTATAATTAAGCTGGAATACTTTACATAATTGAATGAAATGCTTACAAATAAGAGATGAAACTAACAATATATTGCTAGAGAGATTAAAACGAAAACAAAAAACAAAAAACAAAGGAAGATGTAGTGAAGATTAAGAGTTTGAACAAATCTGACCTATCTACTCAAAACTGGCTCTTGTAGTAATAAAAATCTAATCATGTGGTTGTGCTCTCGTCTACAAAGCACGGGTGTGCTGATTGGGTTGATGCACTCGAGTCGGATATGCACGAATGCACCGTGTAGTTGTGGACGCGACTACACACACGTCCATGGCCGAACTATTTTTTTTCTTCGTTTTTGATTCAGTACAACGGGCCGAAAACAAGCTCCAAATCGATTTGATACGAGACAAAATAATTGTTAAATATGTAAAATAATTCATCAAAACACACCATTTTGAGAGACTAAAATGCCTATTTATTTACTTATTTGTGAGATTGCACACACGGTGTAATCCTAATGCCCAACAGCCCATGTGATGTGATGTTTTGTTCATTTTATGTAGTGCTTTTCTTTTTTTTGTTAGTGTTTTTGTAATTGTATATTAGTATCAAGATGTTTTTTTTTGGTAAACAATTAAAGAAATTATCTGTAACTTTAAAATTTATTGGTTAATTGTTGAGTGTTTGTGTGCATAATGCTTGTCTATTGTGTATAATGGACCCACTTCATAGAGAGAGAAAAAATATTAAAATAAACTTTGGGGGTACTTTTATATCTTTTTCTTTTGTTTATCTAATTTTTTTTAGTGAAAACCACATTTTCGTCCTTAGATTTTCACGGGATTCCCACTTTGGTCCCTATGTTTTATTTTCACCACTTTTAGTCCCTATTCTAGAAAACGCCTCTCGTTTTCGTCCCTGACGTTATATTAGAGACGAAAATTGCATAGTTGGCAAATGGCATGCATTGTGGGCCCACTAAAAGCTGACGTAGCCATTAAAATAATACTAAAAAAATGCCACGTTAGCATTTAAATTAAAAAAATTTGTTGCGGACATATTTTTATGTAATTAGCATATCCTTTGACAAAACGCACTTTACTTGTATTTGAGTAAATCTAAGTCAGTTCAAGATGATCATTACAAGTAGTTAAATTAAAGACATGAAGATTACTCAAGAACTGCTCAAGAAAAGTGCAAACTGCAGGTCTCAATACGTACTCGACAGAATCTCGACCTGTCGAGATTCATTAAATTTCGACAGATGTCTTGATCGATCGAGCTTACGGGAGTCAGATTATAGCCAGCAACGTTTTTACTCTAAAAGGCTAATTGTTTATGGGTTTGTATAGTTCTTATTGGACTAGGAAAGCCCAAGGTTTGTGTAAA
Organism: Castanopsis chinensis; assembly: GCA_032878915.1. Taxonomy (NCBI): domain Eukaryota; kingdom Viridiplantae; phylum Streptophyta; class Magnoliopsida; order Fagales; family Fagaceae; genus Castanopsis; species Castanopsis chinensis. The sequence goes on from JAVQMG010000089.1 coordinate 9,420,215, forward strand.
CCTATTTGGAATAGGAGAGCCCATTAAGCTCCTATTTAAAGGAGGTGGAAAAAGAAAAACCTAACCTTAGAAAGCTTCATAAGGTTTTCTTTTTGAAACCCTAACCTCCTCCTACAGAAGAAAGAGTTCTTGTTGCATTTCTTGTACGCCTTTGAGTTTTGTAACCAACCAAAGTCTTTTGTACCAACATTGAAGATCTTATTGGTGTTTCTATGTGAAGTTGCTACAAATCAACTACAACAATCAAAGGGTTGCTGTGGAGTTTGTCACGTACTGGGATTCATGCAAAGGAGTAAGCCGCGTACTGGGATCCGCGCATCAAATTGGTTAGTCATGTACTGGGAGTCGTGCATTAAAAGGAGAAACTGTCATTACAGAATAAGTTCAATTGGGTATTGGGGTAAGGATTCAACTGTAGTTTGGTAAGGTACTGAGATTCCTTTACTTGCAACCGCTTGCTGTGATAATAGTGGAGTTTCGGGAGTGGTGATCTTCAATCACCCAGTGGGGTTTTTGCCCTCAGGTTTTCTCCATTCGTAAACAAATCACCGTGTCATTTATTTTCTGCTGCATACTTTAGATTATTGGTAATTTGTTTGTGCTACCATGTAATTTGCATGTTAACTTGATTAATTAATAACTTGGCTAATTAATCAATTTAATTTATCATAAGGGGTCTACGCATTTGTGGCCTATAAAGTGGTATCAGAGTAGGCATACTCTGATTAGGTTTTAATCTTTGATGTGTGGTCCATTGACCCCTGTTGTCATGGAAACTCTTGATTGTTTTGATTTGCATGATCTTGTGTTGAATGATGATGATGATATTCATGATGCCTATTGCAAGCTTTATAATTTTTGTATGAAATCTCTTGAGTGTTCTACAAAATTAAAACTAAATTTAAAAAAGGTCAAGCTTGAAAAAGATGATTTGATTGCAAAATTGGATGAAGCCACTAATTTGAATGAGAATTTTAAAAATCAAATTTCATCTTAGGTGGACAAAATTAAGAGTTTGGAAGAGCAACTAGTTGAATTTAAAACTGAAGTTGAAAAATTAACTAGTGCCAAACTTGTTGTTGAGCCTAACTCAAAAGAAATGGATTTTTATATTCCCTCATTCAAAAGGAATAATGAAGAGTTGAAGGCTAATGTTGCTAGGATAGACAAAGGTAAACAATATGATGTTAACACTGAAGTTTCTAAGCCTATGTCTAAAACTCCTCCTAGGTTGAATAAAAATTCTGAATTTGTCCCTACTTGTCATCATTGTCATATTGTTGGTCATATTAAGCCAAATTGTCCTAAGTTGAGGTCTCTGTCAACCTCTAAGGTTAGACCTCCTTCTGGGAAGCCGAGTAGCTCTAAAACTGCTCATATTTGTCACCATTGTGGAGTTTCTGGATACATTCGTCCAAATTGCTTTAAGTTGTATTTTCATAAGCAATTGTCCAAACAGTCACAGGTTTCCTCTTAAGGACCTACAAATTTGTTTGGAGAGTTATTAAAAGTCATGAGCTTTTTAACTCAATTTCAGGAGAATTTTAATTCTTCTATATCCTTTAGTAGTCATACTAGGACACGTGCCTTTTCATCTTCATGGCCAAAGACTCGTGCTGTGTAGGTGAGAAAGGAGACTAAGACTTAATTGTCTTTTTTGTTTGTCCTCTGCTTTAATTCTTTCTGTCTTAAATAGGACTCTCTTTGATTGATTTCTTTTCTACTTTTGGAATCATGCTATCATGCATCTGCATCTTTCTGTCATGTTTTCATGTTGTTTGTTTGGTTGTTTAGTTTTTATTTTGTTTTGTTTAAAAAAAAATGAAAAATACAAAAATAGTGTGTGTCTGTGTACATTGGTTCTTGTGAACCTTAAAATGGCCATTGAAACAGAGCTTTCCAAACTTCGTATCTCTTGTAACTTAGATGAGCATCCTTATGCACAACTAAGTAAGTGAGCTTTGTGGCTCTTTGTTTGTGATGAGTAAGGTTAAGTGATCTCTTGTTCTTATCACTCGTATCACTCTTTTTGATGGGTAGGACTAGAAAATCCTAAGAGAAATGTATAAATAACCATCTCATCACTGTTACTTGCTAATCTTGAAATGACATCTGTATGTTTCGGCAAAGCAAAAGTGTAATGTCAAAAAGCTTAACATAATTGGGTGTTTCTTTTTTCTCTTATATGCCCATACATGATATGCTTAATGAAATAAAAATATGCAAAGAAAATAAAAGCAAAAAGAACAAAAATGCTTTAAAATATGATTGCAAGCGTGTTTTCTAAGAAATGTGGGAGTTATAGGATGTATCTCAAAGGTGATAGTCCCCATCAAACAGTTATGATTGTGTGTGAGTTAAAGTGATTTTCTCATATCTCAAATCGTCATAACTTTGAGATACTTATACAATTTTGCGATATTTTTCACACACAACACTCAATATTCTTTGCTGCTCTTGATACATGTGCAGGTACAATGTGATTTGGCCATCATAAGGTTTACACGCGCTAATGTATGCTCACTAAACTGTTTTAATTTGTTTTTAAAATAAAAATTGGTTAGACTTGTTTATTGTGTGTGTTTTGGATCAAAATGCATGACTTTTTTCTTGTTGAGAGATGTTTTTGAGAGGTTAATATGTTGTTTGGATCTTTGGTTGAGTTGCATGTTTGATTGCTTTTTTCTTCTTGAAAAATTGCTTTTAAGCCATCTCGACACCTTCTCGACACCTCTTGATACTTGGCTTATCTGTCGAGCTCTTCAGTTGCATCTTATCGCAATCTCGACACCTCTCGATAGCTAGGTGGATCGAACGAGATATCTTCTGTCTGCTCGATAGATCCTCGACACCTTCTCGATCCATCGAGGTTGGTTTGATAGCTTCTCGACACCTCCTGATCGATCGAGATACCCTTGCATGCATTTCATCTTTCTTTGTTTTTCATGTTTTCCCTTTGTGTCCATAGCATCTTGTTTTTCTTTCTCTTGTAGGTTTATGGTTCCTTGTTCTCCTTGTTCCCTCTATATCTGTTTTTTGTCTTTCTCCGGTCAAGTCTTTTGGCTTTTTATACCCTTTGACAACCGTGTCAAAAAGGGGCAGAAATTTGAGAATTGAATGTCATTCCTCAGGGGGAGTAATAGACTTAGGGGGAGAACTTCATGTTAAAAGGAGGAAAGTTTTTGTTGTAACTAACTTAGGGGGAGAGTTAGTTTGATACACATTGATATTGATATATTTTTGTGTTGTGTATCTTTTGGTTTTGTAACCATTTTTATATACATGAAGCTTATTAAGTGGTATATGTGATGATGTATGTGTTTCACTTTTTATCTCACATATGTTGTTTCTTTTTTCTATTTATACACATGTTTCTTATTTATTCAACTTGTCATTGTTTTCCACATAGTACCTTGATGTGTTTTGTTTAGTGGCTTTCAGGAAAGACAAGTTAAAGCCAAGTCAAGATTCCGAACCTTCTTCTTGCAGCAACTTCCAAGGTTCAAATCTTTTAGAGTAGACTTATTTATTCTTGAGTAGAATGTATTCTAGGACATTCAATGTACTTTTGTGGTTTTGTCACGGATTGCCAAAGGGAGAGATTGTTGGGGACATATTTTTATGTAATTGGCATATCCTTTGACAAAACGCACTTTACTTGTATTTGAGTAAATCTAAGTAGGTTCAAGATGATCATTATAAGTGGTTAAATTGAAGACATGAAGATTACTCAAGAACTGCTCAAGAAAAGTGTAAACTGCAGGTCTCGATACCTCCTCGACAGAATCTCGATCTATTGAGATTCATTAAATATCGATAGATGTCTCGATCGATTGAGTTTACGGGAGTCAGATTATAGCTAGCAAAATTTTTACTCTAAAAGGCTAATTGTTTATGAGTTTGTATGATTCTTATTGGACTAGGAAAGCCTAAGGTTTGTATAAACTTATTTGGAATAGGAGAGCCCATTAAGCTCTTATTTAAAGGAGGTGGAAAAAGAAAAATCTAACCATAGAGAGTTTCATAAGGTTTTCTTTTTAAAACCCTAGCCTCCTCCTACAGAAAAAAGAGTTCTTGCTGCGTTTCTTGTATGCCTTTGGGGTTTGTAACCAACCAAAGTCTCTTGCACTAACATTGAAGATCTTATTGGTGTTTCTATGTGAAGCTGCTGCAAATCAACTACAATAATCAAAGGGTTGTTGTGGAGTTAGTCACGTATTGGGATTTGTGCAAAGGAGTAAGTCGCGTACTGGGATCCGCACATCAAATTGGTTAGTCACGTACTGGGAGTCGTGTATCAAAAGGAGAAACTGTTACTACAGAACAAGTCTAATTGGGTATTGGGGTAAGGGTTCAACTATAGGTTGGTAAGGTACTGAGATTCATTTACTTGTAACCGCTTGTTATGATAATAGTGGAGTTTTGGGAGTGGTGACCTTAAATCACCCGGTGGGGTTTTTGCCGTCAGGTTTTTCCCATTCGTAAACAAATCACCGTGTCATTTATTTTCCTCTGCATACTTTAGATTATTGGTGATTTGTTTGTGCTACCACGCAATTTGTATGTTAACTTGATTAATTAATAACTTGGCTAATTAATCAATTTAATTTGTCACAAGAGGTCTACGCATTTGTAGCCTATCAAAATTAATTTATTAATTTTAACTAAATAAAAAAAATTAAAAACATAAATTTAAAAAAAAAAAAAAAGAAAAACCAAAACTTGAGATTAAACCGTGTCTTGAACAAGAAAAAATAAGAACCCAGTGCTAGATCTAAGAACAAAGAAAGAAAGAAACACCCATAAAAAACCCATAAACAATCCAATCTCCAATAATCCAATCTACATGTTGATGCAATCTCTATCTATCTCCCTCTTATTTCTTCAATCATGGTCACTCTTTCTCCCTCTCTCTCTCTCTCTCTCTCTCTTTTCTTTTCCTCACTTTTAGGCTCTCTTCTTCCTTTCTCTCGTTATCTCTTTTTCCTTGTCTCTTCTCTTTTGATCGGCATTGAATTTGTGTAGAGGGTTTTTGTGGTGGTGGGTTTGTGCGTTTGTGGTGATGGAGGTGGTATGGGCTACAGATAGGTTTTGCGTAAGGGTTGTGGCTACAGCTGGGATTGGTGTGGTGGAGGCTTGAAGGCAACGACGACCGTGGGCTGTGGATCATTTTTAGGTGGGTTTTGATTCCTGGGTCATTTGGGTTGTGGATGGCCGTGGGTCATGGATCATGGAGGCTTAATGGTTGCTGGGTTCAATGTTGGTTGGGTTTTAGTTCTGGTATTGAATCAGTGTGGGTCCTTTCGGTGGTGGCTGGATTTGAATCTGTGGTGGTCGATTGGGCGTTGGCTGGGTTTAAATTGGTGGTGGCTGTGGGTTGTTGAATCAATGGTGGCTGTGGGTTGTCGAATTGGTTTGGATGGTTGAAGCTTATTTGAACCGGTGTGGGTTGGGTTGTTTTAGTGGCGATGAATAGAGGTTGGTTAATCGGAGATTGGTTTTGGATTGGACCAACAATGATGATGGAGTTTGGTTTTGGATTGGACCAACGGTGAGGATGGAGTTTTTTCAGATTGGATTGTTGGAGATTGGATTGTTTATGGGTTTTTTGTGGGTGTTTTTTTCTTTCACTGTTCTTAGATCTGGAACTGCGTTCTTATTTTTTCTTGTTCAAGACACGGTTTGATCTCAAGGTTTGATTTTTTTTTTTTAATTTCTTTTTTTAATTTTTTTATTTAGTTAAAATTAATAAATTAATTTTTTAATTTAAATGTTGACATGGCATTTTTTATTATTATTTTAATGGCCACGTCAGCTTTTAGTAGGCCCACAGTGCATGTCGTTTGTCAGCTGTGCAATTTCCGTCTCTGATGTAACGTCAAGGATGAAAATGAGAGGCGTTTTCCAGAATAGAGACTAAAAGTAGAGAAAATAAAACATAGGGACCAAAGTGGGAATCGCGTGAAAATGTAGGGACGGAAATGTGGTTTTCGCCTTTTTTTTATTAAATAAGACCCACATTACACCAGTTTCTCCATTTTTAAAAATATTTCTTATCTTTTTAACAAGGATGTAGCTTGAGCTTGACCATTGTATGATGGCCTTCCACTACAATATTAATTATAAATTCAAAAGTGGCTTTTGTATTGTGCTACTTAAGATATATAGAAGAATAAGTCATTACCAATGGATCCCGAGACCTTTTTATATACCTATTAAAAACAAGGCTTCTAAGCCTTTTTTTTTTCTCCTCCCTTTTGGTTACAACTAGAAAATAGAGGAATGCCCTCAAACGTACTAGATGTATGGAAGGTGAGAGTCTGGATCTATCAAGTAGCTTGTGCTTCCACATTATCTTTTTTAAGTTGCAGAAAGAAAGAGAAATGTATTTACTACTTATATCACATGTAAATTAATGAAATTAATGATGGTATTCACAAAGCATGTTAATTAAAATGTTGCATTCAAGTATGATTGTTTTATAAACGTTTATTTGTGATCCACTACTATTATAATAGATAATTAATAGACATATAATAAGATTCTCAAAAAAAAAAAAAAAATAGACATATAATAAAATAGCATTTATGTATCTTTTGTTCCGAATGCAGCTTTGATATAATGAGGTCTGACTGTAGTGATCTTATTTTGTTCCTTGTGACTCAACATGTAATAGTACTTGTTTCTGTGTTTGATGATAACTACAATTTGTTTTTTTCGTTACAATTTGTTTTTTTCGTTACATGTGTGTGTATTATTATCATGATATAATAACTTTTTGTTATAAAGTTAGAAAAATTCAAGAAAAAAAATTGTAAAATTAGTGATTGTTTAAGCATTTGATTAGTTAAATAGACACATAGTATATTATTTTATGTATAAATAAGTGTGGTTGTGTGCGTCAATAATTAATAAAAAGACCAATGAATTGAGTTTAGTCATTGAGTTTAATTCTTGTTGTCAATCAATGTGCTTGTTTATCTTTTTTTTTTTTTTTTTTTTTTTTGAGAATAATATTTTTATAAAAACCATGACAAATAACAACTGCATAAAAATTAAAAATGGTAGACAAACTTAACAAAATAAAATAGTTATGGTTACCCATATTAGCAATAAATACTCATAATGAACTATCTTGTAATAATTCAAAATTTGAAAACTTGTAAAAGGAAATTGTAAAACTTTTTTTTTTTTGGGTCGATAACTAAACATATTCAAGTTTTCTTTTTATTAAAATTTGTTAATTTAAATTTTTTAATAATCCCTTGAACAAAATTCCTAGAGTCGCCATTTGATTGCATTACAATGTGCTCAGCAGGTTGCTACTCCACACTTCTTTCCTCATAATTTTTTTTTTTCATTCTTTATAGGCCAAGACACATAGCGTTAGACATAGCTTTAGTTGGTTATTAGGGCTCAAAAAGTTACAATCGTAATTATATTCTTGTTGTCTGTCAATCAATGTGCTCATAAAGTTTATCTTGGTATGTTGGTCATTTTTTTTTTTTTTTATTTTGGTCGTTTTATAGTTTTTATTTTGGTTGTTTTTTTTTTTTTTTTTTTTTTTTTTTTTTGAGAAGACTCATAAAGTTTATCATTTTAAAATTTTGGAACTATAGTGGACTTTGTAATAAAAAGTAAAGCCGAATGTTTTTTAGTTTTTGGATCCGGTTATGTAATCTTTTGTAATGGTATAATTTATATTTTGTAATATGTAGTTCTTTATTCTTCTTAGTATTCATCAAATAAAATCCTTCTCGGAGTAGGGACAATCAGTCCTTGCACCACTATGGTTTTTCTTCCCATTTTCTTGTGGTTTTTCACGTATATCTGCTCTTATCTTTATTTACACCTTATTACCCCAATCCCTCAGTAGTAAAATATCATTTTTATACTTTGACAACGGTATTTAAGATGTATTAAAGTTACAGTTTAAAGATGCACATATTAGTCCCTAAAATCTTACTTTCAAGTTCAAAGTTCTATGACACATTCACAAATGATACAAACTACAAATTATGTGTCTTGAAATATACATATGTATATTCCCAAACCCTAAATGAATCAACACAGCGTATCAAAAAAAAGAATGAATACAAAGTCACAATCCTCCCTAGGATATGCAACCTCAACAAAAAATTTAGGTCTATCAATCCCAAGGCTCACTAACTCCAAGAATCTAGCCCCCAAGGTTAGAAAGTCCAAATCACCAACCGCTAATAACGTGGATCTCCCAATTCAACATAATACTCCAGTCACCACTAGTAAAGAAAGCTCCATGCTTGAGGTATAGCTAACTGATCTGAAAAATTAATAAAGGGTGAGATGGGCTAAAATCTAATAAGTAGCATAATTAATGGGGTGAGGAAAATGCAGTATTTTGATGATGAGTATTTTACAAAACATGATACAATTTGGAAATTTCTATTTGATTTTTGTAAAATTAATTTTAGTAATAACATGACAAGAATGATTAAAATAATGTAGCACCAGGCTCCCAAAATAACTATGGAGCTATATAACATTCACTGTGAGTTGTAACAATTTCCGATACCATTTCAAAACCAAGAAACCTCTCCTAAGGCCACATGACAAGGTCATTACACAGATGAAGTTGTCACATAGACAGGGTAATCAATACAAACGGGTCAATCACCAATGTCACGGCACAAGGGCAAAACCACATTAAAATCCCGTAGGTTAAATGTATTTTAAATACATAGTTTACTTCGAAGTAGTTTCATAAAATTTCAATAACCAAGATATCCACTAGATTCTCAAGGTGTTCGAAATCATTCCTTGACAATAAGATTTTTTTATCAATTTCTCAAATAATACAAGTTAGGATAAAACTTCTTTAGTATTTTTTTAAATAATAACATAAATCTATGAAATACATTGTCAAATGATGAAATCAAAGATTCTGGTCCTTCCATGCCAATAATTCTTGTATTTCTCCATATGCAATATCAAGTATGATGCACTTCAATGCTTCATGTGTTTTCCATAAATGATTAACTAATAAGAATAGTACACAATATAGAGAGGTAGCAAGTCTCATGAATTTCTTTTTAGGTAATAAATGATCAAAATGAACCATAATAAAAATCAACTAAGTAAAACACATGTCAAAGATAGGAAATATGAAACTACAAGCAAAACCACTCAACAAAACAAAAATGCTTGTGGTAAATGTCATAAAGGCTTAGCATTTTCATTGTATTTTCCGGTTATATTACAACATGTTAGCCCTTTTGTAAAATCCACTCGCCCACCTAGAGTTGTCCAATTAGCTTGCAATTTAATAGAGATAAGCATCTATATGTGTCGTATATATATACCACCAAAATTTCAGCTCAAAATATATATATATATATATATATATTGTATACTTTATTAAAAATCTCATATTAAAGCTGACTCAAACCTGTCCCTAACATATTTAGGGTCCCAAAAAAAATAATTATAATTTTCATACTATGCCAAATGCTTTGAACCTTGAACCAAATTAAAGATGCACGTGTTAGCATTCATTCAAATCATCCTAAGCTTACAAACTGAATTAGGGAAATTACCATAAAAGTTTAACTGCTACATGAGCTTAAACTTTTTCTATTAACATCATAACATATTCAAGTGTTACTCTAACTCATGCATTAGTGTTAAAAACATATTAATAACAAGGAATGAAACTAATAGTCTCATATAAACAATTACCACAACCACAAGTCAAGAAATCGAACCTCAAAAATTAAAATGCAATAAAACACATGCCCACATCACTAAAACAAATCCATGGTTAACGCTACCCTCACACCCATATATGCCAAAGTCATTTCAAAATGCAAGCAAAACCTTTTTCAGTAAATTAACCCCTCTTCCACATAAATAAAAAACCCATGTATGATTGCGCAAGAAACCCGACTCATGTGGTTATCAAACAATACATCGATTTCACCTCATCAAATTTAGAACCTCTAATTAACTCTCAAATGCCCCAAAAAGCTGAATAAAATAACTCCCCAAACAAAACCCACAACATCAAAGAGCACTTCAAACAAGATAGGATACGCATCCATAGATATTAGAAAGTGAGTCATGGAGATTTTACCTTAGATTATTATTGGGAACGAGCACAAATCATGGAGGAGAGTATATTGTGGCTATAGGGATGATCTAGTAGTAGCTGACCATGAGAGATGAAAAGGAAAGAGGGATTTGGGTGAGAGAGACAAAGTGTGGTGGAAAGGGGCTGACGGCACAAGAGAAAGAGAAAGAGGGAGAGAGAGAGAACCAAAAACTATAAAAATTTAGAATTCTATTAATTATTTGTTGAGATTTATAAATGTTATGCATCTCTTTGAGAGTGGGTGGGGGGGTGGGGATGCCTTAGGTCAATTTGGTTCCCCTTTTTTAGGGCTGTACACGGTGCGGTGCGGCCGGTTTTTGTGGCCGTTTCTGCACCGCACCGGAATCTTCGGTTTCCATAAAACCCAAGCCGCTGCCGCGCCTGAGGAACGGTTTTCCGGCAACCTCGGTGGCGGTTCCGGTCGGCGCGGTGGTCGGTGTCCACCCGTCTATCACACACACAGAGAGGAAGAGATAAATTCTAAAACCAAGATTAAACCCAGAAAACTCAAGGATTCAAACCACAAACAAAACTTAGATCAAATCTAAATATCAAAAGATTCAAAACCCATCACAAACCCAAATATTAAGACCCATTACAAAGTTACAAACCACTTGTTTGAGTCTAACTGAGCTGAGTAATGGAGTGAGTGGGTACAGTGTGCGGTTGAGCCCGAGAGAAAACAAAGAAAAAAAAATCAAATACAATGACATAAAACAGTGCAGAAGTCTAAAGAATGAAAAGGATAAATGAGAGTAAAGAGAAAGAGCTAAAGAGAGAAAGGACTAAATACTGACGAGTGATGAGAGTGAAGAGAAAAGACCTGTGCGGCTGACTGGCTGAGATCAAAAGGGGAAAAAAAATTTTGCACAGTGACTAACTCTGGCAGTTTTCGTTTTTTATTTTTTTTATTTTTTTTATTTTTTCAAAAATGCAAGTGGGAATCATTATAACCATGTGGCATTTTTTTCTTTTTTTAATATTTTTTTTTCAAAAAACTTGACTGTAGCCCATAACCCATACCGCATACAAATTTTTTTTTTTAATATTTTTTTTCAAAAATTGCAAGTGGGAGACAACTTAGACAAGACCACCCTATGAGACTCTGACACACGTTTTGGATTGAGAAAGACCTATTAGACATTTAGACAGACCTACACTTTGTTTTTTTGTTTTTGGTTGACTATTCCTCTCACAGCCTCGTTTACTTCCTCTTTAATTTAAACTTTCTTTTTGATAAGACCCTCTTCATGCAACAACTAAGAATGTTAGGCGGCCTAACGTTCTTCTTCAGTTCTTCTTCAGTTTTTTCTTTTTTTGGCTAACCTTCTTCAGTTCTTTCTTATACATATTAACATCTATATATATATATATATAACATACTCGGGTCGGTTCGGTCTTTGTCGGTGTGCACATCTTGGCGCCGATGGCCGCACCGGTCCGACGTCGGCACTGAAAATCTACCGCCGACCACCGTACCGGAAACCCTCGGCGGAGCTCTGATCGGGGCGGGGCGGTGCGGTCAGACCGGTTTTGTCGGTGCCGGTATATCCTTGAACAGGCCTACCCTTTTTAACTTCCTTCTTCTTGGTTTTACCATATTATCCTCAAGTTTTTTTTCTTCCCATAATTTCCACCTAGCCATTATCACAAATCACTTGAACTTCCGTCCTGGATAAAACAGTGTAGCCAGCCACTGCATTCACATTTTGTTAAGGAAGAGATTATATGTATGTTAACTATGCTTGAAATAATTATATCTTGCTTTATGCAGAATGATTTTATACTTAAGCTTGAAATTATGTTAAATCAGTACGGTATGACTCAAACCCCAATTGAAATAGTTGAGGCCCCAGTGTAACTGCAGATGGCCGAATGCTACTCAGAATCTGTACCATATTTGACATGCAGCTTTTCATAAAAATAGCACACGTGAGAAATAGATGACCAACCCTTTGGAGCCACGTGGGCCAATAAGATGAGGGTTATGGTACTAGAATTAGTCAATTGTAATCACTTCTCGGGGATTGAATGAAATTGCCAATTTTACGTTGCTTAGACTTGATTATCTTCAATTGGAGGAGGAGAATCCCTTGAAGAGATCTCAATTGGGGAAGGTGACTCTCTCAAAGAAGTCACACTTTCATTTCCATTGACCATTACATTCAAGCTCCCATCCTTAATCCATCATCCTCCATTCTCATTGTACAATCCCAAAACGCTAGGTGCATCACCATACATCCTAAGCCTTTGCCTTCAAGAAACCATATCAAACCCTTAATACACTTACTGCCCTAGCCTTGCCAATCCTCCCCATCATCTAAAGTTCTCATTCTAGTCCTCACATCAACAACTACTTACATCCACACTTCTGCATTCAACCAAAATCCCACATAAAGATCCAAGAAACCCAAATCCCTCATTGTTTCTATTCAAGATTCTACTTGAATTCCCTTGAGAACATGTCAACCATTATAATTTTCTTAACATAAAAATTCATTATGATATTCCCACATAGAACATAGGGTACTGCCCATTGTTTAGGTTAAAGGCCAGGCTACTTGGAGTCTCTAGGGTTTCCAATCCTCAAAGCAATAAATGCCATTATGCAAATGTAGAATGTTTAATTAAGTCAGCAACAAGGGCCAATACCACTGCACATCTTTGGTGTGTTAGTCACTCTACAAGTATAAGTGCTTGTAAAGTGTGGGGGGTAAGAGCCGGAGTTTAAGTTTTCAGAAAGGAGCTTCACCCATATATACACTTAGATTAGGCTAGAGTAGAATTTCTATCTTGTAAAAAAAAAAAAAAAAAAAAAAAAAAAAAAAAAAAAGAAAGAAAGAAAGAAAGAAAGAAACAAGGGCCAATAACTTTTAAACTTGCATGGTGCATGTGAACTAAATTCACCATCCACCAAAATGGCACCTATAACTCCAAATTGCCATAGAGGAAGGACACATTAACCTCTTGGGACTTACTACCCCATGCTGTAGTATATCTTTAACATGGATAGAATCCGACAATGAGTTTAAGAAGGTTTCGAGTAGTGCGAGATCCCCAGTCATTTTTTCTCCCTAGATGCCTTACTCATCCAATCAAGCCAAGGCACCCAACCATCCTTATATTTTCTGGTGTTTTTACCAACTTGTACAACCCCACAAGCAATTGGAGACAGTTCAGAGACAAACTAGGAAATTTTCACAGTTTGGGATGGAAGTCATATATGCCTTCATGTTATACATAGTGAATATATGTTAAAGGATGGAGGTACATTTTAGTCTATTATAAATTCCATATGCCAAATATGCCTGCAAGGAGAAACTCGTAAGCCACACCAGATGTGTCTTACTACTATAGCCAATAGCACTAGTTTATGATAGTAAAAAACAAACAATTAGATCAACTGAGACAAAGAATCACTTATCAAAAAAATATTCTATACTATTGTTAGCACTATAGTAGAATCAGCATGCTCAATTGTTAGAGGACTGGTCATGTGGCGTACACGAAGCTTTTTTGTTGTATGGGTTTTACTATGTACATTTGGGGTATCTTATTTTGGGTTTTATAACTAGGACACTTTTAAGTAAGTGGGGGTTTTCATAAGCTCTACCTAGAAAAAAGAAAGGCTTTAAAAAGTTGTACCTAAATAAGATGGGGAAACTAAGCTGGCTAATAAGCTGTAACAAACAGGCACTAAAGTCTACATAAACATAAAGGATACCATCTACTCTGAATTAGTGCTAAAGACTATCCACAGTTATTTTTAGCATACCATTTTGGACAAGAAAACCCAAAATCATGCAATTGGGTTGACAATGATGTATATCACTTAAGAGAGATTCCTCGTTTGCAATGTTCCTAGCATTTCCATACCTCATGACATAATTAATTTTCAGTCTGTAAAACATTTTTGTTTCTGAGCGGCTGCATTTATTATAAGCAAAAGCTAAAGAACTTCAACTGAGAGTCATACATGCATGACCAAGGCAAACAAGTAATCTTGTTACATGTTTATATCTTTATATTAACTAGTCTCTAACCCGTGTGATGCACGGGAAAGATACTTTGAAATATCTGTTTAAATACATTGTATTCTCAAAGCTTTTGAAAGGAATATGCATGTTAACAACTTCTATCCTTTTTAGCTTTATTACAACTCGTGTTGGAGAGAGAGAGATTGTACCTATCAAAGTATCTATTTAAGCTCCTCAATTAAAAATATTCATCCATTGGATTCATAATAATACCACAGTCCCTACACAATAAACCATATGCTCCAACCCTTTGATTTCAATGATCCTTTAATGACCACTGCTTTTGCCATTAAAGGATCATTCAAATTAAATTTCTTTGTCCAAGCTTTAACATAAGATTGCATTTCATCTCGAGCTACTACCCCCAGAATTGAAGCACCTTGACATTTAACCTTGATGAGTTTGTAAACCAAAACATTTATTTCAAGTGCTACGTTGCACATATATATTTTTAATTACAAATTATCCTTGCACAAAAAGATCATTAAAAGCACTTAATCTTAGCATGATTCACCATGTAATATAGCAAAGAAACTATTGGTAGATTATCTAGTCCTCTCCAACTATCTTATGGGTTTGTGCATTTATATTTCAAATCATTTAACTTGCCTTTATGTTGTAAACTTGTAGTTGTTTCTTTTTGCAGATTATGCATGAATAAATGTTACAATTATCTACTTCCTTATAGCATGTTCTCTTCAGATCAACCACACCATGGATCTCAAAGAAGGTGGTATCCTTGAAAAATGAAAACAATAACTTGGTAAATGCCCTCATCTCTTATAAACCAATTTTCATTATTGCAGTCTAATCATACATTAACAACCAAGATAAACAGAAAAGCAAATGAGAAACTAATAAATTACTTTAAAAACTTCTAGCTTAGTTGAGTATTCTCTGCACTTAATTTTGTGTTATTTCCCATCTCCAAGTCATCCAAAGAACTTGTCCCATTAGTGAATAATTCTTCCATTACTTATAAAAATTGTTCAAAGAAGAGGAGAAAGAACTAAATTGTACTGCTAACATGCTACTAAGACAACAGAATTTTTAAGGGTTCCACATAGTTCAACTCCTTCCACATCTTGGATTAATTTGATAACATTATATAAAGAAATTACGAACAAAGCTTGAATGTAATGATTGATTGATGTGCGCCAAATCATACCCAATATATAAAATGGAAATTTAAATTTATTTTTCTACCGTATTAAAATCTACTTACAAATCACTCTAAGACAATTCCTTTATTCATGTCAAGGATTTTATAAACAATTTGCAATTATGATACCTCATATTTCTAGCCAACTAATTTGTAAAGTTAATTTTTATCAACTGAATGTGTCCATTGCATTCATAGCTATGACTAAGAAATAGGGAGTACTAAATAGTTGAACCCATTTCTCTGCAATCTCTCTGTTCTCCCTGTATCCATCTGACTTCAACATGGTATTTTTATTTATTTATAAATAACGATATTTCATAAACAAAAGCCCTAGGTATACTAGGAGTGTACATGGAAAGATCTACATCAAGAACAAAAATTACAATGATCAAGCATAACAAAAAGATTAGAGCAAAAAAAGAAGAGAAAGCAAAACACCAAGCAAACAAAGAGTGGAGGAGGAGAGATTTAATCTCAAGAGTTGACCGTACAGTTCCGTTCCCTCAAAGCATAAGCCTCTCAAGAGATTTAATCCAACTTCTACATAGTAATCTACACATAAACCTCTCATAAATTAATTGATTTACCTAATAAAGCTGGAGGTTCTGAGATTAGTCCATAGAGATCCTAATTTTTAAAAGGTATTGGAAATAATGCATTGAGATACGGAAAACAAAAGGCACAATATTATAGAAAGTAAATTGACCTTCCACACTATAGTGAAAAAAGCAACCCATGCTCCAAAATAACGTTGAGGCACCCTAGCCAGTAATTTTCCTTCAGATTAAAGTTCAACTTTGACAATTTGCAATCCACACAACAGAACCAAAAAGAAAGAAGAAAGGACCATTAAATAGTAAATAATCAAGTTGTGTCTCTCTTCAATAACTACTTAAAACCTAAAAAATGGAACATTAAGGAAAAATCTTAGAGATATAAACTTACCCTTATTGTATGGTCCATAAAAAAAGGAAGAGGTTCCCCCCCCCCCCCCCCACAATTTTTCAAACAGTTTGTCATAATTTTTGAGTGGTGTATTGGCCAAGTCCGACACAACCTCCATATATAGTTCAAAGGAAAAAAAATAAAGGCAAGAGAGATAGAGAAAGGGAGTTCCTTCAATGGCTTTCAAATTTGGTAGTTATTCATCAATGCTGCCACCTTTTCTTATGATTTGGCATTGTTGTCCTCAGTTTCTACAAATAAAATCAAATGCACTCAATTTCCATAGAGTAAGAAATGCAAAATATTAAGTACTCTAAATGGTACAATGGATTCTGCCCAATGACCTTGCCTAATCATATCAAAATATGCCTAAAGGATCTAAATGCCAAGAGAAAGTACTCAAATTAAAAACTTTCACCCTTGACCATAACACTGCTTGCTTTGTAAATCAATTTGCTGTATTCAAATGAAAATATTAAATTAACGCGTGTGATGCTCTCAACATACCTGTGGCAGCCATCCACAATTTTTGGCAAGGAATTAATTCAGTATGGACTATAATAAGAGAACCATAACTACCTGCATAATTGGTGGCTTTTCGAAAAATGTCAACACCATATTCATTTTGAGATGAGGAGAAATAGGTGGCTACCATTGCCATGTTTTAGGAGCTGTAGTTATGGGCTAACATTGCAAAACCTAAATAGCTAATGGTCCTAGATTGAAATTTTCATATAAAAAATCCAAATTTCATAGAAAAGTTCCTAATTTTTGCAATTGAAAATAACCCCCCTGCCCCAAAAAAAAAAAAAAAATGATTAACTGCAACCGAGAAACTCAAACTTATAATTTGCTTGGCTGCCAATCAACATTGAACAATTTGCACTAATGGTTGAATTTATGGAAAATAATGGTTATGGGGAATTAAGATGTGAAAGACCCAAGATGAAATGATTTATCATGTAACTAAATAGGCTTCAAAGATTGATAAGTCTGAAGAGGACATTACCTGTACTCTAAGAATTGGAGGTAGAATATGCACAACCATAATAGATGGTGGATTTGATTTTAAGGCATGCAAGTGCTTTGTGGTCAACTTCACATCTAATTTCTATTACAAATCTCAACCACATCCTACATGAAATTCACTTGAAAAAAAAGCAACCAAAACATTCATAAATTCCTATAAAGTATATGCACCCTAAAACCCAGAAATAAGAAGCTAATCAACACTGGAACCCTTCACTTACTAACCCAACAACTTTTGAGTGTAAATATGCTTTATTAATAGAAAATTATAAAAATAATTCCTAGAGCCAAAGTTTACCTGTAAAAAACAGCGAAAACCATTCAAATGAAACCCAAATAACTCAACATAACAAAGTTTCTAATCTTTTGAGGGATAGAAACTAACAATTAGATAGCAAGGACCCAAGGCCACACACAAACCCAATTGGCAAACACAAATTGAATATACCAACATGAATATATATGTAGAGCTTACATAGGTCAATCTCACATACATATACTTGAATAAAACCACAACATTAAATAGAAAACCAAATTTCCAAAGAACTAATATTGATATCACAATTGACAACAAAATTTAAAAGAAATATGTAAATAGCATTGCACGTGCCTAAGCAATTGGGTTCCACACATCCAATCCAAAGTTCAGTTTAAGCATTTCTTCAAACACTTGTGTAGCATTAAGAAACCAAAGGAAAAAAAAAAAAAAAATAGAATTCCAAAAATTGAAAAACTATATAAAATAAAAATATGCCAGAATTGAAAACCTAAAAGGATTAAAAAATGAAATGTGGATGTTCCAATACCAAAGAGAGAGGGAGAAAGATTAGGTATTGTTGTCATGATGTATCTTTCTCCATATTCATCTAGCCAATTTGATTGCTAGATGACGTTGTTGAAGCTCTTGGTGATGAGCTCTTCAATTGTGTAGTAGTGGCACTACAAGGTTGAAAGATAAGTAGAATGGAAAAATTAAAAACAAAACTAAAAGATACATGGAGGCCGTAAATAATTCGCCTTGCGTTAAATACTCTGGCTTTGGTTTTTCTGAAATGGCAACAACTGAAAGGACTTGAACATTTGGAGGAAGGAAGAGCCATGAGAGCCCTAGCATTATGAATCTGAAGATTTGAAACTATCTTTGGAAGAGAGAGAGAGGTTGCTGTTAGCAAGCTTGAAACCGTGAAACAGGGGTAAAGCAAAAGGTGGGGAGACAGAAAGGGTTTTTTGTCGTTAAAAATTAAAGACCATTGGGCTGGGTTTGGGCTTTTTGGTGGACAACATCTAGGTTTGGGCTTCATGCTAGTCTCCATTAATGTGAGATACATGCCAATAATTAAAGCTATAAAGATTGGGTTTATGGTGGAGATAAGGTTGAGAATCATTTTTTTTATTAGTATTTTAAAATCTAGAAAATACAATTTAAATTATAAGAGAAATTTAGAAAAAATGCTGGTAATAACATGGCTGATGATGTGGCTTAATGAGAGGGCAACAACATTAAATGCTACGTCTCAGCTTTTAGTATTATATATAGATAGATATAGATTAGTTGCGATCCGTGACAATATGTAAATATTTTGTAATGGCATATATGACATATAATTTATTTTTAAACTATTTTGCAATATCATATATTAGAATTAATCATTTGTTACAACAAAGCATTTTTCTCATAAGAATAAATTATATATAATCTCTCTCTCTATCTATCTATACATACATACATACATACGTACGTACATAAAACCGAAGTCTTTGACTTTTTATTGACCTCTTTAGACTTTGTCACATCATTATCATTTTTTTTAAGTAAAATTATTTTTGTTTAGTCCAAACTTAACAATGAGTGAAACTCTATTTCTCTAATAAGTCCAACTTAAACTCAAACCCATCATTATCATTTTTTAAACAAAATTATTTTTGTTTAGTCCAAATTTAACAAGGTGTGAAATTCTATCTTTCTAACAAGTCCAACTTAAACTCAAACTCATCATTATCATTTTTTTTAAACAAAATTATTTTTGTTTAGTCCAAACTTAACAAGGAGTAAAACTCTACCTCTCTAACAAGTCTAACTTAAACTCAAACTCAAACTCATCATTATCATTTTTTTTCAAAACAAAATTATTTTTGTTTAGTCCAAACTTAACAATGAGTAAAACTCTATCTCTCTGATAAGTCTAACTTAAACTCAAACTCAACATTGAAAATTTATCTTCAAATTTGCAAGATTAATCATGAACACTATAAAATCAGTGTTAACCCCAATATATATATATATTTTTTAAAGCTGTTATGAGGTATGAGCTATTCTCCTGTTATTTTCTTCTCCTCTACTTTATTTTATATATATATATATATATATATATATATTATTTTATGTTTTTTCATGTATTTTTTAAAAAGTAATTTTTGTACATGAACCACCAAACTCTCTTTAGCCCTATTTTACAAGATAAAAAAGCTTGCAATAATTGAAATTTAAGGATGTTGCTACATATGTCTTTGCTTCACTTCACGATAAGAAAGTATGTTAATTTATTGCGTAGAAAGCTTATATACGATATATTAAGAGGAGGTATGACTTTCATTATTTCAACGTGGGCTCTTGCTCAACATTTTTTAGCGTGGGCCACATGCTAACAAGGTTCATTTAAAGTTTAAACCTGCTAAAACTTAAAACTTATTGCTTTATGGGTTCGTGTTTTTTTTTTTCTCTTTTGAATAGTCATATATTTTTTGAATTGTTTAAATAACTTATTCTTGAATTATATATATTTTTTGGTACTTTGGATGTTTTAACATCTGAATTTGTGTAGTCACACACACACACACACACACACACACACACATTATCTATAATTTTTAGGCTCTGAATCTTTTGATTCTTTAGTCATGAATTATTCTTTTGAATATAACTTATCTTTCTCTTATATTTCTCTATATTTAGTCATATATATATATTATTTTGTTTTAATAATTTTTAAACAATGAATCATCCAATTTTTTTAATATTTTTTGGTCTTTCAAAAATTTTAATATCTAAATTTTTCAGTTATTTTTTGCAGTATCTGAAATTGTTTGACAAATTTTTAATAAGCTATTGCACGTTCAAGCAATAACTTATTTATCAAATTAAAACACAAATTGAAGTCATAAAAGAGCAAATCATACAATGGTGTAGTTTCTTAATCAATTTAAGAATTACACAATTATTTTAGTCTACCTCACAAATAGGTAGGTTCCTCTACATAGCACGAGTTAGCGATTAATTAGTTTATATATCTTTTAAAATATTCGCAAGATCACACACACACACACACACATATATATATATATATATTAGGATTACTTCTATATAACAGAGGTGGTTTTCCCATAGGAATACAAACTCCTTTATCCTAGTCAGACTAAACTCCATACAAATCCCATGTACTAAGCCATAAGGATCTAGCTCAATCTAGCTCAAAGAACTCATGTCAAACTTATTGTGCTGAGCCCCTCTCACTTATTGTGCTGAGCCCACTCTTCCTAACCAACAAAAAAAAAATCATGTGGTCATAACGTATTATTGATCAAGAGAACCACACATCCGATTACGGCCATAACTTATTATCTGTGTGCAAGAGAAAATAATTACCATGGGTTTGATTTTTAGTTCCCTCTTTTTGTTCCACCTTCTCTTAAACATTACCATGGTTTCGATTTGAGTTATATTCGAATTTGTGGTGTATCTTTATGTTAGAACCGCATCTCCTCTAGTGTGTATTTGTTATTTTAAAAGGTTAAAAAAATTATAAATTAAGGATCAGCTCAAGTTCCAGATTAAAAGCCCCTAGCTTCCAAATCTAAACAATTTAAATTTTATCGGTTTATATTTACCTACCTGAGGGAGAACGCATTTG
This sequence comes from Castanopsis chinensis, assembly GCA_032878915.1. Classification (NCBI taxonomy): domain Eukaryota; kingdom Viridiplantae; phylum Streptophyta; class Magnoliopsida; order Fagales; family Fagaceae; genus Castanopsis; species Castanopsis chinensis. Next base: position 9,441,428 of record JAVQMG010000089.1, read on the forward strand.
AATTCAACAACAATATGACGTTCAGCACAATAATAAACGGATAACAGCGGATCACTTTCTTCCTCACAAGCATGACAATAGAATTCGTCTGTCTCATCTTCCACTTCCTCCTCAACAGGTAAATTTGTAAGAAAGAGGGGATTTATAATATGATCTTTGTGTTTAATGGTATATAGCATTGGACCTCAGAGAAGATGAAGATTGAGCTCACATTCTAGACAAGTGAAGGCATGTTGATTCACAAATACTGGAATTGCAAGCACTGCACTTAAGTTCATTAATTATTGTTTATATATAAAATATGAATAGGTAATATATCTTTCATTAATCGTATAGGTTACATGAAAGTGCCAAACTCTACAGTTTGGTGCAATCAGTCGGCTTGAAGGAGACCATCCTTGTTTCCAAGTCAAACCCAATCAAAAAATTCGCTTGAACATAGTTGCCATATAATCCTTGGTCGCCCATAAATGCCAATTCTGTATTTGCAGTATTTGTAATTGCAAAGCAATAATATTCATTTTCTCTAAGTGGTTGATTGAAAGTTTGTGTAGGCATTAACTTCACAGCTGCACCTTCAAAATGGACAGTCAATATTGGTCCATTTTCATTAGTAATTTTAGTTCTATAGCAAAGCCGTGTCCCCAAAATTGGGTCATCCTTAATGGGATCAATTGAAATCTGCTTCTTCACTTCCACCTCTAAGCGATCATAAAAATCTGGTGGCAAAGCAAATGTTGGTGATCCTGAATCGATACACATGTTGCCCTTGGAAACCTTACCTGAAGAGTTAAAGGACACATATGTGTCTCCAACGCTAATTCCTTCTAGTGTCACAACATATTGATCTCCAGCTACAAATGGTGTTGAAACCACACCATCACCCACAACTTCACTGCCATTGCCAAAACTTATCTTGCTTGTAATACTAGGATCAGTATATTCAGTACCATATGGCAACAAGCAATAAGAAAACCTCTTGCCACCAATTTGTGAAACAAAGGACAAAGGCCCTGATCCTAACCCAATAGTTGCTTGGACATTGGTATGGAGGGTATTGTTGTGTCCACATCCAAAAGCAATGTCCAAGGAAACCGCTTGCCCAGAGGTAGAAGTGATGGCGGCTTTTTCTTTGGCCAGAACACCTTGGGATAAACCACTTGCATATCCACTGCTGTAAATGCAACTATTTTGAGGAGAACAATGGCGTTCGTCCCATACTTGACATTTTTCTGAATGACAAGAAATTTCACTATATGTGGAGGACTTTTTAGGATCAAACAGGGGATGAATCTGTTTGAAGCAGTTGTCATTACAAGGTACACATGGTGTCCACACAAGGTTACTAGCTGTATCGATAGTGCCATAGATGTCTACTGGTGGAGTGCCAATCGAGACTTTCATGAGATGCTGACCGTGGAGTGGTGTTAATTGTGCTTGGGGGACATTATGAGCTGTAACCAAAAGACCTATAAGATAATATGAGAGAAGGAAGCATGGATGAAATATGACACCGCTTGCCATTGAATTTGGAAAGAGTCACACGATGAAACAATATTGGCTATATGAAAGGTTTTTATAGACACGATTAAACCGAACTTTCCATGTCCAGCCTAATGATTAGTTGATTGCACCATTAATTGAATGGCATAAAATGTACTACTAGAAGCTGGCAATTTTAATAACCACCAAAATTTGTTTCTTTTAACAATATTTAAAACAGAGATTGTAATGAATGCAGTAATACCAATATATCATAACATATCTCTTGTTTCGCTGAAGAATAGGTTATCAATCCTTATTTAATTAGTTTTTTCAAACAAAAAGCCTTATTTAAGAATAAATTTGGTTAGCTAGGCCCTCGTTTTTTCATGGCAAATGCGCGTCTTTTTTATTATTTTTTTTATTTTATGAAAATAGGATATATATTTTTTGTTTGGCTTTGCGAGTTAAAAGGAACTACATTTCTTTTTAAGACAAAGACAAGATTTTTTAAATAGTAGGATGCAACTTAGCCTAAAGGCATTCCCAAAACATGATATGAATTTAAACTTTTACTAAAAATTCTGTGACCGCTTTCTTTAATGCTCATCCAATTACTCTACCATAGAGATGAAAAATAAATAAGAGTTCTCTGCCTCTGGTGCTAAACAAGATTAAATGAATAGGAAAAATACATATAAGGCTTAATGAGTCATATTTGTTTCTCAACTTCACTTAAATCTAAAAAGTTAATTTCTTAATCTCATTATATTAGAGGGAGAACTACCATGCCTCTCTAATCAAATCTGGTGGCTGAAGCTTAGAGTCAGGGACAGAGGCATTCTTTGGCCCTAGGGGGCTTTCCCTATCTCTCCCCACCCCAAAAAAGAAAAAAAGAAAAAAAAATATATTAAAGAATATATTATATTTTTCTTCCACACTAAGAAAAATCATTTCCTTTTACAAAGAAGAAGAAGGGGAAAAAAAACAATTGGATTTGGAATTTTGAGGTAATTTATAACATCTGAATAACTTTTGTGATTCTTAAAATATATATTGAAAATTTTAATATTATGAAATTAATACCAAAGAAATCATCACATAAAACCATTTCTTTGCATATATGCCCATTGTGATTTTGAGATTAGAATTGGTTGTAACCAAAATTGCTTCAATAATATGTGGCAAGTATATTGAGAAAATCATGCATCCTTTGAGAGAGAGAGAGAGAGGGAGAGAGAGAATCATACATCCTGTTATGGATTTATGCTCCAAATTGAAATTTAGATATTCAATGAGCGCACACACACAAAAAAATTATATTGGCTAGAGGAAAAATGAAATATGGAACTCGAGTTAAATAAATTGCTATTAAATGTTGTTGCCTTTTTTTATTTGCTAAAAAGGGGGTAGACTATTGTGGTACAACTAGGTTCCTTGACACTATAAATTTACACATTAAGTTTTATTTCAATAGAAAATGTTCTTTCTTAAGAAGAAGGTTCTATCACATTCATGGTGTCGACATACTAGCACCTTAGTACCAATGAACAAACTTTAGAATAAATACATATGTTGACATATTTATAGATACAAAGATGAATATGCATGCCAATTTGGAGACACTTAATGTTCAAGTTTACTGTAGTTCTACACCTGATGTTCTTCACATTTTGGACATAAGCACCTCTAACTCAATTAAGCTAAAACTTGTTGATTTTGCAGTTCTTATGTGCCTAATTTTCACCTTAAGCTCCTAAATATATATGTTGAGTTTAGCAAGAGTGTTGCCTACTTGCTTAGTAATAAGATCTAAGAAGACAAAAGTGAGCATGTTCGACTCTCTGCAAATTATCAAAAGCAAATTGAATTATAAACCCTCCAATATTGCACATTTTTCAAGATATTCATTTTTTTAAGAGATATCCATAGCATGTTGTTCTGCATGCTTGATACGCACCTAAATCGCAAGCATGTTATTAGCCACAAGATGGGTATGCTGAGATAGATATGTTGTTGTGTACTGAGTCCTGCTGATTCTACATGGGGTGTTTATTAGGTGGATTTTGAGTTTATAAGAGATTTCAAAGAACCTTAACTAGCAACGATGTTATTAATCATTTTGAGGTGTAGTGCTGATGTGGCTAACACAGCCTTCCATGCAACTATAAACCTAGGATCTTGAAGCAATCAGTACAGATTAAAACAATATTACTGAACAGAAAATTACTGAATAATTGGCTGCTTGGTGGTCCTCTTAGACAGTAGATTAAAAATCTTTGTCATCATATTAAGTGATTGCTAGAAACGCCAGCAAATCCAAATCTGACCATTTGTGGATGGAATTTGTTCTATCAAGGCAACAAGTACCTTTGTTTTATACCAACGTCATCCTTCAAAAACCTTTACCAAATGTTAGAATTGGATTTGACATTTGTTGCTCCAAATAATTTAAAATATTTGTACGGAATTGCACACATGACCGCTTCTTGACCAAGAAACTCATCTTTGCCCATTCTTCTAGTTACAAAAATGTGACCAACATGAAACTTTCATTAGACTATCTTTGCAATGGGCTAAGCATATAAGTCACTTAAATGTCGTTCTACTTGTTGACATATATAGTTCTTTCAATTATCTTTATCAGAATGGTTTCAAGATAATCTCAAATCTAGAGTCCAACCAAAAAACACAATACATACAACCCAAGGGGTGCCTTGGCAGCCTATACTATTTTCCAGTCTTGATTATCTAGGAATGCATTAATTAATATTCTGTCAAAAAATCTCCTTTCCTTCGAGGTGCATACATAAAATTATAAACCTAGCTAATGAATTCCATTTTTTTCATTTCTAAAAATAGGATGAGCACCAGTGTATATGAACTACTATATATTTTAGACAGCTCCCCAATCCCCATGCATTAAACTCAAAACATATGGAAAGTGTAATTGGTAATCCGGGACTTGGTCTCACTAGGTATTGGGAAGAAATTTGGTTAAGAGGTTACTCTTTACACCTAGTAAACACCAATAATAACACATCAGAACCTTGGTCAATTCATTATGGTCTAGACAGTGTGTGTGGAAATTAGCTACATACTGTGATGTCGTTCTATAATGAGTTATGCCAGTGCCACAACTTGTGGGCGCAACTAGAGCCACAACTTGTGGGCATAACTTGTGCCACAACTTGCCCACGTGACGAGTTATGAGTGGTAAAGGGGTGATGTAAGGTCCATGTGGGGACATCCTTCCATCACTCACAACTTTCCACATGGGCAAGTTATGACGCAAGTTGTAACACTAGCATAACTCTTTTAGAACCGGATTTAGATTGAGTTTAACTTCTATCCGAAGCTGGCGTAAAAGAAGTGTTTTATGCCACCCAATGAATGAAAGCCACATCATCATTTTATAGAAAAAACAATACACCTCAGCACACACAATCATAACTCATTAAATCTTATGACCAAAATTTCCATCTGACACCAATCCCTAGACTATATAGTTAGTTGGCAACATTTTAAAACTATATACTAAACTAGCATCTCGAGTTCTAGAGACTCAATTTACCCCTAAGAACCCTAAGAACTCAAGCATCAAAGGCTCGATTTCCATGTTCTAATTTGGCTTTTTTCCATGTGGAGTCCACCTGGAACTCGACTCTTTGAGGCTCGGGTTCCATGTTCTAATGTACGACGTGGCGAATTTATCCATGTGGAACTCGACCCTTAAAGGCTCGATTTCATGAAAACATAATTCTTCACTCAAACTCTCACGCTATCATTCACTCTCCACTCTTAAACGTTCACACTCACCACAGAGACACTCTCAATTCTAGTCTCTTAATTCCTCACTCTCAATTCCTCTACACTTTCAATCGTCATCCTCCACAAGGAAATTCATCATCCTCTGTTCTTCCCCCTAAATCAAACCCTAAATCCACACACTCACCCAAACACTCTGGCGACTCTACCTTATTGAATCCTGCTACCCATACTTCACCCACAATCTTTAGAAGCTCGTGAAACACTAGGTGATCCATTTTGTTAAATGATTTTTTGGTTGTGGGTTTGATTTTTTTTTTTTTTTTTAACACTTTTTTTGTGTTTGTGGGTTGAATTGTTGATGGTTAAATCATTGAATCATGCATATCAGGTAAATAAAATTTCTATATTGTATTTTGTTCAAAAAAGGGGAACGCATTTCAAATTTTTATCAAATTTTAAATGCATTGTTCTATGATATGCATTGTTTTGGGAGAGCTTGTGTTGTGGTTTTTTGGATGTGCCTGGTGAAAAGGCCTAAACCCAATGGTTCTGTTTTCTGTTGGTTAAGAAATGAAATGAAAGTCAAATTTTAATTTGAAGAACTTTTAATTTTTTTTTTTTTTTTAATCTTTTGTAATAGATAAAAAAGAAATTAGCAATTACTTTTGCTTCAAAATGCAAGCCTACACTTATTATTGTTTTAAGGTGAAATTTAGGCTGTGATTCTTCTTCTACCTACAGACATCTAATTTAGTGAGATTATATACGCAGCCTACACTTCGTAAACATATGCATATGCTATCCAGAGAAATTTCAAGAGGATTTCTTGCATGTGGGCCTTTGCATATATAACACATTGAATAAAATTAGGAATTGGTGTGTAGATTTTGCTAGTTGTAAAGTTATTTGCTTTTGGCATTGGCACAATATCTATCCAAATCTAATTTTGGTTGTATTTTAGGATTTATAACGTTGGCCTCTTTGGTTTAATGGAAGCATAATGATGCCACATTGAAATATCCTCTATATATGTTAATTTATTGAAAATAACTCTTACTTTTTATTTGAACTAGCTACAGGTATTTGAACTAGCTACAGGTCCACGCGATGGGTGGAAATATATATAATATATATATATATATATATATATATATATAATAGGGTGTAATATATAAATGTAACAATTACTTTAAGTATTGTCATTTTTTAAAAAGGAGTTCTACAAGTTTTTTTTTTTTTTTGATCTTTTTATCTCTACAAATATATCATTCTATTATTTTTTGTATGTTTGATTAATATTTTCTTTTAATTGAACCATATCTTTCTAACTTTTGTTGTAGTGTGTTATATTAACCTAATATACAATTAAACTTTATAAGTTTCAACTCTGTTAAGGAATAAGGAGATATCATGTAATCAAACTCATCACAAATTTACAAATTTATCTTAACCAAAATTAAAATGAAACCAAAGAAATAAAAGATAGACTTCATCATAATTTATTGTTCAAACAATTAGTAGGCATATTCAAACTCATAGTCATATGTAGATTGTGTTTTGATATAAACTCAAATTCCTACTTCCAAAAAAACTAAATATTAACCCAAACCAAAATTCAACTAAAGCTATAAAAATGATAGAGAAGACTCTGTGATGAGAAATTAAAAAAAAACACACACACACACACACACACAATCCCAAAACATTTATTAAAAAAAACCATCAATCTTAATTGGAATTATAAAAAAGAACAAAAATTCACTGAGAGAGAGAGAGAGAGAGAGAGAGAGAGAGAGAGAGAGAGAGAGAGAGAGAGAGAGAGAGAGAGAGAGAGAGAGAGAGTACTCACAGTTTTTTTGTGGTAAAAAAATGGATTGAAATGGGAGAATGATATCAAATTTATACAAATAAAATGGGAAGAAGAAGAGTCAAGTTACGAAAAATGATGAAGGAAGTGTAACAGCGAAGTAGTGAGTAGTAGGGGAGGTAAAGAGGCAAAGAAGGAAGGGAAAGGTTGGAGGAAATGTAGCCGTAGGTTTGAACTAATAGGGAGAAGAAGAAATTTTTGTTTTTGTTTTTTTTATAGAGTAGTGAGAAGAAAAGTCTAAAAAAGGAAAGAAGAGATAAAAAATAGGTGGATGATGTGGCTTAATGATTGAGTAGCAAAATGTATTGTGTGTATATATATGCACCTATATATATGTGTGTATGTGTGTGTGTGTGTGTGTGTGTGTAAGGATTAGGATGGAAAGAAAATAACACTCAGCGTTGAAATGAGCTTTCAAAATATACAATAAACAATTAGAATTTATGATGGCGTGTAGTGTATTACATTTGGTCACAAAGAATTAAGTTTGCAATATACAATTAATAAAGATGGAAAACCAAAAATATAAAATAAAATAGTGATGTGGTCTCTGATGTAGCAACAATAAATGCTACACTTCAGCTTTTAGATATATATATATATATATATATATATATATATATATATATATATGTATAGATTTATTAAGCCATCCAAAAGCTCAATTGTCTTATTTTCTTTTTTGTTTTTCCCCTAGTCCCTACTAGCATTTGACAATGCTATATAGCTATGCCCTGGATAGCTAGTCTTTATCTTACAGCAAAACCATTGGTTATTTTCCACTATTTTTATGAAGAGTACTGTGGTTTTTCCTTATTGGGAGAACTTGTGTTTGAATCCCGTGTTGTAAGTGAAAAAATAACTTATCTTCTTGTTAGGGAAAAAGGGTTCTTAACCAATTAGATGAATTGATTGATAATTTGCACATAATTTAAATTGTGTGTGTGGGGTGGACAATTATGTTTGATGTACAGTAATAAACTATAGGGCATACGAAAAAAAAAAGATATTTGGTATCATCGAAATATATCACACTCATGATATGGAGTGACTTTTATGGAGTGGACAATTATGATTTAGTTCCAATTATGAGATAGTGGGGTGGACAATTATGGAGTGACTTTCGCACTTTTATTTTTTATTTTTTATTAATGAGTTAGTTCCATATTTGTGGGGGTGTGATATATCCCACCAACATAAAATAAAATTTGCATGATTTGTATGCATATTAGCAACAAAATCAATCATGCAACAATTTTATTCAAATATTATCAAGTTGCCTATGGAAGAAAATAACTCAAAAGGAAATTACGTGTAAAAACTAAAAGGTTCAAAAGATAAAAAAAAGGAAGACATTTTATACCACCTTTAATTGTCAGCATTCACAAGGCTTACACTCTATTGACCCTTGGAAATGTATTACCCAATTTCTGTACTTCCTTTTTTGATATCTTTCTCCTATAGTGTAGAAAACTTAGAAACAGTAAAATTTAGAAATAGTCCATCCTTGAAAAGTATTCATCAGGAAGTGATTCAGCTCCTTGCTGGGACATTGAAGCATTTTTCAATTAAACACGAATTCCTATTGCACTAAATACATAACATGAACTTGGAATTTCAATACATAAATAAAAACTTTTCATGAATTTCACAGAAACACTCCTCCTTTCTTCTTCAAAATACTTCAAAGTCCCAACTTAAAAACCTGCACTAACTTCTCACTCGAGATAAGATTCTTGGGCTAATAGCTATAATTTAAATGTCTTTTGTTTTCTCTTTATCGAGATAAGATTATTGGAAAATGTAACATTTTGTTGATTGTTGCTAGAAATTTGAGTATTGGGCTATTCATTATGTCTGAATATGAATACAAGTGGTTGCAGAAATTATATTCTAGATGATATGTTTTTTGGGTTTGGATTTTCCTTGTTAGTAATGCAATGTGAGTGGTAGTTTAGGTTTTATTTGTTATGAGTATGTGTACTAATTGTAGCCTGGGTTGAGTTGCTAAACCTGGAAGGGCTTTATGAATTCGTGTTTGCATTTTGATATTCTTATCAATTTTTTGTTGTATTACTAGATACATGAATTCTTTATTGTTTTCCATTTGCATTGTGTATCAAATCTTGTATGGTGGGTTTTATTTCCATTTGTGATGATCGCCTGTTAACAATGAAAAGTTGCTTGGACCTACTTGCCTTATGGGCCCTTAATTGCATGCCTATAATTGGTATGGTGTGGAGTTTTAGGAGCTGTTATTCTTGGGAAGTTTGTTCTTTTGTATGTTTTTTTGTTCATTTACTTTCAATAGTACTCAACAACTAGAGACTTTTTGATATTCTTATCAAGTTTACACAACACTTGCTCCACTCTCACTCGAGCAAGATTGTTGAAATTCTTTTAGCCCTTTGTTATAGTTCGAAGCATAAATGTTACAATGTGTTTAAATGATCTCACACTAGTACTCTTTGCAGTATGGATCCTCGGATTGGTAAGGAACTAGAGATCGTGCGCCCTAATCACATCGATGCCTTAGTGCTAATGCAACAACCATATAATCGATCAACCGATATTTGGAATGGCGATATAAAATATCTAATTCTAACAACCGCTATAATTTTTTTTTGCTTTCTTTCACTTTTAGCAAGTTCTTTCAAAGTTGTATATCTAGTTCTAATAACCGCTTTAATTTTTATCCATTTTGTAGGACCCGGGGCCACTTGATTGCCATGGTCACTTTAAGGAGATGGAAAAAATATCGATGTTGGACAATTAGGTGATTGATATTATCAAGTTGGTGGGTTTAGAAGGATTGTATAGGGCCCTGTACAAAGAGATAGATCATGGCCTAATATCGACCTTAGTTGAGCGATGGCAACCGGAGACCCATACGTTCCATTTTCCACAGGGTGAGACGTCAATCACCTTACAAGATGTGAAGGTTATTTTTGGACTTCCTATAGATGGTGAGGTCTTGGTTGGGCCGACTGGTGGGGGGGTGGTTAGAGGACTATGTGCGACGAGTTGCTAGGTTTTCAAGTTCTAGAGAATGACAAAATTTTGGTGGGGCAAAGAATTCTCATCAACTGGCTTCTTTAGCATATCGCAAACCCACTGCCTGACGATGCAATAGAAATTCAAATTCATCAGTATGCTCGGTGCTATATTTTAGCGCTATTTTCATTGTCAAGTCGAGAAATAGGGTGCATTTGATGTTCTTGGAGTTCCTGCAGAACCTTCGTGATCTGCCACAGTATAGTTGGGGTAGTGCTTACCTGGCATGGTTTTATAGAGAGTTATATCGGGCAAGCCATAAAGAGGCAAGGCAAATTGGTGGGTCGATGCAATTGGTCTAGTATTGGGCATGGGCAAGGTTCCCATTCTTGTGCTCGAAGATAGAGCCCCCTCCTAGATTTGACTATGGCTCAGTACTAAAAGCTCCACTTTCATTTAAGTAAATATTTTCATGATATTCATTGTGTTGTACAACGTACTATTCTTAGTAACCAAGTGGTGTTATCTTATCTTATTCTCTCGTAACTGTAGGTAGGTGTGGGTGTCAAGCCCAAAGAGTAGGCCATCCGGCATGGCGTTGGCCCGCTATCATGAGTAATTAATTAGAATGCAGCCGAATCAGGTAATAATATACAAAAATTTTATTACTAGACTAATAATATATATTTTTAATATCAATAAATCATGTAATATGCATCCCACTTTTGTACTCTTCAATTTTTTTTAATATAAAAAAATATTTGGTTGGAATTCTGATTTTTTTTTTTTTGATAAATAATTTTGCTTCATTGGAAATATCAAAAAAGTTTTTTTTTTTTTTTTTTTTGAGAAAATAGAAAGGTTATTTATTGGAAATTTGAAACTACTCCATAGTTGCCTCTTCTTAATATTTTGCAATGTAAAAAGGAAAAAAAAAAAAAAAAAAGAAAAGAAGGAATTTTCATATGCATGCCATAGCTTGCAGGGTTGAACCTTTGAACTTGTGTCGAAAGGAAGTAACATAATCAGTATATATTATAAATTCTAATCTTACTTGACAAATAAAAAATTATATGCTAATAGGAAATTGCAAATTTGTTCTAGCTAATTTTGTCAAATATTCATATACTTGTACCTCTTCCTAAAGGGAAAATGCACTGTATAATGCAGTGAACATTAAACACCAAGCGCTCTAGGTTAGTTTTTACTCTAATAACTCTACATTTAAAAGCAGAATTCAGTGTAAAAGTTGTTTCTACAGCCAAACATAATTACAATAGCTAGTTGAAATGACTAAACAATACTCAAAAGAATTTCTCAACCCCATCTCCTATGGAAGCTTGTAATCTACCCACCTAAAAAAAAAAAAAAATTTCTTGCTCCCTATCCAGACAACTTTTCCAACGTGGGGAGAATCAGGGGAGTACCTTGATGAAAGCTTTTGGCAGACATGGGAAATTGACAATGCCTCAGCCATTTACTCATGTCCATATCTCTGAAAACACATTCCATAGTTAAACTTTGATAAGCAATGGGAATTTTGTTTGGATTTTCTTTTCTTTTGTCATGCTGAAGGCTTAGCCATGTCCGTATCTTCAAGCTTAATTTCATTGGAGGGTTTCTAATTGAAGTTGTACAACAATGCAAGTAGATGCATTCTTAGACTAGATAACTAAACTGAGAATAAGGTAGGACCGGATGGTATACATGCAGAATTGGCCCTTTGGTATGCCATATGGCTATCAAAGGACCTCTCTGGATCAAAGTTCTCAGCTTCCCTCAAATTTTTGGATATCATTCTAGGCACCTAAATTCCCTAAGAAGGAGTAGAGAGGCTAATGCAGACATAAGATACAGGCCCCCAACTATGCATACTTGTAGTCTTAGACGCAAGGAGATTGCCCAACAATTGACCTTGTGGGTTGGGCCTAATCAATTAACATCTACCAAGTGGCCTTGTAGAATTTCTCCTTTTTTTCTTTATTTAGGTAGGGCAATATCCAATATATTTATTTAGGCTTTATTGATAGGCTACAAATGCGTTGACCTCTTGTGATGAATTAAATTGATTAATTAGCCAAGTTTTTAATTAATCAAGTTAACATGCAAATTTACGTGACAGCACAAACAAATCACCAATAAACTAAAGTATGCAGCAAAAATAAAATTGACACGGTGATTTGTTTACAAATGGGGAAAACGTAACGGCAAAAACTCCACCGGGTGATTTAAGGTCACCACTCCCGAAACTCCACTATTATCACACCAAGCAGTTACAATTAAAGGAATCCCAGTATCTTACCAATCTACAATTGAACCCTTACCCCAATACCCAATTGAACTTGTTCTGTAGTGACAGTTTCTCCTTTTGATGCACGGCTCCCAGTACGTGACTAACCATTTGCGCGGATCCCAGTACGCAACTTCAATTCGCCAACTAGAGAGAGAGTTGTTATTGGCTGCAAAGTTCTTCAATTCATCCACATGATGAAGATCAAGAAGATGCTTAGTTACGAAACCTTACGGTGCACATTACAGAGCAACTTCTTCACAAGAAAGATGAACTAGGCATCAACTTTGTCTTGGATCACAAATAGCTTGAACAAGGATCTCTCAATGCTTGTGCAACTTGTGTACTTGTGCTTCCTTCGACGGCCTTTAAAATAATCTTTTTATATGTCTAAGGTTAGGAGAAAAGAAGTCCCAAAGACACATTCACGGATTGGAATCAAAATAGAACTTAGAATCTGTTTTCCTTAAATCTCAACAGATAGAAGTGTCAAAGATCTGTCGAGAAGCTGTCGAGCCTCGGGGCAGAAACAGCTTCTTAAAACTCGATAGATGCATGTGTCGAGACTAGGTGTCGAGCTTTAGTAACTTGCACTTTCCAACTTGTTTCTTGGACAGACTTGATGACTTTAACACTTAATCTTGAAGCACAGTTTCTTGAAGCGTTAAACACATCCTAAATCTACCCAATTACAAGTAAAGTGTGTTTTGTCAAAGGATAAGCCAATTATATAAAATAATGACATATGTTCAAAACACGATGAACCACATATGTCCTAACAATCTCCCCCTTTGGCAATCCGTGACAAAACCACAACAAACAAATGAAGATATGAGAGAAGTCATAAATCACTCAACTCATATTCACTTATTGAATACAATAAAATCTATCCTAACATAAACTCTTGAAAAACTTTGCAAGAAGAGAGTTTATGGCAAGAAGACTTAGATAACCTGTATTTTTGAAACACTTTTAAACAAAACACATCAAGGCATCTTTGTGTGAAGCAGAAATAATAGATTGCATACAAATAAAAGAAACATGTGTATAAAGACAGAAAAGAAAATAACACATGGAAAGGTAGGTGAAAAAAACATACATCAACATATATATATCAAGAAATAAGCACAATGTATGTCAATAAATGGTCACAAGACTAGGGTACATGAACAATATATCTTTATAAGAAAGAAAGAAAAGAAAAGAAATACATGTAAATCCTCACTACATCCCTCATATCAAAACTCCCCCTATCAAAAATGCCCTATACAAGCTCTCCCCCTACGAATGACTACTCTCACGAATGACTACTCTCATAACCTAAAATTTGTCCCCCTTTTTGTCATGAGTGACAAAGGGTAAAGTGTCAAGTAGACATCTTATTAGAAGAGCTAGCATCTCCATCATCCTCATTTGAAGCATCATCGTCATCACCATCACCATCATCATCCTCAGTCTTAGAAGCTACATGAGAGGGTGAAGGAGAAGCCTCAGAAACAAAGCCGCCTAAGGTTACCTGTCACCTGGCAATGCGACCAACACTAACGTTCACTTGATACAACTCCGTAGAGAGCATATCAAGGCGAGCATCCATGCGCTGAAGTTGCGCCATAATGTCTCTAAGGGTGACATCGCTCGAGGAAGAGGAGGGAGCAGATGTGGCTCTAGCAGATCTGGATGGAGCCAGACGAGGGAAGGAGCTGTAGAATCCGTCTATCGTGACCTGAACTGCGCCTTACTACGTTTTACAGTAGCGGCATCTATGGCAGACATGACATAAAATGGGTCGGACGATGGAAAGGGGACGGAAAAACGGCGAAGAATCCTCATGATAGCAGAAAGGAAAATGAGCTTGTCACGGGTAGCCGTATCCTTATAGACATCAATGATAGAGAAGATGAAGAGTGAAGGGAAGTCTATAGTGAGGTGCTCTAAAAGAGACAACAAAAATCGAGCACGAGACTCTGTGATGGAGTTGTAGTGAGAGAGTGGGTACAAAACAAAAGTCATCACCATGTTTAGGAAATGAGAACCTTTAGCAAAAGGCCTACATAGTGTGTACTGGTGCTCACCCCAATCAGAGGGGCACTCACAGAACGCAGATATCATCTTGTCTTTGGACACAGTCCATAGACGCTTACAACCGGGGTAATCAGGATGATCAACCCTCAGGACATGAAGAACCTCGGAGACCAACTCCAGAGTGACAGCAATGCGTGTACCTTGAACGCGAGTATGAAAGAGAGGTACTAAAGAATCAATCCCGTGGATGTTGGAGTAAAACTCCTGAATTAGCATGGTAGGACAAGTGACCGGGACGTCACACAGTGACTCCCAAGCCCGATTGTGAATGACATCGGGAAGGTCAGTGTCGGCAAAGTCTGCCAGAATAACTTAGCGTTCCAAATGAACACCTCGTTTAGAAAAGTTCTCCGAGAAGTCTTGTTAGGCTTTCTCATCACATAACCAAACAGAGAGAGGAGTAGGATCAGAGGATGAAGAGCCCCTAGAACACAGAGGGTTCTAGGACGGAATAAATTTACGCTTAGGTGCCATAGACACAACTAATGCAAAAAGAAGGAGAGGGAGAAAGAGAGAAACACATAGAAAAATCCCAAAACAGTTCAATATATGACAAGTATATTGAAAGGAAAGAACGTATGCATGAGAAATGCATGAACATGTGACATGCAACAAAATGGCATCATGGGCTCAGCCCAATCCAATCCTATCAGCACACAATCAGAGAACACACATCTAAATGCATGAATATACTGTTAGAATGCTAATGTGATGCAATGCATGTAGTTTTAAAGAACTAATCTTCAAAAACTATCCAAAAATTTCAACAAAAACTCAACAATTTTTAAAAACTCCAAAATTTTTCAAAAACTCTAAAACCTAGGTTTTAAAACATGAAATGCATGAAGAATGAGAGGATTGAAGCTTACCAAGAGAGGAAAATCTTGAGGAAAGCTTGAAGAATCCTTAGGAAGAGGTTTGGAGTGAGTGGGAGAGGTTTTGGGAGTGAGAAACCAAATGTATCAAGAGAGAGATCGAGAGAAATGAGAGACAAAATCGTGAAGAACCTTTAAATACTCCTTCAGTAATTCTCGACAGATGCAGGTA
Source organism: Castanopsis chinensis (assembly GCA_032878915.1). Taxonomy (NCBI): domain Eukaryota; kingdom Viridiplantae; phylum Streptophyta; class Magnoliopsida; order Fagales; family Fagaceae; genus Castanopsis; species Castanopsis chinensis. Next base: position 9,456,961 of record JAVQMG010000089.1, read on the forward strand.
TCGAGAGGTATCGAGACAGCTATCGAGGTAGGTATCGAGAGAAGCTACTTCAACAGATACAGCTATCGAGAAGGTGTTGAGAATGAAAGAATCAAACGCCAAAGGAATCTTGATTGATCCACAAGCTATCGAGAAGCTATCGAGCAAACAGAAAGTTTCTCAATCGATCCACCGGGTGTCAAGATTATGATAAGAAAAAGTTGAAAAGTTCGACAGACAGCTAAGTATCGAGGAGGTGTCGAGCTTGCCTTAAAAAGCAGTTTTTCAAGAGAAGAAAAATACAGACATGAATGCAATCAAGTATGCAACTCAACCAATGATCCAAGCAACACATTAAGCTCCCCAAATCATCTCTCAACAACAATTTTAAGCACATGGATCCCAAAACACACACACACACTAAACAAGTCTAACCAATTTTATATTTAAAAAATGAGTTAAGACAGTTTAGTGAGCATACATTAACGCATGTAAACATTGTGATGGCCAAATCACATTGTACTTGCACATGTATTAAGAATAGCAAATAATATTGCATGTTGTGTGTTAAAAAAATCGCAAGATTGCATAAGTGTCTCAAAGTTATAACGATTTGAGATATGAGAAAATCACTTTAACTCACACATAATCATAACTGTTTGATGGGGACTATCACTTTCTAGGTACATCCTATAACTCCTAGAAAACATGCTTGCAATCATATTTTAAAGCATTTTGATCTTTTCACTTTTTATTTCTTTGCATATTTTCTTTTATTAAGCATATCATGCATGGGCATATAAGAGAGAAAAGAAACACCTAATTATGTTAAGCTTTTTGACATTGCATTTTTGCTATGCCGAAGCATACAGATGTCATTTCATGGTTGGCGAGTAATAGTGGTGAGATGGTTATTTATGCCTTTCTCTTAGAATTTTCTAGTCCTACCCGTAAAAAAGAGTGGTATGAGTGTTAAGTACAAGAGATTACTTAACCTTACTCATTACAACCAAAGAGCCATAAAGCTCACTTACTTAATTGTGCATAAGAATGCTCATCTAAGCTACAAGAGATACAAAGTTTAGAAAACTCTATTTCAATGGCCATTTTAAGGTTCACAAGAACCAATGTACACAAACACACACTGTTTTTGTATTTTTCAATTTTTCAATTTTTTTTTATCAGAAAAGCAAAAATAAATCACAAAACTGAAAACACAAAAACAAAAATATGTTAAAGAAAGCAAAACAATGCATAAAACTAGACTGACTCAAAACAGTAAAGCAACATACAAGTAATGCAAAAACAACAAAATGGGGAGAGAGAGAAGAAGTGAACCAAATCACTTAGAACCCTTTTCCTTCCACACCTTGGAAGAACTTTTCCTTTTTGTCAACCCTTGAGCCGGTGATAAGGGGGAAGAATTGAAATCGTTCAAGTTTGAAAGGAACATGAGGGCTTTGAGAATATTTCCAAAAGGAGCAAGAGAGGTCTAAAGCTGATTCTGGTTCCTAGATGCTATCATGCCATTGCTTTGTTGAGCGGCTAACCACTTATAGTAATTTGGTCGAGTATGTCCGGTAACACCACAATGATAATAGAGATGCTGCTTCTTCTGTTTAGGCTTTTGAGAGATAGCCTTCTTAGTCCTATGGTTTCTAGTTTCCCTCTTCTCAAGCATAGGGGGTGCTCCTAAGATGGACTTTCCCTTGTCTAAGTTCTCACTTGCTAATTAGTTTCAGCATCTTTATCCTCAATTTTAATGTTATTAGCAGGAGGAACAAAAACAGTAGTACTAGTAGAAGGAGTATTAGAGAGAGAGAATGCATACCCCAATCCTGTACGATTTGAAGTAGATTTCTGAACACTGAGCATCTCATCTAGCTTTGCACTTGACGTCCTCTCCAATTGTTCTCTAACTTGAAACAGCTCCGCTTCAAACTTCTTGGTCTTCTCAGCCAAGCAATTATTCTCTAACCTCAGTGCCCCAATGGTCTGATTTGCTTCATCAACCTTAGTAGAAAGCTCCTCGTGGTCAAGTCCCACATCACTGAGCTTCTCGGTGGCCGGCCTATAGAGTTTCTCATGCTTCTTAGAAAGCTTGTACAATTTCTCATAGGTGGTATGGACATCATCTTGGTCATCCATAGTTTCAAACTTAGCATCCACCAATTCTTTTTCTTCATCCACTTCTTCAGTAATCCCTTCAGTAGGATTAACAGTGGCAGTGAAGGCTTTCAAGATTCCGTCATCCTCATTGTCGGAATCATCCTCGGGCTCAGTGTTGCTCAAGATAGCAGCAAGTGCCTTGCTCTTCCCAATGCTCTTGAGGTACGTAGGACACTCTTGTTTCATGTGTCCGAAACCTTGACACCCGAAGCATTTCGGTCCAGCAGGAACAGTGTATTGACTGCCATCCCTAGTATCCTTCTTTCCTTTATCTAGGCTTTTGAACTGAGAAGAATTGGATTGCCTACAGTCCTTGTTGAAGCCTTTTCCATTTGCATTCTTAATAAATTTTTTGAATTGCCTGGTAATGTAGGACTTCATCTTAGAATCTTTATCGTCTGAAGACTCATCTGTATCACTGCTCTTGGTCTTTAGTGCCACGCTCTTGTCTTTGCTTGACTTGCCCAGTCTAGTCAACCCTAACTTGTAAGTTTGCAAATTGCCAACCAGCTCAGTTAGAGGAATCTTGTCAATATCCTTTAATTCCTCTATTGTTGTGATCTTAGAATGGAATCTCTCGGGCTGAGATTTAAGCACTTTTCTTACTATCTTGGGTTCAGGAATGGTTTCCCCAAGATTGAAAGCTGAGTTCACTATGTCTTTGAGTTTTGCATAGAACTCATTGAATGACTCATCCTCCTCCATCTTAATTTCTTTGAAGCTTGTAGTGAGCCTCTGTAGTTTCAAATCCTTTACAGCCTTGGTTTCCTTATAGGTTGTCTAGAGAATGGTCCATGTTTCCGTAGTAGTTTTCGTGGAGGAAATCTTCTTGAACTCCTATTAGTGACCGCACTGAATAAGGCATTCAATGCTCTGTTGTTGAAATTGGCCGCCTTGATCTTGGCATCATCCCAATCGGCCGGCGCTTCTGTAGGCTTGGTCCAACCTATCTCCACAACTTGCCTCACATTCTCATCTAGTGACTGCAAGAAAGCTCTCATACGTACTTTCCAGTATACATAGTTTGTACCATCAAACAATGAAGGTATAATAAGAAACTGACCTCTATCCATGACAAACAGGGGTCAATGGATCACACACAAGGATTAAACCTAATAGAGTGTGCCCTGCTCTGATACTACTTGATAGGCCACAAATGCGTTGACCCTTTGTGATGAATTAAATTGATTAATTAGCCAAGTTTTTAATTAATCAAGTTAACATGCAAATTTACATGGCAGCATAAAAAAATCACGAATAAACTAAAGTATGCAGCGAAAATAAAATTGACACGGTAATTTGTTTACAAATGGGGAAAACCTAACGCCAAAAACCTCACCGGGTGATTTAAGGTCACCACTTGCGAAACTCCACTGTTATCACAACAAGCAGTTACAAGTAAAGGAATCCCAGTATCTTACCAACCTACAGTTGAACCCTTACCCCAATACCCAATTGGACTTGTTCTGTAGTAGCAGTTTCTCCTTTTGATGCACGGCTCCCAGTACAGGACTACCCAATTGTGCAGATCCCAGTACGCGACTTCAATTCACCAACTAGCGATAGAGTTGTTGTTTGCTGCAAAATTCTTCAATTCGTCCACACGATGAAGATCAAGAAGATACTTAGTTACAAAACCCTACGGTGCATATTACACAGCAACTTCTTCACAAGAAAGATGAACTAGGCATCAACTTCATCTTGGATCACAAATAGCTTGGACAAGGATCTCTCAATGCTTGTGCAACTTGTGTATTTGTGCTTCCTTCGACGGCCCTTAAAATAATCCTTTTATATGTCTAGGGTTAAAAGAAAAGAAGTCCCAAAGACACATTCATGGATTGGAATCAAAACAGAACTTAGAATCTGTTTTCCTTAAATCTCGATAGATAGAGGTGTCGAGGATCTGTCGAGAAGCTGTCGAGCCTCGGGGCAGAAACAGCTTCTTAAAGCTCGATAGATGTATGTGTTGAGACTAGGTGTCGAGCTTTAGTAACTTGCACTTTCTAGTTTGTTTCTTGGACAGACTTGATGACTTCAACACTTGATCTTGAAGCACAGTTTCTTGAAGCGTTAAACACATCCTAAATCTACCCAATTACAAGTAAAGTGCATTTTGTCAAAGGATAAGCCAATTACATAAAATAATGACATATGTTCAAAACACGATGAACCACATATGTCCTAACATTTATATCATACAGACAAAAGAAAGCCTTAGAGTGAATAATTACTTACACTAATCACTAACCTGTGCGATGCACGGAAAAGTTCAAATTGCAAAGTTACATGGTACTTATAATTTGTTTCTAAATATTTGAAGATTGATCTACTTAATGAGGCATGTTATATAGACTAATTTATTAAAAAAATGTCAAATGTTTCTCGAAAATTTAATTGGTTGAAAACACAGTCGGTGCTATCTAACAAATTACCACTTTGAATTCATTAAATTTGATTAAAATGCAAAATCCCATTTAAGAATAACTGGTATTTGCTAAACTATCTAGCCATGCCACTATATAAGTTGATAGTGAATATATTGTATGCGGGAATGTGGATATGCATACACAAAAACACAGAATTAAAATACAAATTATGTGTTCCTACCTCTCTATAAAGTCTAAAAGGGAATAAAAACCAATATCAAAGTTGAATAAAAATTGTATCTGAAAGCATAATGGAAAAGACATTTCTTATTAACTAATATTTCAAAATTTTAAGGAACATCTCAAGTAGTTTAGTAGCTAAACATAGCTAGTAACTATAGCATTTAGCAAGAACTTTCAATATCTGGACTAATTTACAATTTTTTTTTTCCAATAAATAGCCTAATTTACATACATGATAGCTTAGCAACTAAGAGAAGACTTCCACTGAAACTTCTATGGCACCACCAAACCCCAAACTTGTCAACATGCGCTAATAGCCTTTGAGACATTTGTGACACTTGCTCTCAACCAAAATGGTTCCTCTTTCCCTTAAGATTCAATTTTTCCACCATGTTCTATAATAAGTTACATACAATCATCATAGAACTCCTAATCATAACTTGAAACAAGTTTTCAAGAACTTCATAGAACTCCAGTTTATGGTTTCCTTCCACTCTATCTACGTGTGAGAGTGCACCATCAGGTACATAATTCAATGTAAACATTCATCTCTAGTCTAGAAAAAAAAGGTAAATAATCATCAGTTGAATTATTTCCATTTAAAACAGAATTTGGATATGTTTGATTCAAGAACTCAGTAAAAAATTAATTAAGAGGAGTTTCTTTGAATATATTACGTTGAACCTATGACTATAGATAGAATCTATATAAGATTTCAAAGAAACTATTACACATTTACAGCTTAATATAAAGGAAAAACAACAAACCTTGAGATAGAAGACAGGTGGCCCATTATCTTCATCTAAGTCCCCTCACATCACCATTTACATCCAGTAAATCAATATGAACTACAAAACACAAACATAGAAAACTCATCAAATTTTCCCCCACAAGTAAAACAATAGTACAAATACAAAATAAGTTTGTCATTGAATCCTTAACAATGAAACAATAAGCAATGAAAATTAATAAATCAAAGAGAGCTTTAAAAAAGAGCATCAAGTACTCTCATTTCCACCTTCATGTTTGTGTATTGAATTGATGTTAGTTGCATTGAGAAGTATACATAAAATAAAAACCCATAAACAATTTCATCTAGAATAAGAAAATTGTGTTATTTCAATTTCAACTAACAAATCAAACAAAAAAGCTATATTAGGGGAAGGAAAAGAATTGAAACAAAAACATGCCAACAAACTACCTGGATGTTCATGGCCTTTTTTTTTTTTTTTTTTGATAAGTAATAAAGAAATTTTATAAAAAAACACAGCCTAGTACATAGGAAATGTTCATGGCCTTCATGTTGGACTTAAGTTGTTCATGGCTTCCTAGAGAGTAAAAGTTTATAAAATTTTCACACTATTACATTCCCCAAAATTCACCAAATTTGAAACAATATTCTAGCTGCAAAATTTATGTATAGAAACCCCTATAACTTGCTAAAAATTTATAAATTAACAAAATCAAAATTCTTTCATTTAAAAAAAAAAAAACCTTTTTGGGTAAACTCTATAAAATAAGCAAATTTAAGAGGAAGAGAGACAGATTTGTCATGCACAAAATCCCTAAGTTCCTCGAGCCTTGAGGAACTTACAGCTAAAAATTATAAAAATTGAAACCCAAAAAAAAGAAGTAAAAATCTCATAATATTTAACTTCTCCAACTAACATACTACATATATAGCAGTGCATTCTTTTGGAGCCAAAAAAAAAAAAAGAAGAAAGAACAAAGGGGAAAATAAAAACTTAAACAAATGTAGTAATTAACAACTCAGCAAGTAGCAAAACTACCAAATTGACATAGAAGATAGACATACATATAACAAAGTCGCATGAATTATGGCTATAGTCTAAGGTTCAAATCATAAACTATCCACTATAGCGTGTCAAGAATAATGTAAACCACATATGGAGATTGACCTGCAGGCTGTAGCTATTCAAAAGCAATGAATCTTGATATGTTCCTTCTTCACAATGCCAGCCTGCACAAGGAAGGTGGAAACATTCTTGCTCTAATCTCCCTGAAGTTGTATAACCTCAACTTCATATAAGCCTAATAAAAATAATCACAGATTGGGGTAATTTTCCTTACCCTAATTTCTGAAATTTTCTATACAGCCAACGGCAACAACTAAAAATACAAAAAATTGCAGACCATAAACTCAATACCCAAACAAGAAAACACAAAAGCATTAACCCTAAAAATTTTAAATATACATAGACAATAAAATTTAAGTATACCTCAACTTGATATACAGACCTTGTAGTGGATGTAGATATCAACGGCTTGTACAGAGGAGGCAGCTTACAACTCCTTGCCATTAAAGTTGACGGTGGCCTTGAACCTGGGCCTGTGGTCGGACCAATTTGCCTCTCACAGAAGGATACGGATAGGGAATGGAGTGTAAATTGAATTACTGAAATACAAAAGAGAAAGCAATGCACCCAATGATTGAAATTAGCAAAACCCACTATAGGGCTCTAAACCCATCAATCTAAGCAAATCATTCAGAAGAAACACTCCCAAACAAAACATGAACAAAGGTGAAATACCTGAAGTGAACAATCCACATTCTGTCAGTATTTCTGAGCTCTTTTTCAAATATGTTGTTTTCTAATTCAATTAAATGAGGAGTTTTGAAACTGTGAAAGATAAGAAGAACAAAAGGAGGGAGATAGTGATGAGATATGAAGGAGTGATTCACTAAAATAAGGAGAGGAAGAGACAAAGGATGGAAGAGGGAGGTTGACGTTAGAAAGTTGAAGGTCTGAAGAAGAAGATGAAAGGGTTGGCGTTTAAAAGAATAAAGGGTTGGGTTTTGGGCTTAATGGTGGACAGCAACGTTATATTCATTTAGGTTTTATGGTGAACATATTTAAAGCTATAAAGAATGGGCTTTATGGTGGAGAGATATGGCTGGATATCATTTTCTTTTTAATAGTATTTTCAAATTAGGGAAAAATTTAGTAAAAGTATTTTAAAATTATAATAGAAATTTAGGGGAATAAATTAGAAATGACATGACGGTTGATGTGGTTTAATGAGAGCGTAGCAACATTAAATGCTACGCTTCAGCTTTTAGTAATATGTAAATATAGATTACATACATCATCTTTGTGGGTGTTGTTGAGTAGTGGACTGCTTGTTTGGTCCAATCTATGGTGATTTGAAGATTAGAATTCAAATTATGGCCAATCATTTTTCAAATCAAGCAATGGAAAAGCAAGCAGCAGATTTGAGGGATATTTGTAGTAAATACGAACGTGATAAGAGGATATGGGCTGCAGTTTTAGACAATTTAGAAAAGAAAATACAGGTAAATACCTGGTTTCCAAGGCTAGACTTGTTAAGTTTTGATGCTTAAAGTTGTACCGTTTATTGATTTATTTTTGGCCATGAAAAAGGAACATTGTCAACTATCTCATAAGGCACACCAATGTTCTGATTCTATTCCTGAATTGAACAAGATGGTATTTGTAGTTCAAGCAATGGGTAAGTTTTCATCAATACTTAAATGTAATTGCTGTTTAACTTCATGTATTCTAACATTCTATTCTATCCAAGCTGCAGTTGCACAGTGTAATGATCTTAGATTGAAGTTCAATGAGGAGCAGGCAAAAAGAAAGATTCTTTATGACTAGATTCAGGAAGCAAAAGGCATAATCTTTTCTTTTGATGCCTAAAAATGTAATATTCTTTTACATCTTTGACCTGTTAATTGAACCAACTCATGCTTTAACTGTGTACATTACAAGGAACATCAGGGTGTTTTGTAGGTGTCGGCCTTTGAGGAAGGAGGAGATATCAGCTAGGTATGCAATGGTTATAGATTTTGATGCTTTATAACCAAATTCAGGAAGCAAAAGGCATAATTTTTTCTTCTGATGCCTAAAAATGTAATATTCTTTTTACATCTTTGACTTGTGAACTAAAACAACTCATGCTTGAACTGTGTACATTACAGGGAGCATCAGGTGCTTTGTAGGTGTCGGCCTTTAAGGAAGGAGGAGATATCAGCTGGGTATGCAAGGGTTACAGATTTTGGTGCAGCTAAAGATGGAGAACTTGGGCCATTTACAGGTGGATTGAGAAAGAAGATCTTCAAGTTCGATCGGGTTTATACGCCAAAGGATGATCAAGGTATTTATGGAGCAGTAGGACACCTTTGAACTTGTGAGAACATCTCAAATTTTACCAAAATTTTCATGGAATGTACTTAACCTGGATATACAATCAATGTACCTTCAGTTTCCGATAAATTTTGAGAACCTTATATTATTGTGAAACTTTGAACTGTCAACGTCAGCCTTTTCTTTGGTTTTCTTTCTAATATAACAATCATTCCCCTCCCAATTTCTGTTTTTCATACTCTTTTCTCTTTCCTTGTCCGGTCATGAGTTTTTGTTGAAAAGTTTTTACCATTGCTCCAGACGTTACAAATGTTCTTTATTGAAAATACAAGATCTGTATGGAATGGTTTCTGATTCCAAAAGATGTTTGGACAATGGTTTGTCTGAGGATATTGAACATGTGATAATATTGAGTTGAAAAGTTGTCAACTGAAAGTACCTACTAGTCTGGACTCAAAAGTATTCTCTTTCTGTACCAGTTGATGTATTCATGGATGCTTCACCAATGGTAGTTTCAGTGTATACTCAGAAAGTCTCTGATGACAATTTGGGAACTGCATATAGTATACTCTCTTTTCCCCCTGATATATATAGAATTGTAATGAAATATATGATCAATCAACATATATCAAATTTGAAAAAGAACTAGAAGATTGGGCTTGATCTTTGTAGCTTTATTTCTCGAACCCAGAGATCCATGAATCGGGATCCTAATGCATATAGAAACAAATAGTCCAATGGGAGCAAGAATTTCTAGGAACATTTGTAACATTTCAATTCTATATAGAAGAGCCGTTTTAAATTTTTAGTGTTTGATCAGTTATGTATTAATCATGTTCGATTGATTGGTCTGAGGTTATCAACAAAAAAGACTTTTATTGAATAAACTAACCACAATGGTGAACACTCTAAACAAGAAACAAATACGACAAATTTAAAAACTAAAGCTAACAGATTGCAAGAATTCAGAAATTGATATACAAGGCGTAAAACCCCAAATATGAACCCACTGAAACAAAGTAAACTGTATATAGACATACAGTATACAAAACAAAACTTTTCTTCAAGCAAATGAGAAGCAGTCAAATTATTTTAACATATTTAAGTCTTAAATTGACTAAGATCACTATATCTCGATCAATAGAACACCATAGAAGAAGCATGAAAGCTTTAATCCTTAGCAGGGAAAAAAAATCAGATTTTTCAATAAATTTGTTTATTTTAGACTTTTTTCCACAATTGAAGCAATGAGTGGAATTAGATAGAGTTTACTTTAGGGTCTACGTAGAGATACTTTACTGTGCTTGGAGGTGTTCCTCCAGCCATTATTAGTGGCGAAGGCAGAGTCGGCGGCGAAGAGAGTTTTTTGGTAATATGAAGTGATCGAAAACTGGTACTTTAGCTCTATTGAAAGTCAAAGTTTTTATTTCTCCTTGGATAGAGTAAAAATAAATAAATAAAAATAGAAATGGTAGACTTCTATAATCAAAGAAAAAAAAAAAGATGATAGTGAGTGAAAGAGATGGAGAGATACTGACCAGTGATGCATTGAGTCATGCAAAGGAAGAAAACACAACAAAACTATTGAAATCCATCGGTTATAGTTATATTCAGATTTTGAGCTTTTCCTACTCGGCTCAAAACTGATTTTTCCTTTTGTTTTAGGCCAAGTTTTATACTATTGACCTAACTTTTTTTTTTTTTTTTTTTTTTAGCTGACTTTCCTTTTTTTTTTTTTTTAGCTGACTTTCCTAATCAACAGTTCATTTAGTCATCTTTGGTGACGCTTTGGGAGGAAAGCGTTGTGTAGAAAGATAAGTTGTTTCATTAAAAATTATGTCACTTTTTTAGCACAATGTTAGTAGATTATTTATAAAATTACATTTTTCTTATATTATTAAAACCTTTTTTTTATAATATAAGTGATGAATTTACTTATATATATGCTTCCTCTTTAAGTCACTCAAGACGTATAAAGGATGACTCATTTACAAGGAGCACTAAAAACAAATTCCAACAAATGTTATTAAATCTGTTCCGTTCCAGCCAGAATGGCCAGATTATTTCGTACCAGGATGTAATCCAGAACGGTAATACCACCCATTCCACCTCAAGTCCAATTCCGGCCATTCCGGTCGATTCTGGTCAATTTTGGCCGGAATGTAAATTTCGACCGATAGCAGTTTTTAGCCAAAAAAAAAAAATTAAACTAAGAAACCCATCAACACAACATGTTTCCACCTAGCACTGATCGGCTGAAGAAGTTTAAATCATATCTGCTACGAAGCTACCAAATGATTTGGAAAAAAAAAATGGAAGAAGAAGAGAACATAAATTTGGAGCAATTGCGGAGGAAGCTCAAATTTTAGCTGCGTTTGAAACTTTCTTCTTCAGCCCTGCACTTAAACTTCTGGTCTGGGTCTTTAAAACTTTCCAAGAAGCACTTCCGTAAGTAACTGATGGGAATATGAAATGAAGAAGAAAGAGTGGAGGAGAATGTATAAGACATTGCACGTGAGTTATGGAGTGGGGTTAGGTGAAAAGGGGGCTTCTTAGAAGATTCATAGTTTATAAATATCCATGTTTGTTTATTTACAAAATAAACGAATTTGAATTTTAAAATAATCAATCTAATCACTTTATTATTATAGTAGTATTTATTTTAAAACACTATATTACATTCATTAAATGATGATATTACATTTATAAAATTTGGCTTAAGAATAGCAATGAGTAATAATCTTTTTTTATTAATTATATGTGTGTGTGTGTGTGTGTGTGTGTGTGTGTGTGTATAAAGTGGTAATTCCAAAACAGTCTAAAACGGTACGCTGAAATAGGCCAATATCGAAATATTTTGTTTCAATAGACAAACCGAAATGGTATTCATAACATTGATTCCAGCTACATATTACATTATTTACAAAATATTTAGCCTGATATAATAATTGAATGTAAAATACATTATCTTTCCTTGAATGAAAAAAAAAAATAAAACACTTTCAAATAACAAATATAAATAGCTTAATTTAAAACAGCTAACATATTGTATTAATTATACTTTGTTAGAAAATAATCACATCATTTTTAAATGGGTTTGAAATAGGGCCGGCTCTATAGTATAGGCAAATGAGGCGGTTGCCTAAGGCCCCCAAGAAAAAAAATGCCTCCAAATTTTAACAAATAAAGTTATTTTTTTTCATTGTAATAATATATATATATATATCTAAAAGCTAAAGCGTAGCATTTATTGTTGCTACGCTCCAGTTAAGCCACATCAACATTAGCATCAACATCCACATCCACATCATTATCTTTTTTTCTTACCAATTTTACTATAATTTTTTTTAATATTCACTTATTTTTTAAATATTTACACTTTCTCCAACCTTTCTTCTTCTCTTACCTTTTCATCTCCCTACTACCCTCTACTTTAATATCATTATTCATATTTCCCTTCATCTTCCTTTATTTGTCCCTTCTTATTCACTTTTTTTTACTATAAATTTGTCATTCTCTCTTTCATTCTTTGCATAATTTTCCCTCACAAAAATGTTATTTCTCTCTCTCTCTCTCTCTCTCTCTCTCTCTCTCTCTCTCTCTCTCTCTCTCTCAATGTTTTGGCATATTTTTATTTTTCTTGCATATCTGCTTTAGGTTTATATTTTTTGTGTTTTTTTGGATCTTTGCTAATTTAGGTTATACAATTTTTTTGTGTTTTAAAAATTAATTATTATTATTATTATTATTATTATTATTATTATTATTATTATTATTATTATTATTATTATTATTATTATTATTATTTTTTCTCTTTGATTGTTAACTATTATCCGATTACATTATAAAGAATTAAAAATAGTAGATAAGAATATAATATTATTCTATTACATAGCATGATTTGGATAATTTAGTATTTATTGTTATATCTTTTAATTTTACTTATGTTTTCTTCTCATCTTATTTTATTCAATATTGAATTTCAACCACATCCTCCTTATCATTAAATTATTTATATTCTCTCCCTTTATGTTTTAAAAAATAGAAAAAAGGTAATATTTTACTTAAATTCAAATATAAAAAATTGTCCTCATCAAATTGTATTCATTTTTTTAACATTTACACTTTCCCTAACATTTCTCATTCCCTTTACCTTTTCATCTCCCCAAACCTTCTACTTAATATCACTCTTCCTCTTTCCTTTTACCTTCCTTTATTTTGTTTTGTTTTGTTTTTTTTTTTTTTTATTATCTTCCTTTTAATATAAATTTTTCATTCACTCTTCTATTTTTTGCATAATTTTCCTCACAAAAAAGGATTAGTTCCCTCTCTTTCTCTCTCAGTTTTTTGGTGAATCTTTTTTATTTTTCTTGCATTTCTACTTTAGCTTGATCAAGTTTTGTGTTCTTTATAACTCTATTTTGGGTTGATGTGATTTAGTTTTGTGTTTTAAGTTTTTTTTTTCACTTTAATTATTAAATGTTATTCTATTGCATCATAAAGAATTAAAAATAGTATATAAGAATATAATATTATTATATTAAATAGAATGATTTGGATAAGTTAGTATTTATTGTTTTTTTTTTCTTCTCATATTATTTTACTCAACATTTGAATTTAGCCACATCCCCCATATATATCATTAAATTATTTATATTTCCTCTCCTTTTTTATATAAAAAATATAATATTTTTCTTAAATTCAATAAATAGAATTGTCCTCATAAAGAGGAGTAATGCTAGGGAAACACTCATTCTTTCACCCAATGAATCAAAGGAAAAAACGGAATACAAAACAAATGTCAATTTAGAAACAGTAAAATTAAAAAAAAAATTAATAATGCAAATTTAATGTCATAGAATCATCATCAAATTTTGGCAAAAAATAGGTTACCAATGGAGAGAGAGAGAGAGAGAGAGAGACGGTAAAGATAAAAATAATACAAAGTAATAAAGAGTAGATAAAGAAAAAAAAATCAAACATCAATTAGTAACCACTAATTGGAAAAGAAAGAGATTGTAAGGAAAAGTAAAAAATAAAACAGAGATGACTATACGGAGAACATTAAAAACTTTATAGAGTAGCAATAAAATAAACTGTTAAATCCACATAAAAAATTAAATTAGTAATCAACAATTAAATACAATCATAGTACTAAATTTAAACTTAAAACTGATCAAACTCTAACTATGGAAACCATATTTCTAATCATAACTAAAAAAGAGATGTTCTCTAGTAATAGTAGCAATTACATAAAAAATAAAGTTAGAAAATTTTAAAATCCCTTTTTTGACATTTCATTTAACCTTATTTATAATATGTGTGTGTGTGTGTGTGTGTGTGTAAAGGTTAAAAAAGGGTGTATTTAAGGTTTTTATTAACTTAAAATCTAATGAAAAACCAATGGTCAATAACTAAAATTATTGTATTAAAAATATTTCATGAGATCATCCTAAAAAAATTATCACGTGCAACGCGCGGATATGCTGCTAGTATTAATTAAACCCAAATATTAACTAATAAATAAAATAATACTTTATTAACAAATGAAAAAAAAAAAAAAAAAAGATATGTTACATCCATAACATTTTTCACAACAAATTCTATATGGTTGGTGTTGAGGTCTAAAAAATCATGATACAAGGCCCAAATAAATAGCACATTGAGCCAACCCATGGAAAGTAAAATTAAAAAAAGGGGGTTGAGCTCACAAAAGAAAAAGATGATAGGCCCAAGATCCATGAAGGGGCAAATTTTAGAATCCATGAAACAAAGGAAAGAAAGAAAATGGCCCAGCCGGCCAAGATCAGAGGACTAAAGAGAGTCCAGTAGAAAGAGCTGAGCCGGGATCCCGGAGACTGCTAAGGGCTTGGGATCCTTAGGAAGTGCAACATAGCCAAAAAGGGATTAAGACAACTCAAAAGGGGAACCAAAAGGTACAAGAAACGAAGGACAGATATATCCTTCTCAAGCACTCAGTGATGCAGTGCAAAACCAGAGGGTTGGGAGAGCAACAACTCATGAGCAAAAGACCGATACCTCAAGAAACCCAGAAAGAAGAACCATAAGGGGAAATAGCTGGGAAACCTTCGACCTAGTAGGGAAGGATTTAGTTCACTGGGAAAAAATGACAAAAGGAGGGGTGGCCAAAAGGCTAAGTCTAGAAAAAAGGAAGATAGAGAAGCCTTGAAGGAAGAGAAATTGAAGGTCAACTCCCCCAAAGACACCTTAGAATGGAAGGTTAGCAAGGGGCTTTTGGAGAAAAGGCACCAAACGAAGAGAACTATAAGAAGTAAGGAATGGGTCAGCCACCAAAGCTGCTGGCACGCTATGGGCTCTGTTGCCCAAGAGAGCAGAGAGAGAGAACTAGTGGTGCCCTAGAGCCTTAAGGTGACACTATAAAAGGAGGAAGCAGCAACAGTGAAAGACATTATTCAGCAATAGTGAAATCATAATAGAATCATTGAGAAAACTCTGTAAAAACTCAAAGAAGTAGGGAAATATCGCCCGGCATCCCAAAAACAGCCACTATAGTACATACTTGGATTCAAAAGAATTCAAAAGGATTCAAACTTTGCAAGTCTTAGAGGCTTAGATAGCCATCTAAGTCTGTAATTTTTGAGCTTATTTGGATCTTGTATCACATCTTAGTGAGCACATTGTAATCCATAATTAAGAGAACTAATGGAGTATTTCTTATTGATTTGAGGATCCCTAACAATTATTTTTGTGTGTTTCTTTATTACATTGCCTTCCTTTATTGTTTTCTTGTTATTCAATACATATATTCTCGTTTGCTAGTGTATATGTATTGTAGGAATCTTGCCCTGTGCACCACTTGGTTTGTAAACAGCACATTTAGCTTCGGTGAACCAAGCTCAGTCCCTTCAAACTACAAAAAGAGGGCCTGGGGTCCTTGCTTAAGCTTGGGCCTGGACACCATCATAAAACCAGCCCTCACATTTTGGCGATTTCACTAGGAGCTAGGGAAAGAATAGGGAAGAAGCAATCCCTTTGTAAAGCATGGCTCCAGGAGCAAGGAACGGCAAAGGTACCAATGTGCCACCTACATCGGAACTCGTGGGAGAAAACGAAGTAGCCTCTAGACAAAGGAACAAGGTACCCCTGGCAGAATAAGATGTCATATCAGGATAGAGGCATGCAAGACAAGAACCAGACCCAGTGGTTCGAATGGTAGAAATGCTAAAGGATTTGCAATAAGAGATTCGCCTCCTCAAAGAAGCCAGGACTCAGGAAATCAAGGATAATGTTCCCCCTATGGTCAACCAGGATAGAGCCTAACCAAAGGGAGGATCAACAGTAGGGGGAGGAGCTAACCCCCAATATCTAACACTAGCAGATGTCAATGCCCTTTTGTAACAAGAAAGGGAGAAACTCTCAAGGATCCCTAAGAAATTTTCTTGGATTCCCCCATTCCCGCTAGAACTCCTTGGGAAACTGTATCCTAAAGGATATGAACCCCTGAAGTTCCATCCTTTTGATGGAAGAAATGAGAGTGTTGTGGAACACGTGAGTAGGTTTATCCACACCATGGGTCCTTACGTAAGAGACAGAGAGTTGTGCCTAAGAGAGTTTGCTAAGTCCCTAGTGGATAGAGCAAATACGTGGTACACCACCCTGAAGCCTAGGTCCATTAAGACTTGGGACAAAATGATGGTGAGATTTTGCGCAAAATATTACCTGGGTGAGGACAAGGTTACCTTCCAAAGCCTTCAGATGGTAAGGCAAATGCCTAGAGAGGATTTCGTCCAATTCATTAAGAGATTTGAAGATGTTTCCCTAGACTATTATGGAGACCACGAAAAGAAAGAGCTTGTGGAAACCTGCATATCCAACATGCTCTTTGATTACAGGCTCAGCCTCAAGAATTTATGCATAACCCAATTTGCAGACCCACTACAAAAAACTAGAAGTATAGCACAGACTATGAGGACAAAGAGGGTGCCAGTACCCCAAGCCATGACAGCATTAGTGGGAGAGAAAAGGAAAAGGCCTGACGGGAAAGTGTTTGAGGAACTACCAGTAATCCCATGTACCATAGAGGAATTGAACCATGTCTTAGACAAATGGATTGGGGATGGAATTGTTAGGCCATTTACCGTGCCTAAGACATTAACTGAGGAAGAAGGGAAGAGCCCCTTATTTTGTCGTATTCACAATTATGTCAAGCACTCCACCAAGGACTGCTAGACCATCTGTAGGCTTTTTCACAAGAAGCTAAGAGAGGGAACCTTGGAACTCACTCAAAAGGAGCTAGAAGTGCAAAGGAACCCCTTGCCCAACCACAAAGGGAAAGGGGTGATTGCTGTGCTAATCTATGGGAACCTAGCAGAAGAATCTGAAGGATCCTTCCACCCAAGCACAGTCAAGACTTTCCAGAAGAACCCTAAGTTCAGGTCACTATTCAACTAGTTAGGATTTGGACCAAAAGCAAGAAGGGTGGCCACAGAGTCCCTCATGAGTATAGCAGCAGATTCAGAAATGGAATGTTTCACAGCAGAGTCCCATGTTAGTCGAGCTTACTTAGAGACAACCAATGCAACAACCTTCACTGATGAGGACATAGAGGTTAAGCATTTAGACCACTGTAGACCCCTTTATCTAATGGCCACCATAAATGGTGTCCAAGTCAAAAGAGCATTAGTGGACACAAGGACGTCGCTCAACCTCATAGCCCTGAGTACCCTGGAAGCTGTGGGCCTGACTAGCAGAAGGATCCTAGGGGCTCCTATGGAGATAACAAGATTTGGAGGTTCAACAGAATCAATTGAAGGATATGTGCAGCTGGCTCTAAGAGTAGGACCAATAATAGCCCTGACAAGATTTCATGTGATCAATTCAGAGATTTCCTACCATGTACTGATGAGTTGGAACCAGATGATGAGAGCCCTACAACAGGGACCCCAGGAGCACCTGTCCTAGAAGAAGAGTAAGGAGGGGGTACCCGTGACCTGAATAACCTTTTGGAGAGGAAAAGGCAAAAGAGGGAGCCCAGCTCCTCAAAATCTCGAGAATGTGTTGTAGTGCAAGAACCTGGAGGAAGGTTAATTTATCGTTTGTGAAGATGTGCGGGGCCTAAATGCATTATGCAGGAGGGTCCCGGACCACTAGATTGTATGATGGCCCAAGAAGAGATCCTAGAGGAACCAGTTAAGGAGGCCCAAATTCAAGCTGAAGAGGAACTAAGAGAAATAAACTTAGGAGCCGAGCAGGGATCACAAAAGCCTGTTTTCATTAGTAGTCAGCTGACAGTACAAGAAAAGGAGCGATTAGTAGCCTTACTCCAGAAATACATGGATGTGTTCGCATGGACCTTTAATAAGATGCTTGGCTTGGACCTTGGATTGGTGGTCCATTCCCTCAACGTAGACCTGGGAGTCGAGTCAGTAGTCCAGCGAGCCAGGGTCTTTCACACTGATGTAGAAGCTCAGATAACTCAAGAAGTCAAGAATTGCTACCAACTGGTTTTATCAAGCCCATCCAACACCCTAAGTGGCTTTCTAACATAGTACCCGTGAAGAAAAAGAATGGCCAAATCCGTTGCTGTGTGGACTTTCGCAATTTAAACAAGGCATGTCCAAAAAATGAGTTCCCTCTACCTAATATTGATCTCCTTGTGGATTCAGCTGCAGGAAGCTCTATGTTTTCATTTATGGATGGATATAATGGATACAACCAAATCCGCATGGCTGCCAAAGATGCAAAGAAGATAGCATTCAGGACTCTAATTGGGAATTTTTATTACACTATGATGCCATTTGGCCTCAAAAATGTAGGGGCCACATACCAGCGAACCATGACGGCTATCTTACATGACATTATGCATAAAGAGATGGAAGACTATATGGATGATATTGTGGTGATATAAAAAACTAGGGTAGGACACCTTCAGGTACTTGAACAAGTTTTTGAAAGGTGTAGGAAGTACAAACTATGCATGAACCTCATGAAATGTGCCTCCGGGATGTCTGTTAGAAAATTCCTTGGGTTCCTGGTACATCACAAGGGCATAAGTGTGGATCTAGCAAAAGTCACAACCATTGCCACAATGAAAAGGACTACAACGGTAAAGGAGCTCAAAAGCTTCCTGAGGAGGGTCTCCTACATCAGGAGGTTTGCCAGGGTTGCCTTCAATCACAAGTGGTTTATCCAAACTATTGAAAAAGGGGACTGAGTTCACCTGGGGAACTGAGCAACATGAAGCCTTTTAAAGGATCAAATAGATCATGAATCATCTTCCCACCCTCCAAGCACCAGTACGTGGTCGACCCCTGTTACTGTATTTAGCATCAAATTTCCAAGCAATTAGAGCCTTGCTGGCACAGGAAGATGATGATAGGAATGATCAACCCATTTACTATGTGAGTAGGACACTTAAAGATGCTGAGACCAGGTACCCCAGGTTAGAGAAAGCTTGCCTAGTGGTTATCTACTCATCCCAAAAGCTGAAACGATATTTCTTAGCTCATCAAGTCCTTTTGGTGACTAAGTCCCACCCAATAAAGGCACTCCTTCATCAGTCCCTCTTGACGGGAAGGATAGCACAGTGGCTGGTTTTGCTTTCTCAGTATGACATAGGCATCAGAAACCCCAAGGCTGTCAAAAGCCAAGCCATAGTAGATCTGCTAGCCCAATTCCCCAAAAAGGAGGAATATTCACTAAGTGAGGGATCCCTGGAAAGGTGGTAGCGATAGAGCTCTTGGGGAAGAAATGGACAATGAGATTTGATGGGTCAGCAATAGTAGCCTCAAATGGACTGGGAATTGTATTAAGTTGTGAAGATGGGGACACCCTACCCTTATCTTTCAAGCTTGGGTTTTCCTATTCAAATAATGCTGCTAAATACAAAGCATACTTGACTGGGCTGACTATAGCACTCAGCATAGGAGTAAAGCATATGAGAGTTTTAGGAGACTCTAATCTTGTTGTCTTTCAGGTGAAAGGCGATTTTGCGTTAAGAGAACAGAGTTTGGCAGTCTATAGAACTTGGGCGCAAAGGCTGGAGTAGGAATTTTAGACCTTCAGTGTAGAATATGCCTAGAATAGTGAAAACAGGTTTGCAGATGCATTAGCCACCTTGGGATCCCAAATGCCAGTTAAAGGAAGAAACACCTTGATGAGGGTAAGTAGGCAAGAACACTCCAATGTAGAAGTCCTCAAAAGGATGTTCTCTAAAGAATTGGAGTAGCAAGATTGGAGAAATGAGGTTAAAGAAAAAATAAAAGGGCCAGGACATGAAGGGAGTATCAAAGAGCTAAAATATTATACTCTAATAGAGGAGAGCTATATAGGAGGCTACTTAGAAGGATCCTATCCAGATGCATCAATGAAAAAGAAGGAAAGCTGAGATTGGAATAGCTCAATAGCCAAGTTTGTGGGGTCGCGGAAAGGATCAATCTTTATAGAAGGATGTAATGCATAAGGTACTACTAGGCAAACATGAACAAAGAGGCTACAACTATACAGGGAAAGTGTCAAGGATGTCAACTCTCAATGGACAAGGAAGAAAGCTATGTTGTCATAGAAGATTGGAAGACCTTATTTGTAGATTACTT
The DNA here is from genome assembly GCA_032878915.1 of Castanopsis chinensis. Taxonomy (NCBI): domain Eukaryota; kingdom Viridiplantae; phylum Streptophyta; class Magnoliopsida; order Fagales; family Fagaceae; genus Castanopsis; species Castanopsis chinensis. The sequence continues at coordinate 9,477,427 of JAVQMG010000089.1, forward strand.
GACTCAAGGGATCCTACCAACTGAGAGAACATTGGCTCACCAGCTCAAGAAACTTGTGGTCAGGTACTTCCTACAAAACAGGATCCTATTCAAAAGGGGGTACAGCGGGGATCCCTTAAGGTGCTTGGGGCCAAGCGAAGCCAGAGAAGTAGTTAGGGAAGTTTATTCTGGTGATTGTGGAAGTCACCTAGGAAAAAGAAGACTCTACAAGTAGTTACTACTATTGGGGTACTATTGGCCAACAATGAAAAGGGACTCCGAGGAACTAGTTAAGACTTGCCATGCCTGTCAAGTAGTTAGAGATGCAATTCATACTCACCCAAATGTGCTGTAAGATATGACAACACCATGGCGTTTCCATACTTGGGGTCTTGATTTCATAAGGCCTATAAACCCCCTTCCAATGGCTATATATAGATCCTAATGGCCACCGAGTACTTTACAAAATGGGTAGAAGCTATCCCTTTCAAAAAGGCCACTAGAGCAGCCGTGACAAACTTCATCCGAGAGCACATCATTACAAGGTTCGGGATCCCCAAGAGATTGATTAGTGACATTAAGACCCCGTTTATAAAAAAATACATGAAGAGCCTAACTGAGACATATTGCATCAAGCACGAAAGGTCTATACCATACTACCCATAAGGAAATGGCCAGGCTGAGGCCATTAACAGGGTGATTCTGAAAATCCTTAAAAAAATGAAGCATGAGTAAGGGGGAAAATGGAGTGACCACCTAGCAGATGTACTCTGAGCATGTAGGAGCTCCATGAAGACAGCCACAGGATTCTCACCATTCTCCCTAGTCTATGGGACAAAGGCCATCAGTCCTGTGGAATTAGCTGTTCCCATACCAAAAGTAGTACTTAAAGAAAGCCAGAAGGACACCACGGACACAAACAATGAAAGGAGATTGGCATATTTGGAAGGGGTAGAGGAAGAAAGAGAACTGGCTAGGAGGAGAAGCCAGAGGTATTAGTAAAGGATGACTAAGGCATATGCACAGACAATACACCCAAGGGCTTTCACTGAAGGGCAGCTAGTGCTGAGGACAGCAGAACATATAAGAAGAAACCTCCCAAGACCTTCCAAATTTGCCTCAAAGTGGGAAGGACCCTACATTATCAGAGAAGCCCATGATAATGGGTACTACTACCTCACAAAGAAGGATGGGACAGTCCTGATAGAGCCTATAAATGGAAAATGGCTGAAATAGTACTATGCATAGAAAGGGAGATCTCAGCACGCCGGGACCCTTTTGCCTCTCTAACCCAATAAGTACTTCATCGTTCTTTGATTTTGTCATGAATTTTTGTTTAAGTAGTTTTGTCTAGGAACCCATGATAGAAGGACACTCTGTGTTTCTTACTATCTTTGATAACTTTTCTGTGTTCCTTAGATAGCAACTATGCTTTGATTCAATGAAATCTCTTTTATTTCCTTTAAATTATGGCTAAATTAAATATTGTAAAGTCCAAATGTGGGCAGACTTGAGGGGGATACCTGGGTCAATGAAAAAAAAAAGAGAGAGAACTTTGGCGCACGACCCAAGACTCACACCACAATTAGTTCAAAATACATGGCCTGGGACCACAGGCAAAAGTAAGTGCCTGAGACACCTAGCCCAGTATTTGACAAAAGGGGACCTACTTGGTTCATGATTTGGGACTTAAAAAAAAAAAAAAAAAAAAGGAGGGGAAGAAGAAAGAGAGCACCCAATGTACATAGTTCAATACCTACGAAGTTAAAACAACTACCAGGGTACCTGATCTAGGACCTACAGTAAAATTTATAGGGACCATGGCCCAAGACTCAGCAAAAAAGAGAAGTAAGAAAAGCAGTATACAAAAGAGAAGAACAAATCCACATACTATTGAAAGATAGAAGCAGTCTTGAAAAAAAAAATAGAAATACAAATCCATGTCAAAAAAAATAAGGAAGAAAAAGCCAGAAAATAGTGTTCGACAGGTAAAGATAAAGCTTATACAACCTGATAGGCCACAAATGCGTTGACCTCTTGTGATGAATTAAATTGATTAATTAGCTAAGTTTTTAATTAATCAAGTTAACATGCAAATTTACATGGCAGCACAAACAAATCACTAATAAACTAAAGTATGCAGCGGAAATAAAATTGACATGGTGATTTGTTTATGAATGGGGAAAACTTAACGGTAAAAACCCCACTGGGTGATTTAAGGTCACCACTCCCAAAACTCCACTATTATCACAACAAATAGTTACAAGTAAAGGAATCTCAGTACCTTACCAACCTACAGTTGAACCCTTACCCCAATACCCAATTGGACTTATTCTGTAGTGATAGTTTCTCCTTTTGATGCACGGCTCCTAGTACGTGACTAACCAATTGCGCGAATCCCAGTACGCGACTTCAATTCACCAACTAGAGAGAGAGTTGTTGTTGGCTGCAAAGTTCTTCAATTCATCCACATGACGAAGATCAAGAATATGCTTGGTTACAAAACCCTACGGTGCACATTACACAGCAAATTCTTTACAAGAAAGATGAACTAGGCATCAACTTCATCTTGGATCACAAATAACTTGAACAAGGATCTTTCAATGCTTGTGCAACTTGTGTACTTGTGCTTCCTTCGACGGCCCTTAAAATAATCCTTTTATATGTCTAGGGTTAGGAGAAAAGAAGTCCCAAAGACACATTCACGGATTGGAATTAAAACAGAACTTAGAATCTATTTTCCTTAAATCTCGACAAATAGAGGTGCTAAGGATCTATCGAGAAGCTGTCGAGCCTCGGGGCAGAAACAGCTTCTTAAAGCTCGATAGATGCATGTGTCGAGACTAGGTGTTGAGTTTTAGTAACTTGCACTTTCTAGCTTGTTTCTTGGATAGACTTGATGACTTCAACACTTGATCTTGAAACACAGTTTCTTGAAGCGTTAAATACATTCTAAATCTACCCAATTACAAGTAAAGTGCGTTTTGTCAAAGGATAAGCCAATTATATAAAATGATGACATATGTTCAAAACACGATGAACCACATATGTCCTAACACAACCCAAATTGCTTGAAAAAAATATATACACATCTGAACTAGCTAAAAAAAAAGGGGGAGCTAAGGAATAAGTCCGGCCAGCAAAGAACTATCTAGAGAGATAGCAAGAACAGTTGAGGAAGAAAGGACTTTCTGCTTTTTAACCTTCAAGTCCTGCAAAATCTTGTGGGCACAAGCCAAGGCCTCCTCAGCAACAACAATCTCAGCATCAAGACTTCTGGAGGCTTGCCTCTAGAACAGCATGTAGGCCAATGAGCGCAAATGCTCCAATAAGAAGGGCAGGTTGAACTGTGCTTCTAAAAGATCCTGCACCACTCCCCTCCATTCCAAAATTTTTTCCTCAGATAAAGAGTTGAGAGAAGAATTCCTTAAAGAAATCAGCACAGCACATAGCAGCTCCATTAGGATGTTGCCCAAGAACACACCTTTCTTGAACCCATTGGTAAAATCTCCATGGACCTTGAACAACTCTTCCAACAATGGCAGACCCTCCACAAGCACAGAAAAATGCAAGAAGTTACCATAGGAAGGCCCAAAGCGATGGAAGTGATTAACAGGAAGGCTATTAAACTCCAAAAGATCAAAGTGGGCCAGGAAAGTAAGGAGCCTTGAGTTAGGATCTAAAACAATCATCGCTAGAGCCCCACCCATTGTTGTGTCTCCACTCGTAGGGGTCAAAGAGCTTTCAGCCCTCTAGGAGGTCTGGAGGATCCCTGCCTAAGATTTAGAAAACTGAGCAAACTCCACAACTACTCCAAGAACTATGGGCTCGGGACCTCTAACACCTATGCCAAGGCCAGCAAAAGCATACATAGTTCAGAAAGAGGGAAAGGGCCAAGGAAGAAAGGTTAAAAAAAGAGGGGGGAGAACTTATATCAAGTTCCTGTGGTGGGGCTTCCTCTTCTTGCTCCTCTAATTGATTGGAAGACTCTGTGAGAGAACATGCAAAACGTTGAAGAAAGAGTGAGGAAACCTTAGCAAAATGGCTAAAGGAAGGAAAGGATACTAGAGGCTTCGCCATAGGAGGAAAAGGCAAGGGAAAAGTGCAAAAGAGGGGAAGAAGGAGGCAACACAGTAAAGGCTAGACAATACACACCTTCAGAACCCTTTGATTCCAAAGAAGAAGCAGCCTCAGGGCCAGATCGAGCATTGGTCTGACCTGGAAGGGAAAGAGAAAATGGGAAATCTAAAAAAAAAAAAGTGATAAAAGAAGGACAAAATTAAGCATTTTTATAAGAGAAGAATAGGGGCTCACTTGCTTGAATGGATGGAGACGCGCCCCCCAAAGGTGCTTTGTATAACACAGGATCAGGTGACGTAGTTTTGACAGGATTGAAAGTTTGCTTAGTTTGGGGATCTTGGGAAACAGGGGGCTGAGAAGCTTCAGGATCCCGGGTAGCCAAGGGAATAGCGGATGGAATGAACTAGACACCTTGCATTGGCTACCTAGTTTCCTTAGTTATACCACCATCAGGGGCCTCTTCTCCCACTCTTGGAAAAATAGCAGAAGGAGCAATAACCACTTCCTCCAAAGTCCTGCCAGTTGTGGGAAGGGATACATCCACTTGCAAAAAAAAATATACATAAGTACACGGTACCAAAAAAGGTGTGCAAACATACAGAGAAAGGCACAAAGAAGGCCATACCACATCATCGCCAGACAATTGACTCTTGCCTTTCTTAGGGTCTGACTTGTGCTTGGACTGCAAGGAAGAAAAATAGTCACTCATCAGTTAAAGAGAAAAAGAAAGACATTGCAACAACAGTGATAAGCTATGACAAGATAAAATAGAGAAGAAGGAAAGAGGCCTTGCCCTTCTCTCTCTCTGTACTGAGTCTCCAATGGTCTTTTGTTTACTACAGGTACACCCAGAGAGTCCTAGTGGAGACTAGGGTACAAGATCAAAGGATCCCAAAGAACCTTGGGCAAAAGAACTCATAAGAACCTGAAAGAGAGAAGACTCTATCTTAGTCTTCACTTGAGACTTTAGAATTATAGAACACCCAACTTCTTTTCCTACTGTAGGGGAACTCACTCTCTCGAATTCCTAAAAAATTACCAATTGCTTCTGGGACCTCACAGTCTTTCTTTTCTTGGTTTCAAAGCCAGTCTTAGTACCCTCAACACCTTCCTCAAGTTTAGCTTGCTTGACCTTTTCCTGCTTAATATGTTTCTCTTTACCTTTACCTATGGGACTAGCAACACCAATTGCTTCTACCGTCCCTCTTTTAATTGGCACCCCAGAAGAAGCACCAACAATGAGGTCACATCCTGACAAATTTTCTAGAAAATCCTATGCATAACACACCCAACCACCCCTCGAGGCATGCCACACCGCGAACCCTGTCTTGCTGCTTATGGCAGTAGATACAATACCAACAGTGGGAAGGGATAGGCACTTGTTAATAGTAAAAGCAAAAAGAATATCAAGATTGGGAACTCTCTCAATCTTGCTAGAACCAACATAATCAACAAAATATTTTTGTACTCGTCTCTAATAGCCAGCAAAACCATTAGAAGCAAAGACTCCCCTCTAGGAGTTAGGAACCAGAAGGTTTCATAGTAAAGAACTAAGAGCATATGGTATGCAATTTGAAAAGGTCTATTTATGGACTTAAACAAGCATCTAGGTCATGGAACATCAGATTTGATCAAGCAATCAAGTCATATGGTTTTGAACAAAACCTTGATGAACCATGTGTGTACAAAAAACATCGAGATAAAGTAGTAATGTTCCTAGTGCTTTATGTTGATGATATTTTACTTATTGGAAATGATGTAGGGGTGATGTCATCAGTGAAGATTTGGTTGTCCAGCCAATTTGATATGAAGGACTTGGGTGAGGCTAACTTTATTCTAGAGATCAAGCTTTGGCGAGATCGCAAGAATAAGATGTTAGGCTTATCACAAGCTGGATATATAGATAAGGTCATAGAACGGTTTAGCATGCAAAACTCCAAGAAAGGATTGCTTCCTTTTAGACATGGAGTTCCTCTGTCTAATGACCAAAGACCTAAGACTAAAGAGGAAGAAAATATGATGAGATAAGTTTCTTATACTTCTATAGTGGGAAGTCTCATGTATGCCATACTTTGTACTAGATTAGATATTTGTTATTCAGTTAGCATGGTCAGCCGATATTAATCAAATCCAGAACCAAAACATTGGCAAACTGTAAAGCATATTCTTAAGTATCTACGGAGAACAAAAAATTATATGCTTGTTTACCATAGTGAGGATTTGATTCCCATTAGCTATATAGATTTAGATTTTCAATCAAATTTAGATTTCAGAAAATCTACTTCAGGATGTGTTTTCACCTTAGGAGGTGGAACCATAAGTTAGAGGAGTGTTAAGCAATCTTGTATTGCAGACTCCACCATGGAAGTTGAGTACATTGCTGCTTGTGAAACAGCAAAGGAAGCTGTTTGGCTCGAGAAATTCCTTTTGGATCTTGGTGTTGTAAGAATGGAGCAAGTTCTTATTACATTGTTTTGCGACAATAGTGGAGCGGTTGCACAATCCAAAAATCCAAGAAAGGAAAGAACATTGAGAGGAAGTACCACATCATTCGAGACACTATTATTTGTGGAGATGTTGTAGTAGCAAAGATTGAAAATGCAAATAATCTAGCAGATCTCTTTACCAAAGCCTTGCCTCAAAGGACTTTCGAGTCATATTTAGAGGGAATGAGAGTTAGATTAGTGCACAATAGTTTTTAGGGCAAGTGAGAGATTGTTAAGATGTTTGCCCTTATATTCTATTGTATGATGCTATGTATGACATTATGTATGACTTAATATTGTGTTTAATAAAGTTGTTTTATTATTATCTAAAATAATGGTAAAATGAATATTAGGACATGATCATAAAGTCCATGAGATGCATAGTATGTGATTTATGTGAAAAGTCACAAAAGATATAAATCACAAGTTCTTTGTAAACTCAGAATTGTAGTTCGTAGTCAGTAATGAAATTGGACATTTCATTTGCGAAGACTATAACATATCAACTAAGATGATTTGTCTTAATCATGGAAGTGGAGACTTCTAGTTGATATGTTAATATGTTGATATGTTTTAAGAGTTAAGACATATTAAACGAGACCGCTATGAGATTTATTATTCTCCTAATGACTGTCAAATGAATAATAAATCTCACGACTTCTATTTACATGAACTCTTAATTTTGAGAGGATAATGGATCTGATCATGAAATGTAAATTGCTTTGATATATCAAGAGTGAGATCTAAAGTAACGGTCAAAACCTCAGTATGTTGGGCAACCACATTTAGTGTTGATGGAACATATATTCTCAAGATGGAATTTATAATCTTTTAACTAAGATATAAAATATTCCCTTGAGATAAGTTAAGAGGATTCAGTTATTCAGAAAGTTAGGCCTAACCACTTTGATAAGAAATTACAAAAGTATATATTTATGAAATTGGATTTCATAAATATATAATTAATAAATTTAAAGGATTAAACCGGATACTCAAGGATAAGATGTAGTAATTTACAAAGTGGCAGTCTACATTTATGACTTTGTGTTGTTACAAATATTTTATGAAGGGGTTGCATGTATAATAAAATCTTGATATATAATTTATTAATAAGGTCTAGAGTGCAATTATATTTATATAGTGGTATTAAATATAATTAATGGTAATTTTGGACTTATCAAGAGTTGGCAGAAAAACTCAAGGCCCATTGGAGCTAGTGTCTTATTGGTCCCTTTTGGTCCCATTCTAAGCCACACATTAAAGCTCAATTGGAAAGGCCTAATAGGCCAGCCCAATTAGATAATTAATTAATTATAAAGGGAGAAACATACAAAAATTTTTATTAGAGAACAAGAAAAAGAAAGACATTATTGTGAAATGGTGTGTATGTGTGAGTTAAGCCACTTGATAATTCTCCTTTGGAAACTGATTAAGAGACCATACTTTTTGGGAGTAAAGTGGAATTGGAGTGAAGATTAAAAGTGTTCCCAAGTGCTTCTAATCTTTATTTTGAATTTCTTCATACCAAGGTACGCTATCTCATTCTTAAATTCTGAAATTTGCATAGTGCATGTTATCAATCATGAATGAAATAGATCCATGTTTTTTGCTTCTGATGTGTTTTTTGTATGAGATACAAAACTAGTTTTTTCAACATGTAGGACTTCATCTTGAATCTTCATCGTCTGAAGACTCTTCCGTCTCACTATTCTTGGCCTTCAATGCCATACTTTTGCTCTTGCTCGTCTTTCCGATTCTAGACAAACCCAACTCATAGGTTTGTAGATTTCCAACCAGTTCTATCAAAGGATATAAAGGAATTTTATCAATATCCTTTGATTCCTCAATCATAGTGATCTTGGCAGGGAATCCTTTGGGCAGAGATCTGAGCACCTTTCTCATAATCTTGGGTTCTGGAATAGTTTCTCCAAGATTAAAGGCAGAGTTCACTATATTTTTGAGTTTGGCATAAAGCTCATCAAATGACCCATCCTCCTCCATCTTTATCTCTTCAAAGCTTGTAGTGAGCCTCTGTAACTTCAAATCCTTGACAACCTTTGTTCCTTCATATGTTATCTGGAGAATGGTCTATGTTTTCTTTGCAGTTTCAATGGAGGATATCTTCTTAAATTCCTCATTTGTGACTGCACTGAACAATGCATTCAATGCCCTACTGTTGAAGTTTCCAGCCTTGATCTTAGCCTCATCCCAATCGGCCAGCGCTTCTTTTGGCTTGGTTCAGCCAATCTCTACAGCTTACCACACCTTCTCATCTAGAGACTGTAAAAAAATTCTCATGCATACCTTTTAGTATGCATATTTAGTCCTATCAAATAAAGGAAGGATAACAAGAGATTGTTCTCTGTCCATGACAAACAGGGGTCAATGGATCACACACAAAGATTAAACCCTAATCAGAGTATGTTTGCTCTGATATCACTTGATAGGCCAAAAACGTATTGACCCCTTGTAATGGAGTAATTGATTAATTAGCTAAGTTTAATTAATTAACCAATTTAACATGCAAACGCGTGGTAGCACAAACAAATCACCAATAAACTAAAGTGCAGCAGAAAATAAATTGACACGGTGATTTTTTTACGAATGGGGAAAACCTCTAAGTAAAAACTCCACCGGGTGATTTTATGGTCACCACTCCCGAGAATCCACTATTATCACAACAAGCGGTTACAAGTAAAAGAATCCCAGTATCTTATACCAACTTACAGTTTAATCTTTACCCCAATACCCAATTGGACTTGTTCTGTAGTGACAATCACTCCTATTCAATGCATGGCTCCCAGTACGTGACTAGCCAATTGCGTGGATCCCAATACGCGACTTCAATCACCAACTTGAGAAAAATGTTGGCTGTAAAGTTCTACAGTTCATTCTCACAGTGAAGAACAAGAAGATACTTGGTTACAAAACCCTATGGTAAAAAGACATAACAACTTCTTCACAAAGAGATAAACTAGGGCAAATTTTGTCTCTAGTCATAAATTGCTTGAACAGACTTCGCTCAATGCTTGTGCAACTTATGTCTACTTTGACAACCCTTAAAATAATCCTTTCATATGTCTAGGGTTATGAGAAAAGAAGGCCCAAAGACATATCCATGGATTGGAATTAAAACAAATCTGAAAAACTGTTTTTCTTAAATCTCGACAGCTAGAGGTGTCGAGATGCTGTCGAATAGCTGTCGAGCCACGGGGCTGAAATAGCTTGATAGATGCAGCTTTCAAGCTTTAATGACAAACACTTCTCAACTTGTTTCTTGAATAGTCTTGCATGACTTTAACACTTGATCTTGAAACAAGGTTTCTTGAAGTATTAAAACATCCTAGATCTACCCAAATACAAGTAAAATGCATTTTGTCAAAGGATTCACCAATTACATAAAAGAATGACATATGTTCTTAACAAGTGAACCACATATATCCTAACAAAGGTAACTGAGAAAGCTGATGTACATGATTTTGGTCAGTTTCTTCTAGAATTATTAATTGGAGAGGATTCTCGTAATATAACCCGATTGACAATTGATATAGATTATACTTTAGTAGCATACATACGTAACCGTGCCCAAGGTAGTTGCATAAACGAGATTGTGGATCCTACAATCTTGGCTGAAGATAGGGAAGATCCAGACCATCAATTACAAGCTGTGGTGGACCTTGCCTTGACTTGTACCAAGGAAAATCCATAAAGAAGGCCAACTGTGGTGGATGTCACCAAACAACTTAGGCATATTAAGAGGTTCGTTCCATCACTAATTATTTACTCACTTGATTTCATCCAATCATATGTTATAGATCAACGGATTCACATTATTGCATATCCAAATGTTTTAGGCATGACAACAAACAAAATTTACTAACTTGATTTTCAAAAAAATGGCCATGGATGGAATTTAGAAAAGTTAAAAAAGCTAATTTGATGACATTATGAAATCCACATTGCAACTAAGAAGTAGGCCTAATAAACTAGTGTGCATCTTAAGTAAAAAAGGTGAATTCTCTATAAGATCAGCTAATGGTATTTCACAATAACACAGGTTCACACAAACGGGTGAAGAGCTTGGGGGAAATTTGCAGAATTTAAAGCTTCTTGAAAGTGTTGAAGAGCACGCTTCTGCATCATTGAAAAGGAATGCTTCTAGTGATGAAATCCAAGCAGTGAACGAAGCCTCTGAAAGGCCTCTTGAAGTTTAATTGTGATGCAACTGAATGATGACAAAGCTTGTATGGCAGTTTTAACCTGTGATTGGGAAGGTAAATTAAAAGTTTGGTGGGTCATGATAATTTTGTGGGTTTCACCAATAGTAGTAGTAGTTTAGGCTATTTTTTTGGAGCATTTAGATTCTAAAGAGATGAAATTGTAGAAAGATATCATTATGGCAGACCCTTTAGGTATGTATTGATGCTATAAGAACTGGACGATAGGTTGTTATTGGCAAAGGAGTTTGATAATTGTTCTTTTGTTTGAATAAAGGGAATGCAAACTAAGTAGTTCATGGCCTTAGTAACTGCCTATGTATAGTGGTTTGTTGAGGGAAAAAAAGACTTTTGTATAGTTTAGTTGGTTTGTAAATTTTATTTTTCCAGAATATATATGATTTCTCAATTTAGTTTGGCAAACCTTTTTCTTTTTGCAAAATAGTCTTAAATTTTAAGCAGTCATGTGAATTTGGGTTGAAAATTCATTAAATAACTTATTTCTCCACAATTGATCTTCTAATTGGTATAATTGCAATTAACACCTTCTCTTTGAATGACATAAATATTGTTGTCCTAAAAAGTATGAAAAAAAAATGTCTTTACCCTAACAAATAGAGATGTGCTTAATCCTTCTCTACTTTTACTGCGCCAGTTCATTGTCATCCTCTTAAATTCAAAAGGCACCTTCTAATGGAACTCTGCTGGAGAAATATAGTTGCATAGGGCTGCTTGAACTTTGTACAGTAGTGGAGAGATACATCAAAGAAAAAACTCTAGGTCACATACTCACACTAACTCATTTAATGTGCAAAAACTCTAATCCAATTGCCTTGGGTATCAATCTATGCTAAGACAGATATTTGGCATTGTAAAACATATCTAGATGCCTTATCCCACAATCACAAAGGATAGTCACAATAGGACCAATACAGTTTGCCAAATAAGCAAGTGTTGGTGCAAACACTAGGCCCCTTGATGATGGAGGATTGATAATAGGTTTTATTTGATTTGAATTCTGATTTGGTTTTTGAATTATATGTAATTGACTGTTTTGTTTCTTTCCTTCTTGATTCTAGCTTTGGAGGTCCTACTTCAAAAGGCTCCCAAAAAATAAAAGGCAAAATACTGTGGTTTGGTGAATTTGATAATAGATAATATTGAATTGAAATTTTTCTCTAACCTGGTGGTGATTTCAAGCAGCCTTAAGTGGTGAAGCCCTAGGTTTGTTATGTTCTTTCTTTATAAATCCCTAGACTATGAAGCACGGGTGCGTTTCGGGACTCAGGTGCGGGTGCGGGTGCGGGTGCGGGTGCGAGACTCGGCAATTTTTGAAAAAAGTGGGTGCGGGTGCGGCGGGACTCAACAATTAAAAAATTATTAAAAATATTTTTATTTATATTTTTAATATATTACTAAGCATACTTTCTCACATTATATAAATATATACCAAATTTAGGAGCAATAATATATACATATATTGCTAAGAATAAGTGAAGAGAGGCACGGAGAGGCGGAGAGGCAGAGAGACCGCAGCGAGCACAAAGCCAGTGAAGTGAGAATGCAGAGAGGCAGTGAGTGATCGGCTGACCGCAGAGAGGCAGAGAGGCAGCAACGAGGGAGTGAGTGACCCAGAGAGGCAGAGAGCACAGAGATGAGGGACTGGGAGTGACGCCGTGAGAGAGATGAAGATGAACTTTGATGTGAGATATGTGTGCGTGAGAGACTGAGAAAGTTCCAAGAACATGGTTCGTTTTAATTCAAACGGTGCGTTGCGCCTTTTTTTTTTTTTTTTTTTTTTAATTTCGGCCAGAATCGGCCGTTTCGGCCTGAATCGGCGATATCACCCGATACGGCCGATACGGCTCGAATCGGCGCGATTCAGCTCGGTTCAGCCCGAATTGCACCGCGTCGGAGCCGCGTCGGCACGAGTCGGCTTGAAAACCGAAGATGACTCGTGGCCGACGCGGCCCGACGCGGCACCGACTCGCGAGCAGCGGCGTCGCACCCGCGTCGCCGCGTAGCACCGCGTCGGACGCGGGTGCGGCACCTCCGGTGCCGCGTCCGTGCATCCCAATCCCTAGACAAGTTTACAAACCTTGTACTGCATCAAATATGGTAGCAGAGCAAAAATTTGATCCATGTACCGAAATTGACAACCCAAAATGACCATAATTGTAAGTAGCTTTTGAAACCAACCTCATCGAAGCATTCAAATACTACCCCCCTCCTCAGTCAATCATACCAATCCACATTAGGATCTTAACTAAAACACCATCACCAAGTCCGCATCAACTTGTATTGGTCCTTGCTTTGACATGTACAGAGGAAGATATAGAGAAAACGCTAACAATGATAGATGTTACCAAAGATTTGGAGCAGATTGAGAGGCTTTTTCCATGGTTGATTATTTCTCATTTGGTTCATCAAAGTACCTTTCCAGCTAGAATAGCCTCTTATTTAAGCATTGCAAATTCAAATTTTACCATGAAATCAAGTTTCCAAAAACACAACTTCAATGTAAAATGTGTTTAGACTGAAGTTGTGTTTTCAATTTAGTTTGGAAAACTTTGTTCTCTTTACAAAGTAGTCTTAAATTTCTATCATTCATGTGAATTTGGGTCAAAAATTCATTAAGTAACTTATTGCCCCATAATTGATTGTCTAACTGAAATAATTGTAGTTAACACCTTCCCCTTGAATGAGATAAATATTATTGTCCTGAAAAGAATGAAACAAAAATGTCATTATCCTTACAAACATAGATGTGCTTAGTCCTTATCTTGTATTACTGCTCCAGTTCATTGTTATCCACTTAAATTTAGAAGGCACCTTCTAAAGGAACTTTGATCGAGAAATATAGCTGCATAGGGCTTCTTGAACATTGGTAGAAGTGGAGAGAAACAGCCAAGGCAAGACTCTTGGTCACTCTAACTCATTTGATGCCCAAAAACCCTAATCCAATTAACTTGGGTATCAATCTACACTGAGATAAATATTTGGCATTGTAATACATATACAGTGTCTCATCCCACTATCACAAAGGATAGCCACAAACAATAGCATGAACACACACACACAGACAAAGAGTTTTGTTGGTGTTGACACTAGGTCACTAGATGATAGAAGATAGGATTGGACAGTAAGAGCCACAATAACGAGTTTTATTTTTGAATTATAACGTGTGTGGTTATAACATATTCACATTGTTGCATATCCAACTGTTTTAGGCATGCCAACAGGTTGATTTCAAGTCTTCCTATTTCACAATGGCTCAGAAGTTAAGAGATTAAAAGACAGAACTTAGTTGATTCTCAAAATGCTCTCTTGTTTATAATGGCTCAAAGGTTAGAGATTAGAAGGAAAAGCCAAGCAAGATAAGTAGTATTCGTTGTTAATATCCTTCTACAATGATGCTACAAGAGTCATATTCACAATAAAATGAACTAACTACTCAAATTTTTCTGGCAAACTAATTTCCTCCTGACATTGATGTAGACCATAATAACTGGTATATTGGCATTAATTCATCCAACTTCACTTGACAAAATGATTTCAATCATCCTTGTACACAGCTTTGAATACAATATATATTGTACACCTCTTAATGAAAATATATATTAGTGTCCTAAATAGAATGAAACAAACAATTGACATTATCTTAACAAAGATGTACAAAACTTTGTTAGAGAAATATAATCACATAGGCCTACTCAAACTTTGAATGGAGATAACAATAAACATCTAAGTCAAAGCTCTGGATCACACTAACTCATCTATGTCCCAGAAGCTCTAATCTAGCAGCCTTGGGAGTCAATCTATGCTGAGACAGATATTCAGCATTGTAAAACTTACTCAGATGACTTATCTCACTATCACAAATAATTGTTACAATAGAGTGACTAGGGCCAATGGATTGTGTCTCCGAACGTCTGATGGCTTGGACACAATTCATGGCTAATGAACTTCCAAGAAAGAGCCCATCATTCTTCAAAATGATCAGCAAAGAAGCGAACTTCACAATTACAAGTCTTGACCAATGCACTTGTGCAGTTTAGGAACCTTGTCTAAGGTTAAGAAGACAAATACAACGGACAAAGTCTGCTATTTCCTATTGGGATCGGTAGGCTACGATTGGATGTGAGCAATGAGATTGTGATGATGATCTGCTTGACAAAGCATTGAGCGGGACGAGTATGAAAGGAAATTTTCCAAGTTTTTGGGTTTGTTGGGTGGTCATTATCTTGATAAATTGGTTACAATATTCCTTCATGCAAGTTGCTCAAGCAACTCTAAGAAAAAACATGGGTAAAATGCAAACATGGGTAAAATGCAAATAAGAAAAAAAAACATGGGATAAAATGCAAAACCCAACAAGTAAGAAAAAAAAAACATGGGTAAAATGCAAAATTGACCCTCTAATTTTCTTCAAATTTTATTTCAGTTCTCAAACTTTACTTTTATTCATTTCGGTCATTTAACTTTCAAGTTTATTCAATTAAGACTTTTTCATCAACTTTTGTTATATGTTGTGGTTAATTTTTTAATTTTATAAATTTTTCTTCAAATTTTTTAAATTAAAAAAATTCAATTAATGATTGAAAAATATTTTCTAGATTTTTTTTTCAAAAAATTTTAACAAAAGTTAACAGAAATGCTTTAATTGAATAAATTTGAAACTTTAAAGCCTGAAATGAACAAAAGCAAAGTTAGAGGACTGAAATGAAATCTGAAGAAAGTTAGAGAGTTAGTTTTACATTTTAGCCAAAAAAAAAAAAGGTCGCTATAATATTGTAGAAATTGATATACTATTAAAAGGATTAGAAATTATTAATGTTATCATGATTCATGATTAGAGTAGTTTAAACATTAAAAATAGAAAGATGATACATCATGATAGGGTCCAAATTAAAATAAATTGATCTTTGGGCCAAATAGCAACAATTAATGTGAACCTTTTTAAATTCCCATGCCAACAAATGACTAATGATACAAGTCTTCTAACTCCTAACCCCTAACCCCTAAGACTCTAGTTAATTGTTTTTGGTCTTGTTCAAGAGTGTTTTTAGGACATTTGTTAATAATTATTTTAGAAAAGTTTTAACGTCACTTTTATGGTAAGTATTAGAAACTGTAAAAAAATTCAGTTACATTTTTCTGTTCTCATAAAAATTCATAAAATTATTTCATAAATCAATGTGCTTGTTAGAATATTTGTTAATTTTTTCCATTACTCTTCTTTTTGTTCTTCTTTCTCTTTCTTCTTAATAAGTATGAAGCCCTTTATCTGTCATAGACTCAAAGTAGAGTATATTTTAATGTTAGTGGGACCTGTTTCACATTGTCAGCAGCTATGGACAAGGCCAATTGGTAGCTGGGACTGGGAGTGAACGCACTAATATAAATTCTTCCAATGAGTTTAAACCTGTTGTAGACTTTTAACACAATGTTCCCCACCTCCCAAATTAAATTTAATCAAAACCAACCTTAAATTTGTAGATTTCATGATCAAATTATGATCTTGATGCTCTTTCCCTTTTTTTTTTCTTCTCTTGCTAGAAGGCCCCTAATCCTTCATTTTGTATAATTAAACTTAAACACTTCCCCCCAACTAAACAACAACAATAAAATTTTAGTTTTAAATATTTTTGAAGTCAACTGAATTTTCAACAAATTATTCAAGAAAACAAGTATTTTCAATTTTGCTCTTCTTGATTCTATTTTATCAAAGGTCATAGTTTTTGTTACTTCCTTAATTGATATGTCTTTTTTAATTACTTATATCGATAATATTTTTGGTCTTCTTCTATAATTTTTCATTCCCTTGACTTAAATTAACTCACTCTTTTTGGTCTTTAAAAAAAAAAAAAAAAAAAAAAAACTCACTCTTTTTGGTGCATTAATTGCTTTCTTTTCTCCTCTACCTTTCAATTTTTTTTTTTTTTTGGGTTTTCCATCGTGTTTTCTCAAAACTTTCAACTAGAGACTAATCACTGTTTGCAACAGGTAGGTCTATAATGGGATAAATCGTTGACCCATAAAGTTTTTTCAAAGTGCTGGTGCCCGGACTTAAACCAAGGAGCATCCAATCAAACCCTAGATAGCCACTTTGAGACGAGTGCCCAACCACTCGGCCAATTCCACCAGATTACCTTTCAATTGTTTATTGTAGAGAAAGTGTGTGGAACCTTTCATCTTTCAATAATAGTAGAATATTCAACAATGGACTTCAAAAAAATAAAATAAAATAAAATTCAACGATGTACCAAAAGTTCAGTAAAAAGCAATTCCTCACTGCCCATTTAATACCCTTTACTAAGGCTCATCCATGAGTGCGAACCATTAACCTTGAACAAGTTCCCTGCATTGGACATCAGAATTTCAGAAGGTATCTTCATATCTTGTCTCTAATAACCAAGGCCCATCTTGTCAAAAAAAAAAAAAAAATACTAAGGCCCAAAGGTCATTTTTGCATTTAGGTAGTCTCCCTAGTCCCTACTTAGCAATGGAAGTAACGTTTATGGGTTTGCTAAATAAAGATCAATGCCCACCTTCTTTTTCTTTGGCCCAATAACTTTATCTCACCCAAATGAGTTTATTAATTTGAAATGGATTTATTTTTAAATACTATAAATTTAAAAGTGTAATCTCAGTCTCATATTATAAAAAATTTTAAATAATGGTCAATCAATAAATTATCAAATTCGAAAAACACAATGAATTTTGTCAATTTCAAGTGAACTAGACGAGATCTTGTTAGGCCTCAAAGATGGTACACATACCTGTCGATAAGCTCCAACATTGGTGATGCTCTTGTTGGTGGTATTTGGGGGATAGAATAGAGTCTTTGATGTGGTGGGTAGTGCTGGGGGAGCATGGACAATCATCTACCCTTAGGGATCCAACAAAGTGTTAGTGGATAGAGCGAATAGTCAAACGGGAATCAAACCAGAAATAGAAGTGTTTCTTCCATTCCATTCTGCCAGCATTTTTGAATAGTGATAAACGACTATCACAATAAAAATTTACAGATGGAGTTTTATACAATGATTGGTGTGCTATCTTCATGGTAAACTTATGCACCACATTTGTTAACAAAATATTACGGGCATAAACGACAAATAAAAAGAGAAACTCAAAACTCATAAACAAAACAAAAAATATATATAAAGAAACTGTTGCCCCACGAATACTTTGCAGTACAGTTTCACTTCTACATTTGTCACTAAGAGGGAGACTATCAAGTTCTGCTAGATAAGCCAAAGCCTCTGAGTTAATGTAGCAAACCATCCATATGATGCGATCTCTCAATTGGGAAATGTACCCCATTCCTCACAATCATCAAGAAAGTCTTATTGCTTTGAATATAATGAGTCATAGTTCATTAGAGTAACGGAACAGGTGATCATACCCCCAGGAAGAGCAACACCAGCAATTCTATCAGAACTACTGCTCATAATTGCAGCGTCTACCAACCTATGCTACCTTGCAGAAAAAACCGGCACTACTGAAAAGCAATTCATGCAACTGAGAAGCATCAGGTGACAACAATAGATTTTCTGCAAGAAAGATAAGTTTCTGAAGGTAGACACAGATGAAAATTTGAGGCTGTCCCTTCACCAGCTTCTTTACCTATCTTTAATCCACCCACTGGTTATGCCACTTGTAAAGCACCTTTTGTAGCAGCATGCAGTCCAGGACCAACCCCACTCCATGAAGTGCAATTCAAAAGTTTCGCAATCTGAAGACCATAAGAACAAGCTAACCATAGTCAAAAGGAAAAGTATGTTTCCAAGATGCAATTGTGGTTTTGTGCTGCCAAGTCTCAGCATTCTTTATGCGTGATTATCTCAGCATGTGAAAACATAATTTAGATACAGAAATTCACATTCATGTAAGCCAGGCAAAGCAGGTGGGAAGCAATCTATAAAGTCACGTACTTCTCTACTCAACTCTAGTGCTTGCAGGTAATGAGAATGACCAGGTCCCATCCTTGAAAAACACAAATTCAAGACTCCTTGCCCAAGTCTGTGTATGAGTTAATAACAATTTTTTTTTTTTTTTATATATAATTAAGTTTGTAACAATGTTCTATCTCTCTTCTGACCTTTCAACCAATAAAACCAAATTAGCTACTAAAACTTTTCGCACATTCAACAAAATTCCAAAGCATTTCATAAATTCACAAATCTTCTTAGTACATGACACTCTTGGAACATCCAATAAGAACTTCTAAATCTTGGCATTGAGATCCATAAATTTCATAGTCCACTTTCAATTCTCTACTCTGCTCCCACTCCCAAAAATTGATATTAAAAGTAAAATTGGCCAAGTTTGAAACAGGGCTCAGATATCTAAGCACGAACTGAAGATTTTTTTTTTTTTTTTTAATTATAGTTTTCCCTTTAGGTGTATAAGAGTGCTATTTGTTTTTACTTAGGCAAGCTGTTCATATAGATGCCTTGCTAGAATTGTAATCTTTACTTGCCTGTGGCTGTGAAAGAAAAAGAAGAGCTTGAAAGTTTATCAATGGTGGAAACAGAGAAAATCAGAGATGAAAAATTCTGTGAAGATTGAAACTGAGTTTTATTCAAGCTCACTGAAATGAATTCATAACCCTTACTCACTATTTATACAATACATATCTCGTAACTACCTCTAGAAGATTCCTAACGAACAAACTCTAACAGAAAATACAGCTGTACATGATAAACAAAATATCTACAATCTGATAAGGAAAATATCCGGAGCTCAAAGTCATGAAGAACAGAGCAACTCCAGAATTATTTAGAGAAGAAGAGCTGTGTCAAAACGATGTCGTCTGCGATCTTGAGTGAGTAAGACACACTTGAGTAAAACGATGCCGTTTATCTTTTAATATAACGTCATCGTTTTAAGCTTCTTTGAATCGATGTTACCGTTGTTCTTGTGACCGTTGGAACAGTGAGTCTTCTTGCTTCTTCTCTTGTTCATTAGTTCCACTTTCAGCCTGCCAATATAAATAACCAATCTCAACGTAAAAGTCATCCATGAAGAGATTGCAGTTCCATTTTTGGTAGATATCAAAAGCAGGAAATGTGATGCATTCACTTATGAGCTGAGAAGGCTTGTATGTGCAGTGAAAGAACACAGAGAAAACTATGGAAAACGAAAGCAGAGTGTAACAGAAAGAGAGTGAGAAAGAAACAATTTCTTAACTAAATTCAATTGTATTAGAATCACACTCAATACAGAATAGCTAAGCTTTACAATATATATATATATAAACACAGAAAATCAGTTACAAGCTTAATCGATCCTAACTGCCTGTCTCACGTGCACACGTGCTGGAACTTAAGTTATAAACATACACACGTCCAAACGACACCGTCCTATATATTTTGAAAAATAAAATTTTCTCCTAGTGCATGAAAGATTTAACATGGTTCACCAGATTCACTGAAACTATACGATAACCATGTCCTCTGTTTTCAGAACCGTGGAAAGTGAAACCAAACTAATCTAGACAATCTCAAACTTCTCTCTTTTTCATTTTTATCTTTTTCTTTTAGAAAATTCTCGGTGCCTAGGATGACTACTACTCTGGTAAAACACCCAATGCACACTCTAAAGTGACAATCCACCTCACTAAATTTAGTTTTGCATCCATATGTAAAAAAAAAATTACCTTGATGCCAGCTTGATAGTAAAATATTGATATACATAATAGTTATGAACTCAATTGTATGTAGTCAAATATTATCAAATTCACCAATATCTTAGTTTTCATCCCACAAAAGCGGTCATTAATCAAAACTGTTATGTACCAAGATTTAGATAATATTTTCACAACAAATTATAGGTAGCAGATTATTACTAGTTGTTATTGTTGAGGCAAAAAAGTAATTTCAATGGTAAGTTTAAATTTGAACCAATAACAACTGACCACTATTTGTTGTGAAAATGTTGTGGATGTACCACTTCTCTTAATTTTATTGGACTTAAAAAAATTTAGCATGGTCACAACTATTTTTTTTTGAGGGTTGACAAATATAAAAATTTTAAATTATTATATATAATTTTTTTCCCCAAAGGGCGCTGCCCTTTGTGTCACATAGAAAAATGAACCGGTGCAATAGTTCTTTAAAGAATAACACAAATGCCATTATTTTGTATTTCTATTTGATAGTTGTACTTCAATCCAAATTTAGATCTATGTTTCATTACTTTTTGGGAAAACTCTAAGGTATTTTTTTTTTTTTTTCCTTTTTTCTATATCTCCTTTTTATTCTTTAAAATGTTATGTTGTTTACATGAATATCAAATGGTTATATATACATACAAAAAACATCAATAGTACCGCTATTATTGAATATGTGTGTGTGTAAACATGGGTTACAAGCTAGTTTTTTAATTAAATGGAAAACACCTTTCCAATCCTTTGTTATACGAATATGATGAACATCTAATAAGTAATAATCTTGAAACTAATGTAGAACAAATTGTCATCTTTCCTCGATCAAGATTAGAGGCAAAATCATGTAGAATTCGATGATGTGAATGGAATCGTTGTTTTTAGGCAATTCTCTTATTTAGGAGTCCATTTTGTTAAATTTTCTAATCATAGTAATTTTTCCTTCTGTTATTATTTTCGATTTATTAACTTTTAAGAAGAATTTTTTTTGGTTTTGTTAAATTTTTTATTTAACTAAACCACATAAAAAGAAATAACAAAATTGATGAATTGTGCGAGGACATTATTCACAAATTATTAGACATTTTTTTTTTCTCATAAACATATATATTTTCAATACAAAATTTTAATATCGTAGTTTAATATAAAATTTAATTAAATTATTGATACTTAAAAAGCAGATCTTAAAACCTCATGCAATGCATGATTAGGAAGATTTTTCCAAAAATAACGATACTAAGAAAATAAAGATATTACGTACAATAGTGGTACAAGGACTGTCAGAAGTCACCAACTCATGCGTGAAGAAACATGTCTCACACAAATATGGCATGTTACAACTTTGTTGTGTGCTGCCGTACTTTATTCAAGCCACACATTACCAAATTCATACCAAGGAAAAATCAGCATTTTCTAGAATGGATGAGAGAATTGATAGGATGAGGCAGGTTGCACAATAAGGAAATATTGATGTCTTTTACATCTCAATTTAGGAGGACGTGAAATATTTGGAGTGCATCGATGAGTTTCCATTTGTTGATAACTCCTTTACACATAGCTGCATCTGCAGGGAACATCCCCTTTGCTATGGAGATGATGAGATTAAAGCCGTCATTTGCTAGGAAACCAAATCCATATGTGTTTAGCCCCATTGACCTTGCTCTACAAAATGGGCATACCGAGATGGTGTTGATTGAGACCTTGTCCGTGTCAGAGGCAAGGAGTATATCACTCCTTTGCGTTATGTAGCCACAACAAATGATCAACTTGATCTATTGATTGAATTTATATCAGTTTGTCTAGATTCTATTGGAGATGTGACAACACAAAACTAGACCGCTCTACATGTTGCCCTCAAATATGACAAGATTGAGGCTTTTAAAGCCTTGGTGGGATGGCTCACTAGGGCCCAAAATGCCTCAGATTATGAGAAGAAAATCTTGAATTAGAAGCAGTATCCAAAAATCAAACACAGGTAAGCTCTCTCAGTTCCTCAATTATGAAAATCCATACTCAACCAAATAAAAAAAAAATTATTATTATTTTTTTTTAATTTTAGAAAACAGAAGAAGTTTACGCATTTGGATAGAAAATAGATGCAGTGGAGAGTCGATTAGTGACAATGTAAATGCATGCAGGCTGTGAGGCACTTGCTTTCTTGGAGTAGTGAGCTTGATATAAAAATTAAGAATAAAAAGGGTAAAACAGCATGGTTCATCTTGCAAGCACAAACACAAGACAACAAAGAGATGAGGAAGATGCTAATCTATGTTGGAGCTTCAAAGGGCTCAGGGTCAGCCTTCCACTAGGCCAATTAGGCAATTGCCTAAGGTCCCCAAGTGGAAGAGGCCCCAAAATTTTATAAAAGAAAGGGGTAGTAGAAAAAAAAAATAGTTTCAAATGAATTAAAAATATCCGACACATCCTTTTAACCAAAAAATAAAAATTTTGGTAAACCTGGTTAAACATTGGTTCTAAACAGAATCAATTGCGCTATAATCCAATATAAGAGATTAACCATAAAACAATGACAAATCAAAACAAATAAAAAACCTCAAATCCCTAAAATATTTACCTTTCCTTCTGCTTCTTTCTCTCTGCTCTCTGCCTCTCTCATTCTTTCTCTGATTCTCTCCACTGTTGCTAGCTAACTGGCTCAGTGGCTCAACTGGTCATGATTGAAGCTTCCTTCGACCTAAATCATCCGATCACATCTGATGATTCTAATATGAACACTCTGATTCTCTAAACTGCCGTGCCAACTGCCTTTGCGTGTGTGTGTGTGTGTGTGTGTGTGTGTGTGTGTGTGTGGTGCCATTGCAAATGCATTTTAATTGATTTTGCATCTGCAGGTTTTGAGTTTTGGGTACCTTAGTATCACCGTATCAGGTATAAAGAACAAAGGCTTGGGCAATTGCCTTTCTCTTCATTTTATTTGTTATCCATATTTTGGGCCTGATTTGTGTTTTGTTTATATTGAGTTTAGTTATGGCTGGCTTATGGCTGGACATTTCACGTTTGGTTTAGGCCTTCAAGGTTTTTTTTTTAATTTTTTTTTTAAGCCTGCGTGTTTTGTTTATATTTTGTTTATTTTTTTTTTTAGTTAGTGGTAATATATTGAATAAGTCTTAATTTATATAGATGAGATTGCTAAAAACTAGCTATTGTTTGGTGAAACTACAACAATACTTTTTATATAAATCAGGTTCTATTTTTCATTTGCTCTATACTTGAATGTTATTTTTATTTTAGTCTTTATAAATATATTGTTTGATTAGAAATTTCTACTAGAAAATATGCATCTGAATATAAAAAACTTAAAAAAAGAAGAAAAGAAGAAAAATTTAATTAATCAATTTGCATCTCAAAAGTCAAGAAAATAGATTTTAAATGAAATATATTATAATATAAAAATATTAAATAAACATTAATTTAATTAATATATAAGTATAAAAAATGTCCCATTTTTAATTTTCGCCTTAGGCTCCAAAATGTCTAGGACCGACTCTAAAAGGGCTCATCTACTATTATGACTACTGATAGTTTTAACTTTGCACATTACCTAAGGCCGCCCAAATGCAGAGGTCTTGAAAAAATTTGAACAAAGTATGCTCGTTAAATGACGACATTATCAGACAATAAGCACAATGGGCTTCTAGTGGTTGCCGTACTTCTTATAACAGTCACGTATGAAGAATCACTTGACCCTCCTGGAGGACTTATGGCCTGTTTGGGAGTTAAAAAAAGGAGGGGGAGTAGAGTAGAAGGAGGGAGAATAGTTCAATTACCTTGTTTGGGAGTTTTTTAAGGAAGGAGTTTGGAGGGGTTTGGAGGGGTTTCAACTCCCTCCAACCCCTCATTTTTAATTCCCCCAAATTGGAGAGATTTGGAGGGAGAGTGGAGAATAAAAATGCTTGACCAAATGAATTATCAAATTTGCCCTTATTATATTAACAAAATTACAAATGAAAAGACTAATTACTCCCCTCCCCCTTACTTAATTTTAAAAACATCCAAACAAGGTGGAGAATAGCCATTCCCCTCTACTCTCCTTCCCACTACTCTCCTCCCCTCTACTCCCCTCTACTCTCCTCCCTCTCTAAACTTCCAAACATGCCATTAAGGAAGGCATTCTGAAACCAGATAATAATAATTGCTCTGACTCCTCTTTCACTCAACCATCACTTGATCAATTCTATTTCTTGGGCAATACTTCAATTGGGACAGCCAATAATTTTAAACACAATCCCTTTTTCTATGTTCTTTGTTTCTAATTCAGTGGCATTTCTTATCTCAAACTCAGTAACTATTCTCCTCATTCTAGAAGGGTACATTGGTTGGATGCTATCCGGAACTTAAGCCTTCCTCTGGGCTTGTTATATTGTGTGTCTTGCATGGCCATAACCGGCTATAAATATTTTTGGATTACTCTACTTTCTATTGGTATAGTGCTTTATCTAATCCTACTACATGCTTTTTCTATTTGGACAAGAAAAAGAAGCACACGTTGTCATGGGTTATGTGGTATGCCTAGGGTTGTCCATCTTGACCCGTCCCTCGACCCACCCGCCCAAACCGCCTGACCAAGACCGAAAACCGCCCAACCCAATGCCAGTGACGGTTGGTGGTGGATTTCGAAGTTCAAAATCTGAAATCGACGGGTCGGTTGGCAAATCTTCGCATGAACAACCTAATCCAACCGACCCAATCAAGAACTGTATCTCTCTCAAATGCAAATCCGACAAGATCTCAGTAGGATCCAGCCAAATCTCGATGAAATCCAGCCAAATCTCAATGAGATCCATCCAGATTTGGCCAAATCTCAATTAGATCTCGTTGAGATCCGGCCAGTTATGACCACCGTCACTGCTTCATCAATTTCGACTAAAACCAATGCTATCTACCCGACTCAAAACTGAATCGAACCATGTTTTCCGGCAATCGGGGGTAGGTTAGACTTCTTGTCACCTGAAGTGGTTAGGTCGGTTTTGGGTTAGGCACAAACTCGATCCATGGACAGGCCTAGGTTTGCCGATGCGTTTATTGGAGAAGATTATGTTGATGAAAAAAAAAAAAAAAAAGCCAAGCTTGGAGGAGTTGTATACATTTAATAATAATGTGTGTCAATTTTTATTTTAGTTTTCTTCTCCCACTAAGAAATTTGGAAAATAAAATTTAGCTTTTATATATACTTGTTTAACGCACATGCACGATGAATAAGAAATATTTAAATAAATGTGTAATTTATATATATATATATATATATATATATATATATATACTATCCACCACCAATCCAATATATTTTATCTTGATAGAAGATCTACAAATTGCATTCTCATATCCTCCATCATTTAGAAGGTAACTAAAGTAATGATTGTATATAATGTATAAATTTTATTCTTTTACAATATAAAATTATTAAATAATTAAAATAAAATCTAAAGTTCTGGAAATTTTTTGAAATAGAATTTTAAATTTCTTAAAACTTAGTTAATCGAGTTTCTATTTTACATGAAAGCGAACTATCACAATTAATAAGAATTTAACCATTTTTTGCAAAGAGAAGATAACCATAGGCCCAATTTTTATTTTATAACTTAGGATATTACAGTTAGATCTGTACCATGTGTAATACGTTAGCCCATTATGATAGTTCCAAATAATACCCTAATACCTATTTATATGAGTTTTCTTTTTAATGATGCCATAAAGGATGGAGTTTAATAGAAGTCATTTAAGATCCAACGTATCCCATAATTTTTTTAAAAAAAAATGTAATTTCAAAAGTCTCTTAATTGTAAATTTTTTTTAATCATAAAATAGACTCTATCTAAACTCTTAAGGAAAGCATTCAGAATGATCACATCATTGATACCATATCATGATGGTTGCAAATAGCAATATTATTATTCATGATTAATAGATGAACAATGAAATTGTAAATTAACAATTTAACAATTCAAATAATAAGTTTAGACTACAACGACACATATATAGAAGACTCCAAATATTAGAACTGTAATACCCCGACCCAATTTTATAGTTAAGCTCTATGTTTGAGTGGTTAAGTATTAATACTATTATTTTAAGCTACTTTCTTTTTGTAATTAATAGAAGAGTATTTAGTAAATATATTACTTTATAATACTTTTGGATAAGAATTATAAAGATTATAAATAATTGAAATGACTATTTGTATTATAAAATATACTAAGTATGTACAAAATTGGTTAAGTTATTAGATATATATATATATATATATATTTTTTTTTTTATGATAGAAAGAAGCTTATAAAGGTAAGGGTTTGTATATAAAGTTGTATTATTGTTTGGGTCTTTCTAGAATAAAAGCTTATAAAAGGGGGAAAAAGAAAATTTTAAAAAGTCTAAAGGGTGACCCATGAACCCTCTTTCTCTTGGTCAACAAACGTGTCCCACAAAGTCCATTCCCTTATCTTCTTTTGCTGCACCAGAAAGTTCAGCAGCCCCTTGCCTTCTTTCTCTATTATTTTTCTTGCTTCTTTGTTTTCTTTCTCTCTTTGCTCTTGCACGTCTACATCTCTCTCTCTCCCTCTCTCACCAAAACAATAAATCTCACTCTAAAGAAGAAATTAAGAGCCTAACACTAAAGTTTCAGCTTCAAAGTTTGTGGGTAAATAAATAAAAACCTCATCTTTTTATGGGTATTTTAATGGTGGAATGGTTTGGCTTTAGTTAATTTCACTTTTATGTTTCTAATATGATTGTTAGAAGCTGAAATTTGTAGTTTATAAGATTAGGAAATCATGAATTTGTAAGTCCATATATATATATATATATATATGCTATTGTAAGAAGCTTTGAATCTGTGTTGGTGATTTGTTGAAGGTAGATTAGGGTTTTTACTAATTAATGATTGCATATGATTAAGGAAGTAAGAAAAAGTTGGGCTGAGTGCTTTTGAGGTTACTGCTGGGATTTTTGTTGTATTTGATTTTGTTCTAAATGGTTAAATGACTGTATATAAGTATTTTCTAACATGTCTAATGAGTGTATAAAAATCTCCATGTGTGATGATAAGACTATTTGCAATCATTTTATAATTTTACAAGAAAAACGTTTTAGAGCTGTCACTATGACAGATTCTGTGTTTATGCATGATAAGGATAATTCCTATGAATCCTAAGACACATATGGTTGTTATGGAAGTGGTCTCATAGCATTTGGATGAACATAAAATTAATAGTTTAATTTCTAAGTTGCATGAAATTCTGTCAGGACAAATTTGAGCATGTTGTATTGTATGATTTTTAGTAAATCATGCTTTTATGCTTTGACTCCGAAATTTATATGGTAATTAATAGACATCCAGAGAATTTGTTTTGTAAAATTTCATGAGAATTTGATGTGTTTAGATAGCCCTTTTGTATTCTACAAATGAGGCATATGTTGTTGGAATAAAACAAAGAACAGTAAGGGACATGCCTAACTATGATGATTTAATTCTAAAGTTAGGGTGAATGATTTGAGCTATAATTTATTATGCTCATCATTTGGTATGTCTAGATCATAGCTGACAGGCCACAAACGCGTTGACCCCTTGTGATAAATTAGATTGATTAATTAACCTAGTTATTAATTAATCAAATTAATATACAATATCACGTGGCAGCACAAACAAATCACCAAAACTAAGTTATGCAGCGGAAAATAAATGACACGGTGATTTGTTTACGAATGGGGAAAACCTGACGGCAAAAACCCCACCGGGTGATTTAAGGTCACCACTCCCGAAACTCCACTATTATCACAACAAGCGGTTACAAGCAAGGAATCCCAAGTACCTTACCAACCTACAGTTGAACCCTTACCCCAATACCCAATTGGACTTGTTCTGTAGTGACAGTTTCTCCTTTCAATGCACGGCTCCCAAATACGTGACTAACCAGATGCGCGGATCCCAGTACACGACTTCAAACACCAACTAGAGAGAGAGTTGTTGGTTGCAAAGTTCTTCAAATCATCCACACGATGAATATCAGGAAGATGCTTGGTTACAAAACCTTACGGTGCACATTATACAGCAATCTTTTTCACAAAGGATGAACTAGGGCATGAACTTTGTCTTTTTTATCACAAATTGCATGAACAAGGATTGATCAATACTTGTACAACTTGCATCCACTTGACGGCCCTTAAAACAATCCTTTTATATGTCTAGGGTTAGGAGAAAAGAAGTCCCAAAGACACATTCACAGATTAGACTTAAAACAGAACTGAAAATCTATTTTCTTTAATTCTCGACAGATAGAAGTGTCGAGGATCTGTCGAGAAGCTGTCGAGGCTCGGGGCAAAATAGTTTCTTAAAACTCGATAGATGCATGTGTCGAGATAGGTGTCGAGTTTTAGTAACTTGCACTTCCTTGCTTGTTTCTTGGACAGACTTTGATGACTTCAACACTGAATCTTGAAACACTGTTTTTTGAAGTGTTAAACACATCCTAAATCTACCCAATTACAAGTAAAGTGCGTTTTGTCTAAGGATAAGCCAATTACATAAAATAGCGACATATATCATCAACCACTTGAACTACATATGTCCTAACAATCTCCCCCTTTGGCAATCTATAACAAAACCACAACAAATAAATGAAGATATGAGAGAAGTCATAAAACACTTTAACTCATAATCACTTGTTACATATAATAAAATCTATTCTAACACAAACTCTTGAAAAATTTTGCAAGAAGAGAGTTTATGGCAAGTAGACTTTGACAACCTATATTTCTGAAACATTTATAAACAAAACACATCAAGGCATCTTTGTGTGAAGCAGAAATAATAGATTGCGTACAAGTAAAGAAACATGTGTATAGAGACAGAAAAGAAACAACACATGGAAAGATATGTGAAAGAAACATACATCATCATATATATCAAGAAACTAAGTACAATGTATGTCAATACATGATCAATGTATCTCTAAAAAGATAGAAAAGAAAAGAATACATATGATCTCCTCACTACATCCCTTAATCCACACTCCCCCTAACAAAAATGTCCTATGCTAGCTGCTAGCTCTTCCCCTAAGTATGACTACTCTCATACCAAAACTACTCCCCTTTTTTGTCACGAGTGACAAAGGGTAGAGTGTCATGTAGACATCTCATCAGAAGAGCTCGCATCTCCATCATCATCATCCTCAAAAGCATCATCATCATCATCACCGTCATCATCAGCCTCAGTCTCAGAGGAAACATGAGGTGGCAGAGGAGAAGCCTCTAGAGCAAAGCTGCCCAAGGTTGGTGTTGAGGTCTAAAAAATCATGATACAAGGCCCAAAGAAATAACACATTGAGCCAACCCATAGAAAGTAAAATTACAAAAAGTGGTTGAGCTCACAAAAGAAAAAGATGATAGGCCCAAGATCCATGAAGGGATAGGTTTTAGAATCCATGAAACAAAGGAAAGAAATAAAATGGCCCAGCCTGCCAAGATCAGAGGACTAAAGAGAGTCCAATAGAAAGAGCTAAGCCGAGATCCCGGAGACTGCTAAGGGCTTGAGATCCTTAGGCCGTGCAACACAGCCAAAGAGGGATTAAGACAACTCAAAAGGGGAACCAAAAGGTACAAGAAACGAAGGACAGATATATCCTTCTCAAGCACTCAGTGATGCAGTGCAGAACCAGAGGGTTGGGAGAGCAACAACTCATGAGCAAAAGACCGATACCTCAAGAAACCCAAAAAGAAGAACCATAAGGGGAAATAGCTGGGAAAACCTTCGACCTGGTAGGGAAGGATTCAGTTCACTAGGAAAAAATGACAAAAGGAGGGGCGGCCAAAAGGCTAAGTCTGGAAAAAAGGAAGATAGAGAAGCCTTGAAGGAAGAGAAATTGAAGGTCAACTCCCCCGAAGACACCTTAGAATGGAAGGTTAGCAAGGGGCTTTTGGAGAAAAGGCACCAAAAGAAGAGAACTATGAGAAGCAAGGAATGGGTCAGCCACCAAAGCTGCTGGCACGCTATGGGCTCTGTTGCCCAAGAGAACAGAGAGAGAGAACTAGTGGTACCCTAGAGCCTTAAGGTGACGCTATAAAAGGAGGAAGCAGCAACAGTGAAAGACATTATTCAGCAATAGTGAAATCATAATAGAATCATTGAGAAAACTTTGTAAAAACTCAAAGAAGTAAGGAAATATCGCCCGGCATCCCAAAAACAGCCACTATAGTACATACTTGGATTCAAAAGGATTCAAACTTTGCAAGTCTTAGAGGCTTAGATAGCCATCTAAGTCTGTAATTTTTGAGCTTATTTGGACCTTGTATCACGTCTTAGTGAGCACATTGTAATCCATAATTAAGAGTACTAATGAAGTATTTCTTATTGATTTGAGGATCCCTAACAATTATTTTTGTGTGCTTCTTTATTACATTGCCTTCCTTTATTGTTTTCTTGTTATTCAATACATATATTCTTGTTTGCTAGTGTATATGTATTGTAGGAATCTTACCATGTGCACCACTTGGTTTGTAAACAGCACATTTAGCTTCGGTGAACCAAGCTCAGTCCCTTCAAACTACAAAAAGAGGGCCTGGGGTCCTTGCTTAAGATTGGGCCTGGACACCATCATAAAATCGGCCCTCACATTTTGGCAACTTCACTAAGAGCTGGGGAAAGAACAGGGAAGAAGCAATCCTTTTGTAGAGCATGGCTCCAAGAGCAAGGAACGGCAAAGGTACCAATGTGCCACCTGCATCGGAACCCGTGGAAGAAAACGAAGGAGCCTCCAGATAAAGGAACAAGGTACCTCTGGTAGAATAAGATGTCATATCAGGATAGAGGCATGCAGGACAAGAACCAGACCTTGTGGTTCGAATGGTAGAAATGCTAAAGGATTTGCAACAAGAGATTCGCCTTCTCAAAGAAGGCAGGACTCAGGAAATCAAGGATAACGTTCCCCCTATGGTCAACCAGGATAGAGCCTAACCAAAGGGAGGATCAACAGTAGAGGGAGGAGCTAACCCCCAATATCTAACACTAGCAGATGTCAATGCCCTTTTGGAACAAGAAAGGGAGAAACTCTCAAGGATCCCTAAGCAATTTTCTTGGAATCCCCCATTCCCTCCAGAACTCCTTGGGAAACTGTATCCTAAAGGATATGAACCCCTGAAGTTCCATCCTTTTGATGGAAGAAATGAGAGTGTTATGGAACATGTGAGTAGGTTTATCCACACCATGGGTCCTTATGTAAGAGATAGAGAGTTGTGCCTAAGAGAGTTTGCTAAGTCCCTAGTGGATAGAGTGAATACGTGGTACACCACCCTGACGCCTAGGTCCATTAAGACTTGGGACAAAATGATGGTGAGATTCTGCGCAAAATATTACTGGGTAAGGACAAGGTTACCTTCCAAAGCCTTCAGATGGTAAGGCAAATGCCTGGAGAGGATTTTGTCCAATTCATTAAGAGATTTGAAGATGTTTCCCTAGACTGTTATGGAGACCACGAAAAGAAGGAGCTTGCGGAAACCTGTATATCCAACATGCTCTTTGATTACAGGCTCAACCTCAAGAATTTATGCATAACCTAATTTGCAGACCCGCTACAAAAAACTAGAAGTACATCACAGACTATGAGGACAAAGGAGGTGCCAGTACCCCAGGCCATGACAGCATTAGTGGGAGAGAAAAGGAAGAGGCCTGACGGGAAAGTGTTTGAGGAACCACCAGTAATCCCATGTACCATAGAGGAATTGAACCATGTCCTAGGCAAATGGATTGGGGATGGAATTGTTAGGCCATATATCGTGCCCAAGACATTAACTGAGGAAGAAGGGAAGAGCCCCTTATTTTTTCGTATTCACAATTATGTCAAGCACTCCACCAAGGACTGCTAGACCATCTGTAGGCTTTTTCACAAGAAGCTAAGAGAGGGAACCCTGTAACTCACTCAAAAGGAGCTAGAAGTGTAAAGAAACCCCTTGCCCAACCACAGAGGGAAAGGGGTGATTGCTATACTGATCTATGGGAACCTAGCAGAAGAATCTAAAGGATCCTTCCACCCAAGCACAGTCAGGACTTTCCAGAAGAACCCTAAGTTCAGGTCACTATTCAACCAGTTGGGATTTGGACCAAAAGCAAGAAGGGTGGCCACAGAGTCCCTCATGAGTATAGTAGCAGATTCAGAAATGGAATGTTTCACAGCAGAGTCCCATGTTAGTCGAGCTTACTTAGAGACAACCAATGCAACAACCTTCACTAATGAGGACGTAAAGGTTAAACATTTAGACCACTGTAGACCCCTTTATCTAATGGCCACCATAAATGGTGTCCAAGTCAGAAGAGCATTAGTGGACACAAGGGCGTCGCTCAACCTCGTAGCCCTGAGTACCCTGGAAGCTGTGGGCTTGACTAGCAGAAGGATCCTAGGGGCTCCCATGGAGATAACAAGATTTGGAGGATCAACAGAATCAATTGAAGGATATGTGCAGCTGGCTCTAAGAGTAGGACCAATAATAGCCCTGACAAGATTTCATGTGACCAATTCAGAGGTTTCCTACCATGTACTGTTGGGACGTCCATGGCTCTACAAACACCGCCTTATTCCATCCACGTACCATTAATGTGTTAAAGGGAGATTGAATGGGAAGCTTGTAAAGATCCCTGCCAACCATAACCCTTTCAGCCAAGGGGAGGTGAACTTTATGGAAACAATGTTTTATGATGAGTTGGAACCAGATGATGAGAGCCCCACAATAGGGACCCCAGGAGCACCTATCCTAAAAGAAGAGCAAGGAGGGGGTACCTGTGACCTGAATAACCTTTATATTTATAAAATTGGATTTCATAAATATATAATGAATAAATTTAAAGGATTAAACCGGGTACTCAAGGATAAATGAGTAATTTACAAAGTGGCAGTCTACATTCATGACTTTGTGTTGCTACGAATATTTTATGAAGGGGTTGTATGTATAATAAAATCTTGAGATATAATTTATTAATAAGGTCTAGAGTGCAATTATATTTATATAGTGGTATTAAATATAATTAATGGTAATTTTGGACTTATCAAGAGTTGACAGAAAAGCCCAAGGCCCATTGGAGCTAGTATCTTATTGGTCCCTTTTGGTCCCACTCTAAGCCACACATTAAAACCCAATTGGAAAGGCCTAATAGGCCAGCCCAATTAGATAATTAATTAATTATAAAGGGAGAAACATACAAAAATTTTTATTAGAGAACAAGAAAAAGAGAGACATTATTGTGAAATGGTGTGTATGTGTGAGTTAAGCCACTTGATAATTTTCCTTTGGAAACTGATTGAGAGACCACACTTTTTGGGAGTAAAGTAGAATTGGAGTGAAGATTAAAAGTGTTCCCAAGTGCTTCTAATCTTTATTTTGAATTTTTTCACACCAAGGTACGTTATCTCATTCTTAAATTCTAAAATTTGCATAGTGCATGTTATCAATCATGAATGAAATAGATCCATGTTTTTTGCTTCTGATGTATTTTTGGTATGAGATACAAAACCAGTTTTTTCAACATGTAGGACTTCATCTTGGAATCTTCATCGTCTGAAGACTCTTCCGTCTCACTATTCTTGGCCTTCAATGCCATACTTTTGCTCTTGCTCGTCTTTCCGATTCTAGACAAACCCAACTCATAGGTCTGTAGATTTCCAACCAGTTCTATCAAAGGATATAAAGGAATTTTATCAATATCCTTTGATTCCTTAATCACAGTGATCTTGGCAGGGAATCTTTTGGGCAGAGATCTGAGCACCTTTCTCACAATCTTGGGTTCTGGAATAGTTTCTCCAAGATTAAAGGCAGAGTTCACTATGTTTTTGAGTTTGGCATAGAGCTCATCAAACGACTCATCCTCCTCCATCTTTATCTCTTCAAAGCTTGTAGTGAGCCTCTGTAACTTCAAATCCTTGACAACCTTTGTTCCTTCATATGTTATCTGGAGGATGGTTCATGTTTCCTTTGCAGTTTCAGTGGAGGATATCTTCTTGAATTCCTCATTTGTGACTGCATTGAACAATGCATTCAATGCCCTGCTGTTGAAATTTTCAGCCTTGCTCTTAGCCTCATCCCAATCGACCAGCGCTTCTTTTGGCTTAGTTCGGCCAATCTTTACAGCTTACCACACTTTCTCATCTAGAGACTGCAAAAAAGTTCTCATGCATACCTTCTAGTATGCATAGTTAGTCCCATCAAATAAAGGAGGGATAACAAGAGATTGTTCTCTATTCATGACAAATAGGGGTTAATGGATCACACACAAAAATTAAATCCTAATCAGAGTATGTTTGCTCTGATATCACTTGATAGGCCAAAAACGTATTGACCCCTTATGATGGAGTAATTGATTAATTAGCTAAGTTTAATTAATTAACCAATTTAACATGCAAACGCGTGGTAGCACAAATAAATCACCAATAAACTAAAGTGCAGCAGAAAATAAATTGACACGGTGATTTGTTTACGAATGAGGAAAACCTCCAAGTAAAAACTCCACCGGATGATTTTATGGTCACCACTATCGAGAAGCTACTATTATCACAACAAGCAGTTATAAGTAAAGGAATCTCAGCACCTTATACCAATCTACAGTTCAATCTTTACCCCAATACCCAGTTGGACTTGTTTTGGAGTGACAATCACTCCTATTTAATGCACGGCTCCCAGTACGTGACCAGCCAATTGCGTGGATCCCAATACGCGACTTCAATCACCAACTTGAGAAAGATGTTGGCTGCAAAGTTCTATAGTTCATTCTCACAGTGAAGAACAAGAAGATGCTTGGTTACAAAACCCTATGGTGAAAACACACAACAACTTCTTCACAAAGAGATAAACTAGGGCAAATTTTGTCTTTAGTCACAAATTGCTTGAATAGACTTCGCTCAATGCTTGTGCAACTTGTGCCTACTTTGACAACTCTTAAAATAATCCTTTTATATGTCTAGGGTTATGAGAAAAGAAGGCCCTAAGACATATCCACGGATTGGAATTAAAACAAATTTGAAAAACTGTTTTTCTTAAATCTTGATAGCTAGAGGTGTCGAGATGCTGTCGAATAGCTGTCAAAGCCACGGGGCTGAAATAGTTTGATAGATGCAACTTTCGAGCTTTAATGACAAACACTTCTCAGCTTGTTTCTTGGATAGTCTTGCATGACTTTAACACTTAATCTTGAAACAAGATGTCTTGAAGTATTAAAACATCCTAGATCTACCCAAATACAAGTAAAATGCATTTTGTCAAAGGATTCGCCAATTACATAAAAGAATAACATATGTTTTTAACAAGTGAACCACATATATCCTAACAAAGGTAACTGAGAAAGTTGATGTACATGATTTTGATCAGTTTATTCTAGAATTATTAATTGGAGAGGATTCTCGTAATATAACCCGATTGACAATTGATATAGATTATACTTTAGTAGCATACATACGTAACCGTGCCCAAGGTAGTTGCATAAACGAGATTGTGGATCCTGCAATCTTGGCTGAAGATGGGGAAGATCCAGACCATCAATTACAAGCCATAGTGGACCTCGCCTTGACATGTACCAAGGAAGATCCACAAAGAAGGCCAACTATGGTGGATGTTACCAAACAACTTAGGCATATTAAGAGGTTCGTTCCATCACTAATTATTTACTCACTTGATTTCATCCAATCATATGTTATAGATCAACGGATTCACATTATTGCATATCCAAATGTTTTAGGCATGACAACAAGCAAAATTTACTAATTTGATTTTCAAAAAAATGGCCATGGATGGAATTTAGAAAAGTTAAAAAAGCTAATTTTATGACATTATGAAATCCACATTGCAACTAAGAAGTAGGCCTAATAAACTAGTGTCAATCTTAAGTAAAAAAGGTGAATTTTCTATGAGATCAGCTAATGGTATTTCACAATCACACAGGTTCACACAAACGGGTGAAGATCTTGGGGGAAATTTGCAGAATTTAAAGCTTCTTGAAAGTGTTGAAGAGCACGCTTCTGCATCATTGAAAAGGAATGTTTCTAGTGATGAAATCCAAGCAGTGAACGAAGCCTTTGAAAGGCCTCTTGAAGTTTAATTATGATGCAACTGAATGATGACAGAGCTTGTATGGCAGTTTTAACCTGTGATTGGGAAGGTAAATTAAAAGTTTGGTGGGTCATGATAATTTTGTGGGTTTCACCAATAGCAGTAGTAGTTCAGGCTATTTTTTTGGAGCATTTAGATTCTAAAGAGATGAAATTGTAGAAAGATATCATTATGGCAGACCCTTTAGGTATGTATTGATGCTATAAGAACTAGATGATAGGTTGTTATTGGCAAAGGAGTTTGATAATTGTTCTTTTGTTTGAATAAAGGGAATGCAAACTAAGTAGTTCATGGCCTTAGTAACTGGCTATGTATAGTGGTTTATTGAG
The DNA here is from genome assembly GCA_032878915.1 of Castanopsis chinensis. Classification (NCBI taxonomy): domain Eukaryota; kingdom Viridiplantae; phylum Streptophyta; class Magnoliopsida; order Fagales; family Fagaceae; genus Castanopsis; species Castanopsis chinensis. The sequence continues at coordinate 9,514,289 of JAVQMG010000089.1, forward strand.
GGAAAAAAAGACTTTTGTATAGTTTAGTTGGTTTGTAAATTTTATTTTTCCAAAATATATATGATTTCTCAATTTTGTTTGGCAAACCTTTTTCTTTTTGCAAAATAGTCTTAAATTTTAAGCAATCATGTGAATTTGGGTTGAAAATTCATTAAATAACTTATTGCTCCACAATTGATCTTCTAATTGGTATAATTGCAATTAACACCTTCTCTTTGAATGACATAAATATTGTTGTCCTAAAAAGTATGAAACAAAAATGTCTTTACCCTAACAAACAGAGATGTGCTTAATCCTTCTCTACTTTTACTGCGCCAGTTCATTGTCATCCTCTTAAATTCAAAAGGCACCTTCTAATGGAACTCTGCTGGAGAAATATAGTTGCATAGGGCTGCTTGAACTTTGTACAGTAGTGGAGAGATACGTCAAAGAAAAAACTCTAGGTCACACACTCACACTAACTCATTTAATGTGCAAAAACTCTAATCCAATTGCCTTGGGTATCAATCTATGCTAAGACAGATATTTGGCATTGTAAAACATATCTAGATGCCTTATCCCACAATCACAAAGGATAGTCACAATAGGACCAATACAGTTTGCCAAATAAGCAAGTGTTGGTGCAAACACTAGGCCCCTTGATGATGGAGGATTGATAATAGGTTTTATTTGATTTGAATTCTGATTTGGTTTTTGAATTATATGTAATTGACTGTTTTGTTTCTTTCCTTCTTGATTCTAGCTTTGGAGGTCCTACTTCAAAAGGCTCCCAAAAAATAAAAGGCAAAATATTGTGGTATGGTGAATTTGATAATAGATAATATTGAATTGAAAATTTTCTCTAACTTGGTGGTGATTTCAAGCAGCCTTAAGTGGTGAATCCCTAGGTTTGTTATGTTATTTCTTTATAAATCCCTAGACAAGTTTACAAACCTTGTATTGCATCAAATATGGTAGCAGAGCAAAAATTTGATCCATGTACCGAAATTGACAACCCAAAATGACCATAATTGTAAGCAGCTTTTGAAACCAACCTCGTCGAAGCATTCAAATACTACCCCCCTCCTCAGTCAATCATACCAATCCACATTAGGATCTTAACTAAAACACCATCACCAAGTCCGCATCAACTTGTATTGGTCCTTGCTTTGACATGTACAGAGGAAGATATAGAGAAAACGCTAACAATGATAGATGTTACCAAAGATTTGGGGCAGATTGAGAGGCTTTTTCCATGGTTGATTATTTCTCATTTGGTTCATCAAAGTTTTCCAGCTAGAATAGCCTCTTATTTAAGCATTGAAAATTCAAATTTTACCATGAAATCAAGTTTCCAAAAACACAACTTCAATGTAAAATGTGTTTAGACTGAAGTTGTGTTTTCAATTTAGTTTGGAAAACCTTGTTCTCTTTACAAAGTAGTCTTAAATTTTAATCATTCATGTGAATTTGGGTCGAAAATTCATTAAGTAACTTATTGCCCCATAATTGATTGTCTAACTGAAATAATTGTAGTTAACACCTTCCCCTTGAATGAGATAAATATTATTGTCCTGAAAAGAATGAAACAAAAGTGTCATTATCCTTACAAACATAGATGTGCTTAGTCCTTATCTTGTATTACTGCTCCAGTTCATTGTTATCCACTTAAATTTAGAAGGCACCTTCTAAAGGAACTTTGATTGAGAAATATAGCTGCATAGGGCTTCTTGAACATTGGTAGAAGTGGAGAGAAACAGCCAAGGCAAGACTCTTGGTCACTCTAACTCATTTGATGCCCAAAAACCCTAATCCAATTAACTTGGGTATCAATCTACACTGAGTCAAATATTTGGCATTGTAATACATATACAGTGTCTCATCCCACTATCACAAAGGATAGCCACAAACAATAGCATGAACACACATACACAGACAGAGTTTTGTTGGTGTTGACACTAGGCCACTAGATGATGGAAGATAGGATTGGACATTAAGAGCCACAATAACGAGTTTTATTTTTGAATTATAACGTGTGTGGTTATAACATATTCACATTGTTGCATATCCAACTGTTTTAGGCATGCCAACAGGTTGATTTCAAGTCTTCCTATTTCACAATGGCTCAGAAGTTAAGAGATTAAAAGACAGAACTTAGTTGATTCTCAAAATGCTCTCTTGTCTATAATGGCTCAAAGGTTAGAGATTAGAAGGAAAAGCCAAGCAAGATAAGTAGTATTCGTTGTTAATATCCTTCTACAATGATGCTCCAAGAGTCATATTCACAATAAAATGAACTAACTACTCAAATTTATCTGGCAAACTAATTTCCTCCTGACATTGATGTAGACCATAATAACTGGTATATTGGCATTAATTCATCCAACTTCACTTGACAAAATGATTTCAATCATCCTTGTACACAGCTTTGAATACAATATATATTGTACACCTCTTAATGAAAATATATATTTGTGTCCTAAATAGAATGAAACAAACAATTGACATTATCTTAACAAAGATGTACAAAACTTTGTTAGAGAAATATAATCACATAGGCCTACTCAAACTTTGAATGGAGGTAACAATAAACATCTAAGTCAAAGCTCTGGATCACACTAACTCATCTGATGTCCCAGAAGCTCTAATCTAGTAGCCTTGGGAGTCAATCTATGCTGAGACAGATATTCAGCATTGTAAAACTTACTCAGATGACTTATCTCACTATCACAAATAATAGTTACAATAGAGTGACTAGGGCCAATGGATTGTGTCTCCGAACGTCTGATGGCTTGGACACAATTCATGGCCAATGAACTTCCAAGAAAGAGCCCATCATTCTTCAAAATGATCAGCAAAGAAGCGAACTTTACAATTACAAGTCTTGGCCAATGCACTTGTGCAGTTTAGGAACCTTGTCTAAGGTTAAGAAGACAAATACAACGGACAAAGTCTGCTATTTCCTATTGGGATCGGTAGGCTACGATTGGATGTGAGCAATGAGATTGTGATGATGATCTGCTTGACAAAGCATTGAGCGGGACGAGTATGAAAGGAAATTTTCCAAGTTTTTGGGTTTGTTGGGTGGTCATTATCTTGATAAATTGGTTACAATATTCCTTCATGCAAGTTGCTCAAGCAACTCTACCTGCCCCGGTGCTGACTACAATAGAAGGAAAAGGGACAAATAAGAAAAAAAAAAAAAAAACATGGGTAAAATGCAAAACTGACCCTCTAATTTTCTTCAAATTTTATTTCAGTTCTCAAACTTTACTTTTATTCATTTTGGTCATTTAACTTTCAATTTTATTCAATTACAATTCATCAACTTTTGTTATATGTTATGGTTAATTTTTTAATTTTATAAATTTTTCTTCAAATTTTTTAAATTAAAAAAATTCAATTAATGATTGAAAAATATTTTCTAGATTTTTTTTTTTCAAAAAATTTTAACAAAAGTTAACGGAAATGCTTTAATTGAATAAATTTGAAACTTTGAAGCCTGAAATGAACAAAAGCAAAGTTAGAGGACTGAAATGAAATCTAAAGAAAGTTAGAAAGTTAGTTTTACATTTTAGCCAAAAAACAAAAAGGTCGCTATAAAATTGTAGAAATTGATATACTATTAAAAGGATTAGAAATTATTAATGTTATCATGATTCATGATTAGAGTAGTTTAAACATTAAAAATAGAAAGATGATAAATCATGATAGGGTCCAAATTAAAATAAATTGATCTTTGGGTCAAATAGCAACAATTAATGTGAACCTTTTTAAATTCCCATGCCAACAAATGACTAATGATACAAGTATTCTAACTCCTAACCCCTAACCCCTAAGACTCTAGTTAATTGTTTTTGGTCTTGTTGAAGAGTGTTTTTAGGACATTTGTTAATAATTATTTTAGAAAAATTTTAACGTCACTTTTATGGTAAGTATTAGAAACTGTAAAAAAATTCAGTTGCATTTTTCTATTCTCATAAAAATTCATAAAAATATTTCATAAACCAATGTGCTTGTTAGAATATTTGTTAATTTTTTCCATTACTCTTCTTTTTGTTCTTCTTCCTCTTTCTTCTTAATAAGTATGAAGCCTTTTATCTGTCATAGACTCATAGTAGAATATACAGTATATTTTAATGTTAGTGGGAGCTCTTTCACATTGTCGGCAGTTATGGACAAGGCCAATTGGTAGCTGGGAGTGAAGGCACTAATATGAATTCTGCCAACGAGTTTAAACCTGATGTAGACTTTTAACACTATGTTCTCCACCTGCCAAATTAAATATAATCAAAACCAATCTTAAATTCATAGATTTCATGATCAAATTTTGATCTTGATGCTCTTTCCTTTTTTTCTTCTCTTACTAGAAGGCCCCTAGTCCTTCATTTTGTATAATTAAACTTAAAACACCTTCTCCCAACCAAAGATCAACAATAAAATCTTAGTTCTAACTATTTTTGAAGTCAACTGAATTCTCAACAAATTAGTCAAGAAAACATGTATTTTCAATTATGATCTTCCATTCTATTTAATCAAAAGTCATAGTTTTTGTTACTTCTTTAATTGACATGTCTTTTTTAATTACTTATATCGATGATATTTTTGGTCTTCTTCTATAATTTTTCATTCCCTTGACTTAAATTAACTCACTCTTTTTGGTCTTAAAAAAAAAAAAAAAAAAAAAACTCACTCTTTTTGGGCATTAATTGCTTTCTTTTCTCCTCTACCTTTCAAATTTTTTTTTTGGGTTTTCCATTGTGTTTTCTCAAAACTTTCAACTAAAGACTAATTACTGTTTGCTACAGGTAGGTCCATAAGAAAGTTTTTTCAAAGTGCTGGTACCCGAACTTGAACCAAGGAGCATCCAATCAAACCCTAGATAGCCACTTTGAGACGAGTGCCCAACCACTCGGCCAATTCGACCAGATTACCTTTCAATTGTTTATTGTAGAGAAAGTGTGTGGAACCTTTCATCTTTCAATAATAGTAGAGTATTCAACAATGGACTTCAAAAAAATAAAATAAAATTCAGCGATGTACCAAAAGTTCAGTAAAAAGCAATTCCTTACTACCCATTTAATACCCCTTACTAAGGCTCATCCATGAGTGCGAACCATCAACCTTGAACAAGTTCCCTGCATTGGACATCAGAATTTCAGAAGGTATCATCATATCTTGTCTCTAATAACCAAGGCCCATCTTGTCAAAAAAAAATAAAAACTAAGGCTCAAAGGTCATTTTTCCATTTAGGTAGTCTCCCTAGTCCCTACTTAGCAATGGAAGTAAGGTTTATGGGTTTGCTAAATGAAGATCAATGCCCACCTTCTTTTTCTTTGGCCCAATAACTTTATCTCACCCAAACGAGTTTATTAATTTGAAATGGATATATCTTTAAATACTATAAATTTAAAAGTGTAATTTCAGTCTCATATTATAAAAAATTTTAAATAATGGTCAATCAATAAATTGTCAAATTCGAAAAACACAAAATGAATTTTGTCAATTTCAAGTGAAATAGACGAGATCTTGTTTGGCCTCAAAGATGGTACACATACCTGTCGATAAGCTCCAACATTGGTGATGCTCTTGTTGGTGGTATTTGGGGGATAGAATAGAGTCTTTGATGTGGTGGGTAGTCATGGCAAAACGGGTCAAAATTTTCTGACCCGACCCGACCCGACCCGAAAAATACTCAACCCGAACCCGATTTTTTTGACTCGAAACAAAAACGGGTTGACCCGTGACCCGACCCGAATTTTTCGTGTTTTTTGCGGGTCAACCCGACCCGACCCGCAACCCAACCCAAACTCGAATCACTTTTTTAAAACTTTTTTTTTTTGGTAAAAAAAAAGTAAAATTAAGACAATAGTAGTTTAATTGTTTATTATGAATTTTAAGGAAACAATTGATACATTTACATATGTAAATTAATTGAAAGATAAAAAGTTGAGCATTCTGTAATGAGTAAAGATTTTTAGATATTAAATAACAAAGTACATACCAAGATAATATGGTTATAGTAGAGTTAAAAATATAGATTTAAAATTGTAAACATGTGTGAGAAACAATTACAAGTGTAAAAATAGTGAAACCAAAGTATCAAATTAGCATAAATTATGAATGCTTAGACTCATTTTTTAACAACTTATGTCCAAAATAAACGGTTTTTCAAAAGAAATTATAATATTTCCTAAAGTGTGTGTTGCTTAACAATTATATGATATTCATAAAAGAGATCATGTATAAATAAGTAAGCAATCCAATTTTAATGTATATCTCAAATTGAAATAGAGTGTCAACCACAATTGATAATAGATTATAAAATTAATTTTCAAGATTGTAAATTTCTTATATGTTTTTATTATTTATCAAATGAGTTATCCAATAAGTAATTTTGTTTTATATTTTGGAATGTTGATATTGTCTAGAAATAAAACTTGTATTTGTTTTACTTATGTTTGTGTTATTTTGTTTTAGATAGCAATGTTAGGATTTGTATAATTTTAAAATTATTGAATAAGTATTAATAAGTTTAACTGAATTTTCCTATAAAAAAAAAAAAAAGTTTAACTGAATTCATTCTTGATATAAGTGGTGAAGTCAAAATAATGCATTTTACATAAAATAATTTGTTGCATAACTTTTCAAATGACAAATACATGTTTTATTTATAAAAAAAAAAATTCATGTGAAAAATACAGGTCAATACGGGTCAACCCGACCTGACCCAACCTGCAACCCGATTGACCCGAACCCGTTTTTGACCCATTTAAGATGACTCGTTTTTGACCCGTGACCTGTTTGACCCGCAACCCGATTGACCCGACCCGAACCTGACCCGACCCGCCCGTTTTGCCATGTCTAGTGGTGGGTAGTGCTGGGGGAGCATGGACAATCATCTACCCTTAGGGATCCAACAAAGTGTTAGTGGATAGAGCGAATAGTCAAACGGGAATCAAACCAGAAATAGAAGTGTTTCTTCCATTCCACTCTGCCAGCATTTTTGAATAGTGATAAACGACTATCACAATAAAAATTTACAGATGGAGTTTTATACAATGATTGGTGTGCTATCTTCATGGTAAACTTATGCACCACATTTGTTAACAAAATATTACGGGCATAAACGACAAATAAAAAGAGAAACTCAAAACTCATAAACAAAACAAAAAATATATATAAAGAAACTGTTGCCCCACGAATACTTTGCAGTACAGTTTCACTTCTACATTTGTCACTAAGAGGGAGACTATCAAGTTCTGCTAGATAAGCCAAAGCCTCTGAGTTAATGTAGCAAACCATCCATATGATGCGATCTCTCAATTGGGAAATGTACCCCATTCCTCACAATCATCAAGAAAGTCTTATTGCTTTGAATATAATGAGTCATAGTTCATTAGAGTAACGGAACAGGTGATCATACCCCCAGGAAGAGCAACACCAGCAATTCTATCAGAACTACTGCTCATAATTGCAGCGTCTACCAACCTATGCTACCTTGCAGAAAAAACCGGCACTACTGAAAAGCAATTCATGCAACTGAGAAGCATCAGGTGACAACAATAGATTTTCTGCAAGAAAGATAAGTTTCTGAAGGTAGACACAGATGAAAATTTGAGGCTGTCCCTTCACCAGCTTCTTTACCTATCTTTAATCCACCCACTGGTTATGCCACTTGTAAAGCACCTTTTGTAGCAGCATGCAGTCCAGGACCAACCCCACTCCATGAAGTGCAATTCAAAAGTTTCGCAATCTGAAGACCATAAGAACAGGCTAACCATAGTCAAAAGGAAAAGTATGTTTCCAAGATGCAATTGTGGTTTTGTGCTGCCAAGTCTCAGCATTCTTTATGCGAGATTATCTCAGCATGTGAAAACATAATTTAGATACAGAAATTCACATTCATGTAAGCCAGGCAAAGCAGGTGGGAAGCAATCTATAAAGTCACGTACTTCTCTACTCAACTCTAGTGCTTGCAGGTAATGAGAATGACCAGGTCCCATCCTTGAAAAACACAAATTCAAGACTCCTTGCCCAAGTCCGTGTTTGAGTTAATAACATTTTTTTTTTTTTACATAACTAAGTTTGTAACATTGTTCTATCTCTCTTCTGACCTTTCAACCAATAAAACCAAATTAGCTACTAAAACTTTTCGCACATTCAACAATATTGCAAAGCATTTCATAAATTCACAAATCTTCTTAGTACATGACACTCTTGGAACAACCAATAAGAACTTCTAAATCCTGGCATTGAGATCCATAAATTTCATAGTCCACTTTCAATTCTCTACTCTGTTCCCACTCCCAAAAATTGATATTAAAAGTAAAATTGGCCAAGTTTGAAAAAGGGCTCAGATATCTAAGCATGAACTGAAGATTTTTTTTTTTTTTAAATTATAGTTTTCCCTTTAGATATATAAGAGTGCTACTTGTTTTTACTTAGGCAAGCTGTTCATATGCCTTGCTAGAATTGTAATCCTTACTTGTCTGTGGCTGTGAAAGAATAAGAAGAGCTTGAAAGTTTATTAATGGTGGAAACAGAGAAAACCAGAGATGAAAAATTCTCTGAAGATTGAAACTGAGTTTTATTCAAGCTCACTGAAATGAATACATAACCCTTACTCACTATTTATACAATACATATCTCGTAACTACCTCTAGAAGATTCCCAACGAACAAACTCTAACAGAAAATACAGCTGTACATGATAAACAAAATATCTACAATCTGATAAGGAAAATATCCGGAGCTCAAAGTCATGAAGAACAGAGCAATTCCAGAATTGTTTAGAGAAGAAGAGCTGTGTTAAAACGATGTCGTCTGCGATCTTGAGTGAGTAAGACACACTTGAGTAAAACGATGCCGTTTATCTTTTAATGAAACGTCATCGTTTTAAGCTTCTTTGAATCGATGTTACCGTTGTTCTTGTGACCGTTGGAACAGTGAGTCTTCTTGCTTCTTCTCTTGTTCATTAGTTCCACTTTCAGCCTGCCAATATAAATAACCAATCTTAACGTAAAAGTCATCCATGAAGAGATTGAAGTTCCATTTTTGGTAGAAATCAAAAGCAGGAAATGTGATGCATTCACTTATGAGCTGAGAAGGCTTGTATGTGCAGTGAAAGAACACAGAGAAAACTATGGAAAACGAAAGCAGAGTGTAACAGAAAGAGAGAGAGAAAGAAACAATTTCTTAACTAAATTCAATTGTATTAGAATCACACTCAATACAGAATAGCTAAGCTTTACAATATATATATATATAAACACAGAAAATCAGTTACAAGCTTAATCGATCCTAACTGCCTGTCTCACGTGCACACGTGCTGGAACTTAAGTTATAAACATACACACGTCCAAACGACACCGTCCTATATATTTTGAAAAATAAAATTTTCTCCTAGTGCATGAAAGATTTAACATGGTTCACCAGATTCACTGAAACTATACGATAACCATGTCCTCTGTTTTCAGAACCGTGGAAAGTGAAACCAAACTAATCTAGACAATCTCAAACTTCTCTCTTTTTCATTTTTATCTTTTTCTTTTAGAAAATTCTCGGTGCATAGGATGACTACTACTCTGGTAAAACACCCAATGCACACTCTTAAGTGACAATCCACCTCACTAAATTTAGTTTTGCATCCATATGTAAAAAAAAATTACCTTGATGCCAGCTTGATGGTAAAATATTGATATACATAATAGTTATGAACTCAATTGTATGTAGTCAAATATTATCAAATTCACCAATATCTTAGTTTTCATCCCACAAAAGCGGTCATTAATCAAAACTGTTATGTACCAAGATTTAGATAATATTTTCACAACAAATTATAGGTGGCAGATTGTTACTAGTTGTTATCGTTGAGGCAAAAAAGTAATCGCAATGGTAAGTTTAAATTTGAACCAATAATAACTAACCACTATTTGTTGTGAAAATGTTGTGAACGTATCACTTCTCTTAATTTTATTAGGCTTAAAAAAATTTAGCATGGTCACAACTATTTTTTTTAAGGGTTGACAAATATAAAAATTTTAAATTATTATATATAATTTTTTTTTCCCAAAGGGCGCTGCCCTTTGTGTCACATAGAAAAATGAACCGGTGCAATAGTTCTTTAAAGAATAACACAAATGCCATTATTTTGTATTTCTATTCGATAGTTGTACTTCAATCCAAATTTAGATCTATGTTTCATTACTTTTTGGGAAAACTCTAAGGTATTTTTTTTTTCCTTTTTTCTAGATCTCCTTTTTATTCTTTAAAATGTTATGTTGTTTACATGAATATCAAATGGTTATATATACATATATAAAACATCAATAGTACCGCTATTATTGAATATGTGTGTGTGTAAACATGGGTTACAAGCTAGTTTTTTAATTAAATGGAAAACACCTTTCCAATCCTTTGTTATACGAATATGATGAACATCTAATAAGTAATAATCTCGAAACTAATGTAGAACAAATTGTCATCTTTCCTCGATCAAGATTAGAGGCAAAATCATGTAGAATTTGATGAAGTGAATGGAATCGTTGTTTTTAGGCAATTCTCTTATTTAGGAGTCCATTTTGTTAAATTTTCTAATCATAGTAATTTTTCCTTCTGTTATTATTTTTCGGTTTATTAACTTTTAAGAAGAATTTTTTTTGGTTTTGTTAAATTTTTTATTTAACTAAACCACATAAAAAGAAATAACAAAATTGATGAATTGTGCGAGGACATTATTCACAAATTATTAGACATTTTTTTTCGCATAAACCTATATATTTTCAATACAAAATTTTAATATCGTAGTTTAATATAAAATTTAGTTAAATTATTGATACTTAAAAAGCAGATCTTAAAACCTCATGCAATGCATGATTAGGAAGGATTTTTCCAAAAATAACGATACTAAGAAAATAGAGATATTACGTACAATAGTGGTACAAAGACTGTCAGAAGTCACCAACTCATGCGTGAAGAAATGTGTCTCACACAAATATGGCATGTTACAAATTTGTTGTGTGCTGCCGTACTTTATTCAAGCCACACATTACCAAATTCATACCAAGGAAAAATCAGCATTTTCTAGAATGGATGAGAGAATTGATAGGATGAGGCAGGTTGCACAATAAGGAAATATTGATGTCTTTTACATCTCAATTTAGGAGGACGTGAAATATTTGGAGTGCATCAATGAGTTTCCATTTGTTGATAACTCCTTTACACATAGCTGCATCTGCAGGGAACATCCCCTTTGCTATGGAGATGATGAGATTAAAGCTGTCATTTGCTAGGAAACCAAATCCATATGTGTTTAGCCCCATTGACCTTGCTCTACAAAATGGGCATACCGAGATGGTGTTGATTGAGACCTTGTCCGTGTCAGAGGCAAGGAGTATATCACTCCTTTGCGTTATGTAGCCACAACAAATGATCAACTTGATCTATTGATTTAATTTATATCAGTTTGTCTAGATTCTATTGGAGATGTGACAACACAAAACTAGACCGCTCTACATGTTTCCCTCAAATATGACAAGATTGAGGCTTTTAAAGCCTTGGTGGGATGGCTCACTAGGGCCCAAATTGCCTCAGATTATGAGAAGAAAATCTTGAATTGGAAGCAGTATCCAAAAATCAAACCCAGGTAAGCTCTCTCAGTTCCTCAATTATGAAAATCCAAACTCAACCAATTAAAAAAAAATAAGAAAAAAGTATTATTTTTTTTTTAAATTTTAGAAAACAGAAGAAGTTTACGCATTTGGATAGAAAATAGACGCAGTGGAGAGTTGATTAGTGACAGTGTAAATGCATGCAGGTTGTGAGGCACTTGCTTTCTTGGAGTAGTGAGGTTGATATAAAAATTAAGAATAAAAAGGGTAAAACAACATTGTTCATCTTGCAAGCACAAACACAAGACAACAAAGAGATGAGGAAGATGCTAATTTGTGTTGGAGCTTCAAAGGGCTCAGGGTCGGCCTTCCACTAGGCCAATTAGGCAATTGCTTAAGACCCCCAAGTAGAAGGGGGCCCCAAAATTTTAGAAAAGAAAGGGGTAGTAGAAAAAAAAAATAGTTTCAAATGAATTAAAAATATCCGACACATCCTTTTAACCAAAAAATAAAAATTTTGGTAGACTTGGTTAAACATTGGTTCTAAACAGAATCAATTGCACAAAAATCCAATCTAAGAGATTAACCATAAAACAATCACAAATCAAAACAAATAAAAAACCTCAAATCCCTAAAATATTTACCTTTCCTTCTGCTTCTTTCTCTCTACTCTCTGCCTCTCTCATTCTTTCTCAGGTATAAAGAACAAAGGCTTGGGCAATTGCCTTTCTCTTCATTTTATTTGTTATCCATATTTTGGGCCTATTTTGTGTTTTGTTTATATTGAGTTTAGTTATGGCTGGCTCATGGCTGGACGTTTCACGTTTGGTTTAGGCCTTCAAGGTTTTTTTTTTTTAGGCCTTCAAGGTTTTTTTTTTTTTTTAAAGCCTGCGTGTTTTGTTTATATTTTGTTTATTTTTTTTTTTTTTTTTTAGTTAGTGGTAATATATTGAATAAGTCTTAATTTATATAGATTGAGATTGCTAAAAACTAGTTATTGTTTGGTGAAACTACAATAATAGTTTTTATATAAATTAGGTTTTATTTTTCATTTGCTCTATACTTGAATGTTATTTTTATTTTAGTCTTTATAAATATATTGTTTGATTAGAAATTTCTTCTAGAAAATATGCATCTGGATATGAAAAACTTAAAAAAAGAAAAAAAGAAGAAAAATTTAATTAATCAATTTGCATCTCAAAAGTCAAGAAAATAGATTTTAAATGAAATATATTATAATATAAAAATATTAAATAAACATTAATTTAATTAATATATAAATATAAAAAATGTCCCATTTTTAGTTTTCGCCTTAGGCCCCAAAATGTCTAGGACCGACTCTAAAAGGGCTCATCTACTATTATGACTACTGATAGTTTTAACTATGCACATTACCTAAGGCCGCCCAAATGCAGAGGTCTTGAAAAAACTTGAACAAAGTATGCTCGTTAAATGACGACATTATCAGACAATAAGCACAATGGGCTTCTAGTGGTTGCCGTACTTCTTATAACAGTCACGTATGAAGAATCACTTGACCCTCCTGGAGGACTTAAGGAAGGCATTCTGAAACCAGATAATAATAATTGCTGTGACTCCTCTTTCACTCAACCATCACTTGATCAATTCTATTTCTTGGGCAATACTTCAATTGGGACAGCCAATAATTTTGAACACAATCCCTTTTTCTATGTTCTTTGTTTCTAATTCAGTGGCATTTCTTATCTCAAACTCAGTAACTATTCTCCTCATTCTAGAAGGGTACATTGGTTGGATGCTATCCGGAACTTAAGCCTTCCTCTGGGCTTGTTATATTGTGTCTTGCATGGCCATAACCGGCTACAAATATTTTGGATTACTCTACTTTCTATTGGTATAGTGCTTTATCTAATCCTACTACATGCTTTTTCTATTTGGACAAGAAAAAGAAGCACACGTTGTCATGGGTTATGTGGTATGCCTAGGGTTGTCCATCTTGACCCATCCCTCGACCCACCGGCCCAAACCGCCTGACCAAGACCGAAAACCGCCCAACCTGATGCTAGTGACGGTTGGTGGTGGATTTCGAAGTTCAAAATTTGAAATCGACAGGTCGGTTGGCAAATCTTCGCATGAACAACCTAATCCAACCGACCCAATCAAGAACTGTATCTCTCTCAAATGCAAATCCGACAAGATCTCAGTAGGATCCAGCCAAATCTCGATGAAATCCAGCCAAATCTCAATGAGATCCATCCAGATTCGGCCAAATCTCAATCAGATCTCGTTGAGATCCGGCCAGTTATGACCACCATCACTGCTCCATCAATTTCGACTAAAACCAACGCTACCTACCCGACTCAAAACTGAATCGAACCATGTTTTTCGGCAATCGGGGGCAGGTTAGACTTCTTGTCACTTGAAGTGGTCAGGTTGGTTTTGGGTTGGGCACAAATTCGATCCATGGATAGGCCTAGGTTTGCCGATGCGTTTATTGGAGAAGATTATGTTGATGGAAAAAAAAAAAAAAAAAAAAAAAAGAAGCCAAGCTTGGAGAAGTTGTATACATTTAATAATAATGTGTGTCAATTTTTATTTTAGTTTTCTTCTCCCACTAAGAAATTTGGAAAATAAAATTTAGCTTTTATATATACTTGTTTAACGCACATGCACGATGAATAAGAAATATTTAAATAAATGTGTAATTTATATATATATATATATATATATATATATTTATACTCTATTAATAGCTAGTCACTAATTTGTATGATGCATGGGATAGTCAAATAAAAATTAAAAGTATTTATTTTGCTTAAAGGTCTAAAACTTGACTTAAAAACATGTATAACTTGAAAATGAATGAAAATAGTAATATTTTATTCAATATAATGTTTAGAATAATTCTTTTTCTTTCATATCATTAGTTCTACATAACACATCTCGTGAACTATTCTATGCTAGTGAGTTCACACAATACTCAACTGTAATTAAATATACTATCCACCACCAATCCAATATATTTTATCTTGATAGAAGATCTACAAATTGCATTCTCATATCCTCCATCATTTAGAAGGTAACTAAAGTAATGATTGTATATAATGTATAAATTTTATTCTTTTACAATATAAAATTATTAAATAATTAAAATAAAATCTAATGTTCTGGAAATTTTTTGAAATAGAATTTTAAATTTCTTAAAACTTAGTTAATTGAGTTTCTATTTTACATGAAAGTGAACTATCACAATTAATAAGAATTTAACCATTTTTTTGCAAAGAGAAGATAATCATAGGCCCAATTTTTATTTTATAACATAGGATATTACAATTAGATTTGTACCATGTGTAATACGTTAGCCCATTATGATAGTTCCAAATAATACCCTAATACCTATTTATATGAGTTTTCTTTTTAATGATGCCATAAAGGATGGAGTTTAATAGAAGTCATTTAAGATCCAACGTATCCCATAATTTTTTTAAAAAAAATGTAATTTCAAAAGTCTCTTAATTGTAAATTTTTTTTAATCATAAAATAGACTCTATCTAAACTCTTAAGGAAAGCATTCAGAATGATCACATCATTGATACCATATCATGATGGTTGCAAATAGCAATATTATTATTCATGATTAATAGATGAACAATGAAATTGTAAATTAACAATTTAACAATTCAAATAACAAGTTTAGACTACAACGACACATATATAGAAGACTCCAAATATTGGAACTGTAACACCCCGACCCAATTTTATAGTTAAACTCTATGTTTGAGTAGTTAAGTATTAATACTATTATTTTAAGCTACTTTCTTTTTATAATTAATAGAAGAGTATTTAGTGAATATATTACTTTATAATACTTTTGGATAAGAATTATAAAGATTATAAATAATTGAAATGACTATTTGTATTATAAAATATACTAAGTATGTACAAAATTGGTTAAGTTATTGGATATATGTTTTTTTTTTTTTTTTTTTATGATAGAAAGAAGCTTATAAAGGTGAGGGCTTGTATATAAAGTTGTATTATTGTTTGGATCTTTCTGGAATAAAAGCTTATAAAAAGGGGAAAAAGTAAATTTTAAATAGTCTAAAGGGTGACCCATGAACCCTCTTTCTCTTGGTCAACAAACGTGTCCCACAAAGTCCATTCCCTTATCTTCTTTTGCTGCACCAGAAAGTTCAGCAGCCCCTTGCCTTCTTTCTCTATTCTTTTTCTTGCTTCTTTGTTTTCTTTCTCTCTTTGCTCTTGCACGTCTACATCTCTCTCTCTCCCTCTCTCACCAAAACAATAAATCTCACTCTAAAGAAGAAATTAAGAGCCTAACACTAAAGTTTCAGCTTCAAAGTTTGTGGGTACGTAAATAAAAACCTCATCTTTTTATGGGTATTTTAATGGTGGATGGTTTGGCTTTAGTAGTTTCACTTCTATGTTTCTAATATGATTGTTAGAAGCTGAAATTTGTAGTTTATAAGATTAGGAAATCATGAATTTGTAAGTCCATATATATATATATATATGCTGTTGTAAGAAGCTTTGAATCTGTGTTGGTGATTTGTTGAAGGTAGATTAGGGTTTTTACTAATTAATGATTGCATATGATTAAGGAAGTAAGAAAAAGTTGGGCTGAGTGCTTTTGAGGTTACTGTTGGGATTTTTGTTGTATTTGATTTTGTTCTAAATGGTTAAATGACTGTATATAAGTATTTTCTAACATATCTAATGAGTGTATAAAAATCCCCATGTGATGATAAGACTATTTGCAATCATTTTATAATTTTACAAGAAAAACGTTTTAGAGCTGTCACTATGACAGATTCTGTGTTTATGCATGATAGGGATAATTCCTATGAATCCTAAGATACATATGGTTGTTATGGAAGTGGTCTCACAGCATTTGGATGAACATAAAATTAATGGTTTAATTTCTAAGTTGCATGAAATTCTGTCAAGACAGATTTGAGCATGTTGTATTGTATGATTTTTAGTAAATCATGATTTTATGCTTTGACTCCGAAATTTATATGGTAATTAATAGACATCCAGAGGATTTGTTCTGTAAAATTTCATGAGAATTTGATGTGTTTAGATAGCCCTTTTGTATTCTACAAATGAGGCATATGCTGTTGGAATAAAACAGAAAACAGTATGAGACATGCCTAACTTTGAGGATTTAATTCTAAAGTTAGGGTGAATGATTTGAGCTATAATTTATTATGCTCATCATTTGGAATGTCTAGATCATAGCTTAATTTTTTATACCTTGGTTCAAGGTTTGGTACTCAAAGGAGAACCATCATATTGTTCATGTGAGTGTATATGGTTACATGACCATGCTTAAAAGAGTTTATATTTATGCATGCATTACTGCCCTAATCTCAAAGCACCTTTTGAAATGAAGTTGGCTCCTCCGGAGATATGATATAAATATGAGAATGTTGGTTTTCTTTAGTTTGGTACATCCTTTGTTGATGTGTGCATAATATGTTTGTGGGAACCTCGTTGAGGTGCGGTTAGGATCCCCTTGATTTTAAGAGATAGGCTTTGAGATGAATGCGTAAGTTTATGATAAGAAGTAATTGATAGTAATAAGTTTTAATATTTGGTTTAGGTGTTACTAGTACCCAAGTCCAAGCTCTTTCGACTTTAGGCTCAACTATTTAAAATATAATATAGGAATGAAAAGCCGAGTTGAAATTGTAACAAATAATCCCTAAAAAAATATATTTATAATATAATATAAGGTCATAGATTCCTAATCCAATTTGGTTAGGATTATGGATTCCTAACCAACTTTGGTTATATAATTTTTTTAAAAGGATGAATATGTTGGTAGAGTCCATTTAATATAAAATTTAAATCCTATTAAAATTAAAAATGATATATATAGATCATAATTCTAATTAACGCTAATATAAAAAAAAAAAAAAGAAAAGAAAGAAAACGTGATTGATAGATATAAGGAAATATGATAGAATTTTTTTTTTTTTTTTAAGTCATCAACGTAGACATTATCAAATTAATAGAGATATATTCCATTTTTTGGGATAGATTTATATTAATTGAGTTATTATATAGTTCGTTAAAATTATCTAAAAATTCTCTGATTAGGTGATAATTTAGGTCTCCTTTAAGTATAGTGGTTGTATGGCACCAAACAACTAAATTTAATTTTTATTAAAAGAAATTTAGTAAATTTTCTGCAATTTGGTGCTACGAAATCAAAATAATTTAATAAAATTTAAAAAAATGCTGATATGGAAAATTGTGGAGAGGTCAACCAAAAGTCAAATGTTTTGGTTATATATATATAAATATATATATATATATATATATATATATTATAATGAAACTTCTATAACTTAGACTACCAAAACCCATATTTTTTTTAATAAATGTCTTTGTGTCGTTTTTTATGTGAGAATTTTTTTTTTTCAAAAAAATAATTTTTCATAAATTAATTGCATACTTAACAACAATTTTTAATGAAATTGGACAAAAGGCCTGAATTAAAATGAATTTCAATCAAACTTTTTTTTTTTTTTTGGAAGAAAAATTCCAATCAAACTTAGAGGCTACAATTTTCATTTTAGCCTTTTTTTTATTGGACTACCAAAAATATTTTTTTGGGAAGAAATTAATTTTCTTCACCATAAAAAAATTATTAGATTTTAAGAATCAATACGGTCAAAGAACCGAAAAAGAGACTAGTTACCGGTTTTCTAGTCCAACCAGAGTCGAATCGATGGTCTGATCGGTGACGTTACAAATAATATAAATAAAGTTATTAATTTAAAAAAATTATTTTATGTAAATTTTCTTATCTTATATTAAAATAATTCTAAACTATATGTACTTTTTTTTTCTAAATCTAATTAGTAATGGTTGACAATATATATCATAATAGTTTGTTACCCTCTTCAATAAAGAACATATATTATAATAGGCTTTACTTCACTTTTTTTTTTCTTTTAAAATAGTACTTAAAAAAACAAAAGCAAGAAAACAAAGCACTAAACAAACTAGTCAAACGAAGACCCCGCTCTCCCATTCCCAATTCCCACATCCCACATCACTCACGCGGTAACACTTTATCAACCTTTATAAAAAACAAAAAGAGTAATTCTTGTGCCACATAAAGTGGCACAATACTGGCCACAACTCGCTCATGTGGCGAGTTGTGGTTGGTGGAGGGTGTCTCCACATGAACCCACCACATCCCTCCACTAACCACAACTCGCCACATGGGCAAGTTGTGGCCAATGTTGTGCCACTTTATGTGGCACAAGAATTTTCCAAACAAAAAACAAAAACTTCTTACCACACATTACTAGCGCATTTTCACACCTTTATAACTCTTTTAATTTTTTATTTTATCAACTTTTATTCACATAGAGTCATAAACCATCCTCTGTCAATACCAAAGTTCTTCAACAATCAACAGATTCTAAATGGTAGTCAAGGCTCGAAGCACATGAACTTCTCCTCATTTCATCCAACAAAATAGTTCCACTTCATTTTCATTTTCTTACCCCTAGATCTGAGATTTTTCCAGTCTCATTTCACCCAAATACATGAGATTTTACAAATTTAAGATTTTTACCTCATTGGCTTCTAGTTTTATTTCTTCTTCTTCAGCTATAAGAACCGGTTTAACTGCTCAGGTTTCCGATTCTATCGGTTGAATTAGAGGTTCCTGGTTTTTCTTCCGTTTTCTTTAATTTCCATTTTTCTAAAGCAATCCCACTCCATGTAGTGCAATCCAAAAGATTTGCAATCTGCTCCATGGTTGGTGGAATAGGCAACGGAGCCAAAAGTTTGATTGAGAAAGGGCAAATTATAAACACCAAAAAAAAAAATTTAAAATTAAAATCCAAATAAGCATTCATTTAGTATTAACAAATTATTTACAATTAAAATGACACAAAATAATTTTTTCTTAATACATTACAATACAATCTATATTTATATCTATATCTATATCTATATATTACTAAAAGCTGAAACGTAGCATTTAATATTGTTACGCTCACGTTGAGCCACATCAGCAACCACGTCATCATTTTTTGTTTCCTATATTATATATATATATATATATATATATATATATATATTAAACATTTTCTCATTTAAGGTGACTTAATAACTCAATTATTTAAAAATTAAAATATCCTTTAACCAGTATTATTATTATGGGTAAATTCCAGAAAACTACCCTGAGGTTTGGAGAAATACCGCTCAGGTCCAAAACATTTCAAAATTGCCCAATTAAGTCCTAAAAGACATATTAGTCCCTAACTCTAGTAACACCGTTACCCCTCAATTCCACCCCATACCGGAAACCACCACCACCACCACTGAAAACCACCGCCGGCCACAAAACCCAAAGGAAAAAAAAAAAACCCCAAAACCCAAAACAAACCACACAAATATCATATCCGACCACCACCGCCGCCACAAGACCCAAAGAAAAAAAAAATCCAAAACCCAAAACAAACCACACAAACACAGATCCCACCACCACCGCCGGCCACAAGACCTAATGAAAAAAAAAAACCCCAAAACCTAAAACAAACCACACAAATATCATATCCCACCACCACCGCCGGCCACAAGACCCAAAGAAAAAAAAAAACCCAAAACGAACCACACAAACATTAGATCCCACCACCACTGCCGGCCATAAGACCCAAAGAAAAAAAAAACCCACAAACCCAAAACAAACCAACCACATCAAAGCCTACCACCACCACCATAAAAACCACCCAAACCACAACTCACAGCCGCCAAACCCATGAACCACTATGAAGGAAAGAGGCATGGACGAGAGAAACAAAGGCTTGAAAGGGAGGAGAGTGGATCGGCTTAGAGAGAGAGAGAGAGAGAGAGAGAGAGAGGGAGAAGGAGAGGCATGAGGAAGAAGAGAGGAAACAGAGAGAGATGACAGGATTGAGAAAAAAAAAAGTAACGGAAGAAATGGAATAATAACAGTGTAAGGGTGTTTTTGTCTTTTAAGGACCAAAGTGGTCAATTCTGAAAAGTTTAGGACCTGAGTGGTATTTTTCCAAACCTCAGGGGTGTTTTCTGGAATTTAGCCTATTATTATTAATTTTCCAAAACTCTCCCTCCCTTTTACCACTTTATCTCCCACTACTTTCTACCTTAATATCAGTCTTTCTCTACCTTTTTATATTCATTTATTTTGACTCTTCATATTCTTAACATCTTACAATAAATTTGAGATTTTCTTTTTCATTCTATGCATAGTTTTCTCACACAAAAAAATGTTACTTCTCTCTCTCTCTCTCTCTCTCTCTCTCTCTCTCTCTCTCTCTCTCTCTCTCTCTCAATTTGATTTTCATTTTTTGTTTGATTTTTTTTTATTGCATCAATTCTTTAGGTTGATGAATTTTTGTGTTAATTAGAATTCTACTTTGAGTTGATGCAATTTAGTGTTTTGTGTTTTAAGTTGTTATCTTTTATATTCTCTTTGATTAAATATTATCCTATTGCATTATACATATAATATATAATAATATAATGTTATTGTATTACATAGAATGACTAGGAAAATTTGATGTTTATTGCTATATATTTTATTTCTACTCTTTTTTTCTCTCATCTTATTTCATTCAGCATTTAAATCCAGTCACATCCTCCAAACTATTAAATTATGTAGCACAAATCAAGAAAATGGCTACAAACAAACTTGCCTTCCTTTACCATACATTGGGGGAATTAATATATTTGTGTGATATTATATAATTTATGATTTAGATAGCACCCTTTGAATGTGTCTAGACCCATAGATTGAGCAATTTGTAGACTTAAAAGGCTATTGGGAATGAAATTTTTTAATTAAGTCTAAAAAAATATGAACTCTATATATCATTTAGATAAAAATTTTTATCATAGATACATTAATATTTTTTTTGCCACAAATTTAAATCACACAAAATAATTTTATATTATGTGTTAGCATTATCTCTGCTTTTTCTTCTTTTTCTCAAAAATATTATGTATCATCTTTAAAGGATGCCAACAATATTGATCTTATGGGAAAAGTTACGTAAATATTGAGGAAATGTTTTATATTACAATCTACTAAAAATGTTTTTTTAAATATTTAAACATTTCTATTTTTCATACCACTGATGTGTTTTACAACTACCACATGTGTTAACTAAAGTCTTAATATTCTTAAGTTGTTTTGGTGAAAAGGGGGAAAAAAAAAAGTTGTCACAAAAGATGAGTTCATGTAAAGTTTTTTGCAAAATGAACTATCTATTTTGTAAGGCACTAAACTTGATAATTTGCTAATGATGGAACTACTCGCAACAATATTTGCATAGTTATATAGTTCCAGCTAAAGAAATTGTATATACTATTAGTCTTCAAAATACACATGTACAAGTGGTTAAACGTTCATCTTGGGTAATTTTAACTTTTCATATAATTTTACCTTAACATATTCATCTATTTTAATTTAGATATTTTTTCAACAAAAAAAAAAAAACTTTAATTTAGATATTTATAAGTAAACAATGAAATAATGATTCATGAATAATAATAAAAAAATTATCTGTACATATTTATCTTGTGCGGTTGTAACTTTACTTATAATTTTGCATTTATATATTCATATACTTTAATTTAGATGTTTATAACTTAATAATGAAATCTATAAACAAGGTAATTAAAAAAATCATATTTCTACAATTCAAAAAGTCACAAGTTCTTTTATATAAAAACAATGCCTTTTAGATTTCTAGGGAATCATTTTAATTTTTAATTTTTTTTTTTATAAAACCTTTGACATACCACTAACCTAACCACTTCATACATTACAAAAATTTAAGGCTCATTATTACTTCAATTAATATAATATGGGTATCTTAATTGATTGAGATCAAACT
The DNA here is from genome assembly GCA_032878915.1 of Castanopsis chinensis. Lineage (NCBI taxonomy): Eukaryota > Viridiplantae > Streptophyta > Magnoliopsida > Fagales > Fagaceae > Castanopsis > Castanopsis chinensis. The sequence continues at coordinate 9,536,786 of JAVQMG010000089.1, forward strand.
AGAGAAATGTCTTTCATATTTCCTTGAAAATTTAGAAGGAAAAAAAAAAAAAAAAAAAAAAAAAAACCCTTTGACATACCATTAATGTAACTACATCTATAACTATTTAAACCATACATGACATCTATTTCTTATTGATAACCATAAAATTTACAACTAGCAAGGGAACATGCAAAGTAATAAAGAATAAATGAAGAAGGAAGAAAAAAAGAATTGAAATCAAACATCAATTAATAACCATTATTTGGAAAATAAAAAGGTGGTCAAGAGGAGTAAGAAATAAAATAAAGATGGCTATATAGAGGACATTGAAAACTTTATAGTGCAATAAAATCAACCATCACATTCACTTAATTAAATAAATAATCAAAAATTAAATATAATAATACAAAATTTAAACTTAAAACTAATCAAACTCTAACTAGGGAAATTATATATATATATATATATATATAGATAATCATAATCTTCATACAACATGACTTATAAAAATTTAATGAATAGTTCTACCTCTTATTTAAAAATGTCTATGTTATGCAAATCATCAATCAATAAATGCATGATAATGGTAAAAAAATGTTACAGAAAAGATTATGAAAAATATGATACAACTATTTAAAAAAAAAAAAAAAAAACTCTTTATAAAGTCTAGGAATTAAAATAGTATTTTATCTAAAAAATTATCACGCACAACGCGCGAGTTTACAACTAGTTATCTAATAAAAGAGAACTCAATGTTCATTTAAATCTCATAAATCATCAATAATTAAATTCATACTAAATGTCAGAATAAGTTCCCTTTCATTGTATAAAATCAAAGAGTGTGAAAGACTCATTTTCCAAATGTTAAAGACAAATGACAAATAAACAAATAATTGAACAAATAAAAAGAGACACATACACACAAAAACGTGCTATGCACACAGCACTAAATTGCTCTGAAATTCACACAACACTACAATCAACTAATTTTATCAAATTTCAACAACTAATCATTCAAAGGATTAGACCAACTCCACTTTAAAAGGCACCAAGCACTTTAATCCAAAACAATAAAAGCAGACTCTACTATTTCTCTATTTCATGATCATGTCGTTTCCTAGATAATTTTAGCTAAAGGAGTTTTTTTTTTTTTTTTTTGGAGAGAGAGAGTTTTTTAGTCAAGAGAGCTCCAATCCCTTTAAAACTCTTTGCAACCCTTTAAGAAACAAAAACATACAGAATTTAACACTTTTTTGAGTTAAACAATAAAGTCATGGGATTTCCTTCATTAATTCTTATAAGTTACCTCCAAGTCAAACCAATAGCGTGCAGCATTAATTTTTTTAGGTAAAAATGTACAATTAACTCTCTAATTTTTACTCTTTTTCATTTCAGTCTTTTAACTTTCAGTTTTGTCAATTCAGTTCTTTTACTTTCAATTTTTGTCAATGTAGATTCTGTTAAAAACCTGCCGTTAATGTCACTGACGAGGGTTTTTTTTTTTTTTTTTTATATAATATCGAAATTAAAAGAAAAAAAAAAAAGAGAAAATTCTGTAAAAAAAAAGAAAAAAAGAGAACAACAACAACAACGGGCTGCTGGTGATGCCATTAACTATTACAAACCTATTGTCGGCTTCAATGCATGGGTCGTAGCTCCGGGTTGCTTACCAAGGTGATTCAATGCGTCCTCTTGGCATTACTGGGGGTCCAAAAAGTACTTGACCCGAGTCATCTCACACCCACAAGCCTTAGCTCAGTGCGAACTCACCCTCACGAAACTTGGCCTCAACGTCGCAGACGAGGCAATCGACGACACGGCAGGAGCGGCCAAGTTCGTCACTACCAACAACCTCTGTGATAGCCAATGTACGCGCCGTGAGTCTTTATGGGATGAACATCTAGCCGACGGAATCGATGACGACTCGAGCAACGTGACCCAATTTGTCATTTTGGCCCGAGAGCCCATAATACATCGCATCGACTGCCCATTCAGGACGAGCAATGTGTTTGTGCACGACAAGGGGACCTCGATCCTGTTCAAGGTGTTGTTGGTGTTCGCGTTCAGGAACATCAGCCTGACAAAGATCGAGTCCAGGCCATAGATCACACACCTTAATTTTGAAATTAAAAAAAAAAAAAAAGGAGGGGGGGGAACTCAGTGACATTAACGGCAGCCATAACTGGGATTTAACGAAATTCTGCATTGACAAAACTAAAAGTTAGAAGACTGAAATAAAAAAGAGTAAAATTAGAGAGTCAATTTTGTATTTTTGCATTTTTCTTATCTTAGAATATGTTACTGTTTGGCAGATTGTTAATAATGCCCATTCCCTATACAGCACTCTTCTAAAAGTTCCTTGTGAGATTCTTAAGCAGGCAAAATCCTTACTGGAAGAATACCAGAGACTTGCGAAGTCTCCCCCGTGGATGATTTATACTTTTACGTTGTATGCATGGCCCTTTTGTAGCATGCATGGCCTTGTTTTCTTGTTTTCATTTCTTAACAGGTCCTGGAGTTACGGGCCCATGGTTTTGCTCCTGGGCCGGGCCTCATTTGTTTTCTTTTGTTTTCCTTTTGATTAATATATATCTATCTTTTCAGTCCAAAAAAAAGTTCCCTGTGAGCACTAAGCAGAGCAGGCACAAAACTCTATGTGAGCTAAGTTTGACTATGTTTTGTTGATCGGCCATTCAGGAAAGCCTCACCTACTTTCCATGAAACCTCCCTGAACTTACTTCAATATTTCATGAATTATAAGCCCATTGAGCCTTCCTCCCTCTACACCACTATACTAAAAATTCCCAGTGAGTAGAGAGCAGAGCAGAGAGCAAGGTTCCACATTCAAGCTATGCAGAGGAGTTGGTTGAGAGATCATTTCATTAATAAAACAAAACAAAGAGGAAGAGCGTTTGTTGAGAATGGAAGCAAGTTACTTGAGAAGCTGATTGTCTGTTGCAATGGCAAGCCTATTCCCATCCGTACCTTCTCCGCTCAACAGCTTCGCCAAGCAACCAACAACTATTCTGAACATCTGGGAAAGTATTGGTACAAGGGTTCTTTTGGAGGACGAATTTTTCTCACTTGGCATTCTTCTGACTATTTAGCCATCAATGATTTAGTGATTTCTGCACAAATGAGTGCTCATAGCAATGTATTAAAGCCCATTGGGTTTTGCCTCGAGACTCCATTTCCCATTTTTGTGTATGAATTTGCTGCCAATGGTTTCCTTGCTGATCGAAAATATGTCTCCCTTGTTACTAAACGACAACATCAGCCGATGGTGTGGGAGAGAAGGTTAAAGATTGCAAGGCAGATTGCTCATGCAATTTCTTATCTCCATACTGCCTTCCAAAGGCCTGTCATTTACATGGCTATAGATATGGAAAATATCTTCTTAGATGAACATGATGTTCCCAAATTGTCCAACTTCTTAGTTTCTGTATCAATTCCTGAAGGCGAAACTGACGTGGAAGTTTATCACGGCTTTTGGAATTTAAGGTTCTGCTCCCCTTTGCTTAAAACAACAGGCAAGGTAACTGAGAAAACTGATGTATATAGTTTTGGTTGGTTTCTTCTAGAACTTTTAACTGGAGAGGATTCTTGTAATATAACCCGATTGACAATTGATGAAGATTCTAGCTTAGTAGCATAAATACATAACCGTGCTCAAGGTAGTTGCATAAACGAGATTGTGGATTCTGCAATCTTGGCAGAAGATGGGGAAGGAGGTGCTAGTTTAAAGCAGCAATTGCAAGCTTTCCTGGACCTTGCCTCGACATGTACTGAGGAAGATCCACAAACAAGGCCAATTATGGTGGATGTCACTAAACAACTCAGGCGAATTGAGAGGTTCATTCCATGACTAATTGTTTACTTACTTGAGTTCATCCAATCATCTGTTATAGATAAAAAGATTCGCATTATTGCATATCCAAATGTTTTAGGCACGATAACAAACAAAATTTACTTGATTTTCAAACAAATGACCATGGATAGGATTTAGAATAGTTAAAAAAGCTTATTTGATGAAGAGCCATTTAATGTTATTATCAAATCCTCTTGCTACTAAGAAGCAGTCCTAATAAACTTGTATGCATCTTAAGCAATAAAGGAGAATTCTCTATGAGATCAGCTAATGGTATTTCTCAATCACACAGGTTCACACAGACCGGGTGAAGAGCATTTGGGAAATTTGCAGAAATTAGAACTTCATGAGAGTTTTGAAGAGCATCCTTCTGCATCATTCAAGAGGAATGTTTCTAATGATAAAAGCCAAGCAGTGAAGGAAGTCTCTGAAAGGCCTCTTGAAGCTTAATAATTATGCAACTGAATGACGACAAAGCTTGTATTGCTTTTTAATCCGTGATTGGGAACGTAATATAAAAGTTAGGTGGGTAACCAATAGCAGTAATAGCTCAGGCTATTTTTTTGGGCATTTAGATTTCTAATGAGATGAAATTGCAAAAAGTTACCATTATGGCATATGTATATTGTATTGATGCTATAAGAACTAAAGGATAGATTGGTATGGGCAAAGGAGTTTGATAATTGTTCTTTTGTTTGAATAAAAAGAATGCAAACAAAGTATTTCATAGTCTTAGTAATTGGCGTATGTGTTTGGTCCCAAGAAAATTATCACAAAAATTATCAATCCAAAATAACAATTACACTCAAGAACTGCATGAAAAACCCTTTCTCTTTTACAGGTAAAACAATAGGATAAACTCTTAATAATTTCATTATTATCAAATCGATTACAATAAATCTCTTGTATGTCTTACCATTAAAGAAAAATCTCTTTATTTTTTCATTTACTGACACTATTTTTCTCTCACTAGTCATGACTCTCTTTTAGTTGTTATCTTAATAAACCAAATGGTCTCAATTAATTCCCTTAGGCCTTATTTCTTATTCAGCGTGTGAGACACGTTCAAAATCTCTGCCTATAAAAATGGCAAGAAGACTTTTGTAATTCCCTTCAGCCTTATTTCTTCTTCAAAATGTAAGACGTGCTCAAAGTCTCTGCCCATGAAAATGGCAAGAAGACTCTTGTAATTCCCTTTAGCCTTTTCTTCTTCAGGGTGTGAAACGTGCTCAAAGTCTCTGCCTGTGAAAATGGCAAGAAGATTTTTGTAATTCCATTCAACCTTATTTCTTCTTCAGAGTGTGACGCGCGCCCAAAGTCTCTACCCATGAAAATGGCAAGGAAGACTCGTGGCTTGCCAAGCTCCTCATTATTGAGGTATCTAATTAGGTGTGGGTCCGTTGGACACAATGGTGCCATGCACCCAACTTTCTACATAGTGGTTTCTACAGGGAAAATAAGACTTTTGTACTTTGGTTTGAATTTTTTTTTTTCTGGAATATATACAAAATGAAATAATTTCTCAAATTAGTTTGGCAAACCTTTTTCTCTTTACAAAATAGTCTTTTATTAAATTACTTCTCAAATTAGTTTGGCAAACCTTTTTCTCTTTACAAAATAGTCTTTTATTAAATTACTTTTTTTTTTTATGAATTATTAAATTACTTATTGTGGCATAAGGCTGCTTCAATTGGTGCAGTAATAGAGAGAAACATCAAAGTCAAACCTCTAGGTCACACTAAAAAGCAAAAAAAATTAGGAAAACGTTTTAAAAGCTTTACATAAAGCTAAAAGTTGAACTTATAAGCTTATGTCAAACAAACACTAACTCATTTTCTGCAAAAACTCTAAGCCAATTTATTTGGGTATCAATCTATGCTAAGACAGATATTTGGCAATGTAAAACTTACCCATATCCCCTATCCCACAATCAAAAAAGATAGTCACAATAGCATGAATACAGTTTTCGAATAAAAAATATATTTTATATTATAATTAAAAAAAAAGTGTTGTTGGTGCAAACACTAGGCCCCTTGATGATGGAGGATTGATGCACTTTGCGAGATTGGATTAATGCTAATAGAATAATAGGTTTTCTTTGATTTAAATTTCATTTGGTTTGAATTCTGATCTATATGTAATTGACTGTTTTGTTTCTTTCCTTCTTGCTTCTAGCTTTGGAGGTCCTGCTTCAAAAGCCAAAGGAAAATACAAAACATTATTGTGGTATGGTGAATTTGATAATAGATAATATTGAATTGAAAATTTTCTCTAACTTGGTCATTTTCAAGCAGCCTTAAGTGGTGAAGCCTGGGTTTGTTATACTCTTTCTTCATTAATCCTTCGACATGTTTACAAATCTTGTACTGTATCAAATATAGTAGTAGGGCAAAAATTTGATCCATGTTCCAAAAATTCACAAACCAAAATGAAAATTGTATGCTGCTTTTGAAACCAACCTCATTGAAGCATTTGAGCACTACCACCCTCCTTAATCAATCATATCAACATCTGGGATTGACAATCTGCATCCAAAAAAATGATTGGTGTTTTAGTCTGATAATAAAGAACTATCATAAAAAACAGACGTCATAAGTTGAAACTTTCTAAAAAAAGGCAAACAAACAAAATATAAATGAAAAGGAATAGGACCATCTAGTTCTCTTAAATTGAAGAGTATTGCTGCATACATAAAAAAAAAAAAAATGACAATGCCGCATACATAAATTAAAAAAAAAATCACACTAGTTGCCAAAATTTCACTGATTTTTATTTGTGCTCACCATTGACAACATTTTTCTATCTACTACTAATAATTTGTCACAATATCAGATGTCAAAGTTTTTGTATCTTTGGAATTTCTCATAAAAGGAATGCAATCCAGCAAGATGTTATGTGTTTTTTTGAGTATTTTTTACCACTATAGAAAATTACTTTCTTATCCATAAAAATTTGTAGGGTCACTTCCTGATTAGTTGGATAGTCTTTCGTAATTCAATCAATGATCTATGAAAGTACTTTCCCCAAGCTGAAAGCCTACATTTGCTATTAAATAAAAAAATCTCAAAGTCTATTTTATTAGTAAAATATATAAGTTCTGGTTTTTAGTTAAACTAATACTTCAATTACCGTATCAAAAAAAAACCTTCAATTGCAATTAAAAATAACACTATATTTATTTTGACATAAAATATTTGCAAGAACATAGTCAATTTTATCACGTGTAACATGGAAACTGGTGGCTCAGATGTCAATCATATTACCCGGCCTGCCCCAAATAAATGTCTTTTTTTTTTTTTTTTTTTTTTTTTTGGTGAATGAGAAACAACAAAGAAACTAAGATAACCCAACAGACACAGGGCACAGCCTGTCAAAGCACAGACCACTCTTGTCTTGATCAAAGAAAAGAAAAACGTCCACAGGAGGACTTTCAAAAATTCTAAAATCTAAGTCTTGACCAGCGCCTAGCCTTGCAAGAGCATCAGCACATTGATTCGACTGTCGATAACAGTGCTTAAATTGCGCTTGCTGAAACTTGGAAATGAGCATCCTGCAGTCATCCAATAAGGGAGAAATCACATCATTGACATAGCCCACCTTGCAAAAAATCTCCACAACGGATTTGGCATCCAACTTAACAAAAAGAGAGGAAAGATTTAAATTACTGCACAACATTAAACCATCCCTTAAACCCCACAGCTCAGCCACAAAACTGTTTGTGATCCCTTTGTGCCTTGAAAACCCAGAAATCCACTCTCCATGGCTATCACGCACAACCCCTCCATAGCCAGCCAAACCCATACTACCTGCAGCACACCCATCCGTGTTTAACTTGACCCATCCCTCAGGAGGCTTCTCCCAACAGCACGCAACTACCACCCTTGGAATTGGACACCTAGTAGAACTGACACAATACATATACTCGGTGTACAGATTTTCAATTTCAGACAACAAATACGGATTTAGAGGTTTACCAGAGAAAACTGACTGATTCCTGCTCTTCCAGATCATCCAAATGGCAAAGGAGAAAAGCAAGCTCCAATAATTCTTTCCATACACTGTCCTGCTCCCCCTACTTCCATTCATTGTTAGCCAATCCTGAAGGTCATTACTCCAAAAAGATTGGTCCGAGTGCCTAACTCCCAGCTGCAACCAAACAGCCTTGGCCCGAGCACAGTCTCGAAGGGCATGCAACACCGATTCCTTAACTTCGAGACAAATAGGACATAAATCATCAATCCCCATTCCCCTTTTCACAAGGCAGCCTTTCACACCAATACTATCATGCATACATCTCCAAATAAAAGTTTTGATTCTCGGTAAAGTGTTCATTTTCCATATCCACCCCATAGAAGCAGCAGGCATATAATTTGAATGATCAGCCAAATTATAAGCACTTTTCATATCAAACCCACCTCTGACACTACCTGACCAAACTAGCTTATCGTTCCTCTGCTTGTGATTGACAGAGGAGTAGCTAGAATCAAGTTCTTGATATCCACCGGCAGCACAAAAGGGATACGATCCCAATCCCAACCCGAATCAGATAATACATCCTTAATCTCAAGTAATTCAGCTTCGCGAGTCAACGGGCCAAGGATTCTTTGACGAATGGTACCCCCTTTGAGCCAATTGCCCAGCCAGAAGTTCTGATTACTGTCTCTACCGACCAGCCACATACTACCTTTGTTGAACACCTCCTTACCTTTCTTCATAGCTGACCAAACCTGAGAGCAAGGGAGGCGATCTGCATTTATGGCCGTAGCTCTCCTACCGGAACAATATTTCTACTTTAACACCTTAGCCCAAAGCGCATCTTGCTCTGTGTGTAACCTCCAATTCAGCTTTGCAAGAAGGGCGGTATTCCTCCCTCTTGCCGTTTGCAGGCCAAGGCTTCCTTCCTCCTTAGGCTTAGTAACTTTTTGCCACCCAACCCAATGCATCCTTCTTTGATTCTCCGTAGTGCCCCACAAAAAATTGCGGTTCACCCGATCTAGACCATCCAAAACTCTACCTGGAATAGCAGTACATTGCATTACATAAGAAGGAATAGCCGCTAAGGAAGCTTGGATGAGAACCGCACGCCCCACTAGGGAGAGTAAATTTGCTTTCCATCCCGCTAATTTTTGTTTAGCTCTATCTAGGATAAAATTATACTCGAGGGAGGACATCCCTGGCTGCCTAATGGGGATACCCAAATACTTCCCTAGATAAGACGTGGAAGAGAAACCAAGGATGTCACAAAAAGCCTCCCTATCATCCATTTCCACATTAGGAGAGAAAGAAACCCTTGACTTAGCCTCTCTAACTGTTTGCCCTGACACCTTGCAAAACTCATCTAGCACATCTCTAATGGCACAGCAATTAACACCATCGGCTTTGGCAAATAGGACCAAATCATCCGCAAACATCAAATGGGAGACTGAGGGGCCTCTTTGAGAGACTTTGATCGGGCACCAGAGCTTCACACTACATTTTTCCTCAATAAGCTGCCCAAGAAAGTCCATGCAAAGAATAAAAAGATAAGGGGATAAAGGGTCCCCTTGCCTTAGCCCTTTGGAAGGGAGAATCGGATCCAGCGCTTCCCCATTGAAAACGATCGACGTAGAGACCATCGTCACACAGCTCATGATAACATCAATCAAGTCCGAAGGCATATTGGCTCTAATAAGCATATCTCGAATGAAACTCCACTCCAATTTGTCATATGCCTTCTCAAGATCAATCTTCAAAGCCATATAGCCAACTTTCCCCTTTTTTTTACTAAGGGAATGGATAACCTCCTGCGCTATTATGGCATTATCAATGCCCTTCCTACCCGGGATAAAAGCTGACTAGCAAGGGGAAATGAGCTTGTCCAAGTAAGGTCTCAACCTAGCAACGATAACCTTTGACACAATTTTATACACTGAGTTACACAGGCTGATGGGTCTATAGTTGCTAAGAGTCTCCGGCCCCTGAGTCTTCGGGATGAGAGCAATATGAGTAGAATTAAGGTACTCCGGAACTTTCCTCTCAGCAAAGACTTTCTTCACTTCAGAGATAACAGAGGTGCCCACAGTAAGCCAGAATCTTTGAAAGAACCCCGCATGAAGCCCATCCGGCCTGGGAGCCTTAAAAGCAGCCTTTATTTCCTCCTCTGACACCTTTCCACTGATACTACATTTTTCCTCCTCTGATAGCCTAGCCTGCCAGGAAGAAATCCTCGGAGGACTAAGCGGAACACTAGAGAAGGAAGTAGTATAAATATCACTGTACCCATTCCTTACAAAAACTTTGACATCCTCCTCCTGATAAAGCCATTCACCCACAGAATTTTTAATAGCCAGAATCTTATTCCTCTTCCTTCTCACCAATGTAGAGACATGATAAAAAGCCGTATTCCTATCCCCTTGAATCATCCAATTAACTCTGGACTTTAACGCCCAGATTTCCTCCTCTTGGTTCAGCACAACATCAAGATCCTTAAGGAGCTCATTTTCCAGGTTGAGGAGAAAAGCCGAAGGGTTCACAGCCATAGATCTCTGAATGCCATTTAACCTAGCCATGATGATCTTCTTCCTGGCAAAAACGTTACCAAACTACTCCTTATTCCACCTGGTTGCCTCTTTAGAAAAAGATTCAATAGCCTGCGCCAACCCTGTACTCTGTCTCCAAGCTTGGGAAACAATAATAGGAAAGGAGCAATCAGACAGCCAGCAAGATTGAAACTTAAATAAATTCCTCCTATTTTCATGAATTCTAGGCTGCAATTCCATCAAAACATGGGAATGATCGGAATGGCACCTCGTAAGGTGGACCACCCGAGCCTCAGGATACATCAGACACAAATGAGAGTTAACAAAAAATCTATCTATCCTCTCCTGAATAAGAGCCTGAATCTCTCTCTTATTAGTCCAAGTACACCGAGGCCCCGAAAACCCTATGTCAATCATACTACAAGCATCCAGGCACTCCTTGAACAGAAGCGCTCTATTAATACTCAACCCCCTTCCTCCAAATTTATCTCCCTCCGTTAACGGCTCATTAAAATCACCCGCCATTACCTACGGCATATCATGAATTTCAGCCATCTTCTTAAGGTTACTCCAAAGCACTTGTCTCTCAGCACACCTGGGACTAGCATAAATTGTGGATAACAACTAGCTAAGGTTAGAAGAGCGTACCTTGACAGTCACATGGATTTCTTGTTCCATGTGAGCTAGCTGGGAAATCTCCACTCTATCTTCATTCCACAGCAACCAGAGCCCCCCAGCAAAACCAATTGTATCAGTAAAAATAACTCCATCAAAAGGCAGCTCATCTACAATCTTCCTTGCCCTATCTCCCCCAATCCGAGTCTCCATCACTATTAGAATAGCTGGGTCATGATTGCGGACCAAATCTCTAACATGACTTTTAAAGGCGCGCGTCAATTCCAGGCAATGATATTCATAATGATAAAGAGGGAAAGAAAAAGGACACTTATCAGCAGGAGGTAGAATCCTTCCCACCGCCCTCAAAATCCATCCCATTATCATCTGCTCTTCCCTCGAAGTAGAAATTAGCATCCTCACCTCCTGTCGACATACCAACAACAACAAGCTCACTCCCTTCCACACTATGACCACCACTGAAGTTTCGCCCTCCATCGGACTTGCTTCGGTCCACGGCAGAGCTCTCTTCCATGCTCTCCTCATCCGGCAAGTGAACAAGACCCACACCCAGATAGGGATTACAAGGTTTCCGGGTCGAACAAGCTCCCGAAGCTCCAGTACAGTGTTTCGACCCTTCCTTGTTAGTGACCTGATCCTTTGGACTTGCTCCCTAGACTGATCTCCCATCGTGACAGACATGGTGAAGAGTGGCTGTGCAGGGAACCAAATAATTAGCGGCTTGAGCATCAGGTGCACCCAATTTTTTCGTTGCCCTTAACCGAGCTAATGATTTTTTCCCTTTAACTGAATCAAGAGAGCTGGACTTGATGACCGAATTGGCCTTTCCCAGCTTTATTCCCTTCTTTCCAACCTCAGACAGATGTGGGCTTAAGCCCGAGAAGCTTAGCCTTTTTAAATCTCTCAGCCCTTCCAAATTGGCGAGACTACTAACATCCTGGGCCCCAATTCTCACCTTTGAAGGAGACATTTTCCTCTTAATCTCCCTCGAAGGCCCAACCGAGTCACCCGGAATGTCACCTTCGACGGCCCAATGCTTGCTCCCAGTATATTGGTGTGGTTGCCTTTCCTACTCTTTCACCTGACCAAATGGTCCCACATTGGTTTTTTGGTTTTTTGCGCCATTCCCTTTCCGTTGCACCACAATCCACGGACCGTACGTACTATCATGTACGTTCTCATCCACATTTCCCTGAACATTGTCAAGCACGATCCCGCTGGCCCCCTCGCCTACCTTGTCAGCATTAGTCCCACGAGAAGTGCATGGCCGAGTACTATCCTTATCGGCCTCCATCCCCACCGTCTCCTTCAACGGCACATCTTGACGGATTGAGTACGGACAATTTTCCCGTCTGTGACCCATTCTACCACAATCAAAACACAACTTCTGAATACCTTCATAACACACTGGTTGCTCAAGCTTCCCAATCTTGACAGCTGTTACTAGAGGCTTTGTTACGTCTACCTGAATACACAACCTAGCGAACCTTCCTCTAGCCTCCGACGCAGAAAAGGTATCCACCCTTAAAACATTCCCAATGGCTTTCCCAATCAGATGAAGAGCTTCAGCATTGTAGTATTCTATTGGTAACCCATTGATCCTAATCCACACTGCAACCGAGGACACATTCGCCACCTCCGGTCTGAAATCTGGTACCCAAGGTTGTATGGACAGAAAATGGTCGCCAATGAACCAAGGACCCTTCTGCAGCACAGCCTCAAAATCTTCTTTAAGAGATAACCGAGTGAGGAAAAACCCGTAGCCTAAATCCACACAATCAAGCCGACCTGCTGGTTTCCATAAGGCCAGCAATCGTGTTTGGAGAAAGTTAAAACCAACCGACCTACCATACACCTTAACAATCAGCGCCCTTCCCCGCGGGTTCCTAATTTTCTGTTTGAACTCTCTCGAGAACTTTACAGCAACCAGCCCTTCCCTAAGAGCCTCTACTTCCTCATCCGACTCTTCTTCGTCCTCCATGAGGTCTCCAAAGTTAAAAGCTTGGGTGTAGGCACCAGGAATATCACCCACTACCTTATCCTTGAAGGACGTGGCTCGACTCCAAAGCCCCTGGGGATGGATTGGAGATGATGGTCCTGAATCGCTACTCTCGCTAAAGCCTACATGACTCACATTCTTCACCTTTTTATTGCTACGAACCAATTCCTCATGTTCTTTCACGCGAGAGAGCTAGGGAGCTGTTGGAAAGCAGCCCCATAGCACTCATTACTAGACATGGCAAAACGGGTCAAAATTTTCTGACCTGACTCGACCCAACCCGAAAAATACTCAACCCGAACCCGATTTTTTTGACCCGAAACAAAAACGAGTTGACCCGTGACCCGACCCGAATTTTTCGTGTTTTTTGCGGGTCAACCCGACCCGACCCGACCCGAAACCCAACCCGAACCCAAATCACTTTTTTAAAACTTTTTTTTTTTTTTTTTGGTAAAAACAAAGTAAAATTAAGACAATAGTAGTTTAATTGTTTATTGTGAGTTTTAAGGAAACAATTGATATATTTACATATGCAAATTAATTGAAAGATAAAAAGTTGAACATTCTGTAATGAGAAAAGATTTTTAGATATTAAATAACAAAGTACATACCAAGATAATATGGTTACAGTAGAGTTAAAAATATATATTTAAAATTGTAAACATGTGTGAGAAACAATTACAAGTGTAAAAATAGTGAAACCAAAGTATCAAATTAGCATAAATTATGAATGCTTAGACTCATTTTTTTAACAACTTGTGTCCAAAATAAACGGTTTTTTAAAATAAATTATAATATTTTCTAAAGTGTGTTGCTTAACAATGATATGATATTCATAAAAGAGATCATGTATAAATAAGTAAGCAATCTAATTTTAATGTATATCTCAAATTGAAATAGAGTGTCAACCACAATTGATAATAGATTATAAAATTAATTTTCAAGATTGTAAATTTCTTATATGTTTTTATTATTTATCAAATGAGTTATCCAATAAGTAATTTGTAATTTTGTTTTATATTTTGGAATGTTGATATTGTGTATAAATAAAACGTGTATTTGTTTTACTTATGTTTGTGTTATTTTGTTTTAGATAGCAATGTTAAGATTTGTATAATTTTAAAATTATTGAATAAGTATTAATAAGTTTAACTGAATTTTCCTATATAAAAAAAAAGTTTAATTGAATTCATTCTTGATATAAGTGGTGAAGTCAAAATAATGCATTTTACATAAAATAATTTGTTGCATAACTTTTCAAATGACAAATACATGTTGTTTTATTTATAAAAAAAAAAAAATTCATGCGAAAAATACGGGTCAACCCGACCCAACCCGCAACCCGATTGACCCGAACCCATTTTTAACCCGCTTAAGATGACCCGTTTTTGACCCGTGACCTATTTGACCCGCAACTCAATTAACCCGACCCGACCCGACCTGCCCATTTTGCCATGTCTACTCGTTACGTCGTGTTTTAAATAAATGTCTTTCACGTTCGACTATAGAAATATATAATGACTTTTACACAATATCCAAGGAAAAGCATACCTCCAATATTTATGGGTCTCAGTCAACGGTCCTCTTTCACGGAGTCTTTTGGTGGAAATGGAACGCGGAATATAATTTCTATTAAACTGACATGATCAAACAGAGTGTAATTTCAATTTATGCCCAATGAGCAGCCTCCCACTCTCCCATCCTCTGAAAATTCAAGAAATGCAGAGTTGGTTGAGAGATCATTTATTTAAAAGAGAGATTATTAAGGAAAAAGAGAGAACCTTTTTTGAGCATGGAAGCATGATACTGGAGAAGTTGATTGCCTCTTGCAATGGCAAGCCTATTCCCATTCGTACTTTCTCTGCTCAAGAGATCTGCCTAGCAACCAACAACTATTGTGAATGTCAGGAATGGTTTTGGTACAAAGGTTCTCTTGAAGGACGAAAAGTTTTTGTTAGGCAGTTTTCTCACTGTAAAACGGTGGCCAATGCTTTCATCAATGATTTAGTGATCTCTGCACAGATGTGTGGTCACAGCAATGTATTAAAGCCCATAGGGTATTGTCTTGATACTACATGTCCCATTTTAGTGTATGAATTTGCTGCCAATGGTATCCTTGCAGATCGAATTTATGTCTCCCGTGTTACTCATCGACAACATCAGCCTATGGTGTGGAAGAGAAGATTAAAGATTGCAAGGCAGATTGCTCATGTTATTTCCTATCTCCATACTGCCTTTGAAAGACCTGTCATCCATATGCTTATATGTATGTACGCTATCTTATTAGATGATCATGATCTTCCCAAATTGTCCGACTTTTTTATTTCCACGTCCATCCCTAAGGGTCAAACTTACGTGAAAGGTAATGAGGAAGTTCGGAGATTAAGGTACAGCGCCCCCGAGTATAGAGCATCGGGCAGGGTAACAGAGAAAACTGATGTATATGACTTTGGTGCTCTTCTTCTAGAACTTTTAACTGGAGAGGATCCGTGTCATGTAACCCGATTGACAATTAATAAAGATTCTAGCTTAGTAGCATACATGCATAATCGTGCGCAAGGTAGTTGCATTAGCATAAACGAAATTGTGGATCCTGCAATCATGGCAAATGGAGAAGGAGGTGCTAATTTACCACGGCAGTTACAAGCTGTGTTGGACCTTGCCTTGACATGTACAGAGCAAGATCCACGAAGAAGGCCAACTATGGTCGATGTCACCAAACAACTCAGGCAGATTGAGAGGTTCATTCTGTTACTAATTATTTAACTACTTGTTCTAATTTTATATATATATATATATATATATGAGCAAAATATTCCTTCATATATACGTATGTTATAGTGCAGTGTAGGAGGGTAGCTGTAGAAGTCTTTGGCATTTAACTAAAACAAACGGATTGAGATCCCGGGTATTGCACGGTGTGCAATTACTTTAATCCTAGCCATTCAATTAATCTAACGCTCAAAAGTTGGACAGCTCATTTAGACACATCATTAATTTGTGTGACTGTCACTCCTCTTTGCTTTTTCAGCGACTCCTTTCTCTTCTTCAAGCTCACAAAAATTTCAGAAATTCTCTCTCTCTCTCTATCTCTCTCTCTCAGTTTCACCAATGATGCTCCGGTTACTTCTCTACCGAAGTGCACCAATAGCATTTCATCTACCCACCCAAAAATGAATTTGCTTAGATCTGGTAGTGAAATTTACACATCAAATTTATGATTTTTTGAGTTTCACATATCATATTATGAATTTTTTTTCTTTGTCAAAGATCATCCATTTGTTTCATTTATAGCAGTAAAGATTATCTATTTCTTTCATTGCATTTTCTTTTTATATATAAATCTAATTAATTTATTGTTGAATGTTTTTGAGATTTTTATAATGGGTATGAAGCCCAATTGAGTGTGTGTGTGTGTGTTTGGCGGTGTTTCTGGCTTCTTTTTTCCACTAAGATTTTGTGAGGTTGCATTCTCTGATGATGATGTTTGGTTGCTGGCTCTGTTGGGGTCCCTGTGTTATGTTTTTGTTTTCATTTCATGAGTTTTAAGGGAAAAATAAGTATCATGTTTCTTGAGATTGTCTTTCTAGTGTATAAATTCATCTAGATTTCAGCTACCCACCCAAAAAATTGTGATTCTAGATCTCATATTATGATCTTTTCTCCCTATCCTTGATTTCTTTGCCAAAGGCCATCCCTTCCAAGGAGGCTTCATTGGAATTTTTTTGTTTGATTTCTTTACAAAAAATCAACTTCATTGAACAAAAAAAAAAAAAAAACTTCATGGAATTTAACAATTTAGTTTGAGTCTAAGATTATAGATAACAACGTAGGGAAGCCTAGAAACGCATGAATTTAACAATTTTGTTTGGTTTTCTAAGCTTCGCCCATTATCCATTCCTATCGTGGTTTGGGTTTAATATAATCCCTTTGTATTGTGGTTTGGGATTGGCAGTAATTCCTTATGTTGTTTAATTTTATTTTTGTTTTGGAGCATAGAAAATTTGTTTGTGAAAATAAGTAACTGTTAGAAACTTTGAAGCTTAATGCTAGGCTATTTTATATGCAAGATGTGCAGTCCTCAGGGAGATTCATCAAGTTGATAAATGTTCTAGGCTACTCTTCAAATGGGCTGATTCCATCAACTTTCTGCTCACAGAAGAGATGAGAATCAAGGCAAGGAACGAAGTACAAGAGATCTCTCAAGTTTACCACGCCATCAAGGAGGGATTAGATTTTTGACCCCTTGGAATGACAGGAAGGTTTTTGCGCAGTTTAACCCAAACCATCATAATGGACTACCACTGTAGTTAATTAATAACTTTTTTTCAATTTCAAAATTTTAATTGACCAATTCCAAATGCAATTTTTGGTTCTGAGGAATGCAAGAATCAGTTGATGGCTTTATTATTTTGATGAATATATGTAATGTATACAACTCTGTTTTGCGAATATCATGTAGTGAAGGAGTTTTGTTATTAGCTTTTTACGTCTTCAATGTATTTGAAAATTTTTATCCGTCTAAATGGAGTTCTTTGGGTAGGAATTTGCTTTTAGCAAATACTAAATTGAGAATGACATAAAAACACGAATTCTATTAATGTTCGCAGGATTTTAATTTTACTCTTCACTGGAAAGATATTGTACATTATTAGTGGCATCTCTCATTATTAAGCACTGCATCTTCTATGGTATCTCTTGCCAGGTCCCACCCAAGTATATCAAAGAGATCTACAAAGCAAATTCTCACCCAATACAAAAACTACAACACTACCAAAGAGATCTCACAAACACCTCTCTAATTTTATTAACTGCATCCCCACGAAAGAGAGCCTCTTTTACAAATTAAATTTGCGCACACTGCTTATTCAGGACTAGTAAAAACTCAAAGCTTTGAAGAAGAAGAAAACTAAATAGAACTCAATTTTCTTATTGATGAGTAGAAGAAAAACTAACTTCCCTGATTAAGCAGGAAAACTGTTTTAATCTAACCACTAATTACAAGCTAATTAGCTAACACATGAGACTAAATTTATAATAGAAATTGGAACTAATTTGTTTAGGAGATACGACAACATTTCACTAAAACAATTACCAAAGAGATTGCAAAACGGTGCCATGTCAATAAGTTTCATCAGCTCCTCATTTACACAAAACAACCTTGTTTCTTCTTCAGTCTCACTTAGCCTTCTTCTGCATTTTGTACTTTGGATTGGTATCTTCATTTTCTCAACAGGAGTTGATATGTCAAAGTTGGTATCCAAATTGTTTTGAGGAGTCTTCTTTTGCACGCACACCTCTCCAATGAATATAATACAAGAAAAAAAAAGTTGGTGGGAAAAAATTAAGATATTCAGGCCAACAATTTAAGTAAACTAACAACTAATAACACCCATAGTGACACCAAGGAATTGTAAAAGGTAATAAAACTTAAACGAAGCTTACAAAAAATAAAATTATTCCCATGTTATTGTGAAGGGAAATTTTGTAAAGATTTGTTATACAGAGTCTGGTACTAACTGCCCTCCCATTTTATTGTGTGATATATCTAATTTGTGCCTCAAATCAAAATGCAATAAAAAGAAGAGAGAAGAGAAGTTTAGTATAGATTTGGCAGCCAAAGTATTATACTATAAGTCTATAATTGAAATATCAGCTACTCCATAAGAGTGTGAATTGAAGATATAAATGAGACTGCAATTAATTTCCCTTATAATAGCAAATGAAATTACATTCTGCAATAATGTTACCTAAATCACCAGCGTGATTCAATTTATCAATAGAGCTCCATGAAACCCTACTTACAACCAAACTACATCAATGGCCAACATAAGCAGTGCAAAGAAAGAAACCACCACAATCTAAAATAAAAGGACTGATTATAAGAAAGGAATAAAATTGCACACCTTAATTAGAATGGCATCAACAAAAGGGATAGACACAAGCATATCACCTACAACATAGTTCATTCTCTTACTCTCGGGTAGGCTAGCAACAATATCAATATGTGGGAGGTCAAACACCATGCGCTGCACATGAGAGAATGCCTTGGAAATATTCACTGCCACTGTTCCAGTACCACACCTATGTCAAAACTCAACAGTTGAACCCCAATCCTTAGGAATTGGCACAAATGCCCCTAAGAGCCAAACTCATGTTCAAAAATTTCTAGCCATCACTTCATTTAAAACATTGTTATATTCAGGTCTTGATTATAATAGTCACATAAGCGGCCCATCCCATGCTCTTTTGTAAATCTAGGCCAAAAGATTAATTGGATATCCATAATTGTGGGATTAAGTCTGGCACGCTAATTTGTACTGCACGTTTAAGTGACAAAAGATTTATGCAGTTCAATTGATGTTTGAGAATTGATCTGTAACAACTAAATCCCTGGCTAAGAACTAGATTGCACAATAAACAGTTTTTTTTCCTTAAAACTCATGAAATGAAAACAATAACATAACACAGAGACCCCGATAGATCCAACAACCATTCATCAGCATTAGAGGACAAAACCTCACAAAATCTCAGTGGAAAAAAGAAGCAAGAAACACTGACACACACACACACACACACTCAATTGGGCTTCATACCCATTATAAAAACCTCAAAAACATTCAACAATAAATTAATTAGATTCATATAAAAAAAAATGCAATGAAAGAAATAGATAATCTTTATTGCCATAAATGAAACAAATGGATGATCTTTGACAAAGAAAAAATTCATAAATTTGATAAGTGAAAAAAAAATCATAAATTTGTTATGTAAATTTCATTGCCAAATCTAAGCACATTAATTTTTGGGTGGGTAGATGAAATACTGTTGGTGCACTTCGGTGGAGAAGTAACCAAAGCATCATTGGTGGCTTAATTTGAGGCATGAGAGAGAGGCGCATGTTTGGCTGGAAGAGAGAGAGTTTATGAAATTTTTGAATAGAGGTAAGCGTGAAGAAGAGAGAGGGGAAACTGAGAGCAACGGGAAATGAGTCATACGGATTCTTGGCGTGTCCAAATGAGCTATCCAACTTTTGAGCTTTAGATCAATTGAATTGCTAGGATTCAAGTAATTGCACACCATGCAACATCCTGGGTATTGCACGGGATCTCAATCCAAAACAAAAAGTCTATTGCAGACTTTGCAGAAATGCTATCTAGCACACCAAATAGAAACCTCATACATTAATTAGTGAGCCCCATATTCCCACTTAAAAATCTTTGCTTGTTTAACCTTTCCAACCGCTGGTAAGGAATAAAATAGGTGTCTTACTCTCACAATTTATTTCTTTTAAATCCTATATTTATTCATTTAATAATGTATTACAAGTATTTAATTTTTTTTAAAGAACTGTATAACTCAACTAGCATTTTTGGTATTTCTAATGGAGGCATCTTATGTTCAAATGCCTCCATTGTAATTATAAAAAATAGATATTTAAAAATTTTCAAAAGCAACGAAACAGTGAAGCATGTATTCAACTTTATAGGTATATTGTTATGTTCCTAACACTTTTATATTGATTTTATTTTTCTAAAAAAAAAATCTAATTATATGTTTAAAATTTATGTATTTGGACTAATCTCTTATTCTAATAGTTATGAGCAATGAATTGATTATTATTATTTATTTATTATAATGATATAAAATATATATTTTTAGTTAATTGAAATTATAAAAAAATATTAAAATTTACTTTAGCTTGTGTATGACAAATAGATTAGCATATAATTTTTTATTTATTTTGTTATTAGTATCTATTACTATTTTTTAGATTAATTTAACTTTCAATCTTTTCTTCTAATATTGCTTACCTTGAGTTGAAATCCTGGCGCTAAGACTAATTAAAAATTTTAATTGTCGTAGTACTATACAAAAGACCAGGTTTCTCAATCTATTAAATCCAACTCTTGCAATTTGGAACTCAGGTTAATACTATGTTGAAGTGTGAAGAATGCTGAAAAATGTCCTACCCTTTCACATGTGGACCTCTCACATGATACTTCATAAGAGCTCCATCCATATCTATCCATAACACTTATCCTTTGAAGGAGTGGACCTTATAGCAACACCACAGTTAGATACATTTGCATTTGATGAATATTTGAAGCTTAAAACCACTTAATAGTCATGCAAATAGCTTCACAATATTTAGGCACAACGTACAACAAACAGAATTTACTTGATTTTCAAACAAATGGCCATTGATGGAATTTAGACTAGTTAAAAAGTTTATTTGATGAAGAACCATTTAATGTAATAATCAAAATCCCGTTGACACTGTGAAACAGGCCTCATAAACTGGCATGTATCTTAAATAGTAAAGGGCAATTTTCTATGAGATCAACTTATGGTATTTCTCAATCACACAGGTTCACACAGGCGGGTGAAGATCTTTGGAGAAGTTTGCGGAATTTAAAGATTCATGAGTGTTTTGTAATGTTCTTATGGCAGATTGCAAATGACATCTTACCAACAGGAGCTCGAAAGAAGCAAAAATTTGAGATTGAAACTACTTGCTGTCCTTTGTGTGAAACTGAAGAAGAAACATGCCTGCACTTATTCAAAAATTAATTGTTTTGTTGCAAAAGCAGCTTGGTCTTGCTCAAACTTGGGTTCTTACATTGAATCTTTGAATGCTAATAACAGCTATATATGATCTCATTAAGAATGTAATCATTCCTCCGTCTCATGTGTTAAACGAGCAGGTCACCAAGGAGCAATTTGTTCTTATGGCAGCAATAATCATGGATTGCATTTGGAGCCTGCGAAATTGAGTGATGTTCCGGAATGAAAAAAATAAATTTTCAAGCAATTCCTTTTGAAATTTCACAGAAGCTTGAAGAGCATTCTTCCGCATCACTTAAGAGAAATGTTTCTAATTATTAGAGATACATTAGACATATTAGCCCAATGTAATAGGCTTAAGCTCACTCGTAATATATCTCTAACACTAATGATGAAAGCCAAGCAGTAAAAGAAGCCTGCGTAAGGCCTCCTGAAACTGGTGATGACAGAGCTTGAATAGCAGTTCCAATTCGTTGTTGGAACGGGAATATAAAAGTTAGGTGGTCAAGAAAATTCGGTGGGTTTCACCAATAGCAGTAGTAGCTTTGGCTATTTTTTTGAAGCATTTAGATTTCTAAAGAGATGAAATTACAGAAAGTTATCATTGCGGCAGACAGTTAAGGTACGTATTGATACTATACGAACTAGAGGATTGATTGGTATTGACGAAGGAGTTTGATAGTGGTTTTTTGTTTGAATAAAAGGAATGCAGACAGAGTCATAGTCTTGGCAACTGGAGTATGTATTACTTGGGGGAAAAAAAAGGTTTCGTACTATTTAGTGTGCATTTGACATTAGATGAAATAATCAATCAATTAAAAGAAAAAAAAAAAAAATATATATATATATATATATATAAATAGATTTGTTCTTGTCTTTGATGTTGTACTTAAAAAGCTTTCAAATCTATTTCTATTTGCATATATATATATATATATATTTAAAAGTTAAGGGATAGTGTTTAATGTTGCTGCACACCTGTTAAATCACATCAGTGCCACATAATAAATCTATTTTTAATATTTTTTTCTCTCTTTTTTAATTATTTTTATCCTTATTAATTTTTCAATTTACAATTACACATTCTCCAACATTTACTTACTTTTACCTTTTTATCTCTCCTCTAGTCTATACTTTAATCTTACAATTTTTTCATCCCTTCATCTTCCTTTTATTTTGACTTTTTTCTCCCTATTTTTTTTACAACAAGAATTTGTTATTTTCTCTTCCAATCAATCTATTTTTAATTTCTCACACAAAAAGTGAATTATCTCTCTCTCTCTCTCTCTCTCTCTCTCTCTCTCTCTCTCTCTCTCTCATTAATTCTTTCTTGCAACTATAATTTAGATTGATTTTTTTTTGTTGTTTTTTTTTTTTTGTCTCTACTTTTAGATGATACACTTTTTTGGTGTGTTTTTTGAGTTAGTTGTCCCATGTACTCTCTATCCCTCTTATAGTATTTATTTAAGTTAAATTTTTTTTTTTTTGGTTCTATTTAAGTTAATTTTTGATATTTTAGAAGTGAGAATTTGAGTTTATATCAAAATACAATCTACATGATTATGTATTTGAATGTGTCTATAAATTATTTGAGTAATATCAATTGTAAATTTGTGATGAGGTTTAGTTATCATGATAATCTTTTTAAGAGAATGAAAAATTCAAATAACTAATTTTGGAACTTAAAAATTTTAGTTGTTAAAAAAAAAAAAAAAAAAAAAAAAAAAAAAACCACAACAAACTATACAAAAGTTTGAATAATATAGATCACTTGAAAAAAGAATAGTATTTCTAAACACGTGTTTTCACAAAACTTTTTAAACAACCGTTTTCACATCATTTTGAACAACAATACTTAAATCTACTACCAAACAAGCCCTATATATTTTTCAAGTTTGTAAAATATAAAGTTAATAAGAGATAGATAATTTTCTCTATTTTGAGATATTTTTTCACTTTTAAATTATTCACACAATAGGGGTTATGAGTGTAAAGTTTTGATTTACAACTATATTTTATGTTGGCTTTAATTCCGTGTTAAATTTGATTATAATTATGCTCAATCATTTACCTATGTTTTTGTGGGATATAATGTAAGGGTTGCGTGTGAAAGTTTTGTGAAGATTTTGTGAAGATGAAGATTTCGTGACTAGCTCGCGACTGGCTTGCGAGTGCCAACCCATGAAATAGGTCACGTGAGAAGCATATGCTAAAATTTGAAGATTTTTTAACAAGCCAGATTTCATGAGTCATTTGCTTGTCTTTTCAAATACCTTTACCAATACTATATAAACCCTCATTACCCAAGAAATGTAAAAAGAATAAGAAGTCTTTACAAGAAACTTTTAAGAGAGAAAACCCTAGCTAAACACTTGAGAGCTAAAGATTGTTTACCTACAATCATCTACACCATTTCTTTAAAGTTTCTTTTACGCCTAACTTTCTATTTATACATCCTTGAGAGGTTCTTAGTCCAAAAACTTACTTCACTCATTCTGAGTGCTGAGAGAAGTTTTTTTTTTTGTATATGAGAAGCATTGGAAGAAGGCATTGAGTGGTGGATACAATCGAGCGGAATTACGTGATCTGAATAATTAGTGAAAATAAGACTCCAAGAAGTTCATTGGAAGCTAGAGCTTCAAGGGCTTAAGTACATTGGGTAGATTAGGTTTGGAGGATCCTTTTGATATTCGTGTACTCTAACTTATTCACTAATGGATCAATTTTAGCTTAGAGGGCCGCAGAGAGGTTTTTCATCGAGAGTACTACAGTTTTTTCTTCGATAACACGTCTTGGTGTTATCTTGTATTTGTATATCTCTTTCCTACTCTTTAAACTTTACATTTTTTTTCTTATTGTACTTGCTTATGCCTTAGGGTAGTGTTCTGATTTATTGCGCATCTTTTACTCTTATTCCACACTTAGTTAAGTTAGAGTAAAAGCATCTAAACCATAATTTAAAATGGTGTGTCTAAACAAGCATTAGTGTTTCTACACTAATTAAGCTTTCAAGGAATCTATAATAAATTATAGTCAATTAACTCAAAGCTTGGTGTTTATATTTAAAAGAGAATGTATAATTCAATAAAGAGATTTTCAATGTATTAATTCAACAAATGTTATATATATATATATATATATATATATATATATATGGGTAAGGTTCAAGTTACACTTGGTGTAAATTTAAGTAATGTTACACTACTCAATAACTTGTTATAGAATTCATATTTTGAAAATCTCATCTTCGAATTACATGTTCTATATGTTTTTAACAATCATGTCAATTTTCATATCAATTTGATGTTAATTACCAATAGATCCATAAACTCATCTTTTATATATGTATTATTTTAAATTATAAAAACTTGAATTTAACAAATTGATTGATGATATGGCTGTTAATATTTTATTAACTTAAAATGTTGCAAATATGGAGAATATATGAAGATAATGTAATCTAACGGTAGATTTTTCAAAATTCATATCTAATAATAAGTTATTAAGTGGTGTAATATTGCTTAAAGTTACACCAGGTGTAATTTGAACCTAAATCTATACATATTAATGAGATTTGAGACCAAAAAAAAAAACAAAAAACAAAACAAAATTTGTGAGGACAACACCTTTTTTATTTCTATATTTTGGTCATATTTAAAATTTGGTCTTCAAGTTTTTTTAACTTCATTTTGGTTTCTATATTTTTATACTTATTGCAATTTCGGTCTTTATTATCATCTCACTTAAATGCCTAGGTAATAAATAAATTACTACTGGTTTAAAATTACAACTTTTTTGGTAAGTGAGATGCTGTCCAGATTAAAATATTGGTAAGTTTAAAAATATAAGAACCATAAAAAAATTATAAAAAATTTGAGGACCAAATTAAAAACATGACCCAAAAAAAAAAAAAAAAAAAAAGCAAATCCAATAGAAAGCAGTTGGGCCTCCCAGTCAACACACGATATGGGCATTGATCGGCTAATATGAAAGGCAAAACCTGCACTGTCCTTTTGAAATTCCCAAAAAAGCTAATGAGAAGGAAACCGACCCTTTACTTTACTTTCAATGAAACCGACCCGGAATTTACAATAAAAATGCCCTCATTGTCATTGAGCTGAGCCTCCCTCGCTAGCAGAGTAGTAGTAGAAGAGCACAAACAAAAGAAAGAGAGCAAGGAAGGACGTTCCACATTCAAGCTATCATGCGCTGGAGTTGGTTCATGCCATATCATCATTTCTTTAATAAAAGAATAGAGGAAAGAAAGCAAAGAGAGAGAGCGTTTTATGAGAATGGAAGCGTGTTACTTGAGAAGCTGATCGCCTCTTGCAATGCCAAGCCTATTCCCATCCCTACCTTCTCCCCTCAACAGCTCCTCCTAGCAACCAACAACTATTCTTCTGAACGTCTGGGAGATTTTGGGGTCAATTGGTACAAGGGTTCTCTTGAAGGACTAATTGTTCTCATTAAGCGTCATAATGATTGGGCCTATATAGACATCAATGATTTAGTGATTTCAGCACAAATGAGTGGTCACAGCAATGTATTAAAGCCCATAGGCTGTTGTCTACACACCCTATTTCTCATTTCTGCGTTTGAATCTGCGCAGTATATTATTCTGCTGAACATCTGGGAATTTATTGGTACAAGGGTTCTCTTGAAGGACGGATTGTTCTCATTAAGCGTTTAGATGATTTGGCCGGTATAGCCATCAATGATTTAGTGATTTCTGCACAAATGAGCGGTCACAGCAATGTATTAAAGCCCATAGGCTGTTGTCTCCACACTCTATCTCTCATTTTCTGCGTTTGAATTTGCCGCCAATGGTGTCCTTGCAGGTCGAATTTATGTCTCCCGTGTTACTGAACTAAAACATCAGCCGATGTATATACAAATATGCAGTATCTTGTTAGATGAAAATGATGTTCCCAAATTGTCCGACTTTATTCTTTCTGTATCAATTCCCGAAGGTGAAACTGACGTGGACGCTCCTTCCATTTCAATGTTCAGAGCTCCCGAGTTTAAAACAACAGGCAAGTTAACTGAGAAAGCTGATGTATATGATTTTGGTCGGATTCTTCTAGAACTTTTAACTGGAGAGAATTCTTGTAAAATATCCCGAATGACAAGTGGTAAAGATTCTACTTTAGTAGCATACATACATAACAGTGCTCAAGGAAGTTGCATAAACGAGATTGTCGATGGGGAAGGAGGTGCTAGTTTAGAGCATCAATTACAAGCTGTGCTGGACCTTGCCTTGACTTGTACAGAGGAAGATCCACAAAGAAGGCCAACTATGGTTGATGTCACCAAACAACTCAGGCGGATTGAGAGGTTCGTTCCATCACTAATTATTTACTCACTTGATTTCATCCAATCATATGTTATAGATAAACAGATTCACATTATTGCATATCCAAATGTTTTAGGCACAACAACAAACAAAATTTACTTGATTTTCAAACAAATGGCCATGGATGGAATTTAGAAAAGTTAAAAAAATCTAATTTGATGGAGAGCCATTTAATGACATTATGAAATCCCCATTGCTACTAAGAAGCAGGCCTAATAAACTGGTATGCATCTTAAGTAATAAAGGGGAATTCTCTATGAGGTCAGCTAATGGTATTTCGCAATCACACAGGTTCACACAAACGGGTGAAGAGCTTGGGGGAAATTTGCAGAATTTAATGCTTCTTGAGAGTGTTGAAGAGCATGCTTCTGCATCATCGAAAAGGAATGCTTCTAGTGATGAAATCCAAGCAGTGAACGAAACCTCTGAATGGCCTCTTGAAGTTTAATTGTGATGCAACTGAATGATGACGGAGCTTGTATGGCAGTTTTAACCTGTGATTGGGAAGGTAAATTAAAAGTTTGGTGGGTCATGAAAATTCTGTGGGTTTCACCAATAGCAGTAGTAGTTCAGGCTATTTATTTTTGGAGCATTTAGATTCTAAAGATATGAAGTTGCTGAAGGATATCATTATGGCAGACCCTTAATGTATTGATGCTATAAGAACTGGAGGATAGGTTGTTTGGCAAAGGAGTTTGATAATTGTTCTTTTTTTTGAATAAAAGGAATGAAAAGTAAGTAGTTCATAGTCTTAGTAATTGGCTATGTATAGTGGTTTGTTGGGGGAAAAAAAGAATTTTGCACTGTTTAATTGGTTTGTAAATTTTCTCAATTTAGTTTGGCAAACCTTTTTCTTTTTTCAAAAGAGTCTTAAATTTTAATCATTCATGTGAATTTGGGTCAAAAATTTGTTAAATAACTTATTGCTCCACAATTGATCTTCTAATCGGTATAATTGCAGTTAACACCTACCCTTTGAATTAGATAAATATTGTTGTCCTAAAAAGTATGAAACAAAAATGTCATTAAGGATACGCAATTTACTGTGTTCCAAATACAAGCTCCTTGTTTGTATCTTGATGAAGTAATTGCAAGGCTCACAACAAATGTTCTAATAAGAGTTTAAGACCACAAGCGGACAAGCCACCTGTACATCACCCTTCTCTTATTCTTTATTCTTTTCTTTTTCCTTTCACCTCATGCCTTCCAGGTTTCTTCATGTTGACTTAGCAATTGACATAGTCCCACTTTGCATGTAAATTATGCCAATATTACCAACAACCCAAAGATATAATATAATCAGCCACAAAAATAGCATAAAAGTAAGGTTAAATATGTAAATATGAGAGTAATTAATTGTTTATATTTCATGGACATCACTTCCCGTCCTATGACTCCTATTTTTATTCTTTTAGATGAATTGAATCATAAATTCAGGTTTTATAATGCCTAATCTAACTTATCTTGCATTTCTATATGAACTGTCTTTGGGCCTTTTTCGGGCTCTTGCCAGGGGAGGCGGCCGGTGCCATGCATAGCTTCATGGTATTGGAAGATATGATGCCAACAGGCATAGCATAGCATGGAGTCGACTATCCAACCGTAAAAGAACATTTTCCCAAATTTTGAGAACATTTTACCAAGAAAATATCCAACGGAAATTCAAATTCAATTTCCAAACCCAACCCAGAAACCATCCTTCTCACCTTCCCATTTCACACAAGCCCCTTCATTTCCCGACGTTCTTGAGCCTCATGGTGCAAAGAACCCAAATGCTGAAACTCTGTCCAAAGTATTCAAATGCAATTTCCTGGGCATGACGAAACAACTTGGTTTGTGCGTTCAATTGCAATTTCTGACAATCCCACCTAGTTTGATATATGCGGGCTTACATTGAACGAGGACTTGGTGCTGAATGTGCTTATGTATTTTTCAACTGGGTTTGTAGAAAGGGGAGAAAAGGAAGTGGGTGTTTACAATGAGATTCTTCATATCCTTGTGAAATAACAACGTTTAGAGGAGGTGATCCAAGTGCTTGATGAAATATCAAAGAGAAAGGGACTTGTCAATGATAAGACGTATGGTATTTTGGTTAATAGATTTGCAGCTGCTCATATGGTATTTTACCAAATGCTATAACTCACTACTACTTGCCTAAGTCCTTGAAGAATTTAGAGGAAGTACCCGAGCTCTTGGAGAGGATATAGAGAAATGGGAGTAGGATGACTGCTGAGTGCTGACCCTTACAACTTGATCTTGAAGCTGTATATGGATTGGGATAATTAGGAAAGTGTAAGATATACATAGGAGGTGATGGAGAGAAATGGGTTGGTACAAGACCGACGATCTTATAGCATTATGATACATAGGCTTTATGGCAAGGGAAGAATACAAGGTGCTTTGTGCTTTTTCAATGCGATGACATTAAAAGGGCATGGTGCCAGAACAAGGAGAAAATATTGGTATATGACATGAACATTAAGTTGAAGGAGAGCAGGCAAAAAGAGGAAACAGTGTTAAGGAATAAGGATGGATGATTGTTTGTGACTAGCATTTGTGGGTCTCGTCCTTCCCTCCATTTGACAAAAGAGGTGCCCGACGGGGCGGGTTTGGGCCCCGGATAAATAAAAAAAAAAAAAAAAAAAAAAAACCGATTAATAATCGGGCCGGGTCTAGGTCTCGGGTTTTGCCCCGCGGGTCGGGTCCGGGTATGTAAAAACCCGGCCCGAACCTGACCCGTTGCCATTCCTAAAGAGGTCATGCATCCTCTGACTTTGAACTTCATGTGATTTGGTAAATACTTTCATAAGAAAAGAAAAAAATTAAAGACAAAATTCAGCTACAAAATTAATTGAAGCATAGGGCTACAACTTTACTCAATAAAATAAACATTATTGCATATCTTGAAAATCTAACCGTTGAGTTGCATGTTTTTTACATTCTTAATAAACATGTAAACTTTTGTGTCAATCGGATGTTATTTACTAGATAATCTATAATCTTATATTTTATGTATAATTTTAAACTACAAAAATTTGCAATTTAAACAATTTATTGATGACATAGCTATTGATCTTTAATTTTCTAGAAATTTTATAAGTATGAGGATATAAGAAAAAAAAGTAATCCAATGGCGGTTTTGTCAAAATTCATATCCAATAAAAATATATTAAGTAAAGTTGTAACCTTAAGCTACAATCAATTTTGTAGCAAAACTTTAACCAAAAATTAATTCCTTAAACATTTTAGACATGCTAAAGTTAGGCATCTAGTGAAAACTATCTTTGGTGAAGCATTCTTAAGTAGTTAATACGTGAGAATGGCATAGACAAGATGTTTTCCTTATTGCTTCTACAAAAATAACATCAAAAGTAATAAGATAAAGTTATATAGAAAAAGCTATACGGTGCCAAGTATGGCATGCGACTAATTGAAAAATAGTGATTAAAAAAAAATATTATAGGGCAAGCTTCTCAATCCGCATGAGTTCTTTGGTGACATCTACCATAGTTGGTCGTATCTCTGAGTCTCTTTTTCTACATGTGAAGGCAAGGTCTACCACTGCTTGCAATTGTTGCTCTGTAGTACTAGCTCTCCCTTCCCCTGCCAAGATTGTAGGATCCACAATGCAACGACCTTGAGCACCATTTTCCATACATACTACTAATCCAACACACTCTTGTTTTGGTTTGGAGAAGTCCACACCTTCACCATTATTCAATTGGGTAAAATCATTTGAATTCTTACCTTTTACAAGTTCTAAAAGAAGTACCCCAAAACTATAAACATCAGCTTTCTCCGTTACCTTAGCTGTAGCAAAATACTCAGGAGACATGTATCTTACACACCAAGACAAGAAATCAACTTGAACGTGAGTCTCACCTTCGGGGACTAACATAGAAAACTCGAAGTTGGATAATTTGGCAACATCATGCTGGTCTAAGAAGATATTTCGCATATTTATATCCCTGTGGATGATGGGCCTAGAGAATGCAGTATGGAGATATGAAATTGCATGAGCAATCTCCCTTGCAATCTTTAACCTGCTTGCCCATGTTAACGGCTGATGTTGTTGACTGCCATGAGTGCCCTGAATTCGATTGGCAAGGCTACCATTTGCAGCAAATTCATGTACTAAAATGGGAGGTCGAGTCTCGAGGCAACATCCTATAAGCTTTAGTACATTTTTGTGAGCGCTCATCTTTGCAGAAATCGCTAGATCATTGATGACGTAGTTGGACAAGTCCCGGCCTTCTGTAATGTGTACACCGCCTTCAAATTTCCTAATGGAAACAAGTCGGCCGTCAAGAGAACCCTTGTACCATTTCCAGTACAACTCATCTTGGACTATAACAAGACGAGCATCATAGTTGTTGGTTGCCTGCTTGAGCTCTTCATAAGAGAAGCTACGAATGGGAATGGACTTGCCATTACAGAAGGCAATCAGCTTTTCCAGTACCATGCTTCCATTCTCAAAAAATGCTCTCTCTTTTTCCTTTCTATCCATACTCATTCTAAAGAAACAATTTTTTCACCAGTTTTGCATAGCTTGAAGGTGGCTTAACATTTTATCCTTATAATTTCTCCTACCACGTCCCCATCAAACTGCCTTGAAGATTTCGTCCATAGGTGGAGCTTTTTCTTATTAGCCACTTCGGGACAATTGGACTTTCTAGAAGAGTGCTACAGGGGTCAATGGCCTACGCATTCAACACTTCAGCATGAGATCAACTCCAGTTTTGATGCTTGCCACC
Organism: Castanopsis chinensis; assembly: GCA_032878915.1. NCBI lineage: Eukaryota > Viridiplantae > Streptophyta > Magnoliopsida > Fagales > Fagaceae > Castanopsis > Castanopsis chinensis. The sequence continues at coordinate 9,568,464 of JAVQMG010000089.1, forward strand.
TTATAAAGTTAAAATAATTCCAAATATACAAACTATTTCACAAAAAAATTTACAAACTATTAATATAGTTAGTGATTATTGGTAAATGCAAAAGTGATATTAATATTGGGCCTAAATGAAAATCAATAAAAGGTTGGCCACATCAACATTTTGTAAAAATGTTGTAAAATATTTTTTAACTATAACATTACTCAGTTAGGTATAATTGAACGATTAAAGTTCACTATTAATGAACATTATTAGTGCTTATGAATCAAACTTAACTACTTGCACTATCATAATACAAATACAAGAAACCAACTTTGCTTAGAATTATATTTTATCATTGCGCACATGCAATGTTGCACTAGAATTAAATTACATATCAAACACCTATATATATTATGATGATCATACACGCAAAATTTAACATGGCTTAAGTCATCAATAGCATTTGTTACACTTGCATTGCTACTATTCCTTTCCCTTTTTTTATTCCTCTATCCCTATTCTTTTGATTCTTTCTACACTCGTGAATTTAGTGGCTATTTTTTCAGTAAACTGACTGATAATAATTATATGGAGGATGCTGAAAAAGGAGAGGAAATATAAATAATTTAATGATATGGAGGATGTAGCTAAATTTAAATGTTGAATAAAATAACATGAGAAGGAAAAAAGTAAAAATAAAAAATATAACAATAAACACCAAATTATCAAAAGCATACTATGTAATATTATAATAATATTTTTTATATACCATCTTTAATTCTTTATAATGCAATATGATAAAATTCAACAATCAAAGTGAGCAAAAAAAAAACATAAAACACAAAATTAAATTGAATCAGCCTAAAATAAAGTTCTAAAGAACACAAAATTTTATTAACCTAAAATAGATATGCAGGAAAAATTGAAAAATCCACCAAAAAATAGAGAGAGAAATAACATTTTTTTGTGAGGAAAAATTGTGCATAGAATGGAAGAGTGAATGACAAATTTATAGTAAGAGGATGATAATAAGAAGAAACAAAATAACAGAAGATAAAAGGAAAGAGGAAGAGTGATATTAAGGTAGAGGGTTTTGGGATATGAGAAGGTAAAGAGAATGAGAAAGGTTGGAGAAAGGATAATATATTATATTTTTAATTTTTTAAAATAAAAAAGATGAGAAAATATAAATAATTTAATGATATGGAGGATCTCATCTTATTTCAATTTGAATAAAATAAGATGAGAAAAAAAAAGTAAAAAGAAAAGAGATAACAATAAACACTAAATTATCCAAATCGTGAGATGTAATAGAATAATATTATTTTTTTTATATATTATCTTTAATTCTTTATAATGCAATAATAGGATAACATTTAACAATCAAAGAAAAAAAAACTTAAAACACAAAAATAAATCTTATGAACCCAAATTAGAGTTCTAAAAAATACAAAAATTTATCAACGTAAAATAGAGATACAAGAAAAAAAAATCCACCAAATTAAAAATTGAGAGAGAGAGAGAGAGAGAGAGAGAGAGAGAGAACCTTTTTGTGAGGGAAAACTGTATAAAAAATGGAAGAGAAGATGACAAATTTATAGTAAAAGGTTGTGAATAAGAAGAGACAAAATAAAGGAAGATAAAAGAAAAGATAAATAGTGATATTAAAGTAGAGGGTAATGAAAATTGTTCTGCATTTAATCCAATATTTTAAAATTTGTAATTTTTTGCACTTCTGCAGGCCAAAAAAGAAGAGAAATTTCTACGTATGAGGCTAGGACCACAAAAGGCGCCTCCTTCACACTTAAAAATCAAAGCAAAAAGAGCCAAATTCTGCTGGTCGTAAGCAACTGTTCAAGCAAAAATTGACAGAAGCAGATGAGAGGACTAATGGGACAGGTCCCAATTTAATCAGTTAGCACAAAGTTAAAGCCAACAACAACTATGCTTTGAATTAAATCTATTACTAAAAGCATATGTCACCATAGTTATTAAATTTGACCTGGCCCCGGCCAGTTGGGCCAATATTTCAGTGAAGTGTGAACCAATACCTTAGCGAATTTCCAAGATATAGCACCATAAGATAATTGCTTACAAAATATTTCAAAATGCAGGACATCGGCTAGTCATACTCAATTACAATCACAACAAATTTTTGTCAATGCCTTGCTAGTACCATTTGACAAAAAGGGTATAATTAACAAAATATAGTTAGGAAAAGACAAAAGGTAAAGGAAAAAATGTATAAGTGCCCATTTGTTTCAGCTTTTAGGGGCTGGAAACGCGCATTTTTGAAAAGCTGGCCTTATATTAACGTTTGGTTCAGCAAAAACGCAACTTTTACCCAAAAGTTGCGTTTTGGGCAAAGGCATAAACGCGCAAAAATATTATGGAGCTCTGGAGGTCCATAAACAAAAAGTTGATCAACGTTTTGAAACTATCTGTTGGGTTCTTCCAAAAATTACCAAACTATCCGAAAATTACGCGCACTGATCTGTAATTTTTTTTTAATTTTATTGGTATTATTTTAATAATGTTTGGGTAATACAAAATTTCAAGATACAATCTCAATCAATTTACAAACTCAATCACAATCAAGATACAAACTCAAAACACAATCTTAAAACTAATCAAATCAGAACCAAAAAAAAAAAAAAAAAAACAACAAAGCAAATCTGACCCATCTGAGCCGTAGTGGTGAGGCGGATGAGCGGTGGTGGAGCGGACGAGCGGTGGTGGAGCGGACGAGTGGCATGCGTGAATGCCGATCTACACTCTTTGCCGGCGATCTGCGTGTGCGTGTGCGAGTGGGAGTGAGAGAGACAGAAAGAAAGAGAGAGCTGGAGGTCTGTCCGGAGGAAAAACAAAAAAAACAGGAGGTGTGGAGGTATGGAGTAGAGAGAAAAAGCTCCAAAGAGGCTCAGAAAATGAAAGTAAAAAGAAAGAAAGAAAGATAAGGATGAAGGGTGTGGAAGAGTCTGGAAGAAATAAAGAAATGAAGAAGAAAAGAAGGACAGGCACGTGTGTGGAGGGAGTGGCAGGGAAAAGAAGAAAGAAAGAGATGAAAAAAAAATTAAAGCCGGTGTGTGGAGGAGAAAAAAAGATGAAAAAAAAATAAAAAAAGAAGAAAATATGAATAAAAAAATAAAATAAAATAAGAGAAACATCAAATAAAGAGTAAGAAATTAAAATTGAGAAATACTTTGACAATATTTTCACAATATTTTTACAATAAATTTTAAGTGGTAGGTTATTATCAGTTAATATTAGTGAGAAAAAAATAATTTGTTTAGAAAGAGAAAAAAATAATTGTAATAGTAAGTTCAAATTAAAATCAGTATAAATTATCACAATATTTTCACAATAAATTTTAAGTGTTAGGTTATTATTAGCTAATATTGGTAAGAAAAAAATAATTTCACAGTATTGATTTAAGTATAAAATAAACTACCTAATATATACATTGTCTTTTTTGGTAATTTATTCCTCAAACTGCAACTTTTATAAGTGCTAGTCAAACACTCAAATTTTTCAAAAAGCACTTTTTAACAGTTTTTACCAAACACTCAGTTTTTTGAAAAAACATTTTTTCATTATACACTTTTTAAAAACTCAACTTTTTCATTATGCACTTTTTCAAAAAGCCTAACTAAACACACCCTAAAACAGGGGAAATGTCCAAAAGAAGGAAATGCAAGGATGACAAAGCCAAGTCGTGAGAAACAGAAAATCTTCTCACATGAAAAATTTAAACTGGTAAGCTAAGGAAGCGCCAAAAAACTAAAAAGGAAAGCTGCAGTTACTTTTGTTCAGTGAACCTACTTAACTAATTGGAATCATGTTACCCTGTTACCCCAATAAATTTTCATTAAGCCTCACTCCCAGAACGATTGTTTTCTAAAAAAATTCTAGTGATCAGCGCAGGCAAAAAAGGTTAGCAAGAGAGCAAGGTTCGACATTCAAGCTATGCAGAACTGGTTGAGAGATCATTTCTTTAAAAGAAGAAAGGGAAGAGAGAAACCGTTTCTTGAGAACGGAAGCAAGCTACTAGAGAAGCTGGTTATCTCTTGCAATGGCAAGCCTATTCCCATCCGCACCTTCTCTGCTCAAGAGCTCTGCCTGGCAACCAACAACTATAATAATCATTATTGCTTTTTTTGGTATAAGGGGTTCTCTTGAGGGACAAATTGTTCTCATTAGGAAATTACCTGAATCAAAATTCTGGTTCGATTTTGCCATCAATGATATAGTAATTTATGCACAGATGAGTGCTCACATTAATGTATAAAAGTTTGTAGGGTGTTGTCTCCAGACTCCATGTCCCATTTTAGAGTATGAATTTGCTACCAACGGTTTTCTTGTGGATCAAATTATTTCTCACGTGTTACTGAACCACAACATCAACCCATGGACCATGGTGTGGGGAGCAGGTAAAAATTGCATGGCAGATTGCTCATGCAATTTCCTATCTTTATATTGCCTTCCAAAGACCCGCCATCCATATCTATATCTATGTAATAATATATATTGGAGAGATAGAAATATGAAATAGTTTTAGAAAATGCTGAACGTATTAAAGGTAACCTTTTTTCCTCCAAAAACATGGCTTTATTGTATTAAAGGTCCTGAAAGTAGTTGTTTCTTTTTTTCTTTGGCTTTTACACCTTTTTTATATGTTTTCTATGCTTTTGATATTAGGGGGAGAAAGTTTGGATATTGAAAAAATTTGTCAAATTTATAAAATAGCTTACGTACAAAATTTTGTCAATAAATATTATAAGAGAAAGGATATTTTTATGCTTCACTTTTTATGTTCTTGATTAATATTGTTTGCTTTTCATTCTTTCTTGCAACCCTACTTTAGGTTGATGAATCATAATGTTTCTTATAACTCTATTTTGGGTTAATACTTATTGGAGTTGTGTTTTTAGAGTTCCCTATCACAACTCCTCTCTTCTCTTTCTCCCTTGTATAGCTTTGGTTTAATTTTTGTTTGAGTTAATACTCAGTCATTTTGAAAGTGAGAATTTGAATATATATCAAAACACAGTCTTGGCTATATATTTGAATGTGTCTATCAATTATTTGAGTAATATCAAATGTAATTTTGTGATGAGTTTTGATAATCATGATAATTTTCTTTAAGAAAATGAGAAATTTGAATAATATATTTGAAACTTAAGAAACTTTAGTTTTAAAGAAAAAAATTAGGAAAATATCCAATTGATCCTGTTCCATCCACTTCAACCCATCTGGTCTACTTCGGTCAAATTCAGTCCATTCAATCTATTTCATTTACTTCAGTCCATTCCAATCTAATTCAGTCCATTTGGTCTACATCTGTCCAATTTCAATTTGGCCAATTCTACCCATTGTGGCACATTTGGTCTAATTGATCCATTTCAGTTCACTTCAATTGGTGTACTTAAGAATGGAAAGATACAAGTTTTGGTTGAAAGTACTATCAATTATTTGAGTAATACTAATTGTAATTATTAAATAAATTTTGGTTATCATAATAATCTCCTTAAGAAAATGAGAATTTGAATAATAACTTTAAAACTTAAGAATTTTAGTGTACTAAAAGAAATTAGGTAAATATAATACATAATAACAATAGTTAAAAGAATATGGACCATTTCAAAAATGGAAAATTATATCAATAAAAAAACATAAAAAATTATAACATTATATATTTGTAAAAATAGAGTCTGATAGGCCATAAATACGTAGCCCCTTGTGATGAATTAAATTGATTAATTAACCAAATTATTAATTAATCAAGTCATTAATTAATCAAGTTAACATGCAAGTAGCATGGTAGCACAAATAAATCATCAATAAATTAAAGTATGCAGCGGAAATTAAATTGACATGGTGATTTGTTTACGAATGGGAAAAACCTACATGGCAAAAACCTCACCGGGTGATTTAAGGTCACCACTCCCGAAACTCTACTATTATTACAACAAGTGAGTAAAGGAATCCCAGTACCTTACCAACCTATAGTTGAACCTTTACCCCAATACCCAATTGGACTTATTCTATAGTGACAGTTTCTTCTTTTGATGCACGGCTCCCAGTATATGACTAACCAATTGCGCAGATCCCAGTACGCGACTTCAATTCACCAACTAGAGAGAGAGTTGTTGGCTGCAAAGTTCTTCAATTCATCCACCCGATGAAGATCAAAAAGATGCTTAGTTACAAAACCCTACGGTGCACATTACACAGAAACTTCTTCACAAGAAAGATGAACTAGGGCATGAATTTTGTCTCGGATTACAAATTGCTCGAACAAGAATTTCTCAATGCTTGTGTAACTTGTGTACCTATTGACGACCTTTGAAATAATCCTTTTATATGTCTAGGGTTAGAAGAAAAGAACGATACAGGTGTCGAGCTTTAATAACTTGTACTTTCCAACTTGTTTTTTTAACAGACTTGATGACTTCAACACTTGATCTTGAAACACAGTTTCTTGAAGCGTTAAACACATCCTAAATCTACCCAATTATAAGTAAAATGCGATTTGTCAAAGGATAAGTCATTATATAAAATAATGACATATTTTCAAAACAACTTGAACTACATATGTCCTAACAATCTCTCCCTTTGGCAATTCATGACAAAACTACAACAAACAAATGAAGATATGAGAGAAGTCATAAATCACACAACTCATATTCACTTGTTGAATACAATAAAATCTATCCTAACACAAACTCTTGAAAAACTTTGCAAAAAGAGAGTTTATAGCAAGTAGACTTTGGCAACCTGTATTTCTGAAACACTTTTAAACAAAACACATCAAGGCATCTTTGTGTGAAGCAGAAATAATAGATTGCATACAAATAAAGAAACATGTGTATAAAAACAGAAAAAAAACAACACATGAAAATGTAGGTGAAAGAAACATACATCAACATATATATAGAGAACAAGTAAGCACAATGTATGTAAAACTGGTCACAAGACCGGGGTACATGAGCCATGTATCTCTAAAAGGAAGAAAAGAAAAGAAATACATGTAATCCTTAACTACATCCCTCATAGCAACACTCCCCCTATAAAAAATGTACTCCCCCTAACAAAAATGTCCTATACAAGTTCTCCCCCTAAGTATAACTATTCTCATAACCCAAAACTACTTCCCCTTTCTGTCACGAGTAACAAAGGATAGAGTGTCAAGTAGACATCTCATCAGTAGAGCTAGCATCCCCATTATCATCATTTGAAGCATCATCGTCATCACCAACATCATCCTCAGTCTCAGAAGCCACATGAGGAGGTGGAGGAGTAGCCTCAAAAGCAAAGCCACCCAAGGTCACCTGTCGCCTAGCAATGCGACCAACATGAACGTTCACCTGATACAACTCCCTAGAGAGCGTATTGAGGCGAGCATCCATACGCTGAAGCTGCGCCATGATGTCTCCAAGTGACACATCGCTCAAGGAAGAAAAGGGAGCAAATGCGGCTCGTGCAGATCGAGATAGAGCTAGACGGGAGGAAGGAGCTGCTGAATCCATCTATCTTGATCTAAACTACGCCTCACTACGTTTTACAGCAGCAACGTCTATGGCAGCCATGACATGGAAGGGGTTGGACGAAAGAAACAAGACGGAGAAGTGGCGTAGAATCCTCATGATAGCAAAAGGAAAGATGAGCTTATCATGGGTAGCCGTATCCCTATAGACATCTATGATAGAAAAGATGAAGTTTGAAGGAAAGTCTATAGTGAGATGTTCTAAAAGAGATAACAAAAAACAAGCACGAAGCTCTGTGATGGAGTTGTAGTGAGAAAGTGAGTGCAAAATAAAAGTCATCACCATGTTCAAGAAACGAGGACCTTTAGCAAAAGGTCTACATGGTGTGAACTGACGCTCACCCTAATCAGAAGGGCGCTCACAAAAAGCTGACATCATCTCATCTTTGGACACAGTCCATAGACGCTCACAACTAGGGTAGTCAGGATGATCAACCTTCAGAACATGAAGCACCTCGAAGACTAACTCCAAAGTGACGATAATGCGCATACCTCGAACGCGAGTATGAAAGAGAGGTACTGAAGAATCAATTTCATGCATGTTGGAGTAAAACTCCTGTATCAGCACGGAAGGACAAGTAACTAGGATGTCACACAGTGACTCCCAACCCCGACTATGAATGACATCGGGTAGGTCGGTGTTTGTAAAGTCTGCCAGAATAACACCTCGTTTAGAAAATTTCTCCAAGAAGTCCTGTTGGGCTTTCTCATCACAGAACCGAACAGAAAGAGGAGTAGGATCAGAAGATGAAGAGCCCCTAGAATGAAGAGAGTTCTAGGAAGGAATGGATTTACGTTTTGGTGCCATAGACACTACTAATGCAAACAGAAAGAGAGGGAGAAAGAAACAAACAAACAGAATAGTCTCAAAACAGTTTAATATAAAACAAGTATATTGAAAAGAAAGAACATATGCATGGGAAATGCATAAACATGTGACATGCAACATGAACAACATCATAGGCTCAACCCAATTCAATCCTACCAGCACACAACAAGATTTCACACATCTTAATGCATGAAAATATCGTTAGAATGCTAATGTGATGCAATGCATGAAGTTATTTTAAGAACAAATCTTCAAAAACCATCCCAAAATTTCAACAAAAACTCAACAATTTTGAAAAACCCCAAAATTTTCAAAAATCCCAAAACCTAGGTTTCAAAATATGAAATGCATGTAGAATGATAGATAAGAAGCTTACCAAGAGAAGAAGATCTTGAAAGAAACTTGAAGAAACCTTTGGGAACAGGTTTGGAGTGAGTGAGAGAGGTTTTGGAAGAGAGAATACAAAGGTATCGAGAGAAATGAGAGAAGAAATCGCGCTGAACATATATATATAGAAGTTCAGTAATTCTCAACAGATGCAGGTATCGAGAGGTATCGAGCCATCTGTCGAGGTAGGTATCGAGAAAAACAGCATCGACAAATACAGCTATTGAGGATGTGTGAGAATAAAGCATCAATAACCAAAAGAATCTCGATCGATCCACCAGCTGTCGAGAAGCTATCAAGAGCACAAAAAGTTTCTCGATCGATCCACAAGGTGTCGAGAAGCTGTCAAGATTGCAATAAGAAAAAACTGAGAAGCTCAACAGACAGCCAGGTATTGAGGAGGTGTCGAGCTGGCTTCAAAAAGCAATTTTTCAAGAAAAGAAAAACATAGATGTGAATGCAATCACGCATGAATCTCAACCAAAGATCCAAAACAACATATTAAGCTCTCAAAATCATCTCTCAACAACAATTTTAAGCACATGGATCCTAAAACACACACACACGCTCTAAACAAGTCTAACTAATTTTATATTTTAAAAATAAGTCAAGATAGTTTAGTGAGCATACATTAACGCATGTGAACCTTGTGATAGCCAAATCACATTATACCTGCACATGTATCAAGAATAGCAAAGAATATTGCGTGTTGTGAGTGAAAAACATCGCAAGACTGCATAAGTGTCTCAAAGTTATGACAATTTGAGATATGAGAAAATTATTTTAACTCACACACGATCATAACTCACACACGATCATAACTATTTGATGGGGACTATCACCTTTGAGGTACATCCTATAATTCCTACATCTCCAAGAATACACGCTTGCAATCATATTTTTAAAACATTTTAATTTTTTTGCTCTTTATTTCTTTGCATATTTTTCTTTTATTTAGCATATCATGCATGGACATATAAGAGAGAAAAGAAATACTCAATTATGTTAAGCTCTTGACATTGCACTTTTGCTATACCGAAACATACAAATGTTATTTCATGATTGGCGGGTAACAGTGATGAGATGGTTATTTATGCCTTTCGCTTGGGATTTTTTAGTCCTACCCGTCAAACAGAGTGATACGAGTGTTAAGTACAAGAGATCACTTAATCTTACTCATCACAAACAAAGAGCCACAAAACTCACTTGCTCTGTTGTGCATAAGGATACTCATCTAAGCTACAAGAGATACAAAGTTTAGAAAACTCTATGTCAATGGCCATTTTAAGGTTCACAAGAACCAATGTACATAAACACACACTGTTTTTGTATTTTTCAATTTTTCAATTTTTTTTTTATTTTTATTTTTGTCTAAAAAGCAAAAATAAAACACAAAACTGAAAACAACTAAACAAAAACATGTTAAACAAAGTAAAAAAAAAAACAATGCATAAAACTAGACTAACTCAAAAGAGTAAAGCAACACACACAAGTAATGCAAAAATAGCAAAACGAGGGGAGAGAGAAGAAGTGAACAAAATCACTTAGAACCCTTTTCCTTCCACACCTTTAAAGAACCTTTCCTTTTTGCCAACCCTTGAACCGGTGATGAGGGAGAAGAATTGAAACCGTTCAAGTTCGAAAGGAATATGAGGGCTTTGAGAAGATCTCCAAGAGAAGCAAGAGAGGTTTGAAGCTGATTGTGGTTCCCAAATGCTATCATGTCATTGCTCTGTTAAGTGGCTAACCACTTATAGCAGTTTTGTCAAGTATGACCAACAAAACCACAATGATACAGAGATGCTACTTCTTCTGTTTAGGCTTTTGAGAGTTAGTCTTCTTAGATCTAGGGTTCTTAGTTTCCCTCTTCTCAAGTTTAAGGGGTGCTCCTAAGATAGACTTACCCTTGTCTAGGTTCTCACTAGCTAATTCAGTTTTAATATCATTATTCTCAATTGTAATGTTATTAGCAAGAGGAACAAAAACAGTAGTACTGGCAGAATGAGTATTTGATAAAAAGAGTTCATACCCCAATCATGTTCGATTCGAAGCAGATTTCTAAATGCTGAGCATCTTATCCAGCTTTTCACTTGACGTCCTCTCCAATTGTGCTCTAACTTGAAACAGCTCCACTTCAAGTTTCTCGGTCTTCTCAGCTAAGAAGTTGTTCTCAAATCTCAGTGCCCCAATGCTCTAATTTGTTTTATCAAACTTGGTTGAAAGCTCCTCTCGATCAAGTTCCACATCACTGAGATTCTTAGTGGCCAGCCTATAGAGTTTCTCATGTTTCTTAGAAAGCTTGTAAAGTTTCTCATAAGCGGTATGGATATCATCTTGTTCATCCATCATTTCAAACTTAGCATCCACCAACTCTTTTTCTTCATCTAGTTCTTCAGCAATCCCTTTTGTAGGATTAACAGTGGCAGTGAAGGCATTCAAAATTTCGTCATTTTCATTGTTGAAATCATCCTCGGGCTTAGTGTCGCTTAAGGTAGCAACAAGTGCCTTGCTCTTCCCAATGCTCTTGAGGTATGTAGGACACTCTTGTTTCATGTGACCGAAACCTTAACACCTGAAGCACTTAGGTCCAGTGGGAACAGCTTACTGACCGCCATCCTTGGTATCCTTCTTCCCTTTATCTGGGCTCTTGAACTATGAAGAACTGGATTGCTTACGGTCCATGTTGAAGCCTTTTCCATTTGCATTTTTCATGAATTTCTTGGATTGCCTGGTAATGTAGGACTTCATCTTAGAATCTTTATCGTTTGAAGACTTATCTGTGTCACTGTTCTTGGCCTTTAGTGTCATGCTCTTGCCTTTACTTGACTTGCCAATCCTTGTCAAACCTAGCTCGTAAGTTTGCAGATTACCAACCAACTCAGTTAGAGGAATCTTGTCAACATCCTTTGATTCCTCTATCGATGTGATCTTGGCATGGAATCTCTCAAGCAGAGATTTGAGCACTTTTCTTACTATCTTGGGTTCAAGAATGGTTTCCTCAATATTGAAAGCTGAGTTCACTATATTTTTAATCTTGGCATAGAACTCATCAAATGACTGATCCTCCTCTATCTTAATTTCTTCAAAGTTTGTAATGAGCCTCTGTAGTTTCGAATCCTTGACAACCTTTGTTTCCTCATTGGTTGTCTGGAGAATGATCTATGCTTCCTTAGTAGTTTCCATGGAGGAAATCTTCTTGAACTCCTCATTGGTGACAGCACTGAATAGGGCATTCAATACTCTACTGTTGAAATTAGCCGCCTTAATCTTGGCATCATCCCAATCGGCCGGCGCTTCTGTAGGCTTGGTCCAGCATATCTCCACAGCTTGTCACACTTTCTCATCTAGTGACTGCAAGAAAGCTCTTATACATATTTTCCAATATGTATAGTTAGTACCATCAAACAGTGGAGGTATAATAAGAGACTAACCTCTATCCATGACAAACAGGGGTTAATGGATCACACACAAGGATTAAACCCTAATCAGAGTGTGCCTGCTCTAATACCACTTGATAGGCCACAAATATGTAGACTCCTTGTGATGAATTAAATTGATTAATTAGTCAAGTTATTAATTAATCAAGTTAACATGCAAGTAGCGTGGTAGCACAAACAAATCACCAATAAACTAAAGTATGCAGCGGAAATTAAGCCCTACCGAGTGATTTAAGATCACCACTCCCGAAACTCCACTATTATCAAATAAGCGGTTACAAGTAAAGGAATCTCAGTACCTTACCAACCTACAATTGAACCCTTACCCCAATACCTAATTGGACTTGTTCTGCAGTGGCAGTTTCTCCTTTTGATGCACGGCTCCTAGTACATGACTAACCAACTGCATGGATCCCAGTACGCGACTTCAATTCTCCAACTAGAGAGAGTAGTTGGCTGCAAAGTTCTTCAATTCATCCATACGATGAAGATCAAGAAAATGCTTGGTTACAAAACCCTATGTTCTACAAATTCATTATTTTAGGTCTTTTTGGGCATGTTCCCTTCACAGTGTTGGGTTCGGGTGCAAATTGTGACCTTACAATTGGCGTCGTCTATGGGAAACCTTGAGTTTTAGGATGTGAGACATCATAGAAGGCTCAAATCCACACCATACAGAATCCATGGGGTCCCAGCATGAGGATCACTGTTAGGACATATGTAGTTGTTCAAGCTTGTGAACATATGTCACTATTTTATGTAATTGGCTTATCCTTAGACAAAACGCACTTTACTTGTAATTGGGTAGATCTAGGATGTGTTAAACACTTCAAGAAACAGTGGTTCAAGATTAAGTGTTGAAGCCGTCAAAGTCTGTCCAAGATACAAGCAAGGAAGTGCTGGTTTTTAAATCTCGACACCTACCTTGACAGATACATCTATCGAGATTTAAAGAAGCTGTTTTGCCCGAGCCTCGACAGCTGTCTTGATACCTCTCGATACCTCTATCTATCGAGAATTAAAGAAAACAGAATTTCTGATTTGTTTCAAGTCCAATCCGTGTGTGTATCTTTGGGACTTCTTTTCTTCTAACCCTAGACATATAAAAGGATTATTTTAAGGGCCGTCAAAGTGAGCAACAAGCAGAAATCACAAGACACAAGTTGCTTCTTCTCTGTTCATGCAAATTGTGATATGTGAGACAAAGTTCGTGCCCTAGTTCATCTCTGATGATTTGAAGAACTTTGCAGCCAACATTCTTTCTTCCTTAAGTTGGTGAGTGAGTCACGTACTTGGATTCGTGCAAAAGGAGTAAGCCGCGTACTGGGATCCGCGCATCACATTGGTTAGTCACGTACTGGGAGCCGTGCATTAAACTGAAGAAATTGTCACTACAGAACAAGTCCAATTGGGTATTGGGGTAAGAGTTCAACTGTAGGTTGGTGAGGTACTGGGATTCCTTACTTGTAACTGCTTGTTGTGATAATAGTGGAGTTTCGGGAGTGGTGACCTTAAATCACCCGGTGGGGTTTTTGCCTTAGGGTTTTCCCCATTCGTGAACAAATCACCGTGTTATTTATTTTCCGCTGCATATCTTAGTTTGGTGATTTGTTTGTGCTGCCACGTGATATTATCTGTTAATTTGATTAATTAATAACTGGGCTAATTTAATTAATCTAAATTATCACAAGGGGTCAACGCGATTGTGGCCTGTCAATCACTTCTCACAGTTGGAGTGGGAAAGAGATCAAAAAGGTAGTGTGCACACAGAGCATACATAAGGGAGGAGCCGTGCACGGGCTAGAAGCAGGACCTCCTACGAAGAAAATGCTAAGGCTATACAAAAAGAAATTGACCATCTGAAGAAGAAGCTACGTCAAGAGAAGCGAAGACGTACCCCCTCTCTTTTAGACCCTTCTTCTGAGGACTCTCGTGGTAGCAGCTATAGCCCCAGGTTAAGAGCTCCCTCTAGTGAGTCTTCCTCCTACGAGGGGGATCATTTTTATGGCCTTAAGGGTAAAAAGAGTTCTTCCAAGGGCTTGGGAAATGATGCTTTGAGTAAGGCGCTCCACCAAATCTCCAAGTCACCTTTCACTCGTAGGATTGAGAAAGGAAAACTTTCAAGACGGTTTACCCAACCAATGTTTACCATTTATAACGGATGGATAGACCCGGTGGAGCATGTGAGTCATTTCAATCAAAGAATGGCGGTACACTCTAAGAATGAGACTTTGATGTGTAAAGTCTTCCCCTCCAGCTTGGGACTTGTCGCGATGAGGAGGTTCAATGGCTTGAAGGCAGGCTCTATTGATTCCTTCATGGAGCTCACAAGGGCATTTGGTTCTCGTTTCATCACCTGTAGTAGGGTTCCTCGGCTTTTAGATTTGTTGTTATCCATGGCTATAGAAGAGGAGAAGAGTCTCAAGACCTACTCCGACAGGTACTGGGAGATGTTCAATGAGATTAATGGGGACTTCGACAATGTTGCCATAAGGACTTTCAAGGTTGGCCTTCCAAATGAGCATGATTTGAGAAAATCCTTGACCAAAAAGCATGTTAGAAGTGCAGTGTACGTCGGCTTATGGATTACATCGATGAGTACAAACGGGTTGAGGAAGATTAACAACAAGGAAAGGGGAAGGAGAAAGTTATCCCTCAGGAGATGAGGGATTTTAGGTTAGATAAATACAACAACAATAGGCCGAGAAGAGATTTTGTTGGGCAATCTGGCCCAACCTCTTCTCAAGTAGTTAATATTGTATTTCATGAACCTGTGCAACAAGTGTTTGAAAAAATCCATCATGAACTATATTTTAAGTGGCCTAGCAAGATGGTAGGGGATTCTATGAAGCGTAACTAGAACCTTCATTGCCGATATCATTAGGAGAGAGGTCACACAATAGAGAATTGTAGGAATTTGTGGAATTATTTGGAGCAATTGGTAAAGGAGGGAAAGTTGAAACAATTCTTATATCGTCCTAATGAGCAGGGAGAGCATCTTGGTCCGACAAACCAGGGTAACAATGCTTCAAAACCTCCTTTGGGGATGATTAATGTCATTTTTGCTACTCTTGGGAGGACTGGTTCTTGTCCTTCCAAGGTGATGTCTATGGCGTGAGCTCTTGCCGAAAACTCTAGCTTCGAGCCAAAGAGGATTAAGGGTAACGTACCTCCAATTTTGGGCTTCTCGGAAGAGTACAAGGCAGGGACCATTCAACCATACAATGATGCCTTAGTTATCACACTGAGGATAGGAGGCTACGATCTGAAGAGGGTCATGGTCGATCAGGGAAGTGGCGCAGACATTATATATTCTGATCTGTTCAAGGGGTTGAACTTAAAGTTAGAGGATCTTTCGGCTTATGATTCGCCTTTAATAAACTTCAAAGGGAATGTAGTCATGCCAAAAGGGCAAATTAGACTGCCCGTACAGTCAGGCTCGGCAGTGGTGGAAATGAAGTTTTCTTTTGGCAGTCAGGTTGAAGAGATTATCGAGAGTCAGTTTGTGGCTAGATAGTGCATAGCAGCTGCAGTTTTACATCAACCTGAGCTAGAGTCCTAGGCCTCGGCTATGGTTATCCCATAACAATCAACATCTTCTGCCACAATTGGGGATATAGTGGTAGAAGAGTCTGTGTGTGAGGAATTGGATAGAGTTCTTATAGATGGTGACCCTGAAAAGTTTTTCCAGGTAGGGGTCCAATTGCCACCCCAGGAAAGGGAGGAGTTAGTTGTGTTCTTGAAAGGAAGCCTTGACGTGTTCGCATGGGATGCTTATGAGGTCCCTGGTGTTTATTCGAGTTTCATTTGTCATCATTTGAATGCCAGTCCGACTGCAGTGCCAAAGAGACAACCACATCGGTGTTCTTCCAAGGAACATTCAAAGGCTGTTAAAGAGGAGGTTATTAGACTCAAGAGGGCTGGGCCTATCAAGGAAGTGTTTTATCCTAAATGGCTAGCTCACACAATTGTCGTGAAGAAAAAAAGTGGAAAGTGGAGGGTATGTGTGGATTTTACGGACATAAATAGGGCTTGTCCCAAGGATTCCTTCCCAATACCTCGCATAGATCAGCTAGTGGACGCTACTGCTGGTCATCCTTGGATGAGTTTCCTAGATGTGTTTCAAGGGTACCATCAAATATCTCTAGCTTTGGAGCACCAAGATAAAACAGTTTTTGTCACTCCCATAGGCAATTATCATTACAAGGTAATGTCTTTTGGTTTGAAAAATACTAGGGCTACCTATCAAAGGATGATGACTAGGATATTTGAGGCTCAGTTAGGAGAAACTGTCAAAATATATGTGGATGACATGGTTGTAAAAAGCAAGGCTATATCTATGCATGTGGCCAATTTAAGTGACACTTTTCAAACGTTAAGGAGACACAAATTACATCTCAATGCTTCTAAGTGCTCTTTTGGTGTGGGGTCTGGTAAGTTTCTGGGCTACATGCTCACTTATAGAGGGATTGAATCCAACCCTGCCCAAATCACAACAATCCGTAGCTTGCAACCTCCTCGGAATCCAAAGGAGATTCAAAAGTTCACCAGGATGACGGCTGCTCTCAATAGGTTCATTTCTCGATCCGCGGATAAGTGCCAACCCTTTTTTCAATTGTTAAATAAGTGGAAGGGATTTGAATGGACTGAGGGGTGTTCTTTAGCTTTTCAACAGCTAAAGGAGTATCTCTCTCAACCGCTTGTTATGTCTCGCCCAAACGCGGATGAAGTTTTGTTTGCATTTATTGTCATGGCTGTTCATGTCATCAGTTTGGTTTTGATATGGGATGAAAATGATATACAGAGACCAGTTTACTATGTGAGTAAGTCTCTACAAGAAGCCGAGGTGCGATATCTATCGTTGGAAAAAATGATTTTGGCCGTGGTGCATGCTACGCGTAGGCTTCCGCACTATTTCCAATCTCATACAGTAATTGTGCTAACTCAGCTTCCCCTTAGTCCGTGCTGTGGAGTGCTGATTATTCAAGCAGAATCACCAAATGGGGAACTATCTTGGGAGCCTTTGACATCAAATATATGCCTCGTATCTCTGTCAAGGGGCAATTCCTTGCTGACCTTATGGCGGAGTTCGCCGAGCCTTCAATAGAAGAGAATCCTAAGGGTTTGGGCGTGGATGAAAAATCAGTTGGTATGATCTCACGCAAGGAAAAATCAATGTGGAAGGTATATGTTAACGGAGCAGGGAACCAAAAAGGGGGTCTAGTGTAGGGATAGTTCTGGTATCCTCGAAGGGAATTGTCTTAGAGAAATCTTTGAGATTGGCGTTCTCGGCTACCAACAATGAAGCCGAGTATGAAGCTTTCTTAATAGGAATGGATATGGTTCAAAAGATGGGTGGAAAAGCAGTGTAGATGTTCTCGGATTCAGAGCTGGTGGTCGGCCAAGTGGAAGGGAAGTTAGAGGCCAGGGAACTAAGGATGCAAGGGTATTTAGTTCGCGTCAAGTTCTTTCAATCTAAGTTTGAATCTTTTGCAATGTCACATATCTCAAGAAGTGGGAATACCCATGCCGATTCGTTGGCCACGCTTGCAACATTCTCGGCGCAGAGTCTACCTCGAGTCATACTCGTTGAAGATTTGTTTAAACCCACTGGGACGGGTGGTGGTACCATCCAGAATCTCCAGATCAGAGTAGGTCCTAGTTGGATGGATCCGATAGTGTCCTTCCTTAGAGATGATATTTTACCAGAAGAAAAGTTTGAAGCCAACAAAATACGAAAAAAGGCCCCTCAGTTTTGGTTATCTGAGGATCAAAAGTTGTATAAACGCTCCTTTTCAAGGTCATATTTGTTGTGTATACATCTAGAAGCAACGAAATTACTCTTGGAGGAGTTACATGAAGGGATATGTGGAAGCCATACAAGAGCAAGGTCTTTAGCTCACAGAGCTCTTACCTAGGGATATTAGTGGTCTAATATGCAAAAAGAAGCATAAGACTATGCAAAGAAATGTGACTAATGCTAGAGGTTCGCTCCTAACATTCATCAGCCTAGTGGAGTTCTTAACCCCCTGCCTAGTCCTTGGCCTTTTGCACAATGAGAGTTGGACATTGTGGGACCTTTCCCAAAGGCAGCAAGGAACAGAAGATGGTTGCTTGTTGGAACGGACTATTTCACTAAATGGGTTGAAACTGAGCCACTATCAAACATTAGAGACGTGGATGCAAAGAAGTTTGTTTGGAAGAATATTGTCACCAGATTTGAGATACCTCACACTCTTATTGCAGATAATGATTTAAAATTTGATAGCTAGGCCTTCAAAAGATATTATTATGATCTCAGCATCACGAATAGATATTCTACTCTAACCTATCCACAAGGAAATGGGCAGGCCGAAGCGGTAAACAAAGTCATAGTCAGCGGGATCAAGATGAGACTAGACGATGCTAAAGGGAGGTGGGTGGAAGAACTGCCACATGCTTTGTGGACGTATCAAACTACGCCTCGGAGATCCACTGGAGAGATACCTTTTTCTATAACTTATGGAGCTGAAGCTGTAATTCCTCTGGAAACTGGATTCCCAACAATGAGAACAAGCTCTTTCATCCTTAGCAATAATGACAGTTTGTTGCAAAAAAGCCTGGACCTAGTTGAGGAAAGGCGAGAGAATGTTATGGTTCAACTAGCTTATTACCAACAAAAACTCAAACAGGGGTATGATTCTTGCATGAAGTTACGACCACTAGCCCCTAGAGATTTGGTATTAAGAAAGGTCTTGGGTACCCACCAAGAACCCATCATAGGGAAAATTGGGACCTAACTGGGAAGGGTCCTACCGTATAACTTCAGTAGTTGGAATAGGGGCATATTATCTTGCCAACCTAGATGAAAAAGCTGTACAACGTCCCTAGAATGTAAATAACCTTCGAAGGTACTAATATTAATGAAAGGCATATATGCCGTTTGTTCAGTTATCATTATGTTCTATTGTTTTGATTCTTGGTTCCGTAATTCTAAGTGTTAAACAAAACCTTAGTTATGCCAGGTCCTCGGACCATCTACTTTAGGGAAATTAACATTCAATCCATTTTTTCTAAGTGTTAAACAGAACCTTAGTTACGCTGGGTCCTCAGACCATCTACTTTGGGGAAATTAACATTCAATTCATTTTTTCTAAGTGTTAAACAGAACCTTAGTTATGCCGGGTCTTCAGACCATCTACTTTGGGAAAATTAACATTCAATCCATTTTTTCTAAGTGATAAATAGAACCTTGGTTAGGCCAGGTCCTCGGACCATCTACATTGGGGAAATTAACATACAATCCATTTTTTCTAAGTGTTACACAGAACCTTAGTTACGCCGGGTCCTCGGACCATCTACCTTGAGGAAATTAACATTCAATCCATTTTTTCTAAGTGTTAAACAGAACCTTAGTTACGTCGGGCCCTCGGACCATCTACTTTGGGGAAATTAACATTCAATTCATTTTTTCTAAGTGTAAACTAGAACCTTAGTTATGCTGGGTCCTCGGACCATCTACTTTGGAAAAATTAACATTCAATCCATTTTTTCTAAGTGTTAAACAGAACCTTAG
This sequence comes from Castanopsis chinensis, assembly GCA_032878915.1. Lineage (NCBI taxonomy): Eukaryota > Viridiplantae > Streptophyta > Magnoliopsida > Fagales > Fagaceae > Castanopsis > Castanopsis chinensis. The sequence goes on from JAVQMG010000089.1 coordinate 9,588,188, forward strand.
TTACGCCGAGTCCTCGAACCATCTATTTTGGGGAAATTAACATTCAATCCATTTTTTTCTAAGTCTTAAACAGAACCTTAGTTATACCGGGTCCTCAGACTATCTACTTTAGGGAAATTAACATTCAATCCATTTTTGCTAAGTGTTAAATAAAACCTTAGTTATGTCGGGTCCTCGAACCATCTACTTAGGAAAAATTAACATTCAATCCATTTTTTTCTAAGTGTTAAACAGAACCTTAGTTATGCCGAGTCCTCGGACCATCTACTTTGGGAAAATTAACATTCAATTCATTTTTTTTTTCTGAGTGTTAAACAGAACCTTAGTTATGTCGAGTCCTTGGACCATCCAGTTTAGGGAAATTAACATTTCAATTTATTCCTCTAAGTGTTGAGTGGGATATTAGCTATGCCCTTATATATTTCAGAGCTCCCAAACTATATGTTGGGGAGATTGGCAAATTATTCTTATGTTTGAGTATAACATAAGTTCAAATCTTTGACTGAATCTTAATCATCCTTATGCGTTCAATGGGTCACTATGGCGTGAAATTTAGTATAATTCTCACATGCAAATTATCAGAGGAGTAAGTTTATAAAGTGGAATCATTCTCATTAGGGATTAGCGTCATTGTTCAGTACGTAGATGAAACTAATTGAATGCATTTATACTTTAACACCTTCATATTGTGTTTGCGAAAGGCACTAAAATAGAAATTATACATCCTCAATAAGAAATGCTCATAAAGAAATTAAAGATCAAAGTTCTTGTATTTGTCATTATGGCACAATTTGGTTACATAGGAAACGATGATAAAAATAATAATAATAATAAAAAAAAAAAGGGTTACAACAATAAATTTTTCGATTAAAGGGAAAAAGTTGTTTTTGAACTAAAGGAAAATTCAAAAGGGGCCCTTGGCAGCTTATATCTTGACTTTCAGTGGGGGATCCTCTTTGAGCTTTGTTTTGGCCAACGTGGTCTTATCTTCTGCTCATTTGGGTTCTAGCTCATTGGACTTAGAGGCCACTTCCTTGATGGTTGTAGGAGCGATGGTAGATTTTGCCTCTGGTAGTGTTATGCGCTGTTTTCCCTTATCCTTTGCCCCTGGAAGAGGATCGTCTTGGCCAGCTTGTTTGCTCTAATCCTTGTCGAACTTCTCTTGGGGAATATCTTGGCCAAAGCCTGTGGAGGCTTGAGGAGGAGCAGGAGACACAAGGGTGGTGGAAGGTCCTGTAGGAGGTGGAGCATCAAGTTCACGAATATTAGGGGAATACCACACACTCTCAGCCTTTCTCCATTCAGATGTGGCAGGGGCGCCTGCCACATTGAGAGCCTCTATCCACACCTGTTTGCAATACTCTCTGCATAGTTCAGCTAACTCTTCGACTAGACGGGTTTCTATTTCTTCAACCCCCATGTTGAAAGAAGCAAGTGATGCAGCGTCAGCAGCCTTCTTAATAGAACAAGGTTTGTCTTCTGCCTTTGCTAGCTCCTCCTTCAAGCATGCAATATCCTGTTGGGCAGTGGTAAGATCCTCCTTATAGCCTCAAAGCTGTTTGCGCTGCTCCTCTGCTTGTTCCTCGACTGTTTTGAATCCATCCTCGGCGCTCTTCCTCAGCTGCTCCTCTGTTGTCAGCGTCTTAGCAAGCTTCTCCTTTTCCATCTCAGCTCGACCAAGAGCTTTTTCCGTCTCAACCCTAATATTGAACACGTTGGCTTTCTTCTAAGCATCTTCTACCCATTTTTCAACCACGAAGACCTCCTAGATGGCCTATACGCATGTGGAAAGCATGTATAATATGATGAGAAACACAAAAAAGAGCAAATTCACAAGCTTATGTAAGTAAGATAAGTTGAATAACACGTACCAAGCCTAGGTTCCTCTTAAGGGAAAGGAAGAGTTGCTGCTGCTTCATTTGTTCAAGGGCTTCCATGTCTTTAGGTAGGAGGAGGGGTTGTTCTAGGGCCTCGGCTAGGTAATAGGAGTGTCCTTTTTGGAACTCTCTTCTGCTGAAATGGATGGGAATGGGAGTTCCATCCAACTCCAACACAGGAGACTAGTGAGACTGTGCATGATGCACCTCGGCCACCCTATGGCTCTCTTCACTTTCTACCGAGGAGGCACAAGATCTGCCCTTGGCAACTTTTTGATGTTGTTGTTGCTTCAACTTCTTCTGTCGTGCCAATTCAGCGTCCTCGCTTTCGTTCTTTCTTTTCTTTTTAGGGTCAGGGACAGGAACCTTGGGGTTAGTAGGATGGGGAGGAGGTGGTAGTTGAGGAAGAGGTTAAGATTTAGTGGTACCCTTTTTGGCCACTTGTGCACCTCGCACATTCATAAGTGACCTCAAACTAGACATGTCTTCCTCCTCGGTGCTGCTGTCTACCTTTGAAATTACTAAACCCTTTATCCAGGAACCCTAGATAGGTTTGTCTTCCCTGTCTGAGATGTTGATGATGTGACCTTCTTCAGGCTTCTCAGCTTCCTCGAGCCTGAATTGATCTATTTCCTCCTTAAGAGATAGCCGGGGAGATGTGGACTCTTCTCGGGTAACGAGTACCACAGGTTGCACTAGAAGGGGAACTGCTCTGAGGTGAGGTATGTATAGGATGACGGAAGGATCGTCCAGCAAGTCAAATAGAGCGAGAAAGTCATGCTTGGAAACGTCTATCCTTCTACGCCTCCTATCACCCACGATGATAACGCTGCCGACCTCTTAGTAGACCTTTGGTAGAGAATCGTACCCCAGTATGAGGTGAGCAACCCTCACTTGTAAGTCTTCGTTTACGAAGACCTCGGATCTTAAAACTCGGTTAAGGTCCGAAATACTAGCTTTGCTCAAATGGGGCGATGTATGTTGTTTGTCTACAAGAGGGACATCAAAGAAGGCAAGCATAGTTAGATTCAAACAAGCATTAGCCAAGGAAAGTATTAAAATGCGATGAGCCTATTTGATGAAGTTAAAAGGACTAAAATTCAAAACGGAGATTCTAAATCCTAGGAATTCACACCTGGCTTTCTCTCTTTGACTGGGCAATGAGGACCATCATACCATCTCCTAAAGGGGATTAGGTAGTTGTCCTTCATGCCTTTATTAGATTTAGAAAGGCAGGATATGAGTCTAACGACGTTAGACCTCAACTTGAGGTAATAACCTACATCTTTCAATCGGTGGCACTCATACAAATGGATGACATCATGCCATGTGAGATGTAGACCCATTTGCTCATTTAGAGTATCGAGACAACCTAAGACCCTAAACATGTTGGGTGTACACTGGTCGGGGCACAATCTATGGTTGCGTAAGTATTCACTGGTAACATTTTTCATGGGAAGTGTCATCCCACCCTCTAAAAGGCAATTATGGAAATGACAACTTACCCTTCTTTCCTAGAGTCAACTACAACTTTTAGGAGGCAGTACTTTAAACCCACTTCCAAAGGAATGTGGTATTTGGCTCGGAAACCTTCCATGCCAAAGTCAGTATCAACTAGACACTTGAACCTACCCATTTGGTGGAAGTAAGAAAGGAGTTTAGAAAGAAAAGGGGTAAAAGTTAACAGCCGAGGACTATAGCCGAAGAGAAAAGGTCTAGTAGAATGAGAACTTACAAGAGAAAGGTGTACAACTTTTTGAGAACTTCTTGAAAGAAAATGAAGATAGATATTCCTAAGACACGATTGGTTTTTTGAGTAATGACTGGTTTCACAATTTCGTAGACGTTTTGAATGTTTTGGAGGCGGCAGTTCATGAGAGCTATCCCACTCAAATTTTCAGGAAAAAAACCCAAGCCATTGGATTTGCATCTCACCATTAAACATGGGCGATGGGGAGTTACTTGGAGCAATTAATGGGGGCGTTGCGGGATTCAAGGCGTTAGGAGCCGTTTCAGAAGGTACAGGTGGACTTCTTATGTGTAGCGGCTTGGAAAGCGCGTGGAGGCTGTGGTTTGAGTCAAAAATTCATTTTTCCTCCTCGGATTGGAGTAAAATAAATTTTTGAGGGGCTATTGTGAGGATAGAAGTAACAAAGCATGTCTTTGGGCCTTGGGCCTGATCCGAGAGCATTAACTTGTCCGAGGAGGGTCTGGCAACAATAAAGGCATCGAACTTAAAGGCCCACAAGCCCACTGTTGGGGTGAAGGCTAGTTAGAATGGTCTAAGGAATGATACATCCTCGGCTAACCGAGGTGAAAGTCATAAGATACGCCATGATGTTTAGGAGAAATCAAGAAAGCTCAACAAGTGAAGATATACTGCAGAGGAATGCAAAAAGGGAGTATGAATGGGAAACATATCACAAAAAGCTGCTACCGCCGCATTAAAGACCTCACACCTACTGTTCTGGCTGCATTAATGGGAAAGTGACATTTGAGATGATGGCGGTCAGCCTTACAACTATTGGGGGAAGATTTCAAGAGGGCGGTGGATGGGAAAGGCATCTGCATTGATGATTTGATCAGATCAAGAACGAAAGAGAAGAAGAATATAAATAAAGAGGGGAGGGACTTTGCACAGGGGGGATCAACTGTAAATTGTCTTTAAGAAAAAGGAAAAATCAATACAGAGAGTCCTCAACTTACGTCCGAGGAAAGCTTATGATACATTGAAGGTTCTTTGCTTGTGATTCGTGGACCCATCCCAACGTCTTTGTTTTTCAACGTCCAAAATAACCTAGGTTCCAAACTCACGCTCTACAAATTCATTATTTTAGGGCTTTTTGGGCCTGTTCCCTTCACAGTGTTGGGTTCGAGTGCAAATTGTGACCTTACAAATAAAATAATATATTAGTAGAGATATAAAAATGAAAAATAATTTTAGAAATTGTTTAATTTTTAGGGGGAACAAAATTATCTTCAACAAAGTTTAGAGTACAAAATATACATTATATGGAAAAGATCTTATTAGATGATGATAATTTTCCCAAATTGTCCGACTTTTTTCTTTCTGTATCAATCCATGAGGGTGAAACTGACGTGGAAGTTCATGAGGGCTTTCGGAATTCAAGGTTCTACAGCATGCCAAGTTTAAAGCATCAGGCAAGGTAACAGATAAAAGTGATGTATATAAATTTGTTCAGCTTCTTCTAGAACTTTTAACAGGAGAGGATTCTGGTAATATAACTCGTTTGACAATTGATAAAGATTCTAGCTTAATAGCATACATGCAGAGTCATACTCAAGGACTTTGTATAAATGAGATTGTGAATCCAGCAATCATGGTTGGAAATCAAGGCGCTAGTTTAGAGCACCAATTACAAGCTGTGCTGTACCTTGCCTTGACTTGTGCAGAGGAAGATCCAAAAAAGAAAAAGAAGGCCAACTATTGTACATGTCACCAAACAACTCAGGCGGATTGAGAGGTTCGTTCCATGCAACTAAAGTTCATTGCCTTTCCATAAAAATAAAAGAGAACAAAGAAAATCTGTAAGGAAAATAAAGAGATTTTCAAAATATTAATCTTAGAAAAAATTTTATTAAATGGTGTAACCAATTTTTATAGGATTAATATTTAAAAAATCCGATTTTTAGATTATAGACATTTTTATTCCACTCTTTCAATGTATTAGGGGATTGAGTTTTATTGAGAGTCTTGCTACAACATTGTAATTTATTCTTTGTTATCTTGTTCTATGAGAAAAATAAAATTTGTTCCTAGCGCATGAAAGATTCAACATGGTTCTCCAGATTCGTTGACACCGTACATTAATCATGTCCTCTGTATCTAAACAATCTCTAACTTCTCTTTTTTTGCATGACTACTCTCTGGTAATAGTGTAATACACCCAACTTCAATTTCACTATTTTAGTTTTGCATCCTTCTATGTAAAAAGATTATCTTGACAACGACCTGATAGTAAAACATTCATATACACGACAGTCACGAACTCAGTTGTACAAGGTCAAATATTAAAAAAACCAGCTCTTAAAAGTCCACTTAACTTTCCATGACCGCTGTTACTCACAGTGAATGCTAGACTCAACTGATTGTGCCTCCCATTTTGATTAATCCACTTGAGGAGAGTCTCTAGCATACTGTACTTTGATAAAGGGAATGCTACCGAGACTTGAAAGACTCTCATCCTTTGACAAAAGCATGACTTTCTTACTTCAATCGCACTAGACTGGGAATGTGTCATTCCACTTTTAACTTCTATGCCTAAAAGACCATTAAGCCTCCCTCAACTCTACAGCAGTATTCTAAAAATTCCCAAGGGAGCAGAGCAGAGCAGAGCAGGGTTCCACATTCAAGTCATGCAGAGTTGGTTGATAGATCATTTATTTAAAGGGATTAAGGAACGAAAGGAAAGAGAGAGACTTTTTCTTGAGACTCATGTACAATATATATATACACAGGAGTCAATAACTGTCAGATCAGAGTTCCTAAAATCACGGAATTGATCCGTGAATGGTGGAGGGAAATCAGGAACTAACAACTTCTTAATAACTGCCTAACTGACGCAGCTTACATCAACAATATCTTATACAAAACGCAGCGTATCAATAGCATAATGTTTTACACATGAAACGCAACGTTTCATTAAACATAAACGCAGTGTTTCATTGTGAGCCAGTCTTCATTATCTACACGACATCGTTTTGTTTGAATCGTTGAAGGAGCCGTTGGAAACTAGCCGTTGGGCTTAACACTCTGCTGACCTTTGGAACTTCTGGAGCTTCTGGAACTATTCTCAACAGTATTAAAGCCCATAGGCTGTTGTCCCCACACTCCACCTCCCATTTTTGTGTTTGAATTTGCCGCGAATGGCATCCTTGCAGATCGAATTTATGTCTCCCTTGTTACTATACGACAACATCAGCCTATGGTGTGGAAGAGAAGGTTAAAGATTGCAAGGCAGATTTCCACACTGCCTGCCTTCCCAAGATCTGTCATCCACATGGCTATAAATATGCGCTGTATCTTATTAGATGAACATGATGTTCCCAAATTGTCCGACTTTTTCTTTTCTGTATCAATTCCCGAAGGCGAAACTGACGTGGAAGTTTATTACAGTCTTCGGAATTGAAGGTTCGCCCTCCCCGAGCTTAAAGCAACTGGCTAGGTAACTGAGAAAACTGATGTGCATAGTTTTGGTAGGTTTGTTCTAGAACTTTTAACTGGAGAGGATTCTTATAATATAACCCGATTGACAATTGATGAAGATTCTAGCTTAGTAGCATACATACATAACCGTGCTCAAGGTAGTTGCATAAACGAGATTGTGGATCCTGCAATCTTGGCAGAAGATGGGGAAGGAGGTGCTACTTTAGAGCAGCAATTGCAAGCTTTCCCGGACCTTGCCTTGACATGTACAGAGGAAGATCCACAAACAAGGCCAACTATGGTGGATGTCACCAATCAACTCAGGCTGATTGAGAGGTTCGTTCCATGAATCATTATTTACTTGCTTGAGTTCATCCAATCATCTGTTATAGATAAACGAATGATAGATTGAACTCAATTTAATTATGATATAAAACGAATTTTAACTGTTATGGTAATTTAATTATAACCATATGCTCATACAAAGAATCATATGATATCTTACCAACAAGAGCTCGAATGAAGCAAACATGTGAGATGGAAACTACATGCTGTCCTTTGTGTGAAACTGAAGAAGAAACATGCCTACACTTATTCAAAAACTGTTCTGTAGCAAAAGCAGCTTGGTTTTGCTCAAGCTGGAGATTCTTTATTGAGTCTTTGAATGCTAGTAACAGCTTTGATCTCATTAAGATTATAGTCAGTCCTCCAGCTCGTGTTACATGAGCAGGTCACCAAGGAGCAGTTTGTTCTTATGGCAGCAAAAATTATGGATCACATTTGGAGGTTGAGAAATCAAGCGATTTTCAAGGATAGTAAAATGAAATTTCCAAGCAATTCATTTCCAAAATTTCTCAGAAATTTGAAGTGCATGATTCTGCATCATTGAAAGGGAAGGCTTCTTTTGATCATTGATTAAGGCAAGTTGTGTAGTAAAAGTGGCCTCTGGAAGGCCTCCTGAAGCTTAATTGTGATGCAATTGAGTGATTACAGAGCTTCTATACTGTTTAGTTGGCTTGTAAATTTCAATTGCGATGCAAGTAGAATGGAATTTTATTAATGAATTATAACGTGTGGTAACAATAATATTCTCAATGTTGAAGACTTCAACTAGCTTTCGCTAAGTGATTAATAACAACGGAAATCTGGACTGGTATGCTCATTTAGACAAGCAAAGCATTGTGTCCTGTCCTTTCAATATAATTTACATTTTATGAATAAAAGGAGAGTGGGACTGGTTAATCATGCAATAGATTTACATTATGTCATGTCCAAATGTTTTAGGCATGTCAACAGGCATAACGACTTAGTTGATTTCAGAAGATTTCCTGATTCACAACGGTGAAAGGTTGTGAATCAAGAACTGAGTTGATTTCAAAAGGCTTCAAGCAAGATAAGTAGCATACATTATACAATGTATATATCTTCTGGTAAGCTAATGCCTAGTCTGGCAGATTTATTTCCACCTGACGGTGGTTTTAATCGTTAATGAGAATTGGGTAGGAAAAAACATATACGCTATTGCCCCACAATTGATCATGATAACTGGTATATCTGCATTAACTCATTCCATTTCTCTTGGAAAAATGATGTCAATCATCCCTGTATACAGCTCTGAAAGAAAATACATATTGATGTCCCAAAAATATTGAACCAAAAATTGTCAACATGAAGATTATTTTTGGTTTTCTGTATTTATGTCAACATGTCTCAACGTAATTGATGCTATTGTGCCATGAGTGTAGTATTTGGTTCGATTATTTTTTGTTTCACTCTGTGTTTGGTGATGGCATTGCAATTGGATATGTTAGTGTATAGTTGTTGATGTGCATGGCTTGTGATTTGGATGTGGATTTGAGGGTTTTGTTGATTTTCGTTGGTGGAGTTATGAGTTTGGTGTTGCTTGAAGATTTTGAATTGGGCATGTCTTGTATTGTGTGATTTCTCAGTTTTAGACTGCATTGTGTTGAAGTTTTTCTTTTTAACCCATCAGTATTAAATTGGTATGTGTGGGCATTAGGGGTTTTTTTTATTTTAAATGTATTTAGTATTTGATTTTGTCTCAGGAGAATTCTGCACGTGTCAAAATGTAGAAAATTTTTGTTCCGACAAAAGAAATGTAGAGAAGTCGAAATACGTTAAGGGGTTTGCTTTGCACATTAGAGTTGAAGTGATGAAATTGTTGTATTAGAAAGATGACGATCTTAAGTGTCAAAATTTTATTTTACTTAGCCAATAGGGACCTGAAAACAGAAATTGTATTTTACATAAAATTTAAGAAGGGAACGAGTATATGCCTAAAAAGTTGTTTTAGTTGTTGTCTTTATTTAAAAATCTTTTTTCACGAAAAAGAAATTGAGAATGTGTGGCCTACTGATTTGATATCTTCATTCCTGAAGTTATTATGTTTATTTAATGGGAATAACTATAAAACTGTTAAATGAGTTTCCATTCTAATGAACATGGGTGAATATAGGTAGCTGAAGATTAAGTTGTCAGCATGAGGGAAGCATCACAAGAGCAATGTTTCTTGCTTACATGCATGCGCTGGGCTATAGTTGGCAGTATATTGCACAAAAATGTCAGATCTTCTGCTAATATATGGTTGTTTGCAATGCTTATTCTGAATTATGCTTGAACTTCCTGTTAAATTGGAGAATGCTATGTCCTAGGCAGAGTTTATAATTGTTTCAATGACCCATTTCCACATATTTGTTACTAATTCATGTCCCTGTAGTTCATTTAGTGGGTTTGGTAGATTGCCTATAAATCTTTCAGCTTTGTTTGCACATACACCTTACATTGGGATGATTGGAACTCCAGGTGTATGAGCTTGGTCCTTTGAAGTTGATAACTACCTGATGTTCATAACACTAATGTATTTTCTGAATTTTTTTCTTGTGTCTTGGGGTCACACATGATTCTTATGTGATTAAGCATTGACGGGGCTATCTTTTCACAAGGACAATTTGCTTCATCCATTGCTGTGCTTATTAGCTTGCACTTTTTCCTAAGCAATTAAATGAATTATACATAATTTACTATAAATGTATATATTGTTGCCCTTTTTTTTTATGTAGATATGGCTATGAAGTCTGTGTCTTTCCATCTTTTAGAAGATATAATGAGAGTAATTATTCAGTAGAGAATACAATGAGTAGAGAATTCAGCTAGTATAGAATATAATGACTAATGAATCTTTCATGTGGCACTTGATAAATTTGAAGTCTTTGTATTCTTTGAATTGCTCTAATTTGAAGGTGAGTTGATATTTCTTAATTGTTAAAATATCATTTATCCTGTTTACCAATTGAAGTATAGTAAATATTAAGTTTTATTTATCCAAAACAGAAAGTATAGTAAATATTGAGTTTATTCTTTGGCACGAGTGTTGTTCATTGAGATGAGAGTAATATACAGCCTTCTCACAGGCCATACCTGATGAATTGACATGTAATTAGGTGGACTGTTTGTGAACCGCAAGAGTGGAAGGTGTAACATCTATCACTGTCTCAAGGGACAAGGTCTTTAGTTGTGGCATTACTTGTTACATCATCAGTAATTATCATATTGGAGAGAGAGTGTTTTGATCTTGTTATAATATCCCTTGTAGTTTGTATTCACAGATTGATTTGGTAGTTTAACCTTATATGTTAGTGTAATAGTAAGTAGATGTGATGGTAATTGTGATCAGGATGAATATGTTCTTTTAATTTTCAGTGACCTATTTTTGTGACGGCTCAAATTTTTTTTTTTTTTTTAAAAAGGGTTTGTGTGGGTGCCATCAGCCTTAACTTCTCTAATTGTTTAAGGTGTCTCTGATTGTGCTGACATTAATCTGTCGCCTTTATATGCATCAGACACTGATGGATTCATGATTTCAAGCTTGCAAATAGGAGACTTAGATCAAAGTAAAACTGATATTTCAGAAGTAGAAGCCTCAAAACCTCCCTCTTCAAAGGTCAGTCGCAAGAATCCTACACTATTCATCACAAAGGATAAGGGGAAAAACACATTGTCTGTAGATTATGGCAATGCCACTGGCAATGTAACGCCCCAAAAACATAAGTAATAAAATTCTATCTAGACTGAAAAATCCATAAAAATATTGAATAAAAGAATCTAGCAACCTAAAAATTTTCATCACAAATGTCAGAGCTCTAATCCACCAAAAATTAAAACATCCTCAAAATAATTCTCCAATACAATGTTCAATACCATAAAGATAAAAATAAAATCTTCAGTTGCACAAAAAAATTGTAATTGTTGTCTTCTGGGAACCTCTACTCCAATAATCCATCTAATGTATCTGTAAGAGGAAATAAAGGGGGGTGAGATAACTCAATAAGTGGTATTTACTAATGTTAGGGTGTGGGAACAACCTTTAAAAAAGTAATTCTTACAAACAATTCATTACTCATACCTCAACAATATTTCATATAAAACAAATAATAATTTTTATGTAGTGAGCCATCATAGTGTATATATATCAATACTATCACAAACACAATTCCTAGGCCTTACTCGTGGTCAACGTTTACGCCCCGTTGACAGGGTTGTGCTATCCCCTTTTCTGGGACTGGAACCTCCTTTTCATCCCCTTTCTTAAAGATGGTTTCTTTGGAACCTAAAGGTGCACTCCCTTGCTAAGGAGCTTCCTTTTTGGATCCTCATTAGTATACTCCCTTGCTAAGGAGTTACCAAATGTGCACTGTCCTCTTTTCTAGGACCGTCCCTTGCTAAGGACTAGCTACAGTATGATTGTCCCTTACTAAGAACTAACACAATACTGAGCTTTTTAATCACGACTTGCCATAGGTTTCCAAAACATTTTCAAGATGCTCTCATAAAATATCACATTCATAATTCTCAAAAATACAAGGATATATTCACACATGCAAATTTAAATAAATTTAGGTTGCCCCACAGGTTTTTCATAAAATGAATAATTAATATGCACACCAAGCAATTATAAAATATCCATATACATAGAATAACAACATATTACTTTTATATAAAATAGTTTAAATAAAACAACAATGTTTGGAAAAATCCCCAAAATTAGCAAACACCACTTACCTCTTAGTTGCAAATATAAAGGAAATCAACCTCCTTTAAATCACAACAAATCAGTAGAATTAGAACCTAGCAACACCAAAATTAAATTCATCAATACACAATTTCCTACTTAAAAATATATTTTCACGCTTAAACGGTTTTATCCTAGACAAAATTGATATATCCAAAATCCTCCATTTATTCACTTAACTATCCAATTTAATATTGAAAGCCACATCTAGCTTAATTTATCCATCTAGTTACTTAGCATTCCCACTTGATGTTGCTAGATATCTATTGACTCTAATATCATATATATATATATATATATATACACACTCAAACCAACATGAAAGTCACGTGCAAGGCTTACTAAGTTGCCTATTGTCTCTTTAAAGCAGTTGGACAAGTTTAGAAAATAACTAAAAGGGTGATAGTTGATTTGGTCAACAATGGAGACTAGGTGTGAAAACATATTAACACAAGCACCCTTATCCCTTTAACATAGACACAAAGTCCAAGCCTATTACTCTATTTGCTCAATTTTAAAGTTTATGGTGACCATATGACTATATATATACAATCCCTACAACAATAGTCATCATGGTCTGTTAAAGAAACCAAGACTCCCTTTTTAAAAGTTTTAAATCTTCATAGTAAATATTATTATTATTATTATTATATATATATATATATATATGTATGTATTCAATCAAATATATATATAAGAAGTCATGTAGAAGCCTTAACTATCATTCTTGTAGTCTTAGTTTATGATGCCGTAGGACTTCTTTTTGCCAATTACAAAAAGTGATGAATGATCGGTCAACAATGGAGGCTGCACCCTTTTCTTTTGAACCTGATGACAACATCTAAGTACACTACTTCATTTGATTCAATTTCAAAGTCTTCTGACCTATAACCATCTTTATCATAAAAGCCCTTTTCTATTAGTCTAAAGATAGTCTAGGTGCATAAAAACTTCCAGCTATGACTATTCAAGGTTCTTACATTCAGAGCATGAGTAAAACCATACCTAACACAACGCCACGGTGAAGGAAGTCCAAGCTCAGTTTTCGACTGAAGCAAAAGGGCAAACACATGTGACTAAAGAGGAAGAAAGCTAGGGTTTTCTTTGTTTAATTATTATTATTTTTTTAAACTTAACAAGACCCATATATTTACTTATGTCACTTCACTTGGGCTTCATATTCTATAGTATATATCTCACTTTTAATATCTTAGGCCCAATCAATTTAATCCATTTAATTATAGGCCCCCTTTTTAATTTATGTATAATAGTTAAAATAAGTAATAAAATTATGGGGTGTTACAGGCAACATGGCAAAGGGCTCCACCAAGGATTTTCTAGACCCACATTGTCATGAGTCTGAGTTTAAGAAGTGGAATCCCCAGAGAGCTTTTTAAACTTGATACACAAGGCTTTCTTTTTTTCTTCTTCACTCTATTATAAGCTTTGTTATCTTTGGTGGCTGAATTTATTGAGGTTATGTATTTTGTCAATAAATTTTCAACCAGGCCTTTGAGCTTTGCTTCTGTTGCGAAAGATTGTTTCAGTAGCACTTAGATGTTTGGGTTGCATTTGCCGTAGTTGGTGTTGGCTACTTCTCAAACGGAATTTTGCTTGTTCTTTAAAACCATTATGGCTTGAAAACCTTGAATATATAAGGTGCACAACATTAGGCAGCCCATATATATGTGATTGATTAAGCTTTGAATTAAATCTTTTACTAAAAACGTTCATTAAAAAAAAAAATCTTTTACTAAAAGCTTAACTGATTGACACTTTTTAATATTTTTAATTGGAAACTTTTAGAGTTCAAATCCTTCCACCTTCCACCTTTGACCTTCGACTATCAAATTATCCAAAAATTTTCTTTACCAAAAGCACATGCCGACCTTTGAGTATTATACGTGCAGATAGATATTAAGAGCAAGTTAGGTTGAAGTTAATTAGTATCATGTAATAATTTTTTATTAAATGTGTGTTTTTTTTAAAACTAATATCCATCTCTATATTCTTCTTTCATGTTTGTAAAATATAAAGTTAATAAGAGGGATAATTATTTAATCTATAAAATGCTTATATTTTGAGATTTTTTTGTACTTTTAAACAACATAGGGGTTATGAATTATGATTTATGAGCTTAAAATAAATTATAGCCAATTAACTCAAGGTTTTATTTTTGGTTGTTGTTGAGAGAATTAACTCAAAGAGAACGTGTACTTTCAACATATTAATCAAATAAAAAAATTATTAAATGATGTAATATTCACAAAAGTTATATATATATATATATGTGTGTGTGTGTGTGTGTGTGTGGGTTAAATGAATATTCCACGTATGTTTATTTTTCTAATAGAGTTTATGTCCAAAATTTTGTTTAGAGAAAACATGAAATATTTACCTTGTGCTTTTGTGGGAGAGAGAACTCTTTGAGTGCATTTGGGATTTGATTTTTCTAGGTGTCATTAGGGTCATCATTGTCATTGTAATTTCCTTAATCTTTTTAGTTAAAGTTTTTCCTTTACACCACTCGTCGACCTAGATTTAAGGTCAATCCATGTGTTTGGCTTCTGCCTATTATTTATAGTTTATTTGCATAGTATTTATCAAAAAATATGGTAATTTTGGTAATTTTTATGTTAAATTTGTTACAAAAAGCTAAAAGCTAGTTTGTTAAAAAAAAAAAAAAAACAACAATGAAATTTGGATTATTTGCCACCAAAAAAAAGTTGAGACAAAAAAAAAGCAAATTTTTTTTTTGACAATTTGATCATCAAGTTTTTATAGCTTTATTTTGGTCCCTATATTTTCAAATTTTTTGTCATTTTAGTCCATAATGCCATCTCACTTACAAAGAATGCATAAGCAATTAATGGATTGCACTACTAGTCTAAAATTATATTTTTTTTGTACTTATTATAACGCGTTTTTTTTTTTTTTAATCCCACTCTCACTGTCACCGTGTGAGAGTGGGATATAATATAATTTTTTTTTTTTTTTAGTTAAAGGAATATAATATAATGTTGTTATTGCCATTATGTGTCATATATAATGTTGTTAGTTGTTACTACCATATAATATAATGTTGTTACTATTATAGTTTTATTTAAACATTTTATGTGTATTATTGTACTACTTTAAGTGTTAGTTTACTTATTTGTAGTTCTTACATAATTTAAATTCTAGACATAAACATATTTTATGTTTAAAAATATTAAAAAATATGTCAAAATATAAAATTTAATTAATTATTTAATTGCCGTGTCCACGCCGTGTTGTGTCCCTATTTTTCAAAAATTACTATATCGTCGTATCCATGTCCGTGCATCATAGGAAAAATACTAAAGAACACAAAAGCCAAATATGTGTGCCTACCAATAAGAGAGAGAGAGAGAGAGAGAGAGAGAGAGAGAGAGAGAGAGAGAGAGAGAGAGAGAAGCAAAGAATAGTAGGTAGCAACAGCTGCCATGCAAGAAGGGGATGAACTTCGGCCCCCCGCTCCTTTGAGGTGGATTATTTCACTTTCCCAAGGTTTAATGAAAAAAAAAATCCTCCTTAAAAAATAGAAAGTTAGTAAGTAAAAACCATGATAAATAGATATACTTATAGAGATAAAGTCATGAATAAATATTGAGATATGAAAACAATAGAAGGCCAACTATGGTATTTGTCACCAAAGAACTCAAGTGGATTGAGAGATTGGTTCCATGACTAATTATTTACTTACTTGGGTTCATCCAATCATTTGTTAGCTAGTTATTAGCTTAAATTATCTAATGTCAAATGTTAGGATGATGATAGAATTAAGTTAATTAACTCAATTTCATTTTAATGTTATGGTCATATAATATTCTTAACATGTTCAACCTGCTTTGGACAATAATTTTAATATATAGATAAATATATTCACACTATTGTATGTTCAAATGTTTTAGACATGACAACAAAGACAATTTCTTTGATTTTGGTTTCTATATTTTGGCCATATTTATAATTTGGTCGTCAAGTTTTTATAACTTCATTTTGGTCCCTATTTTTTTAAGTTTGTTGTCATTTTAGTCTCTACTATTATTTTTTTTTAAGTATGCTTTTTTGTAACTGAGATGACATCGGGAATTAAAATATAGGCAAGTTTAAAAATATAAGAACTAAAATAAAATTATAAAAACTTGAAGATAAAATTAATGGTCAAAATAGATGGACGAAAAAGGTATTTTCATCAAAAATAAAAATAAAAATAATTAGGAGAACCCCAGGATCAATCTTAATTACCCATCTTCATTTTTGTTGAATGGAAACTTTTTTTTTTTTAGAGTAATTGAATGGAAACTTTTTTATTATTATCTGTATATATTAAGTGGATTCAGAAAGTTAATTATTGCTTTTTTTTCCTGTCAAAAATACCCTTAAATTAATTAACCAACAACTTAAATATGATGTTAAAATAGTAAATTGACAAAAGAAAGTTTTTTTTTTACTGTCAAAAATACCCCTGTCTAAAACTTAAAAATGGGGTTAAAATGGTAAATTGTTATTGCTTTTTTTTCTTATCAAAAATACCTCTAAATTAATTAACCAACAACTTAAATATGGGGTTAAAATAGTAAATTGATAAAAGAAACTTAGTTATTATTTTTTTTACTGTCAAAATACCCCTACCTAAAACTTAAAAATAGGGTTAAAATAGTAAATTAAGAAAGATAATAAATTCCTACTTCTACGTTGAAATTCCTTCCTACTTCTAATAAACTCCTACTTTTACGTTGATTTAAATACTTATTTCTATTCACTAATTCCCTATAAAATAGGATTACTCTTTTGTTAATTTAAAAACTCTACCAATTTACAAAACTTATCACATGTATTCATTTTTTTTTTTTTTTACTTTGAGTGAAAAAAGTAAAAATTTTAAATTATAATAAATATAAATTATTGATCTTTATTCAAAAAATAAAAAACCCTCTAAGCAGTAAGCGCACTTAAAAGCTAGTTATTATTATTGGAATGGAATGGAAACTTATTACAAAGCAAATGACAAAAGAGTCTCATAAAAAAATAAAATAAAATAAAATAAAAGATAGAGATGCGTGGAATGTGGATGACAAAACCAACCACTAATGTGAAAGCGGTGGGGCCCACCCAAGTCAACACACAGTATTGGCCTTCAACGAAACCTCCCTCCTGAAATGAAATGAATTTACAATAAAAATGCCCTCATTGTCATGTCATTCAGCTGAGCCTCCATCCCTCGCTAGCAGAGCACAAACAAAAGAGAGCAAGGAAGGACGTTCCCCATTCAAGCTATTATTATGCGCTGGAGTTGGTTCACCGATCAATTGTTTAATAAAAGAAAGCAAAGAGAGGAAAGAGCGTTTTATGAGAATGGAAGCCTGTTACTTGAGAAGCTGATTGTGTGTTGCAATGCCAAGCCTATTCCCATCCCTACCTTCTCCCTTCAACAGCTCAGCCAAGCAACCAACAACTATTCTTCTGGAAAGCCCTTTTGGTACAAGGGTTCTCTTGAAGGACGAATTGTTCTCATTAAGCGTCCTTATCGTGGGGCCAATTTTGCAATCAATGATTTAGCGATTTCTGCACAAATGAGTGGTCACAGCAATGTATTAAAGCCCATAGGCTGTTGTCTCCGCACCCCATTTCCCATTTTGGTGTTTGAATTTGCCGCCAATGGTGTCCTTGCAGATCGAATTCATGTCTCCCGTGTTACTGAACGACAACATCAGCCGATGGTGTGGGAGAGAAGGTTAAAGATTGCAAGGCAGATTGCTCATGCTCTTTCTTATCTCCATACTGCCTTCCCAAGGCCCGTCATCCAGATGTATATTGATCTGTACAGTATCTTATTAGATGAAAATGATTTTCCCAAATTGGCCGACTTTTATTTTTCTGTACCAATTCCCGAAGGTGAAGCTGACGTGGACGTTGATTACGTGCTTCGGAATGTAAGCCTCCTCGCCCCTGAGATTAAAGCAACAGGCAAGGTAACTGAGAAAGCTGATGTATATGATTTTGGTCGGATTCTTCTAGAACTTTCAACTGGAGAGGATTCTCTTAATATAACCCGATTAACAATTGATAAAAATTCTACTTTAGTAGCATACACACATAACCGTGCTCAAGGTAGTTGCATAAACGAGATTGTGGACCCTGCAATCTTGGCTGAAGATGGGGATGGAGGTGCTAGTTTACAGCATCAATTACAAGCTGTGGTGGACCTTGCCTTGACATGTACAGAGGAAGACCCACAAAGAAGGCCAACTATGGTTGATGTCACCAAACAACTCAGGCGGATTGAGAGGTTCGTTCCATCACTAACTAATTTACTCACTTGATTTCATCCAATCATATGTTATATATAAACAGATTCACCTTATTGCATATCCAAATGATTTAGGCATGACAACAAACAAAATTTACTCACTTGATTTTCAAACAAATGGCCAAGGATGGAATTTTGAAAAGTTAAAAAAGCTAATTTGATGGAGAGCCATTTAATGAAATTATGAAATCCCCATTGCTACTAAGAAACAGGCCTAATAAACTGGTATGCATCTTAAGTAATCAAGGAGAATTCTCACTGAGATCAGCTAATTGTATATCTCAATCACACAGGTTCACACAAACGGGTGAAGTGCTTCTGGGAAATTTGCAGGATTTAAAGCTTCATGAGAGTTTTGAAGAGCATGCTTCTGCATCATTGAAAAGGAATGCTTCCAGTGATGAAATCCAAGCAGTGAACGAAGCCTCTGAAAGGCCTCTTGAAGTTTAACTGTGATGCAACTGAGTGATGACAGAGCTTGTATGGCAGTTTTAACCTGTCATTGGGAAGTTATCATTATGGCAGACCCTTAAGGTATGTATTGATTCTATAAGAAATGGAGGATAGGTTGTTATTGGCAACGGAGTTTGATAATTGTTCTTTTGTTTGAATAAAAGGAATGCAAACTAAGTAGTTCATGGTCTTAGTAACTTACTATGTATAGTGGTTTGTTGGGGGGAAAAAAGACTTCTGTACTGTTTAATTGGTTTGCAAATTTTCTTTTTCCAGATTATATATGATTTCTCAATTTAGATTGGCAAACCTTCTGATGGAACTCTGCTGGAGAAATATAGTTGCATAGGGCTGCTTGAACTTTGTACAGCAGTGGAGAGATACATCAAAGAAAAAACTCTAGGTCACACACTCACACTAACTCATTTAATGTGCAAAAACTCTAATCCAATTGCCTTGGGTATCAATCTATGCTAAGACAGATATTTGGCATTGTAAAACATATCCAGATGCCTTATCCCACAATCACAAAGGATTGTCACAATAGGACCAATACAGTTTGCCAAAAAAGCAAGTGTTGTTGGTTCAAACACTAGGCACCCTGATGAGGGAGGATTGACAAATCTAGTGATGTTCAAGAATAAAAAAATAAATTTCCAAGCAATTCCTCTCCAAAAAAATAAATTTCCAGGCAATTGCTTTCCAATTAAGCTTCAGGAGGCCTCTGGAAGGCCTCCTGAAGCTTAATTGTGATGCAATTGAGTGATTACAGAGCTTCTATGCTGTTTAGTTGGCTTGTAAATTTCAATAATGATGCAAGTAAAATGGAATTTTATTAATGAATTATAACATGTGGTAACAATAATATTCTCAATGTTGAAGGCTTCAACTAGCTTTCGCTAATTGATTGATTACAATGGAAATCTGGAATGGTATGCTCATTTAGACGCAAAGCATTGTGTCCTTTTGTCCTTTCAATATAATTTACATTTTATGAATAAGGGGAGAGTGGGACTGGTTAATCATGCAATAGATTCACATTATTGAATGTCCAAGTGTTTTAGGCATGTCAAGAGACATAACTACTTAGTTGATTTCAGAATATTTTCTGATGCACAACGTCTCAAAGGTTGTCATTCAAGAACTGAGTTGATTTCAAACGGCTTCAAGAAAGCTTAATATACATTATACAATGTATATATCCTTCTGGTAAGCTGGAACTTAGTCTGGCAGATTTATTTCCACGTGAGAGTGGTTTTAATCGTTGATGAGAATTTGGGTAGGAAAAACTTCTAAAAAGCCAAAAGAAAGAGTAAAGAACCAGAAGATTCAGTCCCTAAAAAATATTTGAAACAAAAAACCTTAATAGTGATGTAAACCTTACTGTGTTTTTGTTGACAATTCTTATCAACAAAAACACAGTAAAACTATAATTAAAAAACCTTAATAGTGATCTAGTGACTAGAGAATTAGAGAAGGAAGAGTTAAAAAAAAAAAAAAAAACGAATAAAAAAGGAGGTGTTTGCATAAAGAACACAATAAAAATATAAGTAAAAACCCTAATAGTGATGTAGTAACCGGAGAATTAGAGAAAAAGAGAAGAAAGAGTCCAAAACAAAATAGAAAACTATATAAGAAAGGAGGTGTTTGCGTTTAAATACATCTTAAAAGTCCTAAATCAAATTTAAAAATAAAAAATGCTAATGTTAAAAATTGTAAAAAAGTCAACCAAAAGTCAAAAGTTTCGGTTTTATATATATAAATGATTTATGAAAGTACTTTCCCCATGCTAAAAGTATACTTTTGCTATTAAAAATAATCTCAAAGTCTATTTCATTCGTAAAATATATAAGTTATGGTTTTTAGTACCCACTTCCCAAATGTTTAGGTAAAAAGAAAAAGAAAGGATTTCTTTTTTTATTTTAGAATATTAAATATTTTTAACACACACGCAGAGGAAAGAGGAGAGAAAGTCTTAAAAAAACTTATAGTGGTGTATATCCAAAATGACCTAATTCTTAAATATACAGCACAGTCTTTAAACCTTTTTAACTTACATTCATTTTCCAATATGGGATTAACCCGCTGTTAAATATTTTTATATAAATGCAAAAAAAAAAAAAAAAGATAATTTATTATGTATTATGTATGCTCAAAATTGAGAAGAGAAATACTTCTCTAAGGAAAACGAGCCATATTCTTACTTATAACAATTTATAATATTTTATATTGATTTCTTCCCCGGACTAGTCCCTTTCCTTGTTTATTATTTACTTATTAGTTTAAAAAAAATGGATATGAGGTTCTGAAATTATTAAATATTTTTTGTTTTTTTTTTTTTCATATTTATCTTAGGGTAATCTGAGAGATGTTATTGGTAATTAATAGAGATGAAATGAAGCATCTTAACTCTTCTAAGTAAGATTTATTAATCCAATTAATAACTCATGCATATATATATATATATATATTTATTTATTTATACAAGATAAAATTTCTAATTTAACCTAATCTAAGTGTATATGTGTGTAAAGCTTCCTTTTGAAAACTTGAATCTCGACCCTTACCCCCCAATACCTTACAAGCATCTATATTTGTGGAGTGACCACCGCACCAAGGGTATGCGGTGGTTCATGCATATATCTTTTGCAAACGTATAATTTTCAGTTTTGCTTTATATCATCTTCTGGACAAAGTTTGAATGCAATGCATGCAAGGGTCTTTTAATGCAGTTTGCCAGTTTGGTGTATGTTAGAGATAAGATTTTTTTGGTTAAATAGACAATATCATTAAAAAAACTAAACAGTAAAATCAGAACAAAGTCTGTTGGAGAAAACTCCATTACAATCATCCTCCAAGGCTTTACACAAGTCCACAGGTGGACTAGACATCAAGGTGAAACCAACCTCTTGATCAGCACCTATTCTAGCTAACATATCAGCACACCGGTTGGCCTGATGGAAGCAATGGCTAAATTGAATTTGTTGGAATTTGGACACCAAACGCCTGCAATCATCTAATATGGGGGAAATTATATAGTTGACATGGTTAGAATTTTTAAACACATCCACAACCATTTTTGCATCAAGCTCAACAATAAGGTTGGATATATTCATGTTGCAACAAAGCATCAGACCATCCCTCAGCCCCCAGAGTTCAGCAACAAAGCTATTTGTTGATCCAATATGCTTGGTGAAGCCCGCAACCCAGCTACCATGTTCATCTCTGATGATGCCCCCACAACCAGCCCGCTCCATATAGCTCAAAGACGACCCATCCGTGTTCAAACTCTTCCACCCTGCTGGAGGTTTCTCCCACCTGATTCTTCTAATAATTTTTTGGACCGGATTCCTCGGTGAACACACACAATACAGAAATTCCAACGATTGGTTATAGATTTCCCAAGGCAGATTCGAACTTGGGCTTTTCCTCTTGAAAACATACAAATTTCTGCTTCTCCATAGACTCCACACAGCAAAATTAAAAGTAATTCTCCACGGTGACTTCGCTTGAATGTAGCTACTGTTTACTCTCCCATTAGACTGAAACCAATCCTGCATATTACTCAACCAAAAATCCCTATTTGTTTCCTTAACTCCCAACTGAATCCATACTTGTTTGGCTCTATGACAATCTCTAAGAGCATGCAAGATGGTTTCCAGTTCCCTTTGACAAATGGGACACCCCTCATCAACCACCATTCCCCTTTTTGCAAGGCAAGTCTTGACACCTATGCTCTTATGAACACACCTCCATAAGAAAGCTTTAATCTTAGGAAGTGTCTCAGATTTCCAAATCTAGCTAGCATAAATGGGGTGCATAGTATCAACCTCCCTAGTAAGTGAATAAGCACTTTTAAGATCAAATATACCTCTAGGATTACCTGCCCAAGCTAGCCTATCCCTTCCTCCACCATCTATAGACACAGGAATAGCTTGAATGAGTGATTTAATTTCAATAGGAAAATCAAAGGGCGTTCAGTTCCAATTCCAACCTGCATCTGTCAGAACGTCTTTAACCTCCCATTGACTTGCTTTTTGGGTTAGAGGGCCATGGATCATCTGGCGTAAAGGGCCTTTGCGAGTCCAATTACCCAGCCAAATGCTAAGATTGCTGCCCTTATCAATCACCCACATGCTACCTTTATTAAAAATCTCCCTGCCCTTTTTAATGGCTCTCCAAATCTAAGAACAAGGCAATTGATCTGGATTGGCTGCATGAATTCTTCTATTGCTACTATACTTTCGTTTAACGGCTTAAGCCCACAATGCATCTTCTTCTGTGTGGAGTCTCCAATTCAACTTAGCAAGGAGAACAGTATTTCTACCCTTAGCCTCCTGTAAACCCAGCCCACCTTCCTCTTTAGGCTTTGTAACTTTATGCCAACCAACCCAATGAACTTTCTTCGAAGTCTTCGATGAGCCCTATAGAAAATTTCGATTTACCCGATCGATGCCATCCAAAATTCTTCCTAGCAAATAAGTGTCTTGCATAACGTAAGATGGAATGGATGCCGATGGGGCTTGGATTTAAACAGCCCGGCCAGCTAAGGAGAGCATATTTTCTTTCTACCCCGCTAGCTTTTGTTTAACCCTATCCAAAATGTAATTGAATTCATGGGAGGTTGTACCCGAGTGCTTGATAGGAAATCTAAGGTATTTACCAAGAGTAGGAGTGGATGCGAACCCAAGGATATTGCACAACGACTCTCTTGTATCTCTATCCACATTTGGAGAGAAGAAAACTCTTGACTTAGTGACATTCATTGATTGCCCTAACATATTACAAAAATCATCCAAAACGTCTCTGATTGTGGAGCAATTCAGCCCATCTGCCTTCCCGAATAATACTAAATCATCCGCAAAAACAGTGCGAAAGAGCAGGACCGCTTTGGGAAGCCTTAACAGGCTGCCACATCTTTGCCTCACATTTTTCTAGGATAAGTTGACCTAGGTAATCCATGCAAAGGATAAAAAGATACGGGGATAAAGGGTCTCCTTGCCTAATCTCCTTTGATGGACAAATCGGGTCTAATGCCTCACCATTGACCAAAATTGAAGTTGAGACTGTGGAAACACAACTCATAGTGATATCAATCAGATTAGCTGGCAAATTGGCTCTATTTAGCATATCTCTAATAAAACTCCACTCAAACTTATCATATGCCTTCTCCAAAATCAATTTTCAGAGCCATATACCCTACTTTCCCCTTCTTTTTGCTAAAAGTGTGGATAATCTCTTGCACTATGATTGCATTATTAATGCCTTTCCTTCCCAGAACAAACGCTGTTTGGAAAGGGGAAATAATCTTCTCTAAATGAGGCCTTAGTCTAGCAACAATGATTTTTGTGACCACTTTATAAATTGTATTGCATAAACTGATTGGCCTATAATTACCTAGAGTCTCCGGTCCCGGTATCTTTGGAATAAGAGTAATGTGAGTCCTATTCAAGAACTTTGGCACTTTTCTCTCTGCAAGCACTTTTTTCACCATATCAATCACTGGGTTGCCAATAATCAACCAAAATTTGTAGAAAAAACCCGCATGTGACCCATTAGGGCCCGGGGCTTTGGCTTTGAAGGCCTTAAGAGACCATAAAGTAGATTTTATCTCTTCCACCGAGACCTCCCCACCAATGCTCTCCTTATCCCCATCTGACAATCTGCCCTGCCACATAGTAGCAATGGGTGTTGACCAAGAAGCACTATATAAGGAGGAGGTATATACATCATTAAAACTATTTCTGATGAAATCTTTAATTGCATTTTCCTCATACAACCACTCCCCTACTGAATCTTTAATGGCCAAAATTTTATTTCTCTTTCTCCTAACTAGGGTGGTCACATGATAGAAAGCAGTATTCCGATCTCCTTGAATCATCCAATTAACCCGAGATTTTAGGGCCCAAATCTCTTCCTCTTGACTCAACACCGTGTCAAGCTCTTTTAGCAACTCTCCCTCTAAATTAAGAAGGAAATTTGAAGGTCTAACTGCCACAGCCCTCTAAATGCCATTTTATTGAGCCATAATATTCTCTTTTTTTTTTTTTTTTTTGTACAAAAACATTCCCAAACTGACTCCTATTCCATGTTTCTGCCTTACTAGTGAAGAAATTTATGGCATCCGCAAGCATGGGGTAATTTCTCCACGCTTGAGACACTATATTAGGAAAAGACGGGTCAGATAACCAACAAGTCTAGAATTTAAAAGGTCTCTTCCTCTGAGTAACAACTCTAGGCTGCAAATCAAGCAAGACCGGACAATGGTCTGAATGGCATCTAGTGAGGTGCACCACTTTAGCTTCCAGGTACATTAAACACCAACTAGGATTGACAAAAAACTTGTTTATTCTCTCTTGGATAAGAGCCTGAAGGTTTCGTTTGTTGGTCCAAGTAAACTGCGGACTCGAAAACCCAATATCTATCTTGCTACATTTATCCAAACATTCCTTAAATAACAAAGATCTACTAATACTAATAGCCCTGCCCCCAAACTTATCTTCCCCCATAAGAGTCTCATTAAAATCACCAGCTAACACCCAAGACATGTTATGCATTTCAACAACTTTAATTAAATTATTCCATAAAATATTCCTTTCAGAAATTCTAGGGCTAGCATAAATAGCAGTAAATAACAAGCTGAAGTTGGAATTCCGTACCTTCACTAGGATATGAATTTCTTGCTCAGTGTTGGCTAAAGTCGTAACTTCCACCATATCCGAATTCCATAGCATCCATAAACCACCAGCAAATCCAATGGTCTCAGTGTGAATTACTCCATCAAAAGGTAGTCTGTCAGTGATCTCCCTGGCCCTATCACCCCCAATCCTATTCTCCTTAATTACCAGAATTGCTGGATTGTGACACCGAACTAATTCCCTTACATGTCTCTGAAAAGTGGGCTTCAAAGCACCCCTGCAATTTCAAACTATTATATTCATGATGAACTAGTGATTCGAGGAGGGCAAACATCAAAAGGCGGCTGCAACTTCGCCTTCTCCCTCAAATTCCATCCAATCTGGATCATTGTCTCTTTCGTCTGACCCTCCCCTGGTAGCATGGTCGAACTCCCCACAATGAGCGTGAATAGTGGTTGCTTCTCCAGCATCCTTCCCTCGATCAGGCAAGCCATTAGGTCTACTTCGCACAATAATGGGGCTTGTGAAAGTTGAGATAATGTGTTCCATGCTAGGCACCGCTCCCCTTCCATCGCCGAAAAATCCATAAAAAAAAATCACCATGGATTTCTCGCTTCCCTCCACATTAGGTTTGATAGTGACCATCTACCCTCCTTCACACACACCCCCCTTCGAGGAAAGATAAGCTTCCATGCCATCTGTAGCTTCGCTTTGACCCACCCCAAGGATCGAGTTGGATACCTGATCTTGGCCAACATCACTCTTGGAAACTCCCTCACAGGCCTGTTGAGATTGATGACCCACTTTCGGTTTTGGCAAGGTTGAGAAAAGAAACTGAGGAGGAGCTCTCGATCGTTGCCTTCCATCGCTACCCGAGATTGGTTCTCCGCCTAAAAGCTTAAACTCCTGAGAGGTGGATGGAGGAAGCAACACAGTGGACTTAGTGCCTTTAGCTGCGCCTGATTGAGTGGTAAGGGATGCCCTATTGCGTGCAAATGCTTTCTTACCTTTAACTGAAGCTTGCGGATTAGGCTTAATGGACTTGGTATCAACAATCTCCTTTCCAGGCCTGAACCGAAGCTTCTCCACTTAAAACCTTCCTGAACTTGCTTCAATAGCACTACGGGCTTGACCTGTACTCTCACTAGGTGCTGGATTACACTTGCCACTTGAGGCCCATTAATGTCGTCTTGAGGGGCGAGCTTCCTCTTCAACTCACTACTCGACCCACTACTCGATTCAGCCAACCCTGGTGCCAGCATGAGCTCTGTTCCATGCCCTGCTCGTTATCCATTTCCCATACTCATTCTTAGGGAGGGTCCACCACTACCCTGCCTTCTTGTCCCTTGTTTCCTACGTGTGACCACTACCCATGGTTCGTATGTACTCTCAGGTACATTCTCATGCAAACTACCATGCACGTTCACAATGGGACCCTCCTTTTTGTTTGTATTGTCAGGTTCATGCTTATTGCATGGCTGCTCCACACGCTTCCCTTCAGGACATTCCTCCGTTGTCCTCGGCGGCGAATGTTGCCGAACAATGTAAGGGCATTGTTCCTTTCGATGCCCCATTCTCCCACATCCAAAGCAAAGTTTATGAATTCCCTCATAACAAACTGGCTGCTCAAACTTTCCTATCAAAATGGTTGTAGCGAGCGGCTTATCTACATCAATTTGTACACAGGGTCTAGCAAACCTACCTCTAGCCTCAGTGGCAATGTGTGTGTCCACCCTAAGAACATTGCCAATCGTTTTCCCAATCTGAAGCAAAGCCTCCGCATTGTAATACTCTATCGGAAGCTCATTTAATCTTACCCAAACTGCCAACGATGAGACGTTAGCCGTTGCCGGTTGAAAATCTGGCTCCCAAGGTCTTATGGATAGGAAGTGCTCTCCAATAAACTAAGGTCTCCTTTTGAGTGTAGCTTCATAATCTTCCCTCAATGAAAATCTTATTAGGAAAAATCCATGGCCTAAATCAACACAATCCAACCTTCCGAAAGGCTTCCACATGGAGAGAAGTTTGTTCTAAAGGAAACTAAAACCCACGGACCTTCCGTAAACTTTAACAATGAGCGCTTTTGCCCATGGACTACGAATCTGCTATTTGAATTCCTTTGAAAATCTCACTGCAACCAACCCTTCCCTAAGAGATTCCACCTCCTCATCAGACTCTGCTTCCTCCTCCATGAGGTCTCCAAAGCTAAATGCTTGGGTGAAAGCATCCGGGATCTCTCCAACAAGCTTATCCTTAAAGGATGCTTCTCGGCTCCACGTGCCACCGTCATTCCTTGGGGAGGATGCTGTTGAGTCCATACCATCTAGGAAGCCTGCATGGCCAACATTCTTTACTTTTTTCTTGCTGCGCACAAGTTCATCCCGTTCTTCCCTAGAGAGCGCCAGAGAGCGTTCCATGGCTTCTTTCTTTACAAAAAATAATAATTTCTCAAATTGATAGGAGGAGTAAATATTGCACCAGCAGGAAATCGATTGCTATGTCAAAGGCTAACATTAATATTTTGTCAATTGTGGTAGGTGTGACAATAATCTTATTAATTTCCTCGATCAAAAATGTTAAATGTCTTTTGTTGAAAGGTGGGAACATAGTTTTTTTACATGTAAAAATGAACATGGACCAGCTGCTGATTTTAGTGCCCATCACTATATATACGAATCGATGGGTTGTTTGAATTTTTTGCAACACATTCTTGTTCTAGAGACTTGGAGAGAGCAAGACAGTGATGGGAACTCTCATCTTATCCTAGAGTCTTATCCTTAATCCTTCAGCAAAAAGTTTATAAATTTTTAAGGAAGCTTTTTCAAGTAACATTGTAAGTCCTGATTAGTAACATGGAACATGAACTCTTGTTGTACCAAGTAACATATCAGAAAATTTGGGGTAATTTTAAGGTGGATTATTTTCCTTTCCCAAGGTTTAAAGAAAAAAAAAAAAAAAAAAAAAAAAAAACTCCTAAAAAAATAGAAAGTTAATAGGTAAAACCAAGATAAATAGATATACATATAAAGATAAATAAATGAATAATTATTGAGATATGATAAAGTTGATAAAAAAAAAAAATTACAAGGTCAATACAGGTCTAAAATTGATAACTGAATGTGAAGCTTTGATTCATAATTTCTAATGCATCCATCTTTCAGATGTTGATTACTTGTATGACTTTACATTTGAAGCTTCAAGTCTTTTCCTGCTTCTGCTCCAACTATTTCTCCTCTTTAGAACCTACAATCAAATTAAATGATTTCAATTATCTTGTGAATTGATATGTTCTATATAACCAGTTTTTTTAATTAAAAATAAATAAATACTTGAAGAGGCTCTTTCTATTTAAAAATGATAATTAAATATACAAATAACATGAATTCAAGTGAGGAAAGAAAAATATGAATCCAAAATTGTCTTTTAATGGATAATTGAGCAAAGCCACGTTACATTTCGTGTCGTCTATTGTGGAAGTTGAACAATTCAATTCTGTATGCTTGACTTATGGATACAAGTTTTGCTATATTTATATTATCGGTCGTGAGTGGATAAAAATAAAAGGTAAATTCATATATAAGTAATTATTTTTTATTTACAGACAACCACAACAAAATTTTGACACAAAAGTTTTTAGGTTAGAAGAGCTTATTTGAAAAGAAGACAGATGGTTTAGTTTAGGGAGAAAAATTGATATGATTATGAATCTAGAAGGGTGGCTTTTTAATAATTGGAGCATATATATGATTCTTAATAAATAAATAAAAATTGGAGCATATATGATTCCTAAAAAATAAATAAATATTGGAGCATATATAATTCTTAAAAATAAAAAATAAAAAATGGAGCATATATGATTCTTAAAAATATATTTTAAAATCATCACCCTTTTTTAAAAGTTTTTTCAAATCAAAATGGATATATTTTATAGGCATTTAAAAGAAATACAAACTAAGAAAATAGGGGTTTCTGACTTTCTTCCAAATTTTTTTAGTAAAATATTAACCACTTTCCAAAAAAAAAAAAGTCAATAAAATATATTTCATTTTAAGTTTCTCTAAATATAAGAGAAGACTATATTTGCAACACTTTTACAACAAATCTTACATAGTAAAGTTGTTACTAGTTTTAATTTGAACTCACTACTAAAATTACTATTTTATCTATTAGTAAAAAGTAAAAACCAATAACAACTTATTTCTTAGTATTTGTTATAAAAGTGTTGTAAAAATATTGTATATATAACATTTCTCTATATAAGCAACAAAAAAAAGTTAGATAAGCAGCAAAAAAAGTTTTAATTTTTTTTTTTTTTTTTTTTGATTCATGAGCTGAGATTAAACATGAGGTTTTAATTTTCAATCTCAATTATTGGCTCAATATTGGATCAGTTTAAGTTGTTTACCTGAATGGCCTATATATAGAAGAGCCAATATAACGTGTCATATACCAAAACACTATGGAAGACAAGTTGCTTTATCTATCCCTTTCTTTTCTCCTCCTCCTCCTCCCCCTTGTAGCTTATTTCAAGCTTTTTCTACATGCAACACCACGACACAAACACCTTCCACCCAGCCCACAAGCTCTGCCTCTTCTAGGCCATCTCCATCTCCTTTAAAAAAACCCCTTCATTGTACATTTCACCGCCTTTCGCAAACATACGTCAGGTTTACTCTCTCCGATTCGGCTCTCGCCTTGTGGTTATTGTGTCATCCCTATCTGCAGTAGAAGAATGCTTCACCAAGAACGACATGGTTTTGGCCAACCGTCCTCGCTTCTTACTAGGCAAGCACATAGGCTACAACTACACAACTATGTCATCATCTTCATACCGAGACCATTGGCGCAACCTCCGCCGCATTTGCACCCTTGAAATCTTCTCCACCAACCGGCTTAACATGTTATCAGGCATCCGAAAGGACGAGGTGAAACTCTTGCTGCGCAAACTGTCTAAGTCAAACAACATATCAGGTGGGTTTGCCAAGGTAGAGTTGAAATCCATGTTCTTGGAGCTGACATTTAACATCATTACAGGAATGGTGGCAGGGAAGACGTACTATGGGTATGGAGAAGATGTGAAGAATGAGAAAGAAGCTAAGCAGTTTAGGGAGATAATTAAAGAGATACTAGGATCTGGAGGGGCATCAGATCCAGGAGAATTTGTGCCCATATTGCGATGTATTGACTGTGGGGGTTTGGAGAAGAGAATGATGAGACTGGCAGCCAGGACTGATGTGTTCTTAGAAGGTCTAATTGATGAGGTGGGAAGCAAGGACGAAGAGGGAAACACCATGATCAATCATCTGCTTTCTTTGCAAAAATCACAACCTGAATATTACACCAACCAAATAATCAAAGGGCTTATTCAGGCAAGTGCAACGTATCTCTCCCTCTCAAATATGGCTTGGGTCTACTGCTCCAATGTTTTAGAGAAGACACAATTCGGACACTTGTTCACATAGTGTCAACTCTAATACACTGGAGGTAAGCCATGTCCCATGATATATATTCTTTGTTTCAATTCCTATTGTTTCCTTTATATTGATGATGCTGCTTGAAATTCCCCAATAATTGACTACGTTACCCATGTCAGAGTGAAAGAGAAATTGGAGGATAGGGGAAAAAAATCCGAATGTTCTTCTGGAGAAAAATAAGACAAAATCTGAATCATTATGAATAATTTGTTTCATTGGAACCGCAAGAGCTAAATTTATTTGGTTAATTATTAGCATAAATTTGCCAATTGGCTTTGTATGTATACAGCTTAACCTTTTTTAGGGTCATAAAAATGTTCAGAATTTTAGTATGTGAAGAGTTGTAACTTTATAGCGTGGCTTTATGATTTATAATTTGTTTAATGGAGGGGTGAATATATTAATGAGCCCAAAGTCATATCCTTCAGTTACAGATTACGAATAATTGATTTAATTATGCTTATTTGTTAGAACCCCTTCGCCCCTCTTTTCTCCTTTTTTTGATAGAATAGATTCCATTCTTTTCAACAACAAAAAAATTGATTAGGATTTAGTTTTTATATAGTATCAAATCAATCGATATTTTTTGTTATTATTCTTCTCCTGGTTTTTAACACATATTGAGCAAGACTTGATAGTTGCAGGAACTGACATATCAGCAATGACATTAGAATGGGTAATGTCCAACGTGATAAATCATCCTGATGTGTTGAAGAAAGCTAGAGTGGAGTTGGACAATCAAATTGGACAAGAAAAATTGATAGATGAACGAGATGTCTCTAAATTACATTACATTCAAAGTATCATTTTAGATACCCTTCAATTGTACTCCGGCTACCCCCCTATTAGTACCTCACTTGTCATCTAATGATTGTACAATCGGAGGATATGATATACCACGTGACACGATGTTATTGGTCAATGCATGGACCATACATGGAGATCCTAAGTTATGGGATGATGCTACTAGTTTTAAACCTGAGAGGTTTGAAATGAATGAGAGTGACATATATAAATTAATGCCTTTTGGATTAGGGAGGAGGGCCTGTCCTAGGGCAGGCCTTGCACCACATACATTGGGCTTGACTTTGGGGTTGATGATTTAGTGCTTTGAGTGGTAAAGGGTTACTATGGAAGAAGCTGACATGACTGAAGGTAATGGAGTCACCATGCCAAAAGTCATACCATTGGAGGTCATGTGTAAAGCACACCCTATCGTGCTTAAGGTTCTGTCAAAGTGGTAGCATTTTGTTCATTGCTGAAACCGAAATAGATGTTCTCTTCTTTTTCATCAAACTTTTGAGTAACGTATGATGGAATATGAGACATCCAAAAACTTTTAATAGTTGTAACTGAGGTTTCTATCCATGCTAAACATCATGTAAGTCTTGTTTAGAATGACCTTGGTAGCTGATCAAGTTAAAAAATAAATAGCATCGTTAACTAATTTTGCTCTAGTGTTATTGTTAGAGAATGAAACTGAAAATTGATATTATCCTAAAAAACAGAGATGTGCCTAATTCTGCTCTAGTGTTGCTGCTTCAATATGTTGTTATCTACAAAAAAATTCAGATGGTACCTTCTAGCAGAGATAAATAACGATATAAATTTCTAGAATTAAATACTAAACTTTGCTAGAGAAATATAGTCGCAGAGGCCTGCTCAAAATTTGGATAGAAGTGACTAAGAAATATCAAAGTCAAAGCTATGCGTCACACTAACTCATCTTTTGCCCAGAAACTCTAATACAATAACCTTGGGTGTCAATCCATGTTAAGACAGATATTCAGCATTGTAAAACCAGGGCCAGTGGATTGTGCCATTCTGATAGCACCAACACAATTCATGGCCAATGAACATCCAGGAAAGAGCCCATCATTCTTCAAAAGAAACCTGACAAAAATTCAAGCAGCATAGCATGAAAACAGACAAAAATAAATTGTTTTCTAGCTAAGAAAATGGGTGAAGCAATGGAATTTTTTATGTTTCGTAATCTGACAAAT
This sequence comes from Castanopsis chinensis, assembly GCA_032878915.1. NCBI lineage: Eukaryota > Viridiplantae > Streptophyta > Magnoliopsida > Fagales > Fagaceae > Castanopsis > Castanopsis chinensis. The sequence continues at coordinate 9,621,223 of JAVQMG010000089.1, forward strand.
ATTAAGGGTAGATGAAAAGGAAGAAAATCCACAGTACAGTAGAATCAAAGCAAAACAACAAATCTTAGAATTGGCGCAATTTTTTTTCCAAGTGGTTTCATTTCTCAACCTCTCAGCAAAATATATCACTTTAGAAAAGCAACTGCATGCACTTACCAATAATATTCAATAGCTTCCAAAATTTGTCTGTTAAAACACCATCCAAGTTCTGCCATTATGAATTTTTGTGTTAACTTATTGATTCCAATTCCTTCTGTCATTGTGGTAAGTCAAATGGATTCTTCAATCTTTGTTTTCAGCCTCCTTCCTAGTGTACATCACCCCCCCCCCCCCTCTCTCTAATTTGTAACCTTATTCAATAACCCAGAACCTGGAAGATCTATCAAGAAGCACTTTAATTTTCCCTGTTGAGCACATGTGCTAAGGGATTCATTGATCACTTTAATAAGAATGTTAAAACTAATGGAGTGAAAAGAAATTGTTGTGGCAGAATAAGTATAACTGAACAAAAATCTTCGCAAATTGCTAAAGGAAAATGTACGGGCGTCGCCCCCATTGAAACCATTCATCCACAAAAGCCCATTGCTACGACGCCACATGTGGAACCTTACTCGGTCCAGACTCGTTGGCCCATCCCGTGTAACCTTCGGCACTCGGCATGCCTGGCAACACTCAAGGGAACACCCCGCCGAGCAACAAACCTGGCGGTGGGCCTTGTCCCAATGCCACTATCACCACTTATTCATCACCTGACACTCACTTCAGAGCAACGGTATTGGACCTCCCCTCCATTGCTTAGGAAACACCTTCGCCGAGCAACAGACCTAACGGTAGACCTTGTCCCAATGCCACTATCACCACTTATCCATCACCTGACACCCACTCTGGAGCAACGGTATTGGACCTCCCCTCCATTGCCAAGGGAACACCTCCGCCGGGCAACAGGCCTCGCGGTGGAATTAGTTCCAAGGCCACTGTCTTTCTCCCCACTCACATTAAAAGCACCCACTTAGGAGAAGGAACATTGGACCTCTCTCTTTACTGACCAAGAAAATTATTATGCAGTTACACCAACCTAATCTATAAATAGGTAAGGGATACTCAAAGGAAGAGAGTTGGCAATTCTGGAGAAAAAAGGCCAAGAGGAAAAAGGCAGTCTCCCTAAAGAAAAAAGGGGAGAAGGCGTTAAACAGAGAAAGAGAGAGAGAGAACCAGGGAAACTTGGGATTTGGGCTCACCAAGTACAATACCGCCCACTGCAGGAAACACAAAAGCCCACCATACAAATAGATTGTGAGCCCAAACACACCTTAGGCCCAACAGTCGTAACTGGGTGCACACAGAAAACTAAAACGAGCTAGAATTAGGCAATCAAAACTACTTTATTTTTTAAGGAGTGTAGTACAACACTTTCACAAACCCAAAAAAAAAAAAAAAATTTGCGGTGCAAGTAGGAATATCCGAACAGCGCAGCTACTAACTACCACACGCTGTGAGCAACAGATTTGAATTTTCACACTGATCCAAATTGAGACCAAAGTTTTCCCAAGTTGTAAACAAGAGTTTAAAATAAATTCTATCACCCCACCATCTGACACCTTTTATTAAAATGATTATGAATGAGAAATCACAAAAGCCAAGTATGCGTGCCTATCAATAAGAGAGAGAGAGAGAGGGGGGGGGGGGAGGGGGGGGGAAGCAAAGAATAGTAGGTAGCAGCAGCTGCCATGCAAGAAGGGGATGAACTTGGTCCGCCCGCTCCTTTGAGGTGGATTATTTTACTTTCCCAAGGTTTAATGAAAAAAAAAATCCTCCTTAAAAATAGAAAGTAAGTAAAAACCATGATAAATAGATAAACTTATAGAGATAAAGTCATGAATAAATATTGAGATATGAAAATAATAGAAGGCCTATCGTACTTGTCACCAAAAAACTCAAGTGGATTGAGAGATTCATTCGATGACTAATTATTTACTTTCTTGGGTTCATCCAACCATCTGTTAGCCAGTTATTAGCGTAAGTTAACTAATGTCAAATGTTAGGGTGATAGAATTAAGTTAATTAACTCAATTTCATTTTAATGTTATGGTCATATAATATTCTTAACATGTTCAACCTACTTTGGACAATAATTTTAATATATAGACAAATAGATTCACACTATTGTATATTCAAATGTTTTAGACACAACAACAAAGAAAATTTCCTTGATTTTTGTTTCTATATTTTGTTCATATTTATAATTTGGTCATCAAGTTTTTATAATTGTAATTGATTAATAACAACGGAAATCTGGATTGTCATGTTCATATAGCCTAGTAAAGCACTGTATCATACTAGAGTTGTTAGCCAGGAAGTCATTAATATCCTACAACTTCTCTCAAAATGCTAACATTTTTTCATGAAATCCAAATATTATTTACAGTTCAGACACCTACAACCACTGGATTGCTACCTCTGAAAAAAGTATGTGAAAAAATAGCTACAATAAGCTGCCTAGAGATAAGAAGATAATTCCTTCTTCATGTTGCTTCAAGTCTTATCTAACCACCAAATTGCATATAGTGAGGTCTGTGGATATTCTTGTGCATGAGACCAAGGGAAACAAAATGGTTTAAGCATGTTGAAGTGGAAGCAAGACATAATCATCATTGTTTGAAGGAACTTTATTTATTTCAAGAATTGAGTATACCCAAATGGCCAAATATGTCCTGCTGCTATGAAATGGTCCATGATGGATACATTCCTTCACAGGTCAATAATGTAAACCTTGGAGATCATAGCAGAAAAGAGAAACTTTGCTCATTGAGAATATGTTCATACATACCTTCTTAATAACAGCATCATCAGGGATAACCACATGGCATTTGCATCCATAGGCAGGAGCAACTGTAGCATGGCTTGATACACACACACAAAAAAAAAAAAAAAAAAAAAAAAAAAAAAAAAAAAAAAAAAAAAAAAAACAAACAAACAAACAATATAAGATTCCTATGATTCCAATTCTTACCATTACCAATTCTTCAAAATAGCTGCTGAGTATTATGATTTGTGCTTGATGGATTGATAAAATTCAGTTTCCAGAAAATTCTCAACTAAGCCAGATACTTAAATTAATCTTAGTTTACTAAAACTTCTACTTTGTTGAATATCCAAACAAAGATAAATAAAACCCCAACATTAAAATTTCTTTCTTTTACCGTTAAATCATTACAACAACACCAATCAAAGAAGTATAGGTAACAAATATTTACCTCTTGGTCCTTTTCAATGATTTATTCTGCAACTCCATCTTTGACACTCCCTCCAGAATTCAAAAACTCACACTTCTCAAGAATCTGAACAACCCCACAAACAGACCAAAACAGAAACATCATCCAAGTAAAAAGAAAAAAAAAATCTTTGGCATGAAAGTTGAAACTTCTCTCAAGATGAAAATTTAGATGGCACCCAGATAATGAACTGAACCAAATAAAAATAATTGGTAAAAACGAAAACAAAAGAAAACCTAGATGATAAAATCAAAGGAAAATTGAAAAAGTCGAATGCTTCGGAAAGGCTGTTGATAGGAATCAAGGGAGTATTTCCAATTGCATCAATAAGCCCATTTCTGAGCTTCTTCTTCTTCTTTCAGAGGGCCAAGTTGGTTTTTTTTTGCTCTAAACAAGTAGGTAAGCACCGCCATGGATATAGCAGCAGCAGCTAAATAGCGCCTATGGTTATCAAGACGCCATTGTAGCACTTCGAAGTTCGAACCCACGGCCTCGTACCAAGACTAAACATGGCAAAACGGGTCAAAATTTCCTGATCCGACCCGACCCGATTCGACCCGAACCCGATTTTTTTGACCGAAATAAAAACGGGTTGACCTGTGACCCAATCCGAGTTTTTCAAGTTTTTTGCAGGTCAACCCAACCCGACCCGCAACTCGACCTGAACCCGAATAACTTTTTAAAAATTTTTTTTTGTTAAAAAAGAGTAAAATAAAGACAATAGTAGTTTAATTGTTTATTGTGAGATTTAAGGAAACAATTGATATATTTACATATGCAAATTAATTGAAAGATAAAAAGTTGAGCATTCTGTAATGAGTAAAGATTTTTAGATATCAAATAGCAAAGCATATGCCAAGATAAGATGGTTACAGTTGAGTTAAAAATATTGATTTAAAATTGTAGACATGTGTGAAAAATATTTACAAGTGTAAAAATAGTGAAGCCAAAGTATTAAATTAGCATAAATTATGAATGCTTAGACTCATTTTTTAACAATTTATGTCCAAAATAAACGACTTTTCAAAATAAATTATGATATTTCCTAGAGTGTGTGTTGCTTAACAATGATATGATATTCATAAAAGAGACCATGTATAAATAAGTTAGCAATCAAATTTTAATGTATATCTCAAATTGAAATAGAGTACCAACCACAATTGATAATAGATTACAAAATTAATTTTCAAGATTGTAAATTTTTTATATGTTTTTATTCTTTATCAAATGAGTTATCCAATAAGTCATTTGTAATTTTGTTTTATATTTTGAAATGTTGATATTGTGTAGAAATAAAACATGTGTATTTGTTTTACTTATATTTGTGTTATTTTGTTTTAGATAGCAATGTTAAGATTTGTATAATTTTAAAATTATTGAATAAGTATAATAAGTTTAACTAAATTCATTCCTGATATAAGTGGTGAAGTCAAAATAATGCATTTTACATAAAATAATTTGTTGCATAACTTTTCAAATGACAAATACATGTTTTATTTATTAAAAAAAAATTCATGTGAAAAATACGGATCAATATGGGTCGACCCGACCCGACCCGACCCGACCCGAAACTCGATTGACCTGAACCTGTTTTTAACCCGCTTAAGATGACTCGTTTTTGACCCGTGACGTTTTTGACCCGCAACCCAATTAACCCGACTCGAACCCGACCCGACCCGCTCGTTTTTCCATGTCTAACCAAGACCCTTATTCAAGTGTCCTAAATATTAACGGTGTGTTTGATAGGGTATTTTGAGATAGAATTTTTGTAGTTTTTTCTCTAATTTTTTAAAATGTGTGTGGATAAAAAAATATGTAAAAATATATATAATATTGTTTAAAATGTAAAAATATGAGTTTGAAACAGGAAAGAAACAGGGACTGAAAGTAAAAGGGGTTACTTGCAATTCCTTCAACTATTTTGAAACCTAATTTTAAACTAAAATATATATATATATATTCTCTTTTTAGCAGAAATTTTTTCTTGAACTATTTGAAATAAGTAAATAACATTCCTACTCTTATCAATTTTCGTTAAATTTATAAATTTTAACGGAATTTAATGCTGTCCTATCAATAATATAGTACGTAAAATACCAAGTATATCCTTAGTTAAATAAACTAATCAAGCTTTAAAAAAAATTAATCACATTGTGTTTCTGTTCCATAGAGTTTCTTTTTCAACCCCCCTCCCTCTAATCAGTATTCACAGTCTAAACATTTATACAAAATTACAAACATGAGTACTAAATAATAAATAGATGGTTTATAAATAGGAATAACAATGGGATGAGTTTTCTATTCCTTACCTTACACTCACGCTTCAGGGTGAATCTTTCCTCCCCCACCTAGTCCTTGCGAGTACACACCCCAGCCCGCCACACCACATTCAATTTTATTTAAAATACATCACACATTTAATTAAAACTCATAAGATATTAAAGAACAAGTTTTAACATTGCAAAACCTTCTTAATTCATAACAATACAATACTTCACTATAAATAAAATAAAAATATAAATAAAAAACAAAATAATTCAAGTATTGAGAAGCACAAGGAAAAAAAAAATCAAACATAACAGTACAACAATTAAAAAATATTAACAATTTAAATCTCTTAAAATATAAATATTAAATTGAAAGTTATCAAAAATTTAAATCCTGAAGGCTATGCCTTAATAAAATAAAAAATAAAATAAAAACTTATAATTTTTTTTTAATTGTACAAATATAAACGGGTGCAGGGGGAAATAGCCTATGCACCATATTTTTAGGTCCATCCAAACTTTTGTAATTAACTCTCATGATTGGAGTTTTCTGTCTTGTTCTTAGGCCTCCCTCTCTTTTGTTTATGACTTGTCATGCTCTGCTTCTTTTGGTCTTTGTTTATGCTACTATTTAACTTTCAGTCTCAAAGAAAAAAACTACTAATTATGCTTCAAATTCTTTGTTATCTCGTCTTGTTTGAGAAATAAAATTTGGTCCTAGTGTACGAAAGATTTAACGTGGTTCTCCAGATTCAATGACACTGTACAATAAATCTAACCAATCTCTAACTTTTCTTCTTCTTTTTTTTTAAATTTCAATTTCTTTTAGAAAATGTTAATGTTCCCAGCATGACTAATATTCTGGTAACACCCAATGCACACTCCAAGTAACAATCCACCTCACTCCCTTCTTGCTTTAACCACATTGGCTGTGACAATGGAGGAGTCGGAAAATCAATGGCAACATCTCACATTGTCAGAGGAGGAGGGTACTGATTGCTGGTCATGCACTAGTTGAAAAATTCTATACAAGGTGACAAATAATCCAATGGCAGTGGCTGTGCTCAGCTCCGCTGATATATCACAAAATCTTTGCTGGATAATAGTATGAGACAGAAGCTTTGAGAGGTTGAAATCTAAGGTATGTTTTCTTCTGTGACAAAAAGATACAAACTTTTAACTTCCTTTTATGTGAACCCTCCGAATGTGTCATAGACTGCTACGCTGCATGATAAATGAGTCAAATATGTAACAGCGCGCTACAGGAACACTCGGTGTGTAATAAATTGAAGTTTCCACACGGATCCAAATTGTGAGCTAAGTTTGACTAAGTTGTGTTTATCGGCTATTGAGGAAAGCCCCACTTACTTTCCACGAAACCTCCATGAACTTTCTTCATCAATTATAAGCCCAGTGAACCTCCCTCCCTCTACACCACTATTCTTACAATTCCCAGTGAGCAGAGTAGGCACAAAAGGTAGGCTAGGGAGAGAGCAAGGTTCCACATCCAAGCTATGCGGACGAGTTGGTTGACAGATCATTTCTTTAGCAAAACAAGAAAGGAAAGAGAGAAAGCGTTTCTTGAAAATGGAAGTAAGTTACTAGAGAAGCTGGTTGCCTCTTGCAATGGCAAGCCTATTCCCATCCGTACCTTCTCCGCTCAACAGCTCCGCCAAGCAACCAACAACTATTGTGAACATCTGGGAAAGTATTGGTACAAGGGCTCTCTTGAAGGGAAAATTGTTCTCGTTAACCGATTTTCTGGTTCGGGGGCCCATCTTACCATCAATGATATAGTGATTTCTGCACAAATGTGTGCTCACAGTAATGTATTAAAGCCCATTGGGTGTTGTCTCGAGACTACACCTCTTATTTTAGTGTATGAATTTGCTGCCAATGGTTTTCTTGCAGATCAAATTTATGTCAAACGTGTTACCGAACTACAATATCAGCCAATGGTGTGGGAGAGAAGGTTAAAGATTGCAAGGCAGATTTCTCATGCAATTTCCTATCTCCATACTGCCTTCCCAAGACCTGTCATCCACATGTTTATGCATATGCGTGATATCTTATTAGATGAACATGATGTTCCCAAATTGTCCAACTTTATTTATTCCATATCAATCCCTGAGGGTGAAACTGACGTGAAAGGTTTTTGGGGCATTCAGAATGTAAGGTTCTGTCCCCCCGAGTCTAAAGCATCGGGTAAGGTGACGGAGAAAACTGACGTATATAACTTTGGTAGGCTTCTTCTAGAACTTTTAACTGGTGAGGATTCTTATAATATAACCCGATTGACAATTGATAGAACATCTAACTTAATAGCACACATGCACGACCGTGCTCAAGGTAGTTGCTTAAACGAGATTGTGGATCCTGCAATCATGGCAATTGGGGAAGGAGGTGCTAGTTTACCACGGCAGTTACAAGCTGTGCTGGACCTTGCCCTGACATGTACAGAGAATGATCCACAGAGAAGGCCAACTATGGTAGATGTCACCAAAGAACTCAGGCGGATTGAGAGGTTTGTTCCATGATTCATTATTTACTTGGGTTCATCCAATCATCTCTTAGCTATATACTATGCCAGGATGATAGAATGAACTCAATTTAACTATGATATGTACAATGAATTTTAAGTAATTTTCCCATGCAAGGAATCATGTGGTTATGTAATATTCTTCATGAGTTCAACTGGCTTTTGCCAATGACTTTAATATAGAGATGTCAGCAAAGAACTCATCAGCTTTGCAAATAGCTTGAATAGCCATGGAAATTTCAAATTTGGACTAGTATGTTATTTACCCATGCAAATAGATTCGCATTATTGCATATTCAGATGTGTTAGAAATGAGAATAAGCAGAGTTTACTTGATTTTCAAAAAAATGGCCATTAATGGAATTCAGACAAGTTACTAGGCTCATTTGATGAAGAGCCATTTAATGTAATTAAAAATATCCCATTGCCACTGATCAGAAGCAAGACTTATAAACCGGTGTGTATCTTAAAAAGTAAAGGAGAATTTTCTATGGGATCAGCCTATAAATTTCTCAATCACACAGCATCACACAAGTGGATGAAGAGATTTTGGGAAGTTTGTGGAATTCAAAGCTTCATGAGCGTTTTGAAGAGCTTGCTTCTACATCATTGAAGAGGAATGTTTCTAATGATGAAAGCCATGCAATGAAAGAAGCCTCTGAAAGACCTCCTAAAGTTTAATTGTGATGCAACCGAATGATGAAAGAGCTTCTATAGCAGTTCTGTGATTGGGAAGGCAAGAAATATCTGTGGGTTTCACCAATAGCAGTAGTAGCTCAGGTTTTTTTTTTTTTTGGAGCATTTAGATTTCTAAAGAGGTGAAATTGCACAAAGTTATCATTGTGGCCAACCCTTAAGGTACGTATTGATGCTATAAGAATAGGAGGATAGAGGGGTATTGGCAAAGGAGTTTGTTGTTCTTTTGTTTGGATTCAAAGGAATGCAAGCTAGGTAGCTCATGATTTTAGTAACTGAGGTGTATTTATAGTGGTTTGAAGAGGGGGAAGACTTTTGTAATGTTTAGTTGGTTTGTGTATAATGTTTTCTTTTTCCAGCACACAAAAAAAAAGGTCTTATTTAAAGTAAAATGAAATAATTACTCAAATTAGTTTGGCAAATCTTTTTCTCTTTACAAAATAGTCTCAATCATTCATGTGAATTTGGGCCAAAATTCCTTGAATAATTTATTGCCCGGCCCACAATTGATCTTCTAATTGGTATAGTTACAGTTAACTCCTTCCCTTTGAATGAGATAAAGTTTGTTGTCCTGAAAAGAACAAAACAAAAAATCATTATTCTAACTAACAGAGATGTTCTTAATTTTGCTCTAGTGTTTCTGTTCACACTAACTCATTTGATTTCCAAAAACTCTAATCCATTTGCCTTGGCCATCAATCTATGCTGAGACAGATATTTAAGAGTGTAATACATACACGGATGCCTCATTCCACAATCACAAAGGGTGGTCACATACAATAGCACGAACACACATACACACACACAGTTTTTTTTTTTTTAATGCAATGGGGGATGGACATTAAGAGCCACAATTACAAATTTTATTTATGAATTATAAGATGTGTGTGGTTGTAACAATATTCACAGAAGGCTTATTAGATTTAGAGGCAGAATTTAGTTAAATTTCGAAAGGCTTCCTAGTTTACAATGGCTTAAAGGTTAGAAATTAAAAAGTTCCAAGCCAAGCAAGACGAGTAGTTCTCATTGTTAATTTTTTTTTAGAAAGATGCTCTAAGAGTCGTATTTATAATAAAATGAACTAATTACTCGAATTAGTCTCACAAAATTCTTTCCTCCGGACATTACAGTATTAATCATTGATGTGAATTTGGTTAGAAAATTTATTAAATGTCTTATTGCCCCACAATTGATCTAATAACTAGTATATTGCCTTAACAGATTAACTCATTTCATTTCTCTTGACAAAATAGTTCCAATTGTCCTTGTATACACCTCTGAACGAAAATGCATATTGTTGTCCTGAAAAGAATGAAACAAAAAATGCCCCTAGGCTAATAAACAGATATTTGCCTCCTGCTCTAGGGTTATTGTAAGAGAATGAAACAAAAATTGACATTATCCTAACAGAGAGAGATGAGCCTAATCCTGCTCTAGTGTTGCTGCTCCAACATGTTGTCATCTACAAAAATTCGGATGACACCTTCTTACAGAGATAAACACCAATATAAATTACCAGAACTAAGTACTAAACTTTGCGGGAAAAATATATAGTAGCATAGCGTGCACGGGCCTGCTCAAACTATGGATGGAAGTGACATGAAACATCTAAGTCAAAGCTCTAGGTCACACTAAGTCATCTGATGCCCAGAAACTCTAACCCAGTAGCCTTGGGTGTCAATTTATGCCGAGACAGACATTGTGAAACTTGGATGCCTCATATCCCACTGTCACAAAGAATAGTATAATAGTGTGACCAGGACCCATTGATTGTGCCACTCAAACACAATTCATGGTTGATGAACTTCCAAGAAAGAGCCCATCATAAAAGTTCCACAGCATGAAAACCTATGAAGCACGAGTGCGTTTTAAGACTCGGGTGCAGGTGTGGGACTCCGCAATTTTTGAAAAATGTGAGTGTGGGTGCGGGTGCGGTGGGACTCGGTGATTAAAAAATTATTAAAAATATTTTATTTATATTTTTAATATATTGCTAAGCATACTTTTTCACATTATATAAACATATACCAAATTTAAGAGTAATAGTAAATAATAACTAAAACATGATGCTCATAAATTAAATACAACCCACAAATAATAACTATTAACTAAATAAATTAATAACTATTAACTAAATTGATTAATAATAAATCAAACTCAAGTTCACAGATTCACAAATAAAAACTATCAACTAAATAAAACTAAGATTGAAAAAAGAACTAAGATTCACAAATCATGGATTCACAAATCACAAATCAAACTAAGATTGAAAGTTTTATATCAATACCTGAGTTGAGAATGTGTGAGAGAGAGCTAAAGTTTGAATGAAGTGACTGAGTGGCTATGTCTCACAGGGGAGACGGAGAGCAAAGACAGAGAGGCAAAGAGTGAAGGCAAAGAAAACTAGAGAAGCCGAAGTGAGCAGTGAGCACACCGCAGAGAGCACAGAGAGACGAGTGATGCGGCGTGAAAGAGAGCTAAAGTTGGGTGTTTGGATGAAGTGAGAATGCGTGAGAGAGTTCCAACCCTTTAAGGTTTGTCATTAAGTTCAAACGGTGCGTTTTGCACCTTTTTTTTTTTTTGTGTGGAGTTTCGGCCTGAATCAGCCATTTCGGTGATTTCGCCAGTTTCACTTGATACAGCCCTAGTCAGCACGAATCAGCCTGATTCAGCACAAATTAGGCTGAGTCTGAGCCGCGTCGGCATGAGTCATGAAAAAAAAAAAAAAAAACACATGGCAGGAAGCGGCCCAACGCGCAATCAACAACGTCCCTTGCGTGTCACCGCGTCGCGCTGCATCAAACACGAGTGCGACTCCTCTGGCACCGCGTTCGTGCTTCCCAAATGAAAACATACAAAACTTAATTGTATTCTAGCTAGGGCAATGGGTGAAAGGATGGATTTTTTTTTTTTTTTAACATTTAGGACTAGTCCCTTTCCCTGTTTATTTTTTTAATTTATTTTTAAATGGATATGAGGTTCTGAAATTAGTAAATTTTTTTTATTCTTTCCCCATGTTAGCTTAGGGTAATCTGAGAGATGTTATAGGTAATTAATAGACTAACAGGTAAGTTCGAAGAGACAAAATTAAGTAGCTTAAGTTTTTCTAAATTAGATTTATTAATCAAGTTCTAAAAAGTTCAATTAGCGTATAAAACACCAATGAACGTTCAGACCCCCAATTTAAACTTAACCGATACAAGCTTATATTCAAACAATAGATGTGCGGAATGATAAGTACAAGCAATACCCAAAACAATAAACAACTCTAAACCATAATTAATCACAACACATCAGCAATTAATATGAAAGAGTAAGGGAAGAGAGATGTAAACACAAAGATAACACGGCGATGTGTTATCGAAAAGAAAATCGAAGTACTCGGTGAAAAACCTTTCCGCCATCCTCCAAGCGGTCAAATAATCCACTAGAGAATAAAGTTTGGATATATGAATAGCAATAGACCTTTCAAGCCTAATCTACCTAATACACCTAAGTCCTCTAATCTTCTTTCTCCAACAGGGTTACACCAAAACTTCTCTTCTCTAGCCTACCGGATCCCACAATAAGGCCATTGCATCCGTTATTCTTGGCATCTTCTAGTGCTTCCCAATCTCCAAAAACACTCTCAACACTTTGAACGGGTGTGGGTAGTGTTTGGGTACAAATCTCCTCTCAATGGATATTTCAATGGAAGAGGGAATAAGAAGATACTACAAAAATTTCTCTCTAAGAATGAGTAGTTTTCTCTAATAGGGTGAGTGTGTTGTAACAACCTCTCTTAGGGTTTTTCTCTCAATAGGCTCTTTTTTCCACACATTACATTTCGTGGGTATAAGGGTATTTATAGTAGGGTATGTGAGGAATGTGAAAAGTCAATTTTCATCCAAACAGGGCATTCTGGAGACCTGGCCTCGTGACTGGAACAAGTCACGAGTTTGAGTCGCAAGATAACTTCCAGGCCAGACTATACTTTTTATCCTGTAGTGCTTCAGCTGTCGTAACTCTTCAGCTCCCTGCATGCTTCACACGTGTACCATTTTGGCGACTTGCTAGATCTAGTCATAAGACTCCTCTTGAATGCACACAACTTGAGTTTCTTCACACCCTCTCACACACAACCCTTACATTATTCCTACCTAAATACCGGATTTCTACTTGCTAAATTACAAGCAAATTTGGCACGAAATAAAGCCAACACATGGTTGATTAAATTCAACCTTACAAGTTCATATATTATATATAACTCATGCATATATCTTTTGAAAACGTATATGTTTCAGTACTGTTTTATATCATCTTCTTGACAAAGTCCAAATGCAATGCATGCAAATGTATTTTAATGCAGTTAAATAAGATTGCAATGTCTTTCTTTTTTCTTTTTTTTTTCTTTTTTTTTACAAGATAGAATTTTTACTCTAACCAAATCTAAGTGTATATGTGTGTGAAACTCCCTCCTAGAGACTTGAACCTCAGCCCTTATCCTCCATACCCAACAAGCATTTATACTTGTAGAGTGACCACCGCATCAAGAGAAAGCGGTGGTAGGATTGCTGTGTCAAAGGTTAACATTTTGCTCAATTGTGGCAAGTGTGATAATTATCTTATTAACCCCCTCCATCAAAAATGGAATGTCATTTGTTGAAGGGTGGGAACAGAATTTATATATATATATATATATATATATATATATATATAAATGGAACATGCACCAGCTGCTGATTTAAGTGCCCATCACGTATACTATATATATGAATTGATGGGTTGTTTGAATTTTTTGCAATACTTTCTTGTTTTAGAGGTCCGGAGAGAGAAGCAAGACAGTGATGGAAACTCTCATCGTATCCTAGAGTCTTATATATCCTTATTCCTTCAGCAGTAAGTTTTTAAATTTTCGAGGAAGCTTTTTCAAGTAACATTGGAAGCCCCGATCAGTAACATGGAAAATGAACTATTGTTGTACCAAGTAACATATCAGTAAGTTTGGGGTAACTTTAAGGTGGATTATTTTACTTTCCCAGGGTTTAAAGAAAAATAAATAAATAACCTCCTAAAAAAATCCTAAAAAAAATAGAAAGATATTTAGTAAAAACCAAGATAATTTTTTTTTTTTTTTTTTTGAGAATTAGTAAAAACCAAGATAAATAGATATACATATAAAGATAATAAATGAATAACTATTGAGATATGAATAATTATAAGTATATGACAGTGGGATAAATTCAGGAACTTATATTCTTTTTCTTGTCTTCAAGTGGGGGCCTACTAACTTGTGGACTAACAAAAGAAATAAGTAAAGCATAATTAAAGTTAATAAAAAAAAATTTACTAGGTCATCACAGCTCTAAAATTGATAACTGAATGTGAAGCTTTGATTCATAATTTCTAATGCATCTATCTTTCGGATGTTGATGACTTGTATGACTTTACATTTGAAGCTTCAAGTCTTTTCCTGCTTCTGCTCCAACTATTTCTCCTCTTTAGAACCTACAATCAAATTAAATGATTTCAATTATCTTGTGAATTGATCTATTCTATATAACCAGTTTTTTATTAAAAAAATAAATACTTGAAGAGGCTTTTCTATTTAAAAATTTTAATTAACTATAAAAATAACATGAATTCAAGTGAGGAAAGGAAAATATGAATCCAAAACTGTCTTTTAATGGATAATTAAGAAAAGCCACATCACATTTCGTGTCGTGTCGTCTATTGTGGAAGTCGAACAATTCAGTTCTATATGCTTGACTTTTGGATTCAAGGTTTGCTATATTTATATTATCAGCCGTGAGTGGGTAAAAATAAAAGGTAAATTCATATATAAGAAATTATTTTTTATTTACAGTCAACCACAACAAAATTCTGACACAAAAGTTTTAAGGTTAGAAGAGCTTATCTGAAAAGATGACAGATGGTTTAGTTTAGGGAGAAAAATTTATATGATTATGAATCTAGAAGGGTGGCTTTTTAATAATTGGAGCATATATATTATTCTTAATAAATAAATAAATAAATAAAAATTGGAGTATATGATTCCTAAAAAATAAATAAATAAATAAATATTGGAGCATATATAATTCTTAAAAATAAAAAATAAAAAATGGAGCATATATGATTCTTAAAAATATATTTTAAAATTGGCACCCTTTCTTAAAAGTTTTTTCATATCAGGATGGATATGTTTATAGGCATTTAAAAGAAACACAAATTAAGAAAATAGGGGTTTCTGACTTTCTTCCCAATTTTTTAGTAAAATATTAACCACTTTTCAAGAAAAAAAAATGTCAATAAAATATATTTTATTTTAAGTTTCTCTAAATATAAAAGAAGTACTATGTTTACAACACTTTCACAACAAATTCTAAATAATAAGTTGTTACTAGATTTAATTTGAACTTTACTACTAAAATTACTTTTTTACCTATTAGTAATAACTAATAACAGCTTACCTCTTAGTACTTGTTGTAAAAATGTTATAAAAATATTGTAGATATAACATTTATCTATATAAATAATTATGATATTATGGGATTTAGATTTGTGCAATTACTGTGTGTTTGTGTAAAAGTTAGATAGGGCAACAAAAAAGTTAAAAAGAATTTTGATTCATGAGCTGAGATTAAACATGAGATTTATGGCCTGTTTGGATGTTTAAAAATGGAGGGGAGTAGAGTAGAGGGAGGGAGAGTAATTTAATACCTTTATTTGGAAGTTTTTTAAGGAATGAGGGGGAGGGGTTTGGAGGGGTTTCAACTCCCTCTAACCCCTCATTTTTAATTCCCCCAAATTGGAGAGATTTGGAGGGAGAGTGGAGAATAAAAATGCTTGACCAAATGAATTACCAAATTTGCCCCTACTATATTAACAAAATTACAAATGAAAAGACTAATCACTCTCCTCCCCTTAATTTTAAAAATATCCAAATAAGGTGGAGGATAATCATTCCCCTCTACTCTCCTTCCCACTACTGTACTCCCCTCCCTCTCTAAACTTCCAAACAGGCCATTAATTTTCAATCTCAATTATTGGTTCAATATTGGATCAGTTTAAGTTGGCCTATTATAGAAGAGCCATTATAACGTGTCATATAGCAAAACATCATGGAAGACAAGTTGCTTTTTCTATCCCTTTCTTTCTCCTCCTTGTAGCTTATTTCAAGCTTTTTCTACATGCAACACCGCGACGCAAACACCTTCCACCCAACCCACCATCTCTACCTCTTCTAGGCCATCTCCATCTCCTTAAAAACCTCTTCACCGTCCATTTCACCGCCTTGAAATCTTCTCCACCAACCGGCTCAACATGTCCTCAGGCATCCAAAAGGACGAGGTGAAACACTTGCTGAGCAAACTGTAAGTCAAACAACAACTCAGGTGGGTTTGCCAAGGTAGAGTTGAAATCCATGTTCTTGGAGCTGACATTTAACATCATAACAAGAATGGTGGCAGGGAAGAGGTACTGTGGGTATGGAGAGGATGTGAAGGGTGAGAAAGAAGCTAAGCAGTTTAGGGAGAGAATTAAAGAGATACTAGGATTTGGAGAGGCATCCAATCCAGGAGAATTTGTGCCCATATTATGATGTATTGACTATGGGGGCTTGGAGAAGAGAATGATGAGACTGGTAGCCAAGACTGATGTGTTCTTACAAGGACTAATTGATGAGGTGAGAAGGATAAAGATGGAAACAACATGATTAATCATTTGCTTTCTTTGCAAAAATCAGAACCAGAATATTACACTAACCAAATTATCAAAGGGTGTTGAGCATGAAGGCATGAAGGGGAATGACATAGGAAAGAAGAAACAAGAAGAATGGAGTTACAGTGGTGGAAAACAAGAGCAAAAGAACAGAGTATACAAGGAAAGAAAGAAAGAAAAGTTAAAAGAAAACGGTAGTGTTTTAGTTAAATGATTGGCACGTGTGATGGTAGACAAGTGAGGCTGCTTAACTGATGTATAGCTATTTAGAACGTGCTAATTAGTTTGTTAGCAAATTAGGTAGATTGTTAGCAATTAGTTAAAGTTAGTTATTTTTCCCTTTCTCTGTATCGTGTATATAAGGACAAGCCTCGGTGTAAATTAATTAGTTTTTTACATTCAATCAATACAAGAAGATAATTTTCTCTCGAGCAGTTTTTCTTAATATGGTATCAGAGCTTCAATAGCTCATCAATGGCTTCCGTCTCTAACGCTGCTTTAGATTCTGAAACTCTTCCCACAAGATCATCAAATCAAGCTTCTTCAATGGATGATGCAAACACCAATCCTTCAAGCCCTTATTTCATTCCACAATCAGATGTTATTCTGGTTTCTCAACCACTAATTGGTCCAGAAAATTACCTCAGTTGGTCCAGAGCTGTGTTTCTATCTCTGAGTGGTAGGAACAAATTTGGCTTTCTTGATGGTTCAATCCCTACGCCTGATCTCTCTCATCCTCTGTACCATGCATGGCACAGAGCCAATACCACAATTCTTTCATGGATGGTGAACTCCTTGAGCAAAGATTTGGCTACCAGTGTTATGTACATTCACACTGCGATGGATTTGTGGATTAATATGAGAGATAGGTTTTCACAACCAAATGTTCCAAGATTCTTTGAGATTCAGAAAGAGATTTTGAAGCTTTCACAAGGTTCCTTATCTGTGAGTTCCTATTTCACCAAATTTAAGATTTTGTGGGATGAACTAGTGCACAATAAATCTTTCTCTGCTTGTATTTGTGGTTCTCAACGAAATCAATTAATTGCTCAGCAAAAAGATCAAGCTTTCATTTTCTTATGGGACTCAATGATAGTTATTCCAATATTATTAGTCAAATCTTGATCACTGAGCCACTACCTATGTTGAACAAAGCCTATTCTTTGATCCTGCAAGAAGAGAAACGTAGGCAAGTTGGTCAAGCTGATTTGGTCATTGAGCCAACAGCTCTATATGCTAATAATCCTAATTCTAAGGGATTTCAAGGTCATCAAGGGTGGAATCAGGGTATGAATCATGGTAACCAGGGAGGCAAATTCAAAGAAGGAGAGACCTGTGTGTACATACTGTGGTATTGTTGGTCATGTAGCTGCTAAGTGCTACAAATTGCATGGATATCCTCCAGGCTATAAGCGCAAAGGGAAGGCATCTGCTAATCAGGTCTCCAATAGTGGGAATCTTGGAAGTTTCACCAATGGTGTTCTTGGAAATTTTGCTACTCAAGGTTTTACCAATTAACCTAATCTAATGCACTGCTCTTCACAGTCACAATTGCCATAGTCTCAATCCAGTGCACCACAGTACCCCATCACACAAAGCCAGTGTGAACAACTGTTCTCTTTCCTTGCTTCTCAATCTTTCAAGGAAGCTACTCCTTCTTAGCCCTCTCACCAAGGTGCATCAGTCTTGTCACCATTGACTAATGTTGCTGCACCTAGCTCTTCCATCCCTTACTTTGCCAATTTTTCAAGTAACCCCTTTTGGCTGCCTCCAAGTTTTTCTCATTCCATATTTTCTGCTAGTGTAGTTGATAGGCAAGCTCATAAAATTAATGATTGGATCATTGACACTGGTGCTTCAGACCATATGGTTTGTTCTGTGTCTTGCTTATCTTCTATTACATCCACACTTAATTCTTTTGTTTACCTGCCTATTGGAGAAAAGGCTTTAGTTACTCAAATAGGGACAGTTCATATCTTAAATCAGCTTACTCTTCATGGAGTTCTTTGTGTTCCTTCTTTTACCTTTAATCTCATATCAGTTAATCAATTAACTAAAAGACTCCTTTGTTGTCTTGTATTCTTTAGTTCTTTTTGCTTTATCTAGGACCTGGCCAATTGGAACATGATTGGACTGGGTAAAGCATCAAAAGGCCTCTATCTGCTTCAACACAATCTTCCATCATCATCTGCTCTTGCTGCCTCTTCACAATTTCCAGTTTCAGCTCCTTCTATAAATACTACTTCTGTCAATAAAACTGTCAATAATGTTGTTTTGTGGCATTTTAGGTTAGGACATCCTTCTTTTACCAAAATGTCACTGCTTAAAACTTTTGTATCTGGTTTGGATTCTAATAAAACACTGTGTTGTGACATTTGTCATTTTGCCAAGCAAAAAAGGCTATCTTTTCCTACTAGTACTCATGTTTCTCATTGTCCTTTTGATCTTGTGCATTGTGACCTTTGGGGACCTTTTTTAATTTCCACCATTGAAGGTTACAAATACTTTCTTACCATTATGGATGATTACTCTAGGTGTACTTGGGTTTATTTACTTAAATCCAAGTTAGAAACGCAAGTTCTTATTAAGTAGTTTTGTAATTTGATTGAAACTCAGTTTGGTGCAAGAATCAAATGTATTCGAAGTGACAATGGCACATAATTTTTTATGAAAGCTTTCTTTAAATCGAAAGGCATCTTGCATCAATTAACTTGTGTTGAGACTCCCCAAAAAAATGCAATTTTTGAGAGAAAGCATCAACACATTTTAAATATTGCAAGAGCTTTAAGATTTCACTCTTCTTTGCCTTTAAAAATGTGGGGTGATTGTATACTTACTGCAGTCTATCTTATAAATAGGCTGCCTTCAAAACATTTGCACAATAAAACCCCATTTAAAATGCTTTTCAAAACACCTCCTTCTTATAGTCACATCAAGACTTTTGGCTGCTTGTATTTTATTTCTACCCTTTGCCAAAACAGACATAAATTTGCACCACGAGCCAAGAAATGTGTTTTCATAGGATATCCAAGTGGTATTAAAGGGTACAAGGTCATGGATTTGGATAGTAACTCTATTTTTGTTTCAAGGGATGCAATTTTTTATGAAAACATTTTTCCCTTTGCATCCGGTGCTCCTTCCTCAATTCTTTCTGAATCTGGTTCTTTTGATTCCCTTTCACATTCTTTTGTTTTCCCTCATTCTATTCCGGATTCTTTTACTTCAGATCTTTCTTTCATCCATGACAATCATGTCTCTTTCCCTGATTCTGCTGAGACTGTTTTTGCAGAACAGGTCCCTTCTTCTTCATCTATTTCTCCATCTCCACCTCCACTTGTTCCTCCTACTATTAATGATACTGAACTTAATTTTGTTCCTATGCCTATTTCTAGGCATATCTCTCCTTTACCTTTAAGAAAATCCACTAGACCTCATAATCCACTCTCTTATCTAAAAGACTATACCTGCAAATCTGTCACTTCCACCCCTATTTCTTCAAAACCATCCTCTGGCCTCCCTTATGACATATTTGCTTGTCTTACTTATTCCAACCTCACTAAGCATTACAAGCAATTTGTCATGGCAGTTGATTCCATTCCCCCTAACCCTACTTCCTTCCATGAGGCTGTCCAATCTCCTGATTGGAGAGCTGCAAAGGATAAGGAAATTGCAGCTCTAGAGCTTGCTAATACATGGACCTTAACCACTCTTCCTCCTGGTAAGGTTCTTATTGGCTGCAAATGGGTCTTTAGGACCAAGTACAAATTTGATGGCTCAATTGAGAGGTACAAAGCACGTTTGGTTACTAAGGGGTATACACAGAGGGAAGGCCTTGATTACATTGACACATTTTCTCCCGTAGCTAAGTCAATTTCTGTCAAAATGGTCCTTTCTTTGGTTGGTGTGAAAGGTTAGGTTCTTCACCAAATGGATGTGAACAATGCCTTCCGCCATGGTGATTTGGATGAAGAAGTTTATATGAGTCTTCCACCTGGTTTTCACAGCAAGGGGGAGTGTTCTTCTAGTCTTAATCCTACTTCTAGTACTGCTGGTTCTGATTCTTTGGTTTGCAAACTCAACAAGAGTCTCTATGGTTTGGAACAAGCTTCACGGCAATGGTTTGCCAAATTTTCTTACACCTTGTTGAATTTTGGTTTTGTCCAATCTAATGCAGATTACTCCCTTTTTACCTATACAAAAGGCTCCTCTTTTACAGTGTTGCTGGTATATGTGGATGATATTTTGCTCACTGGTAATGACCCTGGCCGTATTGCTGATTTGAAGCATTTACTTGACACCAAGTTTGGTTTAAAAGATTTGGGTTCCTTAAAGTATTTTTTGGGACTTGAAGTTGCTAGAAGTGAGAAAGGTGTTAGTTTAAACCAAAGGAAGTATTGTTTGGAAATTTTGCAAGACATAGGCTTCTTGGGGTCTAAACCACTCAAAACTCCAATGGAACAAAATTTGCACCTTTCAAAGGATGTAGGGAAGTTACTTCCAGATCCAAGTCAGTACAGGAAGTTGATTGGAAGATTGCTTTATCTTACTTTAACTAGACCTGACATCACCTATGCAGTACATAGGTTGAGTCAGTTTCTAGCTGAACCGAGAGAGCCTCATATGATGACTATCAATAGGGTGCTGCAGTATTTAAAAAGCACACCAGGTAGAGGTTTATTATTCTCTAGTCAGTTAACAATGCAAGTTAAAGCCTTCTGTGATGCGGATTAGGCAGGCTGCCCTAATACCAAAAGATCCATCATAGGTTACAGTGTGTTTTTAGGGAATTCTCTAATCTCTTGGAGGTCCAAAAAGTAGAGCACTGTCTCTAGATCATCAGCAGAGGCAGAGTACAGGGCAATGGCTACTACAACTTGTGAGATTGTGTGGGTTCTTCAATTATTAAGAGATTTAAAGGTTGATCATCCTAATAGTGCTCAGTTGCTCTGCGATAACTAGGCTGCATTATATATAGCAGCCAATCGCCTTTTTCATGAACGAACAAAACACATAGAGGTTGACTGTCATTTGATCCGAGACAAGATTATTGAGGGTGTGATCAAGACCTTTCACGTCTCAAGCCAATTTCAAGTTGCAGACATCTTCACCAAGGCTTTAGGATTTCCAGCTTTTGACAGATTGGTAAATTGTCTGAGTTTGATTGATATTTTCTCACCAAGCTTGAAGACTTCAACTAGTCAAGTCAATGATCTTGAGAATCATGACTTAAGGGGGAGTGTTGAGCATGAAGGCATGAAGGGGAATGACACAGGAAAGAAGAAACAAGAAGAATGGAGTTACATTGGTGGAAAACTAGAGCAAAAGAACAGAGTTACATGGATAGATGAACAAGATGTCTCTGAATTACACTACGTTCAAAGTATCATTTTAGATAGCCTTCAATTGTACTCCGACTACCCCCCTATTAGTACCTCACTTGTCATCTAATGATTGTACCATCAGAGGATATGATATACCACGTGACACGATGTTATTGGTCAATGCATGGACCATACGTGGAGATCCTAAGTTATGGGATGATGCTACTAGTTTTAAACCTGAGAGGTTTGGAATGAATGAGAGTGACATATATAAATTAATGCCTTTTGGATTAGGGAGGAGGGCCTGTCCTAGGGCAGGCCTTGCACCACATACATTGGGCTTGACATTGGGGTTGATGATTTAGTGCTTTGAGTGGGAAAGGGTTACTATGGAAGAAGCTGACATGGCTAAAGGTAATGGAGTCACCATGCCAAAAGTCATACCATTGGAGGTCATGTGTAAAGCACACCCTATTGTGCTTAACGTTCTGTCAAAGTGGTAGCATTTGTTCATTGCTGAAACCAAAATAGATGTTCTCTTCTTTTTCATCAAACTTTTGAGTAACGTATGATGGAATATGAGACATCCAAAAACTTTTAATAGTTGTAACTGAGGTTTCTATCCATGCTAAACATCATATAAGTCTTGTTTAGAATGACCTTGGTAGCTGATCAAGTTAAAAAATAAATAGCATCGTTAACTAATATTGCTCTAGTGTTATTGTAAGAGAATGAAACTGAAAATTGATATTATCCTAAAAAACAGAGATGTGCCTAATTCTGCTCTAGTGTTGCTGCTTCAATATGTTGTTGTCTACAAAAAAATTCAGATGGTACCTTCTAGCAGAGATAAATAACGATATAAATTTCTAGAATTAAATACTAAACTTTGCTAGAGAAATATAGTCGCAGAGGCCTGCTCAAAATTTGGATGGAAGTGACTAAGAAATATCAAAGTCAAAGCTATGCGTCACACTAACTCATCTTTTGCCCAGAAACTCTAATACAATAGCCTGGGGTGTCAATCCATGTTGAGACAGATATTCAGCATTGTAAAACCAGGGCCAGTGGATTGTGCCATTCTGATAGCACCAACACAATTCATGGCCAATGACATCCAGGAAAGAGCCCATCATTCTTCAAAAGAAACCTGATAAAAATTCAAGCAGCATAGCATGAAAACAGACAAAAATAAATTGTTTTCTAGCTAAGAAAATGGGTGAAGCAATGGAATTTTTTATGTTTCGTAATCTGACAAATATTAAGGGTAGATGAAAAGGGAGAAAATCCACAGTACAGTAGAATCAAAGCAAAACAACAAATCTTAGAATTGGCGCAATTTTTTTTCCAAGTGGTTTCATTTCTCAACCTCTCAGCAAAATATATCACTTCAGAAAAGCAAGTGCATGCACTTACCAATAATATTCAATAGCTTCCAAAATCTGTCTCTTAAAATCCCATCCAAGTTCTGCCATTATGAATTTTTGTGTTAACCTATTGATTCCAATTCCTTCTGTCATTGTGATAAGTCAAATGGATTCTTCAATCTTTGTTTTCAGCCTCCTTCCTAGTGTACATCACCCCCCCTCCCCCCCTCTAATTTGTAACCTTATTCAATAATCCAGAACCTGGAAGATCTATCAAGAAGCACTTTAATGTCGGATTTTTTTTTTGTTTTCCCTGCTGAGCACATGTGCTAAGGGATTCATTGATCACTTTAATAAGAATGTTTAAACTAATGGAGTGAAAAGAAATTGTTGTGGCAGAATAAGTATAACTGAACAAAAATCTTCACAACTTGCTAAAGGAAAACTAAAACGAGCTAGAATTAGGCAATCAAAACTACTTTATTTTTTAAGGAGTGTGGTACAACACTTTCACAAACCAAAAAAAAAAAAATTTGCGGTGCAAGTAGGAATACCCGAAGAGCGCAGCTACTAACTACCACACGCTATGAGCAACAGATTTGAATTTTCACACTGATCCAAATTGAGACCAAAGTTTTCCCAAGTTGTAAACAAGAGTTTAAAATAAATTCTTTGACCCCACCATCTGACACCTTTTATTAAAATGATTATGAATGAGAAATCACAAAAGCCAAGTATGCATGCCTATCAATAAGAGAGAGAGAGAGAGAGAGAGAGGGGTGGGGCCGTGGGGGGGAAGCAAAGAATAGTAGATAGCAGCAGCTGCCATGCAAGAAGGGGATGAACTTGGTCCCCCCGCTCCTTGGAGGTGGATTATTTTACTTTCCCAAGGTTTAATGAAAAAAAAAATCCTCCTTAAAAATAGAAAGTAAGTAAAAACCATGATAAATAGATAAACTAGATAAACTTATAGAGATAAAGTCATGAATAAATATTGAGATATGAAAATAATAGAAGGCCTATCGTACTTGTCACCAAAAAACTCAAGTGGATTGAGAGATTGGTTCGATGACTAATTATTTACTTACGTGGGTTTATCCAATCATCTGTTAGCCAGTCATTAGCGTAAGTTAACTAATGTCAAATGTTAGGATGATAGAATTAAGTTAATTAACTCAATTTCATTTTAATGTTATGGTCATATAATATTCTTAACATGTTCAACCTACTTTGGACAATAATTTTAATATATAGACAAATAGATTCACACTATTGTATATTCAAATGTTTTAGACACAACAACAAAGACAATTTCCTTGATTTTGGTTTCTATATTTTGGTCATATTTATAATTTGGTCATCAAGTTTTTACAACTTCATTTTGATCCTTATATTTTTAAGTTTGTTGTCATTTTAGTCTCTACTATTTTTTTTTTAAATTATGCTTTTTTGTAACTGAGATGACATCAGGAATTAAAATATAGGCAAGTTTAAAAATATAAGAATTAAAATAAAATTATAAAAACTTGAAGATAAAATTAAAAACATGGCCAAAATAGATGGACAAAAAAGGTATTTTCATCAAAAATAAAAAAAATAAAAAAAAAACAATTAGGCGAACCCCAGGATCAATCTTAATAACCCATCTTCATTTTTGTTGAATGGAAACTCTCTTCTTCTTTTTTCTTTTTTTTTAAGAGTAATTGAATGGAAATTTTATTATTTTTATTATTATTCGAATTGAATGGAAACTTATTATAAAGCAAATGACAAAAGAGTCCCATAAAAAATAAAAAAGGAGAGAGATGCGCGGAATGTGGATGGCAAAATTAACGACTAATGTGAAAGCGGTGGGGCGCACCCAAGTCAACACATGGTATGGGCCTTGATCGGCTAATGTGATCAGCAAAACCTCTGCTTTCCTTTTTAAATTCCGAAAAAAGCTATAGTGGAGGAAAGCTCCACTTTACTTTTACTTTTACTTCAGTTTCGATGAAACCTCCCTCCTGAAATGAAATGAATTTACAATAAAAATGCCCTCATTGTCATTGTCATTGTCATGTCATTCAGCTGAGCCTCCATCCCTCGCTAGCAGAGCATAAACAAAAGAGAGCAAGGAAGGACGTTCCCCATTCAAGCTATTATTATGCGCTGGAGTTGGTTCACCGATCACTTCTTTAATAAAAGAAAGCAAAGAGAGGAAAGAAAGCAAAGAGAGGAAAGAGCGTTTTATGAGAATGGAAGCGTGTTACTTGAGAAGCTGATTGCCTCTTGCAATGCCAAGCCTATTCCCATCCGTACCTTCTCCCCTCAACAGCTCCTCCTAGCAACCAACAACTTTTCTTCTGAACAGCTGGCAAAAGGGTTCTCTAATTGCTACGAGGGTTCTCTTGAAGGACGAATTGTTCTCATTAAGTGTTTTTATTATGGTTTGCCCGATTTAGCCATCAATGATTTAGTGATTTCTGCACAAATGAGTGGTCACAGCAATGTATTAAAGCCCATAGGCTGTTGTCTCCACACTCCATCTCCCATTTTTGTGTTTGAATCTGCCGCCAATGGTGTCCTTGCAGATCGAATTTATGTCTCTCGTGTTACTAAACGACAACATCAGCCGATGGTGTGGGAGAGAAGGTTAAAGATTGCAAGGCAGATTGCTCATGCTCTTTCTTATCTCCATACTGCCTTCCCAAGACCTGTCATCCACATGGCTATAGATTTGAGCAGTATCTTATTAGATGAACATGATGTTCCCAAATTGTTCAGCTTTTATTTTTCTGTATCAATTCCCGAAGGTGAAGCTGACGTGGAAGGTTTTGACGGCTTTCGACAGTTACGTTTCTGCGCCCCTGAGTTCAGAGCAACAGGCAAGGTTACCGAGAAAGCTGATGTACATGATTTTGGTCGGTTTCTTCTAGAACTTTTAACTGGAGAGGATTCTTATGATATAACCCGATTGACAATTGATAAAGATTCTACTTTAGAAGCATACGTACATAACCGTGCTCAAGGTAGTTGCATAAACGAGATTGTGGATCCTGCAATCTTGGCTGAAGATGGGGAAGGAGGTGTTAGTTTACTACGGCAGTTAGAAGCTGTGGTGGACCTTGCCTTGACATGTACAGAGAAAGATCCACAAAGAAGGCCAACTATGGTTGATGTCACCAAACAACTCAGGCGGATTGAGAGGTTCGTTCCATCACTAATTACATGCATTCATCCAAACATCTATAAGCTACGTAGTTATTAGCTTAAATTAACTAATGTCAAATGCTAGGATGATAGAATGAACTCAATTTAATTAGTTATGATATAAAACGAATTTCAACTGTTATGGTAATTTGCTCATACAAGGAATCATATATTATTCCTAATGAGTTCAACCCAATTTTGCCAATAGCTTTACTATATAGCTAAATAGATTCGCATTATTGCATATTAAAATCTTTTAGCCATGACAACAAGCAGAATTTACTTGATTTTAATACAGATGGCCATGGGTGGAATTTAGACATGTTAAAAAGCTTACTTGATGAAGAACCATTTAATGCTATTATCAAATTCCCATTGCTACTGAGAAGCATGCCTAATAAACCAGTATGCATGGTAAAGGAAAATTTTCTATCAGATCAGCTAATGGTTTTTCTCAATCACACAGATTCACACAGGATTCTGAAGCGCTGTTGGGAAGTTTGCAGAATTTAAAGCTTTGTGGGCGTTTTGAAATGTTATTATGTAAGATTGCAAATAATATCTTACCAACAAGAGCTCGAATGAAGCAAACATGTGTGATGAAAACTACTTGCTGTCCTTTGTGTGAAACTGAAGAAGAAACATGCCTGCACTTGTTCAAAAACTGTTCTGTAGCAAAAGCAGCTTGGTTTAGCTCAAGCTGGGGGTTCTTTATTGAGTCTTTGAATGCTAATAACAGCTTTGATCTCATTAAGACTATAGTCAGTCCTCCAGCTCATGTGTTACATGAGCAGGTTACCAAGGAGCAGTTTGTTCTTATGGCAGCAAAAATTATGGATCACATTTGGAGTTTGAGAAATCAAGTGGTGTGCGAGAATAAGAAAATAAATTTCCAAGCAATTCCTTTCCAAAATTTCTCAGAAATTTGAAGTGCTTGATTATGCATCATTGAAGGGCAGACTTCTATTGATCATCGATGAAAGGCAAGTTGTGTTGTAGAAGTGGCCTCTGCAAGGCCTCCTGAAGCTTAATTGTGATGCAATTGAGTGCTTACAGAGCTCCTATACTGTTTAGTTGGCTTGTAAATTTGGAATGGTATGCTCATTTAGACGAGCAAAGCACTTTGTCCTTTTGTCCTTTCAATATAATTTACATTTTATGAATAATAGGAGAGTGGGACCTGTTAATCATGCAATAGATTCACATTATTGCATGTCCAAATGTTTTAGGCATGTCAACAGGCATAACTACTTATTTGATTTCAGGAGATTTCCTGATTCACAACGGCTCAGAAGTTGTGAATCAAGAACAGAGTTGATTTCAAAAGACTTCAATAGCTCAAAAATTAGACATTAAAAGGCAAAGCCAAGCTAGATTAGTATACATTATACAATGTATTTATCCTTCTGGTAAGCTAGAACCTAGTCTGGCAGATTTGTTTCCACCTGATACTGTATTTTTAATCGCTGATGAGAATTTGGGTAGGAAAAAACATGTACAGTTTTGCCCCACAATTGATCATAATAACCGGTATATCTGCATTAACTCATTCTATTTCTCATGACAAAATGATATCAATCATCTCTGAATATAGCTCTGAAAGAAAATACATATGATTTCCAAAAAAGAATGAACCAAAAATTGTCCGTAGAACAAACACAGATTCACACAGGAAGGTGAGGCGCTTTTGGGAAGTTCGCAGAATTTAAAGCTTCATGAGCATTTTGAAATGTTTATGGAAGATTGCAAATGATATCTTACCAACAGAAGCTCGAATGAAGCTGACATGTAAGATCGAAACTACTAGCTGTCCTTTGTGTGAAACTGAAGAAGAAACATGCCTGCACTTGTTCAAAAACTGTTCTGTAGCAAAAGCAGTTTGGTTTAGCTCAAGCTGGGGGCTCTTTATTGAGTCTTTGAATGCTAATAACAGCTTTGATCTCATTAAGAGTATAGTCAGTCCTCCAGCTCATGTGTTACGTGAGCAGGTCACCAAGGAGCAGTTTGTTCTTATGGCAGCAAAAATTATGGATCACATTTGGGGGTTGAGAAATCAAGTGATGTTCGAGAATAAGAAAATAAATTTCCAAGCAATTCCTTTCAAAAGTTCGCAGAAGTTTGAAGTGCATGATTCTGTATCATTGAAAGGGAAGGCTTCTATTGATCATTGATGAAAGGCAAGTTGTGTAGTAAAAGTGGCCTCCTGAAGCTTACTTGTGATGCAATTGAGTGATTACAGAGCTTCTATACTGTTTAGTTGGCTTGTAAATTTCAATTATGATGCAAGTAAAATGGAATTTTATTAATGAATTATAACGTGTGATAACAATAATATTCTCAATGTTGAAGACTTCAACTAGCTTTCGCTAATTGATTGATAACAATGGAAATCTGGACTGGTATGTTCATTTAGACAAGCAAAGCATTGTGTTGTCCTCTCAATTTTTTTTTTTTTTTTTGAGTAAGACCTTTCAATATAATTTACATTTTATGAATAAGAGGAGAGTGGGACCCGTTAATCATGCAATAAATTCACATTATTGCATGTCCAATTGTTTTAGGCATTTCAACAGCCATAACTACTTAGTTGATCTCAGAAGATTTATTGATTTACAACGGCTCAAAGGTTGTGAATCAAGAACTGAGTTGATTAAAACACAGAACTGAATTGATTTCCAAAGGCTTCAATAGCTCAAAAATTAGACATTTGAAGGCAAAGCCAAGCAAGATAAGTAGTATACATTATACAATGTATGTGTCCTTCTGGTAAGGCAGAACCTAGTCTGGCAGATTTATTTCCACCTGACACTGGTTTTAATCATTAATATGAATTTGGGTAGGAAAAAACATATACACTATTGCCCCACAATTGATCATAATAACTGGTATATCTGCATTAAGCCATTAACTCATTCCATTTCTCTTGACAAAATGATATTAATCATCCCTGTATACAGCTCTGAAAGAAAATACATATTGATGTCCCAAAAAGAATGAACCAAAAATTGTCCGTAGAACAAACAGAGATGTGCCTCTCGATTTAGTGTTGCTGTAAGAGAATAAAACAAAAAACTGACTATCCTAACAGAGATGTGCCTACTGCCTAATCCTGCTTCAATATGTTATCTACAAAAAACTAAGATGGCACATTCTAAGGGAGATGAACACTGATATAATTGCTATAATTTAATACAAAACTTTGCTGAAGAAATGTAGCTGCATAGGCCTGCTCAAACTTGGAAGTGGACAAGAAACATCAAAGTCAAAAGTCTAGGTCACACAATCTCATCTGATCCCCAGAAACTCTAATCCAATAGCCTTGGGTGTCAATCCATGCTGAGACAGATATTTAGCATTGCAAAACTTACTCAAATGCCTCATCCCACTGTCACAAAGAATAGTCACAATAGTGTGGCCAGGGCCAATGGATTGTGCCACTCGAACTACTCCAACACAATTCATGGCCGATGAACTTCCAAGAAAGAGTCCATCATTCTTCAAAAGAAACCTGATAAAGTTCAAGCAGCATAGCAATAAAACACATAACTTAATTGTGTTATAATCAAGGAAAATGGGTGAAAGAATGAATTTTTTTAAGTTTCATCTTCGGAAAAATATTAATGGCAAATCGAAAGGGGAAAAGAGTCCACAGTACTTTAGAATCAGCAGTACAACAAACACATCGAGTTGGAACAACTTTTTCCCATTAGTTCCATTTCTCAACCACTCAGCAAAGCATGCACTTACCTAGACATTTCAACAGCTTCCAAATCTGTGCCTCTGAAAGCTCCATCAAGTTTTGCCATCATGAAATTCTGTGTTAACCTGTTGATTCCAATTCCTTCTGTTATTGTGTCAAACGGATTCTTAAGTCTTTGTCCTTCAGCCTCCTCTCTAGTGTACATCACCCCCCTTGTAACCTTATTAAATAAACCAGAACCGGGAGGATCTATCAAGAAGCACTTAATGTGTGAATTTTTTCCCTGTTGAACACATGCTAGGGACTTATTGACTACTTTAATATGAATGTTTACACAAATGGAGTGAAAAGAAATTAACCTGGAGAAACCTGGAAACACCAGCCACTGTCCCTCCTGTGCCTGCAGCCGCTACAAATGCATCTAAACTTCCTCCAGTCTGATCCCAAATCTCAGGTCCAGTACCCTCATAGTGTGCTCGGAAGTTTGCTAGATTTTCAAACTGATCAGCAAAGAAGCCACCTTTGCAATTATGTGGTACAGCCAAACTTTGTTTCTCTCCACCAGTTGTGTAATCAATCGTTTGCTCCAGGGATTTGCCATTCATTTGGTCAGCTTTTCTATGCTTTGATGCTGCCTCATTTGCTTCTAGTGCCCTTCTGCGTGCAATATTGACAAAGTGGTCTCTGTGTGTAATTGAGACAGGTCTTACCCTTTCAACAGTAGCTCCAAGGGATTCAATTATTTGAGACTGAGACAAATTTGCAAAGAGTAGACAAGTTAAGTATTTTGTAGTACATAAAAGAGGGGCAAAAGAAAGATAAGAGAGCAGGAGAGGGATTGGGGGGGAGAAGCTATAATATATTAGAATAGTTAGCCATGCATCCATTCATATCTTACAGCTTCCCTCACCATGCTAACATTTTATGAAATCTAAAAATTATTCATAATTCAGACACCTACTGACCTACAACCACTGGATTGCTACCTATGATAAAAATGGCCACAATAATCTGCCTAGAAATAAGAAGATAAATTTTTCTTTATCTTGCTTCAAGCCTTATCTAACCGCTGAATTGCATATAGTGAGGTCCGTGATGCATAAATTCCTTAACTAGTCAATAATGCAAACCTTGAAAATCGTAGCAGAAACACAGAACACTGCTCATTAAGAATACTTTCCATATATACCTTCTCGATAGCAGCATCATCAGGGATAACCACATGGCATTTGCATCCATAGGCAGGAGCAACTGTAGCAAGGCTGATAGCAGTGCTTCCTGCACTCCATTCAGTAACAATTCCACCTTGAGCTAGCTTCCCAGATTCCAAAGCCTGCATAGAGTCACAAATTAGAATGCATACAAAATAAGACCAACACCAATGATCAACAAACACAGCATTCTATACCAAACATTAATTTTCAAAATAATTGGCATTACTTTCTTTACTATTCACTAAGGCATTCATATCACTAGCCATTTATTATTTTAGAGAGATTTCATTCATATTTAGCATTATTCCATCCTTTACAAAGCAATGTACCACTTGAACCAATTAAGGTAGCATAATATAAAAAAACAAGCATACAAATAACATTATAAGATTCCTATGATTGCCAATTCTTACTATTACCAATTCTTCAAAATAGCTGCTAAGAGTATCATAATTTGTGCTTCATGGTTTGGTAAAATTCAGTTTCCAGAAGATTCTCAACTAAGTCAGATATTTGTATTGAACTCAGTTTACTACAACTTCTTGAATACCCAAACAAAAATAAATAAAACACCAACACTAAAATTTCTTTCTTTTCCACCTAAATCATTCCAACAACACCAAACAAAGAAGTTTAGATAACAGATATTTACCTCTTCAATGACTTTGACCGCAACTCTATCTTTCACACTCCCTCCAGGATTCAAAAACTCACACTTCCCAAGAATCTGAACAACCCCACAAACAGAACAAAACAGAAACATCATCCAAGGAAAAAAGAAGAAACTAATCTTTGGCATGAAAGTTGAAAATTCTCTCAAAATGAAAATTAAATGAACTGAACACCAAAAAAAAAAATACTTATTAAAAACGAAAACTAAAGAAAACCCAGATGATAAAATGAAAGGAAAATTGAAAAAGTTGATTGCTTTGTGTTAACCTCGCAACCAGTGGCATCAGAGAGGCTGTTGATGCGAATCAAGGGAGTGTTTCCAATGGCATCAATAAGCCCATTTCTGGGCTTCTTCTTTTTCTTCTTTAAGAGGGCCAAGTTGGGTTTATTGGAGCTGAACAAGTAGGAAAGCACCGCCATGGATATAGCAGCAGCAGCAGCGACAATAGCGCCTGTGGTTCTCACAGGAGCCATTGCCGCGGTTCGAACCCAAGGCCTCGGACCAAAAACCTTTAAGATTACTGCACCGACTGAAGTGTCCTAAAAGGCCTGGGAATTTATTAAGAAAGATCATGTTAAACATGTGCTTAGTCAATCATCTTATTAAAAAGTTTTGACACTATTTTATCAAAAATATAAAAAATTTGTAAAAAAAGATAATTACATTATTATATTTTTATAAAATATTTCTAAAAATAGTTCCTAAACTAATATGCACCATCAATTAACATTTCCATTTTTTTTTTTTTGAATCCAATTAACATTTCCATTTTAAGATTACTAGACAAATAAATGGGTGCCAAAAGCTAGGTGGGACGAATTTGTGGACCTCTTTACTGTAGTCGTCGCACAAATTAGGGGTTATTCCCCCAAACCTCAAGAAATGAGAATGTTATTACCCCAAATTATAAAAGTAAAAGAAGGTTAATTGCATTTTTCTTGACAAATTATAAAGCATCCTTCTAAGCTATAAATTCGACCAATGTCCCTCTTAAACTATTAAAAATAAGTAAATAGCCTCTCGACTCTTATAAATAAATTACTCATGTTCTTTAAAAAATTAATCACATCACATCTCTTTTTGCTCTCTCTCTCTCTCTCTTCTCTCTCTCAACAATTAGTATCATTTACAAATCTACACATTTATACAAACACAAGAACTGAATAGATGGTTTATAAATCTACTACTCACAAACACACAACAAATTCCTTAGCAAACCCATCATATACATTTTAAATCCACTGTTAACAAAACCCAAAAAACCAGACCAATACAATCCCCATGATGGTTCTTAATTAACAGAAAATTGGACGATAGGAAACTATTTGCTTATTCCTAATAGTTTATATGGTACATTGGTTGATTTTTTTAGTAGGGGAGTTAAATTCGAACCAAGTGTTTGATGAGTTTTTTTTTTTTTTTTTTAACCTTTTCTTAACGTCTTTTCTACAAAATCTTCTTTCCTAATTATGTGTTCTAACTTCTAAATGGTGACGACTTTCGCAATTTCCTCATGTTTACTATGTTCATAATTTCTTCCCGGTCAGTATCGTACTTTCTTAGGATCTTCAAATTATGTTCTCTATGATCATACAGCTATTATTTTTACTATCTATTTTTTATAGGTTTCCATAAAATACTATTATCTTATCCCATTCCAATACTGACTATTTTGCTATTTACTATTAATTTTCCTGACTTGGTTACCTTTATTGACCTTTTTTTTTTTTCTCTTTACGTGTCTCTTTTTTGTTCATGCAAACTTTTACATCAATTTTATCAAAATCTTTTCCAATAGTCTGATATATTGTACGTCTTTACTTTCTCCCCTCGGTGTTTATCCCATTCATAAGATTTCCCCTCCATAGACCATATTTCCGTCTGTTCAATCTACCTTTGGCCGACCTCCGAAAGTTTGGAAACATTAATATGGTATCATTTCAAAAAAAAAAAAAAATGATATAGAAAGCTGGCCATTAATTCTAAGGAAGACTCTCTTTTCAATTTACAACCGGGGTCAAATGTTTACATATTGAGAGTCTAATGCTCAACCTCCACATTGGACCCCATGAGATAAACAGATGAATAATTCAGCGAGCTTGTTGAAGTCATGCTGAGAAGGATGGATATGGATGAAAATGAAATGCAATCATTTGTGATCATGGCTTGGAATATATGGCAATCAACTACGCCAATTTCTTCTTTTTTAGTAGCCATTTATGTTGAGATCATTGTAGATGATAGTGTTTGGCTGGAGTATTTATCTGGTAAAATTTATGCAGGTAATAGTTTCTAACTTTTTTTTTTAAGGGAGTTTGATCAAGTAATAGTCTCTAACTTAGTAATATATATTTCTGAACTTTGCATTAAAAAGAAAAATGATGATGCGATAAAATTCAACCACTCATTTTAAAATAGATTAAATAAATTTTTAGAAAGTATACTATAGATATATTTTTTTGGCACAAAAGAAAACTATAATGTAGAATTACCTTTAAAAAAAAAAACTATATTGAGGTTCCTAGTATCACTATATTCATACTTATTCTTGAGTCAATCAATATTATTTGTTGCCAAGAGTTTTATAAATCAATCAACAGCTCTTAATATTTCCAACAGAATTATTTAAGGGTGTTTAGTATGAGGGAATCTACCTTAGAATTTGAATGTCTGAGAATATAATTATTACTATATTAGTTTGATTGAGAATCTAATAAAACTCCTAAGAACATGAAATTATTATGTTTAGTTTATTCCTAAAAATTTTATTGCAATTATTTATATTTCCCAAAATATCCTTAAATTTGTAAACATAACTCAGGTTTATCCTTAGATTTGTAAACATAACTTAGTTTGGAGATGGTCAAGATGGTATACGGATACCATGAGAATACCAATTTGTAAGCAAAAGGTTAAGAACCATTAAGTGTGATAATAAAAAGAACAGCACCGACAAGTTTGGGATAAAATTCATTGTGACTTTCGTAAATATATGTGTGGGGGGTAAAGGCGCCTAGGCACCCTGCGGGCTTTGGGCCTAGTCCGAGGACGCGGATTCCGCTAAGTGGGCCGCATGACGGGAGCAAAGCCCTCTAATGCTAGATCCCAAAGATCAGCCTACCCAGCCACCAGGGACGATCCGAGGAGAAGGCCTCCTCGGACACCGAATCGAGGGCAGGACACTGCAGCAAAGCACCTGAGAAAGCGCCTCTGGAGCTCGGCAAGCCACCTCACGACTCAATGATACGCCGAGAAGGGAGACAAAGGGGACATGCCCTACACAGTGTTCCTGCCACCGCATTAAAGACTTCCCACCTACCCGCCTGGCCGCATTAATGGGGAAATGACTTCTGAAGGGACAAGGGATGGCCCCAAGGGCATGGGGGAGCGTTTTGAGGGAAAAGACAGGTGAGAGCCAAGGGTGGGAGGTATAAATAGAAAGGAAGATACCACGAGAGTGGGGGCGGACTTTTTTGCCAAGAAAAAGAAGAAGGTTCTCTCTCTTTAAGAACAGAACCAAAACCACCACGGAACCTCCTCGGCGCGCGTCTGGAAAGGAAGTTAGTCCATCCCATCAGCCAGCCACGTTTCAGCAGCGCATTTGGATCTTACATTGCGCCCTTCCATAGTACCGAGAAGTCAGGGCTTAGAATCCATCCTCTACAAATTCTATTGTAAAGGCCACTTGGGCCGGCCCAGTCATTCATTTTGGGCCCAAGGCAACTTTGTGCCCTTACAATTGGCGCCCACCGTGGGGAGCTTTGACGGAAAGGGACTGGAAGTGCCATGCAAGGTTCAGGTTCACGTCATGCGGAGTCTAGGGGGTCCCAGCCAGAGGACCATCTTGCGCGGTTGGAAGGAGAGCGCGAAAACGGCGTCCACACGGAACACACGCGCGGGAGAAGCCATGCACACAGTGGTAGTAGAACCTCCCGCGAGAAAAGTGTTGAGACCCTGCAAAGAGAGGTTGATCATTTGAGAAGGAAACTACGCCGGGAAAAGCGGAGGCGTACGCCTACCCCTTCAGACCGATCCTCAATGGACGCCAGTAGTGGCTCCGACAGCTCTAGGTCCAGGACTCCCCTTAGCGAGTCTTCTTCCCAGGGGGATGAACGCCGTCGTCCACTCAGAGACAAGGCGGCGTCCTCCAGGGGCCTAGCCAACAGTGCATTGAGCAGGGCGCTCCACCAAATTTCCAAATCGCCCTTCACTCGGAGGATTGAGAAGGGAAAGCTCCCAAGAAAGTTCACCCAGCCAACCTTCACAGTTTACAACGGGAGGACGGACCCAGTAGAGCACGTGAGCCACTTCAGCCAGAGGATGGCGGTGCACTCGAAGAATGAGACCCTGATGTGCAAGGTCTTTCCCTCCAGCTTGGGGCCCGTCGCGATGAGGTGGTTCAACGGCCTGAAGGCGAGCTCTGTCGATTCCTTCACAGAGCTCACCAGGGCGTTTGGTGAACGGTTCATCACCTGCAGCCGGATCCCTCGGCCCCTGGATTCGCTGTTGTCCATGGCCATGAGAGAGGGAGAAACCCTCAGGGCATACACAGACAGGTATTGGGAGATGTACAACGAGATCGATGGGGACTTCGACGAGGTGGCCATAAGCACCTTCAAGGTCGGCCTGCCAAACGATCATGACCTGAGGAAGTCACTGACCAGGAGGCCTGTCAAGAGTGTACGACGTCTTATGGACCGCATCGATGAGTACACACGGGTGGAGGAGGATCAACTGCAAGTGAAGGCGAGGGTGAAGGTTATCCCCCAAGAGAGGAGGGATTTCAGGTCGGATGGGTATAGCAACAGCAGGCCGAGGAGAGAGTTTGTCGGACAGCCACGTCGGATACCAACGCAGGCGGTCGGCATTGTGTTCCGCGAACCCATGCAGCGGGTGTTTGAAAAAATCCGCCACGAACCTTACTTTAGATGGCCCAGCAAGATGATAGGAGATCCCTCAAAGCGAAACAAGAACCTTCACTGCCAGTACCATCAAGAGCACGGCCATACAACCGAGAACTGCAAGAACCTACGCTACTACCTCGAACAGTTGGCGAAGGAGGGAAAGTTGAGTCAGTTTGTGCACGACCAGGGGAGGGCGGGGGAACATCATGGTCCGACAGGCCAGGGCCACCACGCACCAAGGCCTCCTCTGGGAACCATCAACACCATCCTCGCGGCTCCTGGGAGGACTGGCTCGCGCCCTTCAAGGGTGATGAACGTGGTGCGAGCCCATACCGGAGGCTCTGGCCCCGAGCCAAAAAAGATCAAGGGCAACGAGCCGCCCACGCTAGCCTTCTCGGACGCCGACAAGGAAGGGACCATCCAACCCCACGACGACGCCCTGGTCATAATGCTAAGGATTGGAGGCTATGATGTGAAGAGGGTGATGGTGGACCAGGGAAGCGGCGCAGACATCATATACCCCGACCTGTACAAGGGGCTGAACCTGAGGGAGGAGGATCTCTCTGCCTACGACTCACCCCTGATAAGCTTCGAGGGAAAAATGGTGATCCCTAAGGGGCAGATCAGATTGTCAGTGCAGTCGGGACCGGCAGTGGTAGAGGTAGACTTCATCGTGGTGGATGCCTACTCCCCGTATATGGCCATTGTGGGGAGACCTTGGCTGCACGCCCTAGGGGCTGTCCCCTCCACCCTCCACTTGAAGGTGAAGTTCCCTTTCGGCGGTAAAGTCGAGGAAATCATCGGGAGCCAGTCCGCGGCGAGGCAATGCCTGACTGCCGCAATACTACGCAGGCCGGACAACGAAGCCGCGGCCCCGGCGGCTCAGGCCTCATAGCAATTAGCCTCCTCTGCCACCGCCGGAGCGGCAGTGGTGGGGGAGCCGGCGTGTGAAGGACTAGACAGGGTCCCCGTGGACGGTGACCCGGAGAGGTTCTTCCAGGTTGGGGCTCGTCTGCCGACCGAAGAAAAGGAGGAGTTGGTTACGTTCTTGAGGAGGAACCTCGACGTATTCGCATGGGACGAACACGAGATGCCCGGAATCGACCCAGGCTTCATATGCCACCATCTAAACGTAAACCCGGCGGCAGTACCAAAGAAACAACCCCCTCGGCGGTCCTCGGCGGAACACTCCGAAGCCGTGAAGGAGGAGGTCATCAAGCTCAAGAGGGCTGGGGCTATCAAGGAAGTATTCTACCCCGAATGGTTGGCGCACACGGTCGTGGTAAAGAAGAAAAACGGGAAATGGAGAGTGTGTGTGGACTTCACGGACCTCAACAAGGCCTGCCCCAAGGACCCGTTCCCGATGCCGCGCATAGATCAACTGGTGGACGCGACGGTCGGCCACCCCCGCATGAGTTTCTTGGACGCCTTTCAGGGGTATCATCAGATACCACTAGCGCTGGAGGACCAGGAGAAAACTGCCTTTGTGACCCCCACCGGCAACTACCATTACAAGGTTATGCCGTTCGGTCTTAAGAACGCAGGGGCTACCTATCAGAGGATGATGACTTGGATGTTCGAGCCACAGCTAGGAAAGACCGTCGAAGTATACGTGGACGACATGGTCGTGAAGAGCAAAGCCGTAACGGACCATGTGGCCGACCTGGACAGCACGTTCCAGACCCTGCGAGAACATAAGTTGCGGCTGAATGCCTCTAAGTGCTCCTTCGGCGTAAGTTCTGGTAAATTCCTAGGCTACATGCTTACTCACAGGGGTATAGAGGCCAACCCCGAGCAGATCACCGCAATCTGTAACCTGCAACCACCTCGAAACCCGAAGGAAGTCCAAAAGCTGGCAGGGATGACGGCCGCCCTCAGCAGGTTCATCTCCCGCTTCGCGGACAGGTGCCGACCCTTCTTCCAACTACTAAACAAGTGGAAGGGATTTAAATGGACCGAGGAGTGTTCCCTGGCGTTCCAGCAGCTGAAGGAATACCTCTCTCAGCCGCCAGTTATGTCCCGCCCCGATCCAGATGAAGTCCTGTTTGCGTATCTAGCGGTGGCTGCCCACGCCGTCAGCCTGGTCCTGGTGAGGGAGGACGCCGGTATACAAAGGCCGGTTTACTACGTGAGCAAGTCCCTGCAGGAGGCCGAAATCCGGTATTTGCCATTGGAAAAGGCGGTGCTAGTTGTGGTGCACGCTACTCGTCGGCTCCCGCACTACTTCCAATCTCATACGGTCGTCGTTCTGACCCAACTCCCACTTAAGTCCGTCCTGCGAAGCGCGGACTACTCCAGTAGAATCGCCAAATGGGGGACCTTTTTAGGGGCCTTCGACATTAAGTACTTCCCTCGCACGTCTGTAAAGGGGCAAGTCCTAGCCGACCTGGTTGCGGAGTTCACTGAGCCCTCCCTCGAAGAAAGCCTAGCGGCAAGCGGCTTAGACAGAAAGTTAGTCGGCGTAGCCTCATGCGAGAAACAACCGGTGTGGGAAGCTTACATGGACGGAGCCTCAAACCAAAGAGGTTCGGGCGCCGGGGTAGTCCTGATATCGCCAGATGGGATCGTCATCGAGAAGTCTCTGAGGATAGCGTTCCCGGCAACCAACAACGAGGCCGAGTACGAAGCCTTGCTGGTAGGAATGGACATGATCTGGAAGATGGGAGGAAAGGCGGTCCGTGTGTTCTCGGACTCACAGCTGGTGGTCGGCCAGGTCGAAGGGAAATTGGAAGCGAGGGAGCCGAGGATGCAGGAATATTTAGCGCGCGCCTTGCACCTACGGGCCCAGTTCGAGTCCTTCTCACTGTCGCATATTTCCAGAAGCGGGAACACTCACGCAGACTCCCTGGCGACTCTCACAACCTCATCGGCATGTGAGCTCCCTCGGGTCATTCTCGTTGAAGACCTTCTTAAGCCAGCTGGAACGGGCTGCCAGGCCATGCGGGTCCAGCAAGTCAGAACAGGGCCCAGTTGGATGGACCCCATAGCGTTGTTCCTGAAACATGACGGGCTGCCCGAGGACAAGACAGAGGCCGATAAGATCCGTAGAAGGGCCCCTCGGTTCTGGCTGTCCGAGGACGGCAAGCTCTACAAACGCTCGTTTTCGGGGCCATACTTGCTGTGTGTGCACCCGGACGAGACAGAGCAGCTCTTGGAAGAGTTGCAAGAGGGGACTTGCGGAAGCCACACGGGCGGAAGGTCACTAGCCCACAGGGCCCTTACGCAGGGGTACTGGTGGCCGAACATGCAGAGAGAAGCACAGGAGTACGCGAGGAAGTGCGACCAGTGTCAGAGGTATGCGCCAAACATCCACCAGCCTGGTGGCGTTCTCAATCCTCTGGTCAGCCCTTGGCCGTTCGCACAATGGGGCCTGGACATCGTGGGTCCATTTCCAAGGGCAGCGGGCAATAAGCGATGGCTGCTTGTCGGGACGGACTACTTCACTAAGTGGGTTGAGGCCGAGCCGCTCTCGAATATCCGGGACGTGGACGCGAAGAGGTTCGTCTGGAAGAATATCATCACCAGATTTGGGATTCCCCGCACCCTCATCTCGGACAATGGGCTGCAGTTTGACAGCAAAGCCTTCAGGAAGTACTGTGGAGACTTCAGTATCGCGAATAGGTACTCCACCCCAACGTACCCGCAGGGAAACGGCCAGGCTGAAGCCACGAACAAGTCGATAGTCAATGGGCTCAAGAAAAGGCTAGATGACGCGAAGGGCCGATGGGTGGATGAGGTACCGCACGTGTTATGGACTTACCGAACCACGCCACGGAGATCCACCGGCGAGACACCTTTTGCAATGACGTACGGCGCCGAGGCTGTGATTCCTGTGGAGATGGGGTTCCCAACGATGAGAACGCAATCCTTCGCCCCAGAAGCCAACGACAACATGCTGCTGGAAGGGCTGGACTTGGTGGAAGAAAGGCGGGAAAACGCCATGGTCCGACTAGCCAGTTACCAGCAGCAGCTCAAACGGGGGTACGACTCTCACGTACGGTCCAGACCTCTCGCCCCGGGAGACTTGGTCTTAAAGAAGGTCGTAGGGACAGCAAAGGACCCATCGTGGGGGAAGTTAGGGCCGAATTGGGAGGGTCCCTACCGGATAATCTCCGTGGCCGGTTTGGGAGCATATTACCTAGCCGACCTGGATAACAAGCATGTAAAGCGACCTTTCAATGTAAACAATCTTCGAAGATACTACTACTAATGAAAAGTGTGGCCGCCATATATTTAGATATCATTGTATCACGCCAATTGTCGAATACTATTATCCCTGTCCGTCCCACCAAATTTTAATTAAGTGTTAATGTCAACCTTGGCTACGCCAGGTCCTCGGACCTTCTGCCTTGGGAAAATTTAACACTGTCCAAATTTTAATTAAGTGTTAATGTCAACCTTGGCTACGCCAGGTCCCCGGACCTTCTGCCTTGGGAAAATTTAACACTGTCCAAATTTTAATTAAGTGTTAATGTCAACCTTGGCTACGCCAGGTCCCCGGACCTTCTGCCTTGGGAAAATTTAACACTGTCCAAATTTTAATTAAGTGTTAATGTCGACCTTGGCTACGCCAGGTCCTCGGACCTTCTGCCTTGGGAAAATTTAACACTGTCCAAATTTTAATTAAGTGTTAATGTCAACCTTGGCTACGCCGGGTCCCCGGACCTTCTGCCTTGGGAAAATTTAACACTGTCCAAATTTTAATTAAGTGTTAATGTCGACCTTGGCTACGCCAGGTCCTCGGACCTTCTGCCTTGGGAAAATTTAACACTGTCCAAATTTTAATTAAGTGTTAATGTCAACCTTGGCTACGCCAGGTCCCCGGACCTTCTGCCTTGGGAAAATTTAACACTGTCCAAATTTTAATTAAGTGTTAATGTCAACCTTGGCTACGCCAGGTCCCCGGACCTTCTGCCTTGGGAAAATTTAACACTGTCCAAATTTTAATTAAGTGTTAATGTCGACCTTGGCTACGCCAGGTCCCCGGACCTTCTGCCTTGGGAAAATTTAACACTGTCCAAATTTTAATTAAGTGTTAATGTCGACCTTGGCTACGCCAGGTCCCGGACCTTCTGCCTTGGGAAAATTTAACACTGTCCAAATTTTAATTAAGTGTTAATGTCGACCTTGGCTACGCCAGGTCCCGGACCTTCTGCCTTGGGAAAATTTAACACTGTCCAAATTTTAATTAAGTGTTAATGTCGACCTTGGCTACGCCAGGTCCCCGGACCTTCTGCCTTGGGAAAATTTAACACTGTCCAAATTTTAATTAAGTGTTAATGTCAACCTTGGCTACGCCAGGTCCCCGGACCTTCTGCCTTGGGAAAATTTAACACTGTCCAAATTTTAATTAAGTGTTAATGTCAACCTTGGCTACGCCAGGTCCCCGGACCTTCTGCCTTGGGAAAATTTAACACTGTCCAAATTTTAATTAAGTGTTAATGTCAACCTTGGCTACGCCAGGTCCCCGGACCTTCTGCCTTGGGAAAATTTAACACTGTCCAAATTTTAATTAAGTGTTAATGTCAACCTTGGCTACGCCAGGTCCCCGGACCTTCTGCCTTGGGAAAATTTAACACTGTCCAAATTTTAATTAAGTGTTAATGTCGACCTTGGCTGGTCCCGGACCTTCTGCCTTGGGAAAATTTAACACTGTCCAAATTTTAATTAAGTGTTAATGTCGACCTTGGCTACGACCTTCTGCCTTGGGAAAATTTAACACTGTCCAAATTTTAAGTTAAGTGTTAATGTCGACCTTGGCTACGCCAGGTCCTCGGACCTTCTGCCTTGGGAAAATTTAACACTGTCCAAATTTTAATTAAGTGTTAATGTCGACCTTGGCTACGCCAGGTCCTCGGACCTTCTGCCTTGGGAAAATTTAACACTGTCCAAATTTTAATTAAGTGTTAATGTCGACCTTGGCTACGCCAGGTCCCCGGACCTTCTGCCTTGGGAAAATTTAACACTGTCCAAATTTTAATTAAGTGTTAATGTCAACCTTGGCTACGCCAGGTCCCCGGACCTTCTGCCTTGGGAAAATTTAACACTGTCCAAATTTTAATTAAGTGCTAATGTCAACCTTGGCTACGCCAGGTCCCCGGACCTTCTGCCTTGGGAAAATTTAACACTGTCCAAATTTTAATTAAGTGCTAATGTCAACCTTGGCTATGCCAGGTCCCCGGACCTTCTGCCTTGGGAAAATTTAACACTGTCCAAATTTTAATTAAGTGCTAATGTCAACCTTGGCTACGCCAGGTCCTCGGACCTTCTGCCTTGGGAAAATTTAACACTGTCCAAATTTTAATTAAGTGTTAATGTCAACCTTGGCTACGCCAGGTCCTCGGACCTTCTGCCTTGGGAAAATTTAACACTGTCCAAATTTTAATTAACTGTTAAAGTCAACCTTGGCTACGCCAGGTCCTCGGACCTTCTGCCTTGGGAAAATTTAACACTGTTCAATTTTTAGTTGAGTGTTCAAATTTTAACACGGCTCATCCCGAATAAGTGTTAATTAAGTGTTATCCCGTCTTGAGTGTTAAATATAGATTGGGGCTGAGCCAGGTCCTCAGACCTCCTGCCTTAAGAAAGTTTTAACACACCCACAATTTATCATTTGGATTGCGTGTTAAAGCCGGCCGCGGATAGGTCAGGTCCGAGGATCCTTTGCCTCGGAAAATTACGCACGGTTTAACCCCCTCACGAGTGTCAAGCTACACAGCATCCCCACACCGCAAACAAAGCAACAATAGAACAACTAAGCATAATGCACTAAAGATAAAACAGTTACACAATAGCGATAAAGGGGCAAAATCCATACATGATAAGCTGTTCGAAATATTACAGGGAAAGGGAAATACACCCTAAAAACAAAAGAAGTAAAACAAAGCGGAATGGAACAGCTGCACAAAAATAGCCGCTTGGAGCGGAGTGACGGAGGGAGCCTGAGCCTGCCTACCCCTTAATCTTCAAAGGAGGTTCCTTCGGCAGCTTGGCGCGATCCTCGACGATTGGGCCTTCTCCTACGCCTGCCTCGGCCACGGATGAATCTAGGACCTGCTTCCCCTTGTCCTTTGGCTCAAGCGGAGGGGGGGCTAAGCCGGCGTGCTCGTCCGGGATCCCCCCTGGGTCGGCAAGTCCATCGTGGGGCTGGGCTTGCACCTGGGAGGAGGGGGGCTGCTCCGGGGCGATGATCTCAGCGCCGACCGGAGTTGGAGCAACGTCCTCGACAAACCTGATATCCTCTGGATACCAGATCTTCTCAGATGCCCTCAGCTCGGAGCCGGCAGGGAGTCCCGCGGCGTTTAAGGCCTCAGCCCAAACCTGCTGGCAGTACTCCCTGCACAGCTTGCCTAACTCCTCGGTCAGGCGGTTCTCGGTCGCTTCGACCCCCTCGTTGAAGGCAGCCTTGGTCGCGGCCTCCACCGTTTCCCTGACAGTGCGAGCCGCCTCCTCGGCCTGCGCAAGCTCCCTTTTCAAGCTGGAAACCTCCTGCGCCGCCTTGGCCAGGGCCTCATCCTTCTGTTGCAGGAGCTTGCGCTGGGTCTCCGCTTGCGCTGTGGCGTTCTTGAGGCCAGCATCCAGACTTCTCCTCTCCGTCTGCTCCGAGACCAGCTTGGCACCCAGGTCGGCCTTCTCCGCCGTGACTCGGCCAAGGTCCTTCTCTACCTCTGCCCTTGCCGCCTGCTCGGCCCCGACCTGCGTCTGGTAATGCTCGACCAGAGCATCGGCAGCAAAGGCCTCCTGTATAGCCTGTGTAAAAGGGCATCAGTGGAAGTTTGTTAGGTACGGGTTATCCCAGGAATTTATTAAAGGACACAGGCAACAGTGCGGAGCCGAGATGCTTGAAGCTTACCATGCCTAAATTCCT
Source organism: Castanopsis chinensis (assembly GCA_032878915.1). Lineage (NCBI taxonomy): Eukaryota > Viridiplantae > Streptophyta > Magnoliopsida > Fagales > Fagaceae > Castanopsis > Castanopsis chinensis. The sequence goes on from JAVQMG010000089.1 coordinate 9,665,933, forward strand.
CTTGAGAGAGAGAAAGAGACGCGTGCGGCCCGTCCTCCCCAGCTCCTCCATATCCCTTGGTAGGAGTAGAGGCTTCTCCAGTGAATTGGCCAGGTGAAGGGCGTAACCTCTCTGGTAGTCTCGGAGGCTCGCCTGGGCTGAGATGGGAGCCCCGTCCACCTCCAAAGGGGGAAACCAACTGGGCTCACCTCGGCGGACCTCAGCTTGCCCGCGGATTTCCCCACTTTCTATAGAAGAGGCTCTGCCCCCTCCCTTGGCAACTAGCTGTTGCTGCTGCAGCTGCCTATGGTGCTTCTGTTTTTTCTCTCTCTCTCTGTCTGCCTCCTCGCTCTCATTCCTTCTTTTCTTTTGACCGTTGGGAGGAGGAACGAGGGGGGTCGGAGGGAGGGGGAGGCGGAGGCGGAGGCGGAGGCGGGAGTATCGCCGGTTGGGACCCGGAAGCATCGTCTTGAGGGGTTTTTGTCCCCCTCTTCTTGGCAAAAAGCTCCTTCAATCTCGACATTTCTTCCTCTTCGTCCGAGGACACCTCTGGTCTTGCAACTATCAATCCCGGGATACCAGAGTGCCTGTTCGAGGCGGTCTCTTCTTCGTCGGAGATATTGACCACGTGTCCAGCCAACGGTCTCTCGGCTCCCTCTAGGTTGAACCTATCAATCTCGTCGCCAAGAGATGAGGTTGAGGTTACGGAGTCTTCTCGGACTGGCTGGACTTCGTGATGAGCGGCTAAAGGAGTGGCCTGAACAGGCCGGCCGTACAAGATGGTGGAAGGCTCGTCTGGTAAGGCTCGGGGAGCAAGAAAGCCCTCGTAGCGGACGTCTATCCGAGCTCGCCTTTTGTGGCCGGCGAGAATAGCGTCCTCGACCTCGCCAAAGGCTTTGGAGAGGGGGTTGTACCCCAGAATCAGGTGAGCAGCTCTGACTTGGAGATCGCTGTTCACAAAGACCTCTGATCTCAGGACTCTGTTGAGATCTTGGACGTTGACGTTGCCCAAGTTGGGAGACGTATGTCGCTTATCTGCAAGAAAGAAGAAGAGAATGCAAACGGAGTTAGACATGCCCGGCGGAAATGAAAAGAATGGCAACGAATGACAACAAAGCTACGAAGGGAACTAAAATGGGGGAAGGTCACACAAGCTAAAGCCCTTAAACCCTAGGGAGTCACACCTGGTTGCCCCGCCCTCACTGGAAAATGGGGGCCGTCGTACCACCTCCCAGTAACAAGGAGATAGTCGTCCTTCATGCCTTTGTTGGACTTTGGCAGACAGGGGACCAGCCGGACCGCGCTAGACCTCGACTTGAGGTAGAAGCCTGCATCTTTCAGCCGGTGGCACTCATACATGTAGACGACGTCGTGCCATGTAAGGTGGAGACCCATTTGCTCGTTAAGAGCGTCGACGCAACCTAGGATTCTAAACACATTGGGCGCGCACTGGTCTGGGCATAGCCTATGGTTGCGGAGGTACTCCCTGGTCACCTCCTTCATAGGGAGGGTCATCCCGCCCTCTAAAAAGGCAATAATGGGGATGACGACCTGCCCCGGTTGCCTGGAGCCCGCCACGGCCCCGGGGGCACAGTATTCCAGGCCCACATCGATAGGAATGTGATATTTGGCCCGGAATCCTTCCATGCCGGAGGGCGTATCCACTAAACACTTAAATCTACCCATGGAATCGAAGCTAGGGAACTAGACTCGTAAAGGAATGAGAGGGGAGTTGACAGCCTAGGAGAAACTTACACAAGAGAAGAGACGCGCGCACTTGGGAAGCCTGTTGGGAGAAAGAAAGGAGTTGGGAGGCTCTGCAGCGAGTTTGTTCTCTGAAGCAAATGATGAGTATCGCGTCTACCAAAGTGTTCTAGATGATCGGGAAATAGCGGTTTGGGGGAAATATCCCGCTCAAATCTTCGGGGCAAATCCAGGCCGTTAGATCTTCATCTCACCGTAGAACGTGCGCGACAGGGAGTTACTCAGCGCATTAAATGCAGGCGTTGCGCGTTACGAAGCGCCAAAGAGGCGTCCAAGAGGCGCAGGCACGCTCCGCACGTGCGGTAAATTAAATGACACGTGGAGAGAAAGTTCGTGGATCAACAACCCGTTTGCCTCCTCGGATCAGAGTCAAACTAGTTCTTGAGGGGCTATTGTGGGGGGTAAAGGCGCCTAGGCACCCTGCGGGCTTTGGGCCTAGTCCGAGGACGCGGATTCCGCTAAGTGGGCCGCATGACGGGAGCAAAGCCCTCTAATGCTGGATCCCAAAGATCAGCCTACCCAGCCACCAGGGACGATTCGAGGAGAAGGCCTCCTCGGACACCGAATCGAGGGCAGGACACTGCAGCAGAGCACCTGAGAAAGCGCCTCTGGAGCTCGGCAAGCCACCTCACGACTCAATGATACGCCGAGAAGGGAGACAAAGGGGACATGCCCTACACAGTGTTCCTGCCACCGCATTAAAGACTTCCCACCTACCCGCCTGGCCGCATTAATGGGGAAATGACTTCTGAAGGGACAAGGGATGGCCCCAAGGGCATGGGGGAGCGTTTTGAGGGAAAAGACAGGTGAGAGCCAAGGGTGGGAGGTATAAATAGAAGGGAAGATACCACGAGAGTGGGGGCGGACTTTTTTGCCAAGAAAAAGAAGAAGGTTCTCTCTCTTTAAGAACAGAACCAAAACCACCACGGAACCTCCTCGACGCGCGTCTGGAAAGGAAGTTAGTCCATCCCATCAGCCAGCCACGTTTCAGCAGCGCATTTGGATCTTACATTGCGCCCTTCCATAGTACCGGGAAGTCAGGGCTTAGAACCCATCCTCTACAAATTCTATTGTAAAGGCCACTTGGGCCGGCCCAGTCATTCATTTTGGGCCCAAGGCAACTTTGTGCCCTTACAATATGTATGACTCCAAATTTTTTTTTTTGGTGTGATGGTTCTATGAATCAGGAATTGAGATTAGGTGGTATTACACTTGATGCAATTACTATCAATGGTTGATATTGATAGTTGCAAAAAATAACTTTCAATTTCAACCATTTATAAAAAATATGTTTAAATTTTTTTTTTAAAAAGTTAAAATTAAAAAAGTAAAAAGTAAAAAAAATTTTGTAAAGGAAAATAGATGAATTGCACCCGGTGTTTCGGATCCTAATCCATGAATTAGATAGCACAAACTATAAGAAGTAACATAAAAATTGAAGGGCAAAGCTACAAAGATAACAAAGAGCAAATCATTCAGAAAATGGATTCAAAATTTTGTTTTGTATATATTTATGTAAATTTCGTATTGTACATTTGTACTTAAAAGTTAAAAGAGCCACGTAATACTAGTACATGAAGACCAAATTTGTTGAAATCCACATTTTTTGTGAACTCCTTTTCCATGACCAAATTCTAATCTGAAGATCTGAATTTTTGATAATCCGAATGGTAATGTTGTTGATGAAGATATCTAGAAAGCCGTCCTCCCTACCTAGTACTAACATTGCAGTGGGGTAAAAAGATAAAGACAATGTTTTTAAAGATTTATCCCTATTTGTTAAAAAATGAGGAGGATTAAGGAGGAATAAGCTAAAATTGTCCAAATATAATTTTTAAAAATGTAATTTTTTTACTGGCATGGGAATATGAATATTCTCCAATAATCAAGGAAGGAAATTTACATTGCTACAAAAGTGGAGTTAGAGTTAGATTTTGTTGTATGATTTGCAACCAAATATTAAAATGTTAGAGAATTTTTAAACATTTCCAAGAATGTGAAAAGAATACCCCATATCAAAAGCCTTTAAAGAGTTTTGTTGGAAGAGTTTAACTTGGATTCAATTTTACTAAACTCAATTAGATTCTGCTATATATCTAGAAATTTTCGTGTGCCGACATCCTATCGAATCAAGTAATGAACTGATTCAACCCAATATATATATATATATATATATATATATATATATATGTGTGTGTGTGTGTGTGTGTGTGTGTGTGTGTATATATATATATATATATATATGAAAGTCCAAATGAGCTATTGCAAAAATCAATGCCATTTGCCCCTAAATTTTTTTTTTACGTGATCTCACCCAAAGGTGATCCTAACACGTAACACCCATTTTAAATAGTAGTAAAAAAGTAACCAAACTGAAACTGGGGCCCACCATGACCCCACACAGGTGGATCCCACCAGCACAAGTTGCTGCGAATTTCTTGCAATACCAGCCGTTTGATACCAGAATCAAAATCTCAGCCGTCTGTAAAATTCCAATATTTCAAAACTTTCACCCCACTCCTGACACCCACGTCCAACGTGGCACCATTTTAACAGCACTTTAAAATCCGGGCTTGAAATCCGAACTTCTGTGAAATCCCCAAAATACCCCCCAACTTTTAGAGAGAGAAAGAGAAAGAAAGAAAGACCCCCCAAAAGCCCAAATATTTGTTCCCAAAAACTCAAAAAATACACACACTGACTCTGCACACAGAGAGAGTCCAAAGTCACATAGAGAGAGAAAGAGAGAGAGAGACTCTGTTTTTTGAAGCAAAAAAAAAAAAAAAGAAACCCCCAAAATCTCTGTAAGTTTCTTTCAATTCCCTAATTTTGCAATTAATTTGTACAATTTTTTGTTATTATTATTTTTTTTTTTTTGTTTTGATCTGGTGTGGATTTTGTGGTGCAAATCTTAGGGTTTTGAAATTGGGTAAGTTACAAAGCTTTGAACTTTTCGACTTGTTGTGCTTTTTTTTTTTACTGTTTTAGTTGTGAATTCGATGTTGGGTCTCTGTTTGTTTCCCGAGAAAATGTGGGAAACGCTGAGAGATTCTGTTGTTTGAATTTTGGGTGTTTTATTATTCTGGGGTAGTTAGGGACTGAGCGGGAATGAGAGCTTAGCTAAATTGTGGTTTTGTGGGGGCCTTGTTTGCTCGGTTTTTGCATTTCTTAAAGCTGCATACAAGTCAAAGATTCGAAATTTTTTTGTTAGTGTAAGTGTGTTTTGGCTTTTGAATTGTCAATTTTGACTGTGTTACTTGTCAATAGTATGGTATTTTTTTTCAATCTTTTTTATGGGTCTATTCAAGTTTCTGGCTTTTTTAGATTTTGTTAGGGTTTTCAGTGTGGTAAGCTATCTATAACTACACTTAAATTATACTCTCTTTTTTTCTTTTGAATGTTGTTGATGTAGTTCAGATGTTTGCTCTAGTGTAGTTCATCTCCATTTATTGCTTTTCAATTTTTATGGCCGATGAACTTCCAAGAAAGAGTCCATCATTTTTATAAAAGAAACCTGATAAAGTTCAAGCAGCATAGCATGAAAACACATAAAGGGAATGGATATTTTTTTTATGTTTCGTCATCTGACAAATATTAATGGTAAATTAAAAAAGGAAAAGCATCCACAGTACTGTAGAGTCAGCAACACAACAAACTCATCGAATTGGCGCAACTCTTTCCCATTAGTTCCATTTCTCAACCTTTCAGCAAAAAATATGATTTTAAAAAGAACAAAAGCATGCACTTACCCAGACTTTTCAACTGCTTCCAAATCTGTGCTTCTGAAAGCCCTATGAAGTTTTGCTATCATGAAATTCTGTGTTAACTTGTTGATTCCAATTCCTTCTGTTATTGTGTCAAACGGATTCTTAAGTCCTTGTCCTTCAGCCAGTGGCAGAGCCACGTTGAGTCCAAAGGGGAGCATTGGCCCCCCAAAAAATTAATTAATATATATTAATATGATAATTATCCCTACCAATTTAAATTTTCTGAGAAAATACACCCCCCCCCCCCCCCATTTTTGGATATGATTTTTATATATAAAAAATTGTTAGAATTATAGTTAAGTAATTAAATTTATTATTTCTTAATAGCTTAAGCTATCAGGAAATGGTGAGGTTAAACATTTAATCATAATTCTAACATTTTTTCTCACTTGTGGGTTTAAATTTATCATTTTTTAATCGGCTCAATCGGTAATTTAACCAAAAAAAAAAAAAAAAAGCTAAAAGCACAATAATTTCACAACAAAACTTAGATATCAAGTGGATTTTCAAACTGATCAGCAAATAAGCCACCTTTGCAATTATGTGGTAGAGCCAAACCTTGTTTCTCTTCACCAGTTGTGGAATTAATGGTTTGCTCCAGGGATTCACCGTTCATTTGGTCAGCTTTTCTATGCTTAAATGCTTCCTCTTTTGCTTACAGTGCCCTTCTGCGTGCAATATTGACAAAGTGGTCCCTGTGTGTAATTGAGACGGGTTTATCCCTTTCAACAGTAGCTCCAAGGGATTCAATTATTTTAGACTGAGACAAATTTTGCAAAGAGTAGAAAAGTTATGTATGTTGTACATAAAAGAGAGGCAAAAGAAAGATAACAGAGAAGGAGAGGGGTTTTTTTTTTGGTTGGGGGGGGGGGGGGAAGATATCATATTAGAGTAGTTAGCCATGCATCCATTCATATCTTACAGCTTCCCTCACCATGCTAACATTTTTTTATGAAATCTAAAAATTATTCACAATTCAGACACCTACTGACCTACATCCACTGGATTGCTACCTATGAAAAAATTATGTGAAAAAAATAGCTACAATAATCTGCCTAGAAATAAGAAGACAAATCTTTCTTTATCTTGCGTCAAGCCTTATCTAACCCCTAAATTGCATATGGCCAGGTCAGTGTGGATATTCTAGTTCAGGAGGCAAAGGAAAGAACTGGAAGCAAGCCATAATTATCATTGTTTAATTGAAAAGTAGGCCACAATGCAAAGAGCATTAATATATATATATATATATATATATATATATATATATATATATATATAAAATCGAAGTCTCTGAAACTTTTACAATTTTTCAAGTCAGCACAGTATTTAAATAAAATTATTATTTTATTTAAACCTTTCATATAATTAAACAATTTAATTAATTATGACATGTCAATAAATTGGATTTTAGGGCACAAACCCTAAAAATCTCTCACTTGCTCTCAAAGACAATTTACCATATTTCTAACACTTATTTCCCTTTAGAGTAATTTCATGTTTTAGTCTTAGCCCAAACAATTAAGCTTTATATGATCATATCCCTTAGATTTTGGGTTTTTTTTACGTAGCATGAACACAAAGATTTAGAAAGGGCCGAGAGGGATATAAGCTTTAGGTTGAAATTGGGGAAATGAAGGAGAGAATTTAAATTTTATCAAGAGAGAAAGAAAATAATAAATATTTAAATGAATTAGAAGTAAATTATTGAGCTTGACTATCTCTCTTAGTCTTTTTACTATTCTCTTGCAGTGGGTTTCTCCCCCCTTTTAATCTATGGCTACTGTCCTCCTTTATAGTGGGTTAGTTCTATGATATTTCTCCCTTTTACCCCTGCTAGAACTTTCTGCTGAGGAGGAGCTGTATGTTTTTATCTAGAGGTATCAGAGGTGTTTTTAAGCTAGGAGTTGGGAAACTCAGTTTTCATGCTTGAGAATAAGAGTTTGGTGACTTAGAACTTTGCTGGAATTTTGAGAAGCTGAAATAGCCCCTCAAAATCCTTATTTTTACCTTACGGAGAGGAATGAGGGTTTCGATATACGCACGCGGGACAATCCATTTTTGACGTTTCGATTTGCAGAACTCGCTTCAAATAAATGTTGGGCATGCATGCAACAGCCAAGGCCAAGGCCGGCAGCCAAGGCCTGGGCATGCATGCAGCAGCCAAGGCCAAGGCACGTAGCCAACTTTCAAGTTGAAAAATGTAAGTTTTCTTTCCTTTATCTTTTAATTTTTTAGTTTTAGTTATAGGAATATAATTTAGAAATAAAGAAACTGGAGATAAAGATAGGCGTTTATTAAATTAAGGATATATCAGAATTTTAATAAGATAATCAACTACAAACCGCCCAGCCATTTTCATATAAGTTGTTGTTGCCTCAACAAAACACCAGTAACGCATAAGTTCCCATATATGACACGTATAACAGAGCATAATTAAAAACCACAAAATGCCTTGGTTTCGAACTTTCTAACAAAAAAGTTTCTTGGAGTTTCAACGGAGTTACAATAAAAAAATCTAAAATGATTTTTTTTTTTTTTTTTAGTTCGGAGTTAGGGATGCCATAACTAATCTTCTTATATGGATCTGCTGGTAACTGATTTTTTTTTTCTATAAAAATGGTGATGTGTGCATGTGTGTGAGGAACCTCAAACACAGCTACAAACTCTTTTAGTAAGGTTTTTCTTTATTTTGGGCTAGCTTTCCTAATCAATACTTCTTGCTTTAGGCTCTGAAATGTCTAGGGCCGGCCTTTTATGTTTTGTATGCGATACAAACTATGTTTTTCCAACAGAAACTTGTTTGGAGATTGAAGAATCTTATTCTTACGCATCTCTTGCAAATACAATTTAAAATTTATTTATATATTAAAAACAAATGAGATAACTCCAAACAAGTTAAGGTCAATTTTTGTTTTTTTTTTTTTTTGTAATTCAAATATATGTTATAATTGGAAGAAGCTGAAGAGATTTAAGGGGACTTTTCGAATGAAGATATCATGGGGATTGAGGTAGAATCATGGAAGATGTATTTTGATGGAGTAAAAAATCAAAATGGAAGTGGAATTGGAGTTCTTTTAATTTCGCTGACAGGGACACATATTCCATTTTCTGGCAGATTTAACTTTCATGCCACCATCAATGCCACCCACACTATATATACCCACATTACCCACATATTGTGAGGAGTGTTTTTTAGAGAGAAAACCCTAGCAAACACACTTAAGAATTAGAGATTGTTATACCCACAATCATTTACACAATCCTTGTGGTTTTCCTCATCCTCCCCCCTAAAGAGCCCTTACGAAAAAAATCAGCTCTGGCACGAGGAAACATTGATTTGTTGAGGAGGAATAATGAGACTTTTTTGGAGCAATTCTTGGATATTAATGTAGATGGTAGTGGGGAGATGAAAATATAAGGAAGAGAGAAATATTGAAGAAGTAGTGGGGAGATAAAATGGTAAGGAAGAGAGAAAGGTAGGAGAAGTGTAAATATTAAAAAAGTTAATGTTAAAAACAATTATTAAAGCTTGAAAGGCTTCAACGTTGTTGCTGTTGCTGCTGTTGTTGTTGTTTTTTTTTTTTTTTTTTTTTGGTACGGTGGTGAATATGCAATAAGTCAATAACAATAATTGTATCATACACATGAGTTCCAAGTAGCTTAATAAAGTCTCTTATCTTAAAATACAATATTTGGAATTCGGTTATACCAAAAACTAATATAGTAAAGAAATATTATCATAAAATAGACATCATAAGTTAAAATTATTTTATCTCTATCTTTAAATATCCTTGCCTTGAACTTTATTTTAGTCTCTCTAGTTTTCAAATGCCCCCTTTATGCTTAATAGGAAAACCTAAGTATTTTCCCAAGCAATCCGTCTGTTGGAAGCCAAGGATGTCACTAAGCGCCTCTTTATCACTTTGATCAATATTTGGGGAGAAAAAGACCCTAGATTTATAAATTTTATATATAATAATTAAAATTTTTTATTTGTTTACCCTTAAAAAAAATAGGAATACCCTCAATCAAAATCAAGAACACCCTCAAATTTAAAAAAAAAAAAAAAAAAAAAAAAACTATTTGTTCTACTTTCAAGCCAAAACAAAAAACCAAAAAAAAAAAAAAAAAAAATTCAACTATAAATCTGAAAAAAAAGAAAGGAACTTTATTTATTTCAAGAATCAAGTATACCCAAATATGTTCTGCTGCTATCTAATGGTTTGCGATGCATAAATTCCCTAACAAGTAAATAATGTAAATCCTTGAAGGTGGTAGCAGAAACACAAACACTGCTGATTAAGAATACATTCCATTTATACCTTCTCGATAGCAGCATCATCAGGGATAACCACATGCCCTATGCATCCATGGGCAGGAGCAATTGTAGCAAGGCTGATAACAATGCTTCCTGCACTCCCTTCAGTAACAACTCCACCTTGAGCTCGCTTCCCAGATTCCAAAGCCTACATAGAGTCACAAATTGCAATGCAGACAAAATAAAACCAATACCAATGATCAACAAACACAACATTCTATACTAAACATTACTTTTCAACGTAACTGCCATCACTTTCTTTACTATACAACAAGGCATTCATATCACTAGCCTTTTATTATTTTAGAGAGGTTTCATTCATATTTTGTATTATTCCATCCTTGACAAAGCAATGTTCCACTTGAAACAATTAAGGTAGCATAACCAAAAAAAAAAAAAAAAGAATACAAGTAACATTGTAAACCACTTGTGATTTTGTCAAAATTTAAGTTTTTTACCTGTGGTTTAAAATTTGACATTTTATCTACTTGAGAGTAGCTTAGTTAGAGCCTCTGTTAAAAATATGGCTAAATATGTAATTTTATTCCATATTTATCTCTCTCTCATCCAAAAACACAAAAAACAAAAAAACACAAGATAAAATAAGATCAAAAAGATGTTGAAAAAGATAAACGAAGAAGCTTCCTTTGCCTAAACTAAAGTCATCATCCAACTCAACTCATTATGGACTCCCACTCTTCAATTCAGACCACAAACAAACTTTCTACACGCAAATCAAAAGCTATTGAATTGTGATGGTCTATGTATCAAAAGCTGTATATGGGTAAGAAATCCTTATTAAGATGGGTAAGAAATCCTTATAAAGATGAGTATGATGGGTTTGTTGTTCTTATGAACAAGAAGTTGCTGGGTTTTTGCAAATCTGGTTGTAAGTTGTGTGTTGATGGTACTTAGGTCTAAGGTTGAGCCTCTTCCTTTAGGACTTGAAAGTTGTTACATTTGAGATGGTCAAGGAAGAACACCAAAAATAAATTGTTGCTTTTAACTTTCTTTCATGACCTTGAATTTGGAGGAAGTTCATCAGATGCAAATTTGCTAAAAAAGAGGAGCCTCGTTAGAGCATCAGCAACAAAAAGGCTAAATTCTAAATTTAAGCATAAAGAATCCATTTAGCCCAAAATGCTCCCTCCATTGAATGTTGTAAAAGGTAAGGATTGTAAAAAAAAACTACCACGGTAGAACTACACTGTAGCTCAATGATATTTTTTTTTATTAATATTTTATACTTAAAGTTTTCTCTCTCCACGGTCTCTCATCTCTTTCTTTCTCACATTCTAACTATCAGTTCCTCTCTCTGTCTCTCACAACAGCTCTTCCCTCCTCACTCCCTCTCTCACGTCTCTCTCATTCGAAGCTTGCACCGATGCTGTGTTTTGGATTTTGGAGGTTGGATCGACGTCGATCGGTGGGCTGGGTTTTGGATTTTGGAGGTTGGATCAGCGTCGATTGGTGGGTTGGGTTTGGATCGACATTGATCAGTGGGCTGGGTTTGGATCGGCATTAATTGGTGGGCTGGTTTGGATCGGCATCTTGGCGGGCTGGGCTAGGTTTGGTTAGCGATGGAGATCGCGGTGGATGCAGCGGGCAGCGGCATTGGTCTAGTTGCTGTGTGTTTTTTTTTTTTTGGTGGTGCTGATGGTCTGAGTTTTTTTTGGGGGGGGTTGACGGTAGATTATGGGATGGTGGTGGTGGTGTTAGGTGTGTGTGGTGCAGCGGTATGGTTCTTGAGAGAGAGAGAGAGAGAGAGAGAGAGAGAGAGAGAGAGAGAGAGAGAGAGAGAGAGAGAGAGAGAGAGAAAATAATGTTGTGGGATATATTATTTTATTGTATAGAAATATAATTTTAATGAGTAGAATAAGAAAATAAAAGTTTGGATGTGGAAGAATTGTAAAATTGTATTGTATAATTAATAAAGTAACTTTTTAGATGGTAAAATAGGATAGAATTGAGAAAAAAGAATGCTGATGCTCTAAGCTGGATGTCAACTGCCTTGGTTGACACCCTTTAACCCATGTAACTATACATTACTACCCTTTGTATGATGTGTATTCCTCTTGCACTCAGGTCTGGCATTTTGTTTTTCTTTAGCCTGACCTCGTCTCGTCATTTTTAGGATTTTCGTGGATTAGATGCTATGGCTTCATTGATTGCTTAGAAATTGATGAAGTAATTTGTTTCTTTTATGGTATTTTTTTTTTTTTTTGATAATCAAGACAAACTGAACTTTCGTTAATTTGAGATAATGCTCAACTGAGCTACATCGTAGCAAATTTTATTGGCAATGACTGGTGGGTTATCTTCCACCCACGCACAACAATCAAGTATAAACTTGGCATGCTTTGCTATGAGATGTGCTGGAAAATTTTTAGCTCTGTATATGTGGTTTATTGTCCATGTATCAAAACCACGGAGCTCCATTTTTGTGCCTTCAATCACCTTGTGAATGGAGCTCAATGCTTGGCCCTATGCTTTCAAGGATTTGACCACAACCTAGGCGTCACCTTCCAAACTGATATTCCTTAAGCTGAGGTCCCTAGCCAAGATGATGCCCTCCTCAATTGCTTTTGCTTTCGTTTCTAGTGCTTTCGGAGGCAACTCCAACCTCTTACACATCGCCCCCATTATCTGCCCTTCCTCATATCTGATGATCACTCCCACCCCACAATAGCCCATATCTTTGAACACCGCCCCGTCCATATTGACCTTGTAGCATCCCCTTCTAGGGGGAGTCCATGTTTGCCTACTTGATGGTGAGGGTCTGGTCTGCACCTCAATGATCTGTCTAACTTCCTTCACATATGCAATCGCTTCACGCGATATCAATGCCGCTTGTTTGGACTTTCCTCCATGGCATACTGAGTTCCTATTACTCCACAAACTCCATGCCGTGATTGCAAATAATGCCCAGTCAAGCTCAGGTTTCTTAAGCTTGATTTCCCACACAATATCAATAAAGTCCATGGGCATGGTCTCTAAGTATGGCAGCTTCAGTCTTGTGTTTCCCCATACTTCCCCTGCCAATTTACACCCCCACAAAGCATGACCCAACGTTTCACAATTACCACACAACTCGCATTTATCATCTCGCCCAATGCCCCTGGGCCTTAATTGGTATTTGGTTGGGAGTATGTTCAAGCATGCTTTCCACATAAGATGTTTTACCTTATTAGGGCACTCCAAGCTCCAAATCAGCTTCCATAATGTCTGCATTCCTAGGTTGTTTGAGCCTTCCACCCATTCTAGTTTATGATTAGCCTCCATCATCAACATCTGAGCCACTTTGTAAGCACTATTAACAGTGAAATTGCCACTTAGTATCCAGGCCTATATCAGTGAGTCCTGAGGTAGTCGAGGACTAATTGGGATACCTAAAATTACCTGCCCTTCCCTATGAGCTTTGCATATAGCCATTCCCTTTCCTTCTTCTTAATCATGGTCGATAACCCTTCAGCACAAATCAGAAAAAGGTAAGGGGAGATGAGATCCCCTTGTCTCAGACCTTTAGTTGGGGTTATTTTTCCTTTTGCTTCTCCATTAATTAGGACTGAATACTCCACAATGATCACACACATCATAATAAGGGATATCCACCTCTCATGAAAGCCCATCTGCCTCATTATCGCCTCCAAATAAGCCCATTTAACCCTATCATAAGCCTTGCTCAGGTCAAACTTCACCGCCATTAGAGCTTCTTTCCCCTTTCTCCTTTGGTCAATGTTGTGCATAGTTTCAAATGCCACCCGAACGTTGTTCGAAATGAGTCGACCTGGAACAAAGGCACTCTAGGACTCATCAATAATCTCTGCAAGCTTACATTTGAGCCTATTAGCTTGCACTTTAGAGATTATTTTGTAGATAACATTACATAGACTGATGGGTTTATACTTTGTAATTTTCTGGGGTGATTTAACTTTAGGGATAAGGCAAATATATTATTTCATTAATTCCACAATGCATAACACCCGAATTTAGAGTATTTAGAACACAATTTATCACATCAGGACTTACAATATCCCAGTATTGTTGGAAAAAGATTGGGGACATATCATCTGGCCCTAGTGCCTTCATGGGGTGCATTTGCTTTAACGCTTGCCATACCTCCTCTACCCTGAACTCAGCAGTTAGACTTTCATTCATCTCCAGGGATACCCTTTGGTTTATGGCATTCAGACTTGCTTTGAAATTGGAAAGTTGACCCGACTTGAAAATTCCCTTGAAATACTCTAAGATTATACTTTCCACATCCTCCTGGTTCTCCTGCCACTCCCCATTGTCATTCTAAAGACCCTCAATCCTATTTCTTCATTTTCTTTGGCTAGCCGTAGCATGAAAAAATTTTGTATTGTGGTCACCCCATTTAATCCACAAAGCTCTGGATCTTTGACTCCACATATCTCTTCCCTGACTAGCCTTTTGTTAATTTCTTTTCTTAATTCCTGGATTTCCTTTGCATGGTCATGTAACCTACTGAAGCTTTCTAGTTCCTAAAGTCTATCTCGTTTTTGCTTTAGAATTCAGTTGACATTCACAAAAGCCTCCAGTTCCAACTTTGTAGGCTCTCTTGGCAACTCTTAATTCTGTCTATGATTTTGTAATCCGCATCCCCTCGATACGGGTCCTATGCTCCTTCCACCACCTCTTTGCAGCCTACCTCTTTGACCCACATGGCTTCAAAGAAAAAACACTTCCTAGCCGGTTTCTGTGGCTATCTGTTCTTCAGATTAAGAATCAACAAGCAATGATATGAGCTTGATATTGAAAAATGGCGCACTCTAGCTTCCTGGAAGAGCTCGGACCAGCTAGCATTAGCCACCATACGATTAAGCCTGAGGAGAGTTTTGTGGTCCCCAGGCGCCCATTGCACCAAGTATACTGCTGCCCCACAAAACCTAGATCAAAGAGACCACACCTACTTAGACATTCCCTAAAACCCACCATCTGATTGACATCCCTTTCCATCCGCCCAAGCTTCTCATGTTGATGAGTGATTTCGTTGAAATCACCAAACACTACCTATGACATCGAGCACTGATCCCTCAATGTTTCCAGTAGCTGCCACAAGGAAGGTCTTTTGTTGGCATCTGGGTGAACGTAAAATCCCGTAGCACGCCAAGGAGTTGTCACCGACTCGTCTTAGACTACCACATCAATGTGAGAGTGCGAGCAGCTCTTGAAACACACCTTTATGCCTTCTTTCCACAACAAGGCCAGACCTTCGCTCCTACTATCACTTGGTACCACTATTCCTTGCATGAAATTTATTTTGTTTTGAATCCCCTTGATTCTACTTAAACCTGCCTTTGTTTTTGACAAAAATACCAACAGAGGGTCCTTCTCCTTCACCGCATCAGTGAGCATCTGAACTACCAGGGAGGACCCAAGACCCCGGTAATTCCAAGCAAAGATACTTATGAGGCTCGGCAGTGCTGCATCGTAGGCACCGCCACTCCGCCATCCATACTCTCTATTCCATTCTCTGGTATTTCATTTTCTAGGTTACTCACAAGTTGTCTCAGACTCTTCCTGCATTTCTGCTCTATGATATTCGGATCCAACTCTTGTAACGGGGTTGGGCCCTCATGCTTATTAGACTTCATTCCTTCTTCTTTTTTTTCGCCGCTGGACTTGGTTTGTTTCGCTTCTCTCGCTAGTCGTTTCCAATGCCAACTACTTGGGCCAAGCTTCGAAGCCACCCAACCCTCATTTGGGTCATAGCTCAAGGCCATCGGGCCTATCTCAACCTCTTTATTAATTGGGCCTTCCACGTTATTACTCTGTACTTCGTTTGGCGCTAACAGAAAATTGAAATTTGGTTCCTTCATAGGGATAGGTACCTTCTCCCAATACATATCTTCTAACTTGTTACCGTGATTTGTGGAAGAATCCAAGGCACTCTCACTCAATGGGGCTAACTTCTTAAGCTTCTTTTCACCACCCATACGCCCTTTTCCTTTTTCATGTAAAGCCTCCTCTGATGGATGTGAAAGCCCAGGCGTTGGCTCACCCAAGGCATTTAGGTTGTCTCCCCTTCTTGTCATCTTCTCCATGTAAGGCCTACCTACCTCTGTTTGGTATTTTGGAGTCAGCGCCGTGGCAACCCCCTTCTCCGTTTCGACACCAGGGACCAGCCTTTCATTTTCTGGTGCTCCATGTATTGCCTACTTCGCCAACTCAACTCTTCCCGTCCTACTTGGTTCTCCCCTTAACCAAGCCCCGTACTACATGTGGTC
Organism: Castanopsis chinensis; assembly: GCA_032878915.1. Taxonomy (NCBI): domain Eukaryota; kingdom Viridiplantae; phylum Streptophyta; class Magnoliopsida; order Fagales; family Fagaceae; genus Castanopsis; species Castanopsis chinensis. The sequence goes on from JAVQMG010000089.1 coordinate 9,682,012, forward strand.
ATCCTCCACTTGGTAATTCGACCCCATTGACTCCGAGCAGTCCCGTAGTGCATGACTTAGCAGACCACATCTATAGCAGAAATTAGGTAATCTCTCGTATTTAGACTGGATCCATCTACAAGACCTTCACCCATGGTAATCTTCTTCCCTCACACTAATTTTTTGGTAATGCCCAGCCTAACCCTCACCCGGAGAAACTTACCCTATTGGACTCCTAAATTAGAGACGTCCACCTCCATCACCGACCCCAACTTTGACCTGATTGCCCACACCATTTCCTTCATTCTACATTTGAGTGGCAGATTGTAAATTTGGAACCAAAAAGAAGACCATCTCGGATTGATTTCCTTTGGTGTTAGCTTCCCCTCAAATTCCTATAGCAAGACCAATTGTTTCTCACAGCTCCATGGGCTCATATCAAGCACTCTCCTTTTATCCCTTTCATCTCCAAACTCCACCAGAACTAAATCCTCCTTGAGCTCACTAAATTTTACACCCGTACATGGTTTCCATAGCATGTTCATGTGCTTCCTAAGGGCTTCCACATTAATACTTCTATGGGAAAGGATTTTTAGAACCACACAAAGCCTCCCCCAATCTCTGGCCACCTTGGTACTATTGCTTCCTAAAGTTATCCCCTCATCTTCCTCCTCAGTAAAAGACAGCTTACTCCACAGCTCCTCCAACTCCTTTGCCATGTCTCCTCACACCAGGAGCCCACTAACGCCCCCAACAAAGAAGGAATCACAAAAACGATAGTGGCTTCACCTATTTCACACCAACCCTCTCATGCCCCCACCCAAGGGAGGCACACAAACTTCTTGCACAGAGCAATAACACTCAACTGCTTCTACGTGCTTAAGAGCCCGAGAGCACCTAATCAAGGATTTTCATTCATTACTTCGTGATTAGATGAGTTAATGTTGCAAATCGGTGTGAAAACTTTTATATGCTATTTGTTTGAATATGTGTATTTGAAGCAATGAATGTAAAAGCAAGTTTGAAATGCTAAGATCATGAATAAAAAATTTATTTTTACCAACTGGCTCTTGATCTTATGTTCTTTTATATTTTTATATTTTTTGTGTTTTTAGAAGAGAAAAACATAAAAGTGGAGCAAAATTATATATTTAACCCTATGTTTAACAGAGGTGAGTAACAGAACTCTAACTGAGTAATCTCAGTTAGGTAAAGTGTCATATTTTAAACCACAGGTAGGTAACTTAAATTTCGACCAAACCATGGTGGGTAAGTTGTAATTTTTTTTTTTTTTTTAAATTAGACATCTCCTTTTATATTAGTTACATTATTGTAAGGGCAGAAATGTCAAAACACCAATGTGGGCCTTGGGCCTAGTCCGAGAACGTAGACTCCACCAAAGGGCCGCAAGGTAGGAATAGGGTCACCTAACTTAAAGGGGTTAGGGGCCCATCGACCAGGCCATTGGCCAATCAAAGAGGGTCCGAGGAGAGGGTCTCCTCAGACAACAGGAACAAGGACCCAAGAGGTGTAACATGACGCCTAGGGAAGAACTCTTGAGGCTCAACAAGCCATGCTACACTTCAATAGGACACCGGGGAGGAGGACGAGTGGGAAGTGCTCCGCATAAAGCTGCCACCACCGCATTAATGACTCCACACCTACCCGTCTGGCCGCATTAATGGGGAAGTGACCCCTGAGGGGATGGTGATCAGCCTTATGGCCACGATGGGTGGTTTCCAAGAAGAAAATGGATGGGAAAAGGATCTGCATTTATGGCTCCACAAGTAGGAACAAGAAAATGGGGAGTATAAATAGAAAAGGGGAGGCCATTGGAAAGGGATCTGGTTTTTTTGAAGAGGAAGACTTTTCTCCCAAATAGCGTAAGGGAAGCAGGGACAGAGACTCCTCGACCCACGTTCGAGGAAAGCAAAAGTGACTTAACCAAACCATTGCACGCCAATCGTGGACCTAACCCAAACGCAACAGCTTTCTACAGTCCTAAGAAGTCTAGGCTTCAAGCTCACTCTCTATAAATTTTATTGTACAGGCCATTTAGGCTGGCCCTGTCGCGTACTTGGGTCATAGGCTTGATTTGTACCCTTAAAATTGGCGCCGTCTGTGGGAAGCCTTTAGTAAAGAGACGTGAAGCATCATGAAAAGCTAGGATTCATGTCGTGTGGAGTCCATGGGATCCCAGCACAAGGATCACTTTTCATAGCTAGAGCGGGAAAGAGATCGCGAAACCAGCGTGCGCATATAACATACACGCAGAAGGAGTCAGGCACGGGATGGGAGTAGAACCTCCCGCGAAAAAAGTGTCAAGGCCATACAAAGGGAGATTGACCACTTGAAAAGGAAGCTGCGATGGGAGAAACGACGACGCGCTCCCTCTCCTTCAAACCAGTCTTCAGCAGATACTCGCAGTAGTATCGACAGCTCTAGGTCAAGAACCCCTCCTAGCGAGTCCACCTCCGGCGAGGACGAGTACCATCGCGACCCTAAGGGTAAGAGGACCTCCTCCAGGGGCTTGGCCAACAACGCGTTGAGTAAGGCGCTCCACCAGATTTCCAAGTCACCCTTCACTCGGAGGATTGAGAAGGGAAAACTTCCGAGGCAGTTCACCCAACCAACCTTCACCATTTACAACGGAAGAACGGACCCAGTGGAACACGTGAGCCATTTCAGCCAGAGGATGGCGGTGCACTCAAAGAATGAGACCCTAATATGCAAAGTTTTCCCCTCCAGTCTGGAACCTGTCGCGATGAGGTGGTTCAATGGCCTGAAGGCAGGCTCTATCGATTCCTTCATGGAGCTCACTAGGGCATTTGGCTCGCGGTTCATCACGTGCAGTAGGATACCTCAGCCTCTAAATTCACTGTTGTCCATGACCATGAGAGAAAGAGAGACCCTTAGGGCGTATACCGACAGGTATTGGGAGATGTACAATGAGATTGATAGGGACTTCGACGAAGTCACCATAAGCACCTTCAAGGTCGGCCTTCCAAACGAGCACGACCTAAGGAAGTCACTGACCAAAAGGCCTGTCAGGAGAATGCGTCGGCTCATGGACCGCATTGACGAGTACACATGGGTTGCGGAGGATCAATTGCAAGTAAAGGAGAAGGCGAAGGTTATCTCTCAAGAGAGGAGGGATTTCAGGTCGGGCCAATACAGCAACAGTAGGCTGAGGAGAGAGTTCGTTGGGCAGCTTGGCCTGACACCCACGCAGGTGGTCAGCACCGTGTTCCGTGAACTTATACAACAGGTGTTTGAGAAAATTCGCTATGAGCCCTATTTCAGGTGGTCCAGCAAAATGATAAGTGACCCCATGAAGCATAACAAGAACCTCCATTGCCAGTATCACCAAGAAAACAGCCACACGACGGAGAACTGCAGAAATCTATGGAATTACCTAGAGCAATTGGCAAAAGAAAGGAAGTTGAAACAGTTCTTGTATTAGCCTGGTAGACAGGGAGAACATCCTGGGCCGACAAATCAGGGCCATCATGCCTCGAGACCTTCTTTGGGAACCATCAATGTCATTCTCACCGCTCTTGGGAGGACTAGCTCCTGCCCTTCCAGGGTGATGTCTGTGGCGCGAGCCCTTGCCGAGGGCTCTAGCTCAGAACCGAAGAAGATTAAGGGTAATGAACCGCTAACTCTGGGCTTCTCGGACGCGGATAAAGTAGGGACCATCCAACCACACGATGACCCTTAGTCATAATATTAAGAATTGGAGGTTACGATGTGAAGAGGGTAATGGTAGACTAAGGAAGTGACGCAGACATTATGTACCCTGACCTGTACAAGGGGTTGAACCTGAGGGAAGAGGATTTTCCGGCCTACGACTCACCGCTGATAAGCTTCGAGGGAAAGGCAGTAGTCCCAAAAGGGGCAGATCAGGTTGCCTGTACAGTCAGGCTCGACAATAGTTGAGGTGGATTTCATCGTGGTCGACGTCTACTCTCCTTACACGACCATTGTGGGGAGACCCTGGCAGCACGCCTTAGGGGCTGTCTCCTTTACTCTCCACGCCAAGGTGAAGTTCCCATTTGGCGGCCAAGTTGAAGAAATTATTGGGAATTAATCCGAGGCGAGACAGTGCCTGACAGCTGCAATCCTGCGCGGACCAGGGCATGAACCCTCGGCCTCGGCTGCACAGACCCTATAGCAATTAGCCTCTTCTGCCGCAACCAGAGAGACAGTAGCAGAAGAACCCCTGTGTGAGGGGTTGGACAGAGTTTTTGTGGATGATGACCCAGAAAGGTTCTTCCAAGTAGGGGCCCAACTGCCGACCGAGGAAAAAGAGGAGTTGATTGCATTCTTAAGGGGAACTTCAACGTGTTTGCATAGGACGCATACGAGATGCCTGGGATTGACCTGAACTTCATTTGTCACCACCTGAATGTTAGCCCGGCTGCTATGCCGAAGAAGCAACCTCACCGGCGCTCTTCCAAGGAACATTCCGGCGCTGTTAAAGAAGAAGTTGTCAGAATTAAGAGAGCTGGGGCTATCAAGGAAGTGTTTTATCCCTAGTGGTTGGCGCACACAGTCGTTGTAAAGAAGAAAGTGGGAAATAGAGGGTCTGCGTGGATTTCACGGATCTAAACAAGGCTTATCCCAAAGACTCTTTCCCAATACCCTACATAGATCAGCTGGTAGACGCGACTGTCGGCCACCCTCGAATGAGTTTTCTAGACGCATTTCAAGGGTACCACCAGATACCTTTAGCTTCGGAGGACCAGGAGAAGACAACTTTTGTCACCCCCACCGGCAACTACCATTACAAGGTGATGCCTTTCGGCTTAAAGAACGCAGGGACTACCTACCAGAGGATGATGACCAGGATGTTTGAGGCACAGTTAGGGAAAACTGTTGAAGTTTACATGGATGACATGGTTGTAAAGAGCAAGGCTATATCTGGGCACGTAGCCGACCTGGACAGCACTTTTCAGACGTTAAGGGAGCACAAGTTACGTTTAAACGATTCCAAGTGTTCCTTTGGTGTAGGGTCTAGCAAATTTCTGGGCTACATGCTCACTCATAGAAGGATTGAGGCAAACCCCGCCCAGATCACCGCAATCTGCAGTATGCAACCTCCTCGGAACCCAAAGGAGGTCCAAAGGCTGGCAGGGATGATAGCCGCCCTCAACAGGTTCATTTTTCGGTTCGCAGACAGATGCCGACCCTTTTTCCAGCTGTTGAACAAATGGAAGGGATTCGAATGGACCAAAGAATGTTCCCTGGCCTTCCAGCAGCTAAAGGAATATCTCTCTTGGCCACCTATTATGTTTCGCCTCGACTTAGATGAAGTATTATTTGCCTACATAGCTGTGGCCGCTGATGCTATCAGCCTGGTTCTGATACGAGACGACGATGGTATACAAAGACCAGTCTATTATGTGAGCAAGTCTCTGCAAGAGGTTGAGATTTGGTATCTACCATTAGAGAAGGCGATTCTAGCCGTGGTACAGGTGACGCGCCGGCTCCCGCGCTACTTTTAATTTCACACGGTCGTCGTACTGACCCAGCTCCTACTTAAGTCGGTGCTGCGGAGGGCTAACTACTCTGGTAGAATCGCCAAATGGGGAACTATCTTGGGAGCCTTCGACATCAAGTACATGTCTCACACTTGTGTAAAGGGGCAAGTCCTAGCCGACCTAGTAGCGGAGTTCGTTGAGCCCCCCATAAAGGAGAACCTGGAGGGATGGGGCATGGATGGAAAACCAGTTGGCGTAATCTCATGCGAGAAACCCCCGGTGTGGAGGGTCTTTGTGGATGGAGTAGCCAACTAGAAGGGTTCGGGCATAGGGATAGTTTTGATATCCCCGGAGGGAATCGTCGTGGAGAAGTCGCTAAGGTTGGCGTTCTTATCCACCAATAATGAGGCAGAGTACGAAGCTTTGTTAGTGGGAATGGACATGGTTCAAAAAATGGGGGGAAAGATGGTGCGGGCATTCTAGGACTCACAGCTAGTGGTTGGCCAGGTGGAAGGGAAATTGGAGGCCAGGGGACCGAGAATGCGAGAATAGTTAGCCCGCGCCAAACACTTACAGTCCAAATTCGAGTCTTTTGCACTGTCTCATATCTCCAAGAATGGGAATACCCACGCCGACTTATTGGCCACACTCACAACCTCCTCGGCACAAGGCCTGCCTTGGGTCATCCTAGTTGAAGATCTATTTAAGCCTGCTGGGCTAAGTGGTGATGCCCTTCGGATCCACTAGGTCAGAATGGGACCCAGTTGGATGGACCCAATAATGTCCTTCCTTAGAAATGACACCCTGCCAGAAGAAAGGTTTGAAGCCGAGAAGATTCGTAGAAAGGCTCCTCGATTCTAGCTATCCGAGGAAGAGAAACTCTATAAATGCTCCTTCTCAGGACCCTACCTGCTGGGTACACCTAGAGGCAACGAAGCAGCTCTTGGAAGAACTGCACGAAAGAATATGTGGAAGCCACACTGGAGGAAGATCGCTAGCCCATAAAGCCCTCACCCAAGGATACTAGTGGCCAAACATGCAAAGAGAGGCGCAGGATAACGCAAAGAAGTGTGATTAATGTCAGAGGTTCGCTCTCAACATCCATCAGCCGGGGGGTGTCCTTAACCCTTTGTTCAGCCCTTGGCCGTTCGCTCAGTGGGGCTTGGATATAGTGGGACCATTTCCGAGAGCAGTGGGAAGCAAGAGATGGTTGCTCGTTGGGACGGACTACTTCACCAAGTGGGTTGAGGCAGAGCCCCTCTCAACCATCAGAGATGTGGATGCAAAGAAGTTCGTCTGGAAAAACATTATTATAAGGTTTAGGATCCCGTGCACCTTCATCTCGGACAACGGCCTGCAGTTTGACAGTAGGGCCTTCAAAAAATACTGTGGGGACTTCGGCATTACAAATAGGTACTCCACCTCAACCTACCCGCAAAGGAATGGCCAAGCCGAGGCAGTGAACAAAACGATAGTTATTGGGCTCAAGAAGAGGCTGGACGACGCTAAAGGCAAATGGGTAGAAGAAGTGCCACACGTACTATGGACTTGTCGAACTACTCCATGAAGGTCCGCGGTGGAGACACCCTATTCGATGGCTTATGGTGCTGAAGCCGTAATCCCCTTGGAAATAGGGTTTCCAATGATAAGGACTCATTCCTTCGCCCTAGGTAACAATGACGCCTTGCTGTAGAAAGGGTTGGACTTGATAGAGGAGAGGCGAGAGAATGTTATGGTCGGACTAGCTTGCTACCAGTAAAGGCTCAAGCAAGGCTACGATTCTCACGTAAAATCCATGCCCTTTGCTCCTGGAGACTTAGTCCTGAGGAAAGTCGTTGGAACTACTAAAGACCCAACATGGTAAAAATTAGGGCCAAACTAGGAGGGGCCCTACCGCATAACCTCTGTGGCCGGCATAGGGTCGTATTACCTCGCCGACTTAGAAGACAAACCTGTAATAAGGCCCTGGAATGTAAATAACTTTCGAATGTACTACTATTAATGAAAGGCGTACACGCCATGCATTTGGATATCATTGTATCATGCTAATTGTTAATATGTCAATCTCTATTGCCAAACAAATGTGTTAATATAAACCTAGGCTATGCTAGGTCCTCGGACCTTCTGCCTTGGAAAAATTTAACATACAATTCATTTTAATTATGTGTTAATGTCAACCTAGGCTATGCCAGGTCCTCGGACCTTCTGCCTTAGGAAAATTTAACATACAATTCATTTCAATTACGTGTTAATGTCAACCTAGGCTACGCCAGGTCCTCGGACCTTCTGCCTTAGGAAAATTTAACATACAATTCATTTTAATTATGTGTTAATATCAACCTAGGCTATGCCAGGTCCTCGGACCTTCTGCTTTGGGAAAATTTAACATACAATTCATTTTAATTATGTGTTAATGTCAACCTAGGCTATGCTAGGTCCTCGGACCTTCTGCCTTGGAAAAATTTAACACACTACTCATTTTAACTAAGTGTTAACATGCAATTTAGCTAAGTGTTGACACTGTCTCTTTGGACCTTCGGCCTTGGTGAATTCTAAGCGCAGTTCGTTTTTTAAGTAATTGTTACTGATAAACTGCACGTGGTTAAAATGCTCTCATGGTTAAACCACGCTTATCTTAATTTCAAACATGCTCCTGTGCACTAAGCTATTGGTTTATCAACTCAATTATGTCGGAAGGAATGTTGAGCTGCTTAAAGTTCTTATGCTAGTTGCGGCGCAGTAAAACAAATTATACAGTAATAAACGTGATTCCTCAAGAAATTGGAAACAAAGTCTCGAAATCATTAATTAAAATTGCTTACATCAAAACTGAAAGAGAAGAATTACAAGGAGAGGCGCTAAAAAGTATACCAAGCAAAGTTGCGCGAGAAGGGAGCCCGAGATGGCCTATCCCTTTATCTTCAATGGGGGGTCCTTTCCCGACTTAGTTGAGGGCTTCTTGGTCTGACCCTCCACCTCAGTTCACCTCGGTTCGGTCTCGGACGGGTCCTGGACTTGCTTCCTTTAGTCCTTTGCCTTGGGCAGAGATATAACCTGGCCAGCTGGCTCGCTCGACCCCTTCTCGACCCCTTCATTAGAGACAGCAACCTTTTTGGGAGGAGGAAATTGCTCATGGGAGGAGGGAGGCAGCATCGGGGCCGCAGTTTCAAGAGCAACCGAAACAACTAGAGCATCTTTGATAAAATTGATATCCTCGAGATACCAGACTTTCTCTGCTCCCCTCCACTCAGAGTTGGCAGGAACTCCAGCAGCGTTTAGAGCTTCCGCCTAAACTTGCTGGCAGTATTCCCTGCACAGCTCCGCCAACTCCTCGGTTAGGCGCTTCTCTGTCGTCTCCACCCCCTCATTGTACACAGCCTTTGGTGGTGGCCTCCACGGTCTCCCTTATTGTGTGAGCTGCTTCTTTAGCTTGGGCAAGCTCTCTTTTTAAGTTCGAGATCTCCTGCCCAGCCTTGGATAGCGCATTGTCTTTTTGGTGCAAGAGCTTGCGCTGGCTTTCCACCTGGGCCTCCGCGTTCTTTAAGCCAGCATTAGCGCTCCTCCTCTCACTCTGCTCCTGGGTCAACTTGGTGGCCAGGTCACCCTTCTCAGCCTTAGCGCGACCAAGGTCTTTCTCAACCTTCGCCTTAGCAGCCTGCTCGGCCGCTACCTGGTTCTGGTAGTGCCCTACCAGCTCCTCGGCAACAAAAACCTCCTGGATGGCCTGTAAAGAGAAGTTCCGATGGATACACAGGAAACGTGAAAATGAAATACACGAAGGCTAAAATAACAACGACAAATTAAAGGAATAGCGTATACCATGCCTAGGTTCCTCTTCAGGGAAAGAAAGAGGCGTGTTCGACCCATTTTCCCCAACTTCTCCATGTCCCTTGGCAGGAGGAGTGGCAGTTCTAGAGCATTAGCAAGATGAGGGGCATGACCCCTCTGAAAGTCCCGTATGCTCGCCTGGAGAGGTATCGGAGCCCTGTCCACCTTCAGCGCAGGGGACCAACTGGACTCCCTTCGGCGAACCTTGGCTTGCCCGCAGAACTCCCCGCTTTTGACAGACGAGGCTCGTCCCCCACCCTTAGCAGCTTGCTGTTGCTGCTTTTGATGCTTCTGCTTTTTCTCCCTCTCCCTATCCGCCTCCTCATTCTCATTCCTCCTCTTTTTTGGGACAATAAGGGCAGGAGGGAGTGGGTCGGATGGAGGGGAAGGCGGAGGCAGAGGCAACCTTGGCTGGGACCCCGAGGCGTCCACCTTGGGGACTTGAGCGCCCCTTTTTCTGGCAAAGAGCGTCTTCAAAGATGCCATGTCGTCGTCTTCCTTGGAGGAATCCTCTGGCCAGGTAATAACTAAGCCGCCAATACCGGAGTTCCTGTCCGAAGTGCCTTCTTCTTTGTCCGAGATGTTGACCACGTGGCTTTCCAAAGGTCTCTCGGCCTCCTCTAAGCGAAACCGGTCAATCTCTTCGTCAAGAGATGAGGGGGAAGTCGCAGACTCTCCTCGGACGAGCTGATCTTCCTGTTTTGCTGCCAAAGGGATGGTTTCAACAGTTCGACCGTAGAGGATGGTGGATGGTGCGTCAGGTATAATGCGAGGGGCAAGGAATTTTGGTTGGGAAATGTCTATCCTCAAGCGTCTCCGGTCACTTGCGAGGATAGAGTCTTCAAACTCTTGGAAAACCTTCGATATAGGTTTATACCTCAATATGAAGTAGGCGGCCCTCACTTGCAGGTCTCCATTCACAAAGACCTCGAATCGCAGAACCCTGTTAAGGTCCGAGATGTTGACTTGAACCAAACGGGGAGACGTATGTCGTTTGTCTGTAAGAAAGATAGTGAAGGAGCCAAGCATGGTTAGATACTAACAACAAATCAAGTAAAGAAAGCATCAAATGGCAATGAATCTACCTAGGGGAGCATAAAGGGGCAAAACTTTAAAAACCAAAAACTCCTAAATCCTAGGGAGTCACACCTAGTTGTCCCTCTCTCACTAGGCAATGGGGACCGTCATGCCACCTCCCGGTGGCAATGAGATAATCATCCTTCATGCTTTTATTGGACTTGGGCAGACAAGTAATGAGCCTGACAGCGCTAGACCTCGACTTGAGGTAATAGCCTACGTCTATCAGCCGGTGGCACTCGTACAAGTAAACGACATTGCGCCATGTGAGGCGCAGAGCCATCTGCTCACTTAGAGCATCGACGCAACCTAATATCCTAAACATATTGGGTGTACACTGATTAGGGCACAACCTATGGTTATGAAGGTACTCGTTGGTTACGCCCTTCATGGGGAGTGTCATCCCACCCTCTAGGAAGGTGATTACAGGGATGACGACCTGCCCCTCTTTCCTAAAATCTACTACGGCCTCTAGGGGGCAGTACTCCAGACCCACATCCAGAGGAATGTTGTATTCGGCTCGGAATCCTTCCACGCCAGAAGCCGTATCTATTAGACACTTAAACCTACCCATTGGGTCAAAAATCAAGGTAAAGATTTACGAAGAAAGGGAAAAAGGGTTGACAGCCAAGGAGAAAAGGGTTCGAGGAAGGGAGAAACTTACGGAGGAAGCGTGTACGAACTTGGGAGAACTTCTTGAAAGAGAATGAGGTTGAAAACTTCAAAATATGTTTGCTCTTTGGTAGAAATGACGGATGTCACGGTTACTAAAGCGTTTTGAATAATTGAAGGACGGCGGTTCGTGAGAAATATCCCGCTCAAATTTTTGGGAATAAACCCGAGCCGTTAGATCCACATCTCACCATTGAACGTGCATGACAGGGAGTTACTCATTGCAATTAATGCAGGCGTTGCATGTTACGAAGCGTCAGAAGCCTTCCCAGAAGACGCGTGTAGATTTCGCACGTGCAACAATTAAGAGATCGCGTGGAGGTAGGATTCGCAGGTCAAAAACTCATCTCCCTCCTCGGACCGGAGTCAAATGAATTTTTGAGAGGCTATTGTAGGGGCAGAAATGTCAAAACACCAATGGGAGTCTTGGACCTAATCCAAGAACGTAGACTCCACCAAAGGGCCACAAGGCAGGAATAGGATCACCTAACTTAAAGGGGCCAAGGGCCCATTGACCAGGCCATTGGCCAATCAAAGAGGGTCCAAGGAGAGGGTCTCCTCGGACAACGGGAACAAGGACCCAAGAGGTGTAGCATGACGCCTAGGGAAGAACTCTTGATGCTCAACAAGCCATGTTACACTTCAACGGGATGCCAAGGAGGAGGACAAGTGGGAAGTGCTCCGCATAAAGCTATTACCACCGCATTAATGACTCCACACTTACCCGCCTGGCCGCATTAATGGGGAAGTGACCCCTGAGGGGACGGTGATCAGCCTTATGGCCACGATGGGTGGTTTCCAAGAAGACCTAGCCCAGACGCAACTGCTTTCTACCGTCTCAAGAAGTCTAGGTTTCAAGCCCACTCTCTACAAATTTTATTGTACAAGCCATTTGGGCAAACCCTGTCGCATACTTGGGTCGTAGACTTGATTTGTTCCCTTACAATTATTATCTACCATCTTCTAGTCAATTAATTTTGGACATATATAATAGAAAAAACTTTACTTTAATTTTGTTATTTAATTTTAATTAAATTAATAAATATTTTTTTAGTTTATATATATATATCACTGTTTATGGATCATTGTGTATTTGTGCCTAATTCAGTGTCATAGTTCTTCTTTGATATTTTAGAGCACGTGGACGGTGGATCAATGGTTTTGCCTTTTGCCTTTTGCGAGTAACTAGGAAGTCCTTAATTTAGCAATTTACTTGCACTAACTTTTGTACTTGTCCTCATCCAAAAAAAAAAAAAAAAAAAACTCTTGTAATTGTCTATTGGTTACTTTTCTCGACTATTGTTGGGTTTTTTTTTTCCTCTTTTAGTTGTTGTTGTTGCTGCTGACTCATTATCTAACAGAATGTCACTGAAATGATCACACTTTTCTTCTATTGTAAATCTTAATTGCATAGTTGATTGTTCACTCTGTGTCTTTTAATTTTAATAATATCATTAGTGAACTTTAAATTTGATTTGTGTAAACTAAAAATATATATTTTTGATTGGTTTGTCTTAATTTTTATGGTGATTTTGAACTTAAATTTTGCAATTTGTTAAAGAATTATGTCTTTTCCAGTCCAAGTTTAGTGGATAGTGCCATGACAATAGCTTAGTCTTTTGCTTATTTGGGTAAATATTTATTTATTTATTTTTGTTTTGAATATATTATTTTCTACTTGGTTGATTAGACATGAGAGATCAAATAAAAGAAAAAAAAAATTTACAAGTTTGAATCTTTTGCATTGGAATTATTAGGCTTTGTTGAATGAAACTTTTATGTTTTTATTCTTTCTTAACATTAATGAATCGAAATCAAAGCAGGAGAAAAAATTATTAGTCGATCCAATCCGTAACCCTTACCCAATTAAAATCTAACCATTTTGGACCCGAACTGATTGTGTAGGTCTTGACTCCTGACTTGACTTCATCCAGATCAGAGCTATTGACCCACTCTCTTCTCTTCCCAACCGATCCAAGCACGTCTCTTGGTCGGTCATAGCAGCACTGATCCACATCCACCACATCTGTGAATCGCTGATCTTGGCCTCCATTAACTCCTTCTCTCCTTGGCCCACCTCCATCTCCCCCCCCCCCCCCCCTTCTATCTGTGAATCGCTGCCAGTCTGCCACTCACAAGTTGTGTTGATCATTCCGCTATTGAGGAAAGCCAGAGAGCAGAGCAGAGCAAGCACAAAAGGGTAGGCTAGCGAGAGAGCAACCTGCTTCATATTCAAGCTATGAGGAGGAGTTGGTTGAGAGATAGTTTCTTTAGAATCAGTAAGAAAGATGAGGAAAGAGTGGAAAGAGAAAAAGCGTTTGCTGAGAATGGAAGCAAGCTGTTGGAGAAGCTGATTGCCTCTAGCAATGGAAAGCCTATTCCCATCCGTAGCTTCTCCGCTCAAGATCTCCGCCAAGCAACCAACAACTATTGCGAACATCAGGTATGGCATTGGTACAAGGGTTCTCTTGAAGGACGAGTTGTTCTTGTTTTGCGATTAACTGACAAAGGGGACTTACCCGTCAATGATTTAGTGATTTGCGCAAAGATGAGTGCTCATGGCAATACGTTGAGGCCCATAGGGTGTTGTCTCGAGACTACACCTCCCATTATAGTGTATGAATTTGCTGCAAATGGTATCCCTGCAAATCAAATTTATGTCTCCCGCCGACGTCAACCGATGGTGTGGGAGAGAAGGTTACAGATTGCGAGACAGATTGCTCATACAATTTCCTATCTCCATACTGCCTTCCAAAGACCTGTCATCCACATGGCTATACAGACGACAAATTTCTTGTTAGATGAACATGATGCTCCCAAACTGTCCAACTTTTTAGTCTCCGTATCAATCCCTGAGGGTGAGACTGACGTGGAAGCTTATGAGGGCCTTCGGAATTCTAGGTTCTCCACCCCCGAGCTTGAAGCATCAGGCAAGGCAACAGAGAAAATTGATGTATGTATACAAATTTGGTGAGCTTCTTCTAGAACTTTTAACTGGAGAGTGTTCTTATAAAACAACCCGATTGACAATTGGTGACGATTCTACCTTACTAGCATACATGCATAACCATGCTCGAGGTAGTTGCGTAAACGAGATTGTGGATCCTGCAATCTTGGCAGAAGACGAAGAAGGAAGTGCTAGTTTACATTGGCAGTTACAAGCTGTGTTGGACCTTGCCGTAACATGTACAAAGGAAGATCAACAGAGAAGGCCAACTATGGTAGATGTCACCAAATAACTAAGGCAGATTGAGTGGTTCGTTCCACGACTCATTATTTACTTGCGTTCATCTAATCAACTGAAGGCAAGATTGGATAGAACTAGTCGGAATAACTAAATAAAATAAATTAAAATTAAAGGACTGAAAGAAAAATAAAATAAACTTAAATAATTGGATTGAATTACGAAAAAACTGTTCATGATGTTAACTAACTTCACTATGGACAATACAAAGTTAGGTGAGGTAGCATTTTTGGACATTTTAATATGTCATTCATAGTGTAGTAATGGTATTATTTTTCTTTCTAAGACTCGGAACAATTTGCTTGACTCATGCTGCATTCTCAAGTTTTTTTTTTTTTTTTTCAAGTGAATTCTCAAGTTTATGATTATAGAATACAAAAGAGAAATCCTAACAGGGACATGATAATGACTTTAATTATTACTATTAGTTGCAGACTTACAATATGTGTAAGAATATTTAACTATTTTATAACATAGTATAATGTATTATTTATTCTATAAAATATACTGAAAATATTATTTCGAAAATAATTTTTCATCCCTCTATTATTACAAATATATCATTCTATTATTTTGAGTTAATAAAAAAAAAAAAAAACTTAGGTGCATTTGATTCATATTATTCCTTTTTTTTTTTTTTCTGAGATAAAAGATAGAAATAGTATTATTTTTTTCAAGTTTAAAAATATAAGAACCATAAAAAAATTATTAAAAAAATTGAGAACCAAATTAAAACATGACCAAAATAGAGGCAAAAAAGGCATTTAAAAAAAAAAAACAGAAACAAAAAAAAAAAGGCAAATCTGAAATATCATAGAAACCGGTGGCGCTCTCCCAAGTCAACTATTGGAATATATTGGCATTGAACGGCTAATGTGAAAAGCAAAAGCGGCACTTTCCTTTTGAAATTTCCAAAAAAGAAAAGAAAAAGAAAAGGGCAAATAGAGGAATTCAACTGCACATGCACTTGGGTGAATTTAGTTCAGCTTTTTGAAATTAAACTTTTTGAAAAAGTGGAGTTTTTAAAAAGTGCGGTATGAAATTGGGCTTCTTGAAAAAATTGAAAGTTTAGTAAAAACTATTAAAAAGTGCTTTTTGAAAAAATTGAGTGTTTGGCTAGCACTTATAAAAGTAGAAGTTTGAGTTGTAAATTACCAAAAAGGATAAGATATATATATATATATATATATATATAAAAGAGAATTTTTTGTTTTAATTATCTCTATTAATGCAAGTTATGAACACAATATTTTTACAAAAATTTCACAATAAAGCCTATATGACAAATTGTTAACGGTGGATAAAATAATAATAATGTCACTAGTAGGTCCAAATGAGAACCAATAATAAATTACTGTGTAAAATTTATTAAGAAAAGTGTTACGTTCACAACATTTTTTGCAATATTTTCACAATAAAATTTATGTGAAAAATTGGTACTAGTTCTAATTTGAACTCACCACTGAAATTATTTTTTTACTTACCAATATTAACTAATAACAATTTATTACTTAAAATTTATTGTGAAAATATTGTAAAAATATTGTGATAGCATTTTTTATTTTTTATATCTTTTTCCTTTCTTCATTCCACTTTCATCCTGACATTTCATTACTTTTTCTTTTTCTTTTTCTTTTTCTTTTTCTTTTCTTCATGTTTTTCTCCTCCACAAATGTATCCACTATCTCTATCCCCCTCCCCTTCTTTTATTTTCCTTTTCTCCCGCATTCAAGAACCTTCTCGAGAGCACTCGTTCTCTCTTGTTTTCTTCTGCTCTGGTCTCTCTATTTTTTTTTTACTTGATTCCAGAACATTCATTAGCTCTCTCTGCAATAAGAAAAATTTCCATTTCTCCCTCATTCAAGAACATTTCAGGGAGCTCTCATCTTCGTGCCGCTCATCTTTGTCCCCAACGCAGTCCAGATGGGTCAGTTGGTCAAATGGCCTCTGTGTTCTGTCTTTTTTTTTTTTTTTTTTTTAATTGATATGATTTGATTAATTTTAAAATTGTGTTATGAGTTTGTATTCTGATAATCTGATTATATGCTTGAGTTTAGAGATTTGTGTGAGAAAGATTGTTGTGATTGTAATTGTTGTGTTTGGTCTGTAGTAGAGCAGCATGAAGAGGACCTTTGTTGCAGCACAATAGGCAATTTGGTAATTTAACACGGCCTCCAACGGTAATATTGATAAAATGTGCATTAGCTTTATCAAAAGGCTCGAAAGAGTTGCGTTCTACTAAAGTCCTCTTCCTTCACAATTTCAAAACTCAGCTTTTAGTTAAAGCTACGCGCGTATATAGTTTTTTGGGTTTCAAAAAGCGCTTTTGCCTTCTAAAAGTGCAAACAAACAGGCACTTCGTTTCGATGAAACCTCCTGAAATGAAATGAATTTACAATAAAAATGTCCTCATTGTCATTCAGCTGAGCCTCCATCCCTCGCTAGCAGAGCACAAACAAAAGAGAACAAGGAATGACGTTCCGCATTCAAGCTATTATGCGCGGGAGTTGGTTCACCGATCAATTCTTTAATAAAAGAAAGCAAAGAGAGGAAAGAGCGTTTTATGAGAATGGAAGCCTGTTACTTGAGAAGCTGATTGCCTCTTGCAATGCCAAGCCTATTCCCATCCGTACCTTCTCCGCTCAGCAGCTCCTCCTAGCAACCAACAACTTTTCTTCTGAAAAGCTAGTAAAAGGTTTCTATTTTTGGTACAAGGGTTCTCTTGAAGGACGAATTGTTCTCATTGAGCGTTCTTTTGTTTGCAATGCGAAGCCTATTCCCATCCGTAACTTCTCCCTTCAACAACTCCGCCACGCAACCAACAATTATCCTGCTGAACATCTGGGAATTTATTGGTACAAGGGTTCTCTTGAAGGACGAATTGTTCACATTAAGCGTTTAGATGGTTGGGCCAATTTTGCCATCAACGATTTAGTGATTTCTGCACAAATGAGTGGTCACAGCAATGTATTAAAGCCCATAGGCTGTTGTCTCCACACTCCATCTCCCTTTTTTGTCTTTGAATTTGCCGCCAATGGTTTCCTTGCAGATCGAATTTATGTCTCCCGTGTTACTGAACGACAACATCAGCCGATGGAGTGGGAGAGAAGGTTAAAGATTGCAAGGCAGATTGCTCATGCTCTTTCTTATCTCCATACTGCCTTTCCTAGACCTGTCCTCCACTTGTGTATCTCCATGCGCAGTATCTTATTAGATGAACATGATGTTCCCAAATTGTCTGACTTTTTTTTGTCTGTATCAATTCCCGAAGGTGAAGCTGACGTGGAAGGTTTTGATGGCTTTCGACAATTTCGTTTCGTCGCCCCCGAGTTTAATGCAACAGGCAAGGTAACGGAGAAATCTGATGTATTTGATTTTGGTCGGTTTCTTCTAGAACTTTTAACTGGAGAGGATTCTCTTAATATAACCCGATTTACAATTGATAAAGATTCTACTTTAGTGGCGTACATACATAACCGTGCACAAGGTAGTTGCATAAACGAGATTGTGGACCCTGCAATCTTGGCTGAAGATGGGGATGGAGGTGCTAGTTTACAGCATCAATTACAAGCTGCGGTGGACCTTGCCTTGACATGTACAGAGGAAGATCCACAAAGAAGGCCAACTATGGTTGATGTCACCAAACAACTCAGGCGGATTGAGAGGTTCGTTCCATCACTAACTAATTTACTCACTTGATTTCATCCAATCATATGTTATATATAAACAGATTCACCTTATTGCATATCCAAATGATTTAGGCATGACAACAAACAAAATTTACTCACTTGATTTTCAAACAAATTTACTCCCCATTGCTACTGAGAAACAGGCCTAATAAACTGGTATGCATCTTAAGTAATCAAGGAGAATCCTCAATGAGATCAGCTAATTGTATTTCTCAATCACGCAGGTTCACACAAATGGGCGAATTGCTTTTGGGAAATTTGCTGAATTTAAAGCTTCATGAGAGTTTTGAAGAGCTTGCTTCTGCATCATTGAAAAGGAATGCTTCTAGTGATGAAATCCAAGCAGTGAACGAAGCCTCTGAAAGGCCTCTTGAAGTCTGATTGTGATGCAACTGAATGATGACAAAGCTTGAATGGCAGTTTTAAGCTGTCATTAGGAAGTTATCATTATGGCAGACCCTTAAGGTATGTATTGATGCTATAAGAAATGGAGGATAGGTTGTTATTGGCAACGGAGTTTGATAATTGTGCTTTTGTTTGAATAAAAGGAATGCAAACTAAGTAGTTCATGGTCATAGTAATTGGCTATGTATAGTGGTTTGTTGGGGGAAAAAAAGACTTCTGTACTGTTTAATTGGTTTGCAAATTTTCTTTTTCCAGATTATATATGATTTCTCAATTTAGATTGGCAAACTTTCTGATGGAACTCTGCTGGAGAAATATGGTTGCATAGGGCTGCTTGAACTTTGTACAGCAGTGGAGAGATACATCAAAGAAAAAACTCTAGGTCACACACTCACACTAACTCATTTAATGTGCAAAAACTCTAATCCAATTGCCTTGGGTATCAATCTATGCTAAGATAGATTTTTGACATTGTAAAACATATTCAGATGCCTTATCCCACAATCACAAAGGATTGTCACAATAGGACCAATACAGTTTGCCAAAAAAGCAAGTGTTGTTGGTTCAAACACTAGGCCCCCTGATGAGGGAGGATTGACAAATCTAGTGATGTTCAAGAATAAAAAAATAAATTTCCAAGCAATTCCTTTCCAAAAAAAATAAATTTCCAGGCAATTGCTTTCCAATTAAGCTTCAGGAGGCCTCTGGAAGGCCTCCTGAAGCTTAATTGTGATGCAATTGAGTGATTACAGAGCTTCTATGCTGTTTAGTTGGCTTGTAAATTTCAATAATGATGCAAGTAAAATGGAATTTTATTAATGAATTATAACATGTGGTAACAATAATATTCTCAATGTTGAAGACTTCAACTAGCTTTCGCTAATTGATTGATTACAATGGAAATCTGGAATGGTATGCTTATTTAGACGCAAAGCATTCTGTCCTTTTGTCCTTTCAATATAATTTACATTTTATGAATAAGAGGAGAGTGGGACTGGTTAATCATGCAATAGATTCGCATTATTGCATGTCCAAGTGCTTTAGGCATGTCAACAGGCATAACTACTTAGTTGATTTCAGAATATTTTCTGATTCACACGTCTCAAAGGTTGTCATTCAAGAACTGAGTGGATTTCAAAAGGCTTCAAGCAAGCTTAGTATACATTATAGAATGTATATATCCTTCTGGTAAGCTGGAACTTAGCCTGGCAGATTTATTTCCACCTGACAGTGGTTTTAATCGTTGATGAGAATTTGGGTAGGAAAAAACAGATACACTATTGCCCCACAATTGATCATAATAACTGGCACATCTGCATTAACTCATTCCATTTCTCTTGGAAAAACGATATCAATCATCCCTGGATACAGCTCTGAAAGAAAATACATATCAATCTTGCTTACATGCATGCGCTGGGCTATAGTTGGCAGTATATTACACAAAAATGTCAGATCTTCTGTTAATATATGGTTGTTTGCAATGCTTATTATGAATTATGCTTGAACTTCCTGTCAAATTGGAGACTCTTATGTCCTAGGCAGAGTTTATAATTGTTTCAATAACCCATTTCTACATATTTGTTACTAATTCATGTCCCTGTAGTTCATTTAGTGTTTAGTAGATGGACCATAAATCTTTCAGCTTTGTTTGCACATACACCTTACATTAGGATGAATGGAGCTCCAGGTGTATGAGCTTGGTCCTTTGAAGTTGATAACTGCCTAATGTTCATAACACTAATGTATTTTCTGAATTTGTGTCTTGTGTCTTGGGGTCACACTTGATTCTTATGTGATTAATCACTGACGGGTTATCTTTTCACAAGGACAATTTGTTTCATTTATTGCTGTGCTTTTTAGCTTGCACTTTTTCCTAAGCAATTAAATGAATTATACATAATTTACTATATATGTGTATGTTGTTGCCCTTTTTATGTTGATATGGCTATGAAGTATCTGTCTTTCCATCTTTTAGAAGATATAGTAAGAGTAATTATTCAATAGAGAATACAACGAGTGGAGAATTCAGCGAGTATAGAATATAATGCCTAATGAATCTTTCATGTGGTGGCACTTGATAAATTTGGAGTCTTTGTATTCTTTGAATTGCTCTAATTTGAAGGTGAGTTGATATTTCTAATTGTTAAAATCTCATTTATCATGTTTACCAATTGAAGTATAGTAAATATTAAGTTTTATTTATCCAAAAAAGAAAGTATAATAAATATTAAGTTTATTTACTTGGCATGAGTGTTGTTCATTGAGATGGGAGTAATATGCAGCCCTCTCACAGGCCATTCCTGATGAATTGACATGTAATTAGGTGGACTGTTTGCAATCCACAAGAGTGGAAGGTGTAACATCTATCACTGTCTCAAGGAACAAGGTCTTTAGTTGTGTCATTACTTGTTACATCATCAGTAATTATCATATTGGAGAGAGAGAGTGTTTTGATCTTGTTATAATATCCCTTGTAGTTTGTATTCACAGATTGATTTGGTATTTTAACCTTATATGTTAGTGTAATAGTGAGTAGATGTAATGGTAATTGTGATTAGGATGAATGTGATCTTTCAATTTTCAGTGACATATTTTTGTGATGGCTCAAATTTTTTTAAAAAAAGGGTTTGTGTGGGTCATCAGCCTTAACTTCTCTAAATTGTTTAAGGTATCTCTGATCGTGCTGACATGAATCTGTGGCCTTTATATGCATCAGACACTGATGGATTCATGATTCCAAGCTTGGAAATAGGAGACTTAGATCAGAGTAAAACTGATATTTCATTTCAGAAGTAGAAGCCTCAAAACCTCCTTCTCCAAAGGTCACTCGCAAGAATCCTACACTCTTCATTACAAAGGATAAGAGGAAAAACACATTGTCTGTAGATTATGGCATTGCCACTGGCAACATGGCAAAGGGCTCCTCCAGGGATTGGCTAGACCCACATTGTCATGTGTCTGAGTTTAAGAAGTGGAATCCCCAGTGAGTGCAATACCTGAGAGCTTTTTAAACTTGGTACACAAGGCTTTCTTTTTTCTTCTTCTCTCTATTATAAGCTTTGTTATCTTTGGTGGCTGAATTTATTGAGGTTATGTATTTTGTCAATGAATTTTCAACCAGGCCTTTGAGCTTTGCTTTTGCTGCGAAAGATTCTTTCAGTGGCACTTAGATGTTTGGGTTGCATTTGCTGCAGTTGGTGTTTACCACTTCTCAAGCAGAATTTTGCTTGTTCTTTAAAACCATTATTGCTTGAAAACCTTGAATAAGATGCACAACATTAGGCAGCCCATATATATGTGATTGATTATGCTTTGAATTAAATCTTCTACTAAAAGCTTAACTGATTGGCAGTTTTTTGTATTTTTAAATGGAAACTTCTAGAGTTCAAATCCTTCCACTTTCGACTATCGAATTATCAGCCAAAAAAAAATTTACCAAAAGCTCATGGCCACCTTCGAGTATTACACATGCAGATATATAGAGCAAGTTAGGTTGAAGTTTATTAGTATCATGTAATAATTTTTTATTAAATGTGTGTGTTTTTTTAAACTAATCCTTCGCTATATTCTTCTTTCATTTTTGTAAAATATAAAGTTAATATGAAGGATAATTATTTAATCTATAAAATGCTTATATTTTGAGATTTTTTTTTTTTTTTTTTTTTTTTTTTTTTTTTTTTTTTTTTTTTTTTTTACTTTTAAACAAGATCGGGGTTATGAATTATGAGCTTATAATAAATTATAGCGAATTAACTCAAGGTTTTATTTTTGGTTGTTGTTGAGAGAATTAACTCAAAGTTTGGCCTTCATATTAAGAACAAAGAGAACGTGTATTTTCAACATATTAATCAAATAAAAAAAATTATTAAATGATGTAATATTCACAAAAATTATATATATATATATGTGGGTTAAATGAATATTCCACTGTATATTTATTTTTCTAATAGAGTTCACATCCAAAAATTTGTTTAGAGAAAACATGAAATATTCTACCTTGTGCTTTTGTGAGAGAGAGAGCCCTTTGAGTGCATTTGGGATTTAATTTTTCTAGGTGTCATGAGGGTCATTATTGTCATTGTAATTTCCTTAATCTTTTTGGTTAAAGTTATTCCTTGACACCACTCATTGACGTAGATTTAAGGTCAATCCATGTATTTTTTGTACTCCACATGTATTTGTTTGTGTGTGTGTGTGTGTGTGTGTGTTTTTTTTTTTTTTTTTAATTTTTGAATAAACCCATTATGCTTAGAGTGTGTTTGGCTTCTGCCTATTTTTTATAGTTTATTTGCATAGTATTTATCAAAAGATATGGTATTTTGGTAATTTTTTATGTTAAATTAATTACAAAAAGCTAAAAGCTAGTTTGTTTTTGTTTTTGTTTTTTTTTTTTTTAAAAAAAAACTAAAATTTGGATTATTTGCCACCAAGAAAAAAAGTTGAGACCAAAAAAAAAAATTTTATGACAATTTGATCATCAAGTTTTTATAGCTTTATTTTGGTCCATATATTTTCAAATTTGTTGTTATTTTAGTCCCTAATGCCATCTCACTTACAAAGAATGCACAGGTGATTAATGGATTGCACTACTAGTTTAAAATTATATTTTTTTGTAACTGAGTTTGAGATGACATTGAGGATCAAAATGTCAACAAGTTTAAAATATATAAGAAAATAAAGTTTTAAAAACTTGAATACAAAATTAAAAACATGACCAAAAAGATATTTTTATCTCCAAAAAAAAAAAAAAAAGAATAGGTGAATCCCATAATCACTCTTAACTACACATCTTCTTTTTGGTTGAATGGAAACTTATTGTAATTTAGTAAAGCAAATGACAAAAGAGTCTCATAAAAAATAGAGGTACTACGTCCACAATATTTTCACAACAATTTTACAACAAATCATAGGTAAATAGTTGTTGTTGTTGTTATTGATTCTAATTTAAACAACTTGTCACATAAGATTTGTTGTGAAAATATTGTGAACATAGCATTTCTCTATAAAAAAAGAAAAAAGAAAAAGAGAGAGAGATACATGGATGACAAAATCAACAACAAACGTGAAACTAGACCTTCCAACTCCTAAGTTAGGATTAGGATCAGGTGCAATAGTTACTGCTGTTGCATCATGTAATTCTTTTTTAATGGTTGTGGTCAAAAGTTATAAAGTTTATTTTTAATATCAGTCATTGGATTAAAGAGGTTTAAAAATTAAAATAAAAATTAAAAACTAGAAAAAATAAAATATGAAAAAGTTTAAATTTTTTATGAGAAATTTAGAGGGTATAACACGGTGCAATAGACCCAAATCCATCAACACACGATATGGGCATTAAACGGCTAAATATTTATTTGGATACGAATGAAAACCCAGCATCCAGCGTCCAGCGTTTTGTGTTTCCTTTAGTTATTTATTTTTTCTTTTTTTTTAGAAGTGTTTTGTGGTTAAGTTGTTTGTTTTTCAGTGGGTGCCGTATACTGTTCATTAACCCACAATCCTTATTTTTCGACAAAACTTTCATTAAAAATAAGTTCTACGGTACTATTCACACATTTAAAAAATATTTTGTTACAGTGTTTTCAGTTTTCAATTTTCAGCAAAATAAGCGGCATCCAAACAGACCCTAAGTGTAAGTTCGGATAGAGCTGAAAATTTGTTTTCAGCTCCTGCTGCGTTTTTCTATGGGTCTCGTGCACTATTCATGAGACCCGCAAGTACAAAATTCAGCAACTTTTAAGCTAAAACTTAGTCTCACGCCACTATTCACACATTTAAAAATTATTTTGTTACGGTGTTTTAATTTTCAGTTTTTAATTTTCAGCAATAAACGGTACCCAAATAAACCTAAAGTGAAAAGTAAAATTTGCACTTTCGATGATACTTCCTGGGAATTTACCATAAAAATGCCCTCATGAGCCTCCTCGGTAGCAGATTAGTAGCAGAGCACAAAAGAAAGCAAGGACTTTCCACATTCAAGCTATGCGGCTGAGTTGGTTGACGTCAGATCATTTCTTTAATAATACAAGGAAGCAAAGAAAGGAAAGAGAGAGATACAATAGTTTTCACAAGTTGTAAACAAGAGCTCTAAAATAAATCCAGAAAACCAAAAATAATCACCCCACCATCTGACACCTTTGATTATAATGGTTATGAATGAGAAATACAAAAGGACACAAAAGCCAAGTATTCGTGCCTACCAATAAAAGAGAGTGAAAAAAAAAACCAAGCCAAACAATAGTAAGTAGCAGCAGCTGCCAAGCAAGAAGGGGATGAATAGTTACTGACCCTACACCTATTTGGGCAGATTCCATCAAATTAAGGTTCGCATTTTTCTCATTTGTGGGAAGTATGATAATTATCTTATTAACCTCCTTGATCAAAACTGGAATGTCATTTGTTGAAGGGTGGGAACATAATTTTTTATATATATTAAAATGGAACATGCACCACCTAATTTTTTTATATGAATTGATGGGTTGTTTGAATTGTTGCAATACATTCTTGTTCTAGAAATCTGGAGAGGGAAGCAAGTCACTGATGGTAACTCTCATCTTATCCTAGTTCCTTGAGTCTTATCCTTCGGCAGAAAGAAAGTTTGAATTTTTAAGGAA
Organism: Castanopsis chinensis; assembly: GCA_032878915.1. Lineage (NCBI taxonomy): Eukaryota > Viridiplantae > Streptophyta > Magnoliopsida > Fagales > Fagaceae > Castanopsis > Castanopsis chinensis. The sequence continues at coordinate 9,707,003 of JAVQMG010000089.1, forward strand.
GCTCTTCAAGTAACATGGTATGAACTGAACTCTTCTTGTGCGAAGTACATATCAATAAGTTTGGGTAACTTTAAGGTGGATTAATTTACTTTCCCAAGGTTTTTAATGCAAAAAAAAAATCCTCATAAAAAAATAGAAAGTAAGTAAAAACCATGATAAATAGATATACTTATAAAGATAAATAAATGAATAAATATAAAATATGAAAATAATAAAAGGCCAACTATGGTACATGTCACCTAAGAACTCAAGTGGATTGAGAGATTGGTTCCATGACTAGTTATTTACTTATTTGTGTTCATCCAATCATATGTTAGCCAGTTAATAGCTTAAATTAACTAATGTCAAATGTTTTGTTTTTTTTTTTTTTTTTTGAGCAAATGTTAGGATGATAGAATTAAGTCAATTTCATTTTACCGCTATGGTCATCTAATATCCTTAATATGTTCAACCGACTTTGGACAATAGTTTTACTATATAGATAAATAGATTCACACTATTGTATATCCAAATGTTTTAGACACGACAACAAAGACAATTTCCTTGATTTTGGTTTCAATATTTTGGTCATATTTATAATTTAGTCATCAAGTTTTTATAACTTCATTTTGGTCTCTATATTTTTAGATTTGTTGTCATTTTAGTCTATGCTATTATCTCACTTACATAAACTATGTAAGTGATTGGTGGATTGCACTACTAGTTTAAAATTATGTTTTTTTTTTTTTTTTTTTGTAACTGAGATGACATCAAGGATTAAAATTTTAGCAAGTCTTAAAAAATAAGAACTAAAATAAAGTTATATAAACTTGAAGACAAAATTAAAAACATAGACAAAATAGATAAACCAAAAAAGTATTTTCATCAAAAATTTAGGCGAATCCCAAAATCACTCTTAATTACATGTCTTCATTTTTGTTGAATGGAAACATTTTTTTTAAGAGTAATTGAATGGAAACTTTTTATTTATTATCATTGGAGTTGAATGGAAACTTATTGTAAAGCAAATGACAAAAGAGTCCTATAAAAAATAAAGGCTAAAATGAAAAATTGACCCTCTAACTTTTATCTTTTATCATTTTAGTCCTCTAAGTTTTAGTTTTGTTATTTTAGTCCTTTAAATTTTAAATTTTGTCAATTCAATCTTTCGTTAGGACTCTGTTAATTGCTGCCATCTGCTGGCCAAAACGACACAGTTTTGAACTCTCTTTTTTTTAATTTCTTAATTTAAAAAAAAAAAAAAAAAACCTTCAGGGAACAACATCGTCCCCTGCCAATTGAAAAGAATTTCAAATTGCCCAAACATTATACTTTGAGAAGTGAGAATGCAAAACAAACACACAAAATTAATAAAATTTAATCAAAACCCATTTCAAATTTGCCTAGAAGAACCATAAAAATGTTATCTTTAATAATACCTTGATTGTGATCTCTGGCTTCATGGACTTACCAGCACCCAACAAAATCAAAGAAAAGATAGTGTACAGAATGAGAAACCCAAGCACAAAAGCAAGAACAAGCAACGATGAAGAAGGCCCTTTACACGTTCTTCATCTTCAAGTAAGTCCTTCAATCACATCACACTGGTCCTTCCAAATGGTGTCACAGCAATGTATTAAAGCCCATAGGCTGTTGTCTCCACACTCCATCTCCCACTTTGGTGTTTGAATTTGCCGCCAATGGTTTCCTTCTTGCAGATCGAATTTATATCCACCGTGTTACTAAACGACAACATCGGCCGATGGTGTGGGAGAGAAGGTTAAAGATTGCAAGGCAGATTGCTCATGCTCTTTCTTATCTCCATACTGCCTTCCCAAGACCTGTCATCCACATCTATATATTACTAAAAGCTGAAGCGTGGCATTTAATGTTACTGTGCTCACGTTGAGCCACATCAGCATTCACATCATTATCTTTTTTCTTTCAAATTTTCCTACAATTTCTTTTTAACATTTACTTTTTTTTTTAATAATTGCATTTTCTCCAATCTTTCTCATGCCTTTACCTTTTCATCTCCCCACTACCTTCAACTTTAATATCACTTTTTATCTTTCTTTATTTTGTCTCTTTATCTTTCCCTCCCTTACCTTTTAATCTCCCCACTACTCTCAACCTTAATATCACTATTCATCTTTCTATTCATCTTCCTTATTTTGTCTCTTCATATTCACATCATCTTCTATAAATATAATACTAAAAGCTAAAGCGTGGAATTTAATGTTACTATACTCACGTTGAGCCACATCAGCATTCACATCATTATCTTTTTTCTTTCAAATTTTCCTACAATTTCTTTTTAACATTTACTTTTTTTTTTTAATAATTGCATTTTCTCCAATCTTTCTCATGCCTTTACTTTTTCATCTCCCCACTACCTTCAACTTTAATATCACTTTTTATCTTTCTTTATTTTGTCTCTTCATCTTTCCCTCCCTTACCTTTTAATCTCCCCACTACTCTCAACCTTAATATCACTATTCATCTTTCTATTCATCTTCCTTATTTTGTCTCTTCATATTCACATCATCTTCTATAAATTTGTTATTTTCTCCTCTATTCTTTGTATAGTTTTCCATCACATAAATGTTGTTTCTCCCTCCCTCCCTCCCTCTCTCTCTCTCTCTCTCTCTCTCTCACACACACACACACACACACACACAAAATAATTTTTTGGAGTATTATTTTTTCCTGCATCTCTACTTAAGTTGATAAATTTTTGTATTTGTTATAACTCTACGTTGGGTTGGTACGATTTAGTTTTGTGTTTTAAGTTTTTTTTGTTCTCTTTGATTGTTAAATATTATACTATTGCGTTATAAAATAAATTAAAAAAGATAATATATAAGAATATAATATATATTATTCTATTACATAACATGATTTGGGTAATTTTGAGTTTATTGTTATATATATATATATGTGTGTGTGTGTGTGTGTGTGTGTGTGTGTGTGTGTAATGCCCATGGGCCCAAAACACGTATTGGGCCGGCCCAAAGGCTCACACACCCAGCATCATGAAATGGTCCGAGGACATAACAAAGTTAGCCTACGAAGTCACGTGACTAAGAAATGTGCCATGCATGAGAAGAACACCACGAAACATTACGTCGGAGGATGACCTAGTCCTCGGCAGCATGCTGCCGAGAATGATGAGAATGATCTGGCAGTTCGAGGGTGTCTGTACTAAGGACCTTGGATGCAGCGACTGAGAGAACGAGAATAAGGGATAACGAGAAGTAGCAAACAAATATCAAGGAAAAAAACTGCTACCACCGCATTGAAGGCACCATACCAACCCCTCTGGCCGCATTAATGAAGAAGTGACGCCTGAACATTGAAATTCAACCTTACCCTCACTGCCAGAGATGGGAATAGGAGAAATGATGGGACAAGTATCCAAATAGGAAACACCTGGACTACACGTAGAAAGAAAGAGAAAATGATGCAGGCCTATAAAAGGTGGAGAAAGAAGAAAGAGAGGAGGAGAAGAAAGACATTGACTTATACAGAAGAGAGAGTACTTGTAAGGAAGTACCAAGGATTGTCCTCGGCATCAATATATACAGCAATATTTTTATCCATGTATGGAAAAATAAGCATATGTCTTGTGATTTAATCCAATTCTCGCGTTATCTATCACTCTAAAATCTAGAATAGAAGCTCATTCTCTATAAATTCATTGTTTAAGGCTTATTGGGCTGATCTGAAAGTGCAAATTGATTCCAGCACGATTTGTGTCCTTACAATTGGCGCCGTCTGTGGGAATTGTTATGTTTTGATGCAGATAACGTGATGGTGGGTTCTAATCCAGACCATGCAGACTCTTTGGGATCTCAACACGGAGATCCTCTCCAACAGTTAGAGCAGATGGGGGATCGAGAAGGCAGTGTACACACAGGGCGAACCGCCGGCAATTATCCAAGGGGCGGAAGCAGGGGCTCTAATGAGGGAGGTACCAGGGCCATGCAAAGAGAAATCGACCAGCTCAAGAGAAAGCTACACCGAGCCAAATGAAAACGGACGCCTTCTATATCTGACCCTTCCTCAGATGGCTCCCAAAGCAGTGGCTATAAGCCGAGGTCGAGAACTCCTCCTAGGAAGACTTTCTCATACCAAGAGGGAAGTCCTCATGGTAGAACGAGCAAGAGATCTCTTCCCAGGGGTTTGGGTAGTGACGCTATGGGGAAGGCGTTGCACCAGCTCCCAAGTCACCTTTCACACGTCGTATTGAGAGAGGAAAGCTTCCTCATCGTTTTACGCAACTAAACTTCACCATTTATAATGGCAGAACAGACCCGGTGGAGCACGTGAGCCATTTTAACCAACGCATGTCGGTCTATTCGCAGAATGAAACCTTGATGTGCAAAGTATTCCCCTCAATCCTAAGACCTGTTGCGATGAGATGGTTTAATGGCTTGAAAGCGAACTCCATCGATTCCTATATGGAGCTTACGATGGCATTTGAATCCCGCTTTGTTACGTGTAGCAGAGTACCTAGGCCTTTGGACTCGTTACTGTCTATGACCATGAGGGAGGGCGAGACATTAAAAACGTACTCGGATAAATACTGGGAAGCGTTCAATGAGATTGACGAGGACTTTGATGAGGTAGCAATCAACACTTTTAAGGTTGGCCTTCCAGTTGAACATGATTTAAGAAAATCTTTGACCAAGAAACTTGTAAAGACTGTCCGACGACTGATGGATCGTATTGACGAATATAAGCGAGTAGAGGAGGATCAGCAGCAAAGCAAAGGAAAAATGACAGTTACCCCTCAAGAGAGCAGATATTTCAAGACAGACAAATACAACAGCAAATGGCCAAGGAGTGATTTTTCTGGCCATTCTAGGTCGGCTGCCCCTCAGACAGTAAACGCTGTGTTTTATGAGCCGATACAGCAGGTGTTGGAGAAGATTTGTCGCGAACCATATTTCAGGTGGCCCAACAGAATGATAGGAGACCCTACAAAACGCAACCAGAACCTCTATTGTAATTATCACCAAGATAGGGGTCACTCTACTGAAAACTGCAGAAATTTATGGAATTATCTAGATCAGCTGGTCAAAGAAGGGAAGTTAAGACAATTTATGAATCGGCCTAATGAACAAGGCACACAATCTCGTTCCGTGAACCAAGGCAGTAACATTTCAAGACCTCCTTTGGGCACGATCAATGTCATATTTGCTGCACTAGGTCGGACCAGGTCTTGCCCTACCAGAGTAATGTTAGTGCTGCACCCCTCTGCCGAGGACACCAACGCTGAGCCGAAGAGGATTAAGAGGAATCCTCCACCCGTTTTGGGATTTTCTGAGGAGGATAAGGTTGGCACTATCCAGCCGCATGATGATGCTTTAGTCATCATGCTAAGGATAGGGGGTTACGACGTGAAGAGAGTGATGGTTGATTAGGGGAGTGGGGCTAACATTATGTACCTGGATTTGTTCAAGGGCCTTAACTTGAAGCCCGAGGATCTCACGGCTTACGACTCACCGTTGATAAGCTTTGAAGGGAAGGCTGTCATTCCGAAGGGGTTGATCCGACTACCTGTGCAGTCAGGGCCAGTGGTGGTGGATGTAGATTTTATTGTGGTAGACGCCTATTCCCCCTACACGGCCATAGTGGCAAGACCATGACTGCATGCCTTAGGTGCCGTATCGTCAACTCTGCATATTAAGGTGAAGTTCCCGCATGAAGATGGAGTCGAATAAATAATTGGCAGCCAGTCAATGGCAAGGCAATGCATCATGGCAGCAATTACACGTCAAGAAAAACAGGAGTCCTAGGTCTTAGCCGGGAGTGATTTATAACAATTAATGTCCCCAGCCAAGACAAGTGTAGCCGAGGCTGAAGTGCCTAGATGTGAGGAGTTAGAGAAGGTGTTTATGGCTGAAGATATGGAGAAGTTCTTCCAGGTGGGAAGTCAACTACCACTCCAAGAAAAAGAAGAACTAGTTACATTTTTAAAACAGAACATCGATGTGTTTGCATGGGACGCTTACGAGGCCCCAGGGGTCGACCCAAGCTTCATTTGCCATCACCTTAACGTCAATCCAGCAGCGATACCGCGGAGGCAACCACCTCGGCGCTGTCCCAAGAGCACGCCGAGGCTGTTAAAGAAGAAGTTCGGAAGCTTAAAAAGCAGGTGCCATTAAGGAGGTGTTTTATCCAGAGTGATTGGCGCATACAGTGGTGGTGAAGAAGAAGAATGGGAAATGGAGAGTATGTGTGGACTTTACAGATTTGAATAGGGCCTGTCCTAAAGACTCATTTCCAATGCCCCGCATAGATCAGTTGGTAGATGCTACTGTGGGGCATCCTCGGATGAGCTTTCTGGATGCTTTCCAGGGTTATCACCAGATACCCTTAACTCTGGAAGACCAGGAGAAGACAACCTTTGTCACACCCACGGGAAACTATCACTATAAGGTGATGCCCTTCGGCTTGAAAAATGCGGGGGCTACCTACCAGAGGATAATGACACGGATGTTTGAACCGCAATTGGAAAAAACAATTGAGGTGTACGTTGATGATATGGTGGTTAAGAGTAGAATTATCTTGGCTCATATACCAGACCTGGATGACACCTTCCAAACACTAAGAAAGCATAAGTTACACCTCAACGCATCAAAATGTTCTTTTGGAGTGGGATCTGGTAAATTTCTGGGTTACATAGTGACACATAGAGGAATTGAAGTCAACCCCGTTCAGGTCAAGGCCATCAATAGCTTACAACCGCCTCGGAATCCAAAAGAGGTGCAGAGGCTGACTGGGATGACTGCCGCCCTCAACCGATTCATCTCAAGATCTGCTGATCGGTGTAGGCCATTTTTCCAATTATTAAACAAATGGAAAGGATTTGAATGGACGGAGGAGTGTGCCTTGGCCTTCCAGTAACTTAAGGAATACCTTTCACATCCTTCCATCATGTCTCGGCCTAAAGTGGATGAAGTTCTATTTGCCTACATTGCAGTTGCGAGCCATGCCATCAGTTTGGTGCTGATAAGGGTCGATGGGGGTGTACAGAAACCGGTTTATTATGTGAGTAAATCCTTACATGAGGCCGAGGTGCGTTATCCACCATTAGAGAAGGCAATCTTGGTAGTAGTGCATGGGACATGTAAACTCCCACATTATTTCCAATCACACACGGTGGTGATTTTGACCCAACTCCCCCTCAAAGCCATACTCCGAGGTGCGGATTATACAAGCAGGATTGCTAAGTGGGGAACCATCTTGGGTTCTTTTGACATCAAGTACATGCCCCGCACCTCTGTAAAGGGTCAGGTGTTAGCTGATCTAGTGGCAGAATTTACCGAGCCCACAATAGAAGATAATGTCTGTAACAGGGACATTGATGGAAAATCAGTTGGCGTGATTGCGTGCAAAGATCCCCCAATGTGGACTGTTTATGTTGATGGAGCTGCTAATCAAAGGGGATCCGGGGTAGGGTTAGTAATTATAACCCCAGAGGGTCTCATACTGGAAAAATCATTGAGACTGGGATTCTCGGCCACCAACAATGAAGCCGAGTACGAGGCCTTGCTAAAAGGGATAGACATGGTCCAAAAATTGGGAGGAAAGACCACGCAAATGTTCTCGGACTCACAACTTATTGTCGGCCAAGTGGATGGGAAGGTGGAGGCTAGGGATCCGAGGATGCAGGGCTACTTAAGTCAAGTCAAAGTTTTACAACGCAAATTCGAATCCTTTACATTATTGCATGTCCCAAGGGGTAACAATGCACACGCTGACTCTTTAGCAACTCTTGCCACGTCGTCGGCACAAGATTTACCATGGATCATCCTAGTTGAGGACTTACCTAAACCCTCGGGAATGAGTGGAAGTATCATCCAGGTTCATCAGATCAGGCTGGGGCCAAGTTAAATGGACCCCATTGTATCCTTCCTTGAACATGATGTCCTGCCAGAGGAAAAGGTCGAGGCGGATAAGGTGCGCAGGAAAGCATCTCGGTTCTGGTTGGCTGAGGACCACAAACTTTACAAACGATCCTTCTCTGGCCCGTACCTATTATGTGTACATCCTGAGGCGACAAAGCCGCTTTTAGAAGAGTTACACGAAGGAATTTGTGGAAGTTACACGGGGGGAAGGTCCTTAGCTCACCGGGCTCTAACACAAGGGTATTGGTAGCCCAATATGCAACGAGAAGCTCAAAGCTATGTGAAAAAATGTGATCAGTGTCAGAGGTTCGCTCTAAACATTCATCAGCCTGGGGGTGTGCTCAATTCTCTGACAAGCCTATGGCCTTTTGCACAATGGGGTCTGGACATTGTGGGTCCCTTCCCAAAGGCACTTGGAAACAGAAGGTGGTTGGTTATCGGCACTGACTATTTTACCAAGTGGGTGGAAGCCGAGCCCCTAGCAAACATTAGGGATGTCGATGTGAAGAAATTTGTGTGGAAGAGCATCGTCACTCGATTTGGAGTTCCTCATACTCTCATCTTGGATAATGGGTTGTAATTTGACAGTAAGGCGTTCAGACGATATTGCTGTGACCTTGGCATAACCAACAGGTACTCCACTCCCGCTTATCCGCAAGGAAATGGGCAGGCCGAGGCGGTCAACAAAGTTATAGTCAGCGGACTTAAGAAGAGGCTGGATGAGGCCAAAGGGAGATGGGTAGAGGAATTGCCTCATGTTCTGTGGACTTATCGGACCACACCTCGCCGATCAACGGGAGAGACGCCATTCTCAATGACTTATGGTGCTGAGGCAGTTATCCCTTTGGAAGTCGGTTTTCCAACAATGAAAATGAGTTCCTTTGCTCTGGAAAGTAATGATAGGCTACTGGAAAGGAGCCTAGATTTGGTTGACGAGAGGAGAGAAATTGCCATGATTCATTTGGCTTACTATCAATAAAAACTGAAGCAGGGATATGATTCGCATGTGAACTTGAGGCCGTTTGCTCTTGGAGACTTAGTGCTTAGGAAGGTAGTGGGTAACACCTGGAATCCGGCATGGGAAAAGTTGGGACCAAACTGGGAAGGACCGTATCGCATTACTGCAGTAGCCGGAATAGGAGCTTATTACCTTACAGACTTAGATGAAAAAGTTGTGCCCCATCCCTAGAATGTAAGTAATTTGTGTCGATATTATTATTAATAAAAAGCAGTGTTGTTATTCTAATCCTTCCGCTATTGTGCTACTTGTGCTGGTATGAATAAGGTTACGCCGGGTCCTCAGATCCTCTACCTTAGTCTAAAAATAAAAATAAGGTTACGCCGGGTCCTCGGATCCTCTACCTTACTTTGAAAATTAAAAATAAGGTTACGCCGGGTCCTTGGATCCTCTACCTTACTTTGAAATAAAAATAAGGTTACGCCGGATCCTCGGATCCTCTACCTTAATTTAAAGTTAAAACCAAGGTTACGCTGGATCTTTAGATCCTCTACCTTAGGTTCAAAGTAAAAATAAGGTTAAGCCGGATCCACAGATCCTCTACCTTAATTTTACAATAAAAATAAGGTTACGCCGGGTCCTCGGACCCTCTACCTTAATCTAAAAATAAAAACAAGGTTACGCCGGGTCCTTGGATCCTCTACCTTACTTTGAAATAAAAATAAGGTTACGCCGGATCCTCGGATCCTCTACCTTAATTTAAATTTAAAACCAAGGTTACGCTGGATCTTCAGATCCTCTACCTTAGCTTCAAAGTAAAAATAAGGTTAAGCCGGATCCACAGATCCTCTACCTTAGTTTTAAAATAAAAATAAGGTTACGCCAGGTCCTCGGATCCTCTACCTTAATCTAAAAATAAAAACAAGGTTACGCCGGGTCCTTGGATCCTCTACCTTAATTTGAAGTTAAAATAAGGTTACGCCGGGTCCTCGGATCCTTTACCTTAATTCGAAATAAAATGTAAGGTTACGCCGAGTCCTCAAATCCTCTACCTTAGCCAAGAACGAAAGTAAAATTATTTCAGAGCCCCAAAAACGAGTGCAGAGACAAAGATTGGGTTTCGTAGATTCCTTGAAGAGCATGTACGTGTCCTACAGAGACAGGTATGTACCTGCAATGAGTATCTTAAATATTGATTTCGTATGAGTTTAGTTGCTACTAAGTGTTTTTATTCGTTACTAAGTGTTAAGCACAATGCTTGAGCCATTGCTAATTCAAGTGGGCAACATATTAGAAATGTTAGTGTTTCTTGTTGTAATATATTGTTATGAAGATAGTTTTTAATCAATTCCTAAGCAAACAGATTCCACACTAACATATTGCTTCTTAGTATTTTGCTCGTTGCCGGAATTGAGCAAAAACTCGTAGTCATTACTTAGAGCGTTTGCAAGTATATAACTTTCACGAATTCCATTTGCCCTTACTTGGTTATTGATGTGGAGTTATCAATGCATACAACAAGTTCAAGTTATTATTTGGTTAGACCAGGTCAACAGTGATAAAAGGATCTCTTAACAGTTAATATAACACAAGATAGCAATTCAAATCAAAAGTCCTTCTCATTAAACGAAATATTCTCTAAGTACATCCACGACCCATAGGGTGAAATACAAGAAGTAGAAAATAAAAAAATAAAAAAAATAAAAAAAGAGAAAGGAAGAAAAGACTGCAACAGAATGTGAGGACTATTAAGGATTGGGCTGAACTTGGTCCTTAGGATCAGCAGGAGCCACTACTGAGGCCGAGGACCCCCTAATCACCTCCTTACCTTTAGTTCCTCCCTTTGGCATTATGGGGAGGGTTGCCAGGACTAACTCCATTGTCCCGCTAACCTTAGAGTTAGGGGGCAGCTCTTTGGGGGCAAGAGGAAGTGGTGCATCTTCTGGTTGGGCAACAGGAGCAGCATCACCAGCAGCAGCTTCTTCCATTTGCGTCCCGGCTGAGGAAGAGTTGGTGTCATCCTTAGCCAAGCTAGAGGTGGACACTCGGATGGCAGGAGGGATGTAGGCATTCTCCACCTTCCATAGGGGAGAGGAAGCATCAACCCCGGCTTGGGAGAGAGCTTCTTTCCACATCTAGAGGCAGTAGTCCCTACAAACCTCTGGCACTTGGGCTTTGAAGGTGTCAATAGTTTCTGCCACCTCCACCTCATAGCCGCTTTGCTCAACCTCGTCAACCATCGCCTCGGCTTCTTGTGCCTTGACGAGTGCCTCCTACTTAGCCTCCTCGGACGTTGTAAGGTCCCTCTTAAGATCTTCTACTAACTTCCTGGCCGAGGCAAGGTCTTCATTGGCACGCTTGAGCTGCAACCTCTGATCCTCGGCCTACCTAGTAGTAGTCTTCTACTGGGCCTCCAGACCTGACCTCTCGCTTTCCGCCCTGCCCAGGCTGGTTGACACTTCTTGTAGCTTCTTCTCCTTAAGCTCCAGTATCTTCTTGGTGTGATCCAGCCTCACCTCTTCGTTCCTTAATGCCTTGTAAGAGTTAGCGGCGATCTCCTCTGCCCTATGTACGGATTGGACAGCCTACACACAAACGTTATCAGTTAATAGCATGTGAAGGCGGTTAACGCCAAACAAGAAATAATAACAACAAGTGCAATAACAAAGAGCATGTATATCAGGGAATAACCAGTTGAAACTCTTACCATCGCTAACTCTTTCTTCAGGATCATGAAGACGTTCTGATCCCTCATTCTTCGTAGCTCGCTCATGTCCTCTGGCAAGAGAAGCGCGTGCTCCAATGCATCGGCAATGCATGCAGCGGTGCCCTCATCGAATCCCCTTATAGAAGCGTCGGCAATCACCGCCTGATCATCTACTAGCATCTGGGGAGCCTAAATGGGTGCATGAACAGCGGTAGGGGTGTCAGCCCTTTTCTCTGATCTCGGTTGGGCATGCCAAGCGTGCTTCCCTCCCCTCTCTTGGTCCATCTCTTTCATGGGGAGGTCTCTTCCCCCTTCCACAATCTCCTTTCCCTTGGGCTGATCCCTTTTTCTTTTGTGGTCAGCGGGGTCTGGATGTTGAGTTTGGGAGGAAGGAGGAAGAGTAACCCTTATTGAAGGGACCTTCTCGGTGCCCTTATCCTTAGGCTTCGCCAGCGGCACCTTGGGAAGCTCATGTGCTCCAATTTGACCTTCTAATACATCCTTTAGGCTGGGCTTAGGCCTGCACTGGATGCCCATCCTTACAAGGGGTTGATCGTCGTCGTCCGACGATGTGAAGGATGGCGAGCCGACGACGGGTGATGGGTTCCTAGGCGGAAGAAGCGGGTCTAAAGTTTCGAATTCCTCCTCTGAATCCGAAAGCTCAACGACTTCCTCTTTTCTTTCTTCTTCTTCTTCTTCTTCCTCGTCTGTTTCTTCTTCTTCTTCTTCTTCTTCCTCGTCTGTTTCTTCTTCTTCTTCTTCTTCTTCTTCCTTTGCAACTGGCTGGGAAGAGGAACCTTCACCCAATATGGATCGAGCCAAGGATGTGGTAAGAGGGAGGGCTCCCGGGACGATCCTCATAGGCTCGGTAATAAGAACACCTTGAGGAATCGGTGCACCGACCGGCAGCAGAAAACCTTTAACGGCAACACTAATCCTCGGCAACCGCGGGTCTTTCTCTTTTATAACGCACTTGGGTACTTGGAACGTAGAGGAGATTGGATCGTATCCGAGGATGCGATGTGCCGCTCGGAGTTGACCGTCTGTGTGAACAAACACCTCGGCTTTTAGGATTTTGTCCAGACGGGCAAAATCAAAGAGGTGAGCATGATGAGTAAGCGCGCAACGATCTGTACATGTGTTTAAAAAATGAAATGTTAAAAGCAAGCCAAAGAAAAACACAACCCTAGGAAAATAACAAAAGAGAAAGGAAGAAGGATAGGGCTAACGCTATATGAAGACTCACCAGGTTCCCCCTCCTTTATCGGACAGGGGAGACCGTCATGCCACTCCCCGGACAATATCAGGAAGTCCTTGTCCAAACCCTTGTTGCAGTGGGGAAGGCATTAGATCAACCTGACTTCAGGGTGCCTAGACTTCAGGTAATATGTGTGCCCTTTCAAACGATGAAGGTTATACACCCAATTCACGTCGTGATGTGTGAGTCCTAACCCTAATCTCTCGTTTAGGACATCTACGGCGCCTAAAATCCTAAACATGTTTGGAGCACACTGCGTGGGGGATAACCTGGCTGTTCTAAGATAGTTCCTAGTGATGGGCATCATGGGAATCCTCATTCCCCCCTCTAGGAACGCTATCATAGGAATCACCACCTCACCGGTGTCCCTATCAGTGTGCCACTCCCCTTGCTTACAGTGTTTAACAGAATCTCCCGGAGGAATTCCGTATTTGGTCTTAAACGCCTCTATTTTTTCAAGGGTGTCTACTAAGGACGCGAACCTACCCATCTTTTAAAACTAAAGAGAGGATTCTATTATGGAATTGGGAAATCTAGTGGGCCGAGGATAGAAAAAAGGAGAATGACAAGAAAGAATGAACAACAATAATGAAAACAGAGTTGGAAAACTTACTTTAAAGCAATTATGTCACCTCGGCTTAGGATTGAAAGGGTATGGAAACGCGTGTAGATTGCAGGAGAGACTAAGTTCGGTGTACAGACTCTGAAATGAACAAGAAACCTTTGAAATGAAAATATTTATTTCATGGGAAGGTGTAAAGCAGATAATCTCCCACTTACTTCCCCTTGAAGTACGCCTATTCGTAGGATGCGCATCACACGGTCAGACGCGGGGAACAGAGAGCCGCCAACATTTAAGTGAAGCGCGCTTTGCATATCGAAACGTCAGAAGTAGGTTGTCCCACACGCATGTATCGAAACCCTCATTCCTCTCAATAAAACAGAAATAAGGGTTTCGAGGGGCTAATGTAGTGCCCATGGGCCCAAAACACGTACTGGGCCTGCCCAAAGGCTCACACAAGAAGAGAAATACAACCCAGCATCATGAAATGGTCCGAGGACGTAACAAGGTTAGCCTACGAAGTCACGTGACTAAGAAAGGTGCCATGCATGAGAAGAACACCACGAAACATTACGTCCGAGGATGACCTAGTCCTCGGCAGCATGCTGCCGAGAACGATGAGAATGATCTAGCGGTTCAAGGGTGTCTATACTGAGGACCTTGGATGCAGCGACTGAGAGAACGAGAATAAGGGATAACGAGAAGTAGCAAACAAATATCAAGGAAAAAAGCTGCTACCACCGCATTGAAGGCACCATACCAACCCCTCTGGCCGCATTAATGAAGAAGTGACGCCTGAACATTGAAATTCAACCTTACCCTCACTGCCAGAGACGGGAATAGGAGAAATGATGGGACAAGTATCCAAAAAGTGAACACCTGGACTACACGTAGAAAGAAAGAGAAAATGATGCAGGCCTATAAAAGGTGGAGAAAGAAGAAAGAGAGGAGGAAGAGAGAGACATTGACTTATACAGAAGAGAGAGAACTTGTAAGGAAGTACCAAGGATTGTCCTCAGGATTGTCCTCGGCATCAATATATACAGCAATATTTTCATCCATGTATGGAAAAATATGCATATGTCTTGTGATTTAATCCAATTCTCGCGTTATCTATCGCTCTAAAATCCAGAATAGAAGCCCATTCTCTATAAATTCATTGTTTAAGGCTTATTGGGCTGGTCTGAAAGTGCAACTTGATTCCAGCACGATTTGTGTCCTTACAATATATTTTACATTTTTAATCTTTTCATCTTATTTTATTCAATATTTAAACTCAGTCACATCCTCCATAGAATTAAATTATTTATATTTTTTAATAAACATATAATATTTTATTTAAATTTAAATAAATTAAATTGTACTCACTTTTTTTAACATTTTAACTTTTTCCAACCTTTCGCTTTCCCTTTACATTTTCATCTCCCCACTACCCTTTCTCTTGATATCATTCTTCATCTTTTCCTTTATTTTGGTTCTTCTTATTGTTATCCTTTTAGTATAAATTTGGCATTCTCTTTTCCATTATATGCATAATTTCTCTTCACAAAAAAATTTGTTTCTCTTTCTTTCTCTCTCAATTTTTGGTGATATATATATATATATATATATATATATTTATATATTTTGCATCTTTGCTTTAGGTTGAGAAATTTTAGTGTTTTTTAGAACTCTACTTTAGATTGGTGCGATTTAATTGTGTTTTAAGTTTTTATTTTTATTTTTTTCACATTGATTGTTAAATTTTATCATATTGCGTTGTAAAGAATTAAAAATAGTATATAAGAATGTAATATTATAATATTACATAATATGATTTAAATAATTTGGTGTTTATTGTTATATATTTTATTTTTACCTTTTTTTTCTTCTCATATTATTTTATTCAACATTATTATTGTTGTTGTTGTTGAATTAATATATTAGATTGTACATTTTTCCAATATCAATATATTAACTTGAAAGAAAATGAAAAAGTAACTATTAAGCAATAATAACTAAAATAATAATATTATCGCGCGCAACGCGCAGGTCTACGACTAGTGTTTATAAAAATGAGCAGTATCTTATTAGATGAAAATGATGTTCCCAAATTGTCCGACTTTATTCTTTCTGTATCAATTCCCGAAGGTGAAACTAACGTGGGTGTTACTTTTATTCCAGTGTTCATAGGCCCCGAGTTTAGTAAAACAAGCAAGGTAGCTGAGAAAGCTGATGTATATGATTTTGGTCGGTTTCTTCTAGAACTTTTAACTGGACTGGATTCTTTTAGAATATCCCCATCGAAAATTGATCAAGATCCTACTTTAGTAGCATACATACATTACCGTGCTCAAGGTAGTTGCATAAATGAGATATTGGATCCTGCAATCTTGGCTGAAGGAGGCGCTAGTTTACAACACCAATTAGAAGCTGTGGTGGACCTTGCCTTGACATGTACGGAGGAAGATCCACAAAGAAGGCCAACTATGGTGGATGTCACCAAAGAACTCAGGCGGATTGAGAGGTTCGTTCAATTACTAATTAGTTGCATTCATCCAAACATCTATTAGCCATGTAGTTATTAGCTTAAATTAACTAATGTCAAATGCTAGGATGATAGATTGAACTCAATTTAACTATGATGTAAAACGAATTTCAACTGATATGGTAATTTGCTCATACAAAGAATCGTATATTATTCTTAATGAGTGCAACCCAATTTTGCCAATAGCTTTAATATATAGATATAAATAGATCACATTGTTCAATGTTTCTTAGGTGGCGAGAAAAAGTAATTCACACATCATTTATTTTTGTTTGTGTAATTTATTACTTTTAGACATACTATACTTCTAAATTCCTATCGTATCTTTGGTTTGAAAGATACAACAACAAAAGAGGGGGGATTCGACTATAGCATTAAGCTACAAGGCTCTTAACCAATTCATATCTATTTGACTACATTCTAGTCATTTATATTTTTATTTATTTTTTCATTCAATAAATCTTAAAATAGTTTAAAAATTGAAACTGTGGTTTTTTTTTTTTTTTTATGAGAAACACACTGAAAACTTTTATTAAAACAACATCAGAATACAAATACATCTTGGATAAGAGCTTGCTAGATACAACAAGGAATCTCTTCAATTCAAATAACATCATTGACAAGGTTTTGAGCTTGTCTTGCTAAAATATGGGCTGGCTTATTTCCAGTCCTGCGTACATGAGAGAAATTCACAACACCTATTTCAACACCTAAGTCATGAATACCGTCCACAATAGCAGCAACAGAGGTGGGTGATAGTGTAGATTGCTTGAGAGCATTGGAAATTGTCAATGAATCACCTTCCAACACCCCATTTTGCAGCCCCAAATGTCTTGCTAGTAACAGACCAGCCTCGTAGGCCCTAGCTTCCACTTCAAGAGCCCCTAAAGGAGCTTTAATTTTTCTGCTAAAGGCTACCAATAATCTGCCATCAACATCCCTTATGACCACACCAATACCGGCTTTCTTTTTTGAAGTGAAGAGTGCTCCATTTACATTGATTTTGACTAGACCCGGTGAGGGAGGTATCCAATCCAATTGCAAAGGAACTTGGGTTGTATCAGGTAAGTGCAAAACCGAGTCTGCTACAACATCAAAGCAAGAATCCAGTGCAGACCAGTACTGTTGAAGATAATTTGTTGCCCAAATAGCCAAGGCTGGTCTGGTTTTGCCTTCACCACTATGATGAATATCATTCCTATTACTCCAAAGTGCCCAAGCAATCGTTACAAGCTGTGAACATTTGTCCACTCCAGCTGCATTATTCATCATAACAAGCCACCCTGAAAAGAATCAGCATGAACATCCAAAGGCATTATTTGTAATTTAGAAGCAGCCCAAGTATCTTGTGCTTTCGGGCAGCCCCAAAAAACATGACCAGACGTCTCGACCTCATTATGACAGCAAACACACGTGTCTTCAGCAATGACATTGCGCCTTCTTAAATTTATTTTGGTTGGTAAAGTGTCACGACAAGCACGCCAACAAAAGTGTCGCACCTTATGAGGAACGAGCAAAGACCAAATGTTGTTCCAAAACTTCCTCCCTAGACCACTATCAAAAATAGTCCCATTGGTTGTAGATTAAACAAGCTAACAACCAATTTATAAGCACTCTGCACAGTAAAATTTCCATTGGCCTTTTCAGCCCAAACAATTTTATCTACTGGTAGAGTAGCACTCAAAGGAATACTCTTAATTAACTCAGCTTCATGGGGGATAAAGAGGCCATCAATCACTTAAGATTTCCATCTTGTTGTTTCCAAATCAATCAAGTTAGCAACATTCATATCAGCACTCAAAAACAACCTTGGAGAAAGTACTCGATGAGATGAAACTCTTGGCAGCCACTTATCTTGCCAAATCTTTATATTTACTCCATTTCCAACCCTCCATCTCATCCCTTCGATAACTAATCTTTGGGCAGAAATTAAACTCCTCCATGTATAAGAAGGGTTGTGTCCAATTGAAGCAAGAATAAAGTCACCCGTTGGGAAATATTTAGCCTTGAGAACCTATAAACAAGAGAATCACCACCCATTTGAAGATGCCACCCTTGCTTCGTTAGCAAAACCATATTAAACCATTTCAAATTCTTGAATCCCAACCCTTCATCACATTTAGGCTCACACATTTTTTGCCTACTAAGCCATGCAATTTTCGTTTCCTCCTTTTTCTGACCCCACCGAAAATTCCTAATCATCCCCATCAATTCCTCACAAAGCGAATTTGGAAGTTTGAAACAACTCATAGTATAAGTCGGAATTGCTTGAGCCACAGCTTTTATTAAAGCTTCTTTTCTAGTCTTGGACAACAATTTTTCTTTCCAACCCACCAACAACTTCCCCAATTTCTCCTTAATGGCATTGAAGGTGAGTCTTTTATTTTTCCCCACCAAAGAAGGTAAGCCAAGATACTTCTCATGTTGCTTGATTATTTGGGCACCAAACAGGTTTTTAATCTCCTCTTGAATCTCCATTGAAGTGTTACTTCTGAAGAACAAGGATGGTTTTGCACGATTCAATTGTTGAACGGAGGCTTTCTCATACATAGCAAGCAATCTTTGTAGTTTATCACACTCCTTTAACGTTGCCTTGCAGAAAATCAAACTATCATCTGCAAAAAACAAATGAGACAATCTCGGACCACCCCTACATATTTTCAAACCCCTTAATTGACCCTTATCCACTGCTGATTGAATTAAAGCTGACAAACCTTCTGCACACAAGAGGAAAAAATAAGGTGACAAAGGGTCTCCTTGACGAATTCCCCTAGATGGAATGACATGCCCCCTCGAAATTCCATTAATTGTAGTTGAATAAGTAACCATAGACACACATGTCATGATTAACTCTCTCATCTGATTAGCAAAGCCCAACTTCTCCATAACTTTATCAAGCCAAACCCACTCTACCCTATCATAAGCTTTACTCATGTTTAATTTAAGAGCCATCTCCCCAATCTTACCCCCCTTTTTTTGGCTAATATGATGCATAGTTTCAAAAGCCACCAACACATTATCAGTAATCAACCTCCCATGGACAAAAACACTTTGTGTATCACTAATAAGCGAAGGTAAATTCTTTTTCAACCTATTTGCAATAGCTTTCGAGGCAAGTTTATAAACAACATTGCATAAGCTAATAGGCCTATAATCGGTTATCTTCTTTGGCTCTTTAATTTTTGGGACAAGAGTGATATGAGTTTCATTAAAATTTGATGGAGAAATACCAAAGTTTAGAAAATCAAGTACCGTTTTGGTGACCACTATGCCACAAGTGCTCCAAAAATGTTGGAAAAATAGAGGAGACATTCCATCAGGACCTGATGCTTTAAGTGGGTACATTTGTTTCAAAGCTCCACTCACTTCACTCTCCATAAAGGGCCTAATTAGCCATTCATTCATTTCTCGAGTCACCTTTGGTTGCACGGCCAATAGCAAATCAGAAAAATCACTCAGGTTGCTAGTAGAGAAAAGATCTCCAAAACACCCAATTGCAATCTCCTCCATTCTATCCTCTTCAAACTACCATACACCATCATCATCTAATAATCCCTCCATAAAATTCTTCTTATGTCTAGCCGAAGCCATAGCATGAAAGAAACTTGTATTCCTATCACCATTTTGGAACCAATTAATCCTTGACCGTTGTCTCTACATACCATCTTCTCTATCCAGCCAACAATTCAATTCAATACGTGTATGTCTCAATGCTTCCACTACTCCATTCGACATAGGCTGCAACTCAAGCCATTCTAATTTTGCTTGGAGCTCTTTTATTTGTTTTCCCACATAACCAAATTCCATAGCATTCCAAGAGGACAATTCAGCCTTACAACTCTCCAAACAGCTTTGAAGAACCCAATCTGACTCCATTACTTGACCATTCATCCATGCATCCTTTACAACCTTTTCACATCTCAAATTCTTCATCCACATTGATTCAAATCTAAAAATTTTCCTACGTCTCTTTTTTCTCCGTTGTTGAAACAAGTGAATAGAAAGTGGAGAGTGATCAGAAACTAAAGAAGATAAATGATGAACCTTCACTGTTGAATAAAGAGACATCCATTCCAAGGTAGCCAAAGCACGATCCAATCTTTCTCTTATTTGAACCCCACTAGATGTTTGATACAGCCATGTGTACTTAGAACCAATGAAACCTAAATCACACAGACCACAATGATCAATAGCAGACACAAAATTTTCCATTTGCTTTCTAGGACGGATACTTCCACCCTTTTTCTCCAAAAGCCCTATAATTTCATTAAAATCACCAATAACCAGCCATGGTAAAGCAGATGTACATTTCAAATGTTTCAATTTTGCCCAAGATTCATGTCTCCTAGCTGTATCTGGATGACCATAGAAACCCGTAAGATGCCACCAACCAAGGTCTCCACCATTTACCTATGCATCAATGTGGTTTTGTGAAAATGTCTTGACATCAACCCTTAAATCTTCTTTCCACAACAAAATAAGACCACCACTATTTCCAATACTAGGAACAATAAAACAATTTTTCATGTTGCATTTTTCCTTAATCAAATCTATCCAGTCTTTTTTCAGCTTTGTTTCCATAAGGAAAACTATAATGGGCTCTTCTTTATGAACTACCTTTGCTAAGGCATTAACTGTTCGGAGGTTTCTATGCCCCCAACAGTGACAACTTAAAAGACTCATTGTGCTCAGCGAGGTTGCTGAGCAACCTCCGCCGTTAGAATAGTTGAACATACCTGCAATTTCTTCCTCTTCTCCCCTTCAAAAGGATGAACTTCCCTACTGTCTATCACAGCAGCCTTTCTCTTTTCACCAAGGTCAGAACCTTCTTCTTGCCCCTTTGTAAAACTGCCTCTACTATCAACATTTCGTTTCCAAGACTTCTTGGGATTACGGGTTTCCAAAGGAGAACAATCAGAGGATGATAGACTTGTGTTTTCAATAGGAGATAAAACACCCTTTAAAGATTTCCTAGGCCTACCACGACCTACCTTCTTTTCACTAGGAGTAGTATTTCGACCCACATGAAAATCTTCCATCTGGATTTCCTCCAAAGAATCCACATTAGGTCTGACTCCATCCTGAGTTAAACAATGATTCTCCTTTGCCACGTTTGGGTTAGATGTGGCATGATAGAATTTTGGAGCAGTAGCAGAAATATCACCAATATTATCTGTTTGCTCAATCTAAATTGCCTCCAAAGAATCCACATCAGCTCTGACTTCATCCCTTGGTAAATCTTGATTCTCCATTGCCACGTTAGTGCCTGATGTGGCACGATAAAGTATAGGAGAAGTGGCAAAAAAAACACCAAAGTTATCGGGTTTGAAATTTGAAAATACCGGAGAGAAGTTAATCTCCTGATCAGAATTATGTAACTGCTCCTCAATTCTCGGCTCCACCCTTGCATCCTGTTCCTCTGCCTGCAACAGCCCCATTGAATGCTTCCCTGATGAAGAAACATACTCACCTACCTCCAAAACTCCATCCACAGGTCGAGACACCATAGCAGGTACAATAGTAGCACGAGATTGGAGCAGCCTTGGACGATCTTGAGAAGCCCAAGAGTCTAAAGATACCACCCCATCAACACTCTGAATCCTTGCTTCATATCCTTGAACTTCAACAAAAGCTTTCTTTGCCGGATTAAAAAGAGGTGCCCGAATCCACGGACCAAATTGTTGTTCATCAACCTTCAACGTACCCTTACTTTGCAGCCAAAGTGAACAATCCTTATCATCATGAGAAACAAACCCACACCAATAACAAATATTCGGTAGCCTTTCGTACATGAAAGCAGCCCAACCTTCGTTTTCATTATCCCAATAAATCTTTCTTCCTCTACACAAAGGCTTAGAAACATCAACAACCACCCTTACCCTCATGAAATTCGCTCCCAACATTTCCCCTAGATCTTTTGGTGTAATAACATGTTCAATAGTCGCACCAATGCTAAAAGCAGTCTCAAATGTTTGAAGCAAAAATGGTTAATTGTGGATTTGTACCCAGAATGCTGTTGTTTTAAACCCCAATGCATGAATAGAGGAAAACCCATCAAATTTTTCAAACACAACAAGATGTCTGTCAAAAGCCCACGGTTCTCCTTGAAGAACTCTTTCAGCATCAACTTACAAGTCAAAAGCAAATAGTAGAATGTTTTCACACCCAACAATAACGTTGAATCCATCTTTTGTACGCCATAAAGGTCTGAATGTCTTCCCCAATTATGCTGTTAATTAAGCCAAAACGACATCGTTTTGGCTCTTTTTTTTATATAAATTTTGAAATTAAAAGAAAATAAAAAAAAACTAATATTAAAAAAGAAAAAGATAAAAACCGTTTCAGAACCATTTCATCAAAAAAAAAAATCACCAAAACCAAATTGACCAAAACCAAAGAGAGAGGATAGAATCGTCTTCATCGAATGAGAGAGAGAATTGCATGAGAGAGAGAGGCGCATATGTTTCAGAGATCGAAAGGGAAGAAAACAATGAAATGTGTTACATTGCTTAAGGATATCAAAGAGAAGGTCGGTTTAACTCAATCTCCATCGTCTACTACTTCTTCTTCTTCGTCTCCATCGGCTGCATCATCTTCGTCGGCGGCGGCAGCGGCGAGAGCTGGTGGTGATGATCAGATGAGAAAAAGGGCAGGCTAATAAACCTGGGAGCTTGTCTGGCCTAAAGAGCTGAAGACAAATTAAGCACAACAACAACAAGAGAAGAGTAAGAAAAAACTATCATATTTGATGTTTTTGATTCTTACTTTTGTTTAAGGATTTGATGTTTTTTTGCAATGTTCTAGTCTCAAATCTTTTGGTGGGTTGGTCGGTGGGTGGGGTTTTTTTTTTTTTTTTTTTGACTTTGGGTTTGTTTTGTGAAATAACCCAAAATTTTAAAGTTGTAGTTTGGCTTTTATTTTTGGGATTTTTCTACATGGGTGTCTGAGATTACTAATCCTGCGGTTTTCCTAGGTGGAAATTGGGAATCTTTGGCCTTTTCTTTTTTCTTTTTTCTGTTGAGTTATAAATAAGATATTACTGTTTATGTTTCTCTCTTTGGTTTTGGTTAATTTGGATTTGATTTTTGATGAAATGGTGTTTACTTTAGAGCTGCATTGCATTGATTGTGTTGAATTTTCTGATGCATTGGTTCTGAAATGGTTTTTTTTTTTTTTAATATTAGTTTTTTAAAATTTTCTTTTAATACCGAAATTTATTAAAAAAAAAAAAAAAGCCAAAATGAGGTCGTTTTGGCTTAAATAACGGCAGGTCATAACTGAAGTTTAACGGATTACTAAATTGACAATAATTGAAAGTTAGAGGACTGAAATGACAAAACTGAAAGTTAAAGAACTGAAATATTTAAAAAAAAAAAAAAAAAAAAAACTAAAAGTTAAAAGGTCAGTTTTGCATTTTTGTCTCTTCTTTTTTTTTTTTTTTTTTCATAGTCCTAGTTTGTATAAGAGATTTTTCCAGGGAAAAGAAATATACAATAGTTAATAATTATATTTTTTCTAAAAGAAAAAAAAATGAAAAAAAAAAAAAAAAAAAAAACCCCCACTTTGTGTCAAACAGAACCAATCTGGGCAATTTTGGCTGATTAGCTCTTTTTATTGATTTTTTTAGCCATATACCACTCTATTTGAAATATTTAGGGCATTCTAGAAAAAATAATAAAATTGAGTTCTAATTAAATCCAAGTGAGATTACAGTGGTTGATGTGGTGTCTTCTTCAGGAAATATGTATTGATGCCCAGAAAAATATGAACCAAAAAATGTCCGTAGGCTAGCAACCAGAGATGTGCCTCTTGCTATATTGTTACTTTAAGAGAATAAAAAAAAATTAAAAAAAAAAAAAAAAAAACTGACACCATCCTAACAGAGCAGTAATTTAGTTATGATTGTAAGTTTCAAATTTCCAAAGCAAAGAATCTTGAGGTTTCTATAATATTCTTGATGAGCTCAACCCACTTTTGCAAATATATATATATATATATATTAGCCATGGAAATATCAAATTTGGATTGAGTAGATGTGATTGTAATTGTGATCAGAATGAGTCTTTCTTTCAATTTCCACTGCACTTTGTGTGTGTGTGTGGCGCATCAAAATTTATTTATACAGATTTCAGTGGGGGTCATAAGCATCAAAATTTATTTATACATATATATACAGATTGATGTCTCTGACTATACTGACATCAATCTGTGGCCTTTATATGCATAAGACACTGATGGATTCGTGATTCCAAGCTCGAAAATTGGAGACTTAGATCGGACTTAACTTAATGCTTTAGAAGTAGAGGCCTCAAAATCTCTGCTCCAAAGGTCAGCTGCAAGAATCCTATACTATTCATTACAAAAGATAAGAAAAAAATATGTAGATTATGGGACTAGTTCTAACATACAATGGTCATTTCATATTAGTTAAATTCAATTAAGTACACCCGGCCTATCATTATATGAACTGGTTTTGTATTGTTGGTTCCATTGATAGTGTGATAGATGACAAACAAATTGACTAATGGATATATCAATTATCTATAGTCAAATTGATACAATAAATAGTTAACCAATACTATCAGTGCTCACTAGCAAGCATTTTCGAATTAAAATTTTCATTATCCAGCATGGAAGTTTAAGAAAAGTTAATTGTTCACTATCAAGCATTTTCAAATTAAATTTTTGAATATAAATTTAATTGCGAGTAGTCACATGGAAGTGGAGAAAATCTGACAGCAACATTAATCAGAAAGAAATACTACATGTATTCATTTCAGTTTTTCTATAACAAACTGAAACAAATTCCTCATAAAAACATACTTGTGTCATAGGTGATACTTGTGGACTGATGTTCCTTATGCCCCTTCACGCTCCATTTGTGCAATAGTGCATGCTGTTCTTATGTCCCTAGTTAATTACATGCACATATAATACAAGCAATTAGAAGAATCAAGTAGGCATATTTCAAGCATATATTGATGTATAATTTAAACTTCAAATAGTTAAACTTCAAAGTCTCTGATGGTTAAATAGAGATTTGGGATTTAGTTTCCACCTATATTAAAAACTGATTGGTGGCCTGATCTGATGATAAAAAGCTATAATCAGAAGCGAGCGCCAGAAGTTGAAACTCTTTTAAAAAAATTAGATAAACAAACAAAATATAAATGAAAAGGAATAGGACCAGCTAGTTCTCTTAAATATAAGGAAAAGTAATGTTGTATAACTAAAATAAAATAAAATAAAAATTTGACAATGCTGCATACATAAAAAAATTTGACAATTTTTTCACACTTGTTGGGTTGGCAAAATTTCACTGATTCTTATCTAGGCTAACCTTTGACATTACTTTTTTTTTTATCTACTAACAATAATTTGTCACATTAATAGATATCAAATTTTTTTGTATCTCTTGACTTTCTATATCTTTGGACTTCCTCATAAGAATGCATTCCAACAAGGTGTTTTGTGTATTGTTGAGTATTTTTTACCACTATAGAAAATTACCTTCTTATCCATAAAAAATTATAGGTTCACTACCTGATTAGTTATGGTTTATCGTAATTTAACCAACTAGTCGCCAACCTGTGCGAGGCACAAATTAGTTGAACAAAAATTTTATATTTTATATTTGCCTAAAGTTATGATCACTTGAAAAAATAAGTTACAATTTAAGAGGGTAAAAAATACTAACACCAATAATGTTAGGCATGTCATTTCTATTATCAATTGCATCCTTTCTTTAATGAAAATTAAGGTCTCGGTCATTTTTTTTAATATAATATAATCCCTCCCATTGCTCAATTAGTTTGCAAAATTAGGTAGTGAACCTATAATTTGTCTCATTGACATTACTTTTTATCTACTACCAATAATTTGTCACATTAACAGATATCAAATTTTTTTGTATCTCTTGACTTTCTATATCTTTAGACTTTCTTCTAGGAATGTAATCTAGCAAGGTGTTTTGTGTTTTGTTGAGTATTTTTTACCACTATAGAAAATTACCTTCTTATCCATAAAAAATTATAGGTTCATTGTCTGATTAGTTATGGTTTATCATAATTTAACCAACTAGTCGCTAATCCCTGTGATACACGGATTAGTTGAACAAAAATTTTAAATTTTAAATTTGTCTAAAGTTATGATCACTTGAAAAAATAAGTTACAATTTAAGAGGGTAAAAAAAATACTAACACCAATAATGTTAGACATACCATGTCTATTATCAATGGCATCCCTTCTTTAATGAAAATTAAGGTCTTAATCATTTTTTTAATATAATATAATACCTCCCATTGCTCAATTTGTTTGCAAAATCTTGGGTCTTTTCTTGCCATATAAAATGCAACCAAAAAATCCAAAAAAAAGAAAATAAAAACTATAGAAGTTTTTACATAGAAAATAGTAATTAAATACACTCAAATTTGGCATTGACACTCAAAAAGAGTCATTAATTTAGAGAAATAGGTTTTGGAAAATATATATATATATATTTGTGAGAATTGGAAAAGCTAATTTAATGTCATAGGCAAAAGTTATAATATTTTAACACGTAGAGGAACAACAACAAAAAGTTGTATCAGATGAATAGATTGACTTCATTAGAGAATGAAAACAAATAAATGCACTGGAAAGAATAGATTTTGGAATTTATGAATGTAAAAAGAAGAAGAAGGAAGTACCAGTTGAAAGGCCATAGAGTTTTAATCAAGATAGAAGATGACAAATCTAGGAAGCACTTGGAATGCTCCTATTATCTGCATAGCCTTGGCTACCACCTTCTTGCCTCTCATCTACTTATGATTCCAACTTTTATTCTTGGCGAGAGAAAGAGGCTCTTGCCTTCAGGTAATGTAATTGAGAAAAATGCCACAAGAAACATATCAACTCCCTTTCTGGTTCTTAAATAATAAAAAGTAAAAGAACAAATTTACCAAGCTACCGCATAACCTAAGCTTGTTCATCAAGATTCAAGACTTAGCAATCTAAAAAAAAAAAAAAGAAGAGTAAAAATGCAAAAAAAAAAAAAAAAAAGGTTCATACATATGAAAAATAATTTTTTTTAAATAACAGTAATTTATAATTCTTAAATCACATTAATTCAAACGATAAGGAAAAATATATGACTACATAATTGGAAAAAATATAAGAGGAAAATAAGTTACCTCAAAAGAATAATGGATGACTATAGCAATTGAAATTTGTCAAGACAATTTCATATATTGCAAAACATGAACCCAAAATTTAGATGTTAAAACTTCTAACAAGCTAAAAGAAAGAGTAAAGAACCAAAAGATTCAGCCCCTAAAAACTATTTGAAACAAAATAAAAACATATGACTATAATAACAGAAAAAATTGACAATTCTTATCAACAAAAACATAGTAAAACAATAATTAAAAGACCTTAATAGTGATCTAGTGACCTAAGAATTAGAGAAGGAAGAGTTAAAAAAAAAAAATGAAAAAGGAGGTGTTTGCGTAAAGAACACAATAAAAATATAAGTAAAAACCCTAATAGTGATGTAGTGACCGGAGAATTAGAGAAGGAGAGAAGAAAGAGTCTAAAACAAAATAGAAAACTGTATAAGAGAGGAGGTGTTTGTGTTTGAATACATCTTAAAAGTCCTAAATCAAATTAAAAAAATATATAAATAAAAAATGCTGATATTGAAAATTGTAGAAAAGTCAACCAAAAGTCAAAAGTTTCAGTTTTATATATATATATATATATATATGATTTATGAAAATACTTTCCCCATGCTAAAAGTCTACTTTTGCTATTAAAAAAAATCTCAGAGTCTATTTCATTCGTAAAATATATAAGTTATGGTTTTTAGTACCCACTTCCCAAATGTTTAGGTAAAAAGAAAAAGAAATGATTTTTTTTTTAGAATATTAAATATTTTTAACACACGCACAGAGAGAGGAGAGAATGTTTTAAAAAAACTTACAGTGGTGTATATCCAAAATGATCTAACTCTTGAATATGCAGCATAGGCTTTAAACCTTTTTAACTTACTCTCATTTTCCAACGTGGGATTAACCCATTGTTAATTTTTTTATATAAATGCAAAAAAGGAAACCAAAAAAAAAAAAAGATAATTTATTATGTATTATGTATGCTCAAAATTGAGAAGAGAAATACTTCTCTAAGGAAAACGAGCCATATTAATTCTTACTTATAACAATTTATAATATTTTATATTGATTTCTTCCCCGGACCAGTCCCTTTCCCTGTTTATTATTTACTTATTAGTTAAAAAAAAAATGGATATGAGGTTCTGAAATTATTAAATATTTTTTGTTTTTTTTTCTGTATTTATCTTAGGATAATCTGAGAGATGTTATTGGTAATTAATAGAGATGAAATGAAGCATCTTAACTTTTCTAAGTAAGATTTATTAATCCAATTAATAACTCATGCATATATCTTTCTTTTTTTTTTTTTTTTTATACAAGATGAAATTTATACTCTAACCTAATCCAAGTGTGTGTATATATATATATATATGTGCGTGTGTGTGTGTGTGTGTGAAACTCCCTTTTGAAGACTTGAACCCCGACCCTTACTCCTCACACCTCACACCTCACACCTCACAAGCATTTATACTTATGAAGTGACCACCGCACCGAAGGTACGTGGTAGTTCATGCATATATCTTTTGCAAATGTATAATTTTCAGTTTTGTTTTATATCATCTTTTGGACAAAGTCCGAATGCAATGCGTGCAAGGGTCTTTTA
This sequence comes from Castanopsis chinensis, assembly GCA_032878915.1. NCBI lineage: Eukaryota > Viridiplantae > Streptophyta > Magnoliopsida > Fagales > Fagaceae > Castanopsis > Castanopsis chinensis. The sequence goes on from JAVQMG010000089.1 coordinate 9,735,663, forward strand.
ATGCAGTTTGCCAGTTCGGTGTATGTTAGAGATAAGATTGCTATGTCAAAGGCTAACATTTTGCTCAATTGTGGTAGGTGTGACAATAATCTTATTAATTTCCTCGATCAAAAATGGAATGTCATTTGTTGAAGGGTGGGAACATAGTTCTTAATTTTACATATAAAAATGAACATGGACCAGCTGCTGATTTTAGTGCCCATCACTATATATACGAATGGAGGGGTTGTTTGAATTTTTTGCAATACATTCTTGTTCTAGAGTTCTATAGAGTCTTATCCTTATTCCTTCAGCAGAAAGTTTATAAATTTTTAAGGAAGATTTTTCAAGTAAAGTAACATAGTAAGTCCTGATTGGTAACATGGAACATGAACTCTTGTTGTACCAAGTAACATATCAGTAAGTTTGGGGTAATTTAAGGTGGATTATTTTCCTTTCCCAAGGTTTAAAGGAAAAATAAATAAATAAATAAAAAAATAAAATAAAATAAAACTCCTAAAAAAATAGAAAGTTAATAGGTAAAAACCAAGATAAATAGATATACATATAAAGATAAATAAATGAATAATTGTTGAGATATGAATATAAGTATATGGCAGTGGGATATATTTAGGAACTTTTATTCTTTTCTTGTCTTCAAGTGGGGACCTACTAACTTGTGGACTAACAAAAGAAATAAGTAAAGCAAATTTAAAATTAATAAAAAAAAATTACAAGGTCATCACAGGTCTAAAATTGATAACTGAACGTGAAGCTTTGATTCATAATTTCTAATGCATCCATCTTTCGGATGTTGATTACTTGTATGACTTTACATTTGAAGCTTCAAGTCTTTTCCTGCTTCTGATCCAACTATTTCTCCTCTTTAGAACCTACAATTAATCAAATTAAATGATTTCAATTATCTTGTGAATTGATATATTCTATATAACCAGTTTTTTTAATAAAAAAAATAAATACTTGAAGAGGCTCTTTCCATTTAAAAATGATAATTAAATATAAAAATAACATGAATTCAAGTGAGGAAAGGAAAATATGAATCCAAAATTGTCTTTTAATGGATAGTAGAGCAAAGCCACATTACATTTCGTGTCGTCTATTGTGGAAGTTGAACAATTCAATTCTGTATGCTTGACTTATGGATACAAGTTTTGCTATATTTATATTATCGGTCGTGAGTGGATAAAAATAAAAGGTAAATTCATATATAAGTAATTGTTTTTTATTTACAGTCAACCACAACAAAATTCTGACACAAAAGTTTTTTGGTTAGAAGAGCTTATTGGGAAAGATGACAGATGGTTTAGTTTATAGAGAAAAATTGATATGATTATGAATCTAGAAGGGTGGCTTTATAATAATTGGAGCATATATATGATTCTTAATAAATAAATAAAAATTGGAGCATATATGATTCCTAAAAAATAAATAAATAAATATTGGAGCATATATAATTCTTAAAACTAAAAAATAAAAAATGGAGCATATATAATTCTTAAAAATATATTTTAAAATCATCACCCTTTTTAAAAAAAAAAAATCATATCAAAATGGATATATTTTATAGGCATTTAAAAGAAATGCAAACTAAGAAAATAGGGGTTTCTGACTTTCTTCCATTTTTTTTTAGTAAAATATTAACCACTTTCCAAGAAAAAAAAAATTATATATATTATATTTTAAGTTTCTCTAAGTATAAGAAAAGTAGTATATTTGCAACACTTTTACAACAAATATTAAATAGTAAGTTGCTACTAGTTCTAATTTGAACTTACTACTAAATTTACTATTTTACCCGTTTGTAATAACCAATAATAACTTATTTTTTCGTATTTGTTATGAAAGTATTGTAAAAATATTTTAGATATAACATTCTCTATATAGGCAACAAAAAAGTTTAAAAAAAAAAAAAATTTGATTCATGAGCTGAGATTAAACATGAGGTTTTAATTTTCAATCTCAATTATCGGTTCAATATTGGATCAGTTTAAGTTGTTTTACCTAAGTGGCCTATATATAGAAGAGCCAATATAACGTGTCATATACCAAAACATTATGGAAGACAAGTTGCTTTCTCTATCCGTTTCTTTTGTCCTCCTCCTAATAGCTTATTTCAAGATTTTTCTGCATGCAACACAACGACACAAACACCTTCCACCCAGCCCACCATCTCTGCCTCTTCTAGGCCATCTCCATCTCCTTAAAAAAACCTCTTCGTCGTACATTTCACCACCTTTTGCAAACATACGGTCAGGTTTACTCTCTCCAATTCGGCTCTCGCCTTGTAGTTATTGTGTCATCCCTATCCGCAGTGGAAGAATGCTTCACCAAGAACGACATGGTTTTAGCCAACCGTCCTCGCTTCTTACTAGGCACGGGCCCGGTCCTAGGCTTAGTCCACTTAGGCAATCGCTTAGGGCCCCCTACTAGAGAAAGGCCCAAAATTTTGGGGCAAAAATTAAAATATATATTTTTTTGAAATTTTTTTTTTGAGATATAAAAAAAAAATTAGTTTTACATTTTTCTTCTACTTTTAAGAAGTACCAAATATTTGAGTAATGTTAGAGATAATACAACTTTAAATACATAATGCTTACAAATATGTGTTACTAATTACAAAAAATAATATAAATAGGAAAATACTATAAATAATATAAATTTTACTTTAAAACCTTTACACAAATTGATGTAACAATTAATATGATTTGTAGATAACAACAACCGATTAAATACATTTTTAAATTATTTAATGACACATCTTTATAAGCGTCATGTTGTAAAATTTATAATATCTCTAACATCATTCATTCAAATACTTATTTATTATCTTTTTAAATGTCATTAGTCACATACATTGCTACAACATTTATAAGTTTTTTGTTGTAAAATTTTTATAGTTTTAGCATTTCTTCAAAAAAACATTACCAGATAAAAAAAATGCATTTTTGTTATATAAAAATTATGATATTGCAAATTAGTTAAATATTATTTAATTAATAATAAAAGATCCCATTTAAATATCTCGCCTTAAGCCTCAAAGTTTGTTGGGCCGCCCCCTAGGCAAGCACATAGGCTACAACTACACAACTATGTCATCATCTTCATACGGAGACCATTGGCGCAACCTTCGCCGCATTTGCACCCTAGAAATCTTCTCCACCAACCGGCTCAACATGTTCTCAGGCATCTTTCGATTGCGCCGCATTTGCACCCTAGAAATCTTCTCCACCAACCGGCTCAACATGTTCTCAGGCATCTGAAAGGACGAGGTGAAACACTTGCTGCACAAACTGTCTAAGTCAAACAACAACTCAGGTGGATTTGCCAAGGTAGAGTTGAAATCCGTGTTCTTGGAGCTGACATTTAACATCATAACAAGAATGGTGGCAGGGAAGAGGTACTATGGGTATGGAGAGGATGTGAAGGATGAGAAAGAAGCTAAGCAGTTTAGGGTTGGAGAAGAGAATGATGAGACTGGCAGCCAGGACTGATGTGTTTTTACAAGTCTAATTGATGAGGTGAGAAGTAAGGATAAAGAGGGAAACACCATGATCAATCATCTGCTTTCTTTGCAAAGATCAGAACCGAAACATTACACTGACCAAATTATCAAAGGGCTTATTCAAGTAAGTGCAAAGCATCTCTCCCTCTCGAGTATGGCTTGGCTCTTGTATTCCAGTGCACAGTGCCAACAAAATTCAGACCAGTGTTCACGGTGTCAACTCTAAGCCGTGTCACTCGTTATATATTCTTGGCAAAAATGCAAAACTGACCCTCTAACTTTCACCTTTTTTCGTTTCAGTCCTCTAACTTTCAATTTTGTCAATTCAGTCCTATATCTTTCAATTTTTGTCAATTCAAGGCTCCGTTAGAAGTCTGTTAGTGCTGCCAAAACGACGCCGTTTTGGATTTGCTTTTTTTTTTTTTTTTTTTTCGGAATTAAAAGAAAATTCTGGAAAAAAAAAAAAAAAGAAAAGAAAAAAGAAAACATTAAGGGGAACGACGTCGTCGTTCCCCTTTACTGAATCAAAACTTAAAGAAAAAAGGGATTCAACCAATCCCCTTTTCGACACATTGGGAGAGATTGAGAGAGAGCGAGTCGCCGCGAGAGAGAGAGACCTCGCCGCGACGTCGCCGCAACCTCGCCGGGACATCGCCGTGTCTTTCTCTTGCTTCCACGCCGCGACCTCGCCAGGACCCCACCGCGACCTCGCCGCCCTTGCTCGCCGTGTGAACCTCGCCGCCCCTTCTCGCCGGGACGTCGCCGCCCCTTCTCTCTCTCTCGCGGCGACTCGCTCTCTCTCAATCTCTCTCAATGTGTTGAAAAAGGGATTGGTTGAATCCCTTTTTTCTTTAAGTTTTGATTCAGTAAAGGGGAACGACGACGTCGTTCCCCTTAATGTTTTCTTTTTTCTTTTCTTTTTCTTTTCTTTTTTTTCCAGATTTTTCTTTAAATTCCGAAAAAAAAAAAAAAAAAAAAAAAAAAAAAAAAAGCAAATCCAAAACGGCGTCGTTTTGGCAGCACTAACAGCAGCACTAACAGACTTCTAACGGAGCCTTGAATTGACAAAAATTGAAAGATATAGGACTGAATTGACAAAATTGAAAGTTAGAGGACTGAAATGAAAAAAAGTGAAAGTTAGAGGGTCAGTTTTGCATTTTTACCTATATTCTTTGTTTCAATTCCTGTTGTTTGCTTAAAATTCACCAATAATTGGCAACATTACCAATGTCAAAGAGAGAGATAGGAGTATAGAGGCGGAAAAAACAAACTGTTCTTGTGGAGAAAAATAAAACAAAATCTGAATTATTATGCATAATTTGTTTCATTGCAACCGCAAGAGCTTAATTTATTTGGTTATTAGCACTAATTTGGCAATTGGCTTTGTATATATATATATATATATATATATATATATATATATATAGCTTAAACGTTTTTGGGGTCATAAAAATTTTTAGAATTAATTTTCGTAAGTGAAGAGTTGTAACTTTATAGCGTGGCTTTATGATTTATAGTTTGATTAATGGAGGGGAATCATATTAATGAGCCCAAAATCATATCCTTCCATTACAGATTACGCATAATTGATTTAATTATAGCTATTTGTTAGAACCCCTTCACTCCTCTTTTCTCCTTTTTTTGATAGAACAGATTCTATATTCTTTTAATAATTAAAAAAATTGCCTAGGATTTATTTTTCATAGGGTATCAAATCAATCCACATTTTTTGTTATTATTCTTCTCATGGTTTTTTAAACATATTGAGCAGGTCTTGATAGTCGCAGGAACTGACACATCGGCAATGACATCAGTGGCAGCTCTAGGAATTTTTTTCAAATTGTTCCTCAACAAGCATAAATTACACAATCTAATAAAAAGAAAATTTTGTATATTGACAACAACAATAAAAAAAACAAGTAAATACATAAAGTTTACCATTTGCCTTCTACGTTGTTTTCTTATCAAATATTTGTTCATAATTCTAGTAAAAAAATAAACAATAAACTATAAGTTCATTTGAAATATTAATAAAATTATTAATTATTGTTGTTTAGTTGTTTCATTAATTTGTTTGTCTTTTATAAACTATAATTTGTTACATTGCTATTTCATTAATTATAAAATTATTAATTGTTGTTTCGTCTAACATAATTTAATTTGTTTATCTTTTATTATGTATTTGTTAATTAAATTGTTAATTATTATTTATTAGTTACTTCCTCCAACTAATCTATATATATATATAAAACCGAAGCCTTAGCTTGCTCCACAATTTTCCACATCAGCATATATTTTAAAATTTTAAAATTTAATTTTTTTTCTTTTTATTAAATATATATATACTCTTTTTCCACATCATCATATTTTTTAAAATTTCTAAATTTGATTTTTTTTTCTTTTTATTAAATATATATATATACTCTTTTTAAAGCAACGTTTAGGGTTATTTTTATCGATCTCTCTCTCTCTCTCTCTCTCTCGCGATGGCTGATACCACGAACGACGCCACCGCCGCCGCCTCAGGAAAGCATCACGGCTGCTGCTCCTCTGCTGCCGCCACAAAAGATCCCTGTTCCAAAGACGAAGACTAAACGCTGGGGCGACGAAGAAGACGACGAGCCTTTGGAGAACACGGAGGACACAGCTACTCCATCAACTTCGTAGCAGGACAAAGTCGCCGCCGAACTTAGCGTCGAGGCCTTGACCATCGACGACACCAAAACCGTCAACAAGTACCTCGATGAACCCCAAGACGCTCACATCACCGCGGTACCATCAATTTCTCACATCACCAAGACTTGAATTTCTTGATTTGCCTGATCCTAATTAGGGTTTCGATCAACTCAATACCTTTGCTGCTACTTTTGGTTAAAATATAATAAAGTACTATTTTTTATTATTGTTTTAGATCCTAATTAGGGTTTTGAATCTTTATCATTTATATTAATTTTTGTTTTGATGCTTATACAATGTGGTAAGAGATAGTGTTCTATAGTTTTAATTCCTATTATTATGTTACTTGGAACATGAATGCAGAAACACACATGTATAGTTGAGTCTAATAGATATGTTTTGTTCAGTTTTCAATTTGGGGTTTTGATATATTAGGGGATTAATTTGATGTAGGTTACTGTGATGATACCCCGTATACATTGGTGAGTACTTTTGAGGACTTGAATCTATCAAAAGAACTGCTGGTAAAATTCAAGCTATTAGTTTGCCCATGATTTTGACTCCTCCCCATAAGGATTTGATAGCCCAGGCGCATAATGGTTTTTCTGTCAATTCAAGGATTTCGTTTTTAATTAGGTTTCTCTATCAATTTAGGGATTTCAATTCCTAACCCCTTTTTCTCTCTATTCATTCAAATTCTATAGGTTTTGTAATTCCTTTATATCAGCACCTGTACGTCAATCAAGTTCTATTTCTTGGCTATATCTGTTAGGTGTTTGACAAAAGGCCTACAAGAGTAACTGTTGTACATGTATTGGAATAATAGAATAAATGAACTAGCATAAACTATTTGATTTGGATTGCTTTAATTGGAAATACATAACTGTGCAAATATTTATGTGTGCTGTTTCATGTCCACCCTTTGCAAATTATTTATAAGGAAAACAGTGCTATGGTCAAAGGTGAAAGTTCTTAATTTGAATACTTTGTCTTGGCTTTTGGATCCTTTGGGCATATTTTGATATGATTAGGCTAGGTGGCTATGTAGAATCCATTATGCCATTTAAAATATTTAATATTTACATTTTCTTACTCTATGCAAATTGAGTGCATTTGATTTATGTGTAGGAACTGAAGGCAGCCAAATCATGAGAAAGAGATTGTCATACAAATTGTTAGATTGCTTGCTGCCGCCTCCAAGGTTTGATACTTTCCTTTGCTTTTTTATTTTTATTTTGTTAATCTCTGCCCATTCACTGGGGATTCTCATTTTTGTACTGCTGTTTACCTCTTGATTTCATTTTTTTCCTATAATGAATGTGTTGTGTAGAGAGAGTTGCAGAGAGAGATTGCTGAAGAGATTGCTGCATTAATTGCTGATCTGACACAACCAGATGAAGCATGGAGTCGAATGTTTTGTCTATGAGATTGTTCTGGTACTGGACAAATTCCTTTTCTTCTCTTTTATACTCTTCCATAGATTTTTTGTTCTTCTCTTTTCTATTTTTTTCATCTTCTTTTTTTTATCTGAATCATTGATTCAACTAAATGACCAATCTTTGGAACTCTGGCATATTTCTCAAGGAGTCAATAGTTTATAGTTAGCATGTCTATTTGCTGGGCTTGGTTCCTGCGGTTGTTGGGTTTATGTTTGGATTTATCAAAAACTTAGGCATATGTTTGGGCATGCGATTTTTTGAAAGAATTTTTTTTTTTTTTTTTTGTTAATAGAGAATGTTCATAATTTATGATTGTTTAACTTCCTCGGATATTGTCAAGAACTGTTTTTTTTTTTTTTCTTTTTTGTTTCTCTAAAAAAACTACACAGTAAATTAAAGCATGCATTTCTTTGTACAAAAACAGCCCTATGGACAGTGAGATTGACATGTCTTTCCATTTGATTTTTGAATTTGATTGTGATTGTCAATTTTTCATATACTTACTTATATATTTATTGTTTCTATGTCTTATTGTGGTACAAATCGAATACTTCAGTGGGGTTTTTCAAACTTGGGCTTCTTCCCAGTTAAGTTATGGTGTTATGATTTCTTTTGATTACATTTTTGTTTATGGTATCTTAATTTCTAATGTTGTTTCGACTTTGCAATTTTTATTTCATGTTAAATTATGCTTGATATGACTTTTGATTTTAGTTCTAATATCACATTAGCTACTAAAAGCATGATTTATGTGACTTAGTGTTTTGGGTGTGTGTGTGTGTGTGTATATATATATATATAATTAGAAACATTGTCAGATTTTTTTAATTAGAAACAGGACTTTAGATATTGATTTGGCATATTTGTTATGTGTTTTCAATGTTTTTACTATAGTTGATTATATATAAAAATGCAAGTATATTAATTTAGTTATTGACTAATTAACTAACTGTTGTAGATTATTGAATTATTTTAGCCTCATGTGGATTTGTGTTTAATTATATATACTTGGTGGCAGTATTCAGTTTTGATCTTAGCCTCCCAATCCTATATGTTTTGCTTTCATGTGTTTCAGTTTCATGGCTTTTTTTTTTTTTTTTCTTTTGCTTATTTGGGATTTATGGTTTCATGATCGGGCTATATCTTATACTACCTCATTTATTGTTTTCATAAATTATTAATTCATGGTCAACTAGAATGTTTTTATTGTGAAGTGAATGTCACAGAAGTTTTGGGTTTTAAAGGTTTTTTCTGTTTTAATATGATATGGACATTAGCAAAAGATTTCAAAGTTTGTTTTGAGAGTGATGTTATGGTTAGCTCAAAAACCCTTTAATGTTTGTCCTGCCCTATATTTATATGTGGGTTATGCATTGTTCTCATTATGAATGATTAATTTCATTAATTGTCTTTCTTATATTTGGAGGTTTTTTAAATTAAAAAAAAAAATTAACGTTCTGGAGAGTTGACTCTTTTTTTTTTTTTTACTTGAATGAATTGACAGCAGATTTCAATGTGATAGATATAATACACTATTTGATGTGCAGTATGCATTTTTTGGCAAAAAAGTTGTGGAATTGGGGGGTTGCTATTCTTCATTACTAGGAGTTTTAAAATCTGTTAACAATTCATCATAGCTTTCATGATGTTCAATAATAATTGGTATTTGGTAGTTGATTTCATGCTTTGAATTTCTAATTTGTTAAAGCCCTATTTTTTTTTTTTTTTTAAATGTTCAGTTGTCTTTTCTTTTCTTTTCTTTTTTTGCAAATCTTGATGAGTTTTTGTAATTGAAACCCTTATTGGAGAATGTTATTCATGCTGTTCATTATGTTTTCTTTTTAAGGAAGAGAGATGCAAATAAGATGCTTAGTGAAGTGCAAAACAGGAATTCTAAGAAGACCTCCATGGACAATGAGCATATGTGGAATAGGGTGAGGCCCTATCACTGTTGGTGGGCATCACACCATCACTATAAATATATATAAAGGGCATTTGTAAATTTAGTTATTGTTTAAATATTTTGAACCAGATTCTCATGTTGTAGTTGCTTTATGGTTAGAATTATTAGATACATATATTTGATCATTAGATATTCCTTTTTTTGTTGATTAGTCATAAATTTAATTAAGCTATTTATATGTTAGTGAGAAGAACATATATTGTTCACGTTCTATGGTTCCATTACATGCTTTGTACTTTGGAGATATGTTTGCATATGAAAGAGGGCATTACTTTACAATTCTACCCAATTACTCTTGGTCTGCAAAAGGTTTTGTCTCCCTCGCACATTTTAAGGGTTTGTTTACCCCATGCATAGCACGGGTTAGCGACTAGTTATTAATTAATTACATTATTTTTTATTAGTTACACTGGCACAAACTCATGTGCATTTACTTCTCCCGATTTGTATATGTAAAAAATAAAAAATTTAATATATAAATTTTTTTTTTTCAACTCTTAGACAAAGTAAGCAAGTCTGGTTATTTTTATAAATAAAAAAATAAAATCATTAATAGCATTTTTGTAAATAAAGCCAAGATTTTGAGTAATTAAAATCATAAAACCTTCTTGAAATTCACTTTCCCATTTCCCAAACCCACCCACGTGAACCACTCTTTCTCACCTATCCAATTTATTTCAATTGTCTCTCACTCTTGTCATCTTGTTCTTCTTATTTTTCTTTTCTCAGTTTTTCTTGCTGCTACTATATATAATTTTTTTCTTCGATGTTTTAAACTGAGACATAGATAGTCACAGTGGATCGAAAAAAAAATTCATTCTGGAAAAGTTGTGGTTCAGTTCAGATATCAGATTCAGAGAAAAAATGGTACAAAACGCATACCGAAACACGATCCAATCGGACTGATCTCCAATCTCGGACGCACGATGTGTTCTGGTTCTGGAGCTCAAGCGATGTGATGATCGATGTGCTCTGTTGCAGCGTTGCTCGAGGCGGAGGCGCCGTCCGTTGGTTGATGTGCTCTCTTCTAGTTTTGTTGTACTTGATGAATTTGTTGCTCTATCACAGTGATTTTTTTTTTTTCTTGAAAGTAGGGCAAATAATTTTTTTTTTTTTTATAAGAGGGTGTTATTAATTTTTTTTAAGGGAAAACAAATAATAAAATTTTAATTATTATATATATATATTTTCCAGGTCATGTGTTCTTGAAAACACCCCTGGACTGAACGTGGCGCCGCCACTAAATGACATTAGAATGGGCAATGTCCAACATGATAAATCGTCCTGATGTGTTGAAGAAAGCTAGAGTGGAGTTGGACAAGAAAAATTGATAGATGAACTAGATGTCTATAAATTACACTACCTTCAAAATATCATCTCAGAGACCCTTCGATTGTACCCTGTTGCCCCCCTATTAGTACCTCACTTGTCATCTAATGATTGCACCATCGAAGGATATGATATACCATTTCACACAATGTTATTGGTCAATGCATGGGCCATACATAGAGATCCTAAGCCATGGGATGATGCTACTAGTTTTAAACCTGAGAGGTTTGGAACGAATGAGAGTGACCTATATAAATTAATGCCTTTTGGATTAGGGAGGAGGGCCTGTCCTGGGGCAGGCCTTGCACGACTTACATTGGGCTTGACTTTGGAGTTAATGATTCAGTGTTTTGAGTGGAAAAGGGTTACTATGGAAGAAGTTGACATGGCTGAAGGTAATGGAGTCACCATGCCAAAAGTCATACCATTGGAGGCCATGTGTAAAGCACGCCCTATCATGCATTAGGTTCTGTCAAAGTGATGGCATTTTGTTCATTGCTGAAACTGAAATAGATGTTCTCTTTTTTTTCATCAAACTTTTGACTACCGTATGATGGAATATGAGACATCCAAAAACTTTTAATAGTTGTAACTAAGGTTTCTATCCATGCTAAGCATCATATAAGTCTTGTTTAGAATGACTTTGGTAGCTGATCAAGTTAAAAAATAAATAGCAGCGTCAACTAATTTCGCCATAGTGTTATTGTAAGAGAATGAAACCAAAAATTGACATTATCCTAACAAACAGAGATGTGCCTAACTCTGCTCTAGTGTTGCTGCTTCAATATGTTGTTGTCTACAAAAATTCAGATGGTAACTTCGAACAGAGATAAACACCGATATAAATTACTAGAATTAAATACTAAACTTTGCTCGAGAAATATAGTCGCAGAGGCCTGCTCAAACTTTGGATGGAAGTGATAAGAAATATCTAAGTCAAAGCTATGCGTCACACAAACTCATCTGATGCCCAAAAACTCTAATACTATTAGCCTTGGGTGTCAATCCATGCTGAGACATATATTCAGCATTGTAAAACATACTTAGATGCCTCATCCCATTGTCAAAAAGAAAGTCACATTTGTGTGACCAGGGCCAATGGATTGTGCCATTCTGACGGCACCAACACAATTCATGGCCGATGAACTTCCACGAAAGAGCACACCTTTCTTCAAAAGAAACCTGATAAAAATTCAAGCAGCATAGCATGAAAACATACAAAAATTAATTGTGTTCTAGCTAGGAAAATGGGTGAAACAATGGAATTTTTTTACGTTTTGTAATCCTACAAATACTAATGGTAGATCAAAAGGGGGAAATCCACAGTACAGTAGAATCAAAGCAAAACAACTAACTCTCAGCAAAATATATCACTCTAAAAAAAACAAGAGCATGCACTTACCTAGAATATTCAACAGCTTCCAAAAATTGTCTCTGAAGGCAGAAGGCCCCATCCAAGTTCTGCCATCATGAAATTTTTGTTAGGATGTGTGCCCTCAAATCCTATTGTATGATGCTATGTATGACATTATATATGACTTAATGTTGTGTTTAATAAAGTTTTTTTTTTATCTAAAATAATGGTAACATGAATATTTAGACATTATCATATATGTGATTTATGTGATTTAGTCACAGAAGATATAAATTACAAGTTCTTTGTAAACTCAAAATTTATAGTTCATAGTCAGTGATGAAATTGAGCATTTCATCTGCGAAGACAATAACGTATCAACTAAGATGATTTGTCTTGATCATGGAAGTGGTGACTTCTAGTTGATATGTTGATATGTTTTAAGAGTTTAGACATATTAAACTAGACCGCTGTGAGATTTATTATTCTCTCAACGATTGTTAAATGAATAATAAATCTCACGACTTTTATTTATATGAACTCTTAATCCTGAGAAAATAATGGACTTGATCATGACATGTAGGTTGCTTTGATATATCAGGAGTGAGATTTAAAGTAACGGTCAAAACCTCAGTATGTTGGGCAGCCACATTTAGTATTGATGGAACATATATTCTCAAGATGGAATTCATAGTCTCTTGATGGAGATATAAAATATTCCCTTGAGATAAGTTTAATGAGTTCAGTTATTCAGAGAGTTAGGTCTAACCACTTTGGTAAGAAATTACTAAAGTATATATTTATAAAATTGGATTTAAAAAATATATGATGAATAACTTTAAAATATTAAACTGGGTACTCAAGGATAAGATGTAGTAATTTACAGAGTGGCAGTCTACGTTCATGACTTTGTATTACTACGAATATTTTATGAAGGGATTGCGTGTATAATAAAGTCTTGGGATAGAATTTATTAATAAGGCTTAGAGTGCAATTATATTTATATAATGGTATTAAATATAATTAATGGTAACTTTGGACTTGTCAAGAGTTGACGAAAAAGCCCAATGCCCATTGGAGCTAGTATCTTATTGGTCTCTTTTGGTCCCATTCTAAGCCACACACTAAAGCCCAATTGAAAAGGCCCAATAAGCCGGCCTAATTAGATAATCAGTTAGTTATAAAAGGAGAAATATACAGAATTTTTTTTAATGAAAAAAATCGTAGAGAAAAAGAAAAAGTGTGAGACACACTTTCATTCTCCCTTTAGAAACTGAATGAGAGACCACATATCTTGGGCGTAAAATAGAATTGGAGTGAAGATTGAAAGTGTTCCCAAGTACTTCTAATCTTTGTTTTGAATTTCTTCACACCAAGGTACGCTATTTTGTTCTTAAATTCTGAAATTTACATAGTGCATGTTGTCAATCATGAATGAAATAGGTCCTTGTTTGTTGCTTCCGCTGTGTATTTTGTATGAGATACAAAACTAGATTTTTATCCAACAATTTTTTGTTAACTTATTGATTCCAATTCCTTCTATTAAATGGATTCTTCAGTTTTCTTCCTTAATAGTGTACATCACCCCCTTTTATAGAGATTATCATGATAATCAAAACTCATAATAAACTTATACTAAAATGTATAATATACTCACTAAATTTTATTGTAGGCAATTTGTTCTCCCTAAAAATCAATTTCAAAAAGTAATTTCCATAACTTTATTTTTACAAATATATAATTTTATCATTTTTGATGTTTTTGATTGATATTATTCTTTTTTGAAATGGTCCATATTCGTCTAACTATTATTACTATGCATTATATTTCCTAATTTCTTTTGGTACAATTAAACTTTTTAAGTTTCAAAATTATTATTCGAATTCTCATTTTCTTAAAAAATTTATTATAATAATCAAAACTTATCATATAATTACAATTGATATTACTCAAATAGTTGATGGCACTTTTTCAACCCAAACTTGTCTTTTCCATGCTTAAGTAGGTACACCGTAGTGGACTAAAATAGACCAAATAGATAGAATGGACCAAATTGGGTCGAGATGGACTGAATGAACCAAATTGAAACTAGCAGACCGTAGTACACCGAATAGACCGAAATGGATGGAATGAACCATACTAGACGAAATTGGACCGATATAGACAAAATGGACCGAAATAGACCAAATCGGCCAAGTTAAACAGAAGTTGACCCAATGGACAGTAGTAGGCCGAAATAGACCAAAATGAATGGAATGGACCTTACTAGATGAAATTGTTCCGAAGTGGACCAAATTGTACCGAACTGTAGTAGATCAAATTGACCGAAATAGACCCAATCGACTCAAAAAGACTGAAGTGAACTTAATAGAACGAAGTGGACTCAATGGACCAAATTGGACTGATTTGACTAAACGGACTGACATAGACCGAATAAACCTAATTGGACTGAAGTGAACAGAATAAACTGATGTGGACAATAGTAGACTGAACTGGACTGAAGTAGACCAAATTAAACCGAAGTAGACTGAAATAGACCAAACGAAACCAAATAGACAAAGTGGACCGAAACAAACTGAATATGCCGAAATAGACCAAATGTCAATCTATAAATAGCGTAGCTATGATTGTGTTTTATATAAAGTTTCGTTTGGATACCATTTATTTTGCTGAAAATTGAAAACTAAAAACAATAAAAAATAATAATAAAAAAATTACTGTTCAGGCATTTAGCACTGTTCATAAGCCTGAAATCACAGTTCATGAACAATAAACAGTGCGAGACGCGTTAAGGAAATAAAAAAGGAGAAAAAAAGGCAGAAAACACTCAGCCAAAAACGCAATACCCATATGCAACTAATAAATATGTAAATAGTATAGCAAAATAATTTTTAAATATATAAATAGTACTACGGGACCTATTTTTAATAAAAAAATTACTAAAAAAATGCGTAAACAGTATACACACACTATGTGTACAGTATATGCATAGTACGCATACAGCGGGCGCAATGCTTTTGTCTCCCCAAAAACACGTGCAAAGAAAAAAAAATAAAGGTGAAACGTGAAACTCCTAGGACGTAGACGCAGAACTCCCAATCCAAACATCACCTAAATTCTAATTATTATTTCCAAAATAATTAAGTATTATAACTCATATAAAAATTAAACCATTTTACATTCAACATAACAATCGATTCCCAGACTCAAGTAAGTCTCTCTTTTTTGTAACAATTTTACATTTTGACCCAAATGCTACTTGGGTTTTTAATACTAATTATGGGGTTTTTATGGCAACATTTTTCTGTATTATATGAGTTTATGTATGTGCTGTAATTTTTTTTTTTTTTTTTGTTTGATATATGACATGGGTTCGACTGCATTGATGAATTTGGATATAAAAGTAACTGGGTCTGTAAAATTTCAGGGTTTCATTTGCTTCTAATTCTTAGTAATTAAAGTTTGTAGGATATTGCTGTGAAACTAAAAGTTTTTGAAAAATGTGTGAAACTGGGTTGTGTGGATTTTAATGGGTTAGCAGTGGGTTTTTGATTTCAACGGTGGCTGGTGTTTTTCTTTTTCTTTTTCTTTTCTAGGTTGATGCAGTTGTGGGTTTGAGTTTATGATTTGGTTGTGATTTTGGTGGCTGGAGTTGCAGTTGTTGAGTGGGTTACTGGTTAGTGGGTTGTGGTTGGTGGGTAGCTGGGTGTTTTTTTTTCTTTCAGAGGTGGTGGCTGGCGGTGTGGGTTTGCTGGGTAGAGAAGAATGGGAGTTGAGTTTAGTGGTGGCTCACGGTGGCAGCTATTGGTTGAACCATGGAGTTTTGGCCATGGCAGTGGTGTTGGTGGCTTGTGTTGAGCTTTGAAGCTCCGGCCATGGAGGTCGTGGGTTTGATTCGGAGATGGAGAGATCAGGGGAGGAGAGATGAAAATAGAGGCTGCAGGTTTAATCTTTTCTGCTGAAAAAAAAAATAAAAATAAAAAATAATGACCTGGTAGGTCAGGATTGGCTGGCGTAAAACACACCTTTTATGCCAACTCCTGACCCAATGTTTTCTCATATAAGTTTGGTCAGTTTCTTCTGGAACTTTTACCTGGAGAAGATTCTCATAAAATATCCCGATTGATAATTGACAAAGATACTACTTTAGAAGCATACATACATAACCGTGCTCAAGGTAGTTGAATAAATAAGATTGTTGATCCTGCAATCTTGGCAGAAAATGGGGAAGGAGGGGCTAGCTTAGAGCAGCAATTACAAGCTTTCCCGGACCTTGGCTTGACATGTACAGAGGAAGATCCACAAAGAAGGCCAACTATGGTGGATGTCACCAAACAACTCAAGCAGATTGAAAGGTTCGTTCCATGACTCATTATTTACTTACTTTTGTTCATCCAATCATCTGTTATAGATAAACGAATGATATAGATTGAACTCAATTTAATAATGATATAACACGAATTTCAACTGTTATGGTAATTTGTATCACAAAATGGAATTGGGAAAAATCTGAAGTGTTATTCAATAAAATATATCATGCACCTTATATACAATCGGGCTTAGTTAGTTACAAAGCAACAGAGCAAAGCTAAACTAACAGAAAATGAAACTAATCTAACTGACTACTAACTAACTATACTCCACGTGTATTAACTAATAACTCACGTGTCACTTACAAAACTTAATCACAACAGAAGCTACATGTCGTATAAGGCTGAATATAAACATATCTGCTAAACTACAAGTGCACAGCTTCTGATATGGCTTCTTGTTCCTCAACCACACTAGTAGAGTCTTGCTTCCTCTGCTCCAAGTCTTTACTCATCTTCCCCTGATCTTGATACTCCCCCTCAAGATGGACTTGAGGTTGATATATATTGATAAGTCCCATCTTGGACAAAAGGGCAGAAAATTGCTTGTGATTTAATGCTTTAGTGAGCAAGTCAGCTAACTAAGATTGGGTCTTGACATGATTAAGTTTGATAATTTTCTCCAACACTTTATCCCTCACAACATGGCAATCTATCTCTATGTGTTTCGTTCTTTCATGGAAAACAGGGTTGGATCCTATATAAAGGGCTACTTGATTATCACAAAATAACAATGCTTCTCTTTTGTGATCAACTTGAAGATCCCTTAACAAAAATAAAATCCAAACAATCTCACAAGTGGAGATAGCCATCGCTCTGTATTCTGCTTCAGCTGAGGACCTAGAAACAGTAGATTGTTTCTTTGATTTCCATGAAACCAGTGAGTCACCAATGAATATACAATATCCAGCAATTGACCTTCTTGTATCTGGACATGCTGCCCAATCAGAATCAGTAAATCCTTTTACATGAAGCTTTGAATTTGCTGAGAAGAAGATTCCTTTTCCAGGTTCATTTTTCAGGTATTGAAGAACCTTAAGAGCTGCTTCAAGATGTGGTTTTCTCGGAGTAGCCATGAATTGGCTTAACTTGTGTACTGCATAGGTAATATCAGGCCTTGTAATGCTTAGATAAAGTAGTCTTCCCACTAGTCTTCTATACTGCCCTGGGTTGTCAAGTAATGTACCTTCATGCTTGCTTAACTTCAAGTTAGGATCCAAGGGAATTTTGACAGGTTTGCAGCCAAGAAGTCCTGCATCTTCCAAAATTTCAAGGGCATATTTTCTTTGACATAAAGAAATCCCTTTGTTTGTTCTTGCTACTTCCAAGCCAAGGAAATATCTCAAATCTCCTAGATCCTTCAACTTGAATTTTTGATTCAGCAATACCTTGAACTGATCTACCTGCTCTTTATCATTACTTGTAATAAGAACATCATCTACATATACCAACAAAGCAATGAAAGAAGTCCCTTTCTACCTTGTAAAGAGAGAATAGTCTGCCTTAGATTGAGTGAAACCAAGTTCTATCAATGTGGTTGAGAATTTTGAGAACCACTGTCTAGAAGCCTGTTTAAGTCCATAGAGTGACTTATTTAGTTTGCATACAAGCTGCTCTCCATGCTCCCCCTTGCTGTGAAAACCAGGTGGAAGGGCCATATACACTTCTTCATGTAAATCACCATGAAGAAAGGCATTATTCACATCAAGTTGGCTTAGAAACCAACCTTTCACAGCAGCCACTGCAAGAACACACTTAACAGAAACCATTTTTGCAACAGGGCTGAATGTTTCAAGGTAATCTAACCCCTCCTTTTGAGTAAAACCTTTGGCAACCAACCTAGCCTTGTACCTTTCAATAGACCCATCTGCCTTGTACTTGATTTTATAGACCCATTTGCACACTATGGGATTTTTGGTAGGAGGTAAAGATGTGACAGTCCAAGTGTCATTTGCTTCTAATGCAGCAATTTCAGCATCCATGGCATTTTGCCATTTAGGATCAGAAGCTGCTTGTGAGAAACATGTGGGTTCTGTGGTAGTGCTAATAGAGCAACAAAAGGTTTTGTAGGTAGGGGATAAGTTGGTATATGAAAGAAAGGAAGAAAGAGGATAGGAAGTGCCTGTTTGGGACTGACTGGAAGTGGAGGCAGAAACTTGATTACAGTGGTATGCCTGAAGATAAAAAGGGGTTTTGGAAATGCAAGCAGACTTCCTAGGAGGTGCAGCTGGATTAGAAGAGGGATTATGATCAACATGATCAGAAATATTAGGAATAGGATGGTCATCTGAATCAAGATCATGATGAAATTGTATGATGGAATCAGAAGTAGTAGATGGTGAAGAATCAAGGAAAGCAGATGGGATTAAAGGAATGTGAGGTAGAGGAATCAGACCAGTAGCAGGAAGAGGAGATTGGTCTGCAAAAGGGAAGACTTTTTCATGAAATACTACATCTCTAGAAATGAAAATGGAGTGGGAAGTAAGGTCAAATAGTTTGTAACCTTTAATATTGAATGGATAGCCTAGGAAAACAGATTTTCTAGCTCTAGGAGAAAATTTGTGCTTGTGTGGGGTAACATTAGTAGCATAACAAAGGCAGCCAAAGCTTCTCAAGTGAGAGTAAGAGGGAACATGATGAAAAAGGACCTCATAAGGAGACTTATGATCTAGAAAAGGAGTAGGAAGTCTATTGATCAAATAGACAGCAGTGAGGACACAATCACCCCAAAAAACAAGAGGAAGATTGGATTGAATTTGTAAGGCTCGGGCTGTGGCCAAAATGTGCTGGTGTTTTCTCTCCACAACAGAATTTTGTTGTGGAGTATAGACACAGCTTTGTTGATGGATGATGCCCTTGGAATTATAGAAATCAACCATATCAAACTCTAAGGCATTATCAGTTCTAATGGACTTAATAGAGGCATTGAATTGAGTTTGGACCATGTTATAAAATGAAGCAATTAAAGGCCTGACTTCTGACTTGGCCTTTAAAAGAAAAACCCAAGTAGCCCTTGATGCATCATCTACAATGGTAAGGAAAAACCTATGTCCAGCAGTAGTAGGAATAGAAAAGGGACCCCAAACATCCATGTGGACAAGATCAAATGAAGTAGAAGCTCTTTTATTTTCAAAAGGAAAAGGTAGCCTTTTTTGTTTAGCCAAAGGACATACATTGCAATCTTTAGTACAACAATTTTGTAAGAAAGGAAAAAGATTACCTAAAGAATGCAATTTCATATCCGATGGATGCCCTAATCTAGAATGCCATAAGGAATACAAGTTGGCATGTGAAACAGAAGAAGAAAGAGCAGTGAAAAAGCTGAACTTATTTTTGAGAAGAAAATCATCAAGTGATCTGGAAGTTGTGGAAAGACTTGAGCCTTGTAACAGATAGAGCCCATCATGCATTTGGCCCATTCCAATCGTGTTCCAACAGGTAAGGTCCTGTATAAAACAATAATTGGAAAGAAATACAAGGCAAAAGTGTTGAGAGTGAGTTAAGGCACTAACAGATAACAAATTGAAGGAAAAGGATGGCACACAGAGAACATTGGTCAAGGTAATATGAGGGGAAAGTTTAATGGTACCAACATGTGTCACAAAAGCAGCCTCCCCATTAGGCAGTCCAACCATAGTATGTGTAATTGCAGTAAAAGAAGTTAACAAATGTAAAGAGCATACTATATGATCTGTAGCACCAGTGTCTACAACCCAAGTTTCAACACCAAAAGCTTTTCTATTCACAATCTTGGCAGAAAAGATAGAATGTGAGAAGCAAGAACCAATACCTGCAACTGTATTAGATGGCAAAGACACAGCATTGACCATATGTGGCTCTTGAACATTTGAGGTCTGGTGTGCACCAATTGAAGGAGAGCCAATCAAGGAGAGGAGCTGCTGATATTGGTCATGAGTAAAACCAGGTGCTTGAGTGACAAAAGGATTGTAATCTTGGGATTGATCTGCAACAGTGGAGACTTGATGAGCCATGACATTCTTGTTCTTGAATTTGAACCCTGGTGGGAAACCATGGAGCTTGTAGCATTTATCCACAGTATGGCCTAACTTTCCACAGTGAGTGCACATTGGTCGGTCTCTTCCTCTAGGATTGTTGCCTACACTCTTGGTGGCCAAAGCAGTGGATTCAACTCTCACAGAATTGGAGACTGACCTTTGCATCTCCTCTTGAATGAACAAAAAATGTGTCTTATTAACAGAAGGCAAAGGATCCATGAGTAAGATTTGTGTTCTGACTTGGGAGAACACATCATTAACTCCCATAAGGAATTTCATTGTAGATTCCTTTTCTTGAAGACCTTTCAACCTTTGATTGATATTGCACATGCATTTTCCACAAGTGCATTGAGGAAATGGGCTAAGATTCTGAAGCTGATCCCACAAAACTTTGAGCTGAGTGAAATAAACAGTGAGTGACTGCTCTCCCTGATGAACCTCAGCAATCTGTTTTTGGAGATTAAAGACCTTAGTGCCATTTCCTTGACTGAATGTGTCTCGAAGATCAATCCAGATCTCAAGTGCAGTATCTCTGTAAATGATGCTTGCTTGAAGTCTTGGTGAAACTGAATTGATGATCCAAGTACCAACCATATTGTCAGCACGAATCCAAGATTGAACAAGAGCTGGCGAATTCACCAATGGTGATGAAATGGTTAAGGAACCATCAATGAATCCAAGTTTATTCTTCGCAATTAAGGATTTTCTTACTGATCTTGCCCAGGCAGAATAGTTTTCTCCTCCAATTAACGGTTGAGAAGTAAGAACAGCTCCTGGATTTTCACCAGGATGTAAAAACAGAGGGTCATTTGGATTGTATGATTCTTGCGAAGAAGATGAAGATCCATTGGTGGAAGTATTAGCGGAAGTCGTGGTATTAGCCATAAGAAAAGAAAAGAAAGGATTTGAAGGAAAAGAAAAGCACGGCAAGAATTAAAGAAGCTTTGTACGAGAGCAACAATGGCGGACAAGAAGGAAAATTCCCAATTTTGATGAACCCTAGAAAATAAAGTTTCTAGAGAGCTCTGATACCATATCACAAAATGGAATTGGGAAAAATCTGAAGTGTTATTCAATAAAATATATCATGCACCTTATATACAATCGGGCTTAGTTAGTTACAGAGCAACAGAGCAAAGCTAAACTAACAGAAAATGAAACTAATCTAACTGACTACTAACTAACTATACTCCACGTGTATTAACTAATAACTCACGTGTCACTTACAAAACTTAATCACAACAGAAGCTACATGTCGTATAAGGCTGAATATAAACATATCTGCTAAACTACAAGTGCACAGCTTCTGATATGGCTTCTTGTACCTCAACCACACTAGTAGAGTCTTGCTTCCTCTGCTCCAAGTCTTTACTCATCTTCCCCTGATCTTGATAATTTGCTCATACAAAGAATCATATATTATTCTTAATTAGTTCAACCCAATTTTGTCAATAGCTTTAATATATAGCTAAATAGATTCACATTATTGCATATAAAAATCTTTTAGCCATGACATCAAGCAGAATTTACTTGATTTTAAAACTGATGGTCATCGGTGGAAATAGACATGTTAAAAAGCTTACTTGATGAACAACCATTTAATGCTATTATCAAATTCCCATTGCTACTGAGAAGCGTGCCTAATAATCCATTATGAATGGTAAAGGAGAATTTTCTATCAGATCATCTAATGGTTTTTCTCAATCACACAGGATCGTGAAGAGCTTTTGAAAGTTTGCAGAATTTAAAGCTTCATGATCTGAGTTGATTTCAAAAGGCTTCAAGCAAGATTAGTATACATTATACAATGTATATATCCTTCTGGTAAGCTAGAACCTAATCTGGAAGATTAATTTCCACCTGACAGTGGTTTTAATCGTTCATGAGAATTTGGGTAGGAAAAAACGTAAACTCTATTGCCCCACAATTGATTATAATAACTGGTATATCTGCATTAACTCATTTCATTTCTCCTGGAAAAATGATACCTATCATCCCTGCATACAGCTCTGAAAGAAATACATATTGATGTCCCAAAAATAATGAACCAAAAATTGTCAACATGTCAACATGAAGATTATTTTTGGTTTTCTGGATTTATGTCAACATGTCAGCGTGAGGGAAGAATCACAAGAGCAATGTTTCTTGCTTACATGCATGCGCTGGGCTATAGTTGGCAGTATATTACACAAAAATGTCAGATCTTCTGTTAATATATGGTTGTTTGCAATGCTTATTCTGAATTATGCTTGAACTTCCTGTCAAATTGGAGACTCTTATGTCCTAGGCAGAGTTTATAATTGTTTCAATGACCCATTTCCACATATTTGTTACTAATTCATGTCCCTGTAGTTCATTTAGTGGGTTTAGTTGATTGACCATAATTCTTTCAGCTTTGTTTGCATATACACCTTACATTAGGATGATTGGAACTCCAGGTTTATGAGCTTGGTCCTTTGAAGTTGATAACTACCTGATGTTCATAACACTAATGTATTTTCTGAATTTGTTTCTTTTGTCTTGGGGTCACACATGATTCTTATGTGATTAATCATTGATGGGGTCATCTTTTCACGAGGACAATTTGTTTCGTCCATTGCTGTGCTTTTTAGCTTGCACTTTTTCCTAAGCAATTAAATAAACTATACATAATTTACTATATATGTATATGCTGTTGCCCTTTTTTTTTTATGTTGATATGGCTATGAAGTCTCTGTCTTTCCATCTTTTAGAAGAGTAAGAGTAATTATTCAGTAGAGAATACAACGAGTAGAGAATTCAGCGAGTATAGAATATAATGTCTAATGAATCTTTCATGTGGCACTTGATAAATTTGGAGTCTTTGTATTCTTTAAATTTCTCTAATTTGAAGGCGAGTTGATATTTCTTAATTGTTAAAATCTCATTTATCCCGTTTACCAATTGAAGTATAGTAAAGATTAAATTTTATTTATCCAAAAAAGAAATTATAGTAAATATTAAGTTTATTTCTTTGGCGCAAGTGTTGTTCATTGAGATGGGAATAATATCCAGCCTTCTCACAGGCCATACCTGACGATTTGACATGTAATTAGGTGGACTGTTTGTGATCTTTGAGCTTTGCTTCTGTTGTGAATGATTCTTTCAGTAGCACTTAGATGTTTGGGTTGCATTTGCTGCAGTTGGTGTTTGCCACTTCTCAAACGGAATTTTGCTTGTTTTTTAAAACCATTATGGCTCGAATACCTTAAATAAGATGCATAACATTAGGCAGCCCAAATATATGTGATTGATTATGCTTTGAATTAAATCATTTACTAAAAGCTTAACAAATTGACACTTTTTTGTATTTTTAATTGGAAACTTCTAGAGCTTAAACCCTTCGACCTTTGACTATCAAATTATCAGCCAAAAATTTTTTTTTACCAAAAGCTCATGGCAACCTTCGAATATTACACGTGCAGATATAAAGAGCAAGTTAGGTTGAAGTTAATTAGTATCATGAAATAATTTTTTATTAAATGTGTCTTTTTTTTAACTAATCCATCTCTATATTCTTCTTTAATGTTTGTAAAATATAAAGTTAATAAGAGGGATAATTATTTAATCTATAAAATGCTTATATTTTGAGATGTTTTTGTGCTTTTAAACAAGATAGGAGTTATGACTTATGATTTGTGAGCGTATAATAAATTATAGCCAATTAACTCAAGGTCTTTTTTTTTTTTTTTGAGAGAATTAACTCAAAGTTTGGCCTTCATATTAAGAACAAAGAGAACATGTATTTTCAACATATTAATAAAATAAAAAAATTATTAAATGACGTAATATTCACAAAAGTTATATATATGTGTGTGTGTGTGTGTGTGTGTGTGTGTGTGTGGGTTAAATGAATATTCCACCGAATGTTTATTTTTCTAATAGAGTTTACATCCAAAAATTTGTTTAGAGAAAACATCAAATATTTTACCTTGTGCTTTTGTGAGAGAGAGAGAGAGAGAGAGAGAGAGAGAGAGAGAGAGAGAGAGAGAGAGAGCTCTTTGAATGCATTTGGGATTTGATTTTTCTAGGTGTCATGAGGGTCATCATTGTCATTGTAATTTCCTTAATCTTTTTAGTTAAAAGTTTTCCTTGACACCACTCGTTGACATAGATTTAAGGTCAATCCATGTATTTTTGTAATTCACATGCGGGGACAGACCCAAGATTTTAAGCTAGCGGGGGACAGAGTATAAAGAAAAATAAAATTCCAAATAGGCATCCATATAGTATTAAAAAATTATAAATACTCAAAATCATTGTTTCCAAATACATTAAGATGCAATCATTTACCAACAAAAACAAAATAATGTCTTTTTTTAATACTAGATTGGCTATGATTTTTTTTTTTTTTTTTTGAATTTAAAGCATTCACATTGGTGGTGCTAAAAATTTTAGCTTTTAACATCTCAAAAAGTTACTTTATCTATTTTACCACCTTATTTTACAGTACTCCCAATATCAAATATTCTATTTTTTTATAACTTCATTTAAAATAATATAAACAATTCATTAAAATAATAAAGGAAGTCGAAAAATTTGAGTTTTTTAGTTAAGGAAAGAGATATAATATTAATAAAATATTGTATTTTATTTTCAATAACTTGTTTTAGTCAACTGGTATTTATACTAATTTACTGTAGTTGCAAAAAATTTAGCTTTATTTCTTCCAATAACACATGATTTTCTGGTTCTTTGGTAGTAAAATAGTTTTTTTTTTTTTTTTTTTTTTTGCTAAAATACAACCACCATTGTAAATATTTTTATTGTTTTTGTTAAATTTTTTGGTTGGATAGATGGTTATTTGAATGAAGCTAGTTAGGCTTATTGTGAAAAAATAGGGGCCTAAGTTTTTGGGAGGGAGTCTTAACTACAAAAATGAAAAATGTTATAACTAAAAAAAAAAAAAATTGGACCATGGAGGGGCTTGCGCCTCTACTTGGGTCCCTGTCCAAATGAATTTGTGTTTTTTTATAAAAATTTTGAATAAACCCATTATGCTTAGAGTGTGTTTGGCTTCTGCCTAATTTCTATAGTTTA
Source organism: Castanopsis chinensis (assembly GCA_032878915.1). Lineage (NCBI taxonomy): Eukaryota > Viridiplantae > Streptophyta > Magnoliopsida > Fagales > Fagaceae > Castanopsis > Castanopsis chinensis. The sequence continues at coordinate 9,761,370 of JAVQMG010000089.1, forward strand.
TTTGCATAGTATTTATCAAAAGATATGGTATTTTGGTAATTTTTATGCTGGATTTGTTACAAAAAGCTAAAAGCTACTTTGTTTTAAAAAAACTAAAATTTGGATTATTTTCCACCAAAAAAAAAAATTTTGAAACAAAAAAAAATTATGGCAATTTGCTCATCAAGTTTTTATAGCTTTATTTTGGTTCCTATATTTTCAAATTTGTTATCATTTTAGTCCTTAATGTCATCTCACTTACAAAGAACGCATAAGTGATTTGCACTACTAGTTTAAAATTATATTTGTAGTGCCAATGGGCCCAAGATACGTACTGGGCCGGCCTAAAGGATCTCACAAGGAGGAAAGTCCAACCCAACATCATGAAATGGTCTGAGGACATAATAAATCCTGCCTACGAAGTTACGTGACAAAGAAAGGTGTCATGCATGAGTAGAACACCACGAAACATGACGTCCGAGGATGACCAAGTCTTCGGCAGCATGTTGCCGAGGACGAGGCAAATGATCTGGCGGTTCAAGGGCATCCGTACCGAAGACCTGAGATACAGAAACTGAGAATAAGGGATAAAGGGAAGTGACAGACAAATTTTAAGGATAAAGCTGCTACCATCGCATTGAAGGCTCCATACCTACCTCTCTGGCCGCATTAATGAGGAAGTGGCGCCTGAGCATTGGAGTTCAACCTAGCACTTACCACCAAAGACTTTGGTAAGAAGGAATGATGGGACAAGTATCTAAAAAAGAGCATCTGGACTACACGTGGAAGAAAGGAGAAAAAGATGCAGGCCTATAAAAGGCAAAGGAAGAAGAAAGAAAAGTGGGGGAGAAAAAAGATACACACACACACGAGAGAGAGAGAGAGAAAGAGAGAGAGAGAGAGAGAAATTGTAAGAAGAGACCAAAAATAGTCCTCGGCATTAATAAATGATACAGCTTTCACCCTTATACGAGTTGAATGCATGAATTCTGTGATTGAATTTATCCTTCTATGTTATCTGCTGTTCATAAACCTAGACTAGAAGTCCATTCTCTATAAATTCATTGTTTTGGGTTCATTGGGTTGGTTCCGAAAGTGCAGCTTTATTCTAGCGCGATTTGTGCCCATACAATTGGCGCCGTATATGGGAAGTCTTGTGTTTTGGCGCAGACAACGTGATGGCGGGTTTGAACACAGACCATGCAGAATCTTTGGGATCCCAGCACGAAGATCCATTTCAACAATTAGAGCTGAGGGGAGATCAAGAAAGCAGTGTGCACACAAGGCGAACCATCGGTAATCATCCACGGGGCGGAAGCAGGGGCTCTAATGAAAGTAGTACTAAGGCCATGCAGAGGAAAATTGACCAGCTGAAGAGAAAACTGCGTCGCGCCAAGCAAAAACGAACGTCTTCTATATCTGATCCTTCCTCAGACGACTCCTAGAGTAGTGGCTATAAGCCGAGGTCAAGAACTCCTCCTAGCGAAACTTTCTCATACCAAGAGGGAAGTCTTCATGGTAGAGCGAGCAAGAAGCCTCTTCCCAGGGGCTTGGGCAGTGACGCCATGGGAAAGACGCTGCACCAGTTTTCCAAGTCACCTTTCACACGTCATATCGAGAAAGGAAAACTTCCTCGTCGTTTCACGCAACCAAACTTCACCATTTATAATGGCAGAACAGACCCGGTGAAGCATGTGAGCCATTTTAATCAACGCATGGCGGTCTATTCACAGAACGAAACCTTGATGTGCAAAGTATTCTCCTCAAGCTTAGGACCCGTTGCAATGAGATGGTTTAATGGCTTGAAAGCAGATTCCATTGATTCCTACATGGAACTTACAGTAGCATTTGGGTCTCGTTTTGTTACATGCAGCATGGTACCTCGGCCTCTGGACTCGTTACTATCCATGACCATGAGAGAGGGCGAAACATTGAAAACATACTCAGATAGATACTAGGAAGCGTTCAATGAGATTGACGGTGATTTTGATGAAGTAACAGTTAACACTTTCAAGGTCGGCCTTCCAATTGAGCACGATTTAAGAAAATCCTTGACTAAGAAACCTGTAAAAACTGTTCGTCGGCTTATGAATTGTATTGACGAGTATAACCGAGTTGAGAAGGATCAGCAGCAGAGCAAGGGGAAAATGAAAATTATCCCTCAAGAGAGCAGGGATTTCAAGACAGAGAAATACAACAACAAATGGCCAAGGAGGGATTTTGCTGGCCAATCTAGGTCGGCTTCTCCTCAGACAGTAAACGCTGTATTTTGTGAGCCGGTACAACAAGTGTTGGAGAAGATTTGTCGTGAACCATATTTTAGGTGGCCCAATAGAATGATAGGAGACCCTACGAAACGTAATCAGAACCTCTATTGCAATTATCATTAGGATAAGGGTCATACCACAGAAAACTGCAGGAACTTATGGAATTACCTAGATCAGATGGTCAGAGAAGGGAAGTTAAGACAATTTATGAATCGGCCTAATGAACAAGGCACACAATTTTGTTTCATGAATCAAGGTAGTAACACTTCAAGACCTCTATTAGGCAGGATCAATATCATTTTTGTTGCACCAGGTCGGACTGGGTCTTGCCCTACCAGAGTAATGTCAGTATTGCGTCCCTCTGCTGAAGACCTCAGCTTTGAGCCGAAGAGGATTAAAAAGAATCCTCCGCCCATTTTGGGATTTTCTGAGGAAGATAAGATTGGCACTATCCAGCCGCATGATGACGTGTTAGTCATCATGCTAAGGATAGGGGGTTACGATGTAAAGAGAGTGATGGTTGACCAAGGGAGTGGGGCTGATATTATGTATCCGAATTTGTTCAAGGGCCTTAATTTGAAGCCCAAGGATCTCATGGCTTACGACTCCCCGTTGATAAGCTTTGAAGGGAAGGCTGTCGTTCCGAAGGGGTTGATCCAACTACACAGCCATGGTGGATGTGGATTTTATCGTAGTAGACGCCTATTCCCCTTACACAGCCATAGTGGCAAGACCATGGTTGCACGCCTTAGGTGCCATGTCATCAACTCTACATGTTAAGGTGAAGTTCCCGTATGAGGATGAAGTTGAGAAGATAGTCAGCAGCCAGTCCATGGCGAGGCAATGCATAACGGCAGCTATTACGCATCAGACGAGACAGGAGTCCCAGGCTTTAGCCGAAAGAAATTTATATCAGCTAACGTCCTCGGCCAAACCAAATGCAGCCGAGGCTGAATAGCTTAGATGTGAGGATTTAGAGAATGTGATTATTGCAGATGATATGGAGAAATTCTTCCAGGTAGGAAGTCAACTGCCCCTACAAGAAAAAGAAGAACTGGTAACGTTTTTAAAACGGAACATCGATGTATTTGCATGAGATGCTTACGAAGCTCCAGGGGTTGACCCAAGTTTCATTTGTCATCACCTCAACATTAGTCTAACAGCAGTGCCGCGGAGACAACCACCTCGGCGCTCATCTCAGGAGCATGCCGACGCCGTTAAGGAAGAGGTACTTAAACTTAATAAGGCAGGGGCAATTAAAGAGGTGTTCTACCCAAAGTGGTTGGCGCACACAGTGGTAGTGAAAAAGAAGAATGGGAAGTGGAGAGTATGCGTGGACTTTACAAACTTGAATAAGGCTTGTCCTAAGGATTCATTTCCAATGCCCCGCATAGATCAGTTGGTGAATGCTACTGTAGGGCATCCTCGGATGAGCTTTTTAGATACTTTCCAAGATTACCACCAAATACCCTTAGCTCTAGAAGACCAAGAGAAGACAGCCTTTGTCACACCCACGGGAAACTACCACTATAAGGTGATGCCCTTCGGCTTGAAGAATGCCGGGGCTACCTATTAGAGAATGATGATGCGGATATTTGAACCGCAATTGGGAAAAACAAGTGAGGTGTACGTAGATGATATGGTGGTTAAGAGTAAAACTATCTCGGCTCATATACCAGACCTGGATAACACCTTCCAAACGCTGAGAAAGTATAAGTTACGCCTTAACGCATCTAAATGTTCCTTTGGAGTAGGATCGGGTAAATTTTTGGGCTACATGGTGACACATAAAGGAATCGAGGTCAATCCCGCTCAGGTCAAGGCCATCAATAGTTTACAGCCACCTCGGAATTCGAAAGAAGTGCAGAGGTTGACTGGGATGACTGCTGCCCTCAACAGATTTATCTCACAGTCTGCTGATCGGTGTAGACCATTCTTCCAGTTATTAAATAAGTGGAAAGGATTTGAATGGACAGAGGAGTGCGCCGTTGCCTTTCAGCAACTTAAGGAATACCTTTCGCATCCTCCTATCATGTCTCGACCCAAAGTTGATGAAGTTCTATTTGCCTATATTGCAGTCGCAAGCCATGCCTTTAGTTTGGTGCTGATAAGGGTCGACGGAGATGTGCAGAAGCCGATTTACTATGTGAGTAAATCCTTACATGAAGCCGAGGTGCGTTATCCACCATTGGAGAAGGCAATCCTAGCCGTGGTGCATGGGACACGTAAGCTCCCACATTATTTCCAATCTCACACGGAGGTGATTTTGACCTAACTTCCCCTCAAAGCTATACTTCGAAGTGCAGATTATACAAGCAGGATTGCTAAGTGCGGAACCATCTTGGGCTCTTTTGACATCAAGTACATACCCCGGATATCAGTAAAGGGTCAGGTGTTAGCTGATCTAGTTGCGGAATTTACTGAGCCCACAATAGAAGATAATGTCGATAACATGGACATTGATGGAAAATCAGTTGGCATGATTGCATACAAAGGTCCCCCAGTGTGGACTGTTTACGTTGATGGGGCTGCTAATCAAAGGGGATTCGGTGTAGGTTTGGTAATTATGACCCCAGAGGGTCTCATGCTGGAAAAGTCCTTGAGACTGGGATTCTCGGCTACTAACAACGAGGCCGAGTACGAGGCCGAGTTAAAAGGGATGGATATGGTTCAGAAATTGGGGGGAAAGACCGTGCAAATGTTCTCAGACTCGCAACTAATTGTGGGCCAAGTGGATGGAAAGATGGAGGCCAGAGATCCGAGAATGCAGGACCATTTAAATCAAGTCAAGGTTTTGCAACACAAATTTGAATCCTTTACTTTGTCACACGTCCCTAGGAGTAACAATACGCATGCCGACTCTCTAGCAACTCTTGCCACGTCGTCGGCACAAGTCTACCGCAGGTCATCCTTGTTGAGGACTTACCTAAACCCTCGGGAATGGTTTGAAGTATTATCCAGGTTCATCAAATCAGGGTGGGGCCTAGTTGGATGGACCCTATTGTATCCTTCCTTAAAGACGATGTTCTGCTAGAGGAAAAGGTCGAGGCGGACAAAGTGTGTAAGAAAGCATCTCGTTTTTGGTTGGCCGAGAATCACAAACTCTACAAACAATCCTTCTCTGGGCCATACCTGTTATGTATACATCCTGAAGCGACGGAGCTGCTTTTGGAAGAGTTACACGAAGGAATTTGTGGAAGTCCTACGGGGGGAAGGTCTTTAGCTCACAGGGCTCTAACACAAGGATGTTTGTGGCCCAATATACAACGAGAAGCTCAAAGCTATGTGAAGAAGTGTGATCAGTGTCAAAGGTTCGCACTAAACATTCATCGGCCTGGGGGTGTGCTCAATCCTCTGACAAGCCCCTGGCCTTTCGCACAGTGGGGTTTGGACATTATGGGTCCCTTTCCAAAGGCGCCTGAAAACAGAAAGTGGTTGGTTGTGGGCACTGACTATTTTACTAAGTAAGTAGAGACCGAGCCCCTAGCAAACATTAGGGATGTTGATGTGAAGAAATTTGTGTGGAAAAATATCGTTACTCGATTTGGAATTCCTCATACTCTCATTCCAGATAATGGTTTGCAGTTTAATAGTAAAGTGTTCAGGCGATATTTCTGTGAACTCAGCATAACCAACTGGTATTCCACCCCTGCTTATCCGCAAAGAAATGGGAAAGTCGAGGCAGTCAATAAAGTTATAGTCAACGGGCTTAAGAAGAGACTGGATAATGCCAAAGGAAGATAGGTAAAGGAATTGCCTTATGTTCTATGGAAGTATTGGACCACGCCCCGCCGATCAACGGGAGAGACGCCATTCTCAATGACTTATGGCGCCGAGGCTATTATTCCTTTAGAAACCGGCTTTCCAACAATGAGAACAAGTTCCTTCTCTCCGAACTGTAATGATAGGCTACTAGAAAGGAGCCTAGATCTGGTTGAGGAGAGGAGAGAAATAGCCATGATCCAATTGGCTTATTATCAAAAAAAATTGAAGCAGGGGTATGATTCACATGTAAACTCAAGGCCACTTGCTCCTAGAGACTTAGTATTGAGGAAGGTCGTGGGTAATACCAAGAATCCGGCATGGGGGAAGTTGGGACCAAACTGGGAAAAACCGTACCATATTACCACAATAGCCGGAATAGGAGCTTACTACCTTGCTGATTTAGATGAAAAGGTTGTGCCTCATCCCTGGAATGTAAGTAATTTGCAAAGATATTATTATTAATAAAAGGCACCTCTGCCACTTTAATCCTATTATTGTTATGCTCAAAATGCCAATATGGATTGTCAAATAAACCATGATTACGCTGGGTCCTCAGGCCCTCTATCTTGGGAAATTTAACGTGTTAGCACAGATTGCTAGATTCTGGGTTACGCCGGGTCCTTGGATCCTCTACCTTGGTCTAAAAGAAAAACAGAGTACGCCGGATCCTTAGATCTTCTATCTTGTTCTAAACAAAAAAAAAAAAAAGGAAAAATGAGGTTACGCCGGGTCCTCAGATCCTCTACTTTGTTCCAAAAATAAAAATAAGGTTACACCGGGTCCTCAGATCCTCTACCTTGTTCTAAAAATTAAAATAAGGTTACACCGGGTTCTCGGATCCTCTACCTTATTATAAAATAAAAATAAGGTTACACCGGGTCATCGGATCCTCTACCTTAGTATAAAATAAAAATGAGGTTACGCCGGGTCCTCGGATCCTCTACCTTATTTAAAATAAAAACAAGGTTACGTCGGGTCCTCAGATCCTCTACCTTAGTATAAAATAAAAATGAGATTACGCTGGATCCTCGGATCCTCTACCTTATTATAAAATAAAAATAAGGTTACGCCGGGTCCTCGGATCTTCTACCTCAGTATAAAAGAAAAATAAGGTTACGCCGGGTCCTCAGATCCTCTACCTTAGCATAAAACAAAAATGAAGTTACGTCGGAGTCCCAAAGACAATTATAGAGACAAAGATTGGGTTGCATAGATTCCTTGGAATACATGTACGCGTCCTATAGAGACAAGTATGTACTCGCAATAAGTATCTCTAATATGAGTTTCATATAACTTCATTTGTTACTAAGTATTAAGCACAGCGTTTGATTTTTTAGTTGGTGTTTCTAGTTCAAGTGTGGAACGTATCAAAAATGTTGGTATTTCTTGTCTTGGTATTTTGTTATGAAGATAGTTCTTAAGTAGGTCTTAGTTGAATTGGTTTCACATGAATATCTTGTCTTTTAATGTATTAGTCCTCACTGGAATTGAGTGGAAACTTGTAATCATCACTTAAAGCATTTGCAAGTATATGAGTTTCGCAAATTTCCTTTGTCCTTATTTGGTTATTGATATGGAATTATTAATGCGTACAATAAATTCAAGCTGTTAGTTTGTCAGACTAAGTCAATAATGATAGAAAGACCTGTTAACAGTTAATATAACACAAGGTAGCAATTCAAACTGAAAATTCTTCTCATTAAGTGAAATATTGTTCAATACATCCATAACCAAAAGGGTGAATTACAAGAAAGAGAAAGCAAAAAAAAAAAAAAGAAGAAACAAAACGAAACTAAAGCTAATCAGCTACAACGAAAAGGAAAGAAAGAAAAAAAATTGCAACAAAAGCTAAGGAATCGTCAAGGCTTGGGCTGGACTTGGTCTTTAGGGTCAGCAGAAGCCACTACCGAGGCCGAGGATCCCCCAACCACTTTCTTATCATTGAGACCCCCCTTTGGCATTACAAGCAGGGTCGCCAAAACTAACTCCAGAGTCCCGCTGGCCTTAGGGTTGGGGGGCAGCCCCTTTGGGGCAACTGGAAGCTGGGCATCTTCAGGTTGAGCCTCAGCAGCAGTGTTGCCAGCAGCAGCTTCTTCCACTTGTATCCCAGCTGCAGAAGAACCGGTATCATCCTCGGCTTTACCAAAGGTGGCCACTCAGATGGCAGGAGGGATGTAGGCATTCTCTACCTTCCATAAGGGAGAGGAAGCATCAACCTCGGCCTGGGAGAGGGCTTCCTTCCACACTTGGAGGCAGTAATCCCTACAAACCTCCAGCACTTGGGCTTTGAAGGTGTTAGTAGTTTCTGCCACCGCCACCTCGTATCCACTCTGTTTAGCCTGGTCAACCATTTCCTCGGCCTCCCGTGCCTTAGTGAGTGCCTCCTCCTTGGCCTTAAGAGCCTCCTGCCTAGCCTCCTCGGACTTTGTAAGATCCTGTTTGAGATCTTCTATTAATTTCTTGGCCGAGGGAAAATTTTCATCGGCGTGCTTAAGCTGCAGCCTCTAATCCTCGGCCTGCCTCGTAGTAGTCCTCAGCTGGGCTTCCAAACCAGCCCTCTCGCTCTCTACCTTACCCAGGCTGGTCGTCACCTCCTGCAGCTTCTTCTCCTTTAGCTCTAGGATCTTTTAGATGTGATCCAGCCTCACCTCGCTGGCCCTTAGTGACTTATAAGAATTAGCGGCGATCTCCTCTGCCCTATGCGCAGACTGAACAGCCTACACACAAAGTGTTGTCAATTAGTAACATGCAGAAACAGTTCTTATCAAACAGTAAGTAATAATAACAAGTACGACAACACGAAAAACATGGGTAGCAGGAAATATTTGATTAAAACCCTTACCATGGCAAGCTCCTTCTTAAGGATCATGAAAACATTCTGATCTCTCATCCTTCATAGCTCGCCCATGTCCTCGGGCAGCAGAAGCGCTTGCTCCAATGCATCAGCGATGCATGCAACGGTGTCCTCATCGGATCCCCTAATGGAGGCATCAGCGGTGACTGCCTGATCATCTACATTCATTTGGGGAGCCCAAATGGGTGCATGGACGGCTACAGGAGGGTCGACTCGTCTCTCCGACCTCATCTGAGCATGACGAGCATACTTCCCTCCCCTCTCCTGTTCCACCTCTTTGGCGGGGAGGTCTTTGCCCCCTTCAACTATCTCCTTTCCCTTGGGCTGATCCATCTTCCTTTTATGGTCAGCTGAGTCGGGATGTTGAATTTGGTTTGAAGGAGGAAGAGGAAGTTTCACTGAAGGAACATTCTCGCTGCCCTTATCCTTAGTCTTCACCGGGGGCACTTTAGGAAGCTCTTGGGCTCCAACTTGAGCTTCTAACACATCCTTGAGGCTGGGCTTAGATCTACGTTGAATACCCATCCTCACGAGTGGTTGTTCGTCGTCTGATGAGGTTATTGAAGGGGAGCCGACAACAGCAGATTAACCTCCAGGTGATGGAAGCCGACCAAAAGCTTTGAACTCTTCTTCTGAATCTGAGAGTTCGACGATCTCTTCTTCTTCTTCTTCTTCTTCTTCTTCTTCTTCTTCTTCTTCTTCTTCTTCTTCTTCTTTTTCTTCTTCTTCTTCCTTTGTAATTGGCCGAGAAGAGGAGCTTTCACCCAATTTGGGTCGAGCCGAGGATGCAGCAAGAGGAAGCACTCCTGGGATAATCCTCACGAGCTTAGTGATTAAAACCCCCTGAGGAATAGGTGTACCTGCTGGAAGTAGAAACCCTTCAACTGCGACGCTAATTCTGGGCAACCGAGGATCTTTTTCCTTAATGACGCACTTTGGTACTTGGAATGCGGTGGAAATGGGATTGTACCCAAGGATAAGGTGGGCTGCCCGAAGCTGGCCGTCCGAGTGCACAAATACTTCGGCTTTCAGAATCTTATCCAAACGAGCGAAGTTGATGAGGTGAGCATGGCGAGTGAGCGTGTGATGATCTGCGCAAGTATTCAAAAAACAAAATGGTAAGGGCAAATCAGAAAGAAACACAACCACAGAAAGACAATAAAGAAGAAAAGTAGAACTAACACTACACCAATACTCACTAGGTTCCCTCTCCTTCGTCAGACAGGGGAGACCGTCATGCTAATCCCTAGACAATATTAGAAAATCTTTGTTCAGACCTTTGTTGGAATGGGGAAGGCATTGGATTAACCTAACCTCGGCATGCCTAGATTTCAGGTAATATCCCTGTGCTTTCAGATGGTGAAGGTTATACACCCAGTTCACCTCGTGGTGAGTAGGTCCTAGTCCTAGTCCTAGTCTTTCATTTAGGACGTCTATGGCACTTAGAATCCTAAACATATTTGGAGCACACTGTGTAGGAGACAACCTAACTGTTTAGAGATAGTCCCTAGTGATTGGTCTCATAGGGATTCTCATTCCCCCCTCTATGAATGCTATCATAGGAATCACCACCTCACCGGTATCCCTATCGGTGTGCCACCTTCCTTGCTTACAATATTTGACGGATACTCCCGGAGGGATCCCATATTTGGCTTTAAACTCCTCTATTTTCTCAGGGCTATCTACTAAGGGTGCGAACCTACCCATTTTCTAAAACTAAAGAGAGAATATTATGGTGAGGTTGGGAAATTTAAATGGCCGAGGACAGAAAAACTAAGAATGACGAGAAAGAACGAACAACGATAATGAAAACAAAGAGTTGGAGAACTTACTTTAGAGCAATTATGTCACCTCGGCTTAGAATTGGAAGGGTGTAAAGACGCGTGCAGATTGCAGGAGTGGCTAAGTTCGATGTACAGGCTCTGAAATGAACAGAGGACCTTTGAACTGACAATATTTATATCGTGAAAAGTCATAAAGCGGGAAACCTCCTGCCTATCCCCTTAAAATGCGCCCAACCGTTGGATGAGCATCACGCAGTTGGACGTAGAGAACAGAGAGCCGCCAACATTTAATTGAAGCGCGTTCTGCAGACCGAAATGTCAGAAGTAGATTGTCCCGCATGAGTGTATCGAAACCCCCATTCCTCTCAGTAAGGTAGAAATAAGGGTTTCGAGGGGTTATTGTAGTGCCAATGGGCCCAAGATATGTACTGGGTCGGCCCAAAGGCTCTCACGAGCAGGAAAGTCCAACCCAACATCATGAAATGGTCCAAGAACATAATAAATCCCGCTTACGAAGTCAAGTGACAAAGAAAGGTGCCATGCATAAGCAGAACACCATGAAACATGACGTCCGAGGATGACCAAGTCCTCAGCAACATGTTGCCGAGGACGAGGCAAATGATCTGGCGGTTCAAGGGCATCCGTATCAAAGACCTAGGATACAGAAACTGAGAATAGGGGATAAAGGGAAGTGACAGACAAATATCAAGGATAAAGCTGCTACCACCGTATTGAAGGCTTCATACCTACCTCTCTAGCCGCATTAATGAGGAAGTGACGCCTGAGCATTGGAGTTCAACCTAGCACTTACCGCCAAAGACTTTGGTAAGAAGGAATGATGTGACAAATATCTAAAAAACAGCATCTGGACTACACGTGGAAGAAATGAGAAAAAGATGCAGGCCTATAAAAGGCGAAGGAAGAAGAAAGAAAAGTAGGGGAGAAAAAAGATACACACATACACACGAGAGAGAGAGAGAAAGAGAGAGAAAGAGAGAGAGAGAGAAATTGTAAGAAGAGGCCAAAAATAGTCCTTGGCATTAATAGATGATACAACTTTCACCCTTATACGAGTTGAATGCATGAATTCTGTGATTGAATTTATCCTTCTATGTTATCTACTATCCATAAACCTAGACTAGAAGCTCATTCTCTATAAATTCATTGTTTTGGGTTCATTGGGTTGATTCCGAAAGTGTAACTTTATTCTAGCGCGATTTGTGCCCATACAATATTTTTTTTGTAACTGAGTTTGACATGACATTGAGGATCAAAATGTCAGCAAGTTTAAAAATATAAGAATTAAAATAAAGTTATAAAAACTTGAAGACAAACTTAAAAATATGACCAAAAAGATATTTTTATCCATAAATAAATTAGGTCAATCCCATAATCACTCTTAATTACACATCTTCATTTTGGTTGAATGGAAACTTATTGTAATTTTGTAAAGCAAATGACAAAAGAGGCCCTAAAAAATAGAAAGTATTACGTTCACAATATTTTCACAACAAATTTAGGTGATTTTTTTTTTTTAAAAGAATCATAGGTGATTAGTTGTTATTGGTTCTAATTTAAATTTACCACTGAGATTACTTTTTTACCCCACCAATAATAACCTGTAATAACTTGTCATATAGGATTTGTGAAAATATTGTAGACATAACATTTCTTTAAAAATAAATAAAGTAAAATAAAAAAGGAGAGATATATGTGGACCACAAAATCAACAATTGATGTGAAACCAGACCTCTCAACTCCCAAGTTAGGATTGGGATCGGGTGCAATAGTTACTGTTGTTGCATTATGTAAGTCTTTTTTAATGGTTGTGCTCGTTATAAAGTTTATTTTTAATATCAGTCATTGGATTAAAGATGTTTAAAAAAAATAAAAATTAAAAAAATAAAATATGAAAAAGTTAAAATTTTTTATGAGAAATTTAAAGGGTGCACGGTACAATAGACCCAAATCCGTCAACACACAATATGGGCATTGAACGACTAAGGCTCCGTCGGTTTGGAGTGAAAATAGAGAGGATGGAAAACTAAGGGAGGAAAATAGGTATTTTTCACTGTTCGTTTAGAGAGAATACATAGAAATGATAAAAAAAACTAGGATAAAAATTTTCCTCCCGGGTCCACAAATATTTTCCTCCCAAATTGAGAGGAAAATGGTGGGGAGAAAACGTTTAGGATGGGGGCTTTTACTAAAAGCCCCCATCCCACTGATTTTTTTTTTCTTTTTCTTTTCCTTCTTCAACAGTACTTACGTTCCTTTTTTATCTTTTCTTTTCTTTTCCTTCTTCAACGTTACTGGCGTTCTTCTTTTCTTTTCTTTTTCTTTTTTTTTTTTCCTTCTTCAACGATACTGACATTCTTCTTCTTCTTCTTTTTCCTCTTTTTTTCTTTTCCTTCTTCAACATTACTGACGTTCTTTTTTTTTTTTTTTTGAACATTTTTTTTCAACGTCACCTAATTTAATTTTTACATTATAATAATATAAATTTATATATATGATGTGATAAATTTTATATTATGTAATGAGTACAAATAAATATATAACAAAGGTATAAAGTCAATTTATATAAATTACATTTTCCATCATTCTATTTTTCTCTCCAATCGAATAACAGAGTTTTCCACCCTCCCACTTTTTCACCCCTCCAACCGAACACACAAGAGGAAAAATTAAAATATTTTCCATCCTCTCACAATTTTTCATTCTCTCACTTTTTCACCCCTCCAACCGAACACACATGAGGGAAAGCTAAAATATTTTTCATCCTCCCACAATTTTTCATTCTCTCACTTTTCCACTCCTCCAACCAAACAGACCCAAGGTGAAAAGCAAAATCTGCACTTTCGATGAAACCTCCACGAAATTTACCATAAAAATGCCCTCATGAGCCTTCTCGGTACGTAGCAAATTAGTTGTAGAGCACAAAAGAGAGCAAGGACGTTCCACATTCAAGCTATGCGGTTGAGTCGGTTGAGGTCAGATCATTTCTTTAATAATATAAGAAAAGGAAAGCGAGAGATCCAAAAGTTTCCACAAGTTGTATACAAGAGTTTCCTTCTAACCAAAAAAAAAAGTTGTAAACAAGAGCTTAAAATAACTTGTATCACCCCACCATCTGACACCTTTAATAATAATGGTTATAAATGGGAAATACCAAAAGGACACAAAAGCCAAGTATTCGTGCCTAAAAAAAAAAAAAAAAAAGCAAACAGTTGTAAGTAGCAGCAGCTGCCAAGCAAGAAGGGGATGAATAGTTATCGAACCTATACCTATTTGGGCAGATTCCCTCAAATTAAGGTTGGCATTTTGCTCATTTGTGGCAAGTTTGACAATTATCTTATTAACCTCCTTGATCAAAAATGGAATGTCATTTGTTAAAGGGTGGGATAATTATTATTTTTATATCAAAATGGAACATGCACCAGCTGCTGATTGAGTGCCCATCACTATGTGAATTGATGGGGGTTGTTTGAATTTTTGGCAATACATTCTTGTTCTAGAGATCTGGAGAGAGAAGCAAGTCACTGATGGTAACTCTCATATTATCCTAATTCCATGAGTCTTATCCTTCGGCAGAAAGAAAATTTAGAATTTTTAAGGAAGCTCTTTCAAGTAACATGGTATGAACTGAACTCTTGTTGTGCCAAGCACATATCAGTAATTTTGGGTAACTTTAAGGTGGATTATTTTACTTTCCCAAGGTTTTAATGAAAAAAAAATCCTCATAAAAAAATAGAAAGTTAGTGAGTAAAAACCATGATAAATAGATATACTTATAAAGATAAATAAATGAATAATTATAAGATACGAAATGTTAGGATGATAGAATTAACTTAAATTAACTAATGTCAAATGTTAGGATGATAGAATTAACTCAATTTCTTTTTAATGTTATGGTCATATGATATTCTTAATATGTTCAACCTATTTTGGGCAATAGTTTTAATATATAGATAAATAGATTCACATTATTGTATATCCAAATGTTTTAGACACGACAACAAGGACAATTTCCTTGATTTTGGTTTCTATATCTTGGTCATATTTATTATTTGATTTTGGTCATCAAGTTTTTATAACTTCATTTTGGTCCTTATATTTCTAGATTTGTTGTCATTTTAGTCCCTACTATTATTTTTGTTTTTATAACTGAGATGACATCGGGGATTAAAATATAAGCAAATTTAAAAATGTAAGAACTAAAATAAAATTATAAAAGCTTGAAGATAAAATTAAAAACATGGCCAAAATAGGTGGACAAAAAAGGTATTTTCATCAAAAATAAAAAAATAATTAGGCGAATCCTAGGATCACTCTTAATTGCACATCTTCATTTTTGTTGAATGGAAACTTCCTTTTTTTTTTTTTTTTAAAGAGCAATTGAATGGAAACTTTTATTATTATTATTATTATTATTATTATTATTATTATTATTATTATTATTGGAATTGAACGGAAACTTAATATAAAGCAAATGACAAAAGAGTCCCATAAAAAATAAATAAAATAAAAAATAAAAAAGGAGAAAGATGCGTGGAATGTGGATGACAAGATCAACGACTGAAGAGAAATTGGTGGGCCCCACCCAAGTCAACACTCGGTATGGGCCTCGAAAAGCAGAACCTGTACTTTCCTCTTGAAATTCCGAAAAAAGCCAAACTAATGAGGAGGAAAGCTCCACTTTACTTTTACTTTTACTTTAGTTTCGATGAAACCTCCCTCCTGAAATGAAATGAATTTACAATAAAAATTCACTCATTGTCATGTCCTCCATCCCTCGCTAGCAGAGCACAAACAAAAGAGAGCAAGGAAGGACGTTCCACATTCTAGCTATTATGCGGTGGAATTGGTTCACGTCATATCATTTCTTTAATAAAGTAAGAAAGCTAAGAGAGGAAAGAGAGGAAAGAGCGTTTTATGAGAATGGAAGCAAGTTACTGGAGAAGCTGATTGCCTCTTGCAATGCCAAGCCTATTCCCATCCGTACCTTCTCCCCTGAACAACTCCTCCTAGCAATATACAACTCTTCTTCAGAACATCTGGGAGCGGATTGGAGCCTTTGGTACAAGGGTTCTCTTGAAGGGCGAATTGTTCTCATTAAGCGTACTAATGGTTGGGCCAATTTTACCATCAACGATTTAGTGATTTCTGCACAAATGAGTGGCCACAGCAATGTATTAAAGCCCATAGGCTGTTGTCTCCACACTCTACCTCCCATGTCAGTGTTTGAATATGCCGCCAATGGTTTCCTTTCAGATCGAATTTATGTCTCCCGTGTTACTAAACGACAACATCAGCCGATGGGGTGGGAGAGAAGGTTAAAGATTGCAAGGCAGATTGCTCATGCTCTTTCTTATCTCCATACTGCCTTCCCAAGACCTGTCCTCCACTTGTATCTAGAGATGCGCTGTATCTTATTAGATGAACATGATGTTCCCAAATTGTCCAACTTTTATTATGCTGTATCAATTCCCGAAGGTGAAACTGACGTGAAAGATTCTTACGCCAAGTTGGAAGTAAGGTTCAGCGCCCCCGAGATTAAAGCATCAGGTAAGGTAAATGAGAAAACTGATGTATATGATTTTGGTCGGTTTCTTCTAGAACTTTTAACTGGAGAGGATTCTCGTAAAATATCCCGATTGACCATTGATGAAGATTCTACTTTAGTAGCATACATACATAAGCGTGCTCAAGGTAGTTGCATAAACGAGATTGTGGATCCTGCAATCTTTGTTGAAGGTGGAGAAGGAGGTGTTAGTTTACTACGGCAGTTACAAGCTGTGGTGGACCTTGCCTTGACATGTACAGAGAAAGATCCACAAAGAAGGCCAACTATGGTTGATATCACCAAACAACTCAGGCGGATTGAGAGGTTCATTCCATTACTAATTACTTGCATTCATCCAAACATCTATTAGCTTAAATTAACTAATGTCAAATGCTAGGATGATAGATTGAACTCAATTTAATTAATTAATTATGATATAAAACAAATTTCAACTGTTATGGTAATTTGCACATACAAAGAATCATATATTATTCTTAATGAGTTCAACCCAATTTTGCCAATAGCTTTAACAAATAGATAAATAGATTCGCATTATTGCATATTAAAATCTTTTAGCCATGACAACAAGCAGAATTTCCTTGATTTTAAAACAAATGCCCATGGTGGAATTTAGACATGTTAAAAGGCTTACTTGATGAAGAACCATTTAATGCTATTATCAAATTCCCATTGCTACTGAGAAGCATGCCTAATAAACCAGTATGCATGGTAAAGGAAAATTTTCTATCAGATCAGCCAATGGTTTTTCTCAATCACACAGATTCACACAGGAAGGTGAGGCGCTTTTGGGAAGTCTGCAGAATTTAAAGCTTCATGAGCGTTGTGAAATGTTATTATGGAAGATTGCAAATGATATCTTACCAACAGAAGCTCGAATGAGGCTAACATGTAAGATGGAAACTACTTGCTGTCCTTTGTGTGAAACTGAAGAAGAAACATGCCTGCACTTGTTCAAAAACTGTTCTGTAGCAAAAGCAATTTGGTTTAGCTCAAGCTGGGGGTTCTTTGTTGAATCGTTGAATGCTAAGGACAGCTTTGATCTCATTAAGAGTATAGTCAGTCCTCCAGCTCATGTGTTACATGAGCAGGTCACCAAGGAGCAGTTTGTTCTTATGGCAGCAAAAATTATGGATCACATTTGGAGGTTGATAAATCAAGTGATGTTCGAGAATAAGAAAATAAATTTCCAAGCAATTCCTTTCAAAATTTCGCAGAAGTTTGTAATGCATGATTGTGCATCATTGAAGGGGAACGCTTCTGTTGATCATTGATGAAAGGCAAGTTGTGTAGTAGAAGTGGCCTCTGGAAGGCCTCCTGAAGCTTAATTGTGATGCAATTGAATGATTACAGAGCTTCAATACTGTTTAGTCGGCTTGTAAATTTCAATTTCAATGCAAGTAAAATGGAATTTTATTAATGAATTATAACGTGTGGTAACATTAATATTCTCAATGTTGAAGACTTCCAACTAGCTTATTGAGTGATTACAGAGCTTCTATATTGTTTAGTTGGCTTGTAAATTTCAATCTCGATGCAAGTAAAATGGAATTTTATTAATGAAGTAAGGTGTGGTAACATTAATATTCTCAATGTTGAAGACTTCAACTAGCTTTTGATAATTGATTGGTAACAACGGATATCTGGACCGGTATGTTCATTTAGACAAGCAAAGTATTTTGTCCTTTCAATATAACAATTTATGAATAAGAGGACGGTGGAACCAGTTAATCATGCAGAAGATTCACATTACTGCATGTATAAATGTTTTAGGCATGTCAACAGTAGTAACTACTTAGTTGATTTTTTGATTTACGACCGCTCAAACGTTATGACTTAAGAACTTAGTTGATCTCAAAAGGCTTTAAATCAATATCTCAAAAATTAGACATTAAAAGGCAAAGCCAAGCAAGATAAGTAGTATACATTATACAATGTATATATCCTTCTGCTAAGCTAAAACCTAGTCTGGCAGATTTATTTCCACCGAACACTGTGGATTTAATCGTTACTGTGAATTTGGGTAGGAAAAAACATATACACTATTGCCCCACAATTGATCATAATAACTGGTATATCTGCATTAACTCATCCCATTTCTATTGAAAAAATGATATAAATCATCCCTGTATACAGGATACAGCTCTGAAAGAAAATACATATTGATGTCCCAAAAAGAATGAACCAAAAATTGTCCGTAGAACAAACAGAGATCTGCCTCTTGCTCCAGTGTTACTGTAAAAAAAATAATAAAAAAATAAAAACTGACACTATCCTAACAGAGATGTGCCTACTGCCTAATCCTGCTTCAATATGTTATCTACAAATAACTAAGATGGCACATTCTAAGGGAGATAAACACTGATATAATTGCTATAATTTAATAGAAAACTTTGCTGAAGAAATGTAGCTGCATAGGCCTGCTCAAACTTTGGATGGAAGTGGACAAGAAACATCAAAGTCAAAATTCTAGGTCACACAATCTCATCTGATCCCCAGAAACTCTAATCCCATAGCCTTGGGTGTCAATCCATGCTGAGACAGATATTCAGCATTGCAAAACTTACTCAAATGCCTCATCCCACTGTCACAAAGAATAGTTACAATAGTGTGACCAGGACCAATGGATTGTGCCACTCTAACTGCTCCAACACAATTCACGGCCGATGAACTTCCAAGAAAGAGCCCATCATTCTTCAAAAGAATCCTGATAAAGTTCAAGCAGCATAGCATTAAAACACATAAATTAATTGTGTGATAATCAAGGAAAATGGGTGAAAGAATGAATTTTTTTATGTTTCATCATCAGAAAAATATTAATGGTAAATCGAAAGGGGAAAAGTGTCCACAGTACTTTAGAATCAGCAGTACAACAAACACATCGAGTTGGAACAACTTTTTCCCATTAGTTCCATTTCTCAACTACTCAGCAAAATATATCACTTTAAAAAACAAAACATGCACTTACCTAGACATTTCAACAGCTTCCAAATCTGTGCCTCTGAAAGCTCCATCAAGTTTTGCCATCATGAAATTCTGTGTTAACCTGTTGATTCCAATTCCTTCTGTTATTGTGTCAAACGGATTCTTAAGTCTTTGTCCTTCAGCCTCCTCTCTAGTGTACATCACCCCCCTTGTAACCTTATTGAATAAACCAGAACTGGGAGGATCTATCAAGAAGCACTTAATGTTTGGATTTTTTTCCTGTTGAACACATGCTAAGGGACTTATTGACTACTTTAATATGAATGTTTAAACAAATGGAGGGAAAATAAATTAACCTGGAGAAATCTGGAAACACCAGCCACTGTCCCTCCTGTGCCTGCAGCCGCTACAAATGCATCTAAACTTCCTCCAGTCTGATCCCAAATCTCAGGTCCAGTACCCTCATAGTGTGCTCGGAAGTTTGCTAGATTTTCAAACTGATCAGCAAAGAAGCCACCTTTGCAATTATGTGGTACAGCCGAACTTTGTTTCTCTCCACCAGTTGTGCAATCAATCATTTGCTCCAGGGATTTGCCATTCATTTGGTCAGCTTTTCTATGCTTTGATGCTGCCTCATTTGCTTCTAGTGCCCTTCTGCATGCAATATTGACAAAGTGGTCCCTGTGTGTAATTGAGACCGGTCTTACCCTTTCAACAGTAGCTCCAAGGGATTCAATTATTTGAGACTGAGACAAATTTGCAAAGAGTAGACAAGTTAAGTATGTTGTAGTACATAAAAGAGGGGCAAAAGAAAGATAAGAGAGCAGGAGGGGGGTTGGGGGGGGAGAAGCTATATCATATTAGAATAGTTAGCCACGCATCCATTCATATCTTACAGCTTCCCTCACCATGCTAACATTTTATGAAATCTAAAAATTATTCACAATTCAGACACCTATTGACCTACAACCACTGGATTGCTACCTATGATAAAAATGGCCACAATAATCTGCCTAGAAATAAGAAGACAAATTTTTCTTTATCTTGCTTCAAGGCTTATCTAACCGCTGAATTGCATATGGTGAGGTCCGTGATGCATAAATTTCTTAACTAGTCAATAATGTAAACCTTGAAGATCCTAGCAGAAACACAGAAAATTGCTCATTAAGATTACTTTCCATATATACCTTCTCGATAGCAGCATCATCAGGGATAACCACATGGCATTTGCATCCATAGGCAGGAGCAACTGTAGCAAGGCTGATAGCAGTGCTTCCTGCACTCCCCTCAGTAACAATTCCACCTTGAGCTAGCTTCCCACATTCCAAAGCCTACATAGAGTCACAAATTAGAATGCATACAAAATAAGACCAACACCAATGATCAACAAACACAGTATTCTATACCAAACATTAATTTTCAAAATAATTGGCATTTCTTTCTTTACTATTCACCAAGGCATTCATATCACTAGCCATTTATTATTTTAGAGAGGGTTTTATTCATATTTAGCATTATTCCATCCTTTACAAAGCAATGTACCACTTGAACCAATTAAGGTAGCATAATATATAAAAACAAGCACACAAATAACATTATAAGATTCCTATGATTGCCAATTCTTACTATTACCAATTCTTCAAAATAGATGCTAAGAGTATCATAATTTGTGCTTCATGGTTTGGTAAAATTCAGTTTCCAGAAAATTATCAACTAAGTCAGATATTTGTATTGATCTCAGTTTGCTACAACTTCTTGAATACCCAAACAAAGATAAATAAAACACCAACACTAAAATTTCTTTCTTTTCCCCCTAAATCATTCCAACAAAACCAAACAAAGAAGTTTAGATAACAGATATTTACCTCTTCAATGATTTTGACCACAACTCTATCTTTCACACTCCCTCCAGGATTCAAAAACTCACACTTCCCAAGAATCTGAACAACCCCACAAACAGAACAAAACAGAAACATCATCCAAGGAAAAAAGAAGAAACTAATCTTTGGCATGAAAGTTGAAACTTCTCTCAAAATGAAAATTAAATGAACTGAACACCAAAAAAAAAAAAAAAACCTTATTAAAAACGAAAACTAAAGAAAACCCAGATGATAAAAAGAAAGGAAAATTGAAAAGTGGATTGCTTTGTGTTAACCTCGCAACCAGTGGCATCAGAGAGGCTGTTGATGCGAATCAAGGGAGTGTTTCCTATGGCATCAATAAGCCCATTTCTGGGCTTCTTCTTTTTCTTCTTTAAGAGGGCCAAGTTGGGTTTTTTGGAGCTGAATAAGTAGGAAAGCACCGCCATTGATATAGCAGCAGCAGCGACAATAGCGCCTGTTCTCACAGGCGCCATTGCGGCGGTTCGAACAAAAGGCCTCGGACCAAAACCCTTTAAGATTACTGCACCGATTGAAGTGTCCTAAAAGGCCTGCAAATTTATTAAGAAAGGTCACGTTAAACACGTGCTTAGATCAATCATCTTACTAAAAAGTTTTGACACTACTGGGTGGGACGAGTTTGTGGACCTCTTTACTATAGTCGTAGCACAAATTAGGTGTTATTCCCCAACCCTCGAGAAATAAGAATGCTATTATCCCAAATTAGAAAGTAAAAGAAAGTTAATTCTCAAAAAAAAAAAAAAAAAGTAAAAGAAAGTTAATTGTATTTTTCTTGAAAAATTATAAAATATCCTTCTAAGTTATAAATTCAACCAATGTCCGTCTTAAACTATTAAAAATAAGTAAATAGCCTCTCTACTCTTATTAATAAATTAATCATGTTTTTTAAAAAATTAATCACATCACATCTCTTTTTGCTCTCTCTCTCTCTCTCTCTCTCTCAACAATTAGTATTATTTACAGATCTACTCATTTATACAAGCACAAGAACTGAATAAATGGTTTATAAATCTACTACTCACAAACACAAAAAAAATTTCCCTAACAAACCCATCATATACATTTTAAATCCACTGTTAACAAAACCCAAAAAATCAGACCAATACAATTCCCATTGTGGACACCAGACTGTAAACATGAGAAGTGGTGTTCAAAGATAAAGGAAGACTAATGTAGTTGTAAACAGAGCATAATCACGATGTCTATAGCGGTGCGTACGCAAAGGGGCTCATCCTTGGAGACATAGGGAGATTGAGAATCACCACCATCCTTAGTGGTGGCAACTGCTCTATGAGTGGTGCCAATAACAAAACAAGCACATTGACAAAACCTGACTTGTGAAATTTCAAATCAAAAGAGATATAGAGGCAAGGCTGGCTCAAGAGATGAATCACTAGCGAGGACAATCAATAGTGAGTGAAGTAAAAAAGATGACTAGTTCAAACTTAAATTGACCAAGGTCTGCATGAGATGCTTAAGAGAGAGAGAGAGATAGAGATGGAATGTATTTTAGTTAATACTAGTCTCTGCGTATGCGCATGCTCAATAGCTCTTTTTTTTTTATGTTTTGGTAAAGATTAATAATTTGCATCAATTATAATTTATGATTACTACCCTTTTCAATCACAAAAATACCTAGGAAAGTGATAAGTAAATTATTTCATCCACAAACGCATAACACTAATTACACTCTTAGATATTTTTGTGATTAGCAAATGTAATAATTTCAAATTATAATCAATACAAATTATTAACTTTTATAAAAAATAATCTAATACTATATATAAAAGCAGAAGCCTTTAACCAGGTGCTGCCACGTTAGCAAAAATACCCACTTAAAATGCTGACACGTACACAATTTATCTTTTAAAGAAACCACACGGTGCGTTTGTTGAGGCACACTTCCACTACGTTAAAACGCTGTTTGGAGCCTGTTGGTATAAAAGGAAACCAACCGCCTAAAAAAAAAATTACTACACGGAAAAACGAGAAAGAGAGATCTGAGAGAAAAGAGAAGAGAGAAAATAGAGAGGCAGAGATGGAGAGGCGATGAAATCGACAGCGAGGCTATGAAGACACGGAGAAAGAAATAGAAAAGGAGAGAGGCGACGAAGACACGGTGAAAGTTACAGAAAAAGAGAGGCGATCCTGGGACACGAAGAAAGAGGAGATCGCCTCTCTGTTTCTCTCACTAAGATCGGAGTTCATTCGCCATTTTGATTTTACCAGAGAAAGAAGCAGAAGAAGGAAGATGATACCAACTTCAGAGTCAAGAACGAAAAAAGTCCCTTCTGCCCACAAACAACGCCACTGATGGGTTCTATTCTTTTTCTGATTTTTTTTAGGTAAGTTAGATCTGTTATATGCGTTCATTTTTTTCAATTTGGTTCTAGATTTGGATTAAAAAATTAGGGCTAAGGAAATCAGGTTTTAATATGTGACTATTCTTTTTTTAATTTTGTTGGTAATAGATTTTTTTTCAATTCGTCTATTTTGGATTTAGGCATTTGGGTTAGATTTAGGCATTTGGGTTAGATTTGGTTTTGATTCAAGTATTTGGGTTAGATTTAGTTTTTTTCTTTCTTTCATTCTTAGATCTGGGTATGAGATTGGTTTGATTGAATTTATTTAGGTATATGGATTACACTAGGTTTTGATTTTTTTTTTTTTTTTTTGGGTTTTCACTGTAAAAAAAACGGGATTTTTTTTTTTAGATTTCAGAAATCGTACTTCTGTTTCTAATCTTAACCAAATCGTTGGGATTAAATAAGTATAAGATTGAATGTTGCATTGATATTTATTTTAGGCGTTTTTGCCGTATACCCATTATCAGTATAGTTTTTATTTTTGTTTTTGTTGTAGATTTTAGACGATATTAAAAAAAAAAAAAAAAAATTTAAGTCATGATTTTGTTATTTTTGATGTTGGGTTTCTCTAGGTTTTGCATGTTTTAAATTCTTAAATCTAAAAGCATGATGTTCTTTGTACGAAATTAATTACTTTGTATGTTATGGTAGAGAATAATTTTCTCAGAGATAGTATGATTTATGTTTGGGTATTTGGTTGGATTTAGGCATTTGGGTTAGATTTGGTTTTGATTCAAGTATTTGGGTTAGAAAATTAGAATTTGTTTAGCGTGTATTTGTTTTTGTTTTGGATATTAGGAATTGAATTGGTTTTGGGGCTGTTATGTAACTAAGTTTACAATCTGCATAGTGAGGGGATGAAAGAATTCAAAGTGTGGCCAATGTTGCCAATCATGTCTTCTTTGCTGGATACCACTTCTCTGTCTACAATAATCTGTCACTAAACATGTATTTATACTTTTATGTTTTGTCTTTCTTAGAAGAGTTAATCTATTCTTTTTCCTCTTTATTCATAGGACATCTATTGGATGTTTTTTTACATGTATCTCTTTTTAATTTTTTTAAAATATAGTTGCTTAAGTGTATATTGCCATGGTCAACACAAATATTAATTAATCTTTCAGATGACTCTTGGAAGTAGTGACTCCAACTCTTAATATTTGTGTTTCTCCTCAATAAATCTAAACATGTGCGCATTCTCAAGGATTGATTCATTTATCTACAACTTTGCCCAGTTTTGAAACTCACAGATATATGACAAAAATAAGGATAAAGTAGAGTGTTTGGTGATAGATGATTTTATATAGTTCTTGACAATTTTTTTTTTTAGTTCCATTGACACTTAAAATACGATGAAAAATGAAATGGTTGGGTATATTTCTAATCAATTAGCTATAGGAAAGCAAATTTGATTAATTCTTTCCAGTTTAGTGGTATCATCTTAATATCTTTTGGTTAATTTTTATTTATAGTTTGTGAAATTTCTATTGCTAAAGATTTATAGGGTAGTAGTATGTTTGGTTTATTGCTTTAGCATGAACTTGCAATTCTTTCATATGACTTTTAATTTTACTTCCATTGCTTTAGCCTTTCCTTGGAATTAAGGCTGTGATGACATGTAAGGAAAATTGCCCACTTAAAAACCTGCCACGCTTATAATTTGAAAGTTACAAAATACCACATGTTGCACCATTTGAGGCTTTAAGTTTTAACTGTTTATTGTGCAACCTACATAGTTTAAAACAGAAAACACAGATTAATAGAGAAAGAGGGAGAGAGTTTATAAACATTGAGAGAGAGAGAGAGAGAGAGAGAGAGAGAGAGAGAGAGAGAGAGAGAGAGAGAGAGAGTCTATTAGGCACAGAGAGTGGAGAGAAAAAAAAATTGAGAAATCTGTCCCCAACTGCATCAAGCAACAGTCCAGGCCTCTGCCATCGTCAAACCCATTCCCTCCATCAGTATAGTCTCTTTTTTTTGGGTTTTTACTTTTATTTTTATTTTTTAATTTGAGGTCAAATCTGATTTAGGTCGGGGTATTTTGACTGGATTGGATTGCATTAAGTTTTTTGGCTTAGATTTGGTTTTGAATAAGGAATTTGGGTTAAGAATGGTTTTTAATATCCGTTATTTGTGTTGGATTTGGTTTTCCTTTTGGATAATTGGGCTCAATTTGTTTTGAGTATATCTTTGCACTTTAAAGCTTTCATTTTATTTTTTCTGTTTTAATTTTTTTGTTGAAACATTTTTTCCCTTTATAATTTCATTTCCCATGTTTCTTTTCTAGCATTGTTATCAAGTTTCTCCAGTATATACTTCTGTGTATTAGATTTTTTTCCCATATAGTTCACATATCAAAGTGATTGTGTCAATTTTATTTTTAAATTGTATTTCGTTGGTATACACACACTTTGTAGAATGAGGTTGCCATATTTGATCAATAGGGCTAACATTGCAGACTTTGCATCTGAATTGGATTTTTGTTCCTATTTATTGATAACAGATGAAAACAAATACATATAAGACAGCCCTGAAATACAGAGGAAACAAGAAGCTGAAAACACAAAGAACAAGAAGCTGAATACATTAGAGAAGTACAGACCAATAGGTACGCGCAGAGAAATTCAGAGGAACAAGTATGCAGGTTGCAGAAAATGAAGACCAACAGGTGTAGAGAAATACAGATCGTGACAAATATTTTTAGATGTCAAATATTTATTTATTTGTCTAAGGAAGTTAAAACACTTTAGTGAGAGTTATGTTTTGTTTATGTGTCCATATGTATGTTTAATTTGTTAGATGGGTTAGTAGTATTGTTAAATTTTTGTAAATACATTTGTTTTGGAGGCTTTTGTTGCTATTCTTTCTTGAAGGTGCAGGAGCATATGTGTTTTTTTCAATTAAAGTTTCTTACGGAATTTGGTTGATTAATTAATTATTTCCCTTGATGTGCTATATCATAATAGGTTGTTGGTGGTTCAATTTTCATCATGATCAGAAGGTGAAGATAGAAATTACCCTTATCAATGATAGATATTACCCTAATACCTACTATGTCTTCATCATTATCACAAGATGTTGATAGACCTTTTTTTTTGTTCCCAAACCTCATCTTGCTTGACAAACCTTATATTTATCTATTTGTACCGTATATATTTATCTTACATTTGAAATTGATTCTATAATTCATTTTAACATTTGTATGTCTATTGATTTTTTATGTATATAATTTTTATGTTAGGTTGTTCTATATAGCTTTTTTAGAATTGTTATAAAATATTGTTTCCGTAATTAAAGTTTAACAGTTTAACGTTGGTTTATTTTAACAATCAGTTAAATTATACATGCCCCATAAGAATTTTAATGTATTTTATTGTCTTTTAATAAGTAAAATGACCCCGTGCATTGCGCGGGTTAAACGCTAGTAATAATAATAATAGAGCCTTTTTAAGTATGTGCTTAAGCGCTGTGAAGAGGTTAGTTTATTTTTTTATTATTATCTTTTTATGCTTTGGCCTTGAAAGATATTAAGACAAAGGAAAAGTATTTTGAAACTATAGAGGCATAAACAACGTAATTGAAATTTTAGGATTTATATAAAAGAATTTTTTTTTCTCTTTTGATGGTTCTTAATTAAGAGAAAATTGGACGATAGGAAACTATTTGCTTATTCCTAATAGTTTACATTGGTTGATTTTTTTAGTACAGGGGAGTTAAATTTGAAACAAGTGTTTGATGAGGTTTTTTTTTTAAACGTCTTTTCTATAAAATCTTTTTTCTTAATTATGTGTTCTAACTTCTAAATGGTGACGACTTTCTCAATTTCCTCGTGTTTACTATATTATTCATAATTTCTTCCCTGTCAGTATCGTACTTTCTTAGGATCTTCAAATTATGTTCTCTATGATCATACGACTATTATTTTTACTATCTATTTTTTATAGGTTTCCATAAAATACTATTATCTTATCCCATTCCAATACTGACTATTTTGCTATTTACTATTAATTTTCCTCATGAATTGGTTGCCTTTATTGACCCTATTTTTTTCCTCTTTACGTGTCTCTTTTTTGTTCATGCAAACTTTTACATCAATTTTATCAAAATCTTTTCCAATAGTCTGATATATTGTACGTCTTTACTTTCCCCCCCTCGGTGTTTATCCCATTCATAAGATTTCCATCTGTTCTATCTACGTTTGGCGGACCTCCGAAAGTTTGGAAACATTAATGTGGTATCATTTCAAAAAAAATTTGATATAGAAACGCAGGCCATTAATTCTAAGGAAGACACTCTTTTCAATTTACAACCGGGGTTAAAGGTTTACATATTGAGAGTCTAATGCTCAACCTCCACATTGGACCCCATGAGATAAACAGATGAATATTTTAGCCAGCTTGTTGAAGTCATGCTGAGAAGGATGGATATGGATGAAAATGAAATGCAATCATTTATGATCATGGCTTGGAATATATGGCAATCAACTACACCAAGTTCCTTTTAGTAGCCACATATGTTGAGAGCATTGTAGATGATAGTTTGGCTGGAGCATTTATCCGGTAAAATTTATGCAGGGAATAGTTTCTAACTTTTTTTCTTTTTTTTTTTAAGAGAGTTTCAAGTAATAGCTTCTCACTTAGTAATATAAATTTATGAACTTTGCATTAAAAAGAAAAATGATGACGTGATAAAATCCAACCACCCATTTTAAAATAGATTAAATAAATTTTTAGAAAGTATACTATAGATATATTTTTTTGGCACAAAAGAAAACTATAATGTAGAAATACCTTTAAAAAAAAAAACTATATTGAGGTTCCTAGTATCACTATATTCATACTTATGCTTGAGTCAATCAATAGTATTTATTGCCAAGAGTTTTATAAATCAATCAACAGTTCTTAATGTTTCTAACATAATTATTTAAGTGTGTTTAGTATGAGGGAATCTACCTTAGAATTTGGATGTCTGAGAATATAATTATTACTATATTAGTTTGATTGAGAATCAAATAAAACTCCTAAGAGCACCAGCATTCATTATTTCAATTATATCCTATTTTATCATCCCAAAAAGACATTTTATCAATTATACAATACCATTTTTCACTACACCCAACATCCAAACTTCTATTTTCCTATTCTACTCATTAAAACAATATATTTACACATTAAAATATATAACCAACAAAATGTCCTCTTAGAGAAACCCTGTTCCAAAAAAGAAAAACCCAGAAATCCACCTTGCCACCACCACACCATCGGCCAGCAACCACCACCACAACCGAACTCACCACTAACAACAACCACAAGAAACAACCACCAAGAGGGAAAGAAACATAAAAAATTGCCAAAAACCACCACCACCGATCGAGGAAATTGCCAAGAAATTCATTAAACATACCAAACAAACATATCCAGCAAATCAATTAAACATACCTAGCAAACCTATTAAAATACCCAACAACCCCCACAAACCCAGTAAAATCTTCACAGTATCAGGAAAACCCAAATCAATCCACCAGCAAATCTTAACAGCAAACCCAAATCAATCCACCACCCATTGATACACCACCTCAGCACCACCTTGATCTACCACATCTGCCTCCACATCAAACCTATGAGCGCCACCAACCCATGAGACCCACAATCCACGGCAAGCTCGACACCACCCTGATCCACCACCATGGCACCACCCCAATGCACAGCGAGCACAGCACCGCCCCGATCCACTACCACAAAACCACCTCGATCTGCCACATCAAACCATGAGCTCCACCAAATATGAGACCCACAGAGGCTTGATTCAAGGGAAAATAGAGGGAAAAAAAAAAAAGAGAAAAAAGAAAAGAAAAGAAACGGAACACAGGGACAAAAAAGGGGGAAGGATTGCATGAGAGAATCAGAGAACTAAAAAAGAAGAAAGAAAAAAAGAGAGAGAGGAGATGGGAGTACCGGTGAGAGAGTGAGGTGATAAAGCAAATAGTAAATATAATAAAATATTAATATTTGGTTTTACAATTAAGCTACAGTGCAATTCTACATTTAAAATCGCACTGTAGCTCAACTGAATTTTTTTTTTTTTTTTTTTTTTGTTGTTGCAATATTTGCATTTTACACCTTTCAATGGAGCTGACGTTTTGGGTCTGGATTGTATAATAAGCCTACATTTGGGATTTGCCATCTTCGTTACTAATGCTCTAAGAACATGAAATTATCATGTTTAGTTTATTCCTAAAAATTTTATTTCAATTATTTATATTTTCCAAAATATCCTTAAATTTGTAAACATAACTCAGGTTTATCCTTAGATTTGTAAACATAACTTTCTTCTTGGTTCTTCTTTGATTTCTTGGCGAAGCAAGAAACAAACTCATATGGCCTATTCCAGTACTAGAGCAAAATATCGTGCCCTTGCTAATACCACATCTAAGCTTCTTTGCCTACGATGGCTTCTCAAAAACTTAGGTGTGTTTACATCCTTTGCTACTTCTCTTTATTGTGACAACAAGAGTGTCATTCATATTGTTCACAATGATGTCTTCCTGTTAGGAATGCTATAAGCATATAGATAATAATTGTTGTATTGAAATTTAGTTAGTTAGTTAGTTAGTTACAATTCCAAGCATGTTAATCACATTTAGCACATGTTAGAATTATTAATGCACATGTTAATCACATTTAGCACATGTTGGAATTATTAATGCACATGGGGAATAATAGTTACAATAGAATAAGGCCATGTGGGTCAATAATATTAGAGTTAGTCTTCTATAAATACATGATTGTAATCCAATATGAGATATGAATTGAAAAATAAACCAACTTTTTAGTGCATTAGTGCATCTCTCTCTTTCTCTATGGAGAGTGACTACCTCAAATTAAGTCAATTTCCCTACAATTCCCATCAATCCCCCTACAATTCATATTCATCCCCATTAAAAACCTCTAGGTTCCCTACATTTGGTATCAGAGCCGTCGATCTTGAGATGGGTGAATTTGACCGACTAGAAATCTTGAAAATGGTGAATGAAGTTTTGGAGAAGGCTAAGGCCTTGACAAAATCTAGCAAAACTATTTCAGAGAAGTTGAAGGCCTTGGATGAATCTAACATAGTCAAGAATGAAGAGCTCTCAAGATTGCAAGAAGGTCTCGAGAACATGACGAAAGAGGAGTTACAATCTCTTGATTTAACGAAACTCGAAGAACAAATCAAGTTCCAAGAATCTACTACCGTTGTTGCAAGACTGGATGTTGAGTTTTGTGTCAAAGTGGATGATGATATACATGAAAACGCAACCTTTGAAGTTCAGTCTAAAGAACCAACAAAGAAAAAGATGATTTCCCAAGAACTAATTCTTGATGCACCAATAGAGGCTTCCATTCAAGAGTCTATGATTCAACAATTGGCAATCCAAGTATCGGTGATCCAAGAATCCAAGATACAAGTGCCAACAATTTTAATGGCTCTAGAATCAAATAAAGTCTTAAGAATACAAAGAATATTTCAAGGTTCAAAGAACCAATGAGACCTTGAAGATTGAAGAACCATTGAAGGCTCAAGAATTCGAGCAAAGTTTGAAGATCTACAAAAAAGAAACCTTCATGTGCACGGGACCGCTTGTCAAAGAGAAATACATGAATATGGTGATCAAAATGTCACAACGATATTGGTCCATTGGAAGATCTCCTTTGATGAAGATGCTATTTCACAACAACACCTTGTGGGCAAGGTGTTTTTAAGGGGAGGAAAATGCTATGAATGCTATAAGCATGTGGATAATAATTGTTGTAATGAGATTAGTTAGTTAGTTAGTTAGTTAGTTAGTTAGTTAAAATTCCAAGCATATTAATCACATTTAGCACATGTTGGAATTATTAATACACATGGGGAATAATAGTTATAATAGGATAAGGCTATGTGGGCCAATAAGATTAGAGCTAGTCTCCTATAAATACATGATTGTAATCCAATATGAGATATGAATTAAAAAATAAACCAACTTTTTAGTGCATTAGTGCATCTCTCTCTTAATCTCTCTCTTTCTCTATGGAGAGTGACTACTTCGAATTAAGTCAATTTCCCTACAATTCCCATCAATCCCCCTACAATTCATATTCATCCCTATTAGAAACCTCTAGGTTCCCAACAATTCCATGAACAGACTAAACACATCGAGATTGATTGTCATTTTATCCATTATCATCTTGTCCATGGTGCTCTCAAGCTGATCTTAGTCTCCTCTACAGATCAACTTGTAGATATCCTCACCAAGTCACATTCTAAGAGAGGCTTTTGTACTTTGGTTGACAACCTCAAGTTGGTTTCACATCTACCTTATGTTTGAGGGGGGCTGTTAACGTGTATAGTGTTATGGGCTTTATATCCAACTAGATTACTTGTATAGCACACATTCTTGTACTACACTCTTACTTCTACTGCACTCCTATGCCTCTTATATAAAGGCACTCATGTATGTTCTTTTACTGAGAAATACAATACAATTATTCAATATTTCTAACAAGGCCGTTAGACTGAACCACGTAATCCTTGTGTGTTATTATATTCTGTACTTTATATTTCGCTTCCATACTAACATATTCAACATAGTGTATTAATGCTAATATTTAACATGGTATCAAAGCCACCTTCCTATGGCCATGGTTTTTTGTCCTTATGATGTATTAGGAGCAATCTTTGTCTTCCTCGATATTTCTTCGTTGCATTCATCTACTTTGACTTCCCACTGCTGCCATCAAATCTCTCTGGTATAATCATGCCACTGATAAAAGTCGTATTAACACTGTAAGACCATTGCCTTCCTCAAACCACCGTCATAGAGCCAAACTTCATTCAAGAGATCTTCTCAACCTTATCAAATCTCAAGATTTCATCAAGCTTCCATCTTGAATTTGAGAGGGAGTGTTAGAAATATATTAACCTATTAGCATAAGCCCAAGCCTAATTTACTTTGTGTGTAAGCTAAGTCTCTTACTTATACTAAAAGTCTATTAGTCTACTATATATATACACATGTTATGGTTCATTATAACACAGGATTTGTATTACATTCTAATATATTATTAATGTAGCCCTTTAAGGTTTCCTCCTTGAATGTAGGCTGTTAAATGCTTTCACTTCTGCATCTATACTAGCATATTCAACATGGTGTATCAATGTTAATATTTAACAAGAATAGCAAGAAAGATGAGGAAAGAGGGGAAAGAGAAAAAGCATTTGTTGAGAATGGAAGTAAGCTATTGGAGAAGCTGATTGCCTCTTGCAATGGTAAGCCTATTCCCATCCGTAGCTTCTCCGCTCAAGATCTCCGCCAAGCAACCAACAACTACTTGAACATCAATGATTTAGTGATTTCCACAAAGATGAGTGCTCATGGTAATATGTTAAGGCCCATAGGGTGTTGTCTCGAGACTACACCTCCCGTTATGGTATCCTTGCAGATAAATTTATGTCTCCCACCGACATCAGCCAATGGTGTAGGAGAGAAGGTAACAAATTGCGAGACAGATTGCTCATGCAATTTCCTATCTCCATACTGCCTTCCAAAGACCTGTCATCCACAAGACTATACATATGACAAATATCTTATTAGATGAACATGATGTTCCCAAACTGTCCAAATTTTTAGTTTCTATATCAATCCCTGAGGTTGAGATTGACGTGGAAGCTTACGAGGGCCTTCGGAATTCTAGGTTCTCCACCCCTGAGCTTGAAGCATCAAGCAAGGCAACAGAGAAAACTGATGTATATAAATTTGGTGAGCTTCTTCTAGAACTTTTAACTAGAGAGTGTTCTTATAAAACAACCCGATTGACAATTGGTGACGATTCTACCTTACTTGCATACATGCATAACCATGCTCGAGGTAGTTGCGTAAACAAGATTCTGGATCCTGCAATCTTGGCAGAAGATGGAGAAGGAAGTGCTAGTTTACATTGGCAGTTACAAGCTGTGTTGGACCTTGCCTTAACATGTACAAAGGAAGATCAACAGAGAAGGCCAACTATGGTAGATGTCACCAAACAACTAAGGCAGATTGAGAGGTTCGTTCCACGACTCATTATTTACTTGCGTTCATCTAATAAACTGTTAGATTTGTTGTTATTAGCTAAATTAACTAATGCCAGGATGATAGAATGAACTCAATGTAATTATGATATAAAATGAATTTTCAATGGTTATTGTATTGATTCT
The DNA here is from genome assembly GCA_032878915.1 of Castanopsis chinensis. NCBI lineage: Eukaryota > Viridiplantae > Streptophyta > Magnoliopsida > Fagales > Fagaceae > Castanopsis > Castanopsis chinensis. The sequence continues at coordinate 9,795,007 of JAVQMG010000089.1, forward strand.
CAAAAGAAAAAAAAACGGTTATGGTAATTTTCCAATGTAAAAAATCATGTGGTTATATAACATTCTTAATGGTTTCAACCCACTTCTGCCAATAACTATAAGAATGTTATTGGCAAATACGGGTACAGTACACGGATGCATCATTTCTTAAAAAACTTAGGCTACTATAAGTCAAGGTTATGTGTATTAATTACTTATTAAATATATGCTATCAAAGTCTTGTTAATATATCCACATCAAGGTAACAAGGCATCACTAACAACATGGGTGCTTTTTTTATTTTTGGAGACACGGTGCATTTGAACTTTGACTCTCTTGACTTAAAGACAAAAACTAGTGGTAGGTGACATTACCCTAGTTCAAAGAAATTAAAAAAGGTATGCACTCTAATGTTTGAGAAGAATATGTCCTTAATATTATAAAATAGGCAATTACAAATTATTTCTCCTAAGTTTGACTTATTTTCAACTCAATTTTTCAAGTTTCATTTTATTTTTTCATTCCAAAATACTTTAACTTCTTTATTTTTTTTCCATTTAACTTCAATTCATTTCCAATATGATTCTTTCGTTCAATTTGCACCATTAAGTCCACTAAAACTAAAGGCAAGATTGGATAGAACTAGTCGGAATAACTAAATAAAAAAAATTAAAATTAAAGAACTGAAAGAAAAATAAAATAAACTTAAATAATTAGATTGAATTACGAAAAAACTGTTCATGATGTTAACTAAAATGCTTCACGTCAATATGGACAATACAAAGTTAGGTGAGGTAGCATTTTTGGACATTTTAATATGTCATTCATAATGTAGTAATAGTATTATTTTTCCATAATTACTCTTGTCACTTCGAGCAAAAAAGCAGTAATAATCCATTAGATGAATTTTTACCACTCAGAACAATTTGCTTGACTCATGCTGCATTCTCAAGTTTATGATTATAGAATATACAAAAGAGAAATCCTAATAGGGACATGATAATGACTTTAATTATTATCATTAGCCGCAAACTCGCACGATGCGTGCGGATATACAACTATTTTAAACTTGCGCGATGCATTTTGATTCATATTATTCCATTTTTTTTTTTTTTTTTTAGATAAAAGATAGAAATAGTATTATTTTTTTCAAGTCTAAAAAATATAAGAACCATAAAAAATTATTAAAAAATTGAGAACCAAATTAAAAACGTGACCAAAATAGAGGCAAAAAAGGTCTTTTCAACCTAAAAAAAAAAAAAAAAAGGCAAATCTTAAATCTCATAGAAACCGGCGGCGCTCTCCCAAGTCAACAATCGGATATATTGGCATTGAACGGCTAATGTGAAAAGTAAAAGATGCACTTTCCTTTTGAATTCCAAAAAAGAAAAAGGCAAATAGAGGAATTCAGCAGCACTTGCACTTAGTTTCGATGAAACCTCCTGAAATAAAATGAATTTACAATAAAAATGTCCTCATTGTCATTCAGCTGAGCCTCCATCCCTTGCTAGCAGAGCACAAACAAAAGAGAGCAAGGAAGGACGTTCCACATTCTAGCTATTATTATGCGCTGGAGTTGGTTCACCGATCACTTCTTTAATAAAAGAAAAAGAGAGAGAGCGTTTTATGAGAATGGAAGCGTGTTACTTGAGAAGCTGATTGCCTCTTGCAATGCCAAGCCTATTCCCATCCCTACCTTCTCCCCTCAACAGCTCCTCCTAGCAACCAACAACTATTCTTCTGAACAGCTGGTAAAGTCTAATTGGTACAAGGGTTCTCTTGAAGGACGAATTGTTCTCATTAAGCGTTTAGATGGTTGGGCCAATTTAGCCATCAATGATTTAGTGATTTCTGCACAAATGAGTGGTCACAGCAATGTATTAAAGCCCATAGGCTGTTGTCTCCACACTCCATCTCCCATTTTTGTGTTTGAATTTGCCGCCAATGGCGTCCTTGAAGATAGAATTTATGTCTCCCTTGTTACTATACGACAACACCAGCCTATGGTATGGAAGAGAAGGTTAAAGATTGCAAGGCAGATTTCTCATGCTATTTCTTATCTCCATACTGCCTTCCCAAGACCTGTCATCCACATGGCTATGAATATGCACTGTATCTTATTAGATGAACATGATGTTCCCAAATTGTCCGACTTTTATTTTTCTGTATCAATTCCCGAAGGTGAAGCTGACGTGGACCTTGATTACGTGCTTCGGAATGAACGCCTCCTCGCCCCCGAGATTAAAGCAACAGGCAAGGTAACTGAGAAAGCTGATGTATATGATTTTGGTCGGTTTCTTCTAGAACTTTTAACCGGAGAGGATTCTTTTCAAATATCCCGATTAACAATTGATAAAGATTCTACTTTAGTAGCATACATACGTAACCGTGCCCAAGGTAGTTGCATTAGCGAGATTGTGGATCCTGCAATCTTAGCTGAAGATGGGGAAGGAGGTGCTAGTTTAGAGCATCAATTACAAGCTGTGCTGGACCTTGCCTTGACATGTACAGAGGAAGATCCACAAACAAGGCCAACTATGGTTGATGTCACCAAACAACTCAGGCGGATTGAGAGGTTCGTTCCATCACTAATTATTTACTCACTTGATTTCTTCCAATCATATGTTATAGACAAATTCACATTATTGCATATCCAAATGTTTTAGACGTGACAACAAACAAAATTTACTTGATTTTCAAACAAATGGACATGGATGGAATTTAGAAAAGTTAAAAAAGCTAATTTGATGGAGAGCCATTAATGACATTATGAAATCCCCATTGCTACTAAGAAGCGGGCCTAATAAACTGGTATGCATCTTAAGTAAAAAAAGGAGAATTCGCTATGAGATCAGCTAATGATATTTCGCAATCACACAGGTTCACACAAACGGGTGAAGAGCTTGGGGGAAATTTGCAGAATTTAAAGCTTCTTGAGAGTGTTAAAGAGCATGCTTCTGCATCATTGAAAAGGAATGCTTCTAGTGATGAAATCCAAGCAGTGAACGAAGCCTCCGAAAGGCCTCTTGAAGTTTAATTGTTATGCAACTGAATGATGACAGAGCTTGTATGGCAGTTTTAACCTGTCATTGGGAAGTTATCATTATGGCAGACCCTTAAGATATGTATTGATGCTATAAGAACTGGAGGATAGGTTGTTATTGGCAAAGGAGTTTGATAATTGTTCTTTTGTTTGAATAAAAGGAATGCAAACTAAGTAGTTCATGGTCTTAGTAACTGGCTATGTATAGTGGTTTGTTGAGGGAAAAAAAGACTTTGTATTGTTTAGTTGGTTTGTAAATTTTCTTTTTCCAGAATATATATAGTTTCTCAATTTAGTTTGACAAACATTTTTCTTTTTGCAAAATAGTCTTAAATTTTAATCATTCATGTGAATTTGGATTCAAAATTCATTAGATAGCTTATTGCTCCACAGTTGATCTTCTAACGGGTAGAATTGCAGTTAACGCCTTCCCTTTGAATGAGATAAATATTGTTGTGCTTAATCCTTCTCTACTTTTACTGCTCCAGTTCACTGTTATCCTCTTAAATTCAAAAGGCTCCTTCTGATGGAACTCTGCTGGAGAAATATAGTTGCATAGGGCTGTTTGAACTTACTACTGTAGTGGAGAGAAACATCAAAGACAAAACTCTAGGTCACACACCCACACTAACTCATTTGATGTGCAAAAACTCTAATCCAATTGTCTTAGGTATCAATCTATGCTAAGACAGATATTTGGCATTGTAAAACATATCCAGATGCCTTGTCCCACAATCACAAAGGATAGTCACAATAGCACCAATACAGCTTGCCAAAAAAGCAAGCGTAGTTGGTGCAAACACTAGGCCCCTTGATGATGGAGGATTGATAATAGGTTTTATTTGATTTGAATTTGATTTGGTTTGAATTCTGATTGATGTTGTCGTATGTCTCCCTTGTTACTATACGACAACATCAGCCTATGGTGTGGAAGAGAAGGTTAAAGATTGCAAGGCAGATTTCTCATGCTCTTTCTTATCTCCATACTGCCTTCCCAAGACCTGTCATCCACTTGAATATAGATCTGCGCAGTATCTTATTAGATGAAGATGATGTTCCCAAATTGTCCGACTTTTATCTTTCTGTATCAATTCCCGAAGGTGAAGCTGACATGGAAGTGCATAGGGACTATTATTTCGACGCTTCAGAGATTAAAGCATCAAGAAAAGTAACAGAGAAATTTGATGTATATTGCTTCGGTCAGCTTCTTCTAGAACTTTTAACTGGAAAAGACATGCCTAACCTTGCTCAAGGGATTGTGGATCCTGCAATCTTGGCTGAATATGGGGAAGGAGGTGTTAGTTTACTACGGCAGTTACAAGCTGTGGTGGACCTTGCCTTAGCATGTACAGTGGAAGATCCACAAAGAAGGCCAACTATGGTGGATGTCACCAAACAACTCAGGCGGATTGAGAGGTTCGTTCCATCACTAATTACTTGCATTCATCCAAACATCTATCAGCTACGTAGTTATTAGCTTAAATTAACTAATGTCAAATGCTAGGACGATGATAGATTGAACTCAATTTAATTAGTTATGATATAAAACGAATTTCTACTGTTATGGTAATTTGCTCATACAAAGAATCATATATTATTCTTAATGAGTTCAACCCAATTTTGCCAATAGCTTTACTATATAGCTAAATAGATTCGCATTATTGCATATTAAAATCTTTTAGCCATGACAACAAGCAGAATTTACTTGATTTTAATACAGATGGCCATGGGTGGAATTTAGACATGTTAAAAAGCTTACTTGATGAAGAACCATTTAATGCTATTATCAAATTCCCATTGCTACTGAGAAGCATGCCTAATAAACCAGTATGCATGGTAAAGGAAAATTTTCTATCAGATCAGCTAATGTTTTTTCTCAATCACACAGATTCACACAGGAAGGTGAGGCGCTTTTGGGAAGTTTGCAGAATTTAAAGCTTCGTGAGCATTTTGAAATGTTATTATGGAAGATTGCAAATGATATCTTACCAACAAGAGCTCGAATGAACCAAACATGTGTGATGGAAACTACTTGCTGTCCTTTGTGTGAAACTGAAGAAGAAACATGCCTACACTTATCCAAAAACTGTTCCGTAGCAAAAGCAGCTTGGTTTACCTCAAGCTGGGGATTCTTTATTGAGTCTTTGAATGCTAATAACAGCTTTGATCTCATTAAGAGTATAGTCAGTCCTCCAGCTCATGTGTTACGTGAGCAGGTCACCAAGGAGCAGTTTGTTCTTATGGCAGCAAAAATTATGGATTACATTTGGAGGTTGAGAAATCAAGTGATGTTCGAGAATAAGAAAATAAATTTCCCAGCAATTCCTTTCAAAAGTTCGCAGAAGTTTGAAGTGCATGATTCTGTATCATTGAAAGGGAAGGCTTCTATTGATCATTGATGAAAGGCAAGTTGTGTAGTAAAAGTGGCCTCTGGAAGGCCTCCTGAAGCTTACTTGTGATGCAACTGAGTGATTACAGAGCTTTCATACTGTTTAGTTGGCTTGTAAATTTCAATTACGATGCAAGTAAAATGGAATTTTGTTAATGAATTATAACGTGTGGTAATAATAATATTCTCAATGTTGAAGACTTCAACTAGCTTTCGCTAATTGATTGATAACAATGGAAATCTGGACTGGTATGTTCATTTAGACAAGCAAAGCATTGTATTGTCCAATAAAAAAATTTTTTTTTTTTTTGAGTAAGTCCTTCAATATAATTTACATTTTAAGAATAAGAGGAGAGTGGGACCCGTTAATCATGCAATAAATTCACATTATTGCATGTCCAATTGTTTTAGGCATTTCAACAGCCATAACTACTTAGTTGATCTCAGAAGATTTCCTGATTTACAACGGCTCAAAGGTTGTGAATGAAGAACAGAGTTGATTAAAACACAGAACTGAGTTGATTTTCAAAGGCTTCAATAGCTCAAAAATTAGACATTTAAAGGCAAAGCCAAGCAAGATAAGTAGTAAACATTATACAATGTATGTATCCTTCTGGTAAGCCAGAACCTAGTCTGGCAGATTTATTTCCACCTGACACTGGTTTTAATCATTAATATGAATTTGGGTAGGAAAAAACATATACACTATTGCCCCACAATTGATCATAATAACTGGTATATCTGCATTAACTCACTCCATTTCTCTTGACAAAATGATATTAATCATCCCTGTATACAGCTCTGAAAGAAAATACATATTGATGAATGAACCAAAAATTGTCCGTAGAACAAACAGAGATGTGCCTCTGGCTTTAGTGTTGCTGTAAGAGAATAAAACAAAAAACTGACTATCATAACAGAGATGTGCCTACTGCCTAATCCTGCTTCAATATGTTATCTACAAAAAACTAAGATGGCACATTCTAAGGGAGATAAACACTGATATAATTGCTATAACTTATACAAAACTTTGCTGAAGAAATGTAGCTAAATAGGCCTGCTCAAACTTGGAAGTGGACAAGAAACATCAAAGTCAAAAGTCTAGGTCACACAATCTCCTCTGATCCCCAGAAACTCTAATCCAATAGCCTTGGGTGTCAATCCATGCTGAGACAGATATTCAGCATTGCAAAACTTACTCAAATGCCTCATCCCACTGTCACAAAGAATAGTCACAATAGTGTGACCAGGGCCAATGGATTGTGCCACTCTAACTGCTCCAACACAATTCATGGCCGATGAACTTCCAAGAAAGAGTCCATCATTCTTCAAAAGAAACCTGATAAAGTTCAAGCAGCATAGCATTAAAACACATAAATTAATTGTGTTATAATCAAGGAAAATGGGTGAAAGAATGAATTTTTTTAAGTTTCATCATCGGAAAAATATTAATGGCAAATCAAAAGGGGAAAAGAGTCAACAGTACTTTAGAATCAGCAGTACAACAAACACATCGAGTTGGAACAACTTTTTCCCATTAGTTCCATTTCTCAACCACTCAGCAAAATATATCACTTTAAAAAAACAAAGCATGCACTTACCTAGACATTTCAACAGCTTCCAAATCTGTGCCTCTGAAAGCTCCATCAAGTTTTGCCATCATGAAATTCTGTGTTAACCTGTTGATTCCAATTCCTTCTGTTATTGTGTCAAACGGATTCTTAAGTCTTTGTCCTTCAGCCTCCTTTCTAGTGTACATCACCCCCCTTGTAACCTTATTGAATAAACCAGAACCGGGAGGATCTATCAAGAAGCACTTAATGTGTGAATTTTTTTCCTGTTGAACACATGCTAAGGGACTTATTGACTACTTTAATATGAATGTTTACACAAATGGAGCGAAAAGAAATTAACCTGGAGAAACCTGGAAACACCAGCCACTGTCCCTCCTGTGCCTGCAGCCGCTACAAATGCATCTAAACTTCCTCCAGTCTGATCCCAAATCTCAGGTCCAGTACCCTCATAGTGTGCTCGGAAGTTTGCTAGATTTTCAAACTGATCAGCAAAGAAGCCACCTTTGCAATTATGTGGTATAGCCGAACTTTGTTTCTCTCCACCAGTTGTGTAATCAATCGTTTGCTCCAGGGATTTGCCATTCATTTGGTCAGCTTTTCTATGCTTTGATGCTGCCTCATTTGCTTCTAGTGCCCTTCTGCGTGCAATATTGACAAAGTGGTCCCTGTGTGTAATTGAGACAGGTCTTACCCTTTCAACAGTAGCTCCAAGGGATTCAATTATTTGAGACTGAGACAAATTTGCAAAGAGTAGACAAGTTATGTTGTAGTACATAAAAGAGGGGCAAAAGAAAGATAAGAGAGCAGGAGAGGGATTGGGGGGTAGAAGCTATAATATATTAGAATAGTTAGCCATGCATCCATTCATATCTTACAGCTTCCCTCACCATGCTAACATTTTATGAAATCTAAAAATTATTTACAATTCAGACACCTACTGACCTGCAACCACTGGATTGCTACCTATGATAAAAATGGCCACAATAATCTGCCTAGAAATAAGAAGACAAATTTTTCTTTATCTTGCTTCAAGCCTTATCTAACCGCTGAATTGCATATAGTGAGGTCCGTGATGCATAAATTCCTTAACTAGTCAATAATGTAAACCTTGAAAATTGTAGCAGAAACACAGAACACTGCTCATTAAGAATACTTTCCATATATACCTTCTCGATAGCAGCATCATCAGGGATAACCACATGGCATTTGCATCCATAGGCAGGAGCAACTGTAGCAAGGCTGATAGCAGTGCTTCCTGCACTCCCCTCAGTAACAATTCCACCTTGAGCTAGCTTCCCAGATTCCAAAGCCTGCATAGAGTCACAAATTAGAATGCATACAAAATAAGACCAACACCAATGATCAACAAACACAGCATTCTATACCAAACATTAATTTTCAAAATAATTGGCATTACTTTCTTTACTATTCACTAAGGCATTCATATCACTAGCCATTTATTATTTTAGATAGGTTTCATTCATATTTAGCATTATTCCATCCTTTACAAAGCAATGTACCACTTGAACCAATTAAGGTAGCATAATATAAAAAAAACAAGCATACAAATAACATTGTAAGATTCCTATGATTGCCAATTCTTACTATTACCAATTCTTCAAAATAACTGCTAAGAGTACCATAATTTGTGCTTCATGGTTTGGTAAAATTCAGTTTCCAGAAGATCCTCAACTAAGTCAGATATTTGTATTGAACTCAGTTTACTACAACTTCTTGAATACCCAAACAAAGATAAATAAAACACCAACACTAAAATTCCTTTCTTTTCCCCCTAAATCATTCCAACAACACCAAACAAAGAAGTTTAGATAACAGATATTTACCTCTTCAATGATTTTGACCGCAACTCTATCTTTCACACTCCCTCCAGGATTCAAAAACTCACACTTCCCAAGAATCTGAACAACCCCACAAACAGAACAAAACAGAAACATCATCCAAGGAAAAAAGAAGAAACTAATCTTTGGCATGAAAGTTGAAAATTCTCTCAAAATGAAAATTAAATGAACTGAACACCAAAAAAAAAATACTTACTAAAAACGAAAACTAAAGAAAACCCAGATGATAAAATGAAAGGAAAATTGAAAAAGTTGATTGCTTTGTGTTAACCTCGCAACCAGTGGCATCAGAGAGGCTGTTGATGCGAATCAAGGGAGTGTTTCCAATGGCATCAATAAGCCCATTTCTGGGCTTCTTCTTTTTCTTCTTTAAGAGGGCCAAGTTGGGTTTTTTGGAGGTGAACAAGTAGGAAAGCACCGCCATTGATATAGCAGCAGCAGCGACAATAACGCCTGTGGTTCTCACAGGCGCCATTGCGGCGGTTCGAACCCAAGGCCTCGGACCAAAACCCTTTAAGATTACTGCACCGATTGAAGTGTCCTAAAAGGCCTGCAAATTTATTAAGAAAGGTCACGTTAAACATGTGCTTAGGTCAACCATCTTATTAAAAAGTTTTGACACTGCTTTATTTAAAATATAAAAAAAAAAATTGTAAAAAGAGATAATTACATAATTATATTTTTATAAAATATTTCTAAAAATAGTTCCTAAACTAATATGCACCATCGATTAATATTTTCATTTTAAGTTACTAGACAAATAAATGGGTGTCAGAAGCTAGGTGGAACGAATTTGTGGACCTCTTTACTATAGTCGTGGCACAAATTAAGTGTTATTCCTCCAAACCTCAAAAAAATGAAAATGTTATTACCCCAAATTATAAAGTAAAAGAAGATTAATTGTATTTTTCTTGAAAAATTATAAAGTATCCCTCTAAGCTATAAAGTTGACCAATGTCCCTCTTAAACTATTAAAAATAAGTAAATAGCCTCTCTACTCTTATTAATAAATTAATCATGTTTTTTAAAAAATTCATCACATCACATCTCTCTCTCTCTCTCTCTCTCTCTCTCTCTCTCTCAACAATTAGTATTATTTACAGATCTACACATTTATACAAGCACAAGAACTGAATAAATGGTTTATAAATCTACTACTCACAAACACAAAAAAAATTCCCAAGCAAACCCATCATATACATTTTAAATCCACTGTTAACAAAACCCCAAATATCAGACCAATACAATCCCCATTGTGGACACCAGACTATAACCATCAGAAGTGGTGTTCAAAGATAAAGGAAGACTAATGTGGTTGTAAACAGAGCATAATCACGATGTTCATAGCGGTGCGTACGCAAAGGGGCTCATCCTTGGAGACATAGGGAGATTGAGAATCACCACCATCCTTAGTGGTGGTGACTGCTCTATGAGTGTTGCCAATAACAAAACAAGCACATTGGCAAAACCTGACTTGTGAAATTTCAAATCAAGAGAGAGATAGAGGCAAGGCTGGCTCAAGAGATGAATCACTAGCGAGGACAATCAAGTAAAAAAGATGACTAGTTCAAACTTAAACTGACCAAGGTCTGCATGAGAGAGAGAGAGAGAGAGAGAGAGAGAGAGAGATGGAATGTATTTTAGTTAATACTAGTCTCTGCGTACACGCATGCTCAATGGCTCTTTTGCTTTTATGTTTTGGTAAAAATTAATAATTTGCATCAATTATAATTTAGGATTACTACTCTTTTCAATCACAAAAATATCTAGGAGAGTGATGAGTAAATTATTTCACCTACAAACGCATAACACTCATCACACTCTTAGATATTTTCGTGATTAGAAAATGTAATAATTTTAAATTATAATCAATGCAAATTATTAACTTTTATAAAAAATTAATAATAATAATAATAATAATAATAATAATAATAATAATAATAATAATAATAATAATAATAATAATAATAATAATAATAATAATAATAATAATAATAATAGAGCCTTTAAGCACGTGCTTAAGAGCTGCGCAGAGGTTAGTTTATTTTTTTTATTATTATTTTTTTATGCTTTGGCCTTGAAAGATATTAAGACAAAGGAAAATTATTTTGAAACTATAAAGACATAAACAACGTAATTGAAATTTTAGGATTTATATAAAAGATTTTTTTTTCCTCTTTTGATGGTTCTTAGGCTGCGTTTGGCTCAACGGAAATCATTTTCGGGAAAAGAAAATATTTTTAGGAATATATTTTCGGGAAAGGAAAATATGTTTAGGTGTTTGGTAGCATTTTAGAAAATACTTTGGAAAATATTTTCAAGTGTTTGGTAATATTATGAAAATGTAAATTTTCCACTGGTTTCTCACACTTTCTCAACCATTTTCTCACATTCCAAACAACTTTTATAATAAAAAATTACAATCCATCAAAACAACAAAAATCAAAACAACCCCAGCAATAATCCATTCCGTCAAACACAGAGAGTGGGAAGTGTGATCGACGACGCGATCTCGCCCGGCGCGAGGTCGCTCCTCGATCGCCCGGCGCGAGATCGCGCCTCGATCTCGCCCGGCGAGAGGTCGCGCCTCGATCTCGCCCAGCGCGAGGTCGCGCCTCGATCACCCAACACGAGGTCGCGAGATCGGCGGCGCGAGGTCGGCCAGCGCGAGATCGCGAGATTGCCGGCGCGAGGTCGCGAGATCGCCCGACACGAGGTCAACGGCACGATCTCGCCCGGCGCGATCTCTCTTCGTGCTCTCTCTCTCTCTCTCTCTCTCTCTCTCTTTTCAGTCCAGAAACGTGATTTGAAGGTAAAATAGGAACTGAAAATATTTTCAATCTCAAGTGGGTTATTTTCCGGTCAACGTGGAAATGAATTTCCGTTGACTCAATTTTCTGAATTTACCAAACACGGCAATTTCAGGAAAATGATTTCCGAAAATGAATTTCAGCCGAAACAAACACACCCTTAATTAATAGAAAATTGGACGATAGAAAACTATTTGCTTATTCCTAATAGTTTATATGGTACATTGGTTGATTTTTTTAGTACAGGGGAGTTGAATTTGAACCAAGTGTTTGATGAGGTTTTTTTTTCTAACGTCTTTTCTATAAAATCTTATTTCTTAATTATGTGTTCTAACTTCTAAATGGTGACCACTTTCTCAATTTCCTCGTGTTTACTATATTCATAATTTCTTCCCTGTCAGTATCGTACTTTCTTAGGATCTTCAAATTATGTTCTCTATGATCATACAACTATTATTTTTACTATCTATTTTTTATAGGTTTCCATAAAATACTATTATCTTATCCCATTCGAATACTGACTATTTTGCTATTTACTATTAATTTTTCTCATGAATTGGTTACCTTTATTGACCCTCTTTTTTTTCCCTCTTTACGTGTCTCTTTTTTGTTCATGCAAACTTTTACATCAATTTTATCAAAATATTTTCCAATAGTCTGATATATTGTATGTCTTTACTTTCCCCCCCTCGGTGTTTATCCCATTCATAAGATTTCCATCTGTTCTATCTACCTTTGGCGGACCTCCGAAAGTTTGGAAACATTAATGTGGTATCATTTAAAAAAAAAAAATTGATATGGAAACGCAGGCCATTAATTCTAAGGAAGACTCTCTTTTCAATTTACAACCGGGGTTAAATGTTTACATATTGAGAGTCTACATTGGATAAACAGATGAATATTTTAGCCAGCTTGTTGAAGTCATGCTGAGAAGGATGGATATGGATGAAAATGAAATGCAATCATTTATGATCATGGCTTGGAATATATGGCAATCAACTACACCAAGTTCCTCTTTTTTAGTAGCCACTTATGTTGAGAGCATTGTAGATGATAGTTTGGCTGGAGTATTTATCTGGTAAAATTTATGCAGGGAATAGTTTCTAACTTTTTTTTTTTTTAAGAGAGTTTCAAGTAATAGTTTCTAAGAGCATGCACAGCAGTGGAGCTAAAATTTTAGCAATTTAGCTCTACAAAAAATTACTTTATCTATTTTACCTACACACTTTATAAAACATGCTGCAACAGTTGAATTTATTTTAGCTTTTAACACAATAAAATAATATAAACATCACAATAAAATAATATATCTACTATATTAAAATAATATATCTAACTACTAAAAAATTATTTACAGCACCAACTACAACCACCCCTACCATCAGCCACATCCACAACCACACCCACAACCACCACCGCCACCACCACCACCAGCAGCAGTCCACAGCAAGGAAAAAAAAAAAAAAAACACCAACCAAAATCTCAATCTTTTTCCTCAACCCAGACCAAACAAAATCACCCATCACAAATAAAACAATGCTCTGATCGGCGTGGGTCTGATCGGCGGAAGAGAAGTGGGTCTGATCGGCGGAAAACCAACACAATGGTCTGATCGGCGTGGGTCTGAGGCGGTGGGTCTGATCGGCGGAAAACCAAGGCAATAAATCGGCGGCTTGGGGCTTGGGCCGGTGACGTTGAGGCCGACGGAGGCTTGGGCCGGTGACGTTGGAGCAAGTTCATTCATCTCGACCCAATTCGATGGAGCTTCAGAGGCACGAAGATGGACGGAGATCGAGCTTCAGAGGCACGGACGGAAATCGAGCTTCAGAGGCACGGACGGAGATGGACGGTGAGTGAGAGATCGACGGTGATTGAGAGTTCTACGGTGAGCTTGAGCTTGAGAGCTTGAGAGAGTGCAGGAGATGAGAGTGACTGAGATTGAGAGACAGCGTGAATAAAAAAAATTGGAAGAGAAGGGATAGTATTTGTTATTTTAATCCGGAACTGATTAAAAAATTATTTTTTTTTTTGGCTTTGAGCTACAGTGCTCATGTATCTATACATGAGCACTGTAGCAATTAAGCTAAAATATTTAGCTATGCCTCCACTGCTGCAAGGATTTTTTTGTGTTTTTGTGGAGCTAAAATAGCTATATAGCTATTTAGCTCTACTGCTGTGGGTGCTCTAACTTAGTAATATATATTTCTGAACTTTGCATTAAAAAGAAAAATGATGACGTGATAAAATCCAACCACTCATTTTAAAATAGATTAAATAAATTTTTAGAAAGTATACTATAGATATATTTTTTTGGCACAAAAGAAAACTATAATGTAGAATTACCTTTAAAAAAAAAAAACTATATTGAGGTTCCTAGTATCACTATATTCATGCTTATGCTTGAGTCAATCAATATTATTTGTTGCCAAGAGTTTTATAAATCAATCAACAGCTCTTAATATTTCCAACAGAATTATTTAAGAGTGCTTAGTATGATGGAATCTACCTTAGAATTTGGATGTCTGAGAATATAATTGTTACTATATTAGTTTGATTGAGAATCTAATAAAACTCCTAAGAACATGAAATTATCATGTTTAGTTTATTCCTAAAAATTTTATTGCAATTATTTATATTTCCCAAAATATCCTTCAATTTGTAAACATAACTCAGGTTTATCCTTAGATTTGTAAACATAACTCAATTTGGAGATGGTCAAAATGGAATGTGGATACCATGAGAATACCAATTTGTAAGCAAAAGGTTATGAACCACGTAAGTGTGATAACAAAAAGAACAACACCAACAAGTTTGGGATAAAATTCATTGTGACTTTCGTAAATATATGTATGATTCAAAAAAATTTTTTTGGTTGGTGTGGTGGTTCTATGAATTAGGAACTGAGATTAAGTGATATTACACTTGATGTAATTACTATCAATGGTTGATATTGATAGTTGCAAAAAACAACTTTCAATTTCAACCATTTATTAAAAATATGTTTAAAAAAATTTTAAAAAAGTTAAAAGTTGAAATTAAAAAAAGTAAAAAGTAAAAAAAATTTGTAAAGGAAAATAGATGAATTGCACCCCAGTGTTCCGGATCCTAATCCATGAATTAGATAGCACAATCTATAAGAAGTAACATAAAAATTGAAGGGCAAAGCTACAAAGATAACAAAGAGCAAATAATTCAGGAAGTGGATTCAAAATTTTGTTTTGTATATATTTATGTAAATTTCCTATTGTACATTTGTACTTAAAAGTTAAAAGAGCCACGTAATACTAGTACATGAAAACCAAATATGTTGAAATCCACATTTCTTGTGAACTCCTTTTCCACAACCAAATTATAATTTGAAGATCTGAATTTTTGATAATCCGAATAGCAATGTTCTTGATGAAGATATCTAGAAAGCGGTCCTCCCTACCTAGTACCTACATTGCAGTGGGGTAAAAAGATAAAGACAATGTTTTTTAAGATTTATCCTTATTTGTTAAAAAATGATTAGGATTAAGGAGGAATAAGCTAAAATCGTCCAAATATAATTTTTAAAAATGTAATTTTTTTACTGGCACAGGAATATGAATACTCTCTAATAATCAAGGAAGGAAATTTACCTTGCTACAAAAGTGGAGTTAGAGTTGGAGTCAGATTTTGTTGTATGATTTGCAGCCAAATATTAAAATGTCAGAGAATTTTTTAACATTTCTAAGAATGTGAAAAGAATACCCCATATCAAAAGCCTTTAAAGAGTTTTGTTGGAAGAGTTTAACTTGGATTTAATTTTACTAAACTCAATTAGATTCTGCTATATATCTAGAAATTTTCGTGTGCCGACATCCTATCGAATCAAGTAATGAACTGATTCAACCCAACATATATATATATGAAAGCCCAAATGAGCTATTACAAAAGTCAATACCATTTGTTCCTAAATTTTTTTTCTACGTGCTCTCACCCACAGGTGATCCTAACACGTAAGAGCAATCTTATCAGCTTGTGTAAAAATTTTGTCTATTTTACACAAAAAATCTACTTTTTCTATTTTACACATTCATTTTTACACAACCCTCACATCAGTTTGTCTATTATACATATCTTTCAATTAAATAATAAATTTCCTCACATTTTTCTATATATTACGCGCGTCTCTCTCTCTACCATTTCTGTCCGTTGCTCTCTCTCTCTCTATACCCACCTCTCCCCTGAAAAACTCTCCCCCTCCCCTGAAAAAAACTCTCCCGCTCCGATCAAGTCTTCCTCCGCTTCGATCAAGTCTCCCTCCACTCCGATCAAGTCTCCCTCCGCTCCGATTCGCTCCGATCTCCTCTCGATCAAGTCTCCCTCTGCTCCGATCCGCTCCGATTCGCTCCGATCTCCTCTCGATCAAGTCTCCCTCTGCTCCGATCCGCTCCGATCCGCTCCGATCTCCTCTCGATCAACTCTCCCTCTGCTCCGATCCGCTCCGATCAAGTCTTCCTCTGCTCCGATCCATTCCGATCAAGTCTCCTTCCGCTCCGATCCGCTCCGATCAAGTCTCCCTCCGCTCCAATCCGCTCCGAGCTTCGAGCTCCGATCCGCTCCGAGCTTCGAGCTCCGATCCGCTCCGAGCTCCGATCCACGCATTTCAAGCTCCGATCCACGCATTTCAAGCTCCGATCCACGCATTTCAAGCTCCGATCCGCTCCAATCACAAGCTCCGATCCGCTCCGATCCACGCATTTCAAGCTCCGATCCGCTCCAATCACAAGCTCCGATCCACGATCCACGAACCACGATCTCTGATCCGAGCTCCGATCCACTATCCACGAGCCACGACTTCCGATCCGAGCTCCGATCCACGACCTCCGATCTCCGTTTGTGTATCTCTGCTTTTTTTTTTTTTTTTTTTTTTAAGCAAGTGTTGATTCTCTGTGTTGATTTATCTGTTTGTGTGTGGGTGTGTTTTTGTGCTTCTGAGGAAAAAAAAAAAAAGAAGATGAACAGTTATTGGTTTGTTGAGCACAGAGATGAGAGAGAAAAAAACGAGCGAACTGAAAAATGATAAAATAATTTATGAACAAGCTACAGTACCTGTGTATATTTACACGGGTACTGTAGCTTGTGTATTGGTTTTCACATGTTTGCATATTTATACACCCACTGATGTGGGTGTTTTTTGACATAAAATGTGTAAAATTAATAATTTTTTATCATTTTACACATGTATACACTTTTATACCTTCACTGATGGGAATGCTCTAACACCCATTTTAAATAGAAGTAAAAAAGTAACCAAACTCAAACTGGGGCCCACCATGACCCCACACAGGTGGATCCCACCAGTACAAGTTGCTGCGTATTTCTTGCAATACCAGCCGTTGGATACCAAAATCAAAATCTCAGCCGTCCGTAAAATTCCAATATTTCAAAACTTTCACCCCACTCCTGACACCCACGTCCAACGTGGCACCATTTTAACAGCACTCTAAAATCCGGGCTTGAAATCCGAACTTCTGTGAAATCCCCAAAATACCCCCCAACTTTTAGAGAGAGAGAGAAAAAGAAAGAAAGACCCCCCAAAAGCCCAAATATTTGTTCCCAAAAACTCAAAAAATACACACACTGACTCTGCACACACAGAGAGTCCAAAGTCACACACACAGAGAAAGAGAGAGAGAGACTCTGTTTTTTGAAGCAAAAAAAAAAAAAGAAACCCCCAAAATCTCTGTAAGTTTCTTTCAATTCCCTAATTTTGCAATCAATTTGTACAATTGTTTGTTATTATTATTATTTTTTTAATTTTGTTTTGATCTGGTGTGGATTTTGTGGTGCAAATCTTAGGGTTTTGAAATTGGGTAAGTTACAAAGCTTTGAACTTTTCGACTTCTTGTGCTTTTTTTTTACTGTTTTAGTTGTGAATTCGATGTTGGGTCTCTGTTTGTTTCCCGAGAAAATGTGGGAAACGCTGAGAGATTCTGTTGTTTGAACTTTGGGTGTTTTATTATTCTGGGGTAGTTAGGGACTGAGTGGGAATGAGAGCTTAGCTAAATTGTGGTTTTGTGGGGGCCTTGTTTGCTCGGTTTTTGCATTTCTTAAAGCTGCATACAAGTCAAAGATTTGAAATTTTTTTGTTAGTGTAAGTGTGTTTTGGCTTTTGAATTGTCAATTGACTGTGTTACTTGTGAATAGTATGGTATTTTTTTTCAATTTTTTTATGGGTCTATTCAAGTTTCTGGCTTTTTTAGATCTTGTTAGGGTTTTCAGTGTGGTAAGCTATCTATAATTACACTTAAATTATACTCTTTTTTTTCTTTTGAATGTTGTTGATGTAGTTCAGATGTTTGCTCTAGTGTAGTTCATCTCCATTTATTGCTTTTCAATTTTTCTGGCCGATGAACTTCCAAGAAAGAGTCCATCATTTTTCAAAAGAAACCTGATAAAGTTCAAGCAGCATAGCATGAAAACACATAAAGGGAATGGATATTTTTTTATGTTTCGTCATCTGACAAATATTAATGGTAAATCAAAAAAGGAAAAGCATCCACTGTACTGTAGAGTCAGCAACACAACAAACTCATCGAATTGGCACAACTCTTTCCCATTAGTTCCATTTCTCAACCTTTCAGCAAAATATATGACTTTAAAAAGAACAAAAGCATGCACTTACCCAGACATTTCAACTGCTTCCAAATCTGTGCCTCTGAAAGCCCTATGAAGTTTTGCCATCATGAAATTCTGTGTTAACCTGTTGATTCCAATTCCTTCTGTTATTGTGTCAAACGGATTCTTAAGTCCTTGTCCTTCAGCCAGTGGCAGAGCCACGTTGAGTCCAAAGGGGGCCTTGGCCCCCAAAAAAATTAATTAGTATATATTAATATGATAATTATTCCTACCAATTTAAATTTTTCTAAGAACATGCATCCCATCCCCCACCCCCCCCCCCCCCCCCCTCCACAAAAAACCATTTTTTGGATATGATTTTTATATATAAAAAATTGTTAGAATTATGGTTAAGTAATTAAATTTATCATTTCTTAATAGCTTAAGCTATCAGGAAATTGTGAGGTTAAACATTTAATCATAATTATAACACTTTCTCTCACTCGTGGGTTTAAATTTATCATTTTTTAATTGGCCCAATCGGTAATTTAACAAAAAAAAAAAGAAGCTAAAAGTACAATAATTTCACAACAAAACTTAGATATCAAGTGGATTTTCAAACTGATCAGCAAATCCACCTTTGCAATTATGTGGAAGAGCCAAACCTTGTTTCTCTTCACCAGTTGTGAAATTAATGGTTTGCTCCAGGGATTCACCGTTCATTTGGTCAGCTTTTCTATGCTTAAATGCTTCCTCTTTTGCTTACAGTGCCCTTCTGCGTGCAATATTGACAAAGTGGTCCCTGTGTGTAATTGAGACGGGTTTATCCCTTTCAACAGTAGCTCCAAGGGATTCAATTATTTGAGACTGAGACAAATTTTGCAAAGAGTAGAAAATTTATGTATGTTGTACATAAAAGAGAGGCAAAAGAAAGATAAGAGAGAAGGAGAGGGATTTTTTTTTTTTTTGGGGAGAAGCTATATCATATTAGAGTAGTTAGCCATGCATCCATTCGTATCTTACAGCTTGCCTCACCATGCTAACATTTTTTATGAAATCTAAAAATTATTCACAATTCAGACACCTACTGACCTACATCCACTGGATTGCTACCTATGAAAAAATTATGTGAAAAAAATAGCTACAATAATCTGCCTAGAAATAAGAAGACGAATCTTTCTTTATCTTGCGTCAAGCCTTATCTAACCACTAAATTGCATATGGCCAGGTCTGTGTGGATGTTCTAGTCCATGAGGCTAAGGAAAGAACTGGAAGCAAGCCATAATTATCATTGTTTAAGGAGCTTTATTTATTTCAAGAATCAAGTATACCCAAATATGTTCTGCTGCTATCTAATGGTTCGCGATGCATAAATTCTCTAACAAGTAAATAATGTAAATCCTTGAAGGTGGTAGCAGAAACACAAACACTGCTGATTCAGAATACATTCCATTTATACCTTCTCGATAGCAGCATCAGGGATAACCACATGGCCTATGCATCCATGGGCAGGACCAACTGTAGCAAGGCTGATAACAGTGCTTCCTGCACTCCCTTCAGTAACAACTCCACCTTGAGCTAGCTTCCCAGATTCCAAAGCCTACATAGAGTCACAAATTGCAATGCCAACAAAATAAAACCAATACCAATGGTCAACAAACACAACATTCTATACTAAACATTACTTTTGAACGTAACTGCCATCACTTTCTTTACTATACAACAAGGCATTCATATCACTAGCCTTTTATTATTTTAGAGAGGTTTCATTCATATTTAGCATCATTCCATCCTTGACAAAGCAATGTTCCACTTGAAACAATTAAGGTAGCATAACCCCAAAAAAAAAAAAAAAGAATACAAGTAACATTGTAAACCACTTGTGGTTTTGTCAAAATTTAAGTTTCTTACTTGTGGTTTAAAATTTGACATTTTATCTACTTGAGAGTAGCTTAGTTAGAGTTTTGTTGCTCATCTCTATTAAAAGTATGGCTAAATATGTAATTTTATTTCATATTTATCTCTCTCTCCTCCAAAAACACAAAAAACAAAAAAACACAAGATAAAATAAGATCAAAAAGATGTTGAAAAAGATAAACGAAGAAGCTTCCTTTGCCCAAGCTAAAGTCATCATCCAACTCAACTCATTATGGACTCCCATTCTTCAATTCAGTCCACAAACAAACTTCCTACACGCAAATCAAAAGCTATTGAATTGTGATGGTCTATGTATCAAAAGCTATATATGGGTAAGGAATCCTTATTAAGATGGGTAAGAAATCCTTATTAAGATGAGGATGATGGGTTTGTCATTCTTATAAACAAGAAGTTGCTAGGTTTTTGCAAACCTGGTTGTAAGTTGTGTGTTAATGGTACTTAGGTCTAGGGTTGAGCCTCTTCCTTCACGACTTGAAAGTTGTTACATTTGAGATGGTCAAGGAAGAACACCAACAATAAATTGCTGCTTTTAACTTTCTTTTATGACCTTGAATTTGGAGGAAGCTCATCAGATGCAAATTTGCTAAAAAAGAGGAGTCTCGTTAGAGCATCAGCAACAAAAAGGCTAAATTCTAAATTTAAGCATAAAGAATCCATTTAGCCCAAAATACTCCCTTCATTGAATGTTGTAAAAGGTAAGGATTGTAAAAAAAAATACCATTGAGCTACAGTGCGGTTCTAAATGTAGAACCGCACTGTAGGTCAATGATATTTTTTTTATTAATATTTTATACTTAAAGTTTTCTCTCTCCACGGTCTCTCATCTCTTTCTCTCTCTCATTCTGACTCTCAGTTCCTCTCTCTATCTCTCACAACAACTCTTCCCTCCTCACTCCTTCTCTCACGTCTCTCTCGTTTGAAGCTTGCACCGGTGCTAGGTTTTGGATTTTGGAGGTTGGATCAACGTTGATCGGTGGGCTGAGTTTTGGATTTTGGAGGTTGGATCGGCGTCGATTGGTGGGCTGAGTTTGGATCGGCGTTGAGCGGTGGGTGGGTTTGGATCGGCATCGATCGATGGGCTGGGTTTGGATCGGCGTCTCGGCGGGCTGGGTTGGGTTTGGTTAGCGATGGAGATCGCGGTGGATGCAGCGGGCAGCGGCATTGTTGGGCTATGGCGTGGTCAGTGGATGCAGCGGGCAGCGGCATTAGTCTAGTTGCTATTTTTTTTATTTTTTTTTTTATGGTGTCAATGGTTTGGGTTTTTTTTTTTTTTTTTGGTGTTGACGGTAGATTATGGGATGGTGGTGGTGGTGGTGGTGGTGTTAGGTGTGTGTGGTGCAACGATGTGGTTCTTAAGCAGAGAGAGAGAGAGAGAGAGAATAAATAATATTGTGGGATATATTATTTTATTGTATAGAAATATTATTTTAATGAGTAGAATAGGAAAATAAAAGTTTGGATGTGGAAGAATTGTAAAATTGTATTGTATAATTAATAAAGTAACTTTTTAGATGGTAAAATAAGATAGAATTGAGAAAAATTAATGCTGATGCTCTAAGTTGGATGTCAACAGCCTTGATTGACACCCTTTAATCCATGTAATTGTACACTACTACCCTTTGTATAATGTGTATTCCTCTTGCACTCAGGTTTGGCATTTTGTTTTTCTTTAGCCTGACCTGGTCTCGTCATTTTTAGGATTTTTGTGGATTAGATGCTATGGCTTCATTGGTTGCTTAGAAATTGATGAAGTAATTTGTTTCTTTTATGGTATTTTTTTTTTTTTTTTTGATAATCAAGACAAACTGAACTTTCATTAATTTGAGATAATGCTCAACTGAGCTACATCATAGCAAATTTGATTGGCAATGACTGGTGAGTTATCTTCCACCCATGCACAACAATCAGGTATAAACTTGGCATGCTTTGCCATGAGATGTGCTGGAAAATTTTTAGCTTTGTATATGTGGTTTACTGTCCATGTATCAAAACCACGGAGCTCCATTTTTGTGCCTTCAATCACCTTGTGAATGGAGCTCAATGCTTGGCCCTGTGCTTTCAAGGATTTGACCACAACCTGGGCATCACTTTCCAAACTGATATTCCTTAAGCTGAGGTCCCTAGCAAAGATGATGTTCTCCTCAATTGCTTTTGCTTCTGTTTCTAGTGCTTTCAGAGGCAACTCCAACCTCTTACACATTGCCCCCATTATCTGCCTTTCCTCATTTCTGATGACCACTCCCACCCCACAATAGCCCATATATTTGAACACCGCCCTGTCCATATTGACCTTGTAGCATCCCCTTCTAGAGGGAGTCCACGTTTGCCTACCTGATGGTGAGGGTCTGGTCTGCACCTCAATGATCTGTCTAGCTTCCTTCACATATGCAATCGCTTCACGTGATATCAATGCCGCTTGTTTACACTTTCGTCCATGGCATACTGAATTCCTATTACTCCACCAACTTCATGCCGTGATTGCAAATAAGGCCCAGTCAAGCTCAGGTTTCTTAAGTCTGATTTCCCACACAATATCAATAAAGTCCGTGGGCATGGTCTCTAAGTATTGCAGCTTCAGTCTTGTGTTTCCCCATACTTCCCCTGCCAATTTACACCCCCACAAAGCATGACCCGACGTTGCACAATTACCACACAGCTCGCATTTATCATCTCGCCCAACGCCCCTAGGCCTTAATTGGTATTTGGTTGGGAGTATGTCCAAGCATGCTTTCCACATAAAATGTTTTACCTTATTAGGGCACTCCAAGCACCAAATTAGCTTCCATAATGTCTGCATTCCTAGGTTGTTTGAGCCCTCCCCCCATTCCAGTTTATGATTAGCCTCCCTTATCAACATCTAAGCCACTTTGTAAGCACTATTAACAGTGAAATTGCCACTTAGTGTCCAGGACTATATCAGTGAGTCCTGAGGTAGCCGAGGACTAATTGGGATACCTAAAATTACCTGCCCTTCCCTATGAGCTTTGCATATAGCCACTCCCTTAATTTACCGTTCCCTCTCCTTCTTCTTAATCATGGCCGATTACCCTTCAACACAAATCAGAAAAAGGTAAGGGGAGATGAGATCCCCTTGTCTCCGACCTCTAGTTGGGGTTATTTTTCCTTTTGCTTCTCCATTAATTAGGACTGAATACTCCATAGTGATCACACACATCATAATAAGGGATATCCACCTCTCATGAAAGCCCATCTGCCTCATCATCGCCTCCGAATAAGCCCATTTGACCCTATCGTAAGCCTTGCTCATGTCAAGCTTCACCGCCATTAGAGCTTCTTTCCCCTTTCCCATTTGGTCAATTCTGTGCATAGTTTCAAATGCCACCAGAACGTTGTTGGAAATGAGTCGACCTGGAACAAAGGCACTCTAGGACTCATCAATAATCTCTGCAAGCTTACATTTGAGCCTATTAGCTTGCACTTTAGAGATTACTAGCTTTTAACCTGCACTATGTGCGGGAACTTTTTATTTACATTTATTAGAAATAATTGTTTTTTAATAATATTAAATACACCTCTACCACATACTAAAGTGACAAATGTTCTTTTTAAGTGTCACGATTGACTGATCCCTTCCTCAACATGGATTAAAAAGGTAAGTATAAGGTACAAATTCATCTCGGATTTCAATTGCAACCTAAAAGGCAATAAGATGGAACTAATATTCCTTCACATTTTGGGTTGGGCCCGAACATTTTGGGTTGGGCCCGAGATTAAGATCACATCTTCCTATCTCTTCCTTCTATAATTACATAATGATGATGATGATGATGCATCATCACACCAAGAAATTCAAACATGCAACACTGTTAGTGAGATTCGAGTGCTAAGGATCCAAACTTGCAAGATAAATAGCTTATTACTTCCTAAAATTCTGTTACTTCTTTGGTTTCTTGAGTTCGAAATAGGAACATATGAATCACTGTTTCTTGTGAATATTAAACATTCCTCCAATATTTTCTGACTTGTGGTGGTAAATGTAGGGTTTTTCTTGAGATTAACTGTTTCTCTAGTGCCTAAATCAAGTTTTGAAGGAGTTTGGTTATCAAGCAATGAGAGCTCTTCAACTTTTGATCACATTTACACTATTTTGGCACTTATCTTACAAAGCCCAAAAACTATTTTGGTACCTATTCTAAAAGCCCAAAAACTATTTTGGCACTTAATTTACAAAACCCAAAAACTATTTTGGCACCTATTCTAAAAGCCCAAAAACTATTTTGGCACTTAATTTACAAAGCCAAAAACTATTTTGGCACCTATGTTACAAAAGCCCAAAAACTATTTTGGCACTTATTTTACGAAAGCCCAAATACTATTTTGGCACCTATTTTACAAAGCCCAAAAACTATTTTGGCGTCTAATTTACAAAGCCCGAAAACTATTTTAGCGTCTAATTTACAAAACCCGAAAACTATTTTGGCACCTATCTTACAAAGCCTAAATATTATTTTGGCACCTATTTTACAAAGCCCAAAAACCATTTTGGCACCTATGTTACAAAAGCCCAAAAATTATTTTGGCACCTATCTTACAAAGCCCAAAATCCATTTTGGCACCTATGTTACAAAAGCCCAAAAACTATTTTGGTATCTATTTTACAAAGCCCAAAAAATATTTTGGCACCCATTTTACAAAGTCCAAAGACTATTTTGGCACCCATTTTACATAGCCCAAAAACTATTTTGGCACCCATCTAACAAAGCCCAAAAACTATTTTGGCACCTATTTGACACTTAATTTACAAAGCCCAAAAACTATTTTGGCACTTACTTTACAAAGCCCAAAAACTATTTTGGCACTTATTCTAAAAGCCCAAAAACTATTTTGGCACCTATGTTACGAAAGCCCAAAAACTATTTTGGCACTTATTTTACGAAAGCCCAAATACTATTTTGGCACCTTTCTTACAAAGCCCAAAAACTATTTTGGCACCTATTTTACAAAGCCCAAAAAC
Source organism: Castanopsis chinensis (assembly GCA_032878915.1). Classification (NCBI taxonomy): domain Eukaryota; kingdom Viridiplantae; phylum Streptophyta; class Magnoliopsida; order Fagales; family Fagaceae; genus Castanopsis; species Castanopsis chinensis. Next base: position 9,820,159 of record JAVQMG010000089.1, read on the forward strand.
TATTTGGCGTCTAATTTACAAAGCCCGAAAACTATTTTGGCACCTATCTTACAAAGCCCAAATATTATTTTGGCACCTATTTTACAAAGCTCAAAAACCATTTTGGCACCTATGTTACAAAAGCACAAAAATTATTTTGGCACTTATCTTACAAAGCCCAAAAACCATTTTGGCACCTATGTTACAAAAGCCCAAAAACTATTTTGGCACCCATTTTACAAAGCCCAAAGACTATTTTGGCACCCATTTTACATAGCCCAAAAACTATGTTGGCACCCATCTTACAAAGCCCAAAAACTATTTCGACACCTATTTAACACTTAATTTACAAAGCCCAAAAACTATTTTGGCACTTACTTTACAAAGCCCAAAAACTATTTTGGCACCTATTCTAAAAGCCCAAAAACTATTTTGGCACTTAATTTATAAAGCCAAAAACTATTTTGGCACCTATGTTACAAAAGCCCAAAAACTATTTTGGTACTTATTTTACGAAAGCCCAAATACTATTTTGGCACCTATCTTACAAAGCCCAAAAACTATTTTGGCGCCTAATTTACAAAGCCCAAAAACTATTTTGGCGTCTAATTTACAAAGCCCGAAAATTATTTTGGCACCTATTTTACAAAACCCAAGTATTATTTTGGCACCTATTTTACAAAGCCCAAAAACCATTTTGGCACCTATGTTACAAAAGCCCAAAAATTATTTTGGCACTTATCTTACAAAGCCCAAAAACCATTTTGGCACCCATTTTACAAAGCCCAAAGACTATTTTGGCACCCACTTTACAAAGCCCAAAAACTATTTTGGAACTTATTTTATAAAGCCCAAAAACTATTTTAGCATCTACTTTACAAAGCTCAAAAACTATTTTGGCATCTATTCTAAAAGCCCAAAAACTATTTTGACACTTTATTTACAAAGCCAAAAACTATTTTGGCACCTATTTTACAAAACCCAAAAACTATTTTGGCACCTATTTTACGAAACCCAAATACTATTTTGGCACTTATCTTACAAAGCCCAAATATTATTTTGGCACCTACTTTACAAAGTCCAAAAACCATTTTGACACCTATGTTACAAAAGCCCAAAAATTATTTTGGCACCTATCTTACAAAGCCCAAAAACCATTTTGGCACCTATGTTACGAAAGCCCAAAAACTATTTTGGGGCCCATTTTACAAAGCCCAAAAACTATTTTGGCATCTATTTTACAAAGCCCAAGAACTATTTTGGCACCCATTTTACATTGCCCAAAAACTTTTTTGGCACTTATTTTATAAACCCCAAAAACTATTTTGGCATCTATTCTACAAAGCCCAAAAACTATTTTGGCACTTATCTTACAAAGCCCAAAAACTATTTTGGCACCAATCTTACAAAGCCCAAAAACTTATTTTGGCAACTATTTCTAAAAGCCCAATATCATTTTGGCACTATTTTTAAAAGCCCAAATATTATTTGGCAACTATTTCTAAAAGCCCAATATTATTTTGGCAACTATTTCGAAAAGCCCAATATTATTTTGGCAACTATCTCTAAAAGCCCAATATTGTTTTGACACTATATTATTTTGGCAACTATTTCTAAAAGCCCAATACTATCATTGGCAATATTTTATCAAAAGCCCAAATACTAGTTTGGCAAAATTTTACAAATACTCAAAAGCCCAAGTACTATCCTTGGCAATATTTTATCAAAAGTCCAAATACTATCATTGGCAATATTTTACAAAAGTCCAATACTATTTTGGCAACATCTTATCAATAACCTAAAACTACTACTTTTTTGACAAATAATTATTTTATAAAGGCCCAAATTTTATTTGGCAAATAATATTATATTATGCTCAATGCCCGAAGTTAATACTTTGGCAACAATATATTTCAAAAGCCCATAATTCAAGTCCATGGCAAAACTATCTTATTAATGGAATTCAATCCCATACTAAAAGCCCATGGCTCAAGCCCATGGCAATTACTTATCAAAGCTCATGATAAATCTCATGACAATTATCTCTATTTCACTAAAATCTCATTGTAATTCCACTAACATACAGGTTATCATTGGAGGTCTACATTCAAAAAGTGGAGAACTTTGCAAGAGAACTTTCTTAATCCATCTTGGATCATGCCAACATTTTGCTACATTACTATTCAACCTATTTCCAATGCTACATGCGGAATTTTTGCTGAAAAATTCTCTCATGAAGAATTAAGGATCACTTTTGCTGCCCTCCATAAGCAAAAATCATATCCAAATCTTACTCGAATGCATCCAGCAATTCCATGGCACTATTCTAAACTACCTACTGCTATATCTTCACATTACGCAATCTACCCAGCTACTACAGAAGTCTGAAAAGTTACTGCATCAGTAAAAGCCTTGCACCGCTGGGTAGCATGATGAGTACTCCACAGTCCTTGTTACTTCTGATCATAACCCAACGAATGGTGAAAAATGCAAGAAGCCAATGACCAACAACTTGACAAGAATTCACCTACCGATTGGAAAGATGAGGTAGTCTCCAAACTATCTAAGTCCAACAAAGAATCATCTACCAACATTTTCAAGTGGCACCCTTGATTCTTACTTAAGGGCAACAAGAGGTTCAGCTGAACTTACTTTCTAAACACAAGGTGAAAGCTGCCACCATACTATTCTATTACTGGATCCAGACCATCGCCATCAATCTGGTATTTTCTATCTTACCGCTGGAACTCATCCCAACCATACTTTCCTAGAAGCTGCCAATGCTATTTCCTTCAAAGACAATGTCACAAAGATCAAATATTTTTAATCATTATCATCTACTCAATAGTCGATACATTCAGCAAATCACAAAGTCATCCGAATAGATGAACCACTTATTCAAATCAAAGAAAGATTACCCTAACAGTAAACTAACACACACCCAGCAGCTTGCTTAGGTGGCCAAAACAAACCCCAGCTACTCATGTTTAGAGGTCCAGCAGATCCATCAGTCTATATAACTGTCCCCAGCAAACAGACTTACTTACCTAGCATGCTCAATCAAGCAATTATCATACAAGATCATTACCACAAGTATCTACACTATTTCAAACAGTAAAGTGCCAATTTCACTACTGAATTTGTCAAGGCACTCCTCACTTGCTAATATATGCTTATCCAAGGCCTCACTACACTGGGGGGCTTGGTCTTATCAATCCAAAGGTTCCATCTCTAGGGGCTGCAATTGGATATTTATCACAACAATATCAATGAAGGCATTTCCACTATACATGTCTATTGGTCCAGCAGCGGCCAACTCTTTTCAAGAACACATTACTCATCAATTCGAAACATTTTACGGCTAGGCTATTTTCTGCAGAAGCACTTTACGGCTAGGTTACTCTTTTCTACAGAAGTACTTTACAGCTGGGTTATTCTTTTCTGCAGAAGCACTTTACCACTGGGTTATTTTCTACAGAAACAAATGGAGCTCTATCCATTGGAGTACTATTATGTCAAGCCGTGGCAATCCCATGCACCCTCTTTAAAGCCGTGGAAGTCCCACGCACCCTTTTCAAAGCCGTGGTAGTCCCACGCACTACACTTTTGGAATCATAACGGTCTTATGCATCACACCGCTAGGATCTTTGCAAATGTCATCTTACAGTTGGGGGCTTGGTCTTACACTATCCATTTGAGAGGAGTACATATAAATTTACACGAAGTCCAATCACTCTACCAATTAAATCAAAGCTACTACTCTAGCTGTGGAACTTTCTGCTACATTGAATCTCTACATGTCCAGCAACACCTATTTTATTACTCCAACGGTGTGATCAGATCTTACAACATGATCGTCACTTATGACTCTATTAATGCAATCGTAATCATGCAACCGATCCTACTAGGGGCCATTCAATCTCTATGCTTCCTAAAGCAACTCCTCCAACAAGGACAAAATTTCAATGGAAAGCCCATATTATTTTGGCTATCTCTATCAAATTTCTTCAAGAATTGACTACAATTAGTAATATCAGTGAAATATTCATCTGCTATGATATCAAATACATTCTAGACTGCCCCAGCTGTAAACTTAGTATTCAAACTTTCAGCTGCAACATTGCTTTGCTGCCCTCAACCCAGCAGCACCACATCCAGCTGCAATCCTGACTAGCTGCAACATTTCTTTGCTGCCCTCAATCTAGCAGCACCGCACCCAACAGCAATCCTGATTAACTTCAACATTACATTGCTGCCTTCAATTTAGCAGCGCCAAACCTAGCTGCAACATTACGTTGCTGCCCTCAACCCAGTAGCATCACATCCAGCTGCAATCCTGACTAGCTGCAACATTTTTTTGCTGCCCTCAATCCAGCAACACCACACCCAGCTGCAATCCTGATTGACTTCAACATTACATTGCTGCCTTCAATTCAGCAGCACCAAACCTAGCTGCAACATTACGTTGCTGCCCTCATCCCAGCAGTACCACATCCAGCTGCAATCCTGACTAGCTGTAACATTTCTTTGCTGCCCTCAATCTAGCAACACCGCACCCAACTGCAATCCTGATTAACTTCAACATCACATTGTTGCCTTCAATTCAGCAGCACTAAACCTAGCTACAACATTACGTTGTTGCCTTCAATCCTGCGGCATCATTTCCAGCAGTCAACAATCTCAGATTGGCTTATCTAAAAAAAAAAAAAAAAAAGTCTTCAAGCAAACTCTCTACTCATGCATGCACTTGCAATACAAGCCCATGCACTCGGGGGGCTAAATGTTGAGGACTCTTTTTTCGGCCCACATGGCATCACTCCATTGGCAACTCATGCCACATCAACGCATTACTGATTTTTTTGGGTAAATCTCTATAAAGCCCAAAATAAACTTATATCTCATGGATTAGACTCACATGGCCCACAAGATCCTTACTTCAAGAGGGGAATTCATGGTCCACATTTCCATTTCATTAATTAGGATCATAACTTATGACATCATCAACATCAACATATGGATTGGGCTTAAGTAATGAATCAAAGCTCACGGCCCATATTACATCTCTTACACTCATGGCAAGCGGCTTCTTCAACAAGAGCCTGTATTCACACAAAATGACAACAAAACCCGAGGTACGTCATCTCATCTTTAGCTTATGATCCAAGCTCATAAGTCTCATTAGGGAAACTTTGGGAGTCGTGGTTTGGAGGGCCAAGAGATATGTTTAGTAAAGCTCCAGCGGTTTAAAGTTGATAAAAGAAACATGTTACTTGGCATGTCTTCTCCAACTCTCTAAACTCTGACAAGTCCGTGTGTAGCGGGTAACATATGGTAAGCAGCTCTTATCACGTAGCACTTTAGATGATAAAATTTCTAATTGCTCTTTTCCTAAAATTTACTCATATGACATATACTCAATATCCCCAGCCATAAAACTGCTGGGAAAATAATTGCTTATTCAATCCTCAACTGTTACTATACAGTTTTGGAAATTTAATTATATTACTCTACATAAATCTTATTACTGCTTTCAGCTAAAATTCAACTCAAACACATGGCCTAATCTGATTAGCTATCTTTTATCTCCAACTATATACACAATATTCATGATATCACTCATACCCAGATGCTGTCTACCACAATCAGACCATATATTTCTCTGCTAGCTGCTAGAGCAGAGCATTAAATACTCTTTTTGCTCACCAAGATTATGTCACAGCACAATGAAGTCTTGACTAAATCTCTAAAGCTTCATTAACTTTCAACCAATCCTTCTATTGCTTACTAAAGATGTGTTGTAATGGAACCTTGCACCAAAAACACAATCACCCAAAAAGGGAAACATTTTTAGCTGAACCCCAACAGTGCATTCAGCACTTGACACCTGGCTGGGAGTGATGTCATCAGCCATTTAATGCTGAAATCTCAGCTGCCAGCTGCTATGCACAAAATAGCAAGATAGCCTTGAAAGAGACCTTACCATTTTCAGCTAAGTTCATAAAATAAATGCTGAATGACCTCTTCTACACTCTAAAATCACCATGCTGACCTCTTTTGCTTTTGCCCAAAGTGAGCTGTCTCATCATAGCTGTAACAGCTTTTCCTGATAGCTGGGGCAGCTTTTCCTGACAATTGAGACAGTCTTTTCTAAACAGCTGTCACAGCTGACTCAGCAGCCTGGGCATTACTTTTTTTTCCTCATTTGGCTAAAACCAAAACCAGTTGAACTAACCATCTTTTCCTTACCAAAATACCTTCCTTTTTTACTACTTTTTCCCCAGCAGCTTTTACCCGAAATAGCAAGTATACCTTAAACCTAAACATATCTTTTTTGTCCAAATCTTGAGATGGATTTTCTAAAAATTCAATACTATTTTGGACAGATTTTGGCTGATATTTTTTGCTGAAATACCCCTTTAAACTCAGCTAAATAAACTCTCTATGAACACCTAAAAGGGGGGACCAAGGGAGGGGAAGAACTTCTTTCACAAACCTCTCTATTCTCTTCCTAAGCTCTGAATGAAGTTTTGAGTTTTTAGTTTCAAAATCAAGAACTAAATTCTTCTGCCCTTAACTCATAAATGCATTCATAAGCCTTCATCCATCCTCCAGTAGAAAATCTCAGCAATACATACCAGCAGAAAATCTCAGCAATACATACTAGCAGAAAAGCCTAGCAGTAAATTTCAACAACATTGCTAAACACACTACAGCCCTATTACCACTCTTATACTCATTCTCTCACTCTTCATACTCAGAAAATACACCTATTTTACTGCTCCCATCTTCAAATGCCTGTACATATCTCTATACTCTTCTTTTACAAAATCTTTCCTCTTGGAAATCAATCTCTACAACTTCTCCAACTGTTATAATCTCATATTTTTACTATCTTTAACCATCATATCTTTCATACTTTCATATATCATACTACATCCCACAAAACATCTCTTTCTCCACTTTTCTTACATAATCTCATACACATTTACTATACTATTACATATGACTCACTATATTCATCTAAACTCCACTCTCATACTCTCTCACCCTGAAATTTCTACTATTTTGCTGCTCGTAAACACATATCAATACTCTTTTTTACCTCTCTCATAAAAGCACGTCTCGTGGAAGGCATGAACCTTTACTACTATAGCCCTTCTCTTAGAAGGCATCAAGGTCTCATATCAAAGCCCTTCTCATGGAAGGCACAAATCCATCTTACATAAAGCCCTTCTCTTAGAAGGCACAAATACTCCATACAAAAGCCCTTTTTACGGAAGGCAACACTGTTCATAACTTCACAACGACTAAAAGAGAATTGTCAAGAGGAAAATTCATTTAAGTGCATGATAAGAGGGGCAAGCTTAACTAGCCCCTACACACAGCTGGGCATACTCTCTCTTCCTCCAGTGGCACCCATTTTTCCCCCTCAATCTTGAAGTTATTATGGCAAATTGCCTCCTTACCGCTGGGGTCACTTTGCTGGGATATCATCAGATCACTGTTGCTACATAGCTGGGCTACAAACCATACAAAGATAAGTGACTTTGCTTCCTTATCTTTAAATATCCATCATTTAGTACATGATTACTTCACATTTAAATACATGTTACTTTATTCCAACTATTAACCAAGGCTTAAACTCATTTAAATGCATGATAAGAGGGGCAAGCTTAACCAGCCTCTACCGCTGACATCTTGCTAGAATCCCAGCAGCTCACTGATGCTACACAGCTGGGCTATAAACCATACAAAGATAAGTGACTTTGCCTCCTTATCTTTACATTTACATCATTGAATACATGAATACTTCACATTTAAATACGTATTACTTTATTCCAACTACTATTACAACTATTAACCGAGGCTTAAACTCATTTAAATGCATGATAAGAGGGTTAAGCTTAACTAGCCTCTACCGTTGGCATTCTGTTGGAATCCTATCAGCTCACTAATGCTACATAGCTGGGCTACAAACCATATGAAAATAAGTGACTTTGCCTATATCTTTAAATTTACATCATTAAGTACATGATTACTTTACCTCTAAATAAATACTACTTTATCTCAATTGTTATTACAACTACTAATCAAAGCTATCATATCAAACACATATTACATATTTATTCAACCATTATCGTGATTCTTAGATTTTGGCTCTAATGGTTTGGTAGGCTTGAAAGTACACCGGTAGCAGTTGGACCACATGACCCAATGTTGAGTTCAGAGATGCAACTCTCCAAAAAGAACCTGGGCCTTCTAAGGTCACCCTCCAAAGGAACACACATGGCCGAGTAACTGAAAAAAGCCCCCGAACAATAGTTAGTGTTATATGGTTTGTTAGTTTTGTGATTGTAGATGGTATTTGGATTGTTTGTTAGTTTTCATAACAAACAACTCAAGCCTTTCAGTTGCCTTTTGGACAATATCTAAATCACCCAAGCTCCACAATCAAGCAAAGCATTTTCTATCTCATACAAGGTTCATGTAATAGTTATAAAAATTTAAATCAAAAAGGAAGAATATGTAAATTAAGTCTTGACATACCTAATTGGCAGATCTGTGTAGAAATTTAGACCAAAAAGAGTTCTAGGAGCACCTAGATTAGAGGAAGAAAAGAAGCAATAATTACTTCACTGCAAGGACATTGAAGAAAATGGGAAATAAGTATAACATCCAAATTGGGGTGAGTAGTGCTTGATAAAGCTAAATTTGAAAGTGTAGATTTAATATTCTAATAAATGTAGAATCATTATCTTTTGCCAATTGGGAAGATGAGGGAACCAAGGAAGACAAAGGTAGACTCATGTAATTTTTCAATGCACTATTATATAGGAAATGACAAATGATAATATTAGATATAACACGGCCTAAGGCATTACCTGGTGGCCATGTCATCAAATTGTGCCTAGGTTGTTTCACACTTTAGTGCAACAACAACAACCTATTAAGGATTATTCAAAAAAAAAAAATCAGGAATGAAATGCTCAAACAACAAAAATTAGACAATGGAATAAGGGGAAATTGTGATTTTCATAACTATTCTATCTAATTAATTAAGTGGATGCAAAGAGAAAATGATTGTACCCAAGATCCAAGTTTTTTTCTCGCTTGTGTACAAACACACTTTGCCATCCAACACTTGAAGTGATTGGACATAAGTTTAGTTATTCACATTATTTTTATTTAATATTAGGTGCTTAACAGAGCTATTTGTAAGGGAAAAAAAGTACATTATATTATATAATATCATGTCAAAGTAAATTTAACTGATTATCCATATTTTTTTAGAGTTGTGGTCACATAGTTTTAGAAGTGAGTTACACAAACCCATACCCTTTTGATCTCCCACTAATGTGGTCACATATAATTTTTTTCCTCAAGTAAATCTAAGGTCATCTAAACCTAAAATTATAAGTTACAAAACCTAAATACTCTACTACATTACCTTCAATTAGCTCACCACATCGTCCAAAAGCATCCTTTAGAATAACTTCATTAGTATTAGAAGAAAGCCCTCTAATCCAAAACACAGCAAATAAACCGAGTCTATTTTTATGACAGCAAGGTTGGAAATGTTTTTCTAGGATGTTCATGCTGGGTCATTTTAATCACTATTATCACAAAAACGTTAACATAAGGGAAACAACTATCAACATATATAACATTAGAGAACTTGATAAATAACTGAGACTAAAGCCTCATATTTCATATGATATGACTTAATTGAACTATGCTCATAACATGACCAAGTAAGACAGTTAATTTGGAAAAACAATTGTGGGATAGGAGGCTATAACCACTATGAAATTAATACATCTTTAGCAAGACCTAATGACCAAGCATTTAGTCAAACATGTAGAGGACAATTTAATTGACCCAAATAAATAAGTGAGCATGATCCAATATTCCATGAGATGTATCCATCTAATGTAATTGAATTAACAATATATGGTTTACATTTTTTTTTTTTTTTTGGGGGAGAGGAATGTGGTTTAGGAATTAAATGCATAAAGTAAAATACAAAAACTAAGCTAAACAGTTAAATAGCCGTATATAATAACACTTCATATAGAATCATATTCATAATTTTTTAAGAAAACAATGAACAAAATCCAAAGCTACCAACTTGTTTCGTTGTTTCACATCAATGTTGCTACTCTTTATATTTTAATAATATGAATGCTTTAAGTTGGCAATTGACTGCCAAACACAAAATCTGCATGTACAAAAGAGGGTAGAAATAGACCTTTGCAAGGGTTCTGCTATAAGTATGGAGTGCCTCGTTCTTGTCCCCTGTAGACAAATAGAAAAATAAAAGAATAAAATTTTACATTCTAAACAACAATCATAATTATAATAAGAAAATGGCAATACTAATCAAATAGTTGGCGTGCAATACTCAACCCAATTTGGAGAATTCATTAAATTAGAAAGTTAACATTGACACCCAAACCAAAAGATATGAAAATTTGAAGAAGAAAAAATGACACCCAAATCAAAAGGAATTAAAAAACAAATGATAAAAAAAAAAAAAAAACTAAGTACAATTCAGAGAATGAAATTCATTCAAATAAGAAGAAGAAAAGAACATTACATAGGATGACAACCAAACCACGTTTAAGCAAAGAAAATTTCTTGTTTCTCGGCAATACCTTCAATGGCTGTCAACCCTAAGCTAAATGGGTTTCAAACATCTTTGATCATGCCCTTTCTTTCTTCATCATTCAACCTTAATCAAAACCAATAACCCAAATACCTAAATTAATAAAAATCAATCCAAAATAACAAAACCTAAATCATATTTGATACCAATTTTTATTGTTTAAAGAAACCTGTATCAGTAGTGGTTCAGGCAATATATATTGGTGGCAAGAGGCTGGGTTGAAGGTGGGAGATGGTCTGACATGGTGGTGGTCCTCAATCTCTCCTTCATAGTGCCTTACATCTCTCCCTCCCCTATCTCTTGTGAAATCAGTGATTTCATCGGGTATAAAAATAGCCTCTTTGCCTATAAAAAAAAAAAAGCCTCTTTGGTTTTCACTTTTGATAGCAAAATCAAGAAAAAAACTTAATTAGCACAGTAGCTCACTTGACTCGATACATAGAAGTGGTTTTAATGAGAATGAGCTCACATACATTTAGCCACATGCAGTGCCGGCCCAAGGCCTAGGCAAGTTAGGCCTAGGCCTAAGGCCCCACCAAAAAAAAAATTTTGCTTAAGAAAAAAGGCCCCACTTTTTATATTTAAAGGCCTAAATTTTTATAAAATTATATATATTTTCTAAAGGTTATACATTTTTTTTTTATTAGTAATGTTAAAGATACTACAAATTTTACTATTGGCTTACAAATTTCCATGTTATTAATCACAAATTAATAAAGTTCATCAATGAAAGACAATGTCACGTTATAGTTTGACCATTTTATAGTGCTTTTAATTAGTGCATCTTTTTCATTTCTATTAAGACTCTCAAAGTTCGAGACCAATAGAACCTTAACTCAATTGAAATCCTAAAATATTTCAAAAAGATGTTGCAAATGTGTTAAATCATCAATTATAGATTAATCTCCCGGGATAGTTTGAGACTTTGATTTTTGTAAACTAATATCCTACAAAGCCACACACCAAATAATATTTATCTTTCTCTCTTGAAATCAAAATATAAAATTAAAAATTAAATTACAACTTTATTTAACTATGCATCGTCTTATATCCAAAATAACGTATCTTTTTCAATCGCAATATATTTTTATTTTTATTTTATTAATATTTATAGTTCAACTATGATATTCAATTATCTATATGAAATTAACATTAGTCTAGTTGATATTATTTATGTATTTAATATTAACATTAATTTGATTAGTATTAAATAATTTTGTTTAATTAATATTTACATATTAAAGGCCCCGCGTAAATTTTTCGCCTTAGGCCCCAAATTATGTTGGGCCGCCCCTGGCCACATGGAGCAAAATTAAACTTCAATTTCAAATTTTAATTGAACAATTGGAAGGATAATTATGATTTGCTCTCCACATAGATGTAGACACGTGGCACAAAATTGAAACTCTAATTTGGAATTCCAATTTAAGTTTTTCTCTGCTTCACCTATTATATATATATATATATAGATTATTATTATTATTATTATTATTATAAAAAATAAAAGCCAACGGGGTTGGGCTCTGGGTAAGTTTATAGGCTAGGTTGGATTCGGCCACCCCTAAAGTCACAAACTCTCCCCTCATCTCATCTTCATAGCCATACACACAATATGATAACTGTCCTTCATCCTCAGTAATGGCAGTGTCCACTATGCTATCTATTACCGGCACCGGAGCTGGAAACCCGTTTACCAGTGAGTTCCGGCCACTAGGTCTCTTTGAATCGAAGTTCTACAGAAGACCCAGAATGGCTTATGGTTCCTCATGCATGAATGGGCATCATTTTTCACACCACAAGTGCATTTAGAGAATACCCAGTAACAGAAACCTCAATTCCAAGTCAAAGGACTCGTCTTTAGTTCTGGCTATTGGCAAAGAGGTAATAGATAGCTTTACTATTATAATTTCTTTTTGGTTCTTCTTTCTTTTAGTTCATTTTGGTTTTTCTTAGTTTGATTCAGACTATGGAATATAAAGGAAAATGAGTTGGTTGTAGCTGATAACGTTTTGTATTGAAAAAACAATAGCCTCTTTGGTTTTCACATTTGACAACAGAATCAAGAAAAAACTTAATTAGCACAATAGCTCACATGACCCGATACATAGAAGTGGTTTTAATGAGAATGGGCTCACATACATTTAGCCACATGGAGCAAAATTAAACTTCAATTCAAAATTTTAATGGAACAATTGGAAGGATAGTTATGATTTACTCTCCACACAGATGTAGACAAATGACACAAAATTGGAACTCTAATTTAGAATTTTCAATTTAAGTTTCTCTCTGCTTCACCTATTATATATATATATATATATATAGATTTGGAGAATACCCAGTAATAGAAACCTTAATTCCAAGTCAAAGGACTCATCTTTAGCTCTGGCTATTGGCAAAGAGGTAATAGATAGCTTTACTATTATAATTTCTTTTTGGTTCTTCTTTCTTTTAGTTCGTTTTGGTTTTTCTTAGTTTGATTTAGACAATGGAATATAATGTGGCATTTGGTACGAGAGAATCCACATTACTCTTGATATCCAGATTCCTAAGAATGTGATTCCTAAGAATCACATTCCTAGAAATGTATCTATTCCTATGTTTGATTTCATTGGGAATCTCTTAAGATTCCTAGGAATGTGAGATAGTGATATTTGGTTTATTCCTAGGATTCTTAAATGAATTATTTATTTTTCTTATTTTATCCATAGATTTGAATGTAAACTACTAAGACCTTTAAAAAAAAAAATCTTCCTCTAAATAAATAATGAAAAACCAAATATAAACTATTAATTATGAAAAATTCATTAAAATTATAGTCTAACATTTCAAAATGACAGGTACAATATAAAAATAACTATTTAAATTCCCAAATACTTTTATTCTTAATAATAATTTTTAAAAGAGTTAAATCTACAATAATTTGTTTTATATTTTATCTTAATTACTTAAATGATAAGGAAAAATGGTTAAAATTGTCAATTTATAAAAAAATATCTTTTAAGCTTGGAATTTTGGATTCCCACCTATTTTAAAGGAAATCCACATTCCTATTGAGAGGAGTTTAAAGGAGGAATCCAGATTCTCCTAGCATCTGATTCCCTAGCGTGATTTGCAACCAAACATGAGAATCTTTAAACATTCCTAGGAATCCTAAAACATTATCCTATAACAAATGCCACATAAAGGAAAATGAGTTGGTTGTAGCTAATAACGTTTTGTATTGAAAAAATAATAGCCTCTTTGGTTTTCACATATGACAGTAAAATCAAGGAAAAACTTAATTAGCACAGTAGCTCACATGACCCGATACATAGAAGTGGTTTTAATGAGAATGGGCTCACATACATTTAGCCACATAGAGCAAAATTAAACTTCAATTTCAAATTTTAATTGAACAATTGGAAGGATAGTTATGATTTGCTCTCCACAGAGATATAGACAAATAGCACAAAATTGGAACTCTAATTTGTAATTTTCAATTTGAGTTTCTCTCTGCTTAACCTATTTTATATATATATATATATATATATATATATATTCAGATTAGATAAAAAAATGGATATGAGGTTCTGAAATTATTAAATATTTTTTGTTTTGTTTTTTTTTTTTCCCCATGGTAGGTATTTATCTTAGGGTAATCTGAGAGATATTATTGGTAATTAATAGAGATGGAATGAAGCATCTTAACTTTTCTAAGTCAGATTTATTAATCCAGTTCATAACTCATGAATATATATATATATATATTATACAAGACAGAATTTCTACGCTAGCCTAATCTAAGTGTATATGTGTATGAAACTCCTTCTTGGAAACTTGAACCCTAATCCTTATCTCCCACACCTAACAAGCATTTATACTTGTAGAGTAACCACTGCACCAAGAATACGCGGTGGTTCATGCATATATGTTTTGCAAACGTATAATTTTCAGTTTTGTTTTATATCATCTTCTGGACAAAGTCCGAATGCAATGCATGCAAGGGTCTTTTAATGCCGTTTGCCAGTTTGGTGTATGTTAGAGATAAGACTGCTATGTCAAAGGCTAACATTTTGCTCAATTGTGGCAGGTGTGACAATAATCTTATTAAATTCCTCGATCAAAAATGGAATGTCATTTGCTGAAGGGTGGGAACATAGTTTTTTTACATATAAAAATGAACATGGACCAGCTGCTGATTTTAGTGCCCATCACTATATATACGGATTGATGGGTTGTTTGAATTTTTTGCAATACATTCTTGTTCTAGAGATCTGGAGAGAGCAAGACAGTGATGGGAACTCTCATCTTATCCTAGAGTCTTATCCTTATTCCTTCAGCAGAAAGTTTATAAATTTTTAAGGAAGCTTTTTCAAGTAACATAGTAAGTCCTGATTAGTAACATGGAACATGAACTCTTGTTGTACCAAGTAACATATCAGTGAGTTTGGGGTAATTTTAAGGTGGATTATTTTCCTTTCCCAGGGTTTAAAGAAATAAGAAAAAAAAAAACCTCGTAAAAAAATAGAAAGTTAATAGGTAAAAACCAAGATAAATAAATATACATATAAAGATAAATAAATGAATAATTATTGAGATATGATTATAAGTATATGACAGTGGGATATATTCAGGAACTTTTATTCGTTTCTTGTCTTGAAGTGGGGACCTGCTAACTTGTGGACTAACAAAAGAAATAAGTAAAGCAAAATTAAAGTTAATAAAAAAATTTACTAGGTCATCACAGGTCTAAAATTGATAACTGAATGAGAAGCTTTGGTTCGTAATTTCTAACGCACCCATCTTCCGGATGTTGATTACTAGTATGACTTTACATTTGAAGCTTCAAGTCTTTTCCTGCTTCTGCCCCAACTATTTCTCCTCTTTAGAACCTACAATCAAATTAAATGATTTCAATTACCTTGTGAATTGATATATTCTATATAACCAGTTTTTTTAATTAAAATAAATAAATACTTGAAGAGGCTCTTTCTATTTAAAAATGATAATTAAATATAAAAATAACATGAATTCTAGTGAGGAAAGGAAAATATGAATCCAAAATTGTCTTTTAATGGATAATTGAGCAAAGCCACATTACATTTCGTGTCGTCTATTGTGGAAGTTGAACAATTCAATTCTGTATGCTTGACTTATGGATACAAGTTTTGCTATATTTATATTATCGGTCGTGAGTGGATAAAAATAAAAGGTAAATTCATATATAAGTAATTATTTTTTATTTACAGTCAACCACAACAAAATTCTGACACAAAAGTTTTTAGGTTAGAAGAGCTTATTTGGAAAGATGACAGATGGTTTAGTTTATAGAGAAAAATTGGTATGATTATGAATTTAGAAGGGTGGCTTTTTAATAATTGGAGCATATATATGATTCTTAATAAATAAATAAAAATTGGAGCATATATGATTCCTAAAAAATAAATAAATAAATAAATATTGGAGCATATATAATTCTTAAAAATAAAAAATAAAAAATGGAGCATATATGATTCTTAAAAATATATTTTAAAATCATCACCCTTTTTAAAAAAAAAAAAAAATTCATATCAAAATGGATATATTTTATAGGCATTTAAAAGAAATGCAAACTAAGAAAATAGGGGTTTCTGACTTTCTTCCAATTTTTTTTAGTAAAATATTAACCACTTTCCAAGAAAAAAAAAAGTCAATAAAATATATTATATTTTAAGTTTCTCTAAATATAAGAAAAGTAGTATATTTGCAACACTTTTACAACAAATCTTAAATAGTAAATTGTTACTAGATCTAATTTGAACTTACTACTAAATTTCCGATTTTACCCATTAGTAACAAACAATAATAACTTATTTCTTAGTATTTGTTATGAAAGTATTGTAAGAATATTGTAGATATAACATTCTTTATATAGGCAACAAAAAAAGTTTTAAAAAAAAAAATTTGATTCATGAGCTGAGATTAAACATGAGGTTTTAATTTTCAATCTCAATTATGGGTTCAATATTGGATCAGTTTAAGTTGTTTACCTAAGTGGCCTATATATAGAAGAGCCAATATAACGTGTCATGTACCAAAACAGTATGGAAGACAAGTTGCTTTCTCTATCCGTTTCTTTTGTCCTCCTCCTAGTAGCTTATTTCAAGATTTTTCTGCATGCAACACAACGACACAAACACCTTCCACCCTGCCCACCATCTCTGCCTCTTCCAGGCCATCTCCATCTCCTTAAGAAAACCTCTTCATCGTACATCTCACCACCTTTTGCAAACATACGGTCAGGTTTACTCTCTCCAATTCGGCTCTCGCCTTGTGGTTATTGTGTCATCCCTATCCGCAGTGGAAGAATGCTTCACCAAGAATGACATGGTTTCACTACAACAAAATGTATTTTCAGTGACGAAAAAATTCGTCACTAAAAGTCCAGTTTTTCGTCACTAAGAACCTTTAGTGACGAAATCGGACTTTTAGTGACGAAACTCATTTCGTTGCTGAAACCCCGTCACTAAAAGTCCTGGTGACGAAAAATTTCGTCACTAAAAGTACGATTTGATTTTTTTTTTTTTTTTACTTTTAGTGACGAAAACCTTTCGTCACTAAATGTTTTCCTCACTAAAAACACCATTCAGTGACGAAAATATTTCGTCACTAAAAACACTTTAGTTTATTAAATCATATTTAGTGACGAATAATTTCCTCACTAAAACTATTTTTGGGTACATATAGTGACGGAAAAGTTCGTCACTAAAACTATTTTTAAGAAAATCCATGCACATACAGTGACGAAAATTTTCGTCACTAAAACCATTTCTTACAAAATTTTACTATATTTAGTGACGAAATATTTCGTCACTAAAACTTATTTTTTGTTTTTATTTTTTTCATAGCTTTGATATTAACCTGTAATCTGTTATTACATTACTAAAACCTCACATTTGAATAATACATTTATTTCAACAACACATTTATAAAAAAAGATCCATACATTCCACAAGTAAAAAATAAAACAAGTATCTAATTCAAATTCCTTCCATACAATAATTGTTTGCAACATATACAATAACTCAATATGTAATTGTTTGCAACATATACAATAATGGAAGATGTCCTCATATGTCTTCAAGTAATGCCATAAGTAAATCTCCTAATAGCCACCAATAAAAAATCTGCACAAATATAAAAACAATGCCACATTAAAATTGTAAAGTAAAAACATTAATTATGTTATATGAAACATTTCTAACAATGCATTAAGAGTAGTCACACCAAAAAATCCAAAGTTAACTTGTATTCTTCACCTTGTTCCTCACAATTTCTTCAGCCACAAAAGAGAGAGAGAGCTGGAGATAAAATAAAGATAACTTTTAGTTGGCTTTAGCCTACATACAAAAGAAAAAAAAGAAAAAAAAAAAACTTTTAGTTTACTAAGAAATGGATAACCAACCAAAAAAAAATCCCAACCAAAATTAGCTCAATACTTAAGCTTAGGCACAAACAAAACCAGCAAAAAAGTAACAAAACTAGAGCAACACAATCATTGCTTTGAGCAAACAGTAGCACTCACCAATCAAATTCACAAACTTAAGTGAAAGAACCAAAATTTGACAAAAGATACCCCCATCCCCCAAAATTTGACAAAAGATACCAAGATATGGGTTTTTGTGCAATGAACAAAACTTAGATACAGCCACATAACTAAATTTAATTTTCCTTAACAGAGGGAACGCAGTTACATAATTGAATTTGACTGAATAATTGAGGAAGTAGAGTACAGTAAGGTACATTTCTAAGAAAATGTACTATGCACACAGGTTAGAGATCTTTCTTGGTAAGAAGTGGTCAATTAATGAGCTCGTGTAGTGTGGTCTTGTTGGGGGGCGATTAGCTAGGGTCCTTAACTATACTTCATGATTTTCTGATTTAAACTTTGCCATTTGTCAACCTTTTTGAAAGGGTCCATATAGTTACTGGCACGATCAATAATTCAATACCAAAAGGGCATTGTGGTGCACTTATTTTTGTCTTTAACATGCACAATAAGTCTCTGTACTATAACTACGCCAAGAATTAGACGTGCCACATGTACTATGCACAAAAAAAACAGCATTGTATATTATCTTCTGATATTAAACAAGTGGCAATAATTTCAAAAAAGAAAAAGAAAAAGAACGTTTTAAAATTAAATAAAAGATAAATTTTACTATTAACTATTAACTTTCCAATATGTTCATTGAATCAATCTATTGCATCCATTACCAACCAATAACTAACAAGGAAAATCTATTGCATCCATTGCCATGATAAACCTCAACTTCAGTAACTAAAATGTATTCATATTCTTTTGTTGCCAAGTACTTGACAGGGAAGCTCACACTCACACACAATACATATAGCAAATTTTAAAAATACAAAATAAAAATAAAATCAAACATTAAGCATATGATTTTCCAAACTTGTTGAAAAATAAAACAAAAATTCTAATTAAAAATTTAAAAAAATACATATGGTAATGCAGATTCAAAGAACAGTAAATTATATTGAAATCCCTCACACAAATTGTAAAACCCACCATTTATTTCATTTAAAGAAAAATCAAAACCTAACGAAATCCCAAAAAAAAAAAAAAAACCAAACCGAAGCTTGAATCGCAAAGAAAAGAAAACAGGAATGTGGAAAAAAAGTGACAGACCGATCGGCGACGGTTAGCGCAGATCGGTGACGGTGAGGATGGATCGGCGACGGTATGCTCAGATCGGTGACGGTGAGGATGAATCGGCGACGGTTAGGCTGGGTTTGGCAATGGGTTTGGCGACGGGTTTGGCGACGATGAATCGGCAACGGTTTGGTGACGGTGAGCTGTCTTCGGCGACGGTGAGGCTCGGCGACGGTGAGGCTCGGCGACGGTTAGCTGGTTTGGCGATGAGAGGCTCGGCGACGGTGAGGATCGACGACAGTTAGCTGGCTCGGCGACGAGAGGCTCGGCGACGATTAGCTGGTTTGGCGACGGTGAGGATCGGCGACGGTTAGCTAGTTTGGCGACGAGAGGCTCGGCGACGGTTAGAAGCTCTGGTTTGGCGACGGAAACAGCGCAGCTTTAGGTTTGCTTTAGCTCTGGTTATGTTTTTGTATTAAGTGCCTCAACGCCTCAGCTATCTCAGGTTTTTGTTATTCTCAGGTGCAACTAAACAAAAACTTATAGTGACGACTTATGTTTCGTCACTATAAGATACCTTTAGCGACGAAACTTAGTTTCGTCACTGATAATGATACTATTTTTATCATTTTGTTTTTAGTGACGATTTATTTTCGTCACTATTTGTGTCATTCTGTGACGAAATTAATTTCGTCACTAATTGTATTATTACCAGCATCTTTAGTGACGAATTTTTTCGTCACAAAAAACTTAGACTTTTAGTGACGAAATAATTCGTCACAAAAGATGAATTTAGTTTGGCGCCTAGATTTTTGTTTGGCGCCTTTAGTTCAACCTAACATATAGTGACGAAACCTATTTTTCGTCACTAAATGTTACTATTTTTTTTATAAATAGTGACGAAATATAAATTTCGTCACTAAATGGTACTTTTTAGTGACGAAAATATTTTCCTCACTAAAATTCGTCACTGAAAATACATTTTGTTGTAGTGTTTGAGCCAACCGTCCTTGCTTCTTACTAGGCACGGGCCGGCCCCAGGCTTAGGCCTCTTAGGCAATCACCTAGGGCCCCTACTAGAAAAAGGCCCCAAATTTTGTGGCAAAAATTGAAGTATATATTTTTTTTGAAATATAAAAAAAAAAAATAAGTTTTACATTTTTCTTCTACTTTTAAGAAGTAGCAAATATTTGAGTAATGTTAAAGATAATACAACTTTACATACATAATGCTTACAAATATGTGTCACTAATTACAAGAAATAATATAAATAGGAAAATACTATAAATAATATAAATTTTACTTTAAAACATTTACACAAATTGATGTGACAATTAATATAATTTGTAGACATCAACAACCAATTAAATACATTTTTAAATTACTTAATGATACATCTTTATAAGCATTATGTTGTAAAATTTATAATATTTTTAACATTATTCATTCAAATACTTGTTTATTATCTTCTTGATCGAAGTGTCATTAGTCACATACATTGCTACAATATTTGTAAGTTTTTTGTTGTAAAATTTTCATAGTTTTAGCATTTCTTCAAAAAAAAAAAAAATACAAGAAAAAAAGAATGCATTTTTGTTATATAAAAATTATGATATTGCAAATTAGTTCAATATTATTTAATTAATAACAAAAAATCCCATTTAAATATCTCGCCTTAAGCCTCAAAGTTTGTTAGGCCGCCCTTGACTATAGGCAAGCAAATAGGCTACAACTACACAACTATGTCATCATCTTCATATGGAGACCATTGGCTCAACCTCCGCCGCATTTGCACACTTGAAATCTTCTCCACCAACCTGCTCAACATGTTCTCAGGCATCTGAAAGGACGAGGTGAAACACTTGCTGCGCAAACTGTCTTAAGTCAAACAACGACTCAGGTGGGTTTGCCAAGGTAGAGTTGAAATCCGTGTTCTTGGAGCTGACATTTAACATCATAACAAGAATGGTGGCAGGGAAGAGGTACTATGGGTATGGAGAGGATGTGAAGGATGAGAAAGAAGCTAAGCAGTTTAGGGAGATAATTAAAGAGATACTAGGAGTTGGAGGGGCATCGAATCCAGGAGAATTTGTGCCCATATTGCGACGTATTGACTATGAGGTGAGAAGTAAGGATAAAGAGGGAAACACCATGATCAATCATCTGCTTTCTTTGCAAAGATCAGAACCGAAATATTACACTGACCAAATTATCATAGGGCTTATTCAAGTAAGCGCAAAGCATCTCTCCCTCTCGAGTTTGGCTTGGCTCGTGTTCCAGTGCACAGAGCCAACAAAATTCAGACCAGTGTTCACAGTGTCAACTCTAAGCCGTGTCACTCGTTATATATTCTTTGTTTCAATTCCTGTTGTTTGCTTAAAATTCAACAATAATTGGCAACATTACCAATGTCAAAGAGAGAGAGAGGAGTATAGAGGCGGAAAAAACAGTGTTCTTGTGGAGAAAAATAAAACAAAATCTGAATTATTATGCATAATTTGTTTCATTGCAACCGCAAGAGCTAATTTATTTGGTTATTAGCACTAATTTGGCAATTGTCTTTGCATATATATATATATATATATAAAAATATACATATAGCTTAAACTTTTTTGGGGTCATAAAAATTTTTAGAATTAATTTTCGTAAGTGAGGAGTTGTAACTTTACAGCGTGGCTTTATGATTTATAGTTTGATTAATGGAGGGGAATCATATTAATGAGCCCAAAATCATATCCTTCCATTACAGATTACGCATAATTGATTTAATTATAGCTATTTGTTAGAACTTAGAACCCCTTCGCTCCACTTTTCTCCTTTTTTTGATAGAACAGATTCTATATTTTTTTTAATAATTAAAAAAATTGACTAGGATTTATTTTTCATAGGGTATCAAATCAATCCACATTTTTTGTTATTATTCTTCTCATGGTTTTTTAAACATATTGAGCAGGTCTTGATAGTCGCAGAAACTGACACATTGGCAATGACATCAGTGGCGGCTCCAGGAATTTTTTTTCAAGGTGTTTCTCAACAAGAATAAATTACACAATCTAATAAAAAGAAAATTTTGTATATTGACAACAACAACAATAAAAAAAAAACACGTAAATACATAAAGTTTATCATTTGCCTTCTACGTTGTTTTCTTATCAAATATTTGTCCATAATTCTAGTAAAAAACTAAACAACAAACTATAAGTTCATTTGAAATATGGGAAATGCTAACGAATGCCCTAAGGACATTCGTTAACAATCCATTTAAAGAAAGTTTTTATGAGAAAATAAAATAAAGTAATTAATGTTTTGACAGTTTTTATTATTTCTCATAAAAGTGGTGTTAAAACTTTCCTTAAATGGATTGTTAACCAATGCCCTAAGGGCATTCGTTAGCATGACCTTTGAAATATTAATAAAATTATTAATTAATGTTATTTAGTTGTTTAATTAATTTTTTTGTCTTTTATAAACTATAATTTGTTATATTATTATTTCATTAATTATAAAATTATTAATTGTTGTTTAGTCTAACATAATTTAATTTATTTGTCTTTTATAATGTATTGGTTAATTAAATTATTAATTATTATTTATTAGTTGCTTCCTCCAACTAATTATTAATTAATTAAATTATTATTTATTAGTTGTACTAGCTCACACCCATGTGCATTTACTTCTCCCAATTCATATATATAAAAAATAAAAAATTTAATATATTAGTTTTTTTTTTTCAACTCTTAGAAAAAGTAAGCATGTCTGGTTATTTTTATAAATAAAAAAATAAAATCATTAATAGCATTTTTGTAAATAAAGCCAACATTTTGAGTAATTAAAATCATATTACCTTCTTGAAATTCACTTTTCCATTTCCCAAACCCACCCACGTGAACCACTCTTTCTCACCTATCCAATTTATTTCAATTGTCTCTCACACTTGTCATCTTGTTCTTCTTATTTTTCTTTTCTCAGTTTTTCTTCCTGCCACTATATATAATTTTTTTCTTCGATGTTTTAAACTGAGACATCGACAGTCACAGTGGATCGGAAAAAAAAAATTCTTTATGGAAAAGTTGTGGTTCAGTTCAGACATCAGATTCAGGGAAAAAAAAGGTTCAAAACGCATACCGAAACACAATCCGATCGGACCGATCTCCGATGCACGATGTGTTCTGGTTCTGGAGCTCAAGCGATGTGATGACCGATGTGCTCTGTTGTAGCGTTGCTCGAGGCGGAGGCGCCGTCCGTTGGTTGATATGCTCTGTTCTAGTTTTGCTTTACTTGATGAATGTGTTGCTCTGTCACAGTGGTTTTTTTTTTTTTTTTTTGCTTGAAAGTAGAGCAAATAATTTTTTTTTTTTTTTTTTTTTATCTGAGGGTGTTCCTAATTTGGCCAAGGGTGTTCCTATTTTTTTTTTAAGGGTAAACAAATAATAAAAATTTAATTATTATATATATATATATATATTTTCAGACCAGGGTGTTCCTGGGAACACCTGGACTGAACGTGGCGCCTCCACTGAATGACATTAATATGGCCAATGTCCAACATGATAAATCGTCCTGATGTGTTGAAGAAAGCTAGAGTGGAGTTGGACAATCAAATTGGACAAGAAAAATTGATAGATGAACTAGATGTCTATAAATTTCACTACCTTCAAAATATCATCGTAGAGACCCTTCGATTGTACCCTGTTGCCCCCCTATTAGTACCTCACTTGTCATCTAATGATTGCACCATCGGAGGATATGATATACCATGTGACACAATGTTATTGGTCAATGCATGGGTCATACATAGAGATCCTAAGCTATGGGATGATGCTACTAGTTTTAAACCTGAGAGGTTTGGAACGAATGAGTGACTTACATAAATTAATGCCTTTTGGATTAGGGAGGAGGGCCTGTCTTGGGGCAGGCCTTGCACGACGTACATTGGGCTTGACTTTGGAGTCGATGATTCAGTGTTTTGAGTGGAAAAGGTTTATATGGAAGAAGTTGACATGACTGAAGGTAATGGAGTCACCATGCCAAAAGTCATACCATTGGAAGCCATGTGTAAAGCACGCCCTATCATGTATAAGGTTCTGTCAAAGTGATAGCATTTTGTTCATTGCTGAAACCGAAATAGATGTTCTCGTCTTTTTCATCAAACTTTTGACTATCGTATGATTGGAATATGAGACATCCAAAAACTTTTAATAGTTGTAACTAAGGTTTCTATCCATGCTAAGCGTCATATAAATCTTGTATAGAATGACCTTGGTAGCTGATCAAGTTAAAAAATAAATAGCAGCGTCAACTAATTTTGCTCTAGTGTTATTGTAAGAGAATGAAACCAAAAATTGACATTATCCTAACAAACAGAGATGTGCCTAACTCTGCTCTAGTGTTGCTGCTTCAATATGTTGTTATCTACAAAAATTCAGATGGTAACTTCAAACAGAGATAAACACCGATATAAATTACTAGAATTAAATACTAAACTTCGCTCGAGAAATATAGTCGCAGAGGCCTGCTCAAACTTTGGATGGAAGTGATAAGAAATATCTAAGTCAAAGCTATGCGTCACACAAAATCATCTGATGCCCAGAAACTCTTATACTATTAGCCTTGGGTGTCAATCCATGCTGAGACATATATTCAGCATTGTAAAACATACTTAGATGCGTCATCCCATTGTCACAAAGAAAAGTCACATTTGTGTGACCAGGGCCAATGGATTGTGCCATTCTGACGGCACCAACACAATTCATGGCCGATGAACTTCCACGAAAGAGCACACCATTCTTCAAAAGAAACCTGATAAAAATTCAAGCAGCATAGCATGAAAACATACAAAAATTAATTGTGTTCTAGCTACGAAAATGGGTGAAACAATGGAATTTTTTTACGTTTTGTAATCCGACAAATACTAATGGTAGATCAAAAGGGGGAAATCCACAGTACAGTAGAATTAGAGCAAAACAACTAACTCTTAGAATTGGCACAATTTTTTCCAATTAGTTTCATTTCTCAACCTCTCAGCAAAATATATCACTCTAAAAAAACCAAGAGCATGCACTTACCTAGAATATTCAATAGCTTCCAAAAATTGTCTCTGAAGGCAGAAGGCCCCGTCCAAGTTCTGCCATCATGAAATTTTGTGTTAACTTATTGATTCCAATTCCTTCTGTTAAATGGATTCTTTACTTTTCTTCAGCCTCTTTTATAGTGTGCATCACCCCGTTTTATAGAAATTATCATGATAATCAAAACTCATAATAAACTTATACTAAAATGTATAATTTACTCTCTAAATTTTATTGTAAATAATTTGTTCTCACTAAAAAACAATTTTAAAAAGTAATTTCCATCACTTTATTTTTACAAATATACAATTTTATCATTTTTGATATTTTTTATTGATATTATTCTTTTTTGAAATGGTCCATATTCTTCTAACTATTATTACTATGCATTATATTTCCTAATTTCTTTTGGTACAATTAAAATTTTTAAGTTTCAAAATTATTATTCAAATTCTCATTTTCTTAAAAAGTTTATTATGATAACCAAAACTTA
The DNA here is from genome assembly GCA_032878915.1 of Castanopsis chinensis. Lineage (NCBI taxonomy): Eukaryota > Viridiplantae > Streptophyta > Magnoliopsida > Fagales > Fagaceae > Castanopsis > Castanopsis chinensis. The sequence continues at coordinate 9,845,997 of JAVQMG010000089.1, forward strand.
TCATATAATTACAATTGATATTACTCAAATAATTGATGGTACTTTTTCAACCCAAACTTGTATTTTCCATGCTTAAGTAGGTAAACCGTAGTGGACTAAAATAGACCAAATGGATAGAATGGACCAAATTGGGTCGAGATAGACTGAATGAACCAAATTGGACCTAAGAGACCGAAATACAACAAATAGACCGAAATGGATGGAATGAACCATAATGGACCAAATTGGACTGAAATAGATCAAATGGACCGAAATAGACCAAATGGGCCAAGTTAAACAGAAGTTAGCCCAATGGACAGTAGTAGACCAAAATGGACCAAAATGGATAGAATGGACCTTACTAGAATAAATTGCTCCGAAGTGGACCAAATTGTACCAAACTGTAGTAGATCGAATTGACCGAAATAGACCCAATCGACTGAAATAGACCAAAGTGAACTGATTTACCAAATGGACCAATGTGGACTGAATAAACCTAATTGGACTGAAGTGAACAGAATAAACTGAAGTGGACAATAGTAGACTGAATTGGACTGAATAGACCAAATTAAACCGAAGTAGACTGAAATAGACCAAACCAAACCAAATAGACAAAGTGGACAAAATAGACTGAAGATGCCGAAATAGACCAATTGTTGATCTATAAATAGTGTAGCTATGATTGTGTTTTATATAAAGTTATGTTTGGATACCGTTTATTTTACTGAAAATTGAAAACTGAAAACAATAAAAATAATAAATAAAAAATTACTGTTCAGGCATTTAGCACTGTTCATAAGCCTGAAATCACTGTTCATGAACAATAAACAGTGCAAGGCACGTGTTGAGGAAAAAAAAAAGGAGAAAAAAAGGCAGAAAATGCTCGGCCAAATACGCAATACCCAAACGCAACTAAATTCTAATTATTATTTCCAAAATAATTAAGTATTAACTCAAATAAAAATTAAACCATTTTACATTTTACATAACAATCGATTCCCAAACTCAAGTAAGTCTCTCTTTTCTGTAACAATTTTACATTTTGACCCAAATGCTACTTGGGTTTTTAATACTAATTATGGGGTTTTTATGGCAACATTTTTTTGTATTATATGAGTTTAAGTATGTGCTGTAATTTTTTTTTTTGGTCTGATATATGGCATGGTTTCGACTTCATTGATGAATTTGGGTATAAAAGTAACTAGGTCTGTAAAATTTCAGGGTTTCATTTGCTTCTAATTCTTAGTAATTAAAGTTTGTAGGATATTGTTGTGAAACTAAAAGTTTTTGAAAAATGTGTGAAACTAGGTTGTGTGGATTTTAATGGGTTAGCGGTGGGTTTTTTATTTCAATGGTAGCTGGTGTTTTCCCTTTTCTTTTCTAGGTTGATACAGTTGTGGGTTTGAGTTTATGATTTGGTTGTGGTTTTGGGGGTTGGAGTTGCGGTTGTTAAGTGGATTACTGGCTAGTGGGTTATGGTTGGTGAGTAGCTAGGTTTTTTTTTTTTTTTTTTTTTTTTTTTTTTTTTTTTTTTTTTCAGAGGCAGTGGCTGGCGGTGTGGTTTACTAAGTAGAGAAGAAAGGTAGTTGAGTTTAGTGGTGGCTCACAGCGGCAGTTATTGGTTGAACCATGGAGTTTTGGCCATGACAGTGGTGTTGGTGGCTTGTGTTGAGCTTTGAAACTCCAGCCATGGAGATTGTGGGTTTGATTCAAAGATGGAGAGATCAGGGGAGGAGAGATGAGAATAGAGGCTGAAGGTTTAATCTTTTCTGTTAAAAAAAAAAATAGTGACATGGCAGGTCAGGATTGGCTGGTGTAAAACACACCTTTTACGCCAGCTCCTGACCCAATGTTTTCTCATATAAGTTTGGTCAGTTTCTTCTGGAACTTTTAACTGGAGAAGATTCTCATAAAATATCCCGATTGATAATTGACAAAGACTATGATGCACAGACACGGGGATTCGGCAATTTTTGAAAAATAAGGATATGACACAGCGTGGACATGGCAATTAAATAATTAATTAAATTTTATATTTAGACATTTTTTAAATATTTTTAGGCATAAAATATGTTTATGTCTAGAATTTAAATTATGTAAGAACTACACAAAAACAAAAATAACTAAATCCATAATAAACATTATAATTTATAAGAAAAATAAAAACAAAAATAACTAAATTTATAATAAACATTATAATTTATAAGAAAAAATAAAAGGCTGAGTGAAGGAAAAAAAATTTTAAATCATAATAATAAGTATAACACAGTGGCTTATACGTGGGATTAAAAAAAAAAACCACAAAACGCATTAGTAAATAGTAACCCATTCAGATTCACCCAAATATCTGGAAAAAAAAAAAAAAAAGAGAGAGAGAGAAGAGAAGTGGTCGGACCCATTGTTCACGCCGAGAGAGAGAGAGATCGGAAGGGACAGGGGTGGCGTCGACGTCTATGGAGTTCGCTGATCGGCCCGATCTAGCTCCAGCGAGGGACAGAGGGCAGCGGCAGCGGGCAGAGGTCAGAGGGAGGGTGGGTTGAGAATTTGAGATGTGGGTTTCAAAATCTGTAATTTTCTTCTTCTTTTTTCTTTTTTTTTTTCATTGCTAGCGTGTCGGACGCGTCGAAGCCGTGTCGGAGATGCGAAAAAAAAAAAAGAGACACTGCTCGGACACCAGAGTCCGGCAAGTCATACCGGTTCCGGTGTCCGATATGTGTCGGACACCGACACGTCGCCAAAAATGGCGTGTCGGTGCAACCTAGGATACTACCTTAGAAGCATACATACATAACCGTGCTCAAGGTAGTTGCATAAACGAGATTGTTGATCCTGCAATCTTGGCAGAAAATGGAGAAGGAGGGCTAGCTTATAGCAGTAATTACAAGCTTTCCCGGACCTTGGCTTGACATGTACAGAGGAAGATCCACAAAAGGCCAACTATGGTGGATGTCACCAAACAACTCAGGCGGATTGAGAGGTTCGTTCCATGACTCACTATTTACTTACTTGTGTTCATCCAATCATCTGTTATAGATAAACGAATGATAGATTGAACTCAATTTAATAATGATATAACACGAATTTCAACTGTTATGGTAATTTGCTCATACAAAGAATCATATATTATTCTTAATTAGTTCAACCCAATTTTGTCAATAGCTTTAATATATAGCTAAATAGATTCACATTATTGCATATAAAAATCTTTTAGCCATGACATCAAGCAGAATTTACTTGATTTTAAAACTGATGGTCATCGGTGGAATTTAGACATGTTAAAAAGCTTACTTGATGAAGAACCATTTAATGCTATTATCAAATTCCCATTGCTACTGAGAAGCGTGCCTAATAATCCAGTATGAATGGTAAAGGAGAATTTTCTATCAGATCATCTAATGGTTTTTCTCAATCACACAGGATCGTGAAGAGCTTTTGAAAGTTTGCAGAATTTGAAGCTTCATGATCTGAGTTGATTTCAAAAGGCTTCAAGGAAGATTAGTATACATTACACAATGTATATATCCTTCTGGTAAGCTAGAACCTAATCTGGAAGATTAATTTCCACCTGACAGTGGTTTTAATCGTTAATGAGAATTTGGGTAGGAAAAAACGTATACACTATTGCCCCACAATTGATCATAATAACTGGTATATCTGCATTAACTCATTCCATTTCTCCTGGAAAAATGATACCCATCATCCCTGTATACAGCTCTGAAAGAAATACATATTGATGTCCCAAAAATAACGAACCAAAAATTGTCAACATGAAGATTATTTTTGGATTTCTGGATTTATGTCAACATGTCAGCGTGAGGGAAGCATCACAAGAGCAATGTTTCTTGCTTACATGCATGCGCTGGGCTATAGTTGGCAGTATATTACACAAAAATGTCAGATCTTCTGTTAATATATGGTTGTTTGCAATGCTTATTCTGAATTATGCTTGAACTTCCTGTCAAATTGGAGACTCTTATGTCCTAGGCAGAGTTTATAATTGTTTCAATGACCCATTTCCACATATTTGTTACTAATTCATGTCCCTGTAGTTCATTCAGTGGGTTTTGTTGATTGACCATAAATATTTCAGCTTTGTTTGCACATACACCTTACATTAGGATGATTGGAACTCCAGGTATATGAGCTTGGTCCTTTGAAGTTGATAACTACCTGATGTTCATAACACTAATGTATTTTCTGAATTTGTTTCTTTTGTCTTCGGGTCACACATGATTCTTATGTGATTAATCATTGACGGGGTTATCTTTTCACGAGGACAATTTGTTTCGTCCATTGCTGTGCTTTTTAGCTTGCACTTTTTCCTAAGCAGTTAAATGAACTATACATAATTTACTATATATTATATGCTGTTGCCCTTTTTTTTTATGTTGATAAGGCTATGAAGTCTCTGTCTTTCCATATTTTAGAAGATGTAGTCAGAGTAATTATTCAGTAGAGAATACAATGAGTAGAGAATTCAGCGAGTATAGAATATAATGTATAATGAATCTTTCATGTGGAACTAGATAAATTTGGAGTCTTTGTATTCCTTGAATTTCTCTAATTTGAAGGTGAGTTGATATTTCTTAATTGTTAAAATCTCATTTATCCTGTTTACCAATTGAAGTACAGTATATATTAAGTTTTATTTATCCAAAAAAGAAATTATAGTAAATATTAAGTTTATTTTTTTGGCGCAAGAGTTGTTCATTGAGATGGGAGTAATATCCAGCCTTCTCACAGGCCATACCTGATGAATTGACATGTAATTAGGTGGACTGTTTGTGATCTTTGAGCTTTGCTTCTGTTGCGAATGATTCTTTCAGTAGCACTTAGATGTTTGGGTTGCATTTGCTGCAGTTGGCGTTTGCCACTTCTCAAACGGAATTTTGCTTGTTCTTTAAAACCATTATGGCTTGAAAACCTTAAATAAGATGCATAACATTAGGCAGCCCATATATATGTGATTGATTATGCTTTGAATTAAATCTTTTACTAAAAGATTAACAAATTGGCACTTTTTTTTTTCTCTCAAAAAAAAAAAAATGGCACTTTTTTGTATTTTTAATTGGAAAGTTCTGGAGTTTAAATCCTTCCACCTTTGACTATCGAATTATCAGCCAAAATTTTTTTACCAAAAGCTCATGCCGACCTTCGAGTATTACACGTGCAGATATAAAGAGCAAGTTACGTTGAAGTTAATTAGTATCATGAAATAATTTTTTATTAAATGTGTGTCTTTCTTTTAACTAATCCATCGCTATATTCTTCTTTCATGTTTGTAAAATATAAAGTTAATAAGAGGGATAATTATTTAATCTATAAAATGCTTATATTTTGAGATTTTTTTGTACTTTTAAACAAGATAGGGGTTATGACTTATGATTTATGAGCTTATAATAGATTATAGCCAATTAACTCAAGGTTTTTTTTTTTTTTTGGTTGTTGTTGAGAGAATTAACTCAAAGTTTGGCCTTCATATTAAGAACAAAGAGAACGTGTATTTTCAACATATTAATCAAATAAAAGAAATTATTAAATGATGTAATATTCACAAAATTTATATATGTGTGTGTGGGTTAAATGAATATTCCACCGTATGTTTATTTTTCTAATAGAGTTTACGGCCAAAAATTTGTTTAGAGAAAACATCAAATATTTTACCTTGTGCTTCTGTGAGAGAGAGAGCTCTTTGAGTGCATTTGGGATTTGATTTTTCTAGGTGTCATGAGGGTTGTCATTGTCATTGTAATTTCCTTAATATTTTTAGTTAAAATTTTTCCTTGATACCACTCGTTGATGCAAATTTACGGCTAATTCATGTATTTTTTGTAATCCACAGGCAGGGATGGATCCAAGATTTTAAGCCAGCAGGGGACGGAGTATAAAGAAAAAAAAATTCCAAATAGGCATCCATATAGTATTAAAAAATTATAAATACTCAAAATCATTGTTTCTAAATACATTAAGATGCGCCTTCAAAAAAAATACATTAAGATGCAATCATTTACCAATAAAGACAAACAAAAACAAAATAATGTCTTTTTTTAATACTAGATTGGCTAGGATTTTTTTTTTTTAATTGAAAGCATTCACATTGGTGGGGCTAAAAATTTTAGCTTTTAGCATTTCAAAAAGTTACTTTATCTATTTTATCACCTCATTTTACAGTACCCCAATATCAAATATTATTTTTTTTATAACTTCATTTAAAATAATATAAACAATTCATTAAAATAATAAAGTAAGCGGGTAAATTTGAGTTTTTTAATTGAAGAAAGAGATATAATCTTAATAAAATATTGTATTTAATTTTCAACAACTTGCTATAGTCAACTGGTATTTATACCAGTTTACTGTAATTGCAAAAAAATTAGTTTCAGCTTCTCCAATAACACATGATTTTATGGTTCTTTGGTGGTAAATTTTTTTTTTCTTTTTTTGCTAAAATACAATCACCATTGTTAATATTTTTATTATTTTTGTTAAATTTTTTGGTTAGATAGTTGCTATTTGGATGAAGCTAGTTAGGCTTATTGTGAAAAAATGGGGGCCTAAGATTTTGGGAGGGAGTCTAACTACAAAAATGAAAACATTAGAACTTCAAAAAAAAAAAAAATGGACCCTGGGCGGGCCTAGGCCCCTACCTGGGTCCGTCCCTGTCCAAATGTATTTGTGTATTTTTTTTTTTTTTTTAAATTGAATAAACCCATTATGCTTAGAGTGTGTTTGGCTTCTGCCTAATTTCTATAGTTTATTTGCATAATATTTATCAAAAGATATGGTATTTTAGTAATTTTTATGCTAGATTTGTTACAAAAAGCTAAAAGCTAGTTTGTAAAAAAAAAAAACTAAAATTTGGATTATTTGCCACCAAAAAAAAAAAAGTTGAAACAAAAAACAAAAAAAATTATGGCAATTTAATCATCAAGTTTTTATAGCTTTATTTTGGTCCCTATATTTTCAAATTGTAATCATTTTAGTCCCTAATGTCATCTCACTTACAAAGAACACACAAGTGATTAATGGATTGCACTACTAGTTTAAATTTTTTTTTTTTTTTTTTTTTTTTTTTTGTAACTGAGTTTGAGATGACATTGGGGATCAAAATGTCAGCAAGTTTAAAAATATAAGAATTAAAATAAAGTTATAAAAACTTGAAGACAAACTTAAAAACATGACCAAAAAGATATTTTTATCCATAAAAAAATTAGGTCAATCCCATAATCACTCTTAATTACACATCTTCATTTTGGTTGAATGGAAACTTATTGTAATTTTGTAAAGCAAATGACAAAAGAGTCCCATAAAAAATAGAAGGGTACTATGTTTACAATATTTTCACAATAAATCATAGGCGATTTTTTTTTAGAAAGAATCATAGGTGATTAGTTGTTATTGGTTCTAATTTGAACCTACCATTGAGATTACTTTTTTACCCCATTAATAATAACCCGTAACAACTTGTCATATAGGATTTGTGAAAATATTTTAGACATAGCATTTCTTTAAAAATAAATAAAATAAAAAAGGAGAGAGATACATGGACCACAAAATCAACAACTGATGTGAAACCAAACCTTCCAACTCCCAAGTTAGGATTGAGATCGGGTGCAATAGTTACTGTTGTTGCATTATGTAATCTATATATATATAATAGGTGAAGCAGAGAGAAACTCCAATTGAAATTCTAAATTAGAATCCTAATTTTGTGCCATGTGTCAACATTTATGTGGTTCCATTTAAGTCTAAATTAGAATCCTAATTTTGTGCCATGTGTCAAGATTTATGTGGTTCCATTTGTTTAAATTTAATTGGATCAGTTGTATTTTCAAGTGTTTTTTTTTTTTAAAGGTTCATCTCTCCATATCTGCGTATTTCAAAGTTCATCTCCCATTCTCCAATAATAACCTTCATATATAGCTCTATGTTCAATGAATAATGCATGTATTTGGATATTTGTGTATCTTATATAAGAAGAGGATTTTCATAGATTCGGATTGTACTCACAGTTTTAATGATCTGGTTTATGCTTCTAAGGTTTGATTACTTCTTTTTTCATCTTTTCTATTTTAGTTTTCGCCATTCGCTTGTCTATTTTAGATTTTTGTTAAACAACAATACAAGTTTCCTTCCTTTGACTACCATGTGTTTTAGAAATTTTTAAAAAAAAATGATGACCATTATTGAAGAAGGAGGAAGAGTGATGGGTTAGATCTTAGAATTTAGAATAGCGGTATGGGAGTGTTAGGACTTCTTAAACTTTTAGTTAGATGTGTACCAATTTTTTTTAAGCCTTCCTATAGTATTTAACTATTTATATGGTTTGGCTTAAAGCAAAATTTTATTGACAAAACCAGTGGTGTTCATTCAATCAAATCCACGAGCAACAAAGGTATGCCATTTGTGATTTTTTATTGTAAATGTTACTTCATTCAATTATTTAATTATATATGCACTGCTTTTTTATTGTTAGTTCCTGATTTATATTGTTTTTAAAATTAAAAAAAATATTGTGGCTAACAATATGCACTTATTTTACTTGTTATAGCGAATCTATGTTTATTTAGATGTTTTTTTCTTTGAATCCTCTTCAAGCTTTTTTAGCTTACTCAATTCTTTTTGTTGTAAATAGTGAAGATTGGAATTGTATAGAAATCAAGTTTATTGTTTCAATTTGAGACCAACATAATTTAATTATAGTTTTTATGCAAAACTTGAGACCAAAATACTTTTAATTACATAATGCTAAGATTTATTTAACATGAATAAACTTAGTCTTTTAAATATGACTAAACTCATGATTAATAAAAACAAAAAAACAAAAAACAAAACCAACAGTATCACTTAAATAATAAAATGCAATATATTTTGTGCGTGCCACTCTACGTTTGGGCCTGTTGGGCCAGACACGTGTTTGGGCTTCACAACTTATTTGTTAAGTGGGCTTTTGTACTTCCTATAATGGGCAGTCCCATATATCATACACTCGAAACTGTTAAGGACCGTACTGCTGCTTCTCTCTACCCCTAGCTCCTCACCAAAGTTTTCAACCCCCGCTTTGAATCTTTCTCGCATATTTATAGGCCAGGGCGTAGTGATTGCATGATGGTTTTCCTGCTCAGTGGAGGAGAGGGTCCAGTCTCCTTTCTCCGTAGTGGGAGTATTTAATGAGAGTGGGACGACATTAGTGGCCTGGGAACTAGACCCACCGCGAGGCCTGCTGCACGGCGGCGTCGTCCCTAGGCAGTGGGGGCGGGGGTCCAATAATATTGCCTCGGAGTGGTCATTAAGCGGTGGGTGGGCGTAGTTAATGGCCTCGGGCTTAGTTCCCTAAGCAATGGAAAAAGAGGTCCAATGCTATTCCTTCGAAGTGGAGGTTTAACGGATGGTTGGGCGGGAGCGATAGCACCGGGACAAGTTCCGCGGCTGGGTCAATTGGTCGGCGAGGGCAACGGGCCCCGCCGTGCATGAGACGTTACACGGGACGCCCATAAGCTCTGGCCGAGCGCTTTCGTCCACGTGGCCTCGTAGTGATGGGCTTGCGTGGCTGGATAACCCCAGCTAGGTTGACACCCGTACATATTTATTTCCATTGTTTTATTAAATTATATAGATTCCTGTGCGGTAGCATGGGTTACATACTAATTCTTTTTTAATGGTTGTGCTCGTTATAAAGTTTATTTTTAATATCAGCCATTGGATTAAAGATGTTTAAAAATTAAAAATTAAAAAAATAAAATATGAAAAAGTTAAAATTTTTTATGAGAGATTTAAAGAGTGCACAGTACGTTAGACCCAAATCCGTCAAGTCAACACACCGTATGGGCATTGAACGGCTAAGGTGAAAAGCAAAATCTGCACTTTCCATGAAACCTCCACGGAATTTACCATAAAAATGCCCTCATGAGCCTCCTCGGTATGTAGCAAATTAGTTGTAGAGCACAAAAGAGAGCAAGGACGTTCCACATTCAAGCTACGCGATTGAGTTGGTTGAGGTCAGATCATTTCTTTAATAATTTAAGAAAAGCAAAGAAAGGAAAGAGAGAGATACAAAAGTTTTCACAACTTGTATCACCCCACCGTCTGACACCTTTAATAATAATGGTTATGAATGAGAAATACCAAAAGGACACAAAAGCCAAGTATTCGTGCCTACCAATAAAATAATAATAATAAATAATAATAATAATAATAAATAATAAAAATAAATAATAAAAAATAAAAAAAGAAGAAGAAGAAGCAAACAATTGTAAGCAGCAGCAGCTGCCAAGCAAGAAGGGGATGAATAGTTACTTACCCTATACCTATTTGGGCATTCCATCAAATTAAGGTTGGCATTTTGCTCATTTGTGGCAAGTTTGACAATTAGCTTATTAACCTCCCGATCAAAAATGGAATGTCATTTGTTGAAGGGTGGGAACATAATTTTTATTATATCAAAATGGAACATGCACCAGCTGCTGATTGAGTGGCCATCACAATGTGAATTGATGGGGGTTGTTTGAATCTTTGGCAATTCATTCTTGTTCTAGAGATCTGGAGAGAGAAGCAAGTTACTGATGGTAACTCTCATCTTATCCTAGTTCCTTGAGTCTTGTCCTTCGGCAGAAAGAAAGTTTAGAATTTTTAAGGAAGCTCTTTCAAGTAACATGGTATAAACTGAACTCTTGTTGTGCCAAGTACATATCAGTAAGTTTAGGTAACTTTAAGGTAGATTATTTTACTTTCCCAAGGTTTTAATGAAAAAAAAAATCCTCATAAAAAAATAGAGAGTTAGTAAGTAAAAACCATGATATATAGATATACGTATAAAGATAAATAAATGAATAAATATAAGATATGAATATAATAGAAGGCCAACTATGGTACATGTCAACAAAGAACTCAAGCCGATTGAGAGATTGGTTCCATGACTAATCATTTACTTACCTGGATTCATTCAATCATCTGTTAGCTGGTTATTAGTCTAAATTAACTAATGTCAAATGTTAGGATGATAGAATTAAGTCAATCAACTCAATTTCATTTTAATGTTATGGTCATATAATATTCTTAATATGTTCAACCTGCTTTGGACAATAGTTTGAATATATAGATAAATAGATTCACACTATTGTATATCCAAATGTTTTAGACATGACAACAAAGACAATTTCCTTGATTTTGGTTTCTATATTTTGGCCATATTTATAATTTGGTAATCAAGTTTTTATAATTTCATTTTGGTCCCTATATTTTTAGATTTGTTGTCATTTTAGTCTCTTCTATTATTTTTGTTTAAAATTATACTTTTTTGTAACTTAGATGACATCGGGGACTAAAATATAAGCAAGTTTAAAAATATAAGAACTAAAATAAAATTATAAAATCTTGAAGATAAAATTAAAAAAATGGCCAAAATAGATGGACGTAAAAGGTCTTTTTATCAAAAATTAAAAAAATAATAATAATAATAATTAGGCGAATGCCACTATCACTCTTAATTACACATCTTCATTTTTGCTGAATGAAAACTTTTTTTTTTTTTTTGAGTAATTGAATGGAAATTTTTTTTTTTTTTTTTTTTTTGAGAAGGAAGGGCCATCTTTTTTATTATTATTATTGGAATTGAATGGAAACTTATTATAAATCAAATGACAAAAGAGTCCCATAAAAAATAAAATAAAAAAAGGAGAGAGATGCGTGGAATGTGGATGGCAAAATCAACTACTAATGTGAAAGCGGTGGGGCCCACCCTAGTCAACACACGGTATGGGCCTTCGCCCTATTCGGCTAATGTGAAAAGCAAAACCTGTACTTTCCTTTTGAGTTTTGAAATTCCGAAAAAAGCTGAAGAGGGGGAAAGCTCCAGTTCACTTTTACTTTACTTAATTTCAATGAAACCTCCCTCCTGAAATGAAATGAATATTTTACAATAAGAATGCCCTCATTGTCATGTCATTCAGCTGAGCCTCCATCCCTCGCTAGCAGAGCACAAACAAGAGAGAGCAACGAAGGACGTTCCCCATTCAAGCTATTATTATGCGCTGGAGTTGGTTCACCGATCACTTCTTTAATAAAAGAAAGCAAAGAGAGGAAAGAGCGTTTTATGAGAATGGAAGCCTGTTACTGGAGAAGCTGATTGTGTGTTGCAATGCCAAGCCTATTCCCATCCGTACCTTCTCCCTTCAACAGCTCAGCCAAGCAACCAACAACTATTCTTCTGGAAAGCCCTTTTGGTACAAGGGTTCTCTTGAAGGACGAATTGTTCTCATTAAGCGTCCTTATTATGATTTGGCCGATTTAGCAATCAATGACTTAGTGATTTCTGCACAAATGAGTGGTCACAGCACTGTATTAAAGCCCATAGGCTGTTGTCTCCACACTCCAATTCCCTTTTTAGTGTTTGAATTTTCCGCCAATGGTGTCCTTGCAGATCGAATTTATGTCTCCCGTGTTACTGAACTACAACATCAGCCGATGGTGTGGGAGAGAAGGTTAAAGATTGCAAGGCAGATTGCTCATGCTCTTTCTTATCTCCATACTGCCTTCCCTAGACCTGTCATCCACTTGGGTTTACATATGCCTTGTATCTTATTAGATGAACATGATGTTCCCAAATTGTCCGACTTTTATTTTTCTGCATCAATTCCCGAAGGTGAAGCTGACGTGGACCTTGATTACGTGCTTCGGAATGAACGCCTCCTCGCCCCCGAGATTAAAGCAACAGGCAAGGTAACTGAGAAAGCTGATGTATATGATTTTGGTCGGTTTCTTCTAGAACTTTTAACCGGAGAGGATTCTTTTCAAATATCCCGATTAACAATTGATAAAGATTCTACTTTAGTAGCATACATACGTAACCGTGCCCAAGGTAGTTGCATTAGCGAGATTGTGGATCCTGCAATCTTAGCTGAAGATGGGGAAGGAGGTGCTAGTTTAGAGCATCAATTACAAGCTGTGCTGGACCTTGCCTTGACTTGTACAGAGGAAGATCCACAAACAAGGCCAACTATGGTTGATGTCACCAAACAACTCAGGTGGATTGAGAGGTTCGTTCCATCACTAATTATTTACTCACTTGATTTCATCCAATCATCTGTTATAGATAAACAGATTCACATTATTGCATATCCAAATGTTTTAGGCATGACAACAAACAAAATTTACTTGATTTTCAAACAAATGGACATGGATGGAATTTAGAAAAGTTAAAAAAGCTAATTTGATGGAGAGCCATTTAATGACATTATGAAATCCCCATTGCTACTAAGAAGCGGGCCTAATAAACTGGTATGCATCTTAAGTAAAAAAAGGAGATTTCGCTATGAGATCAGCTAATGATATTTCGCAATCACACAGGTTCACACAAACGGGTGAAGAGCTTGGGGGAAATTTGCAGAATTTAAAGCTTCTTGAGAGTGCTGAAGAGCATGCTTCTGCATCATTGAAAAGGAATGCTTCTAGTGATGAAATCCAAGCAGTGAACGAAGCCTCTGAATGGCCTCTTGAAGTTTAATTGTAATGCAACTGAATGATGACAGAGCTTCTAAGGCAGTTTTAACCTGTCATTGGGAAGTTATCATTATGGCAGACCCTTAAGGTATGTATTGATGCTATAAGAACTGGAAGACAGGTAAGGAGTTTGATAATTGTTCTTTGTTTGAATAAAAGGAATGCAAACTAAGTAGTTCATGGTCTTAGTAACTGGCTATGTGTAGTGGTTTGTTGAGGGAAAAAAGACTTTCGTATTGTTTAGTTGGTTTGTAAATTTTCTTTTTCTAGAATATATATAATTTCTCAATTTAGTATGACAAACATTTTTCTTTTTGCAAAATAGTTTTAAATTTTAATCATTCATGTGAATTTGGGTCGAAAATTCATTAGATAGCTTATTCCTCGACAATTGATCTTCTAACTAGTATAATTGCAGTTAACACCATCCCTTTGAATGAGATAAATATTGTTGTCCTGAAAAGTATGAAACAAAAATGTCATTATCCTAACAAACAGAGATGTGCCTAATCCTTCTCTACTGTTACTGCCCCAGTTCATTGTTATCTTCTTAAATTCAGAAGGCGCCTTCTGAGGGAACTCTGCTGGAGAAATATAGTTGCACAGGGCTGCTTGAACTTTGTACAGTAGTGGAGAGAAACATCAAAGACAAAACTCTAGATCACACACACTAATTTTATGTGCAAAAACTCTAATCCAATTGCCTTGGGTATCAATTTATGCTAAGACAGATATTTGGCATTGTAAAACATATCCAGATGCCTTATACCACAATCACAAAGGATAGTCACAATAGCATCAACACAGTTTGCAAAAAAAAACAAAAAAAACAAGTGTACTTGGTGCAAACACTAGGCCTCTTGATGATGGAGGATTGATAATAGGTTTTATTTGATTTGAATATTTTTTGGTTTGAATTCTGATTTTATTTCTAAAGTATATGTAGTTGACTGTTTTGTTTCTTTCCCTCTTGATTCTTGCTTTGGAGATCCTACTTCAAAAGGCTCCAAAAAAAAAAACTTGGGTAGGAAAAAATGTATATATCTTTCTGCTAAGCTAGAACCTAATCTGGAAGATTAATTTCCACCTGACAATGGTTTTAATCGTTAATGAGAATTTGGGTAGGAAAAAACTTATACTCTATTGCCCCACAATTGATCATAATAACTGGTATATCTGCATTAACTCATTCCATTTCTCCTGGAAAAATGATACCCATCATCCCTGTATACAGCTCTGAAAGAAATACATATTGATGTCCCAAAAATAATGAACCAAAAATTGTCAACATGTCGACATGAAGATTATTTTTGGTTTTCTGGATTTATGTCAACATGTCAGCGTGAGGGAAGCATCACAAGAGCAATGTTTCTTGCTTACATGCATGCATTGGGCTATAGTTGGCAGTATATTACACAAAAATGTCAGATCTTCTGTTAATATTTGGTTGTTTGCAATGCTTATTTTGAATTATGCTTGAACTTCCTGTCAAATTGGAGACTCTTATGTCCTAGGCAGAGTTTATAATTGTTTCAATGACCCATTTCCACATATTTGTTACTAATTCATGTCCCTGTAGTTCATTTAGTGGGTTTAGTTGATTGACCATAAATCGTTCAGCTTTGTTTGCACATACACCTTACATTAGGATGATTGGAACTCCAGGTTTATGAGCTTGGTCCTTTGAAGTTGATAACTACCTGATGTTCATAACACTAATGTATTTTCTGAATTTGTTTCTTTTGTCTTGGGGTCACACAGGATTCTTATGTGATTAATCATTGACGGGGTTATCTTTTCACGAGGACAATTTGTTTCCTCCATTGTTGTGCTTTTTAGCTTGCACTTTTTCCTAAGCAATTAAATGAACTATACATAATTTACTATATATGTATATGCTGTTGCCCTTTTTTTTTATGTTGATATGGCTATGAAGTCTCTGTCTTTCCATCTTTTAGAAGATGTAGTAAGAGTAATTATTCAGTAGAGAATACAATGAGTAGAGAATTCAGCGAGTATAGAATATAATGTCTAATGAATCTTTCATGTGGCACTTGATAAATTTGGAGTCTTTGTATTCTTTGAATTTCTCTAATTTGAAGGTGAGTTGATATTTCTTAATTGTTAAAATCTCATTTATCCTGTTTACCAATTGAAGTACAGTAAATATTAAGTTTTATTTATCCAAAAAAGAAATTTTAGTAAATATTAAGTTTATTCCTTTGGCGCAAGAGTTGTTCATTGAGATGGGAGTAATATCCAGCCTTCTCATAGGCCATACCTGATGAAATGACATGTAATTAGGTGGACTGTTTGTGATCTTTGAGTTTTGCTTCTGTTGCGAATTATTCTTTCAGTAGCACTTAGATGTTTGGGTTGCATTTGCTGCAGTTGGTGTTTGCCACTTCTCAAACGGAATTTTGCTTGTTCTTTAAAACCATTATGGCTTGAAAACCTTAAATAAGATGCATAACATTAGGCAGCCCATATATATGTGATTGATTATGCTTTGAATTAAATCTGTAACTATTTTTTTTTTTTTTTTGAGAATGAATAATGCGGACTTTTATTAAGAAACTCCGGCCAAATTAGCCTAATATGAAGCATAAACATCCGATGGAATATCAAACATCCATATTACACAATTTGGGATAGTTACAGCTAACTTCGCCAAATCATGCGCTACTTGGTTGCCTTCTCTCCTTGTATGAGAGTAAGACAATAAAGAAAAAGTGGATGTGAAACTATAGGCATCCTGTAACAATAGACCAAAAGGGGCAAGTCCAACATCCTTGGTTGCTAATGACTTAATCACCAGCTTCAAATCTCCCTCCAGGACAGCTTCCGAAATACCCACCTCTCTAGCAAACTCAAGAGCTCTAGTTGCTGTCATAGCTTCAATTTCTGTTGGTTGGAGGAGCTGTGGAACTTTTTCTGACAGAGCTGCAATCACCAAGCCCTCACTATTCCGAATAATGGCGCCCACACCAGAACAGTTTTTTTCAGAAAAAACAACACCATTAAAGTTGATTTTGAAAACATTCAACTGAGGAGGCTTCCAACGTGCTCTTAAACTTGGTCGACTAGGTGGTGGTGATGGAAGGAGTGCTTGAAATTCCTCATGTTTCCCAGCTGCGAACTGTGACAAATGATTTAATGGACAACATGGCTGTCTGGACCGGACCTGGTTCCTCTGTGTCCAAATCGTCCATATCGTGAAGGCAAAAAGGGCTGGCTTCCGTTGGTGCTCCAACACCCAAGCCGTTAATTCACTGAAGCTCGAAAATGACCTCTGATCACAGAAATTCCATGTGATATCCTTGTTCCACACACAGTCCAGATGTTTACAACTCCAAATTGCATGAGTCATATCCTCCACTTCGCACCTACACCGGTCACAGGTCTGATCATTAATGATCCTCCTTTTCACGAGATTGCTTTTAGATGGAAGGGAGTTACGGCATGCCCTCCACACTAAACTCTTCACCTTATTTGGACACCGCAATGCCCAAATTTTCTTCCATAAACCTTCCTCATGAGCCGGCCTAGCCTCCATTTGAGGACCATCCTTTGCTTCCTTCAAGAACCGGTAACCCAGCTTACAATTGAACCTCCCATCCTGCGCCAAAGGCCAATACAAGTAATCTTCAGTAGCAGCTCGAGCCAATGGGATTTTCTTAATTTCTGCTACTTCTTGTGGTGCAAAAATGCCATCAACCATGTCAGCATTCCATGTGCGTGTCTCTTCATCTATCAAGCAGTCCACTGTTGCTTCCTCCATAGATTCCACTATTGGAGAAGCAACCTTCGTTGGGTGTTTTCGTGGCAACCAATGATGTTGCCATATTTTTATAGATCTCCCATTCCCTACCCTCCAACAAGCTCCCTGTAAAACAACATCTCGGCCCCTCAAAATACTTTTCCAAGCATACGAACCTGAAGATGATTCTTTTGCATCTAAGAGAGAACCAGTGGGAAAGAACTTCGCCTTGAACACTTTATAAAAGAGAGAATCCGTGTTATGGATAAGGCGCCATGCTTGCTTGGCTAGGAGAGCATCATTAAATTGGGCCAACTCACGGAAGCCTAAACCTCCTATCATCTTAGATTTTGTTAATTCACTCCATGGGAGCCAATGAATTTTTCTTCGATCTCCCCTTTGACCCCACCAATATCTCCTTATCATAGCCTCTATATCTTCACAAAGCCCAATAGGAATTTTAAAGTAACCCATGGCAAAGGTAGGGATAGCTTGAATAACAGATTTTATGAGCACCTCTCTTCCGGCTTGCGATAACAATTTGCTTTCCCAACCTTGAAGCTTCCTCCATACCCTCTCTTTTATATAATCAAAGCTCGCCTTTTTCCCTCTACCCACAAAAGATGGCAGCCCCAAATACTTCTCATAAGATCTCACTTCTTGAAGTTGAAAGAGGTTCTTGATAGTTGCTTTTGCTTCTTCCGGAGTAGACTTGCTAAAAAAGATTGCAGTTTTGTCTTTGTTGATCTTTTGCCCCGACAAAGACTCATATTCAGCTAACAACTTCAAAATATTATTACAATCCGCATAAGTTGCCCTGCAAAAAAGCAAGCTATCGTTTGCAAAAAACAAGTGAGTTAATTTTGGGCCCCTCTTGCATAAGGAGAAACCTTTAAAAGCACCAATACTTGCCGAGTGTTTAATAAGAGCATGTAGACCTTCAGTGCAAAGGAGGAAAAGGAAAGGGGAGAGAGGATCCCCTTGTCTTATTCCTCGTTTTGGATGAATCATTCCCATAGGTTCACCATTCACTATAATGGAATAAGTCACTGTTTTAACACAACTCATCACTAGTGCAATCCACCTAGAACAAAAACCCATTCGTTCCATAAGCTTTTCCAAATAAACTCATTCAACCCTATCATAGGCCTTACTCATATCAAGTTTTAGGGCCATAAATCCATGTCTACCTGAGTTGTGGTTCTTCATATAATTAAATCTGTAACTAAAAAAAAAAAAATTGGCACTTTTTTTTTCTCTCAAAAAAAAAAAAAATTGGCACTTTTTTGTATTTTTAATTGGAAACTTATGGAGTTTAAATCCTTCCACCTTTGACTACCGAATTATCAGCCAAAAATTTTTTTTTTAACCAAAAGCTCATACCGATCGTCGAGTATTACACGTGCAGATATAAAGAGCAAGTTAGGCTGAAGTTAATTAGTATCATGAAATAATTTTTTATTAAATGTGTGTCTTTTTTTTAATTAATCCATCACTATATTCTTCTTTCATGTTTGTAAAATATAAAGTTAATAAGAGGGATAATTATTTAATCTATAAAATGCTTATATTTTGAGATTTTTTTGTACTTTTGTTTTTTTGGGTTAACAAAAATGGGGGCGTTTGTACTTTTAAACAAGATAAGGGTTATGACTTATGATTTATGAGCTTATAATAAATTATAGCCAATTAACTCAAGGTTTTTTTTTTTTTTTTGGGTTGTTGTTGAGAGAATTAACTCAAAGCTTGGCATTCATATTAAGAACAAAGAGAACATGTATTTTCAACATATTAATCAAATAAGAAAATTATTAAATGATGTAATATTCACAAAAGTTATATATATGTGTGTGGGGGGGGGGGGGTTTAAATGAATATTCCACCGTATGTTTATTTTTCTAATAGAGTTCACGGCCAAAAAATTTGTTTAGAGAAAACATCAAATATTTTACCTTGTGCTTTTGTGAGAGAGAGAGAGAGCTCTTTGAGTGCATTTGGGATTTGATTTTTCTAGGTGTCACGAGGGTTGTCATTGTCATTGTAATTTCCTTAATCTTTTTAGTTAAAATTTTTCCTTGATACCACTCGTTGACGTAGATTTAAGGTCAATTCATGTATTTTCTGTAATCCACATGCAGGGACGGACCCAAGATTTTAAGCCAAAGGCGGATGGAGTATAAAGAAAAAAAAATTTCCAAATAGGCATCTATATAGTATTAAAAAATTATAAATACTCAAAATCATTGTTTCTAAATATATTAAGATGGGCCTTAAAAAAAAAATACATTAAAATGCAATCATTTACCAACAAAGATAACAAAAACAAAATAATGTCTTTTTTTAATACTAGACTGGTTAGGATTTTTTAAAAAAAAATTTAGAGCATTCACATTAGTGGTGCTAAAAATTTTAACTTTTAGCATTTCAAAAAGTTACTTTATCTATTTTATCACCTCATTTTACAGTACCCCAATATGAAATATTATTTTTTTTATAACTTCATTTAAAATAATATAAACAATTCATTAAAATAATAAAGGAAGCGGGTAAATTTGAGTTTTTAATTGAAGAAATAGATATAATCTTAATAAAATATTGTATTTTATTTTCAACAACTTGCTACAGTCAACTAGTATTTATACCAGTTTACTGTAATTGCAAAAAAATTAGCTTTAGCTTCTCTAATAACACATGATTTTATGGTTCTTTGGTGGTAAAATAGTTTTTTTTTTTTGCTAAAATACAATCACCATTGTAAATATTTTTATTATTTTTGTTAAATTTTTTGGTTGGATAGTTGCTATTTAGATGAAACTAGCTAGGCTTATTGTGAAAAAATGGGGGCCTAAGATTTTGGGAGGGAGTCTAACTACAAAAATGAAAATATTATAACTGAAAAAAAAAATTGGACCTTAAGGGGGTCTAGGCCCCTACCTGGGTCCGTCCCTGTCCAAATGTATTTGTGTTTTTTTTTTTTTTTTAAATGAATAAACCCATTATGCTTAGAGTGTGTTTGGCTTCTCCTTAATTTCTATAGTTTATTTGCATAGTATTTATCAAAAGATATGGTATTTTGGTAATTTTTATGCTAGATTTGTTACAAAAAGCTAAAAGCTAGTTTGTTTTAAAAAAAAAAACTAAAATTTATATTATTTGCCACAAAAAAAAAAAATTGAAACAAAAAACAAAAAAAAAATTATGGCAATTTGATCATCAAGATTTTATAGCTTTATTTTGGTCCCTATATTTTCAAATTTGTAATCATTTTAGTCCCTAATGTCATCTCACTTACAAAGAACGCATAAGTGATTAATGGATTGCACTACTAGTTTAATTTTTTTTTTTTTGTAACTGAGTTTGAGATGACATTGAGGATCAAAATGTCAGCAAGTTTAAAAATATAAGAATTAAAATAAAGTTATAAAAACTTGAAGACAAACTTAAAAACATGACCAAAAAGATATTTTTATCCATAAAAAAATTAGGTCAATCCCATAATCACTCTTAATTACACATCTTCATTTTGGTTGAATGGAAACTTATTGTAATTTTGTAAAGCAAATGACAAAAGAGTCCCATAAAATATAGAATGATACTACGTTCACAATATTTTCACAATATTTTCACAATAAATCATAGGTGATTTTTTTTTTTTAGAAAGAATCATAGGTGATTAGTTGTTATCGGTTCTAATTTGAACCTACCATTGAGATTACTTTTTTATCCCACCAATAATAACTCGTAACAACTTGTCATATAGGATTTGTGAAAATATTGTAGACATAAAATTTCTTTAAAAATAAATAAAATAAAAAAGAAGAGAGATACGTGGACCACAAAATCAACAACTGATGTGAAACCAAACCTTCCAAATCCCAAGTTAGGATTGAGATCGGGTGCAATAGTTACTGCTGTTGCATTATGTAATTCTTTTTTAATGGTTGTGCTTGTTATAAAGTTTATTTTTAATATCAGTCATTGGATTAAAAATGTTTAAAAATTAAAATTAAAAATTAAAAAAAATAAAATATGAAAAAGTTAACACACCGTATGGGCATAGACCCAAATCCGTCAACACACCGTATGGGCATTGAACGGCTAAGGTGAAAAGCAAAATCTGCACTTTCCATGAAACCTCCACGGAATTTACCATAAAAATGCCCTCATGAGCCTCCTCGGTACGTAGCAAAGTAGTTGTAGAGCACAAAAGAGAGCAAGGACGTTCCACATTCAAGCTATGTGGTTGAGTTGGTTGAGGTCAGATCATTTCTTTAATAATATAAGAAAAGGAAAGAGAGAGATCCAAAAGTTTTCACAGGTTGTAAACAAGAGTTTCCTTCTAACCAAAAAAAAGTTGTAAACAAGAGCTTAAAATAACTTGTATCACACTATCACCCCACCATCTGACACCTTTAATAATAATGGTTATGAATGAGAAATACCAAAAGGACACAAAAGCCAAGTATTCGTGCCTACAAAAAAAAAAAAAAAAAGCTAACAGTTGTAACTTGTACGTAGCAGCAGCTGCCAAGCAAGAAGGGGATGAATAGTTACTGACCCTATACCTATTTGGGCAGATTCCATCAAATTAAGGTTGGCATTTTGCTCATTTGTGGCAAGTTTGACAATTATCTTATTAACCTCCTCGATTACAAATGGAATGTCATTTGTTGAAGGGTGGGATAATTATTTTTTTTATATCAAAATGGAACATGCACCAGCTGCTGATTGAGTGCCCATCGCTATGTGAATTGATGGGGGTTGTTTGAATTTTTGGCAATACATTCTTGTTCTAGAGATCTGGAGAGAGAAGCAAGTCACTGATGGTAACTCTCATATTATCCTAATTCTTTGAGTTTTATCCTTCGGCAGATAGAAAGTTTAGAATTTTTAAGGAAGCTTTTTCAAGTAACAAGGTATGAACTGAACTCTTGTTGTGCCAAGTACATATCAGTAATTTTGGGTTACTTTAAGGTGGAGTATTTTACTTTCCCAAGGTTTTAATTACAAAAAAAAATTCTCATAAAAATATAGAAAGTTAGTAAGTAAAAACTATGATATATAGATATACTTATAAAGATAAATAAATGAAAAAATATAAGATATGAAAATAATAGAAGACCAACTATGGTACATGTCACCAAAGAACTCAAGCAAATTGAGAGATTGGTTCCATGACTAATTATTTACTTATCAGGGTTCATCCAACCATCTGTTAGCCAATTATTAGCTTAAATTAACTAATGTCAAATGTTAGGATGATAGAATTAACTCAATTTCTTTTTAATGTTATGGTCATATGATATTCTTAATATGTTCAACATGCTTTGGGCAATAGTTTTAATATATAGATAAATAGATTCACACTACTGCATATCCAAATGTTTTAGACACAACAACAAGGACCATTTCCTTGATTTTGGTTTCTATATCTTGGTCATATTTATTATTTGATTTTGTTCATCAAGTTTTTATAACTTTATTTTGGCTCCTATATCTCTAGATTTGTTGTCATTTTAGTCCCTACTATTATTTTTTGTTTTGTAACTGAGATGACATTGGAGATTAAAAAATAAGCAAGTTTAAAAATGTAAGAAATAAAATAAAATTATAAAAGCTTGAAGATAAAATTAAAAACATGGCCAAAATAGGTGGACAAAAAAGGTATTTTCATCAAAAATAAAAAAATAATTAGGCGAATCCTAGGATCACTCTTAATTGCACATCTTCATTTTTGTTGAATGGAAATTTTTTTTTTTTTTTTTAAGAGCAATTCAATGGAAACTTTTTTATTATTATTATTATTGGAATCGAATGGAAACTTATTATAAACCAAATGACAAGGGAGTCCCATAAAAAATAAATAAAAAAAGAAAAAAAAAAAAGTAGAGAGATGCGTGGAATGTGGATGACAAAATCAACGACTAATGTGAAAGCGGTGGGGCTTACCCAAGTCAACACACGGCATGGGCCTTGATCGGCCAATGAGAAAAGCAAAACCTCTACTTTCCTTTTTGAAATTCGGAAAAAAGCTGATGAGGAGGAAAGCTCCACCTTACTTTTACTTCACTTAATTTCGATGAAACCTCCCTCCAGAAATGAAATGAATTTACAATAAAAATGCCGTCATTGTCATTGTCATGTCATTCAGCTGAGCCTCCATCCCTCGCTGGCAGAGCACAAACAAAAGAGAGCAAGGAAGGACGTTCCCCATTCAAGCTATTATTATGCGCTGGAGTTGGTTCACCGATCACTTCTTTAATAAACGAAAGCAAAGAGAGGAAAGAGCGTTTTATGAGAATGGAAGCCTGTTACTTGAGAAGCTGATTGCCTCTTGCAATGCCAAGCCTATTCCCATCCCTACCTTCTCCCCTCAACAGCTCCTCCTAGCAACCAACAACTTTTCTTCTGAACATCTGGGAAGTTTTTGGAACAAGGGTTCTGTTGAAGGACGAATTGTTCTCATTAAGCGTTTAGATGATTTGGCCGATATAGCCATCAATGATTTAGTGATTTCTGCACAAATGAGTGGTCACAGCAATGTATTAAAGCCCATAGGCTGTTGTCTCCAAACTCCATCTCCCCTTTTTGTGTTTGAATTTGCCGCCAACGGTGTCCTTGCAGATCGAATTTATGTCTCCCGTGTTACTGAACGACAACATCAGCCGATGGTGTGGGAGAGAAGATTAAAGATTGCAAGGCAGATTGCTCATGCTCATTCTTATCTCCATACTGCCTTCCCAAGACCTGTCATCCACATGGCTATGAATATGCACTGTATCTTATTAGATGAACATGATGTTCCCAAATTGTCCGACTTTTTCTTTTCTGTATCAATTCCCGAAGGTGAAGCTGACGTGGACGTTGATTACTGGCTTCGGAATGGAAGCTTCCTCGCCCCCGAGATTAAAGCAACAGGCAAGGTAACTGAGAAAGCTGATGTATATGCTTTTGGTCGGTTTCTTCTAGAACTTTTAACCGGAGAGGATTCTTATCAAATATCCCGATTAACAATTGATAAAGATTCTACTTTAGTAGCATACATACGTAACCGTGCCCAAGGTAGTTGCATTAGCGAGATTGTGGATCCTGCAATCTTAGCTGAAGATGGGGAAGGAGGTGCTAGTTTAGAGCATCAATTACAAGCTGTGCTGGACCTTGCCTTGACTTGTACAGAGGAAGATCCACAAACAAGGCCAACTATGGTTGATGTCACCAAACAACTCAGGCGGATTGAGAGGTTCGTTCCATCACTAATTATTTACTCACTTGACTTCATCCAATCATATGTTATAGACAAATTCACATTATTGCATATCCAAATGTTTTAGGCGTGACAACAAACAAAATTTACTTGATTTTCAAACAAATGGACATGGATGGAATTTAGAAAAGTTAAAAAAGCTAATTTGATGGAGAGCCATTTAATGACATTATGAAATCCCCATTGCTACTAAGAAGCGGGCCTAATAAACTGGTATGCATCTTAAGTAAAAAAAGGAGATTTCGCTATGAGATCAGCTAATGATATTTCGCAATCACACAGGTTCACACAAACGGGTGAAGAGCTTGGGGGAAATTTGCAGAATTTAAAGCTTCTTGAGAGTGTTGAAGAGCATGCTTCTGCATCATTGAAAAGGAATGCTTCCAGTGATGAAATCCAAGCAGTGAACGAAGCCTCCGAAAGGCCTCTTGAAGTTGAATTGCTATGCAACTGAATGATGACAGAGCTTGTATGGCAGTTTTAAGCTGTCATTGTGAAGTTATCATTATGGCAGACCCTTAAGGTATGTATTGATGCTATAAGAACTGGAGGATAGGTTGTTATTGGCTAAGGAGTTTGATAATTGTTCTTTTGTTTGAATAAAAGGAATGCAAACTAAGTAGTTCATGGTCTTAGTAACTGGCTATGTATAGTGGTTTGTTGAGGGAAAAAAAGACTTTGTATTGTTTAGTTGGTTTGTAAATTTTCTTTTTCCAGAATATATATAGTTTCTCAATTTAGTTTGACAAACATTTTTCTTTTTGCAAAATAGTCTTAAATTTTAATCATTCATGTGAATTTGGATTGAAAATTCATTAGATAGCTTATTGCTCCACAGTTGATCTTCTAACAGGTAGAATTGCAGTTAACGCCTTCCCTTTGAATGAGATAAATATTGTTGTGCTTAATCCTTCTCTACTTTTACTGCTCCAGTTCACTGTTATCCTCTTAAATTCAAAAGGCTCCTTCTGATGGAACTCTGCTGGAGAAATATAGTTGCATAGGGCTGTTTGAACTTACTACTGTAGTGGAGAGAAACATCAAAGACAAAACTCTAGGTCACACACCCACACTAACTCATTTGATGTGCAAAAACTCTAATCCAATTGTCTTAGGTATCAATCTATGCTAAGACAGATATTTGGCATTGTGAAACATATCCAGATGCCTTGTCCCACAATCACAAAGGATAGTCACAATAGCACCAATACAGCTTGCCAAAAAAGCAAGTGTAGTTGGTGCAAACACTAGGCCCCTTGATGATGGAGGATTGATAATAGGTTTTATTTTATTTGAATTTGATTTGGTTTGAATTCTGATTTTATTTCTGAATTATGTGTAATTGACTGTTTTGTTTCTTTCCTTCTTGATTCTTGCTTTCGAGGTCCTACTGCAAAAGGTTCCAACAAAAAAAAAAGGCAAATCATTTTGGCATGGTGAATTTGATAATAGATAATATTGAATTGAAATTTTTGTCTAACTTGGTGGTGATTTCAAGCAGCCTTAAGTGGTGAAGCCCTAGGTTTGTTATGGTCTTTCTTTATAAATCCCTAGACAAGTTTACAAACCTTGTACTGCATCAAATATGGTTGCAGAGCAAAAAATTTGATCCATGTACTGAAATATACAACCCAAAATGACCACAACTTTATGCAGCTTTTGAAACCAAACCAAACTCATTGAAGCATTCAAACACCACCACCCTCCTCAGTCAATCATACTAATCCACATTAGGATCTCAACTAAAACACCATTGCCAAATCCAAATCAAGTTGTATTATTCCTTGCCTTGAGATGTACTGAGGAAGATATAGAGAAAACGCTAACAATGATAGATGTTACCGAAGATTTGGGGCAGTTTGAGAGACTTGTTCCATTGTTGATTATTTCTAATTTGGTTCATCAAAGTACCTTTCCAACTAGAATAGCCTCTTATTTAAGCATTGAAAATTCAAATTTTACTATGAAATCAAAGTTTCGAAAAACACAATTTCAATGTAAAATGTGTTTATGCTGAAGTTGAATTTTCAATTTAGTTTCGCAATCCCTGTTCTCTTTACAAAATAGTCTTAAATTTTAATCATTCATGTGAATTTGGGTCGAAAATTCATCAAATAACTTATTGCCTCACAATTGATTGTCTAACTGAAATAATTGCAGTTAACATCTTCCCTTTGAATGAGATAAATATTATTGTCCTGAAAAGTATGAAACAAAAATTTCATTATCCGTACAAACAGAGATGTGCTTAGTCCTTTTCTAGTGTTACTACTCCAGTTCATTGTTATCCTCTTAAATTCAGAAGGCACACCTTCTGAGAAAACTTTTCTGGGGAAATATAGCTGCATAGGGCTGCTTGAACATTGGATAGAAGTGGAGAGAAACAGCCAAGTCAAGACTCTAGGTCACACTAACTCATTTGATGCCCAAAAACTCTAAGCCAATTACCTTGGGTATCAATCTAAGCTGAGAGATATTTGGCATTGTAATACGTATACAGATGTCTCATCCCACTATCACAAAGGATAGTCACAAAAAATAGCATGAACACACACACAAAGACAAAAAGAGTTTTGTTGGTGCAGACGCTAGGCCCCTGGATGACGGAGGATCAAGGATGGACATTATGAGCCACAATAACGAGTTTTATTTTTGAATTATTACATGTTTGTGGTTATAATAATATTCTCAATGTTGAAGAATTCTACTTGCTTTTGCTAGTTGCTTAATAACAATGGAAATTTTGGTTGGTATGTTCATTTAGTCATGCAATGTATTGAGTCCTTTGTCTTGTGACTGTTGTCCTTTAAAATGATTTGCATTTGATATATAATAATAGGAGAGTGAGACCAGTTAATAATAAGCAACATATTCACATTATTGCGTATCCAAATGTTTTAGGCCCGCCAACAGGTTGATTTCAAGTCTTCCTAGTTGACAATGGCTCAAAGGTTAAGAGATTAAAAGGAAGAACTTAGTTGATTTTCAAAAAAATTTCTTGTCTGTAATGGCTCAAAGGTTAGAGATTAGAAGGCAAAGCCAAGGAAGATAAGGAGTATTCATTGTTAATATCCCTCTATAATGATGCCCTAATAAGAGTCTTATTCACAGTAAAATTAACTAACTACTCAATTTTGTCAGGCAAACGAATTTCTTCCTGACATTACTGTAGACAATAATAATTGCTATAATAAAATTAATTCATTCAACTTCACTTGATAAAATGATTTCAATCATCCTTGTACACAGCTTTGAATCAAGTATACCTAAGTTTGTCTAGCTGCTATCAAATGGTCCATGGTGTATATTTTCCCTCACTAGTCAATAATGTAAATGTTGAAGATCATTGCAGGAATGTTAGAAAGTCATTGGTCACAGAACTCTGCTCATTGAAAACACATTCCAAATATGCATTCCCAATCGTAGTATTATCAGGGATCACCACAAGGAATTTGCATCAATAGGGACATCCGGACATGAGCAACTGTAGCAACTAGCAAGCACTCCCCTCAGTAACAACTCCAACTCGAGCTACCTTCCCAGATACCAAAGCCTGCATAGAGCCACAAATTGATATGCTAACAAAATACAATCAACCCTAATCATCAACAAACACAACATCCTATACTAAACATGAATTTCCAAACTTAGCATCACCTTCTTTACTATACGACAAGGCACTGGTATCACTAGCTATTTGTTAATTTAGAGAGCCTTAATTCATATTTAGCATTATTCCATTATTGACAATGCAAAGCATCACTTCATTTATTTAATAGGGAAAACAAAGCATAAAAATAACAATTTAAGTTTTTTCGTTAGCAAAGTATTGTTCATGGAGATGGGTGTAATATTCATCCTTCTCACAGGCCATTCCTGATTAATTGACATGTAATTGCCACATTCCATTTTATCTTATAACCATATTCTTCATGGTTTGTTTGATATTAAAAATAAATAAATGTTAATTATTTCATAGTTCCAAAGTACCTGCAAAACATAACCAAGTGAAAAGCAGCACAAGGTACAAAGGATGAATACACATCAGCAAGTAAATTAGAAAATCAACAGCATTAATTTCTGGCTGCTCACTAATTAAAGAAAGCAATAGGTGAGACTCATTTTTACTGGATCATAAAATTAACTGTAAAAGACAATTTCTTGATGGTAACCAGATTCAGTCGACTGAGTCCAAGCTGAAACGTGACAAAGTACAGGTCATGAACCAGGAATTTAAAACATTTTTTCGCACTCCGAGGATATATCAAAGTATCCATTTCCAAATCCCCGAATGGTTTTTAGTGTCAAGTGTGCAACATTCTTTACGAAAGTACATCTATTGCACATAAATCAAATGGATTTAAAACGGATCTAATAACAATCAATCTGGTTGTCAACTGCAAAAATTATGAAGAAACTGTCCCAAGAATACTTTGCAGTTCAGTTTCACATCTACCTTGTCACTAAGGAGGAGACAAATTTATATTTTGCTAAATAAGCCAAAGCCTCTGAGTTACTGCTGCAAACCGTCCATAGATGCAATCTCTCCTTTGGACAATGTACCAGTCATAGTTCACAAAAGGAAGGGAACACAAAGCTCTGACCCTATCCGTTCCAGTTGAATGAATGCTAATATCTTAATTTCAAAACCTCATCTAGAGTACCAATACAAACGGGAAGAGCAACTACAATTAGTTCTATCAGAAAATTCCTCCTGCACTATTAAAAAGCAATTCATGCAAGTGAGAAGTATCAAAATCTGGTCATATAGCAGCAACGATAGTATTACCTGCAAGTTTCTGAAGCTTGATACGGATGAAAATTTCACCAGCTTCTTTGCCAATCTTAAATCCACCCACTGGTTTTCATGCTTGTAAAGCATCTTTAGTTGCAGCATCCATTAGCCCAGAACCAACCCCACTCCATGAAGTGCAACCGAAAAGATTCAGAGTCTGCTCCATGGACTGTGTAAGATCATCAGAAAAAGCTATGCACAGTCAATGGCTAAAGTATGTTTCCAAGATGCACTTGCCTCTCTTCTCAAGTCTAGTGCCTGCAGATAATGACAACGACCAGGTCACATCCTTGAAGAATGCAAATACTCCACGCCCAAGTTAGTGTAAGAGTTCATAACA
The DNA here is from genome assembly GCA_032878915.1 of Castanopsis chinensis. NCBI lineage: Eukaryota > Viridiplantae > Streptophyta > Magnoliopsida > Fagales > Fagaceae > Castanopsis > Castanopsis chinensis. The sequence continues at coordinate 9,875,632 of JAVQMG010000089.1, forward strand.
TTGTTCTCTCTTTTTTCTTTCCTGTCAAACAATAAAACCAAACTCCCTACTGAACCTTATTGCACATTCAACAAAATCGCAAAGCATTTCATAAATTCACAATATTCTCAATTTCTTAGTGCGTGACACTCTTGGAACAACCAATAAGAATTTCTAAATCCTGGCATTAAGATCCATAAATTTCATAGTCCACTTACAATTCTCTACTCCACCCACTGGTTTTCCCACTTTTGTAAGGCAACTATAGTAGCTGTATCCATTAACCCCGGACCAACCCCACTCCATGAAACGCAATCCAAAAGATTCGCAATCTGCTCCATGGTTGGTGGAATAGAGACGAAGCCGCGAGTTTGACTGAGAGCTGGGAGTTCGACTGAGAGGGGGGCAAAGTATAAACAAAAAAAATCATGAAAATCCAAATATGTATCCATTTAGTATTAACAAACTATTTACAAATAAAATGACAAAAAATAGTTGTTTCTTAATTCATTATAATACAATTATCTATTAAAAGAGAAGTCAACATTCATTTAAATCTCATAAATCATCAATAATTAAATTCATAATAAATGTCAGAATAATTTCCCTTTCATTGTATAAAATCAAAGAGTGTGAAAAACTCATTTTCCAAATGTTAATGACAAATGACAAATAAACAAATAAAAAGAGGCACATACACAGAAAACACGTGCTATGCACACAACACAACATTCCTCTACAATTCACACAAAATTATGATCAACTGATTTGATCACATTTCAATTTTCAGCAACTATTCATTCCAAGAATCAGACCAACGTTCCCAAATTGTCCAACTTTTATTATTCTGTATCAATTCCCGAAGGTGAAACTGACGTGGAAGCTGATTACATGCTTCGGAATTTTAGAGTCTGCGCCCCCGAGATTAAAGCAACGGGCAAGGTAACTGAGAAAGCTGATGTATATGGTTTTGGTCGGTTTCTTCTAGAACTTTTAACCGGAGAGTATTCTTTTCAAATATCTAGATTGACAATTGATAAATATCCTACTTTAGTAGCATCAATTACAAGCTGTGGTGGACCTTGCCTCGACATGTACAGAGGAAGATCCACAAAGAAGGCCAACTATGGTTGATGTCACCAAACAACTCAGGCGGATTGAGAGGTTCGTTCTATCACTAATTTCTTGCATTCATCCAAACATCTATCAGCTACGTAGTTATTAGCTTAAATTAACTAATGTCAAATGCTAGGATGATAGATTGAACTCAATTTAATTAATTATGATATAAAACTAATTTCAACTGTTATGGTAATTTGCTCGTACAAAGAATCATATATTATTCTTAATGAGTTCAACCCAATTTTGCCAATAGCTTTAATATATAGCTAAATAGATTCGCATTATTGCATATTAAAATCTTTTAGCCATGACAACAAGCAGAATTTCCTTGATTTTAAAACAAATGCCCATGGGTGGAATTTAGACATGTTACAAGGCTTACTTGATGAAGAACCATTTAATGCTATTATCAAATTCCCATTGCTACTGAGAAGCATGGATGGTAAAGGAAAATTTTCTATCAGATCAGCTAATGGTTTTTCTCAACCACACAGATTCACACAGGAAGGTGAGGCGCTTTTGGGAAGTTTGCAGAATTTAAAGCTTCATGAGCATTTTGAAATGTTATTATGGAAGATTGCAAATGATATCTTACCAACAGAAGCTCGAATGAAGCAAACATGTAAGATGGAAACTACTTGCTGACCTTTGTGTGAAACTGAAGAAGAAACATGCCTGCACTTGTTCAAAAACTGTTCTGTAGCGAAAGCAGTTTGGTTTAGCTCAAGCTGGGGGTTCTTTATTGAATCTTTGAATGCTAATAACAGCTTTGATCTCATTAAGAGTATAGTCAGGCCTCCAGCTCATGTGTTACATGAGCAGGTCACCAAGGAGCAGTTTGTTCTTATGGCAGCAAAAATTATGGATCACATTTTGGGGTTGAGAAATCAAGTGATGTTGAAGAATAAGAAAATAAATTTCCAAGCAGTTCCTTTCAAAATTTCGCAGAAGTTTGTAATGCATGATTCTGCATCATTGAAAGGGAACGCTTCTGTTGATCATTGATGAAAGGCAAGTTGTGTAGTAAAAGTGGCCTCTGGAAGGCCTCCTGAAGCTTAATTGCGATGCAATTGAATGATTACAGAGCTTCAATACTGTTTAGTCGGCTTGTAAATTTCAATTTCAATGCAAGTAAAATGGAATTTTATTAATGAATTATAACGTGTGGTAACATTAATATTCTCAATGTTGAAGACTTCCAACTAGCTTATTGAGTGATTACAGAGCTTCTATATTGTTTAGTTGGCTTGTAAATTTCAATCTCTATGCAAGTAAAATGGAATTTTATTAATGAAGTACGGTGTGGTAACATTAATATTCTCAATGTTGAAGACTTCAACTAGCTTTTGATAATTGATTGGTAACAATGGATATCTGGACTGGTATGTTCATTTAGACAAGCAAAGTATTTTGTCCTTTCAATATAACAATTTATGAATAAGAGGACGGTGGAACCAGTTAATCATGCAGAAGATTCACATTACTGCATGCATAAATGTTTTATGCATGTCAACAGTAGTAACTACTTAGTTGATTTTTTGATTTACGACCGCTCAAACGTTATGACTCAAGAACTTAGTTGATCTCAAAAGGCTTTAAATCAATATCTCAACAATTAGACATTAGAAGGCAAAGCCAAGCAAGATAAGTAGTGTACATTATACAATGTATATATCCTTCTGGTAAGCTAAAACCTAGTCTGGCAGATTTATTTCCACCAAACACTGTGGATTTAATCGTTACTGTGAATTTGGGTAGGAAAAAACATATACACTATTGCCCCACAATTGATCATAATAACTGGTATATCTGCATTAACTCATCCCATTTCTATTGAAAAAATGATATAAATCATCCATGTATACAGGATACAGCTCTGAAAGAAAATACATATTGATGTCCCAAAAAGAATGAACCAAAAATTGTCCGTAGAACAAACAGAGATCTGCCTCTTGCTCCAGTGTTACTGTTAAAAAAATAAAATAAAAAAATAAAAAACTGACACTATCCTAACAGAGATGTGCCTACTGCCTAATCCTGCTTCAATATGTTATCTACAAAAAACTAAGATGGCACATTCTAAGGGAGATAAAAACTGATATAATTGCTATAATTTAATACAAAACTTTGCTGAAGAAATGTAGCTGCATAGGCCTGCTCAAACTTTGGATGGAAGTGGACAAGAAACATCAAAGTCAAAAGTCTATGTCACACAATCTCGTCTGATCCCCAGAAACTCTAATCCAATAGCCTTGGGTGTCAATCCATGCTGAGACAGATATTCAGCATTGCAAAACTTACTCAAATGCCTCATCCCACTGTCACAAAGAATAGTCACAATAGTGTGACCAGGGCCAATGGATTGTGCCACTCTAACTGCTCCAACACAATTCATGGCCGATGAACTTCCAAGAAAGAGCCCATCATTCTTCAAAAGAAACCTGATAAAGTTCATGCAGCATAGCATTAAAACACATAAATTAATTGTGTGATAATCAAGGAAAATGGGTGAAAGAATGAATTTTTTTATGTTTCATCATCGGAAAAATATCAATGGTAAATCGAAAGGGGAAAAGCGTCCACAGTACTGTAGAATCAGCAGTACAACAAACACATCGAGTTGGAACAACTTTTTCCCATTAGTTCCATTTCTCAACTACTCAGCAAAATATATCACTTTAAAAAACAAAGCATGCACTTACCTAGACATTTCAACAGCTTCCAAATCTGTGCCTCTGAAAGCTCCATCAAGTTTTGCCATCATGAAATTCTGTGTTAACCTGTTGATTCCAATTCCTTCTGTTATTGTGTCAAACGGATTCTTAAGTCTTTGTCCTTCAGCCTCCTCTCTAGTGTACATCACCCCCCTTGTAACCTTATTGAATAAACCAGAACCGGGAGGATCTATCAAGAAGCACTTAACGTTTGGATTTTTTTCCTGTTGAACACATGCTAAGGGACTTATTGACTACTTTAATATGAATGTTTAAACAAATGGAGGGAAAAGAAATTAACCTGGAGAAACCTGGAAACACCAGCCACTGTCCCTCCTGTGCCTGCAGCCGCTACAAATGCATCTAAACTTCCTCCAGTCTGATCCCAAATCTCAGGTCCAGTACCCTCATAGTGTGCTCGGAAGTTTGCTAGATTTTCAAACTGATCAGCAAAGAAGCCACCTTTGCAATTATGTGGTACAGCCGAACTTTGTTTCTCTCCACCAGTTGTGTAATCAATCATTTGCTCCAGGGATTTGCCATTAATTTGGTCAGCTTTTCTATGCTTTGATGCTGCCTCATTTGCTTCTAGTGCCCTTCTGCGTGCAATATTGACAAAGTGGTCCCTGTGTGTAATTGAGACCGGTCTTACCCTTTCAACAGTAGCTCCAAGGGATTCAATTATTTGAGACTGAGACAAATTTGCAAAGAGTAGACAAGTTAAGTATGTTGTAGTACATAAAAGAGGGGCAAAAGAAAGATAAGAGAGCAGGAGAGGGATTGGGGGGGAGAAGCTATATCATATTAGAATAGTTAGCCACGCATCCATTCATATCTTACAGCTTCCCTCACCATGCTAACATTTTATGAAATCTAAAAATTATTCACAATTCAGACACCTATTGACCTACAACCACTGCATTGCTACCTATAATAAAAATGGCCACAATAATCTGCCCAGAAATAAGAAGACAAATTTTTCTTTATCTTGCTTCAAGCCTTATCTAACCGCTGAATTGCATATGGTGAGGTCCGTGATGCATAAATTCCTTAACTAGTCAATAATGTAAACCTTGAAGATCGTAGCAGAAACACAGAACACTGCTCATTAAGATTACTTTCCATATATACCTTCTCGATAGCAGCATCATCAGGGATAACCACATGGCATTTGCATCCATAGGCAGGAGCAACTGTAGCAAGGCTGATAGCAGTGCTTCCTGCACTCCCCTCAGTAGCAATTCCACCTTGAGCTAGCTTCCCAGATTCCAAAGCCTGCATAGAGTCACAAATTAGAATGCATACAAAATAAGACCAACACCAATGATCAACAAACACAGCATTCTATACCAAACATTAATTTTCAAAATAATTGGCATTACTTTCTTTACTATTCACCAAGGCATTCATATCACTAGCTATTTATTATTTTAGAGAGGTTTCATTCATATTTAGCATTATTCCATCCTTTACAAAGCAATGTACCACTTGAACCAATTAAGGTAGCATAATATAAAAAAACAAGCACACAAATAACATTATGAGATTCCTATGATTGCCAATTCTTACTATTACCAATTCTTCAAAATAGATGCTAAGAGTATCATAATTTGTGCTTCGTGGTTTGGTAAAATTCAGTTTCCAGAAAATTATCAACTAAGTCAGATATTTGTATTGATCTCAGTTTGCTACAACTTCTTGAATACCCAAACAAAGATAAATAAAACACCAACACAAAAATTTCTTTCTTTTCCCCCTAAATCATTCCAACAAAACCAAACAAAGAAGTTTAGATAACAGATATTTACCTCTTCAATGATTTTGACCACAACTCTATCTTTCACACTCCCTCCAGGATTCAAAAACTCACACTTCCCAAGAATCTGAACAACCCCACAAACAGAACAAAACAGAAACATCATCCAAGGAAAAAATAAGAAACTAATCTTTGGCATGAAAGTTGAAACTTCTCTCGAAATGAAAATTAAATGAACTGAACACCAAAAAAAAAAAAAACCTTATTAAAAACGAAAACTAAAGAAAACCCAGACGATAAAAAGAAAGGAAAATTGAAAAGTGGATTGCTTTGTGTTAACCTCGCAACCAGTGGCATCAGAGAGGCTGTTAATGCGAATCAAGGGAGTGTTTCCAATGGCATCAATAAGCCCATTTCTGGGCTTCTTCTTTTTCTTCTTTAAGAGGGCCAAGTTGGGTTTTTTGGAGGTGAACAAGTAGGAAAGCACCGCCATTGATATAGCAGCAGCAGCGACAATAACGCCTGTGAGAACCGCCATTGCGGCGGTTCGAACCCAAGGTCTCGGACCAAAACCCTTTAAGATTACTGCACCGATTGAAGTGTCCTAAAAGGCCTGCAAATTTATTAAGAAAGGTCACGTTAAACACGTGCTTAGGTCAATCATCTTATTAAAAAGTTTTGACACTACTTTATTTAAAATATAAAAAAAATTGTAAAAAGAGATAATTACACTATTATATTTTTATAAAATATTTCTAAAAATAATTCCTAAATTAATATGCACCATCGATTAACATTTTCATTTTAAGATTATTGGACAAATAAATGGGTGTTAGAAGCTAGGTGGGACGAATTTGTGGACCTCTTTACTATAATCGTTGCACAAATTAGGTGTTATTTCCCCAAATCTCAAGAAATGAGAATGTTATTACTCCAAATTATAAAGTAAAATAAGGTTAATTGCATTTTTCTTGAAAAATTATAAAGTATCCTTCGAAGCTATAAATTCGACTAATGTCCCTCTTAAACTATTAAAAATAAGTAAATAGCCTCTCTACTCTTATTAATAAATTAATCATGTTTTTTAAAAAATTAATCACATCACATCTCTCTCTCTCTCTCTCTCTCTCTCTCTCTCTCTCTCTCTCTCTCTCTCTCTCTCTCTCTCTCTCTCTCTCTCTCAACAATTAGTATTATTTACATATCTACACCTTTATACAAGCACAAGAACTGAATAAATGGTTTATAAATCTACTACTCACAAACACAAAAAAATTTCCCTAGCAAACCCATCATATACATTTTAAATCCACTGTTAGCAAAATCCAAAAAATTAGACCAATACAATCCCCATTGTGGACACCAGACTGTAACCATGAGAAGTGGTGTTCAAAGATAAACGAAGACTAATGTGGTTGTAAACAGAGCATAATCACGGTGTCTATAGCAGTGCATACGCAAAGGGGCACATCCTTGGAGACATAGGGAGATTGAGAATCACCACCATCCTTAGCGGTGGTGACTGCTCTATGAGTGGTGCCAATAACAAAACAAGCACGTTGACAAAACTTGACTTGTGAAATTTCAAATCAAGAGAGAGATAGAGGCAAGGCTGGCTCAAGAAATGAATCACTAGCGAGGACAATCAATAGTGAGTGAAGTAAAAAAGATGACTAGTTCAAACTTAAATTGACCAAGGTTTGCATGAGATGCTTAAGAGAGAGAGAGAGAGAGAGAGAGAGAGAGAGAGAGAGAGAGAGAGAGAGAATGTATTTTAATTAATACTAGTCTCTGCGTACGCGCATACTCAATGACTCTTTTTCTTTTATGTTTTGGTAAAGATTAATAATTTGCATCAATTATAATTTAGGATTACTACTCTTTTTAATCACAAAAATACCTAGGAGAGTGATGAGTAAATTATTTCACCCACAAACGCATTACACTCATCACACTTTTAGATGTTTTCATGATTAGAAAATGTAATAATTTTAAATTATAATTGAAGGGACTGACGAAGCCAATAGTGACGACAAAGAATCACTGACGGAAATACCACGAATGACGAAGACAAGGATGAAGCAGCAGGAATATTCAATACCGCCAATGAATGCCCAGGCTGGGAGAGAACAGCTGTATAGCCCGTTGGACAAATTAAAGCCTCGCCATAAAGCAAAAAGGCGTAACTTAAGGCAGCATTAAATCCACAACAACTGTCACAAACGGCTAAGGAGCAAAAGGAACATATATAAACCAACCAAAAACACCAGTCATAGGTATGATTACACAAGAACCCAGCACTTTCTTTACTTTCAATTTCTTTGGCTATATTTCCTAAAAGCTAACTTAAGCATCGGAGGTGCTTTGGCAGGCACCACACCGGTGGCCCCTTTGACAGATTACGCCGTCACCTCCCGGACTGCTGGAAGGAGAAGTACAGGTTTGATTCTGTCTAAACTTAATTCTTGTTTCGGCTGACGAACAGTTTGGCGCCGTCTGTGGGAAGACTCGCATATTTCCGTGTTTATACTTGGAAAGGCAGATCCCACCCATTTTCGCAGACAGATGGAATCCAATCAAAATCCTATCTCCTTGACACAGCAAATCCAGGCCCTGGCGACCACTGTCGAAGAGCTCACCAGAAAAAATCAAGAAATGAAGATACAACTTCAACAAATGCAACAAGAAAAAACCCAATCCCGGGGCGGCCCAGAAGACGAAGGGAATAGTCACCGAAGGGCGAGTACTTTCAGGCCAACCACCCCTGACGAGCAAAGTTCGGATGCTCTAAAGGAAATGAGGAAAGAGATGGACGAGCTGCGGAATGCCATCAAAGAGAAAACGGACCGGAGTGTTGATAGAATGATTAGGGCCACAGACTCACCCTTCACTGCGACAGTCCTTGGGCATCCAGTGCCACCCAAATTTCGGCTGCCCCAGCTAGAACAGTTTGACGGGTTGAGGGACCCTCAAGATCACCTCAACACGTTCAAAACAACCCTAGGCCTCCAACAGCCCCCTGACGAGATCCTGTGCCGTTCGTTCCCTACCACTCTCAAAGGAGCGGCCAGGGAATGGTTTACCAAGCTGCCACCATCGTCAATAGACAACTTTGGGCAGCTGAGCAGTGCTTTTTTGAGACATTTTATTGGGGGACAACGTCCAAAGAGGCCAGCAGATTACCTGCTCACTGTCAGGCAGGGGGATAGGGAAACATTAAGGTCCTATGTAAAACGTTTCACGCCAGAAACCTTGGAAGTGGACAAAGCTGACGACAAAGTGCAATTGACGGCTTTTAAGGCAAGGCTGAGATCTCAAGACCTTGTGGCATCACTTGCAAAGAATCCCCCGAAGACAATGGCAGAAATGCTTTTAAAAGCACAAAAATACATGAATGCCAAGGACGAGCTCGCAGCTATAGGGGATGCAGTAAGGCCAGGAAGCGTCGGAGTAAGGGACAATGAACGAAGAGGACAGAAGAGAGAACGACATGATCGTCAATCCAGAGACGGTAACAGGAAAGACGACAAAGGTCCTCGAAAGGTAAAGTTTACCCCTCTAATTATGCCTGTTGACAGAATTTTGTCGCAGATCAAGGACGAGCACCAATTGAAATGGCCGCGGCCATTGCATTCATCACCAAACGTTCGTGACAAAAGCAAGTACTGCCGGTTCCACAAGGATCACGGCCATTATACGGAAGATTGCCGAGATCTCAAGGAGCAAATCGAGGAATTGATACGCAAAGGAAAGCTACAGAAATATGTGAAGAAGGGAGAATACAGCAGGTTCAGGGATGGAAGCAAGAACCAACAAGAATCCTCGTCTAGAGACGACGATCGCCAAGCCCAACCGGCACAGAATGTGATCGGGGAAATAGCGACAATCGCTGGAGGACCGTTCATGGGGGATCCTTTCGGTCCCTTAGGAAGGCATGCCAAAGGCAGGTGAACAGCGTCCACACGATACCTCCGGTCAAGCAGAGACGAATAGATCAGGATATGACCTTCAACGAAGCAGACGCTAGAGGAGTGAAACAACCTCACAACGATCCTCTTGTTATAATGTTAACTCTAGAAGGGTTCAACACCAAGAGGATCCTTGTAGACAACGGCAGCTCTGCAGATATCATTTACCTCCCTGGTTTCCAGTAATTGAAGCTAGATCCAAAAAAGTTGCGTCCCTTCGACTCTCCACTCGTCAGTTTCAGCGGGGATCGGGTATATCCCAAGGGCATGGTGACGCTGACGGTTACAATCGGGGCCTACCCGAGGTAGTTAACCCGTCAGCTAGATTTCTTGGTAGTGGATTGTCCCTCATCCTATAACGCCATCATTGGGAGACCAACACTCAATAAATGGAAGGCGGCGACGTCTACTTATTGCTTGAAGGTGAAATTCCCAACAGACATGGGGGTCGGCGAAGTGAAAGGAGATCAGGTTTTAGCTCGGGAATGCTACCAGGCGGTACTGGCTGCACGAGAAAATCATACTTGGACGATAGAGGAAAAAGCGGAAAAGAAGGAAGAGAAAGAAGAATGGAATGAGGAAGCACTAGAGACGATTGAGTTAGCTATCGGGGAAGTGTCCAAGACGACGAAGATAGGAAGAATGCTGAGTCCAGGGATGAAGGCCAAGCTCGTTCGATTACTCAGAGAGAATCTGGATGTCTTTGCATGGACTCACGAAGACATGCCAGGCATATCCCCCGAAGTCATCCAGCATGAATTGAGGGTGAACCCGGAGAAAAAGCCCGTCCACCAGAGACGAAGAACCTTCGCCCCAGAACGAGACCAGGCAGTGACAGACGAGGTCAACAAGCTTTTGGCAGCAGGTTTTATTCGAGAAGTACATTATCCGGAATGGCTTGCCAACGTTGTTTTAGTAAAGAAAGCCAACGGAGCATGAAGAATGTGTGTGGACTTCACGGATCTGAACAAGGCGTGCCCAAAAGATAGCTTTCCTCTACCGAGGATAGATCAGCTGGTAGACTCAACAGTTGGAAATAAGTTACTGACGTTTATGGACGCCTTCTCCGGGTACAACCAGATAAAGATGGCTGAGATAAAGATGGCTGAGGAAGATCAAGAAAAAACCGCCTTCGTCACGAGCCAAGGACTCTACTGTTACAAGGTGATGCCCTTCGGGCTGAAGAATGCTGGAGCCACTTATCAGAGGTTGGTGAACAAGATGTTCAAGAATCAGATCGGCAGAAATATGGAGGTGTATGTGGACGACATGCTCGTCAACAGTAAAGAAGAGCTAGCCCACCTTGAAGATTTAAAAGAAACGTTCACCACCCTCAGGCAGTACAAAATGAAATTGAATCCAGGTAAATGCGCATTTGGGATAGCCTCGGGAAAGTTCTTAAGGTTTATGGTCTCCCAAAGGGGGATAGAAGCTAACCCGGAGAAGGTGCATGCCATTATCAACATGGAGTCACCAAGGACGGTTAAAGAAGTCCAGAAGCTGACAGGAAGGATCGCGGCGCTCAATAGGTTCGTCTCCCGAGCGACAGATAAATGTCACCCCTTCTTCCAAACCTTGAAAAAAGCTTTTGTCTGGACTGACAAATGTGAGAAGGCATTTTAAGAGCTTAAACGTTATCTGAGTAATCCTCCTCTCCTAAGTCCGGCAAAAGAGGGAGAGCCTTTACAGTTGTACCTGGCGGTGTCAATCACGGCCGTGAATGCAGCCCTAGTTCGTGAAGAGAATAAGAAGCAGCTGCCAGTTTACTATATCAGTCAGGCCTTCCAAGGAGCCGAATATAGATACTCGATGATCGAGAAGATTGTGTTCGCGCTAACAGTGGCCTCACGCAAACTCAGGCAATACTTCCAGGCGAGCCCAATCCTGGTCATGACTGATCAACCTATCAAAAAGTCCATGAATAGACCAGAGGCAGTCGGGAGGATGATCCAGTGGGCCATCGAGCTTAGCCAATTTGACATCGAGTACCACCCCCGGACGGCCATCAAAGCGCAGGTACTGGCAGACTTCTTGGCCGAATTCACCTTCGCGGGTGAAGACAGCCAAGTTGTAGACGAAGGTAAGTTGACGATTCAAACGGATGGCTCCTCAACCCAAAAGAGGGGTGGAGTAGGGGTCGTCATAACCACCCCTAACAGAGAAGTGCTTAAGTACGGGGTCCAGCTGCAGTTCCCAGCCACCAACAACGAAGCCGAATATGAAGGAATACTGACGGGGCTGAGGCTCGGGAAAGCCCTTGGAGCCAAGAACCTACTAGTTCAAAGTGATTCAAAACTGGTAACTGAACAGATAAAAGGAGAATACGATGCAAAAGAGGACAGGATGCAAAAATACCTCAGGCTGGCGAGACGTCTTATCCAAGAATTCGACGCGGTCAGGTTCGAAAGGATCCCTCGAGACCAGAATACCGTAGCAGACGAGATATCGAAAATATCATCGTTCGAAGAATGGCCGTCAAAAAGCGAGCTCACGATTGAAGTCCAGAAGCATCCCAGCATTGAAGAAGTGTCCACGTTCCATATCCGAGGTACGAACAGCTAGATCACCCCTATCATGTCTTTTTTGCAGGACGGACACCTTCCCCAAGACGCAGACGAGGCAAAGAAAGTCAGAAAAAGGGCGGCCAGATTCACAATCTTAAACAACACCTTATACAAAAAGGGCTTTTCCATACCCTACTTAAGGTGTGTTGACGAAGACGAAGCCAACTACATCCTGAGAGAAGTTCACGAAGGAGTTTGCGGAAATCATGCTGGCCCAAGATCCCTGGTAAGCAAAATCATTAGAACAGGTTATTTCTGGCCAACTATGCAGATGGACGCCATTGACCTCGTCAAGAAATGCGACAAATGTCAGAGGTTTGGGAATGTCCAGCAACTTCCAGCAGAACAAATGACAACCATATCCTCCCCCTGGCCATTCGCTCAATGGGGAATTGACATCGTCAGCCCACTACCCTTAGGTAAAGGACAGGTAAAATTCTTATTGGTCGCGATTGACTATTTTACAAAATGGGTGGAAGCAGAGGCAGTGGCAACCATCACCGAAGCACGAGTCCAGAACTTCGTTTGGAAAAATATAATTTGCAGGTTTGGGATACCAATGACGATCATATCAGATAATGGACGACAATTTGACAGCCAAGCCTTCAAGGATTTCTGCTCAGGATTGGGTATCAGAAACAAATTCTCATCTCCAGGACATCCACAAGCCAACGGACAGACGGAAGTGACGAACCGAACGCTGCTGAAGATCATAAAAACCAAGCTGGACGAAGCCAAGGGTGCCTGGCCGGACGAACTTTCAAACGTGTTATGGGCCTATAGAACCACAGCAAGAACTCCGACAGGAGAAACCCCCTTTATGCTCACTTATGGCACTGAGGCTGTAATCCCAGTAGAAGTAGATGCCACCAGCACCAGACGAGAACAATACAACCAAGAAGGTAACGACGACCAGATGCGAATCAACCTGGACTGCCTCGACGAAGTTAGAGATCAAGCTTCCAACAGGATGACCAGGTACCAACAGAAGATGAGGGAATATTACAACAAGAGAGTGAAGCTCCGACGACTTGAGATAGGTGACCTCGTCTTGCGCAAAGTCAACACAGCTACAAGAGACCCTGTTCAAGGGAAGCTAGGCGCTACTTGGGAAGGGCCTTATCGGATCACTCACTACTCTAGACAGGGAAGCTATCACCTGGCAACCCTGGACGGACAAAAGCTCCCACGACCATGGAATATTGAACATCTAAAGAAGTACCATCAATAAATGTAAACCAGTGGACACGTCATTATTCAAAAGCAATAAAGAAATTTTCAGTACTAATGTTTCTACGTTCACAGGCTTTTCCAGTTGGGGATGACAAAACAATCTCAACGATAACTAAGTAACAAGATTCCGCCTTGACGGATGTAAGTTACTGACGGTAATAGGAGACATAGAATCTCAAAATGCAACTAAGTAACAAGATTTCGCCTTGACGGATGTAAGTTACTGACGATAATAAGAGACATAGAATCTCAAAATGCAACTAAGTAACAAGATTCCGCCTCGACGGATGTAAGTTACTGACGATAATAAGAGACATAGAATCTCAAAATGCAACTAAGTAACAAGATTCCGTCTTGATGGATGTAAGTTACTGACGATAATAAGAGACATAGAATCTCAAAATACAACTAAGTAACAAGATTCCGCCTTGACGGATGTAAGTTACTGACAATAATAAGAGATAGAGTCTCAAAATTTAACTAACAAGTAAAGAAGAAAGCATAAAAAATAGCTAAGTCGCGAATATGCAGAAAAGAAACAAGTGTATCTAAATTAGAGCCCAAAAACCAAGGGCAAATTCCATTGTTTTTAGACCCATAAACACTGGGCCAAACCATTTCACAAAAATTGTTCAAAGAAAGCAAATTGCTTCAACAGTGGAGCCAAAAAATAAAAATAAAAAATTTCTTTTTTTTAAGCAACAGGGCAATCTTGATCAACAGAAGGAGCAGCATTATCGGGAGCAGGTTCGTTGGCTGAAGCATCAGGTTGACCGGAAGAAGATTGAGCAGCCTCGTCCACAGCCATCTCTTGGTCAATCTCCTCAAAGTCAAGGCTCTCCAGATCCACTCCCGAAGGGTGCTTGACAAGGTACCTCCTTAGCAGTTCAAACCCTTTGTAGTACCAACTAAGTAAGACGGTGTTGTACTCGTCCGTGGTCTGGAACGCCTCAACGGACCGAGCCGCTATGGTCTTCAATTTCTCCTTAAATGCCAGGAGCTGCTCGTCCTTCTCCAGAGTCAATTGACGCTCAACCCTCAGGTCGTCATTAAGAACCTTCATCTGCTCCTTCAACCCGTTGGCTTCCCCCATTGATTGAATCAATTCCTTCTTCAAACCGGAATTCTCGGATTCTAGGACCTCAACTCTCGATGCAAGGGAGGCAGCCTTTGCTTCTTGAGTTAGATACTCCGAGGTAATGTGCAGACTCTCCCCCAACACCTGAAACAAAAATTAAGGCCGTCAGCACGCGAAACTTCGTAAAGAGTCCCAAAACCACCTTGCCTTAAGATTTTACCTGAACAATCTTCTGCACATGGCGGCTCGCGACACTATTAAAAGGCACTCCGGTAAGAACCTTCAAGTCGCTCGCAGCCACGGCTCCATGCGCCCTTTCCACCGCCAGGCTTTCATCGTCCCAGATGGTAGACGAGGAAGAAGCAACCTTATCCTTTGCCGTCTCCAAGCGTGGCCTCTTAGAAACGGGAGTAGGGAGCTCCTCAATCGACGTGGAGGGGGAGACCATCCTCGTCACCTCCACCCCAGAAGTGACGGGAGTAACCTGGACTGCGGGCGAAGCGGAGGAATCTTTTACTCGAACTCCTTTTTTTCCCCAAGTTGGACAGGGGCTCATTCTTTTTCGATTTGATCTTGGCGTACAGATCCTTGTTAAATCTCGTAGTCATCTCTGAAAAAAAAAATGGAGATGATGTCAACAAAGACGAAGAAGGACAGTCTCTACTCACGAACCAAATACTTACTTTTCTTTTCTTCGATCTCGAGGTTACGGAGGACAAAAGAGGAAGGCTCTGGCCCCAAACAGTAGAAAGCTAGAGTCCTGGGACACACAAGATCGTCCCAATCCTCGATCGTCTGCGCGTATTCAATGGCTTTTCTTACTCTCTCTTTGTATCGACTTTTCAACTTTGGTTGTTTCGTCACTGCAAAAATAATGATCAATAAAAACGTCATCAATAGCAACAAGGAGCAAGGAAAAACTCAACGGACGAAGATAGATATTGACGCACCTAATGACGGGTTTCCCCACTGACGGCGTAACCTCGGGAGATCACCCCAAATCTCACTCGAGGAGGTCTCAAAATCATCCCCCGACACAAAGAAAAATCAGGACTTCCAGTACTTGAAAGACGAAGGCAATCGCTTGATAATCCTATTTTTTCTCTCCCAAGGCACTAGCTCATAGTACCCGTGTTCTCTAGACGACTTTAGACGGTACAAATGGACAAGCTTGTCCATTCTGAGCACATCCCCGTCTACGGCAGCCATCCAAATACCCATACAACTCACCACGATCCTCCAGGAATTAGGCATAAGCTGTCCAGGAGCTATGCCAAAGTAATCCAACATCTCCATCAAAAAGGGGTGGACAGGAAATCTCAACCCACACAAAAAGGCCGCCTCATAAAAACAAACCTCCCCCAGGAAAAAGCTACAGGCCCGGTCATCTACTCCAGGTAAACGGACCCTCACCCGATCTGGAAACTGGAACCTATCTCTAAACCTCCCTAGGGTTTCTGCGTCAAGACCGCACTCCTCTCTAAGGGCGTGAAAAGCCCTAACTTCTCTAAGACTCGAAATGGCCGTATCTCCTCCCACTGGGTCGTCGCTGGACGAAAGCCCAGTATCTAACTCACTCGACCTAACGTCAGACATAATTCCAGGAACCCTCTCCTTACCCCTATACCAATCCACGGACTGACAAAGCAAAGATAGCAAGTCAGCCAACACAATTTCTAGACCGTTACCCTCACAAATAAAACCCACTAGGTGTGGTGAACTACCTAAAAAACCCCCCAAATGAGCAAACAGAAAGGAAATCGAGGGGCAAGCTGTCCTAATCTCAGAGCCACTAACCATCAAAATCTAAAAGCAAGATGGGCAGAATGACACAAGCTAAAATCCCCGCAAAAAAAAAAAAAAAAAAAAAAAAAAAAAAGGGAAGGGGAAAAGGGAACCAAGAATCAGAAAAAAATCACGGAAAAGGAAAGTGAAACCAAAGATTGAGAAAATAAATACCTCGAAATCGCAAACTCCGCTGTACGCGGGTGCCACCACGCAACGTACCGGTCCAAAAACGGGAGATCGCCGGAGAAGAATTTGCAAAGAAAAGTAGAAAAAACGCAGAGCAACAGAAATATTTTAAAAAAAAAGAAAAAAGAATAAAGAACAAAGAAAGAGAAGTTAAATAGCACAGAAGTTAAAAAGAAACAGCGGGAAAAACGAAGAGGCAAATGATGGAAACATTAATCACCACCAACCGAAGCGCGCCACGTGGCCACGATCAGGACAACGCCACCACTGCGCATTTATTGCGGCACGAAACTCCAAAAGTCATCTGCCAACTTTTCACCTTCCGTGATCGCCACGACATGTTATGACGACCAAGGAATCCGGGGGCAACTGAAGGGATTGACGAAGCCAATAGTGACGACAAAGAATCACTGACGGAAATACCACGAATGACGAAGATAAGGATAAAGCAGTAGGAATATTCAATACCGCCAATGAATGCCCAGGCTGGGAGAGAACAGCTGTACATCCCGTTGGACAAATTAAAGCCTCGCCATAAAGCAAAAAGGCGTAACTTAAAGCAGCATTAAATCCACAACAACTGTCACAAACGGCTAAGGAGCAAAAGGAACATATATAAACCAACCAAAAACACCAGTCATAGGTATGATTACACAAGAACCCAGCACTTTCTTTACTTACAATTTCTTTGGCTATATTTCCTAAAAGCTAACTTAAGCATTGGAGGTGCTTTGGCAGGCACCACACCGGTGGCACCTTTGACAGATTACGCCGTCACCTCCCGGACTGCTGGAAGGAGAAGTACAGGTTTGATTCCGTCTAAACTTAATTCTTGTTTCGGCTGACGAACAGTTTTGCTTCATCAATAATCAATGCAAATTATTAACTTTTATAAAAAAAATTAATAATAATAATAATAGAGCCTTTAAGCATGTGCTTAAGCGCTGTGCAAAGGTTAGTTTATTTTTTTATTATTATTTTTTTTATGCTTTGGCCTTGAAAGATATTAAGACAAAGGAAAATTATTTTGAAACTATAAAGACATAAACAACGTAATTGAAATTTTAGGATTTATATAAAAGATTTTTTTTTTTCTCTTTTGATGGTTCTTAATTAACAGAAAATTGGACGATAGGAAACTATTTGCTTATTCCTAATAGTTTATATGCTACATTGGTTGATTTTTTTAGTACAGGGGAGTTAAATTTGAACCAAGTGTTTGATGAGGTTTTTTTTTTAACGTCTTTTCTATAAAATCTTCTTTCTTAATTATGTGTTCCTAACTTCTAAATGGTGACGACTTTCTCAAATTTCTCATGTTTACCATATTCATAATTTCTTCCCTGTCAGTCTCGTACTTTCTTAGGATCTTCAAACCATGTTCTCTATGATCGTACAACTATTATTGTTACTGTCTATTTTTTATAGGTTTCCATAAAATACTATTATCTTATGCTTATCCCATTCCAATGCTGACTATTTTGCTATTTACTATTAATTTTCCTGAATTGCACCTTTATTGACCTTTTTTTTTTTTCTCTTTACGTGTCTCTTTTTTGTTCATGCAAACTTTTACACCTATTTTATCAAAATCTTTTCCAATAGTCTGATATATTGTACGTCTTTCCTTTCCCCCCTCGGTGTTTATCCCATTCATAAGATTTCCCCCCATAGACCCTATATCCATCTGTTCGATATACCTTTGGCGGACCTCCGAAAGTTTGGAAACATTAATGTGGTATCATTTCAAAAAATAATTTGACATAGAAAGCTGGCCATTAATTCTAAGGAAGACTCTCTTTTCAATTTACAACTGGGGTTAAATGTTTACATATTGAGAGTCTAATGCTCAACCTCCACATTGGACCCCATGAGATAAACAGATGAATAATTTAGCGAGCTTGTTGAAGTCATGCTGAGAAGGATGGATATGGATGAAAATGAAATGCAATCATTTGTGAGCATGGCTTGGAATATATGGCAATCAACTACACCAATTTCTTCTTTTTTAGTAGCCACTTATGTTGAGAGCATTGTAGATGATAATGTTTGGCTGGAGTATTTATCTGGTAAAATTTATGCAGGTAATAGTTTCTAACTTTTTTTTAAGGGAGTTTGATCAAGTAATAGACTCTAACTTAGTAATATATATTTCTGAACTTTGCATTAAAAAGAAAAATGATGATGTGATAAAATCCAACCACTGATTTTAAAATAGATTAAATAAATTTTTAGAAAGTATACTATAGATATATTTTTTTGGCACAAAAGAAAACTATAATGTAGAATTACCTTTTAAAAAAAAAAAACCTATATTGAGGTTCCTAGTATCACTATATTCATACTTATGCTTAAGTCAATCAGTATTATTTGTTGCCAAGAGTTTTATAAATCAATCAACAGCTCTTAATATTTCCAACAGAATTATTGAATGGTGTTTAGTATGAGGGAATCTACCTTAGAATTTGGATGTCTAAGAATATAATTATTACTATATTAGTTTGATTGAGAATCTAATAAAACTCCTAAAAAAATGAAATTATCATGTTTAGTTTATTCCTAAAAATTTTATTGCAATTATTTAAATTTCTCAAAATATCCTTAAATTTGTAAACATAACTCAGGTTTATCCTTAGATTTGTAAACATAACTTAGTTTGGAGATGGTATGCGGATACCATGAGAATACCAATTTGTAAGCAAAAGGTTAAGAACCATGTAAGAGTGATAATAAAAAGAACAGCATCGACAAGTTTGGGATAAAATTCATTGCGACTTTTGTAAATATATGCATGACTCAAATTTTTTTTTTTTTTTTTGGTGTGGTGGTTCTATGAATTAGGAATTGAGATTAGGTGGTATTACACTCGATGCAATTACTATCAATGGTTGATATTGACAGTGGCAAAAAAAACAACTTTTAATTTCAACCATTTATTAAAAATATGTTTAAAAAATTAAAAAAAAAAAGTTAAAAGTTAAAATTAAAAGAGTAAAAAGTAAAAAAAATTTGTAAAGAAAAATAGATGAATTGCACCCAGTGTTCCGAATCCTAATCCATGAATTAGATAGCACAAACTATAAGTAACATAAAAATTGAAGGGCAAAGCTACAAAGATAACAAAGAGCAAATAATTCAGGAAGTGGATTCAAAATTTTGTTTTGTATATATTTATGTAAATTTCGTATTGTGCATTTGTACTTAAAAGTTAAAAGAGCCACGTAATACTAGTACATGAAGACCAAATTTGTTGAAATCCACATTTCTTGTGAACTCCTTTTCCACGACCAAATTCTAATCTGAAGATCTGAATTTTTGATAATCCGAATAGTAATGTTGTTGATGAAGATATCTAGAAAGCTGTCCTCCCTACCTAGTACCTACATTGTAGTGGGGTAAAAAGCTAAAGACAATGTTTTTTAAGATTTATCCCTATTTGTTCAAAAATGATTAGGATTAAGGAGGAATAAGCTAAAACCGTTCAAATATAATTTTTAAAAATGTAATTTTTTTACTGGCATGGGAATATGAATACTCTCCAATAATCAAGGAAGAAAATTTACATTGCTACAAAAGTGGAGTTAGAGTTGGAGTCAGATTTTGTTGTATGATTTGCAACCAAATATTAAAATGTTAGAGAATTTTTTAACATTTTCAAGAATGTGAAAAGAATACCCCATATCAAAAGCCTTTAAAGAGTTTTGTTGGAAGAGTTTAACTTGGATTTGATTTTACTAAACTCAATTAGATTCTGCTATATATCTAGAAATTTTCGCGTGCCGACATCCTATCGAATCAAGTAATGAACTGATTCAACCCAACATATATATATATATGAAAGCCCAAATGAGCTATTGCAAAAGTCAATACCATTTGTTCCTAAATTTTTTTTCTACGTGCTCTCACCCACAGGTGATCCTAACACGTAACACCCATTTTAAATAGTAGTAAAAAAGTAACCAAACTCAAACTGGGGCCCACCATGACCCCACACAGGTGGATCCCACCAGCACGTGTTGCTACTAATTTCTTGCAATACCAGCCGTTGGATACCAAAATCAAAATCTCAGCCGTCCGTAAAATTCCAATATTTCAAAACTTTCACCCCACTCCTGACACCCACGTCCAACGTGGCACCGTTTTAACAGCGCTTTAAAATCCGGGCTTGAAATCCGAACTTCTGTGAAATCCCCAAAATATCCCCCAACTTTTAGAGAGAGAGAGAGAAAAAAAGAAAGGGCGACCCCCCAAAAGCCCAAACATTTGTTCCCAAAACACTCAAAAAATACACACACTGACTCTGCACACAGAGAGAGTCCAAAGTCACACAGAGAGAGAAAGAGAGAGAGAGAGACTCTGTTTTTTGAAGCAAAAAAAAAAAGAAACCCCCAAAATCTCTGTAAGGTTCTTTCAATTCCCTAATTTTGCAATCAATTTGTACAATTGTTTGTTATTTTTTTTTTAATTTTTAATTTTGTTTTGATCTGGTGTGGATTTTGTGGTGCAAATCTTAGGGTTTTGAAATTGGGTAAGTTACAAAGCTTTGAACTTTTCGACTTGTTGTGCTGTTTTTTTACTGTTTTAGTTGTGAATTCGATGTTGGGTCTCTGTTTGTTTCCCGAGAAAATGTGGGAAACGCTGAGAGATTCTGTTGTTTGAATTTTGGGTGTTTTATTTTTTCTGGGGTAGTTAGGGACTGAGTGGGAATGAGAGCTTAGCTAAATTGTGGTTTTGTGGGGGCCTTGTTTTGCTCGGTTTTTGCATTTCTTAAAGCTGCATACAAGTCAAAGATTCGAAATTTTTTTTTAGTGTAAGTGTGTTTTGGCTTTTGAATTGTCAATTGACTGTGTTACTTGTCAATAGTATGGTATTTTTTTCAATCTTTTTTATGGGTCTATTCAAGTTTCTGGCTTTTTTAGATCTTGTTAGGGTTTTCAGTGTGTTAAGCTATCTATAATTACACTTAAATTATACTCTTTTTTTCTTTGGAATGTTGTTGATGTAGTTCAGATGTTTGCTCCAGTGTAGTTCATCTCCATTTATTGCTTTTCAATATTTATGGTTTTTCCAAACTCCAATTTAGGTTAACTTTTTAATCTCTTTAATTATGGATTTTTTTCCCCAATAAAGATTTCTTTTTTCTTTTTTTGCATTAATTTTATTTATTTATTAATTTTATTTGAGAAGCTTGCAAAACTTTATAATGTATGGGAAATTGGAAACTTGCAAGTCAATTTCCTGCGACTGTAGCCATTTAAGTGCTTATCAATTATGCATGTTGTGCACTGCTTGATATGTGACCAACATGACAGTATCTTTGTTCCAAGATTGTGCCACAACTTGAGGGAGTCAGTCATGGAGAGTGTTGTATCAATATAATCTGAAAAACTGTTTTCCTGAAAAACCAAAATTTAGGGAAGTGCTACTAACTGATAGTGTTCAATTAACACCTATGCTCTCTGGAAGCGAAGTTTATCTGATTGGGAACCTTTTTATAACTGCGGTATTTTGTTGTCTTTGCTTTGCTAGTTCTGTCAGGAGGGGAAAAGGCAGTTGCTGCTGGAGCATTTTCTTTGACTTAAGTTGATTATGGGTGAGGAGAATACAATGAGTGAAGCTGCGGAAGCCACGGAAAATGGTACTAGCTTGCCAGAGAAAAAAGGTGAAGCCGTGACTGAGAAGAAAGAGTTGCAAAACGGAGTAAAAGACATGGAAGAAGATAAAGATGATGAGAAAGATGAGAAAACTGGGGCTGGAAAAATGGATGAAGAAAAGGAAAGCAAAGAGGAAAATGGAAATGGAAAAGCAGAGGAACCAAAAACGGAAGCAATGGAAAAAGATACTAGTCCAAATGAAAAAGAGGTGATTGGAGAAAAGGGCGAAACCAAAGATGAAGTGGAGGAAAAGGGGGATGTGACTGAGAAGGTAGAAGGCCAGGATGAAGAGAAGGCAGCCGGTAAGGCAGGTAAGGGGTCAAAGAAGCGCGTGAGAGGGAAGAATGCAGAAAAAGTAAAAGAGAAGACAAGGGAAGTTAAAGAAAAGAAGAAGGAGCTAGAGCCAAGGACTCCTGCTATTGACCGCCCTGTGCGTGAGAGGAAATCAGTTGAAAGGCTGGTGGCATCAATTGAAAAAGAAGTTGTCAAGGAATTCCATATTGAAAAGGTGTTCATTATAATTTGCTTTTGATTCTATAAAGTTTTAATTCTGGCTTTCATCTGAATTTTTTTCACACTTAATTTCAAAATTGCAGGGCCCTGGTACTGCACTGAAAGATATACCTAATGGTATGGTTCTTAACCTGAGATGATTATGCTTCTATTGTATTATGTATGAAGGTTTTTTTTTCCTCCCAGTTTTAAGCTGAATACATGTTTTAAGCCAGTTATGGGCTTGAGAACATGACAATACATGTTTAACAGGAAGAAGAAGTGTTTGTTTTCAGGTCACTTTTGAACCTGCAGTCATGGGCTTGAGAACATAACTTGACGATAATATTTAATTAGATTCTATAAATTTTGCTGAGAACCTTTGGGGTGGTAATTCTATAATTAGCAGTTTTATGGAAGGACATATAATTGTATAATACTGGGTTTATATAGTGATAAAAATCTTGCCTTTGCTGGGTAAGCATTTGAGATATTTAAGGACCAAACATACATGTGGTGGTATCTATGGAGCAATAGATGAAACCTTAATATTTTTTCTGCTCCAGTGGCATTCAAGCTATCAAGAAAAAGGACTGATGACACTTTCAAACTGCTTCATACGATTCTCTTTGGAAGGAGAGGAAAGGTAATACATATTCTAAAGACTTTTGTGTGTATGTTTCTGTTTGTGCATTTTTCTTTTCTTTCCTCCTTTATAGTAGGTAATGAATTTTCACTTTAAGGCCAATAAATTGGACTCTGGCATTGTGATTCATCCCAGATGTTACCAGTCATTGACTCAGTATGCAAATCTGTATTCTATGTAAAATCCACTTTTTCTTTTTACAGGCATTTCAGGTCAAGAACAATATATCCCGGTTTTCTGGTTTTGTATGGCATGACAATGAGGTAAAATTTGTGTGTACAAGTAACCAGATTCTAGACTTGGCATTGAATTTTTTGTTTATCATGTTTGGTATGTGGTAGTATGGCAGACTTGATCTCACTAATATTCCATCATTGCAATGTTTTTCATCTTACAGGAAAAGCAAAAGATCAAAATAAAAGAGAAATTTGACAAGTGTCATAAGGAGAAACTAGTGGAAATCTGCGATGTGCTTGACATACCAGTTTCCAAGGCTTCTACAAGGAAGGTTTGTTGATTTACTACTGATGCATGTTAGCCGGGAATGTACTTGTGGCTAAATAACTTTGTATTATTTTTTGACATCTAGTTCATGTGTTGATTCTGTCACTAACTGAGGAAGTCATCTGCTGGTGGATATTCTTTTATGGTTGATTAATATATGGTTAAGTTCTAGATCATTAACTGGCATTCTCTGTATGCCTGCAAAGAATGTGCAAGTAGACTAATCAGATAGTCTGTTATGCGTCAGTGTCACCTGGCAGCCTGCATTTGGATGCTAGCTTTGGTGCTATTGAAGGTTTTCATGTCAAGTGATATTATTTTTAATGAGCTTAAGGTGCACGTGCAGGAAGATATTGTTGCAAAACTGATAGACTTTTTGGTGGCCCCTCACCCTACGACTACCGTGCTACTAGCAGAGAAAGAGAAGGTTTGTTTACCCGACTGTTCATTTTTAATTGATTTTCCATTTTAGCTTTCTTGCTATGAGATCTTCATTCTTTTTTTATTTTTAAATATTGTCTATGATTATCAGTCAAGTAAGGGCAGCAAAAAACGCAAGAGGGTGGTCAAAGGAAGTTCTTCAAGATCTGGAGGTTCTGCTTCAAAACGTTCAGTAAAGGTACTATTCTCATGCATTAGAATTTGATTTGAATTAAAGAAGTTTGTATTTTTCTTGGATCAATAGGTACCTAAAAGATTTATAGAGTTTCTAATGCTGTGGCTTCTAATCTGATCTTGCAATTTGTATTGCTTTTATTATTGTGCTGGACCTTAACCCTTTGTCTGCATATCTTGCATACATACAATTACTGCAACTCTTATTGCTGGAGTAAGTGAAGCCTGGACGTACTGCATATGTTCTTAATCATTTGTGGAACCTAACTCCAATTTCTGGGCGTACTGTAAGATAGAGATATGTCTATCTAATCTTAACAAATGAATGAACCAATGATTGAAAGTGGATTTAATGGAGTTTAATTCCTTTTTAAATTTTTTTAAAAAAAGGGGTATAATTCCTCTTATGGAAGACCTAAACTTAAACTAGCAGATAAACCAATGGATCAGAAAGAAGCAGAATCATGAAAACCTATAGAACAATCTCTCTCTTCCTCCATTTAGATCCCTTTTATACTATTTATGCTGTTTCTCTCTTCTTCTACTTTTCCGACTCCATTTTAAATGGTTTGACATGTTCTCCAGAGCCGAAAAAATACTGAGGATACACTGAAAATGGAGGATAAAAAGAATGCAGCTGAGGAGGAAGAGGAGTCTGAAGAAGAGGAAAAAGAAGAGGCTGAAGAAAACGAAGAGGAGGAAAATGAAAATGGTGTCCCGGAAAAATCTGAGGATGAGATGCTTGAGCCTTCCGAAAGTGAGGAGAAAAATGATTCTGAAGATGATTCTGAAGAAGATGTGGAGAAACCCAAACGAAGTTCTAAATCGTCTTCTAGAAAGAAGGAATCTGCTGGAAAAGCTAAACCCAAGAAAATTACAGTTTCAAAGAAATCCATTACACCCCCCAAAAGAACACCTAAGAGAGCATCTTCCAAACGCTCCAAGATTGATGATGACAGTGATTCGAGTCCAAAGGTGTTTTCAAGGAAAAAGAAGAACGAAAAAATAGTAAAAGAAAAGGCTTCAACTCCATCGAAACCTGCATCCAGGGAGAAAGCTGGTATAAATCATGGCCACTGGCCTCCCCTTCCCTGTATTCTTATAGTTTATATTTTTCTGGTTTTTATGTTTAGAGAAAATGGTGGTTTTCCTACAATTTTTTGAGGATTTGAAATTGTTGTCATTCAACATGCTTAAATTTTTGCTAGGAGATAAATTGTAATTGTGAACTTTTAACAGAACAAGAATAGAAGCTTGTATATTATCTCTTTGCTAATCGGCAACACTAAGAATCTCTTTGGTGTTTTTTTAGGGAAAAAGGTTGCTAAAGGAAAGGACAGGGCCAGAGAGGAGAAACTCAGGCCAAGTGATGATGAGTTGAGAGATGCAATATGCGAAATTCTTAAAGAAGTTGACTTTAATACGGTAAGCTGCTGATACCAGTACTGTATAATGGTTGAGGGAAATATTGAGAGATCTTGAGTAATTGATCATGCTGACCTATTCAATTGACCCTGCAAAATGGAGCATTTCTGTACATATCATAATGGTGCTTTGTTGTGGTGCTTTGCTCTAGTACCTGCCTCAAAGCTGATTGTGATTGCTTGTATGGGTCATACGTTCTTCCTGAACTACCCATGAGTTTTGTAGGTTAAGATTAATTTAATGTGAATGCATACATATACAATTACACATAGATGCATTAATGTCTGCATGTGCATATATGTATTTTCCCTTCTATCCAGGATCGTATGTTCTTGTCTCAATGTTGTTTCTCTTCATTACATGTGTGCATTTATAGTTGTATACAGTAGAGGCAAAAGTAAGAATGAAAAGAGAAGGAACCTGGCATTTTCATTGCTGAGATAATGGAGAAAATGCAAAGTTTGAAATATTTAAGAGGTTGTAATGAGTTCCTGTTGCATAATGCCAGATTTATGATCTCCTAAATCTTGCCTATCGAACTGAAGGATCTGAAATTATATTGGTTTATTTTGCAGGCCACTTTCACTGATATTCTGAAGCAACTTGGTATGTTATTTTCATCTTTATTTTTACTATATTATTTTATGATTTTTGAATCTTCAAGTATTAAATCATATTAATCTGTGGCCTTGGCTTCTAAACTGTAGCCCTCCATGCAATGCATTATTCATGTGTTGAAACTTAACAAATATGGGTGTTCTGAAAAAAAAAAAAAAAAAAAAAAAACGAAACAAAAGCTTAAAAACTTTCATTTGCTGCATTATGAAGTCAGTTGCAGAAAAACCATTAATTTTTCATCAGTTGAGCGATAAAAACCATTTTGTAGTTTTTTTTTTTAATCACTAGATCGAGTATCCTCTATCATTTTCAGTAGTAAAACTTTTTCAAACTAAAACCTTGCTGTTATAAACTGAGATTGCTACTTCCTAGAATTTTATGCATTGGTGGCTAACAGAGTTTTGACAAATTTTCAGCTCGGCAGTTTAGTATGGATCTTGCCCCAAGAAAGTCGTCCATAAAGCTCATGATCCAGGAAGAGCTTACTAAACTGGCTGATGAGGCAGATGACGAAGATGATGGAGATGCTGATGCTGAGAAAGATGAAAACCAGTCTGCTGGCCAAGAGGTGGAAACCTGAACAATAAGATTGAACATGACTGCAAATGGAAATTAGCATAGCTGCTTATGTTTTCCTTAATTCCTGCCAACCTGTACTATTTAGTTTGTAACTGCATAAAGCTGGTTGTAATCTATTGTTCTTAGTTCTATTTGCCCGAAACAAAATAGTAATTATTAGAGATTAGCAGAGTACTGGAGCTGCGCTGTAGGATTCCGGCTTGTATACATTAACAAATTTTAGGAACTTTTCTGTTCTAATATAACTGACTTTCAGGAGACTGAGGTTCATACTCATTCGTATTTCATAATTATTTTTCTGCCGTTTGGGAGTTTCTTCATATCCTTTGCAAAACCTGGTATTATTGTCAAGTTATGTTAATTTTTTTTTCTTTTTTGGTGAAGACTTGTGTCAATCTTTCATTAACACTGTTCTCTTAACTTGTGTCAAGTTATGAGCTGATTCAATGGCAGCCTATTTGTGGAATTCTAAGTGTTTATTTGATCTGTTGTGCGTGTTGTGACCCATCTCACAGAGATCTAGATGCTTTGCATATAAAGTTTTAAATCCAACAATCACCAAAAATGAGTACGTTGAATTATTTTCCTCTAGTCACAGCCTTGCTGTCCGCTCCAACTGGGACCCGCCATTTTGGCATAATTTTAATTCTGATTTAGAAGCAGAGAAGCTCTCTCTTCCGGTCTCCAATGATGATATTTCTGCTGGTCTTTGGTCTCTTAAGGCCTTCAAAGCCCCGGGTTCTGATGGCCTTTACGTAGGATTTTTTTACCACTTTTGGTTGTTGGTAGGCGACTCAGTGAGAGAGGAAATAAAAAATATTTTTTCTGCAGGGAAGATTCCTGTGTACCTAAACCAGACTCTCATCACTCTCATTCCCAAATGCCAAAACCTTGAAGCCTTCAATCATTACTGACCTATTAGCTTATGCAATACGGTTTATAAGATTGTCTCCAAGATTATTGTAGCAAGATTAAGACCTCTCCTTCCTGGCTTGATTTCCCCTCTCCAAACTGCATTCATCCCCGAGCGTAAAGGGGTTGACAACGCCATTATTGTGCAAGAGATTATCCACTCCATGTCTAGGAAAAGGAGGAGAGGTGGGAGCATGGCAATCAAGATTGACTTCGAGAAAGCTTACGACTATTTGGAGTAGAGCTTTATCAGAGATACTTTAACTCTTTTCAAGTTCCCTAGCCGTTTGATTACTCTTATCATGAGTTGTGTCTCCTCGTCCTCCATCTCCATCCTTTTTAATGGAGGTGCCTTGGAACCTTTTCTTCCATCTAGAGGCATAAGGCAAAGGGACCTCCTCTCCCTATACCCTTACATTCTTTGTATGGAAGCATTGGGCGCTCTCATCTCGGATAAATGCAATGTCAAGTTGTGGAATCCTATTAAGGCTTCTTGGGGTGGCCCGGCCTTCTCCCATTTGTTCTTCACCGATGACCTAATTTTGTTTCCCAAAGCTGACCTCAAGAATTGCATGGCAATTAGAGAGGTGCTTAATTCATTTTGCAGCATATCAGGCCAAAAGGTTAGCCAAGAAAAATCCCAAGTATTCTTCTCTCCTGATGTGCCACCTAATGCAAGAATAGAGATGTGTGAGACCTTGGGATTTCGGTCTACTCCTTCCCTTGGGAAATACTTGGGGTTTTTTATCAAACACTCGGCAATGCCCCAAGATTTTGGATATATTGTTGAAAGGGTTCAAGGTAGACTAGCCGGATGGAAAGCAAATTTGCTCTCCTTTGTAGGGAGGCTCGTCCTAACCCAAGCCGTGACCACAACTATTCCTAATTATGCCATGCAATTTGTTGCTCTTTCCACCAAGATTCTGGACAGTGTTGATAGATTGAGCCGTAATTTCCTTTGGGGATTCATAGAAGGCAAGAAGAAAATTCATCTAATAAATTGGAAGAAAATTGCCAAGCCAAAGAGTGATAGTGGATTAGGCAAGAAGAAAATTCATCTAATAAATTGGAAGAAAATTGCCAAGCCAAAGAGTGATGGTGGATTAGGTATCCAAGCTGCAAAGGCGAAGAACATTGCCAATCCTGCTAAACTAAATCGGCGCCTTCAATGTGAGCCATCCACTTTATGGGCCAAAGCTCTTTCCCACAAGTACCGTACTCCCAAGAGGGCTTTTAGTCCTCGACCCTTTAAGAGGACGTGTTCAACTACATGGGTTGCTGTCCGCAAAGGTGAGGCTATTTTTCAAAAGGGTTCTAAATGGATTGTTGGGAAGGACAGCCAGCTGTCCTTTTGGTATGACAAGTGGCTTGACAGAGGTACCCTTAGGGGGCTGAATGAGGGACCCCTAAACAGGATGGAGGAGGCCATTACCTTGAAAGATATGACTGGTTTCTCGAGTTGGGATTGGCAAGGTTGCTCTTTTTCCTTTCCTAAGTGGCTGATCTTGGAAATCAAGGCCACTCCTATAACCTTCTCTGCACTAATCTTTGATCGCATTCCTTGGTCATCCTCCCTTAATGGAAATTTCGACATGAAAGAAGCCTACAAGTTAGCTGTTATTGAGATGGATGGAATGTTTAAGGGCAAATTCGATGGGAGTTGGATCTAGAAAGTTCCAACAATCCCAAAAATTAAATGCTTTTTGTGGCAATGCCAGCATAATAGCATTCCGGTCCGATCCATTCTTGCTGCCAGAGGAATGCACGTCACTCCGCAATGCCATTTTTGTGAGGGAAGCGCTGAAACCATAATGCATGTGCTTAAAGATTACTGTGTTGCCCAAAATCTCTAGACCTCCCTCTTTTTCCCTATGTCTAATTCTTTGTTCTTCTGTTTGCACTTGAATGATTGGCTGTGGATGAATTGCTGCAAGTTGGACACTCACTCCTCGTTGGGCATTAGATGGGGAATTATTTTTTCCTTTGGTGTTTGGACGCTTTGGCTGCATAGGAATAGAGTTTTATTTCTGAATGAGAGAGCCCAGGATAACTTAAAACCTGCTGTCCCGTCTAAAGCAGTGGAGTTTGCTTATGTTGGCATTAATGAGAAGCAGACCATTACTCCCTGAAGCATTCAAGTTAGATGGAGCAAACCTTCACTGAGTTATGCGAGGAACATCCGGCATAAAACCAGCGTTGCTGCAGAATTGTAGGCTCTTCGTGATGGTCTAAGGTTGTGCTCTGCTCTTAAGATACCTGCTGTGATTATTGTGCTTGACGCCAAGCTTATTGTGGTCTTTTTACAAAAAGAGGAGGGTTACCAAAATTGTATTGATGCCTTAGTTAGTGACTGTAAATCTGAGCTAAGGGTCATTCCTATGGTTCAAATTCAACATTGCTATTGTGAGGCGAATACATGTGCCGACGCTCTTGCTAGAAGGGGAGCCTTGCTCTTCCAAGATTTTGCTCTTCCAAGATTTTGTTGTTTTATTAGACCCCCCGGTGGAAGTCTCTTTGTTACTTAGTCTAGACTCTGCTGGGGTGGCTTATGAACGTTGTATTCCTGTTCTTTAGTTTTTAATATCAGTATCCTTTCTACCAAAAAAAATTCCAACAATCACTAACACATTAGGATACTGAATTATCTTGACTTGAAGAGTTGGCTAAGCACCAAGAGACAAATATCTCTACTGTGAGGAATGTTACCGATGTGATCAACTCCTTGAGGTTTAATATATTACTCATTGAACAATGGTTTCTAGAATTCATGTTCTCTACTTGAAAAGTTTGGTGATAATTCATGATCCAAATTGATCATAATGTCAGGTGGCTCAATGTTTACTAGGCATAAATAGATTGATGGCCAATTTGGATGAAGGGTCCTAGAGAGAGAGTATAGTAGAGTAAAGCTAGCCGTAAAATCTCCTTCATCCAAATTGGCTATAAAGTTGTCGTGGTAGGGGTGTGCTAGGTAAATTTTTACCACTAGCCAAAAAAAAGTATATCATGATATTTATGAATTTAGAATCATATAATCAACCAAAAATTCAAATCCTCTTCATTTAAGACTAATTTATACATCCTCTCAAACAAATTGATCTATATTATGGTTCGAATTAAATATTATATGCATTAAAGATATATCTTTTATAACATTATTTAAAATTTTAAATAATATTACACTATATAAAATGTTAGATACCAGATAAATGGACACTTTATTTTTAGTTAAAATTGAAATAATTTATGGTTCATATAGCATGGTTATAAGATTAATTTTTAACACGAGACAGATGGATGACTAACATGAGAGAGAGAGAGAGAGAGAGAGAGAGAGAGAGAGAGAGAATTGTTTGGGAGAGAGAGAGAGAGAGAGAGAGAGAATTGTTTGGGATTCTAAGTTAGTTTGACATTGTTGCATCACTTTTTTTGGGTTAGGGCTGGCTCTCCAATTTATATTTGGCTTCTACTTAATTTGGGCTTGGGTTGAGTAGGAAGATCCAAATGTGCTCTTCTAAGCAAAATAAACATGACAAGAATTATATTTGCACTAAGGGTGTTGAACTCGATCCTCGGGGTGAAATTTAAACACACGCACACCCCCCCCCCCTTCCTTTTTCCTTTTCTTTTGTTAACATGGGTTTCCAATACTCTTAATATAACCCATCAAAAATACTCTTAGGCCTCGTTTGGGAAGAGGAAATGGAATGGAATGGAATAGAAAGGAATGAAAAGAATAATTTTAGAATATTCTTACATTCCCTTGTTTGAGAGTTTTAATAGAGGGAATGGAAAGTCCATTCCCTTATTTGATAGTTTAAGTAGGAGGGAATGGAATGGGTAGGAGGGAACACTCATTCCTCTCTATTTCCTTAAAATCTCATATTTTCATCCCCCCAAAATTTGGGGGAATGGGAAGGAATGGAATTAGATTTAATGAATTTTTTACTAAAACTCCTAAAATACCGCTATATATTCAACAATTTATTTTAAAATAGGGGTCTAATAGTAATATTGTCATAAAATGATTCCATTCCATTCCATTCCATTCCCTCCATGTTACTCCCAAACAAGATTACTTACATTCCATTTGATGATGAAGAAAATCAGTAGGTTGGATGTTTCAGATTAGAACGGACTAACACTTGCGCTTGGTAGCCTGAACAAGAAAGAGAAGTGATCAAAGGGGACCGGGGTTGCCGGCCAATAACCCTCCGATGATAAACTCAGTTTTTTCTCCCAAGTATTTTCAAGTTCCAATTTTTTAGGAATGATTTTCACGTACCTTTTTCTCGGTCTAAACCAACATTTATATAGTGTCTTAAAAGCGGTTATTGGATTTGTAACCTCCCCTTGATTTGAGGAGGTTTGTATTTGAATTTAACTTCCTCAACCGTTTAGTAGTTACCATTTTTGTGCGCAACGGTCACTGGGAGTTGCTCGTATAATATGGAGATACTTTAGACTTTCAGAAATCTTTAAGTGTTCACGTGTCATCCATAATTCCTCGTCTTGAATACC
This sequence comes from Castanopsis chinensis, assembly GCA_032878915.1. NCBI lineage: Eukaryota > Viridiplantae > Streptophyta > Magnoliopsida > Fagales > Fagaceae > Castanopsis > Castanopsis chinensis. The sequence continues at coordinate 9,907,986 of JAVQMG010000089.1, forward strand.
TCGAGACAGCTTACCTCGTCTTGAGCACCTCGAGACAGCTTACCTCGTCTTGAGCACACCAAGACAGCTTACCTCGTCTTGAGTACCTCGAGACAGCTTACCTCGTCTTGAGCACACCAAGACAGCTTACCTCGTCTTGAGAATCTCGAGACAGCTTACTTCGTCTTGAGCACCTTGCCTGTTTTGGACGATCTCAATGGACAATTGGAGTTGTATTTTATCATAACACATCAGTTGCCCCCTTGTCCATGGGTCATCTAGGATTCACATTTATTAATGCCGTTGTTTAGACAATCGTCTTTGTGCCAATTGTCGTAGGTGCCACTTGTCATGATTTAACTGGAGACCAATCATGTCAGCTCGTTTTTGGAGGGACGTGCCATTTGTCGCTTTTTGGCTGGTCGCGTCGCTTCGTGTACTTGGGTCAATGTCTATAAATAGTTGAATTCCTCCGCTACCCTCCTCATTTTCTCAAATTTTCTTCTCTGACCTTCCTCGTCTTAGCGCCTCGTCTAGAAGTCTCCTGCGTCAGTTAGTCTCCTCTCGTCTAGTCCCAGGTACTTTCTTTAATCTTCGTCCTTAGATTTTAAGCTTCTTCATTAAAAATGTCCGAGTTAGTACTTTCCTCGTCTAGCGATAGCACAGTCAAAGCCATCGACGAGTATCAAGATCCTAGTAGCTTTAGTGGCTCTAGCGATAGTTCTAGGAGTAGTAATAGTAGTAGCGATGGGAACACTACAGACGAGTACACGTCTGGTGTCCCAAGGGTTCCTCCAGAGGTGTTTAGGGAACAACATAGGACGAGGGTCAAGTCTGGTTCTAGGGCTAGCACAAGTGCTCCCTCGTCTTCTGCTCAAGACGAAGAGGAGGAGGTAGTTTACACTTGTGCTATAGGGGTTGGCTTTAAGAAAAACGAGAGGAAGTTGGACCTTCTAAAGACGAGGTACCAAATCCCTGATAGCTTAAACCCTAGGCTACCCGTCCGTGGCGAGTGGTGTTGTGAACCCCGTTTCAGCATTGGTATTTACGAGGCTTACCTCCTAGGAGGTTTGAGGTTGCCCCTAAATGCCTTCGCTAGGGAGTTGCTTTCTAGGTTAGGTATAGGCATATGCCAACTAAACCCCAATGCATGGCGTCTAATAGTAGCTATGTAAGTTTTGTGGAGGGAGGTGTTTGAGGGGAACCGTCCTCTTTCCGTGGACAAGTTCCTCTATTGCTATAAACCCTCCGAAATTAACCAGTCCCTTGGCTTTTATCAATTTACAGCCAGAGGGACAGATTGTAGATTGATTAAGTCACTAGTCACTAGTCACGTCATACAGAAACTGGAAGACAGAGTTCTTCTTCGTCTCTGGTTGCTGGGCTGGTCGTTCTAGTGAAATTGCCCAAGATCCATTTCCTCCTTATATTGGAGAGATAGGGAACCTTCGTCCTGAAGGTATGCATTTGTCGTTATACTTATTACACTCATTTTCAATAATGGTTGTCTAACGTGTTTTTGGTTGTTTCGTTTTGAAGGTGTTAGACGACCTCACTTGGATAGGCTCCAATTGGAACGAGTCCAAAAAGCTCGTCTCCACAGTGACAGGACCTTCTACTTTTTGGTTACCTTGCGGCGTCTTGCCACTTGGGGTCTAGGTCCCGACCCTATGGACGAAGCAATTGCACACGAAGTTACCATGAGAAGACGTAAGTCGTCCTTACCCTCGTCTCTCTTCTCTTTTTTTTTTTTTTACTGACGTCTTTACTTGCAGGAATGGCGACGATGAAACAAAACAAAGGCAAGGATGCGATGGACGAGGAGACTAGGCCTGAAGTGAAATTCAACCCTCGTCTAGCTTCTGGTGAGAAGAGGAAGAGCCTCTCTCTGGGCGTAGACTTGGGAAACCTCCCAAGTAAACGCAAGGAGAAGAAGGCTAGACATAAGTCGTCCAAGCCTCAAGACGTCCAAGCCAAGGACCAACGTGGCTCTCTCGTCCCTCCCAGCCCTCCAATTCAAGTTTTGGACGTTGAACAAGAGCTTTCTCCACCCATCCCGTCTACAGTCCCAACTTCATCTCAAACTTCCCTCCAAGTTCCTCATAATCTTCTTGAGGACGAGAACTTGGCTTGGGAGAAGTTTGAAAAGGCCGTGACGGACGAGGACATAATGGCATGTTACAACATGTCGTTGAAGGATTTTGAGCGCTCCGGCGTTCATGACCTCTTCAAGGTATGTAACTTTTATACGTTTGTCTCGTCTTGCAATTAGCTTATGCACGCATTCTAATGAAGCTTTGTGCTTATGCAGGCAATGTCCAAGTTCATTGCGGCGTCCAGGCAGGCAACTGAACTAGACAAGACGAGGGTGTTGTTAGAGAAAACTGTCCAGAAAGGAAGGGACGAGTCCAAGAGGTGGGCAGAGGTGGCGGCTAAGTCCAAGGACGAGGCAAAGAGCTTGAAGAAACGTGTCATTGAGCTGGAGACTGAAATCCTTGAGAAGGACGCTCGTCTGATCTTCCTCAAGAAGAGGAATGAAGACATGGACGCCCTTCTGGAGAAGGCTAGAGGAGACGCCGTTGCGGAGTTCAAGGCATCCAAAGAATTTACCGATTCAATGGACGCCAACTATGCAGCTGGCTTCAAGGATTTCAGGATGGACGCGATGGACAAATTCCCTGAAGTAGACTTCAGCTCCATCAAGCTTAACCTTGGAGGGGCGTCTACAAGCTATCTCGTCCAGACCAGCTCAGAAGACATCAATGTGGACGATGATGCTACCACCTCGCTACCTCAAGATGAGCCAAACGTCCATCCCCCATCCGTTTAAAATATTTATGCTTCAATGTAATTTGCTTTGCTCTTTTTTTTTTTTTTATTGAAATATATTTGAGTACAATGGTCTCGTCTAAAGTGTTATAGACGAGTGTATTAACAATTGCCTTTAGGGCTTAATTTGTGTAAGGGTTTTTGGACGATGGACGTCTACCCCTTTTTTTTTATTTCAATTAATGTCTATTTTTATTCATCGTTTGTTTTTGTATGGACATGATTGCCCTTTGTCATTGTGATTGAAATTTGTATATTTCTTAAGTATTGAAGGGTCGTCCTTGTATTTTTCTTATGGACGATACTATTAGTTCATCCGTCTTTCTTTAGATGATAAACTTCAGACGTTTCCTTCGTCCATAGGTTTGGCCCATTCTACTCGTCTATAGGTCTATAGCCTATTTGCCTCGTCCATAAGCCTTTCTTTGGCCAAGGACGTTTGCTAGCGTTTGTATGCTCGTCCATGGACTTGTAACAATTTCTTGTTGCTTTAGCTTTGCACTTTATCCTCGTCTTGAGGAAAGTCTACGAACGTTACATCCCTGCGTCCAAGGATTTTTCATTCGTCTTTAGATTTTGGCCCCCTTCGTGGGTTTGACCATGGGACTTAGATTTTACGCATAAAATACACTCAAAATCCAAACCATATTATATAAGCATTGTTCACAAACATAGCACTTGCTTAGAAGCTAGTGCATTATGAAAGTAATTAGGAAAATACTTAAAAATACACAACCTTGTCTTTCACAAACTTGTCTGTAGACGGTGCAAAAGTTTAAGAACTAATGCACCTTTATTCTTGTTACACACCATAGCAATAGTAAGAACACAATAGTAGATATTAAGTATAGTAGTAGAGTCGTCCGTGATAGCAACCTCGTCCTTGATTAACCTCGTCCAAGCTTATTGATAGTACCTTCTCAGGTGCTCCACATTCCAAGGATGCTCCAGCTTTCGTCCGTCTAGAGCTTCTAGGTAATATGATCCCTGTCTCTTGCAGTTGACTACCCTGTATGGTCCTTCCCAATTGGGTCTCAATTTTTCGTGAGCTGGGTTCCTAGTTGCCAAAGACACTCTCTTGAGAACGAGGTCCCCTATGCTGAAGCGCCTGGGTTTTACCATGGCATCATGCTGTCTGGCCATAAGGTTCTTGTACCTTGCTGTCCTCTGCTCCGCATCCATCCTTACCTCATCAATAAGATTGAGGTCAAGACGGAGTAATTCTTCATTTTCTTTATCCTGATACTTCATCACTCGATGATTAGCCATATGAACTTCTGCCGGTATGACCGCTTTGCTCCCATAGGCTAATTTGAAGGGGGTTTCTCCTGTCGGGGTTCTCACCGTCGTCCTGTAGGCCCAAAGAACGCCTGGTAACTCATCTGGCCATACCCCCTTTACCTCCTCAAGCCGAGTCTTGATGATTTTCAGCAAGGATCAATTTGCCACTTCTGCCTGTCCATTTGCTTGTTGGTGGGAGGGTGAGGAGTAATGATTTCTGATTCCGAAATGCTCACAGAAGTCCCTAAACAGTGTGTTGTCGAACTGTCGCCCATTGTCCGATACCAGTACCCTCGGTACCCCGAACCTACACAGAATATTCTTCCAAACAAAATTCTTGACATTTTGCTGCGTAATTTTTGCGAGGGGTTCAGCCTCCACCCATTTAGTAAAGTAGTCAATTCCTACTACCAAAAACTTCATTTTTCTGGTTCCTGGGGGGAAAGGGCCTAGGATATCCAGTCCCCACTGCGCAAATGGCCACGGGGCCATCATTGGGGTCTAGTACTCCGACGGCTGCCTAGGGACGTTGCTGTAGCGCTGACATTGGTCGCACACCTTGACATAAGCCTTAGCGTCTGCTTGCACCGTGGGCTAATAGTAGCCGGCACGTATGATCTTATGGACGAGTGATCTTGCCCCCGAGTGATTACCACATGCTCCTTCATGAACCTCCCTCAAAACATAATTCGCTTCATCCGGAGCCAGGCACCTTAGGTAGGGCTGAGATAAGCCTCGCTTGTAAAGCACTTCGTTTATAAGCACGTACTTTGCGGTCCTAACCCTTAGTTTCCTAGTTTCGTTCTTGTCTTCCGGAAGTTTTCCATCCTTCAGATAAATTACAATTGGACTCATCCAATTTTCTTCCCCTCCAATTTGATGTATTTCTGGGAGATCTATGCTTGGCATATATTGGATTCTGCTATACTCGTCCATAATTCCACCCGCCGACGCTGCTCTTGTCAACGCGTCTGCTTCCATGTTTTCCTCCCTCGGGAGTTGAACAAAACTTACTTCCGAAAACTTTTGCACAAGCCTCCTCACCTTGCTGAGGTATCTCTTCATTCGATCTTCCTTGGCATCACACATTCCATTCACCTGGTTGATGATTAGCTGGGAATCCCCTCTGAGTATCACTGACTCTGCTCCTAAGGACTTAGCCAACTCCAGCCCCTTGAGCAGTGCTTCATATTCAGCTTCATTGTTGGTAGTTTGGTACTGTAGACGGGCTGCATACTCCAACTTATCTCCCTCCGGGGACTTAAGTACGACTCCAATCCCTCCTGCGTACATTGTAGATGATCCGTCCACGTCTATGATCCACCTTCTTGCCTGCTCGTCCTTGGCCAGCCCGTCTTGGCCTGGAGTGAACTCCGCAATGAAGTCCGCCAGCGCCTGCGCCTTGACTGCATTCCTTGGCTGGTACCTGACATCAAATTCGCTCAGTTCTACTGCCCATTGGACTAGCCGTCCTGTAGCTTCCAATTTATTCATTGCTTTCTTTATGGGATGATCCGTTAAGACAATGATGACATGAGCTTGAAAGTAGTGCCTCAGTTTCCTTGAAGCCGTGACTAAGGCAAAGGCTAACTTCTCCATCATTGGATACCATCCCTCTGCTCCTCTAAGTGTCCGGCTGGTATAGTATACCAGTTTCTGCACTCGTTCCTCTTCCCTGACCAGTGCGGAACTTATGGCATGCGGAGATACCGCCAGATACAAATACAGCTCTTCACCAGGTACGGATGGACTTAGCAACGGTGCCTTTGTAAGATAAGTCTTCAAATCTTGGAAGGCCCTTTGACACTCGTCCGTCTAGTCGAACGCCTTCCTGAGAACTTTAAAAAACGGTAAACACTTGTCTGTAGCTTTTGAAACAAACCTGTTGAGAGCGGCAACTCGTCCTGTAAGGGACTGGACTTCTTTGATATTTTTTGGCAATTCCATTTTGAGTATTGCTTGGATCTTATCTGGATTTGCCTCAATGCTTCTATGTGAAACCATGAACCCCAAGAACTTCCCTGATGAAACGCCGAAGGCACACTTGCTTGGATTAAGTTTCATGTTGTACCGTCGTAGTGTGTCAAAAGTCTCCTGAAGGTCGTCCAGATGTTTTCCCTCGTCCAAACTTTTTACCAGCATATCATCAATGTAGACCTCTACATTTCTCCCAATTTGAGGACGAAACATTTGGTTCACCAACCTCTGGTAAGTTGCCCCTGCGTTCTTCAATCCGAAAGGCATTACCTTGTAACAAAACAACCCAGGCTGGTGATAAATGAAGTCTTCTCTTGGTTTGTCTTGTCCACCCTTATTTGATTGTAGCTTGAAAAGGCGTCCATAAAGCTCAGCAACCTGTGGCCTGTCGTTGAGTCCACCAGCTGGTCAATACGCGGCAGTGGATAACTGTCCTTGGGACAGGCCCTGTTTAAGTCAGTAAAGTCTACACACATTCGCCACTTGCCACTGGCTTTCTTCACCATGACTACATTCGCCAACCAATCCGGATAATAGACTTCTTTAATGAACTTTGCTGTAATCAATTTCTGGACTTCTTCTTTGATGGCGTTGTCTCGCTCAGGAGCGAATACCCTTTTCTTTTGGCGCACGGGTTTGGTGAAGGGACATACATTCAGGCGGTGGGTAATAACACTTGGATCAATGCTAGGCATGTCTTCATGGCTCCATGCGAAGACGTCAAGGCTTCTCTTCAAAAATTGGACCAACGCATTCTTTGCCTCTTCTTCCATGCTCGCCCCTATTCTAGTAAATTTCTCGCCCCTATTCTAGTAAATTTCTCAGCCTTACTATCGTCTAAGGGAATAGCTTCTAACACCTCCACAGGCTCCGCTGTAGTTCTTCCATCGTCTATGCCCATCATCTGTAAATGCTCGTCCATAGCCAACATGGCCAGGTAACACTCCCTGGCAGCCAACTGATCTCCTTGCACCCAACTGATCTCCTTGCACTTGACCTACACCATGCTCAGTTGGGAACTTGATGGACAAATGGTAGGTAGAGGTTACCGCCTTCCAACTATTCAAAGTAGGCCTTCCAATAATAGTGTTATATGACGATGAACAATCGACTACGATGAAATTTACCTCTCTGACTATCTGCTGTGGGTATGCCGTAATCACTACGGGCAGTGTGACGGTACCCACCGGTTGTACTTTCATTCCCCCAAATCCTACCAAGGGCGAACTCACTGGACGAAGCTGATCTCGTCCTAGCCTCATTTGTTGGAAAGCAGGATAATACAGAATGTCCGCCGAGCTGCCGTTGTCTACCAACACCCTTCTGGTTGTATAGTCGGCAATAAGTAAGGTAATGACAATTGCATCGTCATGGGGTTGGTGAATTCTTCCAGCATCCTCGTCCGTGAACGTGATCACTTGCTCGTCAGCTTCCCTCGTCCTTGGAGATCATCCTGACAGCTAGACATTTTGCACCACCTTCAGGTATGTCTTCCTCGATTTACATGACTGCACTGCTGAGGTTCCTCCTACAATAACTCTTATTTCTCCTAGCGGGGGTCGTGAGGACTCTTCCACCTTGGCTTTCAACTTCTCATCCTTGTGGTCTCGTCCAAGGAAATTCCTCAACTTTCCCTGCCTGATGAGGTTCTCTACCTGCTGCTTTAAATCGAAACACTCGTCCGTGTCGTGCCCATGATCCCTGTGAAAGCGACAATACTTGTTCTTGTTGCGCTTGTTATGGTCTCCCTTCATTTCTCCGGCCACTTCAAGGACGAATCATCCTTGATTTGCATAAGAACCTGCTCTAGCGGGGTGTTCAGGGAAGTGTACTGTTGACTTCTTGAGGATGAACTTGCCTTCCTACCATCCCTATCTCTTTTTTCTCCTACCTGGGCCTTATTAGGACAAGGAGCTTGATCTGAATGTCGGTGATCGGCTTCCAAGCGTTCTGACCTTTTCCTCTTCTTGGCTATTATTGCGTCCTCGGCGTTCATGAAACTTTGGGCTGAATGGACGAGTTCAGCCATGGTCTGAGGTTCCTGCTCGTACAATTTGTGAATGAACAAGTCAGAATTAACCCCATTATGGAAAGCAGCCAATAGCAACTTATCGTCCATCTCGTCCACCGTCAAGGCCTCCCTGTTGAATCGGGTGATGAAGGACCGTAGACTCTCATGCTCCCCTTGTTCGATGGTTAACAAACTGGAAGAGGAACGCTTGTGGCGTTGCCCTCCGATAAAGTTGTTAACAAACATCTTACTCAACTCCTCAAATGACCCGATTGAATTTGGAGGTATCTTGCTGAACCACACCCTTGCCGGTCCCTTAAGTGTGGTAGGAAACGCTCTGCACATAATCTCGTCTGAAACTCTTTGGAGGTGCATGGTTGTCTTAAAGGTAGCAATATGGTCACACGGATCACGATTTCCATCGTACGAATCCAAGGAAGGCATTTTGAACTTCGGGGGTAAAGGATGGTTGTTGATGGAAGCCGTGAATGGGGAGTCCGTTCGGTGAACCAAATCCTCCACGGGGTTCGCCCGCCTCATATTCTCCTTCATTTCTTCCATGGCTTTTCTCATCTGGTCCATTTCTCTCTCCAAATGTGGCACTCTTCTCGAAGTAGTACCCCTTGTCTGATCTTCGGACTCAATATTTTCTCCTCTACCTTCCTGACCCTAGGGTCGTCCTTCCGCATGTCCTTCACGGTATTGCATTCTTATGTTGATCTCCAGATTCAACTCCTGATTTTGGCGGGTCAGTTCCGCCATAGCAGCAGCCATGGACTGCACTTGTTGAAGGGACGGCAGCTGCGCGGTAGGCGCTGACTGGCGATCACGGTAGGGATTACTAGAAGCATCCCTACTCTCCTGGTGGCCTGGGCTAGTAGCCCTTGATCTTGTCCGAACCATTCAGCATTTTGTCTTGGGACAAAGAATGATCGAAAGAACAAAACAAAAACGAAAACTACTTTAAGTTTTTTTTTTAGTTCCCACAGACGGTGCCAACTGATGATGAAGAAAATCAGTAGGTTGGATGTTTCGGATTAGAACGGACAAACACTTGCGCTTGGTAGCCTGAACAAGAAAGAGAAGTGATCAAAGGGGACCGAGGTTGCCGGCCAATAACCCTTCGATGATAAAGTCAGTTTTTTCTCCCAAGTATTTTCAAGTTCCAATTTTTTAGGAATGATTTTCACGTACCTTTTCTCGGTCTGAACCAACGTTTATATAGTGTCTTAAAAGTGGTTATTGGATTTGTAACCTCCCCTTGATTTGAGGAGGTTTGTATTTGAATTTAACTTCCTCAACCGTTTAGTAGTTACCCTTTTTGTGCGCAACGGTCACTGGGAGTTGCTCGTATAATAAGGAGATACTTTAGACTTTCAGAAATCTTTAAGTGTTCACGTGTCGTCCATAATTCCACGTCTTGAACACCTCGAGACAGCTTACCTCGTCTTGAGCACCTCGAGACAGCTTACCTCGTCTTGAGAACCTCGAGACAGCTTACTTCGTCTTGAGCACCTTGCCTGTTTTGGACGATCTCCATGGACAATTGGAGTTGTATTTTATCATAACACATCACCATTCATTTTCATTCATTTCCATTATTTTATTTTAAAACATCCGATCAAGGTTACTTAATTTCACTCTATTCTATTCTTTTCCATTCCTTTCCCTTATTTAATACATTCCACTCCATTCTATTCCATTCATTTCTATTCCCTTATGATCATTATATCATTATATTTCATTCCATTCCATTTTCTTCGCTTATAAACTCCAAAACGGACCCTTAAAGTAGTTTACTAATTCTGGTTGAGTGTAGTCTACCTGATAATTCTATTGGAGTGGCCTTAAGGTGTTAGTTAGGAGACAAAAATATATCACAAGCTAATAATTTAAAATAAAATTGAAAAAAAAAACCAAAAATTGAAAAAAAAAAAAAAAAAAAAAAAAAACCTTGGCTTGCTTAAAGATAATTTAAAATTTTTAAAAAGGGGAGGAAAATTGTATGTGACCTTTAATAGAGCATTAACTTTGTTTGACACCTTTTTTCAGCCTGCTTTCAATTAAATTGTTTTGAGTGCAATAGCCACTGTATCATGGACCATCCAAGGACCTATACGTTAGGGAAAGTTCTGTTATATGGTTGACCAATCACACCAATTTATGGGGTTAAGAAATCCAATTTTAATCGTCAAAAGTTGCAAAGTCCTTTCATGTTTGTACGGAGGATCAATGCATTACCTATTACAAAGAAGAATGTAGCATCATTTTGAGGAATGCTCTGAGGTATTCTTGGAGTATAGTGAAATGAAGATCCTTCTTTTTATATTTATGATGAATTTTACCATAAAATTAAAAAATAGACGCAATCATAAATATGAGAGAAGAGAGTATTGTTTACCATATTCTTAGAATACCTAAAAATTACTCTCATTTTAAAGGGTTCAACTATAAGAGACTAGACCATCTGACTTTTTATATGCAAGGCAACGTAAAATATCCTCCTATCACTTTTTTAATAATTGCACTTTAAACTTATTATCTTAAAAAACAATAATAATTTGTCAAAATCCTCCACTTAAAAGTAGTGGAGCACTAATCTAAACTCTAGTAATCAAGACCCCTAGGAGACTAATTAGAGGCATAAGTGGTGGATGGCAGATCATTTACACGTGTTTAATAACAAATTAGTATTTTTGTTAGTGTAGTTTTTTGTTATCATTGTACTAATTGAAATTATTGTTTGGGATTATTTGATACTTCATGGTTACTATCTGTTTTCAATGGGTCTACTTTAATTGCAACATGGAGAGGCTCTGTTTCTTATCAACAAATTAGTCACTCTAGATTATGATTTAAGGCTAAAGTCTGACACCATATCATCCTATGATAGACTTGGTGAGTGCTTTCTTACTATTTTTTTTTTTATTTTATTTTAAAGGAATGATTGAATGAGGTCATACAATCAAAATTCTTGAGTAGTTCTTGAAGTTCAACTACGGGTATAAAAAATAGTAAAAATTAGTGTGTGTATATATATATATATATATATATATAATTTGATAGTTGGAGAGGTGTGATTTCAACCATAGACATCATTGTTGGAATTATTTGAAAAATCAAATCATTATAAGTTCATATAAGAGACCTTCATTCATGAAAATAATGCTATATATTTTCACTTTTAAAAAAATAATATAAAAATTACTTTAAAAAAATAATATATTTGCACTTTAAAAATAATGCTATATATTTTCACTTTTTTTAATCTTATAATATAATGAGGGTTCCAAAAAAAAACCTCTTAGCAGAGGGATTTAAAATTAAATCCTATAGTATCATTACAAGTTAAACTTGTATTTTTAACATATGCATCAATTCAATACCTCCTTCTCTAACAGTAGGCCTCAAAATTTGAATTGAAAAGGGATACAATTTGAAACCTCTATTAAAATATAGGATTTAATTTGTAACTTATAAAATTATAGAATTTAATTTGAAGCCTCTACTATTTTATTTTTCCAAAATATTTATAGGGGAATAGACAAGCTTAAACAAATGATGCAAAGGTTAGTGAGTGAATGAGTGAGTCTTTGGTTTATAAGTCTCGTTAGTACTTATAAATGTTAAGCCATTTTGTAAATACTAGTATTTTAAGTCTTATCTTCCTACTCCCTCATTTCCCATCCTTTGTGTCTTTTGTCTATATTATTTTAAAAAAAAAATGATGCAAAAAGTGAAGAGTTTGGTGAGATATATGCATTCATACCTGCATATTTTAAAAATGGAAGATTGGGCACTATCATTGTAGCATACGTGCAAGTTATTGTGGGTGTGGCCACTAAGCAAATGAGCAATGCCACCAGACACAAACCTCACTGGTTGATAATGCTATTAAACTAATAAGTTAGATAACAAAGATAGATTATTAAATTAAGATGAGACATCAACTTTTCTTATTTGATAAGTGAAAATATATATCTAACCCCTCTTAAATACTTTGGGGGGACCAAAATGCCTTTCAAAACTCGTGAAAACTAAGACCAATTGCCTCTTCAATTAGTGGTACGAGGTAGGTTTAAGTTTAATACATATTTTTTTATGCCCATGGCCATGGTACGAGAATAATTCAAACTCATGCATTAAATCAATGTTTTGTGTTTGATAAAATTCGTTTAATTGTTTAAGTTATAATTTTAATGGTTTCGAAATTGTAAAAAAATTATCATCAGAAGTCTTTTATGCAACCCGATTTACTACTCAGACAAATTGTTATTAAAAGAATATCATTGAAGAAGTCAATCCTCTGAAAGATAGTAGAAATAAGGTTAAAAAAATTCGTTAAAACCTACTTTTCTCCATTCATCTTACAGTGATTGTATCATTTTTTCCCTTAAAAAAATATTATTATGATATATATATATATATATATATATATCTTATGAATTTCATTTTGCATTTGGAAACTATTCTAGGAGAAGTTCTTTAAAATTTTTTGAGTCATTGGCCAAAATTGTTTAAGACACATTATTGCATTAATTTATATTTCCTTGGGATAGATTATTATATTTTCAGTATTCTACCGGTATATTTATAACTATTATTTTATATATACCTTCAACTCGTTTGTTATGATTATAATTTTTGACAATTTTGGTTCTGGTCATTAATTTAATTTTTAATTTATATTCTCCTCATAATTGATTTTGTGATATATGTGGTTCATGTAGTGCATTAAAATAAGTACAGGCAACTAAGAAAAAGAGTAGGTGACCCTCCACTAGCTCTCGGTGGTTAAAATGTGAAATAAACTCGCAAATCAAATATTCAATCTACCACACTATCAGTCTAAGGTTTCTGTGGTGCCACGTGAATAGAGAGGTGATTAGTTTGATCTTTGACCAAAGGCTAGAACATCATTTCTTTATCAAAAAAATTAAGAGAGAGAGAGAGAGAGAGGTTGAACTTTAAAAAAATCAGAAATAGGACTCATTGGTCTTGTGAAAATGTGTGATATTTAAAAAATAAATAAATGTAAGTTTTATCTGTGTTATTTTCCTTTTTCTTTTTTTTGGAGAATGGAAATATTAATATCTAATGAATTCTTATACCGTTCATAATTTAAAGAAATCTAAACTCTCCATGAAAACTATATAGGTTTATTTAGGTATAACATTCTATTTTTGACCCATCTAAGGAAACCAAAAGCACAAAGTGATAAATCAATCAAATTCAGGACCATTAAATTGGTCGTATTTATCTTAAGAGAAGCTTTTACATGACTTCTTTTATATAGCCCAAAGAAATGTTAATATCTATTACAATCACTTTCGAATGGCTCAAAAAAATGCAACTGATCAGCGGCCTAGAAAATAAGGTTCTTGCTTGAGGAACAAGCCTGAGCACCTTAAGGAAAAAATTTAAAAATTAAAATTTTTTTGAGTGATTACAATCTTCTTGACTTAGTTGTTCATCATAATAATTATTGGATCACATAAATATGGTTGACCTCCTTTTGAAAAGAGAGAATAAAGAAGTAGAACTGTGAACCTTATATTCTTACATATTCATAAATAAATAAATAAACCCTTATATTCTTTATTTCTTACATCAAATAAATTACAGAAATCAAGAAACTAAAGAAGAAAATAAGCAAGTCTCATTTGTACAGTACATAGTAATAGAGTGGGCAGAACCAACAAAAAGAAAAGGAAGCATATTCGTTTTAGGCACAAAATGCACAGCATTTCTTGCAGGCCGTGACAACCAATAACACTTCAGTCAAATTTAATTGCGTTAAGATTGTGCAAGAATCTTATAAAATAGTTTTCGGTAAAGGATTCTTATAAAATATTAAGCGGAAGGTTTGTGCACTCTAGCTATTACCAATTTTATTATTATAAATTCAAGTGAAAATAAATATAATTAGTATCATATTATACCGCTTAAAATATAATTCTTTAAGTTTAATATGTTAAGTTTTGAATTAATTTAAACATATACCACGTATCACTTTACATAATATTTGATAGAAGTTAAGTAGTTCAATTAATGGCGCTTTAATAAATATATTGTATCCACAATAATAACCTTATTAATGCCCCAGTGATATACAAGGTATTATCTATTGTCATCACATGGTTTGAGGTGGATGAGTCCATACCGAAGACCCTTTTTTCTTTTATTAAGCAATTTTTTTTTTTGATTGCCTTGAATAAAAATAAATTGTATTTGTGTTTTATTAGTTAATACAACTATATGTTTAAATTTATCATACTACACTTAAAATATTGTATTTAAGTTTTACCTCAAAATCAAATACTTTATTTCTGTGAGAGATTTGTACTTTGTACACAATATTATGTATTTTTGTTAATCTACATAAAAAATCAATATTATATAATTGGGCATAAAACAAATAACAATACATGAAAGACACAATTTTAAAGACACTACTTTTTTTTTTTTTTTAAGAAATGACACTACTAAAGTTTGAATCTTTGAATATAAAATCACTAATTTGTTTTAAAAAAGAATATTCTTAGTTTTAAAAATATAAAATCACTAATTTGTTTTTAAAATGAATATTCATATAAAATCACTCAACATTGTAAACGAATTCGATGATCTTTGCATAGTTATTGAAATATATAAATAAGTAAATCAAAGACAATTGACTAAATCATTAAAATAAAATAAAAACATAATCCAGGTCAGACCGCCCACGTGCCAAGATGCGAAATCAACGGTCCACATCATCCTCCACTAACAAAATCGGACGGCTCCAAACCGTCCGTGCAAACACACACTTATCGACTAACAACGGTCCACAACACTCCACGTGTCACCCTGGATTCGCATTATTAACTCTCTGATCCAACGGACCCAAACTCAATTCTTTTTCGCTCCCAAAAATCTCTCTCTCTCTCTCT
This sequence comes from Castanopsis chinensis, assembly GCA_032878915.1. Classification (NCBI taxonomy): domain Eukaryota; kingdom Viridiplantae; phylum Streptophyta; class Magnoliopsida; order Fagales; family Fagaceae; genus Castanopsis; species Castanopsis chinensis. The sequence continues at coordinate 9,922,995 of JAVQMG010000089.1, forward strand.
CTCTCTCTCTCTCTCACAACTCCGATTCGTCATTTTAATTTTCCGATCACCTCCGAAACCCGAAATTTCCGTTACGTTCACAAACCGTAAATTCTCTACACGGTTTTTGCTTTTTTTTTTTTTTCTGAATTCTAAACTCGCTATCTAAATTCACGACTCTGATTTTTTTTTTTTCAAAAAAAGAAAAAAGTTTGAATTGAAGAAAATTACCTCCAAGGTCCATCAATGGCGGACTCCGATAACGATTCCGGCGGACGAGGAGGAGGGAGCGGCTCGGCCAATGAGCAGTCGCCACGTGAGCAGGACAGGTTTTTGCCGATCGCGAACGTGAGCCGGATCATGAAGAAGGCGCTTCCGGCGAACGCGAAGATCTCCAAGGACGCGAAGGAGACTGTGCAGGAATGCGTATCGGAGTTCATCAGCTTCATCACCGGCGAGGCCTCCGACAAGTGCCAGAGAGAGAAGCGGAAGACGATCAACGGCGACGACTTGCTCTGGGCGATGACGACGCTCGGGTTCGAGGACTACGTGGAGCCATTGAAGGTTTACTTGCAGAGGTTTAGAGAGATGGAGGGGGAGAAGACTGTGGCAGCGCGTGAGAAGGACGGCCCCGGTGGCGCGTCGTCGGTTAGTGTGAGTGTGGGTTTGGGAAATGGAAGTGATGTTTATGGTGTGAGTAGTAGTAGTACTAGCAGTGGGATGGGGATGATGATTCATCAAGGACACGTGTATGGTTCTGGTGGGTTTCATCATATGTCGGGTGGTGGTGGCGGTGGTGGCAGTAACAGTGGTGGTTTAAGTGGACCCAGCTATGCAGGACTCAGGTCTAATACAGGTCGATCAAGATAACTGCAATGGCATGTAACATGTGTATTCAACAGGGTAATGTTAGGAACACATAATTTGCCATAATTATATGTCACAACTCGCCACGTGACGAGTTATGATCGGTAAAAGTATGTTCCTACGTGACCCACCATCACACTTTTACCAATCATAACTCGCCATGTGAGCACAAAATAATGGCAAATTATTTGTCCCAATCATTACTCGTATTTAACGTTCCTTTCATATATATACGTGTAATTTTTACGAAATGAGTCTAGGTTTGTTGAACTTGGATACACTAGAAGTTGATTAAGATAATTTTCGGTTGTTTTATTAGTTATTTTATGTAACCGGTGCATGTAATGCTTTTCTCATGTATGTATAAGATATAATTCTAATGATCTTATATGTAGGTGAGAGAGAGAGACAAAAAATAAGGAAAACATGTGTAGAAAATTAGTGTCAATTAAAGTCAATAGTGTTTTTATTAAGTTTGTTGTGTTATTTCTAATCTTTTCTACTTTGATGTTTTTGTTTTGTAATTTGGGGTTAGAGAATGAACGAGGTTTGATAGTTTTATATTTTGTTTGAATAGAATGAGATTGGTTCTTCCTATGGTGGGTGGGTGAGTGGGTAAATTTATGCTTGAGTAGGTTGGTAGGAATTTTACTTTGAAACTTGGGTGAAAGATGAGGATATAATTTTTTTTATGAAGGGGAGGATATAATGGAATGGGAAGGTAAAATTATAGTGCCATAGATTTGTAACCATGAACTATATAATTTTTGTTTGTTCCATTTTGTAATGGATTGAAGTTTGGTTCCAGTTAATCACTGTCTAAGTACATTCATTAAGGTAGAATTTTATAATGCTGTCAAGCAACATCATATAGGATGTTGACTCACTTTCAATCTAACGTCTAGGTTTTTAATGGGTAATATTAACAAATGTTTTAAGGGTATTGGTTAAAAATTAATAAATATTTAATTATGAGTTGTAATACACATTTTTTTAAGGAAAAAATATATATTTATTAATAATTTATTAGCTTACACGCACAAATTTATTGTAGTTATGTTATGCATTTTTTTTTTTTTAATTTCTGTACATGTTGACCTTATTTTTGGGAAGTGTATAAAATTTTTTTTAATAAAACATCAAATGCACTTTAACCATTCTTCTGTGTGCATTCATTGGCAAAAGCCTTTTTTTAAATAAATTTTGTTATTTCCCAATGAAAGTGAGATCTCCTAGAAGTCTTCTTAACGTGTGCTTAAGGCATCCATTAACAAAAATGTTGAAATGTTAGTGAATAATATTTCAAGAAGCCCTGGAACATTTTTAAACCTTCTTTCAAACAAAATAAGTTATGCCAAAAACCTAGAGATGCAGTTCCCTCTCATCTCTCTCTTTTTTTAATTTATTTAAAAAAAAATTGGGCTAAATTTTACAACAATGGACAATTAATTTTTCAAGTTCAACGTAAATGTGTTGTATTAATGCATTGGATTACCCAAAGGGCAAGCATGGTGTGTAGGATTAAGAAATAAAACACTTCGAAAAGAAATAATATATATTGATTACCAAAAACAAATAATATATATATATATATAAAAGTTTACGGATGTATTAAGGATATTGGTTTAAAAAATATTTTTAAAAACTTTTATGGGAAAATAAAAAAATAATTGTTTATTTACCACTTTTTAAATTTTTCATGAAAGTAATATTAAAACTTTCTTAAAATGATTCATTAACAAATGTTTTAAAATCACCCATTAACTGGACTTATACATTTATATCTCACGGGTATTTTGTAATCACTCGTTAGAAGTGGTAAAATATATGGTTGTTTGAGTTGGATAATTCAACTCCTTTAAGTCGATGAACAGGTCAGGATTGGGTCATGATCAAGCTTCACTTAACCACCATCAAAACTTTCAACAAGCTACCAAATTCACCCAAGAAAAAAAGAACGTAGTAAATTACGGAGTCGTTGGAGAGCTCAATCTGGATCGAACTAAAATTTTAGGATGGTTGGATTCTAGTATGAAAGAGACTGATAACACAAATTGGACCCAACTGTGAATTCCATGAAACCTCGGACTTTTATGATGCCTTTCACTATGGTTTATATCAACCCTGTAACTCAGTCAACCCCAACAGTAAGCTGCATTATTTTAATTGCTTGGTACTAGCATCTAATGTCTTCTCCATTGGTACATTTTGGAAGGAGATGTGGATGACAGCAAAATAGCTTGGAGTAGGTAACCAAAATTCGACAGTACCAATATCCTTTTTCCTTGTTTGATGCTTTCCCTTGAGCAATTATTTTGCCTTTTGCAGTCTCAGCCCTTAGGCTGAGTTTAGGCTCTTGAAGACCACGAGACTCTTGCTTTGAATTATTCACCTATTGTTTGGAGAATCCATAGCTAGAATATTACAGGGAATAGCGTTTTGGAATTTGCGCCTTTTACATGGTGACAAGACACATCCACTACAATTTCACCCACAAAATAGGTCATGTATTTCTGTGGCGTCTCAAAAGGCAATTGTAAGCAACATGGATGCATGTTATCTCTGATGGTTGCATATACAAAATACTCACAGAACACTATCTCTATATTGATTCCATTTCTGCACACCAAATGCAACCTTTTAGATCTCCCAATCGAGATAGTGATTACGAGAATAAAGTAAATGCAATAGGTGTGCTCTTTAATTTGCACACCATCACATCCATGGGTGTTGTTACTATTGTTCCATAAAAACAAATTTTAGCTATTCCACCAATGGTGCATTTGACCTTTTTAATTTATCCCTATATTTGGATGGAGGAAAATGAGGGGAGAGCAGAGTAAAAAAATATAACCAAAATTTACTAAATTTTAATATATTTCAACCGCTTTCTCGTCTACTCTCCACTCATTTCCCAATAAATATCTTACTCTCCACTCATTTCCCAATAAATATCTTACGCATTAGATACATACGTATTCCTTCTCACATCATGTGAACCACAGCCATATGAAACCTGTAGAGGAATGATACATATATCCAAACCGATATCTCCCTTCATTCAAACACACCCCAAGTGTCTAAATAAGAAGGGGAATAAAATATCCGAACAGCTTAAAATAAGGGAGCAGGTATGCACATTATGAAAATTTGATCAACTTCAATATATCGATATATACAATGTAGTGTATACAATTCCAGGGTTGAAAGAATCGCATAACTGAAATGGTTAGTATTCTACTTCTACATCTTCACAAAAGATTTGCATGGCTAACATGGTATTCTAGAAACAAAAAAAGAGGGGTCAAAGGATACAACTAGACAATCAGAAAAGGAACATTACCAACTAGACAACTAAATCCTATTACATCACCATTCATACATTTAAGTTGTACAACAATCTACCACATTTCAGACTTCAGCAATTTCAAGCCATTACATTATCATCCAAAACATTGGTTTGATCAAGTTCTAATTAACTAAAACATAAATGAAAAGAAAGCTAAAAACTTAAAGAAAGAGTTCCGCTTCCACATCAATGTAGGCCAACCAGTAAACACCATGCATTGTTTCTCTCCCAAGTAGAAGTTTGAAGTCCTCGTCTCCAAGGCAACCCAGAGTTCTGCTGAACAGCTTTAGTTCCCCAGTGATCAAATATCCTTCAAGCTATGAAACAAAGAATTAGATGATGAAAATATTTCCTATTAGCATCGCAATTCTTAAAATAACAAATAATAAACAGGAAGCAACAACAGCACAAAATTGATAAAGGACAGCACGAGGAAGTCCTCCTGAACAGAACCAGAAAGTATGTCCAAAAATAGAAAATCTTGTTCATATACACCATCAATAAACTAGTCTGTCTAAAGTTTTTAATGCATAATGAACATAAGAAGACCAATGGAAGTTTCTTTTAAATAAATAAGTATATGATCTCCTCTGCTACAAATCAGGTCTATGCGAACAACTAGATCCACAATAATTGATAAAATGTAGACTAGATGTGTGTTTGGGTCCAACTTAAAAAACTAGCTTATTTTACTATTTCACTTATTTTTGCTACTATTAATGGGCCTCATTACACTCTTTGGTACTATTTATGAGTTTCACTGTACTATTTCAGCTAACCTTTACCTTTATCTATAATACTTTCAACAAAATAAGCGGATCCCAAACAGACCCTATATCTTACTTCCATGGTCACCATAAACATTAGCAAGCACTCCAAAGCAAGTAGGACCTAGTAGCATATAAAAAAGTAATGCATCCACTGGCAGCCTAAGTCAAAATATGCCTACTGAAAAATAAGCCAAATCTAAGTTCTAGCATGGTACATACATAGTGGCCCACTAACTCTATTTAGCATAGCTTATACTTAATTGTTCACCCTGGGTTACTGTCTAATGCAGTATGGCCCAATGGAATATTCTTTAGTATGCTTAACAGGGCAAGAGAAAACTCCAAACTTGCAATTTCACTTAAAATGAATAATTTCAGCATGGCAGGATAAATGAAACATATTTCCAAGTCTCCCTGATTGGGCAAACAATGGGACCGTTAAGAATTTTTTACCCCTCTTTGATAGTAAGAAATTTATGAGAGAAGAAGAGAAAATATACATTTGATGTATAAACTAGATCCTATAAACATATTACAACAGAAAATTCAATAAAATCCAAGAAAGAACCCATGCAATATTGCCCAATGCACATAGCCAATCATACAAAGGACTAGGAAAATGGTTTTGAGTGAGTTTCCATCTAGCTCAGCATCTTCACCTTTTTCCTCTCCCTCCAAAACGTCAAAAGTATAGTGGTGGGGTTATACATGCTGAAGCTCATGTGACAGGTTATCTTGAGTAAATCCAAATAAACAGTTATAACACTGTCCAAATAACAATGTGAAAGAAGGCAAATGAAAGATGAAGCAACATCACCCCTCCACCCTCCCTTTACTTCTTTGAGGGGAGAAGCATCTCCTCCTTTTATATTATTAATTAGAAACTTCTTGTCCTTCAGAGTGATCTATCAAGTTTAATACAGTAGTTTTGATACTGTTGATATTAAGGTTTCTAAAAGCTACAGATATTTTCAAAAATCATCTTTAAAAAAATACTAATTTATTAAAAATTCAGGAAACCGCATCAATGTGGTAGGAGTTTTGAACTTCCGCTTGGCATATTTCTTTCAAGGGAACTATGGTGCATAAATCAGTGAAGTAACCACATTCTGCCTCCATTCATGTAGACTGTACTCTCTCTTTTCTTTTTTTTATAAATAAAATCATTTAAAAAAAAAAAGGAACTCTCAAGAGAAAACAAAGGGGCTAACTACAAGAAACCTAGGAAAAGGCACAAGCTAAGTGCAAGATGCACAAAATAATAAATATAATGAGAGAAACTAGGCACGTCAAAATTGAGAAAGAAACGGAAAACAAAAACAGGGAAAAAAAGGTCATAAGTGCTGATGAAACCTTGTGCAACATCTCAAGATCTTTAAAATTGTATATAAAACCACTTATACGAGGAAAATTCTCTTCCAAAGAAAACCCAAAACTAAAGAATTTGCATTTCATTGTCAACCAAAGACTACATAAACATAAAAAGATGTGGTAACTAGATAGGAACTAGAGCATAGCAACTTGATGAAGTCAAAAGTTAGCAAAAAGAGAAATGTTTCCAAGTTATAGCTGAGACTCTAGATAAGAGAAACTAGAGTTTAGTAAAAGCAACAAGCTAGCAGTGTATCCAACAAAAAGAGCCTGTATATTGCAGTGGCATAAAACAATACCGGGAAGAACAAAAATGGTGTAAAAATTTCTCAATCTTAAAGACAAGCATCACTATCAGCACATTTCTATTTTGAACTATTGTAAGGTTCATAAGCCACGGACAACTTTCTCTACAGTTAATGACTGAAAGGCAACACAACAGTACGGCAAAGTTGGCAGGAAACAATTCCAACAAGCAAGTACAAGCAACAGTATGAGCATTTTTATAATGCACAAGTATGAGTAACAGTGTGTCAAATGCACAACAACAGAAGCATGCAACAATTAGAGAAGACTCATGATCATTATCCAACAATTAACAATATGAAAGGGAAAAAATTTCAGGAACTTACATTTCTTCACGCAGGAATGGAACCATGCTCCTGTGTTGAAGAAGCATTTAAGAAATTTCAGGCAATGAAGTGAGAACAGCTGTTCAACAAATCAAGGACCCCACAAACAGCACTTGAAGGAGAGTCCAAGTATCATGATGAATCCAGAGCTGTTCAACAACTAAGAAGCATTGGATTCAGTTATTCAGAGGTAAGCCTCCGTCTCTTCCCATAATCAGCATCCCTTGACCTTGATCGGTGATGCTCCTCCTCTTGTGATATCCGTGACTTGCTGTGAGTCCTTGATGACCGGCCCCTTTCCCATTCATCCTCATGCTCCACTTCCCGGTCCCTGTACCTATGATGATCAGCATATCTATCTCTGTCGTCTCTATACCTCTCACGGTCACGGTCTCTATCACGAGACCTCTCACGGTCACGATCCCGGGATCGCTCTCGGTCCCGATCACGCTCCCTATCCCGTTCTCGACCAATATCTCTATCATCACGGTGCCTTCTTTCTGTCCAGTCAGAATCATGAGCCATATCTTTTTCTCTAGGCATTTCCCTATCATAACCTGGATCTCTATCATCCCTATACCTTCTCTCAGAAGAACCAGACCAGTCCCTTTCTGAACCTCTATCTTTTTCCTTCATGGCATTCGACCAACCTGCTCTATCATGACTCACCTCACCATATTGATGGTCAGACGCAGCTTCCTCCCCATAACTTGACTCCCCAGCTCTCCCACCACCATGTTCCTCACCACCCCATCCACCCATACTTGGATCTGACCACATTCCCATGTTAGGTCCATCAACACCAGATGTGGGCATCATGCCCATTCCATTCATTCCATTCATTGGCATCCCTCTTCCAAAGAATGCTGGATTCACATGTGGTGCTACTCCGGGCAAACCAACACCTCCTACAGGAGGGAATGAAGACAAAATCCCTGAGAACGGAGGTGTTGGAGCACCAGGAAAGCCTCCATAGCCTCCCATTCTCCCCATAGGCCCACCAAATGCCGGATCAAAACCCTGACCCATCATTGGCTGAGGGTGCAACAAAGGTGGGGTTGCACCAATACCCTGACCAAACCCATTACCACCATTCCCCATTATACCTCTCCCTCCCATCCCACCGCCACCTCTATTCCTCATTGGCCCAGCTGGCCCTCTATTCCCCATTCCTCCTTGCCCATTCCCTCTGCCCCAATTCCCTCTCCCATAACCTCTATTATTATTATTATAATTATTGTTGTTATTATAATTATTATTATTGTTGTTATTATTATTATTATTACTATCCCCACCTTGATAATTCCCACCAGTCCCAATATTACTCCCACCACCACCACCACCCCCACCATTCTTACCCCCACCATCATTAGGCCCACCTCTCCTCCCCTGTGTAACCCCAGATTGGGCCATCTGTTGATTCCTATTCACCTGAGCCTCACCCATCCTCTTAACACTAAAAGGAGACGCAAATGCCACCACACACGGCCTACCATTAAACAAATGCCCATTCATCCCTTCCTTACATGCAGTCGCCGAAGCAGGCTCATAAAACTCCACCTGACAGTACCCTTTCGACTTCCCACTAGCTTTCTCATCGAAAAACCTCACCTCTTTCACTGCCCCATACTTACACAACTCTGCCTCCAACTCTGCATCCGTCGTCCACCAATGCAAGTCCCCAACAAACAATATTGTTCCCCCACCTCCACCTCCACCACCTCCTCCTCCACCCCCACTATTCCCAAACCCATTCACATTCCCACTAGGCCTCACCACACCCTCATTAACTCCACCACCACCACCACCACCAACAACAACACCAACACTACCATGTAATTGCTGTTGCCCACCAACAATATTCCCTGGAACCCCAACAGGCACAGCATGCCCAACACCACTATTACTATTATTACCATTAATATTCACATTACTGTTGTTGTTGTTGCTATTGCTAAACCCACTTTGCTCCTCTACAACCTCATTGATCTTACTGTGTTGAACTAACTCAACCCTAATCCCACCACTCCCCTTCATCTCATTCCCTCTAAACCCTTGATTACTCTGACCAACACCAACACCAACACCATACCCACCAGAACCCGAAACCCTAACATTCCCACTACCTTCACCAACACCAGGAATCGAAACAGCACCACGCGGTGGTTCCTGCGCTACCTTCGGCGGTGACTCTAACTTCCTCTCCTTCTCCTCCTCCTCCTCAACCTCCTCTTCCTTAAACCCTAACTCCTCGCCCTTCTTCAAAGACTGCAAAAAACCCTCACCAACATTGACGTCGTTGTACAAATCCTCGTAATCCTCTTCGTCCTCCTCCTCTTCGCCGAGAAAGGCCACGTCGGCGACGGCGGATATCGCCTCGTTCCGATGGAACTGGTCCATCTGATCCGCCGTCGTTCCCTCCCCTTCGTCCATCTTCTTCTTCTAGGGTTTCAAAACGAAACGTTTCTCTCTTCTTTTTTTTGAATCAATTTGTGAGGTGAGTGTGAGAGTATGAAATTAAAGCATATTTTTTGTTTATGGAAACACAGAAATCAGAAACATAAAAAACAAAAAGATTCAGAGAATGAAAGATCTTACCAGAGAAAGAGAGAGAGAGAGAGACTCTGAGTTTGTGGTTTCTAGAGAGAGAAACCCTAATCTGGAAAGTTGTGAAGGGGTGTGAATTCTCTGGGTTTTTTTTTTTTTTTTCCTTGTGTGATGATGTGTAATGAGTAGTAATCTGTTAAAATAATGGCGTATGGTTCTCTTTTGGGCTAAAACAAAAGGCTGCGGTGCGTTTTTGCTCTTCCCTCATCCGCCTATTACACGTTTACACTTAACACTAGCCTATAAATTCTTTCTTAGCGTTGCCACAGTCAAATTTTACCAAATATTTTCATACATTTGTCTTCGTATTTGTGTTGTTGTGGACTTGAAATGGCAATGATTACTTACCATCATGTCAATTACCATCGCGATTATAACACATGTTTATTTTTGGATACGTGTCATGATTGTAGCAAGTTCAATGCACTAAAGACACTGGATAGAAGCCAAGCCCTCTATCATATACATAACATTTATATTTCATATTATCTTCCTCATTCTAACTATTAAATTGCCCACACAAAAATACACTTGCTATTGTTTATATATTAAAAAAGAAAAGTCATTTCACTTCACTTCAAATTTAGATCTCTTATTTAATGATAATTAAGTTTATAATTTAACCAATATCTACCCAACTTATTCTTATTGGACTTTAAAAAAATTAGAATACTCTAATGGTTTGAATGTAATTTTTTAAATGAACATTTGAATGTAATATGTTTTCTTTTATTTATATATATATATATATATATATATTTGGGAGTGGTCAAGTAAACTAACTCATGTGTTGGAATAGATCAATTTGAATGAATGGTTTTGCAAGTATACTTACATATAGAGGGAATTCAATTTATTTTTAGTATAAAATAAAAATTCTACTCTAATCTAATTAAAGTAAACATGTTAAACTTCATGTTAAATCAAATGTCAATCCCTATTTCTATAAACCAAACGAACCTAACCCATAAGTTTGCACAATGTTTGCCTTGCCAATCATCATTATTCTTCACCTTCACCCTTCCTAGTATGGTATGATTTGATGAATATCTCAAGATCTCCACCATATTAGACAAAGATCTTAAGATATCCATAAGCTCACCATCTTTAATAACACCTAAAGCATCAACTTTAAACCTTTAACTGGAGGCACCAAAGTTTCAACCATCACAAGCTCACCAAAAATCAATTGATAATTCTTAGTGTTTTCGTTAACATTGATTAGATCAATATTCAACCTTATGTGATTAGGTTGGTTCACAAGATTAATATTCAACCTTATGTGATTGGATTGGATCAATATTCTCAATGACTTGGTCGACATTGATTGGATCAATATTCAACCTTATAGGAGTGAAAATAAACAATTGTGGTGGTGGTGATGACGAAGGGTTTTTTTTTTTTTTCCTTTTTTGAATAGTAGCTTACATTTTTTATGTAATTACCAAAAAAAAAAACGTTTTTTTTTTCATTTACTAAAATTTGAAGCCACACTACACACCAAAATTTGATTTTTTAGAAAATCTTTTATTTTCAAATAATGCCATTAAATGTTAAAGCTTCTTCAGTTCTTCTTCTTTAATTAAAACTTGATCTTAATTAATATAAGCTTTCTAAACAATGATTACTAGTGTTAACAACTCTGTGATGCATTATAATTTTTATTATTTATGGAAATTAAAGGTAAATTACATGTTAAATTTCATTGTTTTTTTTATGAAAAAAAAAAATCATTGTTGATTTCCAATCAAATTCTACAATTTCAGATGCTTATAATTAAGCCCCACATTTTTTATAAATTTTTTTAAATTCTAACCACAAAGTAAAGCCATAATTGGAAAAGGCTTAAACAAGCAATTACATGGTTTTGAGTGAAAAAATATTTATATATGTCAGGCAAATGTATCGAATTACACAATACTGTTTTATTTAAGCAAATTCCATTATTGATTGGAATTTAAATTTTTTAAAGGTATAAAATTTAATTTGAAACAGCTCATAGCCTCATACATAGTATTTAAAAGGTATTTTATGCAATAATATATATATATATATATATATATATTGTTAATTTATCTCTATCTACTATGTACAAGAACATTCAAATATATATATATATATATATATATAAAAGTAGACAAGATAAGTTATTGGATATGTTTATCCAAGCCTGAACCAATAAACATGATTTGCTTACTTTCATATGGACAAAGGAATGGTCCCAAATTTTTATTTATTTATTTATTTATTTTTATTTTTTTCGAGAAAGGGAATGGTCCCAAATAGTTGATATATAGTGTATTAATGTATTATTTATTGTTTTCCTTTTCTTTTCTTTTCTTTTTTAATACCTTGACTGTTACACCACCACTCTCCCTTGGTGTGATGGTCACTCTATAAGTATAAATGCTTGTGGGGTGTGGGGGGTAACAGTCGGAGTTCAAGTCTCCAGAAGGGAGTTTCACATACATATACACTTAGATTAAGTTAAAGTAAAAATTCTATATTGTATAAAAAATAAATAAATAACTTGACTGTTGCAATTACAACAATGGGTAAAAGATTTCAATCATATAGCCAATTATATGATATCATATTCAAAATCTAATCTCTTATCACATATTGATTTTTTTTTAAGTTACCATATATTAATTTTAAGGGTAAATTGCAAAGTACACCCTTGAAGTTTGAGGTTGCCTGAATTTTATACCCTAAAGTTTGAAAATTTTACTTTTACACCCTCAGTTAGTTTTGGATGTTAAGTAACAAGTCATCATGTTGAGGGTATAGTTTTGCTAACGAAATTAAACTTTAGGGTGTAAAATCAAAATTTTCAAACTTTAGGGTGTAAAATTCAAGCAACCCAAACTTCAGGGGTTTGCTTTGCAATTTACCATAATTTTTATACCAAAATATATGTTGCTTAAATGGTAACTCCACAATCAGGTACAACTCATATCATTTTTTTTTTTATTATAGAGAATTTCAATCTATGACGTCCTCTTCTGATGATAACTCTTTTATCATCGAATCAAGACACCAATCAGTTTTTGGTATAGGCGGAGATTGAATCTCAAATCTCTTATTCAATTATCAGAGACTTTTCCAGTTGAGCTAATTGGAATTCATAGGTATGACTCATATCAGGGATGGACCTAGGTGAAGGCCTAGGCCCCCCAAGTCCTTTTTTTTTTGTAATAGTTATAATACTTTTTGTTTTTGTAGTTAGGTTCCTTTCTCCGCAATAAGCCTAATTAGGCTCACCCAAATAGCAACTATTCAACCAAAAAATTTAATAAAAACAATAAAAACATTTCCAACGGTAATTGTATTTTAGCCACAAAAAAAAAAAAAAAAAAAAAAAAAAAACTATTTTACCACCCAAGAACGAAAAAATCATGTGTTATTGAAGAAGTTAAAGATATATGTTTTGCAACTACAATAAACTAGTATAAGTATCAATTGACTGTAGCAAGTTGTTAAAAATAAAATACAATATTCTATTAAGATTATATCTCTTATTTCAATTAAAAAACTCAAATTCTCTTGTTTCCTTTATAATTTTAATGAATTATTTATATTATTTTAAATAAAATTATAAAAAAATAGAACATTTGATATTGGGTGTATTGTAAAGCGGGGTGATAAAATAGATTAAATAACTTTTTAAGCTGCCAAAAACTAAAATTTTTAGCACCACCAATGTGAATGCTCTAACTTTAAAAAAAAAAAAAGACACAAATAGGGAGAGGGAGAGAGAAAGAGACGGGTCCTTTTTTTTTTTTATATAGATATAATACTTTTTGTTTTTGTAGTTAGGTTTCTTTCTCCACAATAAGCCTAAGAAGCCTCACCCAAATAACAACTATTCAACCAAAAAATTTAATAAAAACAATAAAAATATTTACAATAGTGATTGTATTTTAGCAAAAAATACTATTTTACCACCCAAGAACCAAAAAATTATGTGTTATTGGAGAAGTTAAAGCTAAATGTTTTGCAATTACAGTAAACTAATATAAGTACCAGTTGATTGTAGCAAGTTATTAAAAATAAAATACAATATTTTATTAAGATTATATATCTTCCTTCAATTAAAAAACTCAAATTCTGTCGCTTCCTTTATTATTTTAATGAATTGTTTATATTATTTTAAATAAAATTAAAAAAAAAACATTTGATATTGTGTGTATTGTAAAATGAAGTGGTAAAATAGATAAAATAAATTTTTGAGCTGCTAAAAACTAAAATTTTTAGCACCACCAATGTGAATGCTCTAACTTCAACAACCAAAAAAAAAAAAAAAAATCCTAACTAGCCTAGTATTAAAAAAAGACTGTTTTTTTTTTTTTTTTGTCTTTACTAATAAATGACTGTATCTTAATGTATTTAGAAACAACGATTTTGAGTATTTATAATTTTTTAATACTATATAGATGCATTTTTTATTTTATTTTATTTTTTTTCCTTTATACTTCGACCTCGCTAGCTTAAAATCCTGGGTCTATCCCTAACTCATATCATTCATCAACCCAATTACTCATATCTTGCTTACCCATCATGTTTAATTCAAATTTCTAACATAGTGCATTTTAATTACATGCCATAAAACTCCCACTTAAATAATAAAATGTCTGGTACTCTTTTTTTTTTTGTGGGTGGGGGGTGGAGAAGATTTCTGGTAATCTGGTGCACTACGTCAGTGTTCTCTAATGGTCCACCCAACTAATAAAAAAGAAAAAGAAGCACAAGGCACTTTAATAACTATGTAAAATTGTTGATTCAAATACTTATAATTTTTGCCATCACGTATAAAAGTTATTTTCATAAATTTGTTTGAATTTATCAAGTCATCAAATTTATCGAAATTTGCTCTGAAACTTTATTGTGACATCTTCTTTTAATCAAACATAACAATATAAATACATAAAAGAATTAACAATCACATGATGAAATTTAATATCTTATTATCATGTACATATGTGCCTAATATAAATCTTCAGGATTTCGTGTGAAAGTCAATGTCACTGTGTAAATTTGCAGCGGATATTAACTTGCAGTATTATAAGATTCATTGGAAGGGGATTCTAATTATGATTCTCCTTGTACCTTAGAGCATCAGCAGCAGTTGTAGGATATGCCAAATGTAAGGCTCTTTTCCCATTTAGTCCCATTTAAGCTCAGCATTGATTGTGGTAAACTATCACTACTGTAAAAAAAAAATACAATTGAGCTACAGTGCGATTCTAAAAGTAGAACCGCACTGTAGCTGAAATAGGATAAATTTTAATCTATTTTATTCCTTCTTTCCTCTCTCTTTCTCTCTCCGTCTTCCAGCTGTTCTCTCCCTTGTTCTTGTTCTTGGTCTGCCCTCTCTAGATCGGCTTGGTGAGTTTCCAAATCGGCAGTGGTAGGTCTCTGCATCTTTCCTTCTCCAGCAACTCTCTCTCTCTTTCATTTTTCCTTCTCCGCGTGGTGGGTTTCTAGATCAGCGATGGTGGGTCTTCGCTTTTTTCCTTCTCCAGCAACTCTCTCCCTCTCTCTTTCATTTTTCCTTCTCCGTGGGGGTCAACAAAATCAACTTTCTTCAAGCTTCCCAGCGGCAAATCCGCTTCCTTCGATCACGGTGGGTTAGTGTTAGGTTAGGTGGGTATGTGGGTCTGGTGGTGCAGCAACGTGGGTCTGCTAGTGATGGCTCCAATGGGTTGCTGTGTGGGTTTCTTGGTGATGGCTCCGATGGGTTGCTGTGTTTTTTTTTTTTTTTTTTTTTTTTTTTTTTTGTGGTGTTGATGGTCAGAGAGGGTGGTGTTAATGGTTTGGGCTTCTTTTTTTTTTTTGGTGTTGACGGTAAATTATGGGTTGCCAATGGTGGAAGTGGTGTCAGGTGCCTGTGCAACGGTGGTGGTGATTGTGTTGTATTGTAAATGTGGGATATATTATTTTATTGCGTAGAAATATTATTTTAATGAGTAGGATAGGAAAATAAAAGTTTGAATGCTGGAAGTAGTGTAGAATTGTATTGTATAATTGATAAAGTGACTTTTTAGATGGTAAAATATGATAGAATTGACAAAAATCAATGCCAATGCTCTTATAAATACTGAAATAGAATGATCAATGTGACTGACTTGCAAAACTCTTGTCCACCAACACTCACCTTAAGGTGAAAAAAAAAAATAACTCTGCACGAAAAAAAATTCTAAATATTTTAATGGAAAATTATTTTGCACTATTAATGATGCAATATTCCTTATTCTCACACGAATAGTGGGTTTGTACAAATCCTCGTAGTCCTCGTTGTCCTCTTCCTCTTTATCAAGAAAGGCCACATCAGTGACGGCAGTGGCAGTGCCACGTTATAGTCAGGGTGTTCCCAGGGACACCCTAACTTGAAAAAAAAAATTCTATATAATAATTAAAATTTTTTTTATTTGTTTACCCTTAAAAAAAAAAAAAAAAAAAAAAAAGAACGCCCTCAATCAAAATTAGGAACACCCTCAATTTTTTTAAAAAAAAAAAATTGTTCTACTTTCAAGCAAAAAAAAAAAAAAAAAACCCAAAAAAAAATTCAACTAAAATCTGAAAAAAAAAAAAAAAAATTGTAACAGAGCAAAACAATGGACTATCTCTCAACTCTCAAGCCCACGGAAAGCCCAACATCAAGCCCACAGCAAACCCACAGATTCCTAAAAAAAAAAAAAAACCCCAAATCAGAAACCTCAAATCAGTAAAAATTAGTACATCACAAATCCTAAAGCAAACCTAAAAATAGAGAGCAACAGAGCAACGCCTCCCCTTAGAAGTTAGATCGGTCTAGTCGCAGTCCAAAGCACATCGTCGGAGATCGCTCGCCGGAGATCGCTCGCCGGAGATCGCATCGCTGCCGTTGCACAATGCTCGCAGATTGCTCGACGGTCACTGTCTTAGCCTCAGCCTTCACTCTCTAGGCCTGCCTACTCCGGTCCGGTGCTCCCTCAAGGTATTTCTCTCCTTTTCTCTCTGACTCTCACACACACACACACACACACTCTCTCTCTCTCTCTCTCTCTCTCTCTCTCTCTCTCTCTTTATCTGAAATTTTAAATGAAATGAGTGACTCTCTCTCTTTATTCTTTAAGAGATAACTTTATCTAAACTGAACTGTGATTGGCTGAAACAGAAGTTTTAATGTTTTGCCTATTTTTTTACTTTTGAATTTGGCATCTTATGAGTTATGATTCTTATCCGTTTGGGTTGGTGTTGGTGACATATTGATTATCTTTTAGGGTAACGTGTATTGTGATTTATGATTGTGAAATTTTCTGATTGGCAGTTGGCTATTGTGATTGGGGGTGAGGCTTGTACTTGTCTGTTGAGTGGGGTGGGGTAGATGGGCATGGGGCCAAGTTACACTGTTTTAATTATATTATTGTGCTGAGTGTAATGTGCACATGGCTGGCTCTTTTAGTGTAATACGCACATAAGGCTAAACAATATAACAAATTAAAGCAGTATAATTAATGACAAACAAATTAAAGCAATATAGTTTATTGTCACGCTAAACAACAATAATTAAAGCAATATAATTAACCAATACATTATAAAAGATAAACAAATTAAATTATGTTAAACTAAATAACAATTAATAATTTATAATTAATGAAACAACAATATACCAAATTATAGTTTATAAAAACAAACAAATTAATGAAACAACTAAACAACAATAATTAATAATTTTATTAATATTTCAAATAAATTTATAGTTTATTGTTTATTCTTTTGCTAGAATTATGGACAAATATTTGATAAGAAAAACATGTACCCAAAAAAAAATTCCTGAAAAAACTTTTTAGGAACACCTTGGAAAAAATTCTTAGAGCCGCTATTGAGTGACAGCAAATATCGCCTCGTTCCGATGTAACTGGTCCATCTGATTCGCCGTCGTTCTTTCCCCTTCTTCCATCTTCTAGGGTTTCAAAACGAAACGCTTCTCTCTCTCTCTCTCTCTCTCTCTCTCTCTCTCTCTCTCTCTCTCTCTCTCTATTTTTTTTTTTTTGTTTGAATATGTGAAATTTTTGTGGTGAGTGTGAAAGCATGAAATTAAAGCATAATTTTTTTTTTTTTTTTTTATGGAAACAGAGAAATCAGAAACATAAAAAACAAAAAGATCTAGAAAGTGAAAGATCTTACCAGAGAGAGAGAGAGAGAGTCTAAGTTTGTGGTTTTGAGAGAGAGAGAGAGAAACCCTAATCTAGAAAGTTGTGAAGGGGTGTGAATTCTCTGGTTTTTTTTCCTCTCTTTTTTGTCTTTGTTTTTTTGTGATGATGTTTAATGAGTAATCTATTAAAATAATGGTATACAGTTCTCGTTTGGGCTAAACAAAAAGTTGCATTATGTTTTGCCCTTTCCTCATCCTCCTATCATATTACATGTTGACGCTTAACACTAGTTTATAATTCTTTTTTTTGACAAAATTTAGTCACAAAATTGAGTGTAGCTTAAGGCTATAACCTTACTCAATTAAATAAACATTTCTACATATTTTGAAAATATAACTATTGAATTGCATGTTTTTTACATTCTTAATACACATATCCAAAAGAATGCTGCAATTCTTTGTAGAAACACAACCCCCCGAATTATGGACTAAAAGTGGAAAAATCAAAATGTAGCGACCAAAATGGAAAAAGTGCAAAATGTAGGGACTAAAAATGCATTTACGCTGAATTTTAAACTACAAAAACTTGTAATTTAAAGTATTTATTGATAACAAAGCTATTAATTTTTAATTTTCTAGAAATTTTGTAAGTATGCGGCATATAAGAAAAAGATATAATCCAACAGTAGATTTTTCAAAATTAAAATCCAATAAAAAGATATTAAGTAAATTTGTAGTCTAAATCTACAACTAATTTTATAGCTAAACTTTATCCATCTTTTTTAGTATTGTAGCCACAGTCAAATTTTACCATAATTTACATACATTTGTCTTTAGATAAAATTTTGCTACAAAATTGGTTGTAGTATAAGGGTACAATCCTACTCAATAAAATAAATATTACTATATATTTTGGAAATCTAACTGTTAAATTGCATGATCTTTACGCTTTTATTCATATGTCAAATTTTGTATCAATTAGATATTATTTACTACACGATCTATAAGCTCCTATCTTATGCATAATTTTAAACTATAAAAAAGTTGCAATTTAAATAATTTATTGATGGCATAGCTATTGATCTTAATTTTTTAGAAATTTTGCAAGTATGGAGAATATAAGAAGAAGATGTAATTCAATGGTGGATTTGTCAAAATTCACCTTTAATAAAAAGATATTGAATAAGGTTGTAGCCTTAGGTTACAACTAATTTTGTAACTAAATTTTATTTTTTGTCTTTGTATTTGTGTTATGGCATGAATTATAAATATAATGGCAATTATTACCTTTTACCGTCATGTCAATTCCCTTGTTATTGGTCAAGAACTTTACAGTTAAATTTGTTTAGTATATATTTTAACTTTATAAGATCTAGTTAGTACTTAGTACCTCCTAATATGAACATAAGATTTAAGGTTCAATTTATTTCTTTATTATAATTATTGAATTATCCACACTCCAAAAAAAAAAAAAAACACTTTCTATTATTTATATATATATATAAAAAATCATGTCACTACACTACACTTCTATTCAAAATTCCTGTAATTAATGATGATGTAATTTATAAATTAATTGAAGTCCACCTAGCTCATTCTTATCGGACTTAAAACAAAATTAGAATATATACTATAATTGTTTGGATCTAATATTTTCTTTAATGAATATTTGGACACACACACACACACACACAACTTTATTTGTCATGAATCTGATTCATTGATTTGAATGGTTTTACAAGTTCACTTAGAGCACTAGCATCAAGTGTGCTAAATGCTAAATTTTTAACATTTAACACACCAAACACCAAAAAACAAGTTGTTCGGGGGCCTTTTTTCGATTGCTCGGTCACGTGTGGTCCGCTAAAAAGGTGACCTTGCTAGACTCGAGTTTGTTTAGGGAGTTGTATCCGGAACTCAACATTAGGTCATGTGGTCCAATGGCTACCATTAAAGCCAAATTATAAGAATCATGATAATGGTTGAATAAATATATAATATGTGTTTAATATAATAGTTTTGATTAATATTTGTAATAGTAGTTGAAATAAAGTAATATGTATTTAAAAAGTGAAGTAATCATGTATTCAATGATGTAAATTTAAAGATATGTAAGCAGAGTCACTTATTTTTGTATGGTTTGTAGCTCCAGTTGTATAGCATCAATGAGTTGATAGCATTCCAGTAGAATGACTCTAGCGGTAAAGAGACAGTTTGCCATGATAACTTTAAGATTGAAGGGGAAAAATAGGTGCAATTGGAGGGAGAGAAAGTATGTCCAGTTGTGTGTAGAGGCTAGTTAAGCTTGCCCCTCTTATCATGCATTTAAATGAGTTTCCCCATTGACAATGTTCTTTTAGTTGTTGTGAAACTATGAATAGGATTGCCTTCCATGGGAATGACTTTTGCCTTCTAGGAGAAGGGTTCTAGTATTAGAAGTTTATGTCTTCCATGAGAAGAGCTTCTATAAGAGTGGTTGAGAAGAGTATTGAGATGTTTTTATGGACAGTAAAACAGTAGAATTTCAAAATGAGAGAGTATGAGAATAGAGTTTAGAAGAGTTGTAGTGTGTTATATGTAATGATGTAGCAAATGTGTATGAGATTGTGAGAGAAGTGGAGAAAGAGATGTTTAGAGATATGGGTAGCAAGATAGATGTATTTTCAAAATATGGAGAGTGAGAAAATGAGTATAAGAGAGTAATGGTGTTTTAGTGTATTTAGTAATGCTGCTGGAATTTCCTGCTGGAAGATGGAAGAGGGCTTATAAAGGCATTTATGAGCTAAAGGCTAAAAAGTTTAGTTCCTAATTTAGAAACTAAAAACTCAAAACTTCATTAAGAACTTAAGAAGATAATTAGAGTGAGAGAATAGAGAAGTTTATGAGAGAGTTATTCTTTTCTATTGGTGTGTTGACGATGGTCTCTATTTATAGCTGAGTTTAAGGGGGTATTTTAGCAAATAATCTCAGCCAAAATCCGTCATAATTAGTAATGAATCTTCAAAAAATCCATCCTCGAATTTGGCCAAAAATGATATGTTTAGCTTTAAGCTATTTTTGCTGTTTTGGGTAATAGCTGCTAGAGGAAAGAGTAGCAAAAAAGAAAAGTATTTTAGCAAGAAAAAGATAGTTTCTTTAGTTGGTTTTGGTTTTTAGCCATATAAGGAAAATTTTGTAATGTTAAGGCTGCTGCGTCTGTCGTCACAGCTTTTTTGAAAAAACAGTCCCAGCTGCCAGAAAAAGTTGTCACAATTGTCATAAGACAGTTGTTACTTGGGGCAGAAGCAGATGAGGTCAGATGCCCGATTGCTGAGATTTCAGTATTAAATGGCTGATGGTATCAGTTTCAGTCAGGTGTCAAGTGTTGAATACACTGCTGGTGTTCTGAGGAAATGTTTCATTTTTTGGGTGTTCGTATTTTTGTCTAAGATTCTATTACAACACATTTTTAGTAAATAATAGATTGATTGGTTGATAGTTAATGAAGTTTTAGAGATCTATTCAAGGTTTCATTGTGTTGTGACTTAATCTTAGAGAGTAAGAAGAGCATTTAATACTCTGCTCTAGCAGTTGGCAGAGGAATATTTGGTCTGATTGTGGCAGACAGCAGCTGGGCATGAGAGATATTATGAATAATTTATATATTTGGAGATATTATGAATATTCTATATATTCTAAAAGCGCCAAAAACTTCCTATGGGCCTAGGGCCTGGCCCGAGGACGGGGCTCAACCGAAAGGGTCGTGGATAGGGCCTCCTGAAAACGGAGGCCGAAACGCCCGCCAACCAGGCTGCCGGTCGAATTTGTGCTGGTCCGAGGAGAAAGTCTCTTCGGACTAAGAGACCCTTGTCCGAGGAGCGTAGCACGTTGGCCAGGGAAGGACTCCTAAAGTTTAGCGAGTTGTCCTCCGCCCCAACGAGACGCCGAGGAGGGGGACAAGAAGTACGTGCACCATATAAAGCTGCTTCCACCGCATTAAATGCCTTCCACCTACCCACCTAGGTGCATTAATGGGGAAATGACTTCTGAAGGGACGATGGACAGCCCTAAGGGCATTGGGGAGTGTTTTCAGGGAAAAGACAAGTGAGAACCAGAGATGGGGAGAATAAATAGAGGAGGGGGAACCGCTAGAAAGGGATCCAGATTTTTCTAAGGAAAAGAGGAAGGCTCTCTCTCTTTCTCTCTCTTGAAGAACAGAACGCCAGTCAGCATAGAAGCTCCCCGGCTCGCGTCCGACAAGAGAAATAGGCCAATCCATCAGCCTGCCGCGTCCAGGAAGCGGACTTGGACCTCACACCATAGCCTTCTAAGCACCAAGAGTTCTAGGCTTTAAGCCCATTCTCTACAAATTCTATTGTAAAGGCCACTTGGGCCGATCCTGTCACTCATTTGGGCCAAAGGCCAACTTTGTGTCCCTACAATTGGCGCCGTCTGTGGGGAGCCTAGACGAAAGGGACTGGAAGTATCATGGAAGGTTCAGGTTCACGCCATGCAGAGTCCCGGGGGTCCCAGCACGAGGACCAATTTGCACGATTAGAGCGGGAGGGAAAGCGCGAAGCCAGCGTGCGCACTAAGCATACGCGCGGGAGAAGCCATGCACGCAACGGAAGTAGAACCTCCCGCGAAAAAAGCGTCGAGACCCTGCAGAGGGAAGTTGACCGTCTGAGGAAGAAGCTGCGCCGGGGGAAACGCAGGCACGTGCCCTCCCCTTCAGACCAGTCCTCAGCGGACGCTAACAGTTGCTCCGACAGTACCAGGTCGAGGACCCCCCATTGCGAGTCCTCTTCGTAGGAGGACAAACACCGTCGCCAGCCTAAGGATAAGGGGACGTCCTCTAGAGGCCTGGCCAACAATGCACTAAGCAGGGCACTCCTCCAGATTTCCAGGTCACCCTTCACGCGGAGAATTGAGAGGGGAAAACTTCCAAGACGGTTCACTCAGCCAACCTCCACAATTTACAATGGGAGAACGGACCCGGTAGAACATGTGAGCCACTTCAGCCAGAGAATGGCGGTGCACTCGAAGAATGAGACCCTGATGTGTAAGGTCTTCCCTTCCAGCCTGGGACCCGTCGCGATGAGATGGTTCAATGGCCTGAAGGCGGGCTCTGTCAACTCCTTCTCGGAGCTCACCAGGGCATTCGGCTTGCGATTCATCACGTGCAGCAGAATCCCTCAACCCCTAGATTCGTTGTTGTCCATGGCCATAAGAGAGGGAGAGACCCTAAGGGCATATACCGACAGATATTGGGAGATGTACAATGAGATCGATGGGGACTTCGACGAAGTCGCCATAAGTACCTTCAAGGTCGGCCTTCCGAACAAGCATAACCTGAGGAAATCACTGACCAGGAGGCCTGTCAAGAGCGTGCGTCGCCTCATAGACCGCATTGACGAGTACACGCGGGTGGAGGAGGATCAGTTACAAGTGAAGGCCAGGATGAAGGTTATCCCTCAAGAAAGGAGGGATTTCAGGTCGGACGGGTACAGCAACATTAGGCCGAGGAGAGAGTTTGTAGAGCAACCTCGTCGGATGCCAACACAGGTGGTCGGCATTGTGTTTCTCGAACCCATACAGCGGGTATTCGAGAAAATCCGCCACGAGCCCTATTTCAGGTGGCCCAGCAAAATGACGGGAGATCCCGCAAAGCGAAACCAGAACCTCTATTACCAGTACCATCAAGAGCACGGCCATACGACCGAGAACTGCAAGAGCCTACGGTACTACCTAGAACAGCTGACAAAAGAGGGAGAGTTGAGAGAGTTTGTACATCAACACGAAGGGCAGAGAGAGCACCCTGGGCCGTCAAGCCAGAGCCACCACGGCCCGAGGCCTTCTCTAGGAACCATCAACCTCATTCTCGCTGCCCTTGGGAAAACTGGCTCACGCCCGTCCCGGGTGATGTCTGTGGCACGAGCCCACGTTAAGGGCCCTAGCTCCGAGACGAAGAGGATTAGGGGCAACGAGCCTCCCACTCTTTCCTTCTCGGACGCCGACAAGGAAGGGACCATCCAACCCCACGATGACGCCCTGGTCATAATGCTGAGAATTGAGGGCTACGATGTAAAGAGGGTGATGGTGGACCAGGGAAGCGGCGCAGACATCATGTACCCCGACCTGTATAAGAGGCTGAACCTGAGGGAGGAGGACCTCTCGGCCTACGACTCGCCCCTGATAAGCTTCGAGGGAAAAGTGGTGATCCCCAAGGGGCAGATCAGATTGCCTGTACAGTCAGGGCCAGCAGTGGTAAAGGTGGATTTTATCGTGGTGGATGCCTACTCCCCGTACACAGCCATTGTGGGGAGACCTTGGCTGCATGCCCTAGGGGCTGTCTCCTCCACCCTCCACGCTAAGGTGAAGTTCCCTTTCGGCGGCCGAGTCGAGGAAATAATTGGGAGTCAGTTCGCAGCAAGGCAGTGCCTGACCGCCGTAATACTACGCAGGCCAGACCCCGAACCCGCGGCTCCGGCAGCTCTGACCTCATAGCAATTAGCCTCTTCTGCCACTGCCGGAATAACAGTGGTGGAGGAGCCTGCGTGTGAGGGGTTAGACAGGGTCCTCATAGACAATGACCCAGAGAGGTTCTTCCAGATTGGGGCTCAGCTGCCGACCGAAGAAAAGGAAGAGTTGGTCGCATTCTTGAGAGGGAACCTTGACATGTTTGCGTGGGACGAGAACGAGATGCCTGGAATCGACCCAAACTTTATGTGCCACCACTTGAACGTCAACCCGGCAGCAGTACCGAAGAAGCAACCCCCTCGGCGCTCTTCCGCGGAGCACTCCGAGGCCGTCAAGGAAGAAGTCATCAAGCTCAAGAGAGCGGGGGCTATCAAGGAGGTATTCTATCCCGAGTGGTTGGCGCACACGGTCGTGGTGAAGAAGAAAAGTGGGAAGTGGAGAGTGTGTGTAGACTTCACGGACCTCCTACCTTGGGAAAATTTAACAAGTTTCAATCATTTTTTATTAAGTGTTAATGTCAACCTTGGTTAAGCCAGGCCCTCGAACCTCCTACCTTGGGAAAATTTAACACGATTCAATCAATTTTTATTAAGTGTTAATGTCAACCTTGGTTAAGCCAGGCCCTCGGACCTCCTACCTTGGGAAAATTTAACACGATTCAATCAATTTTTATTAAGTGTTAATGTCAACCTTGGTTAAGCCAGGCCCTCGGACCTCCTACCTTGGAAAAATTTAACACGATTCAATCAATTTTTTATTAAGTGTTAATGTCAACCTCGGTTAAGCCAGGTCCTCGGACCTCCTACCTTGGGAAAATTTAACACCATTCAATCATTTTTTATTAAGTGTTAATGTCAACTAAGGCTAAGCCGGGTCCTCGGACCTTCTGCCTTGGAAAAATTTAACACCGTTCAATCATTTTTTATTAAGTGTTAATGTCAACCTCGGTTAAGCCAGGTCCTCAGACCTCCTACTTTGGGAAAATTTAACACATTTCAATCATTTTTTATTAGGTATTAATGTCAACCTTGGTTAAGCCAGGCCCTCGGACCTCCTACCTTGGGAAAATTTACCACGATTCAATCAATTTTTATTAAGTGTTAATGTCAACTTTGGTTAAGCCAGGCCCTCGGACCTCCTACCTTGGAAAAATTTAACATGATTCAATCAATTTTTATTAAATGTTAATGTCAATTAAGGCTAAGCCGGGTCCTCGGACCTTCTGCCCTGGGAAAATTTAACACGATTCAATCAATTTTTTATTAAGTGTTAATGTCAACCTCGGTTAAGTCAGGTCCTCGGACCTCCTACCTTGGGAAAATTTAACACGTTTCAATCATTTTTTATTAAGTGTTAATGTCAACCTTGGTTAAGCCAGGCCCTCGGACCTCCTACCTTGAGAAAATTTAACACGATTCAATCAATTTTTATTAAGTGTTAATGTCAACTAAGGCTAAGCCGGGTCCTCGGATCTTCTGCCTTGGGAAAATTTAACACCGTTCAATAATTTTTTATTAAGTGTTAATGTCAACTAAGGCCAAGGTGGGTCCTCAGACCTTCTGCCTTGAAAATTTAACACAGTTCAATCATTTTTATTAAGTATTAATATCGACCTAGGCTAATCAAAGGTTGAAATGCCTTCGTGGTAATATCGACCTAGGCTAATCAAAGGTTGAAATGCCTTCGCGGTGAGGCCGCGCCTATCCTAATTTCGAACATGCCCGTGGGCACTAACCTATCGCCTCGGATGTTGAGTTGCATAGCATTCACATACAACAAATGGAGCAATAATAGAACAACAACGCGATAGACGTAATGCATTAAAAGAAAATTATTACACTATAAAGGTAAAATGGCGAAATCCATAGATAATAAGCTGTTCGGGACAAAGATAGAATAAGGAAACACAAGGTAAAAAAAAAAAAAAAAAACAAAACAAAACACAAAGAAACTACTACACGAAATAGCCGACGAGAGCGAGGGACCGGGCAGAGCGACAAAGGGAGCCCGAGCCTGCCTACCCCTTGATCTTCAATGGAGGTTCCTTTGGCGGCTTGGGGCGGGCCTCTTTGGTTTGGCCTTCTTCTTCGTCTGCCACGACCACGGACGGGTCTTGGACTTGCTTCCCCTTATCCTTCGGCTTAGGTGGAGGAAGGACTTGGCCGGCAGGCTCGTCCGAGATCTCCTTAGGGATGACGACCCCATCGGGGGGCAGGACTTGCACCTGGGAGGATAGGGGCTGCGCCGGGGCTGCGATCTCAGCGTCGACCAGAGTCGGAGCAACGTCTTCGACGAATCTGATATCCTCTAGATACCAGATCCTCTCGGCCGCCCTCAACTCGGAGCCGACAGGGACTCCAGCAGCATTTAGGGCCTCGGCCCAAACCTGCTGGCAGTACTCCCTGCACAGCTCGCCTAACTCCTCGGTCAGGCGGTTCTCAGTCGTCTCGACCCCCTCATTGAAAGCAGCCCTAGTAGCGGCCTCCACCGTCTCCCTAATGGTGCGAGCCGCCTCCTCGGCCTGCGCAAGCTCCTTTCTCAAATTGGAGACCTCTTGCCCCGCCTTGGCCAGGGCCTCCTCCCTCTGCTGCAGGAGCTTACGCTGGGCTTCCGCCTGCGCCGTCGCCGACTTCAAGCCCGCATCCAAGCTCCTCCTTTCTTTCTGCTCGGAGGCAAGTTCGGCCTCCAGCTCCGCCTTCGCCGCCTCGACGCGGCCTAACTCCCTTTCAACCTCCACCTTAGCGGCGTTTTCGGCCCCCGCCCGGTCCTGGTAATGCTGCACCAAAGCATCGGCCGCGAAGGCTTCCTGGGTGGCCTACAAAGACAAGTCAAAGAGCATGTAATCAATAGTTGGTTCTCATGCACGTATAGCGAAGTGGAGGCGAAAGGTTTGAGAGGCAACACTTACCAATGCCAGGTTTCTCTTGAGAGAAAGGAATAGACGTGTCTGACCCATCCTCCCGAGATCCTCCATATCTCTGGGTAGGAGGAGGGGCTGCTCCAGAGTGTTGGCTAAATATGAAGCATGGCCCCTCTGGTAGTCCCGGATGCTCGCGTTCATAGGAATCGGAGCCCCGTCCACCTGGAGAGCGGGGAACCAACTGGACTCCCCTCGGCGGACCTCGGCTTGTCCGTGGAGTTCCCCACTCTCGACGGACGAGGCCCTTACTCCACCCCCGGCCCCCTGCTGCTGTTGCTGCTGCTGCTGCTGCAGTTGCCTTTGGTGCTTCTGCTTTTTCTCCCTCTCCTTATCGGCCTCCTCGTTCTCGTTCCTCCTCTTCTTTGGGACGTTGGGAGGAGGAGGGAGTGTGTCGGTCGGAGGGGGAGGCGGAGGTGGGAGTATCTTCGGTTGGGACCCCGAAGCGTCACCCTTGAGGGCTCAGGTCCCTCTCTTCTTGGCAAAAAGGTCCCTTAAAGACGACATATCGTCGTCTTCTTTAGAGGAGGCCTCCGGTAGAGCGACGACTAAGCTCAGGATGCCGGAATGTCTGTCCGAGGCGCTCTCTTCCTCGTCCGAGATGTCAACCACGTTGCCCCCTAACAGCCTTTCGGCTTCCTCTAGGTGGAACCGATTGATCTCCTCTCCAAGGGACGAGGCGGAGGTTGCAGGCTCTTCCCGGACGATTTGGTCCTCTTGCTATGCGGCCAAGGGAAGGGCTTCCACGGGCTGACCATATAGGATGGTGGAGGGTGCGTCCGGCAAAGCGCAGGGAGCAAGGAACTCCACGTAGCGAACGTCTATCCGCGCTCGCCTCTTGTGGCCGGCAAGAATGGCGTCCTCAACCTCACCGAAAGCCTTCAAAATGGGGTCGTACCCCAATAGTAGGTGGGCGGCCCTCACTTGCAGGTCATCGTTCACGAAGACCTCGGATCTCAGAACCTTGTTAAGGTCCGAGACGTTGACATTTCCCAAGTGGGGAGATGTGTGTTGCTTATCTGCAAGAAAGAGAGCAGAAGAACCAAGCTTGGTTAGGCATTCGCAACGAGTCAAATGAAGAAACATCTAGTGACAGAGAAACTACCAAGGGAATCGAAAAGGGGAAACTACATAAAACAAAAAGTCCTAAGTCCTAGGGAATCACACCTGGGTGTCCCTCCCTCACTGGGCAATGGAGGCCGTCATGCCATTTCCCAAAGACGATGAGATAATCGTCCTTCATGCCTTTGTTAGACTTGGGCAGACAGGAGATGAGCCGAACCACGCTAGACCTCGATTTGAGGTAATAGCCTGCGTCTTTCATCCGGTGGCACTCGTACATGTAGACAACGTCGTGCCACGTGAGGTGAAGGCCCATTTGCTCGTTCAGAGCATCGACGTAGCCTAGGATCCTAAAGACGTTGGGTGTGCACTGGTCTGGACACAACCTATGGTTGCAAAGGTACTCCCTAGTTACGTCCTTCATAGGGAGTGTCATCCCAGCCTCTAGGAAGGCGATTATTGGGATGACGACCTGCCCCGCTCCCCTAGAGTCCGTTACAGCCCCAGGGGGACAGTATTTCAGGCCCACATCTAAGGGGATATGGTACTTGGCCCTAAACCCCTCCATGCCAGAAGGCGTATCGACTAGACATTTAAACCTACCCATGAGGTACAAGTGGGAGAAGAAGATTCGTGAAGAAAGGGAAGGAAAACTGGCAACCTAGGGGGAAAGAGTTAAGAAGAAGGGAGACTTACGGAGGAAGGAAATGCGAGTACTTTGGGAACTCCTTGAGAGTGAGGAAGTGAGAGATTGAATGGCTCCGTGACAAGTTTGCTTTTGGTGGAAATGGAGGGCGTCGCGACAATCGAAGCATTTTATATGATTGGGGAGCAGGGTTCGTGGGAAACGTACCGCTCAAATTTTCGGGGGCAAATCCAGGCCGCAGGATCCCCACCCCACCGTTGAACGTGCGCAACAGGGAGTTACTCAGCGCAATTAATGCAGGCGTTGCGCGTAACGAAGCGTCAGAGACTTGTCCAGAAGGTGCGGGCGGGCTCCGCACGTGCGACGATTTAAACGTCATGTGGGGGGGAGATTCGTCAATCAAAAACCCATATGCCTCCTCGGATCGAAGTCAAATGACTTTTTGAGGGGCTATTGTGGGGGGTAAAAGCGCCAAAAACTCCCCGTGGGCCTAGGACCTGGCCCGAGGACGGGGCTCAACCGAAAGGGTCGTGGATAGGGCCTCCTGAAAACGGAGGCCGAAACGCCCGCCGACCAGGCTGCCGGTCGAATTTGTGTTGGTCCGAGGAGAAAGTCTCCTCGGACTAAGAGACCCTTGTCCGAGGAGCGTAGCACGTTGGCTAGAGAAGGACTTCTAAAGCTCAGCGAGTTGTCCTTCGCCCCAACGGGATGCCAAGGAGGGGGACAAGAAGTACGTGCACCATACAAAGCTGCTGCCACCGCATTAAATGCCTTCCACCTACCCGCCTGGCCGCATTAATGGGGAAATGACTTCTGAGGGGACGATGGACAGCCCTAAGGGCATTGGGGAGTGTTTTCAGGGAAAAGACAGGTGAGAACCAGAGATGGGGAGTATAAATAGAGGAGGAGGAACCACTGGAAGGGGATCCGGATTTTTCTAAGGAAAAGAGGAAGGCTCTCTCTCTCTTGAAGAACAGAACGCCAGTCAACACAGAAGCTCCTCGGCTCGCGTCCGACAAGGGAAATAGGCCAATCCATCAGCCTGCCGCGTCCAAGAAGCGGACTTGAACCTCACACCATAGCCTTCTAAGCACCAAGAGTTCTAGGCTTTAAGCCCATTATCTACAAATTCTATTGTAAAGGCCACTTGGGCCGGTCCAGTCACTCATTTGGGCCAAAGGCCAACTTTGTGTCCCTACAATAGCCATTGGGCTTTTATAGGTTATTAGTAACCAATAACTATAGACTATTATTTCCATAAGTAGCCTATATAATACTCATCACAACACCTTTTCTCATAAGTTTTTTTTACTACTCTATATTTAGATATACACAATTCTATTATCTTTCTCTCCCACATATTTTTCTACAAGAATAGTTATTTTTAAGGAAAGACAATATAAGGTTGTTCTTAAATCTTTGTGAGTGGAAGTGCATGCATCACGAAGATCGACTCTATAGTCTAATCCTGAGAGGTTATTTGCTTAAGAGAACCAATCACACCAAGTTTTACTTAGAGTGGCACGAATCAACTTTTAAGGACAATACTCTTTGCATGATTCTATAACATTGTGAAATTGTTCCTAAATTTACATATATTTATTTTGTTATTACTTCTTTACACTCTTGCTAATTATTTGGGATATTGTTTGTTGTATCAAACTTGTTAATTCATTACTATATTTCCAACATGTAGGGGTTAGTTTCAAACAAAGAGAGAGATAAAATTAGTGAAGAGGAAGAGAGAGAAAAGAGAGCTTCATATTAGAAAGCCTAATAAAGAGGAAGAGAGAGAAAGAGAGATAAATGAATAAATAAAGGAATAGGATTTGAAAGTAGAACAAGGGATGTAAAATGTATTGTCAAATATTATATTAAAGTAGTAAAAGTAAATTTTAGGGGTGTGAAAATAGAATTGTTTTGCAATTGCTAACATTGATGCTCTTCTATAGAGGAAATTCAATACATTAAACTGATGCACCTGACCCATAAATAAGTTTGCACAAAACCTTGCCTTGCCAATCACCATTGTTCGTCACCTTCTCTCTCTAGTACGGTATGATTTGATGAATACGAGACAAAGATCTTAAGATATTTGTAAGCTCACCATCTTTAACAACTCTTAGGGTGTGTTTAGATACCATTTATTTTATTGAAGACTGAAAACTGTAAACATTGTAGCAAAATAATTTTTAAATGTGTGATTAATGCCGTGAGATCGATTTTTAATGAAAATTTTGTTGAAAAAAGAGGTTTGTGGGTCTCGTGAATAGTACACGAGACCTACTAGAAAAGCCACCATAGCCACAAAATGCTCAAAAAAAAAAAAGGAAACGCAGACGCAGACACAGACGCGTCCCATTTCATCAGTACCCAAACGGGTACTTAAAGTCTTAAACCGTCGATTTTAAACCTTTTACTAGAGGCAACATATTTTCAACCAACACAACCTCACCAAATCAATTGATAATTCTCACTGTCTTGGTCAACATTGATTAAATCAATATTCAGCCTTATGTGATTGGGTTGGTTTGCAGGTTAATTTACGAAGGTTTTTTTTTTTTTTTGAAAAGTAGCTTACATTCTCTATGTAATTACAACAAAAAAAAAAAAAAAACGTTTTTTTCATTAACTAAAATCTGATGAAGCCACACTAAACACCAAAATATGAATTTTTAGAAAACATTTTATGCTGAAATAATGGTCTTAAATGTTAAAGCTTCTTCAGTTATTCTTCTTTAATTAAAACTTCATCTTAATTAATATAAGCTTTCTAAACAATGATTACTAGCGTTAACAATGGTGTGATGCATTGTAATTTTAATTATTTATGGAAATTAAAGGCAAATTACATTTTAAATTTCGTTGTTGATTTCCAATCAAATTCCAAAATTTCAGAAGTTTATTATTAAACCGCACATTTTTTATAAATTTTTTTAATTCTAACCAGTAACAACAAAGTAATTCCATAATTGGAAAGGGCTTAAACAAACAATGTTACATGGTTTTGAGTGAAAAAAATATTTATATATGTGGGGGGTGAAGGCGACCAGGCACCTTGTGGGCTCTGGGCCTAGTCCGAGGGCGCGAATTCCGCTAAGTGGGCCGCGCGACGGGAGCAAGGCCCTCTAACACCGGGGCCCAAGGGTCAGCCTACCCAGCCATCAGAGACGAGCCGAGGAGAACGTCTCCTCGGACGCAGAATTGAGAGCAGAACGCTGCAGCAGAGCACCTGGGAAAGCGCCTCCGGAGCTCGGCGAGCCATCCCACACCCCCAACGATATGCCGAGGGGGGAAACAAGGGGGACATGCACTACACAGTGTTCTGCCACCGCATTAAAGGCTTCCCACCTACCCGTCTGGCCGCATTAATGGGGAAATGACTTCTGAAGGGACGGGGAATGGCCCCAAGGGCGTTGGGGAGCGTTTTCAGGGAAAAGACAGGTGAGAGTCAGGAGTGGGGAGTATAAAGAGAAGGGAAGATACAACGAGAAAGGGATCCGGACTTTTGACCAAGAAAAAGAAGAAGGTCCTCTCCCTTGAAGAACAGAACGAAAACCACCACGGAATCTCCTCGGCGCACGTCTGGGAAGGGAGTTAGTCCACTCCACCAGCCAGCCACGTTTCAAGAGTGCATTTGGATCTTACATTGCACCCTTCCATAGTACCGGGAAGTCAGGGCTTAAAACCCATCCTCTACAAATTCTATTGTAAAGGCCACTTAGGCCGGCCCAGTCATCTATTTGGGCCCAAACCTACTTTGTGTCCTTACAATTGGCGCCGTCTGTGGGAAGCTTTGACGGAAAGGGGACTGGAAGTGCCATGCAAGGTTCAGGTTCACGTCATGCGGAGTCTAGGGGGTCCCAGCCAGAGGACCATCTTGCGCGGTTGGAAGGAGAGCACGAAAACAGCGTCCACACGGAACACACGCGTGGGAGGAGCCATGCACACAGTGGTAGTAGAACCTCCCGCGAGAAAAGTGTCGAGACCCTGCAAAGAGAGGTTGATCATTTGAGAAGGAAGCTACGCCGGGAAAAGCGGAGGCGTACGCCTACCCCTTCAGACCGATCCTCAGTGGACGCCAGTAGTGGCTCCGACAGCTCTAGGTCCAGGACTCCCCTTAGCGAGTCTTCTTCCCAGGGGGATGAACGCCGTCGTCCACCCAGAGACAGGGGGCGTCCTCCAGAGGCCTGGCCAACAATGCACTGAGCAGGGCGCTCCACCAAATTTCCAAATCGCCCTTCACTCGGAGGATTGAGAAGGGAAAGCTCCCAAGAAAGTTCACCCAGCCAACCTTCACAATTTACAACGGGAGGACGGACCCAGTGGAGCACGTGAGCCACTTCAGCCAGAGGATGGCGGTGCATTCGAAGAATGAGACCCTGATGTGCAAGGTCTTCCCCTCCAGCTTGGGGCCCGTAGCGATGAGATGGTTCAACGCCTGAAGGCGAGCTCTGTCGATTCCTTCACAGAGCTCACCAGGGCATTTGGCGAGCGGTTTATCACCTGCAGCAGATCCCGCGGCCCCTGGATTCGCTGTTGTCCATGGCCATGAGGGAGGGAGAAACCCTCAGGGCATACACTGACAGGTATTGGGAGATGTACAACGAGATCGATGGGGACTTCGACGAGGTGGCCATAAGCACCTTCAAGGTCGGCCTGCCAAGCGATCATGACCTGAGGAAGTCACTGACCAGGAGGCCTGTCAAGACTGTACGACGTCTTATGGACCGCATCGATGAGTACACACGGGTGGAGGAGGATCAACTGCAAGTGAAGGCGAGGGTGAAGGTAATCCCTCAGGAGAAGAGGGATTTCAGGTCGGACGGGTACAGCAACGGTAGGGCTAGGAGAGAGTTTGTCGGACAGCCACGTCGGATACCAACGCAGGCGGTCGGCATCGTGTTCCGCGAACCCATGCAGCGGGTGTTTGAAAAAATCCGCCACGAACCTTACTTTAGATGGCCCAGCAAGATGATAGGAGATCCCTCAAAGCGAAACCAGAACCTTCACTGCCAGTACCATCAAGAGCACGGCCATACAACCGAGAACTGCAAGAACCTACGCTACTACCTCGAACAGTTGGCGAAGAGGGAAAGTTGAGTCAGTTTGTACACGACCAGGGGAGGGCGGGGGAACATCATGGTCCGACAGGCCGGGGCCACCACGCACCAAGGCCTCCTCTGGGAACCATCAACACCATCCTCGCAGCCCCTGGGAGGACGGGCTCGCGTCCTTCAAGGGTGATGAACGTGGTACGAGCCCATACCGGAGGCTCTGGCCCGAGCCAAAGAAGATCAAGGGCAATGAGCCGCCCACGCTGGCCTTCTCGGACGCCGACAAGGAGGGGACGATCCAACCCCACGACGACGCCCTGGTCATAATGCTAAGGATTGGAGGCTATGATGTGAAGAGGGTGATGGTAGACCAGGGAAGCGGCGCAGACATCATGTACCCCGACCTGTACAAGGGGCTGAACCTGAGGGAAGAGGATCTCTCTGCCTACGACTCGCCCCTGATGAGCTTCGAGGGAAGGATGGTGATCCCTAAGGGGCAGATCAGATTGTCAGTGCAGTCGGGGCCGGCAGTGGTAGAGGTAGACTTCATCGTGGTGGATGCCTACTCCCCGTATACGGCCATTGTGGGGAGACCTTGGCTGCACGCCCTAGGGGCTGTCCCCTCCACCCTCCACTTGAAGGTGAAGTTCCCATTCGGCGGTAGAGTCGAGGAAATCATCGGGAGCCAGTCTGCGGCGAGGCAATGCCTGACCACCGCAATACTACGCAGGCCGGACAACGAAGCCGCGGCCCCGGCGGCTCAGGCGGCTCAGGCCTCATAGCAATTAGCCTCCTCTGCCACCGCCGGAGCAGCAGTGGTGGGGGAGCCGGCGTGCGAAGGACTAGACAGGGTCCCCGTGGACGGTGACCCGGAGAGGTCTTCCAGATTGGGGCTCGTCTCCCGACCGAAGAAAAGGAGGAGTTGGTTACGTTCTTGAGGAGGAACCTCGACGTATTCGCATGGACGACACGAGATGCCCGGAATCGACCCAGGCTTCATATGCCACCATCTAAATGTAAACCCGGCGGCAGTACCCAAGAAACAACCCCCTCGGCGGTCCTCGGCGGAACACTCCGAAGCAGTGAAGGAGGAGGTCATCAAGCTCAAGAGGGCTGGGGCTATCAAGGAAGTATTCTACCCTGAGTGGTTGGCGCACACAGTCGTGGTAAAGAAGAAAAACGGGAAATGGAGAGTGTGTGTGGACTTCACGGACCTCAACAAGGCCTGCCCCAAGGACCCGTTCCCGATGCCGCGCATAGATCAACTGGTGGACGCGACGGTCGGCCACCCCCGCATGAGTTTCTTGGACGCCTTTCAGGGGTATCATCAGATACCACTAGCACTGGAGGACCAGGAGAAAACTGCCTTTGTGACCCCCACTGGCAATTACCATTACAAGGTTATGCCATTCGGCCTTAAGAACGCAGGGGCTACCTATCAAAGGATGATGACTCGGATGTTCGAGCCACAGCTAGGAAAGACCGTCGAAGTATACGTAGACGACATGGTCGTGAAGAGCAAAGCCGTAACAGACCATGTGGCCGACCTGGACAGCACGTTCCAGACCCTGCGGGAACATAAGTTGCGACTGAATGCCTCTAAGTGCTCCTTCGGCGTAAGTTCTGGTAAATTCCTAGGCTACATGCTCACTCACAGGGGTATAGAGGCCAACCCCGAGCAGATCACCGCAATCTGTAACCTGCAACCACCTCGAAACCCGAAGGAAGTCCAAAAGCTGGCAGGGATGACGGCCGCCCTCAGCAGGTTCATCTCCCGCTCCGCGGACAGGTGCCGACCCTTCTTCCAACTACTAAACAAGTGGAGGGGATTCGAATGGACCGAGGAGTGTTCCCTGGCGTTCCAGCAGCTGAAGGAATACCTCTCTCAGCCGCCAGTTATGTCCCGCCCCGATCCAGATGAAGTCCTGTTTGCGTATCTAGCGGTGGCTGCCCACGCCGTCAGCCTGGTCCTGGTAAGGGAGGACGCCGGTATACAAAGACCGGTTTACTACGTGAGCAAGTCCCTGCAGGAGGCCGAAATTCGGTATTGCCGCTGGAAAAGGCGGTGCTAGCTGTGGTGCACGCCACTCGTCGGCTCCCGCACTACTTCCAATCTCATACGGTCGTCGTCCTGACCCAACTCCCACTTAAGTCCATCCTGCGAAGCGCAGACTACTCCAGCAGAATCGCCAAATGGGGGACCTTTTTAGGGGCCTTCGACATCAAGTACTTCCCTCGCACGTCTGTAAAGGGGCAAGTCCTAGCCGACCTGGTTGCGGAGTTCACTGAGCCCTCCCTGGAAGAAAGCCTAGCGGCAAGCGGCTTAGACAGAAAGCTAGTCGGCGTAGCCTCATGCGAGAAACAACCGGTGTGGGAAGCTTACGTGGACGGAGCCTCAAACCAAAGAGGTTCGGGCGCTGGAGTAGTCCTGGTATCGCCAGATGGGATCATCATCGAGAAGTCTCTGAGGATAGCGTTCCCGGCAACCAACAACGAGGCCGAGTACGAAGCCTTGCTGATAGGAATGGACATGATCTGGAAGATGGGAGGAAAGGCGGTCCGTGTGTTCTCGGACTCACAGCTGGTGGTCGGCCAGGTGGAAGGGAAATTAGAGGCGAGGGAGCCGAGGATGCAGGAATATTTAGCGCGCGCCTTGCGTCTACGGGCCCAGTTCGAGTCCTTCTCACTGTCGCATATTTCCAGAAGCGGGAACACTCACGCAGACTCCCTGGCGACTCTCGCAACCTCATTGGCACGTGAGCTCCCTCGGGTCATTCTCGTTGAAGACCTTCTTAAGCCAGCCGGAACGGGCTGCCCGGCCATGCGGGTCCAGCAAATCAGAACAGGGCCCAGTTGGATGGACCCCATAGCGTTGTTCCTGAAACACGACACGCTGCCCGAGGACAAGACAGAGGCCGACAAGATCCGTAGAAAGGCTCCTCGGTTCTGGCTGTCCGAGGACGGTAAGCTCTACAAACGCTCGTTTTCGGGCCATACTTGCTATGTGTGCACCCGGACGAGACAGAGCAGTTCTTGGAAGAGTTGCACGAGGGGACTTGCGGAAGCCACACTGGCGGAAGGTCACTAGCCCACAGGGCCCTTACGCAGGGGTACTGGTGGCCAAACATGCAGAGAAGCACAGGAGTACGCGAGGAAGTGCGACCAGTGTCAGAGGTATGCGCCGAACATCCACCAGCCTGGTGGCGTTCTCGATCCTCTGGTCAGCCCTTGGCCGTTCGCACAATGGGGCCTGGACATCGTGGGTCCGTTTCCAAGGGCAGCGGGCAATAAGCGATGGCTGCTTGTCGGGACGGACTACTTCACTAAGTGGGTTGAGGCCGAGCCGCTTTCGAATATCCGGGACGTAGACGCGAAGAGGTTCGTCTGGAAGAATATCATCACCAGATTTGGGATTCCCCGCACCCTCATCTCGGACAATGGGCTGCAGTTTGACAGCAAAGCCTTCAGGAAGTACTGTGGAGACTTCGGCATCGCGAATAGGTACTCCACCCCAGCGTACCCGCAGGGAAACGGCCAGGCTGAAGCCACGAACAAGTCGATAGTCAATGGGCTCAAGAAAAGGCTGGATGACGCTAAGGGCCGATGGGTGGATGAGGTACCGCACGTTTTATGGACTTACCGAACCACGCCACGGAGATCCACCGGCGAGACTCCTTCGCAATGACGTACGGCGCCGAGGCTGTGATTCCTGTGGAGATGGGGTTCCCAACGATGAGGACCCAATCCTTCGCCCCAGAAGCCAACGACAACATGCTGCTGGAAGGGCTGGACTTGGTGGAAGAAAGGCGGGAAAACGCCATGGTCCGACTAGCCAGTTACCAGCAGCAGCTCAAACGGGGGTACGACTCTCACGTACGTTCAGACCTCTCGCCCCGGGAGACTTGGTCTTAAAAAAGGTCGTAGGGACGGCAAAGGACCCATCGTGGGGGAAGTTAGGGCCGAATTGGGAGGGTCCCTACCGGATAACCTCAGTGGCCGGTCTGGGAGCATATTACCTAGCCGACCTGGATAACAAGCATGTAAAGCGACCTTTCAATGTAAATAATCTTCGAAGATACTATTACTAATGAAAAGTGTGGCCGCCATGTATTTAGATATGATTGTATCACGCCAATTGTCGAATACTATTATCCCTGTCCCTCCCACCAAATTTTAGCTAAGTGTTGATGTCAACCTTGGCTACGCCAGGTCCTCGGACCTTCTGCCTTGGGAAAATTTAACACTGTCTGAATTTTAATTAAGTGTTAATGTCAACCTTGGCTACGCCAGGTCCTCGGACCTTCTGCCCTGGGAAAATTTAACACTGTCTAAATTTTAATTAAGTGTTAATGTCAACCTTGGCTACGCCAGGTCCTCGGACCTTCTGCCTTGGGAAAATTTAACACTGTCTGAATTTTAATTAAGTGTTAATGTCAACCTTGGCTACGCCAGGTCCTCGGACCTCCTGCCCTGGGAAAATTTAACACTGTCTAAATTTTAGCTAAGTGTTAATGTCAACCTTGGCTACGCCAGGTCCTCGGACCTTCTGCCTTGGGAAAATTTAACACTGTCTGAATTTTAATTAAGTGTTAATGTCAACCTTGGCTACGCCAGGTCCTCGGACCTTCTGCCCTGGGAAAATTTAACACTATCTAAATTTTAATTAAGTGTTAATGTCAACCTTGGCTACGCCAGGTCCTCGGACCTTCTGCCTTGGGAAAATTTAACACTGTCTGAATTTTAATTAAGTGTTAATGTCAACCTTGGCTACGCCAGGTCCTCGGACCTCCTGCCCTGGGAAAATTTAACACTGTCTAAATTTTAGCTAAGTGTTAATGTCAACCTTGGCTACGCCAGGTCCTCGGACCTTCTGCCTTGGGAAAATTTAACACTGTCTGAATTTTAATTAAGTGTTAATGTCAACCTTGGCTACGCCAGGTCCTCGGACCTTCTGCCCTGGGAAAATTTAACACTATCTAAATTTTAATTAAGTGTTAATGTCAACCTTGGCTACGCCAGGTCCTCGGACCTTCTGCCTTGGGAAAATTTAACACTGTCTGAATTTTAATTAAGTGTTAATGTCAACCTTGGCTACGCCAGGTCCTCGGACCTCCTGCCCTGGGAAAATTTAACACTGTCTAAATTTTAGCTAAGTGTTAATGTCAACCTTGGCTACGCCAGGTCCTCGGACCTTCTGCCTTGGGAAAATTTAACACTGTCTGAATTTTAATTAAGTGTTAATGTCAACCTTGGCTACGCCAGGTCCTCGGACCTTCTGCCCTGGGAAAATTTAACACTATCTAAATTTTAATTAAGTGTTAATGTCAACCTTGGCTACGCCAGGTCCTCGGACCTTCTGCCCTGGGAAAATTTAACACTATCTAAATTTTAATTAAGTGTTAATGTCAACCTTGGCTACGCCAGGTCCTCGGACCTTCTGCCTTGGGAAAATTTAACACTGTCTGAATTTTAATTAAGTGTTAATGTCAACCTTGGCTACGCCAGGTCCTCGGACCTTCTGCCTTGGGAAAATTTAACACTGTCTGAATTTTAATTAAGTGTTAATGTCAACCTTGGCTACGCCATCGGACCTTCTGCCCTGGGAAAATTTAACACTGTCTAAATTTTAATTAAGTGTTAATGTCAACCTTGGCTACGCCAGGTCCTCGGACCTTCTGCCCTGGGAAAATTTAACACTCTCTAAATTTTAATTAAGTGTTAATGTCAACCTTGGCTACGCCAGGTCCTCGGACCTTCTGCCCTGGGAAAATTTAACACTCTCTAAATTTTAATTAAGTGTTAATGTCAACCTTGGCTACGCCAGGTCCTCGGACCTTCTGCCCTGGGAAAATTTAACACTCTCTAAATTTTAATTAAGGGTTAATGTCAACCTTGGCTACGCCAG
Organism: Castanopsis chinensis; assembly: GCA_032878915.1. Classification (NCBI taxonomy): domain Eukaryota; kingdom Viridiplantae; phylum Streptophyta; class Magnoliopsida; order Fagales; family Fagaceae; genus Castanopsis; species Castanopsis chinensis. Next base: position 9,962,756 of record JAVQMG010000089.1, read on the forward strand.
GTCCTCGGACCTTCTGCCCTGGGAAAATTTAACACTCTAAATTTTAATTAAGCGTTAATGTCAACCTTGGCTACGCCAGGTCCTCGGACCTTCTGCCCTGGGAAAATTTAACACTCTAAATTTTAATTAAGCGTTAATGTCAACCTTGGCTACGCCAGGTCCTCGGACCTTCTGCCTTGGGAAAATTTAACACTCTCTAAATTTTAATTAAGCGTTAATGTCAACCTTGGCTACGCCAGGTCCTCGGACCTTCTGCCTTGGGAAAATTTAACACCATCTAAATTTTAATTAAGTATTGATGTCAACCTCGATTACGCCAGGTCCTCTGACCTTCTGCCTTGGGAGAGGTCAGCGCTGTTCAATTTTTAGTTAAGTGTTCAAATTTTAACACGGCTCATCCCGAATAAGTGTTAATTAAGTGTTATCCCGTCTTGAGTGTCAAATATAGATTGGGGCTGAGCCAAGTCCTCAGACCTCCTGCCTTAAGAAAGTTCTAACACATTCACAATTTATCATTGGGATCGCGTGTTAAAGCCGGCCGCGGATGGGTCAGGTCCGAGGATCCTTTGCCTCAGAAATTTACGCACGGTTCAACCCCCTCGCGGGTGTCAAGCTACACAGCATCCCCACACCGCAAACAAAGCAACAATAGAACAACTAAGCATAATGCACTAAAGATTAAACAGTTACACGATAGCGATAAAAAGGGCAAAATCCATACACGATAAGCTGTCCGAAATATTACAGAGAAAGGGAAATACACCCTAAAAACAAAAGAAATAAAACAAAGCGGAATGGAACAGCTGCACAAAATAGCCGCCTGGAGCGGAGTGATGGAGGGAGCCTGAGCCCGCCTATCCCTTAATCTTCAATGGAGGTTCCTTCGGCAGCTTGGCGCGATCCTCGACGACTTGGCCTTCTTCTACGCTTGCCTCGGCCACGGATGAATCTAGGACCTGCTTCCCCTTGTCCTTTGGCTCAGGCGGAGGAGGGGCTAAGTCGGCATGCTCGTCCGGGACCCCCCTGGGTCGGCGAGTACATCGTGGGGCTGGGCTTGCACCCGGGAGGAGGGGGCTGCTCCGGGGCAATGATCTCAGCGCCGACCGGAGTTGGAGCAACGTCCTCGACAAACCTGATATCCTCTGGATACCAGATCTTCTCAGATGCCCTCAACTCGGAGCCGGCAGGGAGTCCCGCGGCGTTTAAGGCCTCAGCCCAAACCTGCTGGCAGTACTCCCTGCACAGCTCGCCTAACTCCTCGGTCAGGCGATTCTCGGTCGCTTCGACCCTTCGTTGAAGGCAGCCTTGGTCGCGGCCTCCACCGTTTCCCTGACAGTGCGAGCCGCCTCTTCGGCCTGCGCAAGCTCCCTTTTCAAGCTGGAGACCTCCTGCACCGCCTTGGCCAGGGCCTCCTCCTTCTGTTGCAGGAGCTTGCGCTGGGTCTCCGCCTGCGCTGTGGCGTTCTTAAGGCCAGCATCCAGGCTTTTCCTCTCCGTCTGCTCCGAGACCAGCTTGGCACCCAGGTCGGCCTTCTCCGCCGTGACTCGGCCAAGGTCCTTCTCTACCTCTGCCCTTGCCGCCTGCTCGGCCCCGACCTGCGTCTGGTAATGCTCGACCAGAGCATCGGCAGCAAAGGCCTCCTGTATAGCCTGTGTAAAAGGCATCAGTGGAAGTTTGTTAGATGCAGGTTATCCTAGGAATTTGTTAAAGGACATAGGCAACAGTGCGGAGCGGAGATATTTGAAGCTTACCAGGCCTAAATTCCTCTTGAGAGAGAGAAAGAGACGCGTGCGGTCCCCGTCCTTCCCAGCTCCTCCATATCCCTTGGTAGGAGTAGAGGCTTCTCCAGCGAATTGGCCAGGTGAAGGGCGTAACCTCTCTGGTAGTCTCGGAGGCTCGCCTGGGCCGAGATCGGAGCCCCGTCCACCTCCAAAGGGGAACCAGCTGGGCTCACCTCGGCGGACCTCAGCTTGCCCGCGGATTCCCCACTTTCTATAGAAGAGCCTCTGCCCCCTCCCTTGGCGACTGCTGTTGCTGCTGCTGTTGTTGCTGCTGCAGCTGCCTATGGTGCTTCTGTTTTTTTCTTCTCTCTCTGTCCGCCTCCTCGCTCTCATTCCTTCTTTTCTTTTGACCATTGGGAGGAGGAACGAGGGGGTCGGAGGGAGGGGGAGGCGGAGGCGGGAGTATCGCCGGTTGGGACCCGGAAGCATCGTCTCGGGGGCTTTTATCCCCCTCTCTTGGCAAAAAGCTCCTTCAATCTTGACATTTCTTCCTCTTCGTCGGAGGACACCTCCGGTCTTGCAACTATCAATCCCGGGATACCAGAGTGCCTGTTCGAGGCGGTCTCTTCTTCGTCGGAGATATTGACCACGTGTCCCGCCAACGGTCTCTCGGCTCCCTCTAGGTTGAACCTATCGATCTCGTCGCCAAGAGATGAGGTTGAAGCTTACGGAGTCTTCTCGGACTGGCTGGACTTCGTGATGAGCGGCTAAGGAGTGGCCTGAACAGGCCGGCCGTACAAGATGGTGGAAGGCTCGTCTGGTAGGGCTCGGGGAGCGAGAAAGCCCTCGTAGCGGACGTCTATCCGAGCTCGCCTTTGTGGCCGGCGAGATGGCGTCCTCGACCTCGCCAAAGGCTTTGGAGAGGGGATCGTACCCCAAAATCAGGTGAGCAGCTCTGACTTGGAGATCGCTGTTCACAAAGACCTCGGATCTCAGGACTCTGTTGAGATCTTGGACGTTGACGTTGCCCAACGGGGAGACGTATGTCGCTTATCTGCAAGAAAGAAGGAGAGAATGCAAACGGAGTTAGACATGCCCGGCGAAATGAAAAGAATGGCAACAAGTGACAACAAAGCTACGAAGGGAACTGAAATGGGGGAAGGTCACGCAAGCTAAAGCCCTTAAACCCTAGGGAGTCACACCTGGTTGCCCCGCCCTCACTGGGCAATGGGGGCCGTCGTACCACCTCCCAGTGACAAGGAGATAGTCGTCCTTCATGCCCTTGTTGGACTTCGGCAGACAGGAGACCAGCCGGACCGCGCTAGACCTCGACTTGAGGTAGAAGCCTACATCTTTCAGCCGGTGGCACTCATACATGTAGACGACGTCGTGCCATGTAAGGTGAAGGCCCATTTGCTCGTTAAGAGCGTCGACGCAACCTAGGATTCTAAACACATTGGGCGCGCACTGGTCTGGACATAGCCTATGGTTGCGGAGGTACTCCCTGGTCACCTCCTTCATAGGGAGGGTCATCCCGCCCTCTAAAAAGGCAATAATGGGAATGACGACCTGCTCCGGTTGCCTGGAGCCCGCCACGGCCCCAGGGGCACAATATTCCAGGCCCACATCGTCAGGAATGTGATACTTGGCCCGGAACCCTTCCATGCCGGAGGGCGTATCCACTAAGCACTTAAATCTACCCATGGAATCGAAACTAGGGAAGTAGACTCGTAAAGGAAAGAGAGAGAGTTGACAGCCTAGGAGAAACTTACACAAGGGAAGAGACGCGCGCACTTGGGGAGCTTGTTGGGAGAAAGAAAGGAGTTGGAGGCGCTGCAGCGAGTTTGTTCTCTGGAGCAAATGATGCGTATCGCGACTACCAAGGTGATCTAAATGATCGGGAAATAGCGGCAGTTCGGGGGAAATATCCCGCTCAAATCTTCGGGGCAAATCCAGGCCGTTCAGATCTTCATCTCACCGTAGAACGTGCGCGACAGGGAGTCACCCAGCGCATTAAATGCAGGCGTTGCGCGTTACGAAGCGCCAAAGAGGCATCCAGAAGGGCGCGGGCATACTCCGCACGTGCGGTAACCTATATGACACATGGATCGAAAGTTTATGGGTCAACAACCCATTTGCCTCCCCGGATCAGAGTCAAACGAGTTCTTGAGGGGCTATTGTGGGGGGTGAAGGCGACCAGGCACCTTGTGGGCTCTGGGCCTAGTCCGAGGGCGCGAATTCCGCCAAGTGGGCCGCGTGCGACGGGAGCAAGGCCCTCTAACACCGGGGCCCTAGGGTCAGCCTACCCAGCCATTAGAGACGAGCCGAGGAGAACGTCTCCTCGGACGCAGAATCGAGAGCAGACGAGCAGCAGAGCACCTGGGAAGCGCCTCCGGAGCTCGGCGAGCCATCCCCACACCCCCAACGATATGCCGAGGGGGGGGACAAGGGGACATGCACCTACACAGTGTTTCTGCCACCGCATTAAAGGCTTCCACCTACCCGTCTGGCCGCATTAATGGGGAAATGACTTCTGAAGGGACGGGAATGGCCCCAAGGGCGTTGGGGAGCGTTTTCAGGGAAAGACAGGTGAGAGTCAGGAGTGGGGAGTATAAAGAGAAGGGAAGATACAACGAGAAAGGGATCCGGACTTTTGACCAAGAAAAAGAAGAGGTCCTCTCCCTTGAAAGAACAGAACGAAAACCACCACGGAATCTCCTCGGCGCACGTCTGGGAAGGGAGTTAGTCCACCACCCCAGCCACGTCAGTGATGAGTTTCACCCTTACTCCATAGCTTTTCAGAACCCCAAGAGGTCAAGACTTTAAGCCCATTCTCTACAAATTCTATTGTAAAGGCCACTTGGGCCGGCCCAGTCACTTATTAGGGCCCAAGGCCAATTTTGTGCCCTTACACTTACATTCTCTATGTAATTACAAAAAAAAAAAAAAAAAAGTTTTTTTCATTAACTAAAATCTGATGAAGCCACACTAAACACCAAAATTTGAATTTTTAGAAAACATTTTATGCTGAAATAATGGTCTTAAATGTTAAAGCTTCTTCAGTTATTCTTCTTTAATTAAAACTTCATCTTAATTAATATAAGCTTTCTAAACAATGATTACTAGCGTTAACAATGGTGTGATGCATTGTAATTTTTATTATTTATGGAAATTAAAGGCAAATTACATTTTAAATTTCATTGTTGATTTCCAATCAAATTCCAAAATTTCAGAAGTTTATTATTAAACCGCACATTTTTTATAAATTTTTTTAATTCTAACCAGTAACAACAAAGTAATTCCATAATTGGAAAAGGCTTAAACAAACAATGTTACATGGTTTTGAGTGAAAAAAATATTTATATATATTAGGCACATGTATTGAATTACACAATGCTGTTTTATTTAAGAAAAATTCCATTATTGATTGGAATTTAAATTTTTTAAAAGTATAAAATTTAATTTGAAACAGCTCATACCAAGTGTTTAAAAGGTATTTTATCCAATAATATATACTTATTGTTAATTTATCTCTATCTACCATATATAATTAAACAAGATAAGTTATTGGATATATTTATCCAAGCCTGAACCAATAAACTTGATTTTCTTACTTTCATTTCATATAAACGATGGAATGGTCCCAAATAGTTTATGTAGGGATAAAAGGTCCAAGGGTATATATTGGGCCATGCGCCTTGTCCAAGGATGCTTAGTGGTTTGAAGATAGATAGACGATAGGAAAGATGTAAAAATTAGAGCACCATGAACAAACTATGACTACAAAGTTTGAGAAGGTAGTCCAAAGAGGAATGCCTCATCGGCTAAGCAAAGCAGAGGTCAGAAAAATTGGTCTGCCCTTAAGGGCAACACTTCGAAAAGTTTTACTGATAAAGATAAACATCAGAGAAACATAATACAAAGGGAAGCTAAGAAATATTTAAAGAAAAGCTGCTACCATCGCATTGAATACTCTGTAGCTAACCCTTTGGTCGCATTAATGTGAAGGTGATACTTGAATAGTGATAAGCTGCCTTACAGTTACAGTTACAGCTACTCCTAAAGACTTCACGAAAATGCTAATGGGATAATGATCAAAGCCAACAACTTGACCTACACGTGGACGGTGGAGATGAAGAAGAGAGGGGTATATAATAGAGAAAAAAGCCATTTTACAGAGGGGGGATTGGAGAATTAAGAGAAAAACACTGTAGTAACAAGAACTGGACTTGTAATCAAATTCAAAAGAAATATATACAAGAACTAGTCTTCTCGAACTGTGCCGATGACAATTTTCTTTGGGCAAAACCAGTTTATTCTTGTTTTCTTGTCATATTGACCCACTATAATTGTTATCTAACTCATTAAAGTTTAGTTTTCTAGTACGTTCTCTACAAATTCATTGTATATGGTTCTTTGGGCCTAGATCCTTTTACCTTTTAGGCTTAGGAACCAAATTGTGGCCTTACAGTTCATATATATTGTATTGTTTGTTGTTGTTATTATTATTATTATTATTATTATTATATTTTAATAACTTTTTTTGAGAGAATTGTTTTTAATAACTTTTTTTTTAGAATACTAAATATTTTAACACACATAAGGGAGATTAAAGAAGGTCTTAAAGAAACTAATAGTGGTGTATATTCAAAAAGACCTAACTTTTGGATACATATCACATGCTTTAAATCTTTTTAACTCATACTCATTTTTCAATATGGAATTAACCCACTGTTTTTTCTTTTGAAAATACTAAGTATTTTAACACACACATAAAGAGAGGAGATAAGATTTTAAAAATACTAAAAGTGGTGTATAACTTGATTGTTACAACAACGGGGAAGGGAATTCAATCACTATTTATGGTAACTACATTGCTCCTTCAACTTTATTTTTGTAGTATTTAATATATTTTTTTTCAACACATCTATAACCAATTATATTATATTCAAAACCTTATCTCTTAAGTCTTATCATATATTGATTTTTTAAAAAGTTACCATAGTATTTATTTTTATGTCAAGATATGTGTTGCTTAAATGGTAACTCCACGATAAGGTATGACTCATATCATACATCAACCCAATTACTCATTTCTTGCTTACCCATTATATTTAATTCAATTTCTAACATAGTGCATTTTAATTTACATGCCATTAAATTCCCACTTAAATAATAAACTGTTTGGTAGGTGAACTATGTCAATGTTGTCTGATGGTCCACCCACCTAATAAAAAGGAAAAAGAAGCACAAGGCAGTTTCATAACTATGTAAAATTATTGATTCAAATACTTATAATTTTTGCCATCGCGTTTAAAATTTATTTTCAAAAATTTGTTTGAATTTATCAAAGTCATCAAATTTATCGAAATTTGCTCTGAAACTTTGTTGTGATATCTTCTTTTAATAAAAAATGACAATATAAATACATAAAAGAAATAACAATCAAATGATGCAATTTAATATCTTATTATCATGTGCATATCTGCTTAATATAAATCTTCAGGAATTTGTGTGAAAGTCAATGTAAATGAGTTACAAGACTTGGCCATCAACTCTCACCTTAAGGTTAAAAAAAACTAATACTACACCCACAAAATTTTTTAAATATTTTCATGGAAAATTATTCTGCAGTCTGCTTTACAAAAGATGGAGTATAATCTATAATGACACAGTATTCCTTATTCTCACACAAATGAAGGGTCATATTATGAATTTAATTATAAGATTTACCATTTATGTGAAAAAATGGAGTACTACATCACTCTACATCAAAAGTACTTAATAATCACTCATATGTCCACTGTGTTGACATGTAGATTGCTATAAAAAGTTCAGGAACATATAATATTTTTCATTTGTTTAGGTGATATATTGTGTATTACTTTTATGAAATGAGGTGATATTTTGTAATATAGTATCAGTGATTAAACGTGATGTTACATAGTTCTGGACTTATAACCCATAAGCTATGGATAAAAACAAACTTAGATGGAAAAATAGTTATGTCAAAACACTATGAAAAAAAACAAATTGTGGACCCAATTCAATTCAGTGGGATCTTTCACTCACGATTATTTCTATCTCCTTTTTAGATAATAGGCACTGTAACTAGTATTCTTGTAATTGGTTTAATCGAAATTTTTGTTTATGGTTCATATTTCGGATTGGGTTTCAAACATTGAAAGATTATATAGAGTTGTCTAGAGCAGGAAAGCGCTTTGACTTATTCCAATGGTTGTGTCCAACACTGCTACAGAGAAGCTAACAAATGTGCTAATGCGCTCGCTAGAAGGGAATCTCTTTTGCCTCAAGATTTTGTTTGTTTTTCTGGAACTTCCAGCGGAGGTTTCTCTGTTGCTTAGATTAGACTCTGCTGGAATTTTGTATAGAGCCAAACATGAGCTCTGTTGTTTCTTTTGTTTACTTTAGAATATGCCCTTGTTTACCAAAGAAAAATAACAGAGGAAGAGAGGTGTGAGGCTAAGGTTAAAGTTGCTGGGCCCAACCTTGAATTTTGTTTTGTCCATCTTGATTGCCTGATGAGATTTCAGGCTGAAGCTTTCTTGCAAAGAAAGTTGTAGGTAACTAGGTAGGGACCTCTTTCAATCGAACAAACATTTTTGAAGGCTTTTCATGGTCGCTAGAGACATTCTCGCTTTGCTTTAACAGGAAAAGTTCATTTGATTTTGTATGCTTTTTTTGGGCCTGTAGAAAGATTCCCTTTAGCTTTTGGTTCGATGAAAGGAGTAAATCCTAAGTCAAGATGAGAATTCCAAAATGTTGTTGTGTCATAGACTTGATTCAAAATTGTTATGGAGTTTGGAAATTATAAATGAATTTATCAACTTGTCTAAGAGATTTATAATTCAAATAATATATTCTCAAATAAAAATGTTCAAAAGTTCAAAAGTCAAAAACTCCATCCTAACTAATAAAAAAAAATCAATTTATTAATCTATAGTCGGACATGTAGTATTTTACTCTTTTTCATTATTTACTTTCAGTCTCATCAAACTTCTGATTTTTTTTTTTTATATTTACTTTTTAGAAAATCTGATTTAAATATGTCTGAGACATTTTTATTAATTTTGAGTTGATTTTTATTAAGTAATTAAATACTAAGTAATATTGTTCAACTTTTTAAAATTGTATATCAACAAATTGAATACGACCAAAACATGTGGGTAGAGTATAGTATACTTATCCAAATTAGATATGATTGTAAAAAGGATCCGTTTGGATAGAGCTTATTTTTGCTGAACTGAAAACTGAAACTGAAAACAGTGTAGCAAAATAATTTTTTAATGTGTGAATAGTACTGCGGGACCCATTTTTAATAAAAAATTTGTGAACAGTGCGCAAACAGTGTGCACAGTTTTCCAAACCCACTCTTAATGTACTTCTATTGATGAACTTCAACTAAATGGTATTTCTTGTGAATTGGGATGATCAAATCCAACATGTCCACCAGCTAATTTTTAAGAAAAATTATGGGTCAGACAGTCATTGGTGAACAAAAAAGCAATTTTAGTGGCGAATTTAAATTAAAATCAATAACAACTTATCATTTATAATTTATTGTAAAAATGTTAGACATTGAACTTCTCAATTTTTAAATAAAAACCATTAGACGTAAAAACAAATTAAGATCCCATGCATATAGCATGGTTCTGTACTGTGATTCTGCGTGAATGGACTAATTTACTCAAAGGACCAATTTACTCACAGGACCAATTTAGCACAAAACAAAGAGAAGAGAAATGAGGTTGAGAATAGCAATTTATGAGTGATCACATCTGATCAAGTAATAGAAGAAAGAAAAAATCCACACACAAAAAAAAAAAAAAAAAAATTCAACATCAATTACATATTATATTTTAAATCGAAGATATCTGGTGTAAAATTGAAAAAAATTCATTATTTGGTCATGTCATGTCATAATGTATTTTCACCCAATTACAATTTAATTGAAATAATTTCAAGTACATGTGACTTTTCTTTAAAAATTATTAAAATCATGGAAATTCACTTAAAAGAAAGTGATGTAATTTATTGGAATTTGATTTTTTTTCTTTTTCTTTTTGGAGAAACTATTGGAATTTGAAACTAACATTTAGAAGTTGAACTGTTTTTTCTCAAAAAAAGTTCAACTGTTCAAGCAATTCAACTAATAAATAAGATATTAATGATAATAGTGGTTGTCATTCACACAATCAAAAAAAAAAAAAAAGCAGAAGCATTATCATATATAGAAATCATATAAAAAAGTTGAACACATGACAAAAAGCATGAACCATAAATCCGTATAACTTGTGAAGAATTTTATAATGTAGTGGCATTGTTTTTTTTTTTCCCCCTTTATGATGAGAATTAGGGTTTGAATTCCCCCTCTCTTATTATTGTAACTATCAATTTTTCTTTTTAAATCTATATATCTTAATGTGTACTACTAAATTACTAATTAAGTGAAAAGGGTAAAAGTTCACCCTTAAAAAAAAAGAAAAGTGAAAAGGGTAAAAGTTATGAATAGTTTTTAGGATTTGACCGTGTTGTACCTTAGATACTTTAGTTAAAATTAAATAGGTGGTTACGTTTTTTTTTTTTTTTTTGGTAATCAAATAGGTGGTTACGTTGATCAATGCAATATGAGAGATGTAATCTTTTTTATATACAATTAAAATCAATTATGTGAGTCATTGATCAATGCAATCACATATTTAGATTTAATTAGAAAACTTAAGGTATAACACTTAAATAATTATACATAAATTTTGTCTAGGTGAAAACATACTATGTATAGCTAATTTGAGTTAGATTCTATTTTAGCTTTCAAATTTTGAAAAGCATTTTTTAGTTCTCAAAATATCATGACTTTGTCATATTTTGACGGAACATCACATGACATTACACAACAAGTTAATTAATTCATAACCTTATTATTATGACGGAACATAACATGACTTTGTCATATTTTGACTACATAAGCAATAATTATAACAATAATGTTACTCAATAGCTATTTTTCTTTTAGAATCAAGTATACTCAACAGCTAACTTAGTAGGTTCCATATGTATCTTTTGTTAAATATGTACATAATTATAATCCACAACGAGCAACTATCAAATTCAACTTCAAGAAATCAATTTTCAGATACTTCAAATTAGCAAACAATTGAAAGAAACCATGATTGATCATTTGATTGATGAATGAAGATCATCTTTTGTCAAATAAATGCAATACAAAATGTTTATACTTCTATTTTAGCCATGTCAAAATCACTCTAAACATCATATTTTACTCAAGAGGTAAGAGCTTGTTTGGTAAGAGATTTCTAGTATCGTTGTTTAAGTGTTATGAAAATACATATAAATTAAAAAGTGTTATGAAAATACATATTATAGTATTTAAACAACAAGTTTCGGTGTTTAAACAACAAAACCAAACACTCAAATCTTCTCTCAAAAAAACAAAAAGACCCCATTAAAAAAAAAAAAAAAAAAAACTTTGGAGCTAAAAAAACTATCATTACCAATTGAAGCAACTCAAATGTCAAATCGTTGTTCAAAAACCAACAAAGTGACCGGCCCAGCCAGTCGCATCCTTACAAGTAACGGCTAACACTACCCACTATAGCCAGTCACCCTGTACCTCCTTCGGGCCCACACCAACCCAACGGTCACATTTGCCTTAAACAATCTCTTAAAATTCACAACGTTTAAGTTTTCTCTTATATAAACCTCACTCTCTCCGAAACACTTTCATATTCTTTGGAAAAAAACAACAACCTTTGAAAAAACTCTGAGACACACACAAAAAACACAGTCACATTCATTCACAACACAGATATTTTTTTTTTTCTTTCCTATCTTCTTCAAGTTTTGTGTGTGTGTGTTTCCAAACAAAAGAAGATGAAGCATTGTCTTGTTGTACTTTCCATTTTTGTTTTGTGTGTCTCAGTTTCACACAACAACAACGGTTTGGTACAAGCAGACAATGCGCCTTCTCCATCTCCAAGCCCAAACTCAACACCAACGCCAACAAAGTCACCCTCTCCATCAACTTCTCCGACCAGTCCTTCACATTCTCCGGCGACTTCTCCGACCACTTCTCCGGCTTTATCGCCGCCTACGTCAACTCCGACAATTTCTCCGGCATCCCCTTCAAAGTCTCCGGCTTTATCGCCGCCTACGTCCACTCCGGCAATTTCTCCGCCACTGTCGACCCCACCGGCGAAATCACCGTCAGTTTCACCGGCAAAATCCCCGGCACAGTCGGTTTCTCCCACCCCGAGTCCGTCGGTAAATGGGTCTCCTCCAATTCCGTCCCCCGTAAGTCTTCCGACGCCGGTTTCATCTCCGGCTACCGCTCCGGCGAGCGCTCCAGAATCGGTTCCTGTCGGGGCTCCGAATTTGCCGCAGGCTCCTACTAGTGCCGCCACTCCGGAGACCCCAGCGGGAATTCCATCGAGTTCGGCAACTCCGGCGGAGGCACCGGTAGTGGTTCCAAAGAGCAGTACACCAACTACGGCGCCGGCAAGTTCTTCACCGGAAAAGGCACCAGGCCCGGTTAGTGACGAGTCGGGTTCGGATTCAAAGAATAGGGTTCGGGTCATTGTAAGTGGCCTGGCTATTATGGCTGCTCTGACTCTCTAAATATATATATTTTTTCTTTCTCCCACATTATTCATATTTATTTGGTATTTGTCACTAATATTTTGTAAGACCTTATTCTATTTTGAATATTTTGTAGACTTTGTTGTATTATTAATTTCTTATTGGATGATATTGTTATTATCATTGTTCCTCTGATGTATTCTTAATCTCTTGATCAAGTTATTGTGCCTAGAAGGCTCAAACAATCCCACCTAGTAATGATGTATGTTCCTGGGTACAAATTTTTTTTTCCCCTGAGATTTTTGGTCGGGTAAAATCAACAGTGCACACATACACTTCCATACACATGCCCCATAAAGCAATTGAAATCATGTCTTTAAATGCACGATTTCAATTGCGCAATCATGTGTAATTAACGTTACCCTTTTTTGTTTAGGAGTTGACTTACCTCTAATACTAGTGTGCACGGGTGATGAAACTGCACAACTTTGTATTCTAAAATGATCATGAATCCAATGTTACTGAACAGAAGATTTATTCTAGTGCATAGAAGTGTTGTCAAGTGTAGTTTCGTTCTGTAACCAGGAAATGGACCAAAACTTTGGGCGAAGAAATTGTTGGAATTCTACAAACCCATTAGATTATTTTGTGCTAGCCCAACAAGGCAGAGTGGAGGTACCGTTGGTCCACTTTTTTCATATCATTAGGCCCATACCACATTATAGCCCATGGGGGAGAGTTGGTTCATTAATCAATTTGGATCTGGTTTCTGAACTTCAATCACTTTGAAAAAGAAAAAAGAAATAAAGTGAAATGTATAAACAGAGGCTAGAAATCTGATTTTTCTTCCTCCCCCCCCAAAAAATTCACAAAAACTCTTTTTAATTTATGTATGAAGATTGATTGAGTTTTCATTAAACAGTAGACAAAAAAACAAATTGAATTATTATTTTTCCTCCCCCTAAAAGAACATTATTTGAAGTCTGAATCAAAACTTTAACGTTGGAGAGAAAAGCATGGATGGGGACACGGGATAAGCATTTTAAGACTTGAGGGACTAGTGTCTGTCATAGTCCCCGCCTAGGATAATTTGTTTAGAGATTGAGACCTCGTGATACACACTTTAGTTCTTATCCATTTTAAATACCCATCTCCATTCTCCTCCTCCTCACTAATTGTCTTGTGGATCACACCCACATGTATGACAAGAGGATATCTTATACGTTTTTGGAACGTATATATCAGGAAGACATAATGGATGTATACCAAACTTTCATCTTTTATTCACTTTAAAGTTTGAACATACATTTTTGTCGTGATAAATTTTTGATAAAATTTTATTTTTACATGTATTTGTTTAAAATATTGTTTAACACAAATATTTTTTAACACATATTGTTTAAAATATTGGTATTGTTTTTCCTTATTGATATCAAATCAACCTATAATTTTGAAGCTTAAAAATATAATCTCATTCTGAGGAAATAAAAGGAAGAAATTTATCCTCATAATTTTGAGTATTTTTTTAAAAAGAAGGTTAAAATATGAATTTATTTTGTTTATTTTAACTTATTGTTTGCGTGTTTTATATTTTAACTTAGACCGGTTCTAGAACTTGCCTAATAATTTTTATTTTTATTTTGGAGAATTACTTGCCTAATAATTTAGATTCGTATAAAACCATCATTCAAATTCTTTAATAATGGGTATCAAAAAAAAATCTTTAATAATGCACAACAACTATGATAGGGGATAACGTGGGTCCACAATTATTGATTTGTTAATAAATTTAGAAAAAAAGCCTAGAAAAGTATTTTTAAGGTGTTAATTGAAATAAACGAGATCCATCCTTTTTTTTGTTTTTAACGAGATCCATCCTTTAAACATGTCTTGCAAATAAAATTTATTTTAATGGAACAAGGATAAGGTTGTAGGTTTTTTCTTTCAATGATAACTTAATTTAAGTGCATACAAATTAAAAAAAAAATCACATTTTTTTGAATAAATAGTAATACTTATTAAAATATATAAAAATTTATAATACTAATATTTTAAACTAAATACAATAAGAGAGGGCGTTCAAAATTTCAATTCACACGCATACAGTATATAAAATAAGCAAAAATTTAACTTATAATCATTTTCAAATGTGAACTTTTATCGTACAATATACAATTTTAATAATTGTGAAAAAAAATAAGTGAAAATTTTTAGGACTTATTATTGCTTTTCATATATTTTGAGGGGGGAAAAAATTGATCACAATTGAAATTTTGAAGTGAAGTCAAAAGTGGACCACGGCAATCAGGCATCATTGTCCTACACCTTCAATAAACAAACCACAAACATTTGCAAGATAAGTTGAAACTCTGTCTCTCTGACTGTGTGTGTGTGTGTGGAGCAAAGGATCAATGAGAACAGTTGAGAATGGAGGAGTGTCATGCAATTACAGGCTAAGGAGAAGAAGCTACTGTGGTTTCAGGGAACTGGGCTTAATTGAGAAGCCACATATTCTGAGAATTCTTCGAAACGTTTCGATGATATCTCTACTCAGAAAGGGCCTTTACACTCGTTGCCCATCTCCTGCGAGAAACACTTGCATTTTCAGGTTACGTCACTCTTTCATATATTTTTGGTTATTGGGTCTCTCTAAACTTTGCTAGTTTGCCTAGAAAAGAAGAGAAAGTTTTGATTTTGGTTCCTGAGAAAACTGAAGAAAAAGGCAGGGAGAGTTTTGAATACTGTGTGTTGTGCTGGTTTGGTTTCTGAAAAAAAAAGGGGGTGGGGGGTGGGGGATTTTGGATTAAAGTTAGCTGATGCTGGTGTTGGGTTTTTAGTTTGATTGATGAGAAAGTATAGAAAAAGAAATGAAAAATGAAGTTTTGAATTTAAAAAGAGTAAATGAAGAAATCAAGCTTAGTTAAGCTGAATAATTAAGTGGGTTCAGTTTGGTTGGTGCAGCTATATAATGAAATTTTATTATTGTCTGTCTTAGGTTGGTTTGGTTTCTGAAAGAAAAAGAGAACACTTGGCTTAAAGCGAAGGCTGGTATTGGGTTTTGTTTGATTGCTGAGAAGTGTAGGGAAAATAAATGAAAAAGGAAAATCTGATTTTAAAGTAAATGAAGAACTTGGCTTAGTTAAGCTGAATAATTAAGTGGGTTCAGTTTGGTTGGTGTAATATAATTATATAAGCAATGAAATTTTATCATTTTGTGTGTTGTGCTGGTTTGGTTTCTGAGAGAAAAAGGGAAAATCCGGTTTAAAGTTAGATAATGCTGGTGTTGGGCTTAGTTTTGTTGCTGCGAAATTGCAGGAAAAGACATGTAAAAGGAAATTTTGATTTTCTATTTTGGTTTTAAATGTAAATGAAGAACTCAGCTTAGTTGAGCTGAATAGTTAAGTAGGTTCAGTTTGCTTGGTGCAAATAATTCGGACAATAACTGGAAATGAATTTATCATTAATATTAATTTGATAAGTGAGTTTGTGTCATTACTTTTGTTTGATAGTAAAAATTAATAACATTAAGGTTGAGAATAAGATACATACTCTTCTGAATTAATCTAGATATTTGTATAATTGTATTAGTTTCAAGTGTTGAAAAATCTATTGTTTTGTTAAATTTACTAGGTAATTAAATGGAGTTTCTAGGAAACAATGTGCTAGTGTGTTATTGCTGTTTGATTGCTGAGAAAAGCTGTAAAAAGTAGATTTAATAGAGAAGATCCTTACACTGAGACCATATGATCTCTGTCTTGCAGCATGGATCCCCGCGAGAAATCGAGATCTACAATATTGGAGACATCTAGACATAATAGGGTCCCTGTATATGTGATGATGCCTGTGGACACATTTGGCTTTGATCCTTCAGGGAGTCCAAGGATTAGAAAGTAAGTTTTTTAACCTCTTAATTGTTAGATGTTATGAACATTATTGTATATTTGTGCGTTATGTGCAGATATCTCCACCTACGTTGTAATTTTAAAATTATCCTCTTGTCTTTTTAGTTTTATTTGGAATTTTGACGTTGAAGAAAAACGGAGGAAATTTTTGTGTGTTTAGAATACCTTTGCTAGAGGATTGACCTTAATTTCATATCTATCTTTTCTATAAATAAAAGATGATGTTCTTCTAATAGGCTCTAGTTACGTATCATGACTTCTTCCAGATTTAATACACAAAGTCATAGATTTTAATTTCTCTTGGTCCATGGTCTTATATTTGTGTTTTCTTTACAATTTCATTGGTGAGAAATAAACACTTTATATGTTGCTGCTGCTTTTTTTCCCCCTCAGAATCAAGGCCTTAACCGTATCTCTAAAAGCACTCAAGTTGGCAGGTGTCCATGGAATTGCAGTTGAGGTTTGGTGGGGAATTGTAGAGCGTTTCTCTCCAGTTGCATATGATTGGTCTCTTTATGAACAGCTTTTCCAACTGATATCTCAGCTGGGGTTGAAGTTGCATGTTGATTTGTCTTTTCACTCAAATAGGCATACTTCATCTGGTGGTAATGGGGATGTTAGTCTCCCTTTGTGGATTCTAGAGGTTTGGTTGTTAAACTTTGCCATTCTGCTGTTATGTAAGTTTCTCTGATGCATACTGGTAAAGTGCAGCCCCACTTTACAGTTCAGCTTTTACATTTCCTTGAGTCAATGTCATTAGTCCTCATGATCCATTGTAGCAATAGTGTAGCTGTCCTGATACCATAAGAATGGCTATAGATAATCCAATGTCATCATTTCTTCTCCAGGATCCCTTTTTTCCCTTGCATATCTTTTATTCTGTGTTGCCATTAGTAGACTTGATTTTGTTTCTGATGTATATAAAGCTTTAAATGAAGGGGTATGGTAGGCATATATCAGGCTTTATTGTGTGTTATTAAATTACAGAAACTAAAGCTTTTTATTTTTTATTCATTTTCCAGATTGGTGAGCACAATAAGGATATATATTATCGAGACCAAAATGGATTTTACAATGATGATTATCTTACCCTAGGAGTGGACCAACTTCCTCTGTTTTGTGGCCGGACTGCCCTCCAGTGTTATGAAGACTTCATGTTCAGTTTTGTTAACAAATTTGAGTCCTTTTTTGGAAATGTGATTGAGGAGATAAGTGTTGGTCTTGGTCCTTCCGGAGAGCTTAGGTAAAGTTATAATAGAATCACAAGTATCAAGTTCAAGCCATTACAAGAATTTCATATGAACAATTTCATGCAGATATCCTGCACATCCTTTTGGTGATGGCAGATGGAAGTTTCCCGGAATTGGTGAATTCCAGTGTTATGACAAGTACATGTAGGTTAAACTCGTTCCTCTTAAATTATTAACTTGGTTGATATTGAAATTTGCTAATGACAAACTTGCTTTTCCTCTTAGGATGGAGGACTTGAGGATGGCTGCATCCCAAGAAGGAAAGCCTCAGTGGGGAGATAAGGGCCCACAGAATGCTGGCTATTACAACAGTCTCCCGTCTGGGGTTCCTTTCTTTGAAGAAGGAGAGGATGGATTTCTTTCTGATTATGGTCGGTTTTTCCTTGTATGTATCCTATTCAAAGTTGCCTACTTTCATGTTTTCATTTCACACAGCATAGTCAGGGCTTTATATGTTGTGTTTCACAAAAATGTCAACCATTTTAATTGATACCTTTCAATCTAGAACCCATGTATGTTGCACATATTGTGTTGAACGGAGGTGGGAATTAGTGTTGTTAACTGCGCAAGACTTATATTTATGCAACTCTGGCATTTAAAACATGTATGCTGTCAGCAGTTAGATGTAACCCTAAAAGATTTAAATTTATACCTGAGAATAAGTCAACTTTTTTTGACGACTGATGGATTGTATCAGGTGCTCATGAAAAAAAAAAAAAGGAAAATCCATTGGTGTCTATTGTAGTGGTAAAGAATTGAAGTAGGGTTATCATGGGTGACATGTTTGTTTCCTCACTAAGAAAATTCATCATAAAACTCTATGCAAAAGAAAATGAAGCATTTTTCTGGAGATCTGTGATTGGCAATATGTCTTTTATTTTTATCTTCATGTTGTAACAATGTTTATAACAAGGTCTTATAGATTTGTCATTTGTTAGCTGGAGCCTAAGGGTTATGAAAACTGATTTATCATGTGGAGTATAAGTAACCTGACTTAATTTTCCATAGGAATGGTACAGTGGTAGGTTGATTCACCATGCAGATGTTATTCTTGCAAAGGCAGCTAATATTTTGAAGCAGTATCAAGGCAACGAGAGAACTACTGTTACATTAGTGGCTAAAATTGGTGGAATATATTGGTCATACCACACAGTATCACACCCTGCTGAACTTACTGCTGGTTACTACAACACTGCTTGCCGGGATGGTTATGATCCTGTTGCTCTGATGTTATCTCGTCATGGTGCTGCATTGCATATTTCGTAAGATTCTAATTCATTTGTTTCTTACTGGCTCCATAGACCAAGCTTGACTTTGGATTTTTATGAATGTTGTTATTGTGTCAAAATAACCTCTTGTAGCCAGGGGCGGCGCCACTTGAAGCTCAGGGAAATGAACCCCCTGAACTGGCCCAAAAAAATATATTAATATAATTTTTATTTGACCCTTAACTTGAATACCATCCTCTTATCTATATATCGGCCTTTTTAAACACAAAAAAAAAAAGCCCAATAACAAATCAATTTGATCTAAGATCTTAAAAAAAAAAAATAAAAGAGTAAAAAGTAAAATAAGCCTAACAACAAAAGTAGTGATTTGTTAGTCTTAATTCTTAAACCTTAGAAAAAGCCCATTTAGATCTTAACAAGTTTGAAATAAATTGATAAAATGGGAAATCAATGGATGAATGATTGCTTAGCTGGGTACATTGAAAGAGATGTAGCTCGTAGTGTTGATAATGAAAATATTATGCAACAATTTCAAAATATGAAACCTTGTAAAAGGCAATTGTAAAACTTCATGTATTTGAGATATTTTTATTGGTGATGTCAATATATTTAAGTTCTCTTTTGTTTTAGATTTTGTATAATTCATGTTTCTTATGGACCCCCTAGAAAATAATCCTAGAGCCGCCATTGCTTGTAGCATTCTCATATCTGAATCTTTTACTATAGCTGCTTAGAAATGAGAGACAGTGAAACCTCACCAGCCTGTCTTTGCAGCCCAGAAGGATTACTTGAACAGGTAAGGGACGTCTTCTTGACTAATAAAAATGCTTCTGATCCTCGATTGTTAGAAATTTATTATTCTTCCATTGAGTCTATCCCTCTTTCATTCTAAATCCACGAATATGTTCTATTAACAAAATCTAATGTCTATTCTTCTGTATCCCGTAAGTGGATGGCTATACTTTGGGTTATATATATGATGTGTGTGTTGGCCTTAAACATGTTTGAACCACTAAGCTTGGGGAATGTTAACTTAGCTGCATGTCTAGTTGTTTTCCCTGCAATTCACCTGTTTTTTCCTCGTCTTTCCATTGCTTATGCATAAGGTTATATCTATTCATCTTTCAATAGAGCTAATTATTTTTGATGCAGATACGAACTGTTTCAAAGAAAAGGATAATCAATTTGATTGGAAGAAATAACAATGAACGATTTGACAAGGTAATTGCCATTCTTTTCTTGATATAATTTGATTTCAGCTTCTTTCAATTCTTTGTAACATATAGTCAAACCACAGAGTGTGTGTATTTGTACTGTAATCAGGGTATAATCAATAAAATATGATTTCAATGTCGTTGTTCTTTGCTTTTTCAACTTTCTTTATAAGCAATACGAGTGATTTAGGTAATTGTCTTATCCAGTTGAAACCACTTTTATTTTTTTTTTTTCCCTTTTAATCCGTATCTTGACGTTTCCTTTTCTTGCAGGCCGGATTATGGCAAATATATGCAAGCTGTTACCATCCACAGTCAGAATTTGTAACATCATTTATATTTTTCAGGATGAATGAAAAGATTTTTAGGGTTGAAAACTGGACGAACTTTGTCCCCTTTGTCAAAAAGATGAGCATGGAGTCGTAAAATACCTCTAATTCTTTTTTTCTTTTTTCATTTACTAAACTATCAAGAGTGGTTGTTCCACTTCCATAGTATTCTTTTTTTTTTTTTTTTTTTTACTTTTTGGGGGGGTGGGGGTGTAAAAGTGTTTGAAACTTACTAACCTAGCGGTGGAGGACTTGGTAGCCCATGATAAAGAGGGCAGAATTTGTAACAGACCTATTTCTAACTTAAATTATGAACTCCATGTTTCTACCCAAAAAAAAAAAAACTTACTAACTTATTGAATGTGAAGGATATATCTTTCTATTCAGATTGAGTGTGTACTGAGGACCTGACTTTTGATAATATTGGACATTTACTCAAAAGTAACAAAAGCGTTATTAATCGCAAGAATAAAAAGGTAGAAATTAAAGGATTCATCGCTTTGGAATATAGCATTGGATGCCTATCTGACAATCAAGAACTCCAGCAGATGGAGGGATATTTATTAGATGTGAAGCTGGTCTTGCAACCATGCTTGTTGCTCTCATGTAACTCGCAGCAGTTTCTTGTCCAGAAGGTGTAAAGTAAGCACCATTCAGCATCACATCTTCATCTGACCTCCAATTCCAATTCTGCCACTCCCCAGATTCTGAATTTTCTCGCTTAGTCACCTGAAAAATAAGTACATTTGAGAAAAAAATGTGTTGAAATCAGATTCAAGGGGCTGGATCATGCAGGTAAAGGTTGGCTGAGTCTGATCAGATCTAAACTGATGCATGTCCTCCACAACTAGCACTTGTTGGGTTAGGTGAAGGTTTCACCTTCTGTTTTCGGTTTGTTTGTTTTTGATATCTAATTTCTATATACTGGTTCAATCAATTTGAGCTGTTCTCTTTTAATTTGAACTTTCCTTATGTGGTCCATTGTAACTCCCACACTAGTAACTAGGAGGATTGCGTACAATTAAAGCTCCCTATCTATGTTTTAATGGTCTTAATGTTCTGTTTATAATTGATTAATGAGAGAGTTGTAGAAACAGAGAAACACTTGAAATGGCAATTTCATGATAGTTATGTATAATAAAAGCTCCCTATCTATGTTCTAATGGTCTTTATGGTCTGTTTATAATTGATTAATGATGGTAGGTGTACTACCAAAAAAAATTTAATGATGTTAGTTGTAGAAAAAGGGGAACCCTTAATGGCAATTTCATGATAGTTACGTGTAAGAGCATCAGCATTGAATGTGGCAAATGAAGCCTTCTTTTGCAATTCTTTTACAATTTAGCCCAAAATCGGATGCTTCATTGAACGTTGTATTTTGTAACTATTGTAAAAAAAATACAATTGAGCTACAGTACCATCTTAAATGTAAGATGGTACTGTAGCTAATGGGATAAAAAAATTGATTTTTTAATTCTCTCTCTCCCCTTTTAACCCGGGAATTTCTCTCTCCTCTCTCATTATTTCTCTTCTTTTCTCTCTCTTCCTTCTCTCTTTCTCATCTGCTCTCTGCACTATTCAGACTCAAGACCCTATGGGTTTTGACAATGATGGAATTGGATGGTTTCGATGGGTCGATGTGACTGCTCTGATGGGTTTGAATCGGAGCTCTGATGGTTTTTTGGTATGGATTTTTTGTTGTGGATTGCGATCGGCGTGGTATGGATTTTTTGTTGTGGGTTTATGGTATGAATTTTTTGTTGTGGGTTGAGATCGGCGTGTAGGTTGATATGAATGATGGAGGAAGAGTCTTCGTTTGTGATCGGCGTGGGTTTCTTTGGAGGTGGTGGGTTTTTTTTTTTTTTTTTTTTTTTTTTTCCAATTTTGCCGATCTGGGTTGATATGGATGATGGAGGAGTTGGGTTGATATGGATGATGGAGGAGGAGTCTGGAAGATCGGCATGATTTTTTTTTTTTTTTTTTCCAGTTTCATTGATCTAGGTTGATATGGATGATGGAGGAGGAGTCTGGAAGATCGGCATTGTGGTGGCTGTGCCGTTGATCGGCGTGATGGTTTTTTTTTTTTTTTTTTTCAATTTTGCCGATTTGGAGTTGTGTGGAGGAGTTGGGTTGATATGGATGATGGAGGAGGAGCCTGGAAGAGAAAAAGGTGAAAAGTAAAGTAATGGAAATTAAGTGAGAATAAAATTGGGGGAAAAAAAAGAGGGAAAAATATATTTTATTGTGAAGATATATTATTTTAATAAGTAAAATAGAAAAATAAAAATTTTGATATTGGGGTATTATAAAATAGTATGATATAATTGATAAATAGCTTTTTGAATGGTAAAATAGGATAGAATTAGAAAAAATGAACGTGGATGATCTAATAAAAGCTCCCTATCTATTTCTAAATGTCTTATGTTCTGTTAATAATTGACTAATGATATACTTTGTGTATCGTTGACTTCACAGTCTAATTGTAATTAAATGACAGTGACCAAGCTTGGTTGCAATTTCACAGGGAAACTGACCTCTTTTGTGGAGTTGTCATCATTTGCAAAAAAGACATTTCCTTGGCTATTAATTGTGGGATTGGCACTTCCACCAATTGCATACATCTCCCATCCAGCATAGAAATTGTTTACAATGTGAAAATATCCGTGCCTACACCTGGGAAAATTGGAAAATATATGGTTTAAAATATTGCATTTCTCTTTCACAAAATCTCATGAAAATTGTGATTAGAAAGAGAAGCATGAATCTGTGAATATTTGCACAAACTTTTCAGCTAGATTGATAATTCAATTACCTTGGCATTCTTTGAACCAGTCCTGCCCCAAAGAAGTTGAAGGCAATGGTAACTTGCATATTCTTGTCAGCAAGGAAGTCATCATTATGACCCATGAGCATGACTTCATTATGATCAAACATGTAGCTGTTTGAGATTGTTATAGATGTTGATCCATATACAGCATCAATAAGTCCATCATAGCAATTTGATAGTGTGCAGTGATCAATCCACACATCCCTTGCCCCAAATATGGATATGCCATCTCCATCCGACTTTTCATCAGAATGCTGTGGTTCTACCTGCCCCATGGCTTTCCATGCTGGTATGCAGTCATGTACGTAGATGTTATGTATGATGATGTTACTCGCATTTTGAATAGTTATGCATGGTCCATCTGATATTTGTATGTTAAATCCTCTACCATCAATGGTCTTGTATGAGCTCATGATAAGCTCTTCCTTTAAATTGATGACCATGTCATGATCGAAAATGATCCAGAGAGGTTCTTCTTGGACTACAGCGTGCCGGAGAGTGCCTGGAACTGGGTTATCAGGGTCATCATTGTCTGAATCTTTGACAACATAGAATTCACCATCTCTTCCTCCGATAGCATTGCGTCCAAACCCTACTGCACAATCAGCTAGCATCTTGCGGTTGGTTTCCCAGTCAGGGTCACATCTCCAGCAGTCATCAATAGGATTTCCAGTTCTGCATGATCCTGTTCCCAACTGCCTTCTAGTCGAGCTCCTGTTTATATAGCATAGATCAAAGAACTTTTAAGACAAACAAAACCAAGTATAAAAGTTATAACTAAGATACATCTTTATTATGTTAGCTGAATTTATAGAAGACCCTTATAATCATTGAAGAAAAAGAAGGAAGCATTCTTTAATTTTATGTTTTTGGATTAACTTCTGTTGAAAGTCGGCAAGTGCAACTTCACTTTAAAAAAGCGAGGTTTTAGAAAGCTACATATAAATAAATAAGCTAATAAACTAAAAAACACATGCCCATAAGCACAATTTATAAGAATGAATACAAACCATTCAGTTGCTTCTGATATCTGCATCAATGTACGTGCAGAGGATGGAAGGGTGGCGTGTAAGAGCATAACTAAATAGAAGAGAAAGAACGCAGACATTTTAGAGAGAGAGAAGGGGGGGTCTTTCAACTACAACAACATTGGTTGATTCTAAGAAGCTAACTGAACTACACTGACGATTCGATGATGTGGACGCATATATATATATACAACATGCAGACCCTTTTTTCATTAAATAATGTGATAAATAAGTTAGGTAGACAATACATTATAGCTTTGCCTTTTCCCTGATTATGTTGGAAATGTGTAACTCAGGGTCACCAAGAATGAAATTCAAACAAATAACAAAATTGGCAAAGGAAATGGAAGTGATGGTGGCATTAGCTGGAAAATTCAAGAGCCTAGTTGATACGGCGTAAAAAACTGTTGGGTTGGCCTTTATATCTTTGGCTTTGAGAATTTTGGTTTAGAAAAAGGGTAAAAAAATAAATAAATAAAAATAAAAATAAAAAAAAAGAGCAAGTTAGGAATTAAATAGGAACCGCAAAAATTGTTTTTCTTGATCATGTTGGTCCATGGAAAGAATGCAATTTGAGGGAATGGACAGTTTCATAATTACACAAGTTTGGATCATGAATCTCTCTCTCACTCTCTCTCTCTCTCTCTCTCTCTCTCTCTCTCTTTTCTATTTTTGATAAATTGGATCATGATTCTTGAAAATTCATATTCATTGAAATGGGATTTTTCTTATATTATATAAAAGGATAGAGGTACATGCATTATTATTGACTTCAATTATATTGTTGAAAACCGAAAAGTTTGGTTGTAGAGTATCAGTATTCAGTACTGTAATTCAGCAAAAGTTATGGGTCCTATTACTATAAGTTATCTAGTATTCCAGGCAAGGCTAATTAACAACTGTACATATAGTGAATTCAATGCCACATTGCTATTTCAGTCCCTAGGAAAATACTCAAAATCGAAAAGTAATCTAGCACATGAAATGTTTAGGAAATGGCCGTGTAACCTTTTTTCTGTTAAATGCATCCTTAACTAGTTATCCATACACAGACAAGTTTTAAAAGCCAATATGTAGGGGGGCGAAATAAATAAAAAGAAGAAAGGAGAAGAAAAAACCAGCTACTAAGAAAAGGAAATTTTATTATTAATTTATAGACTGAACCATGCCTGATTTGATCGGTTTTCTATATATTTATGTTTTAACTATACTGTACTTGGTTCTCAAAAAAAGAAAAAGAAAAGCTAGAATGTAATTTGCTCTTCTTGTGTTCTTATTAATTGTACAGTTTTTGGGTGTGAATAGAAATTCTATTTACACCCAAAAAAAAGAAAAACAAATGGTCAAATGTTTAAAGACGTGTTTCTATTCTCACCCACATAATCTCAAAATTTATCCAATTATTCTAGCCATATTTTAGATTTTTTAAGGAAATGATTTTTTTTTTTGAAATTTTATTTTGGCACTTTGAAATTTTTATTCTAGCTATATTTTAGATTTTTTAAGGAAATGATTTTTTTTTTCTTTGAAATTTTATTTTGGCACTTTGAAATTTACATTAGCTTTGCTATAAATGAATTTTTATTAAATTTCAGTTTATCTCATTCCATAATAAACAAATAATTTACAGTCAATCCAATTGTTTAATTGAACAAAGTGATATCTCTGTGCCAAAAACGTTACATAAAACATAAAAGAAATCACCTCAAAACGTAGTCATGTGCAAAATCAGGATTTTGTGAAAATTTTGACACACACACTGACACACATATAAAAAATAAAGTTTGGCAAACTACAACACCCACCAAAAATTAATATTAGTATATTTTGAAAATTTAACCATTAAATTATATGTTATTTATGTCTTTAACAAGCATGTCAAACTTTATGTCAATTGGATGTTATTTACTATACGATCAATAAACTTAATTTTTTATGTATAATTTTATATTAAAAAGTTTGAAATTTAAATATTTAATTGATGACATAGCTATCGATTTTTTATTTTTTTAAAAATTTTACAAGTATGGAGAATATAAAAATAAAATGTAATTCAATAGTAAATTTGTCAAAATTTACATTTAATAAAAAACTATTGAGTGAAGTTGTAGTTATTGTCTACAAATTAATTTGTAGCTTTGTGCAACGTCTTATTCACATGTGAATCACTATTTTTTTTTTTAACTTGTTAATTGTAAGAACCTACATTAAATAAAATAAATAGTATAAATAATAATAATAATAATAATAATAATAATAATACAAAGTGTAGATCTTTTGAAGATATTAAAAGTTTCATTAAAACTTCTTGTGTCGACATGCAAAGCAAAAGAATTTGAGTGAAGTTATAGTCATTGTCTACAAACCAGTTTGTAACTTTGTGTAATGTCTTATTCGTATTCACATGTAAATCACTATTTTTTATTAACTTGTCAATTGTAAGAACCTACATTAAATAAAACAAATGGTATAAATAATAATAATAATAACAACAACAACAAAATACAAATTTTAGATCTTTTGAAGATCTTAAGGCCCTCTTTGGGTATCATTGGAGCTGGATTCATTTTCTCTTTTCATTTTCTGAATTACTCTTTTTTGTTTCTCAAATCTTACATTCATTTTTTCTACCCAACCCACTTCATGTTAAACATTATTTTTTGGTCTAGTTTTTGCTTCTTCTTTTTTTTTCACTTTATATTTTTCAATTAAAAATTCAACACAATTGAGAGAGAGAGAGAGAGAGAGAGAGAGAGAGAGAGAGAGAGAGTGTTTTTTTTGGGGACAAGTTAGTGTTAATGGGACCTACAATTTTGATTTTTTTACTAAAATGTCACTGTATTCATTTTTAAGAAAATGAAAACACTAAAAAGTTGTATCTAGTTTTTGTATTCAAATACTAATTTTTTAGACACTGAAAATGAAAAATGAATACAAATACAAAGCCAAACAAATTTTTTAATAGTGGGTCCCACGAAAACTGATAATGAATACAAAATACAACCATTTTTTGCTCAAACCAAACAAGTCCTAAAAGTTTCACTAAAACTTATTGTGTCGATATGCAAAGCAGAAGAATTCGACGTAATAGTTTTTTAGTAATAAATCAAACCCTCTTAACAATAACAAAGTCGCCATTACAACTGATAAAATTCACTAATACAGCAGCTTTTGTGATTTTGGAAAG
This sequence comes from Castanopsis chinensis, assembly GCA_032878915.1. Lineage (NCBI taxonomy): Eukaryota > Viridiplantae > Streptophyta > Magnoliopsida > Fagales > Fagaceae > Castanopsis > Castanopsis chinensis. Next base: position 9,990,060 of record JAVQMG010000089.1, read on the forward strand.
GCAAAATCGCATCTTGCAAAAGATATTCCTCAATTTTCTTACCGGGTTTTCTTTCTCTCTCAAAATTTTGCATCTTCCTCAGTCACCAATCAAAAATTCTCAAAACCAATCCTCAAAACTCTCAAAAAAGACATGGCCATGTCCAACCTTCTCTACCCATTAAACCCAACGACTTTCACTCTCTCTCGTAAGCCACTTCACTCTCCATTCCTATCTTCCTTCACAAACCAACCTTGTCTCATCACTCTAACTAACTTTGCAACCAAACCCAGAAATAAAATCCCAACTAAACCCAGAAGAAGTGAACACATAACTGCCAAATCCAATGGTGACAACCCAGCTGACACATCTGACCGTTTAATCTCAGCCATTTGTTACTTTTACCCCTTTTTTGATGGCATTCAGTATGGTAAATATGTTATCACTCAGTTCACTCCCATTCAAGCCGTCATACAACCTTTGGTACCAGCTATAAGGGTGTTTAAGAGCTTTCCCTTTAATGGGTTTTTGGTGTTCTTGACACTTTACTTTGTGGTCGTGAGGAACCAAAATTTTAGTAGGTATGTGAGGTTCAATACCATGCAAGCTATTGTGCTTGATGTGCTGCTGATTTTTCCTGATGTTTTGGAGAGGAGCTTTAATCCAAGAGGTGGGTTGGGGTTGGATTTGTTGATGAGCTTGGATAGCACTGTGTTTTTGTTCCTTTTTGTGTGTTTGATTTATGGGTCTTCTTCTTGCTTGCTGGGCCAGCTGCCCAGATTGCCCATTGTTGCTGATGCTGCTGATAGGCAAGTTCTTTGATTTGAACACCCATTTGGACCTTATTTTGTAGCTTTTTGTAGCCAATTTGTAATATTGTTTTGTAAGAAATATTCTAAAATTTTACATTTCAATGTACTTCGGTTAAAAAAGAAAAAGTCATAGCTGCTATTGTTGTCTCATTATGTTTTAGTTTATATGAAAATGGGGATATTCTTCATTTGATGTTTGTTATTATTATTGTTTATGTGTATGTGTGTGTGTTTTTTTTTTGGGGGGAGGGGGAGGGGGAGGGGGAGGGTGGGTTGGATAAGGGAATTTCTCATTAGGAGTAAGACTGTTTGACAACTTCCTCTCCTAGATCTCACAGAAGCGGGAGCCTTGTGCACTAGTAAGAATTTTTTCTTTTTCACATTGTTAGGTACATGTTAAATTGAATGGATTGGCAATTATATTATCAAAATTTGTGTTTTTGCTGTGCTAGAGTGTTCCCACTGGAGGCAAAGGAATATCTTGATAAATCATCTAGTCTAAATTATTGTGTTATGGGTAAATTCATACTAGTGTTGCTTGTTACTGTCAATTTGGGATGGTGTCACTGTATTACTTTGATAGAGAAGCAATGACAAAGGAAAAGCTCAGTTGCAATAGTAAGGAACTTAAAAACAGTGGTTTCAATGATTTCTCTTTCTTATGCACATCTAAGAGGTGTTGAGCAGCAGTGGCACCAAATTGGAGAGGGTATTCTACAGTTTACTTAAAAGTATCTTGACATGCCATTTGGTATTGCAGTCTTATTGGATGAAAGACTAAGAAGCCATACATGGCTAGTTATGTGCAATATTCCCAGCTCTGCTCATTTTGTCGCCTGTGTCTGTGTAGAGCATGAGATATGTTACAGTTGTTTTTTGGTTTCCCTCATGTTGCTTGGGGAAGCCTTTGATGTATAGGCTATTGCTAAGCTTATGGGAATACTGGAGTACAAGTTCCCTTATTGAAGTTCGTAGTGTAAGAATTTGTGAACTACGTATTAAAATAATTATTACTGAAGGCATGAAACAGTGTGGATGCAACTGTGTGGTAGCAGAAATGGTGATCTTGTTGAATTTTGATAACAGAATGTGGTAAGTGTCAACATACTTCTGCTGGTGACTAGTGAATTTTGGTCCATCTTGAGGGATGTATATATTCTTGAATTCAATGGAACAGAGTATAGTCATAATGTCATATACAAAGTCATTTTCCTTTGGCTAAAACCTTGTTGATCAGTGGACGTAGAGGCCTATTTATTTCCAGTGTGTTCCTAAGCTGTGCAGGAAATGCCAAACTAAAATGAGAATGAAAACATTGGATGAAAGAATAAGAAGCTGTACATGGAGGAAGAGCTGAATTTACCATGGCTAGTTATGTACACATTTGTCCGTGTATAACATTAGATTAGTTACAGTTGTAGCTTGGTCTTCCTTGTGTTGCTTGGGGAAGCATTGGTTGTCTAGGCCATTGCTAATTTGATGTGGAATTCATATTGTAAGAATTTGTGAACTATGTCAAATAGTCGTTGCCGAAACCTGAAGGCATGAATTGGTGATGGATGGAACTGTTTGGTAGAAGGGCTGTTGATAGCGGTCATGTTGATACCAGAATGTCACGAGTGTCCGGATACTTCCGTTGGAGTTTGGTGATTTTGGTCCATTTCAAGGTATCATGATTGTATAAGTACTCTTGATTTTGGTCCATTTTTGGTGTTTAGTGATTTGAATGTATAAGCATTCCATTCCGTTGTAGTCAGTAGTGTAGAGGCCTATCCCCAATGTGTCCCTAATCAGTGCAAGAAATGTAACCTAAAATGAAAATGAATAGTATTAGTTAGTACACCAGCACCAATGTGACAAATTGGGAATGATTGGAAAGGTATTCAACATACATCTTCTGAGTTTCTTGTCCAACATTCCTCATATATTATTTATTAAAGCCTTTTCAGCTTCTTTCCAGACAAGTTCCAATGCACGTTGATACATCTCTCTAAGCATTGTAACTTTGATCTGCTGTTTTTTTTTTTTTTTTTTTGTGGTGGTGTTAGGAAAATAAATTGAATAATTTTCCTTTATTATCTTCCTCCAAAAGTTATGTTTCATCCGTTGCTGTTGCCTTAAAACAAGTATAGGATGTTTGTTGAGATCCTTTTCATTGTGTTGGTAGAATTGGTTAGATTTAGTTTATTGTTATAAGAGGAGTTACAACTTTTGGAGTTGCTTTAGCTGTTCTAGGACCAGAGTGTTTGCAAGCCCATGATGAGTGTACTGTTCAGAAAAAAGCTAAATACACTCACCTAAAATCTCAAATATGCATTTAATGTTGATTTAACAACAATTTTTATATGTTGTCTTGAACCCAAAAATTCTTGAACTACACTCTTTCACACTTTTTTCACAACTCTCCTATATGGCAGTCTGATATTATCACCTGGATTCATCACTTTTTTTTTACTACTCAGTTAGTCACATGGGATAGTTGTAAAAAAGGATGTCTGAAAGAGTGCAATTCTAGAATTATTGTAATTTTTGGGTTCAAAGCAACATGCAAAATTTTTATTAAATTAACATTAAATGCATTTTGAGATTTTTCTTTTTTTGGTGCCAATGCATATTTGAGATTTAGGTGTGAGTATGTATTTAGCTTTTCTGCACAGGACACTCATCATGTACTTTCTAACACTCCAACTCCATTTGCAAAACCTCGCAAACCCAAAACTAGATGAATAGCCCAAATAACAACTTCGTGAAGAGCAAGTTTGGGCTTTGGGCTTTTGTGTCCTTTTGGTCCCGTTTTTTGTCTAGTGGGTTGTCTTAATTAGGCCTCATCTTTTTACTTATCCATCTAGTTTATTCTCAATCAATTATTTACTTGAAATTTCACCTGCTTATGGTATGAAAGACAACCCATTTCGTCTGGTCTTTCAATAACCAGGGTCTATTTGGTAACGTTGTTTAAATAACAATTTTCGTTATTTGAATAACACAACACGTATCTCCATAACACTATTTCACCTACATGTATTTCTATAATACTTAAACAACGTTACTAGAACAATATTACTAAATGAGTCTCCAGGGCATTTGGAAATATTTAGATTCGAAATGTGAAAGTTTAATTTTAGGCTTAGCTCGTTGCATTGGGCTGTGAAAATTCTCCAAAACAATGTCTCTATAATGTGATCAACCAGAATAGCACTTAGTGTGCTAGTACATACTTCACTCTGTTGAGGTTTAAAAAAGTTATAACACCAAGGCCCAAAATAACACAGTGAGTGCATTCTATGGAAAATAATAATAAAAGGGTTGAACTCATCACAAAAAAGGGGGAGGGGTAGGCCCAAGTCCATTAAAAAGATTTTAAGCCCAAGACCTATGAAAGGATAGGCCTTAGGGCCCATCAAAACAAAGGGAAGAAAGGAAAAGAAGCCCAGCCTGTCAAGATCAAAAAATAAAAAAGGAGTGCAATAGTAAGAACTGGGCCGAGATACCCAAAGGTTGCAAGGACTAGGGATCCTCGGGACGTGCAGCATAGCTAGGAATGAGATTAAGACACCTCAAAAAGAGTGCCAAGAAACAAAAGGAACGAAGAACAAAAAGGTCCTTCTCAATCACTCGATGATGCAGAAAGGAGTCAGAAGGATTGGAGAATAACAATTCGTGAACAAGGGATGGTACCTCGGGAAACCTAGAAAGAAGAACCATGAAGGGAAGTAGCTAGGAGAACTTTCAAACTGATAGGGATGAAATTGGCTCACTTGGAAAAATGACAAAAGGAAAAACAACTCAAAAAGCTGAGTTTGAAAAGGTGAGATTTAGAAGCCTTGAAGGAAGAGAGATTGGAGATTAGCTCCCTAGAATGATGTTATAAAAGGAGGAAGTAGTCAACAATGAAAAGGCATTCAATAACAGTGAATCAGAAGAGAATTATTGAGAAAACTCTCAAAGAAAGCAGTAAAAGAAAGAGGAGTATTCCCCAGTATCCCAAAACAGCTACTATAGAACACACATAGATTCAAAGGAATTTAAACTTTGCAAGTCTTGGAGGCGTAAAGGGTTATCTAAGTCTGTAATTTTTGAACTTATTTGAACCTTGTAACACGTCTTAGTGAGCACATTATAAAGTAATGAAATATCTTACATCATTTTAAGGATCTCCAGCATCTATTTATGCCTTTTTCTTTATTATATTGCTCCTTTAACTGTTTTCTTATTATTCCATACATATACATATATTTTTCTTGTTTGCTAGTATGTATGTATTATAGGATTCTTGCTCTGTGCACCACTTGATTTGTAATCAGTCCATTTAGCTGCGATGAACAAAGCCCAGTCCCCTGAAACAACAACTAGCAATGCCTAGGGTCCTTGCTTTCACTTGGGCCTAGACGCTGTTTGAAAAAGGACCCTCACACACTCCAAATTTTATACTTAGCAACCTTGGAAAACCAATCCAACACAGTGGAAAACGTCCATCTTCTTCTTCTTTAATCATTTTATAATTGTGGAAAATGTTCCATTCCATCTTTTATGGTCTATTTGGATGCAAGGGAGGGAGGAGAAGCAAAGAAGAGTAGAGTACAATTGACTAAAAATATGCTAATTTTAGGCTAAATTTACTATACTCTACTCTCTCTCAATCCAAACAGACCATTAGATTATCTAGCAATTGTTATATTGATGTTGGTTTTCAAAATAACGAATGAGAAAATGTTAGTGTTAAAAATAATATGAGAAAATATATTAATTTACTGTTTTCTAATAATTTTAGGTTTTAGGACAAGAAATAATTTATTTGATGAGAATAATATGAATATAACATATTCCTCGTCCCAACTAACGTCTTGAAAGCTCACATTATCTTGCGCCCACCAAAACAGCACAAATTTAACTGGAAAACGAAAAGGTCCCACTACGTATGTATAACATATCTTCTTGATTTTGTTTAGTTTTAGTGGTCATTTTCCATAGATTGGTGGATTTGACTAAATGAGGGAAAATGACTTGGATATGGGCCTACCACTTGCATAATTCAGAAGACATAAGAACAGCCCCATGTGTTTTAATTGCAAACGGTGCCCAAATCTCACTTCAAATTCAAATCTAGATGACATTAATTATGGCTGTATGTAACTTATTATTATTATTATTATTATTATTATTATTATTATTATTATTATTATTATGTGTAAGACCCTACTCTAGAGGATTTGAAATCCGAACATGTTTCTTGAGAGAGGTTAGGAAGTGCCAACTTATCGTTGGCATATATAACTTAATTTGTTTTGATTATGGTGTCCTTGAATGTGAAATTACATTTTTTATTCTCATATTTTTTATTTTTGCTCTTAACGAGAAATAAGAGTAAAATGCCTATAACTTAACATGTTAAGAATGATTGAAAACGTTTGATTAAATGCCCTCCAAACAAAGTTTGTTTAAATGATGGTTCAACATGTAGAGCAACTTGGCCTAGTGACATTCAACACTCCTTAATAAGTGTTTTAACATTATTCTAACAAGAAGATTTTGGCCCAAGCACATGCTTCTAGCCTCGTATTTCAAAGACAAAGACTTTTGTCTTCACAACTCCAGCTAAAACTACAATAAGAGAGCCACTGGAAATTGATATATTAATTAGATTTGTTTTTATTTTATATTTTTCAGAGCTAAAGCAAGCTCTTGAGGCTCAAACCAAGCCAAGGGACAACCTTTTCTACCTTAAATTACCTTCTTCTTTATTTATTTTTTAATATTCTAATATGTTACTTGATTTTCACGCCATTGCTTGATTAGCTCAAGCACCCCAAAGAAATGGATGCAGGTAATGTTGCAGTGGCAATTGCATTGTTTATTCGTATTTATGAACTTCTCTTAAGAGTTTGAGCTAAAGACCTCAAGTTTCTGCCCAAAATTTAATAAAAGCAAGATTAATTTGCATAGCCACAGAATACAAATATAACTTTCAATCAACCACATCCATTTCATTGATTAATTAATTTTCTAAACTTTATCTCCTCTTAACCATGCATGGACATGAATTAATTGTTCTCTCTCTTTCCTTCCCAAAAAAAATCAAAATTTCTTTTACAAATTGCTTTTGTTAACGACTGTTTCTTTGCATGCATTAAGGAAGTTTCAATGGGTTTCACATATATTAAGAAATAATAAAAACTAATAGATATGTATGGTTTTCTATTGAATGTGTTGTGACTTCTTATAAAAATTCAATTGACTATATTATAAAACTCTACCTTAACAAGTGCATAAAGACACCTGTTAACAATACCCTTAATAATTTAAGTATGCAATCCAAACCTTTCCCAAGCCTTGTGATTCTACTATTAAGATTGTATCCAACTAAAAAACCATCCAAACATAACCTATTATGCCATCCTTATTCCCCATTCCCATGTACATAGATCTACTATTTCCTTATAAATTTGACTTCTTTTTGTCATTTAGAGACACCATTTTCATCTTCTCTACTCTTTTAGAGATCAAAATTACAATTATACTGTAGTCTATGAGTAATGCTTATTGAATACAAACTGTTTTAATCACGATCTAAAAAACAATTAAAATCTAGTTACAATTTTTTACTTAAATCACGATTTCAGTAATTTATCGAGTTACACAACTTTTACATTGTACTTAAAAAAAATTAAGACTTAAAAATTTTGGATATAAATAAATAAGCAAAATAAACCCAAAAAAAAAAAACAAAACAAAACCTAGCCAAATCAAGCAATATGAACCTCATAATAATAATTGTTGAAGGTAATTGTGCTTCCAGCCAAGCTAATTAAACAATTGTCGGTCGAGAATTCTGCCGACGTACGATAATTTATCATCATACGACCACGTGGCACACCTCTATGCGTTGGTGGCCAGCCTGGCAATATTTGGTCTACTGTATCACTTTGCTTCCACACACTCCTTTCTACCAAACTACCCCTCTGTTTCTTGTAAACTAGAAAATTACCCCTCACCTGAAATCTTTTGCTCTCGTGTCACTGACTTATTCGCCGACATACCAGTCTGACAACTAGTCAGTCAAATCAACGGTGTAAAGTGTTTCTTGGAAAATAAAAAGAGATACGGTAGGTAAATGTGTCACATTTTGATTGGTTAATCTTCATCTAGTAGTCAACTATTTTGATGGGTAGTGATTTTTTTTTTGAGAAAGATGGGTAGTGATGGTTGATTTGCAATCAGGCACTCGAATTTTGACATACTTTTTTAAAAGTCAGCCCATTGGCTAATTTGGCTTGCCGTCTGCTACTTTTTAGGATAAAATACAAAAAAGTTTTTTAAGTGAGGTATGGGGTAATGTTATTCTAAAAATGTTATTTGTATTTTTTAAAAAAATATATAAATAAAAAATATGTATAATTTTATTAAAAAATTAAAAATATATGTTTAAACTCTTGCATCAAATAATCACTTGATTTTTCAAAAATATCAAGTTTATTTAACACTAACAATATTCTTTTTTTTTTCCTCAAAAATATTTTAAAGTAAGTTTATTTAATCGTGTTACTCATTGTATCATGACATCTAACTTTTCTGAGCAGTAAAATTGATATAAAATTTGATATCAAATGTGTTTGAAGTTGATCTTAATAGTCTGTTAAAATTGAATTTCATTGATAAAATTAAACACATTTGCACATATTCAACAACTGGTCTTGACGGCATATGTCTCATGGTGATTGTTTTGTGACAATTTTATATGCATAAGAAAGTTTCTGGGTAGCCAATGGTAGATGGATAGCAACCATAGATGAAAAAAGCAGCAATGAACTTGAAGGAGTAGGGGAACTTCCAAAACAGTGTTAAGTGCTAGTTTTGCTTAATACTTAGGGTTCAAATTAGATATTTTCCTTGTAATATTGATCCAAACTCATGAATAGTTTTTGGATTTTACCTTATTTTCATTCATATTTTAAAAAAAGTAAATAAATTAATTATGTACAACATAAACCTAACCAAACACACTTTCTTGTTGAAAAACTTTACAGCTAAACTTACTAAAATTTTCATCATCCATTGTAAAAAGAGTAGGCTGAATTTTCAGGTTTCCCAATCACATAAATACATTAGCCAATGAGATACATTGATACATCATCTTGGTCAATGTAGTCACATGATAAATCTAATTGAATAAACTAAGACACAACATTTAATAAACTGCACTGATAAAATTGAATCCATTAGTTTCGAAACACATAAAAAAGGGACCCAAAATCAGTATTAAATTATTAATCTTGATGACTTACACAACACAAATTGGAGATCATTTTGTCACAAAACAAAAAGGGACCCAAAATCTGCATTTGGGGGCCCTATGTGTATGTGAACTGACTTTCCAGCGCGAGAATAGCTTCTGATACTATGCTTGCAGCATGGTCTTCGGTGTGCAATACTATTTAAGTAACTGCTTTTTGGTGCCTTGTGTTTTGGTGATTAGAAAAGATGCCAATACCACGTGATTTGTTCACAAATGCCTTCTTTACTCGTCTCCCAAACCTTCACAATATTATTCTATAAGTTTGTTCCATTTCCACAAGGCTGTGAGGCATACTCCCTTTTTTGCCGGTTCAAGCAATCTGCACAACTTGTGTCTACAAAATTTATATATTGTGCTATTGACTCCACAATTCGGTTAGGAAAAATTTTAAGGAATGACCTAAAGACATTGGTTTAAGAATCATTTTTAAAACCATTTTATGAAAAAATAATAAAATAATTAATTTTTTTGATAATTTTTTTATATTTTTCATAAAGTGTTAACATTTTTCTAATATGGTTTATTAACAATTGTTATTAGGGCACTATAACATGACCCTTCCTTCTAAAATAAAAAATTATTATTATTATTATTATTATTATTATTATTATAGCATTAGATTATTAATTTTTGAAGTTGAATATATCTGACTTTGTAAAGACTTTGATGGTATTTTAGTTTAATGTTATTGTTACTTACCAATAAATAAATACTTATTTATCTCGAACCATGTGCATAATAAATGCTTCTCTATAAAATATTGGTTGGAGAAAATAATCTAGGGGTGTTTGGGAAAGTAGTTTAAGTTATGTTGTTGGGGTGTTTTTAATATATATGTGGGTGAAAAAGTGTGTGAAAAATTGTGTAAAATGTGTGGAAATGTGTTTAAACTTGGTTACCAAACACCCCCTTAATTTTATGAAGTTTAAGTTGTACTAACTTCTAAGTTGTACTAACTTCCTTTCAAAAAAATCTTCAAGGTGTTACCACCACATCTTTGATGCGATGGTCACTCCACAAATATAAGTGTTTGCGGTGAGGGAGATAAGGGCCGGGGTTCAAGTTTTTATGTGAAAACTTTACACACATATACACTTAAATTAGGATAAAATAGAATTCTATCTTAAAAAATAAAAAAATTAAAAAAAAAACCCTTCTAAGTGCTCCATTAATCACACAATCAACTTAACTAAAGCCGACAAGGACAATGCCAATAAACTAAAATTATCAAAAGAACAAGGAATATGACCTTAATGAACATGACATGTATTCTGCATGATGCTTTTCAATTAAAAGTTGTTATTCTCCCTCAAAAAAATGACTCAAATTATCAAAGAGAAAGAAGAAATAAAAAAGGATTGGGTTTGTTTCAATTTTGAACTAATTTTTCTATGTTTTATTACCTATTTTATTTTCTATATTTCTCATTACAACCACACCATTGGAGTGTCAGTATTGGCTAAATTTGAAACTTTTCAAGCTGTTCTTAAATACCACAATAATAACCATTAAGTGTGTTTTAGTTAACTCAACTAATAAAGTTTTTGATGAATGAATAAGGGACCTGAAGTTCAATTTTCACTTACACCAAAAACTGATTGGTATTTTAATCTGATGATAAAAAGTTATCATTAGGAGCGGATGTCATAGGTTGAAACTCTAAAAAAAAAAACAATAACAACCATTAAACTCTATTAAGAAGCTTAAATAATTACTTAAATGGTTCAAACTAAACAAATTAAAAGCTCATTCTAAAAAAAAAAAAAATTAAGAGTCTATTTGGCATCAGGTTCAACTTTTAATTTTTATGTATTGTTTTTTAAAACCTCACTTTTTCCCATATTTTTTCTATTTTTAAACTTTTTCAAGATAGAAGTATACTTTAGCACACTTTTAGCAAAATGATTTCAACAAAAAGCTAAATAAGTTGTTCCCAAACAAACACTAAGTGTGTGTTTGAGACTAAATTATAATTAGTTTTTTTGTTTTTTAGCTTTTATGTATAGTTTTTTAAAATTTCATTTTTTTTCCTTATTTTCTCAAAATACAAATATACATTAACAAATTTTCAACCAAAAAAAACTAAATAGAAATTTATTTATCCATTTATCATAACAACAAACAATCTTTAATCTCAAAATTTTTTTTTTAAATGTTATATCCTTTTTTGTATAACAAAATAAAAAGTCATTTCTATTCTTTCTTATCATCCTCTTTTATTTAAAATCACACTCTTTATCTGCACCCCTAGACCATCTATCAATAACATTTAAAATAAACAAATAAACATCTTTTCGAAACCTCCTAATAATCACATTGAGATTTTCTCATCTCAGCTAAAATCTCACTTACTGAACAAACAAAACATAAAGTGCTATGAAATAAGAAGGACTATGAAATATCTAAGATAAAGCTGTTACCACCGCATTGAATGCCCTATAACTAACTCTCTGACCGCATTAATGGGGAAGTGATGTCTGAGTATTAAGATTCAGCCTTTCAGCTGCCTCTAAAGATTTTAGAGATGTGTTGATGGGACAAATATCTAACTTAGTAATCTGATCCATACATGGAAGACGGGGAGAAGAAGTAGGATGCTATAAAGGGAGGATGAGACATTCAGGACCAAGGATCAAAAAAAGAAGGGGGGAAAACACTGTACATTAGCGTCCATAATTGTAAACTGTCTTTAAAAGAGTGAAAGATAATATTCATCATCCTTGACTTGAGTCCGAGGACAATTTCTGTTACATAAACAACCCAATGTGTATGGTGTTGCAATCTAGCCTATCATGTGTGTTATTTAACATCATTAGAACTTAAATTTCAAACCTACTCTCTACAAATTCCGTTATATTGGACTTTTTGAACCAATCCCATTCTTACTCTTGGGTTTGGGTGCAAAATTGAGACCTTACAATGCTTATCAATTAAAAGTTGTTATTCTCCCTCAAGAAAATGATTCAATTTATCAAAGAGAAAGAAGAAATAAAAAAGGATTGGGTTTGTTTCAATTTTGAACTAATTTTTGTATGTTTTAATATTTCTATTTCTCATTACAACCACACCATTGAAGTGTCAATATTAGCTAAAAATTTGAAAATTTTCAAGTTTTTCTTAAATACCACAATAACAATCATTAAGTGTGTTTTAGTTAACTTAACTAGTAAAATTTTTTATGGTTACTACCACGCATCCTTGGTGCGGTGGTCATTCCACAAGTATAAGTGCTTATGAGGTGTGGGGGGTAAGGGCCAGGGTTTAAGTCTCTAGAAGGGAGTTTTACACACATATACACTTAGATTAGGCTAAAATAAATATTTCATCTTCTATATTAAAAAAAAAAAAAAAAAGTCTATGATGGTTGAATAAGGAATTTGAAGTTCAATTTCCGCATACACAAAAAACCGATTGGTATTTTGATCTGATGATAAAAAGTTATCATTAAAAGCAGACGTATTAGATTAAAACTCTCTAAAAAAGAACAATAACAACCATTAAACTCTATTAAGAAGCTTAAATAATTACTTAAATGGTTCAACCTAAACAAATTAAGAGCTTATTCTTAAAAAAAAAAAAAAAAAAAAAAAAAAAAAAAAAAAAAAAAAAAAAAAAAAAACAAACAAACTAAGAGCCTGTTTGGCATCAGCTTCAACTTTTAGCTTTTAGTTTTTATGTATAGTTTTTAAAACCTTACTTGTAAGGACCAAAATCTCACTATGAAGCCGAAGCCAAAGCCCATGATCCAGCCATGAAAAGCTAAAGCCCACTATGATCAATAGCCCATAACAACAAAATTTGTAGAGAGAGAACAACACGACAATGAACAAGTGTGCCCCGAGGACTCCTAGACTATAAAAATCATCTAGAATGTTACAGCTACCAATGCTTCTCATATGTCCAGTCCTTTTCCCCTTTCTTCTTTTTCTCTTTTTTCCCCCTTTTACCTTTGTGTTTCTTCTTCCTACTTATACCTCTTACTCTTGTCATCTCAACTTTTCATCTTTCACCTAACCACTTCCTTCTGGTGACACTTGTGTCCTTCTTTAGCAAAAGATGGTAGCAGGAAGTTATCTAGTTGCCATCTACACTGTTCAGATCACTTCCTTATTAATGCAACTGATAAGGCTGCTGCTTCTTCATTTAATGCAGTCAGGAAACTCTATCTTCAGTATTCAATACTTCCAGATACATTTAGTGCTTACGCCAGCTGCCAAAGGTTCCTCGGGTCTTTGGTCCCCATCCCGAACAGGATTTCTTTTAAACTAGTCATTGGTCCTCGGGTCCCCACAGTACTTTTTTCACATTTTTTTTCCTATTTTTCAAAGTACAAGTATACTTTAGTACACTTTTAGCAAAAAAAATTTAGAAAAATTCTAAATAAGTTGTTTCCAAACGAACACTAAGTTAAATTATAACTAGTTTTTTGCTTTTAAGGTACAGTTTTTTAAAATCTTATCATTTTTTTCTTATTTTTTCAAAATACAAATATGCTTTAACAAATTTTCAACAAGAAAAAAACTAAATAATAATTTTTTTATCCATCTATCATAACAACAAACAATCTTTAATCTAAATTTTTTTTTAAAAAGAATTTTATATCCTTTTTTTTATAACAAAATAAAAAAAATCATATCTATTCTTTCTTATCATCCTCTTTTATTTAAAATCACTCCCTTTATCCTCACTCCTAGACCATTTATCAATAACATTTATGTGACGTTTGGTATGGGGGAATCTACGTTACTCCTGACATCCAGATTCCTAGGAATCACATTCTTAAGAATCACATTCCTATGTTTGGTTTTATTAGAAGATTCATAGGAATGTGAGATGATAATTGTGGGGGGTAAAAGCGTCAAGACACCATATGGGCCTAGGGCCTGGTCCGAGGACGTGGACTCCGCTAAAGAGGCCGTGAGACGGGAATAGGGCCTCCTAAAACTGGGGCCCAAAGGCCCGCCGACCAGACCGCCAACCTGTTGGATGAGGATCCGAGGAGAAGGTCTCCTCGGACATAAGGGTCGGGGACAGGAGAGGGTAGCACGACGTCCAGGGAAGAGCTCCTAAAGCTCGGCGAGTCATCCCAGGCCTTAATGAGACGCTGAGGAGGGAGACAAGGGTGACGTGCATTGCATAAAGCTACTGCCATCGCATAAAAGGCCTTTCACCTACCCGCCTGACCGCATTAATGGAGAAATGACTTCTGGGAGGACGGTGGACAGCCTTATAGGCATTGGGGAGCGTTTTCAGGGAAAAGACAGATGAGAACCAGGAATGGGAAGTATAAATAGAGAAGGGTGGACCAAAGAAAAGGGATCCGGATTTTCTCTAAGGAAAGAAGACTCTCTCTCTCTCTCTCTAAGAAAACAGAAGGAAAGCCTGGGCATAGGATCCTCAACACACGTCCAAGGAGAGGCAGAACTGCTCCCCCAACGCCCAGCACGTCAGCAACGGATTTAACCTTTACCCCATAACCTTCTAGAGCCCCAAGAAATCTAGATTTTAAGCTCATTCTCTACAAATTCTATTGTGTAGGCCACTTGGACCGGCCCGGTCATGCATCTGGGCTTAAGGCCAACATTGTGTCCTTACAATAATGTTTGGTGTATTCCCAGAAATTTTAAATGAATTATTTATTTTTTCTCATTCTATCCTTAGATTTGAATGTGAACTACCAAGTCTTTTAAAAATAAATCTTTCTATAAATAAATAAAAATATTCATATAGAGTTGTTTATCCTATATATGTTGTTTTGGCTAGGGGTGGCAAATGGGCGGGTTGGGTCATAAATGGGTTGGGTCATAAATGAGTTGGGTGTGTAATTACCCATTTATCCATTTATGACCCGTTTATATATAAATTAATTATCCATTACCCGCCCAACCCATTTAATTAGCAACTCACCCATTTAACCCATTTAATTTCAATATTGCCTCCCATTAAAAAAAAAAAAAAATAAATAAATATTACCACTAACGCATTAGCACACGTGTTGAAACACTTTTCTAATTCATCATTTAAACTTTCCTTTCCTTTCTCTCCTAACTTTCTTGGAATCCAAACAAAGCGTAAAACTTTACAATTCGTTCAAGATCCGAAGCTGGTCTCGGCGAAAAAAATAGAGTCCCAAGACTTATCAGAGATTATTGGAGGAAGAACAAAAAAACAAAAACACAGACTACAAACCAAAAACAAGATTATCTAGAGGAAGAAAATCTAGAGAAGATTATCGAAGATAAGCGATTTCCAAGACTTACAAACCAAAAACAAGAACAAAAAAACAAAAACGTAAAAGAGAAAAAAACACAGACCACGATTCCATGAAGCAGCGAGTGAATTAGCTCAAGCCGATTCAGTGCCGAGCCACTGTCAAATTCAGCTCGATCTTCAACACATCCTCGTAAGCCTTCTCAGCCTTTTCTTCCATTTTCTTCATTTCGTAACACTCTCCCAACAAGCAAAACGCCCTTACATTATCCGAGCTCAGACTCACTGCCTCGTTCAAATCGCCCAATGCCGAGTCAACTCGCTCCTCTCCGCCGCGCCGAGCCTTAGCCGCCATAGCCATTTTCAACTCAGCTCGCTTGAAAAACGCATCGCCACAGTCCATCTCGGTCAACGGCTTTGTGCAGAGCAGAGACAGAGCCACATCGAATGAGTTGAGCGCCGAGGTCTTGAACTCCTGGAGATCGAGAGCCAAGCCTTTGAGAATGTGAGCTGCGGCGTCCTTCAGATCCAACTTGATCGCCTTCTTTGCTTCGGTTACGACCTGTTTGGCTAGAGAGATTTTCGCGGAATGGTTACTGAGAATGTGATTGTGTGCTTTTTTGGTTTTGTGTTTGTTATGAGTCTGTTTGGATGATAAGAAAATGTAAGAAATGTCAAAGGGTAGGTGGTAAAGTGTTTTTGATTTTAGAATGGTTTAATGAGTT
The DNA here is from genome assembly GCA_032878915.1 of Castanopsis chinensis. Lineage (NCBI taxonomy): Eukaryota > Viridiplantae > Streptophyta > Magnoliopsida > Fagales > Fagaceae > Castanopsis > Castanopsis chinensis. The sequence goes on from JAVQMG010000089.1 coordinate 10,006,079, forward strand.
TTTGTGGATTTATTTAAATTTAAATGTTAGATGGGCTTAGTGGTTATTAGTGGATTTATCCACTTAGACCCATCTAATTAAATAACCAAATGGGTCTTTATCCATTTAACCCAAATATTTAAATGAGTTGGGTTAAGACTTATCCAAATAAGGTGGGTAATGGGCGGGTTCATGGATATGGATAAAAATTGACACCCCTAGTTTTGGCGAGAAAAGATAAAGACAAGAGAGAAGATATAGATAATTTGTTTTATAGTTTATCTTCATTGTTTAAACGATAAGAAAAAAATGGTTAAATTGTCAATTTATATAAAATAAAATTTCTTTTAAGCTTGGAAATCTGGATTCTCACCTGTTTTAAAGAGAATTTACATTCTTACTGAGAGGGGTTCAAGGGAGGAATCCAAATTCTTCTGACATATTCTCAAGCGTAATTTGTAATTAAACATGAAAATTTTTAAACACTCTTAAAAATCTTAAAATATTATTCCATACCAAACGTCACATCAAAATAAACAAATAACGATTTTCTTAGCTGGACTAAAATCTCACTTCCTCTTAGAACAAACAAAACATAAAGTGGGTCCCCCCCTAAACAATAAACACACGCACACGCAAAATCCCAATGGCATAACCTGTAATTAAACCCAAATCCAAGCCTTATTCCCAATAACCCCACTATACTTACCACACTCCCCACTCCCCTCTCTTCCCTCACTGTCGCTCTCTCTGTTTCCCTCAGAGCTCACACACAGAGCTCTCACTGCTACTTTCTCTCACAGCCCAAAAACGCCACCGTTTTTTTTTTTTCCACTTACTCAAAACGACAATGCAGCTCCGTTCAGTTACGACGGTTACTCTCCTCTCCATTTCCCTCCTTTTCATCTTCACTTCCAACGCCCACGCGCACAACATCACGCGCCTACTCGCCGACCACCCTGAGTTCTCGACGTTCAACCACTACCTCTCCCTCACGCACCTCGCCGGCGAGATCAACAGCCGCACTACCATAACCGTCTGCGCCGTCGACAACGCCGCCATGTCCGACCTCCTCTCCACCCACCCTTCCATCTACACCATCAAGAACATCCTCTCCCTCCACATCCTCCTCGACTACTTTGGCGCCAAAAAGCTCCACCAGATCACCAACGGCACCGCCCTGGCCGCCACCATGTTCCAGGCCACCGGCACCGCTCCCGGCTCGTCCGGCTTCGTCAACATCACCGACCTCAAGGGCGGAAAGGTCGGCTTCTCCCCCGAGGACAACAACAACCAGATCAACACCTATTTCGTCAAATCCGTCAAGGAAATCCCCTACAATATCTCCGTCATCCAGATCAGCAAGGTCCTCCCGTCCGACGTGGCGGCGGCTCCGACTCCAGGTCCGGCCGAAACGAACATAACCGGCGTCATGTCCGCTCACGGTTGCAAAGTCTTCGCCGACACGCTTATTGCTGACGTGGACGCCGAGAAGACCTTTGAGAGCAATGCCGAAGGTGGATTGACTGTGTTTTGTCCAGGTGACGACGCTTTCAAGGCGTTTTTGCCGAAGTACAAGAATTTGACGGCGGCGAGGAAAACGGCGTTACTCGAGTACCACGGCGTTCCGGTTTATCAGTCCTTGGCAATGTTGAAGTCGAACAACGGCGACATGAACACGCTGGCCACTGACGGAGCTAGCAAGTTCGACTTCACTGTGCAGAATGACGGAATGGACGTGACATTGAAGACGAAGGTCGTGACGGCGAAGATCACTGGAACTTTGATCGACGAGCAGCCGATCGCGATCTACACGATCGACAAGGTTTTGCTGCCGAAGGAGCTGTTTAAGGCTCAGGCTGAAACTCCGGCGCCGGCTCCGGCTCCAGACGTGACCGCGGACTCTCCCAAGCCGAGCACGAAGAAGTCGAAGAAGGCGCCATCTCCGTCGGACGAAGCCGATACTCCGTCTCCTGCTGACGATGCGGCGGATCAGGTGGCGGATCAGAACGCAGCCGTCAGATTCGACGGCGCGAGGTTTGGATCGTTGATTGTCTGTGTGTGGTGGATTGTGAACACAATGCTGTAAGTGTTTTTTTTTTTTTTTTCTTGGGTTCCCAGTTTTTTTAATTTTTAATTTGGTATTTATTGAGGAACAAAATAAGTGAGATAGTGATTTAATTTTTCTAGTTTGTTAGTAATGAAAGATGTTTTAGTTTCTTTCTTTTTTTTTAGTGTGTGTGCATTTTTTTTTTCTTTCTCGGAGAGAATTTCAAACATTTGTAATTGGATTTTTATTGGTCGATGTTTGAAGAGATCTTATGAATTCTTTTTTAATGTTTAATTATCTATATACAATAGATTTATTGAATTTAATTATTATCAAGAAGTGGACAATTGTGATTGGTAGGGAAGAAAATTCATGTGGGTTTGTAGTTCGCAGCCGATACTATTTTTATTATCTACCCATCACAACTTATCACACGAGCAATTGCGAGTGTGCAATGTTGTGTCGATAGATTTATTATTTTGTATATTTTTTGTAGCAAAGAGTATGCTAATAGAATTGGATTTTACTTCATCGTTAATATTTTAATAAATTCGATTGTCACCATTCTAGTACTCTCTAGTTAAATTGTTTGAAATGGATGGATAGAATTTTCATAAATCTATGTGAATCCCATTTTTTTTTTTTTAATTTTATAAATCTGGAGTTGCAGTAAATCTTCTGGGCAGAGGTAAACACTAATAATTGTACGTTTGTTTCTTATCATAGGTAGTTTTGTTTGATAATTTCTTGTCTAGTTTGTAGTTTGAACACTTGGCAAGTCAGTTGTTGATATTTGAAGTACAACACCACACTGATTGATTGCTTGCACGGGAGTTTCATGATAATGGGCGTAAACACCAATAATTGTACTTCTGTTTCTGATCATCAGATCATGGGTTAGGATTTTTTTGGTAAGTTCTTGTCTAGTTTGAAGTTTGAACACTTCGCAAGTCAATTATTGATATGATTCTAGTACACCACCACACTCCGTGACTGCTTGCATGGGATTTTCTTCATGATGGTGTAAAATTATAAGGGGAAAGGTAAACTATCAATAATTGATAAATATCAATAGTTTACTTTGAAAACTTTAGCAACTCAATTAGTGATAATTGGAGTTCCATGATAGTGTAAATCTTAATGGTAAAGGTAAACACTAATTATTGCACTTTTTGTCTTATCATTGGTAGCTTTTTCTAATGAGTTCTCTCGTCTGATTTGAAGTTTGAACACTTTGGATTAGCTTTTTGCTTATTTTGTGGAAGGTGGCCAAAAGTATACTTATATCTTGAAAAAGTGGGGTGAAGCCTCTGTCCAGGGCATCGGAGCACTGGATAAGATACAATGTAGACAATTGGGCAATTTTGGACCCGTGTCCGTATCGTGAGTTTTAAAAATGTTTGTAGATAAGCAAATATTGATAATTGGCACATTAAAGAAATACATGATTTTTTTTTAAGCATAAGCATCATTTGGCAACTTCATTAGTAAGTGAAATTTTTGCATCCTGCAACATGCACACCCATTTTTTTGCTTCGGAGTTCATATTGTAAATTTCTGTCTGTTCTCTTTTCAATTTGAAAATTTGGAAGATTAAAAAAGTAACATTAGAGAAAAAGCATGAGTAATGTTGCATTCTACAACACATACAAGAGTGCAGTTTTTGAACCCCTTGAAACTAGGAGATCTCTCAGACCATAAGTTTCTTAGTCCTGTCTGTCAAAATGCATCACACAGGCCTAGGTGTTGGAGGAAAATAATCTTAAATGGAAATGTTATCGTTTCTTTACAGGAAATCAAGTTTTATCTGATTTTGAGAAGAAAACCTATATGAAATTTTTTTCTTCCATAAGAAGCAACAATGGGAATGCAGTCTCTAATTTTGTGTCAGTGACAATGGATTCTGATCTTTATCACATCTTCAAATGATTCTCATGATTACAGCTAGAAAGTTGAGTCTTCAAAATGATAAATTGATGTCGCAGGCTGCTGTGCCAATGAACCCCTTAGTTCAACTATGAGAGAGCTGATGAACCAGTATAGGAAATAATAGACAATGTACTAATGGGGTAAAAATCTTGTTCAACATAATGAATACATTCCTAGAAATTTGTTATTTATTTATGTATTTTTGCTTAAATTGTTAGTAATGTGTTATTTGGTGGTTGACATTGTAATAGAAACCGCATCAGTAGAAAACAATACTATGAAAATTAGTGTGAGATTTAAGAGAAATGAAAAATATTAGTACTTTCTTGTGTAATTGACACGAAATGAGAAACCAAGTAATAGAGTTCAAGAGTAATACAGATAAGCTGTGGAGAGAGTTATTGACTTGTTCTTCATTTGTTATCTATTATTAATACCTATTTAGGCTTAATAGGCAAGCTCATGTTCCCTCACACAACATGTCCCTTTATGCTATGCATGTTCTGTGAGGACCATGTGATTCACAGACTGTGATATGTGATTTAGCATGGTCCTGAATCCTTTTTGTGATCCATGAAATACCAACAGTGTTGTTAATGAGTAAAGGCAGCTCATGTTCTATCATCCACCATGTCCTTTTCACAGGCATGTTTCACGCATATACTGTTTATGGACCACGAAAAGATACCTTCATTGGCTCAAAGAAAAGCGAAAAAAACACAAAAGGCTTGCATATCTGTCCACTGTCGGCAGTACAAGCTTCATGAAAGTGTTATTCCAAGTCAGTGACCCTTCTTTTAACGATGAGACCATGAGAGAAAGGGGTATTCAAATCCTGCCTCTTCTTATAAAAGGGCAATGCCCACTAAACAAATTAAAAAAGAAAAAAAAATTCAAATTTCAACGATAAAGCAAGCATTTCAAAGATGGAAAATATTTAGCAAGCATTTTAATTAAGAAATGAAAAAAAAAAAAAGTTGTGGTTCAACATTAACGTTGAACTGGAAAAAAAAAAAAAAAAAAAATTTCCTTCAGTAACGTTACTGAAGCACCTTCAATAATGTTACTGTTCAGTAACGTTTAAAAAAAAAAAAAAAAAAAAACCGTCAGGTGGGATCACATTTTTAAATGCCCCCATCTCTCTTCCTATTTTCCTCCCAATTGAGGCCCGATCTTCATTTTCTCTCCAAACGAAAAAAAATACTAATAGGTTTTATCTTGTGACGCAATAGAGAGTTGTGGTTATTGCAAAAAATCTAGTACCACAAACAAAAAAGTTCACAATTTTGCTGCAACTCTTTCCTTGTGGCTGACGATGGTGGAAAAAAAGTAATGGTTTTATGTGAAAATAGCGAGTAGTCAGTCACAATTTTTCATGTAAGAGAGTTGTAATAAAAGTTGTAAATTTTTTGTGGTACTAGAACAACTCATACTATTGTTATGGATCATTCCTGCAGATTTAATAAATTATCTCACCTTCTAGCCTTAAAAATAAAAATGAGTCGATTAGTAATCACCAAGAGCTGTTTTTATATGAAAATTCATGTTTCTTCATATTGAAAGATGAAAACCATACTAAAAAGGAAGGGAATAAAAAAAACTTAAAGCTTGTTTACAATTCGTGTAGACGGAGGTTTTAGCAATGAGTCTGATTAACGAATGTTCTTAAAATAATGTATTATTTAAGGAAAGTTTTGATAACAAAAGCTAATTAACGGGTGCTCTTAATGACTATTTGACAGCGGAATCTTTTATACTTGAGGGCAAAGACTATTTGAAAGTATTGATAGCGGAATTTTTTATACTTGAGGTGCGTTTACGAAGCGGCTGTGTGCGTTGCCCTTTTTTTTTTCTTTTTGCTGGTCTCACGATACTATTTATAAACGAGTAAAGTGATGAAAATATATGAATAGTAATGTGTTATAATAAGAAAATGTTTTATTATAATATTTTGGCGTAAATGCACTTTTAGTCTCTATATTTTGACGTTTTTTTATTTTAGTCCCTACATTTTAATTTTACTACTTTTAGTCCCTAATTCAATTAACGCGTTCCACTTTAATCCTTTCCGTTAGCCCACCAACGAAAATTGCTTACGTGGCAAACTGATACTGACGTGGCCAATTAAATAATAATAAAAAATTTTAATTAACATTAAAAAATGCCAGGTCAGTTTTTAAATAAAAAAATTATTAATTACTTTTAACGAAATTAAAAAAGAAAAAACAAAATTAAAAACAATAAACACAAACACAAACCCAAAGAACAGAATCACAAACAAAAGTGCATCATAGAAACAACGATTCAGGAAAAAAAAATCATGGAAACAACGAAGGGTTGTGTGGAAGCATTTCTCAGAGCCTCCACGGCCATGAAGTCGTGCGTCCTTAATCTTCGCCACTAATCTCGACAACGATGACAATGACGAAGGTAGTTGCGTTGAGGATCCTTGGACCACCGTCGGCGCTAACAACACGCTGGTCAGACTTTCGCCGGAGCACGAAGATGAAGCGAATTCGGGGCCCTGCGCTAAGGAGAAGGGAAATGGAGTCCCGGAGGTGGGCCCGGACGACGTGGTGGTCGGCTACGAGGCTGAGGAGAGGGGGAGTGATGTGGTGGTGGTGGGAAGAGGAGGAGGAGGAGTGGGTGTGAGAGATGGAGGTGGTTGCAGGGTTTGAAGACACAAAACCCACTCGGCTTAGATTTGTAAATTCTCAAACTCTCTCTCTCTCACTCTTAAGAAACTTTCTTTTCCTCTCTTACCTCTCTCACTGAGCCAGATCTCACGGTCTACCTCACCCTCTCAAACCCACACCTTAGGCGGTGGTGCCTAAAAGAGGAGGAAATGTTGTCTCAAATCTAGCAATGGGTTTGGTGGTTCCAGATGGCAGTCTAGGGTGGTGTGGGTGTTTGTGTGGTAGTGGATCTGCTTGGGTTCGAATTTTTGGGAATGCAAATCTATGTTGCAAATTGTGTTTTATATATGTATATCGTGTAAATCGTTTAAGTGTTTTGTACATATAAATGTAAATGTGTATGTAACCGAGTGGGTTTAGATAAATTTTTTGATTTGGATTTGATTGGAGTTGGGTTTAGATGGAACGGACTTTGATGGAATGGGTTTCTGGGTTTATGAATTTTATTTACTGAAGGTTTCGTTGTTGATTGAAAGATGAGAAAATCTGAGTTTGAGTTGTGATTTTGTATATTTGGATTTTGTTGTTTGAGAAAATCTGAGAAGATCTGCAACTGGGTTTGTGTTTGTGTTGTTGCTGGAGATCGATTTGTGTTTGTGTTTGGTTGACAAGAAAGGGTAAGAAAATCTGGGCATGTGTTCTTACGTTTAACATCTGGGTTTGTGTTCTTTGGTATTTTTGTTATAGATGAACATAGATAATAATTTTGGTTTTTTTAGATTTTAATTTTGTTTTTTTCAATTTTACATCTGTTAAAATTATTTGAGATGGCATTTTTTATATATAAATTGCTGTTAAATAAAACTGAAACCCACGTGGCATGAGTGATGTGTGCCAAAGTGAATTTTTAATAATATATTAATCATTCCGTTAGCCACGTCAGCAATTTTCGTTGGTGGGCTAATAGAAAGGACTAAAATGGAACACGTAAATTGAATTAGAGACTAAAAATGATAAAATTAAAATGTAGGGACTAAAATGAAAAAACGTTAAAATGTAAGGACTAAAAGTGTATTTACGCCTAATATTTTCAGTAATAAAAGTGGTTTGTTTATAGGCCAGCCAAGTGATAAAAATACATAAGTAATAATTTACTGTAATAAAAAATATTTTATTATAATATTTTTAATAATAAATTTTTAATTTTTAACAAAATAAGTAATTTTTAAACGAACTCTAGAGTGTGGACGACTTAACACGAATTCCGTTGTAAAGAGATAAGTATTTCCTTCTATAACGTTGAGGTGCTTGTCAATGTCAGTTTGACAAAGACTAAAAGAAAGAGACAAAAGCAATTTAAATCCAAGGAAACCGCTACAAGCCCCTCGTGTAGGACAAACAATCAAACAACCATGCCACTCAGAGGATATACACGGGCTCTTCCTGCTACCTGGCAGAGCCTTAAACCCCTTTGTCCCAACACCTTTCTCTCACATGTAAACAGCCAAAACACACCCACACACACAAACAATTACTCATAATGTAAATCATACACATGCTAGTATATAATATTGTACACATTTATTTATTTTACAATATAAAAAGTAAAATGTAAACTAATAATATTTTCAAAAATAGAAAAAGAAAAAGAGCGTGATGATCAAATATAAACACAAAAGCCATCCATCGTAGACATTATGAAAACAGGCAGAAAGAAAAAAGAGAGAAATATTATTTATGGTGATTAAAGAAGTTGAAAATAACACTAATAGCTATTATCAGTACTGATAACAACAGAGAAGGCTTAATTTATTGCAAGCTATTTCCAATTCACATAACATATTTTCTAGTAAACAGTAAGACCTGAAAACACACATGCACACCTAAGGCAAAAGTGCAAAGGAAAATACTGATATTACAATGGAAAAGAAGGGGGTTGGCAAAGGAGTTGAAGCAGAGAAGTTGTTATAAGGAACATATCCATAGGTGGGAGGAGGATACTGGTAAGTACTGGGAGGAGGGGGCTGGCAGCACCGAACACCGTGTGTTGGTGGGCATTTTCCTTCAGCAGGCGGCGACGGTGGCGGCGAGTAGTCTGAAAGCGGTGGGAGTGGCGGTGAAGGATAGCCAGAGAGAGGTGGGGGTGGTGTATTGCATTGATACGGATACTGACAATTTGTGCAGTTCATACAAGCAATTGGTGTAGGAATGGCATCTTTAGAAACCTTCCTTGATGCTACATAACCAAGGTTGGGGGATGATAACCAAATTGCAATAAGAAACAATTTTTTTGCTAAAAACATACTTCTTTTCTACTGAGTAGAATATTCAAAAAGAGACCTTGGATAACAGAGGCTAGGTGTGTAGGAAGCTATAAAGGATTTAGATGATTCTACACTACACACTTGTTCAGTTTTGTCACCCCCTGCGCCTACTATGTTTTTGGATCTTTCAACATTTTCTTCTGCATTCCGGATTAGGTGCCGCATGGCAGACCATCTGTCACAATGGTGTACAAGTAGCTTAGGTTTACACTTTACATAAGGACAACATCGTTTCTTTTATCCATTTTCCTTCTCCTTAAAGGCGTTATACTGTCAAGAATGGATGTGGTAATAAAGATTATGACTTTAGATAGGATAGAATAGTAGAGAGGATTACATGGGGTTGACCTTAACTAATTTTTTGAGATACGATAACCGACTCTAAAATTTTGGCAATAAGACTTAATTGTTGTTTGGTACTGTCAATACATTGAACAGCACAACATAAAGTAAGATTTTCTCAGCTCAACCCAACAAAAGCCCTAATCCTTATTAATTAAGGACCACTAAACAGTCTCTTCAGCCATTCAACTCTTACAAAGACAAAGCTTATAGACCCTTCCAAGTTACACCTTGCACTCAAGAGTGGCTAATGAAACGCCTGATTTATGTCGTCCATATAGAATAGAAAAACATTGAAGAAAAAAAAAGAAGCATATGCGATTTACCAGTTTTGGTCATGGAGCAAAGAGGAATATTTATTCATTCAAATAATCAAAATAATATAGAGTGATAGGGAACTGATACAACAGATATCAATTGTATTCTTGTCTAAGATTGATCAGAAGAAACCGTGGACTGGTTCAGATGTCGGCTATTCAAATATAAATGACTCAAATCTTTGTGGAAAATAGAAGTTATAGGCACCGGAGATAAGCCAGTGTAGTCACCCTGTTCCTTTGCCAAGCATAGTTCAGCAATGTACTTATAAAGCTGATGATCCTGGGCAACAGGTTGGGCTGCATATTCCTCAAACGGCATCCACTGAGGAGAAAAAATGTCAACCATGCCAATATCAGTCAGTTATGACATGCATTTTGAAAGTGGGCTCATAAAAACTATCAAAAGAAAGGAACATTCACGTCAGAGCAGCTAAAGGGAGCAATCCACATTGACAGATCTTGCAAGCATCTGATCTCAGCACAGATTTTTTAAGCTGATAAAAGAAGATAGATAGCTGACACCTCCATGGGCTCTGTGTGTATGTGTGGAACAACGCGCTCAAGTCCACACTTCATTTGAGCTCAAGTCCTTGTTAATTGATTTCCAGAATTATTAGTTCTTCCTTGTCAAATACAATACTTTGAAAGCATTGGGGATTGAATTGTTTTATAGGCTAATGAAGCTAAGATTTTTGTAGGAAGAACTTTGTTACAAGCAGTGTAAAACTATAGATTTAAACATTTTATTTCCTGGTTGTTATATATATTATATCACATATCACTGTCAACCAAGATTTACCTGGGCTGCCTCAATTTCAAGATCTTGCTTCTTTATGTCTGAGGACAGAGGATGCATCATGCAAATGAAAGATAGATCCGACTTCTCAAAGAACGACTTGTGTGATTGCCTGTAAGAGATGAGAGAGAGAGAGAGAGAGAGAGAGAGAGAAATGAATGCTTTAGGGTAACTTCTACAAGATTTGTAGACTACTTTAGATTATACGAGAACTTTACAAAATCCAGAAGGTTCATGTTCATTACAGTAAGAGACTTATCAACAGACATGGCAAGATGGAGCGGAGTGGTAGAGGAAAAGAAATCCAAAATTAATTGAGAATTTGTTGACTTTCTTTGGGTGTGGCATCTAACTAACACTTGCAAGCTTGTTGATTTCAGTTGAACTTCTTTTGCCATTGAAGAATATCTTTTGGGCCAGAAAGACAGAAACCAAGCTATTACAAATTTAGAATTCCATTGATGACCAAGTCTTCTTCATGTTGGCATTTGAAAGCTAAGGCTGACCGAACCCAATGGAACCTCATAAGATAAGGCCCTAAGCCTAGATGGAATGTAACTCAAATCTAAGAAAAATTCGATATAGAAACCTTGTCCAATACCAATACAGCCAAACTTGTCACAACTGGTCACTGGATTTCACAGTCAAGACCAGAAACTAACTTTTAATTTCTTTGTTTTAATTAGAACTAAATTATTGGTAAGGTGCCTATTTCATGTTAGGTGTTTATAGACTTAACACATGGGACTACTGCTGCCCAACTCCAAACCTACCCATCAAATCTCATTTTTTATTGTAACCCAGAAAGCAAAAGATAATGGTACAAAAGTATGAATAAGAGGTGGTTTTGTGGCTCAGCTCCTGATCATGATCTGTATCTTATATGATACAACACCATTTATAACTGCTGATATTAAATACATGTTGAAAGGAATATTTGAGACAATAAGAACTTATACCTGAATGCCAGTATCTCCACAAATTTTGCGTCAATCTGAAGCAGTAAAAACCTTTCATCTTAATACAAGCATCATACCAATAAATAACTTAGAAAGTATGAACAGAATTTATTGATATACAACTCTTACTCCTGTTTCTTCTTTTACTTCTCTTATAGCAGCCTCATTAATATTCTCACCCTGCAGATTAAGGAGCTCCTTTAATATCTGGTAACAAAATGCGATTGGCTTTCAAATAATGTAAAATCAGATCAGTTAAGGAAAATACGTCATCAACGACCCCAGTAGGGATTTTCCACACACCCATTCCTTTCAATCTACCACTTTTTTCCTGAACTACAAGCAACTAACACATAGAGAGAGAAATTCAAAATCAGCACTACAGGAGAATAAAAAGAGTTCAATTTTTAATAAAGCAAATACTGGTGAACCTACTTTAAGACAAGAACCAACTTTGATAAGAGTCAAACCAATCATCAAGAGAAGATGAGAACAAAAGTGAAATTACAATGAAGTACCAGAGTTCATAAAAACATCATGTCAATAAAATGAGAGCAAGCTCTGTATATGGTATTGAGATCTGGTTAGATTGCTTCACACCATTAGATATATGAATTATGAATATAATCCATGTCAATCACTGCCATTACTCAAAGATAACCATAAGGCACTTTTTTAGATATTAATTTATTCTGTTCCAGCAACCAAAATGGCTCGGAAGAAAATAATTCTTGTGAATGTTAGAACCAGTGTTATAAATTTCAATCTGTTGACTGTGACCAGTGTTTAAATGCACCATGGAGGACATTTTCTATGACTTATGATGTATGTTTATACAAAATAAATAGGAGAAATACCAGTAACTTCAGAGGAAGTACCTACCTCTCTTTTATCGTTCAAGACAATAGCACCAATACCTACTCGGTGTGAAGCATTTGCGGGAATAGTATCAGTGGTTTCAGGTATCCAGCGAACCAACATCAGGTAAGTTGGCTCGGCATGGTGGTACCGAAATCCCTCCTGCCACCATTATGACAGATGCACAAAAGAGATATTAATATGCATCAATCAACAAACCATGATTGAGAAATTGATCTTCAAATTGGAAGAATATTGAAAAAAGGAAATGGAGAAAAAATTATCTGTTCAAATTTACTCTTTCTTTTTTTTTTTTTTTTTAGAGTGTCAACAAGAGTATCAAAACATTAAAAAAAAATAAAAAATAAAAAATAAAAAATAAAAAATAAAAAAGAAGAAGAAGAAGAGAGAGAGAGAGAAAGTGTCCCAAGACCATGAGTCAATCATGATGATGATGCTTCTAGGCCTTAATTAAGCACCAAGCTCATGCACTGGTTAGATAACAGAACATCGAAACCTCAACTTTAAACAAACAAAGAAAACTGAGTTAAAAAATGAAAATAAAGTATGACACTGATTCTTTCTAATCTTTCTAAAATATTACTTATGTAATGGGTGGCAGATTCAATATGGTTGGTTCAAGTCAAAGGAACATTCATTGAGATGCTTATGGGGGTAATTTGACACCCACTTTTGGCAACTACTTGTTTTTCAACACTATGTTCTTTAGAGGCAGACAATGATTACCTTGACTGTAGGTTCAACAAGATTTACAAGTTCAATCGGTAATTTAATCCAGACGCCCTTCTTGCCCTGTAAAGTATATTAAAAAATTAATCAAAGCTAGCAAAGAAAAATACCTTTATTTTCATCAACAGATAAGAATCTGTGTAGTTGACAACTTAATACTTACAAATAAATTTCAAAAAGAAAAGTAAAAACCATTTAATTGTGAAGATCATTAACTTAACAATAGTTTAAAACTCATGCTGGTTTATACCATTAGATCAATTTTCGTCAAACTTTATTTCAAACCGCTTGACACCAAATTGAACCTGCTATGAGTTTCATCAGAACCATCCAGTTACATTCATCCAAGTTAATACAGAAGGGTCAAATATTATGTTGACCCTGGGCTATATGTGGACTGGCTTATGCTTTAACCAACAACTAAGGCTCTTGTTTGAGTTGTATTTGTTACTCTAATTGTATATAGCAGCTTTTCCTTTTTTATATTTATGCCTTTTAACCTAGCACAAGTCAATATAAAATAAAAACAAAAACAAAAAGCTGCCACAAATACAATTTGATCCTCTTTTCCTACTACAAGTTTCTTTTGTCCTAACCACCACTCTGTGAAAGCTTTAGATTTCAAGAGTTAAAACACTTAACTCCAAATACCATACTTCAAAAGATATTTAGCATCAGATACATCCAACTCCAGAACATTAATGGTAGATTCCAACTTAAGAATGAGAAGCACAAGGTAGCAAACCCCATGTGCAGATCAGTTCAAGAGTGAACACTTTGTATTTATAATAAAATCAAGAAAATATGTGGAAAGAAAGAAAAAAAAAAATATTCTGTGTACTATGTTATGTACATTCAAGAGAAACCCTTACCAATGAATTTTGATATATACTTTTTGCCTTCCTTTCTCAGTCACAATGGCAAGGCCAACCTCTCCCTGGCATTTCTACTAGGGAAGTTGTAGCACTACCATATGTGCTCTCACTAGAAGAAATACAATAGTGTTGTATTCCAATTTTGCACCTTAAAATGACTCTGGACTCTAGTAAAACTGTAAAAGCATGACTAGCAAATGAGAGAACATTTTAAGAATCTAACTCACATATACAGAAAATCTGCCTTCCACCTATCTACTTCAATGTGGCTTTCGTTAGTCCCACTTTTTGGGATTCAGAAACACCTTTTATGCCATTGGTCAAATGGCATCAAACGAAGCTAAAGGAGTAAAGAAGATAAAGAATCACAACTTAAATCCATCACCGAAACAATCCCATAGAGATTTTTCGTGAACCAATTTTCAAGGCAGTACAACAGCCTCTCCAAGGCCACAAAATCATTCATTAACGTGCAATCATGCATAACATTTGAAGCCCCACCATCAAAAATGTCAAGAATAAAATTATCATGTACTATTTAGTACAAAAATTTATACCAAGATGCTTATATTTAGTACATAAAATTTGTTAGACACTATAAGCAATTGAGACAAACGTTCACACCATTCATCGAAGTAAGGCAACAAAGCTCATTTATTGTAAAGGGTGTCCATAAGAAACAACAACCTGTTGCCTCCATGCGGAGATTGAATCTCTAAGCAAAGTAACAAACAACTTAGCATCCATGGCCTCCTCTATATTGACAATGACCCCTCCATGGTCATCATTGGTTGCCGGCAGCAACCCAACATGCTCACCTCCATTTTCACACACTTTGTTTGAAACCATCATGGTACCAACCACAAACCAAAGTCACAAATATGATCCTACCGCCTGAAATAAAATAGATAAATAAAAAATAACTCAAAAAAATCATCATTCACTTCCACACATCATAATAAACAACCTATTATTTAGCTTCCAATTAATTCTTTTAGTTCAACCAATCTAAGCTAAAATTTTAAAAAAATATATTTATATAGCCTTGTCCCTTAAAAAAAAGGTATCAATTTAGTTATTTTGTCTATTTCCCTCCAAAATTTGCAAAATTTTAAATTTAAAGACAAAAACCGAACTTATACCAAATTTCACAGACAAAAATTATATCTAAGTCTAAAATCAACGAATTGAGAACTAAGTACTAAAACGGAACTTTATCTAAGTTAGATTTCATCTTTAAAATTTACGTATACATATATTAGTGATATTTTAAAAATATTATAAAAACAGCTAAAAGTTTTGTAACTCAACCAGTATTTTTAATATTCTCAAAAAAGGCACTTTATATAAGTTATTTTTTCCGTTGTAATTATTGAATTTAAAAAGAAAAAGTGACAATTTTGCCCTTGTCTTTTGTTTGCCCGCCAAAAGTTCCAACTTTTTAAGATTAAGGGACGAAAAAAAATCCAACTTACACCAAATTTTGGAGATAACAATTACATTGCAGCCTAAAATCAACAAATTGAAAACCCATTAACAAAAACAAAAACAACAACTTCTACTGGTCTACAACATCATCATCATAAAAAACAACAACAACAAAAACAGAATCCGATAATATGATAACAACAAACGGTATTTCACTAGTCTGGTCCCAGCCAGTCCAACATTTGTATTAGTAAAATGCTAAAATCCTTGAAACCAAAAAAGACCCACTAAAGAAAATAGCTAAAAAATCAAAACCCAATAACAGAATCTAATAAATGTTCCATAAAAACAACATCTTTACAATAAAAGAAGCCCAAAATTTCATATATATATATATAATGAATAAATAAAACAAAGTGCTGACAAAAAGAACTTACCGAATGATAAACTCAGAGAGAAATGCAGAGAGAAAGAGAGAGAGAGAGAGAGAGAGTTGTATTGAAGATTATTGAGATTCTCGAGAGTTCTTTTGCTTTTTTTTTTTTTGGTGAGCGTGAGAGTGTGTGCGCAAAAAGTGAACGTTGAAGTTAAGGGCCGTTGTGGCTGTAAGTATTTATAAAGGGTCCAGAGATTAATTGAGTCGGTGATAGGATGCGGGGAAAACTACTCTAAACGAGAGAGTGCGTGGTGACGTTATTCCCACTCGGTTTGGAGAACCAATGGCATCTCTCCGCTCTCCAAATATGTCACATGGGTCCCACTTTCGCTTAGCCGCCGGGACATGCCCATGTGTGCCTTTTTTGATCTTGGTTACGTGGTTGAAAGAGAGAGTTGGTGAGGTTAGCCGTGTGTGGTGTGGGTCGATTATAGCACAATAATGCACCACCATTGGGTGTGATTGGATTGTAGGAGTTTTGGTATAATTTTACGTGATTTTGGCTTGAGTTAAGCAGATTAAACAGTATAGCTTTAATGAATATTTTGTTATGAACATCTTAACTTTAAATTTTTGTTTAAGGTCGGTTGAAATAAGTTTGAATATGATCATAACAATATCTTAGACATTATTATTATACAAAAAAAAAAAAAAAAAAACTCAACAACAAACCAATTTGATCTAAAATCTGGAAAAACAAATTAATATACCCAACAACAAAAGTAGAAATTTGTTAATTATAAACTTTAGAAAAGGCTCATGTAGATCTTAACAAATTTAAAATAAATATATGAAATATCATAGAAAGCAATTGTAGAAATTTATGTATTTCAGTTTTTGTTTTTGTTTTTTTTTTTTTTTGTGATATCGATATATTTAATTTCTCTTTTGTTTTAAATTTTGTATAATTTATGTTTATTATTGACCACCCTAAACAATAATCCTAGAGCTGCCACTGATGATAGTTTCATCAAAGCCTCAATGGTATACGCGGTATTATCTTTACCGTCACGTGGCTTAGTGTCAATGAGTTCATAAAGAAAATAATAATAATAATAATAATAATAGTGTTACACATAGGGGCGGTTTGATGCATTTAGGGGTAAAAGACAAAAACTGAAGACATTTTATACATTTCAATATAATTTTTTTAAATTTAAATATTACTTAAACTTTATTCTTTTGTTTTAGATGCAAAATTACTAATAAATATAAATCACTTTTTTATTTATAGAAAATCTAGACAAAAAATTCAAAAAAAAATTGCACACAAGTTGATGTGACAAATTGATAATGGTAAGTAAAAATGTTATGTTAGTTATGGACTTAAATGAAAACTAGTAAAAGTTTATTAACTCAACTGTTATGAAATTTTTTGTGTATTACTCTTTTTCTTTTTTTTCTTTTTGAAGAAATACAACTTTCACAACAGTTTCACAGCAAATCTTAGGCATTAAGTTGTTATTAATTCTAATTTAAAACCATCACTTAAATTACTTTTTTGCCCACCATTAATAGCCAGTAACAACTTACCACTTCGAAAGTGTTGTGAAAAATATTGTGAAAAATGTTGTGAGCATAGCATTTCTTTCTTTCTTTTTTTCTTGTTTTTCATTTGATAAAAGAATATTATTTTATTTGTTTGCTAATATTTTAGCTTAATTAATATTATTATAATGAAAAAAATAACCTTATTGGTTAAAATTTAGGGCCCTTCTTTTTATTTGGGAGCCTTTGACGGCCGCCTCATTTGCCTATATTATAAAACAGGCCGTAGTCACACACAAATGCATATACTTTGCCGCAATTATCTGCCACAATTATCTTATGTGACATAGTTACATGAACTCATTATTTTATATCTATTGCTTACATTTTGTCACATGCAAACTGTAATATGTGTGTGTGTGTGGGGCTAGCAATATTTATTATAGAATTGGCATTGTTTATGTTAGTCTTTGTTGGTCAGTCTAAACAGACGACTTTGAGTCTTCTTTCTTTTTCAAATGACCATCGTGTCATGGTCAAACATCCATAAGGGTTTACAACATATTATTAAACCATTTTCTCATAACAGTCTTACAAAATTATGTGAGTGAAAAGACTAAATACACGTGCACAATTATTGATTCCCACCTATACATATATGCATATGTTCACTTGGTCATTTTTCATCCAATAAAAATTGACTCCCACCTATACAAAATTAACTCCCCTACCAAAAATATTTGCATTGGACCCTAAACATTTTTCACAACAAATTTTAGGTGTTAAGTTATTACTAATTCTAATTTGAAGCTACCACTAAAATTACTTTTTTGTCCACTAACAACAACCAGTATCAACCTGACACTTAAGATTTGTTGTGAAAAATTTTATAGACGTAACATTTCTCTCTCTATTTTTCTTGTTTTCCATTTTATAAAAAAATATTATTTTATTTATTGGCTAATATTTGGATTTAATTAATACTATTATAATGAAAGACGTAACCTTGTTGGTTAAAATTTGGTGGCATTTTTTCTACTCAAGGCTTGAATGGTACCGATGGTATGATCTTTACCATTAGTCACTTAGAGCATTAGTATTGGTGGTACTAAAAAGCAATATTGCTATTTTTAGCACTACAAAATACAAATTTATGACTACATTGGTGTAGCCAAAGCCAAATAATTTGGCATAGGTCAAAAAAAAAAATTATTAAATTGTGTGTTCACACTAATTTATATTAAATATATTATTTTATTCATGTGTTCACACTGCTTTGTAGTAAATATATTATTTTATTATAGTTAATATATTATTTTATTGTGTTGAAAGCTAAAATAAAACCACCAATGTTGAGTGTTTTGTAAAATGAGAAGATAAGATAGATAAAGTAGTTTTTTGTGGAGTCATATTGCTAAATTTATAGCGCCACTAATATGAATGCTCTTACAAGCTTAGTCTCAACGAGTCTACACCAGATAATGCTTTTTTTACTAACCCATTATTTTATAGATATTTAGCTATTACTTACTATTTGTCACATGAAAAGTGTAGCGTGTGTTTGTGTGTGGGACTAGCAATATTGATTATAGAATTGAACAAGCATATTCATTTTACACTTTAAAGAAAAAAACGATAGAGCCTGAGTTTCAGCAAGGTAACCAACGTTCTAGTGAGGAAAATACATAGCTTGAGAAGAGTGTGAGGAAAGACAAAGAAAAACTTGTAGAGAAACTGTTTATGCCAACCCATTCCCAGGTTAGCTATAAGGGCAGTCTGGGGGAGACATTCCTAGTGCCTATGCACAAGCATTTCAGTTTGACAAGGTGGAAGAGGCTAAGGTAGAATCAGACACAGAGCTTGATGACCTAGTGGAGGGTATGGTGGATGTGAAACTTTCTAAAGAGAGCAAGTCTTGGATCAGAGCTCCTTGGACTAAGGCATTGATAGTGAAAGTGTATGGCAAAACTGTGGGATACAGTTACCTCACTTTCAAAATCAATACCTTATGGAAGCCAGCAGCCAATATGGATTGTGTTGATCTTGGAAAGGATTTTTTCCTAATCAAGTTTAGTGAAACTTCAGACTACGACAAAGTGCTTCGAGGTGGCCCCTGGTTTATTGGGGAGCACTTTCTAGCAATTAAACCATGAGAACCATATTTTAAAGCTCTGAAGCTTTGTTCTCATCAGTGGCTATTTGGATAAGATTTCCAGAGCTTCCTATTGAATTCTATGATCCTTCGGTGCTTAGAGAAATTGGCTCAGCTATTGGACCTGTTCTGAGAATTAATTCTTACACTGCATCGGGTTCAAGAGCAAGCCATGCACGTCTGTGTGTCCAAATTGATCTCTCCAAACCTTTAATCAACTTGGTCAGAGTGGGACGTCTAAGGCAAAAGGTGATGTACGAGGGAATCTCATCATTGTGCTTTTGTTGTGGTAGGCTTGGACACAACCAAGAGAGCTATGGCTTTCTAGTGAGACCAATGGAGAAGACGATGGAGAATGAGTCTTCAGAGAGGTAGAAGGTGCAACAGTCTGAACGAACTGACCATACACAGAACATAGTGAACAATCTGATCCCAAATTTGGTGATTGGATGATAGTTACAAAAAGGAAACACTTAGTTACCCCACCAGCAACCAAATTCCATTCCCAAGGAAAATAAGGGTAAAGAAGTAAAAAATGAACTCCCTGACACCTTCCAACCCTGAATTGACCTTTCAATTAATCTGGTCACTCTATGAGAGCCACTGGTGCTTTTAAAACTTCTGAGGCAGCGCTCACATCGCACAATTTTGGTGAGATACACACGTAAGCTATACATGGAGATTGCCGAAAAGAAAAGCATATGGTTAGTCAAAATCCCTTCAGCTACAAACTGGGCACTCCTTCTACCCAGACGACTAATCTTGGGAATAAGAAAGCCAAGCTCACTAAGGCAGGCCGTGATAAGAAGAATCCAAGCACTAGAAGCTCCAAAGTTTTAAAGAGATCCAAACCCCGAGCTTGATACCTGCCTTAAGCCCTCTATTCTTGCATCTTGCCCGAGCACCCATCGCGTTTCCCTCCCCCTCCTTCCTTCCACTTCCCACGGTGGGGTGGGCAATCCGACACAGAAAAAAGGCTATAGCCATCCCAGAGGAAATGATTGCTCAAATACGTGCAGCGACAATGGACACAATGGGTTGGTTCGAAGAGGACCTAGCTGCAGCTTGGAATCACATTTTCCTTATCACCCCGACCACTGTAAGAATATAGAATCTTCCCTTGGATCACCCAGCTTAGGAAATGACCCCAAATCAGTGGTGGAAATTTCTCACCGACATGCCATTGATTTTAGAAAAGGAAGCGTAGGATTTAAACAAGCTAAGACGGCCATTAGTAGTGCCCCACTTGGACGAATCAGGCTAACTTGTCCAAGAGAGGAAAGTGATAGATCTCAGGGGTTCGATCTCAATGCATTTGGGGAATATGCCTACGATGAAGCTGTTCCAGACTCTCAACGCAGTCAAGAGGTGCGATCTTCTGTTATGTTGCAGAGAAGAAATTCAAAGGATCTTGAATTACTTGGTGGTGTGGAAGCTAGATTGGGTGGCATCCAAAGGCCTATTGAAGAGGTTGGGATGGAGCATGATTGCATTAGCAATGATGGGGACTAATCCTATGGAAGTTCCTAATATCAACTACTCCCAAATGAATATCGTATTATGGAATTGTAGGGGTGCCCTAAATGGGGACTTCACGAGGATGGTTATTGAAATGGCGGTGAATCATTTTCCGTCCATAATGATTATTACCAAGACAAGAGTAGGTGGAGATAGGGCTACCAAGATTATTGAGGGTCTCCCTTCCGATGGATTCTTCGTCATTGAAACCATTGGATATGCAGGAGGACTTTGGTTGCTCTGGAAAAAAGAAGAGGTGGAAGTATTTGTAATGGCTGCCACAAAACAAGAGATCCATGCCACTATAAAGGTATGCAATTTAGATTTTACTTAGCTTATTTCTTTTGTCTATGCGAGTCCTCGTTTAGCTAAAAGAAAAATTTTATGGGTTAATCTGTCTCAAGCAGCTCTTTTACATAATCTTCCTTAGTTACTCCTTGGTGACTTTAATGAAATTCTTTGCAGAAATGATAAACTTGGGGGTAGGCAAATCAATCTTAATAGAGACTAGATTTTAAATCTTGTTTGGATGATTGTAATTTCCTGGACCTAGGTTTCTTTGGACCTAAGTTCACTTGGTCAAATTGTAGACAAATATCTGACCTTAGTTTAAAGCGAATTCATAGATGCTTTGCAAACCCTACTTGGAGAACTCTTTACCTCGAAGCCTCAGTGACCCATTTGCCTAGGGATTTTTTTTATCATTGCCCTATTCTCCTATAATTAAGTAGACCCCCTTCCACAGCGACTGAAAATTCCTTTAGGTTTCACACCATGTGGATGCACCACCCAGATTTTCCTAATGTTGTAAGAAAAACTTAGGAGCCTAATCCTAATCTCCAAACAGCTATTAAGAGCTTTGCGGAAAATGCTAAATAGTGGAACAGATCGGTCTTTGGAAATATTTTTTCCCGGAAGAAATGGGTGTTAGCCAGGCTTAATAGAGCCCAAAAAGCTCTTTCTAATGGCCCTAATCGTTTCTTGATCCATTTGGAGAGAAGCCACATTGAAGAGTATAACTTAATAATGCAGCAAGAGGAAGAATATTGGGTCTTAAAGTCTCATCTTAATTAGGCTACTTATGGTGAATCTAACACCTCATTCTTTCATGTATCCATGTTGGTCAGGAGGCATAAGAACAAGATTAGGATGTTAAAAAATTCTGTTGGGGAGTGGATTACCAATGAAGATGGGATCAAAAACTACATACTTTCAGGCTTTAAAGAGATTTTCCAAATGGTTTTTTTATCTTCCCCCTTTGATTCAGGGGTTCACTATTTTAGTTGCAGCTCCCTTACTGAGGAAGTGAGGTCCATTTTGGATGCCCCTGTCTTGGAAGAATAAATTAGGCAAGGCCTTTGGGCTTTAAAGCCCATGGACCTGATGGTTTACATGCGGGATTTTTCCAATATTTTTGGAACGATGTTAAAAAATCTGTTTGTATGAAAGTTTTAAATATTTTTGATTCAAGGGTGATCCCAAACTTTCTTAATGAGACCTTGATCTCTCTCATCCTGAAATGCTCTAGCCCAGAAAGCTTGAATAACTTTAGACCGATTAGTCTATGCAACTCCATCTATAAGGTGGTTACAAAAATCATTGTTGGCTGCATTAGACCCTTCTTGAATAAACTTATCTCCCCAAATCAAACTGCCTTTGTCCCAGGAAGAAGGGGTTTGGACAATGTTGTTGTTGCACAAAAACTTATTCATTCTCTTGATAAAAAGAAGTTTAGAGTAGGCTTTATGGCTATCATGGGTGACCTTGTTAAGGCATATGATCGTCTTGAATGGTCATTCATCCACAACATCCTCAAAGCATTTTGTTTTCCTAATGAGATGATTAAGTTGATTATGAGTTGTGTGTTGTCTACAACTATCTTTATTCTTATTAATGGAGGCAAGTCAAGCTCCTTTAAGCCCACAAGAGGGATACGTCAAGGTGACTCACTTTCTCCGTATTTTTTTCATTCTTTGCATGGAGTATTCTGGATTCCTCATCAATGAAAGTTGTAGGATGAAATACTGGATCCCTCTAAAAGCTTCTAGGCAAAATTTGGGAATCTTACACCTTTTCTTCGCAGATGACCTAATGCTTTTTGCCAAAGCTAATAAGGCAAGGGCTAAATCCATTAAAAAGGTGCTAAGTAAATTCTGCAAGGAATCCGGGCAGCTGGTTAGTGCTGAAAAGTCACGCATTTATTTCTCACCTAATGTCCCTCCAAACATTAGAGAGGATATCCGTGATGTGCTTGATATTGCTAAAACCTCAAATCTAGGAAAGTACTTGGGTTTCCCCTAAATCACAAAGGAGTAGCCCGGAATAGGTACAACTTTCTTGTGAAGAGAGTAATCTCAAAGCTCTCAGGGTGGAAATCTAAATTCCTATCATTTGCTAGAAGAACGGTTCTTATCAATTCTATCATGGCTGCGATCCCAAATCATGTCATGCAGGGGGTAGCTTTGTCGAGCCATTTATGTGAAAAACTTGATAAGGTCAGTAAAGATTTCCTTTGGGGCTCATCTACAGAAAGGAGAAAGATTTACCTTGTGGGTTGGAGCAAAATAATCAGGCCTAAGAATGAGAGGGCGCTTGACATTCAGGCAACAAGGGCCAAAAACATTGCCTTGCTTGCCAAGCTCAATTAGAGACTCTATCAAGACAAAGATCCAATGTGGGCAAAGGTTTCATTGAGTAAATACTGCTCTCAGCATCACAGGAACTCTTTAGACCCTAATAAGCTTCATTGCTCCTCTAACTGGGTTGCAATTAAAGTGGGGTTTCCAATCTTTAAGCAAGGCATTTGCTTGAATGTTGGAAATAACTTGAATCTGAGTTTTTGGGAGAGTAATTAGGTTAAGGGCAATGCTATGATAGAGCTAATTGAAGGCCTTCTTGCCCAACATGAGGAAACTCAGACTATTTCTGAAATCCATCAAAACGAGTATTGGAATTTAGATAAAATTTCTTTTGATCTTCCTAGGGTGGTTGTTGATAGAATCCAAGCCATACCTATCCAATCCTTTTGTGAGAGGGAGGATACTTTGATGTGGAAGTTTTCCGCCGATGGAGAATTCAATATGGCTTCAGCCTACCTCTTGGCTATTACTGATCAACCTAAACCTCCCTCATTCTTGGGTTGTTGGGTTTGGGGGGTGGATACATTGCCAAAAATAAGGCACTTTCTTTGGTTGTGCAACCATGCTAGCATACCAACCAGGCGAGTGATTAAAAATAGGGGAATTAATTGTACTGTGCTCTGCCCCTTATGCAGTGCGCAAGAGGAGTCTATCATACATACTCTCAAAGACTGCCCATTTGCGAGGAAATTTTGGTTAAGCATTGCAGTGCCTCAAGCTTTAACTAATTTTCTAAGTCTTAACCTGCTGGATTGGCTTAAGACAAACTGCTTGTGCAGCAATCATATTCAAGCCAATGGTTTTCCTTGGTGCTCAATATTTCCATTTGCTGTTTGGTGGTTATGGAAGCATAGAAATAAAGTTGTTTTTGAAAACTCCCCAGCCAACTCGAAGCTGTATCTCTTGTGTATCCAGGTTGTGAGAGAGTACTTTTATTGTGTGGGCGAAACTTAAAGAACCAAGCGCAATATAGCTATTCAAGTGCCCTGGTTTAGACCACCCCTTGACTGGTTTAAATTAAATTCTGATGGAGCTGCTCTTGGAAATCCTGGCAAGCTGGATGGGGGCGGTCTAATACGAAATCATCAAGGGAAGTGGGTCAAATGATACATGAGGCATATTGGGTTTGCTTCCAGCATCATAACAAAATTTTGGGCGTTGAAGGATGGCTTGCTGCTTGCATCCCAGCTCGGCATCTCACAGCTTCTTGTTGAGTTGGATGCAAAAACTGTGGTCAATTTGCTACACTCTTCCAGGCTCTACAATAACTCCTTTTCTTCTCTGCTTAATGATTGCAAGTTCCTCCTTCGCCAATTTCAACAAGTCAGGACTAGCCATGTCTTTCGAGAAGTGAATAGATGTGCAGATTATCTTGCCAAAGGAGGTTGCACCCTTGTTGAGGATTTTGTTGTTTTAGACACTCCTGTATCAGAAGAACTATGCATTATTTTAGATTCTAATGCTTCTGGTTTGTGCTCCTTAAGGCTTTCAGCCAGCGCTTCTCCTTTTATGGCTAGTTAATTCTAATGCAGTTTCCCCCTTTAACCAAAAAAAGATTATAGAATTGACATTGTTTATGTTAGTTTTGGTTGGTCAGTCTAAACAGATTACTTTGAGTCTTCTTCTTTCTTCTTCAAATGAGTAATGACCATCTTTATCATAGTCTCACATCCATAAGGGTTTACACCATGTTATTAAACAATATCAATGAGTCTACACCAAACAATTTTTTTTTACTAACCCGTTATTTTATAGATATTTAGCTATTACTTACCGTTTGTCACATGCAAAGTGTAGCATCATAGCGTGTTTGTGTGTGGGGCTAGCAATGTTGATTATAGAATTGGCAATACTGATTATAGAATTGGCATTGTTTATGTTAGTTTTGGTTGGTCAGTCTAAATAGATTACTTTGAGTCTTCTTCTTTCTTTTTCAAATGAGTATTGACCATCGTTATCATAGGCTCACATCCGTAAGAGTTTACACCATGTTATTAAACAATTTCTCATAAGAGTCTTACAAAATTATGTGAGTCAAAACACGTGCACAATTATTGATTCCCACCTATACATCTGTTCACTTGCTCATTTTTCATCCAATAAAACTGATTCCCACCTATAAAAAAATTGACTCCTACACTGCCTTTGACCCTAAATATCTTGTACGATGAGAAGTGCAACAAGGGGCATATCTTAATTCAATTATGATATAATTAGTATAGGTAGGTGTTCAAGGGGTCGAGTTCGGTTGATGAGCATCGATTCATCACCCGATAATATGAGCATATTGAGTTGAAAAATGAGCCACTTTGTAGTTGGTACCCACTCATATGAGCATATTGGGACTTTGTTACATGTGGTTTCAGTACTTTTGTTGATTTGGCAAGTCAATTCAAACGATAAGGGGAAAAAGTTAAGGAAGAGGTGGATTGCCAAATCAATTGAAGCCCACATGCTGTGATATGATATCCCTACAAAAGGATCACAAAGAGAGAGTTTTTTGGTAGTTATAAGTCTTTAATCTATCTAAGCTCAGTCAAGTATTAAAAGTTATATCTTATTAATCTAATTTAATTTTGAACAAGAGTCTAGCTCGAGTTCAATACAAAAAACAATATTATATGTTCAAGATTGGATATAGTAAAACTATGTCTAAATTTTTTATTCATTCACAAATCATTGAATTTTTATTACGAAATGGACTAATTAAATCATTGATGAACTACAAATAATAATTTGATATCATATGGACCTACTCACAAACTTATACAATTCAATCTCAAGTATTTATTAGTATATTTTTAAGCAAAAGTACATGTATAAAACTATAATAAAATTAAACTCAATAGTTAAATCGATCTTCATGTTCACAAGTTTGTTCACAAACACAATATTATATTTAAAATTTTGCTCATTTAATAGTTAAGTCTAAACTGACCCATAAGCACCATTAAATGTGGTTCAGTATTGGTCTTCATGTACCCAAAATCCAAAGTACACATACTAGGGGATACACATATGAGGGGATCGATACGAACAAATTAATTTACCATTATATCCTAACTTCTAATATTCAAAGCAAGAACAATAATGAATTTGAGCAACATTCTTAGCAATCCCTTTTGCGATAAGCCGATAAGTCTAATAATACAATTTTTTTTCCCACTACAACTAAGGTTATGTTGTTTATAATAAACGTAATATTAATAATTACCTCATGTAAAATGATATTATATTAATCACAACAATAAACTGAAATTCTTTGTATCTAGCATTGTTGTCCCTTTTATTAGCCGCAATAACAACAGTAAACTGAAATTCGTTTTTTTTTTTTTTTGCTGAATAATAAACTGAAATTCGTTGTATCTAGCATTGTTGCCCCCTTTTATTTCTAACTTTTTTTTTATGGCATTATGGTGCGGTTTGGATCCATCTTATTCAACCTGCGTTCACGTTTTGCTTCTTTTTTTTTTTTTTTTTTTTCGGTTCTACTAGGGGACAAAGTGGCAGGTGTGCACTGTGTGCATACTGTGTGCGCACTGTGCGTGCACTGTTCACGTACGTTTTTAACAATTTTTTATTAAAAATGGGTCCTGCAGTACTATTCACACATTTAAAAATTATTTTGCTACAGTATTTTCAGTTTTCAGTTTTCAGCAATAAGCTCTATTCAAACGGACCCTATATCAAATTGCTAAATGACAATACCCCAATCATTTTTTTTTTTAATTCGCTGAGCAAGCATGACCTCAATAACTGAGTTCATCTTATTATTAGCCTTATACGTCATGTAAGGATTTAACGAGGATAGTGCTTGCTTTCTAATGTGATGGAACTTTTTCACTTCAAAAAAATGTGATAGATCTTTAACACTCAAAAAAGAAAAAGGAAAAAGTAATACTGTATATCTTTTCCCATAAAATGAAATAGAAAAAAAAGAAATGAAGAAGAGATTCTTAGTAAAAACTAAAAAGGAGTTGCACGTAGATTCAGGGATATAGAATAGAACTAGGAAGTTTGGATAATTACTTGTATAATTTGTTTGACATTAACTTTAACAAAATGCGATGGATTTGAGTTTCCAAGATTTTACCCATCAAAGTACATGAATTTTAGCTTGCTTACACAGATACACCTAATCATTTCAAATACGCTCAGATGCTCAAAACCACACATGAATTTAATCAATAAAACTGAAAATTTTCTCCTTTTTATTTTAAAAAAAATGTTATGTCCACAATATTTTTACAATAAATTATAAATGACAGGTTGTTACAGAATATTATTTGTGGGTAAAAAAATAATTTTAATAACAGATTTAAATTATAATCAATAATAACTAACGTTCTATTATCTATTATAAAAATATTGTAAATATAATATTTTTCTTATTTTTAAATGAATATTTTTCTTGAAATGAACTCCTAATGTGACACTTGTGCTTCAAAATATAACCACCACTAATTACTTTGCAGACTTTGCTCATGGTTTTAATTTCCAAGGCAGTAGTCATGATGTAATTGTAACAAGGATTTGTCAACCTCCGTGTTTGAAAGCCTTCGCCCAAAATTGCCTTTAGTCCTGTAGAAAGTTTGAAACTTTGAAAAACGATGAATTATTGTTTGTCGTTGGTGAATCTAAAGAAGATAAAACTGTCAATATCAATCATCTAATCTAAGAAGTATAATTTCACAGAGTAATCAAATATAATAATTAAAAAGCTAGGTTGGTTTACATGCATATTTTGACTCATACAGCTTCAATTTGAAACGTATCAAAAGGTGGTACATAGTATGTAGTCCAATGTTGGTCCTGTGGACAAAGTTCATTAGCAGTAGTCGAATACAAACAACGGCAAAGAGTAATGAGACAAGGATTTTTTTATTCTAGTTTGATTAAACCCCAGTTATGTTTCTCACTAGGAAACAAAAAATAATAAAAGTCCTCTCTGTATACCAAACTATAGTCAAAGTTAGAACTGCTATATATTCCCACTACTTTTTTTTTTTTTTTTAATTTTTAAATCTAAAGTACATCACTTGCTCGAGCTTCTCATTGCACAATGCCACATTATCCATTTGAGTGGTTTGAATCATGATTGATTGTTTTAGGTCAAAGTAGTGAAGATGCTAAACTCTGTACAATTGTGATTGAATGATGAAGATTAAACATCACAACGAATTTCTAGAAATAGTAAAAGCTAGGCACTAGTTTGGATAATTTTAGCCTAAAGTCATTATTAGTAAAAGTATAAAATCATATTATTAGGGTGTGTATGCGTACGTATTACGTTTGATTTCAGTGTAAATTCACCTATGAGCAATGCATCCAAACACCCCCCCTCCCCACCAAAGCAAATACAAAAAGGCTCAATAGGTTTGGGTCAGTTGCAAATTAAACTCATGTACTATCAATTTTGTAGTATGACCTTTTGAGTTTTAAGAATTGTCCAAATTGATCCTTCCATCTTAATTCACCCTACCGCTAATAGGAGTAATTTTATCGGAATCAGAGGATCATGAAATTGTATTAGCTGATCATAAAGAGGTTTTGGGCCCCATCAAGTCTTCCTTAAGGACTTGGAAATGTATTATTCGTGAGAATGAGAAATTGAATAAAGATAATTCCCTCCATCACATTAATAAGTAAAAAAAAAAAAAGTAGCTCTGAGCCTATTAGTGAGACCATAGAACTGGACATTGACATTATATATAAGACACAAGTGCTTAGAAAAGGCAAAGAGTCTATATCACGTCCAAATATTGGGGTTGGTATCCAAACCCCCTTCTACGGCATGAAAAATTGCAGCCTAAATTGTCATTGGCTTAGAATCCCAAAGACAGTTCACACTGTTCAACGAGGAGAATATCATGCTTCTTGTTCAAAGAGGGAGAAATGTCTCCCAAGTCAAGTCTCTTATTGAAACTCGATTTGACATTTGTGGAAAGTATATAATGTTTCTCGTTCAACGAATGAGAAAAGTCTCTCAAGTCAAATCTCTCTTGTGAAAAGTATATAATGTTTCTCGTTCAGTGAGGGAGAAAGGTCTCCCAAATCAAGTCTCTTATTGAAACTCGATTTGACATTTGTGGTTTTGAAAATTGGGATGAGACATGGCCTTGGAGTTTCAAGAATTGAATTGGGGTGGAGGCAGTTTAGCTCTATTGTGGTAGGATAATCTTAACCTTAAGGTTATGAGGAAAGCATATTCCCATGAATTCAGATGGGATTTTCTTATGGAAGTTGCATGGATATTTGAGGATATTAGTTTGATTTGTGAAAGTTTTTATTTTGTATCCTTTGTTATTGTGCTTTTACAATTTAATCAAGCTGCTTTTTCTCTTATTAGTGATGCAAAAGAAAATGAGGAAATCATTGTTTGACTAGAAAAATGCACATATTTTCTCTTTCTCGTTGTATAACGTGATTTTAAATAAATAGCATCTATTATCATTTAATTTTTAAAAAAACTATAATTACCAAAAAAGGGACAAATATTGTACACATGACCACTTTATTGTGAAATAAAATCTTTTAAAAAAATAACTTTAGCGTCAACTTTGTCTTTGTTTTGTGGATCCCCCTTCTCTTTTGGACAAGAACATTGTGAGTTTTCTGGAAATGTTCTGTTTTTTGTCAAGGCCGTGGAAGACTTTATCTTTGTTTCCTGGATCTTCCTTCTCTCTTTTGGAGCAAAAAAAATTGTGACTTTTCTAGAAATGTTCTGTTTTTTGTCAAGGTTGTGGAAGAATGGGCGATGGTTGATTTGATATGCTTGGTTGGTGGAATTGTTTATGGAGATTTTGTTTTTGTTGTCATAGTTTTTTTATTTGTTCGGGATAAGTAATATTTTGTAACCCTTAAAAAATTTTAGCTAGCAATAAAAAGATTCAAATGCAGGACATCCAAAATTTTGTAATGATTGATTCCATTGTTCCTTATGGGTAATTTTTCTATGATGCTAGTAGCATCTTAGCTTGTAATAAGAGGAGTCAATTAATTGTAGTAGGATTCAAAATTGTATTCATGTAATTTTTGATGTTTTCTTATTAATCAAACAGGTTTAGTCAAATGGAATTTTTTAATTCAATTTAATTTTACGATTTTCATGTAGTCGAATGAGATTTTTTTTTCAATTAATTAAATTTAAAATTTATAAAACATTAATTAAAACTTAAAATAAATATTTTATTTTGAAAGTGATGTGTATATATATTAATTAATTAAAGTGATCGCGTGCACAACATGTGACCATTTTTTTTATCATTTATAGTTAGTGAAATTGAGATAGAATGGTGAATTTGGACAATTCATAAACCTCAAAGGTCAATAATACAAAATTGATAGGAGATGAGTTAGTTTGCAACTATTCCAAATCCTAGGAGATCTTTTTGCATTTTGGCACAAAATAAAAGAGTAATATGATGACAATCAATAACAGTCAAATATTATTATATTTTTGTATCCAAGTATCATACTACTTTAATAGTGAAATTAGAGTTGATCACAAGTTAATTGGTTTTGAGTTAAGTATCAACTAATTCAGCCTACCAAATCCAATCAAGCCAATCACATTGGGTTTGAACAAGAACATGTTGGTTGTGTTGACCAATCCAATAAAGTTATAATTAGCAATTGAACGAATCTATCAATCTTGTGACCTAGGGTGACATTGATGTTAGCAAGCTAATGGAGATCTTAAGAAATCTGTTGGATGTAGTGGAGATCTAAAGGTCATTATCGTATTTGGAAGAGATCGTAAGATCTTCACCAAAGCTCATGTAGATTGGGGGCCACAATGCCATAATGGGAGGGTAAGGGACAACAAGAAATAAAATGGGAACAAGGAAAGGAATGATGCCATGGTGAAGACTGATGAGATAAGGTACTAGACACAGAGTAATTTTTAGGTACTTTCGGAAAGATCTAAAGGTCATTATCGTATTTGGAAGAAATTGTAAGATCTTCATCAAAGCTCATGTAGATTGGGGGCCACAATGCCGTAATGGAAGGGTAAGGGACAACAAGAAATAAAATCGGAACAAGGAAAGGAATGATGTCATGTTGATGACCAATGAGGTAAGATACTAGATACAGTAATTTTTAGGTACTCCTAGAGCACGAAGAATGATGGTCACTCCTCTCATATGCATGGTGACATTCATTCATTAAATTCATGGTGAGGTTTATTATGAATGTGAAAGGAGTGAGCATCATTTCACTATACTCCGAGAGTAACTAAGAATTTTCCCTAGACATAAATTTTAGAATGAGTTAGGATTATTAGGTTTCCCCTATGGGAAATTCAACACGATCTGGGTTTCATTATTAATATTAGGCCAAATTCCAAAACTCACACTCTAAGTTTCATTGTTTTTCATTTATGTCCTCTAAGTTTGCGTTTTTTTCATTTCAATCCTCTAAGTTTCAAAACTCCCTAATTCAATCATAAACATCCATTGTTGCTGCTAAATTCCCAAAGCTACGTCGTTTTGTCCCTAATTTAATATTTACTTCTTCATTTATTAAAAAAATGTTAATTAAAAAAAAAAGTCTGGAAAGTAAAAAAAAAAACAAAAAAAAAAAAACAAAACAAAAACAATTTCCATACACGGTCAGTCCACTCCTTACTAAAATCAAAATCCCTACTCGGTTGGGTAAGTTTAAAAAAATTTGGATTTTCAAATTCAATTTGTTTGATTTCATTATTTTCAAATCAATTTCCCCCCTGAACCTAAAATATAACAAAGTCCAGATATTTTGGTGATAATTGAAATCAAACAAATTGAGTAGAGGTTGGAGATGCTGAAGGGTGGTTGGAGACGCTAAAGGGTGGCTAGAGATGCGGAAAATACCTCCCTAGAGCCGTTGAAGTCGATTTGATTTTGGTTTTCCTGGAGAATCCGAAAATAGAACTCTCTCTCTCTCTCTCTCTCTCTCTCAATATTCTTCTCCCCCACGATCTCAATCTCCTTCTCCATCTCAATCTCAATCTCGGTTTCCTCTTTTATCTTTCTCTCTCAGCTGGGTTAGGGTAGGGATTTTGGGAATGATGGAGTTTTTTTTTTTTTTTTTTTTTTTAACTACGAAGGGTATCGTGTATGGCAATTTTTTTAAATTTTTCTGGACTATTATTTAATTAACATTTTTTATAAATTAAGAAATAAATAATTAAGTAAAAAATAAACATTAAATTAGGGCAAAATGATTTAGTTTTGGGAATTTAACAGGAACAATGAATGTCTACTTAATGAAAGACTGAATTGGGAAGTTTTGAAATTTAAAGGAATGAAATTAGAGAACACAAATTTAGAGGACTGAAATAAAAAATAATGAAACTTAGAGGGTGGGTTTTGAAATTTGGCCTTTATATTAATGTATATAGGTGCATTAGGTTTTGGGCCCAATTGCCTTGTCTTACACCACACATATTTGTATAATCTCAAGTAATCTATTGTAAGGACACAAATCACGCTGGATCAAAGTTGCACTTTCGGACCAGCCCAATGAGCCCTAAACAATGAATTTATAGAGAGTGGGTTTCTAATCTAGGTTTTTGGACGGTAGATAACACAAAAATTGGATTAAATCACAGAACGCATGCGCACGTCTCATACATGGATGAAATATTGCTTTATATATTGATGCCGAGGACAATCCTTGGTGTTTTCTTACAAATTCTCTCTGTAGTGTGTGTGTGTGTGTGTGTTTTTCTCTCCTCCCCCTCTGTTTCTTCTTCCTTCGCCTTTTATAGGCCTGCATCCCTTTCCCTTTTCTTCCACGTGTAGTTCAGATGCTCTTTTTGGATACTTGTCCCATCATCCATTCTTACTAAAGTCTCTAGCGGTGAGTGTAAGGTTGAATTTCAATGTTCAAGCGTCACTTCCTCGTTAATGCTGCCAAAGAGGTAGGTATGGGGCCTTCAATGCGGTGGTAGCAGCTTTATCCTTGATATTTGTCTATCACCTCCTTTTACCCCTTATTTTTGTTTTCTCAGTTTCTGTATCCAAGGTCTTCAGTACGGATGCCCTTGAGCTGTCAGGTCACTCGCCTCGTCCTCGGCAATATGTTGCCGAGGACTTGGTAGTCCTCGAACGTCGTGTTCCGAGGTGTTCTGCTCATGCATGGTACTTTGCTTTATCACGTGACTTCGTAGGCGGGACTTATCAAGTCCTCAGACCATTCATGATATTGGGTTGGACTTTCCTCCTTGTGAGAACCTTTAGGCCGGCCCAATACGCATCTTGGGCCCATGGGCACTACATCTATGATTCTAAAACATTAAATTAAAATTTAAAATAAATATTTTATTTTGAAAGTGATGTGTGTATATATATATATATTAATTAATTAATTATAGTGATCGCATGCAAAACACATGATCATTTTTTTTTTTAATCATTTATAGTTAGCAAAATTGAGATATAATGGTGAATTTGTATGATTCATATACCTCAAAGATCAATAATACAAAATTGATAGGAGATGAGTTAGTTTGCAACTAATCCAAATCCTAGGAGATCTTTTTGCATTTTGGCACAAAGTAAAAAGGAATAAGATGACAATTAATATAACAGTCAAATATTATTATATTTATGTATTCAAGTATCATACTACTTCAATAGTGAAATTAGGGTTGATAACAAGTTAATTAGTTTCATGTAAAGTATCAAGTGACTCAACCTGCCAAATCCAATCAAGCCAATCACATTGGATTTGAAAGAATTCCATTGTCATTTACCAAGAACATGTGGGTTGCGTTGACCAACCTAATAAAGTTATATTAGCAATTGAATCTATCAATGTTGTGACCTAGGATGACATTGATGTTAGCAAGCTAATGGAGATCTTAAGATCTTCATTAAAGCTCATGTAGATTTAGGTGCCACAATGCTGTAATGGGAGGGTAAGGGACAACATGAAATAAAATGGGAATAGGGAAAGGAATGATGCCATGGTAATGACCAATGAGGTAAGGTACTAGACATAGAGTAATTTTTAGAT
Source organism: Castanopsis chinensis (assembly GCA_032878915.1). Lineage (NCBI taxonomy): Eukaryota > Viridiplantae > Streptophyta > Magnoliopsida > Fagales > Fagaceae > Castanopsis > Castanopsis chinensis. Next base: position 10,040,562 of record JAVQMG010000089.1, read on the forward strand.
ACTCCCGAGTTAGTTTGCAACTAATCCAAATTTTAGGCACAAAGTAATTCTTAGATACTCCCAAGTTAGTTTGCAACTAATCTAGATTCTAGGAGATCTTTTTGCATTTAGGCACAAAGTTAAAAGTAATAAGATGACAATTAATATAACAATCAAATGTTATTATATTTATGTATCCAAGTATCATACTACTTTAATAGTGAAATTAGGGTTGATAACAAGTTAATTAGTTTCATGTAAAGCATCAACTGACTCAACCTGCCAAATCCAACCAAGCCAATCACATTGGATTTGAAAGAATTCCATTGTCATTGACCAAGAACATATGGGTTGTGTTGACCAATCTAATAAAGTTATATTAGCAATTGAATCTATCAATGTTGTGACCTAGGATGACATTGATGTTAGCAAGGTAATGGAGATCTTAAGATCTTCATCAAAGCTCATGCAGATTTGGGGGCCACAATGCCGTAATGGGAGGGTAAGGGACAACAAGAAATAAAATGGGAATAGGGAAAGGAATGATGCCATGGTAATGACCAATGAGGTAAGGTACTAAACACAGAGTAATACTTAGATACTCCCGAGTTAGTTTGCAATTAATCCAAATTCTAGGAGATCTTTTTACATTTTGGCACAAAGTAAAAAGTAATAAGATGACAATTAATATAACAATCAAATATTATTATATTTATGTATCTAAGTATCATAGTACTTCAATAGTCAAATTAGGGTCGATAACAAGTTAATTAGTTTCATGTAAAGTATCAACTGACTCAACCTGCTAAATCCAATCAAGCCAATCACATTGGATTTGAAAGAATTCCATTGTCATTGACCAAGAACATGTGGGTTGTGTTGACCAATCTAATAAAGTTATATTAGCAATTGAAACTATCAATGTTGTGACCTAGGATGACATTGATGTTAGCAAGCTAATAAAGATCTTAAGATCTTCATCAAAGCTCATGTAGATTTGGGGCCACAATGCCGTAATGGGAGGGTAAGGGACAATAAGAAATAAAATGGGAATAGGGAAAAGAATGATGCCATGGTAATGACCAATGAGGTAAGGTACTAAGCACAGAGTAATTCTTAGATACTCCCAAAGCACAAAGAATGATACTCCCTCTTCTCACATTCATGAATAGATAAAGAATGATACTCCCTCTTCTCACATTCATGAATAGATATCACCATGCATGTGAGATTATGAATGTAAGAAGAGAGAGCATCATTTCACTATACTCTAAAAGTACTGAATAATTATTCTTAAACACAAAACTTCAAATGAGTTAGGATTATTAGGTTACCCCCATGGGACATTCAGCTTGATCTTATAAGGTTTCATTATTTATATTAATGTATATAGGTCTATTGAGCTATAGGGCCAATTGTCTTGTGCTACACCGCACACATGATTGTACAATCTCAAGTAATCTATATACAATAACTTTATAACCTCTAGCTAACCACACTAGTTTTTCAGAGATTATTATTTCACATCAGATCAGCTTGGGTATGACAGATTTTTTCTGGTCTGGGTTTGCTTGAGCATTCTTAAGGGTTCGAATTAGGTCCAGCGCACTAGATCTATCAGATAGTGACATGTGTCCAAATATGGATGCGTATCATCATCTTAACGAGTCCAATGCCACTGGACACTGGACCCAAATCGCCCCCCACTCTTAAATTATTTAAATGCATATGAATGGCAAGAATATAATAAATTGTTCGAGCGTAAGATAAAGAAGCTTGAAGATTTGTCTTAGCGGGATTTTTTTTTTTTTTTTTTTACAAAATATTCTCTATATTTTTGGTTTTTAATATGACAAAAAACTTTGATCAATAGGAAACTTGTATCCTGGCCATGGAAAACAATAAGATTTGGGGGGAAGCCCCTTTTTCACCCTTAAAACAAAGCTGTTAGAGTTAAAACAATTTCCATTTTGGCATGTTGAAATATTTTTTATGGTTACATTAATGGTTTGAAATGTTAACTATTTTTCATAATTACTTTTTTTATTTAAAAAAAAATATTTATGAGCTAGTAAATGTGTATTTTTCATGTTCTTCCCGTAGTTTAAACCTTCTCAAAAAAGAGAGGGAGAGGCTGATGTTGTAGTTGCTCTACATAAATCTTCACAATGTGAATGAAAGTTTATTCATATAATTATTTGAATTTAGATAAAATATTAACGATTTTAAATTTAGAGCAATGCTATATATATGTTTTCACAAGTTTTTTTACAACAGTTGAATTATCAAAACTTTTATTAGTTCTTATCTGGACCTATTACTAGTATCACTTTTTTACTTACGAGTTACAACTAACAATCTGCCACATTTGCAATTATGAAATTTTTTGTCAATTGTTTATAGAGCTTCTCTTCTATTTAAGTTATATATATATATATATATATATATATATTTCAATTCACTTTCTAGATGGCAACTAAAAATGAAAAAAAAAATGAGTCAACATTTCCATCAAAACATATAAAATGCATTAGAGAATTTGTATCGACTCATGCAAACTTTTTTTTTTTTGGTCTATTTTAGCATAATAACCTACTTTTCTATTTTATATAGCCATTTTTTAAAAACACTCATATCAGAATCTCAAATTATCTATTCTATTATTTATTTTATTAAAATATAAAATTTTCTTTATTTTTCAATTGTTTCTCTATGTTCTCACGTTACAACTATCATCAATTCTCTTCTTTCATCATCCAAAATCATAAAGAATGAATAAAAAATGCATATACATTGTACAATAAATTTACGAAGTTTTTCATATAACTAGAATGAAAAATGGACTATAGATGCATTACTTTACCAGACTAATGTGAATTTTTTTTTTTTTTAGGCCAAAATTTTCTATTTAGGCCATTTTGCATGGTGCAAACTATGCAAATTCTCTCAATAAATGGTACATACGCTATGTAAATGGGCTATGAAGCATGGTTTTGAATCTTTTGATGGGCTTATGGTCTCCAATAGCTTCTTCTCTGATGTTGTTCTGTTTTCTTTAGTCATGGATCAAATCTTTCCGCCCCACCTTTTGCTTACTTTGCTAGAAGTGGCCCAAGCCCCAAGGCATAGCTAATGCTCATGCCCTTGTATTCCTCTTTACAACAATAAAAAGTATTTTTTTTTTATAAAAAAAACTCCCACTTTTTTTTTAAGGTTTTTTTTTTTTTTTTTTTTTTAATACAAGATAGAATTCTACTCTAGCCTAATCTAAGTATACATGTGTGTGAAGCTCTCTCCTGGAGACTTGAACCCCGGCCCTTGCCCCCCACACCCCACAAGCATTTATACTTGTGGAGTCACCATCGCACCAAGGGTATGCGGTGGTCACTTACTTTTTTTTTTAGCTGTGTGATTTGTCTATGATCAAATTAATGAAAATTTCCTTTCACTAAAAAAGAAAGAAACAAAAATCTCTTTACACTTAAATTTTTAAGGGTCTAATTAACAAGTGTCAAAGTGTATTAGTTAAGATTTGAATTTTTTATTACAATCAATCAGCTTTTTTTTATTATTTAAAGGAGTTGCACAACATTTCATTAATAAAAATATTTGATTATTGATTTTTGCTACTGTAACACCCTTCCTTAATTTATTTAGGTTGGTAAGAAAAAAAAAAGAACTTTTTTTTTTATAAGAGGAAAAAACGGTACTTCTAGGACTTTCTATAGAATACAAAGGATTGATAGTACAAAAGTGGTGGTAGGTAAAACGTGTGAGCCACGTTGAATCTCCATCTTTTTTTTTTTTAGCTGAATAGTTGAAGCTCCATCAGCAGTCTAATCTGATTGACCCCATGATGTTTCTTGCTTTGAAGCATGAATCATAAGGCCATTTGCTAATGTTATGTGCCAAAAAATACAAATAGTATAGTCACCATTTTGTTCATGATTATAAAAGTTAATCTGAAGACTTTAAGCACATTCAAAATCAGAATTTCCTTTACCACTTTTAAGCTCCTGGGTGTTTACATTACACTGATCTTGTCATATTGTGTGTAAACTGAATGTAACGTGAAAACAATGGGGAAAAGAACTTTCAACTTCAGATAGAATTTAAAATATTTGGAAGTTTGTTTGTTTCCCGGGTAAATTTCTTGGCTAGCCGTGTTTCATGTTTGGTATGGTTTGTAAATTGTAAGTTGGTTTATTTATCTTTTAAACCAGTTTATATGTCTTTTTTTTTTAAAGTACAATTATAGTTTTACTTATTTTATTTTTCAACAAAATAGTAAATCAATAAAATAAGTTGTTCCAAACTCACAATAATCGGTGAGTTAAAGCCTGTATCAAAGCAGCATGACATGGACGCTGCCAGTGTCAAAGTGCAGCTAATCAATTCTAAATGCCTCACTAGGCTAATCAATAATGCATATCTTCTCCTTAATTTAACTCACCAAAGCCAACAAGTGACAATTAATGGCTGTCTATTAGAATTCCCAAATACTGTCGATAAATGCTAGTAACATATTTCAAACCATTCAGCGAGAAATGTTAAAGTTTATAATATTTTTAAAATAAAATTAAGATAATAAGAGTTTTTTTTTTTTCCCTCCAATATCTACATAAGCGATAAGACATCTAATTGCAAGAAAGTAATAGCATTTAATGATATTTTTTTAACCATTGGATCTTTTAGAAATCTAATGTGTAAAAATATAACTTTATATGATAACTCTTTATCATCAAACTAAGAAACTAATCAATTTTTTATATAGATGAGTATTGAACATACTTTACAAGTTGAACTAACTGGACTCTTATAAAGTTACACATAGTGTAATTCTTATAAAATTACATTTTTTTTTATATCGTAAATTTATAAAAGATCTAACGATTAAAAACAAACAATTAAACATTTATTGCTTTTCATATAATTTGCCTAATTACTAACATTTTTTTCTCTCTTTATTTATTACTTTCCACACTTTTTTTTCTTTTTTCTTTCCACCCCGTTGAAGAGCACTTCATTTTTTTGTTTTTAATAAAGGCCAAAATTTTATCTCAAACTTTCAATTTTTTAAGTGAACGGTAGAAATTTTATTGAGCAAACTATAGAGGTTGCTGTAAATCACATATGATGGCTTGGATTTCTCCCAGCCATATCCGTCTAGTGGGAGTACAAAAGGCTTATTGTGTTAATCATTGCCTCCTTGTATGTTGGTATTTTTTACTGTGTGCAGTTGGATTATCTTAATCTTAGAGCACCGGCAATGGATATTGCAAATCTTAAATGTAGGCCTAATTTACAATTCAGGCCGAAACTGCCACTCCATTAGATGTTGGGTTTTGTAACTATTGCAAAAAAAAATACGATTGTGCTACAATGTGATTCTAAACATAGAATCGCACTGTAACTCAATGGTAAAAATAAAATTTTATTTTTTATTCCGAACCTGACTCACTCGTCTCCCTCTCTGTTCTTTATTTTTTTTCTCTCCATCTCCCTTTTCTCTATTTGTTGGCGTGGGGGGTTGGCTGTCATGGGTGGTGGATTTCTAGATCGGCGTGGTGGAGATTGGTGTTAGAGACCGGCATTTGGCTCCTTTTGTTTTTTTTTTTAGCCCCAATCTTCCAATCAGTTTCTTTGAATCAACGTGGTGGTAAGGCTCATGGCATAGCTGAGATAGGCGTGGAGGCTGGAGATCGGCATGGAGATGTGGAGACTGGCAGGGAGATTGGCATAGAGACTGGCTTTTGGTGGGTGTGGTAGTGTTGACATGGTGGCCAGTTTCTGGGTTTGGTGGCCGACATTTGGTTGGTTGGGTTGCTATGGGTTTGCTAGGTTTTTAGTAGTTACTTGGTGGGTTTTATTTTGTCTTTTATTTTTTATTTTGGGTTTTTGGTTCCAAAAGGATTTTGTTGGGCAGAGGGTACTGGTGGCGTGGTGGGCATGGTGGTGATTGTTTGTTTAGTCGTGACCGGTGCTAGAGGTTGAGGGAGAAAGAGAAGAAAAGGAAGAGAAAAAAAAAATAGTAAAAAAAGGAATAAAAAATAATATTTAAATAAAATGGGAAAAAAATAGAGTTTTGATTTGGGATGTTGAATGTATTATAAAATAATATGATATAATTAATAAAGTAGATTTTTGAAATGGTAAAATTAGATAGGATGGCATTTGCCAAATGCTCTTATCCATGACATTTCTAGCTTAGACTAGCTTCCTCTAACGGGTGTCTAAGCTAGAATACTAGTTATCTGTTTGGATCCGGCTTTTACGTTTACGTTTGGCATTTTACGTTTCAGCATTTTTTTTTTTTTTTTTTTTGGTTCTGCTGGGGGGACAAAGAGCAGGCGCGCACTGTTCATGTACTTTTTTAGCAATTTTTTATTAAAAATGGGTCCCGCAATACTATTCACACATTAAAAAATTATTTTGCTACAGTGTTTTCAGTTTCAGTTTTCAGTTCAGTAAAAATAAGCTCTATCCAAACGGACCCTAGAAGTCCTCTCTCATAAACTTTGGGATGCTACCTACCCTCTATGATTTTATTATTATTATTATTTTTTTTTTTGAGGAAATACCCTATGTGATTACTGATTACAAGTGGGAAGAATCATTAAAAATAAATTAAAATTTAACTCAACTTTTTTTTGGATTCTTTCCAAAGTATAACTCTCTAGAAACTCTAATAGATATATGGCAATTAAGTTTGGTAGGAAAACAGCCCTAAAATGCTTGATTTGCAAACAGTGCCAACCTAACAAATTTATAGTGTACCGTGCAATTGTTTCTTTGCTGAATCTCCCACTTTGGCAATGGCAAGGTGTTCTTCTGTAGACGAGTTTGTGTTTTGCAGGTTCTTGAAAATGGTGGTGTGTGATGTGCCTTTTAATAACTGAAAAGCAATAAATAAAGGGAGAGAGAAAAATATTTTGGAATTAATTAGGTTATTATATGAAAAGTAATAGTATTTAATAATATTTTTTCAATCATTAGATCTTTTAGAAATTTACGGTGTAAAAAAAGTGTAACTTTATAAAAGTTAGACCAAATGTAACTTGAACTCATCTATATATATCTATATATATATATATTTGCAGAATGAAAAGTTTCATAGTTGGAAATTAGAGCGTAATTTGAACAAGTGCAAACTTTTGTATGTCCAACCCATTCCTTTTGTACCTAATTTTTAGCAAAATGGGCTAGTGAAGTTGGCACACATGTGGCCCTAAAAAAGCGTGTTAGCCCAAGGATATTGTGAAGAGTATTGATTACCGTCCTTTTTTTTAAGTGAGTTTCATTTTATGACATTCGTTTTTTATGACAGTTCTTTATCAACAAATTAAAATAGGATTGTCCACCCAACTCGTATACCCATCCAACCCCTTCGAGCCCAAACCAGAAACCGCCCGAACTGACACTCCGACGATTGGTGGCGGGTGGCCACCCACAAAACCCGACGCCTTCGGGTCGGTTGGTGGGTTTCCTCTCTTAAAACCCGAGCAACCCTACTTGATCATAAACTCAGAAACCTCTGGCGATATTCGAAGGATCTTCGACGAAAACTTACAAAAACCGCCAGTATTGGAGTTCTCCGGCGAAGGTTACTCGAAATCCCATCAAATCCGACGAGATCTCATCATGATTTGGCCAGATCTCGACGAATTCGGCCAAAATAACATCATCGGCGATACAGCTTGAAACCAGACGAGACTCAAATTGCCAGATTAGACTAGCATTTCGGGTCAGTTTCGGTTTCTGTTTTCACTCACTCGAAAGTTTCGGGTCAAGTCCGGGTCGGGCACAAACTCGACTCAACCCAACTCATGGACATCCCTAGACTAAGATACCAATTTACTTTTGGTGTAAACGGGGATTAAACTCCAGATTTCTTATTTAACCATAAGAAACTTTACCAATTGAGATAACTGGAACCTCCAATTACCTTACTTTATTTTACGTCGAACACATCACCCTATTTAAGTTTTAAATAGAACATGAACAACAACAAAAATTGTATATATCACACATGAAATTATAGATGTTATATATACAAAGTATATAACAATAACATAAAACAATAATTTTTCTTTTAAGAAAATTTCAGAATACAACTTTTGTATCACAATTTTGAAATGAACAATAAATTTAAAACAATAATTCCTCTATTAAGAAAATTTAAGAACACAAGCTCAAACTAATTTAAGAGCACAAGTTCAAACTTTGAAGTGGACGATGAACATAAAACATTAGTTTCTCCATTAAGAAAATTTAAAGATACAACTCTCGTATTACAATTTTGAAATTATCAATTAAAAAGGTAGTGAAAAAAGTGATTATCTATTAATGACTTTATCAATGTTGCCATAAAAGCGGTGATAGGAACACAAAAAGTCACTAAATTCAATAAAAGGTATTGACAAAATACTGTAGACAAATGGTAGTAACATATTTCAAACCATTCAATGAGAAATATTATGTTTATGATATTTTTATTATAAAATTAAGATATTAAAAGATATTTTCCCCTCTAGTATCTACATAAGTGATAAGACACATAATTGTACGGAAAGTAATAGCATTTAATAATATTTTTTAACCATTAGATATTTTAGAAATTTACGATGTAAAAAATGTGTAACTTTTAAGAGTTATATCAAGTATAACTTTTTTTTTTAGAGAGAATTTCAACCAAGATACCAATCAATTTTTGGTGTATGTAGTGCAGTGGTTACTTTACAAGTATAAATACTTGTGGGGTGTTAGGGGGTAAGATTCGAGGTTTAAGTCTCTAGGAGGAAGTTTCACACACATATACACTTAAATTAAGCTAGAGTAAAAATTCTATCTTGTATCAACAAAAAAATATTTTTTTTTTCTCTCTCTCTCTCTTTATTTATTACTTCCCACACATTTCCATTTCTTTTTCTTTTTTCTTTCCGCCCCGTTGAAGAGCACTTCATTTTTTGTTTCTAATAAAGGCCAAAATTTTATCTAAAACTTTCAATTTTTTAAGTGAACGGTAGAAATTTTATTGAGCAAACTATAGAGGTTGCTGTAAATCACATATGATGGGTTGGATTTCTCCCAGCCATATCCGTTTAGTAGGAGTACAAAAGGCTTATTGTGTTAATCATTTGCCTCCTTGTATGTTGGTATTTTTTGCTGCGTGCAATTGGATTATCTGAAGCTTATCCATGACATTTCTAGCTTCCAATAACGGGTGTCTAAGTTAGAATACAAGCCTTCTCCCATAGACTTCGGGATGCTACCTACCCTATGTGAATATTATTATTATTATTATTATTATTTTTTTGAGGAAATACCTTATATGATTACTGATTACAAATGGGAGGAATCATTAAAAATAAATTAAAATTTAACTTTACTTTTTTTTGGATTCTTTCTAAGGTAAAACTCTTTAGAAACTCTTATAGATATATGGTAATTTAGTTTGGTAGGAAAACAGCTCTAAAATGCTTGATTTGCAAACAGTGCCAACCTAACAAATTTTTAGTGTACCGTGCAATTGTTTCTTTGCTGAAACTCCCCACTTTGGCAATGGCAAGGTGTTCTTCTGTAGACGAGTTTGTGTTTTGCAGGTTCTTGAAAATGGTGGTGTGTGGTGTGCCTTTTAATAAGTGGAAAGTAATAAATAAGGGGAGAGAGAAAAATATTTTTGTACTAATTAGGTTACCAGATGGAAAGTAATAGAATTTAAAGATATTTTTTCAACCATTAGGGGTCTGTTTGATCTCTAAGTTTAAACTCATATCTTTCTATTTTAAACAATATTACACATATTTTCACCCACACGTATTTTAAAAAATTATAAAAATCTCATCTCAAATTACAAAAATCTCATTTAAACCTATTTTATCAAACACTCCTTAGATCTTTTAGAAATCTACGGTGTAAAAAATGTACAATTTTATAAAAGTTACACCACCAAATATAACTTAAACTCATCGATATATATATTTGCAGAATGAAAAGTTTGATAGTTGAAAATTAGAGCGTAATTTGAACAAGTGCAAACTTTTGTAAGTCCAACCCATTCATTCTTTACATAATTTTTAGCAAAATGGACCGGTAAAGTTGGCACACATGAGGCCCTATAAAAGCTTATTAGCCCAAGGATATTGAGAAGGGCATTGATTACCTTACAATTTTTTTTAGTGAGTTTCGTTTTTTATCATCAGACCAAAATAACAATCTATTTTTTGTGTAAGAAGGGATTAAATCACAAATTTCTTATTTAACTATAAAAACTCTACTAATTAAGATAACTGGAACCCACAATTACTTTACTTTAGTTTACATCGAACACATCACCCAATTTAAGTTTTAAATATGAACATCAACAACAACAAAAATTGTATATAGTGGGTTCTAACTAGCTCAATCGATAAAGTCTTTAATGGTTGAATAAGAGATTTAGAGTTCAATCCCCGCTTATACCAAAAATTAATTGATATCTTGGTTTGATAATAAAAAACTATTATCAGGAGTAAACGCCATAAGTTGAAATTTCCTCTAAAAAAACGTATAAAATTATAGATGTTATATATACAAAGTATATAACAATAACATAAAACAATAATTTTTCTTTTAAGAAAATTTAAAAATACAACTTTTGTATCACAATTTTGAAATGAACAATAAATATAAAACAATAATTCCTCTATTAAGAAAATTTAAGAACACAAGTTCAAACTTTGAAGTGGATAATGAACATGAAACTTTAGTTTCTCTATTAAGAAAATTTAAAGATACAACTTTTGTATTACAATTTTGAAATTATCAATTAAAAAGTAGTGAAAAAAAGTGATTATCTATTAATGACTTTATCAATGTTGCGATAAAAGGTGTGATAGGAACACAAAAAGTCACAAATTCAATAAAAGGTATTGACAAAAAACCTTCTACTCTAATAGAAGGAAAATCAAGGGCATTGTGGTAATCCAGGGAGGTGTAGTGTATGCAAGAATTTCTTTCCTGATATGCAGGGAAGTGCGTCATGAGCACTAGTTTTGGCTTTTGAGGGGTCTCCTTAAAAGAAGCAAAAAAATGTTTGTAATTATAAATGCCCTGTCTGTGTGAGCAATAGATAGAGAAAGAGGGGGAAGAAGAAGCTAAAGGGTCTCTCTCTTCTCCCAAGTCTCAAACTTTATAGGTTTTTATCAACTTTCTAGAGAGAGAGAGAAAGAGAGAGAGCGAGAGACGTTTTTAGAGAGAGAAAGCCAGCTGAGAGAAAAGAGTGAGTGAGACACACCATGTCTTTAGGCTATGCAGAGAAGCTTTCGTACATAGAAGATGTGGGCAATGTTGGAATGACAGAATATTTCGACCCACCTCTTGTTTTGCAAGAAAAGGTAGAGACTTTATCTTTCCCCATTCACATTCTTGCTCTTTTGGGTCTTTTCTATTTTCTTTTTTGGGTGCTTCTAGTTTGCTTGCAAATTGACCTTATGGGTTTGATAAATTTTGATGATCTTGTATGACACTGTGATACCCATGAATGTAACTTAGTTTTATGTGCTTAAACTTGGTGAAAGTTTGTGTCTTTGGTTGGTGGTTCTGCAATTTGTTTTGCTGTGAAAATTTGTTCTTTGTTCTATTCTGGCTTGTTTTGTGAGATCCCATTTCTGGGTTTTGGCATTTGGATTCCGGGAATTTAATTTCACTTTGCTTTGTTGGTTATTAAGCTGAAATTCGTATACCCATTATTGACTTTGTGATATAGGTATGATGGTTCGGTATTGTAGGTTAATAATGGGAGGCATTATTGATCACCCACATGCATTTCATAGGAATTTGCAAAGGTTACTATCTTTTCTTTGGGATGCCAATTGTGTTGAGATGTGAAACTATGCATGCAGTAGTTGAAGGATTGTGATGGGGTGAATTGTGTTTTTGGACTTGAGATGCCAATTGTGTTGTGATGTGAAATTATGCATGCAGTACTTGAAGGGTTGTAATGGGGTGAATCGTGTTTTTGGACTTGGGATGTTCAAATTATACATGCCTAGGGTTGTAGCCATGTAGGTTTTAGGATTTATATCAAATTTTTGGATAGTTGTAGAACTAAGCTCTGTTTTGGTATATAATTGAGGTACATCCTGATACTCTCATCATGAGGAACGGAAGGTAATAGTGTGGAATTATCAATGATGTAATAGAAATATGGTTTTTTCATAAGAATCAAGTGGGAGACAGATGCAATAGAATAATCAATTTTGATAGCGGGAAATGATTAAAAAAATTTATGTGGTTTAATATTGCCTACTATATAGTTGGTCTTAAGAAAAATTCAATTGGATTTTTAGGTGATGTACAACAACAACAACAACAATGCATGTCCCAAAATTTGGGTTTGACTATGGATCCTTGATAGATTATGTGATGTAAGGAGAAAGAAAAAATATATGTTTCGAATCATCCAGATATATTTGTAAGCTTAGGATTTTTATATTTTTTTCCTCCTTATTGTCATCTTTTGGCATCCAAAAAAATCAGAAGACACTCAAAATGTTGGTTTGTTCTTCCTTGCTCAGATTTCTTTCTGATACACTGTTGAACTATCTATTGTGAATTATATTTATTCTGGTGAAAACCCCTTTTCCACTCAATTGTAGTTTTGAATTAGCCTTTTTAAATTTTATTGGTTCATTTAAACCAAAATCACTATTCATACCCTGTGGAAGATAGTATACATTCAAGCTGCTTATTCAATTAATATTATTGCAAACTTCTTCACTGATGTGCTGTTGGTCTCTTTAAAAATTTTCTTCCTGTGTTTAATAAATTGAAATTATTAGGAATTTTTATATGTTTACTATTTTTGCTGACCTTAGCATTTTTCTGCAGATTGAACGACTTGCCGCGATGGTAAAAAAGGTTTGAACTTGCAGCATCTCACTCATCTAATTGATGTTAGCTGAATTCTTTTGAGATTTTCTATTAATCAATGCTGTCACATTTTTTTTTGTTTCTACTTGCAGAGTAAGCATCTAGTGGTGTTTACAGGTGCAGGAATATCAACTTCTTGTGGTATACCAGATTTCCGAGGTCCCAAGGGAATATGGACCCTTCAGGTGATAATTGTGAAATTCATACAGTGTCATGAGTCTAAATAAGACCCTCTTTGTTCTTTATTCGAACTGTATTAATTTAGTAATCCTTTATCCCCTGTCTCAATAATTTCTGTTGAACCTAGAATGGGCTGCTTAAATTTAGTAAGCAGCTTATAGTCAACTTTTTTACAATTAATTTAAGACTTATTATAAAGTTTTGTGTTCTTTTTTCTTATTGTTCAAATGCTACTCATATGATATTTATGTTTGTAAGCAACTTTACTTGAAAAAAAGAAGAAGAAGGCACACGTTTCTTTAAGTTCTCAACAGCTGCCATGCTTTTAGTGCAGTTGTTTGCCACATGCACCTTACCATGGTTTGTCGTAGCATTCAGAAAAATAATCATCCATTGTAAATCCCTATGTATGTATCTTCTAATCCTCAATTATTAGTACAGCGTGAAGGCAAAGCCTTGCCTGAAGCATCGCTGCCATTTCACCGTGCAATGCCAAGCTTGACTCATATGGCTTTGGTTGAGCTTGAGAAGGCTGGTATTTTGAAGTTCCTTATTAGTCAGGTATGGCTGCATTATTTCCTTAACTGTATTTCTGATATTATCCCATTGGGAAATACTTCAGCTCAAACTTTTATTAATGAGTGCTTAATCTAGTTTCATCATAATTTTGCTTAAAATCTGTTGCCTTCTTTTGATGCTCCCTCATAATTTCAAGCTATCAATTGTTAAAGTGGTTTTTTTTGGGTCCTGTTACCATAAATGTGTGGAGATGAAGGTTCATATATTTTTTGCTATTTGGAATAGTTTAGAGTACTACTGATACTATGCTGGCATTGTGGGTTTTTGATTAGTTTTGGCAACATTGCTTATTCTTTTCTAAATAATGCTAAGTGCAAAATAATGTCAAAAGGTGCAAAGATTTTTTATTTATTTATTTTTGATACGTCAAAAGATGTAATCACTTATTGTTTTTCTCGTGTCTTAAATCCTAGAATGTTGATGGCCTCCATCTTCGGTCTGGAATTCCAAGGGAGAAACTTGCTGAATTGCATGGAAACTCGTTTATGGAAGCTTGCCCTTCATGCGGAGTCGAGTAAGGCTATATATTTTGACAGAAACTGATTTTCTAATCATATTGTGTTACTATCTTTGGATGCCCCCCCCCCCCCCCCCCCCCCTTTTTCTTTTTGGGTTCATTAATATTCTGTTTAAGTTGATATTTGGTCTGAAAATGTAGTAAATTGTTGATGTTCTTATTACTCTGCGGAAAGTTTCTGTCTTCCATTTATGAAGTTAGACTTATTATTTTTTGATAAGTAATAACATTTATGGAATGAATGGATTACTTCGTGCTTTTTTTTTGATAGGTAATAAGAATTTTATTGATAAGAAAAGTACAATGTGTTTACGATAGTAAACTCATTGCACAATGATAAACCCAAAGCAATTCCTCTACCCAAATAATGGGTCTGCTACTGTCAATGACACCACCACTGAGCCTCAAACAAATCAAAAAATGCACACCACAGAACCTAAGCAACATCACAATAGAGCAACAAAATGGTCCACCATTTCCCATTGCACCGAGTCATACAGCACCAGCCAACTACAGAGAAACCCATCTTGATAAGATTGTCATAGCTAAGAATCGTACCCCAAGCTAATGTCTCGACAAAGGACACCCTCTTTGGGGCCTTGACACACCATATACTATTCCAAGGGAATGAATTCGTATTGGTTCCACAAATTGCCATATAATAAGAGTGAACATCAAACTTACCTCTCCCATTCAAACACCATCTCATCCTATCACAAGCCATCCGAGATTCAGAATTATTATTCCTGTGTATGGGCATTGCTTTTATAACGACATAAATTTAAATTATTATTTACATCTGTCTAGGTACTTGCGGGATTTTGAGGTGGAAACCATTGGTTTGAAGGAGACATCAAGGCGTTGTTCTGATGTAAAATGTGGTGCTAAACTTAAGGATACAGTTCTTGACTGGGAGGTAATAGTTTTATTTTTACTTGTTTCAGTTTGGTGAGGATCAAAATTTATAATTATTATTTGGGATCAATGACTGCTAGGACGTGATTTCAGACTAAACCATTTGTTTCTAATGCAAGTTTATTTATTACTAGGAAGGAAAGTTAGTGAAATTTATATTCATAGGAACATAAAATAACTCTGCTTGTCCTTATACTTAGTATCATATATAATATATTTTGTGCACAGTTGATCCCAAGCCCGGAAAAAGGGTTATGGACCAATTTCGATGACAATTGTTATGATTTATGCAGGGAAGAATTCTCTTTTTATACTCTCTCTAGTAAAGTATTTTTTCAAACTACTATTTATATATTAAAAAAAAGAAAAGAGTATTTTTTGAAATTACATATCTATGAAATTCATAATTAACAGCTGATATTTGGGCAGTCACTAGGAATTGTTAAAAGGCTGAGATTTGCAACAGTGCAATGTGTCATTCTATGAAACATAAAATGATAAAGGCTTCATGGAGTTAATATGTATGTGTGTATAGGCTAAAAATAGTGAAGAAAACTGGATGATGCTGGTGTCTATGTGTGTGTATATATATATATTTTAAGAAAATTCATTGAAGAACAGTTTCCTGATAAATACTCTCTTTCTGCAGGATGCCTTACCCCCTAAGGAGATGGATCCTGCTGAGAAGCACTGCAGGATGGCTGATGTTGTATTATGCTTGGGGACAAGGTAAGAGCAAGATTTTTTACTTGACAGTATTAAACTGCCCCCTGCAGAATTCTCAACTTTTCTTTTATGAGAAATTCTTAGTACATTGCCCCATTTTCAGTTCTTTTGTTGACATCCTTGGCAAATTGGATTGAAGATCACTTGTGGTTCAATTATGAGTCTTCTCCCATTTATGCTTTGTTTAATGGTCATGTGCATAATTTCTCTCTGCAGTTTGCAAATAACTCCAGCATGTAACCTACCTCTTAAATCACTCCGTGGTGGGGGAAAGATTATAATTGTGAATCTTCAGGTATTTCCTCTCTCGTTCAAAATGAATTCGCTGCCTACTTTGGGGGGTGTTGGGGGGAGAAGAAGAAGAAAAAGTGCATTAAGAGCTCAATCATAATCCAAATTGAAAGCTGGAGTGATGATGAGTGGTTGGGGCTTACACATATAAACTCACTCGAATATTAGTTGCTTAATTTTATTATCAGTTAACAATAGCAAGTTATCATTTTATTGTCTGTCTCACGTAGCAATTTCTTGCCAATGCTCTTAAATATCTAAGACCACAATTAGACAACAAATCTGGATTTTATGTGTTTGACCGAAGGTTTGTACCAGCTGACACTAGGATATTTTATAAGTTTTGTTATTTGACTCATGATCTATTTGTTTACTAAAACCCTTTCCTTAATTACAGTTCATTCTTTCTTGTTTAGAAGCCAGTTCCATATAAATTACCAATTGTCTCAAAAGCTTAAGCTATTAGAGAATGGTGAATTTAATTATTTAACCAACATTCTAACACTTCCCCTCAAGCGTGGGCTCAAACTTCCCCTCAATAAATGGATCCCAACACATGAGACTTTTAATTTTTTTAAATCAAATTAGAGCAAAGACACTGTTTGAACTCAAAATCATGTGCTCTAATACCATGATAAATTCTTGATTGTCCCACAAGCTTAAGCGATAGGAAATGGTAAATTTAATCATCTAACCAATATTCTAACAAGTGCAATATTAAATTGTCAGTCTCTCTATTTCTCCCTTAATTGCTGGTTCAATATTTTTGAGAATGGTATATACATTTTTGCTTATTGGCCTAAACTCTTGTTGCCTAAAATGTGCATTCTTCAACTTTACAGAAAACTCCAAAGGACAAGAAAGCAAGTTTAGTGATCCATGGGCGGGTAGATAAGGTATTGCAATTTATGTCTTTTAATTGCAGAGAGATCTTTCCTGTTTTCTTTTCCCCTCTGGTTCTGAACTTTTGAAATAGCATCAAGAGGCACTGTTTGCAGTTTCTTTTACCTAGCTGAGGTCCATTTACCCTCTTGAGTCTATATCTATATATGGAATCTGTGTGTCTTAGCATTCAAGTCTTATAATAAGATATATTTCAATTGGAGCTTGTGAGTTTTAACATTGTAACTACACTTAGCTTTTAATTGCTCATTATCAGGCATATGTTTGCATTGAATTATTAATTAATTTGAAATAGAACAGGTCATTGCTAGTGCCATGGAGTTTCTTAAACTGCAGATTCCGCCATTTGTAAGGATTGATCTTTTTGAGGTCATTCTAACTCAAGCATTAAGTATAGGTAAATTTCTTGGCTTTGCAATATTATATCTTAGTCTGGAATGCTGTCACAATGACATATGTGTTATACATGTGAAGCAGATGTTATCTATCCAAGTCCAATGGGCTCATCTTTAGGCTATTTGTTGACAATGACATATTTAAGTGGTAGTGATGGGCTTCACCATCTACTTTCAAAACTGGATGTGTACTTTTAAAAAATATATATTATTTATTTATTTATCTATTTTATAGAATAAACTGGATGCTTACTTTGTCCCTGAGTTAACTATTCGATTTGGCATTAAAGCTCACGTCTTCTGCAAACAACTATACTTGACCTTTCTATTTTACTTTGTGTAATGCATATTGCATCTGGACAAAATCTCCTTGATTTCTGTTTCAGGAGACATAAGAACTTCATTAGACTTTGAACAAGGACCTTTTTCTGGTTCATGTCACTCAAATTAATTGGGCCAAGTCTAGGGGACATTTTTTATGAAATTATTTTCTGTTAAATTAATTAACCCTGTGAGGGTCAAATCATTGTCTCTGTTATATTACTAGTTTCTAGATGTCATTCTCATGAAGCAACCAAAACAGGAGTTATAGGAGCTTCTTCTAATTATTTGAGGCTTTTAGTCTTATAGTTTTCTTACATAATCTTTCTACTTGAACTACAGATAGAAAATATGTGAACTGGACCCTCCAAGTTGCTAGTGCACATGGACGGCGAGCTCCATTGCCCTTCATCAAATCTGTTGAGGTGATTTTATGTTTAGAAATTCATGCAGCTGCTCATTTCCCTTGAACCAGAATTCCAAAGTCTTTGTAAAATTCTGTGAGAGTCTTTATTCTAACTCTCAAAGCAAGGCTGTGAGCAATCCATGAATGCATATTTACAGTTTATTTTGACTACATTAATGCAAGGTTGTATGCTTGTCTTTATTAACAAGAAATATATTTTAGTCATTTTATTGCTCTGGTGTTTACTTCTCCGCCTCTCCATGGTAAAACAAATAAACTGTAAATTTGAAATCAATGACTGTTACTCCAAAAGATTAACTTATGTAAGACCACTTTAGGATGGTTATCATACTCCGTGTCAAACATTTTAATTATTAAGTCATTTTGTTTATGTAGCCTTCCAATTAGAATTAACTTTCCTGCTGCATGTCTCCAGGTTTCCTTCTTGGACAACCAAGATTATAAAGAAGCTATCCTACAAATGCAACCATTTCGGCTGAAAAGGTGGCGTCAACACTATCCCATAGTATTTATGCCTTTTTTGTTTAATAGAACAGTTTTTATGCTGTGTTTATGCCTTTTCATACTGTTCCACACTGTAAAGATTCCATTGGAGCTTAAAAAATTTAGATAGATTTCATTCAAGTTAAGGGAACAAAAAGAGGAAGAGGAAGACCTAAAATAACACTAGTAGATGTAATAAAAAAGGAAATGTTAATTGAGGTGGTAATATAGACTATGATTTTGGATAGGATAGAATGGTGGAGAAAAATACGTGTGGCCAATCCCAATTAGTCTCTTGAGGATTTGTGGTTGACCCAAAGTTTTGAGACCAAGGCTTTGTTATTGTTGTATAGTTAATCATATATGCTTTTTAAGTAAAACATAAGCTTTCCATATTTAAATGGATTTGCTTCAAAATGAGAAAATATGGCATCACAGAGCTTAATTGTATATGATTCAGTGAATGCTGTATGGTACTTGCCATATTTTAGACTCATTGCACTTGTATTGCTAATCTTATAGCTTCATTTTCTTTCTTTAGTTTCTTTCTGTTTTATAAATCTCTGTATACTTCCTATATACGCTTTTCTAAGTTTAATAAATTACAATTACTTACCAAAAAAAAAATTGCCAATAAGTGCGCATGGTTGGGTGGAAAAGTGAGAGGATAGAAAAGTTTGGAAAGAAAATGGAAGATGGATTGATATTATATCTCGTTTGGTAGAATAGAAAAGTGGAAGAAATCTGCCATTTTTAATCTTCTCAATATGGGAGGAAAATAGGAGAGAATTAGTTTATTCGACAATCTTATCCCTCTAGTTCATGAAAAAAATAAATCATTACATGAATATAATATGAGTTCAACAATTGTTTTGTTCTCTCCGCTTTTCGAGTTAACCTACTAAACACCTATAATGGAAAATATTTCACTTCTTTTCCCTGATAGGTTGGCTAGACATTATTTTATTTATGCTTCTTTTTCTTCTTACATGTTGTTATTGTTATGTGTCAGGAGAACCATGCAGGCAAAATCATTTGAATTGGTCTTAAAAGTCAACTTCATTGATGGTTGTGGCTGTCAGTCTGTTGGAATTAATATCCCTATTGATTTTAAGGTGAGAAGAGGGACCATTTCTACTTATTTCATGTGTGTGATTTCTTTTATTTAGGTTGTTAATTTTGAAATTTGCACACATTTTGAGATCACCTTTTGTCCTGTTAATATGGGGTGAGGATGTGACATTTATGCTAGTGCTCATTAGGCCATCTCTGACATGTCTTTTTCACTTGCTTGATAAAACAATGGCGCATGATACTGATGGTAGCTTACAGTGCTTCTTTGGTGTTGACTTACTGTCAGGGTGCTCCTTTCTTTGACAACGTTCTAGATTTTTTTTTTTTTTTAAAGAAGAAAAAGAAAAAGAAAAAATAATAGAAATGACAGAAGAATCCTTAGCAATCATGAGCACGCTACAAATATTTAAAGTTTCTGAATAATTTCTAAAATATGCCAGCCTGTTGGTCATCACACGTCAGCCATTGCGTTTGTCAGCATTTTTAGTTTGTATTCGATCTCTCCAAATGATTTGAGTACCTGTATGTGAGAATGAAAATATGTATGCTCGTATGTATATACATGTATGCATGTTTGTTAGTATTTCTGTCTGTAGATAAACACAGACAGCTGAAGATCAGACGATTTTCTGTGTATTGATTGACTTTTGATGGAGATGTTCTAGGTGGATTGTAACAATACTCATTTGCTCTCACATTTGTATAATAATCTTGTTCCTACCAAAGCCAGACAAATTATACCTATCTCTTTGCAGGTTTCAATTGATTGCTTTAACCCTGACAAAGATGCTGTACTTCAAAGGCTGAGAGACACAGCAATTCAAGATTTATGCTGCGGGCAGAATGCAGTTGTTGAGAGAACGGCCTTCTTGATGCCGAAAAGTGAGGTAACTGTCTATGCCATTGTAACCAACATTGTTCAGTACATCAAAACCTCCAACGTCTTGGCCGATTCTCTCAGTAATGGCAATGTAAAAAGGCAAAGGGAAAGTGTAAATGGTACCGGAACATCTAGGAAGCGATCAAAAGTGCATAGGAGAAAATCTAGATATTAGAAAATAGAAGGTTGTGGTTTGGGTTTTGTATATATGGTATTCATTATAACTAACAAAAATTATAATATGTAGGGACTGGGTGAATTTTGTTAGATACTACACTCGGTCTCCCCAGTTATATGGGTAGGGGATGATGTGTTGGTTAATGGGTTAGCAGAATTTCAGTCTGTAAGTTTCTGAGATCATTGAGGATTCCATTGTGACCATTGGCTAATAGCTTCTCAATTGACTCCTCCCCCACCCCTTGTTTCTAGTATGTACTAGTGATTGCAATCTTCAAATGTGTTATTATTTCTCCTACAAATTCATAATTCAAATGATGTTATGACCAAATATTAGCACACAAGAAAGATATCTAGTTGTCACTATGCAATGAGCATTCTGTGAGACGTGAAAATGAAACACCTCTGGACCTCCTTGTTGTGGGGTGTGCGGTGATAGATACCGCCTTGAAATGGAAAGCATGGCACCCTCTTGACTTGCTTGGTTTTATTTTGTGTGTAATTTGTATCCATATGACCCAATGCAATGAAGAAACATTAGAAATTTAGAAGGGGGTCAGTTCAAAGGCCAATAGCCCCAAGCTCGGTCCCTAGACTTTCAGTTAGGACAAGAAATGGTTAAAGATGAGATGAATCCACAATTTATAAGGATTGTTCTTTAAGAAAACGACAATTAATATTCCCACAAAAGATTAATGAAAACTCATAAAATTAACAAAGTTGTTGTCCTAACTTCACCGATAAATGCATTTTTATTAAATATTGTAATCGTTGTTCCTCATAATAAGTTTATATGATTGTTGATCATGTTTACAAAATAAAAATAGAATGTGCATAAAAACAGTCAGTGTACACAAGAAAAGTGAAGGGACTGGATTGGCTTACCTCTAGTTCTCATATGCATGGAGGAGGCATAGGCACAATGCATGACCACGAGCCAGCCCAAATTGTATTGGATGGAAGCTTTACTCAAAGTAAAATTGTACACTCAGTAAGATTGAGTCTGGATTGCACTGAAAAATGAAAGAGTCTGCGTTTGACATTTTTTCTAGGGGTTTCGTGCACTATTCACGGGACTTGCAAATACGAATATCGACAAATGTTAAGTTAAAACTGAGTCTTAGGACACTATTTACACATTTAAAAATTATTTTATTACAATATTTTTAGCAATAAGTAATATCTAAACAGACCCTAACTAGCATTACAAGAATCTCTATGAACTTAGGACTCGTCACTCTTAAGACAAAGCTTTTAAGATTGAACTAATAGTATAAGTAAGAGCTTCAAAACGAAAGCACATGAAATGTCACTAGCTTCCCATTTTAGTTAATGAATCTATGACAAGTTTATCTCGACACAGCCAATAACAGTTGTTCACTTTAAGAAAACAACAAATAACATTTCTTCAAAGAACCAATGAAAACTCATGAAATAGTAAAGGTGCTGTATAAATTCTTAACAAGTGTGGAAGTCATTGCACTTGATAATAAGTAAACATATGGTAATTAAATTTTTGTTACAGAAAAGGGGCCATTTACCAACATACATGTGAAATGTGAGATAAAACCTCATTATCAGGTATCACATGAATCTTTATGAATAACGCTCAAAAGACGTTCCCGTTCTAGCAAATCTTTTTAGAGTTAACCAAAAGTGTAAGAAGTTCAAAAGCATATGAGATGTCAATAGCTTCCCACTTTAGTTAATGGATTTATGACAAGTTTTTTATGAAAAGAAGAAAGAATAGTTGTTCTTTAAGAAAATAACAATTAATATTCCCTCAAAAGACCAATGCAAACTCATAAAACAGCAAATTTGTTGTCTTAACTCAACCCATAAATGCATTCTAATAAAATATTAAAAGTGCTACTCCTCAGAATTAGTTTATATGATTATTAATCATGTTTACAAAATTAAAAAATGTCCATGGTTAACAATCAATGTATTCATATCACCGCACATCCTTGGCGCGATAGTTACTCTATAAGTATAAGCGCTTGTGGAGTGTCTCAGGGCTTAAGTCTCTGGGAGGGAGCTTCATACACATATACACTTAGATTAGACTACTGTAGAATTTCTATATTGTATTAAAAAAAAAAAAATCAATGTATTCATGGAAAAGTAAAAGGGCTGGATTGGCTCACCTTAAGTGCTCTTATGCGTTGAAGGAGGCTTAGGCATGAAATGACCACATGTCAACCCAATGTCCGATGCATAGGAGAATCGGATGGAAGTTTTACTTAACGTAGTACACTCATTAACTAGCATTACAAGAATTGATAAGAGCTTGGGCCTTGTCACTCTTAAGACAAAACTTTTAAGATTGAACTTAAAAGTATAAGCAAGAGCTTCAAAAGCACATGAAATGTGAATAGCTTCCTAATTTAGTTAATTAATCTATTACAAGTTTATCTGAACATAGAGAATAACAGTCGCTCACTTTAAGGCAATGACAAACAATATTTCATCAGCGAGCCAATGAATGGTCATGAAATGATGTAGGTATTGTTGTAATTCAACTCATAATTCTAAATATGTCACCAATATGACAAAACTTTTAAGAATGAGCCAAAGTATAACGGCTTCAAAAGCACATGAAAAGGACTTATCTAGTTTAGTTTATAAAAATATGACTAGTTTATCTCGACACAGACAATAACGGTTGTTCACTTTAATAAAACAGCAAATAATATTTCTTCAAAGGGGCAATGAAAACTCATGAAATGGTAAAGGTGTTGTATACGTTCTTAATAAGTGTGGATGTCACTGCCCTTTGATAGGAAGTAAACAAATGGTTATTAAATTTTTGTTAAAAAGCATGAAAAGAAAAAAGTCATTTACCAATATACTCGTGAAAGTGAGATAAAACCTCATTATCAGGTATCACAAGAATCTTTATACGAGACACATTACTGTTCTAACAAATCTTTTAAGAGCGAGCTAGAAGTGTAAAAAGTTCAAAAAAACATGAGATGTCAACAGCTTCCCACTGTAGTTAGTGGATTTATGACAAGCTTTTCCAGAACAAAGAAACTAACGATTGTTCTCTATAAGAAAACGACAATAAATATTTTCTCCAAAGACCAATGAAAACTCATTAAAAAAAAGAGTTGTCTTAATTCAACCAATATTGCATTATTGAAACTATTGCTCCTCATAATAAGTTTATAAAATGATTACTAATCATGTTTACGAAATAAAAATAAAATGTGCATGAAAAACAATCAATATACATGTGAAAAAAAAAAAAAAAAGGTTAGTTTGGCTTACCTCCAATGGTCTTATGCACTAAAGGAGGCATAGGCATAACAAATGATCATGTGTCAACCGTTCGACGCATAGGAACATTGAATGGAAATTTTACTCAAGGTGAAATAGTACACTCATTAAAAAACATTACAAGTGTTGGGTAAAAGATTGACCCTAATTAATTAATCCAATTACCCAAGTTGATTAATTAGTCAAATTACATACAAATCAAATTATGGCATAATCAAATCACCAAACTAAATTAAATGCAGTGGAAAATAAGTTTGACACTATAATATGATCACAATAGGGAAAATTCTTGCAGGCAAAAGTCTCTCCAGATAAATGTTTGATAGTCATTCTCGGATAATCCATTAATCAAGAATCAAACAGTTACAAGTACAAGGAATCTTATCCCAATCGGCCCAATCCCAAAGTACCTAACTACAATAGAATCTACTGACCTATACCAGTACTAACTTCAATACCCAATTGGACTTGTTCTTGCAGAAGACTTCTCATTTGCATAGATTATAGTACGTGACTAATACCACAACAATTGTTGATTGTTGTAGTTTGGCAGATTTCTTCAATCCATGCTTGAAGATCTAAAAGCAACTTGGCACAAAACCCTAAAGCGCACAAAAGGTTGCAACAACATTTGTTAAGCGCGTATTTCTTTTGTGTTTCTTTGTACACCTAATTACAGCCGTTAAATATGTCTTTTATATATTCTGGAGCCCTAGTACATGAATCCCTAAAAAGTTCTGTCATCATGGGCCCAAAACATAATCTTTGGAATTCAAAATACCCAAAGCTTGATTGATCAATAGGTGTCAAGAAGGCATCGAGGTTCATTAAATCTTGATAGACCAACCAATATCTAGCAGGTATCAGCATTTGCAGTTTCAACTTTTCTTGAGCATTTCTTTGAGCATTCTCGTTTCTTCAATAATACTGCTTGTAAAATTACTTTAAGGTCTTCTTGAACACACTAGACATTAAGACTCAAATAAATGTTAAGTGCGTTTTGTTTCAGGATATGCCAATTTGCAAATATGACTCTTACAACGAGAATATCTATGAACTTAAAACTTGTCACTCTTAAGACAAAGCTTTTAAGATTGAGCTAAAACTATAAGTAAGAGCTTCCAAAGCACATGAAACGTCAATAGCTTACCAATTTAGTTAATGAACATATGACAAGTTTATCTGGACCCAGAAAATTATAGTTACTCACTTTTTATTTTTTTTTATACAAGATAGAATTTCTACTATAACATAATCTAAGTGCATAAACGTGTGAAGTTTCCTCTTAAAAACTTGAACTCCGACCCTTGCCTCCCACACCCCACAAGTATTTATACTTGTAGAGTAACCATCGCACCAAGAGTGTGCAGTGGCATAGTTACTCACTTTAAGATAATGACAAACAATATTTCATTAGTGGGCCAATGAATTGTCATGAAGTGATATAGGTATTGTTGTAATTCTACTCACAAATGCACTTTTATTAAGTATTGAAGTCACAACACGTGGAAGGCAAGTAAATAAATGATTATTAAGCATATTTATTTTTTTAAAAAGAAAAAAAAAAAAGTTGTTTACTACTTGAAAAAGTAAGATAAAAATCTCATTACCATGAAATCACAATAATCTTTATGAATAACACATGAGACATGTCACTGGAAAAATCTTTCAAGATTGAACCAAAAGTATAAGAATTACAATAACAAATGAGATGCCAATAGCTTCCCACTTTGGTTAATGAGTTTATACAAGTTTACTTGACACAGAATATAAAAATGTTCACTTAAGAGTTAAGATAACGCAGAACATTATTTCCTTATAACCACAAATAGCATAATTTATATTACCATTTTTTACACAAGCTCTCATAATGGGCTATTTTTGCTTTTCAAGCTAAAAAGGAGAAGGGGAAATTAAAAGAAAGAAAAAAAAAAGTACAAATAGGAAGCCATAAGTTAAAAACTTCAAATGCAGCCCCCCAACACCCCCCCCCCCCCCCCTCTTCCCTTTTCTCCGAAAAAGAAAGGAAATATTTCTAAAATTTTGAGGAAAATTCCCATTATTTTCATGAATAACTCAAAATAGAGAATGACAAAGATCAATATCATAACTTGTGGTCCAAGATGTAGTGAAAGTCACCATACTAATATTAAATAAACCAATAATCATTTAGCTATGTCAAAAAAAAAAAAAAAAACCATTTGACCACATTTAAGAATAGCCAAATATTCTAAAAAAAAAATTAAAATATTTCCTCTAAGAAAAGTGTAGTAATAAATCATTTGTGCACACTTCTCATTTTACCTCATTAATTGAGTATTAAGTAAAATTAACACTCCTCTTTATGGCTAGATGTGTCATTAAACAAGAAGCATTAATTAACAAGAGCATTTAGCCACAAATAGCCTCGTAATCAAGCCAAGGCTATTGAAGTCTTGCACATGGGGTTATTGATTGGCCACCTGTTACAGCCGGTAAAGGCAACCCTATCAGCCAATCACAGGGGCTATCACTACCGGCATTACTAGGTGCCTCGTTGAAAACGCCGGTTTTGACACTTGGACTCCACCATAAGGAGCGAGGTCTATAAATTATGAGTCCCATTGCAGTGGTCTTACTGCCCATTCAACAGACAAAGCTTTAGAAAAAAAATATATATATACATATATATATATATATATATATAAAATACTGTCGAAAAGTCTACACAGAGAGAGAGAGAGAGAGAGAGAGAGAAGAGAAACTATGGAACGTGGAGCTGAGTTCCCTCACTTTGGCAACAGACATGCAAAATCAAGTTCTGGTAAAGTATAAAATATATAATGACTTTTTTTTATTGATTTTAATTTCTTTCTTTTGTTTAATTATGTATTTATGTGTGTGTTTTGCATTTTTACATTGCTTGATCAAAGAAATTATAGGCCTTATTTTCTTTTTATTTTTTTCGTATTTTTGATATATTGCATGCATGTGTTATATCCGTTTCTTTTTTATTTGTTTAAAATAAGTGGGACAGAATGATTCAAACCCAGATTTTCTTTTTGAGAGACCAGATAATACCACTGAGATACAAGACTTTCAATTGTTGAACTCTCTCTCTCTCTCTCCCTCTGTTTATATATATATTGTTATGGCCTTTAATTAAGATTTCCACAATATTTGTTATTGATAAAGTACTGGTTCTTTTTGTCCATAACCCTGTAGTTCATCTGATTTTTTGTTGTTGTTTCCAACAGAGACGTATAAGTTCAAATCTCTTCTTCCTCAATAATCGATTATATAAACATAATTTTTTTTTGGAACCATACAAGTTGGCCTCCTCTTCAAAGAGAGAGAGGGAGTGAAAGTCAGCAAATAGGCTTGGTGTCCCTAAAGCTTCTTTATAGTCTCTCCTTGATATCTTTTGCAAGGTTCCAACCTTTGCTATACTCTTTAGAGAGAGGCAATGCCTATCAAGCCCAAAGACCTTTTTTTACTCTCTCTATTTTTCTTGATAAAGGATGCATATATTATTAATGTAAGGGTATTATTAATTTTTTTTATCAAAAACTTTGACATTGTTTTCTAGCTGATTTTCAGGGTAGGGAGGGTCGGAAAATAAAAGAAAGATAAAGTCTATTTTTGCAACCTTTTTCTACTGTAACGCTTGCTCAAAAGGGTCTCTCTTTTAAGTCTTCCTTTTTTTTAAGTCTTCTTCTGTTTACCATTGTTTGATCAGTCTCTTTCCATGAAAATGCGATGAACCAGCTTTGTGTTTATTCTATTTATCCTGTTGAAAATATTTTAATGACGTGTCACACATGCAGGACTCTTGGGGCTCAGGGCCTTGAATCTATATAAGTGGGTCCATTCTGTTTAGTCACTGGATAATAAGAGTGATTATAATCCCCATTTGTACCATTTTATATATTCTTAAAGAAAATTTCTTTAAAAATAAACTACTTATGTGTTTTTGTTTTCTGTTCTAGGCATAAAAACAAACTTAATTGAATGTAGGCATTGAAAATGTGTGATGTTTTCTACATTTTACCAAAATAATAAAAGAAAAAGATTCTTTCTCCATTAGCTTTTTCGTGAAAAGAAAAAAGGACATTAATTACACCTAAATGAGTTTTGTTATTTTTTATATACTTTTATTTTAATGAGAAGGAGGAATTTAAACTCTAAACTTTTCTGTTGGAAAGATGACGAGATACCAAATTAGGTTAATATTACCAAACTAGGCTAGCCAAGTCACTAGAGCAGGAGACAATTGACATGGAAGAGATGGAGAGACCCAAGTTTGGCCTTAGCTAATTAAGATTTCCTAGTAGAGTAGTACTCAATATTAGTATATTAGAGATTATTAAATCCGTTATAGAGTATATATACGAGAAATTATTAGATCTGCTAAGTTATGATAATTTACTAGAATAATACTCCATAATAGTATATACAAGAAATAATTAAATCCATTATTTTAGTACATACTAGGAATTATTAGATTCGTTAAACAGATTTCTGTCTTTCTCACAATGGTAGATATATAACAAGAATTTCGACTCATAAGCCATGTAGATGCTTACCCATGTGTCATAGACTTACAGGAAACTGATATTCCCTATTTTGATTCATTTAATAATTCAAATAAAATTTTATAAATTTAAAAATAAATACGTGACGAAATATATATTAGTAGATATAAGAAATTAAATCTTAAGGGATCATTTTGTGAGCTAGGGATTGACTAAACCCCACCCGGTTGACCCGTCAAACCTAATATTTTCTTAACATAGTTTGAGTCCAAGAATATTCTTTTCAAAAAATAATAAAATAAAAGTCATAGTCCAATCATAGAATCTGAACAGTGGTTTTGTGGAACCCACCTGGGTTCGCACTTGGGTCATGCAAGCGCGTGAGCCGTGAGGTGTCGGGCTTTTTTTGGTTCCAGGTGGGATTTTTGTCTGGTTCATTGTGTAACTTGTGTTGGTTATAGAAACATACAAAATTGAGTGATGGAGATGCTTCTTTTATAAATGGCTTTAGACCTTTTTCATTCGGGAAAAAAATGTAGTACCACAAATTATTTGTTACATAATTTCTTTGTTATGATTGTGATGCGATAGAGTGTGACCGGTGAAAAAAAAAAGTCTATGTGTAAATGATAAACATCACTTACAATTTATCATATTAAAGTTGTGATAAAAAATTATGAAATAATTTGTGATTTTAGAACCACTCTTTTCATTCTTAGTCTAATATCTAGTATTAAGGTAACTAGAGTTATTGAACTCTTTCAAGACTTGGTCGGTGGCGCGTGACATGTGTTTATCAAACTCACTTTTAATATAAGTTAGCCACATACCCCCACTTCTTGAAACAATCTTTTTTTCTTTTTCTTTTTTCCATGTGTAAATGATAAATATCACTCACAATCTACCGCATCAAAATTGTGGTAAAAAATTATGGAATAATTTGTAATTCTAGAACCACTCTTTTCTTTCTTAGTCTAATATCTAGTATTAAGTAACTAGGCTTACTAGGCTCATTCAAGGCTTGGTCGGTGGCATGTGACATTTGGCTACCACACTCACTTTTAATATAAGTTAGCCACATTCTCCACTTCTTGACACAATCTTTTTTTCTTTTTTCTTTTTTACTTGTGTAAATGATAAACACCACTCATAATCTACTACATCAAAATTGTGGTAAAAAGTTACAGTATAGTTTGTGGTCTTAGAACCACTCTTTGCGTTTTGAGTTTAATATCTAGTATTAAGGTAACCAAAGCTACTGGGCTCATTCAAGGCTTGGTTGGTGACGCGTGACCAATGGCTATCACACTCACTTTTAATATAAGTTAGCCAAATGCCCCCACTTCTTGACACAAGCTTCTTCTTCTCTCTTTTTTTTTCCCCCAGTTTTGGACTTCATATAGGCTAAGGTAGTTTTCCTCTCTCTTTCCTCCGTTTTTCTTTTATTGGTCTTTGAGTTGAAGACTCCAAGGACTAAATTTTTATTTATTTTTATTTTTGAGAAAAAGACCGATCAATATGTGCTTTCTACTTATGTGTTTAGCGGTTGTAAGAACCACTAATTCTTATACTATGTCTTATTGTTGTTATTGGGTGTCCCAAAATGGATGTTCTTGGTTTCAGATTTGTTTTAAGTTTGGACACCAATATAGTTGACATAGACAGGAAAAAAAATGTTTATTCATACATCTCGCTATCTCCGGTAAAATTATTCAAATGCACTTGGTATACTAGATCTTTTTATCATTAAAAGATGGGTCTTATAGATCGGCCTCGCATATAGGCCCCGCATATATGTGAAAATCTGTGGACACCAAGTATTTATAGAATAATTATTAATTCTACTTTTAATTTTAAATTAAAATTATAGGTAAATTAATATAGTTAGACATAACAATTGGACGTGATATTAACCATCTAATATGAGATATGGGGAAATTATTCGGTACACCTTATGTACCACATATTTCTCTCATACAAAGGTGAATTTTATGTGCGAGATCTACATATAAGATCCATTTTAATGCAAGAGAATAGTATAATTAATCATGTGTACTAAATAATTTCATTAAAAATTGATAAATACAAGAGTTTGTACAAGTAACACTATCATTGTAAATATGTACACTTTTATTGTTACTATTATCATTATTATTACATCTTTTAGAGGTTTTCATGAGTGTACAATGTTGTATTTGTTTCATTTCAGCTCCGAGGCTAGTATTGCCTGTCAACCCAAACAGCAGCATACCCAATTTCATCACCAACATCAACACAAACAATGCCAATGCTAATCTCAATGTCAATGTCAATGCCAACACTAGCAATGGAAATCAACGTGCCCACCCATGCATTATACGTGAACAAGACCAGTACATGCCTATAGCCAACGTGATACGCATCATGCGCCGCATACTCCCATCCCATGCAAAGATATCGGACGATGCCAAGGAGACCATCCAAGAATGTGTGTCCGAATACATCAGCTTCATCACCGGTGAGGCCAACGAGCGTTGCCAGCGCGAGCAGCGCAAGACTGTGACTGCCGAGGACGTGCTTTGGGCAATGGGGAAGCTGGGATTTGATGACTATGTTGAGCCACTCACTGCGTACCTCAACCGCTACCGTGAGGCAGAGAATGAGCGCAACAATCTCCGTGTTGATCAGCTGCCTTATGTTGGTTTTAAGCGTAGCATGGATTATGGGCCTGTTGGTGTGCAGCCAGGCCCACCGCCTTACGGGCCGTGCTTTCCTATGGCCCATCACCCGGGTATGTTTGATGCTTCTGCAATGGGTGATGGGTACCATAATGGGTCTGGTGCTGGTGGGTCTTCTTCTTCTTCCGGTGCTCAGAACAGTGGTCTGCCGAGCTTTGATCCTTATGCTCAGTTCAAATGAATAGGTAGTAATAGTAATGCTGGAGTGGCAATTCTCAATATTTATATACTGTTATAGTTAAAGGTTTTGTCTGAGATGGGTTTGGAGAGAGACGTTATTGGTCCTTTTGATTTTCAATTACAACGGATTTCTAGTTCCTATAAATGTTTATTGAGTCCTTGATGAACATTTTTAGTTGTTTGAGTCAAATTTTTGGGCCTGCATTATTAAACCATTGTTTACTCTTTACATAAAGATGAATTATAGTCATGGGTTCAATGGCTCAGAGACAGTTAATCCTTCATCTTGGGATCAATCTCTTTGAGCTGAAAGACCATTAAAAGGTTCTTTGTAAGTGATGCTTTAGCCTATAGCCATTGTGTGAATCATATGTAAATTCTGGATGTTTTTAAGAAGGCTTGAGATTAGAAATTATTCAATTCAATGTGAGAACAGCCATGTGGTCTTCCAAATCAATGAAAAGAAACCATTGCTTAAACAACTGCTAATTTTATAGAGTTTAAAGTCACTAAAATCCACCATAGTTGCTCAAAAGAAATCCATAATAGTTTAATTGTATTGATTGGGAGGATCACATTCCATCATATCCAATAATTTCTTGAATGGGATGCCCTCAATAAGCTTGTAACCCTAGTCAAGTCCAGTTAGCTTGCACGGAATTGTAGTAAAAAACTAAGGACCAAAATATTCAGAAAGTGGACTTACAATTTCAAACACATTTATTGCACGCATTCAAACAACACTTTTTTACTTGAAAGATACCATGTGCTATGAACACAATTTATATTGGTTGTTTAGAGAAAACCAAGGCCTCCAATTTAATAGACTAGACCACTTCAAGAAAGTTCAGACGTTCAGCCTATTATTAAAAAATTCATGACTATTTTTATTGATTGTCAACATTTGAATTTATACAAACTTCCAAATAGATAAAAATAAAAAAATAAAAAATACCTATCATCTATCAATAAAACTAGTCTTAATCCTAATCCAAACTAATTTATTTGAATAAATAATACATATCTCTATCATTCTTTATTCAGTATTAATTTAAATAAATTAGGCACATGGCACTATATAACCTATGCTATGGTTATTACAGATGATGATCAATTATGTACAGTATAATATGATGATGAAGAAATCATCACTTATCATCTGAGTTCAGGTACAAATGCTGTTCTCTTATATAATCAATCACTTCATCTGCGGTCAGATATTTTATCGACAACCCTCTTGAAATGCAGTCCCTGAGATACATATAAATTTAATTTAATTTTTTTAAACCTTCAGTGTGAAATTCATCTTTATATTGCCAAAAAACAAATATGCTTTACTTTTACCTTACTCTTGTTGAGCTGATTTGGTTTGGTATAAGCTCATCCACAACTTTAATGTTATCCTGAAAAATTCAATATTAGAGTTGTAACGTTTAGGGTAGACCAGCGAGCAAAGGATCATAAAGCAGCCATAAATTAAAACAATTGAGACAAAGGATTCAAATTCTGAAGATATGAGAAAATTTGGACCACTTTTAACCTTCTCAGATGATTTCCAGAATTTGGTCAATTGCAAAAATGTGGACAATCAATATGCAAACAACGACGGACATGATATATATTGCAGTTCAAAGTTGAAAAAACATCAAGAAACATGGGAACAATTCAAATATTCTGGTTACCTTGTATTCATTCAAAATTTCATCATCAGAGATAATTTTCTCAACATCTTGTCCTTCTCTGCGAATGCAAACCACACCATAATCTCTGCATATGGTCCTGACCTGGAGAACAATAACAAGATTTATAGAACATTATAATCCATGGCAACTAATTATAGATCAATTCAAAAAGGTTTAATCCATATTCCATAACGACTTCATATCTGCATACCAAGGAAATTCAACTTCTGATTAACTTTAAAATATGAAGCTCAAGTATATGCTCCTGATATTAAGAAACATATAAATAAATCTTTCTACATGAGCTTACACACTACCATTTTATGAAACTCGCATTTTTACACTCCCATGAACTAAAGAACTAAATATATCCAAATTTCACGATCACATCATTGTCTTCTATAGCAAAAGAGAATTAAATGACAGTAGTATCGCCATGTCAAGGACAATATTTATCTTATTATAAGCACCTAATTCATATGAACCGATATGTGTTGAGAGTACATACTTGGTCTGGAATCCAGGCTCCAGGAATGCCAAAAGAATGGAGCAGATCAGAACCACAGACAAGCATAACCTTAAGGGATTCTAGAAGCAGGAGAAAAGCAAGTTAATGTTATTCTGCCTAAACCAACAATGAAAACACATAAATATGACCCAGGTTAGAAAATAAATTCATTAAACATAATAAATCAAGGTCATTAATACAAATATATAGTCAAAATTAGCAACACAAACTAATATATTTTCAATCTAAGGACTAAGGGTGATAGTAAGCTGCCCACCAGGGGTAGAATTTCCCCTCCCCTTCCCCAGATCCCTTCACTCCCATTGGTTGAACCCAACCGCAAAGGCCTCCCTTTTAAAGGGTGTTTTCAACAACAGACACCCCCCCCCCCCCCCCCCCAATACAAATCCAAATATAAAATGACAAAGCATTCCTGACCCAATCTCCAAAAATGAAAGCCATCCAATTTTTATTTGTGAATGTGCATGAGTGCTCATCTGTATGTGTTTATATGCAGAAGAAAAAGATTCAAGATAATGTAATCACAGTTATTTAGTCTAGCCACTCAAAAGCAAATAAAAGATACCATTTTGTCTAAACATACCTCTGGGTACCTGCCCACTCTCGCATAAAATACTCTTAACTCGGGATAAAACAGATAAAGAGCGTTGGAAGGTACTATGTCTTGCCTGTGACAAGAGTTTAGAGCTTCGAAAATTAAATTTCAAACTATGCAAAAGATGATGAGATAAGACCACGGTAGAATTTTACACTTGAGGATGAGGACACATTTATATCAAAATGAAACAAAGTACTATTCAAGCAAGCATCAGCTCTAAATTGCAAAAGAAAAAAAAAACTTGAGAGAGGGAGTAATTTACCTCCCATGGGTCAACCATTACAAATTCAGAACTTTTGCTTGCCAGATGACACATCTGTAGACGATGTTCAGCAGATAAAAGGCCCTGTGAAAAAACTCTAGTTACTGCTTTGTTACACTATATTGATATTTGGTCACTGAAAGATAGGGGGTATATCAATTTATGAAGGCAGGATGGTGATAACTAAAACATAGAATAACTTAATAGAAACAAATTCAATCAAGTAACCCATTAGTGATGATATGAGATATCTATCAATCATGACAAATGATAATAGTATCAACATTTTCTGCCATGCAGGAAAAAAAAGTCCCTACAAGGCAGCACTCAAATGGATAAGATTACACATAAGTACTCCAATTAAATTGGAAAGTGCCTCTCAATGTTTGGGTTTGGATATATTTGTGTGTGTAGTAGTTTTAATTTCTCTATCCCAGCACATAGTGTGCATTGGGAAACCCCACCCCAGTGGGTTTGGGGGGGGGGGGGGAGGGGTTAGGGTTGTTAGATAGTTACAAATTCAGGCATAGAAATTGATGAGGAGTCCTAATTAAATTGAGGTTTGTAACTCACTTCCTAAACCATTTGCTTTAATGTTTTAAGAAATGTGTAAAAAGTGAAAGACATCCATTTGCTGACAAAAGCTACTCTACAAGTTACATTTCTATCAATATGATACAAGAAACTACATACCCTTTTCTTGTATGCATCATTAACGGGTGACATATAACCTCCAATAACACAATAGCCTTCTGCATTCAGCGCATCTCTTGCCAGCTCTAAGAACAAAATTGGAAGTAATCAAATCAACATTACAACTATGAAAACTAAATATTGCATTCCATCAAATTCATATACATTTAAATAGAACAGCAAATAATTTCCACAAATTTCACCATTCATGAACACGAATTTTGAAATGAGATCTTTCTGTATGAAACTAGCCAGAATTCAGGTCAAAAATGATATCCAAGAAGGGTTCATTTCCAATAAATGGAGAAAGATATCATCTTGCTGAGGCACCACAATTAAAATGAAAGAGGAAAGTATATTTTACTTGTTTTGAGAACAAATTTTCACCAAGAAGCACCTTCATTAGCCAACCCAAGACAACAAGTAATAGCAATCTCAGCATGTGAGATTTCAGAAGAAGGAATGGCCACCATATACTTCAATCAATTTACACAAATTCAATTTCATTAAAGACATTGTGAGGTGTACAACTTTATTATAGTGTTTCTCATTTCATACATATAAAATAATATCTGGCACTTCAAACAACAAATAGATATACTAAATTATTATCTGAAAATACACTCTTGGCTCTTGCAATGCTCAAACAATGACTTAGCAGGTAATGCTACTAGTAATTATGATGTGTTAAGTTCAGAACTTAGTACATCTGATATAGATTTTATTTATCTAACTGCCATGAACCCATTAAAATCAACAAGGTCTGAATACTAACAAAAAATATAAATCTAAACATAATTACATATATAAGTTGATAGTATTGGTAACATGCAGTGCAACATACATCATCAAGTCTATTTCATAAGCAAAGTATCGCAGCTACAAGTTTCATAACCAGTATGTATGTATGTATTTTTTTTTTATATATATAAGTAGGAAAAACTGTATTAAGAGAAGACTACTTCATTAAAGAAATGAAGTAGGCATAAATATGCATGTATTATTATAACAGTTAGTAAAAGAGTTCTACATTTAAGTTGCAATTATATATTTAGTAATCACTGAGTTTTGTTCTTTCTGAGAGGGCATCAATTTTTTCCATTTCAATGGCTGTTATTCAACAATTGGCTCAACATCTTGTCAACTGTAACTTAGAACTACATTCACAAATTAGCCAATGAGCCCAGCACAAATGGCACCTCTTCCTCCCACAAAATGGGTGAAGTACTAGTAAGGCTGAACAGTGCCCAATATAATAAAACAATTCTTATACAAACAAATAGTAAGAAATCTTTAAAGGATCACTCTTTTTGATTGGTCCAAAGCTTAGGGTTTAACACAATGTTCTTCCATTTTTGAGTTCCTAGCTTCTCTTAGATCTTTCACTTGATATTCTTGTACTTTGTTGATCCTTTGTGTTTCATCATTGTGAACATAAAGTTTTTGTTTATATAATATTAATAGAACAGCTCTGCTACCTATCAAAAAATAATCTTCGATGGATTACCAATTAATGAGAACAGAATCAGGGTCATCAAGGAAATTTGATGAGTAAATATGAAAAACATCCAACCGATTGAATCTACCAAAAAGAGACTACAGTTTTTTTGTTTCCAAAACCCAACTTATTAATAACATTAACTTGAGAACCAATTTCTGAAGTAGTCTTTTTTTTAAAAAAATAAAATTCTGAAGTAGGCTTGAACAGCCATAATAGTCCCAAATATGTTAAGACCCTGTCTACCCTGCCTACTTAATATGGGCGCTGCTGGTAGTTGTTATACAGCATCCTTCAGTAGAAGCCTTGAGTGATGCAGCAGCAGGGTATGCATTTACCAGGGTATGCATTTACAGGGTATGCAGTGAACTATGTAATTAGCAACTAAGCAGCTATCTCACTCAGTATAGTAGCAGTGAAGAGCTCAACTAATCAGTTAGAGTAGTCTATCAAGCAGCTGGAAGCAGCAGACAGTTGTGTCTAGAGACTGTAGCAGTAAAGCTTAGGCAGTAACAGCAAGCATGCTAGTACAGCACTAGTTATGTTAGTTTGTAGTTAGTCTTGTGGCCTTGATATACTAGTCTATTGGTTGCAACTCTCTTGTATATTTTTCTACGTAATGTTAGACCCCACGTGCTTAATAGCATTTACCATGTGATCAATTAGGCTAGCTATTAGCAGATTGGTTATCTAGTTAGGGAATTCCTGAGCTTGTACATATTAAGGCAAGCCCAAATAGCTGCCTGCCACTGCTGTAAGGATCATAACAGTAGAGTATAAGCAGTTCCCTCTTTTCTCTAATTCTCTCTCTCTCTCTCTCTCTCTCTCTCTAAATCTTTCTTGTCCTTGGAGGCCCAGCTCACTTGAAGCAGCTATCCCTTTTAGAGCTCACTTTCCCACTAGAAGTAGGTTCTTATCAAATACTAAGCACGTTTTACTTTGTAATAAATTGTTGTTGGGCACATTAGTCCATACTAAAGTTTAACCTAAAATAGTTTATTCGTTAAGTTCCCTATATGAAGCCAGCCATCAGAGCACAACGACTGCTGCCATAACCCTGCCACTACCAACATCAACACTACTCATCCCCCTGCCATGCATGGCATACCATCTGAATTCCTCCTCACTTCTATACCATCACTCCTTACTGCAAGCAGCCCCACATAACCAGCAGATAGGTGAGAATTCACAAGAACCATGTCTGAATCAACAAACAAGGTACCAAAATCCAATCCCTTAATGTTTCTATGAAACATGATTTAGCCTACAATAGTAATCCATAAACGAGTCCAAATTCATGATGCCTATCATATATAAATTCATATCAACCACCACCAGGCAATGCTCCATGTGCCATGGTACCATCACTGCTCCACTGAATGTACATCCTAACCATTATAAGGATAGCTGATACACTGTCAATCCATAGAGATATGACAAGACTACACTCACTGCCTCCACTACTAGCATGGCTATTGAGCACAAGCACCAAGTCATGTATACCCATCCACAACCACATACAGCAACCTACCACTTATGAAATTATTCACCTCTCTCTCTTTCAAATGTTGCAAATAAGAATTTGGAAAAGTTCTACAAAATTCTAAAAGGCATAAAAAAACTATAAACAAATCCTAGGAGATTCCAAGCGCAAACAAAAGAAGTAAAGTCATAGGGCCAATGTTACATCACTACCACACAATAAATCCCTAGAAATCAACAAGAGTATCTAAATCTTTAACACTTCTATTTTTCTTTTTATTGGAAAGCTACACATGTACCCAATGTTTTTGAACCCACGAAACCTTAAACACATGTACTTGATTTAGTTCCTCACTTGACAAATAACATAGCCAAATGGGTAAAAAATATAATAAAGCTAGAGTCTTTAATTATAATCCAATTTGCACTCTTGAGTTAGATCATCAAAAACCCCACCACACCCATCATCACCCATGTCCCTAAAACCATAGCCATTCAAGTAAAAAGAAGAAGTGATCGAATCCTCTCTTCACCAAAAAGGCATCCATTGATGTCTTGATTTGATGATAAAAGGCAACTACCATAGAGCCAAAGACATAAAATTAAGGGTGAGTTTGCCATGATTTAAAGCAATAACCATAGAGTGAACCGCATAATTTTAAGGATGAGTTTGTCCACCATAAACTTTTTCTTTTAACTTTTTAGCATATTTGCTTACATACAACATTTTGGCCTTACTTTATCTAAGCACAACTATACTTCAAACAACTTTCAGCAAAAAACAGCGTCTAAACAGATATAAAACCCTCAATTATCTACAGAAAAACAACAAAAACAAAAGGTAAAAACATGAAAAAACAAAAAGAGAAACTCACACCCCAACTTACCAAACATGCGTAAATGCATATAAGTCGGAGGATTGAAGCTTCCATTCGCTACTAAAACCACATACACCTTCTCCCTAGTTTAGAACAAAGCAAAGTTACCACATTTTCAACTAAACAAAGGTCTAATATGTAATAAAAAAAAATGCAAAAAATAGGTTTTTGAAAATCCAGACGTGTAAAGAAATGTTAAAGGGCATCCGGGTATCCCTTAGAAATGAGTATATGATACTTACTTGGGTGTGGTTCCAGGCGAATCTTCATTATCAATCAATCCAAAGGATAATTTAGAGAAAGGTAATGGGGTATCCATGGCACCTAGAAAATCAAATTCAACAGAGAAAAAACGTTTACAAGTGGTTTTTGTAAATAGAGAGAGAGCTTAGTTTTATAGACGATGGGATTTGAAGTGAGAGAAAGAGAGAGAATTTGCTTTTGCGGGTAAACAACGCGGTTTGAGTGTGAGACAATGGCTCCGTCCGAGACGGAGAGATATTGTTCAAATGGTCCATTCAAAACTAGACACGTCAAAGACAATAAAAAAAGTAAGGTCCATGTCAGCAAAAATGAAAGAGGGGACTCAACGATGGTCTTTTAGCAGCCGTTTGGGAAAGTTATTCTAGTAATATTATTTGCATTCTTTAAAAATACATGTGAGTAAAAAAAATGTATAAAAATGTGTGTAATGTTGTAAACTGAAAACATATATGTTTAAACATATATAACAAACGGCCCTAGGCACTGATTTTGCTCAATTCTATGTCTTATCTACAATGGGAGATTTTTATATTGAGAAAGTTAGGTTGAAGTTGAACTAGTTTGTTAATTGTTATACCTTTAAGAATGAGAAAGACAACGACTGATTGTTATGAGGTTCCTAATCTCAAAAATTGACATGACACAAATCAGACATGCGAACACAAATTATCGCCTCTATTTATTATATTTTTTAGAACAAGAAAGACACCGATTGATTGGTTAGAGATTTTAGATCTCTGTCAATTTAGTTATTGAATTTGAGGGTAACGTGGAAGTTTTTGTTTTTTTTTTTTTTTTTTTTTTGTGCAAGTTATTGGAATGAAATTTTTTTTTGTTTTACGCTGATAAAAAATTTCAAGTTCATCTACAAAACTAAATATAATAATACTGTTTTGTTTTACCTCCGACTCTGTCTTCCCGAACCATCTCTCCACGTGCTTGTATCTCTCAACCATCAGAGGCGTGTCTGTGAAGGACGATGGAATTGTGTTGATTTTCTTTTACTTTAAGAAGCTGATCTGCGTTGATTTTGGGAGAAGGAGGATTCATCTCAGCTTGATTAATGGGAAGGAGACTAGGCTTGGGTTCGATGACTTCTGGTGAAGGAGGTAGAGTTTTTTTTTTTTTTTTTTTTTTTTTTTTTCCTTGAGAAACTGAGGGCGGTTTGGAACGCTGTTTTAACAATTAATTAAAAATACAACTAAACAAGCCCCGAAATTTTTCTCTTAAAAAAAAAAATCAATTATTTGAATAAGCAATTTTTTTTTTTTGGAAAATGCGAATAAAAATAAATCCTATTTAAATGGTGTAAAATAATAAAGTTTATTTGAAAAAATTAAGTAATAAAAAGTATCATTTTAAAAAACTATACGTAAAAACTATAAGCCATAAGGTATTTTTTAAAGCTTATTTGAAGAGAGTATGTATATGTTACAATAACTATTTCTCATAGGAGTAATGCTATAATCACAAATTATTTTATAACATTTTTATAAACTTCTGATGCGGTCAACTTCTTACTAGATTTATTTAGGCCCATCATTAACATCAATTTTTCGTTTACTAATAACCACTCACTACATAAACAGTTTGTAAAAATTTATGTAAGATAATTTGTATTTCTAGGATTACTCTTCTAATAGTCTTAGGTAAAGATTAGGTGCAAGGATCTAGGAGTAGGACTAGGATTTACCAAAATTCTCAAGTAGCATTTATAAATTAAAGATAAAAATATAAAAATTTGTATGAAACAAATGGTCTTAGGATCCTTTGGGATAATTATTAATAAAAATTTATATGAAACATAAAAACCACTATGAAAAAAGTTAACAAATGCTTTAAAGGCATTAGTTTAAAAATTGTTTTTAGAAGTTTTTATGGAAAAAATTAAAAAAAAAAAATCATGAAAGTGGTATTAAGACTTTCTTATAATGATCCATGATGTCCTGAGCGCCTAAAGTATCTGTTAATAGGACCCAACCTTTAAACATGAATGAAAGACCCCTCTAAGCCTATCAAAACAAAAAAAAAAAAAAACTCATTTTTTAGTAATTCCAAGCCGCCCTCCCCTCCCCCCACGCTCATTTCTTTGTCTCCCTTAGGCTCCGCTTGGGAGTTCATAAGAGAAGGGAATGGAATGGAATGAAATGATCATAAGAAAATAGAAAAGAATGGAATGGAATGGAATGGAATAGAATAAATTTAAGTAAGGGAAATAAATGGAAAAGAATGGAATGGAATTAAGTAACCTTGATTGGATGTTTTAAAATAAAAGAATGGAAATGAATGAAAATGAATGGAATGTAAGTAATCTTGTTTGGGAGTAACATGAAGGAAATGAAATGGAATCATTTTATTGCAAAATTACTATTAGACCCTTGTTTTAAAATAAATGGTTAAATAAATAGGGGTATTTTGGGAGTTTTAATAAAAAATTCATTAAATCTAATTTCATTCCCTCTCATTCCTCCCAATTTCGGGGGGAATGAAAATTTGAGGTTTTAAGGGAATAGAGAGGAATGAGTGTTCCCTCCTATCCATTCTATTCCCTCCCACTTAAACTCCCAAACAAGGGAATGTACTTTCCATTCCCTCCATTAAAACTCCCAAACAAGGGAAGGGAAGTATATTCTAAAATTATTCTTTTCATTCCTTTCCATTCCATTCCATTCCATTTCATTCCCTCCTCCCAAGCGAGGCCTTAATCACCACCTCCAAAAATTTCTCATTGTCATAAACATAGCTTGACTTCCAAACTTGTTTGAGTGTACTTGAGACTCTAGACATGATCTATCAATTCGTTTCGATAAAGTCATATTGTGCAATCAAATAAATGAAAATTAAAAAAAGAAGTGCAAATTCTAGATGACTACCCTAAGGTAAATATCAAACACATCCAAGACAATTGAAAAACAGCCATTTTGGTCCTTGAACACAAACAATTTTTTGTTCATTCCATGCAAAACAAAATCTGCATAATTTTTTTTTTTTTTCATTTCCAAGACTACATGTTCAGAAAAGGGTACCCCACAAATCTCACTTGATCCAGCCAGCCCAAATGCACCTCCGATCATCAATATGTTAGTCCAACACTCCAACATGTTTACATCATTTTTCGCTCTACCCAAGAGCAACAAGTGCTTTTAATATAAACCAAAAGAGAGTAACCCAAGTCATGGTTGGTTCAATGGCTCTCTTTAGTCTTCATCAGGGTTAGAATTTTAGACTTCCATTTAAAAAAAAAAAAATTCAGACTGAACAAAGAGAAAGAGGGCTTCTGTGCAAGTTTTAATCTGAAGAGAGGTACAAATTAGTTCTTGATATCAAAATATAGCAAAAATTAGTGTGATGGAAGAACTATTAATTACTTGAAAAATAATTGATTTAGTTTTTGTTCTGGTTTCTTTTATAGGTTGCACTTTTAGCAACTTGGCCTTATTGCTTGATAATTTCGACTCTTTTGGTATGTAATTTTGGATTTTTTTTCTCTCTAAGTTATAGGTTTTGGTGTGTAGAGAACTTGATCTTTATGGAAATTAAAAGATAAACACTAAAAAGAAATTAGGATCAACTAAGAAATCCTTGACCTCAAAAGAATTTTTTGCATAAATGGTTTTTCTAATGATTTTATTCCAATAAACTATTGTTACTTTTATACAAGATAACCCCTGCATATTAGGAAAAATCTATCTTAATAAAACTCAAAGAGCTCCACTAGCCGTTACAATCCTATTGAGGATGTTTCAGAATCAAAGTTTGTTCATCATGAATATCATTTTGATGAAATGATATTCTAAATGATATCATTTTAAGTATTTCCTTTATTTAGCACATATTTGACTTTTGGGTGCCACGCTTGGTGTAGTTGATAGATTCATGGATCCTTGATTCTCGTGTGCTTGATTAATGGTGAATAAAATTTTATTTTGAAATATTCTCAATAAATCCAATCAAATAACTAACATATTCCCTTATCCTATTAAAATGCAAACACAAATGCGGTAAATCCTAATATCATGCAACAACTTGTTCTGATCCTAAAATTATGCAAAATATCTAAATACTATTCACGTAACAGTTGTAGAGTGTTTTGTTGTTTCCTTTTTAATTTTAATTTAAGCCAAGAAACCCAGTGTGTTCAAGGCCACTTTGTATCTTAGTTACTGGATTTTTTTTTTCCTAACTTTGTTTAATAGAATCAATGGCAGCAACACTAAATATGTTTTCTTTGCTTGTCCATCATGGTCCAATAGCATTGATCATTCATGATGTTGATCAGAATTGGTATTCATATATGGATATGTGTCAAGATGTATTAGAGACTATACTTGTGGACTTGCCTGCAAACATCAACATTTGAAATACTAAATTCAAGGGACATCATTAATGTGAGTAATGATACTAATATGCTACATATGTTTGACGAATATGAAGACAAAAGGTGTCGTAAAATTCACATTCATGTTTCATTTGCACCTAATGAGCCTCAATGCACTACTTCTCAACCCACTCAAGAACAAGATATAGTAGGTACGACTTCTTTATTTAAAGATCCTAATTTTAGTGACATTTTTGGCAATGAACTTTTGGCAGGGGCTGCTATGAATTTTAGCCATGACATTAATGTTGTTAAGGGGAAAAAGGTTATTAATAAAATGCTATTGACATTAGCTAGTGTTCCTGAGGATTTTGTTATTCTTGCTCCTATGGGTGTAGAGTTTGATTATTTTGAAGAAGAATTTCATATTAGTGCTTCTAATAAAGAGTGGCAAAGTGAAGATGAAATTGACAGTGATAGTAAGTATGAAGTAGATGAGTATGTAGTTGAGAAAATTTTTGAAGGTGAGGATAGTGGCCTCTCAAACTATGGCTCTAAATAAGTTCATGAGGATGGGTTTGATTCTGATGTTGACATAAAGCATATTCATGTGGATAGGGCTATTCAAGGAAGAAGGTTCATTGTAGAAGAAGGTTCAATAAGGCTAGAAAATGTCATGGTATTTACTAATGTGAATGAGTTTAGGGAAGCATTAAGGGATTTTGAAATTCAATGAGGATTTGAACTTGTTAGGGTGAAGAATGATTAAGCTACAATGATTGCACATGTGCCGATGATGGATGTCTATGGCGGATTCATGCTGCTATAACACCCGATAAGATCACATTAAGGATCAAAACCTACAATTCACAACACACATGTATTAGGTCCTCCAAAAATTCAAATGCAACCTCCACTTGGATTGCTAGGAAATTAAGGAGCAAACTTTATACTGACCCTGACTTGAGGTATTCTAAGTGAAAGAGGTTTGGAGTTCAAGTAAGCTAATGGAGGTTATATCAACATATGTTAATGTGATC
Organism: Castanopsis chinensis; assembly: GCA_032878915.1. Classification (NCBI taxonomy): domain Eukaryota; kingdom Viridiplantae; phylum Streptophyta; class Magnoliopsida; order Fagales; family Fagaceae; genus Castanopsis; species Castanopsis chinensis. Next base: position 10,085,258 of record JAVQMG010000089.1, read on the forward strand.
TTATAAGAAAATACCAACATATGCTAATATGATCTTGGAAACCAATCCTGGTAGTAAAGCAAAGATTTAGTATGAGAGACTCGACATTACAATGAATTTTTTTTTTTTATAAAACCGAGTCAACATCTATTAAAAAGCAAGAAGTCAGAGAGTACAACAATTAACCAAGGTACATTGTAAAGCTATTATTAGACATATACTGCCGGAAACATTGAACAGGAACCCTTGTGGCTATCCTAGCTAAAAGCAAAATCTGGCCTACCACAACATTAGGTACTAACAAAAAATATGTGATTAGACCCTTCTGGTGAAAATTCTATAGATCCATAGCCAAGGATTGGTCCAACTAGGTTGCCTTTCTTTGGTTGTTGCATAGCTCTAATAATCTTTTGTCATTAGTCGTTACAACGATTCTATGGAAACCCAAAGCAAGCAGCTTAAGCAAGGCCTTCACTAGAGCTTCTTGGGCTGCAAGGTGTTGAGTTGGTTTTCCACAGCTAGTACCACCACTAAACAGAAGTTTACCGTCCATCTTCCTAGCTTCAAAAGCAAATCCACATTTTTTGTTCTACTATTCCTGGTTGCAACCACCTTGATAAGGACTTCCCAACCTTGAGTAAGCATTGAGAGACTTGACTTTGGCTTGAATCTTTGTCTCTGAGTTTGTTGGGATTGAAATGCCTCTCTGTACTTGCAAATAAGAGATTGGGACATTAGCACAAATTCTATAGGATTAGGGACCTTTCCTTTATAGAGAACCATATTTCTATTATTCCAAATTGACCAAAGAATAGTGAAAATAGCCTGAAGAAGCTCCATTTTCGTGCTGTCTGTGATATCATTAGTCTTGACATAGTTCCAAATCCACTGTTTCACTAAGAGGGTGTTAAGTTATGTTGTTCTAATAGCAAGAGCAGATCTATGCTAGACAGCTCTAGCAAAAGTACACTAAAGGAAGAGATGAGAGGTAGATTCCACCATTGAATTAGAGTCATTAAATAGCCCATGACCCATTGGCTAGCCCAGTAGCTCGCTAGCCCACCAGGCTAATGGGCAGCCTAGCTCGGCAATATTGAAGCCCGCGCATAGCCCAGTAGCCTAATGGGACAGGTTATGGGTTGGTTTTTTTACCCATGGGTGCCCAGTGGGCTGGGCTAACTGGTTTCTTTACCCATGGGTGCCCAATGGGCTGGCCCGTTAGCCCAGCCCGTTAGCCTGACTCATTGCCCAAAATTCTTAACAAAATAATTTAGGGTTGGGTGGGTGAGGGATTGAACTTTAGACATTATAAAAACTTTAAGACCACACACCTAACCACTAATTACTTGGAGTGATTGTGATACATTATACATAATAAATATATATATTTTGGTATTAGTCTAGTAGCTTTGATTTTAAAAACTAAGTCTAAGTTATTAAGATGACTGTTCCTTTGTGCCTCTAGAAAGAAAGTCATCATTTCCTTTGATCAATTCTAATTCTTTCCTTACAAGTTACAAATATAGAAAAATTCTTAAAAAAAAAAAAAAAAAAAGCTTACCGCTGGTTGGAACTTGGAAGAAATTCTTTCCTTTAAGAATTGATATTTGACTCTTTCATATATTTCCTATTTTCCTTTAAGAATTGATATCTCATATCTGATTCTTCAAATATTTCCTTTGTGAATTGAGATTTGATTCTTCAAATATTTTTTCTTTAAGAATGCTTACCGTTTGAACAAAAGTCATCTCTTTTTTTATTTTTAAGTATCCAATCTATAAATACCTATCACATTTCTCTCATTTTACTCACAAAAAATCTCTCAAATTCAAACTCTCCCTAGACTATTCTCAATTTTTCAATCTGTTATTATTTTTGCCCTCTTATAGTTATATACTCTATAGAATAATAGTATTATATTTTCAATAGTTATATTTATACAATTACAAGTATCAAATAATCAAATTCTTCAAGTTGGAGGCTTGGAACTTGGAGGCTTGAGCATCCAATTGCATTTGAAAATCAACTTCTTCAAATTGGAATGGAACTGTGGAAGCTATTTGTCTCAAAATTCAATTGATTGGGTAACATCTTTTCATAACTTTTATTATATACTTGCTGTCTCATTATTTGTATACATTATTTTTGTTAGTTTTCAAAATTTTAAAATGACTCATAGAAATGATCACATCATACTAGAAGATCTAGATGAGCAAGGGCAACATTTTGAGTCAATTGGTTCCCCCACATCCCTAGTTTCCCATACATCTAATGTACCAACTAATAATAATACTACACTCAGCTCAAATCCAAGTTTTACTAATAAAAAATTAAAAAGTGAAATTTGGAAAATTTTTGATAGGGTAGAGAGGATAAAACAAGATGGAACAAAAGAAATTAAAGCTATATGTAGCAAATGTGGTGATGAGCTGGCTGGTGGCCCAAGTGCAGGGACTAACCATTTAAAACGTCATATGTTAAATAGTTGTGATGTGGTATGATAAAATACAACTCCAATTGTCCATGGAGATCGTCCAGAACGGGCAGCGTGCTCAAGACGAGGTAAACTGTCTCAGCGTGCTCAAGACGAGGTAAACTGCCTCAGCGTGCTCAAGACGAGGTAAACGTCTCAGCATGCTCAAGACGAGGTAAACTGTCTCGGCGTACTCAAGACGAGGTAAGCTGTCTTGGCGTGCTCAAGACGAGGTAAGCTGCCTCGAAGACCTTAGGACGAGAAGTTATGGACGACACGTGAACACTTAGAAATTTATGAAAGTCTGAAACATCTCCTCATTGTACGAGTAACCTCCAGTGACCGTTACGCATAAAAAGGGTAACTCCTAAACGGTTGAGAAAATTATATTCGAAAAACGAACCTCCTCAAATCAAGGGGAGGTTACAAATCCAATAACCGCTCTTAAGACATTATATAAACGTTGGTTCAGACCAAGAAAAGGTACGAAAAAAATCATTCCTAAAAAATTGGAACTTGAAAATACTTGGGAGAAAAACTGACTTTGTCATCGGAGGGTTATTGGCCGGCGACCCTGGTCACCTTTGATCACTTCTCTTTCTTTTTCAGGCTACCAAGGCAATCGTTAGCCCTATCGAACCCGAAGCATCCAGCCTACTGATTTTCTTCGCTTCATCAGTTGGCGCCGTCTGTGGGGACTGTAAAAAAAAATCTACTGAAGAAAACAAATTTCGTTTTTGTTTCGTTCTTTTGATCATTCTTTGTTCCTAGACAAAAGGCTGAATGGTTCGGACAAGATCAAGGGCTACCAGCCCAGGCCACCAGGAAAGTAGGGATGCCTCTAGTAATCCCTACCGCGGTCACCAGTCAGCGCCTGCCGCACAGCTGTCGTCCCTTCAACAAATGCAGTCCATGGCTGCTGCTATGGCGGAACTGACCCGCCAAAACCAGGAGTTGAATCGGGAGATCAACATGAGGAGGCAGCACCGTGAAGGACATACGGAAGGACGACCTCAGGGTCAGGAAGGTAGAGGGGAAAATGCTGAGTCCGAGAATCAAACAAGGGGTACTGCTTCAAGAAGGGTGCCACATTTGGAGAAAGAAATGGACCAGATGAGAAAAGCCATGGAAGAAATGAAGGAGAATATGAGGCGGGCGAATCCCGTGGAAGACTTGGTTCACCGAACGGATTCCCCATTTACGGCTTCCATCAACAGTCATCCCCTACCCCCTAAATTCAAGATGCCTTCCTTGGATTCATACGATGGAAACCGTGATCCATGTGACCACATTGCAACCTTTAAGATAACCATGCACCTTCAGGGAGTTCCAGATGAGATTATGTGCAGAGCGTTCCCTACTACGCTGAAGGGGCCAGCGAGGGTGTGGTTCAGCAAAATACCCCCGAACTCTGTTGGATCGTTCGAAGAGTTAAGTAAAATGTTCGTTAATAACTTCATTGGAGGACAACGCCACAAGCGTTCTTCTTCCAGTTTGTTAACAATTGAGCAAGGGGATAACGAGAGTCTAAGATCCTTCATTACCCGTTTCAACAAGGAAGCCTTGACGGTGGATGAAATGGACGATAAGTTGCTGTTGGCCGCTTTCCATAATGGAGTCAATTCTGATTTGTTCATTCATAAGTTGTACGAGCAAGAACCTCAGACTATGGCAGAACTCGTCCATTCAGCCCAGAATTTCATGAACGCTGAGGACGCAATAATAGCCAAGAAGAGGAAAAGGTCAGAACGTTCGGAGGCTGGTCACCAACGACATTCAGACCAAGCTCCTCGTCTAAAGAAGGCTCAAGTAGGTGATAAAAGGGATAGGGAAGGTAAAAAGGCAAGTTCATCCTCAAGAAGTCAGCAGTACACCCCCTTGAATACTCCGCTAGAGCAGATCCTTATGCAAATCAAAGACGAACCGTCCTTGAAGTGGCCAGAAAAAATGAAGGGAGATCCTAACAAGCGCAATAGGAATAAGTATTGTCACTTTCACAGGGACCATGGGCATGACACGGACGAGTGTTTTGATCTGAAACAGCAGGTAGAGAACCTCATCAGGCGGGGAAAGTTGAAAAGTTTCCTTGGACAAGACCACAAGGATGAGAAGCTGAAGGCCAAAGGGGAAGAGTCTTCACGACCTCCCCTAGGAGAAATAAGGGTAATCATAGGAGGAACCTCAGCAGCGCAGTCATCCAAATCCAGAAAGACGTACTTGAAGGTGGTTCAGATCGTCCAGCTGTCAGGGCGATCTCCACGGACGAGGGAAGCTGACGAACAAGCCATCACGTTCACGGACGAGGATGCTGGAAGAGTTCATCACCCCTACGATGATGCGATCGTCATTACTTTACTCATTGCCGACTATACGACTAGAAGGGTATTGATAGATAATGGAAGTTCGGCAGACATTCTTTATTACCCTGCGTTCCAGCAAATGAGGCTAGGACGAGACCAGCTTCGCCCAGTAAATTCTCCCCTGGTAGGATTTGGGGGAATGAAAGTACAACCAGTGGGCACCGTCACACTGCCCGTAGTGATTGGAAATACCCACAGCAAATAACCAGAGAGGTAAACTTCCTCGTGGTTGATTGTTCATCATCATACAACGCTATTATCGGAAGACCTACTTTGAATGGCTGGAAGGCAGTAACATCTACCTACCATTTGTCCGTCAAGTTCCCAACTGAACAGGGCGTGGGTCAAGTGCAAGGAGATCAGTTAGCTGCTAGAGAATGCTACCTAGCTATGTTGGCTATGGATGAGCATCTACAGACGATGAGCATAGACGAGGGCGCTGGAAGAATCACAGCGGAGCCTGTTGAGGTGTTAGAAGATGTCCCCTTAGACGACAGTAGAGCTGAGAAGTTTACTAGGATAGGGGCAAGCATGGAGGAAGGAACGAAAAATGCGTTGGTCCAGTTTTTGAAGAGAAGCCTTGATGTTTTCGCATGGAATCATGAAGACATGCTTGGGATTGATCCAAGTGTTATTACCCATCATCTGAATGTAAGTCCCTCGTCCAAACCAATACGTCAGAAGAAAAGGGTATTTGCTCCTGAGCGAGACAACGCCATCAAAGAAGAAGTACAGAAGTTGATCGCAGCGGAGTTCATTAGGGAAGTGTACTACCCGGACTGGTTGGCAAATGTAGTCATGGTAAAGAAGGCCAATGGTAAGTGGCGAATGTGTGTAAACTTTACTGACTTAAACAAAGCTTGCCCGAAGGACAGTTATCCGCTCCCACGCATCGATCAGCTGGTAGATTCGACGGCTGGTCACAGGTTGCTAAGCTTCATGGACGCCTTTTCAGGCTACAACCAAATAAAGATGGACGAGGCTGACCAAGAGAAGACTTCATTTGTCACCAGCCAAGGCTTGTTTTGCTACAAGGTAATGCCTTTCGGTCTGAAGAACGCAGGGGCAACTTACCAGAGGTTGGTGAACCAAATGTTTCGTCCTCAAATTGGTAGAAATGTAGAGGTCTATGTTGATGATATGCTGGTGAAAAGTTTGGACGAGGGAAGACACTTGGACGACCTTCAGGAGACCTTCGATACACTACGACGGTACAACATGAAACTTAATCCAAGTAAGTGTGCCTTTGGGGTATCATCAGGGAAGTTTTTGGGTTTCATGGTTTCACATGGAGGCATAGAGGCAAATCCAGATAAGATCCAAGCAATACTCGACATGGAACCGCCGAAAAACATCAAGGAAGTACAGTCCCTGACTGGATGAGTTGCCGCCCTCAACAGATTTGTGTCGAAAGCTACTGATAAGTGTTTACCGTTCTTTAAAGTCCTCAGGAAAGCGTTCGAATGGACGGACGAGTGTCAAAGGGCTTTCCAAGATTTGAAAACTTACCTCACAAAGGCACCGTTGCTGAGTCCATCCGTACCAGGCGAAGAGCTGTATTTATATTTGGCGGTATCCCCGCATGCCGTAAGTTCCGCACTGGTCAGGGAAGAAGAACGAGTGCAGAAATCGGTATACTATACTAGTCGGGCACTTAGAGGAGCGGAGGGACGGTATCCGATGATGGAAAAGTTAGCCTTTGCCTTGGTTACGGCTTCAAGGAAACTGAGACATTACTTCCAAGCTCACATCATCATCGTCTTGACGAATCATCCCCTAAAGAAAGCAATGAGCAAATTGGAAGCTGCAGGACGGCTAATCCAATGGGCGGTGGAACTTAGTGAATTTGATGTCAAGTATCAACCAAGAGATGCAGTTAAGGCGCAGGCGCTGGCGCTGGCGGACTTCATTGCGGAGTTTACTCCAAGACAAGACGAGCTGGTCAAAGACGAACGAACAAGAATATGGATTATCAACGTGGATGGATCATCTACGATGTATGCAGGAGGGATTGGAGTCATACTTCAGTCCCCCGAGGGTGATAAGTTGGAGTATGCAGCCCGCCTGCAGTACCAAACAACCAACAATGAAGCTGAATACGAAGCACTTCTCAAAGGGCTGGAATTGGCTAAGTCTTTAGGAGCGGAGTCAGTAATAGTCAGAGGAGATTCTCAGCTAGTCATCAACCAGGTAAATGGAATGTGTGATGCCAAGGAAGAACGAATGAAGAAATACCTCAGCAAAGTGAGGAGGCTTGTGCAAAAGTTTTTAGAAGTGAGTTTTGTTCAACTCCCGAGGGAAGAAAACATGGAAGCAGATGCGCTGGCGCGGGCAGCGTCGGCAGGAGGAGTCATGGACGAGTATGGCCAAGTCCAATACATGCCGAGCATAGACCTCCCGGAAATACAGCAAATTGAAGGAGAAGAAAATTGGATAAGTCCAATTGTACTCTATCTACAAGACGGGAAGCTTCCAGAAGACAAGAACGAAGCTAGGAAACTCAGAGTTAAGGCTGCCAAGTACGTCCTTATAAATGAAGTACTTTACAAGCGAGGCTTATCTCAACCCTACCTGAGGTGCCTAGCTCCAGACGAAGCAAATTATGTTCTGAGGGAAGTTCATGAAGGAGCATGTGGAAATCACTCGGGGGCAAGGTCCCTCGTCCATAAGGTCATTCGCGCCGGCTACTACTGGCCCACGGTTCAGGCAGACGCTAAGGCTTATGTCAAGGTATGCGACCAATGTCAGCGCTACAGCAACGTCCCTAGGCAACCGTCGGAGTACCAGACCCCGATGATGGCCCCCTGGCCCTTTGCGCAATGGGGACTTGATATCCTCGGTCCTTTCCCTCCGGGAACCAGACAAATGAAGTTTTTGGTCATAGGGATTGACTATTTTACCAAGTGGGTGGAGGCTGAACCTCTTGCAAAAATTACACAGCAAAACGTCAAGAATTTTGTTTGGAAGAATATTCTGTGTAGGTTCGGAGTACCGAGGGTGCTAGTATCGGACAATGGACGACAATTTGACAACGCACCGTTCAGGGACTTCTGTGAGCATTTTGGAATCAGAAATCATTACTCCTCACCCTCCCACCCGCAGGCAAATGGACAAGCAGAGGTAGCAAACCGATCCTTGCTGAAAATCATCAAGACTCGGCTAGAGGGGGCAAAGGGGATATGGCCAGACGAGTTACCAGGCGTTCTTTGGGCCTACAGAACCACTGTGAGAACCCCGACAGGAGAGACTCCCTTCAAGTTAACTTATGGAAGTGAAGCGGTCATACCAGCAGAAGTTCATATGGCTAACCATCGAGTGATGAAGTATCAGGAGAAGGAAAATGAAGAATTGCTTCGTCTTGACCTTGACCTTATTGATGAGGTAAGGATGAATGCGGAGCAAAGGACAGCAAGGTACAAGAACCTTATGGCCAGACAGCATGATGCCATTGTGAAACCCAGGCGCTTCAGCATAGGGGACCTCGTTCTCAAGAGAGTATCCTTGGCAACTAGGAACCCAGCTCATGGAAAATTGGGACCCAATTGGGAAGGACCATACAGGGTAGTCAACTGCAAGAGACAGGGATCATATTACCTGGAAGCTCTGGACGGACGAAAATTAGAGCATCCTTGGAACGTGGAACACCTGAGAAGATACTACCAATGAGCTTGGACGAGGTTGACCAAGGACGAGGTTGATATCATGGACGACTACACTACTATGTTTAATATCTACTAATGTTCTTACTACTGCTATGGTGTGTACTAAGAATAAAGGTGCTTAGTTCGTAAACTTTTGCACCGTCTACAGACAAGTTTGTTAAGAACAAGGTTGTGTATTTTGAGTATTCCCATAATGCACTAGCTTCCAAGCAGGTGCTATGTTTGTGAACAATGCTTATATAATATGGTTTGGATTTTGAATGTATTTTATGCGTAAAATCTAACTCCCATGGTAAAACCCATGAAGGGGGGAAACCTTAAGACGAATGAAAAATCCTTGGACGCAGGGATTTAACATTCACAAGCTTTCCTCAAGACGAGGATAAAAGTGTAAAATAAGCCAAGGCACAAAAATTACAAGTCCATGGACGAGCATCTGAACAAGATGCTCTAGGACAGGTCAAACGCTGAAAAACGTCCTTGATAAAAGGCCAAAGAAAGGCTTACGGACGAAGCCAAAAATAAGCTATGGACGAGGCAACTAGGCAGAAACCAATGGACGAATCAAATAGGTCAGACCTATGAACGAAAGGTGGTCACTAAATCGTCTATAGAAGAACAAAAGGATAGAGCAGAAATCCATAAGCAAAATATATGGACGAGCCTCTATGAACGAAAGGTGGTCACTAAATCGTCTATAGAAGAACAAAAGGATAGAGCAGAAATCCATAAGCAAAATATATGGACGAGCCTTTAATACTTAAGAAAATATGCAAATTTCAAAATCGCAAGTCATAAAGGGAAAGCACGTCCATACAAACAAATAATGGATAAGAAGACATTCATTGAATTAAAATAAAAGGGTAGACGTTCATCGTCCAAAAACCCTTGTACAAGTTAAGCCTTAAAGACATTGTTAATACGCTCGACTATAATACTCTAGACGAGACAATTGTACTCAAATACATTTGAATAAAAAGAAAAAAGGGCAAAGCAAATTACATCAAAAACAACAAAAACTTAGACGGATGGGGGGTTGGCGTCTGGCTCGTCCTGAGATGGCAGGGTGGTAGCGTCATCGTCCACATTGATGTCCTCTGAGCTAGTCTGGACGAGAGAACTTGTGGACGCCCCACCAAGGTTGAGCTTTATGGAGCTGAAGTCCACTTCTGGGAATTTTTCTAAGGCGTCCATTCTGAAATCTTCAAAGCCAGCCGCATAGTTGGCGTCCATTGAATCAGTGAATTCTTTGGACGCCTTAAACTCAGCGACGGCATCCTTCTTAGCCTTCTCCAGAATAATTTCTAACTCGTCGTGCCTCCTTTGAAGGAAGGAAAGACGGTCGTCTTTTTGTAGGACTTCATTCTCCAGCTCAGCAACACGTTTCTTCAATTTCTCAGCCTCGTTCTTGGACTTAGCTGCCACCTCTGCCCACCTCTTAGTCTCGTCTCTCCCTTTCTGGACAGTTTTCTCTAGCAGCACCCTCGTCTTGTCCAGTTCAGTTCCTTGCCTGGACGCTGCAATAAACTTGGACATTGCCTGCATAACACAACTTCATTAGAATGCATGCATAAGCTAATTACAAAGACGAGACAAAAATATGAAAGTTACCTTAAAAAGATCATGAACGCCAGAGCGCTCAAAATCTTTCAACGACATGTTGTAGCACGCCGTTATGTCCTCGTCCGTCACAGCCTTCTCAAACTTCTCCCAGGCCAAGTTCTCGTCCTCAAGAAGATTGTGAGGAACTTGGAAGGGAGTTTGAGATGAGGTGGGGACTGTAGACGGAATGGGCGGAGAGAGCTCTGGTTCAACGTCCAACACTTGAACAGAAGGGCTAGGAGAGACGAGGGAGCCACGTTCCTTGGCTTGGACGTCTTGAGACTTGGACAGCTTGAGCTTAGCCTTCTTCTCCCTACGCCTACTTGGGAGGTTTCCCAAGTCAACACCAAGGGAGAGGCTCTTCCTCTTCTCGCCAGAGGCTGGACGAGGGTTGGATTTCGCCCCAGGCCTATTCTCCTCGTCCATCGTGTCCTTGCCTTTATTTTGTTTCATTGTAGCCATTCCTGCAAATAAAGACGTCAGTAAAAAAAAAAAAAAAAAAAAAAAAAAAAAAAAAGAGACGAGGGTGAGGACCACTTACGCCTTCTTACAGTAACTTCGTGTGCTATTGCTTCGTCCGAAGGGTCAGGACCTAGACCCCAAGTGGCAAGACGCCTCAGGGTAACCAAAAAGTGGAAGGTCCTGTCACTGTAAAGACGAGCTTTTTGGACACGTTCCAATTGGAGACTATTCAAGTGAGGTCATCTAACACCTTCAAAACAAAACACACAAAAGCACGTTAGACGACCATTAACAAGGACGAGTACAACAAACAGCAAGAAATGCATACCTTTAGGACGAAGGTTCCCTATGTCTCCTGTATAGGGAGGAAATGGATCTTGGGCTATTTCACTAGGACGACCAGCCCAGCAACCAGAGACGAAGAAAAACTCCGTCTTCCAGTTTCTGTCTGACGTAACTAGTGACTTAATTAATCTACAATCTGTCCCTCTGGCTGTAAATTGATAAAAGCCAAGGGACTGGTTAATTTCGGAGGGTTTATAGCAATAGAGGAACTTGTCCACGGAAAGAGGACGGTTCCCCTCAAACACCTCCCTCCACAAAACTTGCATAGCCACTATTAGACGCCATGCATTGGGGTTAAGTTGGCAAATACCTATACCTAACCTAGTGAGTAACTCCCTAGCGAAGGCATTTAGAGGCAACCTCAAACCTCCTAGGAGGTAAGCCTCATAAATACCCACGCCAAAACGGGGTTGGCAACACCATTCCCCACGGACGGGTATCCTAGGGTTTAAACTATCAGGGATTTGGTATCTAGCCATGAGAAGCTCTAATTTTCTCTCGTCTGTCTTAGAACCAACCCCTATAGCACAAGTATAAACGACCTCCTCCTCCTCGTCTTGAGCAGAAGACGAGGGAGCACTTGTGCCAGCCCTAGAACCAGACTTGACCCTCGTCCTATGTTGTTCTCTAAACACCTCGGGAGGAACCCCTGGAACACCAGACGTGTACTCATCTGTAGTGTTCCCATCGCTACTACTATTACTACTAGAACTATCGCTAGAGCCACTAAAGCTACTAGGGTCTTGGTACTCGTCTATGGCTTTGACTGTACTATCGCTAGACGAGGAAATTACTAACTCGGACATTTTTAATGAAGCTTAAAATCTAAGGACGAGGATTGAAGAAAATACCTGGATCTAGACGAGAAGACTATGGACGTAAGAAGCTTCTAGACGAGGCTCTAAGACGAGGGAGTTCGAAGAAGAAAATTTGAGAAAATGAGGAGGGTAGCGGAGGAATTGCACTATTTATAGGCATTGACCCCAGTACACGAAACGACGCGGCCAGCCAGAAAACGACAAATGGCACGTCCCTCGAAAAACGAGCTGACATGATTGGTCTCCAATTAAATCATGACACGTGGCACCTACGACAGCTGGCATAGGGACACCTGTCCAGACAACGGCATTAGTAAATATAAGGCCTAGACGACCCATGGACAAGGGGGCAACTGATGTGGTATGATAAAATACAACTCCAATTGTCCATGGAGATCGTCCAGAACGGGCAGCGTGCTCAAGACGAGGTAAACTGTCTCAGCGTGCTCAAGACGAGGTAAACTGTCTCAGCGTGCTCAAGACGAGGTAAACTGTCTCAGCGTGCTCAAGACGAGGTAAACGTCTCAGCATGCTCAAGACGAGGTAAACTGTCTCGGCGTACTCAAGACGAGGTAAGCTGTCTTGGCGTGCTTAAGACGGGGTAAGCTGCCTCGAAGACCTTAGGACGAGAAGTTATGGACGACACGTGAACACTTAGAAATTTATGAAAGTCTGAAACATCTCCTCATTGTACGAGTAACCTCCAGTGACCGTTACGCATAAAAAGGGTAACTCCTAAACGGTTGAGAAAGTTATATTCGAAAAACGAACCTCCTCAAATCAAGGGGAGGTTACAAATCCGATAACCGCTCTTAAGACATTATATAAACGTTGGTTCAGACTAAGAAAATGTACGAAAAAAATCATTCCTAAAAAATTGGAACTTGAAAATACTTGGGAGAAAAACTGACTTTGTCATCGGAGGGTTATTGGCCGGCGACCCCGGTCACCTTTGATCACTTCTCTTTCTTTTTCAGGCTACCAAGGCAATCGTTGGCCCTATCGAACCCGAAGCATCCAGCCTACTGATTTTCTTCGCTTCATCAAGTTGTATGCGAAAAAATCAAATGGATATTAGAGATTTTCAACGATTAAGAACAGATAAGGAGAGAAATTTAACTACATTTATTTACACTGATGCAAATGCAAGTAATGAAGTAGTAGAATATCTTGTTAGAGCTGAACACCCTTTTACATTTGTTGAAAAGCATGATTTTACAGGAATGGTGCAACGTGGTTTTACTCCACAATATAAAGGATTTTCTGAATCCACCGCAAAAAGAGATATTATGAAGAGTTTTAAACTTCATAAAGAAAAATTAAAAAGTATTTTGCATGCACATAGTGGTGGATTTTGTTTAACTTCTGACCTATGGACATCAAGAAATAAATTAGGTTTTCTCTCTTTAACTATTCATTATATTGATTCTAATTGGAATTTAAATAAAAAAATAATATCATTTAAAATGTTGGAATCTCCACACACGGGCTATAACATTGCAAATCTTATTAGTGAGGAACTTTAATATTGGGGGATTACTGATAAAATATTTTCAATAACACTTAATAATGCAACAAATAACGATACGGCTGAGATGTTTTTAAAAGAAAAATTAAGCTTACCTTTACATGGTACATTATTTCGAATACGGTGTTGTGCAGATATTTTAAATATAATTATACAAGATGGTTTATCAAATTTATCCTCATCTGTTGAAAAAATAAAAGATATTGTTCGTAATATTAATAGTTCTCAAGCAAGATATGAATTGTATATAAAATGTTGTATGGAATTGAAAAGAAACAAAAAATATATATAAATATTGATGTGCCTCATAGGTGGAATGTTACTTATCTTCTTTTAGATTCAGCAATAAAATATAAAGATGTTTTAAATTTATATGATTCTCATCTTTCTCAAAGTTCACGTTGTCCTCTAGAAAAAATTGAAGAACATGATTGGATGTTAGTAGAACTTGTAAGAGACTTTTTAAAGGTTTTTGATGATTCAACAAAAAATTTTTGTGGGGTATATTATCCAACATCTTGTAGAGTTATAATTCAATTGACTAACATTTGCGCAAAATTTTCAAAATTTTATGGGCAAAATTTTGGAATATTTGATGAAACGTTAGATTTAATGAGACAAAAATTTGACAAATATTGGGGAGATATTCCTTTGATTTTTGGAATGGCTATTATTCTTGATCCTAGATTTAAGATTGAAGAGTTGAATGTTTTTTTAGAAATAATTTATAATGATGAAGTTGAAAAAATTCAAAAGACCATACAATCATTTCAAAATTCAATGACACAATTATTTGATTATTATAGAAATGCTTATAAAAATTCTGAAATTGGTGCCCAAACACAAAACACAAGAAGTTCTTTGTCCTCTACTAGTTTTCTAGGTGACCAAGAAGAACAAAATGCTTATCACTTGGTTAAAAGAAGAAGAGAACAAGCATCTGCAGTAACATCAAGTGGGTTATTGGAATTTCAACGTTATTTAAATCAACATTTACTTGAAATTGATGAAGAAGGATCATTTGATTTATTAGGCTGGTGGAAAACAAATCAAAGTAAGTATCCCATACTTTCCATTATGGCTCGTGAAATATTAGCAGTTCCTGTTTTCACGGTAGCATCGGAAGCATCTTTTTCTGCAGGTGGTAGAGTTATATCTGACAAAAGATGTGGTCTTAGTCCTGAGACTGTTGAGGCACTTGTGTGCTTAAAGGATTGGAACTTAGCGGATACAAGATGACAATAAGCAGAACAAGAAGCAGAATTAGCAGAGGCATTTGTGCGATTGAAGTTAGAAAGGCCCGAGTGGATACCAAGAAGTCCACCACATGACCAACAATCCACCACTTCAAGATAATGCTTGGCAAATAGTTATAAAATTTATGTAACAAGTTTTTCAATTTTTTTCTTAGATAAAATTATTTGATGTTTCAACACAAATAGATTGAAAATTGCAAATGATAGACAAGTGTATGGGTGCCAACCTAGTTGGGATGTACACATTTTGTAGTGATGCAACTATTTTCACTCTAATATATTCATGAAAATTTCAATGTACTTATTTATTCTTATCAATACAAGTTAATTAATCTTATTTTAGTATCTTTCCAAGAGGTATGTCTTAGTATTTTTTTTTAATATAATCTTTTTAGTAGATTTAATTTTTCAATTTGATAGTTTGTAATAATATATAATTATAAATTTTTTGGTTAAATTTTTATAACCCTATTGAAGACCCGTTAAAAATGCTCATAGGTAGCCCATTAAACCCACCTCACTAGCCCAGCCCGCTAAAGCCCAAATGGGCATTGCCCATGGGTAGGGCCATGGGCTAGGGTTTTTCCATCTAGCCCAGCCCAGCCCAACCCATTAACTAGTCAACAACCCGTTAAGCCCAGCTCATTAAACCCATGGGCCAAGTAAAAATGGGCCGGGCCGGCCCGACCCTGCCCATTGACGAGGCGTACCATTGAATCACACATTAAACAGTTAGCATAGGTTATAACCCCCCTCCTTTGAAGAATTTCAAACATAGGTAAGCTATCCTGCAAAATTTTCCAAACACAAGTAAGAATTCTAGCAAGTAGTTTAATCTTCCAAAAGAGCTTCAGTTTGAGTGAGACAACTAAGCACTTGTATCTCCATTTCTCGTGGATGTGGGTTGATGTTTTTGTAAAAACGGGTATGCTTGAGCCACCTAATAATTCCTAGAAAAGGAATGCTTCCATACTAGCTTATCATGGTTAGAATTTGTTTTAAGAATAGGATTTTTCATGATCTCTTTGCAAATGGGGTATAGGTATAATTTCCTTAAAAGATTACAATTCCACACCTTAGAATTTGGATCTATAAGATCAGCCATTGTACCATTGGTCAAATTGAGCTCCCTTAACTTATGACTTGGAGCCTAAAACTAATCTGGATGATTAAGAGGTATTTGGTGCCCTGCACCACTATCCATCTTCCTTCATGCAGTGCAGTATCTTGAGGGTTAACAATAGCTCTCCAAGTCCAGGAGTGGTAAGATTTAGGAGTATAATCTTTCAGAGAGGTCCTGGGAAGTATTTGGCTTTGTAGGTTCTAGCTAGTAGGGAGTTAGGATTACATTGAATTTTCCAATATAGTTTAGCCAACATTGCCTGATTGAAAGCACTGAATCTTTTGAAACTAAGTCCACCCTTTTTCTTAGAAGTACAAAGCTTATCCCATCCAATTAAATGCATTTTCCTAGTACCAATTCTATGCCCCCATCAAAAATCTCTAACAGTAGCATCCAATTTGTTGCAGATTGTCTCTGGTACTTTAAAGTAGGAGAAGGTGTATAATGGCATAGATTGCAAAACTGCTAAGATTAGAGTTGCTCTACCTGCCTGAGACAACAATTTAGCACTCCAACCCTGAAATTTTGTTTGAAGCTTCTCTACCAAATCCGCAAAGTCTACAACTCTTCTACCTCTTAATTTGAAATTTAGACCTAGATATTTGGTAGGATTATGAACTAAATTAACTTGCAATGCATCAACTAAGGAATCCTGAATAGAAGTATGCATATTAAGAGAGCAATACAAATCAGATTTCATGAAATTAATGCTCTAACTCGAGAGGGAGCAATACCAAAGGATAATGCCCTTCAAATTGTTCTGAGAGTTCCTATCATTTTGAAAGAAAAATAAGGAATCATCAGCATATAAAAGATGAGTAAAGAAGAGCCCATTTCTACCTAGTTTGATTCCTTTAATTTTCTTTTGGCCTTTAGCCTGTATAAGAGCAATGGACAAAATATTGGCACAAAATAGGAATAAATATGGGGAGATTGGATCTCCTTATCTTACTCCTTTGGTTGGAAGGAACTCCTAAGTAGGACTGCCATTTAGAAGAAGAGCATATTGTACTGAGGAAACACATTCCATGATCCTGTGGACCCAAGTACTACCAAAATTCATTGAGATCGGCACAACCTTAAGGAAATTCTAGCTTACCCTATCATAAGCTTTGCACATGTCAACTTTGAGTGCCCCATATCCATTTTTCCTACCCTTATTTTTCTTATAAGTGTCAATAATTTCATGTGTAAGGAGAATATTATCCAAGATATTTCTACCTTGTATAAAGACACTTTGGTATGGCGATATAAGTTTATCCATTAAAGGTTTCAACCTATTAACCATTATCTTAGATATGATCTTATAGGTTACATTGTAAAGATTTATTGGCCTAAATTGACAGACCTCCTCTGGCATCATCATTTTAGGGATAAAGGTAATAAAAGTTTTGTTTAGAGCTTTCAACATTGAGCCTGAATGGCAGAAAGCATGAACATAATTTAGAATATTCTGCTTCACTATACTCCAGTACTCCTGGTAGAAAAATGTTGGGATGCCATCTGGACCAGGAGACTTGTGTGGGCCCAACTAAAAGACTACCAATTCAATCTCAAGATCTGTAAGAGTTTGTTCAAGTTGAAGTAACTGTTGGTGGATCAACTTGGGAATAGGAAGATGTTCTAACTCACCAAGAATCCATTGAACTGATTTGGGATTTGTTTCAGTGAATCTATCCTTAAAATGAGATACCATAATACTTTCAATTTCCTCAAAATTCTCAGTCAAGGTGTCATCATCTTTCCTTAGGCTTACAATCCTGTTTTTGGCCGTCCTTTGTTTAACAACAATTTGGAAATACTTTGTGTTCCCATCTCCTTAAACAATCCGATCACATCTAGCCTTTTGAGCCCATTTAATCTCTTCTTTAAAATATAGGTCCTCTAATTTTTCTCTGAGTTTATTTTCCCTCCTAACATCCTTTAGGGTGTGAATGGAGTCCTACAAGTTTTGAAGGACTTGTTTTTTGGTCTTTATTTCCTTTTCAACCCTTCCAAACACCTCCTTGTTCCATTTAATGAACTATTTCCTAAGATTTGCCAATTTAT
This sequence comes from Castanopsis chinensis, assembly GCA_032878915.1. NCBI lineage: Eukaryota > Viridiplantae > Streptophyta > Magnoliopsida > Fagales > Fagaceae > Castanopsis > Castanopsis chinensis. The sequence continues at coordinate 10,102,915 of JAVQMG010000089.1, forward strand.
TCTGAAGCTGGAATGCTCTTAACCTATTAACAGTCACTCCCAAGCATTTTGGACTACATGCTGACACTCAGTGTGAGTAACCCACATCTGCTCAAACCTAAAAGGCCTTCTCCTAAAAGGGTTTTTATTTTCTAAATTAAGGAGAATAGCACCATGATCAGACCTAATGATAGGGTGGTTATGGAGAACATATTGTGGATAAGAATTGATCCAATCCACAGTGGCAAAAGCCCTGTCCAATTTTTCCATGACAAAACTTTCATCCTCCCTTTGATTCATCCATGTGTATTTTTGACCTTTAGCCTCAAGTATACACAACTCTAATTCACTCAAGATTTGTTGAAATAAATCAGCACCAATAATCTTCCTAGAATTAAAAGCAAATTTATCCTCATGGGATAGGATTTAATTAAAATCTCCAATGCATAATCAGTTCATCCTGGCTATGTGCCTGAGGTGTTTAAGCTCTATTTAAACCTCCTCTCTTTTAGTATGATCAGGTTGCCCATAAATGAAAGTTATAGAAAGAGGAGTACCTTTATAATCTAGCGTTTCTGAGTAGATCATATGCTTCGAGCTATATTGGACTGTAAACTTCTGCTCCTGCGACAATCTTAGCAAAAGACCTCCACTGAAACCTTCCCTTAGGACTTCCCATCCATTTAAAAAACCAGACTTTCTCAAAACATCCAGTCCTTTACCTCTGCCTAGTTTAGTTTCCATCAAAAACAAAATATTGAGTTTATATTCCTGGGCCTTTTTTTGACATTGGAGAACTGTAGAGGGGTTACCCAGCCCTCTACAATTCCAACTCAAGATACTCATGGCTATTTGGGAAGCTGTTGAGGGCCAACTTCCCAGAACCCATTTTCTAATTCAACAATGGCAGTAGGTGCAATAGATATTTGTTGTATTTCTTGTGGGGGACTAACAATTGACTGAATTCCTTTATCAAAGAATCCACAGCAAAGCCTTTGTCTAATATTCCTCCTAAAACTCTCTATCTCCTTCCTAATTCGTTTCCCTGAATTCTCAGAAAGAATATCCTCCTCAAGTATGATGTTGGTAGAAGGTGTTGGTTTTGCAGTATTAGGAAGAGGTGGGCCTGGGCCTAAGGTGAGCAATTCAAATGGGCTAAAGTCACTCACCCTTCCTTCCATGTGACAGGTTGGGCTAGCATTAGAGCGGATTGCATGTGTGCTTGGGTTAGCTGCAGTAGCACCATGGGCTATCTCCTAGTCAATTATACAATTTGGGTCAACATTTTGAGATTGGGTTGTCTCGACCTGATCAGGTTAGAGGCTCGGCCCAGTGCTTGATCCCCCTCAATTCAAATCTGAATCTCCCGCAGTTAACTCTCTGCACTAAAGATTCAATAAAAGAATCTAGAGACTTTGGTCTACAGTCATTCATCCAAGGTCGATGTTGCACAGTTTTAGGCCTTTCCTCATTCAAGCTATCCAATTTAAACAACACCGCTGTCGTATCACTCTCTGTCTCTGATGCTTCAAAATCTTGGTGCCGACTTTGTCCATTGATGATGAAAGGGCCATTCCCTTCAATCCATGCCCAAGTTAAATTTGAATTTTTCGGTGGTGCCCAAGGAGGTCTTGTGAAGAACGTATTTGTAGCAATCTGTCCAGACTCTTGATTAACTGTCTCTGGGGTGGTAGGGATTGAATTAATTGAGGCTAAAGAGTTTGCTGGTGTAGGAGGTACTGCTCTATTGTTTAGGTTTAAGAAATTAATTGCAACATTAAGTATGGATTCATTATGATGTGGTTGAGAAGCAGAGTTGGCTTGGGGAGTAAGGTTGGGTGTTTGCATGTGACTTTCTGGTTGTTGTGTGGTGATGGGTACGTGATGTTGGGGTAAGTGTAGTGGACTTGGAGTATTGGGATTAGGGAACTTAAGAAAAAGGGTCAAAAAGTGCTGCATGTCCTAAAGTTTGGGTTAGATGTCCAAAACGTATTTGTGTTGTCCATCTTCTTCTATGAAAAGAGCACAGATCATTTGAAAACTATGGTTGTAACGTATCAAACTGAAACTGAACCTGATGAAGATCTTGAATTCTCATTCTTTGTTTATACAAGCTTCTTTCAATATCATCCATGCACTGACTACATTGCCTTCGAGTATGTCTTGTTAATCCACACCAATTACATAATTTGTGGACTTTCTCATATCGGCATTGTATTCAGAAGTGAGATCCTTCATCTGTTCTTAAGTTAAAACCTGTGATAACTGGCAACCATGGGTCTACCCTGACCTTAACCTGCATAAACCTAGTGTTTCTAGGCATTCTATCTTCCCAATCAACTTGTTCCACAATACCCATCAATTGTCCCATGTACTCTGCTAGCTCTGGATATTGGTATTCAAGAAGAAGACCATGAAATTGTACCCAGACTGAAATGTAATTTAAGTGAAGACGATTTAGTACTAGGTTAGGTCTCTATTTTTCTAACACTAACAAAGCCCTTTCCATAGCCCATGGTCCTTAATTACAGATATGCTGAAAATCTTCAATATATTCAAAATGCAAAATATAGAAGTATGATTCACGACCCACCACAGTTACTGGTCCTTTGAGTCTCCAAGCAGCATTAATAATATTTTGAAAGAAACTCACCAAGAATTTTCGATAGTCCAAAAGGAAGCCAATAGCGCGCACCTGTTTTAGAACTTCCTTTAAGCAACAACATCATCCTGGTTAGGTCTTATAATGGGTCTGTGTTTGGCAAAAGGTACCTTGTCATCGCTTGATATCAAATCAAATTCCATCTCCTCTGTTAACATGTCCCTACTATAGTTTGTGTCGCTACTATCGGTCCAACCATACTCTTTAGCTTCAATATTGTTGTCCATAGGTCCCAGAGTAATAGAGACACCTTGCATGCACTTGGAGCAAGGTGCCAACGGGCAAAGCCAAGAACCAAAAAAAGGAGAGAACACTTAGAGTAAATGACAAAGACAAAAAAAGAAAAGGAGAAAAACACAGAAAAGAAAACAAGTAATTGGAGTGAAGAGTAGAGATAGACAAAGCGAACCCAACAAAACAAGGGGAAAAAAGTAAGGCAAAAGGCAAAGTAAGAGTAACACTAAAAAGAAAAGGAACGCAAATAGAGCAGATCACACAAAGATCCAAGGGTCAGAAAGTCAACTTGAAAGGATGTATTGCCACACGACTAACATGTAGGGGAAAATGAACTAAAGGAATGATGGAAAGCTATAGAAAGAAGCAAAAAATTAAAAAGGACAAGATGGCTTCACCTATTAGGTTAAAAAAACCACACAGAAAACAAAAAGGAATAAAGGGGGGAAGAGGGAAAACACACAACTTGAAAAGATACTGTGCGGTAACTCTGAAGAGAGAAAGGCTCTTGAAGAGAGAAAGACTCTTTGGATATGTGTACATTATAATGAATTAATCCTACCTTGAAGAGGTTCTTTTTATACTTTGATGCTATGAAGAAAGGCTTTATCAATGGTTGTAGGCCATTCTTAGGAATTGATGGTTGCAACCTCAAGGGGGCATTTGGGGGTGTTCTACTTGTTGCCATTTCTCTTGATGGCAATAATAGCTTAATTTCAATTGCAGTAACCATTATAGAGTTGAATGCAAGGATAGCTGGCTGTTTTTCTTGCACCATTTAGATCCTGCATTGGTTAGCATGACTAATAAGCTGTGCTTTGTATTATGTCTGATTAGCAAAAGGTATGTAGATAATTCGTTTAATACTTTAATGTGTCAATTTTTTAAATCCCTAAATTATTATTATTTTGTTTTCTATCTGAGGATGTCAAATGCATCTAATATGCTAGGAGTATAAAGTGACAAGAACATTGACAATTTTGATCTTATTTGATGTAGTCTTTTTTTTTTTTTTTTTTCATTTAGTCTATCATAGTTGAATGCTAGCACTTGTCACATGGTAATCTAGTTAGATATTATTTTGCAAAGCTGTTTCATTTTTTAAAAGTTAGTATTATTAGATATATATTGTATGTTTGTGCTATGAACATATTCTATTTTTAAGAATTGCATTTTTTGAAAGGTAAGTTGTTAATCATTTCTTTGTCATTATGGTTTCTCAAGGTTAAATTGATGCAGTGACTCAAGACTTCCTTAGAGCAAGTCATAGGCTATGTTGTAGGCACATATACAGTAATTTCAAGGTTAAATTCCAGGCCTCATGCTTACGATAGATTTTTGGGTTGTTGCAAAAACGTATAATGAATTTTTGTTTAACAAGGCTATGTAATGTAAAAGAGCGAACAATAAGGCAGCCTATGTTTGGTTGTTGGGTAAGCCCAAGGAAATGTGGGCTAGACATGCATATGATCCAAGAATTAAGATTGACCATGTAACTAATAGCATGATAGAATCGCTTAATCAATGGGTTGGGGACCTTAGAGCTAAACCAGCTCTTACCATGTTAGATGGAATCCATATCAAGATTATCAAGAAAACACTAGACTTGATCCAACAAGATTCAAGGTTTTGCAAGGTAATTACAGTTGGTAATGTTGTTTAACAAGGCTATGCAGTGTATTAGAGTGAACAATGATAAGTGGTTTTCTTAAGTGGCTTAGTGGGTTTAAAAAAAAATTTATTTTGTATATAAAATTAAAAAAACAAAAAACAAAAAACCTATTCTAAGTTTTTATACTAATTTTAACTTATTGTCAATTTCCTTTTTTTTTTTTTTTTTTTTTTAAAGAAGTGGCGTCTATGGGTCGATGCAGGTTGAGTTTATGCTCAACTCACATTGGAATTGGTGACATCGAGTGGAAGGCTGAAAGACTTGCCCTTGACCATGAATAACCATGGATCAAGTCGAATTAGTCTTAGTTGGACAACGGTCAGGCTCGATTGAAGCCAATGGAAGTGTTGTTGAAGGTTTTTCTCAATCTTTGGGTGGCAATCTATATATTTTTCATCAAATCTATGTGAAAACCACTACATCTTGGACAGATTTTTGCAAAAAAATACCTCATCATGCCCAGATTTGAGCGAAAACCTTCATCTTGTCATAAGATCTTAGTAAAAATGACTAGACCTTCACCAAATTTGACTAAATACTACCAGATATTCACCGGATATGACCACCAAAAACCATATCGTCACCGAATCTAAACGGATCTAGGTAGATTTGGCTAGATTTGGCCTTATTTCAATGATTTGGTCAGTTAGTTTAGGTAGATTGGGTTTTAGAGAAGAAGACCTGCCACTTGACTTGCTAGAGTTGGTTCTTGAAGCTTGAGACACACCATTAACTGACTCCTTACTCAGATTGAGTCGGTTTTGGTTCGGGTAGCTCTGGGTCAGATGGTTTTGTCAAGTCTTGGTTGGGATTGGACAGACCTAGGTGTCTTAACTTTTGGCTCAATTATTCCCTTTTATGCCTATTAGAAAACTCAAAATTCCCATAAGCTAATAGTGTGATGAATGAAACTTGAGGAATTAGGATCTAGTGCAATTCACTCATCTCCTCTCACAAAATTTTATCACTTTTTTTCCTTTTTAACTTTCACTTTTTACTTCCCTTAACTTTTTTGAAACAATGGTTGAGATTGAAAATTGCCAACTCAATCTCAACCGTTCATAGGAATTGCATTAAATGCAATACTTAGGGTATTTCACTTGATCTTGATCCAAACTTGAGACCTTTAAACTTACGACATATTCCCTAGATCCATTGATAATTAAACCCACGGGCCACATGTGAGTGTCATCGAAAAAACCTATGTTATTTATTTTAAATAGAAAAAAAAATTACATTTCTTGTAATTACTTCAAAAATTATTTGAAAAGTCTTCATGCAAAAAAAAAAAAAAAATCAAAATCAAATAAAGGTCGAAATATATTCTTCATCTCTAAAATTGATCCTCATTTTAATTTTAGTCGTGAAAGCTTTTAAAACTATCAATTTCATTTATTCTAAATTCATTATAAAGCTAGTAAATTTTTTAACATGACACAATTGAGACAACAAAAAATCAACATTTTTATAATAAAAAAATAAGGATTAATATAAAATTTTAATTAGAAGTACAAAAATCAATTAAAACCAAATATTAGGAGGAAAATTAGAAAAGAAAAGAAAAAGTATTTTTTTTATAAGGAAAAAAAAAGTATTTTGGTTTGTTTGTTTTTTGTTTTGAGAAACAGTATTTTGGTTTGTTGGTTTTAGTTGTTTGTTTTAAAAAAACACACAACGTAACCTTTCCTTTTACCTAAAACATTCCAATTTGACAATCTCTATTTCCCCCAAAATTTGAAATCCCTTTCCGCGCTAAACGCCACTCTATCCTCACTGTTCATTCAAACCCCTCTCTCTCTCTCTCTCTCTCTCTCTCTCTCTCACAGTGAATCTCCATGGCCATTCTCTGAAGAACGAAGAAGAAGAAGAATGTCGACGATAGAGAAGCTATTGGCGCAGATCTTCGATCGGAAACGGTCGATCATCGACCAAGCCAAGCACCAAACCCTTCTCTTCGACCAAAACCTCGCTTCCAAACTCCTCATTGACGGAATCGCCCCTCCTCCATGGCTGGTGCCCCCTCCGCCCCACGCTCACTCCTCCGATCCAAATCGTAATTTCGCACACCTCTCTCTAATCGTAATTTGTTCTTTTAGGTTTTGTTTGGATACCGTTGCTTTCGAAGTGCCTAATTTGTAAGCCTAATTGTGAATTAGCGCTTTTGATTCGTTGTTTTGGAAAAATTTTCGAGGTTTCTGGTTCGATTTCTTCGTGTTTATGTGTTTTAGGTTTTGGATTAGCTTTTTTGGAAGCAAAATTTGCCTTGACTTTTGCAAAAATAGTGAAAATAGTGGCTTTAATTTCGTTATTTTGGAAAATTCCGAGGTTTCTGGTTCGATTTCTTCGTGTTTATGTGTTTTAGGTTTTGGATCAGCTTTTTTGGAAGCAAAATTTGCCTTGACTTTTGCTTCTAATACTAGCAAGCAAATCGAGAAATGAAATAGTGAAAAATCTGGTTAGCTTTTTGTACTTTGTTTTGCTTTAGAATTCAGTAAGGAATTGTTTGGTTAGCGTTTCTGGAAGTAATTTTCTAACTGCTTTGTGAGCAAAATTGGAAGTTCATATTTAAGAATTTTCTCATTAACCAAACAGAGTATAAAAAGCTATAGTATGACTATTGAATAACTCTAAATCTCGTACTTCACAATTCTTATAATTTGTGTTTACATAATAACTTCTTGTATAGTATAATAAACCTTTAGATTTAGGGCACTAGTTATAAACTTTCACAATCTCTTCTAAATAATTAATTTATTTAATAGCTCAAACTAGATTTACATGAAATCGTGTTTATATGGTAGCTTTTCGAGTATGATAAGAACTAATGTCCATGGCTTCATAATTATTGTTTTTTTCACTGCAGAGTTCAACAAAGAGGAGCTCATTTCAGGGTTGTTGCTCCCGCACCCACAACCTGTTGTCCCTTATTCTACTAGCCGTTACTCTCAGTACAACAAACCGGTTGTTGCAGGTGATAATTGTGCGTCACAAAATGGTTTGTTGAAAGAAGTGTGTGTTTTGGACAAAGGCCTTGATGCCGGAGATGGGCCGTCATTTTTGCCAGAGTGTCATGCTGGATGTGCACTGAGTGCTGATTCTGAGCTGGGTCCGAGTGCTATATCTCCTCAAGATCCAAGAGAGAGGAGAATATCAGACACTTACCAAAATCCAGCTTTATCATTGGCGAGGGTTCAAAGGTCCAAGTCAAGACAAAGGGCTCTGGAGCTTCGCAGTAGTGCAAAAGCAGCCAAAAGCTGTTCAAGGGATGAGAATATTGTTGCTACTCTTGGTGGTCGGATTTCGGGGTCTGCAATTGCTTCCCTTCAGTCTAACCTCATTGATGAGTTGTTGTTTGTCAATCCTGTAGATACCAGCAATGTTAGTTGTGTAGTGGAAGAAGTAAAAATAGGTGATTGTCAGAGCAAGGAAGATGGTAACAATATTTGCTCTGGTAGAATGACAAGATCTAGAAGCACTAGCCAGCAAGTCAGTTCTTTCAACAAGGGTAACTCTTCTTATATTGGTAGGGAAGATGGTAGTGTACTTGCAAGTTCTACTATCAAATCAACAGAGAATGAACTATCAGATTTAGCTGAACCATCTCGTATTACTGATGGAAGTAGTAGGGGGAGGAAATCAAAAATAGGAGATAACTGGAGCGAGGAGATTCGAAGCAATGTTTACCATGGAAGAATAACAAGATCTAGAAGTTCTAGTCAACAGCCCAACCGCATGAATAAATTGATGAAGCTGGATAGCTCTTATGACAAGGATAAGGTAGATGGTGTTGGACATTCCAACCATGTTGATCAGTCGAAGGAATTGGCCAAATTCTCTGCTATCACTGATGACAGTTGTGGAGTGGAACAAGAAGTGGACTGCGATAGCAATGCTAATTTTGTTAGAATACTAAAATCTAGAAGTTCTCCCCAGCCATCCAACAATGTTAACCATATCACACAGGCACAGTCCATTAGCAAATCCAGAAAACGGACTCAATCTCCACGTTGGGTTGGAGGAGATGCTGCTTGTCAAGGTGGAGAGGGCCCCCAGATGTATGATGGAAGGTCCTTGCCAAGTCAAAAGGATCAAGAGTTTCACAGAGCAGATGCAAGCGAACACTCAAGGAAGGGGAATTCTGAAGTGGAGTTTATTTCCAGGAAATCACTCGCTACTAATAACATCAAATTAAGTTCAAAGGCTGTGTGCTCTAATGTGTCTGATCAAAGAGTTACCCGTTCCAGATTTGCTGCTTCCGGTGAGTCTAATAAAGTTCAGGATGTTCAAATGTCCAATGGAGGGTCATTGCCAATTCAAGACAAAGAGTCATGTAAGGTTAATGCAGCATATTATTCAGATGAGGAAAATATTGCTGACGGTAAAAATATAAGGGGAGAAACTAATACCATTGAGAAAATATCAAAACCTGTCAACTCCTCCCATGCTTTAGGTTGTAAAGTTACATGCTTCACATCTAATGCATCTAGCAAGCCTCCACTTGCACAATCTCTAAACAGGTCCGAGAAAATTGACCTTAAGGAAGTGTCAGGCACTCAAATAGAAGTCCTGCCTTGTACTCGCACCAGTGATACTGTTGGCCCAGAGAGATGCGCTTCAACTGCTGCAGAATCTGAGATTGATCCTGATGAGCTTGTTGCTGCTCGTTCGGGTTTTCCTGGGGCTAACTTGGACGTTGCTAGCCTTCGGATTGGGGTGGAGGTTTTAGCCACGAGGCCACCCTCTGATAGTAATGTGCTTATGAGGCCCAAGCAACTTAATTTTGATGATGCAGAAGAGTCCAGTTTGAATGTAGTTTCAAGTCCTGCATCCAATAGGGAAATACAGGGCAAGTCATCAGAAAGATGTCCTTTTACCTTGCCTGATCCTGCAGATATAATGGACAAAGTAGCCTCTGTGAGTTACCAAGCAAATCGCAACTTATCTCAAGAGAAAACTTTGCTGGAGGAGCAGGAAGATCTTAGAAAAGAATTGGAACCGAGTTTTTCATCTGAAGTCCATGCAGAAAAGACAGATGAAGGCATCAGAAGCTCAGATGGAAATGCTGTGTCAGCAGTAAAAGAGACATATCAGGTTCCTAAGGATGCAGCTACACACACTTTGCTAGAAAGTGACAAAATTATCAAAGAGGAGGAATCTTCTTTGATAGATCATTTATCTCTATTGCAATTTTCCTGTGAAGATTTGCTTGAACTTCCAAAACAAGTGGGGTATAACCTGTTGCATGATAGTGCTGATACAAGGCTGGATGTTTCAGTTCAGAATGTTGTCATGGAGCGTGATGGTGGAGAAGCTACCAAATTGGTGTTTGAAGACAGTAAACTCGATAGTGATCTCTGTGGTGATCTCAAGCAATTAACAGGTGCTAATTTTGGAATAGTTAGGGGATCTGGTCCTTTTAAAGATTCAGACGTAACTTCAAGAGATTCTACATTTGAGCTTCCTTGTGCTGTTTTGGTGGAAGAAACAGAAGGTACTTTGGTGCAGCAGACTACAAATTCAGGCATTTCACAGCGTCAAATTGAAGACTCCTTGGGGAGACGTATCAGTGAAGACAAACATGTATATAGTTCAAAGTCAACTGAAGAGCAAATTTTGAATAATGGCTTGCCAAGTGTAAGTTTTAGCTTGGGCTTGCGTGATTCGCAGCCTCAGCATAAGCGGAGAAAGATTGGTTTTCAACCAACTGAAGTCCTTTCAGCTTCACCAAGCCTGGGAGAAGAGGGACTTAAATTGATTGACAGGGATTCTGTTAGTGAAAACCTGGATGGTGCAGAAGATATTCTGAAGGCTGTCTTTGAATCTCAACACTTGTCATTATCTTATGAGGAGGACGCTGCACAATCAGATGCCAGTAAGAGCCCAGTTGAAGAATTGCAACAAAATGGGGAAGGCCACATCATAGAAGGGTCTGAAGCTTCAACTAGGCTGCAAGTTGAAGAGGTACCTGTTTTTCTGTCATACATTCCAAAACTTTTTAGGTTGATTTATGTCATGTCAACAATCCCAGGAAAAGTATACTGGGTTAGGACATTCTTTGATTTGTTGTTTGATAGTCTTTTCAATTTAAAAAATAATACTAGATTAGGTTGGTCAGTTACCATCCATCCCAAAAAACTTCAGGCAAAAGTGATTTAATTAATGACAGTTGCCTTGGGTATTGGCAATCACTTAAATATCATAATCTTTAAGTTAGAACACTCATTACTTTAAATTTTACAGTTGGTCCTTTTTCTTTTTCACTGACACTTTTTGTGATATTATGTTAGATATTTACATTCCCCCAGAACGATTTTTGACACTTTAGATAATTATCACATCTGCAAATAAGCACACCAAGTTTACCCATAACCTTGACAAGGTTGGTCAATGATATCCAAGTTTGCTGTGGTGAACAAAAAGAGCATGTGTGGATAAAGTGAGGAAACACATGGCTTTAGCTGAATGGCTAAAAGGACTCAGTCTCAGCCTCAAGTAGTTGGGATTTTGAAATATGTCTATCAGAAGAGATGGTTTGGCCTGGTAGACTTCATTTTAACCACCAATCCTTGTTCATTGCTAGTATGGTTCAATTATGGATGGATGGAGTTTGGGTATATGGCCTTATGCATGTGTAACTGAATACGCTAGCAAGGAATTGTTAAAATGTAATATAATTGTGCAATCACTTATGATAAGATATATGCTTGTCTGTTGTGTATTTTGCTCTTACCTCATATAACTTTGATTACCATTTTGTTGTTTTATGGTAAGTTCTTGCAGGTTCGAAACATTTTCTTAACTCCACAGTTTGCATTTTTTTCCTTTCTTAAGGCTTTTCTGATATTGGATATATCGAAATATTGTCTGACAGGTTGAACATAGCTTGGAGGGTTGGGATGGAAACATGCCTTTCACTTTTATGGATGATGGGTTACGAGTTTCCTATATCTCAAGTTTGATTAACCAGGTTGCTGGCGATTCAGGTTGTTTAGCAGAGGAAGCAGGAGTGGCTGATCCAAATAGCAAACTCTTGGATGAAAGAATGCAATGCTTTGTAGAAGAGAACCCAGTTCCTTTGCATCTTGAAGAAAAATTACAGCTGGCAATTACAGAGCATTTTACTAACAGTGAAAGAACCATGCAGGAAAAGAGAACTAATTTGGAAGGGAATGAAAATTTTTCATATTGCTCAGTTAATTCTCCACATAGCCAGTCCTTGGATTTGACTGGGCCTGATGAGATTATGCCTGATTTTGAGGGTTTCATTATGCAAACAGATGACAAACAGCCATGCATTGCTGAGGAGGGAATTAGCTTTGACCTTCCAAATACTGCAATAGAACGTGCTAGTGTTTTGGAGCAGCTATGCAGATCTGCTTGCATGAATACGCCATTATCCCGTTCTTCAACTTCACATAAATTGCACAGAATACCAAATCTTTACCAGTCTGTTCCTAATGGGCTTCTAGAGGGCATTAACATGAAAAACACCCTTTCTATGAATAGTACTGGCAAGCAGCTCCATAATGGTTGCTTGAGTGAAGAAGTTGGGTTTGCTTTTCATGGAAGGTCCTATTCTGATTGCCTACCAATTTCTAGTGGTCAATCCACTTGGAATGTAAGAAATCCCTATTCATCTCCAGTTGGGAAATTCTGGGATAGAATCACATCAAACGCTGGCAGTTCAGAGAAGCAAGTGACCTCAAATCCAGAGCTTCCCTGCATTGATGAAGAAAATGAGAATGCAGATGAGGTAGCTGAGACATTACCAGAAGGCATTTGTTCAGAAGTGACTACTAGCTCAGTCAAAAGAGTACCACTTGCTGACATTACAGAAAATCCAAATCCTCCTGCATCAGTTTCTGAAGTGGAGATACATGCTGATAGATACAGTCTAGATTCTGTAAACACAGAATTCAGCTTCACTGGGACTCATACTGGGGTCAAACAGAAGCATGGAAACCAAAACAGTTCTAGGAGAAGATATGACAGGAAGGTGAAAGAGAAACAGAGTGTGTCAATTGGAGCAAATGGTGTTAAGAGGGCCGAGGAATCATTCCATAGTAGGTTCAGTAAGACAAAATTATCTGGAAAAACCAGTATGAGAAATGGGGCCCCTAGTGGGAGGGAGTCAAAGACTAACAATATAATCTCCAATATCACTTCCTTTATTCCACTTGTTCAACAAAAGCAAGCAGCTGCAGTTGTAACAGGTAATTTTTTTCTCTTCCTTTCTTTGTTGTTGAAGAATCACCATTTTTCTTTGACATGTGGTTACTGAAAAAAGTTAAGATCTCCTCATTTTGGCATCTGGCTTCACATGTATACAGATGCTTCAAGATAATGTACACAAGACCCCAACTTGATTTTTCATGGATCATTTACTGTTCCATTGACCATGCAACTTGGCGTTGCAACCATGACCATAAGAAAGTCTCAGTTTTCTTTTCAAAGTGATTTGTTGAACTAAATTTTGTGGTCAATTTGTTAGCTAGTTCTTTTGCTTTTTAAAATTTTAAATTAGTATATGCCATTTAAGTCAGATATTTTTGTATCCATCTCTTGATCCTCTGGAACTGAAATGCTGTTGCTATGCTTGCTTCTTGTTCTCTCAGCTTATGTCCTATAATGTCTCATAAAAGTCTGAAATCAGACTAAAAAAAAAAAAAAGAATTCTTTGCCAACAAGCTGTAGGATCAGTAGTGCCATGTGCTTTAAAAGTTTCCAAGTAAATTATGTACCCTCAAGATAAATTGTAATAGAGAAGTGGATTCTGGTATGACTAGTTGGAAAAATGAATAGGGTTTATGTTAGAAATCATCGCTGAAATCGAGGAGTAATCTGCAATAGATACAATGAGCCATGGATGAAATGCTTTGCACATGTTTTGAAAATGCCTGACATATACGCTAAGTTTTACCTGAAGAAATGGAATCTCTGTTTTATACAATTATTAAAGAAAGAAAAGAAAAGAAAAAAGAATTACAAGCTCAAGTTGATTGTGCCATAACCTGACGTGATTACCTAATTAGACATGATTATAGTAATAAAAATGGAATGCTAGAAAGATTTATGTTGTTGACCCCAAGGAGTTCAATAAGGACTTGGGGATAATGGGAAAGTATGATGTAGCTACAATTAACCTTTGTTATATCTCATATGCTTAGTAATGGTTTCCTCTAAAAGCGAAGCTACTAGTTAATCATGTCTGTAATTCTGTGGTATTTAAGAATCTGGTTGGAATAAGCTTCTTTTAGTTGTTGAATTGGATGCCAGTGTATGTTTTCTGAAAGTTCCTTATTTTATTTTAAATGATTATATAGTATTTTTGAAAGTTCTTGTGCTTCCTCACAGGGAAGAGAGACATCAAAGTGAAGGCCCTGGGGGCTGCTGAGGCTGCAAAACGTCTTGCAGAGAAGAAGGATAATGAACGTAAAATGAAGAAGGAAGCTTTGAAACTTGAGCGAGCTAGACTCGAGCAGGAAAATTTGAGGCAGTTGGAGTTGCAGAAGAGAAAGAAAGAAGAGGAAAAGAAGAAAAAAGAGGCTGATATGGCAGCAAGGAAAAGGCAGAGGGAAGAAGACGAAAGGAAAGAGAAGGAGAGAAAGAGAAAACGTGTTGAGGAATCACGTAGGCAGCAGTGCGAACATGAGGAGAAGTTACATGGCAAGAAAGATGAGAGAGAATTGAAATCCCGAGCCACAGTAAGATGCCTTTTGCTCTTATATATTTTAGGATTGCTTTGTGCTTGCCGTTTTAGGAATTAACATATTTTATTTGTCTGTCTGCTATAGGATACAAGAACAAATGAGAGGAAGGAATCTAACGATGAAGCAGATAAGCATAGAAACATTGAAAAAGTTAGGGAGGACAATATTGGGATGGTGTCAGAAACTGAACTTAGGACAACCAGCATTCCAACAAGTGACATCATTAAAGCAAGCATTCTACGTGAAGATTCTAAGGCATTGAGTGGTTCTGGTAACAATGTAAAGGTAAAGTTTATTTTTTCATGATTTTTCATTAAAGAGTTCTCCTTCATGGTTTCACCTTTATGCATTATAGAATTTAATGATAGTGAACTTAAAATCTGAGGTTCATCACAGACAGCAAGCAAACCTGTCCCCCCTTCCCCCACCAAAGAAAAAAAAAGCTAGAGTTTCTCTTAATAGTGAGTGGTTTTGCACTCATACTCCACGCTGTGCATCTGTCTTGGATTCATCTTCAGAAGTCATGTGATATCCCAAATTAAGTTCTAGGTGGTATGACAACCTGGACTGTAGTTGTGCTAGGATGTAGCAGATTGATCAGATGAAAGGTTGGCTTGAACACAATTCCTTTGTTGTTATTGTTTGCATGGACCTTTTAATAGTGGTCAAGGCCTTAATATTTCCATTCTACTCTTCCTAGTGCAAGGATTTATTTTTGTTAAAATTATAATAGCTTAATATAATTCTTAATCTGAAATTGTAGAAAGTTATTTTGCTTGAACAATTATAAAATATTCTGTATATATTTGATTTGCATATACTGCCTCATGCTGAGACTTCCTATATTGTTTAAGGTAACAAGCAATGTGGACAAAGCAATAGAAAAAGACAACTCGTTTGCCAACACAAATCAAGAACAATACGATATATCTCCATACAAAGTTTCAGATGATGAAGAAGATGATGATGACGATGATGATCTACCAAACAACAAAATTATTCCTTCATGGGCCAGGTTTGTCACTCAGTTTTATCCTCATAAATGAAATATGGCCGTCAAAAGTCAAAACACATGAATCACTTCACACGCATACATAGCTAAGCAACCATGTAATGACTTATTTCATAGCCATTTCTCCTTTTAGAATAAGTGCGCCTGATGATATGATTGCAACCATTTCTTTGTTGATTTGTATCCTGGTGAAAAGGCATAGAATCCTGTCACTGCTTTGACTTCTCTCTGTGTGCCTCTATGAATGCTCACAAGTCTCTGTTTTGTTTCTGCAGTAGACATTGTGTGGCTAAAGTTGTTTTTGCCCAGAAAAGAATAGATCCCGAATCCATTTTTCCCCTAGAAAGCTTTTGCAATATAGATGAAGGTAAAATATTGTTATTATTATTTTTTAAAAGCTTCAAATGAAAATGGACTAAAAAAATAAATTATGCTTTTGCAGTTCTTTTAGCTCGGAAGCCTCAGAAAATGTAGCATGCTGGAGAATGAAAATATGCACAGTATAAATTTGCACTTCTTCAGTCATCTAGTATCAGAGATTCTGTTTAGGTATGTTTTCTTAAGAATGTGAGGAGCATCATGTTTGCCTTTTTACTTTTTTTAGCTTGCTTTGTGTGTTATTGTGCCCATTCACATTAAACAAAAGACTCAAAGTTAAAGAAGCAAGATTTATACCCCCTCTTTGGTTTTCAAAATTGGAACCAGAAGTCATTGTTTGTGTTTTATGTGGCAGGCTTCCGAGGGGCATAACTGTGAAAAGTTTAGAATTCGGTGATTCCTTTCCAACATGATTGTACCCGAAGATTGCAGGATTTATAATGTATATACTTCTTTTGTCACATTGGATATTTCACAATGACCTTAATTTCTAAGTTCCATTGTCAGTGGGAAGGGCTATTGCGAAGCTGTCGGTCAGCTTATTGGTTTATCAAGCTAAACCAATAATTCCTACTTCCCTACTTCCCTCCATCTCTTTGGTCATCACTAATTCCTAGTTCTAATTTTAAAGCCCCCAAGCACTCAATGAATTCTAGTAAAAACAAGTTTCTGACCTCTAGATGTACTGCCTGTTGCTTCCACAGTGGCTCATTCTCTTAAGACCAAAGCAGGAAGACAATAGTCCAGATGAAATTGTAAAAATAGTGAGTTTCTGTGTATCTTTTTGTAGTCTTTATTTAATGGAAATAAATTGTTTTTACGCTTTATCAGAAATTCAAGGAGCCTCAAGTCCTTTCAATACATATCTAAACTGAGGATTTGGCGTGCAGGAGTTCTAGAAAGATGAAATTGTAAATTGAATTTGAATATTTAATAAGCTGCACATCTGTCCAATCTGTTTCCTTTTGAAAACTAGTCAAATAGAATACGTTGATTTCTAGGTAACACTTTTGAGGTTTGAAAGCAAAATTATGATATAGGCCTTGAATAATTGAAGCAAAATTTCCTTGGATTATGCATATAGGTATTCAATAAGAAACATCAATGGTTTTGGACCATCTACCAACTGTTATTAAAGACTTTAAAAGAGGCCAGTTTCTTCTTCCTCTCATCACACCGCACCAGTCCACTACAAAAGTCCATAATTGTAACGGCTATATGACATGTGATTCTATTATTTTTGACCTTTTGAAATAATGGATTTAGATTTGGGACCCATAATCACATGGCCTCCCATTGTCATTATTGAATTCTACAAACTCACAGTGACCCAATTTCCGAAGCTCAGTGCCAGATAGAGAATCTTTTTATGTTGCCGTTTAAATTCCAAATTCATTAAGAATCATTAGGGACTGAATTCACCGTCAACAATAGTGAAAGAATTTTTGTGAAAAGCTTTTAAAAATTGTGGAATTCAGTGCCATTAAAGTCCCCTACTTTTTAAAGGAACAGTGCTGACTTAAAATTTAGAATCTTTTCAAAGCGTATAATACTATTTTCTATCAATTTTAGTAGTGGGCTGATGAGAACGTGGATTAGCGCAACATGCTTATCATGAAAAAAATACTAATTAATACTCACGTCTTAAAAGAGAACGGTTAGTTTTATAGTACTACCTCACTAAGTTTCTCTTACTCATTATATGACCCACACCTTATCCTATATAATTCAATGTGCCCCAATTTTTGACTGAGTCCAACTAGCCCACAATGTCCCCACCCTCAAACGGTGTCGTTTCCGTTATGTTCCACACCCACTACCCTATAGTTTTTAATGACCGTTACAAACCCTATATTCTTTTCGCCTTTCAAACCGACCAACTCGCCCATTTCCCCACCGTTTAAACCCCATTTTCCCACCCACCTCACATTTCTCTCTCTCTCTCTCTCTCTCTCTCTCTCTCTCAAAATCTAATCTCTTTGGCTCTCTCTCTCTCTCTTGGAAAGTCAGTCTTTTTGGCTCGCACAAAGACACACTCTGCAAAGTCATAACCTTTTGGCCTCTCTCTCTCTCTCTCTCTCTCTACAAGAACCTCCCAAGTTCTTGAAATCCCATATCCTTTTTATGTTCAATTTTGTTCAATGTTGTGATGCTACTCAACAATTCCACACCCATGTCTCCAAGAAGGCTTCTTGTTTTCTTGGCATCACTATTCCTTACTCTCTTTACCTTTGCCTCAGCCAGTAACGTGAATCTTGAATTCCCCACCTTCACACTCAGAAACCTCACTCTCCTCGGCGACTCCTACCTCCGAGGAGACGGCATTGTTGGCCTCACCCGGCACATTGGCGTCCCATCTTCGAGCTCCGGCACTGCAATCTACAACAAACCCATCACTTTCTTCGACCCCGAATCGAATACCACCGCTTCTTTCTCCACAAGATTCTCCTTCTCCATCACCAATGTCAATCCGAGCTCGATTGGAGATGGATTAGCATTCTTTCTCTCGCCGGATAACCAGACTCTTGGCAGCCCTGGAGGCTATTTGGGTCTTGTGAATAGGTCCCAATTCACCAAAAACAAGTTCGTAGCGATTGAATTCGATACACGCCTTGACTCGCTCTTTGGTGACCCGAACGATAACCATGTCGGCTTGGATATAGAAAGCCTTAAATCGATTGACACTGCGGACCCAATCTTGCAAGACATTGATCTCAAGAGTGGGAATTCAATCACGGCTTGGATTGATTACAAGAATGATAAGCAAGAGCTCAATGTTTCTTTGAGTTATTCATCAAAAACTAAGCCCGAAAACCCAATCTTGAGTGTCAATTTCGACCTCTCTGATCATCTAAAAGAGGTTATGTATCTGGGTTTTTCAGCTTCTACCGAGGGGAGCACTGAGCTTCATTTGATAGAGAATTGGAGCTTTTCGACTTACGGGTTTGTCCCGGCAAGGCCAAGATCAAGGCCTCACAATGTGTCTGAAAACACGGTGACAGTCATGCCGGAAATTCCTGTATCGAATTCTAGCAAAAAGCATCACAATAAGATTGGTTTCGGCCTTGGGATTGCTGGTCCGGCCTTTTTCTGCGTGGTTCTTGCAGTTTTTGGTTACGTTACTGTTAGAAAATGGAGGGGCATTAGGACACAGATGAGCTTCAAAGCAGAGTTGCTTGCAGGGCCAAGAGAATTTAGTTACAAGGAGTTAAACTCAGCAACAAAAGGGTTTCATTCTAGCCGGATTCTTGGCCATGGGGCGTTCGGGACAGTTTATAAGGCCTTTTTCACATCATCAGCCATGGGGGGAACAATTGCAGCGGTAAAAAGATCGAAGCATTCCCATGAAGGTAAGACTGAGTTCTTAGCTGAATTGTCTATTATAGCTGGTTTAAGGCACAAGAATTTGGTTCAGCTCCAAGGTTGGTGTGTTGCCAAGGGTGAGTTACTGCTAGTTTATGACTTTATGCCTAATGGGAGTCTTGATACGGTGTTGTATCAAGAATCTGGGCAGGGTACATCGTTACATTGGTCTCATAGGCTTAACATCGCTGTTGGGTTAGCTTCTGTTTTGACATATTTGCATCAAGAATGTGAACAACAAGTCATTCATAGGGACATAAAGACTGGTAATGTATTGCTGGATGGGGGGTTTAATGCAAGGCTTGGTGATTTTGGATTGGCAAAACTTATGGATCATGATAAGAGCCCTGTGTCAACACTCACTGCTGGAACAATGGGGTACCTTGCACCTGAGTATCTTCAGTATGGGAAAGCAACTGAGAAGACTGATGTTTTCAGCTATGGTGTGGTTATACTTGAAGTGGCTTGTGGGAGAAGGCCAATTGAGAGAGAACCAGATAGTATGAAGATGGTGAATTTGGTTGATTGGGTTTGGGGATTGCATACTCAAGGAAAGGTCATTGAAGCAGCTGATGCAAGGTTGAATGGGGAGTTTAAGGAGGAAGAGATGAGGAAGCTATTACTGGTAGGATTAAGCTGTGCAAACCCGGATAGTGCGGCTAGGCCAACCATGAGGAGAGTGCTTCAAATCCTTAATAACGAGGCGGACCCACTCTTCGTGCCAAAGATTAAGCCTACTTTCAGTTTCTCTTATGCTTTGCCTTTGAGTCTAGAAGACATCGTTTCAGATGGTGAAGAGTGTGAGAGCCCCAACTCTATGCGTGAGATTATAATTGACTGAAGAAAGAATTCATATTTTTTCTGATACAAAGCTTATTGATAGTTTGAATTCTTTTAGCTATATTCTTGTGTAGTTATTTTGTAGTTTGGAAAATAGAGGCTGTAGACTGTAGGAGTTAACTGGCCTGAGTTCAAAACACTTCTATTGAACTATGTGGTCTCTGTTGTATCTGGGACAAAATAAACTGCCTTAATTGTTTCAATTGTGAACCTGTTCTCTGTCCTAACTCATCTTTGTGGCTATTGAAATGAAGCTTTTCTTTAAAGTTTAATCTGATATCGTTTTCTTTTTTCTCTTGCAGTAAGCAACAAGTAACTTTTGACATGTTCTGTAAAATTTGTATTAATATAAGCAAATGAATCTCCGAACAAATTTTATGATTTTATAATGCGTCTGGAGGCAGATTGATCTTTGAATGCTGCACTGCCTTGCGATGGGGGAGTCTCTCTATTGAGCTTCATTCTAGAGCCTTAACTTTGTGTTTGTAGCTTTAGTGAAGTGCTTAGCATAATGATTAGAAGTAAATTAAGATTTATAATAAAAGTAAAGTTTTTCTGTTTGCTCTTTAAGTTTCAAGTTCCTTGCTTTATAGGTGTGCATTAAGTGTACAAAATTTTTATGCTTCAAAAAACTCTGGGCTTGAGATTGGCTTTAACAATGGAATAAGGATCTTCTGGATTGTATATTTCCCTTGGCAAACCATTCCTTGTTTGGGGGGTTTGAGTCCATGATTGCAAGGGTAGTAAGAAGCTTAAGAGCGTTCGAGTCACAGGTACAATATGTAATTGAATACAAAATGTGACCTTAATTTTGGAAGTAGATGACAGTGTTTTGATGTCATTTGGTATTAATGTTAAAAGTGGTTGATTGGATGGTATATTAAGCAAACCAAAACTCAAATTTGAAACCAATTGCTTATAACTCTTATTTTGCCAGCAGAAACTAGGAAAGTGATGATTTGAATGGAATATTAGTTATTACAACCAAGAATTTACATAAGTAAAAAGGACTAATTACAAAGAGTTCTTATCCAATAACTCAATAACTCCAAATCAATCTTCTTCTCCAAGAGACTACAAAGTATTATTCTCATTTCCTTTTTGGAAGAAATCCCTTAGAAGACAACGCAAAGCCACAGCAGAAAGATCTGCAATCAGGTCTCCCAGCATTTGGGCTTAGCTTGTAAAAATTTAGTTGATTTGCCTCATGCTTGACTTGGGCCACTGTATGTGCCTTGGGCTGAAAAGCTTGGTCATGATACTTGTGATGCCTCTCTTGTCAACTGTGAACCTTCTGATCCAGCATTTACACATGCTTCCATTTCTTCTTCTAGTTTGTACTAGGCTTGTACAGCAACCTGAGATTTTTGTTTACTAGCCCACTTGTGTGATATTAATGCAAAATGCAAATAATGGTCTTTTTATCGTTGGAATAGTGCAACTGATCTTACTGCTTTATACAGTGCATTAATTTACCTGTACATCTCATTGTATGGTAAAAAATTTTGGAACCCAAAGAATTAAAATCCCTCAAGAGGATGATACGTACCACAAACATATAAGCAGGTTCTTGTCACATGATTTAAGGAAAAATGATCTCTCCAAATTGACAATTATGTTTGCAATTACAAAAGAAGTCACAGTTCGGCCTTTCAACATTGGATTCAAAGCTATTGAAAATTCAAAACCAATTATATTGAGAGAACTAGTAGGCCCAAAGCATCATAAACAAATATTTGGAAGCACGTAAAGTCAGTTTGGAATAAATAAGTAAAATCTTTATGCAATGAAGCATGCACAAAAAGCACATAATAAATAACATAGAGGATGATGCGTACCAAAAACATATAAGATGGCTTTTGTCACATGGTATAATGAATAATGATTTCTCTCCAGAGTGACCATTATGGTTGCAATTACAAAAGAAGTCACAGTTCGGCCTGTCAACATTGGATTCAATGCTATTGAAGTTTCAAAACCAATTATATTGAGAGAACTGATAAACACCACTTTAAATTTCTTTAAAAAACCTTCTCTTTTCTCTTTGTGTGTGTATTAAAAATACTTAGTAGTCTAAAAAAAATTATGTTGAGAGAACTGGTAGGCCCAAAGCATCATAAACAAATATTTGGAAGCATGTAAAGTCAGTTTGGAAGAAATAAGTAAAATCTTTATGCAATGAAGCATGATAGACCGGCATGCACAAAAAGCACATAATAAATAACATAGAGAATGTCAAGAGACAACATCTTTTAGGATTAGACGATTAGTATTACAGCTTAGTTGCTTGCGTTATGATTGAAAAATTCTAATATGCTTTTAGGGTCAATTAAAGTGTATGAATAGGCCTTCTTTTTTAATAAATAAAACATGGGTTACATTCTGTACATATTAGTGAACTTTAGATTACTAGGGCCTAATAAATCCCCTAGAATTGTGGTCCTGTACTTCTTCCTATTATAATATCATATTTTACTTCATTATTGTCCTTATCTATGAGGAATAAAACCCTTTCTGCGTCTGGTGTGGAGTTCACCAACAGCAACTTTTGCTCTACAAAACTATTTGATCTTAATACTTTCAATTGTAATATCATTAATCATGTTATTAAAAAAAAACAAAAAAGAGAACATTCCTTCACCTCATGATCTTCTTAGAGATTTGCACTTGAGCTGTGTATTAAACATTTAATATCTAAAACATATAAAGCAGATGGTAAACCTCATTCTTGACATAAGTATTGCACGCTAACTATATAGTAAAGTCATCCCAAAAATCAAATGATGTAAACCATTTGATGGCAGTACTAGAATTTTGAATTACTGTCATTCCTGTGTTTAACCAGGGTTTATCTCAGTGGTGCCTGTCACAGGGTGCCAATTAACCAGGGTTTTTTTCTCATACACTTTTGTGGCGTCAGAAATATTCTTCCCTAGTATCAGCCAACAGAGTACTGGAAGCTACTTATGGACTGTGCATCACCTTGTAAAATTTTAAAATTGACCTTTTTTGATTGAAGTGATATGTGTAACCACTATGAAAATACAAGAAAACTTTCAGCTTCTAGGGGGGTCAAGAAAGTCACATTTTCTAGTAAGTTGTGCATGTCCTATTAGTTTCAGCCATATTCTTGTAAATGATGACACTACAACTAGAAATGCATAATGAAAAAAAAACTACGTCCAAAGTCGCTATATATATTCTCTATTTACTATGTCAAGTACTTTTTCTATAAATAGATGATCTCTGCCTCATCATTGCATTTTATCATTTAACACAAATAAACATAATTTCCTCCCTTTAAAATAAATAAAAATAATTTCCTAAAAATTTAAATTGTAATCCTTGGCCTTTTAAATCTTCATTTTCTCATTGTTGATGCCTAATTAATTAGCATTCCCATTTGCTTTTTCTCAAAGAGTAATGACATAATATTTTTATAGTCTGTTATAATTGGAGTAACATATTTTTTGTTTGTATCCATTAACACATTTTTTATTATAGAGAATGTTAACGAATATTCTTAAGGTAATAGTTAATAATCTATTTAAAAAAAAAAATTTATGAGAAAAAAATTAATATTTTGAAATTTTTTTTCATTTTTTATAAAAATTGTGTAAAATTTTTTTTTAAATAGATTATTAATCATTACTCTAAAGGTACCCATTAGTATAATCCTTTTATTATATTTATAATCATAACAAATTATGTCAATTATTGTGAAAATAAAAAAGATAAAAAATAGTGTATCACACTTATTGTTTTGCCAAAAAGAAAACTTTTTGGTACACGGAGGAAAAGATAAATGTAATTATAGCTTCTTGACTCAGAATGAACCACACCAAGTGTGACTTAAACTTTAAGAAGATAATAATAAAGAAAAATCTTACACTGCCATTTGATGAGGACCAGAAGGTTAAAGTAATGTAACTGATGATGACAGAAGACGAGAAAGCACACTCCCAGCAATGACAAAGACTCTCTTTAGCCAATGGCGGGTTGTGCTCTCTCTCTTCTGTCAACATGAACTCTCATCCCATTTCCAACATCCACCATCAATACCATTGCCTGATATGCATTGCATTCCTCCTCATCAAACAAGCGCTGAAATATTGGAAAACCATGAAAATTGCTTCAGTATAAGATCACAGCTGATCAGATACATGCATGCTTCTATGTATATATCCGAATCTCATCATCATTTATTATGGCTATGATGTATGAACTTATAGATGATCAATATATGCATTAAGCCACAAACCATGCATATCCATGTATATGTTATATTCATCAATACAAAGGAATTGATTGGGAAAGAGAGAAACATAAAAGCATACTTGTGGGTACAAAACTTTACCATATATTTATATTAAACGAATAGTTTTTTGGACACTAGTTATCGTAACTTATACTCAAAATGAGACAAAAGGGGAAGACTTTGTAATAGCGTCTTTGAAGTTAGAATCCATCAGCATCAAGAAAATTGAAAGTCTCAATCTCTTACATAAAAACCATGTTTTTTTTTAAATATATATACATATATATATATATATATTACACATGTAAGCACCAATTGAACAAAAACACAAATTAAAATCATTTATGCAATACATGGTACCATATGGTACCATGTATTTATGGTACCATGTATTGCATAAATGAATTGTCGGTTTAGAGCTAAACTTTTTCATCGTGTCTTATTAGTCATTAGCCACTAGTTAACTTTTAGGTCAAATGACCTTTCTTTGTGTGCCAAATGGTATTTCTTGGTGTTCTAATGGTGTCCAGGTTTTATTCCTTTCTCTCCATTATAATATATATATATATATATATATATATTATAGCATGATTGTATTGATGTGCAGGAATTATATCAGAATATATATGAAGTTCCAGACACAGAGTACCCTATAAAAAATTAAAAGACAAAAAAAATAAGGAGAAGCACTAAGTAACTTGCCTGTTCTGTGTACACAGCAGTTCAAGATTCTCCCATGAAATGAATATTATTTCTTAGACCACTGAGTATAGATTATGAGCTATGTAAAACTTCAAAAATATAGTGAAAGAGAGACAAATGGGTTTGTTAAAACTGAAAGTATCTCTTCTCCATAAAAGAATCATTTTGTAAAAGAAACAGAACTTGATATTAGCATCAAAATGAATGGTTTGTTTGGAATGAAAGGATGATTTTGGGCTTTGCTAAAGGAACAACCATCAACTGGTTTAAACATGAAGAAAACAATGAGAAAAAGAGCATTTCCAAAGAGGTGATAAGGCAGAAAAATGAAGATGAAGCTTAGAGAGAGAGAGAAAAAGAGAGAGAGAGAAACGTAAAAGCTAAGAACTCTTGACCACTGTGGAAAACATTGCACTACTTGAGTCTAGCTAGATAGCTCTTCTTATAGCCACCTGGCCACCGGCTACAAGCCTACAACCAGTAAAACATGGACTTGACTTTATTACTACCATGCTTTCTGCATTTTTTTTTATAATGATTTTGCAGCTACTATTTAATTAGGATTCTTCTGGGTTATAATTTCTAATACTATACTTTTGATCCATCACTGTCAAATTTATTAATTTCACCCAAAAAATAAAATGTGCATTAATTCATTATGCCAATTTGGATGTGATATGACCTACACTAAAATTATTCACCACATCTTGAGCACTAAGTCCTCTCATATTCGTAGATCTTGCATATTAAAAACACACCTGTGAGACATAATATACCGAGTGTACAAAATATTTTTTCTTACAAATGAGAATAAACATAATAAAAATATCTAATTTGTATTTTATTAATATAAAATTATGTTTTCAAAATTCTCAATATTGCATGATAATTTCTCATTGAAATTTATAAGATTATTGAAATTTATAAAATCTTACATGAAAAGATGATACCTAATTAAAACTAATAATATTAAAAGTTCAAAAAAGAAATTGAATTAAGAACTTTTGTGAGGTGTTATAATACTTCATTCTTATATAGCATGCAGCTTTTCAATGGGATATATGTGTGTGCGTAGGCGTGCATGTGTGTGTATATATGTGGGCTAGATTCAAATCATACATTGTATTACTAATTTTATATTCAATATAATTTTCTTTTTAATATTAATGCAGCTTCATTTGTGTTTGTACTATCGATATTCAAAGTCTGTGATGTTAGTGAAACTCACCCGACTGCCCTAAGGAAGAATTATTGTTATGTTCTGTAGCCTTTCATGATGATGTATATGAATAATTAACTAATTGGTAGGATTCATTGAATCCTACTGTTATGTATTAATTAATAATATTGTTTGATGTCTTATTTTGGCATTAAAGTGCTTCATTATTCATCAATGATCACATTTCCGTTGAAGAATTATAGTCCTTAATGAGTGCTATTGTTGAATTTTCCATTTTATTTCTACTTACTGAGTAGAATCCTATATGTTGTCTAATATGTAAGGACTAGGGATAGTACACAAATTAAGGGGGGAAAAAAAATCCTCTTACACTTTTTACATCAATTATTTTATACAAACATTAACAATTGATGCTAAATGTCCACAATTTTAAAAGTAAGAAAAATATCCATATTTAAAACATGAAAGTGGATATAAAAAAAAAAATGTAAAAAAGGAGTTTGAGTATATCATTGCCCCCAAATTAAACATGTCTAACATGTAATAAATATAGTTGAATACAAGTGGATTTCAATTAGATTAATTAGTAAAGTCTCCGATGGTTGAATAAGAGATCTGAGATGCAATTCTCGTCTATACTGAAAATCGATTGATATCTTGATCTAATAATAAATAGCTATTATAAGAAGCGTATGTCATAGATTGAACTCTCTCTCAAAAAAAAAAAATTGAATACAAAATATTTGTCTTATTTTTTGTGTTTCACTTTGTACTTTATCCATTATCAAATATAAGTGTTTGGTCTTTATTTTTCTTCTAACTTATCAACCAATCACGAGTTGACACATAAACAGTTTGCAGAAAGGGTAACCTCCCTGGCATTATTTTAACCAGATGCTACGTTTATAACATTTTTACAATATTTTCACAACAAATCACAAGTGGTTAGTTATTATTGGTTCAAATTTGAACCTAACACGAAAATTACTTTTTTACCCCAACAATAACAACCAGTAACAACCTGCTACTTAGAATTTGTTATAAAAATATTGTAAAAATATTGTGAACATATCATTTCTCTTTTAACCTACCCCTATTTTCTTTTTGTTTTGAAGCAAACCTCATAAATGGGAAACCAATCTCTAGAGACTGAGGGTGACTGGCTGCATACAGCAGGTAGACCCCGTTTTACGCACGGGAGTTAATTAAAGAGTGGCTTTTTTTCTCGTGTTTTTTAGAATAAATTGACCCCACTATCATGCCACGTGGAATGCATGCAGGAAAGAATTTTGGACTTACTCGAATGTTTTTCTGTGGTGAGATATATATGGAATTTTAAAAAAATTATATAATTATATATTTGACATATTGTAAGTTTTATTTTAGATGAGATAAACTCAATTTACCATAAGCATTAGAATATAGGGATGCAAAAAAATTTATTTTGCATTCTCAAACATTATTTTATCTATTTTACCAATTTATTTTACAACTCATTCCACATTCTAATTTTTATTTTTACGTACAACTCAATAAAATAATATAAACTATCTACTAAAATAATATAAAGTACTATTCTTTTCTTTTTTTTTTCCTCCCGCTCACTTTTTCTTTTCGCACACTGTCACAAGATTAAACTAATATTTTTTTTACAACCTATGAATAGTAAGGTTGCATATGCAACCTTACTATTCATAGGTTGCAAATTTTTTTAAGTTTACAAACTGAGGTGGAGTGGGCTTTGAGTGGCTTGGGACGTTGTAAAATAGCAATTAGGGGTATTTACACTGCAATGCTCTAAACACAAGTTATAAAAAAAAAAAAATGTACTATGAATTAAAGGCTATATACATATATTTACTGATTTTGTTGCTTCAACATTTTTAAGGAATCATTTCACCTTTCATCATTCCAACTTGCCCTGTTGAAAAATTCAAGTCCCAATAATTAATGCAAACTCAAGTTGTAAAAAAATTGTATGAAATAAGATTTATATACATATATTTACTCATTTTGTTACTTCAATATTTTAGGGATTCATTTCACCTGACATCATTCCAACTAATTGCCAGGTAGAAAAGAGCAAATAAATTAACCTGAGTTCTGCTTGCGGTTGAAATACTACAACTTAGAGTTACTCTTGGTGGTGTAAGTATTATTACAGCCCAAGAGTTAGCTTAAGATTAACTATTGTATATAATCTATATTGGGTTCATTATCGTTTATATTTTAAAGATATAACTAGTGCTTTTCGTTATGAATATAGGCCTTAAAATTTGGGATTGTTTTTATTTTCATATTTTATGTTTCAAAATTTTAATTTTGACCTTTTAAGTTTGGTTTCATTTTCATATTGGTCATGTTGTCCAATTTTGTTAGTAATTCGGTATGTTAAATGTCAGATAAATGTTATGAATCTGACCATTGAGTGCTAAATAAATGTTGTCCATTAAGATACGTTACCCTTATATGTCAATTCTTGTTAGTAATCTACTTGTTAAGTGTGGGATAAGTGTTGTCTATTAAGACAGGTCACCCATACCATGCTAAGTGTCATCAAATTACTAACAGAAATAGACAACATGAAAAATATGAAAAAAGAAATCAAACTTGAAGGAAAAAATAATGAAGATTTTAAAATGTAAAGGGTTAAATGAAAATAACTCCAAATTTTTAGGGCCCAAAATATACCTTAAGCCTAATTTTTATTTCTACTTTTTTCTATTTCTTCATTCGTTAATTCCTTTTTCTTTTTCTTTTTTTTCATTCATTCATTTTTTTTTTTTCTTTTTTGAAAGGAAGTAACAAAATGAAACCAAATTCCACGCTCATTATATGCACTACTTAAGCACTTACAATCCTTCTAAAATGGAAGTCTCAACATCTTCAATTAGAAATATGTTTTATAAACCCCTATAAACTATACTCCAATATTTATACTTACTCTCTAAATTATTACTCATGTAACACTTGTCCTCATAAACTATGAGAGTGCATACTTACGCTAGACTATTATTCATGTAACACTTTACACCGCATCTCATGGTTAATAGTTTAAGAAAGTAAATGTGTATTCTTATAGTTAAATGGAGTAAAGTGTGCATTCTCATAATTTATGAAGTAAGTATAAAATGGGGTATAATACTTTAGGGGCCAAAGTGTAATTTTTCCAAAAACAAGAGTTTTTTTTTTTTCTTTTGAGAGAGAGTTTCAACTTATGAGGTCTGCTCTTGATGATAGCTCTTTATCATCTGAACAAGACACCAATTATTTTTTGGTGTCGGCGAGATTAAACCCCAAATCTCTTATTCAACTATTAGAAACTTTACCAATTGAGCTAACTGAAACTTACCCAAAATCAAGAGTTATTATAGGTAAACTTTTATCAAAATTTTCACTCTGTTGTACATTCATTTCATTTGGACCAATCACAATTCACAAATGAAAAAAATAGTTTGTGAAAAGTTTGGGAAGATGACTTGACCATGTTATGCATGTCCTTGTTAGACAAGGCTTAATTCCTGGTAGATGGGTAAAATAATTGTCACAATAACTCTCTTGGAATCCACATTAGTTGTCCATCTCCAACAGACTCCACCGACTTCCTCCATATTTCATAAATGACAATAGCACAGAGTACTGTACATGGTCCTATGATGAATGTTTTGTATGAGGAATGATTTTGGTAGTTGTGAAGAATTGGACCAAGATGAATACTCAAATAGAAATAGATTGTAGCACAAGAGTAAATATTTTTTTTGACCATGCACAAGAGTAAATATTGTATCAACTTATTTCACTTACTTTTTCAATAGATGTTGAAGTGATAAGTTTAATTTTTAGATCAAAAAGTAACAGTCACAACCTACATTTCTAAAAGTGGCACTCAAGAAATGTCAATTCATTACTATAGTAAATGGGCTAAAAAAAACAAAGAAGAAGAAGGAAAAAAAACTACTATATCACCATAATGAGATTTGCTCCCATCATTTCTTTCCTTAATAATTCCAACCTCTGACAATGTTTGCTGACCTTAATTTGGGGTCATTGAATTGAAATACCAGGGGCGTGGGATCCCACCATCCTATTCCTTCCAAACCAAAACACAAATTTCACCTCCTTGATATGACAACTAGATCTATTCTTCATCTTTGGCCAAAAAATAATAAATGAGATCATAATCGTATATTGTACCAATAAAGGGCTATATATCTTGATATTTAGTGTGTTTAGATAAATTTAAAGTTAAGCTTATTTTCATTGTCACATATGTACAATCTTTTTATTTCTCGTTATTTTACATAAAATTTAATTTTATTCAGCTTATTTTTTAAAAATAAAAGAAACCAATCACCTTAAATTTGACCAACAACTACTTGGTTTGACACTCTAATTGACATAGGTACCTCCAATATTTTCTCCATTTTGCAATGTTATATGTATAAAAAATTACATAACATTTTTCACAATAATTAAATTTGCAAGTTTATACTAATTCTTATTTGGGTTTACCTTTAATATATATATCAACTACTAACAATTTAGAATTTACTGCAAAATATTTTTGTGTTTATAAACGTTCTCTGTCCTCCATGTAACTGATATCACAGCCAAGCAATCAAATCAATCGTACAGTACACAACCAAGCTCAATTTTCAGACAATGTTCATCAAAAAATTATTCTTATATATATATATATATATATTAGAAGTTTGTTTGGATACCGTTTATTACTGAAAAATGAAAACAATGTAACAAAATAATTTTAAATGTGTGAATAGTACTATAGAATCTAATTTTAAAGTTTTTTTTTTTAATCCCGTGAATAGTGCACGGGACTGATCGAAAAACTCCAAAGGCAAGGTCTCAAATCATTATAGTGCAATGCAAACGCAAGCTAGGCATTCTCTGTGAGAAATGACTTTAGCTTGGATCCAGTTATGGGCAGAGCTGTTATTGGACATTGGCCCCCCCAAATTTTTTTAAAAAAATATTATTATATTAATAGGTACTAATTTTAGCAATTTTATTTAATAAAATTACACTTTGTCCTCCTTAATAATGCCATCAATTCTTTTGAGAGTAATCTTATAGCCAAAAACGTTTTTACAATATTTATACAAACTATTGAAGTAGAAAATTCTTATTGGTTCGTACATTTGCATCACTTTTTACGTATCAATAACCACTCATCACATTAGCAATTTGTAAAAAAATTATAGTATTAGCATTTTTCACCTTTTAAAGGACATAAAAAATTAATAGATTAAATCTAAAACAAAATATACAAACTCAAAAAAATTAGCTCAACAACAAAAATTACCAATTATAAAACTAAAAAAATTAAGACCAATCAATCTATTTTACCCAGAACAAACTACTTGGCTATTTAAAAAAATTTAAACAAAAATCCTTAGTAGTAAAGCAATAGAGTCAAAAGTCAGAGCCGTCACACACAGTTAGCAGTAGAATCACCTCTCTTAACTCTAAGTCCTAGCTCTGTCCCTGGATCCAATGCTCCATTTCTTAAAAAAATCATGATGAGTACATTGAACTAAACCTAAGCTTTGCCAAAGAGAAGTATCCAACTTGAAAATTCTAGTACCATAACCAACATGGTCAAGCCCAGAAGAAAAGAAAACATAGAAGAAGAAAAAAAACACATTATTTTCGAAGTGCTAATCCAAATGAGCCCATGCGTGCGTCCATCATTACCTTCCAAAATTATGTATGTCCATTGACATCACTTTCAGGTTCTTGTTTTTGAACCATCTTACGCTTCTTCCATTTGAATATATTATCGTCAACACATTGATTTGTCTGTCATATATATATATATATATATATATATATATTGGTAGCAATAAACTTAAGGATGACATCGCATTGTCACATTTAGTTTTCCATTTAAGCTATGTAACTTCAAAGCTACTTAATGCATGCAGAGGCAAATGAGGTAAGGAAAAAAAGCCATAGTTGACCTACCGCAAATTTTCTTTTGAACTTTCCTCTTAAATGGGGTTACACGTTCAGTACTCAGTACTGGTTCTGCAAAAAGATTACTGTGGTTTATGGTGACTCACGAGCTCAATTCTGTGTATTTCCTCAGACAAGTTGCGGAAGATGGTCATGTCTTACGCCTCTATTTGGTGGTTGTTTTGTTTCGTTCAGCCAAGTTGTAGAGTCGTACATGTGAATGGCAGGTTGAGGCACTGTTTGTGCTGTCCTGTACTTTTATATTATTGTTGTAAATGCTGAATTATACACGGTTTACACAATCCACCTAAGATCGTGTTTTGAAAACACCGGCACGATTTCAATTATAATTATGAAGTCACAATTTTTAGCCATCACCGCTCTTATATGATACTCTGTTTTAGTTAGGTCTATGCATGTTCTCTAAACTCTAGCTTAATCTAGTACTAGGTTCAGTGTGTGCTAATTTTTAGGAAAAAAATGTATTAAATGTGTGTGAGATATATTCGAATAAAGAGTATGCTATATCTCCAAAAAAAAAAGAAGTGCTAATTTTTAGGAAAAAAAGTTTATCTGCAAGTTTTTTTTTTTTTTTTTGAATTACGATTTTAACCTAATTTTTTATTTTTTAAGAATAAGGATCTAAATTCTCTTAGCATATAGAGATAACTCTCACTTATGAAAAAAAAAAAAAAAAAAAAAACCCCGATAAAATTATTGAGATGACTTGTTGTTAGGGTTGTGTATCAAACCCACCAACTCGATGAAATCGATCCAACCCAACCCGACGCGTCAAGTTGGTTTTCGTGGGTTGGTTGGTTGGGTTAGGTAACTTAGGTTAGGTTGAAATTTTATTTTGAATCTCGGGTCAAGTCAAGTTTGGATTGACAATTAATATTACCCTTATTTAAATTTTTTTAGTTTAATTGATATTGGTATTTTGCTAATAAGTTTTGATAAATTTGAAGAAATTTTAATATAATTTAAGCATATTCTGTGAACCGTAATAATTTATTAAAAAAAATTTTAAATAAATGATAAAGGTGGAATTTTTTATAAGACAAATACATGTATGCCCAATCCATTGATTGAACCCAACCCAACGTCGGGTTGGGTTGAAAAACCCTCCAACTTGACATGTGCATTTTCCTACTTATTATAGTTGGTGTATAATAAAACCTATCAATAGAATATAAAATTTTTAGCTGATACTAGAATACGGTGATGTTAAACTCCTTCCTTGAATGATGGATTTTGGTATGAATTTAATTAGTAAGACTTATTATCATGTGGGGGAGTATCAAGTTAATGTACTCTCGAAATACTAAATTCTTTTTTGATAGATACAATAAAAATTTTAAATTATGACGCTCATTTCATAATAATTATTTTTTATTATTATCACACTAAAATACCAATTAGCTTTTGCTGTAAGCCGAGTTTGAATCTTAAATCTCTTATTTGATAACAAAAATTTTCCTAATTGAGTTAATTGGAACCACAAAAATATTAAATAGTTATTCTAGTAAGTATGCGTGAAACAGTAAAAATAATATTGCTCCAACCACAACTTAAAATTTTTTTTTCTAAAAATGTTTTTTTTTATATAATTTTAACTTATGGCGTCTACTCTTGATAATAGCTTTTTATATGTTACTTGTTAAGCTAATTAGAACTCATAAGAAGGGTATTAATACGTGTAAAATTGGTGTCACAAGAAAAAAAAAATCTAAACCGTTCAACCAATTGATCAAAGAATAATGTCATTTTGAATATACACCACTGTAAGTTTCTTTAAAACTTTTTTCCATTTTCTCGTGTCTGTATTAAAAATATTTAGTATTTAAAAAAAAAAAAAAAAGAAAAAGATCATAGAACGTGCTACACGCATGCACATGCCCCGTACTAGGTGGTCTACTGCTACTGCTACTACTACTAGGCTTTTAACTGCCCACCTCCCCCACTTCACACCAACGTGTGAGGAATAACTAACTTAACAGATATCCCACTTTCTTTTCCCTCTCATTAAAACTCTCGAATTGAACTCTCTTTCTTTTTCATTAGTTCCGTTTTGCTGAGTACTCTTCACTAGCATTTGGCAATGGCTTCTCCTTCTGTTACCAAACTCTTCAACAATGTCATGTTCTTTTCTGCATTTTGTGTCACTTTGGTTGCTGTGCCTGTGTCTTCTTTTCAGTTCCAAGTTGGTGGCGAGATGGGTTGGGTCAAACCCACTGGAAATGAGTCTGATACTTACTTCAAGTGGGCTACAGAAAATAGGTTCCATATTGGAGACGTTCTTTGTAAGTTCACAGCAACATAGGGTTTTCTTTAATGGAATGTAGTTGTTGAATAAGTTTTTGGTTTTGGAGGGTGTTATAATTTATTGTATGCTTTAAAACTTTGGAACTAAGACTTGGTTGTTGTTTTTGTTGACGAGGATGTTAATTGTGATTAGTGAAGCTTTGGCAATAGTATCTCTTTGCTATGAAATTTGCTTCTTTCTCTTGATTAAAGACTTTCTCACTAAATATTTTCTATCTAAAGCAATAAAGACTTATTAACACTCTGCTTATTTACTTTTAATGTCTTTACAGATTTTAAGTACCAGAATGACTCAGTGCTGGTAGTGAACTACACTGATTACCAGAACTGTGTTGTGTCCAACCCAATCTCCAAATTTGAAGACGGAAATACAGTTTTGCGAATTGATCGATACGGGTTTGTCTACTTCATCAGTGGGCAGCCTGATCACTGCAAAGCTGGTCAGAAACTCGTCATCCGCGTAATGGTGCAATCCGAAGTTGAGTCTCCAACTCCTGCACCTTCACCTAAAGGAGGTGTTGATTCAGGCGATTATGATGCTTGGGATTTCAACTGGGGGCCTCCACTAAATTCTACCATCAAGCTGTCTTTTGCATCATATTTTTTAACTATTCTTGGGGGTGTGTTGCTTATTTTCTATGTGTTTATGTAGAACAGGATAGATTATATTAGTTAAGGTAATCCTAGTCCTAGGGATTAATCTTTTATTTTTATGGTTGTTGGTATTGTAAATTGATTGATCAATGCGTATGGAGCATTGTATTATTTAAATTGCTTATGTTGCTACACGTTTCATTCAATAGAATGTAATTTGCCTGTTGTGGTTACTCATTAACAGGTGCAACAAGGAACCATTGAGTTGATGCAACTCAGTCAGTATTTGCAAACCCTTAATACCGTGCAGTAGCTTTTATTCAGGCTTTCACGCCAGTTGATGATAAATGAAGTAACTAACGTATTTAAATTGTGAACTCACACAAATATTACATGGCTCAAAAGGTATAATAAAGAGAAATGAAAGGCCATTCTGATGCAAATTCATTATACCATTTCCTTTGCTGTTCCTGTTTGTTTACATTCCTAATTCTAACATTTGTAAACCAAAAACAGAATTCACTAATAAAATACAACGCTTACAAGGCATTTTTTAAATGAATTGCAATGGTATAAAATAAAAATAAGTAACAGATTCCGCAGCTTAGGACCAAAGTCACAAGTTATTTGTTCTAATTTGATTGGCTTCAGCAGCATTTAAAGAATCTATGATCTCATAATTGCCACACAACATATCTTTTTTTGCGTTGTGTACCTTCCCTTGCTTTGACTTTTCAGAAGATTTAGTAGAATTGTTTACCGCATTTTCTTCCCAGAAACTCGTATGTTCTTTGCTCTCCACTGCTATCTTGGGTTCCACCGCTTCCCTCTTCCATTTAATACCAACTGCCTCTGCCTGATTGGCAAACAAGACTTTCGAAATGGGTGAGCTGCAAATCTCTTTATACGTTTCATAATTCCCAGCATGAGTGTTTCCACCTTCCAAAAGTTTTGCAAGAGGGTGCAAAACTGAGATTGGACCATCATTTTTCTCTAAAGTTTCCTTTAGAAGCAGAAAATAAGAGACAAATTCTGGCTTGCTGAACTGAAGAAACACTGCAGTTTCATCTAAGTGGTAAACAGAAGTTACAGAGGTCAGGCCAAAGACTTTACAGACGGATTCCGTTATCTCCCTTGCCTTGAGTTTGGATGGGAATCCCCAGATTAAAACAATGTTCTCAAACAAAATATTTGGGCATTTCTTTTTGAAGCAATTAGTTCCCAACAAGTCTGCAACCTTATTACCAGTACTTAAATCAATGATGTCTCCGTTAATCCAACTGAGATATAGATGGTTGACGTGCTTACAGAGCTTTTCATTGTGAGCTAAATTTTCAGAGGGTAAATGGAGTTTAAAATCAATGCCTAGATAACTGCAGGCCTGCACAAAGATACATCCTGTCATAAAAGCATCATACCCAGCTTCATGCTTGGCTCCAGAGTTCCAGTTGGAGGACCTGCAAACATGTTCAATAGAGCTATCAATTCTACCACTTGGTCAAGAAAAAGACTATAAGGCACTATGCTTCATTAACACTTTGTGCCAAGATAAAATGGTAAACATTTTCTGCTTGAATATTTAAGCGTTGAAGATAACTATGATGTATGAAAGACACAGAAGCAATACGTGCACAACTATACATCCCATAATGCCGATATTTAGTGTATTAGACTGAATATATACCAAGTTTGGAGGGTCCACTAGTGTATAAGTCTACAATGATAACTTAGTTGCAAAACCAAATGGAATAAAGCACTACCAAGCTATAGTTTATGGGCAGAATGGCAAGCACACCTCATATCATCCACTTGAACCTCCACTTGCACACGTTGCTGAAAAGTAAGCCCCGTGCTTTTATCACTGACAGCAATTTGTGGACACAACAAAGCAAATGCTGAGGATAGTGATGTGCTGGACTTCTTCATCCGTTGTTGGAGTACATGATTGCCATTCAATAGTATTTTGGTGTCAACAATATGTGGAAAGTACTTGTTAACAGAGGAGACAAATTCTTCAGCAGCAGACGGAAGAGGACCTATGAATTTGTTGTATACATGTGCAATATCTGTGTCACAGATAGAAAGTACTTAGTAACACTAAATAATGATAACAACCTCTTCATGAAACTCGGAATGAGAATTTTACCCAGGAAGCAATTGTGACCAACAATCAACTTCTGCTCTGATGAAAGTAGGTCAATAACATGTCGGAACCCAATTGCAGCTTGGATTTTCATCTCTGCTACTCTGCGATTCTCATCTTTCACCTCTTTCTGCAAAAGATTAGGATACGGAACATTTTAATTTCTTTGAGGTACATATGAAATCACTCAAAATATGAAACCACTAAGACTGCCTTGAAGGGAAAAATAAATTCAAATTACAGTTTTAGAAATTGATAAAAGCCTCAGTGGCATGGCCTAGTTGGGTCCAAATCCCCCGTCCCCCACTTGTTGTAAGCAAAAAAAAAAAAAAAAGTTAACTGATAACAATTTAACCAACTTCCATATCAGAACATTTGGAAAATAGCTCTCATATGTATGTGCACATCAAATAGATTTTACATCAAGGACATAAAAATTTATCTTACCATAAGCAAATCTCTGTCATCCTTCGATTCTGTATACACTACTAGTTGTTGTGAACATAAATCATCACCATTCACACGAACATAAGAAAGATCTTTGAAGTGCTTGTTAATGACCTGCATATTTTCAATATTATATTCAGCTAGATAAGGCCATTGTGTGAGAAAAGAAGCATCTTATTCTCTACAGAAAAGAAAATAAATGAATGAATTCAAACATGTTAGATATAGATTGCAGACCAAACAAAGACTTGGAGATTAGAAAGAGGGCTTTGAAGTTCTAGAAGGCAGACATTTGATAAGTCAATAAATGCGTTAGTAGATCTTATTAGGCTATAACTATATAGAACCAATATGCATCCTAATCCTGGTAGATTAACAATGAATACTGCATAAGACAAAAGGATGTGTTAGACAGACGAGGCAAATATAACCACCAACTTGCAATCCTGTTGAACCATCAGTCATCCAAATCCACCTGCCTATCTTGCATAGTAGAAAAACTTAGAATTGAAATTGAGTTAAGAACTTAATATCTTGTACATAAGTTATTAATATTTCATAGTAGCTTAGACAGAGCACAGTAGAATCTAATATATATATATATATATATATATGTTGAATTTCTCAAAATGTTTTATGAAGACTGGAGTTGACGACAGCTTTTAGACTTAAGATCGTAACATATTTTAACTTCAGCTAACAACCAAAAAGTGCTTATGATTATAAGGTATATCAAAAAATAAAGAGGAAAAATTGAGGCCGTGTCAGTTAAATGTAATTGGTTTCAATACACATCATGCTTCATAATAAGGAAGTGAATAACTAAATCGAGGTCACACTTCCAAAATGCCTAATGCTCAAAACATACATACAAAAACCTTGAGCTATGCTTGTGAGAAGCCTAAGAAACTAGGTCTGTCAAGGAAACACTGAATTAAATGTTACTTTGTTTTTTATGTAATATACAGCTGTAGTGCACATCCAGCATATAAAATTATAATTTTCTCTGAACGAGATAGGGTGAGTAGATAGACAAGGTCTGACCAACTTTGGGAAATTACCAAACAATCCTTAAGGATTTTTTTTTTTTTTTCAATTGTTAAGTTTTTTTTTTTTTTTTCAATTGTTAAGTTAGATACACACAGTTTTAATCCCACAAACTCATTCCTAAAAATCATTTTCCAAACTACATTTCTAAGAGAATTTTATCACAAGTCATAAAATTAAATTAGAAGATAAAATTGTGAATGCAATACATTACCAACT
The DNA here is from genome assembly GCA_032878915.1 of Castanopsis chinensis. Classification (NCBI taxonomy): domain Eukaryota; kingdom Viridiplantae; phylum Streptophyta; class Magnoliopsida; order Fagales; family Fagaceae; genus Castanopsis; species Castanopsis chinensis. The sequence continues at coordinate 10,141,656 of JAVQMG010000089.1, forward strand.
GAATTAACCTAAACTGATGAGAAGTAAAGCCGGTCAGATTAAGAGCCGGACGCATTTTAAAGAAAACAGTTTGAAATTGTTGCTTTGAGTCATTTGAGTTCCACTGAAGTTGGGACCTTCCATTTCTATCCTGTAATAATCCATCGCGCCATTCACTGAACCTATTCTTGATTCGTTCAGCAAACAGAACATCAGCCATGCGGTTTATTGGAATGTCTTTGACATCTTTCATGTTGCACCATGTATCTGATAACTCGTCCTCGTATGCAATACTCAAACGTCTTAATGCTTCCTTTTCTTGTCCTCTGGATAAATAAGATATTCCTGAGATTATCCAAGATTTAAATTCTCAAACTGAAAGATCATAAATAGCATGATGAATCACATGGTGGAAACACGTGTCTAATTTGTATGGCAAAATAATCAATTAAAAAAAATAGCTTTTCTAGCATTCTAGATGCTGCAAGCGCCCCCCCCCCCCCCCCACCCCACCCTCCTCTACACAGGAGCAGCAGCCCCGCTTATCCATGCAGTTTTCTCATCTTAGATCTTAATAATCAATACTATAACAACAACAACCAAACCTTAGTCTTGAATTTTTTGGGGTTGGTTATGGATCCTAAACATATTAGTCAGGGTTGGCCACATGTATTTTTTTCCGCCATTCTATTCAATCCAAAGTCATACTCTCTATTGACATGTCATTTTTTACTACCTCCTTAATTGAAAGATCTTAATAATCAATGCAACAAATTGGAAACATTTTTGGCTTTATGCATTCAAAACTGAATGTTCAATCTACTGGCAGTGGGGGAGAGCATTACCAGTTGCCCACCCTGAGATCCCACTAACTTTCTGTTCTTACTTTTCATAATTTTATACATAAGACATCCTGGGCGTTATTGTATTTAATTCAAGGCACTACACGCCCATTCAAACACAAATTCTATACATTACAACTTTCACAGGTAAACCAAAAAACCATGTGCAATAACTACAAAATCGTAATAGTTAGCTAAAGGTCCAATACAATCCAAGCCAAAACAAAAGCAAGATAAACTACCTTCTCGTATGCAGGCATTGAAATCAAACTGATATTTGGCTAAGAATTCAATTGATGTTGTCTGCCAGAGAAACTCGTAAGAGGGGCCATCGATTGAAACCTCTTGACGCGGAAAGACATAGAAATTGTGCCTGTCAAAGCACATGATTATCGTCAAATTTATCAATGTGAGAATAACTTCAGGCCATTTGACTTCTATTTTTCCCTAGAGCCAGTAAAGTGGATTGATTACAGCTATCAACTAAAAACTATACGGCATCTGCAATGCGAATCCCAAATTATAGAATTTGGCAGTAACACCCTGATTCAAGATTATTCTAAGTATACAACTTACTTAGAATACAGAGGAAAAGGCACACAGGCAGTGTGCAAAGAGGCAACAAAAGAAATAAAAACAAAATAACAAAGAAAGTACAAAAATCAAGCATATCAGGCAAAGAATTGAAAGCATTTGATGGGGGCATTTCCAATGTGCATCCTTAACTATATATCCTGATATGATGAGATTAATCAGTTAACTCAAATACAAAATTTGGATAGTGGTTCTACATTACAAATTAATATCAAATTAGGGTATTGATTGCAAAATTTCATAGATTAGAATACACACTGCAAATCTCTCTCTCTCTCTCTCTCTCTCTCTCTCTCTCTCAACCCCATTTGGCATTGTGCAAGCTTCTCCAAACAAACTCACTCAATCGAACAACCAAAGTGAGCAAATTTTTCAATAGCGAAAAAATGTAAGCAAGCAAACAGAGCATATAACTTAGGAGCCGTTTGGTAGGGTAGTTCTAGCAATGTTTTTTAATTTTTAAACCACATTACACATATTTTCAAAAAATACAAAAACCGTTACTAAAACAACGTTACCAAACGACCTCTAACATCCCAAACCATAGAATTCCTATCGCCTATTTATTTCCCTACATTTTCTGAACCTAAACACCAAAAAAGCACTTTTTTTTATAAATAAAGAAATCCAGAGCAACCAAACAGAGCACAACACTGCAAATATCATAAATCACTAAATAATGAAAACAAAGAAATTATGAGCAACCAAACAGAGCGTGGAAAGAAGAAAAACGTGAGGGAATGGTGGTAGAGTGACAGACATACGGGTGAGCGATGAAGGAGAGCTTGGAAGAGTCCCAGCGAAAGGGACAGACGCCGAACTGAACGACGGCGAACTTCTCGGCGGAGTCCTTAACCTTGAGGTAGCGGACGTCGGAGCGATCGAACTCGAAGGACTCGCGCCAGGGGGCGCTGGTGACGCCGCTCATCTCCAAGTCGATGGCGACGAAGTCCGCCGCCGCCACGTGGCGCCGGAGCTCCGCTAGAGCCGACTCGAAGTTCCCCTTCGTCACGTGCTTCAGAGGAAACGCAGTCGATTGGGCTGAGACTGAGGCTGATGAAGAAGATGATGATGATAGGGCACGTGAGAGCGCACGTGAGAGAGTAATGGGATAGAGCTTCTTCATTGTTGTGGTGTGTCTGTGTCTGTATCTGTGTGAGCATACTGTTTGTTTTTTTTGTTTTGGGTCTGTGGTTTTGGATTTTGGGGTTTAGAGGAGGTAGAAGAAGAAGATTACTGGGTGGGTTTTAAACAAAACGTCGTCGTTTCATCATGCTCTTTTTTTTTTTTTTTTTTTTCCTCACTTTCTTTTTTTCTTTTTTGGAAAATTTATTGGAAATATTTTTAAAATTTTTTTATAAGAAGATAAAAAGGTTTTTTTTTTTTTTTACAATTTTTTTATATTTTCTATAAAATTAGTATAGAAAATTTTCTTAAATAGTTCATTAACAAATATCGTAAGGACACTCATTGATAAGACTTCAATAAATTGAATCCTTTTTAATTTTACCTAAAAGTCTACTGAGTCCTCGCTCTTTCAACTTTGTTCATTTCAATCATTTTGTTAGTTTTCAATAAAATTGAGGTGTTAAAAATCCCTAAAATAATGTAGTTTTGTTACTTTTGTACCAAACAAATTAAAGGTTAACAAGAAGACTAAGCTGAAAGTCAGAGGAATTTTAAATTTTAGGCAAAGTTAGAATGTGTAATTTGTAATTTAGCATCTTTTTTTTCTCTTTTTTTTTTTTTCCCCTTCTGCTAAAAATATAATTTTCTTTCCTTAAAATTTAGTATTAATCTACCTTAAATTCCCCTCCCAGCTATTGAGTTATCAAAATAAGAACTTACAGTTTAGGCCCTTAGTATTCTTCTTCTTGATACATAGACCCCTGAATATTACAACCATATGAATGTGTCTTTTAACATTAGTTAAAATCTTGTGTCTAACCCAAACAAAAACAATGTTGTTTTCATGTGAGTTAAGGGCAAAAATTTGAGAAACCATAAAGAAAGAGGTACATTGATATTGTTGAAATAAGCATGTGTACATTAATTGCAAGTTTTGAAAGTTGAGTGACAGATTCAAGAGCTACCCCAAATTTAGATGATGCAAAGTACACTTTTAATCTTTTAAAAAATATTATATTAGGCAATGCGAATTTTACACTTTGTCTTGTCGATCATTGCATATGTATACATTATCAGCATCTTGCTTTACTATGCTATATAAACTTATATGAAAACTATTCAATAAACTTAGAGATACAACAACATTTGCAATTGTGGAAGTGGAATGTTGTGATTGGCGTCAACATAACTAATGTTAGTAATAGAACCATATTTATTCCAATCATGATTGTGGTAAACTTAGAGATACAACAACATTTACAAGTGTGGAAGTGAAATGTTGTAGTTGGCGTCAATATAACTAATGTTAATAATTGAATCATATTTATTACAATCATGATTGTGGCAAAAATTGTTGTGTTCCTAACATTATTGTTAACTATTGAAAGTAAAGATATATACACAACATAATTATTCCACTGTTTTTTATGTTTAAAATGATCAATATATACAATTACAACAAGATATTTGATAGATTCATGCACAAAATGTGTTATCTACTCACAATGACAATTAAATTCAATTACATGATTCATTGGCCAATACAATAACATGGTTGAATTTAATTGAGAAATTGTATCTAATTTTGCCCTAGAGATATTATGAAGAGATTTATGCCAATCTAGTGTAGTCTCTTTCCATTTAAAAAGAATCAAGATCTATTCCTAGTCTTTCAAAAAACAATGATCACAAAAATTCAACACTCCAATTTATTATCCATTATTTTTGTAAAAAATACCTTAATATTTATCACAACAAAAACCAATTTTTTACATACTTCCTAATAATATGATAAAATATCAATATCCAAGAATTTTTCATTTTTGTTATAAATCAACTCTATGGGTATGGATAATTTTGAACCTTGAAGATCTTCACATTTTTAACACATTAATTTGGAGATCCTTTACCTTTACATTTTTATGGACGTGCAATAGTTAATTTTATTTTTGATAGGACAAAGTACACATGACATAAGAAAAAAAAATCTTCTAAAAGTATTCTACACATGTATTGGCATTTGGCTTGAGCTTTAAAGCTAGTGGTTACAAAATTGCATTTCATAGTAAGACAACATGATGCCACAAAATGATCCTCTGGTTTTACTGATCCATATTTATACTTTTCCACAGTGCCTTCTATATAAGACAAAGTTGGAAACAATTGTTGATTAGAAGGTATCTAGTGCATCTGGCATATGTATTATCTCTCTCATAACATGTGAGTCTCACGTAATGTAGAGTCCAAATATTTGTGAGAGATGATGCACGAGATAATTATTGTGTTGATGACTTGGCGGAGCCCCTCAAGTAGCTCCGTACTGTCATCTCCCAACATGTGAATCAATGGGAACCTTGTTGAACCAACGGAGGTGTAAAACTTTATCCCTTTGCTTGTCAATGCGTTGATATCCTGTTTCACCGTGGGTTAAGCCGCCCTGACTTAGAAACTGAGCGATCAAGAGAGAATGCTCCCCAAGCATTTGATGAAGGATGTAATCCACATGAATCTCTCAATGCTCAGGCCTCAGTACAATGAATCACCAGGGAATCAAGGAATATCAGTCATGCAGCGGGAATTGAATGGCCCTAGAATAAGAAGATTGCATATGCCTGTGGAAGAAAGCGATTTGCTTCAAAATTAATTTGTGTGAAATTTATCCTACAGAATGTAAAATCCTGGTCTCTATATTTCCATTATAGCCAATATTAGAAAGAAATAATCTGAAATATTGTGTTAAGATTGCCAGGGTGGCTATACTTACATCTGTTTTATAAGGCTCGAACTAGACGAGCTGCAAAGGCCCCATCAAGCAAATGTTTTACCGGGTTGGAGGAATAGAAACCATTTTCCGTTACAAAATCAGGTGGTACATATCTGTCAACAGGATCTATAGAAAATTCCTGAGACCCAAAAAAAAACAAGTACAGATAAACACACTTTTCTAACTCCAAAAAGTACCATATATGTGTGCATGTCTATACAGTCATATTTATAAACATGTCATATTTATAAACATGTATGCTCATTTTTCCTTTTCTTTTGGTTTCAACTTTCAAAAGTATATATTGAGTTTGATCAATTATCCCAGATATCCAAGGAGAATGATGACATACAACAGAAATTTCATCCTTGGTACGTTCTATGATATGTTTACTAGGAGTAGCTGGAAAAGAACGTGATTCTTTGTCTAAGCTTTTTGATTTTCCAAATAAAAAATGGATTTACAGGTTAGTTCAGTATTATTTTCTTAAAACTATGAGGCATTTGAATCTTTCTTAAAATATTAGCTGGAAACATGAACAAAACATTTAAAAATATCATGTTATAAACCTACCGGATGCCTGAGAAGAAATGAAGCCACCCTTTCTTCATTCTCTTCAGGATCTATGGAGCAGGTACTGTATATTAAAACTCCACCAGGATTTACCAATCTATAATGCACAATTAAAACAGATAAACAAAAACAAATTAGTTGACGAAAGGATGTAAAAATTTGCTCTCATACACCCTACGTGTGTGTGTGTGTGTGTGTGTGTGTGAGAGAGAGAGAGAGAGAGAGAGAGAGAGAGAGGGAGAGGGGGTGGAGAGGACTTCTGGTCATACATGGATGCTGCATCCAAGAGCTCATCTTGTAAATTCTTCAGCTGTTCCATATCCTCTAACTTCCTATTCCAGCGCAGGTCCGCTCTCTTTAAAAGGTCAAAAAGGTAGACAACATGTTGGTAAATTTAAACAGTCAAGAATTGAAAATAGAACAGATGCTGAATGCAAACAAACATATGGAGATACATGTGGTTCTTTGACAATCACCTTCGAGAGAACACCCAGTCCAGAACATGGGGCATCCAACAAAACCTTATCACCTTTCACTGGATTCTTTTCCTGTAAAATGGGTTTTCATAAGAAATTAAATGTTTGAAACAAGGATCCAAATTTACATAAGATGATAACTTACAGCCAAAACACGAAGATCGCTATGGATGGTGGTGATGACACCATCTACTTGGTGCAACTTGGCTGTCTCTTTAAGGATTCTTAACCGGCCTTTGTTTATGTCAATTGCAGATACCATACCTGATACACCATATTGCATCTTCAGTATTATTTATTATTGCTCAAAAGTGGAAGTAAAGAAAATAAAAACTTAAAGTTTTGTCATTTAGAATTTAGATCAAGCTATTCCACCATCCTGGTATTAAAAAAAAAAAAAAAGTCCAATTTATTATTTCAAAGATAAGATTCTAGATATTTCTTACTACAATAAATTATAATATCAGCAATCAAAATAGCCACAAAATCAGCTATCTTGCAGCTTGAACTTGAGCTTTAAGGAGGCTATCTTCCATCTTTAAATGGAATATTCCAGAGTCCAAAATGTAAATTGAGGATCTGAAGCACTTCACCTAAGAGCTTAACTCAGTTTAGGCAATCTGAGGTGTCAAAAAGGTTTTGGGTTTGAGTCTTTCAATTAAGTTCTCACGTATGCCCCTCTCTTCACCCCAAAAAAAAAGTTCATCTGAGAAGTCAAAAAGGAAAAACACGATATTCCAAGTTCAAATGTAAGAATGACTGCAAACCTCACACGAATCATCTTATGGAAGAGTCAATTAAAAAGGAAAAAAAAAAAAAAAAAACATTGATTTTCATTTCTGCTTTCACTGCAGAAAAAAAAAATGAATAAGCATTACACAGGTCCTCATTCAAGCAAAAAGAAAGATTCATATATAGTAGCAACCACTTCAACTGACCAATATGAATTTTCTTGCAGTGAAGAATACCTTGGCCACTTAATTGGGATGCAATGTAAAGAGTTTTGCCTCCTGGAGCAGCACAACAATCAATTATTCTGTCACCCGGTTGAGGATCCACAACAGAAACGATCATGCCTGCAATGAGTTGTAATATAATATTAAGGACATATCCATTTACAAACTCCGGCACAGTTGGCCTGAAAAGTTAAAGTCAAATCCTTGAACTTTTCCATACACTGTACCCAAGAATTGAAGAAAAATAGCACATGGTCTAATAAGAATATAGAAATGTATCTATGTACATCTAAGTACAGTCTATAAATATGTAAACATGAAAACTATTGGTCTTGATAAGATTATCAGACACCCATTCATCTTGACCAGATGGTCCAGATCCATTATATCGGCCATAACATGTCAGGGAAAAATATATTTATGAAAATCCAGTTCCATTTTTAGTGGAAGCCATAATTTGAATCACATCAAATTTAAAGTTATAATAAAATCACCTGCACTCTCATCCTGAACAGAACATAAACCTTCTTTGAGTAAGCCAGCTTGTATGACAATCTGAAATGAAGATATGTAAGTAATTAGAAAATGAAACAGAACTTGAGTGCTCCGGTAATGACTGGTATTAATTGGGAACACAATAGTTCCCCCTTTCTGTTGGAAGTCTTTTAATCTTCCCCTTCTCTTAACACATGCATAATATGTACATCAGTTTTCACATAAAGGCTGGCAGTTACCTACAGTTAAGAGATAAACAAGACAATGCCCACATGGCCACATAACAATTAGAATTAGTGAATTGCTGATCTACACTGAACCCCCATGAATTTCTAAGAGTAAAAAAGTATGCAAACCACAAATGTGCACTTTATTTTGTTGTTCTGCCAATGAAATGTAAGCAACTAGCAACTGCTCAGTAAAAACCCTAGTTGGCATCAACTTGACAATATAGCAGGGACAGTAAGTGACTGTCCTCCATTTAAATAAATCTATGACTGTTCAAAAGAGACTATATATCGAATTTATACCTGCATCCCAGTTTGAATACGGACAAAATCTTCCAAATGCAAAGAAAGCTCATGTGGGACCTGTAGCTCAAGAGAAGAAAAATTATTAATACATATATTTAGCACCAAACACTCCAAATACTGTGTTGTGTGAGTGTGAGAAAGACCATCTCAAGATAAGGATTAAGTAGTTGTAAATCCAAACTTCAAGGAAAGTGGTCCATCAAATCATCAGTCAGGAGGTAATACAACACAGAGTGATAATACATAAAATCATTAAGCACCTTAATCATCTGTAAGGAAAATTCAAAAAGTTATTAAGCACCTTCAATGAATTAAGCTGCATCACAAGGTCAGGTCTTGAAACACCTTTCCCACCGTTTGTCCTGACATTACCATGAAAAGAGGCAGCTATGATATCTGTTTCACATCAAATACTGAGGGAGAACAAAATATTGTAGCCAAAAACCTCAAGCTGAAACTGGGATCACTATTGTTCCAGGTCATCAATTTAATGGCTTCTTCTTGCCCAATATACTTTGTCCATCGCCTTACCATCCACTGGAAAGGAGAGATTTAATGAGCACTAAGAATATGTACATCAAGTGTTGATAGCCTTTCATTCTAACATTCCAATTTATCTTCATGTTTTTAAGAAAACAATAATAATAAGTTTTATACAGTAGTACAATGAAGCATGATTCTCACTGAAACAGAAAATCAAAGATGATGCCGCAAAAGGCCTTGATAAGTAACTGTTGACAAATTGTTCAAAGATATATGAAGCATTGACTCACTCATGTAAAAGACCCTTTCAACACTTTTTTTCCATATAACATGGAATGTCGATCAGAGAGTTAAGTTCAGAGTTTGGCCTTTTAGTCCAATGAATTGGTCTTCATTAATGATTTAGAGAATGGTAAGGTTAAAGCTAAGGTTAAACTTGAGTTACCTGCAATTATTTTCTAATTTAAAGAAGTTAATGGAGTTTACAACCGATACTTCATGTACAGATACAAAATTTGGTCAGCGTTAATTTTGCTTCCTTTGGAGAAATTAAATCCTTGAATTTTAACAAAACCTTTGATTAGGATATTTACTTACTATAAATGGCAATCCAGGTTATCTTATAATAACATTTTTACAGAAGTTGTAAAAATGTTGCACTATGTACTTACAACAGGATGAGAGTACAGAATGGCAAGCGCACGAGCTTGTGCACGTTCATCGCCCTCCACTTTGGGTAGAGGAAGAGTGTTACTTTCCTGCAAACCAAAGTTTAAGGGATTCAAACAGAGTAACCACGTAACAGCAGCATGTATGAATTGACAATGGCAAACCTTAAGCAAAACAAGCTTCCGCAGAATCCCATTGACCATGTTACCAGCACCTGGTCTAAGGGCAACCTTTGCAAGCCTCACATTCTGCAGTAATATGTAACAAATGTGTCAAAAGAAATAAACAACTTGATGAATCATTTAAACGATAGTTACATCCAAAAGGGTGAACATTTATGAGGTTATAGGGCCAGAACTGAAACTAGGTCACACCCAACTAGATATAAATTTGTCACATTCAAAGGTTTGACCCTATATATGATAGGTGCCACATAGGTGATCTTCATGTCACAGGCAGAATGGTAAGATCATGAAAATAATCAGACATTTCAGAAAATTCACCAGTCACCAAAAAGGGTCAGAAAAGAGTGTCACTGAATGATTTTCATGCATTTTTAATGAATAAGTCCTAAAAATCAACGCCCAGCACAAGTTCACAACAAAATGCTCAGTCTACCTATCAACCTTTCATTATTCGTCGATGAAAATGATAAACAGATATCTTCAATCAGTTAATCAATTACTTTAATGTATCTAAGTCCTAAAAATCAATGCCCAGCACACATGTCACAGCAAAATGTTCAGTCTACCTATATCAACCTTTCATTATTCATCAAAGACATTGATAAACGGATATCTCCAATCAGTTAATTAATTATTGCTGACAATTATCTCTAGCTGAAATAGATTAAAAAAACAGTTATCGAAATTAGTACATATTAGCCTTACTAAAAGTATTAATTAAATATAAGCAAAAGTTTACCTCGTCTACAACAGCATAATGTGGAATATCTAGCTTGACAATCTCGTAGAAACCAATTCGGAGTATCTAGAAACAGAGATTAAAAACAAAACCAAAAGTAATTGAGATAATTATAAGTAAAGGGGCAAACTTTCCAAATATAATTTCAAAGAATCTTAGTAATGGTTTCTATTCTCTGTGCACCCCTCCAATTTGATCCAATGGCATTCAAGCATAAACTCTTTTGAATACAGATGAAAAATAAGTCCACATATCAATAAATTATTAGCAAGAATACATACACCCAGAGAAAGGTATAAATGTAGGGTCAACTTCATAAAATCTGCCCACTCAACCGTATTGTTTTCCGGCTGCTGTTACTCCATAGTTGGTGATGCATTAAAAAGAGCCAACAGCAAGCGTGCAAAATCAAAATTACCTGTAAAAGAAGAGGCTCCATGTGTCTAAATGTGCTATCATCATGGCATATTGAACTGATTAAATAATCAAGATATCTCCTCCAACGGATGGTTCCACCAACAATATCTGTAACCTATATAATTTTTTAAAAATAGTATCAAAAGGGAGAAGGAAAGATATAAATGGAAGATTTTTTTTGCCAAGATAGACTTTTCAGGCTACAAGAGAGTATTATTATCCCAGTTTCACTAAGAACATCAAACCTAAAAAGTTTAAACCCTTTAGGCGGACCTATTATATCAAGATTTTCCTGCATTCCTTTAAATTTTGAAATGAGATTAAGGAAAAGGTCTTAAAGAAAATTTGAATATTAATAGAAAGTACAAATACAAAAACAACAGATAAGGAATAGAGAGAGAACCAATCTAAGATCCCGATCCTCTAACTCCCGGGTGCGAAACCCAAGAGTTCTTTCAACATATCCCATCTCATTATCACCAGAACCCTTCCCTTTCTCATTCAATAGGTCAGCAAAAGCACCACCCAGTTCTATTCTCATCAATCTCACGGCAGACACTACATAAACCCAAAATAAATTGAAATGAGAAACCCAAATGGCACAGAGATTCTGACCAACTATTCTTATAGACAAATATAGATGAACTGCAATATTCCCAAACTTAAGCGCATAACAAAAACACCAATATCCAATTGTATCATACACTAATTCTACAACATACACAGAGACACAGAGGAGCTACAATTACCAGCCCTGTGAGGTGAGACCTCCAAATTCAGCTTCCGGGTCTTGTTATAGGAACTGTCAGAACCTGAAAATTTTGCATTTTTTGCCCAGTCAATGACAGTAACAAGAAGGTAAACTAGAACCAAGTTAAACAAAAATTATACTGATATTACTAAACACACACTCCCCATTATTTTTAAGAAAAACAAAATTTTGAACCACACTAAGCACAATAGTGGCATTACACTCATGCATTAGATGGATACTTATTGCTTTATACTGAAACCCATCATATTCAATTTTATCATTACACTTCCTAAGAAACCAAATTCTAAAGTTTAACTTTTTTTTCCTCGATTAGCACTAAACAAAGCCAAACCCTCTCTTATATTACTATAACACACCTTTCCTTTGGCTGCTGAGAAAGAAAATACAATTTTGAAGCTTAATTCAAATTCAATGATAACCCACTATACTAAATTAAGTCTTTGTTTTTAGAGAGCCCATCATTTCACTTTTCTTGAATTTTCTCATGAACCAAAAGGAAAGTTTTGAATTTTTACCTTTTCTGGGATTGTAAATAGGTGTCTTGGTCTTTGTCTCCCGGGAGGTCTTGGCAAGCTTCAGTGGCTTTGAAGAAGCTTTGTGGGTCTCAGCTGCACACAGAGTTGCAGTGAGAGAGAGAACTTTCGCCATTGTTAGTCTAACTCCTACGTTTGTCTTGGATAATATGCAAACGTGCCACTGTGCAAGTGTGTGTGTGTGTGTGTGTTTTTTTTTTCTTTTTTTGATGAGAAACATATGAAATTTTCATTCATTGAAATTGATTGTTCTTGGAGGAGGAAGATTATTCCAAGTTAATTATTTGATTTGTAAACCTAAAAAAAATTGATTTTTGGTATTAAAAAAAACTAAAAATATGGAGTACTACTTAATATATGGGTCTAACTCCTATATTTATCCCTAAAATAGTAAAATCTGAATGGATATATTCTATTCATTCAAATTTGAAAAATATTTTAAAGCTTTTTCCTCTTGCAATAGTTTTGAGTTGTTTTAAGATCATAATTTTGATGTGACAGATTGTGAGCCATTGTTTATCATTTTCACATAAACTTACTTTTTTTTTATTACTTAAAAATCGGTCACATAAAAATTATGACAAGAAAAAAAAGTTATACTCCTAAATTTTCTCAACAATTATAGGGGTGCTATATTGGTTTGTCAAATTTTGTAATGTAATTTGAATTATAACAGCATGATTATGAAATGACTAAACGGTTAACAAAGTGTATTTGCAAATTTTTTTAAAAAAATGCTATAAGTTTTATTGCATAAAATAAAATTTATAATTTGATGTGATAATAAATGTAATGGGTAGACTATAACTTCGGGCACTTAGTAATCAAATATGTGAATTGTTTATTTGTAATTGGTGACTGATGACATATTGGTCGAAAAGTTAATTATAGTAAAAATGTGTATTTTTTTTTACTAAATAGTAAAATTTGTATTACCCCTACTACTACTCATTTTTAAAATAATAAAAGTGAACTCTTTCTTCTTTAAAAAAAGATTGACGGTTTGAATTGAGGAACTAAAATAAAAAGTGACCCAAATTTTAGGACCAAAGTCCAAGTATATATGTTTTTTTCTCTCTTTGAGAAACAAATATATGTTTTTTCCTTGATTCTGCTATCGATATTTTATTTGTCTAAACGTTTTACATAATCATGGAAAATAAGTTCAATAGAGGTCCTTTCTTTAAAAACATTTTAAGAGTGAAAAAATATCTTCTCAAAATATTAGATACTTTTAATAGACCATAAAGAAATTCCCAAAAAAGAAAACAGGATGTCAACTACTCCCTTTAGCCCTTTCTTTGGAAACCAATGTGTTTTTTTTTTTTTATGAAACTCTGAAGACGAATGTTTTTTTCTAAAGAGTTTCAACCGTCCATTGTTTATAATAGTTCTATATCTTTGGACCAAGAAACCAGTTGAACTATTCAACAATCAGACTTTACAGTTAAATTAACTGGAACCACCTCTGAGACCAATGTTGAATTCTTCACTCATTCGGTCCAATGTGCTTTTTTTTAGTTGGGTCTAAAAAAAATGTCCTCCATAGTCGATAGTCCATCCTAAAATGGGGCAAAACCCGGCCCACCAAGTTCTATGTACATGTATGTAGAATGTGCCCCTTGTTCTAAAGTTATTTATTACTCATTGCCTTCGCTTCTGCAGTTTCGCCCTCCATTCTTCACAGCTCTAATGGCTGCTTCTACTGTGGAAGTACCAATCTTCACAGAAACTAACTTGGGCACTCGCATAGCAATGGCTGTCCCTCCAGATATCACTGCAAGAGACTTCAAGAGTAAGCAAAACTAAATTTTCTCACACCCATTACCCTCTTTTTTATTTATATCAATTTTTCTCTTTTTATACCATCCACTATTTTCTGTATGATTTTCTTTTAAAAATAATGCAGCTTTCATGTAAAATGAGCAAAAAAATCTCACGCCCATTACTCTCTTTTGATCAAAATTTTATCTTTTCTCCTCATTTATACTCTCCGCCCTTTTCTGTTTAACATAACTTCTTTTTTTGGGTAATGCATTGTGAAAAAACCATGAGGTGAATTATTCTGGGTGGTAGCCATTTTTGTTTCCAAATTACTTTCTTTGTATTAAAAAGGCTTCCTTTATTTGGTTATCTTTACTTGGCTCTCTGGGATTGAGTAGAGTTTTATACATTAATATAATTATTTTTTAAAAAAGTTATTTATTGTATTTTATTTGCTGATTGGTTAGATTATAACTTTAATTGGGGGGTCTAAATCATTTTTCTTTGTTTTGATTATCTAAGATTTATTGGTCTATAACATTCCTTAATAATGCAAACCATTGGTGCCATTGGAGAAGGTTAAATGTGATATCCAAGTTAATCTCTTTGAAGAATTACTTGTATGAGGATATTAATACTGATCGTTTTAGGGAGTCTAAGGTTTGCTGGTGAAGATCCTATTAATATGGTCTTTATGAGTGTGTGTGTGTGTGTTTACTTCCATATTGAGAATCTGTATACTTGCCTCGTGCTATGTTTCATGGAAGAGCTTCTAGTTCATATCTCTTGTGTAAGCTTGATAAATGATGGCCATATCTAGTTTATGGAATGATAATTTAGTCCAATATCTCTCTGTAGGAGAAGCTGAAAGAGTGCACTTCAATTGTTTCCCCAAGTCAGGAGAGATCATGATCCAAGGATTAATGGTGCCTTATCGTATTTATTTTACTCAATACCAATTTTTTGTTTTCAATTATACTATTGAATTCTTTTCTTTATGATCTACTTTTATTATAAAAAAATGCTTCTAATTCTGTACTCCGTGTTCTAGTAGGTGAAGCGAAAGTCATTCTTTTACCATCTGCCTGAGTCAATGCCAATGAAGTATGCTTTCCAGGGTAAGAAAGGAACATGGTTTCTGCATGTGGAAGCACGGCCTTTGAGTGATTTAAGTAGGTCTGGTTTACCCAATGGTGTGGCTACTAATGGTAGCAAAGATACCGTTTATTTGGAACCACCAAACTTCCTTACAAACACTGTTCAGACTGACACAAGAGGAGAAGGAAAGAAAAGGCGTTCAGAAAGATCAAACTGCCTTAAACCTTCCCTACAAGAGCTTCAGAGCACTGTCTTTATTCCAAAGGAAAATACAAATAAGAGATTGAAGAAACACTATCTTTTGGAGTGCACAGCGAGTGAAATAAAGAAGGGATGTAATGGTAGAAATGAAGACACTCCTGGTGTTACTGCCAAAGAGAGGTCTGATATTTGTCCATCTGCAAATGAAGTTGAGGCTAGAGAAGGATTGAGCACCGGTGCAATAGTGAAGGTGGCCCCAAGTGATGTGTCATCAGAAGTAGTATCAGTTACAGCTATCATTAGGAGGTATTTCCCGATTTCCAATGAAGTAAGCAGTTTTAGCAGCCCTTCAATCTCTGATATTGATGTCACACATAGAACCTTTCAAGGCCAAATGGAAGAACAATTGAAGACTAACGCCGATGATAATTGCTCAAGCATACATGTTGATACCCTCCCTGGGTTTGCAGTCAAAACACCACCGAGGATGTTGCCATTGCAAAATGTTAGAACTTCAGACTGTTTGGGGAATAAACCTGGAAGATATAAAGTTGGAAAACGTCTTATTCTTGCCTCGTCTCATCTCAGGACTTCTGGAAGCAAGCAAAGACCTGCACTATGCAGATTCAAAGATGGAAAAGTGTTAGAATCCTCTATGGTTAAAAATTCAGTCTTTGAGATTAGTGACAGTGATGACTGACACTACTTGGAGGCCTCTTTGCTGATTGAGAGTGCTATTTTATTAAAATATTATGCTCATGCTGAGGAGAAGCTACTAGGCAGAAGGATTATCTTCATGGTTAGGGCAAGTTATTTGCTGAGCAAGTGAAAAACAATGAATGGATCATGAGTAATTCTTTCTATGAACTTGGACAAACACCTGCTCATTGACAATCAGACTCATGATTCAGTTCAAGCAACAACAATGGAATACTTTGAGAAACAAACTAACAACAAAACTCAAAATTTAGGTTGAACAGAAGTTTTTGGTGCTGATATTTTCCGTGAAGATGTTGGTCTTCCATGTAAGCATTGCTGGGATTTCCAGGCATAGATGATAATAGAAGACAGCCATTGTCAAGGCTTTTTGAAGAGAAACTGTCTTCAGCAAAGAAATGCATGCTGGAGCAGGTAATTGAAGTGAATCAACTTGCAGTGGTGCATCTACAGTGAGATCAGTTGTAAGTTTACAACTAATCGAGATTGAAGACAGTTCTTTCAAGTAAAACATTAGTTTTTAATACTCTGGTCTGGTGTGGTCTGGTGTGGTGTAAGATTGCAATGTCTTAGAAACTTAATTTCAATTTTCAATGTGTTAGTTCTAGCGTTAAGAGACAGAGTGAAGTACTTTAATTTATATATATATATATATATATATGTATATATGAAGCAATCAACTATGAAGTTTTATTCTGTTCAACTACATGAAGTTAGTTCTATGCTTTTATCTGTTGGAAAACAAAGGAATAAAAGAAGCAACGAAATGAACAAAGAACAATGGCTTAGAGGCACTAATGGATGTTGTTCTTGTTAAATTACCAATTGTCCCAAAAACTTAAGCCGTTAGAAAATGGTGAATTTAATCACTTAACCATAAGTCTAACACTCGCCCTCATTTGTGGCCTAAACTTTCCTTTTATAACTGGGGGTTTAACAAGTGAGAATTTAACTTTTTAAATGAGAGGTAGAGTAAAATCAGGAATTGAAGTCAGGATCTCTTGCTTTGATACCGTGTTAAGTTACCGATTGTCCCAAAAGTGGTATTACAAATTTTTCCCCAAAATACGACTAAGTCTATTGGATTCTACAAATAGTATTTTCGGAAAAGCCCAACAAATTTCTTGTGTTTTTGAAAATTTGATTATAATGGGATAATAATTATTCTTACTTTAATTATGAGAGTTTAAACAAAAGATATATACAGACCATTAAATAACGACACTCTTGACAAGAAGTTTAAATATCGAGTGATGCAACTCTTGACAATAAGTACTATCAAAGTGCAATTTTGCATAATCTCGTCTGCTACTCATATCTAACAAAACACTTTAAACCGTCAGACATAGACTTTCGTTAGTTCCTTAATAGACACAACAAATGCATTTTACACATACTTTCTATTGTTTTACTCACTCTATCCCCTCTAAAGTTCCTACAACACTCTTCCATTTCCAAAGTGAGATCAAACTTGTATTACTAATTCAACCTACTGCTTTGATATATAAAATATCCAACATTATCTATGTGGATTCTTGATGATTTATTATAAAATATCCAACATTATCTATGTTGATTCTTGATGATTTATTATAAAATATCCAACATTATCTATGTTGATTCTTGATGATTTATTAGTCTATTGGTGTCTTCGGCTGTTTGCCTTCAATGGCATTACTAAACACTACTTCAGGAAAAATAATCAAATTTTATTTTTGTTAGTGTGCAAAATTGTAATTGTCAACCTAGTTCCCTTTTGGTTAATTGTATCTCTTTTCCTCTAGTCAATGAATTCCTTTGCTGATATTCTGCATCAAAAGCATAAAAGAAAACCTCACAGTTTTCTCAGCTTATAAATTATAATATAATTTTCAAAGATCCAATCCAAGGGTCAAGTTAACCAAAGTCCTACTCAATATGTTTGTAAAAGAAACTTAAAGCCCAGGGCTTGTCCAATCAAGTTTTCAGATTATTTTCCTACCCCAAAAAGAAAAGAATGGAGAGTAACTATGAATTGGACCCAAAGAAAGGAATTATTTGCTTTAATTTGGTACCCCTTTCTCTCCCCTTTTTCACTATAGGATGAAAGAGAAAAGGATTCTTTTAAGGATCCTCCTGCTTCCCCAAAGTGACAAGAAACCTTTGGATTGGTTGAGAAAATCCTATATATTTTTTATGAGAACTTCTTTTCTCATTGTTAAAGCTGTAATCAACAACTTTGCAACAATCCACAGTAATTAGATAACCTTACTAGTTGCTTTATAAAAAAGCAAGATGGAAAAAAAATATATACTCTTTTTTTGCTATTCATAATGGCTGATTTTGTACTTCCCTATCACATTATGGGTTCTACACATGTCAAAATAAAAACTATATTTCCCCATAGCTATATTATGTAAAAATTACATGCAAATTAATATATTTATTGTAGCTCAATTGCATGTTTGAACCTTTCCCATTGAAAGAGTCAAGGTATGACCCAAAGTGTCATCACTTGTTTAATGTAGTCATTAGTCTCAAATAGATGGAATCTCATGACCATGAGTCGCATGAAAAGAGAGTTTTGTTTAAATGTGAAGAGAATTAATGAAATTGCCTAATGATGCTGTCCCTATTTACAGAGGAAGAAATGTGCTTTTTCATTGAAAGTTGCAATTCTATGAGTTGTTTACCCTTGGCCAAAGCTCCCTTATTTGACAATAAAATAGTTTAGCAATTAAATTAATTAAAACCCACTAAAAACTTATATTTTTGAATACCATAACTTTGAATTTAATTATTTGTTGGAGCCTTGGAGGCCTTCTTTTTTTTTCATTCAATTCTTTTAAAAATTCATCATGGGATACTTTAGTAATTTGACTTAAACTTTAGTAAATGTGTAAGGAATCAGACAGCGAAGTATTGAAGTCTATCTATATGATTTACACTTTGACTTATAGTTGGTGTTCAGTACTTCACTGTTGTACATGCAAAGTGTAAGGGCACAAAATGGCCTCAAGCCCAAATGTATTACTGGGTTGGCCCAGGTGGCCTTTACAATAGAATTTGTAGAGAGTGGGCTGAAAGCCTAAACTTCTTGGGGCTCTAGGAGGCTATGGAACGTGGGTATGATCCGTTGGAGTCAAATCAGGGTATGAGAGAACGCCTTGGCTCCTTATTGGTCGTGGGCCGAGAACGGATGTCTGGACCTTTCTCCCGCTTGTCCTCTTAGTGAGATGCAGCCCTCCTTCTTGTCCCTCTGCAGCCAAAAGATCCCCCCACTGATGGTCCTCCCCCCTCTATTTATACTCCCCATGCCTGGCTCCTACCTGTCTTTTCCCTGAAAACGCTCCCCAATGCCCTTAAGGCTGGTCACCGTCCTCTCAATAGTCATTTCTCTGTTAATGCGGTCAGGCGGGTAGGTGAGGAGTCATTAATGCGGTGGCAGGGACTGTATGCAATGCACGTCTCCCTTGTCTCCCCTCTCGGCATCTCATTTGAGAAGTAGGATGACTCGCCGACCCTCAGGGACCCTCTCCTGGGTGCTTTGTCACCATGTTCTGTTCCCGACCTATGTCCGAGGACACTATCTCCTCGGCTCATCTCCGTCAGGCTGGCAGCGTGGTCGACTGCCCTTGGAACCCAGAGTTAGATGGCCTTGCTCCCGACACGTGACCTCTTCAGTGGAACTCACGTCCTCGGACTGGGCCCCAGGTCCATATGGTGTTTTGACACTTTTACCCCCCACACAAAGCAAACATACTTCCTTAAATCAGTATGGGACATGTTACAATAACAAAGCATAAAATGAGTAATTTAACAGAATCCTTTAGTTTTCAAAAAAAAAAAAAAAAAAAAAACAAGCAAACTCATTTAATAATTATATTATATGAATGGATAAATTTAATCCAAGTAATAAAGTTTTTCTTTTATTGTCAAGTAAGAGGTTTATGATCAAATTTGGTTTAAATAAAAAAATACTCGTTAATATATTGAGCTAATAATAGTAAATAACCATTGTAGAACAGGTACTGTGAATTCAAATTGTATTCACTGGTTTTGCCACTTTCAGTGAGACTTTATAAATTACTTGTTATGTTTTTCTCTCTTTTTTCCAGTCTTGTCCAAAGAGCATATTATGGTTTTCAATACTATTGGTTCATGGAATAAAGTTGAAGTGGGCCTCAAGCCCTCCAAAACTTCGTCATGAAGAAAGTCAAGCTGATGCACATGCCTGTTTTACCAAAGTGAACTCTAAAAGTACTTAACAATTTGTGGAGTTTCTAAACATTCTTGATTCCATGGAGATTTTCCCACTTTATTACAATGAAATATGAATAACTAGTTTTACTTGTTTTTTTGTTTAAATGAAAATTGCACCTTCTAAGATTAGTTGAAATTCATTTAAGTTCTCTAATTTAAATGAATCCTTTAAATTGAATCCTCTAAATTTCAAATTTATTTAATTTCAGTCTTCAGTTCAATTTTGTTAAAATAATTATCCTTAAAAAAATATTATTTTCACATGAAAGAATCTATAAAATTAATAAAAATATTTTGTAAACTTTTGTGTATGAATTCTTTTTCAAAATTTCTTTTTTCATTAGTCAATTGCATACTTAATGGCAATTGTGAGGATGAAAAGCCCAAGACATGTTTTTGGGACATGGGTTTGATTTGAGGATGCTTATCTGTCAGAGAACGAATTAATGGTAATAAGGATGTCAAATTTAAAGGCCCATAAGCAGACTATTGCGAAAGAGGTTAGTGAAAGTAGTCTAAGGAGGGTTATCTCCTCGATTGAGTGAAGTGAAGGTTAGATGGTATGCTATATTGATTAGAATGATATTTTAGAATGTCTTGTGGATGAAAATATGTTTCACAAGAGCACAAAGATATCTTAGAGAAAGTTGCTACCATCGCATTGAATGCTTTGTACCTAAGTCTCTAGCTGAATTAATGGGGAAATAATATCTGAACAGTGATTTTCAGCTTATAACTATTACCTAAAGATTTTAAGAAGAGGCTGACGAGACATGACTCCATGTTAGCTGCCTAGAGCTACACATGGAGAGCGAGAATGAGATGGGGGAGGAGATATAAGAAGGACGGAGGTCCTGGAAAAAGGGGATCGAGGGAGAATGAGAGAAAACACTATAAACTGGATATTTGCAATTAATCTTTAAGAGAGGAGAGGGATAGGAATCTGGTCTTCAGCTTGAGTTCGAGGATAAGTTTCAATATATAAACTCATCCATCTTTATCATTTTGTAATCTTGAGTCATTATTATTATCACTTAAACTCATTAGGAATAAGATTTCTGACACACAATTTATAAATTTACTGTATTGGGCTCTTTAGGCCTATACCCTTTTTCTTGTTGGGTCTAGGCACGAATTGTGACCTTACAGCAATATTTTCTAACGAAATTTGATAAAATGTTTAAATTGAATATTTTTGAAGTTTAAAAGACTGAAATAAATTTTAGCCTATCTCATCCACCTTCCCTTATATATATGTGTGTGTGTGTATGTGTTTCTAAAAAAAAAAGAAATAAATTTTAGCCAAACGTAAAGGATCCACTTTGCATTTTAACCTTTCTTTTTCAAAATAAATACAACATGGGTCATTAAGAAGTAAATTTTTGTTTCTCCAAAAAAAAAAAAAAAACTAGTTATTTATGGGGGTGTGCTCAATAATTATAAGTAGGGGCTAGATATATGCAACTGCTATTAAACCGTAATTAATTAGTGGGATGCATCTGTCATCTACTCAGCTGTTACACGTACACAGATTTCGACTCTAATGAAGACTATTTTCTTTTTCTTTTTTCTTTTTCATAGAATCATTAATAAGAAATTAATTGATATAACTAAACCTATTTTTCATTAAACCAAATAGTAGTACGTATGTCCTCCTCAATTAAAAAATTAATACTAGCATGTAAAGGTCACTATTTCTCCAACAACCAAAAAAAAAAGTTATGTGAAGGTCATTAATGTGAACTTTACTAATGCTGGTCTTTTTTTTACGTACTTCCTTTTCCAAAAAAAAAAAAACCAAATATACTTCAAAAAAAATTTATAATTTATTTTTAATAAAAAATAAATTAATTTTTTAATATAAAAAAGAGAAGAAAATTTTCTTTGCATTATTTGTAACCTCAAATCATGGGAATAAAAAAAATTCCAACAATATATAAAAAACCCAAAAGTCTAGCGATCATTTGAAGGGAAGACCATTATTTTTGTTTCTTAACTTGCAAGAAAGCTTTTTTCTAGAAGGAAACTAAAAATTTTTATTAAGAAAAAGTGGTTAAATCAGCTTGAAAAACAGAAAGTAACAGTAGTGGAACATCCTCTAATTATATTGAAAAGTCTAGAATATTACTAACATATCTAGCTAAACTATGAGCAACAAAGTTACTTTCTCTTTTTGTATAAGAACATAGTAATTGAACAACACATTGAGAAAAAACTTCACATCTTCAACCAGCAACCCATAAAAGAACCACCATCGTCGCACCACGCCTTTGTAATGAGCAAAGAATCTCCTTCTAGCACAGCTTTGGTAAAACCCAGCTTTAGAGCAAAGGACAGAGCCTTTGCCGCTGCCATACCTTCAATTTCCTCACAAGTGTAGGCTTGAGGCAATTTTTGAGAGCAAGAGGCAATGACTAAATTGAAACTGTTCCTAATGACCACCTCTATATCGACCTTGTTCTCATTGGAAAATTCAGCGCCATCAAAATTTATAATGCTAACAACCCTAAAATGCTAGTTTTAATCATATTAATTTTGGGCCCTCGTATTTAATGTTACAAATGAAGAATCCTAGAAACCAAAACATTAATTTTGGGCCCTCGTATTTAGTTACTAAATTATGAAGTATGGTTCAATTATGTCTTTAAACTATCATGTTAATTTAGTCCCTCACATCTTTATCATTTGTTCAACTTTTTATATATATATATATATATTCTTATTGTCAAAGGTAAACCATTAATTTTAAAAAGTTGATGTACAAACAAAATTCAAATTGAATCCAAATTAATTTAAAATTTTTGTTTAATTTTACACTATGTGGTCCTTTTTTTTTCTTTAGTTTTGATATCAAATGACCCATTTATGATACTTAATGTTGATGTGAATCTTACATATCTAAATTGGACCACCTCATCATTATTGCTGTTAGTTTTTTTTAGTAGGTACGTATATATTGCTTAATCATTTTCAAAACTTTATGAACAAATTAGCAGTCAATAATTTAAATAAAAAAATAAACTCTAAAATACATAATTCATATACCCAAATAATAGTTCTTTAAATTTTTTTTTTTTTCAATCTAGAGGAAAAGGATTTCTCAATTCACTAATGTGACAAGTTATGATTGGTGCATCTCTCTTTTATATTAGTGAACTATTGACTAAATTTTTAATACACTAATAAGCCTGACCTGTCAATTTCGTACTCGTCAAAACTCATCTTATTTAGGGCAACCCAATTTGAAAAAACATAAAATGCAACAGTTGGTTTAATCTACAAATTGTTGACAATGGCACCAATAAAACCCTAATGACATTGGATTGAGTATCAAGTTTCCCATATGGAATTTTAATAGACTTTACCTCTTTAAAGAGTTTTGCCCAATACCTTGCTTTCCTAGTTATCATCATGCCGTCAATCCTATTAGCTTGCTTGCTAGCTAGTTGCAACGATGCTCAAATTATTAGCATTCACGAAACAATCCATGAATATGACCGAACAAGTCATCAATTTAACCGTAACAAAAACACTCTACAATCTTCCCATCCATCCGCCATCAATAATTTGAATTCATTCAACCCTAACATGATCGAGTCAAGTCAGATAATAAATTAATGTTAACCCGAGTCCAACCTACTCATAATCACATTTATACCATAATCATAACATTTTTTTTTTTGATAAGTTTATTACCATAATCATAACATAAAAACTCAACAATTGTTGTAAAAAGAAATTTGTGAAATATTTTAAGTTTCCTCCAAAAAAAAAAAAAAAAAATCCCCAAAACTTAAAAAAAAAAAAGAAAAAAGAAAAAATCTAAATTATAGTTTCCTCTTTCTTTCATACATCTCTCCGAATATATATCTCTCTCTCTCTCTAGTTTTTCTCTTCTCATTCTCTTCCTCTTCCTCTTCCTTTCTCTCCCTATATATATATATATAAAAATATATTCATACACACACAGCACTTTAGCTCTCTTCTTTTAAGTTTCTTCTCCAAAACAATCTCTCTCTCTCTCTCTCTTTCTCTCTATCTATTCGATCCTAATCAAAAACCCTAAAATTCCCAATCTTGAAATTTCCAAGGAAATTCTCGCTCTCTTTCTTCAAATTCCATCGGATTTCTATTTGTACGATCCGATCATTGTGAATACTTCAACTCAAAACCCTACCCTTTTCATCATCTTTTCCTGTTTGTGCGATCGATTCGCGGGTTATTAGGGGAATTGATCGGTTTCCACAAAGGCTTTGGAGCCGTGAAATGCTTTTGATTCAAAGATGAAGTTGAAGAGAAGGAGAGCATTGGAAGTGGTCAGTGTTTTTCTTTCACCAAATTCAAAACTCTTATTCGATTTTTATTTATTTATATAAATATATATGCTTTTATTCGATTTTTGCATAACCATATATGTATCAATTTTGTTTTTTGTTTTCTGGGAAATTTTTAATTTTTAGTTCTGTCTATGTTTTTGCTGTGATATTGGAAGTACAATGAGTGTGTTTGTATTGGGGTTTATGCGAATTTGATTGGTTTGTGAAGCTCTGGGACTGATTTGGATGGATTAAAGATTTGTTCTTTTATTGGTTTATTTATTTATTTATTTTTTTTATGGCCATGTCTTGTTTGGTTGCTGAGAGAGTCCGGGAAAGAGTTCAGAACTTTGAAGCTGATGTCTTTTTTTTTTTTTAATCATTATTTTGAAGTTTGATTTATTGTTGGGGTGTGTGAGTTTGAAAATGTGCAGTTTATTGAGCTGAAAGACTTTACTGCTTCAGTGGGAATTTTGATTACACGTGGTTCAATTTTTTTCTAACTTTGTACTTTATGAGAATCCCATTAGAGTTTTGATGTTTATAACCATGATTCTTGGGTCATTTAGTTGTTTAAGTTGAAAGGAGTTTTTTCCTGTCATCACTTGAATACTTTCTGATTATTGCTTTTTGCGGAGGTAGGAATGTTATTTGATGGAGTAAGTACATGGTCCCAAGAAATATGAAACTGCCAAGCCAAAAAAAAGAGAGTGCAAAAAAAAAAAACATGAAACTAATCCATTGTTTGGTTGATTAGAAGTTGTGGGAAAACTGGATGAGAATGTTTTGATTGCTAATCTGCTACTGCTACCCGACATCTCTCTTTTTTCTTTGTTGGGGGGCAGGGGGGGATGCTAAATGATATATCAATAGGAAAAGAAGAAGAGGTGAAATGGGTTTTAGTGCAAACTGAAATCAAGAGAACCTAATTTGTGTAGAAATTTAAAATTTTCTTATATCAGGATAAATATGGTGCTTGATTTATTTTTTTAGTTTTAGATATAAATTAATTATGTTAGACAGAGCGGGATTTAAAAAAAAAAAATAGAAGTAGGGTTGTTCATGCTTATATAAGAGATAAATAGGGAATGTGTCATTCATATATTATCAGTAATTGATAATAGGAAAGCCTTTTAGGACCTCTGGCAGTGAAATTTATTAGCTTTTGAGATTGGAAAATCCTTTTAGGAGCTCTGTCCGTGGAAGTTTCATGCCTATAGCTTTTAATATTGTAGACTCATTTTAGGTGTTAGGCGAGGTTTAGCTCAGGAGTATGTACTTCACAAATTTATCTTCTGTACAATTCATCTGTTTTTGATCTCTAATTTGCGATGTGTTTATCTTAGTGAGATACAAATACGTTATCCAGTAGTGTTGTGACAACTGCACATTAAATTACTATTTTTTCTCTGTTGTTGTTTCAGCCTCCAAAAATTAGATCATTCATCGACAGTGTCACTGCGGTTCCACTCGAGAATGTAGAAGAACCCCTCAAAGGTTTTGTTTGGGAGTTTGATAAGGTGCTCTATTTGTTTTTTCCACCTTACTTTTTTTAATGTTATGATTGCTGTTATGCAGTTTGATTTATGTTTATCTTGGTGGTGCAGGGGGATTTCTATCACTGGGTGGATCTTTTTAATCATTTTGACTCATTTTTTGAGAAACACATAAAATTGAGGAAGGATTTGCAGATCGAAGATGATTTTCTGGACTCTGATCCTCCCTTCCCAAGAGAAGCTGTAATTCAAATTCTCCGTGTTATAAGAATAATTTTGGAGAATTGTACAAATAAGCACTTTTATAGTTCTTATGAGGTATGCTTATATTTCTGTTTTAGACATATTTTTGCAATTTCTTTTTTAGTCACATTCATGTAAATTAGTATGTCTTGCTTCATGTAAATCTCAGTTGAAGTTCTCTTCTTCTTTTATCTTTCCTTAAAATTTTCACTTTTGGTTTGTATGAAATTGCAGCAGCATCTTTCGTTACTGCTTGCTTCCACCGATCCGGATGTCATTGAGGCTTGCCTGCAGACCTTGGCTGCTTTTTTGAAGAAAACAATTGGCAAGTACTCCATTAGAGATGCTTCCCTGAATTCGAAGTTATTTGCTCTTGCACAAGGTTGGGGGGGAAAGGAAGAGGGACTTGGGTTAATTGCAACTGCTGGACAGGATAGTTGTGACCCAATTGCCTATGAGTTGGGTTGCACACTGCATTTTGAATTCTATGCTTCCAGTGATTTGTCATCTGAACAGCCTGCTGCAGAGTATTCGCCGCAAGGCTTACAAATCATTCATTTACCTGACATCAATACTCGCCTAGAGACTGATCTAGAGCTTTTGAGTAATTTAGTTGCAGAATACAAAGTTCCCACCAGTTTAAGATATTCATTATTGACAAGATTGCGGTTTGCAAGGGCATTTGGCTCTTTAGCTTCTCGGCAGCAGTATACCTGCATTCGTCTGTATGCCTTCATAGTTCTTGTTCAAGCAAGTGGTGATGCAGATGACCTAGTTTCTTTCTTCAACTCTGAGCCTGAGTTTGTCAATGAGCTGGTATCTTTATTGAGCTATGAAGATGCAGTACCTGAGAAAATTCGAATTCTATGTTTGCTTTCTTTGGTTGCTCTTTGTCAAGATAGGTCTCGCCAGCCTTCTGTCTTGACTGCCGTCACGTCTGGTGGTCACCGTGGGATCCTGTCCAGCCTCATGCAGAAGGCCATTGATTCTGTCATTAGTGATGCCTCAAAGTGGTCAGTGGTTTTTGCTGAGGCTCTGTTATCTCTTGTCACTGTTTTGGTCTCATCATCATCAGGTTGCTCTGCCATGCGCGAAGCAGGATTCATCCCTACGCTTCTACCTCTCCTTAAAGATACAAATCCACAACACTTGCATTTGGTAAGCACAGCTGTGCATATTCTAGAAGCATTTTTGGATTACAGTAATCCAGCTGTTGCTTTGTTCAGAGATTTGGGTGGTTTAGATGATACCATCTTTCGTTTGAAGGTGGAGGTTTCACATATAGAAAATGGTTCAAGACAACAAGGTGAAAGTTCTAACAGTGGTGGGAAGGGTAAGCAAGTTGTTGCAAGCACCTCCAGTGAGCTAGATGACATGCAGCCTCTATATTCAGAAGCATTAGTTTCACATCACCGGCGATTGCTGATGAAAGCTTTGCTGCGTGCTATATCCCTTGGAACTTATGCCCCGGGAAATACTGCACGTATTTATGGCTCTGAGGAGAGTTTGTTACCGTATTGCTTATGTGTAATTTTTAGAAGGGCAAAAGATTTTGGTGGTGGAGTGTTTTCACTTGCAGCTACTGTCATGAGTGATCTGATTCACAAAGATCCCACTTGTTTTCCTGTCTTGGATGCAGCTGGTCTTCCTTCTGCCTTCTTGGATGCTATAATGGATGGTGTTCTCTGCTCTGCTGAAGCCATAGCATGCATACCTCAATGCTTGGATGCTTTGTGCTTAAACACTAATGGCCTTCAGGCTGTCAAAGATCGAAATGCTTTGAAATGCTTTGTGAGAATATTTACTTCAAGAACGTATTTGCGTGCCCTTACTACCGATACCTCCTTGTCTAGCGGACTAGATGAACTAATGCGCCATGCTTCCTCATTGCGTGGGCCTGGAGTGGATATGTTGATTGAGATCTTAAATACCATTTTGAGAATTGGATCTGGGATTGATGCTTCTTACTTGTCCACTGATCCTTTGTGCTCTTCTACTCCTGTACCCATGGAAACTGATGGTGAAGAGAGGAACGTGGTCCTCTCTGATGATAGGGAAGCATTGAAGATGGAAAATTCAGAGCAGACCACTGAGCCATCTGCTGATTCCTCAATAGTTAATTTAGAGTCATTCCTCCCTGAGTGCGTGGCCAATACTGGTCGGCTTCTTGAAACAATTCTTCAGAATGCTGACACATGTCGTATATTTGTAGAGAAGAAGGGCATTGAAGCTGTTCTGCAGTTGTTTACTTTGCCTTTAATGCCTCTTTCTGCGTCAGTTGGTCAGAGTATCTCTGTTGCCTTTAAGAATTTCTCGCCACAGCATTCTGCTGCTCTTGCTCGGGCAGTATGTTCGTTTCTGAGAGAGCATCTGAAGTTAACAAATGAACTCTTAGCTTCAGTTGGAGGCACTCAGCTTGCTGTGGTTGAATCTGCGCTGCAAACAAAGGTTTTGAGATATCTTTCAAGTCTTGATGGTATTCTGGCTCTATCTAATTTCTTATTGAAGGGGACTACTAGTGTGGTCTCGGAGCTTGGCACTGCAGATGCGGATGTATTGAAAGATCTTGGGAGCACATACAGGGAAATAATCTGGCAAATTTCTTTATGTAATGATTCCAAGGTGGATGAGAAGAAAAATGCTGATCAAGAACCTGAGAGTTCAGAGGCTGCCCCATCTAATGCTGCTGGTAGAGAAAGCGATGATGATGCAAATATTCCAGTGGTGAGATATATGAACCCTGTTTCTGTCAGGAATGGTTCCCAGTCCTTGTGGGCTGGAGACCGGGAGTTTCTGTCTGTAGTTCGTTCTGGTGAAGGTTTGCACCGTCGTAGTCGACATGGGTTGACACGCATACGGGGAAGGACAGGTCGGCACCTGGAGGCTTTAAACATTGATAATGACGTTCCATCTAATGTACCGGAGACATCTTCTTCCCAGGAATTGAAAAAGAAAAGTCCTGATGTTCTTGCTTCAGAGATTCTTAATAA
This sequence comes from Castanopsis chinensis, assembly GCA_032878915.1. NCBI lineage: Eukaryota > Viridiplantae > Streptophyta > Magnoliopsida > Fagales > Fagaceae > Castanopsis > Castanopsis chinensis. Next base: position 10,170,864 of record JAVQMG010000089.1, read on the forward strand.
GCTGGCTTCTACATTGCGCTCTTTCTTCACAGCTCTTGTCAAGGGATTCACATTACCAAACCGTCGTAGAGCTGACACAGGGTCATTGAGTTCAGCTTCGAAGACCCTTGGAACTGGCCTAGCTAAAGTATTTCTTGACGCTCTTAGTTTCTCTGGGCATTCTACTTCTGCTGTGCTCTCAGTAAAGTGTCGATATTTAGGAAAGGTAGTAGAGGACATGGCATCATTAACATTTGACAGCCGGCGACGTACCTGTTATACTGCAATGGTCAATAATTTTTATGTTCATGGTACCTTTAAGGAGCTACTGACAACATTTGAAGCCACTAGTCAGTTGTTGTGGACACTACCTTACTCTATCCCAACATCAGGTATTGATCATGAAAAGACAGGTGAAGGAAGTAAATTGTCACACAATACGTGGCTGCTCGATACATTACAGAGCTATTGCCGTGTTCTTGAGTATTTTGTTAATTCTTCTTTACTTCTATCTCCAAGCTCTGCGTCCCAAGCGCAGCTTCTTGTGCAGCCGGTTGCAGTTGGTCTTTCAATTGGGCTATTTCCAGTTCCCAGGGACCCGGAAGTCTTTGTTCGTATGCTGCAATCTCAGGTTCTTGATGTGATCCTTCCTGTCTGGAACCACCCAATGTTTCCCAATTGTAGTCTGGGATTCATTGCTTCCATTCTTTCACTTGTTACACATGTATACTCTGGTGTTGGAGATGTGAAACGAAATCGTAGTGGCATTGCGGGTGCCACAAACCAGAGATTTATGCCCCCACCACCTGATGAAGGTACTATTGCTACGATTGTTGAAATGGGTTTTACAAGGGCTAGAGCAGAGGAAGCACTGAGAAGAGTGGAAACAAATAGCGTTGAAATGGCCATGGAATGGCTGTTTAGTCATGCTGATGATCCTGTACAGGAGGATGATGAATTAGCTCGGGCACTTGCTCTTTCACTGGGAAGTTCAACAGAAACATCTAAAGTTGATAATGTTGACAAGTCCATGGATGTCCTGACAGAAGATGGGCAGACGAAGGCACCCCCTGTTGATGATATTCTTGCTGCTTCAGTTAAACTGTTTCAGATCATTGATACTATGGCATTCCCATTGACAGATTTGTTTGTTACTCTTTGCAATCGGAACAAAGGAGAAGACCGTCCAAGAGTGACATCTTACCTTATTCAGCAGCTAAAGCTTTGCCCTTTGGATTTTTCAAAGGATACCAGTGCATTGAGTATATTATCACACATTATAGCATTAATTCTTTTTGAGGATGGAAGTACAAGAGAAATTGCTGCAGAGAATGGTATTGTTTCCGCTGCAATAGATATTTTGACTAACTTCAAGGCTAGAAATGAATCAGGGAATGAGCTTTTGGTCCCAAAATGCATTAGTTCTTTACTTCTTATCTTGGATAACATGCTGCAGTCCAGGCCCAAAATTTTTTCTGAGAGCACAGATGGAACTCCAGCAGGGTCTCTGCTGGACTCTTCTGGAGAACATGCTTCCTTGTCAGTTCCTGCATCAGTTCAAGAGAAAAAATCAGCTTCAGATGCTCAAGAAAAAGAATCAGGTTTAGCATTTGAAAAAATATTGGGGAAATCTACTGGTTATTTGACTTCTGAAGAGTCTCGTAAGTTGCTGTTAGTTGCTTGTGACTTGATAAAATTGCACGTCCCTGCGATGATCATGCAGGCTGTTCTGCAATTGTGTGCGCGCTTGACAAAAACACATTCGCTAGCTTTGCAGTTCCTTGAAAATGGAGGCTTGGCTGCTCTTTTTAGTCTCCCAAGAAGTTGTTTTTTCCCTGGATATGACACTGTTGCATCTACTATAGTCCGGCATCTCCTTGAGGATCCTCAGACACTGCAAACAGCTATGGAATTGGAGATACGACAAACTTTGAGTGGAAACCGGCATGCTGGGCGTGTTTCTGCACGAACTTTTTTGACATCAATGGCTCCTGTTATCTCTAGGGATCCTGTGGTTTTCATGAAAGCTGCTGGTGCTGTTTGCCAGTTGGAGACATCTGGAGGTAGGACTTTTGTTGTGTTATCAAAGGAGAAAGAGAAGGAGAAGGACAAATCAAAGGCATCTGGTGTTGAAGCTGGATTATCTTCCAATGAATGTGTCCGGATTTCTGAAAATAAAACACATGATGGATCAGGTAAATGCTCTAAAGGCCACAAAAAGATCCCTGCCAATCTCACTCAAGTAATAGATCAGCTTCTTGATATAGTCTTAAAATACCCTTCTCCAAAAATCATGGAAGTTGGTGCAAATAATTCCATGGAGGTTGATGAACCTGCAACCAAGGTTAAGGGTAAATCGAAGGTTGATGAGACAATGAAATCAGAGTCTGAATCTGAAAGGTCTGCAGGGCTTGCAAAGGTGACCTTTGTTCTGAAGTTATTAAGTGATGTTCTTCTGATGTATGTACATGCAGTTGGGGTTATTCTTAAGCGGGATCTGGAAATGTGTCAACTCCGGGGATCCAACCCTCCAGATAGTCCTGGAAATGGTGTTGGAATACTTCATCATATTTTACATCGGCTGCTGCCACTCTCTACTGATAAATCTGCAGGACCTGATGAATGGAGAGGCAAGTTGTCTGAAAAGGCTTCATGGTTTGTGGTAGTTCTGTGTGGCCGTTCTGGTGAAGGTCGTAGACGAGTAGTAAATGAACTTGTGAAAGCCTTATCCTCATTTTCAAACTTAGAGAGCAATTCCACTAAGAACATATTGCTGCCAGAGAAGAAGGTCTTTGCTTTTGTTGATTTGGTGTACTCTATTTTGTCAAAAAATTCGTCATCCAGCAACTTACCTGGTGGTTCTGGGTGCTCACCAGACATAGCAAAAAGCATGATAGATGGAGGAATGGTTCAGTGCCTGACTGGCATTCTTCAAGTGATTGATTTGGACCATCCTGATGCCCCAAAAATTGTGAATCTCATACTTAAGGCATTGGAAATCTTAACAAGAGCTGCTAATGCTAGTGATCAAATTTTTAAATCTGATGGAATGAATAAGAAAAAAACCATGGGGCTAAGTGGAAGACCTGATGACCAGTTACATGCACCATCAGCTGTTCAGACTGTGGAGCATAATCAGAATACAGCTGGACAAGAGGAAGTTAGAGATGTGGTGGAAAATGAACAACAGAATCAAAGAACTTCTCAAGGTGAAGGTAATCAGGATGCCAATTCTAATGAGCCTGTGGAGCAAGATATGAGAATAGATGTGGAGGAGACGATGGCTACAAATCCGCCTATGGAGATTGGGATGGATTTTATGCGTGAAGAGATGGAAGAGGGTGGTGTTTTACACAACACTGACCAAATTGAGATGAATTTTCATGTTGAGAATAGGGCAGATGATGATATGGGTGATGAAGATGATGACATGGGTGATGATGGTGAGGATGATGAGGATGATGACGAGGGGGAGGATGAGGATGAGGATATAGCAGAAGATGGTGGTGGCATGATGTCTTTAGCTGATACAGATGTGGAAGACCATGATGACACAGGCTTGGGAGACGATTATAATGATGAGATGATTGATGAAGAGGATGATGATTTTCATGAGAATCGTGTCATAGAGGTAAGATGGAGGGAAGCCCTTGATGGATTAGATCATTTGCAGGTACTTGGTCAACCTGGGGCTACAGGTGGTCTAATTGATGTTGCAGCTGAACCTTTTGAAGGAGTTAATGTGGATGACCTTTTTGGTCTTCGCAGGCCTTTAGGTTTTGAACGCCGTCGTCAGACAGGTAGGTCTTCCTTTGAGCGATCTGTTGCGGAAGTAAATGGTTTTCAACATCCTCTCCTTTCAAGACCATCCCAGTCAGGGGATCTGTTCTCAATGTGGTCATCAGGTGGGAATTCATCCAGAGATGTAGAAGCTTTGTCATCTGGGAGTTTTGATGTATCTCATTTCTACATGTTTGATGCTCCTGTTCTTCCATTTGATAATGTACCAAGCAGTCTCTTTGGTGACCGGTTGGGTGGTGCAGCACCCCCTCCATTGACTGATTATTCTGTAGGCATGGACTCCTTGCAGTTACCTGGACGAAGAGGGCCTAGTGATGGTCGGTGGACTGATGATGGTCAGCCACAAGCTACTGCTCAAGCTGCTGCTATTGCACAGGCTATAGAGGAACAGTTCATTTCTCAATTGCGCAGCATTGCTCCCGTGAACAGTCCTATTGAAAGGCAGTCCCAAAATTCAGGAGTGCCAGAGAAACAACCAGATGCCCCTCCATCTGATGATAGTCCAGTAGTAGCAGTGGATGGTGCTAACACCAATAGTCATCAAAGTGAAGGGCAGCCTCAAGAAAATGGTGATGAAATCACACATCAAGTTAACCCTACTGCTGAGAGTGTAACTTCTGGAGAACAAGTTAATCCAGAATCCATTCTTGAACATGCAGGCGAACTTTTACAGGCACATGAACCTATGTTAATCCAACCATTTTCACTGAACACTACGCCAAATGTGCATGATAGCATGGAAATTGCTGAAGGAAATGGCACTGCTGATGTGCAGGTGGGGACAATGTCAGAGTTTGTCAATTCATCTACAGGCTTTCATGCTGATCTACAATGTGATGGGGGTTCTGAAGCAGATGTGAGTCTCCATGATGTTCCAGTTCAGGCCACAGGTTTTGATGGATCTTCAAGAACAGATGATCAGGCCAGCACTCATGGTCTGGCAGTTTCGGGTTCACAGATGCTTAATTCAGATGATTGTCCTGCTTCTTCTGTTCGTGCAAGTGTTGATGTTGATATGAATACAATTGACGCTGAAGGAAATCAATCTGAGCAACCTGTGCCTGCATCCGAAGATGGTACAGATGAGCCATCATCAGGGCAAAACACGCTGCTTGCTCTGGACAATAATCAGGCTGAGCAGACTAGCGTGAGTAGTGAGGTGCCTGGCTCTAATGCTATTGATCCCACCTTCTTGGAAGCACTACCTGAAGATCTTCGAGCAGAAGTACTAGCTTCCCAGCAAGCTCAGTCTGTTCAACCTCCAACTTATGCACCGCCTTCGGCAGAAGATATTGACCCAGAGTTTTTAGCTGCTCTTCCTCCAGATATTCAAGCAGAAGTTTTGGCCCAACAAAGAGCTCAGAGGGTTGCACAACAGGCTGAAGGACAACCAGTTGACATGGACAATGCTTCAATCATTGCTACTTTTCCTGCTGATTTGCGTGAAGAGGTTTGGATCTTCAACTTTCCTTCTCATTATAGACTTGTGATATGTATTTGTCTTTTTCTATCGAATTCTAATAACCCGTATCTTTTGCTTCTGTTTTCAGGTACTTCTGACTTCATCAGAAGCAGTTCTGTCTGCATTGCCCTCTCCGTTACTTGCTGAAGCCCAAATGCTAAGGGACCGAGCAATGAGTCATTATCAGGCTCGCAGTCTTTTTGGAAGCAGCCACAGGCTGAATAATCGGAGGAATGGGTTGGGTTTCGACCGACAAACGGTGATGGACAGGGGCGTGGGAGTTACAATAGGCCGGAGGGCAGCTTCTGCGTTTTCAGATGGCTTGAAGGTGAAGGAAATTGAAGGCGAGCCACTTTTGGATGCAAATGCATTGAAAGCTTTGGTTCGGCTCCTACGTGTAGCACAGGTATGCCTCGTTCCATTCTTGGGTTGTTTGGGTAAATATTATTTCTAGTTGGGAAGTTTTTCTGTATCTTTATGAGCTTACCTGCGAGTAGTAGTTATGGATTGTGTGATAATTGAAAATAAATTATAGTTCTTTTATACAAAGGAAATGGTGTCAGCACCTATGTTGGAGGTTGGTTCGTCAAATTAACAAAGCTTAAAAGAATGTGTAAAGGGAATTATGAATTTCTGTTGTGATTAGTTTGGACTTTGAACTGATGATCTGGACTTCATATATCAATTCTTATCCTGGACAAATCCAAATGCAAAATTTTGTATAGAAAGAATTTAAAATTGTTTCAGATTTAGTATGTTTATCTATCTCAATGTTTGAAGAAAATTCATTACTTTTGAAATTCTTTAAAAATTTGACCCCGAGAAAAGATGATTACAAAATTTTCCTGGCAATGAGATGTATTTGTGTGTGCTGTGATATATAGCTAATTGTTTTCTTTTATTGGGTTAGCCCCTTGGCAAGGGCCTCTTGCAGAGACTCCTGTTAAACCTTTGTGCACATAGTGTCACAAGGGCAACTCTAGTTCGTCTTTTGCTTGATATGATCAAGCCTGAGGCTGAAGGTGCAGTCAGTGGATTGGCAACAATTAACACCCAGAGGCTTTATGGTTGTCAATCAAATGTTGTTTATGGTCGATCGCAGTTGTTAGATGGTAAGACTTTCATCTGATGTCACTAGAACTATCATCTTATGTTTTTAACTTATTAATTTTTTTAATTATTAAATCTATCTCAACTTTTTACCTTAACAGGTCTCCCTCCACTGGTCTTGCGTCGAATTTTTGAGATTTTGACATATTTGGCTACTAATCGTACTGCTGTTGCTAATATGTTGTTCTACTTTGATCCCTCACTTGTTCCTGAGCCTCTAAGTCCAATATGTATGGAAACCAAAAAGGATAAAGGGAAAGAGAAGATTGTGGAAGGAGGACTTTCACCAAAACTTTTGGGGAACTCTCTGGATGGGGATGTTCCATTGATACTGTTCCTGAAGCTTTTGAATCGACCACTTTTTCTTCGCAGCAATGCTCACCTTGAGCAGGTTGGTCTGATTTCCTGGTCAAGTGATTTCAAACATCTTAGTCTGCAATTTTACCCTTTTGAATATATATATATATAGCTTGTTCCATACTCTTTTTATTAATTTAAGTATAGTAACCTGGAGTCCATCTTCCTTTGATTTTATATAGTGGGTTTTTTTGTTTTTTCCTAAATGCTGCAGGTTATGGGTCTGCTGCAAGTAGTTGTTTATACTGCAGCATCAAAATTAGATTACCAGCCTCAATCTGAACATGCAACAGCAAATGCCTCAGATTTGTCAGCGAATGAAGCTTCTGCTGATGTCCAAAAAGATCCTCCCATATCGGAACCAGAGTCTAAGAAAGAAGATAAATGTGCTGGTGCTGACTCATCCTGTTCAGATGGAAAGAAGAGTGTAGATACATATAATACTTTTTCTCAATTGCCACAATCAGAATTGCGCAATCTGTGTAGCATTCTTGGTCGCGAGGGGTACTATGCTCTGATTTTTATTTCTGGATGGTTTAGATGTTCTCTTAATTTTTATTACCTTCTAGCCTCTACAATTTATTTTGATGTCCTGTCAACCCTTTGTTATTTGTGTTTCACTTTATGTATGTATCCACTTGATGTCCTCTTCTCTTTTCCTTTTGTTAAATGAGTGACTAACCTTCCTCATTAACTTATTTAGGCTTTCAGATAAAGTTTATATGCTTGCCAGTGAGGTTTTGAAGAAGTTGGCCTCGGTTGTTTCATCCCATCGAAAGTTCTTTACATCAGAGCTTTCTGAATTAGCCGATAAATTGGGCTGTTCAGCTGTTGAAGAGCTTGTCACTCTGCGGAAAACGCACATGCTAGGTTTGAGTGCTGGTTCCATGGCTGGTGCAGCAATCCTACGCGTGCTACAAGCACTTAGCTCACTCACTTCACATAGCATTAATGAGGGTGCAGGACTAGAGAGTGATGGGGAGCAGGAGGAGCAAGCTATTATGAAAAAGCTGAATATCGCACTTGACCCCTTGTGGGAAGAATTGAGTGAGTGTATAAGTGTAACTGAGACACAGCTGGGTCAAGGCTCCTTCTCTCAGACTCTGTCAAATATAAATGTTGGGGAACATGTCCAGGGGAACTCTTCATCTCCTCTTCCTCCTGGAACCCAGAGACTCTTGCCTTTCATTGAGGCTTTCTTTGTTTTATGTGAAAAGCTACAAGCAAACCAATCCATCACACAGCAAGATCAGGCCAATATAACTGCAAGAGAAGTTAAAGAATCTGCTGGGAGTTCATCGTCTTTCATCATTAAATGCAGTGTAGAATCTCAAAAGAAGCTTGATGGTGCGGTCACATTTACAAGGTTTGCGGAGAAGCATCGCCGGCTTTTGAATGCTTTTATTAGACAGAATCCAGGTTTATTAGAGAAATCACTTTCTATGCTGCTGAAGGCACCAAGGCTGATTGATTTTGACAATAAGAAAGCGTATTTCCGATCAAGAATTAGGCAGCAGCATGAGCAGCATCTCTCTGGCCCACTGCGGATAAGTGTTAGGAGGGCTTATGTCTTGGAGGACTCATACAATCAGTTACGGATGCGTCCGTTTCAGGACCTGAAGGGTCGGCTGAATGTGCAATTTCAAGGTGAAGAGGGTATTGATGCCGGAGGTCTGACAAGAGAATGGTATCAATTACTGTCAAGGGTTATATTTGACAAGGGAGCATTACTTTTTACTACTGTGGGAAACAATGCTACATTCCAACCAAACCCCAATTCTGTCTTCCAGACAGAACATCTTTCCTACTTCAAGTTTGTGGGCCGTGTGGTAATTTTTTTGGGAGCTGGTTTTAAATTTAATTTTTTTTTTCATTCATTAATGTACCATAATTTTTCTGCTTCCAAGGGTTCCTATATTTTTCTTTGATCCTTCGTGCAGGTTGCCAAGGCACTGTTTGATGGGCAGCTTTTGGATGTTTATTTTACTCGATCATTCTACAAGCACATACTTGGTGTAAAGGTGACTTACCATGATATAGAGGCAGTTGATCCTGATTACTACAAGAATTTAAAGTGGATGTTGGAGGTCAGTGGGTTCATCTACTTAAAGTCTCGTGTCTTTTCTTATATGTTTTGACCTTTGTGGTTATAATGACTTTTTGCTATGTTTTTTTTTCACTATTGTTCTATATGGAGTCTTGCTTTTTGTCTCATTTTCTATATTTTTCCTATTTCAGAATGATGTGAGTGAAATTCCCGATCTGACGTTTAGCATGGATGCGGATGAGGAAAAGCTCATTCTGTATGAGAAAAATGAGGTATGTAATTTACAAGTTATGACCTGTAACTCAAATTGTATTAAATTTGGCTATTCTTCAAGCTGATTTTGTAAAAATTTCAGGACTTATGATCTGATTTTCTTATGACAAATAAGTTTTAAAGTTTTTATCAAGTTGTCTAATATATTTGTTCTGGTTCCCCCCCCTTGAAAAGGTTACTGATTATGAGCTTAAGCCTGGAGGAAGAAATATTAGGGTTACAGAAGAAACAAAACATGAGTATGTTGATCTTGTTGCTGAACATATCTTGACAAATGCCATCCGTCCTCAAATCAATTCCTTTTTAGAAGGCTTCAACGAATTGGTACCACGAGAGCTGATTTCTATTTTTAATGATAAGGAGCTTGAGCTACTTATAAGTGGACTTCCAGAAATTGATTGTAAGTTGGCTTTCCTTTGCAGTTATTTCTGCATTGTGCTTGTGGTTTATTTAACAAGTTTTTGGTTGGTGTTATTGCTTTTGCAGTGGATGATTTGAAGGCCAATGCCGAGTATACTGGCTATACAGCAGCATCTAGTGTTATCCAATGGTTTTGGGAGGTTGTCACTGCTTTCAACAAGGAAGACATGGCAAGACTGCTACAATTTGTCACTGGAACATCAAAGGTAATGTGGTGCAGTGTACGTAAAATGGTAATTTAATATGCAATGTAATAAGAGTTGACTTGTATATTTTTCAGATTTTTTATTTTCTTTTATGCTCTCTTTGCCGCTACTTCTTCCGGCTTCTTTTGTTTGCCTTTTAAATTTTACAAAAAACTCTTTTGCACAAATTATGTTATGCTTGCCATGTGTCCTTTGCCAGTCTTCATCCAATGTTTTCTTTTGCTGCTGTTTTTCTGATGTTGATCTTACTTTCTTGTGGAAAATGGCACAGGCAGAAGTTTGATTATTTTAGTTAATTAGATATTGGTTTAATCATCTTTTTTGGGCAATGCACGATACTATGGCTGTTTCCTCATCCAAAATGTTACGTTTTGGCATGGAAGTAGTGGTTAGGGTATAGGAGCAGCTGATGTCTTGCTGCTGGTCATGATGTATTCTGCTTCTCTATCTAAAATGCTTTATGTCGATGCATGGCTTTTTAGTAAAATATTTGGTTATCTGAATCAATTAGTTGGGGCAAGGGTTTAAGCTGGTTTGGGGTTTTTGTTTAACTAGAGCAGCTCATGTATCTACGTTATTTTTGGTGGTAGGTTGAATTATATGTTTTGACGTGAAGCCATTATTTATTTTTGACTTTTCAGGTTCCTTTGGAGGGTTTTAAAGCTTTGCAAGGTATATCTGGTCCTCAACGGTTTCAGATTCATAAGGCTTATGGAGCTCCTGACCGGTTGCCCTCAGCTCATACATGGTCTGTATTAAGATATATGTGCACCATTCATTTTATTTTATTTTTCAGCCAGATGGTTGTGTAGAATTAAATTTTCTGCTTTTAGGACTTAAAACTAACCATTCACTCCCCACCCCCCAAAATGCTTCAGCTTTAATCAACTTGACCTTCCTGAGTATACCTCCAAGGAACAGCTTCAAGAACGTTTGCTGCTTGCTATCCACGAAGCCAGTGAAGGATTTGGCTTTGGTTGACCTGAGTTTAATGTGATATTGTGGCCCCAGCAATGCCAGCAATCTATCTTTAGAGTTGCCATTACATGTCAGTTATCTTTTTCATTTTATTTATTGTATAGAATTTCTTATTGATCCTCTGCTCTACTTCTGTTTTATTTATCAAAAAAGTTACCTTTTTTGGTATAATAAGCAAGGCATGTTTTCTATGGTATTCCTATAGCTCTTTTAGTATTGGACATTTGTGGTCATAGGGAATATATCCATGCAAGAAACCTTTTTTGCCCTGACAGGCAGGAATATTTTATTTTCAACATATTTTGGGCTTGATTAGATCTAGAAAAGAATTGAGTGTTAGGGTGGGGGTTATTAGATTTCTTGAGAAACGAAGCCATTCCCATAAGAACTATGTTTTCTTTACTTCTAGATCTGTTTGACAACAGAGTGGTTGAAAATGCTAGTTTCTTTCATGTATGGGTGCGTCTGTCTGTCTGTGTCACTGGTCCATGTTAAATGTTGTATATTTGTTGCTAAACCTTTTCTTTTAATGCCATCTCCTCTGTGGTGCCAGATTACAGGCTTACTGGCCCAAGTCGACAAGAATAAAAAAGTTAAGGAGATCAAAGACTTCATTAAAAAAGTAGGACTTGGACCGCGAAAAGTTTCTTGAAAGCATTTTGTTTCAAGCAGTTTTGTTCCATTGAGGCTGGCATTCGGTGCTTCTATCAACCTATATATTCAACAGATGATTACGCTTTTAAGGATTGGTGGGCTCCTCAGTTACAGTTGGCTAGGAAAATGTTGTTTTTTTGGATTCTTGCCATGAAAACGAGTACTGGGGGAGTGTACAAATGTAATAGATAAATATTTCATTGTTCATATTAGGTATTTTTCTTGGTTTCATTTTTACATTATTTAGCATTGAGCTTTATCCCTAGCTGCCTTATATATTAGTTTCTGTAACTACATAGTAGTTGGTAATAAGCTAGGAAATGTATATCTATTGCACCAATTGTAGGCATATTTTTCTTTTGTTTCTTTAAATGGTAAATTATATCTTCTCAACTTGTTTTTTTTTGTGACAAGTTAAATATCTAAAAGCATGGAGGGGTTTAACTTCAGACACATCAGTAAAATTTCTTTTGCATTTGTGAAAGCCCTTTTACATCTCACCAGTGTTACTGAATTATGAGTATGTATTGATCTCGTATCTTAAGCATGTGAAGAGTGTCTGAGCTATCGGTGAGATTTTGAAGCAAAGAAGATGCTAAAAAAAGGAAAAAGAAAAAGAAAATGACAACTACTAGAGGATAACGTATCTCCATCTTTATTCTATTCCACAAATGCAGTATATAGCCTTCGACCCCATGAAATTGTTCTGCTAAATCTCCCTGACACTATCAGTGTAAGTTCCCATTTGATATCAAATAACCAAGTAGCTGGCTGAGTAACCATTGCAGCCTTCTCTGAAGTCTGAACTAACAATCTCTACTTCAAGAGATTGACTCAGCATTTCAGAATCATACCAGGATGCAAGATTGACCCAGCATTAATCATTATTTAGGACCTCCAAGACAAGTTTATTTTTATAACCACATAGCCTGTGAGGTTGTAACCCCAGTCAGAAAAATCCCTAAACTCTTAGGCCCCGTTTGGTAGAGGAGTTTGAGTAATGTTGTTTGTAGTTTTTTGAAATACGTGTGGGTGCAAAAGTGTGTAAAAATTTGTGTAATGTTGTTTAAAAATTGAACATGTGTGTTTAAGATGCTTTACCAAACGGGGCCTTATTTTCTCAAACAGTTCATGAAGATATCCATCCTCAAACTAGTCGAATTGTATTATATAATGTAATACAAGAAGAATGATAATATGAAGTTCATGGTAAACCCTGGCACACAACTTTTACAACTTGTACAAAGAGCCTTGTATCTCAACTGATATCTCTTGATGTTTCTAACAAAAACATTTACGACCTTCCATATTATATTGATTGCCCAAGAAAAAAAAATGAAGAAGAAGCATTTGTACCTATTATTGGGTTTAAAATTTATTTTATTTTCCAAATTTCAAAAGTTAGGATTTTTTCCTATAAATTTTACAAGGAATCAATTTCATTCTTCCTTCTATCCATTGATAAAGAAATTGCACGTGGAAATTGGACTAGAATGAATTTAGTAATAAATGGACAGAATTATGAAATTGATGTCTGTGGACTAAAATTGAATGAATTAAAATTAAAATTAATGAATTAAAATTGAATGTATACCAAAATTTAGATTTTGTGGACTAAACTCCTATGCGAACCAAATTTTCAGAGTAAAAAAAAGAGCACTCAAGTAAGAACTAAATCTAATCAGGAGAATCCATTATTTGTGAACTCACATATTTCAATATACAAAGATCTAAAGAAGGTTTTTGTAGGTATGTGGAAGCAGACACTACATGTTATAATATAAACTTTCTTTTTCTTTTGGGTTAATTACACTTTACTTCCGAACAAAAAGGGTCAAGTTTGATATCCACACTAAACTATAAATCAAGCTATCTTCCCCATAATTTATTTGCAATGAATCACCCCTACTACTAATAATTTCTGATGGATTCAATTTTTTTTTTTTTAACTAAAGGTTTAGCGGTCAGTCATCTTTCACGATGTGTGTGGTGGCAGTGGAGGTCAGAACGATATTATTGATTGCCATATTATCTGTTGTATGGTTAATGAGATTGCCAAAGTTAACTCTCTCATGTAATTTTTATAATAATTTGTTTGGTTCAGTTAATTTAATTTTGAGAACTAGTTTGTTTTATTTGGGAGGGTGTAAAATAGAGTTATTAGACATTTACATCGGTGTAGTGTATAAATTTTGAAAAAAATCCAGTGTCCCTTAAAAATAAAAATTGAAATTTAATGAAAAATATTAACAAATACTGTAACCTCAATTTTTGAACAAAAGAGAATATTTGAAAAAATATATGAGGAAGAGCCGGTGATTGAATTCTTCATCACTTTTAGACCTTTTTCTCGTACCATATGTGTCATAACCTCATTCCAATTATATAGACGATTTTTTTTTTAATAGAAACTAGTGGAATTGATCTTGGGCATGTAATTGTGAATGAACCAAACTGCTTAAGAATAGCTCAAGCTCAGCTAAAAAATAAGAGTTTGTTTATATTTGTTTATTTAATAAATAGGTAAAATTACAACTTACCTACTTGTAATTTTACAGAAATTTAAGTCGTCTATCTATGATTTGAAATTTGACCCTTTACCCATTGGAGGTTAACTCAGTTAGAGTTCTAAAATCCTCCACTATTAAAAACATGGCTAAATATGTAATTTTACTCCACTTTTATATCTCTCATCTCCAAAAACACAAAAAATATAAAAAATACAAGATCCAATAAGATAAAAATAATTTAGTGAAATACTTGTGTTATGAGATTTTAAATCACAAGTAGGCAACTTAAATTTTGGTCAAACCTCGATGGGTAAAATGTCAAATTTTAAATTACAAGTAAACAACTTAAATTTCGACAAAATCACAAAAAGGTAAACTTAAATTTGCCCTAAAAAAGTCAAGCTCGAGCCCAAGTTTAAGTTTGATTATTAAACAAGCTAAGCTCAAACATAATAATGTGTTCTTGAACAACTCATCAACATGAGACTCGATTTAATTATATATAATATGATATTTTTATATGTATATTTGTCTAAAAATATGTTTATATAGACTTTTCAAGAATAATGTGTTTGTAGATATATATATATATATATATATTTTTTTTTATATTGAATGTGCTTAACTTATAAACTTGAGATTGAATTGTGGAATAAGTTTGTGTAAAAATACGTTTATTTATGGATAGTGGATACCCATTACCTAGGCCCAAATAAGGTAACGACGGAATTCTTACATTTTCATTATTCCCGTGATTCCAGAGCAACAGCGATGTTGAGGAGAAGCCGAGTTCTTCGTCAGCCATAATCTCCCTAGTTTCCCTACAAAGCATGAAACTTTAGACCCTTTTCTCATATGGGTGTCTCTACTAGCTGCAAAAAACGCAGCTCCGCTGCTCACACTGTAATGGCTATGAATATGATTAGGAAGAGCCAGTTATGCCTATAAGTTTCCCACAAAGTTTTAAACTTTAAACCCTTTTCTCACATGGGTGTCTCTAGTTTTACCAAAGAAAACAATATACACACTTCTAGCAGCCAAAACAAAGCTCTGCTGAACCTACAGTAATGTGTTTTAGTTCTCTATCAGCCAAAATTTCTCTGATTTCACACCGAGTATCAAAATTTAGAGCCTTTTCTCACATGGGGTTCTCTAGTTTTGCCAGAGAAAGGAATACATGCAATTCTCGTAGCCTAAATGAAGCTCTGCAGAACATACATACCGCTGGTATGCCTCTCTCTTCATGTGTGTTTGCCTCTGTGTTTGAATATATATACATATATATGCGCTTTTATTTATTTTAAAGTTTTGGATTTTGGGACTATTAGGTGCGGAAATGGACAAGAGCATATACACACTTCTCACTATAGACCGTTGGGAGTCACTGAACTACATGGAATATAGGTTGGCTTCACTTAGACCAGTTCATGGGAGGCTGGCCTTGAAATTCCTCAACTGGGTTATCAAGCAGCCTGGTTTGGAACTCAATCATCTTACCCATATACTTTGCATTACAACCCATGTACTTGTTAGAGCTAGAATGTATGACTCTGCCAAATCAATTTTGAGGCACTTATCACAAATGGGTATTGGGACTAGTTCAGTTTTTGGTGCTGTTATGGACACTTACCCTCTTTGTAATTCAAATCCTGCAGTTTTTGACCTTCTAATTAGGGTTTATATTAGAGAAAGGATGGTTAGAGATGCTGTAGAAACTTTCTATTTGATGGGGTTTCGGGGATTTAGGCCGTCGGTTTTTACGTGTAATATGATTCTAGCTTCAATGGTGAAAGATAGGAGAGCGGGGTTGGTTTGGTCTTTTTTCAAGGAAATGCTTGGAAGGAATGTTTGTCCTAATGTTGCTACTTTTAATATATTAATAAATGCCTTATGTGTGGAAGGGAAGCTAAAGAAAGCCGGTTATCTGTTAAGAAAGATGGAAGATAGTGGTTACATTCCAACTATAGTTACTTATAATACCTTGCTCAATTGGTATTGCAAGAAGGGACGATACAAAGCTGCATCTGATCTCATTGACTATATGGGATCTAAGGGTATTAAAGCAGATGTTTGTACATATAATATGTTTATTGATGATTTGTGTAGAAACAACAGGAGTGCGAAAGGTTATTTACTGCTAAAAAAGATGAGGAAAAAGATGGTATTTCCTAATGAAGTGACTTATAATACTCTGATTAATGGGTTTGTTAAGGAGGGAAAGATTGGAGTTGCTACTCGGCTTTTGGATGAGATGGCACTACTTAATCTTTCACTGAACTGCATTACTTACAATGCTTTGGTCGATGGGCACTGTAAAAAGGGTAGTTTTGAAGAAGCATTTAGACTTTTGGATATGATGGAAGCAGAGGGATTGCAGCCTAATGATGTCAGTTATGGGACTCTTTTAAATGGCCTGTGCAAGCATGCTAATTTTGAATTAGCAAGAAGTGTTCTAGAGAGAATGAGGATGAAGGGGATGGAGGTTAATTGTATTTCTTACACTGCAATGATTGATGGATTATGCAAAAATGGGTTGCTTGATGAAGCTGTGCAGTTGCTCAATAAGATGTCCACGGAATGTGTTAATCCTGATGTTTTCACATTTTCAGTGCTCATAAATGGATTTTGCAGAGTGGGGAAGATTAAATATGCAAAGGAGATATTATGTAAAATTTATAAAGCTGGACTTCTACCAAACAATATCATATTCTCAACATTAGTCTATAATTTTTGCAAGATGGGAAATATTACAGAGGCATTGAGAGTCTATGCAGCTATGAATATCAATGGCTGTGATGTGGACCATTTCACATGTAACATGTTGGTTACTTCTTTATGTGAGGTTGGAAAAGTGGTAGAGGCAGAAGATTTTATGCATCACATGAGTAGGGTAGGCCTTGGTCCTAACTCTGTCACTTTTGATTGTATCATAGATGGCTATGGAAATTTGGGTGACGGGTTAAAAGCATTTTCTATTTTTGATGAAATGAATAGATTAGGTCATCACCCAAGTCCTTTTACATATGGGAGTTTACTGAAAGGACTATGCAAGGGGGGAAATCTGGGGGAGGCAAAGAAATTTTTGAATAAACTCTACCACATTCCGTCTGCTGTAGATACTGTTCTCTACAATACAATACTTGCTGAGACATGTAAATTGGGGAATTTGCAGGAGGCAGTGGTCCTTCTTGATGAGATGGTCCAGAATGGTGTGCTGCCTGATAGTTATACGTACACTATTCTTCTTTCTGGGTTATGCAGGAAAGGAAAATTGGTTGCTGCTATCTTGTTGTTGGGGAAGTTGATGGAAAAAGAAACTTTTTCACCAAATATGGTATCATATACCTGTTTGTTTGATGGCCTTTTTAAGGTCAGGCAATCAAAGGCAGCATTGTATCTTTATGAAGAGATGGAGAACAAAGGCCTGAACCCTGACACTGTTGCACATAATGCAATTTTAGATGGATACTCAAGGATGGGGAAACTGGTGCAGGCAAATAATCTTTTTTCTACTATGAGGAGCAGAAGTTTGTGTCCGAGCTTGGCTACATATAATATTCTCTTGCATGGATATTCAAAGAAACAGAGTTTAGTAGCATGCTCTAGGTTGTTCAGTATTATGATGAGGACGGGTTTTCTGCCTGACAAATTAACTTGGCATTCTCTTATTCTTGGACTTTGTGAATCTGGTATGTTGGATGTTGGTATCAAAATGCTGAAAAAAATGACAATGGAAGGTGTTATAGCCGATCAGTTTACATTTAACATGCTTATTGCCAAGTGTTGTGAAACTGGGGAGATGTCAAAGGCCTTTGATCTGGTTACTATTATGAATTTTTTTGGTGTATGTTCAGATGTAAATACCCAAAATGCCATCTTAAATGGACTGGTTAGAACTTCATCTCTCCGGGAATCCCATATTCTTTTGCATGACATGTTGGAAAAGGGTTTCATTCCGAAGTGTACACAATATATCACTCTAATTAATGGTATGTGTAGAGTGGGAGATATACAAGGAGCATTCAAGCTGAAAGATGAGATGGAAACACTGGGTATTAGTTCCCGTGATGTTGCTGAGAGTGCTATGGTTAGAGGGCTTGCACGAGGTGGGAAAATTGAAGAAGCCATGCTGGTTTTTAATTGCATGCTTCAGATGCGACTCATTCCAACTATTGCAACTTTTACATCTTTGATGCACATTTTGTGCAAGGATGCTAACCTTAAGCAGGCTCTAAAGTTGAAGGGCATTATGGAACATTGCGGCCTGAAGCTTGATGTTGTTGCTTATAATGTTCTCATTTCAGGTCTTTGTGCTAATGGTGATGGTGTGGTTGCATTTGAACTTTATGAAGAGATGAAACAAAAAGGTCTCTGGCCCAACACCACCACCTATGCTGTTCTCATTGAAGCCATTTCAGCAGAAAATGATATTGTCAAGGGTGAAATGCTCTTGAGGGACTTGCAGGAAAGGGGATGGATATCTTGGGATGGGGGTGGAAGCACCCAACAATTAAATGAGGGATTGATAATTGCCATAGAAAAAATAAGTTCATTGAGGAAAAATAGAAGGAAGCCAAAAATAAGTAGGAAAACAATTTAATTTGATTGTGTTCACAATACATAAATCCCTTCTTCTGGACTTCTGGCAGATGAGACTGACATTGGACTTCCTTTATGATGGCAGTTGTGGTACTCATGAGCTGCTACTTTTTAAAAATAATGTGCCTTATCTTGTGGTTCATATGGAGGTGCTTTGAAGGGGCCTTGGAAGGGACACAGACCTCTTCTGAAAAACAGAAAGAATAACGACTATATATGGTTTTTATTCCTGGTCATTCTTTTTTGAATTTGACTGAGAGATGGGCTTTCAGGAACAATAACAAAAGGATATCTTGGTATCTGATCTCCTACTTGGCAATTCATCTGGTGACCTCATGGTTGCCAAAGAAACCCCAAGAAGCATCAAACGTTTCCAATGAGACCCATGGAACAATTCTTAGATAGCAAGCACTAGCTACCAGGAAGCATAAAGATTGATTAATGTCCAGATTGCAAACCCAACTAAAAAACCACCACAACACCACAGCAGCCATGATGCAGTTAGACCATGAACCCAAATGATGGTGACGGCCTTCTGGGCATGTCTGCTAGCCACCTGTCAGATATTCAACTAGTCACTTGTCCGCTTCCAATTTGAAAAGTCATGCCACTGTTTCAGGGAGCCTCTGAAAGTGTCCTTCCTTCTCAATTCCTGGGCATGCATCCAATGCTTTCATTTCAATCTTGTACCAAGGTACACTGACTACTTACTTTAGAATAGCTGCACCTAAATTTTTTTAATTTTACCTCCTTTTCTCCCCCTTCCTGTCAATGTTGCCAATTCCGCTTGAGGTTATAAATCCAAGATGGAATCTTGATGCATCAGATGTGATTTGAATATGTTGTGTCCTTCAATTTTGTTCTTTCTAATTTGTTCCTCATTTATTTTTTTAACCAATTATACATTTTCTGTTCTGTTTAGGTGATATACACTGCGCTTCATGCTTGGACATCATTGGAATTACTAAACCCTGGGGTTGATGACATGGAAGGTTTTACTCTTTGATGTGTTGATGCTGGGTTTTGAAGCATATAGACAAGAAGTAAGGCATTAGATCAACTTTCTGAGCTGGTCTTGTTATACCAACATGAGTTGCATTGCATTCAGTGTAAGTCCATTTTTTTTTCAATAAATGTGTGTGTGTGTGTAGTCCTTTAATTTCTTTGAAATTTGAAGCCTTAGGGGTCCCACATAGGTAAGGATCTGGATATCTTGGTTGATGTGGACTGTGGAGAAAAAATGTATAATGAAGTTTTGGCCCCATCACCTTTGTTATTTTCTGTGGAATAAAAGGACGGTTAGAATTCAAGGGTCCTACCAAAAATAATCATTTATCAAAAGTTTTTCTTTTTTCTGCTTCTTTTAACTTTTAGAGCAACTTCAGAAGTAAACTACAAGTTGTTTGTAGTCATATCAGAGCAAACAACTTGTAATGTTTGTCCGTACGATAATCATTTGAATTAGCAGGATTACTGTATTTGTAGGGAACCTTTGGTATACACCCTCAACCTGTATGCTCCATTGGGAGACTCCCATGTATAATCTTGTTTCCTCCCATTTCTTTGATATTGGTATGCTAAGTTATTGAAATGTTTGGATAATTCAATTTGGAGAAACATGAATTTTGTTATTGACAAACTATAATTCATCTTGACAGACCGTAAAAATGTAATCAGTTATCTTGTTCTGTGTTCTTTGGGTCTAACTTTTCTCTTATTCCAAGCTCCACTTCACATTATTACCATTTGCTCCTAATCAATTAACTTCTAACAGAATATGTTGCACTAAGAAAGCCTAAAACACAGCAATCATTTTGAGAGCAATGAACTAAAAAAATTGCTTTCGGTCATAAAAATGCCATGGATGATGAGCTGGAGTTTTAGTTCTCAATGTGGGAGTAATTTGCTGATGGCCAGTTGCAGTAAGAGCCACTGAAGATACTCAGACACGATATGATTAAACTTATTTCCAAAGGATATTTATCAGATGTTATGTGAAGAAACGTGGTATGATTTCATTTTTGCTATGAAAATATATGCTCTCTCATCTAAAGGTTTCCTTCTTTATTCCCAGATTTTGCTAATTAATGAGCATCTTGGTTTAGATATTTCTTGATAAGTCCTCTTAGTTTTAGACTTGTTTCTCACAAATACCGCCAAAAACAGAACTAGAAGATGGAGCCTCACAGCAGGAGGTGTCAATCAATAAGGGCACATCTCTTCACATGCTGCTTGAGAGAATCTATTTTTTTGGGGGGGGGGGGGGGGGGTGGTCAGGATTTTGAGTGAGCTCTGTCATCTGGTCTACTGCTTGGAAGATCAGGACAAAAAATCAGTGGCACATGGTGACCAATTTAGATGCAGTTCATTAGGTGTTGTACTTGAAGTTCCGCAATTAAATTCAACACATGACTGCATTGACCAATGCAACGCAAACAACGTTACTATTTTGAAGCACAATTTAATTCAATGTAGCTATATTTGACTATAATTGGAGAACCTAAGTTACAATACCTAAAGAATTGGACCTAAGTATCACCCTTTGTCAGTATAGATTTTTTCCTGGTAAATGATTTTTATTTTTATTTATATTTTTTTCCTTCTTTCCACAGGTCATGATTTTGGGAAGGCCAGACTACTCAACAATAAAGAAAGCAGCCCAACAAAGGTGGATGAAGCAACTTGTCTGTGAAACAAGTTGGCCTGTGTGGGAACCATAATAGTAGTTGTGTGTCTAAAATTTATTAGAGTGTGCCTCAATGTTTCTCTTTAATCTGTACCCTATAGTGGAGGCATAAACTAGACTGTCATCAAAATTTGTCGACGGACTACCATTTGAGAAAAATATAAAGCATTGTTATTGCGTGGCAGACAGAATCTAACAATTTTATCAGGCGTGGACTCGCTATTATTGACTTCACAAATATAATTTATAGTATAACCATGATTGGAGCTCCTGTAATTGTTGTCATGTGTCCTGCTTTGTTCTCATAAGCCAGATTCTTTTCTTGATCATCTCATTTATAAGTTTCTTGGAAATTTACAAACTAAAAATTGAGTTTCCTTATGTTAAATTCAAGCTATACCTATTGATTATGATTTTGAGAGCTTATAACTTGTTATTGCAAGTCTTGCAGTTTGGATGGCAATATTTTTTGCTGAAAATTAGCAAAATTTCAGTCATACCTAAAAAAAAAAAAAAGTGAGATTTTAAAATGTTGTACACAAGTAAATAATTGATAAAATGAAAAGAAAAAAAGTTAAACCAAGTTCACTACAGATGAGTTTTGGACAAAAGACATATAGGCTTTGGTAGCCCCCTATCTAGATGAGTAATAAAACTAACCAAAACCTAAGACCATCAACAAGAACTCAATGCAATCCCAACCACATAAACGAAGAAGCAATGTCCATTGTTGTTGTGGTATCTATACTTTATAGTATTTAATTTAATGATATGTTAAAAAAAGAGGGAGATGGAAGAGGATAGATGAAATGTGTCCAAAAAAAAAGAGAGGCAGGAATGTACTAATGCATAGAGTTGTAATATATGATTAAGTGATAGATTTTAATCCCCACCACTCTTTGAGGTCAATATGCTCTCTAATAACATTCTTGTTCTGTTATAGTGTTCATTTTGGATGGCTTAATTTTGTAGTTTATTTAGCTTATTTTTAAAAGTAAGATTCATGTGAAACTTAATAAGTGATAAAAAATGAATAGTGACACTTAAAAAATTGTACCTAATAATTCAATAAAACCAAATTAGCATATTCTAAGCTTAAACAAATATATACTTATTTTTTAAGGGACCAAATATATACTTAAAAGGACCAATCCAAGCCAATCCCTTTTTTTATTTGAAATTATTTCCATTTAGATTCTATCTATATAGTCTCAATGTTTATTATTTTTACTTATTTTTGGTTCAGTATAGGATTTGTAAGCCTAAACCATCACACCATGTACTTTCATATCTTTTATTTTTCTTTCTTTGGGTAATCATCTCTCTTTTAATTGAATTGATTGTTACCTCTAATCTCTCATGGATGATGGACCCCTGGTGAGGATGTAACGTGAGTCACTTGCCAAGGTCGACACTTGTAAAAACAAATGTGAAAAATGCACACCAAGGTCATTGTCACTCCTTAATCTTTTTCCCTCCTATAGATAAAGTGCAACAAATGCTACATGCTTTTGGAGGATAATATTTGTCTTAAGATTTGTATTAACCATAAAAGAAAGAAAGAAAAAGAAGTGAAACGTGAATAATAAGTGAGACTGTGAGAGATTGATGGAAAATTTATGTGGCTGGAACTGGATACATTTTTCCAGCATTTGCAGTAAGGGAGATTTGTGAGGAATATATATATATATATATTGGCAAAGTGTAGGTAAGGGATTCGAGTCTGATTAGTCCGTCGAGGATCAGCAACTGGTCCTATGATTTTGGGACTAGAGTTGTTTTTTTTTTTTTTTTTTTTTTTTTTTTTAAGTAAACAATAATGCTTAATAGAACACACACAAAAATAGTAATACTAGTGTTTTAAACCGAGTTTATAATATATTATAGAACCAGAGTACAACTATAAAAGGGTCTAACTTCTGTAGTTGTAAACTGGAATTATAAACAGCAAATACTAGACACACACAGCCAATATTGGAGTAAAGTTTTATTGTTGTAGGTAAAAGAACTTGGCCTTTGGAACTACACGCCAGAAACATTGGTGAATCAAGTTTTTATTTCTTTTTTAAGTGAAATACGATGTTGTCATGTCGTATTTACCGCATCTCTCGCTCTCTCTCTCATTTGCCTACTACAATTTGGAGGGTTTCACCCATTTAACTATATAATGAGATGAAGAAAGGTTATGAAACAACTTATTAAAGGTCTTATTTTAACAATTAGCGTTTAACGAGATATATATATATATATATAAGAATTGTTCGGTTTATTACTTATTAATGAACATGGACATTACTTATGATGAATTGGGTATAAGTCATTGTAAAATCATCTAGACTTAGAAAGTAATAAAATATCTAAAGAGAATCAAAAGGAGAGAGAAAATGTATGTTCATGGATCTTCTTGCTTTATTTTGCAGGATGATGAAAAAAGTGAGAGGAAGAATAAAGAAAAGAAAGGAAAGAATAGATGTCATTTTCAATTTTAAATATTTGATAGAAATAATGAAAAATGGAAAGATATAAAAGCAACTTGCATTAAATTCTTATTAATATCTTTGCTTGAAATTATTTTTGATAAATTAGAAGAGTACAATTATTATACCACTTTTTTTTTTTTTAGGAAATTATTATCCCACTTAAACATAACATATTTGTTGTCTTTTTCCCCTCCCATTTTGAGATGATCTCAAAGGACAAGCCCTGTGTTATTAGACGTATAGTGGTAAACAATCTTTTTTTTCTTCTCTCACTTTTCTATCTTTATTTTCCTTTCCTTTTGCACTTTCTTCCATGTCCCAACTTTTTCTCTCTACCAAAAATGCACAATCAATCTCAATCTACATACTTAGATAGGTACAATATTTATGCAGATTATCAAAGAAGGTTACAATATTTATGCATTACAATATCATATTGATAGATCTAGAAAATAGTGTCTTTTTTTTAATCTAACACTTATTTAGTATATTTTTATATAAGTTGAAGGTGCTAAATTGGTATAGGGATTAATTAGAGCCTAAGTTTATAAACTATTCTCGAAATTAATATTTATATTCCAAAAGCCTCGTTTTAAAGAGAGAAATATTTGCATAGGCTACTTTGCTAGCTGTCATGAAAAATTAGGTAGTAAGAGAAGGACTTGGTTTAGTGGCATTTCTCATTCTACAAATTGACTTAGTATTATTCTTATTCTTATTATTATTTTTTTTTTGAGAATACAAATTGATTTATTATTGGTTTACAATTATATGTTGTGTAACATCTCTAGTCCTTCTTATTATAAAATTCTGGTTATAGTTTTGCAAGGAGTTGCTTTCCAACAATTTAAATGTTGAAGTTTAAGCACCTATCTTGGGAAGCTACAAGCTAGCTAATTAATATTCTATCCAACTTTTTCAACGTTTTTGTGTCTATGACAAATTGACAATTGCCCCCACCCAAATCTCTATGTCATGGCTTCTATCTCATGATTACATATGTTGAAATAGTCGGGAGTTTGAAGCAACTGATTAAATAGGTTGGAATGTCCAGAGTCACTGCTTTGATTAATACCTCTCTATCCCATGGATATCAATCTTTCTTTCCATCCCATAATTTTCTTGGCTAACCTTTCTTCAATCTCCCTGGATATTTGAACCTTTGACCTACTCATCGTAATGGTTGTGACTTATAGGTCTCCCATTTTACATACAAAAGAAAAAAAGAGAACACTCAATGAATTGGTGTTAAAAAAAAAAAAAAAAAAAAGGAAAAAGAAAACTCTTAATAACAAATGCCAAGAAAGCAATACATACTATTCATTGACGGATAATTATTAGGTACTTTTGAAATGCCATAAATGCGTACTCCTTTCTTTCACATAATTGTAGGTCTCATTACTTAAATTTATAGTGAGACTCATAATTCATATGAGAGAGGAGAGTATGCATTTATAGTACTTTTATAATGTTTAATAATTTTACATGACTTCGTTAAAGTTAGGTGGTGGACAGGAGTTGGATGGGAAGGGCAATAGGAAAGCCGAAAAGATTGTACATCCTTATCAATTAAATGGGAGATATGACATGGAAGTAGGAAAATTCCCCACAACAGCTTAATTTTGTTAAGTTGCTTTGAGTGTGGCTATGGATTGTCTTTATCAAAATTTGGCCAACAAACAAGAGCATAATTATATCCTCCTAAATAACTTTAACTACAATATTGTAGGCAAACTTAATTGTTATCATAAAATTATTCCCCATACCAAATATTTAAGAATTTACTAGTAGGTGAGAGGAGGATTACCTATTTTATACTCAAATAATAAAAAAAATCAATTAAATATTCACCATATTTTTTATTACATATTATTTAATACTTTTTAATTTTATCAGTTGAGCTAATTAGAATTCCTGTAATTAAAGATTCAAATGCTTATAAAATAGTAAAGAAATGTTTATATTTTTTTTCAATATAAAATATTTTCTGGTATTTTCCGCATTTCCAAATGTTTGACACAGCTCAAAACTTTTTTCAAACATGAAAAACAATTTTTCATAAGTTTTTTTTTATAATTTTACTCATTACTATTATTTAACTAAGAATTAATTAGTATTGTTTTGATACTTATCTATAATATCTCTCAATTGCCTATCATGTGTTCGAGAATGTTTCCCAGTTCCTTAGAAGCACCTCAAGGTACATTTAGTTGTCTTACATGAGATTCCGGCTATTCCTTACTCCATGCAATGACTCCTTTTGCTCATCTATTTCTCTTGCCTGCCCAAATGCGAAGCACACAATCCATCTATGTTAACGTTAACAAGGGAGATATTCAACTAGTAGTGAGACAAGCCATTGCTAAGTATCAAGTAATTGAAGCAAAGTAGCAACCATACACACAAAAGAACCCTAAACTCTTTATTCTCAAGAAAAAAAAAAAAAAAAAAAAAAAAACTCTTTTTGCAGAGTTTGATGAAATTCAGATTGACCATATACCTAAGGACATTTAACTTTTGACTGACTTTAGGAATTTTGTCACTTAAGTTTTTGAAACCTTACAATTTTACATGTCATTATTCTATATATAAACCCTTTGTTAAAATCTTGACATATCATATTTTTCTTTAAGAGTAATGTTACAAATACAAACTATTTTATAATATTTTTACAAATACAAATTATTTTATAATATTTCATTTAGATCCACCGTTAACATCACAGTTTGTTAAACTTTCCATGCATTATATGAGTCATTGATTAGTTTAAATTATGGATGAGCTAATAAATTTTAAGGAAATGATGTTTAATGATTAAGCTAAGAAAAAAAAAAAAGAAAGATGTCTAGCCAAGTGTGGAGGATTTGACCTATATCCAACTAAGAATTTTCCTAATTTAATTTTACTTTAATAAATGAATCTTTTGCCTAAGCTAAAAAAAAAAAAAAAAAAACTTTATAAATAGAGTCAATTAATTATTTATTTAATACATGGAAAAGCCAAAAGACACTTAAAAAGCATTGCCAGCAAGTCAAGAACGTACACTCTGCTGTGCGCCAGTACAGTCTTAACAGTTCCACCCTTAACTCCGTTTGCCAGCCCACCACCCTCCATTTCGGTTACTATTTAGAGCACTTGGTACGGTATTAAAAATTAAAAAAGAATAATTGGTATAGTGGAAATATTTAGATTTCTATTATTATTATTATTATTATTATTTTTTTTTTTATGTATTCTGAAATGAAAGATGGTATTATTCATTTTTCTATATTTTATATTTTGATGTTCGTTGAGGATAAAAGAAAAAGTGAATGATGATTATTAATTGCATAGAAAGAAAAATAATTAAAATAATTAATATTTTTAATAAAATATAGTATAAAATAAATAATTTAATATAAAAAAATGAATGATGGCTGTTATTTGTCAAAGAGAGAGAAAAAAATTAAAGAATTAAGAAAAATTAATATTTTAATAAAATATAATTTAAAATAAATAATATAATGTGAAGTATTTTAAGAAATGAGTATGTATTACTAGTTGGTTTGGCAAAGATTATATTTGTCAATTTATTTTACTATTTAATTTATTTTTATTATTATTTATGAGTCCTATTACACTTTTTGATACTATTAATAGATTTACTGTACTATTTCAATTAACTTTTACCTTTATCTACAATACTTTTAACAAAATTTTTTTAAATTTAACAAAATAAACGGATTCTAAACGTTACATTAAGAATAGATAGGAACTTTTGCACGATTTGATACGAATACTCTTGCGGGGTCTCTCTCTTCCGCGTGCTTGCTCACGTCACCAATTATGCCGGATTAACGGGTTCCCATAAAACATAACGCCGTTATCTAAACCCCTATCTACGCCGTTCCGTTTACACAAAAACGTTTATTACAGCCGTACAGGCCCATTCCTGGCCCAAACTTCACATTCCCTTCTCTCTCTCTCTCTCTCTCTAAAAGTCTCTCTTCCTTTCTCTCACTAAAAAACCTCTCTCTCTCTCTCTCTCTGGTTTTTTTTTTCTTTAGCTTTATTGCTCTTTACTCATTTTTCTTTTCCCAGAAAGGCGAGCTCTCTCTCTCTCTCTAGAATTCATGTCGGTACGTTTTCTCTCTCTCTCTCTCTCTCTAAAAGTTTGTGTCTTTGATTCTCTGTGCTCGATTTGATACAATTCTTGATCGATTCCTCAGCTTCAGTTTTTTGGCTTCTTGTTTGAATATTTTGATTTGATCATTTTGATTATGCTAGGATTATAATTTAAATATATAATCTTTCTTCTTATTATTAAAAAAAAAAATTTTTTTTTTGAGCAACATTTGAGCATATTTTTTTTTCTGAATCTTTATTTGTTATATTAGCTTCTTTGGCTGAAATTCACCATTTTTATAAGTCAATGGTTTGTGGGTATTTCAATTTTGACTTGTTGGGTATTTCAATTTTCTGTTTTTTTGATGAATTATTACCAAAAAAAAGGAAAAAAAAAAGGAAAGATTAAGTTGATGAATTAATTCGAATGTTAAATGTTTTAGTAAAGAATGGAAAGGAAAGAGCTTTGAGTTTATGTTTGGTTGTTGCAAAGTGAGTAAGCTTTTTAGTTATAGCTAAATGCTTTTTGTTGTTTGGTTGTTAAGTGCTGATTAAGTAAGTTAATGACTTGATTTGAGAATCTGTTTGCTATGTAGAGGAGCTTTGTGTGGATCTATGATGATATGGCTGTAATATTGTGCTGGTAAATTGCTCTTGGTATTGAGTCGATGAGCTCCGGCTCAAATGGGCACTTCCTCCCTTCCAAAGGTGATGGGTGGAGGGTGAGGGTTATGGGTTTGTCAGGGTTGAATGCCCTTGGATTACCTGCTAACTCGTTTTGGCAAGTGGGGTCAGTTGCCCGTGGGTTTTATTGACTTGGGGCGAGAGTCCAAAGAGCAACTCATTGGGTTTGTAAATTACTGATAATTTGACAGAATTGCTCTTGGTAATTTGCTGCTGTGGTCTGTTTTAGTGAATGCTTATTAATGAGTAGTGTTTTTGAGGCTTTGTTATATGGGTAAGCAGTAGTCTAGTGTTTTGTATGTGGGATTTCTTGATTATACATGTGTGTATCACCTAACATTTCACTCATAACCCCCATCCCTAAACACTTTAGTAAAAGAGGATATGTTACTTGGCCGACCCAGTTACTCCTTTAGATTGTTTGTGGATACCAAAGTTTGTTACTTAATTCTGCAATTCCTTATCTTTGGTCTTTATGATGAATTTTGGTAAACTGGGAATGAATGTCTGATTTTATATCCATGACTAGCTGTGCTGGTTTTGAGCCCAGTGAATAATCTATTTAGTTTCAAGATGTATTTGGTGTTGCATGGTATTTTTAACATAAAATGATTTTTCAGTAATGCACATGAGAAATCACCACTGATATTTGGGAATTGGAATGACCCAAAGCTGAATTAAGGCATGGAAAACAACAAATTGCCACATATTCGAAAACTATAGAATATGCAAGAAATCCTATGGCACTGGAAAGGAACGGAAAATTACTTAATATCTTGTATAAACCTTTCAGTAGATTTCACAGAGCTGAACTAACCTGGTCATTTCAAGTCTACCTTTACCCAAAATAATCAACCATAAGCATATGTAAAGCTAAAATAAATGGGCTGGCAGTGCAATTTTGGTATTACATTTTTGTAGTGATTCAAACTCAAGTTACAATCTATTAAAGTAATTTAGCAAGTCAAGGGGGTGGATGCTTAGGATGAGGTGAATTTGCTAGTGTTGGTTGGATGCTTTGCAAGGTGTATAGAGCTGTAGCTACTCCATTCATTGTATGATTGCTCAGTGGGGCTGAGATGCCTAATATAATGTTGAGGTCATGTAATAAAAGAATGCCTCTCGTTTGAGGCATCCCAAAGCTTTTTGGAAGGATTATCAATACTTATTGCAGTCTTATGATTGGCCAATGAACCTAGGTAAACTGATGAAGGTATCTGTCATACGCTTTGCTTTTGCTTTTGCTTTTGCTTTTGGATGAGTGTGTTAAGTAGTCTGCTTCTTTCCTGGAAATGATCACTTTGATGCTTGTTGCAGACTTGATGGGATTAGTAATGACTTTTGATTAATATATGTACCTTGCTCTGTTATATCATGCTTTGCCTTTGAGAATTTGCATACTTGTATTGTGGCAATCAGCTTTTTAACAAACATATTCAAACTCTGTTTATGACTGCATAAGGGTTTGATTCCTTTTCGAAGTTGATCCTACTTCATGGTGGATGGAGAGTCCTCCATAACATCTCTTTATCTTGTCTCTAGATTTTGAATTATTTTTGTGCTTATGTACGGTTCTACCAGAGAACATGAGAAGTTTTTGGGTTGATTTAAATGACTTTTCTTGCTTATTGTGATGGGGTTAATTATAGTTCCATTTCTAAAGTTCATCAGGGGAGGACAATCAGGATTTTAGTATTACCCTTTGGGGTCCATATTTTTTAGTGATTAATTAAATGACATTTGTGAACATGATTATTTATTTATTGTTATGTGGCTGTCCTTTTCCTTAAACAGCAATCAGAGATGTAATTAGGTCTTTTTACTTTTCTGTTTCTTCAGCAGGACAAGGGTCAACCACTACCAAAATTTGGTGAATGGGATGTCAATGATCCTGCTTCAGCTGAAGGATTTACTGTGATTTTCAATAAGGCAAGGGATGAAAAGAAGACAGGTGGCAAGCCAGAGTCACCAGGAAAGGGTGATTCTCAAATCAAGCCTGGAGTTGATGCTGCCAAGCCTCAGGCTGTAAGATGCTATGGCACCTCTCTCTCTCTCTCTCTCTCTCTCTCTCCACAATTGAATATATTCCCGAGGTTGCCAACTGCTATCTATTTTTGCTACATATAAGTAGAAGTTTGATTAATTGTGATAGAACTTTGCATATTTTTCTTAAAGAGTACAATTGTAGCGCTAAAAGAATCTTGGTCATGTATCACACCTTAGGGTCACTCAAAGGATTTTTCTTAGGTCTACATATGCCATTCAGATAATAAAAAAGAGTACAATTAACAAAATAGAAAGACTAGACAACAACATTGTAGCTCAACTGGTTGGCATCTCCTAGTGTTTCCAAATGAGACATCTAGAAAGACTGTTTGTCCAAGTTACTTCTTTTTTTGTCCAAGTTTCTTCTCTTTTTGTCTAACTCACTTCCTTTTTTCTTTGTGAGTTTTGGGAATAGCAGCTCTAATTTTATCCTGTGAGGTTCATTTATGTAGTTGTTTATATAAATTGGCTATTCTTACTCCATTCCCCCCCACCCCAATCAATTGTGTTCACTTTCTATATCCCTAGAATAGGGAAAAAAAAGTGGTGTGAGATTGGACTGTCATTTCTGCCACAACCACACACTTTGCATAAGCTGATTTGTATTACGTGGATGATTCACTGATTTTCAGAAAAAATGGTTTTGCTGCTTTCAAGACCCACCTACAGAATCCTGAGAAGGTCAGCACTTCAACTTAAGAGGCATGTTTTCTGTAACTAGCTCCACCATATTGCCCCCAAAGAAGATGGGAGTTGAAGAGCCATGATCGGTTCTACTGGAATTTAGTGTGTGCTGTTGTAGAACTTGTGAGGGAATAGGTAAAGAAGACAAACACTTATTGTATCTATATGTACTGATGTTGTGGTTTATTTATTAGAATGTGAGCTATTTCTTCCCATCTGGGCGTTGTATTACTCTAGATCTGTAGAGCTTTGCTTGTGACATCTTTTTCTCTTCTTATTTGTATTGTATTACCTATCAAATTGGCTTCGTTTATGATATTATTCTTTTTCAAAGTTTGTTATGTCTTTTTTATTCTAGAAAACAAAAATTCTGACAATACAAGATAGTTTAGCTCTAAACTATCTCCTCCAACTTACTAAATGATGATTTATTAGACTATTCATATTTATTATTTAAACAAGTTACGTGGCTCATTAAAAAAATTATGTGACTAAAACTATACACGGATGATTTCGTCAATCGCCACATAGTAGGTTAAGAAAATAGCTTCAAATCGGTTTGAAGCTAAATTTTCTCATGGGGGAAATGGAGGATAAGTAGATTGGGAACAATTTTTTGTTTTTGCCTTGTTAAAATTTTTTCATGGTTAGTTAAGGTATGAAGTTGCAATTTAAGTAAACATCACTTGTACATTGGCACTGCTTTGCCCTTCTTCTTCTTCTTTTTTAATTCGATAGTTACACTGTGGTGGGAGGAGGGATTGGAACCACTGATGTCATGGACACATCTCTAGATAAAATTATAACATATTTTGTATATGTGGAATTGCATATGAAGGAAAGGAGGAAAATTGAAATACAAGTCCTTCCTCCTACGGTCACACTCCAAGACAGGAATAGACAAGGTATGGGAATTGAATACCAGTATTTTGCAAACACCTTTGTCTTTACATTGTAGTTAACTAGTTAAGACCTAGATGTGAAATGAAGAGGACAAAGATGAAAATCCCAGCATAGTACAGAGAGTGTGCTACTCAAATAAAAAATAACATATAAAAGTGTGTGCGCATGTGCTAATAATCAATCAGTTCTCTTTCAAATTGTGATTCTTTTCTATTATGTTCCTGTCATAGTCTCATCACCTGTAAAGATGAATTGAAGTGCCTCTCCTGTCCTATATGAGAAGGCCAACTCTAGGAGCTTTGCTTCCCCCAAACGATAAAAAAGCCTGTGAATATGACTGACAGAGAGGGGAAACAAAACTCTATTATATAAAAAACATTTAAATAAATTTAATGATCCAAAAAACTTTCACATTTTATTTTTAACAATTGTGATTGGTATCGATAAAAAGCAGTGTTTATACCTCTCGTTCTCAAATACAGTTTGAAAATGGTCTAGATGTATGAATAAAGTTGATATTTAATTATGGAAATCTTCTTGTGGTGAAATGTCGATATAAAGCACGCTGAGCACTATAGGCAAAGGATATTTTGTTCTTTTCTTGTTTTTCGATAAGAAAAGAAGATCATGCTTTAAACCTCAAGTGTTGGATTATTGGCACCTAAAGTCAAAAGATTATTAGACACTCCTCGTAAATGGTGACGTTGTACTCTCTCTTCTCGTATTTATAGTAAATTCCACCATAAATTTAATTATTGAGACCCATCGTAAATCTGAGAGGAGAGAACACCACGCTACTATACTTCGATAATACCTAATAATTATTCACCAAAGTTTTATGAGATTCATAAGGTCTTAGGGTTAGAACTTTTTAACTTGTATTTTGGAGTCATCCCAATGAATTTCCTCGTAATTATCTTCATGTAAGGAATAAACTACAAGATAGTTTAGCTCCAAACTATCTCCTCTAAGTCATTAAAGAATGATTTATAAGGCTATTCATATGTATTATTTAAACAAGTTACATGACTGATGACTCATTAAAAAAGTTATGTGACTAAAACTATATATGGACGATCTCTTCAATCGTCATATAGTAGGTGAGGAAAATAACTTCAAATTAGTTTGGAACTAAACTTTTTCCTATAGGAAATAGATGATAAGTAAATTAGGAACAATTTTTTGTTTTTGCTTTGTTGAAATTTTTTCATAGTTAAGGTAGAAAGTTGCAGTTTAAGTAAACGTCACTTGTACATTGGCACGCCTTGATTTTCTTTTCTTTTTTCTTTTTTATAATTTATTTATTTATTTTTTAAAATTTGATAGTGGAAGTGGTGGAAGGAGGGATTTGAATCCCGAATATCATGGACGCATCTCTAGGAAAAAATTATAACTTATTTTGTGTAAGTGGACTTCGTACGAAGGAAAGGAGAAAAATTGAAATACAAGTACTTCCTCATACGGTCACACTCCAAGACAGTAATAGATAAGGTATGGGAATTGAATACCAGTATTTTGCAAACACCTTTGTCTTTACATTGTAGTTAAGACCAAGAAGTGAAAATTATGAAGAGGACAAAGATGAAAATCCTAGCATAGTACAGAGAGTGTGCTACTCAAATAAAAAAATAACATTATAAAAGTGTGCCCATGTGCTAATCAATCAGTTCTCTTCAAATTATGATTCTTTTCTAGTATGTTCCTCTCATTGTCTCATCACCTGTAAAGATGAATTGAAGTGCCTCTCCTGTCCTATATGCAAAGGCCAACTGCAGGAGCTTTGCTTCCCCCAGACGTTAAAAAGCTTGTGATATGACTGACTGAGAAGGAAAACAAAACTCTATTATATAAAAAACATTTAAATAAATTTAATGATCCAATTTTTTTTTTCACATTATATTTTTAACAAGGATTTTGCTAATGTGTGCTCTTAGGACACACAATAATTAATTATTTTGAGAAATATTTTCTTGGGAATTGAAAAAGTATTGACAATTTTTTCAATTTTTAAAAATATATTTCTCAAAACGGATGGGTTAATGTGTGCCCTAAGAGCACACATTAACCGGACCCTTTTAACAAAAGTAATTGGTGTTGATAAAAAGCATAGCGTTGGGTTCATTACAACTGGTTACCTGAAAAGAAAATGGAAGTAGCATTGTGGTGGGTTCAATTTCAATAAGGTGTGAGAAAAAGTTGTAAATTTTTTTTGTCATTAGTATTGCTATGAGATCAATAAATTTAGTGACAATATTTTACTAAACTGCAGTTGACATGGTTTTTTATGATTAAGGCATAATTTAAAATCTCAAAGTAATATTTTTCTAAATCATAACTTATAATACATGTGAAAAACTCTAATGTTTCTCCTAATATAGATCACAAGGATATTGAAGGCCTTCACAGTTCACACAAACAAGCTTGGTACCGTTGAGCAAAATCAAGAGCGTAGAGAAGGTTAAAATTCTCTCCTTAGTGAACACTTTCAAACAAACCTAGCCAATCCCAAAGTGTTGGTTTATCGGCTCCTAAAGTCAGAAGATTATTAGACACTCCCAAGAAATGGTGATATGATGCTCATTCTTCTCACATTCATAGTAGATCCCATTATGAATTTAATTATTGTGATCCATTGTGAACGTGAGAATAAGAGACATTATGCTACTGTACTCCAATAATACCTAATAATAACACACTGAAGTCTTATGAGATTCATGAGGTCTTAGGATTAAAACTTTTAACTAGTATTTTGGAGTCATCCTCATGAATTTCCTTGTAATTATATACATTTTAGGAATAAACTACACATACATATTTAGTAAATAGTCGTGTTCAAATAGCTTTAAAAGCAACTTAGAAAGTAAAATTGACGCTTCTTGTTGAAGAAGAAATCTAGGATTTAGATGAGAGCGATAGAATGAGCAAAATACTAGGGATAACAAAAATTTTCATGGTTATTTTTTCCACAACTTGTAATCCCAACAAGTTGTGATTGGTGCAACCACTGTGGTCACAAACAAAACTTGATAATCGAGGGCCAAAACCTGGGCAACATTTGAACAGTATGATCATCTAGTATCTCATTGCAAGATTTAAAATCCATTCTCCTAAGATTTCTTGGCAAGAGTGAATGTGATCACAGAAATATTGATTTTTGCCATTGTTATAAAGTTTATCTTGATAGGGTCACGTTCAAGATTGCAAGCTTTAGGTAAACCAGATAGACATGAATGGTTGTTACCGACTCAAAAGACAACATTTAGGAGAAAAATGTATGCCATAAGAGTTGAGAGCTCTTTTCTAATGCCGTTAAAACTGCTTCAAATTCGCATAATATTTGATGTTACTAAATGATGAGCCATGCATTTCTACTGCCATGTTATTTCTATGCGTCATTGTGGCCAGGCGCATGCTAGCCCAGTGCAACAATGAACGGTACAATGTAGCCAATGAATATGGTTGCATCCAGTGGCTGAGGATGGCCTCTAGTGCATAGCCTGGTCAAATTGGCAGCTAATCTAAATATAGATCCACGGTTGGGCTGAAATGCATGTATTTTTGCCTCATGAACATCATTACTTGAAGGAAAGGTTGCCAGAGAGTGAGCAAATTGGTCTCTATGTATGTTTTTTCTCCTTGGTTAATCGGAAAAAGGAAAACAAAAGCCTCAAGCAAGAGTCTGACTTTGAAATTCTACAACTGATAACTTATGATAAATATTCAATAGCAATTCCATATTTAAACTCTGGACATTCCAAGCTTCCGTTCGAAGAGGCGGCGCAGAAGGTAAACTTGGAGAACGCTGGCACCAACAAGTGCTGCTGATTCAAAAAAGGCTTTGTGAACAGCCCTCCGACCCATTGCATCATTTACTGCATTTCCAAATGAAAAGATTAGATTACGAAATGTTTGACAAACTAAATTCATTTATAAGTCTACCTAGCCAGTAAATGTTATTATTAGTGTCACGCTGACAATGTGTGCGCATTAATGTGTGTATTTTGTCATGTGTAGGAACTCTTGATCAATATTATATGGTCTATTTTGTCTAATCAAATCAGCAATTTTTATTTATTCATTTTTTAAAATTACAAATAAGAAGGCTTCTTTATGCAGCACCAAATATATGATACAATATCACAACAGAACCAAGCTTGAAAAATGAAAACACCAGGTAGATATGATAATCAGATCACTGGACTACTCAGAGAATCTTATTGTATCACAAAACTATCTATGGCAGGGAAGGAAGAAGGAAGCCAAGAGAGGGGAGGAGGGGGCTGGGGGAGTGTCCATCTCTCTAAATAATTAAGGTTTAATCAGTTGGAAGAACAGAATATGGAACAAATGTCTTAATTGGTTAGAACCCAGGAGTACATAGCATTGATAAGTTGAAGGGAAGAAGCAAAAGGTGATTAGTGAAAATCCAAAGAGATTGAACGAGGGGAATAAACACAAGCATCAAACCATTAAAGGACCATGCTTTCCTTCCATTCAACATTGCTATAGATGGAATTCAGATAATCAACAGATACCTATTGCCTGGCGTTCAGTCTGAGCCTCCAGCCAATGCTGTTCGAACTGAATGTTGTAAAGAGCTTCCTCCAACTTTGATATTTGATCTAACAAAGGATTAAAATGCTCTGCATATATGCAAGCCAGTAAGTCCAAATCCATAATTCAAGGGCTTGATAAAAAGAGAAAAGGACTAAGAATGGTGAAGAATGGTTAACCATCTTTTGCATGCTGGTCGTAGTATGAAAAATGGCTAACATGTACATCAAAGTCTATTGTCTCATGATACGGAGATTTATTAGTGAAGCAAAAACGGTGGATTCCTTTATTATGAGCCACCAACTCAATCTTCTCACTTGTCTTGTCACGAAAATCTTGTAACTGTTCACCTGAAGGTCCTTTCACCTGAAGATTTCAACAAAGTTGTAGAATCAATGGTGGTTTTTTCATGGCAAGAATAAGAAGTAATAGGAAATAAAGCAACTGAAGTTTTTAGCTTGACATGTATGAAGAGTAGTCAGGTTAACATCTGTTATGGCAAACATCTTGCTGCTATGAATAAAACAAAGACATGAAATGAACGCTTTCTTACCCCAAGATATCTATCGAGTTAAAACTTAGGTACAATTCCTTTTGTGCTATACCTAAAATTCCCCAATTAAATTCAATTACATAGTTGTTTGCCAAATGCAGCACAAACAATGTTATCTTTCTTCAAGGACAATAAATTCAACCATGTGGTTCATTAGTCAATGCAGCCATGTGGTTGCATTGAACTGCGAAACCTATGGTACAACCATAAATGTTAGTATCATAACAACACACAATACATTTCAAAAGAAAAAAGGGTATCATATTGTTGGTACGTATTGACCATGCTCATGAATTGTACAATCAAATGTATCGGACAATGCATAAACATGTGGGTTTAATTGGGCTTTTTTGGGACTTGTTTTTATCAAAACATTATTGAGCTACTTGGTTGAGGCCAATAATATAACATGTCCATGAGTTTTTCCCCCTTCTCCCTCTTCTACATTTGGACTACACATTTGAAACTCCACTTTCACATTTACAAATTTCTTTTCTATACTATCAATAACATATTTAACGACAATATAATCACTTTTTAAATCCAATCCATGAAATAATTTGATCTATGGACAACATCATTGTAGGAAAGGTTGAAAATTCTTGATCAATGGAGGAACAATTACTTGTGGGGGTTGCTCTTGGACCAGTAAATATCGCATATTGCTATTTTTGTTATAAGTTCAAGAAACTTGAATGGCAACAAGAATATAAAGAAAACATTATTAAAATAAAACAACAATAAAAGATTGTAAATGTTGGAGATGAAGAAGAATATAGATAAGAGGAGGATCTCAATGATGAAATGACTTTAGAAGAGAATTATAAAATTGACTTGTACTATGGAGATGAAGTTGATTAGGTAAGATGATGAAAATGATGAGAAAAAAATATTGTATTAACTTATGTATAATGTATCATCACTTTTAACTTTGACCAATTTCAATGCGGAAGTTATACATATATTTTAATTTGATTTATTTAGGTTACTTTGATAAATATTATTGCATAACTGATGATTAAATTAATCATTAGTTGAATTTTATCATAAATATTCCTTTCATATAAATATATCTATAAGTTTTTTATAAATTTCCTTTCAAAAAAAAAGTTTTCTATAAATTTTATACAGTGTGTGTATGTTATGATAAATTGACACAATACAAGAAAATTAAAAATCAATTCATGATATGATTCACATTTTGAAAAATATGGATACAACACTAAGGAATTGTAGTTTGCCCTATCTATCATATGGCTGATATACACTAATGATATTTTTGAAGTAGATAAGTGTACAAGAGGAAAAAAAAATTAAAAAACTAAAGAACTTAACAAAACCCTTTTTTTTTTATAGGTAACAAGCCAACAAATTTGAGCAAAGAGACATGGAAGCTTACCACAAGATCTACACCATCGTGAGTATAATGCCAAGCTCCATCAACCTTAATTACAACAAAAGAAATATGCAGCGTATCCCCTTCATATTTAATATTGTGTGAGAAGCACTCTTCCCTATCAATCACAAACCTAATGCCAAACGCATTTTGCAGGCTTGACAAGAGTGCCAGCAATACTAACACAGCAAATTTCTGTAACCCAATCGTCATCTGTAGATTACAAAGTGACATTTCCAAGTAATAAGAAAGAATAAAACTAATGGCAAGAAAGAGGGGGGGGGGGGGGGGGGGGCAGGGGATCTAAGGCATTGAAAAACTGCAAAATTCAAAGATTTGCAAAATCAAAATGCATCGAAGTTCACAAAACATAAAATTTTATCAAGGAAAGTCTGTTACCCAATGCATAAGATAATTTAAGCAAACTTAAGGTGCATCATATAATTTTCTACACAACTCACAAACAATCCATCTATGTATGCTTAAGGTGCATCATGCAATTTTCTAAACATTTCACAACAAGCTATCTATTACCATAGAGAAAGCCTTCAAAGAAAATTTTCCCCTTTCTCTTGAAAAATTTAACAAAAACAAACAGAGAACAGATTTCCCAATTAGCTTATATTCTATTGACTACAATAGCTTAACCAGAATAACCCACAATTAACACCGAGAGATTGTATAATCCTAATCACAAACAAAACTGATCAAATGAAACAATTTTTCATAACAAAATCAAAAGCCCAAGAACTAGATCTCATTTCATACACCGTTTGGTCGCTGAGAACACAAGGGAAAAATAAGAGAAATCATCAGAAACATTTAAAATTCAACCCCCACAAAAAAAAAACCCAGATAAAAAATTCAATCTTTTAGAATTCAGAACACCCAATTAGACATCATATTCAAAAATTTCCCATCATACTAAGATTAATCACAAAATAAAAAAAAGTTGAAAAATTAGAAATCTTCACCTTTGAATTTGACCAATCTGATGAAACCCAGATAGGAAATGGCAACAAAAATTAAAAATTTTGAACGATCTGAGAAGCACTCTGATTTGAGAGTCTCTCGAAGGGGACAAGAGCTCTCGAGCTTAGGTTTGTGTCTTTTTTCGAACCTGAAAGCCTTCGAACAGAAACTGTTTAGATAAAATGGCTGTGATTATATGAACTTCGTTTGTATGTATGGGTGCTTCTATGGCCCCCGGCCATGTATTGTCTACGTGTTGGACGGTTCTGATTGGCTGTTTTGATGTATCAGTTCGCCACGTAATTACGATGTTCTTTAGTCTTTACTTTACAAAAATGTACTTCTGTTGTGTTATGTTCCATAGAATCTATATTGCGTTTGAGTAGTTTGATTACGTCGATAGAGTGTTTTTGATATATGCGTGAGTGAAAAAATATATGAAAATATGTGTAATATTATTTAAAATGTGTTATAACATACCTGCCAAATAGGCTCTAAAGTGTTCAAATCTAGTAGTATTGTACGAGTTCAATTAGTTCAATTGGTAAAACTTCTGATGGTTAAATAAAAAAATATAAAATCCAATCTCTGCCCACACTAAAATATGATTGATGACGCCGTAGGTTAAAACTCCTTAAAAAAAAAAAATCTAGTAGCATTGTCCAAGTTTATCCCCAAAACTTGTTTTTTAAAAAAAGTTTATCCCAAAAGAAATCTAGTAGTATTGTCCAATTTTCATTTGTAATATTATCTAGTTTGTATTAGAGAAAAAGAGAGAGATTAAATTCAATTTAATATTAAGTTTTATTTTAATTACTAAATTAAGAGTAATATTATAGACACAAATTATTTTATAATATTTTTACAAAATGTTAATGTGACCAACTTTTTATATAATATTTGACGTGACCAACTATTGGTTTTCATCTAAATTCAACATTAATATCACTTTTTTCATTTACCAATAATCACTCATTTACAACAGTAGTTTGTAAATCTTTTTATAAAATAGTTTGTATCTCTAGCATTGTTCTTAAATTAATCTTTAAATTTTATTAATTTAGTCATTTACTTTATAAAAATGAGTTAATATGGCCGTTTCTATACAAATTTATTAGCAAACAACGTTGTTTAAATATTCTTAAATGGAGTGCATGATGCTCCCTTTTGGTTTATCAATTTTCATTATATTATTTATAAAAAAAAAATTCATTTTATATTATTATTTTTTAATCAGATTTTTCATTGTATAAACTTGTTGGTAACTCATGCGATACATAATTTATTTTACATGATATGATTTTTATTCTCATATTTATTTACTTTTTTAAATATAAAATTTGAAAATAGTTATTAATAGATATTTATTTTATTATTATTGTGTTTGTATATTGAATTATATATTTTAGTATGAGATTAAATTCTGTAAAGTATGGACTAAAACGTAAGTTTTACATTTCCAGTTTCAATATGCCACATCATCATATTACATATTAAGTAATAGACATAACCTTAATTAATTAATTTTAATACTCATTTGAATATCAAACTTTACGAAGGGGCTGATGTGAAAATATCTTTTTAAAAGGTGTAAAATATAAATTTTACACCCTTTCCTTATCGAATTTAGACTCTTTTAGT
Organism: Castanopsis chinensis; assembly: GCA_032878915.1. Lineage (NCBI taxonomy): Eukaryota > Viridiplantae > Streptophyta > Magnoliopsida > Fagales > Fagaceae > Castanopsis > Castanopsis chinensis. The sequence continues at coordinate 10,211,963 of JAVQMG010000089.1, forward strand.
ATTAGGCAAATATTATGTTTGTGTTTGTATATGAAATTATATATTAATCATTTAAATAAAATATGTCGTTCTAAGATTTTAATTAAGGATTTAAATATAGAATATAATTTAAATTTAATGAAAATATAAATTAAAATGATGTTGTAAAAATTGTGAGGCTTTAAAAGTTTATGTGGCACAATATTGTGAGGCCAATCAAAAGTCAAACATCTTATGTTTCACATATATTAGTTGCAAACCTACGCGATGTGTGAGAAAATGTACTATAATTATTTTATAAAAATATAATGTAAAATTTGTTGGTTAAATAGTGCACGTGTTATTTAAAAATATTTTCTATTTTTTCACATATTTTATAGGGATAATTACACTTTACCCACCTGTGATTTGCCTCTAATTTGATGTGCCTACCTGTGGTTTAAAGTTTGACACTTTACCCACCTGTGGTTTCCACCGTTACCCTGCTGTAACCCACCTCTTTCTCAGCTGTTATTCTAACACAAAATATGTAGAAAATCAAAGCTCAAACAGATCAAAACGCACTCACTCCCAAATCTTATGTAGAGTTTGATTTGATTGATTCACTCAATGAATATGCTTTTTTTTTTTCAATTGATGTCTTGCATGTTTAAACACACAAACCCAGTAGATCCATAACAACATACCCAATGCCGGTAACAACGAGATCTAAACCCAACCAAAAACTCTCCCTCATTTTCTTTGAAGGAAAAAACAAAGAAAACCCACAGATTCCCCAGAATTGAAGGTGAAACAAAAAAAAAAAAAAAAAAAAAAAAGTCAATCTACACAATTTTCTAAAAGATTGCTTCGCGAAAGTGATCTTCTCTCTGCCACTATCGACAAAGACAACCCACCAATGCCTTTTCGAACCAAACTAGTGTTAGGATATGTGCCATTAAATCCTATTGTATGATGCTATGTATGACATTATGTATAACTTAATGTTGTGTTTAATAAAGTAATTTATTTCTTATCTAAAATAATGGTAACATGAATATTTGGACATTATCATATAGTCCATGAGATGCATAGTATGTGATTTATGTGAAAAGTCACAGAAGATATAACTCACAAGTTCTTTGTAAACTAAGAATTTATAGTTCGTAGTCGGTGATGAAATTGGACATTTCATCTGCGAAGACTATAACGTATCAACTAAGATGATTTGTCTTGATCATGGAAGTGGTGACTTCTAGTTGATATGTTTTAAGAGTTAAGACATATTGAACTGGACAGCTGTGAGATTTATTATTCTCCTAACGACTGTCAAATGAATAATAAATTTCACGACTTCTATTTGCATGAACTCTTAATCCTGAAAGAATAATGGACCTGATCATGAGGTGTAGGTTGCTTTGATATATCAGGAGTGAGATCTAAAGTAACGGTCAAAACCTCAGTATGTTGGGAAACCACATTTAGTGTTGATGGAACATATATTCTCAAGATGGAATTCATAGTCTCTTGATGGAGATATAAATTATTCCCTTGAGATAAGTTTAATGGGTTCAGTTATTTAGAGAATTAGGCCTAACTACTTTGGTAAGAAATTACTAAAGTATATATTTATGAAATTGGATTTCATAAATATATGATGAATAACTTTAAAGGATTAAACCGGGTACTCAAGGATAAGATGTAGTAATTTTCAAAGTGGCAATCTATATTTATGACTTTGTATTATTACGAATATTTTATGAAGGGGTTGCGTGTAAAATAAAGTCTTGTGATATAATTTATTAATAAGGCCTAGAGTGCAATTAAATTTATATAGTGGTATTAAATATAATTAATGGTAATTTTGGACTTGTCAAGAGTTGACGGAAAAGCTCAAGGCCCATTGGAGCTAGTGTCTTATTGGTCCCTTTTGGTCCCATTCCAAGCCACACGCTAAAGCTCAATTGGAAAGGCCTAATAGGCTGGCCCAATTAGATAATCAGTTAGTTATAAAGGGGGAAATATACAAAATTTTTTAAGTGATTTTAAAAAAAGGAATCGTAGAGAAAAAGAGAGAATGTGAGATACACTTTCATTCTCCCTTTGAAACTAATTGAGAGACCACATATCTTGGGCGTAAAGTGGAATTGGAGTGAAGATTAAAAGTGTTCCCAAGTGCTTCTAATATTTGTTTTGAATTTCTCCATACCAAGGTACGCTATCTTGTTCTTAAATTCTGAAATTTACAGAGTACATGTTGTCAATCATGAATGAAATAGATCATTGTTTGTTGCTTCCGCTGTGTATTTTGTATGAGATACAAAACCAGATTTTATCCAACAACCAGAAGAAAGTTATCAGAAACAAACTTCAAACTAAAAAACAAACACCTAAAACTAAAATGGAAATGAAAATCTTTCGCTGTATATGAATCTCTAAATATTCGCTGAAAGGAAATGGAATTTGATTTCCCTCTCCCTCTCCCTCTCCCTCTCCTCTTCCCCTTTTTTTGTTTCTTTTGAGGAAAATGTTGTGTTTGTATTTGTGTTTGGGCGGGTTTGGGTTTTAATTTATAATAAAAATGTCTAGGGGGGAGGGGGAGCGGAATGCTCGAAGAAATGAATAGAGTGGGAATATTGGGTTTGGGCGGTGATTTCCTATTCTGTGGGATTTGTGTCTTTTCTTTCTCGTTTTGCACAAAACAAACACTATTAGTGCATGCATGATAATAAATAAATATGGATTTTGTAGAGAATATTCAATTCTATTCTATGAACAGACAGAAGGATTCGCAAATGTTTAAAGGCCTCTCATCTCACCTCACCAACAACGGATTTTAGTTTGACTTTTCTGGGTCAATGTTCTTCCCTGTTTAAGATTTCTGGGTCAATGTTCTTCAATAGTCAATGGTCTGCTGGGTTTATGTTCTTCACGTTTGTATATGTTCTTCATGTTTGTGAATTGTGAGAAATTAATACCATATTTTGATCTTGTTTTTCTTTTGTTTTTGTTTTTTTGTTTTGGATGGAGAGAGACATAAAATGGGTGTAAAAAGACATATTTACCCCTTTTTCAAATAGAGGTGGGTAACAGAGACTACACGGTGGAAACCACAAGTGGGTCAAGTGTCAAACTTTAAACCATGGGTAGGCATATCAAATTAGAGGCAAACCACAAGTGGGTAAAGTGTAATTATCCCTATTTTATATAATGAAAGATATAATGTATTTTGCATTCAAAATAATGTATTATAAATATATATATATATATATATATATGAAAAATTTAATATAATAAAAATATTTAAATTACATAATTATAATATTGTTTTATATAAATGGAGAATAATGTGATTAATTTTTTTTTAAAAATATATTATAATCAGTTGACTAATTTGAACATATCCAAGAATATTAAAAAAAATGTACACTTTCATTATATGGAACACATGTGACATGTAATATTAAATTTAAATTATTATACAAGTTTAGAATTGTAACATTCGTTTTTCTTTCCAATATAAGTATAATGTCTATATTATTGAAACTTGAATTTTAAGGTAATCTTGTGAATGTGGGTGAACTAGGCTTGATGGATTGGGCCGACCGTACAAACAAAGTCTGATACGAAGCCCAGGGCCCATTGAATGTAGTGAGTCTGGGATACAATGGAAAGACTGCCTCGGGCCTCGTCATATTTAATCCAACCACTAGCTGAGCACTGAGAGTTCAGCATGGCCCTACCTAAGGGGTCCTCTTGGAATGGGTGATCTGAAACAGTCATAAATGAATTCTATACACGGTCCGAAGGAGGCCGGTAATGGAGAGCCAATGATTATAAAAAGAATCCACTACCGAACCATAACTGACGTCTGGAACAAGTTTCAAGAGAATCCTCTAATTTGTGAGTGGAAATAAAAATGATGGCCAACCATTCACGGAGGGGTATAAAAGGAGGTCTACGTCGTAGTTCAGGGGGTTGGAAAAAGTGGGGGAAGGAAAGCGATAAGAGAGAAACTAGGAAAAAGAGGGAGGAGGTAAGAAAAAGGGTGAGAGTATAAAGTTTGCGGGAGGATAACTAGATCTAAGTTGGAGTTTCATAGGTAGGATTGAGATTCAGCTCACTAAAAAATAAGTTGAGGGCCTAAGTACTTGCACATACACAAGGTCCTTGCCACCCACAGTGAATATTTATAAAATTTTTTAGGGCCCATATCTCTACTTTTTAATGCCTATATTGTTTGTATTTTTTAGTCCAAAACTAAAAAGTTCGGCTCAAATGGTATAAAATTTCATACTTTTTAACTCAAAAGTTAAGAGAAAAAAATTTGAGCTCAAAATTGAAAAGGCCACTTACCAAAAAAAAAAAAAAAAAATTTAGGCCTAATTAGTCCAAAATAAACTGAATGGACCAAATTGGATTAAAATGAACTCAATTAGACCAAATTACACTGAATTAAAAAAAGTAGACCAAATTGGACCAAATGGATCAAAGTGGACCGAAATGAACCTAAAACTACATTGATGTGATTTAAGTTTTTAACAAAAGTGTAGTAATAATAAATGTTATGCTTCAGTTTTTAGATATTATATAAATATGATTATATGATTCTTGGATTATATAAAAAATATGTAATATAAAAAAATATTTAACTAATATCAATGAGAGTAATAATAAAATAGATTGTGAACAAAAGTCCTTTTAAGTCATATTAAAAAAAAAAAGCACTTTAACAGAAATGTGCATGCTTAGATCAAGGGATGGTGATATGTAACATTGATATGCAAAATTATACCTCTAGATGTTTTGCCTATAAATATGAGATTTGACTTTTGTATAGTTTTGAATTATTCTCCACGTAAAAACCATAATTATAAATTTACATCAAAATCATCAATATATAAAATATGTGCTCTGTTCTAATCAGAATATGACACACTTACAGCCAAATAGCCCTTATTTCATATAAAAAACTGAGAAGATTAATACAATAATGTAAAACCGACACAGGCAAATAGAGCTAATACAATTGATTTGGCTGCTAAAGAGCTTGGCAGCTTACCCTTGTCCTTCCTCAGGAAAAGGGCTTGGTACAAGGGCAAATTGATGAGAACCAGTATCCCACATAGAACAAATTGAAAACTCATTGTCTCATAAACTCTCATGATGCCTTTACCAGCCAATGCTTCTATCAACACCCCAACAAAGCATACTAAGTTGATCAATGCAAGTGTTGATAATATTGTGAACATTGGAGTGGAGGTTCCAAACTCCATTATTTCTTTCTCATATCTTTGGGATACATCTTGGTCAGCTATTTTGGTTGAGATTACAAATCCTGACTCAGCAAAGCCTAGTAACTTTAAAATGGTGTCCATTAAGGCAAAGAGATAGGAACTTGTTCTCTTGTAAAGCCACATCCTTTGGCTATTCCACCAACCTAGGATTGTACCACCACACCACAGAAACTCGGCTAAGCCACAAATGTGTTTAGCAGTTATCACATATGCAAATGGTATGAACCATGGGCTTGAGTTCTGAATTGAAAACATAAAACTTTATCACATACATTCAAAAAAAATAAAACTAAGAACCATGAATAATCTTAAAAAAAAAAAAAAAACAATTTCATTCATCTTCAAAAGATAAATATGCAATTTGTACCCATTGAATTTGACCAAGATGATGTGTAGGCTGATCCTTGATGTACCACAATGCCCCTACTGTATTTAATTTTGATTTAATGCTAGTCTTTCACATGTGTTACAACTGACAAGTTTTTTAGGAAATAGAAAAGAGAGTAGATTGAAGGTTATAACTAAGTTTTAAAATTTTCTTTTTACATCATCAAAAACCATGTAAAATAAGGGAAATTACACTAAACCATACCCTAGATTACACTTTCCACTCTAAACTTTCCTAATGCATGGTTAGCACCTTAAACTATAGCCCGTGTTACACTTAGCAACCCATTGTTAATTATGTTAAAACCCAATCACATTCACATGTGACTCTTACTTAAGTGGCACAAAGTCAAAAGATCCAAATGAGTCGCGTGATTCGCATGTGATTGGGTATTTTGTCCAAAATAATAGTAGAATTGATGTCGGAGTGCAAAATGTAACAAAAGTTATAGTTTAGGGTGTTAATTGTGTATTCTGAAAGTTTAGGGTGCAAAATGTAAGAAAAAATAGAGCATTTACTTTGTCACTTGTTAAGTAAGAAGTTAGTTTTTCCTTTCCTTTCCTTTTTGTTTTCGTTTCTTTTAGGAGACAAACCTTGACAACACCAAAATGTAGAAAATTTATATATATGTTTTTTTTGATAAGTAAGAAAGTAGAAAAATTATATTACGAAAACAAAAATCCTTCAAACTGATAACTGAGAAGAAAACTATGGCTTGGCATATCATTAATACATTCATCTACGTTTTTTTCCCCTTGTGTTCCCTTGTAAAATATTATTTCCAATTATTATGCTTCTATTTTGTATTCTTTAGAAACATAAGGAACAAAGGAAAAGTTGAATTTGTAGCCTATAGTTTCCAACTGTAATGTAAAGCAAACAAACAAATATAAATACATTGTGACAAATATATATGAAGCAAGGATTCAAACCTGTGGAAATAAGGGAATGCCTCTGAGGAGATAAAGTGATGGGATAACAGAGTAATATAGTGTTGCCAAGGAATTAGGAGCCCAAAGGCAATAGGCAGAATATCCCATTTGAAGGACCAAGCTAATCTTTCCATATGCATACCATGCAGGACTATACCTAGAAAAAAAAATCTGGAGATCGCCTTCAGACCATCTCTTATGCTGCACAAGCATATCAGGGAGTGTGTTTGGAGCTACTCCTAAGAAAGCTTTCCTTAATGGGTTGAAGTAAACTGATTTCCATCCCCGACATTGGATTGATAACCCTGTTATCACGTCTTCTACCGGACACCCATATAGCAATCCCATCTGCAATCAAACATTAATATATGAAAATTGAGAATGTGTTTGTGTTCGGTCTATTTGGATGCAGCTTTTGCTGAAGTTGGTTTGAGTATACTTGTACCTAGAAAAAGTGAGAATTTAAAAAGTTCTACATAAGCAAATAAGCTAAAATTCAAAAGAAAAAGTTATTGGTAAATGCACTTGTGTGTGTGAGAGAGAGGTAGAGAGAGAGACCTCTTTTCCCCATTGAGTGTTTTTGTCATAGGTAGAGCTTGCAAGACCCTTCAATTTTTCTTCGAATTCAAGAACACTTTCTTCTCTCTTTATATGTTTCACACTTTTCCAGTCACCCTTATATTCCTTACTGAACTTCCTCCCACATAGAATGTCTCTTCTGTGAAAGCATCCAGTTCCAATATATAGAGGGCCTCCACAACCGTCCAAACCATGGAATTCCAACTTCATCACCAAGCAATTGAATCTAACTAGATTAGGAAATTTAATTGATATAGTACCAAATTTTACCAATAAAGAAATCGAATAAACTCATATGGTAAAAAAATAATTCTTTGATTCTATAAATCTTTACTCACCTCAGAGCTTACTCTCAAAACAGCATCATATAATTCATTCCTAGTAACATTCTTAAAATTCTGTGGAAACTGCACAAAAGCAACATCATGACCCTTCTCTTCATCCATGAAAAAGCATAATGCATCCCGTACAGAATGTGAATTGTTTGAGTACATATCACAGTCCACATTAAGAATGATTGGCGCATTGCTAATCTTTGATGACACTCTTATCTGCACAATGAAACATTAGAGGAAAAATAAATCAATGATACCTTAAAGTTTACCCCAATTTAAGTTGATGGCTGTATATTCAAGAGAAAGACAACACACACTTCGTTTTGTGCCAACCTTGGGAATACTTTCACAGAAAAAATAAAATAAAATAAAATAAAGATTGCAGAATTAAAAACATTCAGTGTTACAGTTATATTAGCCCACCCATTGCGCTATTATTATTATTATTATTTTCATTATGCTTGTTGTACTATTCTTATTAGTCATAGGATTAGGAGTGCTATTCCTAGTAGGTGTAGAATTCTGTTCCCATACATATATAACTAAATTGTATGGTTATAACTTAAATAACCAACTTATTTTCCCCGAGAAAATAACTAAATATACTTTCAAAAAATGCGTGTCATTTTGTCTGCAAGAATACACATTACCAATGCATTCATAGCCCCAGCTTTGAAATTGTGGTGATGCTGGGGTCTCTTCTCTCTAGCCAAATAAACCAAAGTTGGCAACACAAACCCATCTTTATCTGTGACATTGGTGTCTCTCCCGTCAATTATTATCTGAAAAAGAAGTTCAAAATGAAAACACTCAGAACAAAAATGATTTGCTTGAAAGTGCTTATAATTCATAGGTGTACATTGTACTTGATTTGCATGCTCTATGAAAATAGATAAAGTTTTGGTTTGGCAAAGCTAGAAAAAAAAATGTGTCCAAATTTTTTAAGCTGACCAAAGAAAAAATAATATTACAATATGGTCTTTATAAATGAATATGTGATAGTGCTAACATACCTGAAGAATTGTGCCATGGTCTCGTTGAGAAGAATATGAATCCCATTGAGAAAAACCTGCGTGTTTTGAGCGTGCTTCTTCTGGGATTCGAGCTAGCTTGGTTGCATTTTCTATTCGACTTTCCATTTCTTCATATAATTTCTACAACATGAACATATGATAGAGCTGTGACTACTGCAATTACCAATGTGGCAAAAATTAAATTGTTTTTAAAGTAAAATCTTGATAGGTAAAATCCTTTATAATTGATTTGAATGGAAGTATTTAAAAAGAAGGATTAAGATTTCAGAAATACTTTAAATGATTTAAATAAAGTATGAAAAGTACTCCTTCGTCCCATATTGTTAGGCTCGTTTAGAAAATTTAAAATTTTAAGGGAACATTATTTAGCGCATTTTCTTTTATATAAAAAGGTACAAGTTTTTAAAACTACCCTCTTTAATTTAATCTTTAAACCTTTAGTGAAAAAGGGGTATTGACTTTTTTAAATAAAGTAAAGGATATGTTAGAAACATTACTTATTTACTTTTCAAGGAGGATTTCATTTTGAAACATCGCAAAATAGAATAGATGACTAACAATTTGGGACAAAAGGAGTATGTATATTCTTATGGTGAAATGATATTCAAGAATGGATTTAAATTTCAAATTATTATAAACAGAGGATATAAAATCATTAGGCTTCATATATTATTTCAACTTCATATCATAAGTATTAGAGCAAAATCTTCAAAACACAAGCTCATTATATTTTGTTAAAATTAAAATAGAGGAATTTATGATAAATTTTTTTTTTTAATTCCTTAATTTTAAATCCTCACATCCAAATACCATCTTCCTAAAAAAATAATAAATAATATATAACCATCTATTTCAAGAGATGTGAGATAAGTCCGTGCTTTAGAGCGCTCTGTATTCAAAAGGCTTTTAAAGAGCTTAATTTAGGGTCTCAAAGAGTTTTAGCAGAAATTTAACTCAGTAGGAAAATTTTGAAAAAAGCTTTTAAAGGGCTGTTAAAGAGCTTTGAGGTCAGTTTTGACAAAATGGGTTTATTTTTTAAATTATTACCCAATAATCAATTTGTCCTTTTCATGAAGTGCCAGAAAATAATAATAATAATCCAAGTATGAATATAAGTATTTATAATATAAAATTGCAACACTTTTGTAATGCTCTCTTTTTTTTGGGGGGGGGGGGGGGGGTGCTTTTCTCGCATTTAAAAGATCTAAATCCATTTGGTCACCAATATAATGTAAAAACTTTAAGGCACTTTATAATTATAGTTTGTTAAACACTAATAACTTTTTAATAAAGAATTCTTACGGCTCAAACTCCACTAAAATTTTACTGTTCAAACTTAACGCTGTATTTTCTACAACAATTCCAAACCACGCTTAGAGTGGGTTTGGATTGGGTTGAAATGCCCAGTGTCTGCGTTTCAGCCCCTTCCTTCGTTTTTTTTTTTTTTTTTTTTTTGGGGCGTGCACCATTCACTGTTCATTGGCCATGAATAGAGATTTTAGGCTAATGAACAGTGATTTTAGGCGTGAACAGTATATTTTACACATTAAAAAATTATTTTGCTACAATATTTTTTCAGTTTCAACCGTATGAATGACTCTATTTATATTATAATAAATGGCAACTTCATCACTATGCCGTATGAATGACTCTATTTATATTATAATAAAAATAGTTGCTATTTTTATTTATCTTTAAATCCATAATTTTGTTAAGTATAGCAGAAAACAACATCCTTCTTCCAATTATCCCTTGGAAGGAAGAGTTATTACAACATAAATTACAATTAACCGCAAGTATTATAATAAGAATAGTTGCCATTATAATAAGAGAGATGCTAAATTCACAACATTTTTACAATATTTTCACAACAAATCATAGGTGGTTAGTTATTATTAGTTCACATTTGAACCTAACAGTTTGATTATTTTTTTGCCCCAACAATAATAACCAGTAACAACCTGCCATTTAGGATTTGTTGTAAAAATGTTATGGACATATCATTTCTCTTATAATAATACAAGTCAACTCTTTGCACAAAATTAGCGTGTTTACAATGTGCAATGGATGACATTAAATATTGCTACAATAATAAAATAGTTGCCATTATAATATTGTAAGAAGCAAAACAATAGTTACCATTATAATATTGTTAACAATCTTATGTTTCAACTCTTTGAATGTGTCACAACTCACAACTCTTTGAATGTGTTTAGTGTCCAACCGTCCTTCATTTTAGAATAAAAATATTAATTCTTTTTCACTAAAGGAATTTAATTTTACCTTGATAAGCACCACCTCTTTGGACTGATTAGCATCAAGTGGGTCATCACTTGAGTTGAAATATACTGCTGGTGACCTTGGCTCCACCTTGACTTTCTTGCAAAATGGTAGCCAATGCTTAGCAAAGTGAGAGGCCTCTAAGAGAGCATAGTAGGTAAGATCTGACCCACCATCATCTGAAAGATACACGCTTAGCTTCTCTGGTGGATAGTCATATGACATTACTGATAGAACGGTATTGATCACCATCACTGGTGGCTCAATGACAGGGTCCGCTGTGCACACAAATATGTCCACCTTGGGCAAGTCCTTTTCATGCCTGTTATGTAAATTATCATAACAATAATCAATAAATTTAGTGACTCAAAATTTTAACATTTTTTTCAATGTGATATTTGCAGTGAGATCATGTGTAAATTAGCATCACTCAAAACTTGACATATCAACAATTTATGAAAAATGGTGTATCCTTAGTATTGCTTTTCTGAATTCTGAGATTAATGGATTTGGTCAACTATTTCAAATAAATAAATTTAAGTTAATATTGGATATAATTTGATATTATAAAATAAAGAAATGAACTTTAGGATAAGATGCCAACTTACAGGTTTACAGCATCTTTTATTTCCAGCTTTTGGTTAAGAAAGTTTCAATCTTTTAAGTCCTCTTAAATTTTTTTTCTTTCAGCATAAATTTCACTTTTTTCTAGTTTACTTTTACTAAATTTAGATATGAAATCACTAAGTATAATAGTTGGATGGTACTCCTGTCGAGTGCAGGTTTGATTCACTGAAGATGTAGTCCACTTAGCTTTTGCTGTAAAAATATAAAAAATACAAATAATGGATTTCATGGACAGATGATTGGCACTTATAATGGTTACAAAGTTTTTAACTTCACCTGTTTTTTGGGTAGTTCTCACAATAAATATAGCAGTACCAATAGAAGATCTTATTATATATATATATATATATATATATATATATAGCACTACCATCAAACTGTTTCTCCACTCCAAAAAAAAAAAAAAAAAAAAACTGTTTCTATTCATAGTTCTCACTTGTCACGGTAGAATCTAGGTTAAACGAGTGACGGCAAATACAGATATAGAGGTGGACATGGAATTCTAAACCTGTTTTGCTTCCCTATAAATGTAAAACTTTTTCAATAAGGGACCCCTCAGTTATTTACGTACCTTCAATCGCTATTAAAGAAAAGTAATTGCTTGATCATAACCTTATTATTAAAGAAAGTACAATGAAAATGCTTACTGCTCGTACACATTACACTAAAATATATTTAATTTCCGGCAACTCTACTCTAATTCCCCTCCCTCCCCCTCAATCCAAACAGGCCATTAAAGTAAGCAAGAATTTCATGAAATGCATAGGGACATATGAAATAAGTTCATCCTCAGCTAACAAATACATAAAATGAACTTTAAGTACAAATATGCACAAATATAAATTTATATCACATGCATATTCATTGGTGAGATGGAGAGAGAGGAGAGGGACAAACAAACCTCTGAGAGAGCCTATCCTTGAAGGTGCACCTATAGACTGGGTTCCACCGGTGGGCTTGAGTAAGCAACCAGTAAAGACCGAACCAGACCTCAGCACCAAGCAAACCAATCCAACCCCATCTCCCATCTTCACCTTTTCTTGGTATATGACTCACTCTATGAATCCAAATCAAGCATATGCCCACAAACACAGAGACCACAAGGAACCTGTATAGGACTCTACCCTTAGCTCTCCTTGTCTCAAACAATGGAAGATATTCATCACTTCCCATCTCTGCCCCCCTGTCTCTCTTCAGTTACTATTGTCTATGGTATTTAAAAAGGTTCAATGCAAGGAAATTTATCATTAACATATTATGCCTGTTACTTGTTCGACAATTAATGATGTCTACAGAAATAATATAATACTAACCATATATGGCAGCCCCATGAATAGTATATAGGGCTCCAATGTGAACAGTGAATTTTCTAAATTGTAAATATTTTTTAGCCATGGGAATCAGGGATCTAGTCCAAACATTTAGGTGAGAATTCCTTGCCAATTGATTGTAATGGAGCCAAGTCTATATTAAATTTTTTTTTGGTTAACAAATAGGGGAGGGGATTTGAGCTTGATTCTTCCCATGGAAAGAATCAAGCAATACCATAGAACTGCAAGCAGGGATGGTGCCACTTGAGGACAATGAGGAGGAAGTAGAGTCATGGCCCCCCTCAAATCTAATTTTCTATAATTTTTGGGAGTTTATGTTCACAAATTTTATACCTACACTCCAAAAATTAAAATCCCCCCCATCCAAATTTGAAAGTTGGCTTTAGAACCCAAAAATACAATGGCTACTTGGCCCATATCTGCGGTCGGTGGTCTCATCCCAAAAAAAAATTGTTAAATTTCTTTTAATAACAAAACAAAACAAATCTTATACTTGACTGTATTTAACTATTCCAATATCAAATGTTAACTATTTAGGAAATTGTTAAATTTCTTTTAATAACAAAACAAAACAAATCTCATACTTGACTGTATTTAACTATTCCAATATCGAATGGTTTAATTTTTTATATTCAAATGACTGTGTCTGTTCCTTCTCAAAAAAAAAAAAAAAAAAAAAAAGACTGTGTCTGTGACTAAGATAGTAATGTGTTTGACTTTTTATTTTTTATAACGCACATCACTTTTGACTCTCAATTATAAGAATTAAGTCGTGGGTTTAGTGAGTGCGATTAGGATCTAGAGTTCTTAGTTTAACTCTATCTAGTAATGATCATAAAAACAATATCCTACCAACTTGTTTGTAGAGTGGTTGTACTTATACTTACTCTTCCAATTTTTACTGCAACTAAGACATGAGTACTTTCTTTTTTTTGATGGGAAGAACCAACCTTCATTAAGAGGATAAACCAACACAAACATCATGGAGAAGAGCTTGTTCCAAGAAACAAGAAGTCTCTTCTATCCAAACGGAAAAATCAACAATGCTAAGAGCATGTCTAGCTAAAATGTGAGCAGGCCTATTGCCATGTCTCCCTACATGAGAAAACACAACCTTCCTAAACTCATGGGAAGCAGCCAAGGAGCCATACACCAGAGCAGCCACTGACACGGGGGGAGGAGACTCATCAGTCAGAGCTCTAATGAGGATTTAGGAATCCGACTCAAGCACGAGGTCCCTGATGAGCAGGTCTTTTGCAAACTGCAACCCGAGATCAATGGCCTTTGCTTCGATTTCAATGGCTCCAAGGGGGAGAGGAATTTTCTTGCTACATGCCCCGATCAGCCTACCTTCATCATCACGGATCAAGATGCCCACTCCAGCCATTTTTTCTGCAGCACAAACAGCCCCATCCACATTGATTTTATAAGAGTGCGGAGGTGGAGGGGACCAAGTAGCAGGGCAAACTGTTTTCTGCTTAATCTCCCTAGCACGGTAGGACTGGTACTCTCCCAAGTGACCAAGAGCACTGTGTATAATGTCCCGGCCATTCTTCTTTGCCTTGCCATGCCATACTTCATTCCTGTTGTTCCATAATTTCCATGAGATCATAATAATCTTCTCCACCCTTACCTGAACCCAATTGTCAATCATTATAGCAAACCACAAGAAGTCCAAAAAGGAGGGAAAAGGGGCAATCTGATGCTGGGGGAACAGCTCTGTCAGTGCCCAAATATCACGAGCTCTTGGGCAAGACCAAAACAAGTGGCCCGTGGATTCCAACCCGGAATTGCATTCATCACAGCTACCATCAGCCAAGACCCTTCTTTTCATCAGATTTTCCTTGGTGGGAAGGATGTTCTTGCATGCTCGCCAAGCAAAATGGCGAACCTTGTGAGGGACATTTAGCTTCCATATGTATTTCCAGAATTTCCGGAAATGCTGCCATCAGATGACTCCCCATATGCGGGACCCGCACCCAACTCCACAGCCAAAATATATGCACTTTTCACACTGAAGCACCCATTTGCCGTTGGTGCCCAAACCTGTCTGTCCACGGGGAGCCTAGAGCTCAAAGCGATGCCTTGAATCAAGTCGGCTTCATGGGGAAGAAAAATCTCTTGGATAACTTCCTTTTTCCAAACCCCATCAGTGGCATCAATCAACAAATCAACAGTAGCATTTGGAGGCCAGCCAGGAGGGGGGGAGACCACTTTGTGAGAAGGGGGGGTAGGCAACCACTTATCTCTCCAGATTTGAATGCTACTGCCATTACCCACTTGCCATCTTAAACCACGCCTCACAATATCCTGAGCAGCCAAAATACTTCTCCAAGCGAAGGAAGGGCTGGACCCTATGCCAGCCTGAACAAAATCACAGTGAGGGAAATATCTGGCTTTGAAGACTTTATATACCAGGGATTCGCGGCCCAGCTGAAGCTTCCACCCTTGCTTAGCCAGGAGCGCCAAGTTAAACTGCTTTAATTGCTTAAAACCCATACCGCCGCATGACTTAGGGGCACACAGCTTATCCCAGCTAATCCACGCCATTTTGCGCTCTCCACCACGCTGACCCCACCAAAAGTTCCTGATTAAGCTAGTCATTTCATCACAGAGAGAATCGGGGATCTTGAAGCAGCTCATGGAGTATGTAGGGATAGCCAAAGCGACCGCTTTAATCAACACTTCCTTTCCAGCCTTAGATAAGAGTTTTTCCTTCCAACCCGCTAACTTTCTCGCCAATTTCTCTTTTATTTCTCGGAACGTGTTCTTTTTGTTCCTTCCCACCAACGATGGGAGACCCAGATACCTTTCATGCTGTTTAATCACTTGAGCCCCGAACCTGTTTTTAATCTCTCCTTGGGTGGATTCAGCCGTGTTAGGACTGAAAAAGAGCGAAGTTTTAGCTCGATTGAGCTGCTGGCCTGAAGCTCGTTCATAGGTATGCAGGACCTGTTGAAGGGCATCATACTCTATCGAAGTAGCCTTACAAAAGATAATACTATCGTCCGCAAAGAATAGGTGAGAGATACTCGGACCACCCCTACAAATAGCGACCCCCTCCATTAGACCTTCTGATACTGCATTTTTAATCAAAGCCGAAAGGCCTTCGGCACATAAGAGGAATAGGTAGGGGGACAGAGGGTCGCCCTGGCGGAGGCCACGCGTAGGGGTGATCAAAGAACTTGGTTTGCCATTGATTCTAATGGCGTAGGTGACAGACGAAATGCACTGCATCATTAAGCCTCTCCACCGAGAATGAAAACCCAATTTGTCCATAATTTTTTCGAGGCAAGTCCACTCCACTCTATCAAACGCTTTACTCATGTCAAGTTTCAGAGCCATTTCACCCTTCGAACCCCCTTTCCTTTGATTAATGTGATGCATCAGTTCAAAAGCTACGAGGACATTGTCAGTGATTAGCCGCCCATTCACAAAGGCACTTTGGGAGTCACTAATGACCGAAGGCAGAATCTTCTTAAGCCTATTTGCCAGAGTTTTGGAAGCCAATTTGTAAATTACATTACATAAGCTAATTGGTCTAAATTCAGTTACATGAGTAGGATTTTTTATTTTAGGAATCAGGACAATGTGTGTTTCATTGAACTTAGGGGGGGAGATGCCCAAATTCAAGAAATCCAAAATAGTTTTAGTGACAGTGCTACCTACTAAAGACCAGAAGTGTTGAAAGAAAAGGGGAGGCATACCATCCGGGCCGGGGGCTTTCAGAGGGTACATCTGCTTCAAAGCCCTATGGACCTCCTCTGCTTTGAATTCCTTGATCAGACTTGCATTCATGGCATCGGAGACCTTGGGCTGAATGACATTCACAATGTCCTCCAGATTCGAAGGAGCAGAAGACTTAAATAAGTCGGAGTAATAGTCGACAAAGATACTCTCTATGTCCTTTTCTTCTTCTTGCCAAACCTCGTTGGCATCAAAAATCCCCTCAATCTGGTTTTTCTGAGCTCGGGTAGAAGCTTTTGCATGAAAAAATTTGGTGTTTCGGTCCCCATTTTGAAACCAGTTCAAGCGAGCTCTCTGCTTCCACATCTCGTTTTCTTTTTCAAGCCAACAGTTGAGATCCACCCGGGTAGCTCTGATGTTTCTAATTACATCGGGAGAAGATGGCTGCAGCTCCAAACTTTCCAAAAGACTTTGAAGTTGTGCAATTTTGGCTCCCACATGCCCGAATTCGGCTTTATTCCACACTTCCAGCCTTTTCCTACATTCCTCCAAGCAACGCACAACCGGGAAGTCAGAGGAGGAGAACAAACCATCACTCCACGCAGCAGCAACCACCTGTTCACAACTCGCCTCACCTATCCACATGGATTCGAACCTGAAAAATTTCTTGTGCTTTCTTTTTTTTTGCTGTGGGAGGAAGACAAGAAAGAGAGGGTTGTGGTCAGAAACCGAAGACGACTTGTGGAAAAGCTTTGCCGAAGGGAAGGAAGAGATCCAAGCTTGGGAAGCTAGGGCTCTATCAAGTCTCTCTCGGATTTGGGAGCCATCCCTTTTCTGGTAAAGCCATGTGAAAACCGGCCCCACAAAGCCCACTTCCCTTAGTCACACAAAAGTTTATGGCATTGTTGAAACGTGCCATTTGGAAGTTGGGCCTAGGAGCACCGCCCTCTTTCTCCAAAGGGCTTCTAATTTCGTTAAAATCACCCACAGCCAACCATGGAAGGTGCGAGTCCAAGCTCAAGTCCTTGAGTAAGTTCCATGAATTGGTCCGCAAAGAAGTAACCGGGTTGCCATAGAAACCGGTGAGGCGCCAAGGCCCAAAAACGTTACCACACGAAACCACGGCATCAATGTGAGACAAGTCTGAATTTTTTACATCAACTAAGAGCTCATTCTTCCAAAACAGAGCCAGGCCACCACTAAGGCCCACACTAGGAACAATAAAATTATTCTTGAAACCACACTAATTACAAACTATCTTCATCCAATCCACATCGGATTTAGTTTCCATCAAAAAAACAATGGAGGGGTCTTCTATCCTAATTGCCTTTTTTAAGGCATTGACTGTCAGAGGGTTCCCAAGCCCTCGACAGTTCCAACTGAGGAGACTCATTGCACCCGGCGGGGTTGCTCCGCAACCTCCGCCGATCCCAAAAGTGTAGCAAGCAGTACACTTAGTTTTTTTGTTTCCTCCTCCACCTTTTGTTTTTTCTCCTTTACTATATTAAAATCATCCTGGGTCTGAAGTTCACTTGCTTTGAGTACTTTCAACCATGGATATTGTCAAAACTAGGCCTTGCAACAAGTGGAAGACATTTTTTAACGGACTCTTTGATTTTGTAAATTAATGAGAAATTGCTAGGAAGTTCAATATAAAATCAATCATATATGATTTCAGGAAAACCTTGAGTTTGGTTTTGATAGATCAGATATGATTGAGTTGAAATATATTAATAAATAGTTAGTTAGTGTCTTCTCTTTTCTTTAAAGAAAAAGTTATTGAAATAAATCAACAAGATAATAAATGTTTGAGATGATGAAGAAGAAGTTGAACAAGAAGAAGATGTCAATGATGAAATGATTTTAGAAGATGATGATAAGATTGACTTGGACTATGGAGATAAGATTAATTAGACAAATTGATGAATATGATTATGATGAGAAAGAAAACATTATTTTAGCTTATATATCATGTATCATCATTTTTGAGATTGACCAATTTGAATGTATAAGTTATAAATATATTATAATTTGCTTTATTTAGTTAACTTTGTTAAATATTATTGCATAAGTGATGATTAAATTAATCATTAGTTGAATATGTTCCAAATTTATAATAAATATTCCTTAATATCTATATATCATTAATTTTTCTATAAATTTTATAAAGTGTTTGTCTATGTTATGATACACAATACAAATTACAATACAATAAACAATTGATTTACGATATGATTCATGTTTTGGCAACTATAAATATAGCTAAGGAATTATAGTTAAGTTTTTCCCTATCCATCATACACCCGATTTGTACTAATAATATTTTGAAGTAAATAAGTGTAAATGAGGGGCAAAAAAACTGAAGAACTTAACAAAACCAACAAATTTGAGCAATGATACATGGAACATTACCACAAGATCAACACCATCATACACCTGATTTGTATTAATAATATTTTGAAGTAAATAAGTGTAAATAAGGGGCACAAAAACTGAAGAACTTAACAAAACCAACAAATTTGAGCAAAGAAACACGGAAGATTACCACAAGATCAACACCATCTTGAGTATAATGCCAAGCTCCATTGACCTTAATTACAACGAAAGAAAGATGCTCTGTATCTACTTCTGATGCAGGAGACATAAAAAGATTTTTATTTAGTATTATTTATGTTTGCAAGTTAATTGTGTTTTTATGTTTTAAGTCCTAGTAGTTTATTAGGTTATTAATATTTTAATTTTGGAAGCAAGATTATTTTCGTAATAAGGCAATTAGGGTTTCCTAGCCAATTAGAACTAAGGTTTAGTAATCCTTCATAAGCAACTTATTGTAGTCTTTGAGGATAGTTGATATTTTGATGAATGAAAAAAATGGCCGTTTGGTCTTTCTTTGATCTGGTGCTGACTTTAGTTTTGTTTGGTGCTGACTCCAAGCAATCCTTAGGTGCTGACTCCCAAGGTTTATCCTTTGTTCTATTGTTGTTTAATTGCTCCATTGAATAGTGTGGTTGTCTTACATCAATTTTGGTATCAGAGCAAACATCGATCTGTTTGAAGCATTATCGCAGTTAATCCAGAATCGGACCCAAAAAAAAAAAAAAAATTCACCTTATTTTTTCCACCGCCAGAAATCCATCCACCATACCACCTTCAAAAATCCCTTCGCCACATCTCTGCCAAACCAACATAAAAAAAAAAAACCTTCTGTCAATACCCACACTTATCAAGCCACCAGAAGTTTACTTATCAACCCAAACCCTTTGACCCAACACCCAACAAACCCCATAGCCCGACCTAGTCAGGTTCTTTCAAAAGTTTCTTTGCATGCCACCACCCATTGGAAAGCTAACGCTGCCATCCCAATAAATGATTAAAGTGCCAACCTATTCCTAGGCCACTTAGAGTTCCTCTTCTGTCTTAGTGCAACACCGCTCAATCTTGCTGTCTCAGAGTACCGTGTTGCCAACCCACTCCACAAGATCAGTACCACAAGAACTTGTTAATGTTGATCTTAACCTGTTGTCCCAGAGCCGCTGCCATTAGCCATCCGCCACTCTCGCAACAAATAGCCAGTCCATCGACCCCATGTTAGAGGTAACTCGATAGTCCCATCTGAGTTCTCTCTTCCTCGTAGCACTAGAGTCCTGTTTCACTCTCAATACACACTTGGTTCAGCCCATAAAAGAAATACCAACCCAACTTGCCATTAAAAAAAAAAAAAAATGAAAGCCCAAGCTTCACCAGCCCAATTGCCACAAAAAAAAGGGACAACTTTTAACCAAACCAGTTACTAACCTTTTTTTTTTTTTAAAAAGATGACTCAACCCATTTTTTTGACAAGCCCCCAGCCCACCTTTTACAACACCAGTTTTCTTTTTCTTTTTAAAAAAAAAAAAAAAAATACTTTCCCTAGTCCACAAAATCCAAACCTATCAACCAACCTAGTCCCAGTAACTATTTGAGAGAATAGTCTTAGAAGCCTATTCCAACAAGCTGTCCAGAGAACATCACAGCAACCTAGGTTCTTGTTCCAACTTCCAACTATTTGTTGAAGCACTATTTCAAAGAATCATGGTAATACCAAAAGCATCCTATTTTGATGGTTGTAAAACTAATCCACGAGATTTTGTCTATTGGATGAATGAGATGGAGCAATTCTTTGAGCAAGCAAATTGGGTAGATAACAAAAAGGTTAGGTATGCAAAGTTGAAGTTAAGAGGTGAAGCACAAATGTTTTGGGAGAAGCTTGAATATCTAAACTATGAACCTGTCATTAGTGTGTGGGAAGATATGAAAGAAAAGTTTTGTGATGAGTATTTGTCACCATACTTTCGAGCTAAGTATCTACCCCAATCTCAGTGTGGTACTTTTCAAGTTGAAGCAAATATGATGAATTATCATTCCATTTCATGTCCTTAGTGCACTCTTGAACAATCTATCAAGGAGTTATCTACCAAGGAATTAAAGGAATCATCTGTAAAGCTCATGAAAGATGTTCATGACAGGATTGCTCAGATGAAGCAAATGAAGACTCACACCGATTCAATTGGGAAACCAAGGATAATTGATCACAATGAACTTGTTGCTGCCCCCATAGAAGACAACATTGATGATGCTATCTTGGTCGTGGAGAATCCTCAAGCAACACCAAAGCCTAATGTTGACACAGACGTACACACATTGACAAGTGTTGCTTTAACATGCGTGTAAGGAAATGAATCTACTAAAGAGCAGCAAGGTGAAGAGATGGTTTCTAAAGAGAAAATTATGTTAAAGGGTGCCCATGATGTGATATTAGAAGCTAATAAATTTGCTTTTGATCAGTCTTTCATGGTGCATGAAGACAAACAATTTGCTAAAGTGGAGAAAGTGAATAACATAGTGCTTCCAATGGTGCTAGTTAAGATTATGTTGATTTCACACATTGATTTTGTTATTCTAGAAGAGTTTGACATGGTGAAATTCAAAGTTTTTCTTTTCCTTGTGCTCCCTAAAGTGATTTCAGACTTGAAGCAAGTGTTACTTGTCAGTATCCTAATCCTTCAATGCTTTAAAACTTGAGGTCGAGTTTTCTTCAACTAGAGAAGAATGATGTAGGAGACACAAGAAGATTTTTATTTAGTATTATTTATGTTTACAAGCCAATTATATTTTTATGTTTTAGGTTCTAGTAATTTATTAGGCTATTAATATTTTAATTTGGAAGCAAGGTTATTTTCGTAATAAGACAATTAGGATTTCCTAGCCAATTAGAACTAGGGTTTAGTAATCATTTTTAAGCAACCTATTGTACTCTTGGAGGATCGTTGATATTTTGATGAATGGAAAAATTGGCCATTTGGTTTTTCTTTGGTTTGGTGCTGACTCTAGTTTTGCTTGGTGTTGACTCTAAGCAATCCCTTAAGTGCTGACTTTTAGGGTTTATCTTTTGTTCTATTGTTGTATAATTGCTTCATTGAAATAGTGTGGTTGTCCTACGTCAACTTCATATTGAACGTTGTGAGAGAAGCACTCTTCTCAATCAATCACAAACCTATTTCCAAACACATTTTGCAGGCTTGACAAGAGTGCCAACAACACAAACACAACAAATTCCGGTAACTCAATTGTCATCTGTGGATTACAAAGTGAGATTTCCAAGTCATAACAAAGGATAACACTATAGCAAAGGGGGAAGGGGGTGGAATAAGACACGAAAAACTTAACAATCCAAAGAATTTGTGAAATAAAAAGAATCAAGGCTCATGACACAAAAAATTTAATCGACGAAAATCTAGTTCCCAATGCATGATGTAAGTAGTAAATGTTAACTTTAACTCTTTAAGCAAACTTAAGGTGCATCATATCATTTTCTCCAAAATTCACAAACAACCATCTTTTTTTTTTTGTTGGTAAGCAATAGAAATTTTATTGATAAAAAAGTACTTCATGTTCACGATGATGAGCATAAAGTAGTTGAAAAAATCACAAGAAAATCAAATAGAAACTCCACAAACAACCATCTATTACCTTGATATTCAATTGAATATAAGAGCTTAACCAGAATAACCCACAATTAACAATGAGAAAGTATATAATCACAAAATGAACAAAACAAACAATTTTTTCATAATAAAACTAAAAACACAAGAATTAGCTCTCATTTCATGCACAAGTAGGTGGCTGAGAACACGAAGGAAAGTAAGAACCACGAGAAACCTTTAAACTTCAACCCCCCTAAAAAATTCTATATTTTAGAATTCAGAAAACACAATAAGACATCAGATAAAACCCAGAATATGAACAATCTGATAAAACCCAGAAAGAATCAGGCACAAAAATTCAAAATTTGAACGATCTGATAAGCACACCGGTAGAGTGTTTCAAAGGGGACAAGACGAGCTTGAGCTCAGGTTTGTGGGATTTTTTTGCCCTTTGGCCTATGTTTGCCTTTTGGGCTACATAACAAAAATCCTAGGTTTGTGTGTTTCAAACCTGAAAGATTTCGAACAGGAACTGTTTGAATTTAGTTCGATGTCTAACGGTTAAAAAAAGCTGTGATTGTCCGAACTGGGGTGCATGGAATGGCCTTGTGGCTCACATGATTGTCTATGTGTTGGACGGTTTTGATTGGCTGTTTTGATTATACCACTCAGTAGCATTTGAGTTACAAGACTTGAGGAATATTTAATAGATTATTTACTAATTATTGTGATAATAATATCAATGTCGCTGAGGTTTAAGGTAATGGCATCATTTCTAGTATTTTAAAGGTGAAATTACGCTTTACTACTAAAAATTATACCCATGAATATATTTTGTATCATAAATTTTTTGAATGTACATTTTGCACCTTAAATTACAACTCATGTTACACTTTGCACCCCAATATTAAGTTTGCTGTTAACTTAGATAGAAAAGCATGGTTTCATATGAAAATACTCAATTGCCCTTCTTATCAGTTTCTTAAAAAGAAGAAGAAAAAATTACATTTTACCATCTAAACTATACTCTTGATTACACTATTCACCTTAAATTTTAGATTTCTGTCCAAGTTAATAGTAAATTTGATGTTAGAGTGCAAAGTGTAACAATGGTTATAGTTTAAGGTGCAAAATGTGCATTCGAAAAGTTGAGAATGCAAAGTGTAATTTGGAGTATAGTTTAGGATGGTAAAGTATAATTTCCCCTATTTTATATTTGTGATTCAAACCCATCTCTCCCTCTTCACTATATATGTGTAATTATTCAGTGCTTTTGGTTCACAACAAATGTGTACTCCCCCCTCTAACATATAATAAGCCCTATCATGAATTTAATTAGTAGGATCCATTATTACATGAGAGGATTACACATTTATCGTATTCTCAAAGCACTAAAAATTTACTCTCTCTCTCTCTCTCTCTCTCTCTCTGTGAGAGAGATAATTAGTAATAGTGACAATTATACTATTACCGCAAGACTTGGTTACCAATCCTTGCTCCAAGCATATTAGGCTTCATAAATTATACTATTACCGCAAGACTATACTTAAGTCTTCTTATTTGTTAGAATTCAAGTGATAGCGTTAGTAACAGTGACAATATTTATAATTCGGTATTCACTTTGTTCGTAAATAGATTGTCAACTATAGTCTTTCAGGTTCAGTTTATCCTACTGACAACTTCACCAATGGTTTACCAATTTATGCATTCACCACTTTGTACTCTAAATCGATGTCTCCTTCGCCAATCAATTTGTGGGGAGTAATGATTCCTAAAAGAAAAAAAAAGAAAAAGAAAAAGGGTTTGTAGGGGTAATAACTAATAACAGAATATGTTCATGCATAAATCAAGGGGTGGTGTTATGCAACATTGATATGCAAAAATTGTACCTCTATAAATATCAGGTTTGACTAGTACATATTTTTGAATTATTCTCCACGTGTAAAACTAAAACCATACATGTAAATTTTCATCAAATCATCAATATATAAATGTGTGCTCTGTTCTATTCAGAACATGACACACTTACAGCCAAATAGCCCTTATTTCACATATGAAACTGAGAAGATTAGTACAATAATGTAAAACTGATACAAGCCAATAGAGCTAATACAATTGATTTGGCTGCTAAGGAGCTTGGCAGCTTACCCTTGTCCTTCCTCAGGAAAAGGGCTTGGTACAAAGGAAAGTTGATGAGAACCAAAATCCCACAAAGAACAAATTGCAAACTCATTGTCTCGTAAACGCTTATGATTCCTTTACCCATCAATGCTTCTTTCAACACCCCAACAAAGCATACTAAATTTATAATTGCAAGTGTTGATAATATTGTGAACATTGGAGTGGAAGTTCCAAACTCCATTATTTCTTTCTCATATCTTTGGGACACATCTTCGTCAGCTATCTTGGTTGAGATTACAAATCCTGACTCAGCAAAGCCTAGTAATTTTAAAATGGTGTCCATAAAGGCAAAGAGATAGGAACTTGTTCTCTTGTAAAGCCACATCCTTTGGCTATTCCACCAACCTAGGATTGTACCACCACACCACAGAAACTCGGCTAAGCCACAAATGTGTTTAGCAGATATCACATATGCAAATGGTATGAACCATGGGCTTGAGTTCTGAATTGAAAACACAAAACTATATTACACACATTTAAAAAATAAAAATAAGAACTATAAATAATCTTCTAAAAAACCAAAATACGAAATTTTATTCATCTAAAAATATAAATATGCAATTTCTATACATTGAGTTTGACCTGGATGATATGTTGCCTGATCCTCAATATTCCTCTGCACCCCTATCATATATACCTTTTATTTAACTAGACTTTTGATCAAGTGGTTTCTCTAAAAAAAAAAAAAAAAAAGAAAATGGAAAAGACTTTTGATCAAGTGTGTTACACGTAATAAATTTGAATGTTATATAAAAAAGAAAAAGAAAAAAGAGGCTAAATTTCAATTTAGCCCCTCTAACTTGACCTATTTTCTATTCTCTCTCTCTCTCTCTCTCTCTCATAGCCTCCTTTTTTATTAAAATTTCACCATTAAGTCCACCAAAATAACGTCATTTTGAAAAGTGAAAAATAGTAAAACTAATAACTAGATTATGTAGAACTAGACACAATGACTAAATTAAAAAACAAATATGAGTTAATGATTGAAACGAAAATTAAAAATGAGTCAAAGTTTATAATTTGTAATATTTCCAAAGAAGAAGAATAATAGATAGAAGGATATAAACAATTTTTCTTTTCATTTTCTTTTTACTTCTAAAAAAGCATGAAAAAAAAAATGTAGAGGTTTGTAGTTTATTTTGTCATTTACATTTAGAGAAGTGCTATATCCACAATATTTTTACAACAAATTATAGGTTGTTAGTTGTTATTAGTTCAAATTTGAACTTATCACTGAGATTACTTTTTTGCCTCAACAATAATAATCAGTAACATCCTACCACTTAGAATTTGTTGTGAAACTGTTGTGAACATATCATTTCTCTTACATTTATTATTCTTATGTTCACTTGTAAATTATTATTTCCAATATTTATACTTCTATATTGTACTTTTTTTTTTTTTTGGGGGGGGGGGGGGGGGGGGGGGTGTTCCTACATTTATTTTTCAGATAGCACTATTAAGAACAGGGGAAAAGTTGAATTTGTTGCCCACAGTTTCAAAGCAAATAAAAAAAGTCAAAACATTGTAACAAATAAGTAGCAAGGAATCACACCTGTGGAAACAAGGAAATTCCTTTGAGGAGATAAAGTGAAGGGATAACAGTGTAATATAGTGTTGCCAAGCAATTAGGAGCCCAAAGACAATAGGCGCAATATCCCATTTGAAGGGCCAAGCTAATCTTCCCATGTGCATACCATGCAGGGCTGTACCTAGAAAACATAATCTGGAGATCGCCTTCAGACCATCTTTTATGTTGCACAAGTGCATCAGGGAGTGTAGTTGCGGCTATTCCTAAGAAAGCCTTTCTTGATGGATTAAAGTAGACTGATTTCCACCCCCGACATTGGATTGATAACCCGGTTATCACATCTTCTACAGGACATCCATATAGCAAGCCCATCTGCAATCAAACATCAATATATGTAAAGTAAAAATGTGTTTGTATTTGTGTTTGTTGTGCGTGCGTGTGTATGGTTGACAGAGAGAGAGTGACCTCTTTTCCCCATTGAGTGTTTTTGTCATAGGTAGAGCTTGCAAGACCCTTCAATTTTTTTTCTAATTCATGAACACTGTCTTTTCTCTTTATGTCATTCAAACTACTACAGTCAGTCTTATATTCCTTACTGAACTTCCTCCCACATAGAGTGTCTCTTCTGTGAAAGCATCCAGTTCCAACATATAAAGGGCCTCCACAACCATCTAAACCATGGAATTCCACCTTTATCACCAAGCATTAGAATTTAGCCAGATTAGCAATTTAATCAATATGATCTAAACAATTCTTTGATTCCACAAGTATTTACCCACCTCTCTTATTACTCTCATTGTAGCATCATATATTTCATTCCTAGTAACATTCTTATAAGTCTGGGGGAACTGCACAAAAGCAATCTCATGGCCCTTCTCTTCATCCATGAAAAAGCATAATGCATCTCGTACAGAATGTGAATTGTTTGAATACATATCACAGTCCACATTAAGAATGATTGGTCCATTGCTAATCTCTGATGACACTCTTATCTGCACAGTGAAACATTAGAGGAAAAATAAATCAGTGATACTTGAAAGTTCACCACAATTTAGGTTGATGACTGTATATTCAAGAGAAAGACAACATGATTTCAAGTTTAGTGCCAAACTTGGGAGTACTTTCACTGCAAGAAAATATCAAAGATTACAGAATTGAAAACATTGTCAGCATAACTGTTATATTTGCCTGCCCATTGTGCTATAATTATTATCATTATGCTTGTTTTAGTGGTCTTATTAGTCATAGGATTAGCAGAACTATTCCTAGTAGGTCTAGAATTCTGTGCCTATATTTTATGTAACTAAATTGTATGGTTATATAACTAACTTATTTCACTGAGAAAATAACTATACTTTCATACAATGTGTGTCATTTGTCTGCAAGAATGCACATTACCAATGCATTCATTGCTCCAGCTTTGAAGTTGTGGTGATGTTGGGGTCTCTTCTCGCGAGCCAAATAAACCAGAGTTGGCAACACAAACCCATCGTTATCTTTGGCATTGGGGTCTCTCCCATCAATTAATATCTGAAAGAAAAAAGGTGTAAAATTTAAACAGTACTTAAAGCAAAATGATTTGCTTGAAAATGCTTATAAAATTCATAGGTGTATAGCGTACTTGATTTTCATGTTCTATGAAAAAAGATAGAATTTTGGTTTGGCAATCTAGAAAACTAAATGTGTTCAAATTTTTTATGCTGACCAAAGAAAAATTATATTACACATTGGTCTTTAGAATTAATGTGATAGCAGTAACATACTTGAAGAATTGTGTCATGGTCTCGTTGAGAAGAATATGAATCCCATTGAGAAAATCCTGAGTGTTTTGAGCGTAATTCTTCTGGGATTCGAGCTAGCTTGGCTGCATTTTCGATTCGATTCTCCATTTCGTCATATAATTTCTACAACATGAACATGGATATAGCAGTGACTATTAATTTCAAATTAACAATGTGTCAACTGTTGAAGGACAAGTAAAATCTTGATGGTTAAAATTCTTTATAATTGATTTGAAAGGAAGTAATTAAAAAGATAGATTTAAATTTCAGAAATAGTTTAAATGGTTTAAATAAAGTATGAAACGTGTGTGTGTATATGAGAGACAATTTCAATTTATGATGTCAATTCCTGATGATAGTTCTTTATTATCAAATCAAGATATCAATTGATTTTTGGTATAGACTAGATTGAACCTCAGATCTCTTATTTAATATATATTCTATTGATGACATGATATTCATGAACATATTAAAATTGATAATATGGGGATTCTTTCTATTTTTTTTTTTTTTTTTTGTGAGAAACCATTAATAAGGTGATTCAATATCATTAGAGAAAAATTTTCAAAATTCAAATTCACTTTATTTTGTTAAAATCCATATAAACTACATAAATTTATACTAATATTTCTTCTTTAAATTCCTTGATTTTAAATCCTCACATCCAAATACTATCTCCTAAACAAATGAATAAAGATAAATAACAAATCATTTTCTATTTCAAGAGATGTAAAATAAATATAGGCCATTGATTATTGCAGGCTCATTATTTACATTGTCCATGCACATCATTCAATTACTTTTAATAAAATATGGACATCTAAAAAATAGTAGACATCGCTTATGAAATTATGGACTCTCAACAAGGGTAAGAGAACAATTACAGATAATTAGATAAATATATACTTTAGAGTGTGTGGGCTATGTAAAAGCTTAAGGGCTTGTTTGGTAGTTATGCTTGAACACACTTTTGAGCATTTTAAATAACATTACACACATGTTTTCACCCACACGTATATCAAAAACACCCTAACAACATTACTCAAACTTCTTTACCAAACATCTCCTAAAAGTCTCTTAAAGAGCTTTAGGGCCCAAAAGAGTTCTAGTAGGAATTTGAACTGTTTGATACCGAACACCTCTCTATACCTAGACCTTTGATTGATCTAATTGGATTCAGGTATAAAAATAAGTACTTATAAAATAATAAGTCAATAACACACTTTTATAATATTATCTATTGTTATTTATTACATTTTAAAGCTTTAAATCAATTTGGTTACCATGTACTTAGCGTAAAAGCATTAAAACATCTAATTATAGTTTTGTCGAACACTAACAACTTTTTTTAAAAAACTTTTTATCACTAAAAATTTTATTAAAATTTTAAACTTCAAAATTTTATTTTAGGGATTTAAAGGGTCTGTTTGGATAGAACTTATTGCTGAAAATTAAAAACACTGTAGCAAAATAATTTTTAAATGTGTGCATAGTACTATAAGACTTATTTTTAATTAAAAAATTACTAAAAAGTGAAGTTTGTGAATCCCGTAAATAATACACAGATCCACAAATGTGATAAAAGCTGAAAAGTCAACAAAAATAAACAGTAGCATAAACAGTAGAATTTGTCTCCTAGAGCCTGCAGCAGCCAAAAAAAAAAAAGAAGAAAAGAAAGGAAAATGTGACAACGCAAAACCCAGCCCACTTTAATCCGTATCCAAACAGATACTATACTTTCTAATTGAACCGCGCTTAATGAGTTTCATCGCAATGCCTTATGGATGGATGACTCCTTTGCTATGATAGTAATAATACTTACGGTTATAATAATATTTGAATAGCAAGCATGTATAGTTGTCAACACGATCATTATCCCAAAAAACAAAAAAAAGAATAAAAGTGTGAGTCAAATCTTTGCCCTTGATCAACTTGTTCACAATGCGTCATGGATGACTTCATTGCTATTTTAATAAAAAAAAATTTGGACCACACCCTATTATCGTAGGAAGCATTAAAATTGTGACTATAATAATATTGCCACAAGAAGAATAAGGTTTTTGTAATGTTAACTCAATAAATTTGAAAGATGTGTTATAAATTTTATTTATCAGACTAATGATTTTTAGGCTTTTTAAAGAACCACCGCATAGTTTTGGTGTGATAATCACTCTACAGGTATAAATACTTGTAGAAGTGAGGGGCAAGGACCGGGGTTCAAGTCTCTAGGAAGGAACTTCACACACGTATATACTTAGATTTCTAGAAATTCTATCTTGTCTAAAAAAAAAAAAAAGAATTCCGTAGATAGGAAGTGGAGTATTTTAACTAGATGCTTGGATACGGCTTCTTATTTTATATATATAAATATATATATATATATATATATATATATATTATCTTTGCATCTGAACTACCGCTGACTTCATTTTAAAACAAAAAAAGAAAAAGGAAAAGAAAATTGATTTGCCATAATCTAATTTACCTTTATAAACGCCCACTCTTTGGACTGATTAGCATCAAGTGGGTCATCACTTGAGTTGAAATATTCAGCTGGTGACCTCGGCTCCACCTTGAATTTCTTGCAATATGGTAGCCAATGCTTAGCAAAGTGAGAGGCTTCTAAGAGAGCATAGAAGGTAAGATCTGATCCACCATCATCTGAAAGATACACACTTAGCTTCTCTGGTGGATAGTCATATGCCATTACTGATAGAACAGTATTGATCACCATCACTGGTGGCTCGATCACTGGATCCGCAGTGCACACAAATATGTCCACCTTGGGCAACTCTTTTTCATGCCTGTTTTGCAAAACATTCACAATTATAATAAAGGTGAGATAAATTTTAAGCAGATTGTTATGACATGAACACTTCCGATTGTTATGAAATGGACAATTTTGAGATCAACTAGTTTAGTGACAACAATTTTGATTGTTATGAAAATGACAATTTTGGGATTAACAAGTTAGTTTGTTGAAACTCTCTCTAAAAAAATGTTCATTATTGACTAGATCACACATTATATTTGTAGTGGGATTGTGTGACAGGTTAGTAATGAAATATCACTCAATAATAAAAGATCAGTAAATTTGGTCCTAGTTTAGATTACAATTTACTTGATAAAATATAATAAATCTCAAAGACATTGGATTTACTTCAATATAAAATATAGAAATGAACTTTGGGATAAGGCTTACAAAATCTTTCTCTAATTATCTTGTCTTAACTTTTTTTCCCCCTGCAATATATATATTTCTCCTTTTGCTCGTAACTTTTACTTCATCTAGGTAAGTGATATGAAAGTATGGCAATGGAGTTTCATGTATATATAGATGATGGAGAAAACTTTTAATGGTTACAAAAAGGGGTGTTTGGTACGCCATTTCAAATAACAATTTTCAGTTTTTAAAAATTACACTTATTTTTATATATTATTTTACCTACACATATTTTCAAATAACAAATCACATATTTTTAAACACTCTCAAGTTTTTGAGAGTGTTTGGTTTATATTTTTAAACAATAATTTTTAATTATTAAATAACATTATATTTATTTTTATTTATTTATTTAATTTACTCACACATATTTTTTAAAATATTTTTAAATAATAATTTTCAATTTTTAAGTACACGTAACAACGGTTTTTGACTTTTTGTAGTGTGAGTCCTGCAAATTTAGTACCGACAATAAATTGGTTCTATGCATGGTTGTCATAATCTATGAAAAAAAAGGAAGAAAAAAGAGTGACGACAAATACATATATAGAGGTGGAATTGTACCTTTTCAATAAAATATCCTCAATCTTTACCAAAATTTACTTTATCATAACTATTTCATCAAGAAAAGTAGAAAGAAAGTTCTTAATGCTTGAACAGTGCACTAAAGCAATGTCCATTTAAAGTTGAGCAATAAGACTTTCATAAAATGCATAGGGACATATGAAAAAAGTTCATCCTCAACTATTTCATCAAAAAAGAGTTCACCCTCATCAACTAACAAATACAGAGAATACTACGCTTTTTAAGAAGAAATATGCATAAATATATTAGGTTCATATCAGATAGAGGCAAAAACAAACCTCTGAGAGAGCCTGTCCTTGAAGTTGCACCTATAGACTTGGTTCCACCGGTGGGCTTGAGTTAGGACCCAGTAAAGACCAAACCAGATCTCAGCTCCAAGCAAACCAATCCAACCCCATCTCCTATCTTCACCTTTTCTTGGTACATGACTCACTCTATAAATCCAAATCAAGCATATGCCCACAAACACAGAGATCACAAAGAGCCTATAGAGGACTCTACCCTTAGCTCTCCTTGTTTCAAACAATGGAAGATGCCCATCACTTCCCATCTTTGTCTCTGTTTCTCTTCAGCTAGCCTTTTCCATCTACTATTCTATTATTGAACTTGTATATTTAAAGCGGTTTTTTTTTTTTTGAAGAGAAAGCGGTTCAAATTAAAGGAATCCTTATCTGTAGTTCTTATGCCTGGTACATGTTCAACAATGATGTCTACAAAAACAATATAATACTTTCCTTCTCAGGAAAAAAAAAAAAAAAAAAAAATATATATATATATATATATATATGTACACTGTCCAAATATGGCGGTCCAATGTGTATAGTGGGCTCCAATGGTGACTAATGAAAGTTGTGGAAATTGAACCTAGTCCAAATTTATAGGTGGGCTCTGTCCATTTTGCTTAAATAGAACCAGGTCTACAATTTTTATTTTTGCGCAACAAGTAGGAAAGGAGATTTGAATTCTGATTTTATCTATGAAAAGAAGTAAAAAGGTTTTTTTTTTTGTTTTTTTTTGGGGGTATGGAAGCAAAGTCTATGTTACGTACTAAACCCATGTGTGAGAGAGGAGAAAATATAGACCTAAGAGTCTATAATAAAACAAAAGGTGCACAGCTTGAATAAGAGAAAGTCAAATGGAAAATTTTACATAATTCCATTTTGGAGAGACGGTCTAATCAATTATCGAAGTCCATAAAACAATCAAGGGAAATTGACTCGGTTCATAATTCAAAATTAGCAAAAAAAATTGTTTGCTAATGAACAGTCACTCTCTTGGTTTGATGACCTATTCTTCATGAACAAAAAAATTAATTCAAATAAAAAATTCAACCACCCCTACCAAGTACCAACATTATTGCACCAACATACCATCGATAACTCTCATCTAGTACTATTTTTATTTGTCTTGAATGTTTCTCTCTCTTTCTCTCTCTCTCTCCTTTCTTTCCATACCGCCCTTCATCATTCTCTCTTCCCTCCTCTTCCATTCCAATCCAATCTTTTTTTTTGCTGAATAAGATATTGCATTAATAGAGAAAGGAAAAACACAAACCACACTAAACAAACAAAACCACAAGGAAGGGATGGGACTCAACCAACTCCTCCCTCTACAAACTTAGAAACTACAGAGAAGGGTGGAGTTAGGGACAGAGCTAGAGTTTCAAGTTAAGGGGGCAAAATTCTTCTAAGATTGAATCTCACAAAATGACAAATTTTTTTTTTTATTTTTAAAGAACAAAAGGACTAATTATTATTACTAAATAAAGACAAATATAAGAATTTGGACAATATGCATAAGAAATTAATTATAAATTTATTATATATCAATTCATAATTTAGTTTTCAATCTATAAATTTATTAGCTTGTCACAGCTAATGCATTTCCCTCAACAACCAATTAGCCAACCAAATGTTTTTATTAAATGTACAATTTTTTTTTCATTAACTTTACTTCTTCTTTTTTTCTTAAGTTTCTTTAACTTTACTAAGCAACTTTTTAGTAATTACTTATTCTATCTATTCTCTTTATAAGTTATAATAGGTTACACTCACACACACTCAACACTTCACAGTTTTGCAACATATTTCACAAAGAAAAATTATTTTAAAAAAAACAAACAACATTACAGTCACAAACAGAGACACAAATAACATAAATGGGTATGTTACGCATATTTTTTTTAAAGGGGCCAAGAGTTTGGAGAGAGGGGGGCAGGTTTAATTTTTCTTGGGCCTAAATTTTAACTCAAGCCTATTCCATATTTATAGCTATTGGGTTTTTCAAAATCTCGCTTTGGGGTGGGGCAATGGCCCCCCCAATGGCAAACTGTAGCTCCATCCCTAGGTGGAGTCCCAAACCTGTCCCAAAAATAAGCCCATTGTAATTATAGATTCCAATCCCATCATTTGTTATTATTATAGTGTACAATATATATATATATATATATATATAATTTTTAATTCTTTAAAATAATATGATATGAAACAACCTTTTCAATCTAATATATATGATGGGCTTATTGAAAAATCAAATAGATGGCCCCATTGACCAAAAGTCATGGGTGGAGAGGTGGGGATGGATCATTATTAGGTCAGGGTTTTGGTGCAATGATTGATAGAAATTATATGGTTATTGTCTGGCCATTTTTGTTTTCTTTGATAATAATAACTAATCACAAATATTTTATCCTAAATAAAGATCCAAATCATATATGTCACCTATAATGTCAATACCACCCCATCTCTAAAGCACATTCAAGTGTTTGTAATATTTTTCGTAATTAAAAAAAAGCGTTTGTATTATCAAAAAACCACCTATGTTGTAAATTTTCTTGACCAAAATGTGTTTATTATAAAGCTAATTGGATATACTAATTAATTATTTTTTAAGTAGATTAATATTAACAAAAAAAAGGTGAAATTACCATATTCTACAAAATAAAAGGCCTAGGTTCAAGTTTCATTGCCAGCAATCCTCCTTAGTGGGTGATCTATAAGTCTAATGTAAGTTTTCTCTAAGGCCCATGGCTTGCCTTGGCCCTGGTTTGGGGTAGCCTTCTCTTATCTAAACTTATTTTAACAAAAAAGAAGAAGAAGAAAAAGATCTAAAATATATATATATATATATATGTATGTATGTATGTATGTATGTATATGTAATAGAAGGGTGGTGTATGATAGAGCCAACATGATCCAAGCATAAATTAAAAGGAAGACCTACCAAATTATAGGCATCAAACAAGCTAATGAAACTAAAACGATAGATTTGAACAAAATTGAGGATGGCACACTGGTATATTGATCATTACAAGTAGCTAGCTAAGAACAACATGCAAGATCAATTTGTCTAATGTTATGAACTCCACATCAAGAAAACCCTTATTGATTCCCCTATTATGCTAAAGA
Organism: Castanopsis chinensis; assembly: GCA_032878915.1. Classification (NCBI taxonomy): domain Eukaryota; kingdom Viridiplantae; phylum Streptophyta; class Magnoliopsida; order Fagales; family Fagaceae; genus Castanopsis; species Castanopsis chinensis. Next base: position 10,247,082 of record JAVQMG010000089.1, read on the forward strand.
GGTGTAGTACTGCCAATGTTGCTATAATCGTACATCAAATGCATGGCTACTAAATTATAGGTATCAAACAAGCTACTGATACTAAAACAACAGATTTGAACAAAGCTGAGGATGGTATACGACCCTAATTATTACAGATGAAGAGTGCTTGGTACATTGGTATATTGATCTTGACAATTAGCAAGCTAAGAATAACCTGCAAGATCAATTGGTCTAATTTTATGAACTCCAAATCAACAAAAATCTTTTTGATTCCCCCAATTGAGCTGAATATGTGTAGTAATGCTAACATTGCTATAATCATAACCATGATGGTTGGCCTAATTGCTTGCTAATGGTGTCAATGAACCTAAAAAAGTATTGTGAGAGACCGCGTCTCCAACCCCTTTTTTGGTGTTAGGCCAAACACACGTGAATGGGTGGAGTCGTGTTGTTACTTATCAAAATGAAGGTTCAAAAAATTATATTTTTCCCTTTAGATTAAGGGTTTTACAATGGAATAACCACTTATTTAATTATTGGAATAAAGACGAAAACCAATATTAAAAAATTCCTCATTTTATTGATTTGAGAAGAAATGTACATTGATCATACGAAAGTACACAACTTTGGTCCTAGATACAATTTAAGATAAAGTATATAATTTTATTTCCTAGTTACAATATAGAGATAAAAAATTATATGGATAAACATTTAATCTACTAAGCCTTGATCTAAGCTTGGAGGTTGTGTTACAAGATGAGAAGGTGTTAGACACTCACCTTGCCCGATGAAACCAGTCTTCTAAACTATGTTAGCTAACATTCATACCATATCATTCAAATCACTCAATTGCACGTTAAATTTTAATGTATGTGCATGTGATAAAACCTTATTCAATTTATTAATCATAAATTTTTCTTAAAAAAAATAAATTCTAGTGAATGTGTGTGCGAATGGTGATATCCTAGGTTCAAGGATTTGAGAGAATTATGAAACAAACGTGTTCTTCATATTTTTTATTTGGATTTAAGATCAAAGCTAATGTTATGCATGAACATGTAATGAACAACCAAGAACATGTGAAAAAGACATATGGACATTTAAGAATATTCAAACATATTTAAGGAGTTTAAATAAACACAAGCATGCTCTTGTCTTAATTAACATTATAGCAACATGAAAAATGAGTTAGGGATAGAGATTATACATGCATGCAAGATCCACACAATGGAGGAGGAGGCTTTTGGTGGAAGTCCTAAGGGTGGAGTAGAAAAGAAGAACAAGGAGAGGGAGAATAAGTCTCACTCGATACCTTGAGTCTCAGGAAGACCAAGATATGACAAGACTACTCAACTTCACTAGAACTTAAGAGAGAAGAAGAGAGGGGTTTTTTCTTGTCTTGGAATGAAGGAGAGGGGGGGGGGGGTTTAAATAGTTGTAGTGGAAAAAATATGAATAGAAGGTTATTTAATGAGGGTTAACAAAGGATCAAAAGGAATCATGAACTTAGACCCTATTTCAAACTTTAGGGAAAGCTAGTGCATTAAATATAGAGATTAATAGGAGTGATGAGTAAGCAAAATTTGATTTTTCCCATAGGTATTGTAACAGCCCACAAATCCAAATTCAAAAAATCATATATTACTCAATTCTGATCAGAATTGTCTCATTCTTGTGCTTAAATTGAAGTCCCAAATGTCTAGTTTCTGAAAAAATTAACCCCACTCACAGATTCAAAATATTCTGAGAGATATCAATGAAATGGTGAGTAGAGGTCATTTGTTGGAAAATAATTTCAGCACAATTAGCATTAATAGGTCCCAAATTAGTTTACAATTAACATTAGAAGGCTCCAACCACTTCCATTTAAGACTTAATTAGTTTCAAAATTACCCTAATTAAAATAATAATTGCACAAATTACTTATTGAATAATTAATGTTTGCCTATCTAATTAATTAAGTGTGTGCAATTTTACCATAAAATGTAGTCTTAGCCAATCAAATTATGACACGTCATTAATCTCAAATTGATTATAATTATAACCAATTGGAATAAATTGTTCATAATCATAGTCAGACTCAATTTGTGATAGTGTATCTCAACTATTAAAACTTGATTCGATGATAAATTTCAATTTGATGGTCCAATTAGGGCTTATGACTAGTCAATTTGATCGTTACAACATCGACATCATTTTGATGAAATGAAATTAAGGATCTAACGGCCACGATTATGATGCCTATTTTCAATGTGAAATTTCCCTTTTACCCTCTATGTGAGGTTAAATGTGGGTTGCAAAATGGAGTGTCAACAAGTACAAAGTAGTTCTTCGGATCAACTAGATTCATTGCTCGTCTCACCAAGCTTTGAGTGTATCTTCACAACTTAGGGCCTCAGATATGCTGCAAGCATTCTTGGCTATAAAAACATAGGCAAAGGGCTAGAACCATATGCTTTCAACCTAGAAAGATGAGGCCATGAAATCTGTATATATTAGCTTTGTATTGTGAAACATGGAACATCATAAAAATGCACTCTTTTGCTCTGCTTGACTAGTTGCATAAATTGTTTGTACACCTTACTTAATAAAATGAAAATTTGTGTGTTTAATCCATAATCAGAGGGCTATTGAAGGTGCACAATGCATATATCTTGTTTTTATGATGTTGATATGCATTAATTTGTACTATTAGAAAAGAAAAAGGTAAAAGAAATAAACTTAAGGGAATAAGGAATTTCCATGAAACAGGCAAAGAGGAGAAACAATCACATAATAGTGTTGGGAGGGAAATTGAAGCCCATAAAAGATACATACAAAATCCCATTTGGACACCCAATTTTATCTTGCCATGCCCATATGAGAAAGTTCAATATTTGGAGAAAAATATATGAAAAATGCCTTCAGACCACCTCTTTTGTTGAACAAGAACTACATCTAAGATAGTTGAAGCAACGCCAAAGAAGGCTTTTCTATCTGGATGATTTCCAGCCCCTGCTTTGGATAGCCAAGCTAGTTACAACATCTTCGACCGAGCATCCATAAATCATATGCAAATTCATAATTACCATTTTCAAGATAAAATTTCTATAGGGAGAGAGAGTGAGAGGGACCTTTTTCCCCCATTGAGTGTCTTTCCTATAATTGCATTCAGCAAGAAATTTTGAAACTTCTAATTCATTAACAGTTTTATCAGCATTCTTTTTAGCTTCTACATTCAATTCTCTTCAATAATCCTTAGAAAATACTTTTCTATAAAGACTTTCTCTTCTATGGAGACATCCAATGCCACAACCATATCCATCTACACCAGCATGCTCAACCTTCATATTTAACCATGAATACTAGTATATTAGTTCACCAGATGGATCAAAGTAGGCTACTCTTCTTAAAAATGAAGGTGTAGTCATAGATTACTCATGTTATTAGCTACCAAAATAGAACACACATAAATATCATTCTTGGTAATATTGTCATAATTTTGTGGAAATTGAACAAAAGAGATCCCATGGCCTTTTTTTTCATCCAAGAAAAAACATAGTTTTCCTCGTATTATGTCTACATCATTTGCATACATGTCACAGTCCAAGTTGAGGATAAAGGGGGCATTACTTATCTCAGATGATACTCTTATCTACACATCTAAAAGAAAATGTCTTCAAAATACTAGAAAAAACAAAAGGAAACCATTTATATCATCACGTGGACATGGTCACAAATGCTCAGTTGATCATAATAGAAAATATTTCAAACTAAACAAATTTGTATGATTTTTTTCATTTCAAATAGAAACATTTTTATGTTGCTGAGAAATTAAAGAACATAATTTGAATGTAAAGTTCTTATGAGAGAATTTACAAACCATGTTGCAAATATTGAAAGTTTACCAGTGCATTCTTAGCTCCAACTTTGAAGTTGTGAGATCATTGGGGTCTTTTTTTTCGTGCCATATACAGGAGCATTGGCAATCGTCCTCCATATATATCAACAGCATTTTTGTCCCTTCCATCAATCATAATCTTTAAAAAAATCGTAATAACAAATAAAGTGAGTTTTTAAAAGGATGTATCATGAAAATTTTTGGGGAGAATACAAGAGTTTCCTTCACAATTGACTGGGGATCTTACTTTGTTACCTTTTGAAAATTCTTTGTGTTGTTCCCTTATTTCTTTTGGAATCTCTCTCATTTCAAGAGTAGAGTCACTTTGATATTCCATTTGTTTGTATAGTTTCTTTAAGAAACATAAAAAATGTGATCAACCAATTTGTCATCTAGAAAAGTCAATTATTCTAGGTTAAGGATCATGCAATAAGTTAGTTCACTTCATGTCTCCTGCAATGGTTTACGCCTATATAGATCATGCTAGTGAATTGCAACACATTTTAAAATCTCCTCCAACTTATTAGATAATAATTCAAATCAAACATCCATCAGTATTCATTTTTTTTACTTTAAGATTAATTAAGTCATCCAAACAAGTTATGTGACTATTAAGATGGTCATTTGAATCATGTATAGTGGGTTTGCAATTTTTGTTCTTTGAAATTATTTGAGGAAAAATTGATCAACCGTGAAGCTGACTATAATTTCTAGATGGCATGTGCCATCCATGATTCAACATAAGGGAACTATTAGGGTAATGTCATTTTTTACCTTTTAATTCGATCAACCTAGCCTTACTAAACCTGCCATGAAGTTACCTTGATAGCCAACCATTCCTGGGCATATCTAATGTCATGAACGTCAATTTGTTGGGAGAAGTAGGCACTTGGTGATCTTGATTCGACATTAAACTTTTTACAAAAAGGGTATCCAATGCTGAGAGAAATTAGTGGCCTCAATGAGAGCATAGAATCTCAACTATGATCCACCATCATTAGAAAGATAAATACTTAACTTCTCATGTGGATAATTGTATGACATAACTGATAGGACAGTGTTGATGATTACGATAGTTGGTGGCTCCATCTTAAGGTCTCCTGTGCACACGAAAATATCAACACTTGGTAACTTGTTTTTGTATCTGTAAAATGCAGAGAAAGTATAAATTGAGGGAAAAAAATGAGACTAAATTGATGGAGGAATTTGATCTAACAACATATTAGATTATCAGTCCACCATAAACAATGGTCCTTTTTTTTATCTTCCCTCTGCATCAATAAGAATCCAATATACAATTCCTACTCTATTGGGATAAAATCATATAATTCATTAATTTGAGTCATTTGACAATATGTGATTGTTAAATAATACTAATTACAAATGATTTCATATATAGTGTCCTGCGGGTAGTGGTCATACCATGGCCTCCCAAACTAATTAAAAGGACAATTTTTTTTTGGGGAGAGATATCCTCCAATTTATTATATAATGACATATAAATTTATATGCATATGTTATTTAAACAAGCGACATTACTACTTAAGTAGGTTTTGTAACTATTTAAACAAACTCTTAATCATTCTTTCTTTTCTTCTTTCCATCACATCACCATTTTTTAAGCCGCCCCTCTCTCGCTGGTAAAAAAGAAAAAGAAAAAGAACTCTATACACTCTCATCATTCTCTCCTCCCTCCTCTTCCATTCCAATCCCATCATTTATTATTATAGTGTAAAATATATATAATTTTTAATTCTTTAAAATAATATGATATAAAATTACCTTTTCCATTTAATATATATGATGGGCTTATTGAAAAGTCAAATAGATGGCCCCATTGATCCAAAGTCATGGGTGGAGAGGTGGGGATGGATCATTATTGGGTTGGGGTTTTGGTGCAATGATTGATATATATTATATGATCGTTATCTGGCCATTTTTATTTTCTTTGATGATAAGAACTAATCACAAATATTTTATTCTAAAGAAATAATCAAATCATATGTCACCCATAATGTCAATATCACCCCATCCACAAAGCACATTCAAGTGTTTGTATTATTATTCTTAATTAGAAAAAAGTGTTTGTATTATCCAAAAACCACCTCAATGTTAATTTAATATGCTAATTAATTATTTTTTAATCAGATTAATATTAACAAAAAAGGGTGAAATTACCATATTCTACAAAATAAAAGGCCTTGTTTTGAGTCCCGCCACCAACAATCCTCCTTGGTAGGTGATTTATAAGTCCAATATAAGTTCTCTCTAAGGCCTGCGGCTTGCTTAGACCTTGGTATGGGGCAGCCTCTTCTCACTTAAACCTATTTTAACCCCCAAAAAAAAAAAAAGATACACACACATATATATAATAGAAGGCTAGAGCCGTTCAAGCATAAATTAGACCATCTCCTCCTAGCCTTCAACAATAGCTAAATCAAAGACCTTATCTTAAAAGGAAGACCTATATATCATGTGGCTACTAAATTATAGGCATCAAACAAGCTAATGAAACTAAAACAACAGATTTGAACAAAATTGAGGATAGTGCACTGGCATATTGATCATTATAGGTAGCAAGCTAAGAATAATATGCAAGATTAATTGGTCTAAAGTTATGAACTCCAAATCAAGAAAAACCTTATTGATTCCCCAATTAAGCTGAAGAGGTGTAGTAATGTCAATGTTGCTATAATCGTACATCAAATGCATGGTACTAAATTATAGGTATCAAACAAGCTAGTGAAACTAAAACAACAGATTTGGACAAAACTAAGGATGGTATACGACCCTCATCTTTGTGGATGAAGAGTGCTTGGTACACTGGTATATTGATCATGAGAAGTAGCAAGCTAAGAACAACCTGCAAGATCAGTTGGTCTAATTTTATGAACTCCAAATCAAGAAAAATCTTTTTGATTCCCCCAATTAAGCTGAAGATGTGTAGTAATGCCAACGCTACTATAATCGTAACCATGATGGTTGAGCTTCCAAACTCTATGACTTCTTCCACATACCTCTTCAACACATCCTCTATAATCACCTTAGCTATGATAGAAAATGTTGTTTCTAATAGGCCTAATTGCTTGCTAATGGTGTCAGTGAACCCGAAAAAGTACGAAGTAGTTCTTTAGATCAACCAAATTTGCTGTCCGTTCCATGAAGCTTTAAGTGTATCCCTACAACTCAGAGCCTCAACTATGCTACAACCATTCCTGGCTGCAAAGACATAGGCAAAAGGCCAAAACCATATGCTTTCAACTAGGAAAGATGAGGCCATGAAATCAATATATATATATATATATATATATATATATATAATCTTTATATTGTGAAACATGGAACATCATAAGAGTGCATTCTTTACTTTGCTTGACTTGTTGCATAAATTGTCTGCACACCCAACTTAATAAAATGAAAATTTTTGTGTTTAATCCATAATTAGAGGGCTATTGAGGGTGCATAATGAATTTATCTTGTCTTTATGGTGTCAACAATGCAATAATTTATACTATTAGAAAAGAAAAAAGGTAAAAGAACTAAACCTGGGGGAATAAGGAAATTCCATGAAACAAGCAAGAGGAGGAGCAATCACATAATAGAGTGTTAGGAAGGAAATTGGAGCCCATAAAGATACATACAATATCCCATTTGGGTACCCAATTTTATCTTGCCATGCTATATGTGAAAGGGCAATATTTGGAGAAAAATATATGAAACATGCCTTCAGACCACCTCTTTTGTTGAACAAGAACTATCTAAGGTAGTTGGAGCAACACCCAAGACGGCCTTCCTATGTGGATTATAATAAAGTGATTTCTAGGCCGTGCATTGGATAGCCAAGCCAGTTACAACATCTTCGACTGGGCACCCATAAATCACTCCCATTTGGAAATTCATAATTACAATTTTCAAGATAAAAGTTCCAAATGCATGTACACACGCGCACACACACAAGTAGCGAGGGAGAGGGATAGAGAGAGACCTTTTTCCCCAACTAAGTGACTTTCTAATAGCTACAGTTAGCAAGAGATATTGAAACTTCTTCTAATTCATTAATAGTTTTATTTGCTTTCTTTTTGGCTTCTACATTCAATTCTCCTCCATAATCCTTAGAATATACTTTACCATAAAGGTTTTCTTTTCTATGGAGACATCCAGTGCCACAATATAAGGCTGCACCATAGCCACCTATACCAACTAGCTCAATGTTCATATTTAGCCATGAATAATAGTATATTAGTTCACCAAATGGATCAAAGTAGGCTTCTCTTCTTGAAAACAAAAGCATAGTCATAGATTACTCACATTATTAGCTACCGAAATAGAACACGCATAAATATCATTCTTGGTAATATTGTCAGAATTTTGTGGAAATTGCACAAAAGAGATCTCATGGCCTTTCTTTTCATCCATGAAAAAACATAGTGTCTCTCGTATTATGTCTACATCATTCGCATACATGTCACAGTCGAAGTTGAGGATAAAGGGAGCATTGCTTATCTCAGATGACACTCTTATCTGCACATTTGAAAGAAAATGTCTTCAAATTACTAGAAAAACAAATGCTTAGGCGATCATAATAGTAAATATTTCAAACTAAACAAACTTTTATTTGTATTCTTTTTCTCATTTCACATAGCAATATTTTTATGTTGTAGAGAATTAAAGAACTTATTTTGAAAGTAAAGTTCTTATGAGAGAATGTACAACCATGTTACAAAAAATTGAAAGTTTACCAGTGCATTCATAGCTCCAGCTTTGAAGTTATAAGGCCATTGAGGTCTTTTTCTCGTGCCACGTATACTAGCTTTGGCAATCGTCCTCTATATATATCAATTGCATTTTCATCCCTTCCTTCAATTATAATCTTAAAAAAAATAATGATAATAAATAAAGTGATTTTTTAAAATGGTGTATTATGACATTTTTTGGGAGAATACAACAATTACCTGCACAATTGACTGATGATCTTTCTTTACTATTTTGGAGTTCTATTATGAAAATCCCTTATGTTGGTCCCTTATTTCTTTTGGTATCTCCCCCATTTCCACAGCCGAGTCAATCCTATTTTTCATTTCTTTGTATAGTTTCTTTAAGAAACATAAAAAAATGTGATCATCAGTCAATTTGTCATCAAGGAAAGTTAATTATTCTATTTCTAGGTTAAGGATCATGCCTCTTGCAATGGTTTACGCCTAGGTACAGTGTACATATCATGGCTCATGCTAGTAAATGGCAACACATTTTGAAATCTCCTCCAATGTGTTATATGATAATTCAAATCAAACATCCATCAGTACTCATTTTTTTTTAACGTAAGATTAATTAAGTCATCCAAACAAGTTACGCGACTATTTAGATGGTTATTTGAATCATGTATAGTGGGTTTGAAATTTTTGTTCTTTGAAATTATTTGAGGAAAAATTGATCAACCGTGAAACTGACTATAATTTGTAAATGACATGTGCTAGTCATGATTTAACATAAGGGAACTATTAGGGTAATGACATTTTTTTATCTTTTCATTCGATCAACCTAGCTTAACTAAACTTACCATGAAGTTACCTTGATAGCAAACCATTCTTGGGCATATTTTATGTCATGAACGTCAATTTGTTGGGAGAAGTAGTCACTTGGGGATCTTGGTTCGACATTAAAATTTTTACAAAATTGTATCCAATTCTTAGAGAAATTAGAGGTCTCGATGTGAGCATAGAATGTCAAATTTGACCCACCATCATCAGAAAGATAAACACTCAACTTCTCAGGTGGATAATTGTAGGACATGGTTGATAGGACAATGTTGATCACCATAGTTGGTGGCTCCATCTTGGGGTTTGCTGTGCTCACAAAAATGTCAACACTTGGTAACTTGTCTTTGTATCTGTAAAATGCAAAGAAAGTATAAATTGAGGGAAAACAAATGAGACTAAATTTTTTTATTTTAGCCCCCAAAAAAACTGTTGTAGGAAATTGATGGAGGAATTTGATCTAACAACATATTAGATTATTAGTCCACCCTAAACAATGATCGTTTTTTTTTTCTTCCCTATGCATCAGTAAGAATCCAATATGCGATTCCTACACTATTGGGATAAAATTCATTAATTTGAGTCATTTGAAAATATGCGATTCCCAAATAATACTAATAACAAATGATTCCATATATAGTGTCTTGTGGGTAGCGGTCATACAATGGCCTCTCAAACTAATTAAAAGGACAAATTTTTTTTTTGGGAAGAAATCTCCTCCAGTTCAGTATATAACGACTTATAAATTTTTATGTATATGATATTTAAACAAGTGACATTACTAATTAAATAGGTCTTGTAACTAAAATTTCACGCTGATAATTTTATCAGTCGTCATGCAGTGGGTTGGAAGAATTTTCATCTAAACCAGTTTGAATGCAAACTTTTTCCCCATCAAATTCTATTTAGATTTAAAGATTTAAAATTAATGAATTCGAAACAACATCTTGGACGTGAACATTTCAAAAATCTGTATAGGATTCTCTCGATCTTGCTTCATTGGGCTATTGGAGTTGATGAGTATTTATGGGATCCGGATCCTCTCCATTTCTCTTTGAAATGGAGAGTGTCCAATTAAGGGCTGAGATTTAACCAAAATCAATCTATGGCTTGATATATGCCACATCATTTAAAAGACACAAACATAACATTTCAAGGAGACTTAACGGAGCTAAGGAAAATAGACGCCAGTTTCAAAGTGTTTTTTCATTTGACTCTTTGGAGCTCTCTCCTCTCATCTCATCTCATCTCATCTCACTCTCAACAAAGCCCAGCCATGGCTGACTTCTCCTTGCACACACATCTCTGCGACTGATAGTTCTTATGACCGGAATCGCCCCGAAGATTTGGTATCAGCTTTCTAAACCCCACCCAAAAAAATATCTTTGTTCAAATTTTGAAATCTGATATATGGTTTTGTTCTTTCTTATCTTGTTTTCTTTGTCAAAGAGCATCCTTTTCTTTCATTTATGGCACTAAAGATTATACCTTTTTTTGATTGAAAATTTTTCCTTTCCTTGCTTTAGATCTATGGTAACTGTAGTAGGTGTATGAGTCTCTCCCATCTTAGTTTCTCTCTTTTTATCCTTGGGTCTCATTTGCTTTCAGTTTTGATCAGTTTGATAACTGTGTTTTCTTGTTGAGGGTAAAGCTTGATGATTGATTTGAAGTTTTTTATAATCAACTATAAGGGTAGGTTTGCTTGGAATCAGCAACATCAAGCACCGCAAGGAAAATCGGATATCCCCATCCAAAATTTTTGTTAATCTCTATTAAGCCTTCTACAATAGTTGATTTGGGTGAAGCCGTGTAGGCTGTACTTGTGCAAGAGTGTAAAGAATAAAGATTACTATACATAATCTAATTTTGTGCAGTTTCAGGAGAGTTTCTGTTTCTGTTATTGATACAGATTAGTTCTGTTTGTTTAGGTGTTAGTTTGCTCTGTTTTTTCTTTTAGCAAATAGCATATCAAGCAAGAACAGAATAGGATCTAAAGAATGAAAATTTTGCACCTTTGGCCTTTCCACAGACTTATGAACAATGTTGACTATCTTAAAAGCATTCATACAAGATATGAATGCTTGTATGAATGCTCATTAGACTGTCAACATTGTATATAAGATGCCATATATGGGAACTTGTCTCAAGGAAAGATATTAGAAAAATGTTAAGTATTGGTAAAAGTTCAATTTGGTCGCTCAACCATTAATTTCAAAACCAATACAATGTCATCCTTGTGTCCCCCACCTATATATCTTTAAATGGAACTAATAGTTGAAATTGACTTGATTTTTGAATTTTTTACATGTTCTACAATAACCTGTTCATGTGTGCTCAAGTTGTCACATTAGCTAGTTTTGTATAAACTTAAAAGGGAGAGAAGAACTAAGAACCTGAATGCCTACGCTTATAGTTGATTATAATTGATTTTGCTTATAGTTTATTATAGTTGATTCCAAGCAAACCTACGCTTATAGTTGATTATAGTTGATTTTGCTTTGATTTGAAATTTGGGGTTTATGGGTATGACCCAAATGCTTGTGATTGAATAAGTGACCTGCTTATAATTGGAGTGTGATGGGTCTCAAGGTTTTGGCATTAATAAAGAGTAAGCTCCAATTTAGTTGATGAAAACAATCATAAAATCTTCTTTTCCAAGTTATATATTTATATTATTATAATAATGATAATATGTTGTTTAAATTGTATATAGAAGTTTATTTAATTTTGAAGTTTCAAATTATGTATCACTTGTCAAATAAAAAACTTATAAAAATAAAAAAAAGATGCTTAAAGGAGTTACTCTTCAAATCTATGTTGGCATTTTGGTTTTGTGTTTACAAGAATTGATTATTAAAGAATTCTCTTGGGATTGATCGAATCCATCTTGTTGCATTATCAGCCTTTTTACAGTTGAGCTCAACACTCTTCTAGTATTTAGTTAATTTATTGTAAACCTCTAGTTAATTTGTTGTAAACCTCTTGGTATAATTGTTGGGGATTCAAGCCATCAAAAATTGTCTAAATCTGCAAAACCTTCTTAAAAAGTAGATCTTAAAGGATGCAAAACTTTTTTTTTTCTTGCCCCATTTTCTATGAGAATCATGTGTTATAGTGTTGAAAAAGGTTGTTTATTGTCAATCATTTTTTTATGGCTTCAATGACTATAAATTCATAGCAATTTACATGTACTTTGATTTCCTGTTTTGTGTTACAGGGCTTGGATTTTGTGGTGAGTGAAGTGAAGAAATCAAGCTCATATTGTCATAAACCAACAACTAGGGTTCATATGGTGGTAAAGCCTTAGTGGGAAGTATAAAAGAGATCTAGGTGAAGATAGAGAAACTTCCCAAAAGTTGAGCAAGTATTTGTAACTCAGCAGGAATTATTATATGTATTTGATTTGAAGATTGCTTTTTTTGTTGAAAACGTGAACCTTGAATGGTTTCATGTTGAATCTCTTTTGTAACTCTTGTATAAGTGATAAGAGGTTCTTATGTATTTAAGAAGCAAGATTTCTGGTAGTAGCTTCTGTTGTTTCCATTCATGAATCTTATTTGGAGGATTTTTCTTTTTATGGTCATCTTGTGATTCAAAACAAGCTATGAACCTGAAATGTATCCTAATTCCATATATTCAAATGTACAAAGTATACTCAAAACACTAGTACACCATTACCAAACCAATTGGTTTATACACAACCATTAGAGCATTTGTCCACAACTTATGTCAAAGATTACAAAACTTGATTCTAAATTAGAAAAACAGCATCCTAAGCTAGAAAAATGGCTTCACTATGTGCACCATCCTATGCACTCCACTTAAGACTAATTTCACAGATATTTGGCTCAACGGGTAGAGAGTTGAGTTCAACTGCAAATCGCCAGTCATGCAACAAGATGGATCCGATCAATACCAAGAGGATTCCTCAAATAATCAACTCCTGCAAACACCAAAACCAAACCACAAATGAGATGATACCTGTAAGCATTATTATTTGACAAGTGAATCAAGTGATACAAACTGTATTAGTAAACAGGAAAATTTATATACAAGCATCATACATTTCTTTTTTTGGATAAGTATATACAAGCAGCATACATAGTCTCCCTCTAAATAATTATAAACCAAACTTTACATTTAGCATTCAAATCAATCCCCCTAATAACCTAATTTTAAAACCCAAGAAAAATCATCAAGCTTTATACTTAATAATAAAACTAAATCATCAAGCCAATCAAAAGTGAAACAAAAAGAGATCCAAGGGGTTCGGTAAATAGAAATAAAAATTAAAGAAAAAAATAGAGAGAGACTCATACACCAACTACAGTTACCCCAAATCTATAGCAAAGAAGGAAAAAAAAATTCAATTATAGAAAAGCATAATATTTCGTGCTATAAATGAAAGAAAAGGATGATCTTGGCAAAGAAAACAAGAAAAAAAGGGGAAAAATACATAAATTTGATATCAAAATTACGTTTAGAAACAGAGGTGGATGGCTGAAACACAGTTGGTGCACAACTGTGTGTGGGTGCAAGGAGAACTGGAGAAGCTTAACAATCGCTGGGTATCAAGCCAATCAAAAGTGAAACAAAAAGAGATCCAAGGGGTTCGGTAAACAAAAATAAAAATTAAAGAAAAAAAATAGAGAGAGACTCATACACCAACTACAGTTACCCCAAATCTATAGCAAAGAAGGAAAAAAAAAATCAATTAAAGAAAAGCATAATATTTCATGCTATAAATGAAAGAAAGGGATGATCTTGGCAAAGAAAACAAGAAAAAAGAAAAGGGAAAAAAATACATAAATTTGATATCAAAATTACCTTTAGAAACAGAGGTGGATGGCTGAAACATAGTTGGTGCACAACTGTGTTGTGGTGCAAGGAGAGCTGGAGAAGCTTAACCATTGGTGGGTTTGATGGGAGGCAGAGAGAAACAGAGAGGAGAGGGATAGAGAGTTAGAAAAGAAAACCTAAACCTTGAAACTAACGTTAGTTTAGTAGCTTTTTAGTCAGTTAAGTCTCCTGTTATTTCTTTTAAATGACGTAGCAAATTTTAGGCCATGGATTTATTTTAAATCAATCTCAGCCCTTAACTGGATACTCTTCATTTCTAATGAAATGGAGAGGATCCGGATCCGTATTTATGAGACAAACTGAGTAGCATCATGCTAGAATATGGGCTATCGAAAAGACAAGTGACAGTTCTTTGAAATGAAATTCTATTGGTGATAAATTGAATATTGCATAGCTATACATTAATTGCTAGAATTAATATCTTAAATTTTTTTTTTCCACAGGACTTGTAATAAGTCCAAGTGGCACCTCCCCACTTTATCAGAAAAAGTGGAACTTCACCATGAGCTAGATGCTTTGGGTCTGGGATGTTGAGCAGTACGTGGAAGCTGCAAATCTAGTGTAGCAATTGACTAATTTCTAACCGTTTCAAAAAAAAAAAAAAAAAAAAAACTATTTATTTTCTCTAAGTTTTTACTATTGTGTGTTTGGTTGTTTGTTTTTTTTTTTTTTTTTTTTTTACACAAATCTTTTTAAAACTGATATATATACATAATATTTTAATAATACTTTTACAATAAATTTTAAAGGGTATATTTTATTGATTATAATTTGAATCAACTATTTAAATTACTTTTTTTTTTTGAATAAGTTATAATAAAAATAATCACTTAAAATTTGTTGTGAAAGTCCTATAAAAATATTGTGGGCATAATGCTTTTCAAAACTTTTAGTCCATTTGAAAACAGAAATGCATCACAAGAAGTGAATTTCCAGCCAATATTTTATTTATAGAAAATATTTGTCATTTTACACAAAAAAAAAAAAAAAAAGAAGAAGAAGAAGAAGAAGAAATTTTTAGTCATTTCGAAAATCACTTAACACGGGCTGGTTCCTCCTTGACATCCCAAGCCGAATCTTTATCTGTAATTTTTTTTTTCTTTTTTCTTTTTTTAATTTTTTATATCTGTAATTCTTATGCCCACATGTTCAACAATGATGTCTACAAAAACTATATAATACTGTCCTTCTCAGCAAAAAAAATAAAAATAATATATATATATATACACACACACACATATAATACTGTCCAAATATAGCGGCCCAATGTATAGTGGGCTCCAACGGTGACTAGTGAAAGTTGTGGAAATTGAACCTAGTCCAAATTTTTAGGTGGGTTCTGTCCATTTTGCTTAAATGGACCCAAGACTACCGTTTTTGTTTCTGTGCAACAAGTAGGAAAGGAGGTTTGAATTCTGAGTTTATCTATGAAAAGAAGAAGTAAGAAGCTTCTCTTTTCAATGGAAGCAAATTCTATGTTACGTACTAAACCCATGTGTGAGAGAGAAGAAAATATAGACCTAAGAGTTTATAATAAAACAAGAGGTGCACTGCTTGAATAAGAAAAAGTTAAATGGGCAATTTTTCATAATTCCATTTTGGATAGACGGTCTAATCAATTATCAAAGTCCATATAGTACAATAAAGGCAAATTGACTCAGTTCATAATTCAAAATTAGCATAAAAATTGTTTGCTAATGAACAATCACTCTCTTGGTCTGACCTACTGCTCATGAGTAAAAGAATTAATTTGAATAAAAATTCAACCACTGATTATAATATTTAATTTTTACTCAATGTTCACAATGGTATCAACAAAACCATTCCAAATCTTTTCCCTCTCTCAAACATCTCTAAACTCAATGTCAATCAAAAAACAAACTCAAATCATA
Organism: Castanopsis chinensis; assembly: GCA_032878915.1. Classification (NCBI taxonomy): domain Eukaryota; kingdom Viridiplantae; phylum Streptophyta; class Magnoliopsida; order Fagales; family Fagaceae; genus Castanopsis; species Castanopsis chinensis. The sequence goes on from JAVQMG010000089.1 coordinate 10,263,230, forward strand.
ATTTTAAAACTAATCAAATTAGAATAAAAAAAGAAGGAAATCTGATCCATTTGAGCAGCGGTGGGTAGGAGTGTTCACCAAACCGCAAAAATTGCACCAAAATTGCCCGCAAAATGTCATAACGCACCGTACTGCAAGTAATAGTGCACCGCACTGCATGGTGCAATGCCGTTTGCATTTTTATTATAAGAAAACCGCACAAACCGCACTGCATCCTCTCTATATATTAATATATTTAATTATTTTTAATATTAAATATATTATTAATAGTTTAATAACCCTAGTTTTCAAAAAATAAATAAATAGTTTGATAACCCTAACAAGTGTTGATTAGGAAAACCAGCCCAAAATAAAGAAAAACTAGCTTAATAGTTTAAACACTTGAACCAAAGCAAAGGGAAGAATTAGTTTTGGGTTGAGTAGAAAAAATCCAAAATTTGAAAAATATACCAACTTCAAATCATTTAAACCACATCTTATACACTGCAATGCATATGTGATTGCAAAAATAAGGTGCGATGTGGTTATGGTTTTGGCTAAACTTTAAACTGCACCACATCGCATGTGTGCCTGCAAAAATAAGGTGCAGTGCAATTAAGTTATGGTTTTAGCTAAACTGCACCGCAAAGTGCGGTGCTAAAAATGGTCTAAAACCGCACCGCGAACACCCCTAGCGGTGGGGATCTTTAGCCTTTGTCATTTGTTGGCGATCTTTGTGTGTGAGAGAGAGAGAGAGCATCTCGTTTGTTTTGGTGTGGTAGAGAAGAAAAGAAAAAAGAAAAGTGAAGATAGAGAGAAGGGAAAGAGTAAGTGCAAGGAGGAGAAAAAAGAGGAAAAAAAGAAACGTGTGGATCAAAAATAAAATAAATAATAAGAAATTAAATATAGGAATTGCTACCACAATATTGTCATAATACTTTCATAATAAATTTTAAGTGGTGGATTGTTCATAGTTAATATTGGTGAGAAAAAAATAATTCAAGTGTTGTGTTCAAATTAAAATCAATAACAACTTATTACATATGATTTGTTGTGAAAGTATTATAAAAATGTTTAGAACATAGTACTTCTCATTAAAGTTAGATGATTTTACAACTCATTATATTATTGCCACAAATGCTTCACTAGATTTGTTAAAAAAAATATCATTATTGGAAAAATTTAAAAATATTACCTTTGGGAGATTTAAAAAATATATTTGTTGAGAATTTGAAAATTATGATGAATGAAGGAAGATTGAAAATATATATATATATATATATATATATATATTAAAGAAAGAACAAAGAAATAATATTCAAAAATGATAGAGAAATGATAAAGAATTTGTTGGAAAGTGTATTTGAAAAGTAGGTAAGTAAAAGGTAAAATAAATTTTTCACTCTTCAAACAGTACAAAAATTTAAAGAGGCTGCTGAAGATGCTTATAATGCATTTATAGATTCAAATTTCTGGCATTCTTTTTTTTTTTAAAGTACAAACCTCTTCAAGTATCTAACTATTCCCTCGAGTATATATAGTTCCCATGTTCCACACATACACATGATCAAATTAAACACCTATGCTCACATATGACATATCTATGTGAAGCAATGGCAGTGCAAATCAAATTGGGAGCTTGCCTGTTCTCACAAGGCAATGGCAGTGCAGTATATGTCCTTTGTTGGGACTTCATGTGAAGTTAGCTTCATGGAATACATCCCAAATTATTTTGAATGATTGTCATCCAAGACTCGTTCTCTACCACTAGCAGATCTTTTTTGAATGACTAGGCTGTGGTTGTAGCTGTTATAAAGAAATAGTATTGTTTTCATTTGGGAAGCATTTGGAAATGCCTACATAATATTACCTAAATAATTCACGATGGGAGACTCCTGTGCTTTGTTGAGGAAAAAAAGAAAGATCAGTATTAATTTAGTAGGGATCCTTAATCACATATAACTTGGGCAGAAAAATAGATACATCATATAGATCATAGCACTTCATGGTCCATATGAACTTGGGTTGGAAGCAAATTTGGGATGAATTCTCCCATACATAAAGAAAAAAAAAGAATTTTTTTTAAATTTTACTAACAATGGCAAAGACCATCACCCCCTAACCTTCACCAGTAGAATTTCAATTCAAGGCCTTATTTAAAGGAAGAGCTACATACCACATAGCTAGTAAGATTTGATATACATTACATTAAAATGTCAAATTATAGGCATCAAACAAGCCAATGAAGCTAAAACAATAGACTTGAACAGAATTGAAGCGGGAATACGACCTTTATCATTGCGGATGAAGAGTGCTTGGTAGATTGGTATGTTGAGCATGACAAGTAGCAAGTTCAGACTAAGCTGCAGGATCAACTGGTCCAATACCTTGAACTCCAAATCCAAAACAATCTTTTTGATTGCCCCAATTAAACTAAAGAAGTTTAGCATTGCCAGTGTTGCTATAATAGTAAACATGATAGTTGAGCTTCCAAACTCTATGATTTCTTGCTCATACCTCTTTGACACATCCTCTGTGACCACCTTTCCTGTGATCACAAATGTTGTTTCAGAGAGGCCTAATTGCCTAACAACGGTGTTAATGAATGCGAAAAAGTGTGTAGTAGTCCTTCGGATCACCCACATTTTTTGCCAATTCCACCAAGCTTTAAGTGTATCCCCACAGCTTAGAGCCTCAACTATGCTACAAGCATTTCTAGCTACTATCACATATGCAAAGGGTAGGAACCATGGGCTTTTAACCTAGAAAGAAGAGGCCATGAAATCAATAAGTAAATGTATTACTATAAATGGGTCAATATGAATTTTAATCCATTAATATGAGGAATGTGATTTGGCCTTAATGACCTACATCTATAGATAAAAACTTTGATGGCTACATATTTACTATAAAGTTCAGCGGGTTACAACACTTACACTACAAGTAAGTACAAGTATGATTATAATTAATTTTCTTACACTCTAAGTAAGGTTATGATTACTTTGCCTACACTTTAAATAAGTTCAGATATAATGAATATGTATTAGAATCACATTACAAACTTGGACCTTGACTAGAATTAAACCTTGATATATTACAAGAGAAGAATAGTAAAGAGACAAACCTGAGGGAATATGGAAATGCCATGGAGCAAGCAAAGGGGAGGAACAATCACATAATAGAGTGTTGGGAGGGAAAATGGAGCCCATAAAAGATAAATACAATATCCCATTTGGGCACCCAATTTTATCTTGCCATGACCATATATGAAAGGGCAATACCTGGAGAGAAATATTTGAAACAGGCCTTCAGACCACCTCATTTGTTGCATAAGAACATCATTTAAGGTAATTGGAGCAACACCCAAGAAGGCCTTTTTATTTGGGTTATAATAAAGTGATTTCCAACCCCTACATTGGATAGCCAAGCCAGTTACAAAGTCTTCAGACGAGCACCCATAAATTAGCCCCATCTGCAAATTTATAATTACCCTGTTCAAGATTAAAAGCTTCACAGAGAGAGAGAGAGAGAGAGAGAGAGAGAGAGAGAGAGAGAGAGAGAGACCTCTTCCCCCCACTGAGTCTCCTTCTCAAAGCTACAACTAGCAAGTATTTTCGATGCTGCTTCTAATTCATTAACAATTTTATATGTATTATTTTTGTCTTCTATGTTCCATTCTTTTCTATAATCCTTGGAATACACTTTTCCACAAAGACTCTCTCTTCTATGGAAACATGCAGTACCACAATATGGAGTTGCACCATATCCATCTATTCCAGCAAGCTCAACCTTCAAATTTAACCAAGAATATACTATGTTACTCCACCAAATAATCCATATAGTTTGACATTTCTAAAAACAAAGCTATAGATCTTGGACTACCCACATTAGTAATTACTGAGAAAGTACATGCATATAAATCATTTTTGGTGATATTGTCATAATTTTGTGGAAATTGCACAAAGGAGATCTCATGGCCTCTCTTTTCATCCAAGAAAAAACATAGTGCTTCTTGTATTGTATCTGCATCATTTGCATACATGTCACAGTCCAAGTTAAGGATGAAAGGGGCATTGCTAATCTCTGATGACACTCTTATCTGCACATTTGAAATACAATATCAAAATACTAGGAAACTAACAATCAATAACAATACCTAGTGGATAGGGTCACAAATACTTACATCATTACTACACATGCTTACAAACTAAACAAACTTCTTTTCTGTATGCTTTTTTTCATTTCACTTTAGAAATATCATGACATTGAAAAAAATTTAAAGAACATGTGTTGTAAGTATAGTTCTACTAGGAAAATGTAAAGTAAATGTATGTACATAAGCTGAAAGTTTACCAGTGCATTCATAGCTCCAGCTTTGAAGTTGTGAGGCCATTGGGGTCGTTTTTCTCGTGCCATGTACACTAGCATTGGCAATCGCCCTCCATATATATCAACCTCATTTTTGTCCCTTCCATCAATCATAATCTAAAAAAAAAAATAATGATAATATATAAAATGTTTTTTTAAAGGGTGTATTATGAAATTTTTGGGGAGAATACAAGAGTTACCTTCACAATTGACTGGTGATCTTGCTTTGTTACTTTGGAGTTCCATTCTGAAAATCCTTTGTGTTGGTCCTTTATTTCTTTTGTAATCTCTCCCATTTCAACAATTGAGACAATTCGATTTTCCATTTCTTTGTATAGTTTCTTTAAGAAACATTAAAAAAAAAAATGATTAGCATTTTATCATCATGAAAATTCAATCATTTTAACTCAAGGGTCATGCAAGTAGTTAGTTGATGCCACATGGCATGGATTAAGACTAAGTATTAGGTAATTCAAATGACAATGCTTGTGACCTAACCATAGAATTCATTAAGCCATCTAAAAACGTCTCATGAGTATTTAGATTGTTAATTGAATCATTTGTTTTGAAGAATTTTTCTCTAAATTTATTTGAAGGAAAATTTAATCCAACGTAAACTCACTAGCATTCAACTTAAGGATACTATTAGGATAATGAAATTTGTATCATTTAGGGTAAATTACACTTTAATTACCACTCTAGGGTAAAATATACACATGATTACACTTTGTAACATAAACTTTTCGAATATATGTTTTGCTTCCTAAATTGTGACTCTTGTTATATTTGGCATTATGACGTTAAATTTGTCGTTCCTTGCATGAAAAAATATGACATCATGTGAAAAGACCTAATTGTCTATCTTCTCAATCTTTTAAAAATAAAAGATAAATTACATTTCACTACTCTAAATTATACTTTGCGCCCTAAACTTTATATTTCAATCCAAGTTAATAGCAATCTTTACGTTTGGTACAGAGTGTATTAAGAGTCATAGTTTAGGATGCAATACATGTATTTGAAAAATTTAGGGTGCAAAATGTAATCAGAGGTACAATTTAGGATGATAAAGTGTAATTTTTCCTATTATTTAAGTGGATAAACTAGTCTAACTAAATATGCCATGAACTTACCTTGATAGCCAACAATTCTTGGGCATATGTGATGTCTTGAATTTCAATTTGTTGAGCAAAGTAGGCACTCGGGGACCTTGGTTGGATATTAAATTTTTTGCAAAAGGGTATCCAATGCTTAGAAAAACTAGAGGCCTCTAGGAGAGCATAAAATGTCAACTCCGACCCACTATCATCTGAAAGATAAATACTCAAATTTTCAAGTGGATAATTGTAGGACATGACTGATAAGATTGTGTTGATCACCATAGTTGGTGGCTCCTTCTTGGGGTCTGCCGTGCACACGAAAATGTCAATACTTGGTAACTTGTCTTTGTATCTGTAACATGCAAAGAAAGTATAAATTGGGGGGGAAAAATAGCACAATATTTTCAAATTTTATTCCAAGAATGTCATATAGCCACTATGATGGTTCACAATTACCATGTGGAATTAAAGTGAAAGAAATCATAATATAAAAATTTTCTTTTTGAACTTGTTTTTTAGAAAAAGAATTTTCACTCTTTGAATTTGAATTTGTTGAATAATTCTCTACTTAATGCTTGGTTGATAATAAAATGTTTGGCATATACAAAGATGTATTTAAAAAAAAAAGGAGTAATCATTTTATTAACTTTTAAAAGTTGAAAGATTTAATTGTAAAATGGAACAAATTTTAAGCACTCAATTGAATCAAACTTTAAGGATTTGATTGCTACTTTCGAAAATTTTGAGACTGAATTAGAAAGTAGGTAAAATTTTATGGACTACAGTTGATGTTTGCAAGTATTAGTCATTAAACAAAATTTAACTACAAAATTGGTTGTAGTATAAGGTCACAACCTTACTCAATATCTTTTTATTGGAGGTGAATTTTGACAAATCTACCATTTTGTTACATTTTCTTCTTATATCCTCTATACTTGCAAAATTTCTAGAAAATTAAAGATAAATAACTATGTCATCAACAAATTATTTAAATTGCAAGTTTTTGTAATTTAAATTATGCATAAAATATAATATTATAGATTATATAGTAAATAATATATGTATGACACAAAATTTGACATGTGTATTAAGAACGTAAAGAACATGTAATCCAACAGTTAGATTTTTGAAATATGTAATAATGTTAATGATATTATGTAAAGTTGTAACCTTAGACAACAACCAATTTTGTAAATAAACTTTGTCCTTAGTTATCTTAAAATTTCCTAACTTTGGTCTCATTGAGATTTCATACAAAATATTTCATGGTAATTGATATTTACTATTTTATATCAAGATATTTTCTAGGATTTATCTCAATAAAGCTTTAATCTTACCCAAATTATTTCAATATTTTCTTTCCTTATTTTCATTTATATAATTATGTTAGGTTGATATTTTTGAGATTTGGATAAATTTTACATATATTTTTGTTACATCTCAAATTAATATTGAACTAGTTGAGATTGTGTTGTGTGGATATATACTGAGTTTTATAGAGAGCACATATTGGTAGGATCTAAACTTTAAAAACAACTATAAGAAACCACAATTGTGACTAGACTACCATTCAGGAGTGGCTTGATGCATTTAGGGACATAAGGTGAAAACTAAATTGAGGCAGTTTATATATTTAAATATGATTTTAATTTTTTTTAAAATTTTATTTTCTTGTTATGGATGCAAAATTACTAATTAACTCCAACCACATCCCCCTCAAAAAAAAAAAAAAAAAAAAAAAACTTCAACCACATAAATTTTTATTTATTTATGAGAAATTCTATAAACACAAAAAATTTGACACTTTTTTACACCTATTAATGTGACAGATTGATAGTGGTAAGTAAAAAATTTATGTTAGTGGTGAACTTAGATGAGAACTAGTAAAACTAAAAGTTTGCCAACTTAATTGTTGTGAAATTTTTTATGTATTACTACATTTATCATATTTTCACAACAAATCCTACGTGTTAAGTTGTTATTGGTTCTAATTTGAACTTATCACCTAAATTACTATTTTGACTACCAATAATAGTCATTAACAACCTACAACTTAAAATTTGTTATGAAAATATTGTAAAAAATGTTTTGAATGTATATTTTCCACTCTTTTATTTTTTCCTTCTAGTTTTTTATTTGATAAAAAAATTATTTTATTTATTGGCTTAATATTTTTTTTATCAATATTTCATAACATGATCTCAATTTTTATTGCAAAAACAGAGGTTTTGCTAATATTAAAATCATTCTTCAGATTTTTTTTTTTTAATTATTCCTTTAAATTCTCCAATCTCATCAAATTTACTGTATCAATTGGTTAACTTAACTGACGTAGACCCAAAATCAATTTCGGAACTAAATTGAAATTAGGCCTAAATTATAGGAAGAAAAATATAATTTCACCTTTTATTTCCATATATTTTCTAGGATTCCTACCAATAAAAAAAAAAAAAAAATCAAGACTGTTCTAAGATTAAAATCGTGTTTCAGAGAGCTATATTTACGTACACAGACTTACTTGATGGGTTGCCAAAGGAAAATTATGAAAAAAAAAACCTAGAAAATAAATAATTAAATAAAGTAGGAAGTTGCATCAAGATGAAGCTTTCCCTGTATTCAACTCAGATTATTGGCTACAGCTCTCACCTATGAGAGAGAGAGAGAGAGAGGTCTAACCTGGATGAGAGTCTATCCTTAAAAGGGTGATTGTAAACAACCTTAAAACGACAAGACTGAGTGAGTATCCAGTACAAACCGAACCATAGCTCAGCCATGAACATACCAATCCAAGCCCACCTCCCTTGCTCTCCAGCTCTTGGGATGTGAGTCAATCTGTAAACCCATATCAAACATATTCCCACAAACACTGTGGAAGCAAACACCTTATATGCACCTCTAAATCTTGCTTCCTTTGTCTCAAACAGTGGAAGTAGTGCTTCTTCTCCACCACCTTCCTTTCCCATCTTCTGTGTGTGTTTCCGTGGTCTCTGTGTAATGTAATCATGCTGGCAAGAATGTTTCTATCTATAGTTGAAGACCTGATATTTCTCTACTGAAATGACATAAATGTTTTGTCAGGTAGTAATATTTTTTTGCTGAGATATCTGGTAATAATATTATAATTAGAATTAGCTACCATTCACATTTACTGTTTCTATTTTCAATTTCATAACTCTATTTTTTAGGAAAATTATTGCTTTATATTTTACTATTATTTTTAATAAGATTTGTATTTTACTATTAATTATATAAGAAGATTTGTGTTGTAAATTAAACAAATGTGTATAATATTATAAACTTCTTATGAATTTTTTTTTTAGAGAGAGAGTTTCAATTTATAGCATTCGTTTATAATGATAGTTCTTTATTATTAGACCAATACACCAATTAATTTTTTGTGTAAATTGGGATTGAATCTCAGATCTCTTATTTAACCATCAGAGATTTTACCGGTTGAGTTAATTGAAAAGTATAACCTTTTAAAAATATAATTCTCACATTGACAATACAATATAAACTAATAATTATCCTAATTTTTAATTTTTAGATATGATATATTTGAAGCCATACCACTTATTCAAGGATAATGAATTTAATAAATGTTATTGATTCCAATTCCGTAAAGATATGCATCCAAAACGAGAAAATGTGTGCTATCACTACCAACATTTTTTTGATAAAATTTTAATCTATAACATTTACTTTTAATTATTATGTTCTTTATTAACAGACCCTTATATTAAACAATTTTTAGTACTGAAAGTGAAGATTAAATCTTAAATTTTTTATTTAATTATTAAAAATTTTATTAATTAAACTAATTGAAATCAATCACCGCCAACATTATTGCACCAATAACATACCACCAATCGCTCTCATCTCGTGCTATTTTTTTTTGTCTTATATCTCTCTCTCTCTCTCTCTCTCTCTTTTGAGAAGACTGTAAAGAAGTTATCATTAAACGGGATGAAATCCTCTGTCCAAAATTACAGCGCTCATTACATCAGTATGAGTTTCCTCTAGCCAAATCTTTGGCTCAAACAAATTTCTCGCAAGTTTCGCGAGTTTATCTGCCACATTGTTTCCTTTTCGCTTTGTGTGTGAGAAGGAGACGTTCCTGAAACTTGCTGATAAGGATTGGACTTCATCAACAATGTGACCAAAAGCAGCGAAGCAAGGCTGACCGGCATTGAGGTGATTAATAATAACCTCCGAATCGCCTTCGAAAACAACATCCTGGAGTCCAATTTCTGATGCAAAAATGACAGCTCTCCTGCACGCTAGAGCTTCCAGAGCCTCCACAGTAGGTGGCTGGGTGATGCGCTCCGAGAGTGAAGCAATAACCATCCCATCCGAATCACGAGCCACCACACCCAGTCCCGCTGAAGCCATGTCCGGGAAAGACGCACCATCAAAGTTTAGTTTGTAAACTGTTGGAGGAGGAGGTAGCCAGTGCGTTGGATGTGAAATTGGTTCGTGATTCAGAGGTTCTGCCTGGACCGAATGGAACTCCTGCAAACGTTCAACAGCATCTTTAAAAATCTTCTCCAACGGCAGGGAAGAAGTTCCAACCCTCGTTGCATTCCGATTACCCCAAATGCTCCAACCTATGATAGCAAATAACTCCACTAGCCTCTGGTTATTCTGTGCTAAAATTCCCTGCAGCAAGTCCCGAAAACTAACAAACCTTTCCGATAGGAAATTTCTGCAATTTTCCAACTCCCACCAGACGTGTTTGATCATCTGGCACCCCCACAATGCATGAACGGTATCTTCAGCTCCATCACCGCAGCGCTCACACAAAGGAACGTGGACAATTTTCCGCTTTTGCAAGTTCACTTTAGTTGGAAGTGAGTCAGTTGCAGCGCGCCATAAGAAGTGACGGATTTTGTTTGGCACGTTGATGCTCCATAGCTTATCCCAGAATTGCTTATGAGCTATGGGATTGGAAGTGCCAGCTGTTGCAACATCGGCCTCCCTAGAAAGGATGCGATATGCTGACTTAGTAGTGTAATGACCATGCTGATTCTCAGCCCAGATCAGTCTATCCTCCGTTGGAGTTGTGCTCAGGGGAATGCTAGTAATTGCCGCTGCTTCAAAAGGTAGAAATTCCTCTTGAACCCTGTCCTCAATCCAGCGATTGTTTTCTTCATCAATAAGTGCGCATACCCGACTATTATTTGGCAAATTTTTCTGAGGAGACACCACACGGCTGGAGTGTATATCAGGCAGCCATTTATCGCCACGGATCAGAACTGACTTTCCATCACCAATCCTCCACTTCGACCCCATTCGGACCACCTTACGTGCCTGTAAAATACTCTGCCAGGCATAAGAGCCCCTCATATTCACCCCCTCCTCTAAAATAGAACAATTTGGGAAAAATTTTGCTTTAAACACCTTGTAAAAGAGTGAATCTTTATTATGCAACAACCGCCAAACTTGTTTTCCCAACATTGCTAAATTAAAGTTTTCAATGTCCTTGAAACCCAATCCACCTTGGCATTTTGGCTTGCACAATTTTTTCCATCCCAACCAATGAATTTTTCGTGCTTCCCCCTTATAACCCCACCAAAATTTCCGGATTAGAGATTCCACATCCTTACAAAGGCTCTTTGGGAGTTTGAAGCACGCCATAGAGTAAGTAGGCATAGCTTGAAGAACAGCTTTGATCAAAACTTCTCTTCCACCTTGTGACAGAAGTCTTTCTTTCCAGCCTTGCATCTTTTTCCAAATCCGCTCCCTAATGTAGCTAAAGCATTGTTTTTTCCCCCTCCCAACAAAGGATGGAAGGCCAAGGTATTTCTCATAGTTGGATGTCGCTTCCGCACCTAGCAAATTTTTTATCTCCTCTTGCATGTGTGGGTCGGTGTTGGGAGTAAAGAAGAGTTGGGTTTTGCCTCGATTTATTTGCTGTCTTGAAGCTTCCTCATATTGCTTCAAAATCTCCAAAACATTGCTACACTCTTGTGGGTTTGCCCGACAAAACAGCAAGCTGTCATCGGCAAAAAACAAGTGTGACACTTTTGGGCCAGCACTACAGAGAGAGACTCCTTTGATTGAGCCCAAAGTTTCAGCTTGTTGAAAAAGTGAATGTAACCCTTCTGCACACAAGAGAAACAAGTAAGGTGATAGTGGATCCCCCTGACGGAGGCCCCTATAGGGAGTGAAATTGCCATGAGGTTCGCCATTTACCAAAACAGAGAAAGATACAGTTCTGATGCATGAACTAACAAGTGAGATCCATCTATTATCAAAACCCATTTTTTCCATTAATTTTTCAAGAAAAACCCATTCCACTCTATCGTATGCTTTACTCATATCAAGCTTGATGGCCATGTACCCTGTCCTCCCTTTTTTTTTTGTTTTTGAGGTGATGAAGAGTTTCAAAAGCAACAAGGATGTTATCTGTGATAAGTCTATTTGACATGAATGCACTTTGTGATTCTGACACCACCTTGGGAAGTAATTTTTTGAGACGGTTGGCTATGGTTTTTGACACAATTTTGTACAAAACATTGCAAAGGCTGATCGGTCGAAAATCATTGGCTTTTTCTGGATTTTTTATTTTTGGTATAAGTGCTATATATGTGTGATTGAGGCTAGCTGGCATGTTACCCGAATTTAGAATAGCTAGGGAGGCTTCAATAACATCTTTACCAATAAGATTCCAACAAGACTTGTAAAAAATGGGAGACATACCATCAGGGCCCGGGGCTGTTATAGGTTTCATTTGTTTTAGAGCAAACTCAACCTCCTCAGCAGTGTAGTCTCTAGTCAAATCTGAATTCATTGCTGGAGTAATCTTTGTGTCAACACCTTGAAGGATTTGATCAAAATTTGAAGGCGAGGTGGACTTGAAAATTTGTTTGAAGTAGTCTACCAGTGCCTCCCCAATATGCTTTTCTTCCAGCACCACTGAGCCATCCTCCAAGATAAGTTTGGAAATAAAATTTCTTTTATTTCGTTGTGTTGCTCGACTGTGAAAATAACTCGTATTCATGTCTCCACTTCTCAACCAGTCCACCCTAGATCTCTGATGCCACAAACAATCTTCCTTTACCATGAGTTCGTACACATCACCTCTAAGGATTCGAATATCATCATGACCAACACCAGCCATTGACCTGGACTCAGCTTGGGCAAGCTGTTTCTTTTTTTGAACTAACATGCGCCTTATGTTTCCGAAAGACAATCTGCTCCACTTTTGCAAGCTCGACCTGCAAGCATCTACCTTGCTTATTAGCCTCCCAACCGGGTCCCCAATGTCTTGACCACTCCATGCTCTTTTAATAATCCCCTCGCAACCTTCATCTTTCAACCAAACCGCCTCAAACCGGAAAGGCCTGGATTTCTTATAAAAGCGAGCATTTTCATCATCAGAACATAACCATAATGGACAATGGTCAAATAAAGTACCTTGAAGATGGTGAATTCGAACCGTAGGAAACAATTGTGTCCATGACGGAGTAGCTACTCCTCTATCCAGCCGAATCCATGTCACCTCCCCACCAAATTGGTTGTTGCACCAGGTAAATGGTGACCCAACAAAACCCAAGTCACGTAGTCCACAAAAGTCCAAAGCATCTCTAAATTCCCTCATCTGGCGTTCTGGTCTAGCAGCTCCCCCCTTCTTCTCTTCAGCTTTTGTAATTTCATTGAAATCCCCCACACATAACCATGGAAGATCAAGTTTTAGGCAAAGATGTTTAAGTAGTGCCCAAGAATGTTCCCGGTTGGCCGTTGTTGGATTTCCATAGAAACCCGTCAACCGCCAGGCGTCATCCATTCCTGGGTTAACTACGGCATCAATGTAGGTTGGTGTTGAATCTAGAACCTTGAGGTCGATTTCCTCCTTCCAATACAGAGCTAAACCACCCCCTGTGTTCACCCGCGGCTCAATGTAGACATTCTCTAAGTGCAGCTTCGAACAAAGTTTTTTGAGATGGCTATCCTTTGATCTTGTTTCCATGAGAAAAAAGATGGAGGGAGAATGTTTTTTCACCAAGTTGGTGAGTTCAAGAACTGCCCGTGATTGCCCCAAACCACGGCAGTTCCAGCTGAGGCAATTCATTGTGGATGGCGGGGCTGTTGAACAGCCTCCACCGCTTCGAAAGATTCATCACTGCTGTCCCAGTTACAGTGTTGACGTTTGACAAGTAAATCTGATGGCAAATCTGCATTTTCAGCTTCTCTTTTCCTACCAGCTAGGTGTTGAAGAACCAGGTTTTGTTTAACAGTAGCTTCTCGCGGCTTGCGCGACCAAGTTGGAAGGACTCGAGACGTGGCAGAGGGAATTGGTGAAGCCTTTTCCCTTTGCTGTGAGTCACGTGCTTCACTTAAATTGTAATGATGAGCAGTTGAATTAGAGGCACGTGCATTGGACTTGGCAGGGGATGGATTCGTGGCTTCAGTGGTCTCTTTTTGTTCCATAACGGTATTCAACTCCTTCAATTGCACATTTAATTCTTGAGGGTCCGTTGGACTAACGGATTGATCAATGACAATAATTGGTTGCAAATCAAACTCCTCCTGGGATTTGCCATTGATCGGCTTGGCTGTTACTCCTGATATTAATTCAGAAATGAAACCGCATTTACTGCCACTTAATGGGTTCATTTGCTCCTCAGTTCTGTGGGTAACGTTCGTGTGAACGTTACAGTTCATGGCAGGGGTTACCGGCTGGTCCACTTCATGGCCATTGGACCTATTCCGATCACCATCTTGCACCGGCTCCTTGGATTTCATCTTCATCGGACCTGCTATAATATTTACTTCGGCATCCATTGGTGAAGGGCGGGAAGTAACGTCAGCTTTCTTCCTTGAGGCGTAGTAACCTGGCACTGTCATCCCTGTCTTTCTTGTTGGGACGAATGCTGGAGCTCGTAAGCCTGGGCCGAACTGCCTATCCTCTGGTTTCAAAGTTCCCTCGCTGTCAATCCAAATTTCACAGTCCTTGTCGTCATGGGTGAGCCGCCCACACCAATAGCATAGGTTTGGCAAACGTTCGTATTTGAAGCTAATCCAAATTTCTTTCCCGTTCTCTAGAGAAATAAGACGACCCCTGCACAAAGGTAGAGTTAAATCCAAGCTTACCCTTATCCGCAGGAAATTCGCCCCATCAACCTCCTTGAAGTCTTTTGGTCTAGACACTTCCCCAACCACTTCACTGATCTTCAAAGCAGCATCCAATGTCATGTATCGTGGCGGAATGCCATGGAGTTGCACCCAAAAACTTACCCTGTCAAAGTTCAAGGCACCAACTGGAGTTTCTTTTTCATATCTCTGCATCACAACCAAGTGCTTATCAAAGCTCCATGGCTCGCTTGAGATTATTCTGTCAACATCATTCTTGTTATCGAAGGTGAATAAAACCATATGATCGCCATAACTTTGAATCTTGAAACCATTGCGAGCCCTCCATAGAGGGTTGAAAGTTCGAGCAATAACATCAATGCTTAAAGCTCTCTTCGTAAAGAACTTAGCTATGATGGAAAAATCCACCAAACTGTCTGCAGAAGTCAGGCTGCATCCCGGGCCCTCCCTATCAGATAGGGTAAGACGACTCCAGTTTTGAGTTAGATCGTCCATTCTTCTCAACCGAATTCCCTAGTCAAAACACTCTCCTGTTTCCCTGATCCCTGGAAAAAAATCCCACTAGCCTAGAAGTAAACTTATTACTTCCAGGAGACACTAACACCTCCTTCAAATAGAAGGGACAAACCAATTCTACTGAGCAAGAAAAGTTGACAGCCAACTTACGTTGCTACGGAGAAACCTCTTCCAGCTATTTTTTAAACATTCCTCTCTCTCTCTCTCTCACATCACCATTTTCTACACCAACCCCTCTTTGTGTAATGTAATCCAGCTGGCAAGAATGTTTCTATCTATAGTTGAGGACCTGACATTTCTCTACTGAAAAACATAAATGCTTTTTGTCTGGTAGTAATATTCTTTTGCTGAGATGTTTGGTAGTTTGTGTAGTTTGCGGTTTAGTTTAATTCTACAAACGAAACAAACTACGCATGCTTACAAACGAAACAAACTCTTACTAGGAAGCTCAAATTTTCACATTTTAAACAATATTATACATTTTTTTACTTATATATATTTTAAAAAATTACAAACAACGTTATTCAAACTTCTCTCCCAAACAAGTCCTTAATCATTCTTTCTTTTCCTCTTTCCATCACATCACCAATCTCTAGGCCGCCCTCTCTCACTGGAAAAAAAGAAAAGGGTAAAATTTAATAAACTATCCTGAGGTATGGAGTAATGCCAAACACATTCAAGACATTTATAAAATGACCAATTTAATCCTTCTACTCAAACGAAGTTAATGTTTTCCGTTAATAACAATATTTTCATAAAACCAAATTGAAATTTAGATCTGCTCTCTACCTCTTCTTTTCTTTTCTTTTCTTTTCTTTTTTCCTAACTTACCAACTCTCTTTCTCTCAACTTTCTTTTTCTTTGCTTGTACAAATCTTTGTACAGTTTGTCATGGCCCCAAAAGATTCATTCTTTGAATTTTTCTCCTTTTTCTGCTTAAAATCAACAATAGAAGCAAAGCTTTTCTTGGTTCTTTTTCTTAAAATAATTTTTAAGAAAAAAGGTAATTACTTTGCTACTTTACGTTTGGCAGCTGAGAAAATATAAGAAAATCAAAAGGAAAAAGCCATAGAAAAAGTCGCCTCTCCTCCATGTAGCGTTTGGCAGCCAAGAAAATCTGAGAAATTCAAAAGGAAAAGCCATAAAAAAAATAATAAAAAAAGTGACAACTCCTTTAGGTAGTGTTTGGCAGCCAAGAAACCAAAAGGAAAAGCTCCTTAAAAACCAAACCCTTTTTCTCCTCTACAAAGAGACCTAGTAAAAACCAATTACACAAGCCAAGTCCTAACTCCACAAAGTTGCCATCAACCCCCAAGCAAATATCAAACTCCTAATACCCACAATGGCCAAACCAAAATCCAGTAAACCCAAACACCATTAACCCATAGAAAATCGTTGTGTTAGGTGAAATTCGGATAAGCAAAGTAAAAAAGAAAATTGAGAAAGAGTCAGGTGAGATACTGAGATTAGGAAAAAAGAAAAGAGCAGAGAGGGGTCAGATTTGAGTAATGACAACTACTAACACCGTTTGTGTTAAGGATTAAATTGGTTATTTTCTGAAAGTCTTGGATGTATTTGGTATTACCCAAAACCTCAAGGTAGTCTATTGTATTTTACCCAAAAGAAAAAGAAAAAAAACTCTATACACTCATCTTTCTCTCTTCCCTCCTCTTCCATTCCTATCCCATCATTTATTATTATAGTGTAAAATATATATAATTTTTAATTCTTTAAAATAATATGATATAAAACAACCTTTTCCGTCTAATATATATGATGGGCTTATTGAAAAGTCAAATAGATGGCTCCATTGATCCAAAGTCATGGGTGGAGAGGTGGGGATGGATCATTATTGGGTTGGGGTTTTGGTGCAATGATTGATATAAATTATATGAGAGCATCTCCAGAAGATTATCCAAATTTTTGTACTGTTTGGATAATAAACAGTGTTATTTAGCTTTTACCTACCTACTTTTTCAAATACACTTTCCAACATATTCTTTATCCTTTTCTCCATCTCATTTAAATATTATTTTTTCATTTATTATTTATTTATTTTTTAACAACTACGCATCTTCCAACATTTTTTTATTCAATACTTGATTATTATAATAGAAAAAAACGTTTGAAGTACGAATAGTAAAAGCTATAGTGTTCTCTATTTGTAGAGAAGCACTGTAGCAAATCTAATCTAAAAAATGGAGATGGAGAATCTATTGGAGTGTAAACAGTGGTGTTTTTGCTCCAAAAAATAGATTAGAGCATCTATTGGAGATGCTCTGATTGCTATCTGACAATTTTTATTTTCTTTGATGATAAGAACTAATCACAAATGTTTTATTCTAAAGAAAGAATCAAATCATATGTCACCCATAATGTCAATATCAACCATAATGTCAATATCAGCCACAATGTCAAAATCACCCCATCCCTAAAGCACATTCAAGTGTTTGTATTATTATTCCTAATTAGAAAAAAGTGTTTGTATTATCAAAAAACCACCTCAATGTTGTAAATTTTCTTGACCAAAATGTGTTTATTATAAAGTTAATTTAATATGCTAATTAATTATTTTTCAATCAGATTAATATTAACAAAAAAAAAAAGGTGAAATTACCATATTCTACAAAATAAAAGGCCTAGTTTCTAGTTCCGCTACCAGCAATCCTTCTTGATGGGTGATTTATAAGTCCAATGTGAGTCCTCTCTAAGGTCTGCAGCTTGGCCTAACCCTGGTATGGGGCAGCCTCTTCTCACTTAAACTTATTTTAACCCAAAAAAAAGAAAAGAAAAAGATATATATATATATATATATATATATATATATATATATTTATATATAATAGAAGGGTGGTGTATGATAGAGCTGTCCAAGTATAAATTAGACCATCCCTTCTTAGCCTTCAACAGTAGCTAAATCAAAGACCTTATCTTAAAAGTAAGACCTATATATCTCATGGCTACTAAATTATAGGCATCAAACAAGCTAATGAAACTAAAACGATAGATTTGAACAAAACTGAGGATAGTACACTAGTATATTGATCATTACAAGTAGCAAGCTAAGAATAACATGCAAAATTAATTGGTCTAATGTTATGAACTCCAAATCAAGAAAAACCTTATTGATTCCCCCAATTAAGCTGAAGAGGTTTAGTGATGTCAATGTTGCTATAATCGTACATCAGATTCATGGCTACTAAATCATAGGTATCAAACAAGCTAGTGAAACTAAAACAAGAGATTTGAACAAAACTGAAGATGGTATACGACCCTCATCATTGCGGATGAAGAGTGCTTGGTACACTGGTATATTGATCATGACAAGTAGCAAGCTAAGAACAACCTGCAAGATCAATTGGTCTAATTTTATGAACTCCAAATCAAGAAAAATCTTTTTGATTCCCCCAATTAAGCTGAAGATGTGTAGTAATGCCAACGTTGCTATAATCGTAACCATGATGGTTGAGCTTCCAAACTCTATGACTTCTTCCTCAAACCTCTTCAACACATCCTCTGTAACCACCTTAGTTGTGATAGCAAATGTTGTTTCTGATAGGCCTAATTGCCTGCTAATGGTGTCAATGAACCCGAAAAAGTACGAAGTAGTTCTTCGGATCAACCAGATTTGCTGTCCGTTCCACCAAGCTTTAAGTGTATCCCCACAACTCAGGGCCTCAACTATGCTGCAAGCATTCCTGGCTACAAAAACATAGGCAAAGGGCCAGAACCATATGCTTCCAACCTGGAAAGATGAGGCCATGAAATGAATATATATATATATATAAGCTTTATATTGTGAAACATGGAACATCATAAGAATGCACTCTTCGCTTTGCTTGACTTGTTGCATAAATTGTCTGCATACCCAACTTAATAAAATGAAAATTTTTGTGTTTAATCCATAATTAGAGGGCTATTGAAGTTGCACAACGAATATATCTTGTTTTAATGATGTCAACAATGCATTAATTTATACTATTAGAAAAGAAAAAAAGGTAAAAGAAATAAACCTTGGGGAATAAGGGAATTCCATGAAACAGGCAAAGAGGAGGAGCAATCACATAATAAAGTGTTGGGAAGGAAATTGGAGCCCATAAAAGATACATACAATATCCCATTTGGGCACCCAATTTTATCTTGCCATGTCCATATGTGAAAGGGCAATATTTGGAGAAAAATATCTGAAACATGCCTTCAGACCACCTCTTTTGTTGAATAAGAACTACATCTAAGGTAGTTGGAGCAACACCCAAGAAGGCCTTTCTATGTGGATTATAATAAAGTGATTTCCAACCCCTACATTGGATAGCCAAGCCAGTTACAACATCTTCGACCGGGCACCCATAAATCACTCCCATCTGCAAATTTATAATTACAATTTTCAAGATAAAAGTTCCAAATGCACATGCGTACGTGCACACACACAAGTAGAGAGGGAGAGGGAGAGGGAGAGAAAGAGAGAGAGACCTTTTTCCCCCACTGAGTGTCTTTCTCATAGCTACAGTTAGCAAGAGATATTGAAACTTCTTCTAATTCATTAACAGTTTTTTTTGCATTCTTTTTGGCTTCTACATTCAATTCTCGTCCATAATCCTTAGAATATACTTTACCATAAAGGCTTTCTCTTCTATGGAGACATCCAGTGCCACAATATAAGGCTGCACCATATCCACCTATACCAGCAAGCTCAACCTTCATATTTAGCCGTGAATAATAGTATATTAGTTTACCAAATGGATCAAAGTAGACCTCTCTTCTTGAAAACAAAGGCATAGTCATAGATTACTCACGTTATTAGCTACCGACATAGAACAAGCATAAATATCATTCTTGGTAATATTGTCATAATTTTGTGGAAATTGCACAAAAGAGATCTCATGGCCTTTCTTTTCATCCATGAAAAAACATAGTGTCTTTTGTATTATGTCTGCATCATTTGCATACATGTCACAGTCCAAGTTGAGGATAAAGGGAGCATTGCTTATCTCAGATGACACTCTTATCTACACATTTGAAAGAAAATGTCTTCAAAATACTAGAAAAAACAAATGCTTAGGTGATCATAATAGTAAATATTTCAAACTAAACAAACTTTTATATGTATTCTTTTTTCTCATTTCACATAGCAACATTTTTATGTTGCAAACAAATTAAAGAACATATTTTGAAAGTAACGTTCTTATGAGAGAATGTACAACCATGTTACAAAAAATTGAAAGTTTACCAGTGCATTCATAGCTCCAGCTTTGAAGTTGTGAGGCCATTGGGGTCTTTTTTCTCGTGCCATGTACACTAGCGTTGGCAATCGTCCTCCATATATATCAACCGCAGTTTCATCCCTTCCATCGATTATAATCTTTAAAAAAAAATAATGATAATAAATAAAGTGATTTTTTAAAAGGGTGTATTATGAAATTTTTCGGTAGAATACAAGAGTTACCTTCACAATGGACTGATGATCTTGCTTTGTTACTTTGGAGTTCCATTCTGAAAATCCCTTGTGTTGGTCCCTTATTTCTTTTGGAATCTCCCCCATTTCCACAGCCGAATCAATCCGATTTTCCATTTCTTTGTATAGTTTCTTTAAGAAAAATAAAAAATGTGATCATCAGCCAATTTGTCATCAAGAAAAGACAACTATTCCATTTCTTTGTTAAGGATCATGCAATAAGTTAGTTCACTTCATGCCTCTTGTAATGGTTTACGCCTGGGTATATTGTACATATCATGGCTCATGTTGCTAGTAAATTGCAACACATTTTGAAATCTCTTCCAATGTATTATATGATAATTCAAATTAAACATCCACCAGTATTCATTTTTTTTAACATAAGATTAATTAAGTCATCCAAACAAGTTACACGACTATTTAGATGGTTATTTGAATCATGCATAGTGGGTTTGAAGTTTTTGTTCTTTGAAATTATTTGAGGAAAAATTGATCAACCGTGAAGCTGACTATTTTTTTTTACCTTTTAATTCGATCAACCTAGCCTAACTAAACCTGCCATGAAGTTACCTTGATGGTGAACCATTCTTGGGCATATTTCATGTCATGGTCGTCAATTTGTTGGGAGAAGTAGGCACTTGGGGATCTTGGTTCGACATTAAATTTTTTGCAAAAGGGTATCCAATGTTTAGAGAAATTAGAGGCCTCAATGAGAGCATAGAATGTTAAATCTGACCCACCATCATCAGAAAGATAAACACTCAACTTCTCAGGTGGATAATTGTAGGACATGGTTGATAGGACAATGTTGATCACCATAGTTGGTGGCTCCATCTTGGGGTCTGCTGTGCACACAAAAATGTCAATACTTGGTAACTTGTCTTTGTACCTGTAAAATGCAAAGAAAGTATAAATTGAGGGGAAAAAAAATGAGACTAAAGTTTTTGATTTAACCCCCAAAAAAAATTGCTGTAGGAAATTGATGGAGGAATTTGATCTAACAACAAATTAGATAGTTAGTCCACCATAAACAATGGTCCTTTATTTTTCTTCCCTCTGCATCAATAAGAATCCAATATGCGATTCCTACTTATTGGAATAAAATCATAAAATTTATTAATTTGAGTCATTTGACAATTTGTGATCCCTAAATAATACTAATAACAAATGATTCCATGAATATGGGCTATCGAAAAGACAAGTTACAGTTCTTTGAAACCAAATTCTATTGGCTATAATTGAATATTGCATAGCTATTCATCATTGCTAGAATTAATAGCTTTAATTTTTTTTTTTCCCACTGGACATGTAATAAGTCCAAGTGGCCCCTCCGCACTTTATCAAAAAAGGTTGTACCTCCCTCATGTGCAGCATGTACTAGATTACGTGGAAGCTGCATATCTAGCGGAGTAATCGACTAATTTCCAATCATTTAAAAAAAAATTCAACTATTTATTTTCCTTAAGTTTTTGCTATTGCCTTCTCAAAAAAAAAAAAAAAAAGTTTTTGCTATTGTTTTTTTTTCCATGTAAACCTTTTTAGAAATGATATATACACAATATTTTAATAATACTCTATAATAAATTCTAAAATATTTTATATTGATTATAATTTAAATCCACTATTTAAATTACTTATTTTTTTTCAATCAGTCACAACAAATAAAAATAATTACTTAAATTTTTTGTGAAAGTCTTATAAAAATATTGTTCACATGATACTTTTCAAAACTTTTAGTCCATTTGAAAACGCAAATGCATCATAAGAAGAGAATATCCAGCCAATATTTTATTTATATATTTTCAGTCATTTTACAAAAAAAAAAAAAAAAAAGAAGAAGAAGAAGAAATTTTTAGAATTTTAGTCATTTCAAAAATCACCTAACATGGGTCTCGGTCCTCCTTGAGATCCCAAGCTAAATATTTCATGATAACTAAGGGCTTGTTTGGATCAATATTTTTCATCACTCAATTTTCATCATTCATCACTCTTTACTCATCACTTATCACTTAAAATACCTTACCCGTTTGGCACTATCGCTCGCTTGTTATCACTCAATATTTTTCACACTGTTTGTGGGCCCCATACCTGTCACTTAGTACAGTTTTTTTTTTCTTCAATACTCAAACTCACCGAACCCACTGAAAAAAAAAAAAAAAAAAAAAAAAAAAAAAAAGCAAGAACTGAAGACCGAACCCAGTGAAAAAAGAAGAAGAGAAAAAAAAAAAAAACCCAAAAACCCAAAACCAGTAAAAGAAGAAAGAAAAAAGAAGGAAGAACTGAAAACCGAACCAGTAAAAAAAAAAAAAAAAGTCAAACGGTCAAAAGGTGCGGCTGTGGTCCCTCCATGTGTGTTTAATTACAAATATGTCATTGAGTTATGAGTTATGAAAACTGAAAACAGCTAAAATGTGTTTTTAGTTTGTATAACTCATCACTCAAAAATCAGAAAATTGAGTGATGGAAACTGAGTCATGAAATATAAGTCATGGAATCTAAACAACTGCTCTTCCGTGGGCTCCACCAGTTTTGGATCATGAGTTATGAAAATAGGATGATATTACTCAGTTTTGTGGGTTTCCAAACAACACCTAAATAGTTACTGTTTTTTGTTTCCATATATTTTTTAGGATTTCTACCAATGAAAAAAAAAAATGGAAAAAACTCAACACTGTACTAAGATTACCATCATGTTTCAGAGAGATATATATACACAAACTTACCGTATCAGTTGGTCACCATGATGATGGGTTGACAACTAAAAGAAAATTATGAAAAAAAGGCCTTGAAAAAATAAGAAAGGAAAATAAATAAATAAATAAAGTAGGAAGTTGCATCAAGATGAAGCTTTCCCTGTATTCATGGCTACAGTTCTCACCTAAGTGTATGGGAGAGAGAGAGAGAGAGAGAGAGAGAGAGCTCTAACCTGTTTGAGAGTCTTTCCTTGAAAGGGTGATTGTATACAACCTTAAAACGACAAGACTGAGTAAGTATCCAGTACAAACCGAAGCATAGCTCAGCTATGAACATACCAATCCAAGCCCACCTTCCTTGCTCTCCAGCTCTTGGGATGTGAGTCAATCTGTAAACCCATATCAAACATATACCCACAAATACTGTGAAAGCTAACACCTTATATGCACCTCTAAATCTTGCTTCTTTTGTCTCAAACAATGGAAGCATAACTGCGTCTTCTCCACCACCTCCTTTTCCCAGAGAGAGAGAGAGAGAGAGAGAGAGAGAGAGAGAGAGAGAGAGAGAGAGAGAGAGAGAGAGAGAGAGAGAGAGAGTGTGTGTTTTTGAGTATGTGTTTGTAGTCTCACGAGAAATGGAGTTTGGAAGGAAGACTAACAATTTCTGTAGTTAATGCAATGATATTTCTTCTAAAAAGACAAGAGTTTTTTTGTCCCGGAGTATTATAAGAATGGATAAAATGTAAAATTGATCCTTTAAGTTTTTTCAGATTTTATTTTAGTCTTCTAACTTTGTTTTTGTTCATTTCAGTCTTCTAATTTTTAAATTTATTCAATTAAGGTTTTTTCATCAATTTTTGTTATATGTTATGGTTAATTTTTAACATTTAGAAAATTTTCTTCAAATTTTTTAAATTAAAAAAATTCAATTAATAATTGAAAAATATTTTCCAGCTTTTTTTTTTCAAAAAATTTTAACAAAAGTTAATTGAAAGACCTTAATTTAATAGATCTGAAACTTAGAGGACTGAAATGAACGAAAGTAAAGTTAAAGGACTGAAATGAAATCTGAAGAAAGTTAGAGGGTCAATTTTACATTTTAACCTATAAGAATTTACTTTCAAATTTACTTCATAATTTATCATAACTATTATTATTATTATTATTATTATTATTATTATTATTATTATTATTATTATAAGGACAAAGTTTAGTTAGTAACTTAAAATTACAGTCTTACTCAATAAAATAAATATTATTACATATTTTGAAAATCTAACCGTTGAATTTGCATGTTCTTTATGTTCTTAATATATATGTCAAATTTTGTATTAATCAGATATTATTTACTATATGATCTATAAATTTGTATTTTATGGATAATTTTAAATTACAAAAACTTGCAATATAAATAATTTATTAATGACATAACTAATAATTTTTAATTTTTTAGAAAAATTGTAAGCATGAAGATATAAGAAGAAAATATAATCTAATTTTGAATTTGCCAAAATTCACTTCTAATAAAAGATATTGCGTAATATTATAGTTTTAAACTACAACTAATTTTGTAATTAAATTTTGTCATTATTATTATTATTATTATTAAGAGACATTTTTTTTTTTGAGAAGCTATTAAGAGACATTTTATTAAAACAGAAACAAAAGAAAGGAAACTATTCCTAATCTCTCCACTACCCTCTTTTCCCCTGTGAACATGCTCTTGTCACATGTTCGTGTGCGTGTGTTTTTGAACTTGTGTTTGTGGTCCGTCTACTCGAAAAGATCGAGTCAGGCAGACTAATTGTTTTTTCTTTGATGGGACAGACAGGCTATTTCTGTAGTTGATTCAATGACAATATTTTCATATGAAAAAGACAAGAGATTTTTGTTTATTGTAATAAACTAATAATAGAATTAACTTTCAATCATTCAAAAAAAAAAAAAAAAAGAAAAAAAAAAAAGAATTAACTTTCAAATCTACCTCTTGTTTTATCATCGGTGTTATGATTTTTTTTTTTTTTTTATTTGAATAGGAGAAATTCTATTAAAACAGGGACAAAAGAAAGGGATAGGTTACTAGCCTTCTCTTAGATCTCTATCCCATTCTCCAAAATAATGAACAATAGAAATGGGAAGAGCCCACTTACAAAAGAACACCTAGCAGACTAATATGCCTATAAATGAATTAATAAGTTGTTTACAAATAGTTTAGGTTTGACTTTATATATATAAAAAAAAAACCATCCATATTTATTTGTTTATAAATAAGTAAAATTTGAGCCTTAATTTTAGGCTTATTTAATAAAAAAGTCAAATCCAGGCAAAAATTGTTCATGAATAGGCTGGTGAATAATAAGGCTTGACAAAAAAAAAAGAAAAGAAGCTAAACTTAGGTTGGTTTATGAGCTTAGTAATAAGTTTGATATGGGTTTAAATAATAAACTCATATCTTATTAAACCTTTAATTAACTAAGATTTTGGACCACTCGTTCAATCAAATGGGCTGATAGTGCGCTTAATATGGGTTCGATAATGTACTTGTATTGGATCTTGATCTAAATAGCTTGATCTTGATCTAAATAGCTTGATATTGAACTCAAGTTTGGCTTGACTAATGAATTAAGCTCAAGTTTTTGGACTTTCTGATGATCTCAAGCTCAAATGTTGTTTGTAGACTTGGTTTAAGCTCAAGCGAAACTTGAACATTTCACATTTGTTGTTGAGCCGAGTTTGAACATTCAATACTTGACAAAACTTAGTTCGTTTATAGCCCGCACGCCCACATGCAGTCACGATAAGCCAAAGAGTTCAAATTTCTTCTTACAACAGAAAATTTCTAATCAACAAAACTAATTATTTCGCATGGAGGAATATCATCTAAGATTAAGGACACTTACCAAGGAGACCTGCTATTAGGATCCACCAAGGCACCAACCACGATAAGACCAATATTTTAACATCTCCCTTAAAAATAACTCAAGAGAATCCCATCTTAATAACTATAGCCATAGCAAAAAGCTTTTCCCTTTTGCGCAAAATGAGTTACCTTGCTCTATGACCTATGTCCAAGCATGAGAGCCTTAGCCATCATCTCTTTTGCAACATGCATGGTTTTCCAAGCTTTCCAACAACTTTATAGTTTCCCTCACTAAAACAATTTGGTTAACAATGTTAAGGCTCATTTTTTGAAAAGCCCAGCAGCAGGAAGAAGTCCAACAATATGGGCAAGAAGAAAGTTAGTGGATTGATATGAATGAACCATTAATAGCAAGAATAATGGATCATAGACCCATAAAATGAATAAATAGGTCTTAAGAAAAGCAAATGAGCACAGAGGAACCCAAAGGAGGAAATACTAAACCCATGGGCATTATGTAATGAAGAAAATCAAGAATGGGCCACAGCAGGTCCGATGTAATGAAGTAAGAAAAAAAGGGGTTGATGGAAAGTCCATGAGCCTTAAGGATGAAGGATAAATTAATTGGGCCAAGGAAGCCCATAAGAATTAGTAAGGTGCCCATGGGAATGTAGAATTATGAAATGGGCCGAGGATGCCCAAGAAAAGCAAATGGGCCAAGGATGCCCAAGGAGAAAGAAATGGGACAAAAGAGCCTACAAGCAATGTAACAGATTAGGAATGCCCAAAGTAGCATGAATAACCATGCGGAGTCGTTGAAAGAAGAATGGCAGCAGGGCTAAAAAGGCCAAGCAAACATGGGTCCAATAACACCGTGGAAATAATAGTAGAATGTTATGGCAGGAATGACAACAAGACTACGAGTGAAGCAAGGAATGGACTAAAAGGAGAAACCCAAGCAAGATTCACCCCTTGAAAAGAAGCAAGCCAATAAGGAATGAAATATCAGAAGATGGTTCACGCCATAAGAGGTCAAGGATGGATGGCAAAACGCACAGACGAACCCCAAACCACAGCAAACACGTGAGCAGCAGACAGGTTTTGGACGTATGCAGGAAGTGGAGCACGCGCAAGACCCAGGCACTACCAGCCTGTACCCAGCTAATACAGGAGTGGTGGGTCATGAGTTAGAGGTAAGAGAAGGCATAGTCTGGCGGTGGGGAAAAAGGGAAGCCTATTTTGGGGTTCCCGTTCAAGCTCTTTTGGGAGAAATGTCCTGCTGGGATGACATACCACCCAAAAGAGGGAGGATGAGCTGGAACCACTAGGCGCATGCCATGAGAGATAAGAAGGGAGAACTCCCACACCATGACAAATGAGAAGACCACGGTGAGCAAACAAATAAAACAACCTTCTTTGTCTGATAATGGGGAGTGGCACAGTCAGCACGGATAAGTGGTGGTGGCTGGGGCACTGGTAGACCAGTGGTGATCAGTAAGGACACCCAGACCAGATAAAAGTTGTTAAGGGGTCAAATGGTAAAGAAACAGTTGCAGCAAGTAGTATATAAAGAGCATTTGTCGTGCACAGTAGGGGAGAGGCAACTGTGGCAATCACCACAAGAGTGATCACCATCATACTGCACAAAAAAGCACTAAAGAAAAGAGAGAAAACAAAAGGAAGAATTGAAATAGTAAAATAGGGGAAAGACACAAGAGTTAGAAAAAAAGAACGAAAGAGATTAGAATGACAGATATGCATCAATAAGTTTTCTCCTTCTCTCCCTCTTAAAGCCTACCCTCTGCTAAGGAATACTTTCGGGCACAAACCATTTAGGTTCACTCCCTTAAAGTATGTAATTTCAGCGGCAGGATACTTCTACGAGGTTACCCACATTGAGGAAATGGGTCCTTCCTTGGCCACAGCCCCATGACTAAACTAAATGTGGCAAACTAGTCATATTCTTCTTTGACTTTACTAATTACTGTTACAGTTTCTCCTCCAGCCTTTATTGTTACTCTTACAACTTGTCTTTTATTTTATTTTAGCGAAAGACTGTTTAATTAGTTTGCCTAATAATAACGTATCTCGCTTATCATTATTTTGTTGCACCCATTCTGCCACAACTTTCTTTTGCGGCAGTTTCACTTGCCGTGGGCATGTGACAATAGTTTCGACAAACGGTGGCATAGTTTGTGCACAAGCTGAACCAAAGTGAGTTGCAGTTGGGCCGGTCCCGATTCTCTTATCCAGAATATTTGGGCTCAGTACAGCAAGAGACTGTCCAGCCCAAAATCAAAAAAAGTCCCACCACAAACAGTAACACACATGTTATCATGAAGCAACTTGTTTCTAAGCTACCAATTTACTCCTATTTCTTTATTTATTTATTTTAAGAGTCCTAAGCTTCCAAAGTTGATCACAAACTACCGCTAAAAAAAAAAAAAAAAAAAAATCTCGCTCCTCCCTACTCAACAGTTAAAGCATTAGCTTATAAGCTCAGCTTTAGTCTTTTTAACTTTTATGTACAGTTTTTTGACACTTCACTTTTTCTTATATTTTCTCATATTTTCAAATTTTTTCAAAGTACAAATATACTTTAATATACTTTTAGCAAAAAAAATTCAATCAAAAGTTAGATAAGTTGTTCCTAAATGGACATGTAACTTAAATGGATTAAATATTACATCAACCCACTGTAATATAGAACTGATATTTAGCCTATTTATTTATAAAGACCATCTGAGTTTGACAAAAACATTTATGTAACAGGGCATTGAGCAAAAACAAAACATGCACAGATGATTCCAAAATTATCTTGACATAGCAAGTACGACTCTTCTTGCACCTGGAATCTATGTATAGCACTCCCCTTGTTGGCCGGCGGCAGTATGTCTTAGGCTAACTTCTATACCATTAGCTTTAGTTTTTTCATGGATTTTAATGTTCCAATGCTTGGTCCAGTCCTTTTATAGAGGGGTTTTGATGTTAAATCTTCTTATTTGATCAAGATGTAGACTTTTTTTTTTTTTTTTTTGGCAGAGAAAGAACCATTTCTACTTGGTGCTTGACAGATCTGATTTTCTTTGTCTTGAAGTGGCATGTGATTTGAGGCTCTAGGTCTTCCACTCATTAATATTGGAACGATTCGCTTGCAGCATTATTTATTTCTGACAAGGTACACTTTGTTGACAACAAAACCTTTCTTCCGAGATTCCCTCAACTTTTAATTATCAATTAGCCCACATATTTGAATGGCAATTTGTCGCTAGATTTATGTAAAGAAACAGTGGCCAAAGCATCACGTTAGCCAATTTTACTTGGGAATCACCCCCTAATTTTTTAAGTGCTTTGGTAATAGACTTATGGGTTAATTAAGATTAGACCATTCTCTGCTTCTATTTGTATGAATTATACAAGTAATACGACTAAAGGAAACATCCAAACATCACTCTTTTAATTTGAATCCAACACCTAATCTTTGGGCACATAAGATTTGGTCTTGGGCTTATTACATACTATATCATTCTATGTTCCCCACTTTTCTTTTTCTTTTTTCCCGGGTGAGTTTTCTATCAGTTTGGTCTCTTTTGATTAGGATGTACCATTTGATATGTTAGCACAATATTTGGTCACGTCACACATATTAGGCCATCTCAACAGAATATTAGGTTGCAGGCTTAAGGAAGACCGTTTTTTGTTTCTTTTTTCCTTCTTTATGGAGGCTCAAAAGCCCAAGGAACTCCATAATTAAAGAGGTCATAGCTAAGGTTTGCAATTTTTTTTTTGTTTATTTATTTTTTGGCTTTGCCTCTCGTTTCTATTTCATATCTTCTTCTTTTTTACCTTCATGATGTCCCATTTGTGGTTGGCTTTGTTATTCTTAATGAAAAAGATGGCCCTTTGGTTTCAATAATTTTGTTATTAAAAACAGGGCTCGATGAAAACAAAACTGTCATATACAAGCATAAATTCATAATGTCCTCTAGCGCAATATTGCCATCATAATGTCAGGATTTTGTTCTTAAGTACCTTCTTTTTTATCCTATAAATTATTCAAAGAGAGATAATGGATATAAGGTGGGAGATTCAGCTCTTGTAACCTACCTAAAGCACAAAAATTGTAACATTTATATTCGATCTCAAAATCATAGAGTCAACTTTTGTATACTAGAATTTTTTTTTTTGGAGAGAGTTTCAAACTTATGGCTTTCACTCCTGATAATAACTCTTTATTATTAGACCTAGATACCAATCAGCTTTTTGTGTAGGCAGAGATTGAACTTCAAATCTCTTATACAACCATCAGAGACTTTACTAGGTGAGTTAACTGGAACCTACTTGTATGCTAAAGTTTAGAGCATTTTCTCGAACTTATCTAACCTTTTTATTTTTAGGATAAAGTTTACCTACCACTCCTAAAAAAAATTAACATTAATACATATCTTGAAAATTTAACCATTACATTTAATGTTCTTTATGCTTTTAAAAAGCATATCAAATTTCATATCAATCAAATATTATCTATATATATATATAATAATAATAATAATAATAATAATAAGTAAAGCTGAGAGAAACTCAAATTAGAATTCCAAATTAGTGTTCCAATTTTGTGCCATGTGCCATATAATATTTATTTTTAAAGAGTTTTATTTCTTAATTTTAGAATCAAATGTGGGACCACATTATAAATACTCATCCTAGTAAGTTATTAAGTACAAAAACCAAAGAGTTTAGAATAAATAAATCATTAAAAAAAAAAAAGTGCTTCACAATAATTTTTTTAAACAAAATATGGACAATTTACATTTTATGCCTAATAATATCCTTACAAATCTTTTTAAAGAGTTAACAAAATATAAAAATAACTATCAATAGTATTTAAATTATATATATAGGAATTATATTATGCATCTTATTGTATATCTTTAAGTTTATTCATGCATATACATAGAGTTACAAGCTAATTTACTATAAAATTCATAAACTTATTTTTTAATGCATAATTTTAGATTATAAAACTTTGAAATTTAAATATTTGATTATTGACGTAAATATTGATTTATGATATTTTAGAAATTTTGCAAGAATAAAAGATATAAGAAGAAAATATAATTTAATGGTGGATTTGTCAAAATTCAAATTCAATAAAAAGATATTGAGTAGAATTGTAACCAAACTTTGTCTAACTGTTATTCCAACATATTAGAAAGGAAGCAATTGCAATTGTGTGTTGTTGACTGTTCAATGTTAATTTTGTCTAACTTTTATATCTTTGTTTTAATTTTATTAAAATGAAATGATCTTTGTAATTTTAGGCTAACTTTTTCAATGTTAACAAGTGTCCTATGATTAAGAATTAATATATTTTCAAGTATGAGTTGAAATACACATTTTCAAAGAAGCAAGTACACTCAGTAATGATTGATTTGTTGACAAGCATAAATTCATCATGATTGTGTGTGCTTTTTTAGAAATACTAGAAGCAGACCCACATGATGTGTGAGTATATATAAATATTATGTAATGAGATGTAATATATAAAAAGTAACAATTATTTCATGTATTGTCTTTTTTTTTTTTTTTTTTAAGATTTCTACAAGTAAATTTTTAAATTTTTTTATCTCTACAAATATATCATCCTAATTATTTTGTGTGTGTTTGATTAATATATTATAAGGTGAACCATATTTTTCTAACTTTTGTTATTGTGTGTTATATTTGCCTTGTGGGCACCCAATCAACATGCTCAATCTATACTTGGGCTCAAAACTTATTTGTATTGTGAGTTTTGGATTTCCTATAATGGGTAGTCCTTAGCTTGGAGATCTAGCTACACCCTCTTGATTTTATAAACCCCTCTCTCTCTCTTTCTCTCATCTGTTCTTGTCTTCGCCTTGCCAACCTCCTAACCTCTCACCCTATTCTCCTATTTATAGATGGAGGTAAGTGGGGGTATTATGATTATTTCTTGATCTCACTCGTGTGGATGGGGGTCCAATT
The DNA here is from genome assembly GCA_032878915.1 of Castanopsis chinensis. Taxonomy (NCBI): domain Eukaryota; kingdom Viridiplantae; phylum Streptophyta; class Magnoliopsida; order Fagales; family Fagaceae; genus Castanopsis; species Castanopsis chinensis. The sequence goes on from JAVQMG010000089.1 coordinate 10,295,300, forward strand.
CCATTGCTTTTAAGTGGAGTTATCATTGGGAACAGTGGTAATGGCATTGGAACTGAATCCTGCTACCAAAAGGCTGTTCGGCAACGATACTCCCCAAGGCAATACCGAACCACTGAGACCTTGAATCCCCGAGCAATCATACACCTGACCAAGTGAGAATTGATTGGGAGGGGCCCGCTTTTGACGTTCAAGACATGATGGCTCCATTATTGTTTTTGGGGTTTAAATTGGGCTTCAAGATGCGTCTGGACCGAGGTCATAAGTCCAACGGGGATAGGGTCAGGTGTTATCTCTCAAGGTTAGGGCCCAAGGCCCGACGGGCCTAGGACCCTGCCCTGTATGGTGACACAAAGCTAGGGTCCAAGGCCCAATGGGCTTGGGGCCCTTCCTCGTACATGCCTAATATACAATTAAACTTTATAAGTTTTAAATTTATTATTCAAATTTCTCATCTATTAAGGAAAAATGAGATTATCATGATAATCAAAATTCATCACAAAATTACAGTATTATCTCAACCAAAATTAAAATGAAACACAAAGAATAAAAAATAAACTTTATAATAATTTATTACACAAACAATTTGTAGGCATATTCAAAATTCATAACCATGTAGATTGTGTTTTGATATAAACTCAAATTCTTAATTCTGAAATACACTAATTATTGACCAAAACCAAAACTCAACCAAAACTATAAAAGGGAGAGAGAAGACTTTGTAATGAGAAATTAAAAAAAAAATAATAATAATAATAATAATAATAATAATAATAATAATAATAATAATAATAATAATAATAATAATAATAATAATAATAAACAACACCAATGCATATTAAAAAAAAAAAACCTATCAACCTAAATTAGAGCTATAAGAATGAACAAAAATCTACTGAGAGAGATAGAGAGAGAGAATACTCAAGTTTTCATGTGAGAAAAATATGGATTGAATAAGAGAAATGATATCAAATTTATACAAAATAAAATTGGGAGAAGATATAAGAAAGAGAAAATTATGAAGGAAATGTAATGGTAAAGTAAAGAGTAGTGAAGAAATAAAGATGCAAAGAGGGAGGGGAAAAGTTGGAGAAAGTGTAATAGTCGGTATGGACTAATAGGAAGAAGATTTTTTTTTTTAGAATAGAGAGAAGAAAAGTTTAAAAAGATAAAGATGATGTAGAAAATAAGTGGATGATATAGCTCAATGATAAAGTAGCAAAATTTATTGCCTATATATTTAAAGAATGGAAAGAAAAATACGACATTACCATTGATGTGGCTCAACAGAAGTGTAACAATAATAAATACTACGCTTCAGTTTTTTTTGGAAATATATATGAATATAGTTAAGTAAATACATTTGGAATAAATCATAATTTATCATGATATTAGAACAATAAGTAATCCTCTTTTTTTATAAGCTATTGATATTAGTAATAATTCATCAAAATATATGCCCGCAAAGACAAACAAGCAAAGAGCCTCTGTATATGCCTAAGTACTGTAGCTCTCCTTGTCAAAAAAACAATGGAAGATAATAGATACCCATCACTTCCCATCTCTATCTGTTTGTGTCTCTTTAGTCAGTCCTATGATCGTCTACAAATATTGGTAGTGGCCGGTAGTTAAAGTGGTTCAACTCAAGGAATCTTTAATTATCATCAAGCTGGGTAGTACTTGTTCGATGATATATATCTATGGATTCTATGGTCAATGGATAGTGCCGATGTTATTAGTATTTTCATAAAAAACGTCAAACTTCCTCTTCCAACTATTAAATTATCTAAAAACAATATAAATACCTAATTCAAAAAAATAAAATTAATGGTGATTTAATACTCAAAATATTATACCCTTTAAACAAATGTAAATTTAGGCTCTCAAAATATTAACTAAACACTAAAAAAATATCCTCTAATGTGCACAAAAAAAAAAAGAGTGAGAAGGCTCGTTATTATATAGTGGCCTTGATGGTGACATATTGAAATATGTAGAGATATTGGAGGTAAGAGAACCAACAACAACAACTAAATGTCAGTCCAAATTTTTTGGATTTAACTATGGATCATTAACAGATTAGTTAGGATTGGTTACATATTGTTCATGACATATTTTATATAATTCGCTAATTCTTTAACAAAACGTACTTTACTTGTAATTAGATAGATCTAGAATGTGTTTAATACTTCAAAAAACAAGAGTTTAAGTCTAGTATTGAAGTCATGCAAATATGTTCAAGAAATAAGTGAAGAAGTGCTGATTCATTAAAGCTCAACAGCTGCTCGACAAATACCATCTATCAAGGCTTAACAGATAGCTAGACAGATACTATCTATCGAGAATTACGAAATCAGAATTTTCAGATCTAATTTTCGGCACATGCTGACATATATGTGTAGGGTTTCTTTTCTCACAACCCTAGACATATATAAGACTTATTTGAAAGGCTGTCACATAAGAGTATATAAGGAGAACATATGCAAAAGGTAACCGATACCTTATTCTCTCTGAAAGAAGCTACTGCGTCTTTATGACTTATGGTTTTGTAACCAAGTATTTCTTGATCTTCATTGTTGATGAAGTGAAGAACTTTGCAGCCAACATCTTCTTCAAGTTGGTGAGTTAGTCACGTACTCTGATTTGTGCAAAAGTGTGGCGTTCATATATTGAAGTGTTTAGAGGTTCTAAAACGGTAGAAGATTTCTGCTGTGAGTTCATCTACAGGGATTGTAGATTATAGGGACAAATGTTTTGTACTAGATCTGAAACTTTTCTTTACAATAATAAATTGCTTTTCGGGAAGATTTTCCCCTAGGTTTTTTTATTGTGAAACTAGTTTGTTTCATTGATTTTCCTGGATCATCATATCTTATCTTATTTAATTTTTTTTTTTTTTTTTTTTTTGAGATTCCGCATCATAAGACTTTTATTCAACTAAGGCTATGAAAATCAGCCTGAAGTATATCTGCAATCTCTGGTGGTACATCTTCCATCCAGACTTGTAAAGAAGAAAACAAAATTGCCCGCCTCGCAAGTGAGTGGGCTATAGAATTACAATGCCTCCTTACATGAGAAAAAGAAATACTAGAAAATTGAGAGACTAAGTATTGTATATCCTTAATAATATGACCAAATTATGCAAAGCTGTGGGAGTTTGATTTTAGAGCAGTAATGAGGATAAGTGAATCACCCTCCAACACGCCCTTATTGAGGCCGGTTTCCAGCGCCAACTCCATAGCACGGCGAGCTGCTAATGCCTCAACTTCAATGGCTGTACTGGGCAATGGGATTCGCTGCGCCAAGGAGACCATCACCTGCCCCTCGCTGTCTCTAATCACCACCCCTATTCCAGCCTGGTTTTCAACCTTGAAAATTGCCCCATCAAAGTTAATCTTGTACTGTTGGTGTGCCGAGGGCTGCCATTGAGTTGGAGGACTTCCCACTGCTGCCGTTGCTGCAGAATTATGTAGCAGAAAATCCTGTAATCTGCTGCGAGCTTGCTGCACCAGATTTGATAGATTGTCGCCTTTCTTTCCTACCCTCATATCATTCCTTCTCTTCCATATAGCCCATACAACCATAGCAAATAGGTCCGGGTCTCTGTTCTCAGCCAAAATGCACCCCATGAGGTCTACAAAACTCATCATTTGCCGAATACTGCGTTGGTTCCATGCTGGAACTGATAGCCAGATTTCCTCCAATTCCGGGCAGAGGTAGAGAGCATGGAGTGTATCCTCATGCTGCGTATGACATTAATCACAACATTCCTCAGTTAAGATCTTCCTCCTGACTAGGTTCTGCTTTGTGGGCAATGAATTTTTAACAGCTCGCCAAACTAAATTTTTTACTTTGCTTGGCACCTTGAGACTCCATATCCCTTTCCACAAAGGCTTGAGCATCAACGGTTCAGATTGACCCGGTTGTTGGTTCTGAAACTCTCTCTGCAGGAACCCATAACCTAACTTAACTGTATAAGCCCCATTTGCACTGTGAGGCCAAATTAGAGCATCTGGCTGATCAGTGAGGCAGAGGGGTATACACTTTACTGTTTCTGCCTCAAAATCCAGCAGAATTTCATCAATTAACTTCGTTCTCCAACACCGCTGATCTTCATCAATCAATCTTTGGACTTTTGCTTCAGCCAACCCCTCTACTTGTGGAGATAGAACAGTTGGTGAATGTTTGTGCAGCAGCCACCTATCCCCCCAAATGTGAGCGGTCTTCCCATCTCCAATTCTCCAAATTGCTCCCCGTTTAATCACATCTCTCCCTTTTATAATGCTCTTCCATGCATAGGATGCCGAACTTGGACAAGTGGCTTCCATGATTGTACAATTTGGGAAAAACCTTGCTTTAAAAATCCGGTAAAACAATGTGGATTTATCATGTAAAAGTCTCCAAGTGTGTTTATTTAATTTTCCGTTGTGCATAATATTAACATGATATTAATATTTGTTTCTTTTAACAAGGTTTATTAATAATAAATCTAATTAATAACTTAGATTTAAAACTTATTAATTCTATCAACCGAGATCTAAATTTCCCAACAAGTGATATCAGAGTGGGTATACTCTGATTGGATTAATTTCTTGAGTATGATCCTTGACCCCCGTTGTCATGGATCATGGACAATCTCTTTTAATTCCTCCTTTATTTGATGACACTAATTATGCATACTAGAAAATTCGTATGAAAGGTTTTTTTGCAGGCTCTAGGTGAACAAGTATGGCAAGTTGTTGAAGTTGGCTGGATTAAGCCAAAGGAAGTGCCAGTGGATTGGGATGAAGCAACAATCAAAACGCCAAATTTTAACAGTAAGGCCTTGAATGCTTTGTTTTATGAGATGACTAATGAGGAATTTAAGAAAATATTATCCACGGAAGTTGCCAAGGAAGCATGCACCATTCTTGAGACCACCTATGAAGGTACCAAGGCAGTAAAGATTGTGTAGTTTCAAAAACTCACTAGTAGTTTTGAACAAATAAGGATGGAGGAAGATGAGACCTTTGATAAGTTCTATGCTAAACTCAAGGATATTGTGAATTATACCTTCAACCTTGGAAAATCTATAGCAGAATCCAAAATTGTTAGAAAAATCCTTAGGTCCTTACCAGAAAGATTCCATGCCAAGATCATTGTCATTGAAGAAGTGAAGGACATTGATCAAATTCCTTTAATTGAGCTTGTAGGGAACCTTCAAACTTATGAGATGGGATTAGGTTTAATGGGAAAAGGTAGAAAGAGAAGAAACTTAGCCATTAAGGGTATAGAGGGAGAGAATGATGACTCTGAAGATGAAGATGAAGATGAAGATGAGGATGAGGTTGGGGACTTAACCTTCATAGTTGATGAGATTATCAAGCTTCTTCAATTTTGGAAAAAGGATAAGAACAAACCTCCTAGGAAATCTAAATTCTCTAAGAAGGGTAAGAATGAGAAACCCTTTATTCAGTGCCATGAGTACAAAAATTTTGGTCATATGAGAATAGAGTGCCCAAACTATCTTATGAAGGAAAAGACCAAGAATTCAAACTGGAGTGATATTGAGAATGACTCTTTCGATGAGTATATGGATGAATGTGGTTACTTTATGGCTTTTGCTGCCATAACTAATAAAGTGATTGTGGAGAATGCTAGTGATAGTGAGGATTCTTCTAATAATGAAATACCTAAAAAGAAGAAGCCTATGATAAGCTATGAACTGAATTCATAAAATCTGAAGAGATTTCTCATCTTTGTAGAAAAGAGCCTAATGAGGTAAAAACTGAAAAAAGATAAATTGTTAGTCAAACTAGTTGAGACTCTTGTTGTGGAGAACATCTCATTAGAAGAGAAAGTCAAGAATCTTGAGGTTGAGTTTAGTCAAGCTAGAATTCAAATGAAGAGAATGTGATGAGGTGTTAAGTGCTCAAAAGCCTAGTTCTGATAAGATTAGCTTAGGATATGATGTTTCCTCTGGCCCCTCCTCTTTCACGGCTTCTGGATCAAGGACTGTCTTTGTGCCCCAATCTGAGAAAGGTGATAAAGGTATGAAATTCATAATTGATTTGTTTAATTCTAAATCCTTTGTTAGACCTCACTCTAGGAAGCCTAATAGCCCTAAAACTGCTCATAGTTGTCACCATTGTGGTGTTTCTAGACACATTTGTCATAATTGCTTTAAATTGTATCCTGAACAGCATAGGTTTTCTATCAAGGAACTACACCTTTGTTTGGAAAGTTATTAAAAATCTTGAGCTTTTTAACTCAATTTCAAGAGAATTCTAATTCTTCTATGTCCTTTAGTAGACATACTAGGACACGTGTCTTTTCATCTTCATGGCCAAAGACTCGTGCTGTGTGGGTGAGAAAGGAGCCTAAGACTTAATTGTCTTTTCTGTTGTCCTTTACTTTAATTCTTTCTATCTAAAGTAAGACTCTCTTTACTTGATTTTGTATCTACTTTTAGAATTATGTTTTCATGCATCTGCATATTTCTTTCATACTTTCATGTTGTTTGTCTGTTTTTATTTGGATGTTTAGTCTTTATTTTTTTTGTTTTTCAAAATAATAAGAGAAAAAATAGAAAAATACAAAAATAGTGTGCGTTTTGTGTACATTGGTACTTGTGTACCTTGGATGACTATTGAAACAAAGTTTTCTAAAATTTGTAGCTCTTGTAGTTTAGATGAGCATCTCTATGCACAACTAAGCAAATGAGTTTTGTGGCTCGTGTTTATGATGAATAAGATTAAGTAATCTCTTGTACTTAACTCTTGTATCACTCTTTTTGACAGGTAGGACTAGAAAATCATAAGAGAAAGGCATATTAACCATCTCACCACTGTTGCCCGCCAATCATGAAATGACATCTGTATGCTTCGACATAACAAAAGTGCAATGTTAAAAGCTAAACATAATTGTGTATTTCTTTTCTCTCTCTCTTATATGCCTATGCATGATACTTAAAAAAAAAATACGCAAAGAAAATTAAAAGTAAATGCTTTAAATGTGATTGCAAGCATGTCTTATAGGAGATGTGTGAATTATAGAATATACCTCAAAGGTGATAGTCCCCATCAAGCAGTTATGATTGTGTGTGAGTTAAATTAATTTGCTCATATTTCAAATCGTCATAACATGTAAACACTTATGCAATCTTGCGATATTTTTCACACATAACATGCAACACTCTTTTCTACTTTTGATATATGTGCAATGTGATTTAGCCATCACAAGGAACACTTGTGTTAATGTATACTCACTAAACTGTCTTAACTTGTTTTGAAATATAAAATTAGTTAGACTTGTTTAGTATGTGTGTCTATTTTGGATCTTTATGCTTGACATTTTTCTTGTTGAGAGGTGTTTTTAAGAGATTAAAATGTTGTTTGGATATTTGGTTGAGTAGCATGCTTGATTGCATTTATGTTTGTGTTTTTCTCTTCGTTGAAAAACTATTTTAAGCAATCTCGACAGCTTCTCGACACCTCTCGACAGCTAGCTATCTATTGAGACCCTCTTTCTCCTTGTCTCGACAGAAATTAACTCAATCTCGATCCATCAAGCTTTCTGGACTTTGTCTCAATAGCTTCTCGACAGCTTCTCGATCTATCAAGATATTTTCTGTCTGCTCGATAAATATTCGATCCATCGAGGTTGGCTTTTGCTCGATAGCTTCTCGACAAAGTCTCGATCTGTCGAAATCCTCTTGCATGCATTTTTTTTCACATGTTTTGCATGATCCTATTATCTTATCATCCATAGCATCTTATTTCATTACATTCATACATTTATACGGATTTCTTGTGTCCCCTTGATCATCTTTATGCATCTCGGGTGAATCGTTCTAGTTTCTTGTATCCTTTGTCAATCATGAAAAAAAGGGGGAGAAATTGTGAAGAAAATGTGATTTCTTTTTAAGATTCTACATGTTAGGGGGAGAAATACACGCCTTTGTAAGGGAGAGTTGTATTTCATTTTGTTAAGGGGAGTGTTTATCTCCTTATCGTTGTAAGAGCTTATTTTAGCTTCTTCTTCTTATACACCGGTCTTGTGACTATGTTTACATACATTGTGTTTATCTTTGATATATATATATATATATATATATATATATACATGATGATGTATGTCTTCTTCACTTATCTCTACATGTGTTGTTTCTTTTCTCTCTTTATACACATATTTCTTTATGTATGCAATCTTTCAATTCTGTTTCGCACTAAGATACATTGATGAGTTTTGTTTAAATTTTTTCAGAAATACAGGTTGTCAAAGTCTATCATGCCATAAACTCTCTTCTTGCAAAGTTTTTCAAGAGTTTGTATTAGGATAAATTTTATTGTATTCAACAAGTGAGTATGAGTTGAGTGATTTATGACTTCTCTCATATGTTCATTTGTTTGTTGTGGTTTTGTCACGGATTGCCAAAGGAAGAGATTATTAAGAACATATTTTATGTAATTAGCTAATCCTTTGACAAAACGCACTTGTAATTGAATAGATTTAGGATGTGTTTAATACTTCAAAGAACAAGAGTTCAAGTCTAGTATTGACGCCATGCAAATCTGTCCAAGAAACAAGTGAAGAAGTTCTGATTCATTAAAGCTCAACAGCTGCTCGACAATTACTATCTATCGAGGCTCGGCAAATAGCTCGATAGATACTATCTATCGAGAATTACGAAATCAGAATTTTCAAATATGATTTTTGGCCCATGTTGACATGTATGTGCAGAGTTTCTTTTCTCACAACCCTAGAAATATATGAGATTTATTTTAAAGGTCATCACATAAGAGAATATAAGGAGAACATATGCAAAAAGTGACCGATGCCTTATTTTCTTTAAAAGAAGCTACTGCTTCTTTGCGCCTTAGGGTTTTGTAACCAAGTGCTTATGATCTTCATTGTTAATGAAGTGAAGAACTTTGCAGCCAACATCTTCAAGTTGGTGAGTTAGTCACGTACTGAAAGTTGTGCATCATTAGTTAGTCAGGTACTAAGATTCATGCAAAAAGGCGACATTCGTATATTAAAGAGTTTAGAAGTTCTGAAACAGTAAAAGGTTTCTGCTGTGAGTTTATTTACGGTGATTGTAGAGTTTAGGAACAAAAATTTTGTACTAGATTTGAAACTTCTCTTTACTAGAGTGAATTGCTTTTAGGGAAAGTTTTCCCCTATGTTTTTTTTACTGTGAAACTAGTTTGTTTCATTAGTTTTCCTGAATCATCATATCTTGTCTTATTTCATTTTCCGTTGTGTAGGATATTGATGTTTGTTTCTTTTAATAAGATTTATTTATAATAAATCTAATTAACAACTTGGATTTAAAACTTGTTATTTCTATCAACCAGGGTCTAAATTTCCTAACACATATAGTATTTTCTATTCCAAATCATTCTTTCAATTATTTTTCTTCTTCTTCCTTTTTTTTTTTGGTTGATAAATCAATTACTTCTTTAATTGATATGTTTTTTTTTTTAAAAAAAATTTACTTTTACTAATATTATTTGGAAAAAATTTGGCTACAAATTTGGTTCTAATCAATGGTTACAACTTCCACTAAACATATTAACATGATTATATATTTGAAAATCTTAACCGTTGGATTGCATGCTCCTTATATTCTTAACATGCTTGTCCAATTTTGTGCTAATTGGATGATATTTACTATCTAATTCATAAAATTATTTCTTATGCATAATTTTAGATTACAAAAACTTGAAATTTAAACACTTGATTGATAACTTAGTTATTGATCTTTGATTTTCTAAAAATTTTGCAAGCATGGAGGATATAAGAAGAAAATGTTATCCAATTGTGAATTTTTCGAAATTCACATCCAATATAAAGAAGTATGGTGTTCATCCACTTGTTTCAATAATGCTTTCAAGTAAGAATTTATTGTTTTATAGCTATATTGTCATAACTATTACTATTTACTATATTGTTTTATATTGTCATAGCTATATTGTTTTATATTGTCTATTATACTTGTTTGACTATATCTATTGTTATATGGTCCTTTATATATTCTTATATATATTTTTTATATTAAATTAGTCGCTAATCCATGCAATGCACGAGATAGTTAAACAAAAATTACAAATATTTATTAAAAAAATAAATAATAATAACAGTAAAATCAATCAAATTGAGTATGAAATTGTCTTAAATGTTTTTTCATAAATAGGAAATAGTGGAGCTCAGTGGTCATCATCTCAGCAAGAACTCTCTCAGTTGCTACCTCCAAGAAAACCTTCTCACAACTAATCCTTTACATGTTTAAAGCAACATTTAAAGCAACATGAAAGCCAGAATTACAGAGGAATAACTAATGAAATACATGGAAAAACTTTTTAAGGTTCTCACCTTGAGGAATCAGACACTAAAACAAAACATGTTGAAATGTAGTAGGACTAAAATTTAAGTAATAATTTACAAAAACACACCCTTAAAGATTAAAAACAATATGAAAATACACACACACACACACCACACAATATGAAAATTAATGCCTCTTTCCTATAATTTAAAACAACAATTTAAATCTTCTTTTGGTAATAGCAAAATCTTGTGTCAAACATCAAAATCTTGCGTCAATATAGATAATATCTTCTTCCAAGTAATAACAGTGAGCTCCATGTGAAGATTTTGCTTAAGATGTGAAAAGATGAAAATATGGAAAGCAATAAATTTATATATTGAGCACTATTATGCTGCTAAAATCTTATATTACACTCATTAAGATTTTCCCATTTTAGAGGCTCTCCAAGTGCCATCATAAATTGGAAAATTGGAGATTGAGCTACATATAATTAATTATATTTTTCTCAACAAAGACAGATTTTGAAAAAAAAAAAAAAGGAAGTGGAACTCCTTGATTGATTATTACAAAAATCTCTATCATAAGAAATCTCCACTTCCTTTTCAAGTATCATTCTTTATAGGAAGGGGGGGGGGGGGGAGAAGAACCTAAAAGTTTTCAACAATAACCTAAAGCATCACCATTTCATTTTGGAAACATGGTCCAATAACTAAACTGCTTAAGCAAAGTGAAGCAAATAGCCACATCACACCCACAAGAACCATAAGAAGAATAGTCATTGTAGTTTTAAAATTAAAATTCACAAACAAATATCCCCAAAAACATTAACTCTGGTATTTGATTAATTGTTGTATGAATCTCCTCAAAAGCAAGCACGAACTCTGGGTCATCCAACCTCTGGTTCCTATATTGATTCGTCTAAAAAACCTGGAACAAAAATGCAGCCTGGTTATGTTGTTGCTAATAGTAACGAATGAGAAAATGAGGAACTTCATCCTTTCAGTCCTTAATATAATTTAATTAGCATCTTGAGAGAAATCAGATACAATATTGAAGGCATTGTCAAAATGACCGTATTATCCTATCATGCCATACTATCAAATAGACATCCTGATATTTATTAGGCAGCTAAAGGGCCAGGCCATACAGATATTTTCAATGATCTCTAAGTATTTGAACTTTGGGATTTATCAAACATATTGGATGTCTGTCCAAAAAAGATAGTGACTTCAGCAGCCAGTGGAACTGCCAAAATTTTTCTCATGCAGATAGGAACTTCAGTAATTAAATCTTCAACCTAAAAGAAAACCCAAAAAACAAAAGATATGTGCCTAATGTTTCTTCACCAATCTGAAAGGTACGTTTGCCCATGCTATGACAGAGCAATTCATTGTCCTTATTTATTTTGGTGGTATTAAAGTTGTTTAATTTGGTTTAGTATGCAATATTATGTATTAATCCAGCTCAAGTGAAAAAAAAGTAAATACAATATATTCTTGATGATGTGATGTAGAGCATTCAATCAATTATATTTTGGTAATGATCAATTTTAAACTCATCCACATATTTATATCTTAATTAATACTAAATGTATACTAATTTAAAATTTAAGTACTATTGAAAATTCACCATAATTCTGCTTGACAGGGACATGAACTCATGCAGAAGTTCATAATATTCCTGAAAAGAATTGTCAAAATCACCTTAGGGAATGTATATTATACTATCAATTGTAAAAATTTATGAACCAAAATTGGAGCAAGGTGCAAATGTAAACCATGAAACCTTCCCAGTTGCCCTCCTCTGTCTAAGCCCAATGTAGAACTCATCTTTCAACAACTGTTAATTGTTTGTCCCCACATCAATTGTTATAGGCAAACACTACAAGAAGACAGTCCATACAATTCTTGATCAGAATAAGGGATATTATGTGATTACAACCAAGGCTTTTATTTTGAACTTGGTTTTGCTTGGCATTTGGAAATGTTCCCTAAGGTTTAAAACAAAGTACATCATGTGACCAACAATTTACAATGTAGCAAAATGAAGCAAGAACAACAAGTTTTATTTGAATAAACTTATTGCAAAAGGACAAAGACCTCCGAGTTCTGTATACAAAGACAATTTCCCCACAAGAATCCCCATCCCCTAAAGCATATCCAACACCATCATGTGAAGGCTAGTTCACTTTTACAGCCCAATAATTTACATAGAACCTTGTTTAATAAGTATAGAATTTAAAAACGATGATTGACAACATAACTACCTGACAGCCAAGATCCCCAAGTCTCGAAATTCGCTCACCATTCGTCACAACAATTTCTTGAATAGTCCTCTTAGGCCAGTTCTTCAACACCTCAAGAATCTTGCCCTTGCAAAGTCCGAGCACTCCTTCATATTATGACTAAAGTAACTCTAAGTTGCACATAGTTACAATAGAAACAGAAACTCATACTTTTCTTTATGTAATGACCCTGAGGGTGCTTGAAAATGCTCCCATACTTCTGGCAAGCCTCACCCACAGTTGGAGTATAGACAACTGGGAGCAATTCCTCAACATTATTAATGAAAAGTTTGTAGAACAGCCTTTCATTCCTCTCCTGTAAAAAATATATAAAAAATTTAAATAAAAAAAAAAATCTGTATCACCCCTCTTTCAAAATTTCAATAGGACATCATTCATCACGTAAGGATAAATCCATTTGTCTTTCTACAGAATTCTAAGCACACAAACATGCATTCCAACAAAGCCTCATTAAAGAAAGGGGTTTAATTATACCAACAATAGAAAGATGAAGGAAATAAAGAAACAATAAAAATGTTAAGGCATCATAGTTATACAAACTATAGTCCTACAATGTCTCAACATCTCAACATGATCCCAAACTTGAAAATACACGATCAGTCCAAATGTCATTAAGCACAAGACAATCATTTTCAATACTATTTAAAATATTATCAAACAATTTGTATGCACATGGTGACCATATGCAAACAATGTACAACAATCATCATCAAAACTAAATTCAATGACGGTGAAACTCCTAAGTCCTACCTGAAGCTCCATCATTGCAATGTATATTTGCGACGGGACTTGATATTGTTGGATGTTTTGCATCAATTTCTTCTCTTGGGATTAGTAAAATACAAACAAAGGGTCAGCAAAAATTCAAACTATGAGAACAACGAATTAGATAAAACGATGCTATAAGCCAATATATATCACTAATACAACCTGAAGTTGTTGAGACAAAATTATTGGAGGCTGGAGTCTGTGCAAAAAATATCCAGTGATTCAATGTGTATTAATAATTGATGAAATTTTAAATAATAAACTTATATAAATCAAAAGTCCTAAATTACAAAAAAATTAAATAATAATATAGTTCCCGTAATCTAGATTCAGTGTGTACTAAATAACTCTCTCTATTTTATCTACAAAGCAACCATAATATACATAACCATAGAAAACAATATTCAGTTCTCACACAACACAACAACAATAGCAAACACAACAAATAACCAAAAAAAAAAAAAAAAAAACAATTTCTATAATACAAAGCCAAGAATAGCCAATAAATATTATAAAAATAATATTTATAACACAAAACTATTTCTAAATCTAAGTGTGATTGGAATACAAAACGTGATGGGCCTAGGAAAACAATTAGAGTGGGTTTGGATCCAGCTTATTGCTGGCCACGTCCACGTTTTGGGGTTCTGCTGGGAGACAAGAGTCAGTGAGTGCACTGTGCGCGCACTGTTCATGTACTTTTTTAGCATTTTTTTATTAAAAATGGGTCCCGCAGTACTATTCACACATTAAAAAATTATTTTGCTACAGTGTTTTCAGTTTCAGTTTTCAGTTCAGCAACAATAAGCTCTATTCAAACAGACCCTTAGTATAAAAGTGGGTTGTGCCTGAAAACATAAATTTAACAAAAAAAAACTATTACAAAATTTGCCTACACTAATTTGGGTGGAGAGGCAGTGACGATCTTGTTAGAAAATTGCAAATGGGTGTGTTCAAAGTTGAAGCTTGGTTGATTTTGGAACTTGATACACGGAGAGGTTGAGAAAAGTGGAGCGTGGGATCTGAGAGAGTTTTTGCATTTGAAAGATAAAGAGTTTGAAGGAGATGGTCTTGCATTTAAGAGATTTGAGAAGATAGAGTTTATTTTATTATTATTATTTTTTTTTTTTCACTTTCAATACTGTATCATCTGAAGATTTAATTCAAAAAAACAGAAAAGATTTTACTTGTAGCTATTCCAGTAGTCTGATGTTAGGTTGGTTGTGAGGCGCAGCGTTTGTGGCTTAGTTGAATTCGCTTAATGTCGCAGGGGAAGAGAGAAAGATCTGCGTCTAGCTTTTCCGTTGTTGGGTTCGTGCGTATGGAGAGATACGTTTTTGTATTAGGTTTTGTTTAGGAGTTGAAGAGAGTAAATTTTATTGGGTTTGTTTTGGGGAGAAATAGTTAGGGATGTTTGGTAGAGTAGTTTGAGATGAGATTTTTTTATATTTTTTGTAGTTTTTTTAAATAAGTGTGGGTAAAAAAGTGTGTAAAAAAGTGTGTAATGTTGTTTAAAATGTGAAAATATGAGTTTAATAGTTTTTTTCTTTTTAATAATGCTGATGTGTAAAAATGTGGAAGTTTCAAAAGCTTCGGTTATATATATAAACTAGCCGCGAACCCGAGCGTTGCGCGTGATAATTATTTTTATGGTAGTTTTATTAATTTTTCTTTTTACAATTTAAATTAATCTAATAATGAGTAATGTATTTGTAATTATATTTTTATTTATTATAGGAACAATCTTAAATGTAATATAGGAACAATCCAAAACACTAAAAAAACGTAAACTAAAAAAAATTAATAAAGCTTAACAATGATTAATTGAACCAATATTGGGATAAAATTTTGTTTTTGACTAACTATTAAGGTTATTTTCTTTGTAGAAATTATAATTTCGGCCACCCAAAACATATTATCAAATAAACAATTATTAGCAAAATCTAAGAATTAAATTTCTATACATGCATTGTTATAAAATAATAATAATAATAATTAAAATAAAATTGCAAAAGTTAAAATTTGTCACCTATCAGATTATTTTCGTTTGGCTAACTTTTGCTTTTCTTTAAATGAATGGCATTATAGAGTACTTCTAATACAACTATTAAGAGTACTTTGTCCATCACAAGGGATTAGAAAATAAACAAAAATTAGTAAAGTCTCATAGTTTAACATCTAAATTGAGCACTATAAAAAATCATGCTATTTAACAGAATAAATATCAAATTATCCAAATCATGCTATGTAATAGAATAATATTATATTTTTTAGAACGCAAAAAGATAACATTTAACAATCAAAGAGAATATATATATAAAAAAAAAAAAAAAAAACAACAACAACAACAATTTATAAAACAAAACTAAATTGCATCAACCCAAAATAGAGTTTTAAAGAATATAAAAAATTATGAACCTAAAGTAGAGATGCCAGGGAAAAAAAATCCACCAAAAAATTTAGAGAGAGAGAGAGAGAAAGAGAACCATATTTTGTGAGAGAAAGTTATGCATAGAATAGAAAAGATAGTGACAAATTTATAGTAATAGGGTGTGAATAAAAAGAGACAAAAATAAAGGAAGATGAAGGGAAAGAGAAAGAATGATATTAATGTTGAGGGTAGTGGGGACATGAAAAGGTAGGGAGGGAGAAAGATTGAAGAAGTAGTAGGGAGATAAAATGGTATGGAAGAGAGAAAGGTTAGAGAAGTGTAAATATTAAAAAAATAAATGTTAAAAACAATTATAGGAAAATTGGAAAAAAAAAAAAAAAAAAAAAAAACCTAAAGCTATAGGGTGTGAATAAGAAGAGACAAAAACAAAGGAAGATGAAGGGAAAGAGAAAGAATGATATTAATGTTGAGGGTAGTGGGGACATGAAAAGGTAGAGAGGGAGAAAGATTGAAGAAGTAGTAGGGAGATAAAATGGTATGGAAGAAAGAAATGTTGGAGAAGTGTAAATATTAAAAAAATAAATGTTAAAAACAATTATAAGAAAATTGGAAAAAAAAAAAAACCTAAAGCTTGAAAGGCTGCAAAGATTTTTTTTTTTTTTTCTTTCTTTAAGATGAAAAGGCTCACACAAAACCCTAAAACTGAACCGAAAAGGCTTTGGGTTAGGCTTGATAGTGGAATTAAATAAATAAAATGTGTGCTGGATTAATTATACATATTTATTATAAGGTGATAGTGGATGTAAATAAATTAGTGGGTTGGATTTATTATAGGGTGATAGTAAAAGTAAATAAATAAGTAGTGGGCTGTATTTATAAGGCTGAAAATTGTAAAAATCATTTTAAAATTGTAGAACGAATTATATATATATTTTTAAAAATGACGTGGCAGCTGATGTGGCGCAACGTAAGAGCAGCAGTATTAAACGCTACGCTTCAGTTTTTAATAATATATAGAATATAGATTATATGATTTTATCTTTACATGTAAGATCTACATTCACGTCCTTTGTACTCTGAGAACAAATGATGGATTTTGAAAATTCCAACTAGACATTCCATAAATAATTAATTTGTGATTGAATGGAAAACAAGAAATACCACCATGAGTTTATTTAGTGATCCATGACCACATATCACTTAGAAAATTATATATATATATATATATATATATATATATATTTAATTGGGTAATTGTCCTTAAAAACAAGGAAAGAATGACAGTGTCCCGGAAGATCGAGTCCCGGAAGATCGAGACAAACGTGACACATGGTCTGCAACATCTATTAATTACAGTCAAGTCTCAAATGTAAACAACCTTAACAAAGTCTTATATTAAAGGAAAAGCTAACATACCACAAGGCTACTTAGATTGTATGATCTACATAATGGTAAATAGTGTCAAATTATAGGCATCAAACAAGCCAATGAAGCTAAAACAAGAGACTTGAACAAAATCGAGGATGGTATGCAGCCCTTACCATTGCGGATGAAGAGTGCTTGGTACACTGGTATGTTGATCATCACAAGTAGTAAGTCAAGAATAAGTTGTAAGATCAACTGGTCTAAGGCATTGAACTCCAAATTTTGAACAATCTTTTTGATTCCCCCAATTAAGCTGAAGAGGTTTAGTAATGCCAATGTTGCTATTATGGTAAACGTGATAGTTGAACTTCCAAACTCCATGACTTCTTGCTTGTATCTCTTCAATACATCCTCTGTAACCACCTTAGCTGTGACGGCAAATTTTGTTTTCGATAGGCCTAATTGCCTTCTAATGTTCTCAATGAGCCCGAAAAAGTATGAAGTAGTTCCTCGTATCACCGACATTCGTTGCCAATTCCACCAAGCTTTGAGTGTATCACCACAGCTCAGGGCCTCTACTATACCACAAGCTTTATCGGCTACAAAAACATAAGCAAAGGGAAGGAACCATAGGCTTTTAACCTGGAAAGATTAGGTTATGAAATTAGTATATATAAGGGAAGGAACCATAGGCTTTTGACCTTTTACTATGTTCTTGCTCACACGTTCTAGTCCTAGACTAAACATAAACTTGCATTTACACACAATTTTTTGTCTTTAATAATCAGTGAGCCATTGAAGGTGCATAACACATATATGTAGGGGTGGCAACATCTATTAATTACGTGTCGGGTTCAAATGTAAACAACTTATACATATTCGACTATAAGGGCTAACACTAACCCGACATGTTTATTAAACGGTCAAATTATCATCAAACAAGCCTAACAAAACCCATTTATTAAACGGGTCAGTCGTGATGAAGACCTGCTTTATTTGATTTTATCAAAATGAAGAAAAACATTTATGGAAAAACAAGCAAATAAATATTTTAAATATAAAATTTAGAACTAATGAGTAATTATATCACAAATAATCATTCAAAACTAAAACATGTCTCAATATCATAAATAATCAATCACAATACGTCAAAGAAAATAAACTACAACAACTAATAAGTTTATATACCTATAGTTGAATGGTATATTGGTAAAATTTCATTTAATTAAACGGGTCAGAGTGTATCACCACAGTTCATAGCCTTAAACCCTAAGCCCAACCCGTTTATCAAAGGGGGAACCATCTTGTTAACCCAAATTAGGTTACACAAACCCATTAAGCCTCAAACCATAACCTGCTAATTTCGTGCTCGTGTCTAGTCTGGACTAAACATAAACTTGCATTTGTCCAATTTTGCCACCCCTACATATATGTTTCATCAAATTTTGCGTGTGATACTGTGATATGCATGAATTCTTAATTTTATGACGTCTACTATGCATTAATATATTGTATAAGAAAAGAAAGGTAAAAAGATAAACCTGAGGGAATAAGGAAATGCCGTGGAGCAAGCACAGAGGAGGAACGATCACATAATAGAGTGTTGGGAATGACATTGGAGCCCAAAAAAGTAAAATACAGTATCCCATTTGGGCACCCAACTTTATCTTGCCATGTCCATATATGAAAGGGCAATACTTGGAGAAGAGTATCTGAAACAAGCCTTCAGACCACCTCTTGTGTTGAATAAGAGCTACATCTAAGGTAGTTGGAGCAACACCCAGAAATGCCTTTCTCTCTGGATTATAATAAAGTGATTTCCAATCCCTACATTGGATAGCCAAGCCAGTTAACAGGTCTTCGACTGGGCATCCATAAATTAGTCCCATCTGCAAATTCACAATCACCATTTTCAAGATTATAAGTTTCACAAACATGAGAGAGAGAGAGAGAGAGAGAGAGAGAGAGAGAGAGAGACCTTCTTCCCCCATTGAGTGTCCCTTTCATAGCTACAATTAGCAGTAGCTTTTGATGCTTCTTCCAATTCATTAACAGTTTTATTTGTATTATTTTTGGCTTCTATAATCCGTTCTCCACTATAATCCTTGGGGTGCACCTTTCCAGTAAGACTCTCTCTTCTATGGAAACATCCAGTGCCACAATAAGGAGCTGCACCATATCCACCTAGACCAGCAAGATCAATCTTCATATTTAACCAAGATTTATAGCATGTTAGTCCACCAAATGATCTATATACTTTTCTCTTCATGGAAACAAAGGAATGATCATAGATTACCCACGTTGTTTACAACTGAAAAAGAACATGCATAAATATCATTCTTGGTGATATTGTCATGATTTTGTGGAAACTGCAAAAAAGAGATCTCGTGACCTCTCTTTTCATCCATGAAAAAACACAGTGCCTCTTGTATTGTGTCTGCATCATTTACATACATGTCACAATCCAAGTTGAGGATGAATGGAGCATTGCTTATATATGACGATACTCTTATCTGCACATTAGAAATGACCTTCTTCAAAATACTAGGAAATAATACATCAATAACATTATCAAGTGGACATGGTCACAAATACTTACATTGATCATTGCATCACTTGCTTGCAAATTAAACAAACTTTTTCGTTCTATATGCTTATTTTTATTTCACATTTGCAGCATCTACGTTAAAGGAGAAATTAAGGAACATGTTTTAAAAGTAATTGGTGTAACTCTTCTTTAATGTTACAATACTTAATTTTTTATTAGATTAATATTTTGAAAATATAATTGATGAATTTCATGTTCTCTATGTTTTTAATACACGTATTAAATTTTGTGTTACTTAGATATTATTTACTTTTTCATTTATAAACTCATATTTTACATAAACTTTTAATGTTCAAAAAACTTAGAATTTAAAAACTTTGTAAAAAAAAAAAAGAGTTATTAATATTTGATCATCTTGATATTTTGCAAGAATGTAAGGTGTATTAGGGAAAAAAATTAATCTAACTATGAAATTATAGGAAATAAATTCAATAAAAAGTCAGTGGGTAGTGTGTCATTAACAAAAGTTATACTAAAGCATAACTTCTGCCCAAAAACCCATGTATAGAATTTGATAGATTACTAATGCATTCATAGCTCCAGCTTTGAAGTTGTGAGGCCACTGGGGTCTTTTTTCGCGTGCCATATACACCAATGTCGGCAATCGTTGTCCACCAATATCCACCTCCTTTTTGTCCCTTCCATCAATTATTATCTAAAAAATGGAAAATATTGTATGAAATAAAATATATATATATATAATAAAACTTTTTGTAAAAAAGTGAATTTTGAAATTTTAGTGAAGAATTGTTCATTTGATTGGAATAATTTTGACTTAGATTGAATTTAAGTGTCATGCATTACTAAACATAAATTGAATTTTATTATAAACAAGAATACAAAAATTACCTGCACAATCGACTGTTGATCTTGTTTTGTCACGTTAGAATTCCATTCTGAAAATCCTTTGTGTTGGTCCTTTAACTCTTTTGGAATCTTGCCCGTTTCAATAGCTGACTCAATCCGGTCTTCCATTTCTTTGTATTGTTTCTTTAAGAAACAAAAAAAAAAAAAAAACAAAACAAAACAAAAACAAAAAATTATCATCAGTCAATTTTTTTTCATCAAAGGAAGTCAATGACCATTCATCAAATAGCCAATTAAATGATCTAAGCAAATGCCCCAACTATTATATGGTCATTTAAATTTTCATGCAGTGTGTTTAAGCAAAATTTCAGGAATTTTTTGTCAAACATGGACCAACAAAAATATGTGAAGGTTTAAGGGTATTATTGGTTAAAAAATTAGGCTAAAATACATTTTAATCTCTCTAACATCGATGTTGCTTTTAAATTTGGTCCTAGAATTCCAAAACCAACTATGGGAAAAGTTAATGGGGCATTTGTTAATGAATCATTTTAGGAAAATTTTTATGAGAAATAAAAAAATTTAAATTTTGAAAAATTATTGTGCACTCCCGGAATACTATAAATGCATACTCCCTCCTTTCACATGAATGGTGGGTCCCACTAACCGACTATTCATGTGAGAGGAGGGATGATACTTCGGGAGTACTTAATAATATTCCTTAAATTTTGGGTTTGACTTACTTCTAGTACTTTTTTTTTTTAGAGTTTCAACTTATGACGTCTACTTTTAATAATAGTTTTTTATTATCAGATCAAGACTCCAATTGGTTTTTGGTGTGGGGGGAATTGAACCCTAGATCTCTTATTCAACCATCAAATATTTTACTAGTTGAGCTAACTGAAACATAGACTTCCAATACTTTTTTGACTGGACATCTCTTTTTGTTTTGAATAACAATGGTAAGGGTAGTAAGTTTTAATCTCCACATTTATTAAATTAGTAGATGATGTGACAGTTTTTCATTAAAATAAAAAATAAAATTCTAGTTAAAAAAGTTATGGAGGTAAGTCAAACCCTTATTTACAACTTTTTTTTTTCCCAATTAAAGTTCTATTAAAACTTTTCTAAAATTGTTTATTAATAAATGCTCTAAGGGCATCCGTTAACCGAACCCATCAACAACTAATCCCCTATTCAATATATATATATATTTTTTTTCATTTGAATCCTTCAAATTATTAATATATAAGTTTTATGAGAAAAGTTAACTCTAAAGACATTGGTTTAGCAACTATTTTTAGAAACTTTTTATGGGAAAAGAAAAAATAACTGACTCTTCTGATAATTTTTTATATTTCTCATGAAAGCGATATTAAAATTTTCATAAAATGGTCTATTAACAAATTCCCTAATGGTACCTGTAAAGGAACGATTTGCACCCAAACCCAACAGTGTGGAAGGATTTGACCCAAAAAGTCCAATACAATAAGATTTGTAGAGAATGGGCTTTAAACCTAGGTACTATGGATATTGAACTACACAGATGATGGGCTAGATCCCCAATTTACATGCAATAAGATGTTTACATAGCAGAAATTCTCTTCGGACGCATGCCGAGGACGATTTATCTTATTGTTCTTTGCTATATAAATGGATTACACTTAAAGGTGATGTGTACAATGTTTTTCTCTCTCTTTCTCCCCCTCCCCCCCTTTTTAATGTCTTCCTCTTTCTTTTATATCCTCCTTCTTCTTCCCACCATCTTCCACGTATGGTTCAGACCATCCATCTAAATACTTGTCCCATCCACCGCCCTCTTGAAGTGTTCAAATAATAGCTATAAGGCTGATCAACACTATTCAGATGTCATTTTCCCATTAATGCGGCCTAAGAGGTAGGTGCAGAGCTTTTAATGTGGTGGTAGCAGCTTTTTATAAGATATTTCACATTTGTTCTTCCTTTCTATGCTTTGATGGAATACATTCTCACCCACGAGACCTTCTCCTCGTCAGGCCGAGGAGACGCTCCTTCTCGGACTATTTCTCTTAATAACGATGTTACTACCAAACCCACCTCAGAAAGGTAGATTCGTTCAGATCAGACCCAAGAATACTCACTGAACCATTTGCCCTCACAGTACCCATTAACAAGAAGTAATTCTTACGTACTCCCAAAGCACGGTGAATAATATTTCCTCTTTTCATGTTCATGGTAAAGTTCATTCATTAAATTCATGGTAAGATCTATCATGAATGTGAGAAAATAAAATACCATTTTATTATATTCCGAAAATACCAAGTATTTCCCATTAACAAAACCCAAGTCTTAAAACAATACTATGACATTAAGTGGACTTAGGGCTCGTTTGGTAGTGGTATTTAAGTATTGTTATTCATTTTTCAGTGTTGTGAAAATACATATTTGAGTGTTATAAAAATACATGTTAAAAGTGTTATTGTTGTTTAAACATTGAAAACTATTATTTAAATAACAGTGCCAACAGCCCCTAAGCACTGATCAGTTGACAAAATGGTCAAATTAATAGCAATTTGAAAGTTCAAACTTTAATGTGATTGATAGTAAATTTCGAAACTCTTGAGAACCTAAAATGACAATAGAGGGAGTAAAATATATTTTGGCCATAAAATTTGGTACACTTTAACTTGATCAAACTAGCCTAACTATTCTCTCAAAAAGAAAAGAAAAAAAATTAGCCTAATTAAATGAAAAATTCTAAGACTAGATAAAATGGTATAACTTGTGCCATAACTGTCCATTTGGTAGACTGTAAATGATAGAGAAAAAATGGTGAGTGACAAGAAGCCAATAACAATCTGACACATAAAATAATTGTGAAAAAAGTTGTAGTAATTTATGTGATACTAGAATTACTCCTAAGTAAACATGTTATGAACTTACCTTCAAAGCCAACCATTCTTTGGCATATGTTTTGTCTTGAACATCAATTTGTTGGGCAAAGAAGGCGCCGGGGGACCTTGGCACAACATTAAATTTTTTGCAAAAAGGAATCCAATGCTTAGAGAAACTAGAGGCCTCAAGGAGAGCATAATACGTCAATTCCGATCCACCATCATCAGAAAGATAAATACTCAACATCTCGGGTGGATAATTGTAAGACAAAGTTGATAAGATGGTGTTGATCACCAATGTTGGTGGCTCTATCTTAGGGTCTGCCGTGCACACAAAAATGTCAACACCCGGTAATTTGTCTTTGTATCTGTGACATGCCACAAAAGTGCATATTGAGGAACAAAATGACCCCAAAAAAAAAAAAAAAAAACTTTTGATTGTATCCGAGAAAATTAAAATTTGTTCTAAGAAACAGAGTAGGGACTTATTTGATCTATTAAAATAAGAATTGAGATTGTTAACCCCCAATAGGGCCAACACAACATCTGTTCCTTTCTTTTTTTCTTGTCCTTATTCGACAATAAGAATAAAACTTTGGTTTTTCTTGGAAAAAAAAAAGAAAAAGAAAAAAGAAAAAAGAATACAGCTATGGTTATGCTCTCTTGAAATATTGTTCTCAGCTCTTATAATCCAAAAACGTAACTTCTTCAAGATTTAAATTCATGTTTCCAAGAAGTTTTGAAACCTCATTAATTTATATAATTATTTTTAATAAAAATGATAAATTGATAGTTACAATAAAAAATAAGAGATTTGAATCATAAATGTCTATGTTGGAAATACCAAAATACTAACTGATTGAGGTAAAAAATTCTTACCTTACATGATCAATTGATCACCTTGATGGGTTGCCAACTTAATAAGGAATGGATTTTTTTTTGGGAAAAAAAAAAACCAACTAAAAACAAGAAACAAAGCTAAACAAAACAGTGAAAGAAAGTAGCTATGAAATTGCAATAGTTTCTTGCACTAACTAGATAAACTAATACCATATACAGCCAAACTCTGCTACTACATATATTCACGTAAGTGTAAGAGAGTGAGAGAGCTCTAACCTGTTTGAGAGTCTTTCTTTGAAAGGGTAATTGTAAACAACCTTAAAACGACAAGACTGAGTGAATATCCAGTACAAACTGAACAATATCTCCGCCATGAACATACCAATCCAAGCGCATCTTCCTTGCTCTCCAGCTCTTGGGATGTGTGTCAATCTGTAAACCCATATCAAACATATACCAACAAACACTGTGGAAGCAAACACCTTATATGCACCTCTAAATCTTGCTTCCTTTGTCTCAAACAATGGAAGTAGTGCTTCTTCTCCCCGACCTTCCTTTCCCATCTCTCTCTGTGTATGAGACTATGACTGTGTGTGTGTTTAGCCTGTGTATATAAGACAAAATCGAGTTTGCAAGAATATTTTTATTGTTGATGCAAGTACAACAACATTTCTATATGGACAAGACCAAAAAACCAAATATTTTTGTCTACTAGTATAATTATTGTGCGTGGATTCAAATTAACTCAATTTGTCATTTTTCTTTTGTAAATAAAAAATTAGCTTAATTCTCACAATAAAAATTACCTATACTCTAACTAAGTGTTTTATTTTATACTCCACAAATCTAATTTGTCATACACTCTTTAATATATATATATATATATATATATATATGCACACATGACATATTGTAATTACTAGTCTCTAGAATAAAAAATAGATCACACTAAGTGTGAAAAATAATTTTTCTTTTTAACAAATCTCATCTATAACAAATAAAAAAATTTATTTGGTAGAGAGTAATTTTCAAGTCATATTCAAATCCTGTTAATTTTTCTTTTAAAGTGAAATTTTATTAATGTTATTCTTGAAAACAGTCTTTCATATGAATAAAGTTTTGTTACAAACTTGATTGGATCCTTAATAGTTGATTGTATACAATCACTTAATTGTGGTTTAGTAAGTCATATGTTGGACATGACCAAGACATATGTCATTTTTCTATTGTTGGTTCTAGCATAAGGTTCCAACCAAGTTTATTGTCAAACTTTGTTCTTTTTATATTAAATTGACTGCCAATTTGGCTCCTTACACCATATATATAACAATCAACGAGAACATTAAGGGTGATTCGGAACTCTAGAAGAGGTATAATATAGAGGACCATTTTGACTGTAGAGTAGTTTTATTTATAACTGGTAAAAGTAAAATGATTTTTACAACAAAGAGCCTTTTAGCTCAAGACACTCTTAGTATTTTCAATAGAAATGTTTAGAGTTTAATTCTCTCTTCGCCAAAGAGAATTATTGGATGCTCCCTGAATATAATTGCATGACAATCTTTCTTCTCACATATATGATAAATTATATCATAAATTTAATTAGTGAGGGGCCATGCCAAAGGAAAAGACTCCACAAAACCTTACCTCCAAATCAAGTTGGAGGAAAATTCCTCCAACCTATTATGTGGTAATTGATAAAAGCTATCAATGCATATTTTTAGTTATCTCACATATTTAATGAGTAATGAGTACAACATTTATGATGCATAAAATCATCCATATGTTTTTTTTTTTTTTTAACTATCCATATGTATTTTTAGTTTGACATAAAATCTCATGTGATTAATGTCATAAAACCAATATGTCAAAGTTAGTAATGGACTCTCTTTTTACATTTATACTAAATTCCACTAGTCAAATTTTATTCACGATGAAATCTCAACATAAATATAAAAATTTTGTTAATGTGTATCCTTAAGGCACATAATAATTTATCATTGACTCTCTTTTTACATTTATACGAAATTCCATTAGTTAAATTTTATTCATGATGGAATCTCAACATAAATATAAGAAATTTGCTAACGTGTACTCTTAAAGTATATAATAATTTATCATTAAAAAAAAAAATTCTCAGAATTGAAAAAGTTCCCGAAAATTTTCTAAATATAAAACGAAAGGTCACAGCATAGAGCATACAATTAGAGTCGTTAGCGGTAGCAATGTAGCATTATTGTAGCATTGAATAGGGTTCATAATTTCAGATGGTGATGAGTCAATGACCGTGTCAGGTTGTGCTCCATTCATTAACCATCTTTGTGTCGTGCCAACCAACCAGAAATGTACAACTTTTTTCCTTTTTTGAGTATCAGAAAAGTACAACGTTTTTCATATTTCCCTTCACAACCCTACGTCCCTACCTCATTGATGAATATTTCGGGTAGCGTCGGTAGACCCTCGTATTTATTAATCCTAATGTGTCACTTGCTCTTTTATATATATATATATATATATATATATATATATAGTCTTTATTTTTTATGATCGTTCTGTTTGAATATTATTTATGTTGTTAAAAATTAAAAACTGAGAATACAATAGTAAAATAATTTTTAAATATATAAATAGTACCGTGAAACCTAGTCTGAATAATGCATAATCTCACTTGTGACACATTTCTCAAAAAAAAAAAAAAAAACTAAAATGCAAACGCTTTAATTTTCATCGGTATCCAAACAGGTATGAAGTATTTTTATTCTCTTTACCGGACAAATTTGAGGAATTTCTAGCCAATAAAACTGATTCTTACAACCTCAATTGAAAAGAAAACATAGACATTAAGATAGAGAGAGCAAAGGAAATAAGGACTATCAGTTTATACCAACTTATTAATGTATAAAAGTTTGCCTTCAAAAAAAAATGTATAAAAGTTTAAGCCCAAGTTTAATTAAGCCCACACGCCTTTCTTTTTCTTTTTTTTTTTTAAAGGAAAAACACTTATTTATTTTAATACTTAAAAATTTTACAAAGTTTTTTTATTTTGTCTTTAAAATTATGAAGTTACGATCAAATTCCTGCTTAATTTAAAAACTCATAGTTGTGAATATGATCAAATACACAAGGGAGTGGAAATAGGAAGAAATAATTATAAAGGAATAATAACGGTACAAAATATGAAGTTAAAGAAAAGAGTATTTCTAGAAACACAACAAAATCTCACAAAATTTTCACAACAATTGTGTTTTGAGTTCTAATAGATGTAGACGTGAAGCCATGTAGGTGAAATATTTTATTATTTTATTTTGATTTATGTTGACCTAAGCTTGCAAAGAAAATACTGTTGAGATTTTGTTGTAGTAATAAAAAAACTGTACTATAAATCTGTAAAAATAATGCTTCCATCAAAAAATTAATCAAACACATTCCTTTCTAATCTTCATAACCAACCATGTGTAATAGCAAAGTGTGTAATTAAATCAAAGGACCACAACAATAAAACAAAACAAAACTCCAATTGATATAGTCAAATCAAGCCAAATTTTATATTCGAGATGCGTTGGGGTCACCAACATGAATGGTCAGGAGCGTGAGTGATACACATGACAATTATCAAGAGGTTGATAGAAACCTCTGATCTTTAGAGAAAATCCATTAATAAGCTACAAGATGACAGATCGGTGAAACAAATGGTGTTGCAAACCAAGGTAGAGGTTGAACTGATACTTAATGGTATACTTGAGAAAAAGTTTCATTTTCCTCCACCTTCCCAGCTGTCGAACTATTAAAAATAGATAAAAATGTGTAGAATTCTCATTCCACTAAAGGTAAAGAAGTGTTATTTAAATTTATAATAAACTTGACTTGGATTTAGTGTCCAGTTATACTGAATCCATCATCATAATAGGTTTAGTGCAACTAAACACTGAACACAAACCTTACCCATGTATATCTATACAATAGTACCAATTTCTATGGAAACACTAAGCAATAATTTCACTGGCAGCCACCCCCACCCATAGCATGTGCCCATGTGGTACAAGATTCTAAGAACAGATGATTATATGCCTTCAAGGAAAGAGTGACATAAAGTAGCAAAGAATCCTATGACAACTTTATGGACAACTTAAAACCATGTCTAAATAATAGAAGGCTGTATGATAGAACCAACATAATGCAAAGCATGAATTAGAACAAAGAAGGGAGTCTCAGGCCATGCTTGATCTTGCATAGGCATGGAGTATATGTCCTTTGCAGGACTTCATGTGATGTTAGCCTCATGAAATACATCCCAAATCATTCTGAATAGTTCACCCTGGGCAGCTGGGCTCGTTCTTGCCACTAGCAAATCTTGTTTGTATGCATAGGCTATGGTTGCAGCTGAAATGGAGCACTAGTATTGCTTATTGAGCATTTGGGATGCACCCTTTTTGCTTATAAGAGCTAGACTGAAGTAATTTGTGCTATGAAAACAAATCATTAAAGTACTTTGAAAATGCCAATTAGTCATTACCTAAATTGTGAGAGAAAACACCTTTGCCTTGTTGAGGACAAGAAGAAAGGTAAATAATTTATTAGTGATCCTCAATCGCATATAACTTGGAAAGAAAAATAGGTATATCACAAAGATCATAGCTCCACAGTCCATATGAACTTGGGTCTGATATATCACAAACAATGGAAATGACCATAACTCAACAGCACAAGTAATGTCCAGGGCCTTATTTTAAAGGAAAAGCTACATACCACGACTACTAAAATTGGTAGAGTCTACATTATGGTATACTATGTCAAATTATAGGTATCAAACAAGCCAGTGAAGCTAAAACAATAGACTTGAACAGAACCGAGGATGGTATACAACCCTTATCATTGCGGATGAAGAGTCCTTGGTACACTGGTATGTTGATCAAGACAAGTAGCAATTCAAGAATAACCTGCATGATCAACTGGTCTAACACCTTGAACTCAAAATCCAGAACAATCTTTCTGATTTCCCCAATTAAGCTGAAGAGGTTTAGTAATGCCAATGTTGCTATAATGGTAAGCATGATAGTTGGGCTTCCAAACTCTATGACTTCTTGCCTGTACCTCTTCAACACATCCTCTGTACCTACCTTAGTTGTTAGCACAAATGTTGTTTCAGAGAGGCCTAATTGTCTGCTAATGGTGTCAATGAACCCAAAAAAGAATGAGGTAGTTCTTTGGATCACCCACATTCGTTGCCAATTCCACCAAGCTTTGAGAGTAACCCCACAACTCAAGGCCTCTGCTATGCTGCCAACGCTCCTTGCTACAAAAACATAAGCAAAGGGCAAGAACCATATGCTTTTAACCTGGAAAATGAGGCCATGAAATCAGTATATATAAGCTCTACAATAGGAACGTCATAAGTAAGCACTTTTTACTTGACTTGTTGCTACGTAGTTGCTCACAAATTTAATTTCTAGACTAAACATAAAGATGTGAATATGGAATTTTTTGTGTTTAGTAAATAATCTAAGGGCCATTGAAGTATAGAAGGAGCACAAAACAAATGTCATTAAAATTATGTGCGTGATAAGCATGAATTCTTTCTTTTATGACATCTATTGTATGCATTAAATTATATAAACTAAGAAAATAAAGATAAAAGTTAAACCTGAGGGAATAAGGAAATGCCATGGAGCAAGCAAAGAGAAGGAGCAATCACATAATAGAGTGTTGGGAAGGAAATTGGAGCCCATAAAAGATAAATACAATATCCCATCTGAGCACCAAATTTTATCTTTCCCTGACCATATATGAAAGGGCAATACTTGGAGAAAAATATTTGGAACATGCCCCCAGACCACCTCCTGTGTTGAATAAGAACTGTATCTAAAGTAGTTGGACCAACACCCAAAAATGCCTTTCCATCTGGATTATAATAAAGTGATTTCCAACCCCTGCATTGGATAGTCAAGCCAGTTACAATATCTTCAACTGGACACCCATAAATCAGCCCCATCTGCAAATATAATTACCATTTTCATTAGTATTTCAACACACAAATGTGAGTGTGAGTGTGTGAGAGAGAGAGAGAGAGAGAGAGACGTTTTTCCCCCATTGAGTGTCCTTCTCAGCACTACAATTAGCAAGAACTTTTGATAATTCTTCCAATTCATTAACAGTTTTATCATTATTCTTCTTGGCTTCTAGATTCAATTCTCCTCCGTAATCCTTGGAGTACACCTTTCCACAAAGACTCTCTCTTCGATGGAAACATCCGGTGCCACAATACAAGGCTGCACCATATCCACCTATACCAGCAAGCTCAACCTTCATATTTAACCATGAATAATAGTATATCAGTTCTCCAAGCGGATTAACATTGGTTTCCCTTCTTGAAAACAAAGGCATAGTCATAGATTACTCACATTGTTAGTAACTGAATATAAACCTGCATAAATATCATTCTTGGTGATATTGTTATATTGTTGTGGAAATTGCACGAAAGAGATCTCATGACCTCTCTTTTCGTCCATGAAAAAACACAATATCTCTCGTATTGTGTCCACACTATCTGCATACATGTCACAATCCAAGTTCAGGATAATTGGGGCATTGCTTATCTTTGAAGACACTCTTATCTGCACATGTGAAATAACCTTCATCAAAATACTTTGAAAAATAAAATTAGTAACATTATAAAGTGGCCATGGTCATAAAATTTACATAATTATTGCATATACTTATAAACTAAACAAACTTTTTATTTTGGTTGTATGTTTATTTACATTTCACTTTAGCAACATTTATGTAGAAGAGACATCAAAGAACATGTATTAAAAGTAATTGGTGTAATACTGGCTTAATGTTATACCACTTAATCATTTTTCATTAGAATATTATTATGAAAGCGCCATGGGTGGATTATATATTCTCTTTGTTATGTACACACACGTCAAATTTCATGTACATGAAATATTATCATACAATTTAATTCATAAACTCATGTTTGGTATATAATTTTATAGTTCAAAACTCTAAAATTTAATCACTTAAAAGATAAGATAGTTATTTTGTATAAAAAAAGATGGGAAAAAAGAAGAAGAAAAAATAGATAAGATAGTTATTGATAGTTAATAATCTTAACATCTTGCATACTTGTAAGGCAGAAGAATACAATTTAATCCAACCGTGAAGTGATTGTTTGGATTTGGTTGAATGCGTCTACATTTTGCTTTCAATGCGTTTCAACCTTTTTTTTTTTTTCCTGCTGCAGCGTTTCAGCTTTTAAGGGGACAAAAGCTACTATTCATCCATTAATGACACTGTTCACTACACTATTTATGCACTATTCACGCATTATTTCATTAAAAATAGGTCTCGCAGTACTATTCACATATTTAAAAATAAGTCCCGCAACACTATTCACATATTTAAAAATTATTTTCCTACAGTATTTTTAATTTTCAACTGTATCTAAATGGATCCGAAATTGTAGAAAAACGCCCAATGGAGAGTCATGAAGTGGTGTAACATAAACAAAAGTTATACTATGTTTAACTTCAACTTTACGCATGTATGGAAGTTTAAAGCTTACTAGTGCATTCATAGCTCCAGCTTTGAAGTTGTGAGGGCACTGCGGTCTTTTTTCTCGTGCCAAGTATACCAATGTTGGCAATTGTTGTCCATCAATATCCATTGCATTTTTGGCCATTCCATTAGTTATAATCTAAAAAAAAGGCAAACATTGAACCAATTTTTTTATTTAAAAATTACATGTAATAAATAAATAGAATTGTAACAGAGTATTCTAAAATTTTGGTGGAGATGGGTCAATTGGCGAAATAGGATTCGATTATTGCATTAAATAAGAGTATTTAATTGAAGGCATGATAATTTTTTTTTTTTTTTTGAGAAACACACGCACACATATATATATATATATATATATATATATAGTGGAAGGGAGGTGAGATAAGGAAATACACTCACACATTTTTTTTTTTTTTTGAGAAAGTGTAATAATACTAACTTTTTTTTTTTTTTTTTTGAGAAGGTGTAATAATACCAAATCAACAAGAAATTAAGTTTTAAATTAAAAAGAAAATTGTAAGAATTACCTGCACAATCGATTGGTGATCTTGCTTCGTTACTTTGGAGTTCCATTCTGAAAATCCTTTGTGTTGATCCCTTGTTTCTTTTGGAATTGTGCCCATTTTAACAGCTGAGTTAATTCGGTTTTCCATTTCTTCATATAGATTCTTTAATAAACATAAAAATAAGATCAATCAAATTTGTCATCAAGAGAAGTTTTGTTATTCTAACTTTGGGGTCATGCAATATGTTAGTTCAATATGCCTCATGCCATGGTTTGATGCCTCATGCTCATGCCATTAAACATCAATGAATTAGGAATTTCCTCTGACTTTTTATTTTTATTTTTAATGAGTTCTAAAAAATAAATGTGAAAATGTACTTTTAGTCCTTACATTTTAGGTGAATTTTCCTCTTAGTCCCTAATTTTTAAACACACCTACGTTAGTCTTGTAAATCAAAAACTATTGCTATTTTAATACTTATTATCATTTCAGTAACGGAAAAAACATACGTGACAAATGAAATACATTAGTAATATGTTAAATGCTAATGTGACTAATAAAATAAAATAAAAATATCACGTTAGCATCAGATTTAAAAATAATAATTTAGTGTATGTTTAGATACCACTTATTTTGTTGAAAATTGAAAATAATAAAAAAAATAATTTCTTTACTGTTTATTACTATTCAATAATGTTTATTAGCTTAAATACAGTATTCATAGTCAATGAATAATGCATAACACGCTGGTTAAAAAAATCAAAAAGTGACTTTACTTCAGACACAAACGACGCAAACATCCCTATCCAAACGGAGCTTAATAACTTAAAAAAAATTAAAAACACAAAAATGCTTGATCTTAGCCAAAAGGCCAAAAACGTTTAAAATCTAAAAAACAAAATACATAAATTCAGATCATATCATTTCTCTTATATTAACACAAACCGTATCCACTACAAAGCACAGTAAGTCTCATTCGCACCTTACAATTCTCACCCACAACCCCCAAAGATTCCAACTTTGAACACACAACGTCATGGTAAAAAAAGAAAAAACTTCACCAAACTATGAACCTCAACATTGCAGCTCCAAGTCCCAACTCACAAAAAAGCTTTTGGCTTTCTGCTCTGCTTGCAGCTCCACAGTTGGCTAGTTGCAAGGCCTGAATTTTTAGCCTCCAAAAACACTTAAATATGCCACCAAGAGACCAGATTTCAGCTTCAATGCACCAAAGGCTTCACTACAAGTACAGATCCTAATTCAAAACCAACCCAGAAGAGAGCTAAACACAATGGGTTCTTTTTCTCTTAATCTCTAACTTCTTCTCACCCCAAACCCGATTCTCTCTCTCTGTCTTGATGGTTTGATCGGGTGGTGGTGGTGGTGGCCGGGTTTTATTGTTTGATTGGTAGTGGCGGTGGTGGCTGGGTATTTTTGGGTTTGTGTATTGGGTTTGAGTGTTTGAGATTTTTTTGTTCGGGTTGGATGTATGTTTGGATTGATTTGGTGTTTTGTGGCTTTGGGATTTGATGATTTTGCTAGGGTTTGAAAAAAATGGAGGCGTGGAGATTTTTTATTTTTGTTGAGCTGAATTTAATGGGTGTTTTTTTGTGTTTGTTTCGCAAGAAAATTTCTGAGTTTATGGGATGCTGGAATTTGGTTTGTTTCCTGGGGAAGAACATGTTCTAGGGAAAGAAGAACGTGACGTTCTTACGAAAAAGAACGTGATGTTATTTAATTAATTTGATTAGATCTAAGGTTTAATTTTTTAAATTTTGATCTAGCTTTGTTTTTAAATAATTTTTTAAAATGTTGGGATATCAATTTTTAATATCCACACCGGTATAAAAAGAAAAAAAAAAAATGGACACAATATTTTTACAACAAATTCAAAATAACAGGTTATTATGGTTGTTATTGTTGGGGTAAAAATATAATCTCAGTATTAAATTCAAATTTGAACTAATAACAATTAAACACCTTGTGAAAATGTTGTGGATGTAGCATCTTTCATAAAAAAAAAAAAAAAGAGATACTACGTCTACAACAAATTTACAACATTTTCACAACAAATTACAGGTGGTTAGTTGTTATTGATTCAAATTTGAAATTAATACAAAGATTACTTTTTTGCCCAAACAATAACAACCAGTAACAACCTGCCATTTAGAATTTATTGTAAAAATATTGTGAAAATATTATAAACATATCATTTCTCTAAAAAAAATGCTAACAAAGTACTTCATCTATCAAATAGGATATTTCTATTATTAAGATGATGGTAAGGTCCAAAAATGGAAATAGCTTTCAATTTCCAAACCCTAAGAGCATCCATAATGGGAGAGGCCAAATGCTAAATGCAAGCCCATTTGGCATTTAAGCCCATAAAATGCCAGCAATGGAAGAGGCCAAATGCCAAATGCCAATTTTTTTTTGGCATAATGCTACAGTACCATCTCATCTTTGAGATGGTACTGTAGCAGTATCTCAAAACTGAAAAACCATATTTTAATAACATCAGCTTCTCTCTCTCTCTCTCTCTCTCTCTCTCTCTCTCTCTCTCTCTCTCTCCCGGCTTTCTCTCCATCGCCTCTCTCTCTCTCTCTCGCCACTGTCAAGCTTCTCTCTCTATCCCCTCTCTCTCTTGATCTGGGCATGGTGGTGGGTTGGGATCGGTTGATGGTGGGTTTGGATCGGCGAGGTCTGGGTTTGGGTTCGTCGATCGGCGAGGTCTGGGTTTGGATCGGCGAGGTCTGGGTTCGTCGATCGGCGTTCGGCGTTTTGGTCTGGGTTCGGCGTTCGGCGAGGTCTGGGTTTCCGGCGTGGGTTGATCATGGTTTTGGCCGTGGGTTGATCTGGGTGAGATCGGCGTGATCAAGGTGGTCGTCGTCGTCTCGCTCTCTCCGTCGTCGTCTCGCTCTCTCCGTGGTCGTCGTCGTCGTCGTTGATCATGGTTTGCTATTTGTGATGGTTTGCTATTTGTGGTGGTAGATTTGTGACTGATGTGGTGGCGGTGGCGGTGGCGGTGGATTTGTGACTGGTTTTGGCCGTGGGTTGATCTGGTTTTGGCCGTGGATTTGTGACTGGTTTTGGCCGTGGGTTGATCTGGTTTTGGCCGTGGGTTGGTCTGGGTTTACTATTTTTTTTTTTTTTTTTTTTCTCTGGTGGTGGTGGATTTGTGACTGATGTGGTGGTGATGGCGGTGGCGGTGGTGGTGATTTTTGGTGGCCGGGTGATGTTCACGGGAATAGGGGGTGTATTGTAAATGATGTTAATTGATGATATATTATTTTATTGTATAGAAATATTATTTTAATGAGTAGGATAGGAAAATAGAAGTTAGGTTGTTGGAGGTATTGTAAAATGGGATTGTATAAGTAGTAAAGTAACTTTTTGAGATGGTATAATAGGATGAGATTTAGCATCCAGCTGTGGATGCTCTAAGGTAGGTGCTCCTAAAAGTTAGAGATTAAAACGAGAATCGGCCAAAATGTAAAAATTGAATATATATTTTTTGATAAAAATAAAACTACATCATTAAAGTAATTGATTAACAAAACTTGATAAGAGGGTCAAATTAACAACAATTTAAAGTTGGGCAAATAATTTCAAGTTTTGATAATTAAGGAACTATTTGGTAGTGTATTTTAAACAATAGTTTTCAGTGCTTAAATAATATTACAAAATTGGTCCTAAATAACTAAAATGCCAACAAGACAACAACATTAAAGTTAGAGGAAATAAAAGGCAGTTTAGCCATAAATTTTTAAGGATTCTGTTAACGTATGTCCTTAGAACAATTATTAATAAACTATTTTAAGAAAATTTTGACACAAGTATAAATGTTTATAAGGTGTGAGGAGCAAGAACTGGGATTCAAGTCTTCAAAAAGGAATTTTATACACATATACACTTAGATTGAGTTAGAGCAGAATTTCTATTCTGTATATAAACAAAATTGATAACAATTTTGTGAAAAATATAAAAAACTGTCAAAAAATTAAACCATAAACCAATATCCTTAAGATATTTATTAACTTTTCTCAAATTTTAAACCCTCTAATTTGATCAAGCTAACCTAACTAAACATACAATGAACTAACCTTCATAGCCAAACATTCTTGGGCGTATGTGATGTTTTGAACATCAATTTGTTGGGCAAAGTAAGCAGCCGGAGACCTTGATTTAATATTAAATTTCTTGCAAAAGGGTATCCAGTGCTTAGAGAAATTAAAAGCTTCTATAAGAGCATAGAATGTCAACTCTGACCCACCATCATCAGAAAGATAAATACTCAATTTCTCAGGTGGATAATTGTATGATATTACTGATAAAATGGTATTGATCACCAAAGTTGGTGGCTCCATCTTAGGGTCTGCCGTGCACACAAAAATGTCGACATTGGGTAACTTCTTTTCGTATCTGTAACATGCAAAGAAAATGTATATTGAGGAAAAAATAACAAAAATTAAAATAGGATTTTACATAAGAAAGTAAATTTTTTTAGATAAATCATCAATTGTTTCAAAAGTTTAAACTATTAAAAAATGAGAAACCTAACTACTAAACCATTTTTCAAACTTTTTTGAAATTAGAGTAATAATAAATTTCATCTAACAATAATTGAGAATAATGACATGCGGACACAAAGTTTTATTTATTTTATTTATTTCCTTTTCCATTCTCCATTTAAGGATAGAAATTTAGTTACCTACTCTTTTCCATTTAATATTAAATGGAAAAGGGTAGTTAACCGAATTGGCAATACATGATTCTTGTTGTATTATGATGAAAAGATTATTTTAAAAGTAATGTAAAGTTCATAATATTTTTATAACAAATTTTAGGCGGCAAACTGTTATTTATAAATAAAAAAAGTGATATCGGTGGTAGTCTCTATTGGGAAATTTAGACCTCGTTTGATAAAATTAACAAGTTTTAAACTCAAGTTGTTAATTAGATTTATTATGAATAAAACTTGTTAAAACAAAGAAACAAACATTAATATCATGTCAAATTATGTGCAGCGAAAAAGTAAATAAGACAAGATATGATAACCCAGGAAAACTAATGAAACCTGTTAGGACATATGTGGTTCAAGTCTGTGAACATATGTCACTATTTTATGTAATTGGCTTATCCTTAGACAAAACGCACTTTACTTGTAATTGGGTAGATTTAGGATGAGTTTAACACTTCAAGGAACAGTGGTTCAAGGTTAAGTGTTGAAGCCGTCAAAGTCTGTCCAAGAAACAAGCTGGGAAGTGCAAGATTTTAAATCTCGACACATACCTCGACAGATACATCTATCGAGATTTAAAGGAGCTGTTTTGCCCGAGCCTCGACAGCTATCTCGACACCTCTCGACACCTCTATCTGTCGAGAATTAAAGAAAACAGATTTCCAGGTTTGTTTCAAGTCTAATCCGTGAGTGTGTCTTTGGGACTTCTTTTCTCCTAACCCTAGACATATAAAAGGATTATTTTAAGGGCCGTCAAAGTAGAGATCACAAGAAAACAAGTTGCACATTCTTTGAGAACTTGTTGTTCATGCAATTTGTGATCTGACAGACAAAGTTCGTGCCCTAGTTCATCCTTGATGATTTGAAGAACTTTGCAGCCAACTCTCTCTCTCCATAGTTGGTAATTGAAGTCGCGTACTGGGATCCGCGCATTTGGTTAGTCACGTACTTGGGAGCCGTGCATTGAAAGGAGAAACTGTCACTACAGAACAAGTCCAATTGGGTATTGGGGTAAGAGTTCAACTGTAGGTTGGTGAGGTACTGGGATTCCTTACTTGTAACTGCTTGTTGTGATAATAGTGGAGTTTCGGGAGTGGTGATCTTAAATCACCCGGTGGGGTTTTTGCCGTAAGGGTTTTCCCCATTCGTGAACAAATCACCGTGTTCTTTATTTTCCGCTGCATAACTTAGTTTGGTGATTTGTTTGCGCTGCCACGTGATATTGCATGTTAAATTGATTAATTAATAACTAGGCTAATTAATCAACGTAATTTATCACAAGGGGTCAACGCGTTTGTGGCCTGTCAAGTGGTATCAGAGAAAGCACACTCTGATTAGGGTTTAATCTATTGTGTGTGATCCATTGACCCCTGCTGTCATGGATAGAGGACAATCTCTCATTATACCTCCTTTATTTAATGGCACTAACTATGCATACTGGAAAGTACGCATGAGAACTTTCTTGCAGTCTTTAGATGAGAAAGTGTGGTAAGCTGTGGAGATAGGCTGGACCAAGCCTACAAAAGCGTCGGCCGACTGGGATGATGCTAAGATCAAGGCGGCAAACTTTAACAGCCGAGCATTGAATGCCCTATTCAGTGCAGTCACCAATGAGGAGTTCAAGAAAATTTCCTCAACTGAAACTGCTAAGGAAGCATGGACCATCCTCCAGACAACCTATGAGGGCACCAAGGCTGTCAAAGATTCAAAGCTGCAGAGGCTCACCACACGCTTTGAAGAAATCAAGATGGAGGAGAATGAGTCATTTGATGAGTTCTATGCCAAGCTCAAGGATATAGTGAACTCAGCCTTCAATCTTGGGGAGACCATCCCTGAACCCAAGATAGTAAGGAAGGTGCTTAGATCGCTGCCCGAAAGATTCCATGCTAAGATCACGGTGATCGAAGAGTCGAAGGATATTGACAGAATTCCTTTGACTGAGCTGGTTGGAAACTTGCAAACATATGAGTTAGGGCTAACTAGGTTAGGCAAGTCAAGCAAGGGCAAGAGTTTGGCTCTGAAGGCCAAGAGCAGTGATACGGATGACTCGTCAGATGATGAAGATTCCAAGATGAAGTCCTACATCACAAGACAATTCAAGAAGTTTATGAAGAATGCCAACGGAAAGGGCTTCAACAAAGACCGTAGACAATCCGGTTCTTTACAATTCAAGAATTCAGATAAAGGGAAGAAGGATGTCAAGGATGGCGGTCAGTACACTGTTCCTGCTGGGCTAAAATGTTTTGGGTGTCAAGGCTTCGGACACATGAAACAAGAGTGTCCTACGTACCTCAAGAGCATAGGGAAAAGCAAGGCACTTGCTGTTACCTTAAGCGACACAGAGCCCGAGGATGATTCCGAAGATGAAGACGACGGAATCTTGAATGCCTTCACTGCCACTGTTAATCCTACTGATGGGGTTAGTGAAAAAGTGGATGAAGAAGAAGAATTGGTGGATTCCAAGTGTGAAATTATGGATGATCAAGATGATATCCATACCGCCTATGAGAAGCTATACAAGCTTTCTGAGAAGCATGAGAAACTATATAGGCTGGCCACTAAGAAGCTCAGTGATGTGGAACTCAACCGTGAGGAGCTGTCCACAAAGGTCGATGAAGCGAATCAAACCATTGGAGCACTAAGGTTCGAAAACAATTTCTTGGTTGAGAGGACCAAGAAGCTTGAAGCGGAGCTGTTTCAAGTCGGAGCTGTTTCAAGTCAGAGCACAACTGGAGAGGACGTCAAGTGCTAAACTGGACGAGATGCTGAGTGCTCAGAGATATTCTTCAGATCGTACTGGATTGGGGTATGAATTCTCTCTCTCTAATACTCCTACTTCTAGTACTACTGTGTTTGTTCCACCTGCTAATAACATTGAAAATGAAGAAAAGAATGTTAAATCTGAATTAGCTAGTGAGAACGTAGACAAGGGCAAGTCCATTCTAGGAGCACCCCCTAAAATTGAGAAAAGGGAAGCTAGAAACCCTAGGAATAAGAAGGCTAACTCTCAAAAGGCCAAACCGAAGAAGCCGCATCTCTGTTATCATTGTGGTGCTGCCGGTCACACTCGACCTAATTGCTACAAGTGGCGTGCCACTCAACAGAGCAATGGCACAATAGCATCTGGGAGTCAGAATCAGCTTTAGTCTTCTCTCGCTCCTCTTGGAGACATTCTAAAAGCCCTCATGTTCCTTTCGAACTTGAACGGTTCATATTCTTCTCCCTCTTCACCGGTTCAAGAATCGACCAAAAGGAAAGGATCTTCCAAAGTGTGGAAGGCAAAGGAATCTAAGTGATTTCAGTCACTTCTTCTTCTCTCTCCTGTTTTTGTGTGTTGCATCACTTGTGTGTTTCTTTACTGTTTTGAGTCAGTCTAGTTTTATGCATTGTTTTGCTTTACATGTTTTTGTTTGTGTGTTTTCAGTTTTGTGTTTTATTTTTTGCTTTTCTGATAAAAAAAAATAAAATAAAAAAATTGAAAATTTGAAAAATACAAAAACAGTGTGTGTTTGCGTACATTAATTCGTGTGAACTTTTGAAATGGCCATTGAAACAGAGTTTTCTAAACTTTGTATCACTTATAGCTTAGATGAGCATTCTTTTGCACAACTAAGCGAGTGAGCTTTGTAGCTCTTTGTTTGTGATGAGTAAGGTTAAGTGATCTCTTCTTCTTAACACTCATATCACTCTTTTTGACAGGTTGAACTAGAAAATCCTAAGAGAAATGCATAAATAACCATCTCACCACTGTTACTCGCCAATCATAATATGACATCTGTATGCTTCGGCATAGCAAAAGTGCAATGTCAATGACACCTGTATGCTTCGGCATAGCAAAAGTGCAGTGTCAAAAGCTTAACATCATTGGGTATTTCTTTTCTTTCTCTTGTATGCCCATGCATGATATGTTTGTTAAAAAGAAAATATGCAAAAAGAAATAAAAAGCAAAAAGATTAAAAATGCTTTAAAATATGGTTGCAAGTGTGTTTTCTAGGAGATGTGGGAGTTATAGGATGTACCTCGAAGGTGATAGTCCCCATCAAACAGTTATGATTGTGTGTGAGTTAAAGTGATTTTTTCATATCTCAAATCGTCATAACATTGAGATACATATGCAATCTTGCGATGTTTTCACACACGACACGCAATACTCTTTGCTATTCTTGATACATGTGCAGGCACAATGTGATTTGGCCATCACAAAGTTTACATGCGTTAATGTATGATCACTAAACTGTCATAACTTGTTTTTGAAATATAAAATTGGTTAGACTTGTTTACTGTGTGTGTGCGTGTTTTGAGATTCATGTGCATCAATATTTCTTGTTGAGAGATGATTTTGAGAGCTAAATGTGTTGATTGTATCTTTGGTTGAGTTGCATGCATGATTGCATTCATGTCTGTGTTTTTCCTCTTTTGAAAAACTGCTTTTAAAGGCATCTCGACACCTCCTCGATACCTCTCGACACATAGCTATCTGTCGAGCTTCTTAGACTGATTCTTATCGCAGTCTCGACAGATACCTCGACACCTGCTGGATCGATCGAAAAACTTTCTGTTTGCTCGATAGCTCCTCGATAGCTTCTGGATCGATCGAGGTTCCCTCTTGTTTGTTTCTTCTCCCTCGATAGCTGACCTCGATAGCTGCATCTGTCCACGTGCATTTCTCGACAGCTTACCTTGACAGCTACCTCGACAGCTCTCGACACCTGCAGCTGTCGAGATTTACTGAGAGGCTATATCATGGTTTTTCGCGATTTTTCTGTTCATTCTCTCGATCTCTCTCGCTCGAAACTCACTGTTCTCTCTCAAATTTTTTTCTTTTTCCCTCCAAACCTTCTCCCAAGGCTTTCTCAAGAGTTTCTTTGCTATCTTCATCTCTTGGTAAGCACATTATCCCTCTTTTTCATGCATTTCATTGTTTTAAAACCCTAGGTTTTGTGTTTTTGAAAATTT
This sequence comes from Castanopsis chinensis, assembly GCA_032878915.1. Taxonomy (NCBI): domain Eukaryota; kingdom Viridiplantae; phylum Streptophyta; class Magnoliopsida; order Fagales; family Fagaceae; genus Castanopsis; species Castanopsis chinensis. The sequence continues at coordinate 10,337,333 of JAVQMG010000089.1, forward strand.
TTGGGAGTTTTCAAAATTGTTGGGGTTTTCATGAAATTTTTGGGTTGGTTTTCTAGTTTTGATCTTCAAAACCACATGCATTGCATCACATTAGCATTCTAATTGTATTTTCATGCATTTAGATGTGTGCAAATCGATTGTGTGCTGTTAGGTTTGGATTGGGCTGAGCCCATGATGTTTTTATGTTGCATGTCACATGTTCATGCATTCTCATACATACGTTCTTTTCATTTCAATATTATTCTGCCAATATTGAATTGTTTGGGACTTTTCTGTGTGTTTCTTTCTCTCCCCCTCTCTATGGTTGCGTTAGCTGTGTCTATGGCACCTAAGCGTAAGTCCATTCCGTCCCAGAACCCTTTGCGTTCTAAGGGACAGTCTTCTTCTGACTCTACCCCTCTTTCTGTCCGGTTCCGTGATGAGAAAGCCCACAAGGACTTCTCGGAGAACTTTTCTAAACGCGGTGTTCATTCGGAACGCCACGTAGTCCTGGCAGACTTTACCGACACTGACCTTCCCGATGTCATTCACACTCGGGGATGGGAGTCACTGTGTGACGTCCCGGTCACTTGTCCTCTCGTGTTGATTCAGGAGTTTTACTCCAACATCCACGGGATAGATTCTTCAGTACCTTCTTTCTACTCTAGCGTCCGAGGTACGCGCTTCTGTGTCACCCCAGAGCTGGTCTCTGAGGTTCTCCATGTCCCTAGGGTGGATCATCCCGATTACCCTAGCTGTGAGCGTCTCTGGACTGTGTCCAAAGACGAGATGATCTCGGCGTTCTGTGAGCGTCCTACCTCTTGGGGAGATCACATGTACACACCATGTCGACCTTTTGCTAAAGGTCCTCGTTTCCTTAACATGGTGATGACTTTTGTTTTATACCCTCTCTCTCACTATAACTCTATCACCGAGCCTCGCGCTCGATTTTTGTTGTCCCTCTTAGAGGATCTTTTTATAGACTTTCCTTCACATTTCATCTTTTGTATTATCGATGTCTATAGAGATACGGCCACCCGTGATAAGCTCATTTTCCCTTCCGCTATCACAAGGATTCTGAGTCATTTTTCCATCCATTTTCCCTTGTCCGATCCTTACCGCGTCATGTCCGCCATAGACGCCGCTACCGTAAAACGTTGCGAGGCACAGTTCCGATCGCGACAGACCGACGATGCCACTCCTTCCACCCGTCCGGCCACCTCCAGATCCGCTCGAGCATCTGCTTCTACTTCTTCGAGCGATGTCAGCTTGGGAGACATCATGGCGCAGCTACAGCGCATGGATGCTCGCCTAGATACACTCTCCACGGAGTTGTATCAGGTGAACGTTCGTGTTGGTCGCATCGCCAGGCGACAGGCGACCATGGGCGGCTTTACTGCAAAGGCTTCTCCTCCGCCACCTCATGTGTCGACTGAGACCGAGGCTGATGATGATGGCGATGATGATGATGCTTCCGATGATGATGATGGAGATGCTAGCTCTTCCGATGAGATGTCTACTTGACATTCTACCCTTTGTCACTCGTGACAAAAAGGGGGAGTAGTTTAGTATGAGAGTAGTCATACTTAGGGGGAGTGTTAGGATAGGACATAGGACATTTTTGTTAGGGGGAGTGTGCATTGAGGGATGTAGTGAGGTGATCTATGTATTTTTTTCTTTCTTTTTGAGATACATTGATCATGTATTGACATACATTGTATTTATTCTCTTCTTATATATGATGATGTATGTTTTTCTTTCACCTACCTTTCATGTGTTGTTTCTTCTCTATCTTTATACACATGTTTCTTTACTTGTATGCAATCTATTATTTCTGTTTCACACAAAGATGCCTTGATGTGTTTTGTTTATAAGTGTTTCAGAAATACAGGTTGTCAAAGTCTTCTTGCCATGAACTCTCTTCTTGCAAAATTTTTCAAGAGTTTGTGATATGATAGATTTTACTGTATGTAACAAGTGAATATGAGTTGAGTGATTTATGACTTCTCTCATATCTTCATTTGTATGTTGTGGTTTTGTCACGGATTGCCAAAGGGGGAAATTGTTAGGACATATGTGGTTCAAGTCTGTAAACATATGTCACTATTTTATGTAATTGGCTTATCCTTAGACAAAACGTACTTTACTTGTAATTGAGTAGATTTAGGATGAGTTTAATACTTCAAGGAACAGTGGTTCAAGGTTAAGTGTTGAAGCCGTCAAAGTCTGTCCAAGAAACAAGCTGGGAAGTGCAAGATTTTAAATCTCGACACATACCTCGACAGATACATCTATCGAGATTTAAAGGAGCTGTTTTGCCCGAGCCTCGACAGCTATCTCGACACCTCTCGACACCTCTATCTGTCGAGAATTAAAGAAAACAGATTTCCAGGTCTGTTTCAAGTCTAATCCGTGAGTGTGTCTTTGGGACTTCTTTTCTCCTAACCCTAGACATATAAAAGGATTATTTTAAGGGCCGTCAAAGTAGAGATCACAAGAAAACAAGTTGCACATTCTTTGAGAACTTGTTGTTCATGCAATTTGTGATCTGACAGACAAAGTTCGTGCCCTAGTTCATCCTTGATGATTTGAAGAACTTTGCAGCCAACTCTCTCTCTCTCCATAGTTGGTAATTGAAGTCGCGTACTAGGATCCGCGTATTTGGTTAGTCACGTACTTGGGAGCCGTGCATTGAAAGGAGAAACTATCACTACAGAACAAGTCCAACTGGGTATTGGGGTAAGAGTTCAACTGTAGGTTGGTGAGGTACTGGGATTCCTTACTTGTAACTGCTTGTTGTGATAATAGTGGAGTTTCGGGAGTGGTGACCTTAAATCACTCGGTGGGGTTTTTGCCGTAAGGGTTTTCCCCATTCGTGAACAAATCACCGTGTTCTTTATTTTCCGCTGTATAACTTAGTTTGGTGATTTTTTTGTGCTGCCACGTGATATTGCATGTTAAATTGATTAATTAATAACTAGGCTAATTAATCAACATAATTTATCACAATGGGTCAACGCGTTTGTGGCCTGTCAAAACCAACCAGTTTCACAATAACAAACCTGGGGGAAAACCTTCCCGAAAAGTAATCCACTATAGTAAAGAGAAGTTTTAGATCTAATACAGAACCTTTATCTCTAGACTCTACAATCCCTATAGATAAATTTACAGCGGAAACCTTCTACCGCTTCAAAACCTCTGAATTCTTCAAAATATGAACGCCACTCTTTGATGCACGGATCTCAGTACATGACTCACTCACCAACTTGAGGAAAAAGAATGTTGGCTGCAAAGTTCTTCACTTCATCAAAAATGAAGATCAAGAAGCATTTGGTTATAAAAACCCTAAGGCGCAAAGACACAATAGCTTCTTTCAAAGAAAATAAGGCTTTGGTTACCTTTTTCATATGTTCTACTCTTATTTTGTCATGTGATGGACGTTAAAATAAGTCTTATATATGTCTAGGGTTGTGAGAAAAGAAGCCTTACACAAATACATAAGCATGGGCCAAAAATCATATATAAAAATTTTGATTTCCGTAACCTCGATAAATAGTATCTTTCGAGCCTCATTAAACCTTGATAAATAGCTATCTGTCGAGCAGCTATCGAGTTATCTATCCGTAGGTGTCGAGCTATCTGTCAAGTTTTAGTGAACAACTTTTCTTCACTTGTTTCTTGGTCTAGTTTTCATGTCTTTAATACTAGACTTGAACAATATATTCTTTGAAGTATTAAACACATCCTAAATCTACTCAAATACAAGTATAGTGCGTTTTGTCAAAGAATTAACCAATTACATAAAATATGTCCTTATTAACAATCTCATATTATAATAATCAATAACAGCTTACCACCTAAGAATTATTGTGAAAATATAATGGATGAATAATTACTTTATTAAATATAGATTTTTTAATTGAAATTAAATCCTATAGAGATTCTTTTATAAAACTTATATTTATAAATAAATGTTACATTTACAATATTTTCATAACTCTTTCATAATAAAGAAGTAGTAAATTGTTATTGGTTCTAATTCACAATAACAGTTAGTAACAACATATCACTTAGGTTCCATTAAAAAAAACATATCACTTAAGATTTATTGTGAAAATTTTATATACATAACATTTATTATATTTCTATCTTCCAATTTTTTTTTTAAATATTTCCACATCATTTCTTTTTAAGTGGTAGAATAAATGATTCAGATTAAGAACACAATTATGATATATTTCTATTAATAACTACTATAATTATCAAATTTGATATTTATAAAATATAAAATTGAGGGAAAAAATTATATTTTGTGGAACTTTCCCATGCATTATACAAGACCAGAGACATTGGACTTTTAGTTTACCTCATAATATTTTGCCACATAAACTTTTAAAACTGCATAATTTTACACGTCATTATTCTATTATATTTTTTTTTAATTGATCTTAAATTTTTTTCTATATTTCAACCATCCATTAAAATCTTGCCAAATTTTATCTTCTTTAAGAGATGTGTTATGTTCATAACATTTTCACAACAAATTATAGATGGTAAGTTGTTATTAGTTCTAATTTGAATCTCACAACTGAAATAATTTTTTTGTCCACCCATAACAACCTACCACTTAAGATTTGTTGTGAAAATATTGTAGACATATTATTTCCTTCTTTTTAGATGGTATAAGATATATACATATAAAAAGATGCTATGTCCACAATATTTTTACAACAAATCATAAGTAGTTGGTTGTTATTGGTTCAAATTTGAATCTAACACTAAGATTACTTTTTTGTTACAACAATAACAACCAGTAACAACCTGTCATTTTAGATTTGTTATAAAAATATTATGGACATAATTTTTCATATATATATATATATATATAAACATAATTACAATAAATGATTATTAAAAGTTATTTGATACTTAGACAACAAAATAAAAATAGAAAAAAGATAGAAATCATATATACTTTGTTAAACTTCCAATACACGGATTTCAATTTAAATTTAAATCTTTCTCATCAAATACTCCCACCGAACAGGCAACAGAACCTTTATATTATATCCAAAAGAATCTTTCTCGTTAAATACTTCCATATAATTTCATCATCTACCATGATGATCGTGAAGTGAACACAAAGACTTTATATATCTCAACCTTTAGAAATATTGAGCGAGTTTGAGAAGCGTAAAAGAGAAAGAGTAGTCTTTTGATTTGGCTTATATTTTAGCAAATAATGAACCAACCACATGAGTATATCAGTAACATGTTTATCAAAGCGCACTCATATATTTAATGTAGTACCAGCAAATAATCAAAGAAACAATAGCCTGTGTTTCTGTTTTTCTGTTTAAACTCACTTTTTCAATTATAAAAACACACAGTGTGAGTTGTGTGACTGTGTGAATTGAAAGAGTTTTTCTCTGTGAATAGAAAGTTGTAAACCAGTCAATTTATATAGCTGTGCGCCCTTAGCTAGATCAACTACTATGTGAGAGAGAGAGCTGTAACCTGTATGAGAGTCTTTCCTTGAAAGGGTGATTGTAAACAACCTTAAAACGACAAGACTGAGTTAGCATCCAGTACAAACCGAAGCATAGCTCAGCCATGAACATACCAATCCAAGCCCATCTTCCTTGCTCTCCAACTCTTGGAATGTGTGTCAATCTGTAAACCCATATCAAACATATACCAACCAACACTGTCGAAGCAAACACCTTATATGCACCTCTAAATCTTGCTTCTTTTGTCTCAAACAATGGAAGTGCATCCTCTTCACCACCTTCCTCTCCCATATTATCTCTCTGTCAGCGTGTATGTGTGTCTGTGTGTGTAAATGAAAAATTCGAGCTAAAATAAGCACGAATATTTTATAGTTGATGACTTGATGCAACAATATTTCTAAGGAAGTAGTAGTTTTAGAATAGAACGTAGAGAGAGTCAGAGACACCCACACAACTTTTATACCACAATTTTGTAATATGTGAAAACGCTTTTGTACCACAAGTTTGTTCTCTGTGAAATTGGTCTCGAAGAAATCTTTTAGAATTGATCCAAATATGTTAAATTTAATGCAATTATTGCCGATAAATTCTTTAATCCATTGGCGGCGTGAACGTCAATAATGACGGTTCTGTTTTTTTCTTTTGTCTTTTTTCCATTAGCGAATAATTCTCTCTTCTTAATTTAATAAAAAAAAGTACTTTTTTTTTGTGGGAATGTTTTGTTTTTTTTAATACTTTTTTTTCTTCTTTTGGGTAACAATTGATGGGAGACTTCGTGACCATTAATGATGAACACCACTTACCTCTAGTGCTTGAATACACTGAAATCAATACGAGATAAACACGTGTTCAATCTTTGTCGCATATAGCTTACGTACCCATGAATTGACCGTCCCTAGTTGTGCAACAAATGGGTTTCATAACGTGGTTGTCGCATTTTCTAGTTGGGATAAGATGGCCTAACTTAGTTGGGATAAGATGTGTATTCCAAAAGCTTGTGAGGGGATGGGTTTTAAACAATTAAAGGATTTTAATTTAGTTTTGTTAGCAAAACAAAGGGGGCGCTTACAAACTAATCAAAATTCTTTGGTTTCTAAGATTTTTTAAGGCCTGTAAAGTAATTTTTTTTTTTTATGCTTGGCGTGGTATTATGGCAGCTCAAAACATAATCCAGCAAGGGTTGCGATGACAGGTTGGTAATGGCAAAAAAAAAATTGAAGTGTGGCATGATAAATGGCTTCCAACTCTTACCACCCACAGGGCCAGAACATGGTTGTCAAAAGATGTCTTTGGCAAGAATGGTAGATAGGTATGTCGGTATATGGCCATTTATTTTTTTTTATACCAAAGTGTATGGCTATTGTTGAGGTAGGAATTGCATTCTATCTTTTTTTTCGTCGTCTATTGTTTGCAGACTTTACGTATTTATGTAGAAACCAAACCTTTTATTTAAACTATGAAAGTACGAATTGTTACAATTTTTAATTAAGAATGATCCAATTTTATCTAATATCTGTTTGGGTAGAATTTATTGCTGAAAACTGAAAATTGAAAACTGAAAACACTGTAGTAAAATAACTTTTAAATGTGTGAATAGTGCCATAAGACCAATTTTTAATGAAAAAGTTACTAAAAATTGAAGTTTATGAGTCTCATAAACAGTGCACAAATACACTATTCACGAGAGAATTGAACAACTGCGGCTGGAAAAATAAAAAGCTGAAAACGCACTAGAGAACCAAACGCAGAGTGGACTTGTATCCAAACAGATAACTGTGAATTGTTACAACTTCTAGGGATGATCCAATTTTCTGATATGTCATAATGCAGGTTCAGTGGTGTTCTATTTATCTATCATCTCTTTCGTCATTTGTGACATATATATCAGTAGATCCTTTAATTTAATACTGATATAGCGATATGTCACAATCCAGAACCGAAAAAATCAGAAAGAAAAAATAATCCTGATATGCCAACACTTCAAGATTTTTTTTTTTTTTTAACTCTTTTTTAATAGTCTTTTTTTATTTCTTTACCCAACAAATTTGTAGAATTTCTAGCCAAATAGAACTTATTCTTTTAGAACCATTATTGAATAGAGCAGACAAAACATTTGAGAGAGGGGGCAGAGAAAATGAGGCCTATCAATTGATTTCAATTAATTATTATTGTTCTACAAGAGAACCAAGAAACGAGAAAGATCAATTAACGCCAGTCCCTTTTGTTTTTTCAAAGGTGGAAGACTTATTTAATCTGACAATTTTTTTTTTTTTAGAGTTTCAACCTATGAGATTTGTTTTTTATGATAATTCTTTATTATTAGACCAAGACACTAATCAGTTTTTAATGAAGCAGAGATTAAATCTTAGATCTCTTATTTAACCATCATAAACTTTACCTGTTGAGTTAACTAGAACCCATATTTAAAACAAAGAGTCTAAATTCAATTAGATTCTAAATTAAAATTCAATTTTGCACCATGTGTCCTATCTAATTTTTTAATTTTTGTGGCAAATGAATTATTAGGTGCAAAAATTGAAGAGTCTAAATCTAAATCCAATTAGATTCTAAATCATATACATATAAGGTTGGGTTCAAGTTACGCCTGGTGTAACTTCATATATAATAGTTACACATTTTTTTAAACCACTGATTTCAAAGAGATCTAATGATTAAAAATGCATCATTAAATGTTTATTATTATTGACATCCATACCTAATTAATTGCATTCTCTCTCTCTCTCTCTCTCTCTCTCTCTCTCTCTCTCTCTCTCTCTCTCTCTCTCTCTCTCTCTCTCTATTACTTTTCAAATTCCTCCTCATTAATATATTGCCAAAAAAAAGAAAAAAAACTAAGGAATTGTACAATTTTCTGTAAACAATCTTGAGGGACTTTGTTGTCGTTACCTTTATGTTTCTTTAATCCTCTCCATTGAAATTATACTTCAGCATTTCAATTTCCTTTCCCATAAAATGATGTCGTATTTGTGTTTGAAAACAATGACCCCTCATTCATGAACGCTGGTGGATTCATTAAAAAAAAAATCCAATTTGTATTCATAAATGCTAGTGGATTCATAAACTCAAAATCTCTTAGCAAAAGTAATTATTAATATTCAATTGCAAACGCTAGAGAGGGAGTAAGTTTTAATTACTAGCTTTCAAAAGAAAAAAGAAGTTGGAAAGAAAGTTTAATTCTTATAAACTTTGAAGTTTAAAATAGTAAGAGCCCATTTGGTAATGTTGTTCTAATAAAATTGTTTGTATTTTTTGAAAATACGTATGAGTGAAAAAATGTGTAAAAATATGTGCAATGTTGTTTAAACACTGAAAACTATTGTTTAAAATACACTACCAAACAGCCCATAAGTTTTCATGTTTCTGTTGTTGACTTAAACACAAGCTTTAGCCTCAACATGGGGCTTCAAACCTTAATTTTCTTACACCACACAAATATTATGTATTTTATGTTCTCTTATTATGAATCACGTCCTTAGTAAATTATTATGGACGGCAGTATAAAATTGTAATTTACAACTATGTTTTATGTTGGCTTTATTTCATGATAAAAAGTGTTATATTTGCATAAATTTGTTTCCTTGTATTTTTGTGGGATTTTATTGTATTATTGTGGGATTTTATTGTATTGGGTTTAGTATTAAGTTGGTGAAGACTCAAGCTTAATTGAAGATTAGTGCATTTCGTGACCAGCTCGCGAGAAGTTCGCGAGAAGGGTTCCCACGAAAAGGCATATGAGAAGCACATGACTAGAAGCTGCAGAGTCGTGCCAGACTGTCAATTTCACGAGTGTCTCGCTGGTAAAGCCTCCTCGCAAGATCTCTACCTGAAAGATTTTTAAGTGTAACTTTCTTACCCTTCACCCACACTATATATACTCTCATTATCCACAAAAGTATGAGAGGCCATTCAGAGAGAAAAACCCTAGAGAGATTTTCTACAACATCACACCCATCTTTTAGAGAGAGAGCTACTGATCCTTAGTAAAAAATCATCCTAACCTCTTCTCTTTCCCTCTCCCATTGTCATACCCTGAGAGGAGATTTGTACCCAAATACAACCCACACCTTTTTAGAGTGTAGAGAGTGTTTTGAAACTTGGGAAGTTTTGGGGATTTGCTAAAAGAAGTTGGTAAGGCTTGGCAGATGCAATCGGGAGTATTACGGGATCTGGAAGCTAGAGAAGACATGACTTTATGAAATCCATTGGTAGCAAGAGCTTGGAGGGCTCAAGTACATTGGATAGGCTAGGCTTTGAGGGTCTTTTGTTATTCGTGTACTCTAACTTTATTCTCTAGTGGATTGATTTACCACTTGGAGGGCGACGGAGAGGTTTTTCACCGAGTTCTTCAGTTTCCTTTTCGATAACACATCGGCGTGTTATCTTGTGTTTGCATGTCTCTTCCATACTCTTTTAGCTTTTATTTTACTGCTATGATTTGTTGAATATGGCTTAGAATAGCTGTATTGTTTGTTCACTCACATTACTCTATTTCGCACTTAGTTTAAGTTAGAGTAAAATCAATCGAACCGCACTTAGTTTAACACAAATATGAGCTTTCAAGCAGTTTCAACTCATTAATTTGCAACTTAAGAATATTAAGAATAAGACCGTGAGAAAGCAAATTTGCAAATTAATACGGTAAGAATAGGTACTTGTGCAAGGTTAGGGAGGAATTATTTAGGAGAGAGAAATAAAGTAAAAAATGAAATAATATAATATTCTCTCAAATTAATTTAGTTGGGTGATGTGGTTTTTAACCTTTAAAGATCTTTTTGAAATCTATGGTCTAAAAAATGTGTATATTTTGTAGAATTACACCTGATGTAACTTAAACTCATCTCATCTATATATATAAAATTGTGATTATTTTAAATGTACCCGTGCATGTGCACAGGGTTACACACTAGTAATTGATAATGTATGAACTTTTCATTTAGGTGGTGTGAGCCAATTTAGCTCTCCTAAAGTGAGGCTTCATATTTTATTGTATACTGAAAGTAATTCGAGCAATAATATACGAAGAAGTTTAACTCTATATATATATATATATATATATATATATATATTGATACCAAGAAATTATATGATTAAATCTCTTTTTTGTTTTAGCCAAGGATAAAAATTTGGTTTAAAGTTTAAACACAACTTTCTACATCAACATTTTTTTTCTTTAAAAAAAAAAAAAAAAAGACTAGCCTTAAGCAAGCGACAGTCTCTTAAAAGTTATCTACAACTCTAATATAGCATGTTTGGATTGAGGGGAGAGGGAGGAAGAGCAAGGGGGAGTAGGGTAAAGCTGACCAAAAATTAGGCTAATTTTCATTCAAATCCCCTCCATTCCCCCCCCCCCCCTACCCCTCAATCCATGCCAAATGGACCATAATGCAGCAAGGCTTCTCTTCCATCACCACTCTCATTCAACTTTCGAGCCTTTCTTCCTTCACTCTCTTCCCCATGATAGGATTAACCTAGATTCTCTCGCCATTTGTACACCACTTCACTTTCCCTTTAAAATATTATCATGATATATGATTTAAAGCACTTGCCTCTATTTGGTCCACATTAGTCCATTTGGTCCAATTCGGTCCATTATGTACAGTTTGGTTCTATTTGGTCTTGTTCAGTCCTCATTGGTCCTATTAGGTCCATTTTGTCCACTTTTGTTCTATTTCTATACACCTCGGTCCTATTTGGGCCATGATCATTCTATTCGGTCCATTTCAATTCTTTTCGGTCCACATTGGTCCCATTCGGTCCATTAAGTCAACTTTGGTCCGCTTTGGTACTATTCTACTTTTTTTTAAACAGAAAAAAGTAGCGTAGTTGTTTATCTACTTAGTCTCAAATATCCATAGTTTTAAAAATCAAACCGAACCGGCCGGTCCGACCAATTCAACTAGGAACTGTCCTTCAATCTGGTCTGGTTATGGCAAAAAACCGAAAATAGTTTAAAAATCGGTAAATAGTGCAAACCAGCCGGTTCAACCTGAGAACTGAAAACCGGCGTGGTCAAACCGATTTTGTTGTGGTGGTCTGTCCTCTCTCTCACGTTACAGCTTCGGTCAATATCGGCTGGAATGTATTTCTCACTCTCTCAAAGAAAAACCAATAGAAGTTCACCTAAAATACTACTAATATAAAGGAAATGCATGCACAAACCTGTACAGGTACACCTAAAAAACCAAGCGAATGGAGGCCGAAAATTGTCCAAGAGAAAAAAAACTCATGAATATTGCTCAGAAAATGCTGAAGTTTCAAGTGGAAACTTCCTTATTTCTCGTGAGGAAGACAAAGCAGAGAGAAGGGGGAAAACGAAATGATGAAAAGAAAGATAGGAAAAAACAAAAAGGAGAAGTGGAGAAGTCAAAAAGTAAAGATAAGAGCATTCACATCAGTGAATGCATAATGGTGTATAAATATGTAAAATGATAAAAAATTATTAATTTTACACATTTTGAGCAAAAACTGCCCACATCAGTGGGTGTAAACTTATCTAAAATCATCTATAATATTCACGTTGCTACAGTACCCGTGTAAATTTACACGGGCACTGTAGCTTGTTTATACAATAATTTATTAATTTCCGTTCGCTCATTTTTTTCTCTCTCTTCTTCGTGCTCAACAACCTCTTCAATATCCAGACAAATCAACAGAGGCACTTGCTCAAAAAAAAAAAAAAAAAAAACCACAAAGATACACAAACACACCCACACGGACAAACAACAAAGATACACTTAAAAAAAAAAGAAGTGATACACAAAGAGAGATTGGAGCCGAGGGGATCGTGGATCGGGCTGCGGGGATCGTGGATCGGAGCCGCGGGGAGTGGATCTGAGCTGTGGGGAGTGAATAGGAGCTGCGGGGATTGTGGATCGGGGCCGCGGATCGCAAATCAGAGCCGTGGGGAGTGGATCGGAATCGCGGGGATGGTGGATCAGAGCCGCAGGAAGTGGATCGGAGCCGCGGGGATGGTGGATCAGAGCCGCATGGATGGTGGATCGGAGCCGCGGGGAGTGGAACGGAACCGCGGGGATTGTGGATCGAAGCCGCGGGGAGTGGATCGCAGCAGCGGGGAGTGGAACGCAGCTGCGGGGATCGTGGATCGGAGCCACGGGGATGGTGGATCGAAGAGGGAGAGTTGATCTGAGATGGCAATCGGAGAGGGAAAGTGGATGGAGAGGGTGGATCGGAGAGGGAGAGTTGATGGAGAGGACCGTTGATCTGAGATGGTGGATCGGAGAGGGAGAGTTGATGGAGAGGGAGAGATGGGTGTGGAGAGAGAGAGAGCAACAAATCAGAAATGAGAAACAGAAAGAGAGAGCGCACGCATGTTATATGTGGGTGGTTGGGAAAAATAATAAAAAATGTGAAGAAATTGATTTTTTAATTAGAAGATGTGTAAAATAGATAAACTGATGTGGGTGTATTATAAAAGTGAGTGTGTAAATTAGAAAAGGTAGGTTTTTTCGTGTAAAATAGATGGGAATTTTAAACGAGCTGATGTGAATGCTCTAAGGATGTGGAGGTACAAAATTGAAGAGAAAGCAACTGAAGGTGTTGGAACTTGGATCATGGAGCTTGAGGCATTTATGATTTATCTGATTTGTAGCCCACGTTTCTCCACGTAGCACCTCCTTATCATTTTAATTTATTCTCTCAATTTATTTGTATTTTGAATATATTTAGAGTGTAATACATAATTATTAATTTATTTAAATTTAGGTTGTAAATGGTGGTGGTGGTCTCTGGCGGCTGTGGTGGGTGATGGCTGGCTATGGTGCGGTAGTGGCTGTGTATGTTGAGAGGAGAGACAAGGGAGAAAAAATAATTATTTAAATGAACTAAGAAATAAAGATTTTGTGAGTTCCAATTAGCTCAACTGGTAAAGTCTCTAATAGTTGAATAAAATATTTGGGGTTCAATCCTCGACCAGTTTGAGATTTTTGAAAGTTTATTATATTAAGGATGATTGTTTTGTAATATTATTATGTTAAATTCTTTAAAAAGATGTTATATACTTATTTACTTGTATTTTTTTAAAAGGAAACATATTTATTACTATTGGTTTGTTAATTTTAGTATATTAAAAAATTATTAATTATTTATATAATTTAATTAAATAATAATTAAATTATTTATGATATCACCAATTCAACCATCAGTCGGACCCCGGTCCAACCATAAAACCGGTAATTAGCTCATTTTCCGGTTCTTTCACCGTACTAGTTTTTAAAACCATGCAAATATCTTTACTCCAAATTCTACAATTAGCCATATTCTTTTTAAAATTTCTAAAATAGTGGAAAAGAATATTACCCCGGCCCTAGCCTTCAATATTTCAAGTCAAATCCAATGCCATATTTTAAAGTAAGAGATACATACCACTTTTTGTTTTTTAATGAAGGAGATACATACCACATGGATACTAAGATCGGTAGAATCTACATTACAATAAACAATGTTAAATTATAGGCATCAAACAAGCTAGTGAAGCTAATACAAAAGACTTAAACAAAATTGAGGAAGGTAAGCAACCATTATCACGGCGGATGAAGAGTGCTTGGTACACTGGTATGTTGATCATAACAAGTAGCAAGTTAAGAATAACTTGCATGATCAATTGTTCTAATGACTTGAACTCCAATTCAAGAGCAATCTTTGTGATTCCCCCAATTAAGCTAAAGAGTTGTAGTAGTGCCAATGATGCTATAATGGTAAACACGATAGTTGAGCTTCCAAACTCTATTACTTCTTGCTCGTACCTCCTCAGTACATCCTTTGTATTCACCTTAGTGGTGATGGTAAATGTTGTTTTAGATAGGCTTAATTGCCATCTAATGACATCAATGAACCCAAAAAGGTATGAAGTGGTTCTTCGGAACACCCACATTCGTTGTGAGTTCCACCAAGCTATGAGTGTATCTCCACAGCTTAAGGTCTCAGCGATGCCACAAGCATTTCGGGCTACAAAAACATAGGCAATGGGCAAGAACCAGAGGCTTGTAACCTAGAAAGATGACTCCATGAAATTAGTATAAATAAGCTCCATATTGTCAAATAGGAAATGTCAATAGAACTACTCCTTGTTTTGCATGATCTATTGCTATGCAGTTGCTCACAATTTTTAGTTTTAGACTAACCAAAAATTTATCAATATGAAAATTTTTGTTTTTAATACACAATCTAAGGGCCATTGAAGGTGGATAGCACATATATATCACTAAATTATGCGCATGATACGCAAGAATTTTTTTCGTTTATTACATCTACTCTGCATTAATCTATTAATAAGAAAAGAAAGATAAAAATACAAACCTGAGGGAATAAGGAAATGCCATGGAGAAAGCAAAGAGGAGGAACAATCACATAATAGAGTGTTGGGATGGAAGTTGGAGCAAACAAAAGGTAGATTGAATATGCCATCTGGGCACCCAATTTTATCTTGCCAAGCCCATATATAAAAGGGCAATACTTGGAGAAAAATATCTGAAACATCCCTTCAGACCACCTCTTGTGTTGAACAAGAGCAGCATCTAAGGTAGTTGGAGCAACACCCAAGAAGGCTTTTCTATTTGGATTATGATGAATTGATTTCCAACCCCTACATTGGATAGCCAAACCAGTTACAACATCTTCGGACGCACACCCATAAATTAGACCCATCTGCATTTTGTAATTACCATTTTTAAGGTTAAAATCCACACAAGAGAGAGAGAGAGAGAGAGAGAGAGAGAGAGAGAGAGAGAGAGAGAGAGAGAGAGAGAGAGAGAGAGAGAGAGAGACCTTGTTCCCCCATTGAGTTTCCTTCTCATAGATAGAATTAGTAAGAACTTTTGATGCTTCTTCCAATTCATCAATAGTTTTATCTACATTATTTTTGGCTTTTATGTCCCATCCTCCTTTGTAATCCTTTGAATGTGCCTTTCCACAAAGACTCTCTCTTCGATGGAAACATCCGGTGCCACAATAGGGGGCTGCACCATATCCATCTAGACCAGCAAACTCAATCTTCATATATAACCAAGAATTATAGCATGTTAGTCCACCAAATAATTTATATAGATTTCTCTTCTTGAAAACAAAGGCATAGTCATAGATTACCCACATTAGTAAGAACCGAAAAAGAACAAGCATAAATGTCATTCTTCGTGACGTTGTCATAATTTTGTGGATATTGCACAAAAGAGATCTCATGGCCTCTCTTGTCATCCATGAAAAAGCATAGTGCCTCACATACTGTGTCTGCATCATTTGCATACATGTCACAGTCCAAGTTGAGGATGAAGGGGGCATTGCTTATCTCAGATGATACTCTTATCTACACATTTGAAGTATTGTCTTTTAAGTACTAGCAAACAAAAAATTAGTAGTATTATCAAGCGAAGATGGTCACAAAATACTTACATCACATACTTGCAAACTAATCAAACTTCTCTTCTATATGTTTTATTTTCATTTCACTTCAAAAACATATATGTTGTAGAGAAAAAAAATTATATATATATATATATATGTGCATGTACAAAAGTTGAAATCTTACCAGTGCATTCATAGCCCCAGCTTTAAAGTTGTGAGGCCATGGGGGTCTTTTTTCTCGTGCCATGTATACCAGTGTTGGCAATCTTCCTCCATCAATATCCATCACACTTTTATCTCTTCCATCAATTATAATCTATAAATTAAAGGAAAAAATATTGAATAAAAATAAAAGAAAAATATAATAAGTAAAATCAATTTGTAAAAAAAGTGTATTATAAGATTTTGGTGGAGAATTTGTTCGGTTAATGGAATGATTTTGACTCAAGGTAGCTTGTTTGATTTTTTTTTTTTTGGATATAGTAACAAAATTCTATTAACCTCAGCTCGAACCTGTTCCCACCCCCAAACATGACTTCCTCGAGGGATTCTTCCCCCTTTTTTACCATGTCATGTATCAATTAATAGAAATTAATATTTTATTATAAACAAAAATAAAAGAATTACCTGCACAATTGACTGGTGATCCTTCTTTGTTACTTTGGAATTCCATTCTAAAAATCCTTTGTGTCGACCCCTTGTTTCTTTTGGAATCTTGTCCATTTCAACAACTGAGTCAATGCGATCTTCCATTTCTTTGTATAGGTCCTTTAAAAGCACATAAAAATATCATCGGTCCATTTTGTTATCAAGAAAATTCAGTTATTCTAGCTTCGGGATCATGAAATTTGTTAGTTCATGCCTTGTGCCATGGTTTGGGCCTTTGTAGAATGTACATATTGTAGCTCATGCCAGTAAATATTAATGCATTAGGAATTACCCCAATCTATTTTGTAGTAATTTAAATTACTATTTGTGTTTTACATGACCAATTAAGTCACTTAAATAAGTCATATAATTATTTAGATGGTTGTTTTAAATTTTTTTATGCAGTGGGTTTGAGGAGCTCTTCTCAAAACTAATTTCAAGGAAAATTCTATCAAACATGGACCAACTGAAATAGGTAAATGGCTGAAGGGTATTATTGAGCTAATATAATTTGATTAAAATACATTTTAGTTTCTCTAACTTTGGTGTTCTTTTAGTTTTGGTCCCAAAGTTTTAAAATTTGCAATTAATCTATTGAACTTTCAAATTTCTATCACTTTGGTTCCTAGTGTTTATTTTCTTTATATAAGTTTTTTTTAGGGTAGTTAATGGTCAATAGTTAACATAACTTGAAAAAGGGCAAATTATGAGCAATTTGAAAGTTTAGAGAGGTTAATTGCAACTCTAAAGGACCAAAAAATAATGACAACACTAAAGTTAGAGGGATTAAAACGTATTTTATAGTCATATATGGACTGATGGGTTGGGTTAGGTTCTAAATTTTCTTTTTTGAAGCTCCAATTGGATCAAGTTTGAGTTGACAAAATTTTCAACCCGAATAACTAGACCCAATCCACGTTATATATGGTTTAAAGAATATATATAATTTATTTTTTTGCTTTATTTTGAACACTTAATTTGTTTAAAATTTCTTAGTTTGATAATTTTGGTATTTTGAGACCTAATTTTGATGAAGTTGCAATTTTAGGCCTAATTGTGTCAATTGCAATCATTTACTAAATGATGAGGTTAAATAGTCGAATGAAGGCCAAATTATTTTTGTTAGGCCTAACAAATTGACCACAACTTAATCCGTACAATTTGTGTTGGGTTGTTTTAAAGAGCTACAATAAATTAATGGATTGAATGGGAGATTTCTCAATTTAATGATTGGTTTCGGTTGCAAAATATTTTAAACCCAACCCATACACACCCTACTCTAATTTGATTAAACTAGCAAAACTAAACATATCATAAACTTGCCTTCATAGCCAACCATTCTTGGCCATATGTGATGTCTTGAGCATCAATTTGCTGAGCAAAGTAGGCACTCGGGGACCTTGGTTGGATATTGAATTTTTTGCAAAAGGGTATCCAATGCTTAGAGAAACTAGAGGCCTCTAGGAGAGCATAAAATGTCAGCTCCGACGCACCATCATCAGAAAGATAAATGCTCAACTTCTCAGGTGGATAATTGTAGGACATGACTGAAAAAATGGTGTTGATCACCAAAGTTGGTGGCTCCATCTTAGGGTCTGCTGTACAGACGAAAATGTCAACACTCGGTAACTGGTCTTTGTATCTGTAGGATGCAAAGAAAATGTATTTTGAGGGGAAAAAAAGAAAAGATTTTACCCAAGAAAGTTAAAAATTTGTTCTAAAAATATGGTAAGGATTTTGATTTTTTTTTTTTTTTAAGAAAAGGATTTTGATCTAATAACAAGAATATCTCTTCCAATAACACAAGATTCCAAAAGAATCGTCATTTATTTGACAAAAACTAACATATATATTGTAGATAATTATCAACATTGATCGGACAGTGAAAGACATTTTATTTGACTAACCCACAATTTTATGAAAGACACTTACCACCGCATCAACTCTAACCTCTAATAGTTTAATTCTTACCGTCTAAGCATTTTCAATATATATATATATATATATATATATATATATATATTAATAAGGTTTAAACTATTCATTTATGATTTTTTTTCAATAGAAAAAAATGTATAATTTTTTCACACTTTATGTAATAATCTATTGATCAAAACCAAAATTTGAAATCAAGATATTTCTCGGCAAATACTTCTATCCAAAAGAACCTTTATATTCAAGATGTATTTAGTGAAATATATGGTTGGACTATACAAATATTGTCACCATATCCTATCATCCTAATATCATAATATCATAAATTTCATATATTTTGAGTCTTTGACCTCATTTATTTTTTACCCATCATTTTTCTTTAGAAGGTATCTCATGATATCAACTAATAGAGTGCCTCTCTCATATTTGATGAACTCTATACAGTGTAGCATCCACATGATGTTTCGTAAAATAATTTTTCGTCACTGTTATATCTAAAATTTTACAGCCAAACCCTCATACTATATTCGAGAGAGAGAGAGAGAGAGAGGTCTAACCTGTATGAAAGTCTTTCCTTGAAAGGGTAATGGTAAACAACCTTAAAACGACAAGACTGAGTGAGTATCCAGTACAAACCGAAGCATAGCTCAGCCATGAACATACCAATCCAAGCCCATCTCCCTTGCTCTCCAGCTCTTGGCATGTGTGTCAATCTGTAAACACATATCAAACATATTCCCACAAGGACTGTGAAAGCCAACACCTTATATGCACCTACAAATCTTGCTTCTTTTGTCTCAAACAATGGAAGCGCATCTTCTTCACCACCTTCCTTTCCCATATGATTGCCGTCTGTGTGCTAACACTAAAACAATATTGCAGACTCGATGCAACAGTTAATATAAAATATTCATGTGGTTACTGGTACTTACAGCAATTATTGAAGACATTATGTTTGTAATATCTCCCATAGCAATTATTGCAGACAGTTACTTCTTCCATTGACTTGTGACCCGGGACAAGCCGTCAAGGCATAATAAGCAGATGTACTTCCATTTGAGTTAGGACAAATTATTCTGCACCATACACTGGCATATATATTGGATAGGTTCAAGTTACACCTAATATAATTTTAAATAATATTACACCAACCAATAGTTTTTAATTTGATGCAAATTTCAACAAATCCACCGTTAAATTACATTATGTTTGCATATTCTCCATGCTTGCAAAATTTTAAGGTGATCAAAGATCAATAGCCATGTCATCAAACAATTATTTAAATTCAAGTTTTTGTAGTTTGAAATAATGCATAAAAGATTAGTTTGTAGATCAAATGGTAAATTACATTTGATTGACATGAAATTTGGCATGTATGTTAAGAACACATAAAACATGTAATTCAACGGTTAGATTTTCAAAATATGAATTCAATAATAAGTTATTGAGTGATGCAACATTAAGGTGACAAATTTTTTTATATCATGAGGAAAATCACGTGATATTGTCCACCAATATATAAACAATTCTAAATTTCGGTAATTATATGTACTTATTTACACATTAGTAATTTGATAAGAAATAACTTTTCTCGGTAATATACCTTTTTAAAAATATCACTATATATAAACTTTTATATATTTTTATATTTATAAATTAATATATTTAATCAAGACCCAAAAAAACTACCCTTTATAAAAATTTTAAAAAATATATCATAATACAGATTTTCAAGTACCACATCGACAAAAACAGCCACCAATGTAGTCATAATTTCGACTCTGTGGTGTGGCCATAGGAAGCCCACCACAGAATTACACAACTCATAGTGGTCCTTCCCTCAAAAGGGCCATAGGAAGCCCACCTGGCCAAGTTATGGGCCAAGTATTAAAATCCTTTACAACATGATTGATTTCCCAAAAACTAAGAGCCACACAAATGTTAGCTAGAATATTTTCTTTGTATTGTTCCTAAGTTTCCCTGTTTTGAGAGTGTCATTAAGGACGAGGTTCTTGTATCCTCTTTGTAGTTCTGTTTTGTCCTGTGAATAAATTCTTGTTCGTCAAAAAAAAAAAAAAAAAAGCTAGGATAGAAACAATAGACCAATGAGGAATCGCCCAAGAGTATCAAAGTATACATAGGGTCCATTTGGAAACAGCACATTTAGCTGAAATTGAAAATTTTTTATTGAAAAGTTAATTTTTTTTTTGTTTTTTGGCAAGTATCCTTGGATCTAATGGGTGAGACCCTCTAATAATTAAGCATCTTAAGTGCCATCCAAATCAATTCTCAGCATATAGCAGAAAGTTTTGTGATTCCTCTTGCTTGATAGAAAGCTTCATACCTACATTCAACAAAGTATATATTGTTAAAAGTAAAAGATTACATTGTTTTAAGCTTAGTTAGCACTTAACAGACAAGTCGTTAACAATTATAGATAGAAGTGTCTTTTTCAAATCAATAGGTAATGTTAGGGGTGCAAATCAAATTTGAAACTTTAGAGAGTATAATCAAAATTACTCCAAACATCTTTCAATTTTGTCTATTAATAAAGATGTTGCAAACCAAATCTATTTATGTTGCCGATTCTTTTCATTTTATGGCACTCTAGATTATGACATTTAAACTCGCAATTTTGTCTATTAATAAAGATGTTGCAAATATGTTTATGTTGTTGATTCTTTTCATTTTATGGCATGGTAGATTAGGACATTTAAAATTTTAACTATTTGAAATATATGTCAAAGCATGGTTTGAGATCTTTTATGCATGATGATAATAACAAATATGAACAGACCAGATGTGAGAACTTTGGATTTGAGCAGCGTATAAGGCTTCCATGGCAATAACAAAGAGTCAGGGAGACAATGGTCCCCCTGCCTCAATCCTTCCCTCCACTGAAATAATCCACCAAAGCCGTTTGATTTCAATCCACCAAATCTCCCACATACTCTTTTAATCTGTTATATTATTTATCTCTTAGGCTCTACCTTGCACTTGTAGATGACAATGACATTACTCCATCAATTGGTCTACAATCAATGATATAGGAGGGGTTGTGGGAATTGAGATCAGGTTCAATTCCTTCCTTTCTTCTCAAAAAAATTTTCCACCTTTCATTTTTTTAACTTTCACTTTTTACTTAACTTTTTTTTTAATCTTGTTTAACAAAAATTAAAAGTTGCTTTTTCAACTCTAAATCTCAACCTATGAGAGAAATTGCATTATGTGCAATATCCTACATCTCAATTTGAGGTTGAAAATTTAGAAATCAGTATAATAATTTTAGTCTATATATTTAGGTATCATTACTTTTAGCAACTTGAGTTTCGATGTTGGGCAATATTTATCACACTATCCTATTACATGCAATTCAGCTTTTAAATTGAAATAGTGTTTTGAAGTCATGATTTTAATTCAAAACTTTTTTTAACTAAAATAATTATGACTTCAAGACACAACTTCAACGTTTGTGGTGCAAATATTGTTCAGCCAATTGCTTGAAACATTTGGAAATCACTACAAGGTTGTAATTAAGGGTGCGTTTGTTTTGACTTTAAATCAATTTTGAAAATACTTTTCCGTAAAATAGAGTGTTTGGTTGTTACTAGAAAATTTGGTCAAACTGAAAATATTTTCAGTTTGACCGTAAAATAAGCTTGGGAAGATGTAAAATATTTTTAGTTGTGATTTTATCTTCAAATCACATTTTTCGGGTGAAAATAGAGAGAGAGAGAGAGAGAGAGAGAGCACGAAGAGAGAGAGAGAGAGAGAGAGAGAGAGAGAGGAGAGCACAAAGAGAGAGTGAGATCAAGGGAGATCGCCAAGATCGCGCCGTCAACCTTGCGTCGGGCAAGATCGACGCGTGATCTCGCCTCCCTATCTCACCGTCCTCCTCCCTGTCTCACCTCCCTCTCTCAGTTTGACAGTTTGATCGAATGGATTGCAATTTTCTATTATAAAATTTGTTTGGAATGTGAGAAAATGTGAGAAATTAGTAGAAAATTTACATTTTCAGAATGTTACCAAACACTTGAAAATATTTTCCAAATTATTTTTTAAAATACCACCAAACACCTAAAAATATTTTCCTTTCCCGAAAATATTTTACACCCAACCAAACGCAGCCCAAGTAACATACTCAAACCGAGTTGAAATTTGTTGTACTACAGGATTTTTTTTTTTTCTTTTAATAGTAAAAGTTAGAACATGACTATATCTGCAAGCAAATATTATTTTCAGGTTTAATTGACAGGAAATTGCAGCTATTCTTAAAGAAAAATTTTCTTTCTTTCTTTCTTTGTCTTCGTGAAAATTCAAAACTCAAATACAAATCCTACCACACACCCTCATACCCTAGCCATTTATCACACAAGTAGCTCACTGCTATATATCTACATGGCTACAAAATCAAAAGAAAATGCTAAGTAGAGCTCATTTTCCTGTGCACACATTTGAAGTGGTCTGCTTGTTGGTCCACCCCAGGACATTTAGGAGGTGTTTAGCAGCGTAATTTTAACATATTTTAAATAATATTACACACACTTCTATACACTTTTTCACCCGCACGTATATCAAAAACACTCAAACTACCCTCTCAAACACCCTTTTATCTGCCACACCTCCCGGCCCATCATCGACAACATCTTTCACAAAGTGATGATCTCTTTGGCCATCTGGTGCCAACTGCCAAAGCACCATGAACATGTTGATTCTGTGATTGTAACATCCTAGTGATGATTTCACTAGTATGTTGCTTCTCACTTATATGCCCTTCTCCTTCTTGGAACTTCTTGGGTACTTTTATTCTTAGCTTCTTGTGGATGACTTGCCTCTTTGTTGCTTGCCATGTTTGAATGATTAGGATGTGAAAGTTGTGCTACAATGGTTGGGGAAACTAGTACCGTACTGGTGTGCTTTGGCTTGTATTTGTGACATTACATACGTAGCTCTGCAAAGATCATTCTAAGTTGACATGGTGTGATGTATCAGCTCTTAAATTTGAAAGCTGTCAATTCAGAACTGGAACAAAGGACACGAGGCACACAGTCATAGCTACCGTGTCAATATTATAGACTAGCACAGTCAGTCTGTATTCAATAAGTCTAGAGTGACACCAATCTTCACAGTGAATAAAAACCAGCTCAACTGATGTAAAAATGTGAAAATTTATTGTCGGTGACATTACTCGGCTGTGTGTTTTACCAATTGAGATTTGAGACACGATTTGGTCCAGTGCTATGCACCATGCTTTGCCCTAGTGGCTAGTGACACACCACCAAGATTTTCTTTCTGGGTAAAGAGACACCACCAAGATTGCTATCACTTTTCTATGACAAGAACAAAGCTTTTGATTTTTGTCTTTTTGGTTGCGTTTAAAAGGAAGCTTATTTATTTATACAATGAGTGAAGTAAAAAGCGCCAGGCATGGCTTAAAAAGCCTATAAGATTCACGAAGATATGAGCCTTACTGCCATCAGCTATGATATCACTTTATGGAAATTCTAGGCCTTAGCATAAGTATATCACTTCATGCTTACATCTTTAATTACTATAAAAGTTTGTGTAAAAATGAAATCATTGAGAAGTATTTATGGTGAAAAAACTTGGACAAATGAGGGTTACAAATTAAAATTAAATACTTGAATTACTAAGTAAAATTATAATTACTTTACCTACAACCCAAGTAATATTAAAATTACTTTACTTCACTCCAAGTAGAATTAGATGCAATCAATATGTACTACAAATTTTGACCTTGATTGGGTTTGGACTTGATATCTCTAAGGCGTATCTTAAAAAACAAGAGAAGTAATAGGAACACTTAAATAGTAACAGAGAGACCATATGCATCAAGTTTAAAGAACAATATTTCACATGCCCTAATCCAACGTTAGTGATGATAATAATTATCTTATATGATACTATTTTATAAATTATCTTATACATCTGGTATGCATAGGGTGGGACTCAGTCACCTGTTCATGAGATTAAAAAAAAAATTGTGCATATATAAATGGATACACAAGTATTTTATCTAGTGAAAAGTACTCTCAAAAAGTGCCTGGTGTAGCCATGAAACTACAAGCCCACCTTTCTTAAGGCCCATAGGCCCATAATCCGGAGGCTTCCTCTTACCAAGCTTATCTCTTCTCATAACACCTCACAGCTAAAGGGGAAATTAAAAGAATAAATGTCCAGCCGACTATGGCGTCCCATCTTCACTGCAACATTATAGCAGCATGGTACCCGATGCCAACTGCATGCAGGAAAATGCTAGAGTGAATTAAACTTGAGTCATAATAGTTTCTCAGCAATTGATGATCATTGAAAGTAAATAAATGAACAAAAGTTGTGTATAACTTTAAGGGGTTAGTAACTTTTAGTCTAGTTCAAGTGTTATGTATGTGGTGAATGAGATATTGGGTTTAAGTCTCGTATCCTTACCCTTTACCTTCAAGAGACTCTTCATTGTAATTATTTAGAGGCTATTTGGCAAGCAAATTATAACACATTTTCACACATTTTAAACAATATTATACACTTTTTTACACACTTTTTTACCTACATGTATATAAAAAATACTCAAACAATATAACTTAAGCTACTCTCTCGAACACCCCCTTAGTGTTTGTGGGACGAAGGAAAAACACTTGCCAAAGTTTTAATAAGGTGTTTCAACTTTTGAGAGTTTACATGTTAATTCCTTTAAAAAAATGATGTATTATGTTATTTTTATTTCTTATTTTTTGTGGGACCTACTAGCGAAAAACTTGTTTGAGAAAATATATACAAAAAATGAAAATAAAAACAAAATATGAGTTCTTGAAAGAACCAATCAAGTTACACCCACCTTAGTATAATAAAAAAAATTTATATATATATATATATATAAATATATATATAATCCACAAACACAATAAAGACACGAGTAACGTTTTGATACCATTGTTAGAACTTGTTTGTTATTATGTACAATATAATTATAATGAACAACTTGATTTTTGTCTTATATGTAAAAACACAAAAATAAAATCTGTAGATCCTAAGTGGATGACACCAAAGACGCACTGTACTCACGAGACACCTAGTCCCTATTATTTAGCAGAAGATAAGACAATTAAAGAAAAATACAACAGTTTATCAAAAAGAAAACTGGTGTAAGTAGAAAAAAAAATTTTAATTATAACTTGATAAAGAACAAAGAATCATTTCACTGCTACAAGATACAACAGTTTATCAAAAAGAAAACTGCTGTAAGTAGAAAAAAAAATTTTAATTATAACTTGATAAAGAACAAAGAATCATTTCACTGCTACAAGATTATGAAAATCTTAATAAGTGTGTGTTTGGATTTTTTTTTTCCGTGATTTATTAACTAATTTGTTTATGTACAGTATTTTAAAACTTCATTAATTTGTAAGTACAATTATACTTTTATTAACTTTTTAACAAATAAATTTTCAATAATAAAAAATTCAAGTGCACACATTATATCTATAGAACTTCAACCCATGAAAATTTTTTATAAGAGAGCAAGAGACTTTACGCACACTAATTGAACAACATCTTTAAGTTATAAAAGCAAACATTGTTGTGATATTTTATTTCATTTTTTGGGAAACATTGTTATGGTAGTTGAGCGCTAAGTGCTTGTACCTCTAGACAGGTTGTGCATTTATGTATTGCTAAATGTTTGCCACCACTCTCCTTACTGGCATCCATAGTAGTACTAGTATATACTTTTTTTTTATGGGTCTATAGTAGTGTATACGATTGATACATAGATTGTAAATTTGTAATATATCATGAAGAGTTAGCTTTCCATTGCTGTGCATTTCATCCACATTTCATCATCATCAACATCAAAATACTCCTCTTCCCAAAAAACATACGTTTCGGCATTTGTTTTTGGAGAAAAGTTTTACCACATACTTATATACAACAATTAGTGCATACAAGATTATATGGCAGCAAAAAAAAAAAAGATTAATATTTAAAGGTTCACTTGATTATGTGCACTGCACATAACTCTCAACAATTGCTGCATACAAATATATTTGCAAGAATTAAACTCAAAGAAGTCAATACCGTATCGGAGGCTGTACCGGTTTGGCCATCGGTACGGTATATTTCGGATACCGGTCAATACCGGTATACCATTTCGGGTTTACCACTATTTTATATATTTAATATATATACGCACACACCAAATCCAAATTAAGTAAAAAAAATTGGAGAGATCAAAGATTAAGTGAAATAATGAAATTATCTACAAAATACTTTCATTATTGATTATTTTAGAGACAAAAACTTTCATAATTACAAAAAAAAAAAAATAACGGCCCACGCAGCCGGTACGGCCGAAATTCGCCACACAATTGCTCCGGCACAAAATAACAGTGTACTGATACCGATGCACCGGCCGGTACGACTGGTACCGGTACGGTATCGGCCACAGTGATTAAACTTCCTTGTTATGAGTTCATTAGACTAGGTATATCTAGTATGTAATTTGGTATACTTGTTATTCAACCAAAGATTAATGTAAATTAGTGTTTCTATTTGTGAAATTTAAGATATAGTACCAGTTTTTTTTTTTTTTTTATATATAAAATTTACAAATTGTTATATTGATCCATTCCTTTTAGAAGATAGAAATAGAATTATCAATTATGTCCAAATTTGGTTTATTCAGGAGAATCTTTTTATATTTTTAATTCAAAGATATTCCTCATAGTTTTTTGTAATCTTAGTTCAAATTTTTTATAGGGACGTTATACTTCTAGATAACTAAATTGCTACAGTTAGTGAGATATCCACGTGATAGCCTTTCACATGTTTGTGTTAAAAATATATTAAAAGGATCTCATTAGAATATTCTTGTTCTTTTGACATTAAAGGCACTTTTGAAAGTAGATTCCGAATATTTTTAAGGGTCTCTACTTAGCCGTTGAGAATTTAAAATAAGAATTATAAACTACTAAAGGCATTCTCACTAAAAATATTAAATACTATAAATGCTAAATTTTAATATTAAATTTGTAAAAAATACCAAAAAGTAAGATACAACAAATATGCTAAACTTAAATATAAAAAAAATATACAATCTGAGCTACAATGAACTTTCATCTTTGAAAGCTCACTGTAGCTTCCATCTTAAAAAAAATATTATTATTTTAATACTTGTGGTGGAAAAGATGGCTTGTGTAGTTGTTGTTGTTTTTTTTTTTTTTTTAATGAGTAGTTATATTATTTTAAACGACATGGTAAAAAAATAGAACATTTAATGTTGGGTGTAGTGTAAAATGAGTTATCAAAATTGATAAAGTGGCTTTTTGAGATGCTAAATGCTAAAATTTTTATAAACTTTGATGGAAATGCTCTAAGAGTTTAAACTTACAACTAGCCTCCTCACATATAATTTGCACGTGCGATGGGACTCACTTTAAGTTTAGTGGTTTTATTTTATAGCAAAGAAGAAATTGTTTTTTTTTTTTTTTTTTTGAGAATTTAACTTATAAGTGAATAAAATAATTTAAAAATTAACAGGAGAGTAACCCTATTTGTTAGGTAGTGTTTTAGTGGGAGTTAGGGTTGTATTTTTACTAGATTATCCTAAAATTTTGTCTTATTTAAACATAGAAGTGTGAGAACATATTTGAACAAAAAAAAAAAAAAAATGAGAATCTCAAACAGAAAGATCCCTTAAATAGTAGTATAAATAATCATAATTCCCGAGAGCCGCTCAAATGTGGTAAATTTTAAATTTATACCATATTTTGGATTAAATTATATTTAAAAAAATAATTATTAAAATATTCTTATGCTTATCCCTTTAGTGACTAAAGAAATCTATTTTAAAAAATTAATGAATTTGACCATACCAATGTAAGCCCCCAAACATTCATCATGGATACATTTTAAATTGCATTGCAATAATAACCATTTTATTTGGATGAATTTTTTCTTTTTTTTTTAGAATGAATTACAAAATTAACTTCGTGTAGAAATTTTGAAGGATAAAAAATGAAAATGTGAATTCAAGGACACATCACTCGTCAATAATTATCTCAAATACAATATATATATATATATATATATATATATATATATGAAAATTAATATTTTCTACCTAAAAGTTGGGAGTTGGCTAGAATTCTCGTATTTCCTAAAATTATGATGCATGTTCATAAATTGTAAAATTATCTCCCACGAAAAACTAAAATCTAAAATTATGAAATAAATAATCAAAATTTCACAATTTTTTCGGAATTATTAGTTTTTAATCCAAATTCATATATAAATAACTTACCCATAGAAATTTGGATTCAATATCCATGAGCCATAAGTAGCCAAGCCTAATAACATTAGAAAGAAGGGGATTTAAAAATTTTTTTAAATTTTCAACAAGCCAAACACTAAGTAAATATTATACCAACTTATAGATCTTATAAATTTTCTCAAATCTTGAAGTATTCGAAGCAAGGTAGTCAATATCGTATCATTATCTATCTTACTTGCAATACCGATCATTAAACTGGTTCCGTACTTCTCTAAAATGTACTTGATAAAATTCTGAGATGTACTGACAAATATTGATTATATCAAAGATTTTTAGTGTGACATTGATATTTTAACCAATACAATGTAGATGATTAATATTCAAATCCCCTCACTTAACTATCAAATTAAACCAAAAAAAAGAAGAAGAAGTAATAACGCTTGTAAAGCTTACCAATAAGGTGGAGGACATCAGAAGCCCTTTTTTTAGAATAATCATTCTTGACCGTATCATTCATTTTGCAAAATAGATTACTTGAATTCTAATGTTTCATTCATTTTTGCAAGATAGATTACTTGAATTCTAGGTCATGTTTTGAGGGTGTACTTCTTTGACATAACTCTTGAGCAAAGTGCACCTATAAGAAAATAATTTTAGATACCTAGTCATGTTGTTTTATATCTTGTTCATCCAAAAGGCATAAATGAATCGAAATGACAAATCTAATAACAAAATAATAATATAAAACTTATCACATGAATGATTTTCTAAATCATATGACCTCCCTCCAAATGGTAATAGGCATTTAGGTGAACTGGGGATATGTATAAATCTCTCATATGGGGGTAGGGTTCATACATTACATACACAATTTTCTCTCACATTTAACCCTTCCCCCAAGTTTTTAAACAAAAATGGTGAGAGGTGACCAGACATGGCTATTCTATATGAGTATGACCACAATAACTCTTCTACTGTTGAGTAACCAATAACACCCAAAGAGCTTAGATGAGGATGCCCTCAAGTGATTTGATTCATAACAAAACCTCAATCCCCCTCGTACCAATGGCTTTAGGTGGTGGAAGATAATGGTCAATACCAAGGATTCAGGTGCTAAGAGGCACTAATATTTAATTCACAAGTTGAACTAGCCTCATGCCATCATCTTTGAATGGAAGAATTCAAGACCTACCTCATACCAAGCCCTTAAGTCTAGACGATGAGTATGAGTGGTAAATCATGCATCTCCATCTAATCAATAAGGAAAATGCTTAATATGATACTAATAAAGTGAACATATCTTTACCATTATTTTGGTGAAATCCTTTTTTTTTTTTTGGTAAGAATGGTAATTTCATTGACTAAACAAAAGCAGAAATCCTATCCTTACCATCATTCTCTTTGGTGAAAAATCCCATATATATCATTATATAAGGTAGCACATTTATTTACTTTCTTTTTTTCTGACTAAAAAAAGGATATGGATCAAGGTTGGTAGCACGTTCATTTGGATCATTAAACTTGGATATGCAATTATGCATGCCCATTTGGACCACTTCCAACTTCCAAGTCAAGGGTTCAAGCCAGAGAAAGTGATGCCTGTTTGTGTTTGTTAACTTTGTTTGGTGTGAACTGTGAACTGTGACTGGTGAGAGAGAGAGAGAAAGACACACATGTGAGTCTTGACACATCAAAAAGATGACACTTGAAAATAACTAAAAGGTAAAGCAGTATTCCCTATCTCCAATGATCCCCTAAACTACAACTTTCTTTTTTGGCTGAGACCCATAAACTATAACTTCTTTGTATTTTCTTAAGAAACCCATAAACTATAACTAAAAATAAATAAATAAATAAAAATCCAAAGGTCCAAAACCTAACCCCTTATCTACTTTCTCATCTTCTTCCTTTTTTAGGTCATAGCGTCACCCATAAGTGTCGTCTTGGACGGTGCCACCAGCTGACGTGTCACCCCCCACCTTTCAATAAGCCAAAATCCCACATTGTAAAGTCCCTTGCAATTCATACCCCTCAAGCTTTTCTTAGCTAACTCGCTTTGCTGCATTGTACATCTGAGAGACACGTCAGCATGAAGCCCAAAACTTGTTCAAAATGTACAACAACCCAAAGCACACACTAAAATGACTTCACAAAATAAACACTGCACTAGATTCCCACCCATCTCTCTCTCTCTCTCTCTCACACTGAGTCTCTGATTGAAATTTTGTCTCAAAACAGCTTTCTGAATATTTCAAACTCTCTCTCTCTCTCTCTCTCTGACCGTTTCTATTTTCTCAGACACCATTTCAAATTCAAAACCCTAAAATCTGATTTCTCAGTATCTTCTATAAGTCTGTTCCTTACTCTGTCAGAGAAAAGTTTCCATTTTTTTCTCTTCTGGGTACTAAATTTTTTTTCTCTGAATTTATTGCAAAAGCTGAGAAATTTTCACCATTTGGGTGTTGAATTTCAAAAGGGTATGTATTTTTTTTTTGGTTGATTTTTTGAGTTTTTATTAGAAGATTGAAGAAGATGATTCGGAGAAGAAGATGATCAAAGAAGACTGTCTCTGATTTTCAGTTTGGTTGTGCTGAAACTGGGTGTTTTGGCTTTGACTTTGCAGTGATTTTTTTTAGGGCTTGATTAGGGTTTCTGGGTAAGCAAGTTTTTGTTAAACCCTATTGTTCTAATTCTGCTTTTCAAGTTCAAATTTTTATTTACTGGGTTTAATTTTGTTTGGTGGTTAATCATTGTTTAGTTCTAGGTTTTTTTTGTTTCTATTTTTGGTTTTTTTTTTTTCCCTTTTTTTTTTTAACTTCATTTTCAACTTTGGAAGCTTAAAATTTCTAACTTGGTGGATTGTCAAGTTAGGTTTTGGATTTGAACAGCTTGAGAATTGGAGAGTTGTATCACTGAGAGAATAAGTGATCACTAAGGTATAGTTGTTACTTATTATATAATTTAGTTCTTTTGCTTTGCTCTATGTGAATTTGTGGAATAGTCTTGGAAACTTGTGGGAAAAGTATTGAATAATTGAAATGCCTTCTAAATTGTGTATACATTTTTTTTTTTTTGTTGTCTGAAGTTTTTAGAGCTTGGGTTTTGGGGCAAACTTTAGATAAAAAATAAAGTTTTACTTTTAACTTTTAGTTAAGGGGTAGCAGTAGAGTTTCTATGTGGGTGTGAACTGTGATCATTTCAAATGAGATTTTGGGCCATTTCTGGGATAATTAGATTGAGTGCCAAGTGATGGACAATTTACCTTGTTGCCAAATTTGGTGCCCACCAGGTTCCTTTTAAGTTTTTTTACTTTTTATATAAGGTTATTACATATTTACATTTTATTTTTCATTATTATTCTGTTCCTTATGTTCTCAGTAGAATGCTTAGAAAGTATAGGTTAGTCTATTTTTAAAAGTTTCTTGGTTGTCAACCCAGTTTCCTTTATCACTTATTCTTTGTAGTTGGCATGGATTTCTTTAGAGCAAGATATGTTCTGCTACGTATTTTTAGAATTGTATTTTTTTTGTTTTACATGTGTTTCATGGCTGATACTTATGTAAAGTGCATTGGGTGGGGAAGCCAAACTCAATGCACTCTGTGCTACTGTTTGGAGGTCGATTTAGGTAGCAATATGCTATGTCCATTTACTTCCTTGTTCTTGTATTGGGCCATTGGCATCATTTTTCTGTGGCATCAAGAGTTTATCAAAGCCTCAAATTGGTGAAGCTTTTAACGAGTGAAGAGAACTTGATGAGATTGTAGAAGAATTACCCAGCTTAGTTCTGGTATCATATATTAATTATGACAAATTTTAGTTGTTAATTCTATGGAAGGAAGTGAGGTCATCCTTGAAGTCTATGGGCATTGCTGGTGCTGGTCTTGGGGACTTTGTTTTGTATATTTTTTATTTTAATTATTTGTACCTTAAAGCTAGGGATCCTACAAAAATGATATTATGAAGGGTACATCAGAAGAGTTGACATGGTTGTTGGTTTATTGGAGGTGTGAGTACTGTCTAGGCCATTTTATGCCAAATTGTAAGGATCTTGTATCTCTTATGGCTTCAATATCCTTTGATCATATTTTATTCTCTATCTGTTGAGAAACTCTTGCCCTGAGTTGCAGAAATCGATAGATGCCTCTGTCTATGTAGTTGTAGAGATGGCATCTGTGATCAGTTGGACCACAGGGTAAAAGGGGGGGGGGGGGGGGGGGGGATTTCAGAATGATGCATAATAGTAGTTCCAGTTGGATGTACTTATCCAGTATATTTGTTTTCATGTTAAAAGGATATTAACAGGGAATGGGATGAAGTTGAGATAAAATTTAAGGTCGACATATTGTGATTTTTTTTCTGCTCCTCCAGTTGAGGTTCATCATTTTCTCATAGCTCTTGTTGAGATTCAAGAGTGACTTCACATTTGTTTGAATAGGAGAAGAATGGTTCAAACCCACTCCCTTCATGAATTTGTGAAACTTTCTGGTCATCTCTGATCTACTTCTCCCTTCTTTAAAATCAAGTTGCTTTAATAATTTCTAGATCCTATTTTATTAGAATTTCCCATCTATGTGTATATATCATTCCTATCCCCCCACCCCTCCCCCCCTACTTAAATGTGGTAGTAACTAGTAAGGGTTTTTTTTTTTTTTTTTTTTTTTTTTAAGATATAGAGGACAATGAAATTTGGTTGAAGTCCTACCGTCCGACGAGATTGAGATATGTTTGATGTATTGTCAACTTGTGGTGATCACCCTCTCTTCTTCCTTCTCAACATGTGTTCAATATTTAACCTATTTTTTTTAATTGCTATCAGCAGGTGGGCCTCATTGAAATTGAAAAGAAAAAAAAAAATATTGAAGCAGTATGGGTACAAAAGACCGTCAAAATGCAACTGACTCTCCTAATACTAAAGCAGAGGTGGGAGAGATAGACACCAGCGCACCTTTTCAATCTGTTAAAGATGCTGTCAACCTATTTGGTGAAGGTGCTTTCTCGGGGGAAAAACCTGCCATCAAGAAGGCAAAACCTCATTCTGCAGAGGTACTTGTGAATCTTCCATTTTCCTTGTGTTGTAAAGTACTTATAATCTGTACGAGTTTTTGTTTGAATTAGTTAAATAAATACTAGTTGTCACCTGCAAAATTTGGAAAAATATTGCAGCTAGTGGTGCCATGCCTTGCATTTACAGTTGAAAATGGAATGTGACTTCTCTCTCTCTCTCTCTCTCTCTCTCTCTCTCTCTCTCTCTCCAGATTATCATGACTAAAAGTACTCTTGCTGGCAAAAGTTGTTCTTCTTCATTGTCTCATTATTCTAGAGATATTAGTTATGCAGTCAAGGCATACTTGGATGCTAACAAATGTGTGGACCTTGCTATATCTTCTGTGGATGTTGCCCAGTAATTTAAACTTTTATCCACTCTTCCCTAATTTCTGTTGGATGATGTTCTCATGTGGCTGAAGGCATAGTTTAGATTTTTTTTTTTTTTTTTGGGGGGAGGGGGGGGTTGGGGGGGAGAAGAATATCTCTGGTTGTTATCTTGCAGAGTTTGTAGCTTTTTGGGAAAAGAAGGAAAAACAAGTATCAATTACTAACATAACACAACTTGAGAATGAAGAATGAGAGGCTTCTATGGCCAATCCGAAACTGTTACTTGAAGTTTCTTATGTGTTTCTCTGTATTTTTTATGCTTCAACTTTTGGTGCTTGTTTCAAAAATTGTGTTTTTAGTGTAGTAAACTGTAAAGGATGAAAACATACATGATTGCTTCACAAATTGTCGAGCCTAGGAGCTTCATTATTTCAGTTTCTATAGAAACGGATAGTGATTGTGTTCTCACTACTAAATTAAGAAAGAACTGTGTTTCTAAAGGGACTTGGGGGAGAAGTTATGATAGGTTTTCATTTCATAAAGAACTTAGGGGAAGTTTTCTTTTTACTACTAGGCAGTTTTTTTATCCAGGCATTTGTGAGATGGTTAATCACCGCAGATTTTTGTCCATTGAGACTCGTCTAACGTTTAATGAATCCTGTAATGCCAAGTTATACAATTGTTCTTTTTAAAGTTTCAAATATGTTGTTTATGATATTAGTTATTTCACTGCAGAGAGTACTGGCCAAGGAGACCCATCTTCTCTTGGCTCAGAAAGAGCTGAACAAGTTAAAGGAACAACTAAAGAATGCTGAAACCACTAAGGCCCAAGCCTTTGTAGAGCTTGAAAAGGCTAAAATAACAGTTGAGGGTTTGACTCAGAAGTTGACTTCACTTAGTGAATCCAGGGAATCAGCAGTCAAGGCAACAGAAGCTGCAAAGAATCAGGCAAAGGAGCTTGAAGAATCAAACTCTGGCCAACCTATTGGAACTAATGGTGCTTGGAAGCAAGACTTAGAAACTGCAAGAGAACAGTACATGATAGTGATTACTGAACTTGATGCTGCAAAGCAAGAATTAAGGAAAATCCGTCAGGGCTGTGATGAGTCCTTGGAAGCAAAAGTTGCTGCCTTAAAGCAAGCAGCAGAAGCTGAAGGTGCAGTGAAAGCAAACATGGAGAAAACTGGTGAGCTTTCCAAGGAAATTTCAACTATACAGGAATCAACTGAACATGTGAAGCTCGCAACTTCACAAGCCCAAGAAGAACAAGCAAATATTTTTGCTGAAAAGGATGTTCAAAGACAGTCATATAAAGCTAGTCTGGAGGAGTCATCAAAGAACTTGCTTGCTTTGAAGAAAGAGTTGGACCCTGAACTCACCAAAAATATGGAAGCACAACTGACCAATACAATGAATGAAATTGAGGCTCTGCAAAAGCAAATGGAAAATGCAAAGGCTTCAGATTTAGATTCTGTGAGAACTGTCACTTCAGAGCTGGATGATGCTAAGGGGTCACTACAGAAGGTCGCAGAAGAGGAAAGTACCCTTCGAAGCTTGGCGGAAGCTCTCAAGGTGGAGCTGGAGAATGTGAAAAAAGAGCATTCTGAACTGAGGGAAAAGGAAGCAGAAACAGAGTCCATTGCTGGGAATCTGCATGTCAAGCTTCAGAAAGTTAAATCTGAGCTTGAAGCATGCCTTGGGGAAGAATCGAAAGCAAGAGGTGCTTCTGAGGAGATGATCTCAGCACTTAACCAGCTTTCGTCTGAAACTGAAAATGCACGCCGAGAAGCAGAAGAGATGAAAACTAAAGCAGAGGAGTTGAAGAAAGAAGCTGACACTACCAAAATAGCATTAGAAGAAGGAGAAAAGAAGCTGAGAGTTGCTTTGGAAGAAGCTGAAGAAGCAAAAGCAGCAGAGGCAAGTGCCCTTGATCGGATTCGGGCCTTGTCTGAGAGAACTACTGCTGCACGAGCCTCAACTTCTGAGTCCGGTGCCAATATCACAATATCGAGGGAAGAATATGAGTCCTTGAGCCGTAAAGTTGAGGAGTCTGACACATTAGCCGAAATGAAAGTGGCTGCGGCCGTGGCTCAGGTAGAAGCTGTGAAGGCTAGTGAAAATGAGGCCCTCAAGAAGTTAGAAGCAACTGAGAAGGAGATTCAAGATATGAAAGCTGCAACTGAGGAGGCTCTTAAGAGGGCAGAGATGGCTGAAGCAGCCAAGAGGGCAGTGGAGGGAGAGTTGCGGCGGTGGCGCGAGAGAGAACAAAAGAAGGCAGCTGAGGCTGCATCTCGGATTTTGGCAGAAACAGAGATGTTGTCAGAGTCATCCCCACTCCACTATAAGGTTCAAAAGCAAATCCAACCAGCAAAGCAAAACCAACCAACAAAAATTATTGAGGCCCGGAAGTTGGAGAAGAGGACTACTTCTGTTTCAAAGAAAGTACTTTTACCTAATATCAGTGGCATCTTTCACAGGAAAAAGAATCAGATTGAGGGTGCATCTCCTTCGTATCTACCTGGTGAGAAGCCTGTGTGATTTTTTTTTATTATTATTACTTTTTTTTTTTGTGTTGCCGAACTTTGTGCAATCATAAATGGTTAAGAGAGGAACTTGTTTGGTTGTGTGTATATTTGAGACCAATGGACTTAAATTCCCTGTTGTTCTGCTTGGAGAGGAAAAATGAACCATCAGAAGATGAGTTCCATAGCAACTTCAGGGAAGTGTGATTTTGTAAATGAGAGAAGTTAGATTATTGTTTTGGAAATTGGCATTGGAAGTGAGTTTTCATTTTGTTACCATCACCATTCCGTAAAAATTATCAGGATAAATACACCAATCTAGTCTTTAAGCTAAGCTCAAGCAATAATGCATAAGCAGTTTGGTGTTTTTTTTTTTTGAGAATATAAAGCGTACGGAATTTAACTGTTCAACTTCCACAACATGTAAATGTGGCATTTCTCAATTCTCCAATTAGAGAAAATTTGGATATCATATTTTTCCTTTAATACAAAATGCAATCGTTTCCCCTTCAATTAAATCCTCAACCTTAGAACAAATATATATATATATATATATATATATATAAAATTTTGGATGAATAAGCAAGATTTTATTCAACTTTTAGTAATCCAGATAAACAAGCCAATGTACAACGAGCAGCAAGGGTGCAAACAAACAAAAAAATAAGCCTCACTTGCTACCATACTACAACAAAAACAATAACCGAACAATCTAAAACAGTAACGGGATCTTCCACAAACAACATAACACCTTTTTCTGAACAATGTTCTTAAAAGACTTCATGCATAAGCATAACTTGTAGGAAAATTGAAATTTATAGCCTTTGCCTTTTTTATTGACTACAATAATTGAAGGTTTTGCTAGGATTACTTAGATATGATATTTCTATTGCTACAAAGAAGCCAATTGCATTTTCAATCTCTATTCCTTCCCATGAGAACCATGTTTCCTTACTCTTAAGTTTTGGTAGTTTTGTTGGTAATAGGTGTTTTGAGTATGACACTTGAATTTGCATTCCGCACAATTCACTATTGTTGGCATAACAATTTGGATCATTTATTTAATTTTAACATTTCATTTCCTATTTGAGACTCGTTAATGGGCATATAGATAACATTCATTATTTCATTTCCAGCCAATGCATGAACTAGAGCGTTCGTTAAGGTTGAATTTTATAGTGCAATCGATTAGTTTTTTATAAGGAGTCTAGCATTTTGAGTTTAAATGATATTTGTTCATTAGCTTTTGCAATTGTGATTTGTGTAAAGCCTTAGAGCATAATCTTTATACATCAAAAATTTGCTTAATTTATTTTATTATAGTATTTAATATTGCACCATATATCTTATCAATTACTTTAATAGATCACTCATTAAAATAACCTAAAATAACACCCACCATTTATTGAAAAAAAAAAAAAAAGTAAATCACCCACAATAAAGAGAGAGAAAGAGTAGAGAGGCAAGATAAAAGGGTGAGAGGTAGTAGAGAAGAGAGAAATTATTTTAAAAAATTAGCATATAGCAATTCTATACTTCTATTAGCATATTCTGAAAAAAATTTGGTATTGGAAACATCTAATTGAGTGTTGATGGGTTGTTTTTGGTATGCTAAATTAAACATTTAGCACATACGGCAACACTACGGCACGCTAGCGCTCTTTAATGAGTATAGCTAGTTAAAAGCATCCTCGTCAAAAATGTTAAAAAATATAGCATTTAGCAATTTAAAATACTAATTTATTTGTTTTAACAATCTACTTTATATTACCCTCAAAATAAGGTTTATTTTTTTACCACTCCATTAAAACATTCATTCTTTATTTTTGTTTTTTATTAATCATCTTTTTCTTTTTCTTTCTCTTCCTTTCCTTCTTTCTCATCCTTACCGTCTCTCTCTATTCTTGGAAGCAACAAGAAACAATCACTTATCACCACAACCCACCACACAAACCCAACCACCCACCAAAAAAAACTCACCATCCATACCAGAACCAACACAAACCCACCACCCACCAAAAATCCACCACCTATACTACAACCACCAAAAACCCACCGCTCATACCACAACCAACACAAAACCCACCACGTAAACCCAACCACCCACCAAAAACCCACCATTATACCACAACCACCATAAATCCCACCAACTGAACCACCGCAAGACCCACCAAAAATTGCTACAGCAACCCACTCTCACACGCAGCCACTTCCTCTTCCACCACCATTACAAAACCCGGTTCCTTGCTCTTCCACCACCATAAAAACAAAGAAAAAAAAAAAAACCTTTCTCTTCACTACGAGTGACGGCAGGAGCGATGGAGCCATGAAGAAGAGATGGCCATGAAGCTTTGGCTTGGGTTCAGTTTTAGACGGAGAAGGAAGGGGATTGGGTGAGAGGGAGAAGGGGAGCTGTGGAGAGACTAGAGTCATAGACTTGGCGTTAGAATTAAAGAGAAAAAATAAATTAAATAATAGGAATAATGGGAAGTTAAAGTTAGATAATAATAAAATAATATTTTTATTTAACATCTACACTCTACAGTATAGTGTTAGAAATGACAACTTACTGTAACTAGATGTTGAATATAAATAGATTTAGCAACTTTGATACGGTGGAATTTTTAGTGTGTGAGAGAGTCTTTTGGCCAAATATTGCTAAAAATCAAGTTTTTTAGGATTATAGGTACTATTGAAAGTTATCTAGCTAAATGAGGAGAGAGAGTTAATTTCGGCAACAGTGTTGCCGAAATTCTAAGAAAAGTAGGAGAGAGAAAGAGGGAAAAGGTAGAGAGAGAAAAACTGTAATTTCGGTAACAGTGTTACCGAAATTCAACTGCCCAAATTCTGCCCGTGCGCGAGTGTGCGCGAGTGCGCGCGAGTGACCGAAGGAGAAATAAATGACGAATTTCGGTACCGCTGTTGCCGAAAATGTAGGGAAAAAATTTGGAGAAAAAACCCACAATTTTGGTACTGCCACTACCGAAATTGGAAAAAAAAAAAAAAAAAAAAAAAAAAAAAAAAAAAACCCAATTTCGGTAATGGCTATACCGAAATTGGGGAAGAAAAAAAAACCCCAATTTCGGTTCTGCCAATACCGAAATTGGGGGAAGAAAAAAAAAAAAAAAGATGCTACGTTCACAATATTTTTATAACATTTTCACATCAAATCATAAGTGGTTGGTTGTTATTGGTTTAAATTTGAACCTAACACTAAGATTACTTTTTTGCCCCAACAATAACAACCAGTAACAACTTGCCACATAGAATTTGTTATGAAAATATTGTGAAAATGTTATTGACGTATCATTTCTAAAAAAAATACTGAAAGCGAAAAAAAAAAAGACAATTTCGGTACTGGCAATACCGAATTTGGGTAAGGGAAAAAAAAAACAATTTCGGTACTAGCAATACCGAAATTGAAAAAAAAAAATTTGGTACTGGGCAGTACCAGAAATTGAAAGAAAGAAGAAAGAAAAGAAGACAATTTCGGTACTGTGCAGTACCAAAAATTCTTTTCCCTTTTTTTTTTTTTTTTTTTTTTTTTTCCAATTTTCTGGCAGTACCGAAATTGTGGTTTTTTCTCCAAATTTTTTCCCTGCATTTTCGGCAACAGCGGTACCGAAATTCGTCATTTATTTCTCCTTTGGTCACTCGCGCACACACTCGCGCACGGGCAGAATTTGGGCAGCTGAATTTCGGTAATACTGTTACCGAAATTACAGTTTTTCTCTCTCCACCTTTTCCCTTTTTCTCTCTCCTACTTTTCTTAGAATTTCGGCAACACTGTTGCCGAAATTCACTCTCTCTCCTCATTTAGCTAAATAACTTTTAACAGTACCTATAATCCTAAAAAACTTGATTTTTAGCAATATTTGGCCAAAAGACTCGTGTGTGAGAGGTGTTAAAGGTGTTAAAAATTGCTTTTAAGACTTTTCTTGTGAATGTTTTAATAAAACAAGCTTTTAATTTAATGGGCTACTTTTTTGAACTAAACCGAGTCAATTTTCGTCTTTAATTTATTGCCAATGTTAACTTAAGCTTTAGATAGAAATAGAGATAATCACATACCCTCTCTTAATTGTATGTCTTTGTGTTTCTTCTTGCAAATAAAGTGTTTATTCAAAAAAAAAAAAATCTTTTTCTACAATTTGACTATAATCGGTGAATCATCCATCCTCTATACATCTATCTTTTTTTTATCCGCCACTTCACAGACTTCAGACAAAGGGAAAGGGAGAAACTAGAAAGAAAGAGACAAAAAAACAGAAAGGCTTTCTGTCTCAAAAGTGAAAACATTAACACACACACACACACACACACACACACACAAACATTGTCCATCACTCACTCTCTCTCTCTCTCTGTGACAGTGATAATATCTATCTATGGCTCGCAGAGACAGAGAAGAAGCTCTGACATTCACAAACCCATCATCATCATCCTCTTCTCCAATCACAGTGTCAGACCCACTTGATTCTGAGTTCGGTTTCTCTCGCCCGGACTTCAGGACGGGTCAACTCGCCGGGTCAGTCGAGTTCTACCAGCGCCTTGTCTTCCTTTGCTACAAGAACCCCCAGGTTTGGCCCTCAAAAATCGAGGCCTCCGAATTCGATCAGGTTCCCAGGTTGCTCTTTGCCGCTGTCATGGCTAGGAAGGCTGATATGAACAAAGAGGTGTGTGTCTGTCACTGTGATTTTTTGTGTTTTTAGTTTCGTTCTGGTGAAAGTTGGGTTTGGTATTTTGTTAATTGAAATTGGTTTTTTGTGTGATTTTGTAGACATTTGTGTTAAGCGTTGATATGGGTTCGTTGTAAATTTAATGAATTGAAATGGGTATGATTTTGGGATCTTTTGTTCGAAGTGTTGATATGGGTTCATTGTAAATCTAGTGAATTGAAATGGGGGGTTTTTGTGTGATTTTGGAGGCTTTTGTTCAAAGTATTGACATGGGTTCATTGTAAATTTAGTGAATGGGATTTAGATGGCTTTTGTTCCAGGAGTTGGTACGGGTTCATTGAAAATTTAGTGAATTTGAATTGGGTTGTTATGTGATTTTAGAGGCCTTTTTTCTAAATGTTGATATGGGTTCATTGCAACTTTAGTGAATTGAAATGTGTTTTACATAGCAATTGTGATTTCTTGATTACAGTTTCAGCTGGACTACTATTGCTGTTTCAAACTATTATGTAGGAGAACAGTTCTTGGCCTTCTGGGTGTCTGTCACAGCTTTCATGAGTGTGGGGATAATGTATTATAGATGTGCAATTTTTTTGTTATCAGCTGCTAGTTGAACGTTTATTATCTAGATCCAATGTTAAATGTGGCCAGAAAATTATTAAATTTGATTATTATGGTAATTAGTATTTTTTATTTGTTTCATAATGAGAGTATCCACCAGCATATGAGTTTAGGCAAGTGAATGAAGTATTGTGATGATAGTGAATAATGCTGTTTATTGATCCTTGATCTTACCGGTTACATCAATTGTATAATTCTTTCCTACCTAAATTTGTGTGTCGACATGTTGCTTGCTGTTCCATAATCTCCCTCCCTTCAGGCATATAGTATTAATTGATGTTAATCTTCATTCCTTGTTTCTTTCCTCTTGTTTCTCTTTAGACCCGCTTGACAATATGTGAGGGACATGATGGAACTGAGACATCAAATGGGGATGTATTAATCTTTCCAGACATGATAAGATACAGGTCAATGACATGCTCATTTGGCATTCTGTTAGATGATTTTTCTCCCCCCCCCCCCCCCCAAAAAAAAAGGGTTAATAACTTAATACTGATCGAGTTTGGTGAAAAATGCAGGAGGTTGACCCACTTTGATGTCGATTCATTTGTCGAGGAAGTGCTTGTGAAGAATGGTGAATGGCTTCCTGGAACTCCTGAAGGATTAAAGGGTTCCTACGTTTTTGTATGTTGTCATGGGTCACGGGATCGACGTTGTGGAGTTTGTGGACCAGCCTTGAGTAGTAGATTCAAAGAAGAGATAGAATTACATGGTGTTCAAAGAACAGTTTCTGTTAGCCCATGCTCACACCTTGGGGGGCATAAGTATGCAGGAAATGTTATCATATTTGGATAAAAAATCAATGGAGAAGTCACTGGGCACTGGTAAGCGGATCTCAGTTGATTGATTTACTTTTACCACCTAATGTGTTCAAGGTTTTCGTACTATTTGATAATGGAGCCCTCTTTTTTTCTTTTTTAAATCTATAGGTATGGATATGTCACTCCAGAGGATGTACCCGTATTGCTTGAGCAACATATTTTGAAAGGAGAAATTGTAGATTGGCTGTGGAGGTAATATTCTCATTTCTTCGTCCTTTGTGTGTGCATGTGTAAATTGTGAACTGTAAACTGTAAGATCTCTTTCTAGGTAGTTTGCATCTACATCAGAGCTGTATCCACTTTTGATATCAGTTTTAGCTGTATGATAGGAGCATACATGAATTATTGTTTTTTTTTTTTTTTGTGTGTTTTTAGTCATGAAGGTGGGAGGTAAGAAAGAAAATTGTGTAATGGAAAATTGTGCTTCAACTGACCCAGGATCTAGAGTAGATATAAATGAGTTTATCCACCCTCATTTTTTTTTGCTGCATTGTAGTGTCAAACACTTGCTGGTCCATATTTTGTCACCAAGCATGAATGAATTCAAATTGTTGACTAGACTTTACTGAAACATTTGATGGTGCATTAAGGGGTGAGATGGGATTCTCGGAAGAGGAATAGAAGAAATCCCAAGAAATAAGGATCAAGTTAAATGGCCAGACAGATGTTGGTAAAAATGCTGAAGAACTATTGCAAATGCATAAGAATGAGATGGACACTGCTGCTTGTCGATCTCGACTTGAGGTAAAGGGATGTTGCCAGGGAAATGGAAACTCATACTGCTGCAAAAACCTTGTGTTTCCTGAAAAGCTAGAGAATCTAGATGCCAATGTGGGTGCAACAAAGGTAATTTCTGATAAAAATAGCAACAAGGCACTAAACTCCAGGATCAAAAGCCTACTTTAGCACGCCCCAGCCTATGAACCATGATTTTAGTCCCCTGAAGCTATGCTATTCTTGATTGAATACGTTCTTTCCTTTGGTAATAGATTGACTTTGTAACTATTTGTTCTTAAGTTAATTGATTGATCACTTGTAAAGATGTAAGCAAAACCATAAGGTTTCACATCACATCTGGAA
The DNA here is from genome assembly GCA_032878915.1 of Castanopsis chinensis. Taxonomy (NCBI): domain Eukaryota; kingdom Viridiplantae; phylum Streptophyta; class Magnoliopsida; order Fagales; family Fagaceae; genus Castanopsis; species Castanopsis chinensis. Next base: position 10,381,164 of record JAVQMG010000089.1, read on the forward strand.
GACTGGAACTCATAAGGAGTCCTACTCTGATAATTTGAAGTATATATATAAGGAAGTGGTGCTCTAGTCTTTGGCTGGACTATGTTACTCCTTATCAATGACACACTCTAAAAACTCCATGGATTGATTGTGTGATGGATTAAACATAAGACCTTTGGGTTTATGTCATGCTCCAAATCAATGATTCCACCACCTAAATAACCCCGAGTGGTGTTGATAGCTCTTGACTACATATAATTCTAGTAATATTGAAAATATGACCAACAACACAAAACATTGATAGCTGGTGTTTTATTCATTTATTTATTTTGAATAAATGATAAAGTCATTAACGTATATCAAGATGCACAATGCTCTTTCCTCAAAGAGTGCTATATCCTTGGAGGGAAAAAAATCTTGGGTGAGACAGGCGTATAAGCCCATTGTCTCACTAACATGTGGGACCCATGCGCGTGGGTCCCACATGTTAGTGAGACAATGGGCTTATACGCCCATCTCACCTAATACCTTCACCCTTGGAGGAAGAGTCCAAACACGAACAACATTCACAAGACTTTAATGGTCATCTAAAGCTTGCATCCCTCAAATATCAGGTTTCTCATCCTCATTTATCATCTGCCACTTCAAGACTGCATTTGGGAATTCTCATATCTCCTTCCTAATAGCGAAAATGATTACAATGTGCAATCTCAACATGGGTTCTTTCTATTGTTACATTGTATGCTCTCTCTTGTGTCAACAATTTGATTCTGAGCACATTGCATTGACTCTCTCTCTCTCTCTCTCTCTCTCTCTCTCTCTCATTTTGTTTATAAATTGTTCTATTATGAGGCATTGTCCACTTTGAAAATTTAATAAATGAAATAAAATTCTCACAATTTTCTTAATTTACCCTTTAATAAATTTGAAATGTCATTTTTTTTTTCCATTTAAAACAAAACTCTAAACTCATTATAGATGTGGCAAAAAGTACAAGACATGTCAATTAGAATTTAAAACATGTAGTCTACTTTTCAAGAAATGTTTGGAATAGAGAACTTACAACAATACAACATGCCGAATTCTTAAGATTGAAGAACAAGAAGAGATCAATTAAGAGAAAGATATATTCAATTGACAATCTTAACAATTACATCCAACCACAAATTGACAATGTTAACCACTACATCCAATCACATACTACAAGAAAGTTACCCATTAATCTATTACAAAGATACACATAGCAATTTGATACCAAATATTATTCATTATCAAGTTTGTCTATAAGTTATTACAATAAACCCCAAACCCGTTATACTCAATGTGGCAAAAAAGAGAAGACATGCCTTGCTTGCATTTAAAAATTATCATCTACTTTCACATAATATTTGGAACAAGGAAGTTACAATTATATGTTGCCACATTCTTTGAAGTTTTGGGAACAAGAAGAAATCTTTTAAGAGAGGGATTTATCTAAGAGATAATCTTAACTATTATATTTAATCACAAACTGCACAAAAATTATTCCTTTCTTATAGGGACTTGCCTATCAAAAAGATGCACATAACAATATGATACCAATCATATTCATTACCAAGTTAGTTCAAGTCATATTAAGATTTAAAACTTGTTGTCTACTTTCAGGAAATGTTTGGAATAGAGAATTTACAATAATACAACACCACATTCTCTAAAAATTAAGGAACAAGAAGTGATTTATTAAAAGAAATTTTTATTCGAGAGACAACATTAGCAGTTACATCCAATCACAAACTGACAATCTTTTGTTACATCTAATCACAAACCACGTGAAAGCTATTCCTTTTTCATGGGGACTTACCTGTAATAGAGATGCACATAGCAAAATATCACACCAATCACATTCATTATTTGGTTAGTTTGTAAGTTGTAATAAATACTAATCGTGTTATGCATGATGTGGTGAAAAAAAAAAAACAAGACATATCTTGCTTGCATTAGGATTTAAAACTTGTCATCTACTTTTCCAAAATGTTTGGAATAGAGACCGTATAATAATACAACGCCGTGTTCTCCAAAAAATGAGGAAAAAAAGAGATCTATTAGGAGAAAGATTTATCTAAGATATGATCTTAACAATTACATCCAATCACAAATTGAGAGTCTTAACTGTTACATCAAATTATAAGCTACATGAAAGTTGTCCCTTTTTTTTATGGGAATTTACCTGTCATAGAGAACTTACAATAATACAATACCGCATTCTCCAAAGGTTAAGGAACCATAAGGGATTTGTTAAAAAAAAGACTTATCGAAAAAACAATCTTAATAGTTACATCCAATCACAAAATGAGAATCTTAACTATTATATCCAGTCATAAACTACACAAAGTTACCCCTTTTTCATGGGGACATACCTATCAGAGATTTCACTTAACAATATGATACATATCATATTCATTAACAACTCAAATTTTAAGTTATTATTTTGTAAATATGATACTAATCTCATTCATTGATACCTTCATTTGTAAACCTTTTATATAATAATTGATAATTTAATACTACTAGCTTTAACATTTTCTATTTGAGACAGTTAAAGTAAATATTATGAATGTCACCACAAACACAATACAAGCACACAAAGTTTTAGCCTAGCTAGTATGAAACAGAGGTCCAAGAGTTAAAAGAGAGACAGGCACTCCCACTCCAAGGGTCAAGAAACTCCCCTTGACTCTATTTTTCTTATGTACACATTTAGCAGTTGTTGAAATTTTTATCACTAAATCAGTAACAGTTCACCAAAAAGAAACTAAAGAGTCACATCTTTAGTAGTCCTAGCTCCCATAACGATTGGCTAAATGGACCTCCAGCAACACTCTTAAATTCCCTATTCTTCTGCTTGGAGAGGAAAAATGAACCATTAGAAGATGAGTTCCATAGCAACTTCATGGAAGTGTGATTTAATAAATGACAGAAGTTAGATTATTGTTTTGAAAATTGGCATTGGAAATCTGAGTTTTCATTTTGTTACCATCACCATTCCTTAAAAGCTATCAGGATAAATAAACCACTCTTGTGGTGATCAAAAGAGCTGCCCATCACATGGATCCTCTGAAAATAACGTTGGTGTTAACTAGTCTTCAAGCTGAGCTGAAGCAACAATGCATAAGCAGTTTGGTGCTATGTATTTATTTATCTTTCTGCCACTCAACCAATTATATCAATTATGGCAAAAATTGCATCCATATCAAGCATACGAAGTTTGATTGTTCAACTTCCACAACATGTAATGTAAGGTGGCATTGCTCAATTCTCCAATAAAAGACAATTTGGATATCATATTTTTCCTTTCCTCGCTCAAATTCACCCTCGTTTTGCTTCTGCTGGTGGGCCTTTTCTCCTTAATACAAAATGCAATTGTTTCCCCTTCAATTAAATCCTCAACCTTGGAACAAATATATATATATATATATATATATATATATATTTCTAGATGAATAAGCAAGATTTTATTCAACCTTAGTAAAAACAAGCAACAGTACAACGTGCAGAAAGGGTGCAAACAGACAAATAAAACTTAAACATAACAAAAAAAAGCAGAAACACTAAGGCAATGAGAAATAAGCCTCACTGGCTACCATACTACAACAAAAACAATAACCACAATCTAAAACAGTAACAGGATCTCCCACAAACAACATAACACCTTTTTCTGAACAATGTTCGTAGAAGACTTCATGCATAACTTGTAGGAAACCTGAAATTTATACCCTTCGCCTTCTTTGTTGACTGCAATAATTGAAGGTTTTGCAAAAATTACTTAGATATGAGATTTCCACTGCTACAAAGAAGCCAACTGCATATCCAATCCCCACTCCTTCCCATGAGAACCATGTTTCTTTACTCTTAAGCTCTGGTGGTTTTGTTGGAGATAGATGTTTTGAGCATGGCACTTGAATTTGCATTCCACACAATCCATTATTATTGGCATAACTGTTTGGATCATTCATTGTATCCATTTGGCTACCTTCTGGAATCTTACCTTTGAGTTTGTTGTTACTCACATCAAAAGTAGTCAACTGTAGCAGCTTTGCTATTGATTGTGGAATAGAGCCCGATAGATTATTGTGTGACAAGTCCAAACTCTCTAGATTCTCTAAATCACCAAGATTTGCTGGTATCCTCCCAAAAAGGTTGTTATGTGAGATGTTGAAAATTTTTAGAGCCTTCAGACTTCCTAATGAAGATGGAATTTCACCAGAAAGTTGGTTCATTGACAAGTCTAACAAGGAATAGCCCTTGAGGTTGTCAAATGACAAACCTTGTATTGACTTCTTCCAATTCACAATCAGATCATTAGTCTTGATTGACGCAACACGTTTTGCCTTGTTCCAATATCCAAGCATAATAAGAACTTCATATTCCAGATTGTCATAATTTCCAAAACTAAAGATTTCTCCAGGCGTTTCAATCATACCAGTAAGATTCCCAAGAGTTGTAGGGATTTTTCCAACAAGATGGTTGGTCGACAGATCAAGAATTTGGAGGCTAGTAAGATTGAAAATACAATCAGGAATTGAACCTTGAAGGGAATTGTTTCGTAAAATTAGAATATGAAGGGTGGATATTTGACAGATAGAATTTGACAATTCACCTGTGATTTTGTTGTCATGGATGTCTAGGTATTTAAGGTTGCTCATATGAGTAAGATTTCTAGGGAAGCTACTAAACTTATTTTTTCCCAATGAGAGAAATAAAGTTGTTTGGGAAAAGTTTGTTGAAATTTCACCTGAGAATTCATTTGAAGATAAATCAATGATTCGGAGATCTTCATTGGAGCTAAAATCTGGTAGGGTGTTGCTTGAAAATTTGTTGTTCGACAAGTCCAATAAAAAGAGATCAATGTTGGAGATGAATTTAGGAAGCTTCCCTGAAAAATTGTTACCATCCAACATAAGAGCCACGAGTCCAGTGGCATTACTAATGTTGCCTGGCAGTGTTCCATAAAAGTTGTTTCGAGACAAGGAAAGAACTTGTAGATTAGAGCCAAAAAGTTGAGGTGGGAGAGAACCTGTAAGTCGATTGTCTGACAGATCTATAATATCAACTTTCATTTCAACAAGCCATTGTGGGAACATTCCTTCTAGCTGATTCTCACTCAAGTCCAAATCTACAAGATTCTTCTGTGTAGAAATCCAATCAGGAATTTTTCCTCCCAGACCACTGGACTTCAGAGACAACCCGGTTAGCGTAAACTTTGGCACTATATTTGCACTGTTATTGCAAATGAGATAATTGCCACCGATATAAAGATCTTCAAGAGTCTTCATATCGAACATCCAGGATGGGAATTCTCCGCTGAGCAAGTTGTTTCCAAAGTCAAGTGAATACATTTTCGTCAATTTCTGTATGGATGATGGGATTGTACCTGTGAGACTGTTGTAGCTCAAGTCCAAATATTCCATGTTAGATAGATTGCCAATATCAATTGGAATTTCCAATGACAATGAATTGAAGCTTAAGTCCAATGTTGTCAATTCCTTCAAACTCACGATCGAGGTTGGAATTTCGCCAAAGAAATTGTTGTCGCTAAAATACAAATAGCTCAACTCTGTCATATTCCCTATCTCCGGGGGGATATTTCCATGGAATGAGTTGTCCTCCATACAAAGAGTTTGAAGAGACCTTAATTGAAAAAGTTGAGAAGGAAGGGAGCCATTGAAGTTATTGCCACTCAAATCAAGATCAACTAATTTGCTTAGATTGGCAAAGCCGTCGCGTGGCAATTCTCCTTGTATTCCATTCAAGGACAAGTCAAGGGTTGTCAAGGTTCGAATGTGAAATAGCGGTGTCATGACGGTGGAAGTCCACACTCGCAATGGTCTCTGCCAAGGGCTGAGATCCGACAGATCTATTTCAACCACATTGCTTGAACTACACTTGACAAAGGCGAACGAACAAACATCTGAGCTGGAATTCCATGATTTGAACAACTCATCATCAGTAAAATTGGCGAGAGAGGCAAACTGAAGAAGGGCTTGTTTTTGACATTCAGGAGGACAAGAGAGAGTAGGGGTGAAGAAGAAGAAGAAGATGAAAAGTATAAACATTATTAGTAGGCTGAGGAGTTTTGCCATTCTTCTTTGTTTACGGACTCAGATGGGAGGAGTGGCGTTGGAATAAAATTAGTACTGTAAAAAATTATTAAAATAAGCTATACCTCAAGTTGGATCTAAACACCAAGTCAGTCAATTTTGAACAGAATTAGTACAGTATAGTCAAGTTTTTTCTTTTCTTTTTCTTTAAAAAAAAAATTAAAAGATTCAGCCTAGTGGCCCTACTCAAGTCAAATCAAGTCAATTAAAACTAAAAGTTATGTGAAACCGTAGGTGGGTGTGCCCAAGGAAAGGGACAGGAAGGAAGAGTGACAAATAACAATTTTAAAGCCATCCGCGTGACTACAGAAAGAAGGCACTGCTTTTTATTGTGAACTTGATGAGAAATATCATAAAAAGTAGGACTTTCACGTTAGTTGAACGACTTGACGAACATTAATCATTAAAATTTAAATTATTAAATAAATAGTAATAACAAGCGTTTGAGTACGTGCTTAGATTTTTTTTTTTTTTCGGTAAATAATTTTTATTCATTATAACTTGAGTTGTTGCATATTTTTAATTACAAAAATATTTAGAGATACGATGAGATTTATGCGTTTGTGGGTGAAAAAATTTTTAAGCTTATAATCTCATCACACACCTAGATATTTTTGTAATTAAAAAATGCAACAACCTCAAATTGTAATAAACGAAAATTATAAACTTTTAGAAAGAATTAAAAAATAGAAAAATCTCTAAGCACACTTTCCGTGCTTAGGGATTAGTACATAGTAATAGATGTCTAATATCACATAAATAATTTCTAATGCAATTATAACTACACAGATGATTTCCATTCCGTTATGTAAAACTAAGAGTGTGTTTGGATACCACTTATTTTATTGAAACTGAAAAATTATTGCTAAAAGTACTGTAAATAAAGGTAAAAGTTAGTTGAAATAGTACAATAAGGTCCATAAATAGTGCCAAAAAGTGTCGTATGGCCCATAAATAGTAGCAAAAATAAGCTGAATAGTAAAATAATTTTAATTTTTAATTCTAACCCAAATGCACACTAAAATTCCAAAATTTTTGAAAATATCTTTACACTATATAGAAATATTTAATATTTTAATAATTAGCCCCCCAAAATGGAACTTGGTCCCCAAATATTTGAGTTAGTCCAATAATGTTTTTAAAAAAATTGTCCAATTGGACTTGTAGTTATAGAGAACGTATTGTTTCACAAAGTAATTTTTTATTGTAAAACGTGTTTTCGTCTCTCATAAAGTTTTAAATCATTCATGTCTTTGAACACTTCATTAGTTTAATTGAAAATTTTTAACTCACAATGATAGAAAATTTGGTAACTTATATTAAGAATGAAAATTTTAAGGATTTCACTATGGAAGATGGTGAAGGATGATTTTTTTTTTTTTTGTTGAAATTATGGTGAAAGATAATTTAATTCTATGAAACATTTAATTTTAAGAATTTCACTATAAAAGATTCTAACTTCTTTATGTGTAAGTGTATATGTTTGTGTATATGTGCAAAAGTTTGTATAGACTAGTAAATTAGTAACACAAATCGCCCCCAAACAAAAATTTCTGGTTTTGCCCATAATTGCATATGCCAACGCATGAGAAGAGGAGTATTTAATAGCACATGAAAAAAGGCTAACGGAGCAGTTGTAGCATTGTAAATTATAGATTACTTAAAGTGTTACGGAGGTTGAAGAATCACCATTATATATTGCTAGTGCTATACGTTGAATGTAAATTTTGGTCTAAACTCTAAAGCAATAAAATCTATCATTTCTCATAATAATAAAAAAATCGTCACTGACTCAGTGTGATTCGTGCTATATATGGCTTATGAACTTCAAAAGGAGGGTTTCTATCTTTTAATAAAAAAAATAAATAAATAACTTCAAATTGGGATATTACCCAGTGGTGTGAAAAGGGTGGTGATGAAGTCAGAGATTCAAAATCTACATGAGTTTGATTTTCCATAGTTCACTGCTCCCTTGGCCAACTTTTGTGATTAGTTGGGAAAACAAATCTGGATAAGTAAAAGAAATCAATAACAGCTTTTCTTAGGAAGAAGTTAAAAAGGTTTTTTAGGAGTAAAACGTGAGGAGTAGAATTCGAACGTGTTAGGTATTTGTAGTTGAGTTTAAATTAAATGTCTCTTAAATACACCTAGTTATTTTTTGTTTAGAGTAGTGCTTAATAAATTTTAGGGGTACTTTAGATATTGTAGAGGGAGGGTAACTAACTTTGTAAATCCTCTTAATATATAGAGAAAAGATAAATTATAAAATAAGTAAAAAAATTTAATAAAAATTTACTTTAAATTCTAATTGTTTAGAGTTTAGACTTTATCGGTGTTTATCTATTTTTATATTTTAAAATTATTTTTGTGCTTTTTGCTAATTTCTTAATGATGTGGTATGAGTTTAATCATTTTTATTTGAGTTATATTTAATCTATGCCCTAGCTAGCACAAAAAAATAATAAACAAAATAGTTCATTTATACCGATTTTTTTCTAGTGATAGTCTATTAAAAAAAACCTAGCAAGAAGAAGCTACTATGATTATTTATTCACTTGTATAATCTCAAAAAAATTCTCAACCAATGGTCACCCAAAAAATAATTCCGAATCCACAACCAACAATCACTCAAAAACACCACGACTAATCCACAACTCACAGTTGAGAAAATCATATAAAAGCATATAAAAAAACCACCCTTCTAGATTCATAACCATATCATTTTTTTTCCCTAAACTAAGTCGTTTGACATCTTTTTCAAATTAGCTCTTCTAAGTTTTACCATCAAAACTTCTATGTTCGAATTTTGTCATGACTAATTGAGAGCAATAGATAGTTACTTGTATATGAATTTATATTTTTTTTCCATCACTCACAACCAATCATATCAATTATGACCAAAATTGTGTCCATGTCAAGTATACGAAATATAATTGTTCAACTTCCATGACATTAATGTATTGTAATGTGGCATTGCTCAATTCTTTGATAAAAGACCATTTGGTTCATATTTAATTTTTTTTCCTCTCACTTCACTTCATGTAATTTTCATTTTGATTATCATATTTAATTTTCTTAAAAAATTATTTTAACACGTCAAAAAGTTACTTTATTTATTTTAGTATAGTATTTAACATTAAACCCTATACCTCATTTCTTACTTTAACACATCTACTATTAAAATAACATAAAACAACACCCACCGTTTATAAACAAAAAAAAAAAAAAACAAAACAAAACAAAAAAGTAAAACCCACAATAAAAAGAGAGAGGAGAGATATATGAGAGAGAAAATGAAGAGTACTTTTTTTTTTTTTTAAGAAACATAAAGGGCGAGAGTTAGTAGAGATAAGAGAGAAATTATTACAAAAAAAAAATTAGCATATAGCTACAAGGCACTTTTATAGTTTTACTACTAGCATGTTCTAAAAATAATTTAGCATTTAAAACACCTAATAAGACGTTTTTAGTATGCTAAATTTAATATTTAGCACATATGAGGCTAACGCTCTTAATGAGTTTGGTGCTCAGCATAGTCAAGTTTTCTCTTTTCTTTTCTTTTCCTTTTTCTTTTTCCTTTTTAAAAAGTTAAAAGATTCTGCCTAGTCAAGTCAATTCAAGTCAACTTAGTTAAAAATATTAAATAAATAAAACTAAAAGTTAAAGTGAAATGGTAGGTGGGTGTGCCAAAAGAAAGGGGCAGGAAGGAAGAGTCACAAATAAAGCAATTCGCGTAAAAAGTGGGTCTTCAACCTTGATACGTTTGAAAAACGGTACCTTCTTAAAACTAGTTCGGATACAGCTTATAAGCTGCATTCACGTTTCACGTTTCAGTTTTTTTTTTTTTTTTTGCTCTGCCGTGTTTCACATCTGAGGAGACAAAACACTGTGTGCGCACTGTACGTGCACTATGCATGCACTGTTCACGTACTTTTTTAGCAATTTTTTTATTAAAAATGAGTCTTGCAGTACTATTCACACATTAAAAAATTATTTTGCTACAGTGTTTTCAGTTTTCAGCAATAAGCTCTATCCAAACGTTTTGCGTTCACGTTTTGCAGTTTTCAGTTATGGACAAGGCACTGTTTTTCACGTTTTGCGTTCACGTTTTGCTTTTTTTTTTTTTTTTTTTTTTTTTTTTTTTTTTTTTTTTTTCGGTTCTGCTGGGGACAAGAGTGGCAGGCGCGTACTGTGCGCGCACTGTTCACGTATTTTTTTAACAATCTTTTATTAAAAATGGGTCCCGTAGTACTATTCACACATTTAAAAATTATTTTGCTACAGTGTTTTCAGTTTTCAGCAATAAGCTCTATCCAAACGGACCCTTAGATCTTCTAGATTTTTTAGGGTACTTTACTAATAGATTTTTTTTTAAATTTTAACCACTTTTTAATGATTTAATGATCTCGATTCTGCTATATCAACATTTTACTAACAATATTCATAAAATAATAAAATAATATTGCAAACAAAATAATTAAGAATATTATTAATAAAATATTGATATGTCATAATCTAAATCATTAATGGTCCTTTTGCATTACGGGAGGGAGAGAGAGAGTAGAATAAAGTAGATTTAACACAAAATTAATTTATTTTTAGCCAGCTCTACTCTACTCTCCTCCACTCCTCCTCCTTCCTCCCTCCATCCAAACAGGCCATAAATCATTAAAGAATAGTTAAAATTTATGGAAATCTATTTAGTAGAGTACTCTAAAAAATCTAGAAACTCTGAATCCAAAAACTAGTAGTATTATCATGTGAGATGTAGCCGTGCAGGACTTGACGATGTGTGAGATAATTTTTTTATAAAATAATTAAAATCAAATTATAAAATAAATAGTAATAACTAGGGTCTAAGCATGTGCTCACGTGCATGCTTAAATGTTTTTTTTTTTAAAGGTAAATAATTTTCATTCATTATAATTTGGGATTGTTGCATTTTTTAATTACAAAAACACCTAGAGATGTGATGAGATTTATACGTTTGTGGGTGAAATATTAAATATTTTTGTAATTGAAAAATGCAACAACCCCAAATTATATGAATAAAAATTATTAACTTTTAGAAAGAAAAAAATAGAAAAGCCTCTAAGCACGCGCTCCGTGCTTAGAGACTAGTATATAGTAATAGATGTCTAAATATCATAGAAATAATTTCTAACACAAATATAACTACACAAATGGTTTCCATTCCATTATATAAAACTAAAATTCCAAAATTTTTGAAAATATCTTTCTACTAGATAGATATATTTAATATTTTAATAATTAGCCCCCAAAAATGGAACTTGGCCCCCTCAAATATTTTAGTTAGTCCAATAATGTTTGTTTAAAAAAATTTCCAACTGGTCTTATAGTTATAGAGATGCATTGTTTCTCATTGTAATTTTTTATTGTAAAACGTCTAATTGTATCTCATAAAGTTTTAGATCATTCATGTCTTTGAACATTTCATTAGTTTAATTGAAAATTTTTTACTCGCAATGATTGACAATTTGGTAACTTATATTGAAAATGAAAATTGTAAGGATTTCACTATGGAATGTGAGAGATGATTTTTTTTTTTTATTGGTTGAAATTATGGTGAAAGTTTTTTTTTTTTTTGAGAAGGAACTAATGGTGAAAGATAATTTAATTCTATGAAACATTTAATTTTAAGGATTTCACTATACAAGATTCTAACTTCTATGTATGTATAAATGTATGTGTTTGTATATGTGTGCAAAAGTTTGTATAGACTTGTAAATTAGTAACACAAATCAACTCCCTAAACAAAAATTTCTAGTTCCGGCCCTATTGCATATGCCAACGCATGAGAAGAGTAGTATTTAATAGCACATGAAAAAAGGCTACTGGAGCAGCTGTAGAATTGTAAAATTATAGATTACTTGTGTCAAAGTGTTATGTGGGTTGAAGAATCACCATTATATATTGCTAGTGGTATACGTTGAACGTAAATTTTGGTCTAAACTCTAAAGCAATAAAATTTATCGTTTCTCATAATAATAAAAAATCTTTACTGACTCAATGTGATTCTCGCTATGGCTTATGAACTTCAAAAAGAGAGTTTCTATCTCTTAATAAAATAAATAAATAAATAACTTCAAATATAGATATTACCCAACGATGTGAAAAGGGTGGTGATGAAGTCAGAGATTCAAAACCTACATGAGTTGCCAACTTTTGTGATTAGCTGGGAAAAAAATCCAGATAAGTAAAAGAAATCAACAATAGTTTTTCTTAGGAAGAAGTTAAAAAGGTTTTTCAGGAATAAAACGTGAGGAATGGAATTCAAACGTGAGGAACAGTTTGATTTTTATAGCAATATCTATCCACTCAAGTAAAATGTGGAACAAAAGACCAAAAAAAAAAAAAAAAAAAGTCATCAATCCTTCAAGAGAAATTGGTGTTACACACAGGTAGCCTTTGATGTACCTATTCTTGAACAAATTTTTATTGCCACACTTAGTAATGGACTTTCATTCCAATCAAAGATATTTGCTCCATTTCTTGAGTTTTGTTTTGATTTGGTTCGATCAAACAATCACAAAATATGTGGTAATACTAATAGAGGCTAGGTAATAACTTAAAATTTAAGCATATCTTCAAATTTCCTCAGCCAATAGCACACATAGTTAAGGCGTTTAGTGGCCATCGAATGAGGAGAAGAAGGAATAAAGATTGTAGAATAGGGGAGTGATGAACGAAGAAAAAGGAAAAGTTTTTGTGAAAAGACTCAAATTGAATATGTTTCTGATAAGGGGGAAAAATTGAAAGGCAAGTGGCAAGTAATTTGAGAATGTGTATTAGGCAGTTGTGTATATAGGAATAGATAGGTTCCAAAAAAAATAAAACAAAGGGAAAAAAACTCTGCCTTTTTTTTATTTTATTTTTTTTCTTACAGTTGTGATTATAGGAATAGATTGGTTTTAAAAAAAGGGAAAAAATTTGTAAGTAATTTTTTTAAAAAATAAAAACTGTTTGTTGGTAAACTGTTTTTTATTTATTTTAAATCTAGCTAAATTTTAGAATTTTTTAAATTAGAAATTTTACATATCTAACCCTGTTATTTAAACTTCCTAAGCAAATAAAATTTGAGGGTACTTGGAGTGTGGTCCTATTTTGTAAATAGTGTTTTACATAGGAGTTAAATAAACATTATTACCAAGTTTTGCCCCTACTTAAAGTAGGCTGTAGAGGTGTGTCAAAAAAAAAAAAAAAAAAAGTAGGCTGTAGAGGTATTTTGGAAAAAAAAAAAATACGGTCCAAACCGGGAAAGTCCTTTAAATAATAGTATAAATACAAAAGAAGAGATAAATTATAAATTATAAAATAAGTAAATAATTTTAATAAAATTTTACTTTAAGTTCTAATCCTTTTGAGTTTAGACTTTATCTGTGTTTATCTATTTTTATATTTTAAAAGTATTTTTGTGCTTTGTGTCAATTTCTTAATATGAGATGTGGTATGAGTTTAATCATTTCTTTTTGGATTATGTTTAATTTATGCCCTAGTTAGCACAAAATAATAAACAAAATAGTTCAATTATATTGATTTTTTTCCTAGTGATAGTCTAATTAAAAAAACCTAACGAGAAGAAACTACTATGATTATTTATTCACTTTTATAATCTCAAAAAAATTTACAACCAACGGTCACCCAAAAAATAATTCCAAATCCACAACCAACAATCAACCCAAAACACCACAACCAAATCCACAACTCACGATTGAGAAAATCATATAAAAGCATATAAAAACCCACCCTTCTAGATTCATAACCATATCATTTTTCTCCCTAAACTAAGTCGTTTGACATCTTTTCAAATCAGCTCTTCTAAGTTTTACCATCAAAACTTCTATTTCGAATTTTGTCGTAACTAACTGTGAGCAATAGATAGTTACTTGTATATGAATCTATATATTTTTTTTTCATCACTCACAACTAATCATATACATTATGACCAAAATTGTGTCCATGTCAAGTATACGAAATATTTTTGTTCAACTTCCATGACATGTAATGTAATGTAATGTTGCATTGCTCAATTCTCCGGTAAAAGACCATTTGGATTCATATTTAATTTTCTTTCCTCACTTCATTTCATGTAATTTTCATTTTGAATATCATATTTAATTTTCTAAAAAGAATATTATTTTAACACGTCAAAAAGTTACTTTATTTATCTTAGCATAGTATCTAACATTAAACCCAATACCTCATTTCTTACTTTAACACATCCACTATTAAATAACATAAAATAACACCCACCATTTATAAAAAACAAATTAAAAAAAAAAAAAAAAAGTAGAGAGGAGAGAGGCGAGAGATATATTAGAGAGAAAATGAAGTGTTTTTTTTTTAAGAAACATAAAAGGGTGAGAGAGAGTTAGTAGAGATGAGAGAGAAATTATTTAACAATTTTAGCATCACATGACGCTAATGCTCTTAATGAGTATTGGCGCATTTGTATATGATATGAGTAACGCTACTGCCACAAACTATTTTACAATATTTTTACAAAATGTTGATGTGGCCAACTTCTTATTAGTTTTCATCTAGGTTCACCATTAATATCATTTTTTCAGTTACTAATAATTACTAACTACAAAGCAGTTTGTAAAAATTTTTGTAAAATAATTTGTGTGTAGCATTATTCATAAGATATTGCAAAATAGTGTTCTAAACTTAAAATGAGTGTTTGTAACAAAATAATTATGAGGAGTTGCTCTTAGGGTCTATTTGGCAAGATTATTTTTCTCAACTTATTTTACTATTCAGCTTATTTTTGCTATTATTCAGAGGTCATACTACACTTTTTGTACTATTTATAAGTTTTACTGTACTATTTCAGCTAACTTTTACTTTTATTTATAGTATTTTTAGTAACAAAATTTTAATTTTAGCAAAATAAACGAATCTTAATCAAACCCTTAATATGTTGGTAACGGATCTTTAGGATTTAAAAACAGGTTTTTTATCTTCCTAAATGCCCAACCAAGTGGACCCTAAATACAGTTGGTTGACAAAACAGTTCTTTTGAGACCATATATTATTTTTTACAATTTGATGACATGTATGATTGTAACCGGTGAATCATCTTTAAATATCTACGTTTTTTTTTTTTTTTTTTCACGGTTTAAAACCACGTGCTCGCATCTTAGCATGGTGAAAGGGATAGAGAAAAGCCTTTCTATCTCAATAGTTAATAAAACACAAACACACACTCTCTCTCTCACCGACAGTGACAGTGTCTATGGCTCGCAGAGGCAGTGACAGTGTCTATGGCTCGCAGAGACAGTGAAGGAGCTCTGACACTCACAAATCCAACATCGTCCTCTTCTCCAATCACAGCCTTAGACCCACTTGACGCTGAGTTCGGTTTCTCTCGCCCGGTCTTCAGGACGTGTCCACTCGCCGGGTCAGTCGAGTTCTACCAGCGCCATGTCTTCCTTTGCTACAAGAACCCCCAGGTTTGGCCATTCTAAATCGAGGCCTCCGAATTCGATCAGGCTCCCAGGTTTCTCTCTGCTGCTGTCATGGCTAGGTAGGCTGATATGAACAAAGAGGTGTGTGTCTGTCACCGTGATTTTTTTTGTTGTTTTTAGTTTCATTCTGCTGAAAGTTGGGTTTGGTATTTTGTTAATTGAAATTGGTTTTTTGTGTGATTTTGTAGAATTTTACGTGAAGTGTTGATATGTGTTCATTGTAAATTTAGTGAATGGAAATGGGTTTTCTGTGATTTAAGTGCCTTTTGTTCTAGGATTGGGTACGGGTTCATTGAAAATTTAGTGATTATGAATTGGGTAGTTAGTGTGATTTTGGAGGCCTTTGTTCTAATTGTTGATATGGGTTCATTGCAACTTTAGTGAATTGAAATGTGTTTTACATAGCAATTGTGACATCTTGTTTACAGTTTCTGCTGGACTACTATTGCTGTTTCAAGCTATTATGTAGGAGAGCAGTTCTTGGCTTTCTGGGTGTCTGTCAGCTTTCATGAGTGTGGGGATAATGTATTATAGATGTGCAATCTTTTTGTTATCAGCTGCTAGTTGACTGCTTATTACCTAGATCCAATGTTAAATGTGGTCAGCAAATTATTAAATTATACTACTGTGATATTTAGTATTTTATATTTGTTTCATAATGAGAGTATCCACCAGCATATGAGTTTAGGCAAGTGAATAAAGTATTGTGATGATAGTGAATAAAGCATAAACATTATTAGTAGGCTGAGGAGTTTTGCCATTCTTCTTTGTTTACGGACTCAGATGGGAGGAGTGGCGTTGGAATAAAAGTAGGACTGTAAAAAATGATTAAAATAAGCTATACCTCAAGTTGGATTTAAACACCAAGTGAGGCAATTTTGAACAGAATTAGTACAGTAGAGTCAAGTTTTTTCTTTTCTTTTTCTTTAAAAAAAATAAAAAAAAATTCAGCCTAGTCAAGTCAAATCAAGTCAATGACAACTAAAAGTCATGTGAAACCGTAGGTGGAAAGGGCCAGGAAGGAAGAATCACAAATAATAATTTGAAAGCAATCCGCGTGACCGCAAAAAGAAGGCACTGCTTTTTATTGTGAACTTGACGAGAAATATCATAAAAAGTAGGACTTTCACGTTAGATGAATGACTTGACGAAGATTAATCATTAAAATTTAAATTATTAAATAAATAGTAATAACAAGCGTTTGAGTATGTGTTTAGATTTTTTTTTTTTTTGGTAAATAATTTTTATTCATTATAACTTGAGTCGTTGCATATTTTTAATTACAAAAATATTTAGAGATCCGATGAGATTCATGCGTTTGTGGGTGAAAAAATTTTTAAGTTTATAATCCCATCACACACCTAAATATTTTTATAATTAAAAAAATACAACAACCTCAAATTATTATAAACGAAAATTATTAACTTTTAGAAAGAATTAAAAAATAGAAAAGTCTCTAAGCACCCTTTTCGTGAGAAGGGATTAGTACATAGTAATAGATGTCTAATATCACATAAATAATTTCTAATGCAATTATAACTACACAAATGATTTCCATTCCATTATGTAAAACTAAGAGTGTGTTTAAATACCACTTATTTTATTAAAACTGAAAAATTATTGCTAAAAGTGCTGTAGATAAAGGTAGAAGTTAGTTAAAAGAGTACAGTAAGACCTATAAATAGTACCAAAAAGTGTCGTATGGCCTATAAATAATAGCAAAAATAAGATGAATAGCGAAATAATTTTAATTTTTAATTCTAACCCAAACGCACACTAAAATTCCAAGATTTTTGAAAATATCTTTATACTATATAAAAATATTTAATATTTTAATAATTAGCCCCCCAAAATGAAACTTGGCCCCCAAATATTTGAGTTAGTCCAATAATGTTCTTAAAAAAATTGTCCAATTGGTCTTGTAGTTATAAAGAACGTATTGTTTCACAAAGTAATTTTTTATTGTAAAACGTGTTTTTGTCTCTCATAAAGTTTTAGATTATTCATGTCTTTGAACACTTCATTAGTTTAATTAAAAATTTTTAACTCACAATGATAGAAAATTTGGTAACTTATATTAAGAATGAAAATTTTAAGGATTTCACTATGGAAGATGGTGAAGGATATTTTTTTTTTGGTTGAAATTATGGTGAAAGATAATTTAATTCTATGAAACATTTAATTTTAAGGATTTCACTATAAAAGATTCTAACTTCTTTATATGTGTAAATGTATGTGTTTGTGTATATGTGCAAAAGTTTGTATAGACTAGTAAATTAGTAACACAAATCGGCTCCCAAACAAAAATTTCTAGTTTTGCCCGTAATTGCATATGCCACCGCATGAGAAGAGTAGTATTTAATAGCACATGAAAAAAGGCTAACGGAGCAGCTGTAGCATTGTAAAATTATAGATTACTTAAAGTGTTACGTGGGTTGAAGAATCACCATTATATATTGCTAGTGGTATACGTTGAATGTAAATTTTGGTCTAAACTCTAAAGCAATAAAATCTATCATTTCTCATAATAATAAAAAAAATCTTCACTGACTCAATGTGATTCGTGCTATATATGGTTTATGAACTTCAAAAGGAGGGTTTCTATCTTTTAATAAAATAAATAAATAAATAACTTCAAATAGGGATATTACCCAGTGGTGTGAAAAGGGTGGTGATGAAGTCAGAGATTCAAAATCTACATGAGTTTGATTTTCCATAGTTCACTGCTCCCTTGGCCAACTTTTGTGATTAGTTGGGAAAACAAATTTGGATAAGTAAAAGAGATCAATAACAGCTTTTCTTAGGAAGAAGTTAAAAAGGTTTTTTAGGAGTAAAACGTGAGGAGTAGAATTCAAACGTGTTAGGTATTTGTAGTTGAGTTTAAATTAAATGTCTCTTAAATACACCTAGTTATTTTTTGTTTAGAGTAGTGCTTAATTAATTTTAGGGGTACTTTAGATATTGTAGAGAGCAAGTAACTAACTTTGTAAATCCTCTTAATAAATAGAGAAAAGATAAATTATAAAATAAGTAAAAAAATTTAATAAAAATTTACTTTAAATTCTAATTGTTTAGAGTTTAGACTTTATCGGTGTTTATCTATTTTTATATTTTAAATTTTTTTTGTGCTTTTTGCTAATTTCTTAATGATGTGCTATGAGTTTAATCATTTTTATTTGAGTTATAATTTATCTCTGCCCTAGCTAGCACCAAAAAATAATAAACAAAATAGTTCATTTATACCAATTTTTTTCTAGTGATAGTCTATTAAAAAAAACCTAGCAAGAAGAAGCTACTATGATTATTTATTCACTTTTATAATCTCAAAAAAATTCACAACCAATGGTATCCCAAAAAATAATTCCAAATCCACAACCAACAATCACTCAAAAACACCACGACTAATCCACAACTCACAGTTGAGAAAATCATATAAAAGCATATAAAAAAACCACCCTTCTAGATTCATAACCATATCATTTGTTCTCCCTAAACTAAGTCGTTTGACATCTTTTTCAAATTAGCTCTTCTAAGTTTTACCATCAAAACTTTTATGTTCGAATTTTGTCATGACTAATTAAGAGCAATAGATAGTTACTTGATAGTTACTTTTATATGAATTTATATATATTTTTTTTCCATCACTCACAGCCAATCATATCAATTATGACCAAAATTGTGTCCATGTCAAGTATACGAAATATAATTGTTCAACTTCCATGACATTAATGTATTGTAATGTGGCATTGCTCAATTCTTCGATAAAAGACCATTTGGTTCATATTTAATTTTTTTCCTCTCACTTCACTTCATGTAATTTTCATTTTGATTATCATATTTAATTTTCTTAAAAAATTGTTTTAACACATCAAAAAGTTACTTTATTTATTTTAGCATAGTATTTAACATTAAACCCTATACCTCATTTCTTACTTTAACACATCTACTATTAAAATAACATAAAATAACACCCACCGTTTATAAACAAAAAAAACAAAACAAAAAAGTAAAACCCACAATAAAAAGAGAGGAGAGATATATGAGAGAGAAAATGGAGAGTACTTTTTTTTTTTTTAAAAAGAAACATAAAGGGCGAGAGTTAGTAGAGATAAGAGAGAAATTATTAAAAAAAAAATTAGCATATAGCTACAAGGCACTTTTACAATTTTACTACTAGCATGTTCTAAAAATAATTTAGCATTTAAAACATCTAATAGAACATTTTTAGTATGCTAAATTTAATATTTAGCACAAATGAGACTAACGCTCTTAATGAGTTTGCCAGTTTGGTGCTCAGCATAGTCAAGTTTTCTTTTCTTTTTTCTTTTTCTTTTTTAAAAAGTTAAAAGATTCTGCCTGGTCAAGTCAAGTCAACTTAGTTAAAAATATTAAATAAATAAAACTAAAAGTTAAAGTGAAACGGTAGGTGGGTGTGCCAAAAGAAAGAGGCAGGAAGGAAGAGTCACAAATAATGCAATCCGCGTAAAAAGTGGGCCTTGAACCTTGATATGATTGAAAAAGGGTACCTTCCTAGTGACTGTTTGGATTCAGTTTTTTTTTCTTGCGTTTACGTTTCACGTTTTCAACTTTTTTTTTTTTTTTGTTCTGCCGCAGGGACAGGTGCATAATGCACTATGCGTGTACTGTGCGTGCACTGTGCATACACTATGCATATACTGTTCATATACTTTTTCAGCAATTTTTTATTAAAAATAGGTCTCGCAATACTATTCACACATTTAAAAATTATTTTGCTACAGTATTTTCAGTTTTCAGTTTTCAGTTTTTAGCAATAAGCTCTATCAGTTTTCAGTTATGGACAAGGTACTGTTTTTTAATGTGAAGTTGGTGAGAAAATTAGAAATTTAGATCCTCTAGATTTTTTATGGTACTCTATTAATAGATTTCTTTAAATTTTAACCACTTTTTAATGATTTAATAATCTAAATTCTACTATGTCAGTATTTTACTAACAATATTCTTAAAATAATAAAATAATATTGCAAACAAAATAATTAAGAATATTGTTAGTAAAATATTGATATGCCATAATCTAAACCATTAATGATCCATTTGCATTGAGGGAGGGAGAGGGAGAGTAAAGTAGAGTAGATTTAACACAAAATTAGTTTATTTTTAGCCAACTCTACTCTACTCTCCTCCACTCCCCCTTCTTCTCCCCTCCATCCAAACATGCCATAAATCATTAAAGAATAGTTAAAATTCATGGAAATCTATTTGGTAGAGTACTCTAGAAAATCTAGAAGCTCTGAATCCAAAAACTAGTAGTATTATCATGTGAGATGTAGCCATGCAGGACTTGACGATGTGTGAGATAATTTTTTTATAAAATAATTAAAATCAAATTATTAAATAAATAGTAATAACTAGGGTCTAAGCATGTGCTCACGTGCATGCTTAAATTTTTTTTTTTTTTTTTTTTTGTAAAGGTAAATAATTTTCATTCATTATAATTTGGAGTTGTATTTTTTAATTACAAAAACACCTAGAGATGTGATGAGATTTATACGTTTGTGGGTGAAATATTAAGTATTTTTGTAATTGAAAAATGCAACAACCCCGAATTATATGAATGAAAATTATTAACTTTTAGAAAGAAAAAAAAAAAAAAAAAAGCCTCTAAGCACGCGCTCCGTGCTTAGAGACTAGTATATAGTAATAGATGTCTAAATATCATAGAAATAATTTCTAACACAAATATAACTACACAAATGGTTTCCATTCCATTATATAAAACTAAAATTCCAAAATTTTTGAAAATATCTTTCTACTATTTAGAAATATTTAATATTTTAATAATTAGCCCCCAAAAATGGAACTTGGCCCCCTCAAATATTTGAGTTAGTCCAATAATGTTTTTTTTTTTTAAATTTCCAACTGGTCTTATAGTTATAGAGATGCATTGTTTGTCATAGTAATTTTTTATTGTAAAACGTGTAATTGTATCTCATAAAGTTTTAGATCATTCATGTCTTTGAACATTTCATTAGTTTAATTGAAAATTTTTTACTTGCAATGATTGACAATTTGGTAACTTATATTGAAAATGAAAATTGTAAGGATTTCACTATGGAAGGTGAGAGATGATTTTTTTTTTTATTGGTTGAAATTATGGTGAAAGTTTTTTTTTTTTTTTTGAGAAGGAACTAATGGTGAAATATAATTTATATCTATGAAACATTTAATTTTAAGGATTTCACTATACAAGATTCTAACTTCTGTGTATGTATAAATGTATGTGTTTGTATATGTGTGCAAAAGTTTGTATAGACTTGTAAATTAGTAACACAAATCAACCTCCTAAACAAAAATTTCTAGTTCCGGCCCTATTGCATATGCCAGCGCATGAGAAGGGTAGTATTTAATAGCACATGAAAAAAGGCTAACGGAGCAGCTGTAGAATTACAAAATTATAGATTACTTGTGGCAAAGTGTTATATGGGTTGAAGAATCACCACTATATATTGCTAGTGGTATACGTTGAACGTAAATTTTGGTCTAAACTCTAAAGCAATAAAATTTATCGTTTCTCATAATAATAAAAAATCTTTACTGACTCAATGTGATTCTCGCTATGGCTTATGAACTTCAAAAAGAGAGTTTCTATCTCTTAATAAAATAAATAAATAAATAACTTCAAATATAGATATTACCCAACGATGTGAAAAGGGTGGTGATGAGGTCAGAGATTCAAAACCTACATGAGTTGCCAACTTTTGTGATTAGTTGGGAAAAAAATCTAGATAAGTGAAAGAAATCAATAATAGTTTTTATTAGGAAGAAGTTAAAAAGGTTTTTCAGGAATAAAACGTGAGGAATGGAATTCAAACAAGAGGAACAATTTGATTTTTATAGCAATATCTATCCACTCAAGTAAAATGTGGAACAAAAGACACAAAAAAAAAAAAAAAAGTCATCAATCCTTCAAGAGAAATTGGTGTTACACACAGGTAGCCCTTGATGTACCTATTCTTGAACAACTTTTTATTGCCACGCTCAGTAATGGACTTTCATTCCAATCAAAGATATTTGCTCCATTTCTTAAGTTTTGTTTTGATTTGGTTCGATCAAACAATCACAAAATACGTGGTAATACTAATAGAGGCTAGGTAATAACTTAAAATTCAAGCATATCTTCAAATTTCCTCAGCCAATAGCACACATAGTTAAAGACTTTTAGTGGCCATCGAATGAGGAGAAGAAGGAATAAAGATTGTAGAATAGGGGAGTGATGAATAAAGAAAAATGAAAAGTTTTTGTGAAAAGACTCAAATTGAATATGTTTCTAATAAGGGGAAAAAACTGAAAGGCAAGTGGCAAGTAATTTGAGAACGTGTATTAGGCAGTTGTGAATATAGGAATAGATAGGTTCCAAAAAAAAAATAAAACAAAGGGAAAAAAACTTTGTGATTTTTTTTTTTTTTTTTTTTTTTTTTTTTTTTTACAGTTGTGATTATAGGAATAGATTGGTTTTAAAAAAAGGGAAAAAATTTGTAAGTAATTTTTTTAAAAAAATAAAAACTCTTTGTTGGTAAACTGTTTTTTATTTATTTTAAATCCAGCTAAATTTCAGAATTTTTTATATTAGAAATTTTGCATATCTAACCCTATTATTAAACTTCCTAAGCAGATAAAATTTGAGGATACTGGGAGTATGGTCCTATTTTGTAAATAGTGTTTTACATAGGAGTTAAATAAACATTATTACCAAGTTTTGCCCCTACTTAAAGTAGGGTGTAGAGGTGTGTCAAAAAAAAAAAAAAGTAGGCTGTAGAGGTATTTTGGAACAAAAAAAATACGGTACAAACCGGGAAAGTCCTTTAAATAATAGTATAAATACAAAAGAAGATGATAATGGTAATTTCCTAAGATTCTCTAAAGTAACGACTCCCATTTTCCCATTGGATTTTGTCCTTGACGAGGAGAGTCTGACGACCCTAGAAGCTGACGGCCCTACGGGCTGAACCACAACGCGATGAACCATTTAGCTGACGGACTAAGCCCACACGCGGACGACCCTATGCGTTGACGACTCTAAGTTGACGAGCCGAAACAGTACGCGTGGGTCTCGACCATAACCTTGCTTGACCAACACACATGCAACAAGGGTTCTTACACGACACGCCTAAATTCAGAAGACTCCTATAAAGACAAGGATTCTAGGAGTCGCGTAAAATCCAAGTACTACTCTCCTAAAAGGAAAAGAATTCCTTGACCAAGGCATGAGTTTCGACCCAACGCTACTATAAATACCCCAAAGCCCTCTCGAAGTAAGGTACATACAATTCGCCTCAGCTCTAGCACTTTAGAGTTGTGAATAAGAGATTTCTCTAACTTGACCGTCGGTGGGTGTTTGGCCGGTACCACACCGGTACCCTTCCTTAGGTTTTCACCTTTTGTGTTGTGCAGGTAAGTCATCAGGAGCACGTGCGGACCGTGTAGCTTACTGACGATATTGGGCATCATCAGTTGGCGCCGTCTGTGGGGATGAAGTAGTAACGTTGCACTGTCGCTTCCCGGACAAAAAGTTGCATGGTACTCACCCGCTCAATGGCTACCACCAACAACGTTCAAGCGGACGAACCGCGCGCTACTGTTTTGGAAAGACAAGTCCAAATGCTCGCAACAGCGGTCGAACGCCTGACCAAGCAAAATCGTGACTTAGAGGAGCAGCTACGCCAGAAGAATGCGCATCCTGGAATACAAGAAGAAAATCAGGAGGAAACAAGCGCTGAAAGAAGGGGTCCCGAAGCACCCGAAGGCAGTAACGCTCCGAGCAGGCCGGAAAGGCGGGATACCAATCTGACTGCCCTTTCTGAAGCCTTACCACCCCACATCGCCGCAGAGATGCAGGAGATGCGGGAACGAATGAACGTGATGATGAACGCCCTCAAAGGACGAGTATCTACCGACCTTGACGACCTGGTCCAGTGGACTGATTCACCTTTCACGGCGCATGTCACCTCGTGCCCTCTCCCCCCAAAGTTTCGTATGCCGCAGGTAGAGAGCTACGATGAAACCAAGGACCCCCTGGACCACTTAGAGTCCTTCAAGACTATAATGCACCTTCAAGGAGTGCCAGACGAAATCATGTGCAGGGCTTTTCCAACCACGTTGAAAGGGTCCGCTAGAGTCTGGTACAGCAGGTTGACGCCAAACTTGATCAGCACCTTTAAAGAGCTGGGTGCTCAGTTCGTATCACACTTTATCGGGGGCCACCGGTACAAGAGGTCCACGGCATGTTTGATGAGCATCAGACAGAGGGAAGACGAGACTCTAAGATCCTACATAACACGGTTCAACAAAGAAGCTCTTTCAATAGATGAAGCGGATGACAAGATACAAGTAGCCGCCTTCATCAACGGGCTACGAAAAGGTAAGTTCCTCTTCTCCCTGTACAAGAATGATCCGAAAACCATGTCCGAGGTACTTTACAGGGCAACAAAATACATGAACGCGGAGGACGCACTGATTGCAAGGGAAGATAAGCCTAAGAAAAGGGAAAGGCAGGAAGACACACGAACGGATAGGGGGCAAAAGAAGGTTCAAACCGAAGAGCGACGGGACGATCGCCGCTCCAAACCGCCCCCAGGGAGATTCACGAGCTTCACGCCGCTGACCGCTCCTATCGACCAGGTCCTGATGCAGATCAAGGACGAAGGGGCCTTGACCTTTCCTGGCAAGATGAAGGGAGATCCCAACAAAAGGCCAAAGGACAAATACTGCCGCTTCCATCGAGATCATGGACACGATACGGCAGATTGCTATGACCTAAAACAGCAAATAGAAGCTCTAATCAGGCAAGGGAGGTTGCAGAGGTTTGTTAGCAAAGAACGGACAGATCCATCGCAAGACCAAGCTCCCTGACGAGAAAACGGACGCTCCAGACCGCCCGTAGGCGACATAAAGATGATTGTAGGGGGCACCACGGCTGCTGGGTCATCCAAGAAAGCCCGAAAGGCTTATCTTAGAATGGTCCAGAACATCCAGTTGACAGGGTCTGTGCCCAAAATGCCGCGTACTGATAACCCCCTCATTAGATTCTCAGAAGAAGACGCACGACGCCTCCACCACCCCCATGATGACGTGCTCGTGGTCACCATACAAGCAGGAGACTACAACACGCACCGAGTTCTCGTCGACAATGGGAGCTCGGCAGAGATCCTCTATTATCCAGCGTTCCAACAGATGGGAATTGATAGGGAGCGCCTAGTTCCGACTAACGCCCCGCTCGTCGGCTTCAAAGGTACAAGCGTTTTTCCTCTTGGGATCATCACCTTGGCAGTGACTGTAGGAGACTACCCTCGGCAAGTTACGAGTAATGTAGCATTTCTTGTGGTCGATTGCTCATCCGCTTATAATGCCATCATAGGACGTCCCACTCTTAATTCGTGGAAGGCTGTGACATCAACATACCATTTAATGATAAAGTTCCCAACAGACTATGGAGTGGAAGAACTAAGAGGAGACCAAGTAGCTGCGCGTGAATGTTATGTAGCGATGATGGAGATGGATGACCATCGCCAGTCTATGAACATAGAAGAACAGCGTACAGCGACGGAGCCTGTAGAAAAGCTCGAGGAAATATCTCTCGACGACTCCCAGCCAGAACGCACAACCAAGATCGGCACTCTTGCAGACCTAACGGTATGCCAGGAACTCGCAGCCTTCCTTAAAGAAAACCGGGACATGTTTGCTTGGAGTCACGAGGACATGCCTGGCATTGACCCATCGGTTATAGTACACAAACTGAACGTATCACCATCTCTTCCGCCAGTTCGTCAGAAGAAGAGGGTCTTCGCCCCAGAAAGAGACCGGGCAGTAGCGGAAGAAGTCCGCAAACTACAAGAAGCAGGCTTCATCAAGGAGGTCTACTACCTCGAATGGTTGGCGAACGTCGTTATGGTAAGAAAGGGCAACAGAAAATGGAGGATGTGCGTAGATTTTACAGATCTCAACAAAGCGTGCCCCAAGGGTAGCTATCCTCTACCAAGGGTCGACCTCCTGGTGGATTCTACGGCCCAACACCAGTTGTTAAGCTTTATGGACGCATTCTTAGGATACAACCAGATCCTAATGGATGAAGCTGATCGGGAAAAGACCTCGTTCGTAACAAGTCAAGGGCTTTTTTACTACAAGGTCATGCCGTTCGGCTTGAAGAACGCAGGTGCGACATACCAGAGACTTATGAATAAGATCTTCATACAGCAAATTGGGAGAAATGTCCAGGTCTATGTCGACGGCATGCTGGTGAAAAGCCAAAGAGAAAAGGATCATTTGGGAGACCTTAAGGAAACCTTTGACACCCTTCGATCCTACAACATGAAGCTAAACCCAGCCAAGTGTGCCTTCGGAGTGACAGCCGAAAAATTCCTAGGATACATGGTGTCCCAACGAGGTATTGAGGCCAATCCGGACAAAATCCAAGCAATAATGGAGATGAGGCCTCCCAAAAGCGTGAAGGAAGTACAGAGCCTTAATGGCAAGGTCGCCGCGCTTAGCAGATTCATATCCAGGGCGACGGATAGGTGTCTCCCATTCTTCCGCACACTGAAGAAGTCCTTTAAGTGGACGGACGAATGCCAACAAGCATTTGAAGACCTAAAGACCTACCTATCATCGCCGCCACTATTAACTCCCTCCCAACAAGGTGAAGAACTGTTCCTCTATTTGGCTGTTTCTCCAGCAGCCGTCAGCGCAGCCCTCGTGAAGGAAGACAACAAGGTACAAAGGCCGGTGTATTACGCCAGCCGGGCCACTCCATAGAGCAGAAGAAAGGTACTCGCCAATAGAAAAACTTGTCTTCGCTCTAGTAACGGCGGCCCGCAAGCTTAAGCCGTACTTCCAAGCCCATACGGTGGTTGTACTGACTGACAAGCCCATACTGCGAGCAATGAGTAGTCCCGAAGCCGCGGGACGTATGGCCTTATGGGCAATAGAATTGAGCGAGTTCGACATAAAATATCGCCCCCGCACGGCCATCAAAGGGCAAGTACTCGCTGACTTCATCGCAAAGTTCACAGGTAGCGAGGGCCAAGGAGCGGAGAGTCCCCGGTGGAACGTGTTCACCGACGGGTCGTCAAACAGAAAAGCTGGCGGAGCAGGAGTCGTACTTCGTTCTCCGGAGGGCGACGAGATCAAATGCATGGTTCGGCTAGATTTTTCTACAACCAACAATGAAACAGAATATGAAGCCCTCATAGTAGGCTTAGATCTTGCCAAGGCCGTAGGAGCCGTAGACACGGTAGTCCACTGCGACTCTCAGGTAATCACTAATCAGATAAACGCTGACTATGAATGTAAGGGGGAAAGAATGAAGATGTACTTGGAACAAGCAAAAAGGAAGGTTGGCGAGCTTCAGGCAAAAGTTGTTCAAATTCCAAAGGGAGACAATGAGCAAGCTGACCACCTTGCTAAAGCTGCATCTGCGGAACACGTAATCGTCCCCAGCAAGGTACTATCTTTTACTCAGCTCGCACCACTAATAGATGTCATCAGTATGCAGGAGGTAAGATCCGAAAAAAATTAGACCAACCTTTTGGTCGCTTATCTCAAAGAGGGCGTCCTACCTGAAGAAAAGGGAGCCGCAAGGAAGCTGAAGGTCCAGGCGGCACGATTTATCTTAATAAGGGACATCTTATACAAAAGGAGTTTCTCCCGACCGTACCTAAGGTGTCTAGGGCCCGAAGAAGCGGATTACGTCATGAGGGAAGTACATGAAGGAATCTGTGGCAATCATTCCGGGTCACGATCGTTGGTTCACAGATTAGTCCGGGCCGGATACTATTGGCCGACCATGCAAAAGGACGCCCAAACATATGTCAAGTCGTGCGGCAAGTGCCAACGGTTCAATAACATCAGTAGGCAGCCAGCTGAAGAAATAACCCCGATAACTTCTCCGTGGCCATTCGCCCAATGGGGGTTAGATAGCATGGGCCCCTTCCCGACGGCAGCAAGGCAGCTGAAGTTCCTAATAGTCGGAATCGAATATTTTACCAAATGGGTAGAAGCTGAAGCCTTGGCCACTATCACCGAGAAGAACGTACGCAGTTTTGTCTGGAAGAACATCATTTGCAGGTGTGGAATTCCAAGGGTCCTGATCTCGGACAACGGTAAACAGTTCGACAATAACGCCTTCCGAGATTTCTGTTCACAATTAGGGATCAAAAACCGTTACTCTTCCCCTGCCCATCCCCAAGCCAACGAACAAGTCGAAGTCACGAACCGATCCTTGCTTCGGATAATCAAAACTCGGCTCAAGGGGGCAAAAGGCATATGACCGGAGGAACTACCCAGCGTACTATGGGCATACAGGACAACCGTCAGGACCCCCACAGGAGAAACTCCATTCCGGCTAACATACGGGAGTGAAGCTGTTATACCAGCTAAGGTCGGGCTCACAAGCTACAGAGTGGACAATCACGACGAAGGAAGGAATGACGAAGCCAGGCGCCTAGAGCTTGACCTAATCGACGAAGTTAGGGCGACAGCTGAATAGAGGCTCGCGCAATACCAGGACCTCATGGCAAAACACTACAATTCCCGAGTCAAGCACAGGGACTTTGAAATTGGAGACCTCGTCTTAAGGAAAGTAATGGGCACCTCCAAAGACCCTACACAAGGAAAACTCGGCCCAAACTGGGAAGGGCCCTATAAAATAGCATCATGGCTAAGGAATGGCACCTACCACTTTGAGACTTTGGACAGACTAAAACTACGCCATCCATGGAACGCCGAGCACCTCAGAAAGTACTACCAGTAGAAAACAAAGAACGCCACTCCTCATTTCCAGTCTACTTCTTTCAATCATTTATTTTAGTCATTTATTTTTCATTACAATACGTTTAAAGACCAAAGGGTTAAAGGTTATTCATTTTTGAACAATTTTATACTTATGTATGCTTTCAACACAATAAGAGGAGTTTATTCAGAAACGACTTGTGCATCTGTTAAGTAGACGGAACTACAAAGTCCACAAGGTGGACGACCCTAAGTCCACAAAAGTAGACGACGCTACAAAGTCAAATGGGCCACCCAAAGTCCATAAAGTGGACAACCCTTAACCTACGACATAGACGACCCTGAAAGTGGACGACCCTAAGTCCATAAAGGGGACGACCTTAAGTCTACAGTGGACGAGTCTACTATTGAATCCACATAATGGACAAAACTACTACCTTAAGTCCATAAAGTGGACGGACATACAACCAGGTCCACAGTGGACGGAACTACAACTAAGTCAACAGAGTGGACGACTTTAATTCCGCCGAAATAAAGGAAAATTGGTCCACGAAGTCCATAAAATGGATGATCTCAATAACCAAATCCAAAGTACTCAAAGGTGACAGCCCCACGTCTACAGAGTAGACGGAGCTAAAAAATCCACGAAATTGACGGTCTTATGCCTACAACGTTGACGAAACCACTACTTAGTCCACAAAATGGGCGACCTCAAACCCACAAAATAAATAACCTCAAGTCCCCAAAAGTGGATAACATTAAGTCCACGAAATTGACGACCTTAAGATTCACAAAGTGAACGGCCTTAAATCCACAAGGTAGACAAAGTAGACGGCCTCGTCAAAATAGGCGAGCCCACGATTAAAATACAAAAACTTTACAAAATTCAAACAAATGTCACGAAAGCATTGGAGGAAAAACAACATTGATAGGAAGCAATAAACATTAGATACTATAAAATAAAATCGTCTTTACAAAAAGCCCAAAAACACGGGCGTCAGACATCAAGGTTCATTACAGCTTAAAACAAAAATGTTTACAACATAGGATTTATAAAACTGAAGGAGCAATTGACGGGGACAGGACGATGATTGGAGTAGAAGGGTCCTCGGCATTCGACTTTTCTGCGTCAAGGCCGGCTGACGGGGCTAGAGTGACGGACTTCTCCAAAGCTGGTTGAGCAAGGACAAAGCTGCCGTCTCTCGAGTCTGCCTTAGGCTCAGTAGTCTCATCATTCTCCTCGAGCATGGACTCACCCGCCGGGGTTGACGGTAGGGGCTCATCCATGTTTATCCCAGATAAATCCAGGTCCGGATAGGCAGACTTCACCTGCTTCAAGCAGTCTTCGAAACCGTCAGCATAATAGACGGCGCAGGAATCGATGAATGACTGGGAATCCTTGAATTCCGTCACGGCATCATTCCTGGCCGTCTCTACCTGACTCATTAGTCCTTGCAGGTCCTTCTCCGCCGTCAGCCTTGCCTAGTCAGTGAAGCCTCGTTGACGGGTCTCCTCCTCCAGCTTGGCTCTCAGCCCTTTCAGCTCTCCCGCAAGGTGGACGTTGGCTTCCTTGTACTGCTGCTGCGCGTCAATTGCGTTCTTGAGGCGAATATGCAGACGGGAAACCACCGCCTCCTTTGCAGCACATCTGTCCCGCAAGAACTTCATTCGGACCATAGCCTGCCAAACATAAAAACGGCGTTAGTCCTCTATAAGCTCGTCCAAGTAACGTAATGAAAAAGAAAAAAGCATACTCGGGCAAGGTCGAATAGACCTGACGACCCTATCTCGTCCGTCGTTTGCTCATCGCACAACTCCATTTCCTCCTCCTTCAAGATGGACTCCGCCACCTCTACGGCATAGTCCTTGTGGGTAAGAAGGTGGCGGGTTGGGCCAGGACTGACGGCGCCTGACGCCGTCATCAAGCCTTTGCCGGCCCCGTAAGAAGCTTTGGGTGGCGACAGCTTCTGGGGGGGCTTCATCCCGGAAGAAGGGACCACTTTCTTCCCAAAGCGGTCATCTCCTCCGTCAGCTTTCCTTTTGGAACCCCCCTTGACGGGCTTCGGAGCTGACGACGGAGTTGCCTCCCCTTTGGCCTTTGCCTCCTCCTCTTTCTTCTTGGCAGCTACAGCGGCGCGTATCCTTTGCTTGGCCGATTCCATTCTTGCCAAAAAATGGAAATAAAATTAAAAGAAAATGGTAGGAAATAGTTGACGGAGTCTTTAGGAGATGCTTACGGCGACGGGAGAGATCGTTCAGTCGTCGGGCTTCCTCCGTCGGCTCTGGGCCCCCACAGTACAAGTGTAAAGTATCGAGGGTGATCAAGTCCCTACACTTTCTCTCCTCCAAAGGAATGGACGTTACCCGATGGATAAAGTCCTCCTGCTCCTTCGTCACACGTGGACGGACGTTTGCTGAAAAAGAAAAGAGACGGGATGAGGAATTAGACATTAACGAAGTAAAGAAGGCCGACGGGGTCAACCTGAATCTTGGACGTATGCCCAAGTGTTGTCAAAAAAGCCGTTGGGCATTGACTTCCACTCCTCTGGACGGCATACCCAATTCGTCCCCTCCACAAAGAAATATCTGCCCTTCCACTTTCTATTGAAATCAGGCATATCGGAGACCAACTTCAACTCCTTTTTCCTCGCAGAAAAATGATATATCCCTTTTGATGAGGAGATATGCTGAGGCCTGTAACAACAGAAAAACTCGTCTAGGGTGAGCTAATGGTGCCCACCGTTTAGACGGCCCCACAAGATCCCGGCGCCGATAAAGGTTCTCCAGGCGTTGGGGGCGATTTGAGTGACGGATATGCCCAAAAAATTTGCTAGTTGACGGTGTAAGTCCGTCAGCGGTAGCCTTAATCCCGCAGCGAACATGGCATCATACATGCCCACATCTACAGTCCGTCCCGAGTAACATCTCTCACCCTCCTTGGGGAGACGAATCGGGACGTCGGCTGGTATTTGATAACGGGCTTGCAGATTTCTAAAAACATTCTCCGTCATCGTTGGAGAAAACTTGTTGACGGACCACTCTTTTGGAAAAATGAAGGGGCGATCGTCAAGAGAAGCGCTCGAAGTACTTTCTAAGGATGTCTCGTCACTATCGTCGTCCACCCCGTCACCGGGTTTCTCCCCATCTCCATCCTCACCACCTCTACCTGCTCCCTCCTCTTCGTCAAAAGAGTGGGTTGACGTTTCCCTCTCTGACGAACTGGACAAGCCCTCCTCGGGCTCCCGACCCGATGGGAAGACCTCGTCATAACCCGCTCCCTCGCGGATCGACGATTCCTCACTCGACATCTGACTTCCTACAAACGATGGGTATATTCTAAGAACCTAGGTTGACGACCTCACCAAAGGAAAGTGCCTAAAGAATAAAAATAAAAGGACACTAGATAAGAGGAGAGAAACTTACGAGTAAAGAGGTCCTTTGAACGGGGCTGACGGTTCCGAAAGTTTGATGACTTCGAGGATTGACGAAGCTAGCAAGTGGATGAATAAATAATGAGCGTGACGCTATGTCTCTCAAAAATCACCAAATGTTGGAAAGGTTAAGATAAGGAGAGGGGCGAGAAACATATTGGGAGAAAAGGCACGGAAGACAAAGCGACACGTTCGTCTTAAATAGAAAACAAATCGGTTAAGGGCACGTGTCTGAAGCATTTAATGGGGATCGAGTTATGAGGGGACAACTCCCTTAAAAAGCCATGTACTCCCTAACCCGTCAGAAAAGAAAACTGACGAAGTTATGGAGTAGGGGGCAGCTGATAAGGGTAATTTCCTAAAATTCTCTAAAGTAACGACTCCCATTTTCCCATTGGATTTTGTCCTTGACGAGGAGAGTCTGACGACCCTAGAAGCTGACGGCCCTACGGGCTGAACCACAACGCGATGAACCATTTAGCTGACGGACTAAGCCCACACGCGGACGACCCTATGTGTTGACGACTCTAAGTTGACGAGCCGAAACAGTACGCGTAGGTCTTGACCATAACCTTGCTTGACCAACACGCATGCAACAAGGGTTCTTGCACGACACGCCTAAATTCAAAAGACTCCAATAAGGACAAGGATTCTAGGAGTCGCGTAAAATCCAAGTACTACTCTCCTAAAAGGAAAAGAATTCCTTGACCAAGGCATGAGTTTCGACCCAACGCTACTATAAATACCCCAAAGCCCTCTCGAAGTAAGGTACATACAATTCGCCTCAGCTCTAGCATTTTAGAGTTGTGAATAAGAGATTTCTCTAACTTGACCGTCGGAGGGTGTTTGGCCGGTACCACACCGGTACCCTTCCTTAGGTTTTCACCTTTTGTGTTGTGCAGGTAAGTCATCAAGAGCACGTGCAGACCGTGTAGCTTACTGACGATATTGGGCATCATCAGAAGAGATAAATTATAAAATAAGTAAATAATTTTAATAAAATTTTACTTTAAGTTCTAATCCTTTTGAGTTTAGACTTTATCTGTGTTTATCTATTTTTATATCTTAAAAGTATTTTTGTGCTTTGTGTCAATTTCTTAATATGAGATGTGGTATGAGTTTAATTATTTCTTTTTGGATTATGTTTAATTTATGCCTTAGTTAGCACAAAATAATAAACAAAATAGTTCCATTATATTGATTTTTTCCTAGTGATAGTCTAATTAAAAAAACCTAACAAGAAGAAGCTACTATGATTATTTATTCACTTTTACAATCTCAAAAAAATTTACAACCAACGGTCACCCAAAAAATAATTCCAAATCCACAACCAACAATCACCCCAAAACACCACAACCAAATCCACAACTCACGATTGAGAAAATCATATAAAAGCATATAAAAACCCACCCTTCTAGATTCATAACCATATCATTTTTTCTCCCTAAACTAAGTCGTTTGACATCTTTTTCAAATCAGCTCTTCTAAGTTTTACCATCAAAACTTCTATTTCGAATTTTGTCATGACTAACTGAGAGCAATAGATAGTTACTTGTATATGAATCTATTTTTTTTTTTTTCATCACTCACAACTAATCATATAAATTATGACCAAAATTGTGTCCATGTCAAGTATACGAAATATTTTTGTTCAACTTCCATGACATGTAATGTAATGTAATGTTGCATTGCTCAATTCTCCGATAAAAGACCATTTGGATTCATATTTAATTTTCTTTCCTCTCTTCGTTTTATGTAATTTTCATTTTGAATATCATATTTAATTGTCTAAAAAAAAAATTATTTTAACACGTCAAAAAGTAAGTTTATTTATCTTAGCATATAATCTAATATTAAACCCAATACCTCATTTCTTACTTTAACACATCCACTATTAAATAACATAAAATAACACCCACCATTTATTTTAAAAAAAAAAAGTAGAGAGGAGAGAGGCGAGAGATATATTAGAGAGAAAATGGAGTGTTTTTTTTTAAAGAAACATAAAAGGGTGAGAGAGAGTTAGTAGAGATGAGGGAGAAATTATTTAACAATTTTAGCATATAGCTACAAGGCACTTCTACTACTAGCATCATATGACACGAATGCTCTTAATGAGTATTGGCGCATTTGTATATGATATGAGTAACACTACTACCACAAACTATTTTACAATATTTTTACAAAATGTTAATGTGGCCAATTTTTTATTAGTTTTTATCTAAGCTCACCATTAATATCATTTTTTTAGTTACCAATAATTACTAACTACAAAGCAATTTGTAAAAATTTTTGTGAAATAATTTATGTCTAGCATTATTCATAAGATATTGCAAAATAGTGTTCTAAACTTAAAATGAGTGTTTGTAACAAAATAATTATGAGGAGTTGCTCTTAGGGTCTATTTGATAAGATTATTTTTGTCAACTTATTTTACTAATCAGCTTATTTTTGCTATTATTCATAGGTCATACTACACTTTTTGCACTATTTATAAGTTTTACTGTACTATTTCAGCTAACTTTTACCTTTATTTATAGTATTTTTAGTAAAAAAATTTTAATTTTAGCAAAATAAACGAATCTCAAACAGACCCTTAATATGTTCAAACGGATCTTTAGGATTTAAAAACAGGTTTTTTATCTTCCTAAATGCCCAACCAAGTGGACCCTAAATAGTGGGTTTCACCTAGCTCAACTGGTAAAGTCTCTGATGGTTGTATTAGAGATTTGGGGTTCAATTCTCGCCTACACCAAAAAAACTTATTGGTGTCTTGATCTGATGATAAAGAGTTATTATCAAAAGCGAACGTTATATATTGAAACTCTCTTAAAAAAAAAAGAAAAAGAAAAAAGAAAAGAAGTGGACCCTAAATACAGTTGGTTGACAAAACAGTTCTTTTGAGACCATATATTATTTTTTACAATTCGATGACATGTATGATTTTAACCGGTGAATCATCTTTAAATATCTACGTTTTTTTTTTTTTTTTTTTTTTTTTTTTTTTTTTTTTTTTTTTTTTTTCACGGTTTAAAACCACGTGTTCGTATCTTAGCATGGTGAAAGGTAGGAGTGTGCAAAACATTACCGGAGCCGACAACACCGACCAGCATCGACCCTCCCGCACCGCCATTGGCACCGACCGATGGAGCCGATGCCGGTGAGCGGAACGCGAACGGAGCTCCGATGCCGGTGCGGTGAGGACATCGGAGACAGAAAGCATGCACCGAGTAGAGCCGAACTGAACCGATAAAATAGAAATAGAGAAATATTTTCAGATTAGGGATACGAGATACAACATCATTTAGGTCTGTATCTGTTTTAAATTTTTTTTTACTACAACGTCGTCGTATTGGGTTGCTATTAAAAAAAAAAAATACACATATACAAAACGGCATCGTCTTATGTAGGTTTTCAGACTTACCCTACTATAAATTCATCCTTTCACTGCTTGCTGGGACCCTTAACTCTCTCTCTCGCTCTCACCTTGCCAGTCGCCTCTAACCTCTCACGGTCTTGTCGGCCTCAGTCACGCCTTGCAGCAGCAGCAGCAGCTCACCACGGTAAGCCATCAGCCCCTCTCTTTTGGTTTTAATGGAAATGGAGTGAGAGATATTGTGTTTGTAGTTGTAGCCTTGTAGCCGTAGGTAGCCATTAACGTTGGTTTCAATGGTTTGTACAAGCTTTGAGATTCTGACTTTCTGAGAAGCTCCTAGAGAACTAGAGAAGAGAGTGAAGCGTGTGTTTGTATATTGGACCATTGGTTAAGAACAAGAAGTGGGATACTTACTTTATTATATTGATTCCTCTTGGGCCTTGGCTGGACAGTGAACACACTTGAGTTATGGACCTTTTTTTTTATGAGCCTGTAGTTAATTTGTTGGGTTGATTCACTTGATTGGTTGACAGTGGATTGATTGGTTGACAGTAGTTAATTTGTTGGGTTAATTTGTTAATTTGTTAGGTTGATTCACGTGCAGAGCAGTAGTTAATTTTTAGTTAATTTATTTTGTGTCTTGGCTGGACAGACACCAATAATGTATGTTGTGTCTTGGCTGGACAGTGGGGAATATTATAAACCCCTTTCCTGTGCATTTATTAAGTTAGTTTAGTTAGTTGGTTAATTTTTAGTTAATTTATACAGTGCATTTATTTAGTTAGTTAATTTATTATACTGTGCATTTATTATACCGTTCATTTAATTTATTCAGTTAATTTATTTAGTTAGTTAATTTTTAGTTAATTTATACAGTGCATTTATTTAGTTAGTTAATTTAGTTATTGTTAGTTTAGTTAGTTTTTAATTTATACCTTTTTTTTTTTCAGCATTTTAATTTTTGAGGGAGACGAGATTGAGAGAGTTCACACTTTCAATCATTCGTCAAGAGGTAATCACTAAACACTCAACGCTCATTATATTCAACATTATAATTTTAAATTTTTAGTACTTTTATTTTATTTTTATGCAAATATAAATATTAAATAAAAGCTAATTCTCTAGTTCTAAATTGTTGTTAATATTAGTGACATGAATTGTTGAGTCATGATTGTTAGTCTGTTATTGTTGATATTGTATTACTATTTGTTGGAAAAATTATAATTGATATTGTTGTGGAAACTTTTTTTTTTTGTTGGTTGGAAATTGTTTTATTAGATGGATGTCGATACTCCACTTGGATTTGGTGCACCTGAGGACCCTAACCCACCTCCTCCTAGTAGTGCTAATCCTAACCCACCTGAACCTGCAGCACCAATTAGACTTGATGCATCACTTCCCCCACTATCACCTAAACAAGGTGGTAAGGATCCGTCGATAGTATGGCAACACTTCATTAAGTTGGCTGGTTTTGATCCCAAAAATCCTAGGTCTCAATGCAAGTATTGTAAAAATCAATATAAATGTCATGGTAAGAAAAATGGTACTTCGGGCATGTTGCAACACATGAAGGTGTGTAAGAAGTGGCATTTTCCTCGTGATGATAAGCAAAAAACTTTGTCTTTCCAAGCCAAGAGAGAAGGGGAAAATGGTTCAAACGTGTTAGTGGTTGCAAACTATAGTGAAGAGATGATAAGGTTGGCGTTAGCAAAGATGATCATTATTGATGAATTGCCTTTTAAATTTGTGGAGCGTCAAGGCTTTCAAGAATTTATGAAAATAGTTGAGCCTAGGTTTCCTATTCCCCATCGCACTACCATTGCAAGGGCTTGTATGAAGATTTATTCTAGTGAGGTGGATATTTTGAGAGGGGCTTTTGTTGGGCAACGAGTTTGTGTGACAACAGATACTTGGACATCCATACAAAACTTGAACTACATGGTAGTCACCGCACATTTCATTGATGGGGATTGGACTTACCAAAAGAAAATCTTGAACTTTTGCCCTATAGCTAATCACAAAGGAGACACCATAGGTAGAGCGGTTGAGTCATGTTTGTTGAAGTGGGGTATAGACCGATTGTTTACAATCACCGTGGACAATGCTAGTTCTAATGATGTGGCAATTGATTATGTGAAGAAGAAAACAAAAGAAAGAGATAATAGCATATTAGGTGGTGAGTTTATGCATATGCGTTGTTGTGCGCATATCTTAAATTTGATAGTGCAAAGTGGGTTGAAGTCTATTCATGAATCAATTGCCAAAGTTAGGAATGCGGTGCGATATGTGAGAGCCTCTCCTGCAAGGTTTGAGAAGTTTCAAGAATGTGTTGAAAATGAGAAAATCAAAGCCAAATGTTTGTTGTCCCTTGATGTACCAACAAGGTGGAATTCCACTTATCTCATGTTAGATTGTGCTTTGAAATTTGTGAGAGCATTTGATAGGTTGGAAGAGGAGAACGGGCATTACAAACTTTATTTTTGTGAATCGGATGGGAATGGGAAAAAGCCCATTGGTCCTCCTAACTATCTTGATTGGGAAAATGTCAAGACCTTTGTGA
The DNA here is from genome assembly GCA_032878915.1 of Castanopsis chinensis. Classification (NCBI taxonomy): domain Eukaryota; kingdom Viridiplantae; phylum Streptophyta; class Magnoliopsida; order Fagales; family Fagaceae; genus Castanopsis; species Castanopsis chinensis. The sequence goes on from JAVQMG010000089.1 coordinate 10,419,899, forward strand.
AATTTCTTGGCATATTTTATGAGGCAACACTTAGATTTTCTGGGTCCTTATTTGTCACTTCTAATACATACTTCCATGAGCTAATTAGTATTGAAGATCAATTGCAACAGTTGTATAGTGTTGATGGGGATCCACTTTTGAAGAGTATGGCGGTAGAGATGAAAAAAAAATATGATAAGTATTGGGGAAGTATGGATAATATCAATTTGATGCTTTTTGTTGCTGTTGTTCTTGACCCAAGGTATAGATTGAAGTATGTAAAGTTTTGGTTTTGGGAGTGGTATGGAAAGGACAAGGGGGATGAGATGGGCTCTAAGGTTCGGGATGCATTGAAGAGGTTGTATGTGGAGAGAGTGGGTCAAAATGGAACTTCGAGTTCTAGTGGTAGTGGTGCTTCATTGTCTAGGGATTCCATTCCAAGTGTTGGCAATGCTTCATTGTTTGATCGAATTAAAAGTTATAATAATATGTTTAAGCAACACTTGGCGGACGAGGACAGTGTGGAAAGCAAATCTGAGTTGGATAGGTATTTGTTGGAATCTTCTAAGGACCCTGATGTGGAAGATTTTGACATTTTGATGTGGTGGAAAATGAATTCTTCTAGATATCGAATCCTTTCCCAAATTGCCCGTGATGTGTTGGCTATTCCTGTCTCTACAGTTGCATCTGAGTCTGCTTTTAGTACCGGAGGGCGTGTTTTGGATTCGTTCTGTAGTTCGCTATCTCCTAATACTGTTGAAGCCCTTATTTGTACCCAAAATTGGTTGAAGGATGCAAAGAAAAAAAGACCAATAAAGCTTCGGGAGTGCATGGATAATGTGGAGGATATGGATGGTTTTGAGATTGACACAGGTAAATATATGTTTATTTTGTTTGTTGTATATATCAATTGTTTATTTATTTGCTCAATACTTAAGAATCATTTTATTTTGAATGGGATTGTAGAAATTGCATCGGTTTGCCCAATGCCTATGGAGGAGGATCCAAGCACTGTTGTGTTGGATGATGATGAGTGATGTGCTACTCTTTGCTTGGAATTAGTTAGTAGTTAGTATTATGTAAGTATACTTGCTATTATCATTTGTTTGTGTTAATTATAAATATTCTATTGTTCATAAACGTTTTATTATTATTAACACGTGTTTATTTTGTTTTGTTTAGTATATTGTAGGAGTTCTAGAATGATCAATGATGCATAGTGCTCAGACTTACTGGACAAAGGACTTACAAGAATTAGCATTCTTTTGCCTATATGCTAATTATATCTGTACATGTTATTGGTAGTGGACTTTTCACTAATGGTAGTTATTTAGATATTCATGGGTGGGATTATTATTGGGGATACAAGCAATTAGCATTCTTTTGCCTAAATGCTAATTTAATTTGTATATCTTTCTTTTGGCATTTGTAGACAGTGACAAATGGTTTTGTAATACATTATTAAGTAGAAACATTGACACTTATTGTTATTGACACTGATACACACAGTGACACTAATGATATTATATGCTACATGACAGTATTTTGAGAGTTGAACTCTTATTGAGGCAATTTTAAAATATTTTTGCATGGTGAATGAAATGAAAAAATTTGGATCATTATGTAAACATAATTTTTGCACAGGTTTTGGAATATGCGTATGTGTGACTAGGTTGGCACATGTTTGGCTTTGTGTGACTAAGTTGTCACAGATTTCATGAATTATTTGGCACATGTTTCTTGAACAGGTTGATATATTAATATTGGGCTTGAAAAGTAAAAACTTAATTTTTTTATTATTAAAAAAAATAGTTTTTTTTTTTATATTTTAAACCGACCAAACCGACCAAACCGCATCGCAAAAACCGCACCGCTATAGTTCGAAAAACCGACTTTAGACGGTATGCATCGGTTCCAATTATAAAAAAACCGACCTCCATCAATTCGATAATAAATTTGGAAAAAAATCGCCCCTATCAAACCGCGCACAACCCTAGTGAAAGGGACAGAGAAAAGCCTTTCTATCTCAATAGTTAATAAAACACAAACACACACACTCTCCCTCACCGACAGTGACAGTGTCTATGGCTCGCAGAGACAGTGAAGGAGCTCTGACACTCACAAACCCAACATCGTCCTCTTCTCCAATCACAGCCTTAGACCCACTTGACGCTGAGTTCGGTTTCTCTCGCCCGGACTTCAGGACCAGTCAACTCGCCGGGTCAGTCGAGTTCTACCAGCGCCATGTCTTCCTTTGCTAGAAGAACCCCCAGGTTTGGCCCTCCAAAATCGAGGCCTCCGAATTCGATCAGGTTCCCAGGTTTCTCTCTGCTGCTGTCATGGCTAGGTAGGCTGATATGAACAAAGAGGTGTGTGTCTGTCACCGTGATTTTTTTTGTTGTTTTTAGTTTCATTCTGCTGAAAGTTGGGTTTGGTATTTTGTTAATTGAAATTGGTTTTTTGTGTGATTTTGTAGAATTTTACGTGAAGTGTTGATATGTGTTCATTGTAAATTTAGTGAATGGAAATGGGTTTTCTGTGATTTAAGTGGCTTTTGTTCTAGGATTTGGTGCGGGTTCATTGAAAATTTAGTGAATATGAATTGGGTAGTTAGTGTGATTTTGGAGGCCCTTGTTCTAATTGTTGATATGGGTTCATTGCAACTTTAGTGAGTTGAAATGTGTTTTACATAGCAATTGTGATATCTTGTTTACAGTTTCTGCTGGACTACTATTGCTGTTTCAAGCTATTATGTAGGAGAGCAGTTCTTGGCTTTCTGGGTGTCTGTCACAGCTTTCATGAGTGTGGGGATAATGTATTATAGATGTGCAATATTTTTGTTATAAGCTGCTAGTTGACTGCTTATTACCTAGATCCAATGTTAAATGTGGTCAGCAAATTATTAAATTATACTACTGTGATATTTAGTATTTTATGTATGTTTCATAATGAGAGTATCCACCAGCATATGAGTTTAGGCAAGTGAATGAAGTATTGTGATGATAGTGAATAATGCTGCTTATTGATCCTTGATCTACCGGTTACATCAATTGTATAATTCTTTCCTTCCTAAGTTTGTGTGTCTACATGTTGCTTGCTGTTCCATAATCTCCCTCCCTTCAGGCATATGGTATTAATTGATGTTAACCTTCAATCCTTGTTTCTTTCCTCTTTTTTCTCTTTAGACCCGCTAGACAATATGTGAGGGACATGATGGAACTGAGACATCAAATGGGGGTGTATTAATCTTTCCAGACATGATAAGATACAGGTCAATGACATGCTCATTTGGCATTTAATTAGATCCTTTTTCATTCCCCCCCCCCCCCCCCAACCCAAAAAAGAAGAAGAGGTTAATACTGATCGAGTTTGGTGAAAAATGTAGGAGATTGACCCACTTTGATGTTGATTCCTTTGTCGAGGAAGTGCTTGTGAAGAATGGTGAATGGCTTCCTGGAACTACTGAAAGATTAAAGGGTTCCTATGTTTTTGTATGTTGCCATGGGTCACAGAATCGACGTTGTGGAGTTTGTTAACCTGCCTTGATTAGTAGATTCAAAGAAGAGATAGAATTACATGGCGTTCAAAGTACAGTTTCTGTTAGCCCATGCTCACACCTTGGGGGGCATAACTATGCAGGAAATGTTATCATTTTTGAATCAAAAATCAATGGAGAAGTCATTGGGCACTGGTAAGCGGATGTCAGTTGATTGATTTACTTTTACCACCTAATGCGTTCAAGTTTTTCATACTATGTGATTTAGCTGGTAAAGTTTTTCATTCTTCCCAATAAGACATTGATCAGTTTATTGATAATGGAGCCCTCTTTTTTTCTTTTTTAAATCTATAGGTATGGATATGTCACTCCAGAGGATGTACCCGTATTGCTTGAACAACATATTTTGAAAGGAGAAATTGTAGATTGGCTGTGGAGGTAATATTCTCATATCTTCGTCCTTTGTGTGTGCACGTGTAAACTATAAGATCTCTTTCTAGGTAGTTTGCATCTACATCAGAGCTGTATCCACTTTTGACATCAGTTTTAGCTGTGTGACAGGAGCATACATGATTTTTTTTTCTTAGTCATGAAGGTGGGGAAGGTAAGAAAGAAAATAGTGTAATGGAAAATTGTGCTTCAACTGACCCAGGATCAAGGGTTTGATATAAATGGTTTATCCACCCTCATTTTTTGTTGCTGCATTGTAGTGTCCATTTGGCATGATTAATTTTGCCAACTTTTTTTTTTTTTTAAGATATAGAGGATAATGAAATTTAGTTGAAGTCCTACTGTCCAATGAGATTGAGACATGTTTGATGTATTGTCAACTTGTGGCGATCACCCTCTCTTCTTCCTTCTCAACATGTGTTCAATATTTAACCTTTTTTTTTAATTGCTGTCAGCACGTGGGCCTCATTGAAATTGAAAAGAAAAAAAATATATATATTGAAGCAGTATGGGTACAAAAGACCGTCAAAATGCGACTGACTCTCCTAATACTAAAGCAGAGGTGGGAGAGATAGACACCAGTGCACCTTTTCAATCTGTTAAAGATGCTGTCAACCTATTTGGTGAAGGTGCTTTCTCGGGGGAAAAACCTGCCATCAAGAAGGCGAAACCTCATTCTGCAGAGGTACTTGTGAATCTCCATTTTCCTTGTGTTGTAAAGTGCTTATAAATCTGTACCAGTTTTTTTTTGAATTAGTTAAATAAATACTAGTTGTCACCTGCAAAATTTGAAAAAATATTGCATCTAGTGGTGCCATGCCTTGCGTTTACAGTTGAAAATGGAATGTGACTTCTCTCTCTCTCTCTCTCTCTCTCTCTCTCTCTCTCTCCCTCCAGAATACCATGACTAAAAGTACTCTTGCTGGCAAAAGTTGTTCTTCATTGTCTCATTATTCTAGAGATATTAGTTATGCAGTCAAGGCATACTTGGATGCTAACAAATGTGTGGACCTTGCTATATCTTCTGTGGATGTTGCCCAGTAATTTAAACTTTTATCTACTCTTCCCTAATTTCTTTTGGATGATGTTCTCATGTGGCTGAAGGCATAGTTTAGTTTTTATTTTATTTTATTTGGATAAAGAATATCTCTGGTTGTTATCTTGCAGAGGTTGTAGCTTTTTGGGAAAAGAAGGAAAAACAAGTATCAATTACTAACATAACACAACTTGAGAATGAAGAATGAGAGGCTTCTATGGCCAATCCGAAACTGTTACTTGAAGTTTCTTACGTGTTTCTCCGTATTTTTTATGCTTCAATTTTTGGTGCTTGTTTCAAAATTTGTGTTTTTAGTGTAGTAAACTGTAAAGGATGAAAACATACATGATTGCTTCACAAATTGTTGAGCCTAGGAGCTTCATTATTTCACTTTCTATAGCAATGGATAGTGATTGTGTACTCACTACTAAATTAAGAAAGAACCGTGTTTCTAAAGGGACTTGGGGGAGAAGTTATGATAGGTTTTCATTTCATAAAGAACTTAGGGCAAGTTTTCTTTTTACCACTAGACACTTTTATTATCCAGGCATTTGTGAGATGGTTAATCACCACAGATTTTTGTCCATTGAGACTTTTCTAACGTTTAATGAATCCTGTAATGCCAAGTTATACAATTGTTCTTTTTAAAGTTTCAAATATGTTGTTTATGATATTAGTTATTTCACTGCAGAGAGTACTGGCCAAGGAGACCCATCTTCTCTTGGCTCAGAAAGAGCTGAACAAGTTAAAGGAACAACTAAAGAATGCTGAAACCACTAAGGCCCAAGCCTTTGTAGAGCTTGAAAAGGCTAAAATAACAGTTGAGGGTTTGACTCAGAAGTTGATTTCACTTAGTGAATCCAGGGAATCAGCAGTCAAGGCAACAGAAGCTGCAAAGAATCAGGCAAAGGAGCTTGAAGAATCAAACTCTGGCCAACCTATTGGAACTAATGGTGCTTGGAAGCAAGAGTTAGAAACTGCAAGAGAACAGTACATGATAGTGATTACTGAACTTGATGCTGCATAGCAAGAATTAAGGAAAATCCGTCAGGTGATGAGTCCTTGGAAGCAAAAGTTGCTGCCTTAAAGCAAGCAGCAGAAGACGAAGGTGCAGTGAAAGCAAACATGGAGAAAACTGGTGAGCTTTCCAAGGAAATTTCAACTATACAGGAATCAATTGAACATGTGAAGCTTCACAAGCCCAAGAAGAACAAGCAAATATTTTTGCTGAAAAGGATGTTCAAAGACAGTCATATAAAGCTATTGAAGAAAGAGTTGGATCCTGAACTCACCAAAAATATGGAAGCACAACTGACCAATACAATGAATGAAATTGAGGCTCTGCAAAAGCAAATGGAAAAAGCTTGGTGGAAGCTCTCAAGGTGGAGCTGGAAAATGTGAAAAAGAGCATTCTGAACTGAAGGCAAAGGAAGCAGAAACAGAGTCCATTGCTGGAAATCTGCATGTCAAGCTTCAGAAAGTTAAATCTGAGCTTGAAGCATGCCTTGGGGAAGAATTGAAAGCAAGAGGTGCTTCTGAGGAGATGATCTTAGCACTTAACCAGCTTTTGTCTGAAACTGGAAATGCACGCCGAGAAGCAGAAGAGATGAAAACTAAAGCAGAGGAGTTGAAGAAAGAAGCTGACACTACCAAAATTGCATTAGAAGAAGCAGAAAAGAAGCTGAGAGTTGCTTTGGAAGAAGCTGAAGAAGCAAAAGCAGCAGAGGCAAGTGCCCTTGATCGGATTAGGGCCTTGTCTGAGAGAATTACTACCGCACGTGCCTCAACTTCTGAGTCTGGTGCCAATATCACAATATGGAGGGAAGAATATGAGTCCTTGAGCCGTAAAGTTGAGGAGTCTGACACATTAGCAGAAATGAAAGTGGCTGCTGCCATGGCTCAGGTAGAAGCTGTGAAGGCTAGTGAAAATGAGGCCCTCAAGAAGTTAGAAGCAACTGAGAAGGAGATTCAAGATATGAAAGCTGCAACTGAGGAGGCTCTTAAGAGGGCAGAAATGGCTGAAGCAGCCAAGAGGGCAGTGGAGGGAGAGATGTGGAGGTGGCGCGAGAAAGAACAAAAGAAGGCAGCTGAGGCTGCATCTCGGATTTTGGCAGAAACAGAGATGTCATCAGTGTCATCCCCACTCCACTATAAGGTTCAAAAGCAAATCCAACCAGCAAAGCAAAATCAACCAGCAAAAATTATTGAGGCCCGGAAGTTGGAGAAGAAGACTACTTCTGTTTCAAAGAAAGTACTTTTACCTAATATCAGTTGCATCTTTCACAGGAAAAAGAATCAGATTGAGGGTGCATCTCCTCGTATCTACCTGGTGAGAAGCCTGTGTGATTTTGTGTGTGTGTGTGTGTAGCCAAACTTTGTGCAATCATAAATGGTTAAGAGAGGAACTTGTTTGGTTGTGTGTATATTTGAGACCAATGGACTTAAATTTCCTGTTGTTCTGCTTGGAGAGGAGAAATGAACCATCAGAAGATGAGTTCCATAGCAACTTTAGGGAAGTGTGATTTTGTAAATGAGAGAAGTTAGATTATTGTTTTGAAAATTGGCATTGGAGATTTGAGTTTTCATTTTGTTACGATCACCATTCCTTAAAAGCTACCAGGGTTAAATACACCAATCTAGTCTTTAAGCTGAGCTCAAGCGACAATGCATAAACAGTTTGGTGTGTGTGTGTGTGTGTGTGTGTGTGTGAGAGAGAGAGAGAGAGAGAGAGAGAGAGAGAGAGAGAGAATGTAAAGCATACGGAATATATTGTCAACTTCCACAACATGTAAATGTGGCATTTCTCAATTCTCCAATTAAAGACAATTTGGATATCATATTTTTCCTTTAATACAAAATGCATTCGTTTCCCCTTCAATTAAATCCTCAACCTTAGAACAAATATATATATTTCTGGATGAATAAGCAAGATTTTATTCAACTTTAGTAATCCTACATAAACAAGCATAAGTACAACGAGCAGCAAGGGTGCAAACAAACAAAAAAAATAAGCCTCACTTGCAACTATACTACAACAAAAATAATAACCAAACAATCTAAAACAGTAACGGGATCTCCCACAAATAACATAATACTTTTTTCTGAACAATGTTCTTAAAAGACTTCATGCATAACTTGTAGGAAACTTGAAATTTGTACCCTTTGCCTTCTTTGTTGACTTTAATAATTGAAGGTTTTGCCGGGATTACTTAGATATGAGATTTCCACTGCTACAAAGAAGCCAACCTCATTTCCAACCCCTACTCCTTCCCATGAGAACTATGTTTCCTTACTCTTAAGCTTTGGTAGTTTTGTTGGTGATGGGTGTTTTGAGTATGACACTTGAATTTGCATTCGGCACAATCCACCGTTGTTGGCATAACAATTTGGATCATTTAGTTAATTTTAACATTTCATTTCCTATTTGAGACTCATTAATGGGCATATAGATAACATTCATTATTTAATTTTTAGCCAATGCATGATCTAGAACATTCGTTAAGATTGAATTTTATAATGCAATCGATTAGTTTTTTATAAAAAGTCCAGCATTTTGAGTTTAAATGACATTCGTTCATTAGCTTTTGCTACTTCCAATGCAATTGTGATTTGTGTAAAACCGTAGAGCATTAGAATTAAATGTTCTAAAAAAAATATTATTTTTATACATCAAAAATTTCCTTAATTTATTTTATTATAGTATTTAATATTGCATCATATATCTTATCACTTACTTTAATAGATCACCCATTAAAATAATCTAAAATAGCACCCACCATTTATTGAAAAAAAAGAAGAAGTAAATCACCCACAATAAAGAGAGAGAGAGAGAGAGAGAGAGAGAGAGAGGCGAGATAAAAGGGAGAGAGGTTGTAGAGAAGAGAGAGAAATTGTTTTAAAAAATTAGCATATAGCAATTCTAAAAATAATTTGGTATTTGAAACATTTAATTGAGTGCTGATGGAGTGTTTTTGGTATGCTAAATTTAATATTTAGCACATATGACAACACTATGACACGATAGTGCTCTTTAATGAGCATAGCTGGTTAAGAGTATTCTCATCAAGAATGTTAAAAAATACAATATTTAACAATTTAAAACACTACTTTATTTATTTTAACACTTCACTTTATATTGATCTAGGAAGTTTTATTTTTTTTACCACTCCATTAAAATATTCATTCTTTATTTTTTTTTTTTTTGAATCATCTTTTTCTTTTTCTTTTTACCACTACACTTTATAGCATTTTTTTTATCATTAAATTTTTTTTTTTACAGCATCTTGCGTGGTGTTATAAAAGACAACTTAATGTAGCTAGATGTTAAAAATAAATAAATTTAGCAACTTTGATGCAGTGAATTTTTTAGTGTGTGAGGTGTTAATAGTGTTACAAATAGCTTTAACACTTTTCTTGTGAATACTCTAACAAAACAGGCAACGTTATTGTCGACCTTTTAGTCTAATGGCCTACTCTTTTCAACTACACTGGGTCAATTTCTGTCTTCTAATTTGTGTCATTGTTAACACAGGCTTTACATAGAAATGGTCATGGATGATAGACCCTTTCTTAATTGTATGTCTTTCTATTTCTTCTTGCAAATGAAGTGTTTATTCAAACCCAAAAAAAAAAATATATATATATATATATATATATATCTTTTTCTACGCTTTTTTTTTTTTTTTTTTTTTTGGAGGAACACTTTTTCTACGATTTGACTATAATTGGTGAGTCATCAATGCTCTATGCATCTATCATTTTTTTATGCACCACTTCACTGACTTCAGACAAAGGGAAAGAGAGAAACTAGAAAGAAAGAGACAAAAATACAGAAAGGCTTTCTGTCTCAAAAGTGAAAAAATTAACACACACGCACACAAGCATATCACTCACTCTAATCTCTCTCTCTCGCTCTGTGACAGTGATAATATCTATCTATGGCTCGCAGAGATAGAGAAGAAGCTCTGACATTCACAAACCCATCATCATCCTCTTCTCCAATCACAGTGTCAGACCCGCTTGATGCTGAGTTCGGTTTCTCTCGCCCGGACTTCAGGACGAGTCAACTCGCCGGGTCAGTCGAGTTTTACCAGCGCCATGTCTTCCTTTGCTACAAGAAACCCCAGGTTTGGCCCTCCAAAATCGAGGCCTCCGAATTCGATCAGGTTCCCAGGTTGCTCTTTGCTGCTGTCATGGCTAGGAAGGCTGATATGAACAAAGAGGTGTGTGTCTTTCACTGTGATTTTTTGTGGTTTTTAGATTCATTCTGGTGAAAGTTTGGTTTGGTATTTTGTTAATTGAAATTGTTTTTTTTGTGTGATTTTGTAGACTTTTATGTTAAGTGTTGATATGGTTCATTGTAAATTTAATGAATTGAAATGGGTATGATTTTGGTGTCTTTTGTTCAAAGTGTTGATATGGGTTCATTGTAAATTTAGTGAATTGACATGGGGTTTTTTGTGTGATTTTGGAGGCTTATGTTCAAAGTATTGGTATGGGTTCATTGTAAATTTAGTGAATGGGATTTAGATGGCTTTTGTTCTAGCGGTTGGTACGGGTTCATTGAAAATTTAGTGAATTTGAATTGGGTTGTTATGTGATTTTGTTGGCCTTTGTTCTAAATGTTGATATGGGTTAATTGCAACTTTAGAGAATTGAAATGTGTTTTACATAGCAATTGTGATATCTTGTTTACAGTTTCAGCTGGCCTGCTTTTGCTGTTTCAAACTATTACGTAGGAGAACAGTTCTTGGCCTTCTGGGTGTCTGTCACAGCTTTCATGAGTGTGGGGAAAATGTATTATAGACGTGAAATTTTTTTGTTATCAGCTGCTAGTTGACCGTTTATTACCTAGATCCAATGTTAAATGTGGCCAGCAAATTATTAAATTTGATTATTATGATAATTAGAATTTTATATCTGTTTCATAATGAGAGTATCCACCAGCATATGAGTTTAGGAAAGTGAATGAAGTATTGTGATGATAGTAGATAATGCTGTTTATTGATCCTTGATCTTACCGGTTACGTCAATTGTATAATTCTTTCCTTCCTAAATTTGTGTGTCGACATGTTGCTTGCTGTTCCATAATCTCCCTCCCTTCAGGCATATAGTATTAATTGATGTTAACCTTCATTCCTTGTTTCTTTCCTCTTTTTTCTCTTTAGACCCGCTTGACAATATGCGAGGGACATGATGGAACTGAGACATCAAATGAGGATGTATTAATCTTTCCAGACATGATAAGATATAGGTCAATGACATGCTCATTTGGCATTTAGTTAGATCCTTTTTCATTCCCCCCCCCCCCCCCCCAAAAGAAAGAGGTTAATATTGCTCGAGTTTGGTGAAAAATGCAGGAGATTGACCCACTTTGATGTCGATTCATTTGTCGAGGAAGTGCTTGTGAAGAATGGTGAATGGCTTCCTAAAACTCCTGAAAGATTAAAGGGTACCTATGTTTTTGTATGTTGTCATGGGTCACGGGATCAACGTTGTGGAGTTTGTGGACCTGCCTTGATTAGTAGATTCAAAGAAGAGATAAAATTACATGGTGTTCAAAGTACAGTTTCTGTTAGCCCATGCTCACACCTTGGGGGGCATAAGTATGCAGGAAATGTTATCATATTTGGATCAAAAATCAATGGAGAAGTCACTGGGCACTGGTAAGCGGATGTCAGTTGATTGATTTACTTTTACCACCTAATGCGTTCAAGTTTTTCATACTATGTGCTTTAGCAAGTAAAGTTTTTCATCCTTCTCAATATTACATTGATCAGTTTATTGATGATGGAGCCCTCTTTTTTTTTATTTTTTAAATCTATAGGTATGGATATGTCTCTCCAGAGGATGTACCCGTATTGCTTAAGCAACATGTTTTGAAAGGAGAAATTGTAGATTGGCTGTGGAGGTAATATTCTCATTGCTTCGTCCTTTGTGTGTGCACATGTAAACTGTGAACTGTAAGATCTCTTTCTAGGTAGTTTGCATCTACATCAGAGCTGTATCCGCATTTGATATCAGTTTTAGCTGTATGATAGGAGCATACATGAATTTTTTTTGTTTTTTTAGTCATGAAGCTAGGAGGTAAGAAAGAAAATAGTGGAATGGAAAATTGTGCTTCAACTGACCCAGGATCTAGAGTAGAAATAAATGAGTTTATCCACCCTCATTTTTTGTTGCTGCATTGTAGTGTCAAACACTTGCTGGTCCACATTTTGTCTCCAAGCATGATTGAATTCAAATTGTTGACTAGGCTTTACTGAAACATTTGATGGTGCGTTCAGGGGTGAGATGGGATTCTCGGAAGAGGAACTGAAGAAATCCCAAGAAATAAGGATCAAGTTGAATGGCGAGACAGATGTTGGGAAAAACGCTGAAGAATTGTCACAAACGCCTAAGAGTGAGAAGGACACTGCTGCTAGTCGATCTCAACTTGAGGTAAAGGGATGTTGCCAGGGAAATGGAAACTCACACTGCTGCCGAAACCTTGTGTTTCCTGAAAAGCTAGAGAATCTAGATGCCAATGTGGGTGCAACAAAGGTGATTTCTGATAAAAATTGCAACAAGGAACTAAACTCCAGGATCAAAAGCCTACTTTAGCACGCCCCAGCCTATGAACCATGATTTTAGTCCCCTGAAGCTAGCTATTCTTGATTGAATACATTCTTTCCTTTGGTAATAGATTGACTTTGTATCAATTTGTTCTTAAGTTATTTGATTGATCACTTGTGAAGATGTAAGCAAAACCATAAGGTTTCACATCACATCTGGAAGACTGGAACTCATAAGGAGCCCTACTCCGATAATTTGAGGTATATATATAAGGAAGTGGTGTCTCAGTCTTTGGCTGGACTATTTTACTCCTTATTCATGAAACACTCTAGAAACTCCATGGATTGATTGTGTGATGGATTAAACATGAGACCTTTGGGTTTATTACATGCTCTAAATCAATGATTCTACCACCTGAATAACCTTGAGTGGTGTTGATAGCCCTTGACTTCATATAATTATAGTAATATTGAAAATATATCCAACAACACAAAACACTGATCACTGGTGTTTTATTCATTTATTTATTTTGGATAAATGATAAAGTCATTAACGTATATCAAAATGTGCAATGCTCTTTCCTCAAAGAGTTCTGTATCCTTGGAGGAAAAGTCCAAACACGGACAGTATTTACAAGACTTTAATGCTCATCTAAAGCTTGCATCCTTCAGATATCAGGTTTTTCATCCCTATATATCCTCTGCCACTTCAAGACTACATTTGGAAAATCTCATAACTCCTTCCTAATCGCGAAAAATGATTACAATGTGCAATCTCAACATGGGTTCTTTCTATTGTTATATCATAGTTCACCTTATAGAAGCCTTAAGGAGGAAAGTACCGATGAGCACAACATTTTTACTTACATTGTATACTCTCTCTTGTGTCGATAATCTGATTCTGAGCACATTGCATTGACTCTCTCTCTCCATCTCATTTTGTTTATAAATTTTTCTATTTTGAGGTATTGTCCACTTTGAAATTTAATAAATGAAACACAATTCTCACAAATTTCTTAATTTACCTTTAATATATTTGAAATGTCATTTTTTTTTTTTCCATTTAAAACAAAACTCTAAACTCATTATAGATGTAGCAAAAAGTACAAGACATGTCAATTAGAATTTAAAGCATGTAGTCTACTATTCAGGATTGGAATAGAGAACTTACAATAATACAACTTGCCGAATTCTTAAGATTGAAGAACAAGTAGAGATCAATTAAGAGAAAGATTTATCCAATAGACAATCTTAACAATTACATCCAATCACAAATTGACAATGTTAACCATTACATCCAATCACATACTACAAGAAAGTTACCCATTTTTTCATAGGAACTTACCTATTACAAAGATACACATAGCAATATGATACCAAATATTATTCATTATCTGGTCTGTTGATAAGTTATTACAATAAACCCTAAACCCGATATACACAATGTGGCAAAAAGACAAGGCATGCCTTGCTAGCATTTAAAACATATCATCTACTTTCACATAATATTTGTAACAGGAAAGTTACAATAATATGTTGCTACATTCTCTGAAGTTTGAGCAACAAGAAGAAATCTATTAAGAGAGGGATTTATCTAAGAGATTATCTTAACTATTACATTTAATTACAAACTGCGCAAAAGTTATTCCTTTCTTATAGGGACTTACCTATCACAAAGATGCATATAGCAATATGATACCAATTATATTCTTTTTCAAGTTAGTTCGTAAATTATTGTAACAAATCTTAAAAGACAAGACATGACTTAACTTAACTGCATTAAGATTCAAAACTTGTTCTCTACTTTCAGGAAATGTTTGGAATAGGGAATTTACAATAATACATCACCACATTCTCTAAAAATTAAGGGACAAGAAGTGATCTATTAAGAGAAATATTTATTTGAGAAACAACATTAACAGTTACATCCAATCACAAATTGACAATTTTTTGTTACATCCAATCACAAACTATGTGAAAGTTATTCCTTTTTTATGGGGACTTACCTATCACAGAGATGTACATAGCAAAATATCAAATCAATCACATTCATTATCCGGTTAGTTTGTAAGTTGTAATAAATACTAATTGTGTTATACATGATGTGGTGAAAAAAACAAGACATATCTTGCTTGCATTAGGATTTAAAACTTGTCATCTACTTTTCCGAAATGTTTGGAATAGAGAACATATAATAATACAACACCGTGTTCTCCAAGAAATTGAGGAACAAAGAGAGATCTATTAGGAGAAAGATTTATATAAGATAAGATCTTAACAATTACATCCAATCACAAATTGATAATCTTAACTATTACATCCAATTATAAGCTACATGAAAGTTGTCACCTTTTTTTTAAGAGAACTTATCTGTCATGGAGAACTTACAATAATACAACACCACGTTCTCCAAAGGTTAAGGAACCATAAGAGATCTGTTAAAAAAATGACTTATCTAAAAAGTAATTTTAACAGTTACATCCAATCACAAAATGAGAATCTTAATTGTTATATCCAATCATAAACTACACAAAAGTTACCCCCTTTTCATGGGGACATACCTATTAGAGATCTCACATAACAATAGGATACCAATCATATTCATTATCAGCTCAAATTTTAAGTTGTTATGTTGCAATTATGATACTAATCTCATTCATTGATACCATCGTTTGTAAACCTTTTATACAATAATTGGTATTTTAATACTACTAGCTTTAACATTTCTATGTTGAGACAGTTAGTGTAAATATTATGAATGCCACCACAAACACAATACAAGCACACAAAGTTTTAGCCTAGCTAGTTTGAACATTATACTACATCCAAGAACTATAGAGTAGAATAGAAAAAGAGATCCAAGAGTCAAAAGAGAGAGGCACTCCAACTCCAAGGGTTAAGAAACTCCCCTTGACTCCATTTTTATTATGTACTAATTACAATAGGACACATTTAGTAGTTGTTGAATTTTTTATCATTAAATCAGTAACAGTTCACCAAAAAAAAACTAAAGGGTCACATCTTTAGCAGTCCCAGCTTCCATAAAGATTGGCTAAATGGACATCCAGTAACACTATTAAATTCCCTGTTCTTCTGCTTGGAGAGGAAAAATGAACCATAAGAAGATGAGTTCCAAAGCAACTTCAGGGAAGTGTGATTTTGTAAATGAAAAAAGTTAGATTATTGTTTTGAAAATTGGCATTGGAAATCTGAGTTTTCATTTTGTTACCATCAGCATTCCTTAAAAGCTATCAGGATAAATAAACCAATCTTGTGGTGATCAAAAGACCTGCCCATCACATGTTTCCTCTGAAAATAACGTTAGTGTTAACCAATCTTTAAGTTGAGTTGAAGCAATAATGCATAAGCAGTTTGGTGCTATTTATTTATTTATTTTTTTGCCACTCAACCAATTATATCAATTATGGCAAAAATTGTATCCATATCAAGCATACGAAATTTGATTGTTCAACTTCCACAACATGTAATGTAATGTGGCACTGCTCAATTCTCCAGTAAAAGAAAATTTGGATATCATATTTTTCCTTTCCTCGCTTGAATTCACCCTCATTTTGCTTCTGCTGGTGGGCCTTTTATCCTTAATACAAAATGCAATTGTTTCCCCTTCAATTAAATCCTCAACCTTAGAACAAATATATATATATATATATATTTAGATGAATAAGCAACATTTTATTCAACCTTAGTAGTCTTACATAAACAAGCAATAGTACAACGTGCAAAAAGGGTGCAAATAGACAAACAAAACTTAAACATAACCAAAAAAAATAAAAAAAGCAGAAACACTAAAAGAAATAAGCCTCACTGGCTACCATACTACAACAAAAACAATAACCACACAAACTAAAATAGTAACGGGATCTCCCACAAACAACATAACACCTTTTTCTGAACAATGTTCGTAGAAGGATTCATGCATAACTTGTAGGAAACTTGAAATTTATACCCTCTGCCTTCTTTGTTGATTGTAATAATTGAAGGTTTTGCAGGAATTACTTAGATATGAGATTCCTACTGCTACAAAGAAGCCAACTGCATATCCAATCCCCACTCCTTCCCATGAGAACCATGTTTTCTTACTCTTAAGCTCTGGTGGTTTTGTTGGCGGTAGATATTCTGAGCATGGCACTTGAATTTGCATTCCACACAACCCACTGTTGTTGGCATAACTTTTTGGATCATTCATTGTATCCATTTGGCTACCTTCTGGAATCTTACCTTTGAGTTTGTTGTTACTCACATAAAAAATAGTCAACTATAACAGATTTGCTATGGATTGTGGAATAGAGCCCGATAGATTATTGTGTGACAAGTCCAAACTCTCTAGATTTTCTAAATCACTAAGATTTGCTGGTATCCTCCCAAAAAGGTTGTTATGTGAGATGTTTAAAATTTTTAGAGCCTTCAGACTTCCTAATGAAGCTGGAATTTCACTAGAAAGTTGGTTCATTGACAAGTCTAACAAGGAATAGCCCTTTAGGTTGTCAATTGACAAACCTTGTATTGACTTCTTCCAATTCACAATCAAATCTTTAGTCTTGAATGACATAACACGTTTTGCCTTGTTCCAATTTCCAAGTATATTAAGAACTTGGTTTTCCACAGTGGCAAAATATTTTCCAAACCTAGAAAAGATTTCTCCGGGCATTTCAATCATGCCAGTAAGATTTCCAAGATTTGTAGGGATTTTTCCAACAAGATGGTTGATCGATAGATCAAGAATTTGGAGGCTAGTAAGATTGAAAATACAATCAGGAATTAAACCTTGAAGGGAATTGTTTCGTAAAATTAGAATTTGAAGGGTGGATATTTGACAGATAGAATTTGACAATTCACCTGTAATTTTGTTGTCTTGGATGTCTAGGTATTCAAGGTTGCTCATACGAGTAAGATTTCTAGGGAAGCTACTAAACTTATTTTTTCCCAATGAGAGAAATGTTGTTTGGAAAAGGTTTGTTGGAATTTCACCTGAGAATTCATTTGAAGATAAATCAATGATTCGGAGATTTACATTGGAGCTAAAATCTGGTAGAGTGTTGCTAGAAAATTTGTTGTTCGACAAGTCTAATAAACAAAGTTTAATGTTGGAGATGAATTTAGGAAGCTTCCCTGAAAAATTGTTGCCATCCAACCTAAGAGCCATGAGTCTAGTGGCATTACTAATGTTGCTTGGCAGTTTTCCATAAAAGTTGTTCCGAGACAAGGAAAGAACAAGTAGATTAAAGCCAAAAAGTTGAGGTGGGAGAGAACCTGTAAGTCGATTATCTGACAGATTTATAAATTCGAAGTTCATTTCAGCAAGCCCTTGTGGGAACGATCCTTCTAGCTGGTTCTCACTTAAGTCCAAACGTACAAGAGTCTTGTGTGTAGAAATCCAATCAGGAATTTTTCCTGCAAGACCACTGGACCTGAGAGACAACTCGGATAGCGTAAACTTTGGCACTATCTTAGCACTGTTATTCCAAATGAGATTATTGCCACCGATAAGAAGACTCGTCAAGTTCTTCATGTCGAACAACCAGGATGGGAATTCTCCAGTGAGCAAGTTGTTTACAAGATTGAGTTTATCCAATTTTGTCAATTTCTGTATGGATGATGGGATTGTACCTGTGAGGTTGTTGTAGCTCATGTCCAAATAGTCTATGCTAGATAGATTGCCAAAATCAATAGGAATTTCCAATGACAATGAATTGAAGCTTAAGTCCAATGGTGTCAATTCCTTCAAACTCACGATCGAGGTTGGAATTTCACCAAAGAAATTGTTGCCGCTAAAATCCAAGCCGCTCAACTTTGTCATATTCCCTATCTCCGGGGGGATATTTCCATGGAATGAATTGTCAGCCATATCAAGAGTTTGAAGAAACCTCAATTGAAAAAGTTGAGAAGGAAGGGAGCCATTGAAGTGATTGCCCCTCAAATTAAGATGCTCTAATTTGCTTAGATTGGCAAAGCCGTCTCGTGGCAATTCTCCTCGTATTTCATTGAAGGACAAGTCAAGGACTGTCAAGGTTCGAATGTGAAATAGCGGTGTCAAGATGGTGGAAGTCCACACTCGCCATGATGTCCGAAAAGGGTTGAGGTCCCCCAGAACTATTTCAACCACATTGCTCGAACTACACTTGACAAAGGGGAACAAACAACCATCTGAGCTGGAATTCCATGACTTTAACTGATCATCTGTAAGATTGGCGAGAGAGGCTGTAAATTGAAGAAGGGCTTGTTTTTGACATTCAGGAGGACAAGAGAGTGTAGGGGTGAGGGTGAAGAAGAAGAAGAAAAATATAAACATTATTAGTAGGCTGAGGAGCTTTGCCATTCTTGTGTTCCTTTCTTCTTTGTTTACGGACTCAGTGGTTATTTATATAAAATTAAATTGGGAGGAATGGCGTTGGAATACTGCTATGGTGTAGTCAAGTTTCTTTTTTTTTCTTTTTTTTTTTGTAAATTAAAAGATTCAGCCTAGACAAGTCAAGTCAAGGAGATTAGTTAAAAAATAATAAATAAATAAATAAATATAAATAAAACTAAAAGTCAAGTAAATCCGTGGGTGGGTATGCCAAAAGGAAAGGGGCTGGAAGGAAGAGAGTTTGATAAATCAAAAAAAATTAAAGCAATTCGCGTGACCGTAAAAGGAGGGTCTTTTTTTTTTTTTTCCCTTTGTTGAACCTTCATACGTCAACGCATTGCTTTTTAACGTGAACTTAATTTGAAGTACCATAAAAACTAGTAGTATTCTTATGAAAAAAAAAATAGTAGTATTATTACGTGCGTGCAAGACTTGACGAAAATTCATGTGTAAACTAATTTTTTAAAAATAATTAAAATTAAATTATTAAATAAATAGTAATACCTAGCGTCTAAGTATATGCTCACGTGCGTGTTTAGATGCTTTTCTTTTTCTTTTTTTTCTTTCCAAGGGTAAATAATTTTCGTTCATTGTAATTTAAGGTTGCATTTTTTAATCACAAAAATACTTATAGGTGTAATAAGTTTTATGTGTTTGTGGATGAAAAATTTTTTAAGTATATAATCTCATCACACGTTTAGATATTTTTGTGATTAAAAAATGCAACAATTCCGAACTATGATGAATTAAAATTTTTAATTTTTAAAAAGAAAAAAATAAAAAAGCCTCTAATCACGTGCTCCATACTTAGAGACTAATATGTAGTAATAGATGTCTAAATATCACAGAAATAATTTCTAACACAAATATTACCACACAAATGGTTTCCATTCTGTAAGGACGCAATTTGAACCCAAACCCAACAGTGAGAAGGGAATCAGCCTAAAAAGCTCAAAACAATGAAATTTGTAGAGAGTGGGCTTGAAATCTAGGTTCTATGGATATGGGGTAACAACAATAATGGGCTAGATCATCAGATCACATGCAACAAGCTGTTTACACAATAGATTTCCTCCTCGGACAATACCCGAGGACAATTTGTATTAACTTTCCTTTGTCTAAGAACAGATTACAGTTAAAGATGGTGGTGTCAATAATCTCCCCCCTGTCTTTCAATGCCCCTTATAACCTTTTATAGCATCTCTCACCTTCTCTCCCTCCTCCACGTATGGATCAAAGTCCTCTTTTAGATACTTGTCCCATCATCCCTACTTTTCTGAAGTCTCCAGAGGCAACTATAAGGTTGAATTCCTATGCTCGAGCGTCACCTCTCCATTAATGCAGCCAGAGAAATAGTTGCAGAGTATTCAATGCGGTGGTAGCAGCTTTATCATAGATATTTCTCAACCTTTCTTCTTATCTTCTACTTTCACTATACTTATCTTTGCACTCCGAATCTGCGAGAATAACACCTGTAGGGTGTTAGACTACCCTTCTCTACCTGGACATGTCCGTCCTCGGACATCGTGCTTCATATAGCTTTAACTAGACATGTCCTCTTCCTTTATCCGCTATTGCCTCATAGATGTGCCTTCCTATATCCTCAGACCAATCAACATCCTTGGATTGGGCTTTTAACCTTACGAGTGCTCTTGGGCCAGCCCAACACGTATTCTGGGCCCCTTGACCCTACAATAGCCCCCTGAGATCCTCATTCTTGCTACCTTAGGAGGAAAAAGGATCTCGACATTTGTCTTTGCTGATCCATATTTGCCATACCATTTTTATGACGATGATAATGTCTCCTGAACTGCCCTTTGCATATTCCTGACGTTTCGGTATGTGGAGCGTAACCTAATTAAATTCTGACGACTTCTTGTCCCCCACGTTCAACCACACAATGCCCATTCAACGGTTGAGGATTTGCGTAGGGACATAGGCGGGAAATTTCCCACTTTATAATTCCCATTGGTATAAATATTAACAATTCGAACCTTCTTAACCATTACAAAACTCATATAACGAATCTGCCCATCCTTGCAATCTACACGCGTCGTCACATTTACCAAGAACTAGGCTGAGGTGACCTTATAACTCTAAAGTAAGTTCTCCCAGACTCTCTTTTTCATTATTTCTATTTTTCTCTTTCTTTCTTGTGTTTCTTTTTCCTCGACTCGCCCACCTTTTTAACTCTCCTACCATATCCACACCCTACTCTTAGAAATGGATAGATTTGAATCTTTAGTTAACACCGATGAAAAGATAGAACAATTTAAGTCCACATACAAAATCCCACAAGGGGTGTCTGTCAAGTATTGTAAGGAAGGAGAGTGGCATATCAAAAGAGAAATGGGAGAGGTAGCAATCCCGATGATAGCTTTCATAGAGGGAGGGATGAAGATCCCAATGGGGACGGTTACTAGGGACTATTTGAGAGCTGTTAGATTAGCTCCTACACAATGTGCTGTAAAAATGTTTAGGATCTTAGATTCCGCAGATGCCCTAAATGAAAAGATGGGTTTAGGACTCACCCACCATAATGTGAATTAGGTTTATAACCTCCATCATCTAACGGGATGTTACCTAAAATCTAGGCATCCCAAGGTTAGATTAATCCAATGTCTTCCTCACTCCAATAAGGGTTTGTACAAAGACTTCTTAATCATATCTGGGGATTGGCACGACGGTGTCCCTTGTCCGACAAGGGAGGGGAAACCAGGTGAAACTCTGAATCTAGTTGAACTGATCTCAACCATATATTATTTTTTTTTATTTGGATTTATATAAAAGTATTTACTTTTCTCACCTTGTTTTTCCTTTCAACAATTTTGCAACACTCTTAAATTCCCTGTTCTTCTGCTTGGAGAGGAAAAATGAACCATCAAAGGATGAGTTCCATAGCAACTTCAGGGAAGTGTGATTTTATAAATGACAGAAGTTAGATTATAGTTTTGAAAATTGGCATTGGCAATCTGAGTTTTCATTTTGTTACCATCACCATTTCTTAAAAGCTATCAGGATAAATAAACCAATCTTGTGGTGATCAAAAGAACTGCCCATCACATGGATCCTCTGAAAATAATGCTGGTGTTAACTAGTCTTCAATCTGAGCTGAAGCAATAATGCATAAGCAGTTTGGTGCTATTTATTTATTTATTTTTCTATTACTCAACCAATTATATCAATTATGGCAAAAATTGTATCCATATCAAGCATACGAAATTTGATTTTTCGACTTCCAAAACATGTAATGTAATGTGGCATTGCTCAATTCTCCAATAAAAGACAATTTGGATATCATATTTTACCTTTCCTCGCTCGAATTCACCCTCATTTTGCTTTTGCTGGTGGGCCTTTTCTCCTTAATACAAAATGCAATTGTTTCCCCTTCAATTAAATCCTCAACCTTAGAACAAATATATATATATATATATATATATATATATATTTCTAGATGAATAAGCAACATTTTATTCAACCTTAGTAAATACAAGAAATAGTACAACGTGCGGAAAGGGTGCAAACAGACAAACAAAAGTTAAACATAACAAAAAAAAAGCAGAAACACTAAGACAATAAGAAATAAGCCTCACTAGCTACCATACTACAGCAAAAACAATAACCACAATCTAAAACAGTAACGGGGTCTCCCATAAACAACATAATACCTTTTTTTGAACAATGTTCGTAGAAGACTTCATGCATAACTTGTAGGAAACCTGAAATTTATACCCTTCGTCTTCTTTATTGACTGCAATAATTGAAGGTTTTACAGGAATTACTTACATATGAGATTCCCACTGCTACAAAGAAGCCAACCGCATATCCAATCCCCACTCCTTCCCATGAGAACCATGTTTCCTTACTCTTAAGCTCTGGTAGTTTTGTTGGCGATAGATGATTTGAGCATGGCACTTGAATTTGCATTCCACACAACCCACTATTGTTGGCATAACTATTTGGATCATTCATTGTATCCATTTGGCTACCTTCTAGAATCTTACCTTTGAGTTTGTTGTTACTTACATAAAAAACAGTCAACTGTAGCAGCTTTGCTATGGATTGTGGAATAGAGCCTGATAGATTATTGTGTGACAAGTCCAAACTTTCTAGATTCTCTAAATCACCAAGATTTGCTGGTATCCTCCCAAAAAGGTTGTTATGTGAGATGTTGAAAAGTTTTAGAGCCTTCAGACTTCCTAATGAAGCTGGAATCTCACCAGAAAGTTGGTTCATTGACAAGTCTAACAAAGAATAGCCCTTGAGGTTGTCAAATGACGAACCTCGTATTGACTTCTTCCAATTCACAATCAGATCATGTGTCTTGAATGACATTACATGTTTTGGCTTGTTCCAATTTCCAAGGATTTTAAGAACTTGGGTTTCCAGACTATTATCATTGGGGATTACCATATTTCCAAAACTAGAAAATATTTCTCCAGGCGATTCAATCATACCAGTAAGATTTCCAAGATTTGTAGGGATTTTTCCAACAAGATGGTTGGTCGATAGATCAAGAATTTGGAGGCTAGTAAGATTGAAAATACAATCAGGAATTAAACCTTGAAGGGAATTGTTTCGTAAAATTAGAATTTGAAGGGTGGATATTTGACAGATAGAATTTGACAATTCACCTGTAATTCTGTTGTCTTGGATGTCTAGGTATTCAAGGTTGCTCATACCTTTGAGTTTGTTGTTACTTACATCAAAAACAGTCAACTGTAGCAGCTTTGCTATGGATTGTGGAATAGAACCCGATAGATTATTGTGTGACAAGTCCAAACTCTCTAAATTCTCTAAATCACCAAGATTTGCTGGTATCCTCCCAAAAAGGTTGTTATGTGAGATGTTCAAAATTTTTAGAGCCTTCAGACTTCCTAATGAAGCTGGAATTTCACTAGAAAGTTGGTTCATTGACAAGTCTAACAAGGAATAGCCCTTTAGGTTGTCAATTGACAAACCTTGTATTGACTTCTTCCAATTCACAATCAAATCTTTAGTCTTGAATGACATAACACGTTTTGCCTTGTTCCAATTTCCAAGTATATTAAGAACTTGGTTTTCCACAGTTGCAAAATATTTTCCAAACCTAGAAAAGATTTCTCCGGGCATTTCAATCATACCAGTAAGATTTCCAAGATTTGTAGGGATTTTTCCAACAAGATGGTTGATCGATAGATCAAGAATTTGGAGGCTAGTAAGATTGAAAATACAATCAGGAATTAAACCTTGAAGGGAATTGTTTCGTAAAATTAGAATTTGAAGGGTGGATATTTGACAGATAGAATTTGACAATTCACCTGTGATTTTGTTGTCATGGATGCCTAGGTATTGAAGGTTGCTCATATGAGTAAGATTTCTAGGGAAGCTACTAAACTTATTTTTACCCAATGAGAGAAATGAAGTTCTTTGGGAAAAGTTTGTTGAAATTTCACCTGAGAATTCATTTGAGGATAAATCAATGATTCGGAGAATTACATTGGAGCTAAAATCTGGTAGAGTGTTGCTAGAAAATTTGTTGTTCGACAAGTCCAATAAACAAAGATAAATGTTGGAGATGAAATTAGGAAGCTTCCCTGAAAAATTGTTGCCATCCAACACGAAAGCCATGAGTACAGTGGCATTACTAATGTTGCCTGGCAGTTTTCCATAAAAGTTGTTCCGAGACAAGGAAAGAACTTCTAGATTAGAGCCAAAAAGTTGAGGTGGGAGAGAACCTGTAAGTCGATTATCTGACAGATTTATATAATCAAAGTTCATTTCAGCAAGCCATTGTGGGAACATTCCTTCTAGCTGATTCTCACTCAAGTCCAAATGTACAAGAGTCTTCTGTGTAGAAATCCAATCAGGAATTTTTCCTGCAAGACCACTGGACTTCAGAGACAACTCCCATAGCGTAAACTTTGGCACTATATTTGCACTGTTATTCCAAATGAGATTATTGCCACCGATAAGAAGACTCGTCAAGTTCTTCATATCGAACAACCAGGATGGGAATTCTCCACTGAGCAAGTTGTTTCTAAAGTTAAGTGTCTTCAATTTTGTCATATTCTGTATGGAATTTGGGATTGTACCTGTGAGACTGTTGTAGCTCAACTGCAAGTACTCTATGTTAGATAGATTGCCAAAATCATTAGGAATTTCCAATTACAATGAATTGGAGCTTAAGTACAGTGTTATCATTTCCTTCAAACTCGCAATCGAGTCTGGAATTTCACCAAAGAAATTGTTGTCGCTAAAATCCATGTACATCAACTTTGTCATATTCCCTATCTCCGGGGGGATATTTCCATGGAATGAGTTTTGAGACATTTCAAAAGATTGAAGAGACCTCAATTGAAAAAGTTGAGAAGGAAGGGAGCCATTGAAGTTATTGCCCCACAAATAAAGATACTCTAATTTGCTTAGATTGGCAAAGCCGTCGCGTGGCAATTCTCCTTGTATTCCATTTAAGGACAAGTCAAGGACTGTCAAGGTTCGAATGTGAAATAGCGGTGTCAAGACGGTGGAAGTCGACACTCGCCATGGTCTCTGCCAATGGTTGAGTTCCCCCAGATCTATTTCAACCACATTGCTCGAACTACACCTGACAAAGGGGAACGAACAACCATCTGAGCTGGAATTATATAATTTTAACTCATCATCAGTAATATTGAAGAGAGGGACTGTAAACTGAAGAAGGGCTTGTTTTTGACATTCAGGAGGACAAGAGAGAGTAGGGGTGAAGAAGAAGAAGAAGATGAAAAGTATAAACATTATTAGTAGGCTGAGGAGTTTTGCCATTCTTCTTTGTTTACGGACTCAGATGGGAGGAATGGCGTTGGAATAAAATTAGTACTGTAAAAAATGATTAAAATAAGCAATAGCTCAAGTTGGATTTAAACACCAAGTCAGTCAATTTTGAATAAAATTAGTACAGCATAGTCAAGTTTTCTCTTTTCTTCTTCTTTTAAAAATTTTTTTAAAAAATTCAGCCTAGTCAAGTCAAGTCAAGTAAATTAGTTAAAAAAATAATAAATAAATAAAACAAAAAATTATGTGAAACCATAGGGGGGTGTGTCCAAGGAAAGGGGCAGGAAGGAAGAGTGACAAATGACAAATTTAAAGCAATCTGCGTGACCGTAAAAAGAGGGTCTTGAACTTTGATACGTTTGAAAAACGGTACCTTTTCAATGTTGTGGGCAATGCACTGCTTTTTAACGTGAACTTGATGAGAAGTAGCATAAAAACTAGGGAAATTCTCTAGATTTTGGGTACTTTACTAATAAATTACCTTAAATTTTAACTATTTTTTAATGATTTAATGATTTAGATTCTGCCATGTTAACATTATACTAACAATATTCTTAAAATAATAAACTAATGTTGTAAACAAAATAATTAAGAATATTATTAGTAGAATGTTGATATGGCAAAATCTAGACCATTAAATCATTAAAGAATTGTTAAAATTTAAGGAAATCCATTTAGTAGAGTACCTTAGAAAATCTAGAAGATTTGAATCCCACCATTATATATTGCTATATACGTTGAATGTAAATTTTGGTCTAAAGTCTAAAGCAATAAAATCTATCATTTCTCATTATAATAAAAAAATCTTTACTGACTCAATGTGATTCACGCTATATATAGCTTATGAACTTCAAAAGGAAAGTTACTATCTTTTAATAAAATAAATAAATAAATAACTTCAAATATAGGGATATGTAGCGATGTGAAAAGGGTGGTGATGAAGTCAGAGATTCAAAACCTACATGAGTTTGATTTTCCATAGTTCACTGCTCCCTTGGCCAACTTTTGTGATTAGTTGGAAAAAAAAAATCCGGATAGGTAAAAGAAATCAATAACAGTTTTTCTTAGGAAGAAGTTAAAAAGGTTTTTTAGGAGTAAAACATGAGGAGTGGAATTCAAACGTGTTAGTTATTTTCAGTTCAGTTTAAATTAAATGTCTCTTAAATACACTCAGTTATTTTTTGTTTAGAGTAGTGCTTAATAAATTTTAGGGGTACTTTAGATATTGTAGAGAGAGGGTAACTAACTTTGTAAATCCTCTTAATATATAGAGAAGAGATAAATTATAAAATAAGTAAACAATTTTAATAAAAATTTACTTTAAGTTCTAATTGTTTAGACTTTAGACTTTATCAGTGTTTATCTATTTTTATATTTTAAAATTATTTTTGTGCTTTTTGTTAATTTCTTAATATTAGATGTGGTATGAGTTTAATCATTTTTATCTGGGTAATGTTTAATCTATGCCCTAGCTAACACAAAAAAAATAATAAACAAAATAGTTCATTTATATTGATTTTTTCCTAGTGATAGTCTAATTAAAAAAAAAAAAAAAAAAAAAAACTAACGAGAAGAAGCTACTATGATTATTTATTCACTTTTATAATTTCAAAAAATTCACAACCAACGATCACCAAAAAAATAATTCCAAATCCACAACCAACAATCACCCAAAAGCACCACAACTCACAGTTGAGAAAATCATATAAAAGCATATAAAAAAAAACACCCTTCTAGATTCATAACCATATCATTTTTTGTCCCTAAACTAAGTCGTTTGACATCTTTTTCAAATCAGCTCTTTTAAGTTTTACCATCAAAACTTCTATGTTCAAATTTTGTCATGACTAACTGAAAGTAATAGATAGTTACTTGTATATGACTTTTTTTTTTTTTTTTTCCATCACTCACAACCAATCATATCAATTATGACCAAAATTGTGTCTTTGTCAAGTATACGAAATATAATTGTTCAACTTCCATGACATGTAATGTATTGTAATGTGGCATTGCTCAATTCTTCGATAAAAGACCATTTGGTTCATATTTAATTTTCTTTCCTCTCACTTCACTTCATGTAATTTTCATTTTGATTATTGATGGGGATAAAATACAACTCTCCAATTTCGTCCATGGAGGTCATCCAGGTCAAGACCAAGAAAGCAAAGGTTGTAAGAACCTTGTCCTGAAGAAGGTCGTCCGTGCAGGAAGGTGCTTGGATGAAGCTTTGCATGGTCAAAGTTCTACAACACCACGCCATGCCATCCAAGGGAACCATCAACCTTGTCCATAAGAAGGTCGTCCATAAAGGGATGACCTCCGTTGGAGATATGCATGACTGGACGAGCCCTTGACACTTAGAAAATTCCTGGGTATGTACAACAATTTCGTATCACACGCATAACTTCCAATAACCGTTTTGTGAGAAAAATGTAACTCCTAAACAATTGAAGAAGTTATCCCTGAACCCTCACACCTCCTCAAATCTAGGGGAGGTTACAAGTCTAATAACTGCTCTTAGAACAGTATATAAACACTCGTTCTTACCAAAAAAATGTTTGTTTTTACGTTTCCTAAAAAGTTGGAACTCAAAAAGTATAAAGAGAAAACTAACTTTGCCATTGGAGGGTTCTTGGCTGGCAACCCCAGTCACCTTTGATCGTTTTTCTTTCTTTTTCAGACCATCAAGACAACAAGTAGTCCTTTCAAGTCCGAAGCATCCGGTCTACTGATTTTCTTCACATCATCAGTTGGCGCCATCTGTGGGGATGTGCGTTCTTTCGTTTGATTGTTTTCAACGATTCGTCTTTCCTAGACAAAAGGCTGAATGGTTCGGACAAGATCAAGGGCTACTAGCCAAGGCCACCAGGAGAGTAGGGATGCTTCTAGTAATCCCCTCCGCGATCGTTAGTTAGCGCCTGTCATGCAACTGCCTTCTATTCAACATATACAGTCCATGGCTGCCATTATGGCAGAATTAACCCGTCAAAATCAAGAGTTGAATAGGGAGATCAATCTAAAGAGTCAGGGCCATGGTGGGCATGCAGAAGAACGAGCCCAGAGTCAGGAAGGTAGAGGAGAAAACGTTGAGTCTGAGAATCGGTCAAGAGGTACTGCTTCAAGAAAAGTGCCACACTTGGAGAAGGAAATGGACCAGATGAGAAAAGCCATGGATGAAATGAAGGAGAATATGAGGCGAGCGAACCCTATGGATGACTTAGTTCACCGAACGGACTCCCTTTTCACGGCTTCCATCAACAGTCACCCCCTGCCTCCGAAATTCAAAATGCCTTCCTTAGATTCATATGATGGAAATCGTGACCCATGTGATCACATCGCCACCTTCAAGATAACCATGCACCTTCAAGGGGTTTCGGATGAGATTATGTGCAGAGCCTTTCCTACCACACTTAAGGGACCAGCGCGAGTGTGGTTCCACAAAATACCTCCAAACTCTGTAAGCTCATTTGAGAAGTTGAGTAAGTTGTTCGTCAATAATTTTATTGGAGGACAACGCCACAAGCGTTCCTATTCTAGTTTGCTAACTATAGAGCAAGGGAAAAATAAAAGTTTACGGTCTTTTATTACACAATTCAATAGAGAAGCCTTGACAGTGGATGAAATTGACAACAAGTTGTTATTGGCCGCCTTTCACAATGGGGTCAATTCTGACTTGTTCATTCATAAGATCTACGAGCAGGAACCACAGACTATGGCCAAACTTGTCCATTCGGCCCAAAATTTCATGAATGCTGAGGATGCTATTATAGCCAAGAAGAGAAAGAGATTAGAACACTCAGAAGCAGGTCACTAGCGTTACCCAGATTAGGGTCCTCGTCTAAAGAAGGCTTGGGTAGAAGAGAAAAAAGAAAAATATGGTAAGAAGGCGAGTTCCTCAGCGAGAAATAAAAAATACACACCTCTGAATGTGCCACTAAAGCAAGTGCTCATGTAAATCAAGGATGATCCATCCTTAAAGTGGCCAGAGAAAATGAAAGGAGATCCTAATAAGCATAATAGGAACAAGTATTGCCGTTTTCACAGAGACCATGGGCATAACACGGATGAGTGTTTTGATTTGAAGCAGCAGATAGAGAATCTTATCAGGCAAGGAAAGTTGAGGAATTTCCTTGGACGAGACCAAAGGGATGAGAAGCTGAAGGCCAAGGTGGAAGAGTCATCACAACCTTCACATGGAGAGATAGGAGCTATTATAGGAGGAACCTCGACAACTCAGTCGTCCAAGTCGAGGAAGACATACCTGAAGATGGTCCAAAACGTCCAGCTGTCTGGACGATCTCCCAGGATGAGGTAAGCAGACGAGCAAACCATCAAGTTCACAGACGAGGATGTTGGACGAATTCACCACCCACACGATGATGTGATAGTCATTACCCTACTCATTGTTGATTATATGACCAGGAGGGTGTTGGTAGACAATGGTAGTTCGACGAACATTTTGTATTACCTCGCCTTTCAACAAATAAGGTTAGGACAAGATCAACTTCAACCGGTGAATTCGCCATTAATGAGATTTGGAGGAATGAAGGTGCAGCCTTTGGGCACCATCACATTACTAGTGGTGGTTGGAGCGTATCCGCAGCAAATAGCCAAAGAGGTAAACTTCCTTGTTGTTGATTGTTCCTCATCATATAATGCTATTATTGAAATGCCAACTTTGAATAGTTGGAAGACGGTAACCTCTACCTACCATTTGTTTGTCAAATTCCCGACCAAGCACGGAGTGGGTCAAGTAAGGAGATTAGGTAGCTGACAGAGAGTGCTACTTAGCCATGTTGACAATGGACGAGCAGGTACAAACAATGAGCATAGACGAGAGAAGGATTGCAGCGGAACCCACCAAGGTGCTACAGGATGTCCCTTTGGACGAAAGCAGACTCGAGAAGTTCACTAGAATTGGGGTGAGCATGGAAGAAGAGGCAAAGCATACTCTGGTCCAGTTTTTGAAGAAAAGCCTTAATGTTTTTGCATGGAGCCATGAGGACACGCCGGGTATTAATCCAAGTGTCATTACTCATTGTCTGAATGTGTGTCCCTACTCCAAACCAGTGCCTTACTTCAAACCAGTGCGTCAAAAGAAGAGAGTTTTTGCTCCTGAGCTAGACAATGCTATCAAAGAAGAAGTCCAGAAGTTGATTACCGCGGAGTTCATCCGATAAGTTTATTATCCGAAATGGTTGACGAACGTAGTCATAGTAAAGAAGACCAACGGCAAGTGGCGAATGTGCGTAGACTATACTAACTTAAACAAGGCTTGCCCCAAGGACAGTTATCCGTTACCGTGTATTGACCAGCTAGTACACTCGACGGCAAGTCACAGGCTGCTAAGCTTTATGGACGCCTTTTCAAGCTACAACCAAATAAAGATGGACGAGGCAAATCAAGAAAAGACTTCATTCATTACTAGCCAAGGGTTATTTTGCTACAAGGTAATGCCTTTCGGTTTGAAGAATGCAGGGGCAACCTACCAAAGACTGGTTAACCATATGTTCTGTCCTCAAATCGGGCGAAATGTGGAGGTTTATGTAGATGATATGCTGGTAAAGAGCTTGGACGAGGGAAAGCATCTAGACGACCTTCAAGAGACCTTTGATACACTTCGGCGGTATAACATGAAATTAATCTAAGCAAGTGTGCTTTTGGAGTTTCGTCAGGAAAGTTTTTGGGGTTCATGGTTTCGCACAAAGGAATTGAAGCGAATCTGGACAAAATCCAGGTGATACTAAATATGGAACCACCGAAGAACATCAAAGAAGTCCGGTATCTTACCGGATGAGTTGCTACCCTTAATAGGTTTGTTTCGAAAGCTACTAACAAGTGTTTGCCAATCTTTAAAGTTCTCAGGAAGGCATTTGAGTGGACGGACGAGTGTCAGAGGGCCTTCGAAGACCTGAAGACTTGCCTTACGACAGCACCTTTGCTGAGCCCATCTGTACTTGGTGAAGAACTATATTTGTATTTGGCAGTATCCCCGCACGCTGTGAGTTAGGCGTTGATTAGAGAAGAAGGACAGGTTCAGAAACTGATTTACTATACAAGCCGAGCACTAAGGGGAGCAGAAGGACGATATCCAATGATGGAGAAGCTAGCTTTTGCTTTGATCACAGCTTCTAGAAAGCTGAGATATTATTTGCAAGCTCATGTTATCAACGTCCTAACAGATCATCCCCTAAAGAAGGCAATGAACAAGTTGGAAGTTGCAGGACGATTAATCCAGTGGGCAGTAGAACTTAGTGAGTTTGATGTCAGATACCAGCCAAGGAGCGCGATCAAGGCACAGGCGTTAGCGAATTTCATTGCGGAGTTCACCCCCGGCCAGGACGAGCTGAACAAAGATGAAGGAGTTGAAAGGTGGGTTATCAATGTAGACGGATCGTCCACATTATATGTGTTAAGGACATATTTTATGTAGTTGGATAATCCTTTGACAAAACGCACTTTACTTGTATTTGGATAGATCTAGGATGTGTTTAATACTTCAAAGAACATGTTGTTCAAGTCTAGAATTAAAGCCATAAAGATTGGACCAAGAAACAAGTGAAGAAAAAGTGTGTACTAAAGCTGGACACCTGCTGGACACCTGCGGACACCTGCTGGACAGATAGCTGCTGGACAGATAGCTATCTATCGAGGTATCTATCGAGGTTTAATGAGGCTCGACAGCTGCCCGATCGATCGAGGTATCTATCGAGGTTACGGGAATTCAGATTTCCAGATCTGATTTTTGGGACAGGATTTTGTATTTGTGTAGGGTTTCTTTTCTCACAGTCCTAGGCATATATAAGGCATATTTTTGAGGTCATCACAGAAGAGAATACAAGGAGAACATATGCAAAAGGTGACCGAAGCCTTATTCTCTCTGATAGAAGCTACTGCGTCTTTGCGCCTTAGGGTTTTGTAACCAAGTGCTTCTTGATCTTCATCGTGTGGATGATTTGAAGAACTTTGCAGCCAACAACTCTCTCTCTCTCTCTCTCTCTCTCTAGTTGGTGAATTGAAGTTGCGTACTGGGATCCGCGCAATTGGTTAGTCACGTACTTGGGAGCCGTGCATTGAAAGGAGAAACTGTCACTACAGAGCAAGTCCAATTGGGTATTGGGGTAAGGGTTCAACTGTAGGTTGGTAAGGTACTTGGGATTCCTTGCTTGTAATCGCTTGCTATGATAATAGTGGAGTTTCGGGAGTGGTGACCTTAAATCACCCGGTGGGGTTTTTGCCGTCAGGTTTTCCCCTTTCGTAAACAAATCACCGTGTCTTTTATTTTCCTCTGCATACTTTAGTTTTGGTGAGTTGTTTGTGCTGCCACGTGATATTGCATGTTAATTTGATTAATTAATAACTAGGCTAATTAATCAATCTAATTTATCACAAAGGGGTCAACGCGTTTGTAGCTTGACAATATGCATGGGGGATTTGAGTCATACTCAAGTCCCTAGAAGGTGACAAGTTGGAGTACGCAGCCCATTTACAGTATCAAACCACCAACAACGAAGCTGAGTATGAAGCTTTACTCAAAGGGCTGGAATTGGCTAAGTCCGTAGAAGCAGAATCAATAATAGTCAAAGGAGATTCTCAGCTAGTCATCAATCAAGTAAATGGAATGTGTGATGCTAAGGAAGATCGGATGAAGAAATATCATAGCAAAGTGAGGCGGCTCGTCCAAAAATTTATAGAAGTGAGTTTTGTTCAACTCCTAAGGGAAGAAAATATGGAAGCAGATGCCTTGGCGAAAGCTGCTTCGGGAGGAGGAGATATGGACGCATACTACAGAATCCAATACATGCCAAGCATAGACCTCTCAGATATACAGCAAATAGGAGGGGGAGAAAATTAGATGAGTCCAATAGCAATCTATCTCAAGGATGGAAGGCTTCCAAAACACAAGGACGAGGCTAGGAAGCTAAGGGTCAGGGCAGCCAAGTACGTTCTCATAAATGAAGTGTTATACAAGCGAGGCTTTTCTCAGCCCTACCTAAGGTGCCTGGCTCCGGACAAGTCAATCTATGTTTTGAGGGAAGTTCATGAAGGGGCATGTGGGAATCACTCAAGAGCAAGATCGCTAGTCCATAAGGTTGTCCGTGCAATGTCCCCAGACAGCCGTCGGAGTACCTAACCCCAATGATGGCCCCATGGTCATTTGCACAGTGGGGATTGGATATCCTAGGTCCTTTCCTCATAGGATCTAGACAAATGAAATTTTTGGTAGTAGGGATTGACTACTTTACCAAGTAGGTGGAGGCCAAATCTCTCGCAAAAATCACTCAGCAAAATGTCAAGAACTTTGTTTGGAAGAACATTTTATGTAGGTTCGGCGTACCTAGGGTACTGGTAACTGATAACGGACGACAGTTTGACAACGCACAATTCAGGGACTTTTGTGAACAGTTTGGGATCAAGAATCACTATTCCTCGCCATCCCACCCACAGGCGAACGGACAGGCAAAAGTAGCAAACCGATCCCTGCTGAAAATCATCGAGACTTGGCTAGAGGGGGCAAAGGAGATATGGCCAGATGAGTTGCCAGGTGTTCTTTGGGCATACTATAAGACTATGAGAACCCTGATGGGAGAAACCCCCTTCAAGCTAGCCTATGGAAGTGAAGCAGTTATACTTACAGAAGTTCATATGGCTAATTATCGAGTGATGAAGTATCAGGAGAAAGATAATGTAGAGTAGCTCCGTCTTAACCTCGACCTCATTGACGAGGTAAGGATGGACGCAGAGCAAAGGACAGCAAGATATAAGAATCTTATGGCTAGGCAGCACGATGCCATCGTAAAACCCAGGCGCTTCAACATTGGGGACCTCGTTCTCAAAAGAGTCTCCTTGGCAACCAAGAATCCAACTCATGGAAAATTGAGACCTAATTGGGAAGGACCATATAGAGTAATCAACTGCAAAAGGTAGGGGTCGTACTACTTGGAAGCTCTGGATGGACGAAAATTAGAGCACCCCTGGAATGTGGAGCACCTGAGGAGGTACTACCAGTAATGAGCTTGAACGAAATTTACCAAGGACAAGGTTACAGTTATGGACGAAGTTAATGCTATGGTCTACGTGTTTATTCATATTCACTGTTGTGTTCTTATTACTACTATTGTGTGTTTTAAGAATAAAAAGTGCATTAGTTTTTAAACTTTTGCACCATTTATAGACAAGTTTGTGAAAGACGAAGTTATGTATATAAGAATATTTTCTTAAGTATTTTCCTAAGGCACTAGCTTCAAAGAAATGTGCCATATTTGTGGACACTGTTTATATAATAATATGTTTTGGATTTCTAATGTATTTAATGCATAAATCCGATTTCCATAATAGTGCCCACAAGGGAGGCAAAGACCTAAGAAGAATGAAAATCTCTAGACGCAGGGATGTAACATTCACATTCATAAGCTTTCCTCGAAATGAGGATAAAGCAAAGAAAAATAAGTTAAGGCATATTTGTCTAATAAATAGACGAGAAAACTTGTGCTCGTCCAAAGAAAAGGATAAAAGAAACTATAAGCGTGAACACCAGGTCCATAGACGAGCATCTAACCAAGACGCTCCTGTGTCATGGACAAGTGAAGCGCTATAAACATCTAGACGAATGATAAATACCAACTTCAATTCAAGGGCGAGGGAAAAGGTGCAAAATCATTACTGCGACTCTTAGGACAAATTATATTCGTAAAAATTTGAATGACAAATGAGTCGTCCTCACGCAAACAAGTCGTCCAGAAGAAAAGTGCATGGACAAAACTACAACGTCGTCCATAGTAAAAGCATATGGACGACCCTATAATACTTGAGAGTATGCAAACCCCATAAAAGCCAGTAACATCAAGTATATATATAAACTCGTCCATGCAACAATATGTTTAGTAAATAGACATAATAAAAATAAACATTCATAAGTCAACACTTTAAAGGGTAGACGACCACCATCCAAAAACCCTTACAAAGTGAAAGCCTAAAAGGCAATTGTTTATAAACTCGTCCCAATTCCCTGGATGAGCAAGTTATACTTGAATAAATTTCAAACGGTCCTAGACTATGGACCTTACAAAAAAAGAAAAAAGAAAGAAACTGAGATAAACTTTTTCTGATACAAATTTATTGAGGGTTGTCTCCAGCCTTAGGCTCGTCTTGGACAGGCTGCGTAGTGGCATCGTCCTCGATGTTGACATCCTCTGAGCTCGTCTAGAGGAGGGAGCTAGCAGAGCCACCAAGGTGAACTTTGATGGGGCTGAAATCTACCTTGGGGAAGCGTCCAACAGCGTCCATACGGAAGTCTTCAAAACCAGCAGCATAGTTCCTGTCTAACATGTTAATAAACTGGCTGGAAGCTTTGAATTCCTTCTCAGCTACCTTTTTGGCATCCTTGAGAAGGGTGCCAAGCTCATTATTCCTCTTTTGGAAGTGATCCAGACGAGTGTCCTTCTTAACGATGTCAACCCTCAGCTCCTCGACGAGATTTTTTAGCTCCTTAACCTCGTCCTTAGCTTTGCCTGCTACCTCAGCCTAGTTCCTACAGTCGTCCTTGACCTGCCGTAACTTCGTCTCGAGCTTGGCCCTCTCCTTATCTATCTCCATGGCTTGTTTGGACGCTGCTATGAACTTCGACATGGCCTATATAAACGATTAAAAGTCCAATTAAAAATAAAACAATGGCCATAGCAAATTGATAAGATGAGGTAAAAGATAGAGCTACATACCTTGAAGAGGTCATGGATAGCAGAGTGCTCAAACTCATTCAAAGACATATCATAACAAGCAGCCACGTCCTCCTTAGTCACAGATTTTTCAAACCTCTCCCAGGCTAGGTCCTCATTCTCAATTATATTCATGGGAACCTTAGGACGAGGTTGGGACGAAGTAGGAGTGACGACATTAGAAGGGATAACACCAGTAGGCTCAGGCATTTCCATGTCAAGGGCTTGGACGGGAGGCACTTGGGAGACAGAAGGGGTAGTGCCTGGCTTAACAATCCCGGGCTTAGACGACCCGTGCCTTGCCTTCTTGTGCCCTCGACGATTGGGAAGATCTTCCAAATTTAGATTCTTGGACAGGTTCTTCCTTTTATCCCCAGTGGAAGGACGAGGTTGAGACTCCCCGAGGGCAGGACGAGGCTGAGACAGCCTCTGGCCCCACAGCCTCTTCCATTATCTCTTTCCCTTTGTTCTAATTCATGGTAGCCATTCCTGCAGAAAATTTTGTTAGAATCACTTCTAAAAATGACAAAAGGGATCACTCAAAGTAAAAACTTACGTCTGCGGACTGTATGCTCTTGGGCTGTGGCTTCAGGAGAAGGCTCAGGACCAAGTCCCCAAGTAGCGAGGTGTTGAACAGTAACCAAGGTATGGAAATCTCTTTCAGGGTGAAGACGAGCCTTTTGCACACGTCCAAGGTAAAATCTATTCAAGGACGGTTGTCTAACGCCTGCAAGAAAGAATTAGAGTTAAAACGATTATAAAATGACATTTAACAAGGAACAATGCATAGTAATAAACATACCTTTAGCACGAAGGTTCCCTAACTCTCCATTATAAGAGGGAAATGGATCCCTCCCAACCTCAACAGGGTGTCCTGCCCAAAAACCAAAGACAAAGAAAAACTCCGTCTTCCAGTTCCTGTCTGACGTAACCAAGGATTTAATAATCCTACAGTTTCTCCCTCTGGCTGTGAATTGATAAAAACCACGGGATTGACTGATTTCTGAGAGTTTGTAACAATAAAGGAACTCATCTACGGTGAGAGAACGATCTCCTTCAAACACCTCTCTCCACAAAATTTGCATAGAGACAACTAGTCTCCACGCATTGGGGTTAAACTGACACAACCCTAAACCTAACCTAGTGAGTAACTCCCTAGCAAAAGCATTAAGAGGCAACCTAAGACCTCCTAAAAGATAGGCCTCATAAACTCCCACACCAAAACGAGGTTGGCAACACCATTCCTCTCGGATGGCCAACCTAGGATTCAACTCGCCTAGGATTTGATATCAACTCCTAAAAGATGCTAACTTCTTGTCGTCCGTCTTAGAAGGGACTCCCACAACACAACTATAAATGGTTTCTACCTTGCCTTGAGGAACAGACAGGGGGGCACTCGACGGACCAGCCCCAGACCTAGACGCTGCTCTCGCCCTAAGTTGTTCTTAAAGGACTTCGAGAGTAACCCCAGGAACCCCAGAAGTATACTCCTCGTCTGTGGTATTTCCCTCACTACTACCATCACTACTAGAACCACTGTAGCTAAAAGAGTTATGATACTCATCTATCTCTTTTTCATCACTATTACTAGACAAAGAAACGACAATTTCAAACATCTTGAAAACTTAAAACCTAAAGACGAGTGTATAGAAAATACCTAGCTCTAAACGGAGGAAAACTAGGGACGCTGGAAAACTTCTAGACGAGGCGCTAAGACAAGGGATGTTAAGGAAGAAAATTTCAAAAATGGGAAGGGTAGCACAGGAATTCTACTATTTTTAGGTAGTGAACTCCAATACCTGAAGCAACGCAACCACCCAAAAGGTGACACATGGCATGTTCCTGAAAAAATGAGTCGACGTGACCAATTGCCAATTAAATCATGACACGTGGCAGACCTAATAGCTGACATAATGACATGTGTCCAAAAGATGACATCAGTTAATGTACTTCCTAGATGACCCATAGACAAGGAGGGAACTGATGGGGATAAAATACAACTCTCCAATTTCATCCGTGGAGGTCGTCCAGGTCAAGACCAGGAAAGCAAAGGTTGTAAGAACCTCGTCCTGAAAAAGGTCGTCTGTGTAGGAAGGTTCTTGGACGAAGCTTTGCATGGTCAAAGTTCAACAACACCACGCCATGCCGTCCAAGGGAACCATTAACCTTGTCCATAAGAAGGTCGTCCATAAAGGGATGACCTCCCTTGGAGATATGCATGACTGGAGGACCCTTGGACGAGCCCTTGACACTTAGAAAATTCCTGGGTATGTACAACAACTCTGTATCACACGCATAACTTTCAGTAACCGTTTCGTGAGAAAAATGTAACTCCTAAACAGTTGAAGAAGTTATCCCTGGACCCTCACACCTCCTCAAATCCAGGAGAGGTTACAAGTCTAATGACTGCTCTTGGGACACTATATAAACACTCATTCTGACCAAATAAAGGTATGTTTTTACGTTTCCTAAAAAGTTGGAACTCAAAAAGTATAGAGAGAAAACTAACTTTGCCATCGAAAGGTTCTTGGTGGGCAACCCCGGTCACCTTTGATCGTTTTTCTTTCTTTTTCAGACCATCAAGACAACAAGTAGTCCTTTCAAGTCCGAAGCATCCAGCCTACTGATTTTCTTCGCATCATCAATTATCATATTTAACTTTCTTAAAAAGATATTTTAACACGTCAAAAAGTTACTTTATTTATTTTAGCATAGTATTTAACATTAAACGTTATACCTCATTTCTTACTTTAACACATCCACTATTAAAATAACATAAAATAACACCCACCATTTATAAACAAAAAAACAAAACAAAAAAGTAAAACCCACAATAAAAAAAGAGAGGAGAGGCCTTAAAAAAAAAAAAAAAAAAAAAAAAAAAAAAAAAAAGAGAGAGAGGAGAGATATATGAGAGAGAAAATGGAGAGTATTTTTTTTTTTTTTTTTTATAAACATAAAAGGGCGTGACTTAGTTGAGATGAGAGAGAAATTATTTAAAAAAATTAGCATATAGCTACAAGGCATTTCTACTACTAGCATGTTCTAAAAATAATTTAGCATTTAAAATATCTAATGGGACGTTTTTAGCATGCTAAATTTAATGAGTTTGGTGCTCAGCATAGTCAATTTTTCTCTTTTCTTTTCTTTTTTTTTTTTAAAAAAAAAAATTAAAAGATTCGGCCTAGTTAAGTCAAGTCAACTTAGTTTAAAAAATAATAAATAACTAAACTAAAAGTTAAAGTGAAACGGTAGGTGGGTGTGCCCAAGGAAAGGGGTAGGAAGGAAGAGTGACAAATAAACAATTTAAAGCAATCCGCATGACCGTAAAAAGAGAGTCTTGAACCTTGACGTGTTTGAAAAACAATACCTTCTCAATGTTATGGACAACACACTGCTTTTTAATGTGAAGTTGATGAGAAAATTAGAGATTTGGGGCTGTTTAGATTTTTTGTTTCCATCCCTATAACTCTGTTCTGTCACCTATAACTCAAAATAAATAGGACCCATTTCAAGAAAGCTTATTTGACTGTGTTTCCTGTTTTTGTTTCCATCACCAAATTCTTTGATTTTTGAGTGATGAATTGTGGAAACTGAAAACACATTTTAGTTGTTTTCAGTTTTCAAAACCCTGTTTTCAATAGCATTTTCGTAATTAAACACACATAGTTGGCGCCCACTTGTCTTGTCAAGTCACTTTCCTCCTCTCTCTCTCTCCCACCGTTCACTCTCCACTTTTCTTTCTTTTTCTTCTTTTCTTTCTCCTCCACTTTTCTTTCTTTTTGACTTTCTTCTTTCTTTGTTCGCTACACTCCATTTAGATCTTTCTTTCTTCTTCTTCTTCTTCTTCTTCTTTTTTTTTTTTTTTTTTTTTTTTTTGTTGTTGTTGTTGTTGTTGTTGTTGTTCTTTATCACATAATATTTTTGGTCTTCGTTGCACTCCATGACTAGGTAAGGATGTCTCAGACCCATTAAAAAAAAAAATCAAGAAACAAACTTTTCAAGCTTCAAGCTCCACCCTCTTTTTGAAACCCTCTTTCTTTTTTATTTTCTTTCTATTTATTTGCTCAATTTTCTCTTTTTTCTTTGAGCTGAAAGTTCCTTCCTTTGTAATTGTTTGTGGATTTAAGGATTTGGTTGATTTAGGTTTGAGGGTTTGACAAATGGAATTTGGATTTGGGTGGTCTCAGATCCTAGATGGGTTTGGTTTGGTGGTGTTTTTGGGAAACAAAACCCAAATGGAGAGAGACCCAAAGAACAGCGAGATCGTCCAACGAAGGGGGGTGACACTTGTAGGTGGCTCCCCTTCGCTGGGTTCTTCTCCGTGTCATCACCGGTCTGAGCAGTGGCTGAGTTTGGGTTGGACGACGTCGTCGAATTGGTTGGCGTGACTGGGATGAAGGACGAAGATTTAGACCCACTTGAATTCAATCAAGATCAACAATGGCACTGTGACTGTGGTGGGTTCCTTTGGTGGGTTCTTTGGTTGCACTTTGGCACTGTGGTGGTGGCAAAATGAAATGAGCAGTGAAGAAGATGAAGTGAAATGAGCGTGAGGCGGGTAGCCTAACATAACTCACTGACATGGTACTCAGGTATAGGTCCCATAGAAAGCGCTAAAAATGGAGTTATGAGAAGTTGAATATAATGTGCCAAACATGTGGGTTAAGGAAATTGGAGTAGTTTAAGTAACAACGGATTAGTGATGAGTAACGAAAATTGAGTGAGGAATAATGAGTGATAAAAAAAAAATCAAACAATCCTTTAGATTCTAACCACTTACACTATTAATAGATTTTCTTAAATTCTAACCACTTTTTAATGATTTAATCAGGACGGAGCTAAGTATTGACCAAGGGGGACTCTAGCGCTCCCCCCCCCCCCCCCCTCCCCCCCCTTTTCTTTAGTATCATACATGGTAGAGAGCTTTTCATACACCAAAAGGGCTATGGCCTCCCCAAGTTTTTAAAGAAAATTATATTCGGCCCCCTAACATATTTCTTGGCCTGTTAAGCAAATAAAAATTAGCCCAACCTTGCACCGAATAATATATAACCCAAACGATAACCAAAAAAAAAAAAAAAAAAGAAAGAAAGAAGAAGAAGAAGAAGATAAAATTGGTCCAAATAACATTATTTCTTGGTTTGTTAAGCAAATATCTCCTCTCAACACCTTGACGTCAATGATACCTATCTACATCTGGTTCTTTCCAGGTATCTGTGAATTGAATTTTGTGGTATGTCTTATTTACAATCTCAAATCTCTCTCTCTCTCTCTCTCTCGCATTTGAGCTTTGTTTTTTTAACAATACATGTACCTATTAGTGAGTTGTAGAGACAGATGCCCTTGTCTAATTAACATTTTCAAGGGCAAGCTACAAAGGTGGAGCAACAACAGCAAAACACGTAGCATATGTTATTATTCCCTCTTTAGAAAGTTAGACTCACTTAGACTACTTAATGTTAGACCCTTAAATTGACTAGATTAGTAACTCAAGAAAAATCTGACTTCTACCGCCTTTTTAAGTCACAAAAAAAAAAAAAAAAATCTGACTTGGTTATTATAACTAGTTAATAAGAGGCTACAAAGGTGATTTTAAGATCAGGTTAGTAAGTAGTTAGTCACTCAAGAAAAATCTTACTTGGTTAAAACTTAAGATGATTTTTAGACAAATTGCTGTAACAGTTTGTAATGATTTTTGACATTTAAAAGGACTTTTCTTTTAATAAATAATTGTGTTGCAAAGTATTTAAAAATTGTTATTTTGTGTCCTTTTTGTTGTTGCCATTTTGTTAATACTAAATGAATGTTAATTTTTACGAAAATAAATTGTTTTTACTTCGCCCCCGCTAGATTGAACTTCTGGCTCCGTCCTTGGATTTAATGATCTAGATTCTGTCATATCAGCATTTTATTAACTATATTCTTAAAATAATAAAATAATGTTGCAAACAAAACAATTAAGAATATTGTTAGTAAAATATTGATATGGCATAATTTAGACCATTAATGGTCCGTTTGGATTGAGGAAGAGAGAGAGGGGGAGTAGAGTAAAGTAGATTTAGCACAAAATTAGCTTTTTTTTAGCCAACTCTACTCTACTCTCCTCCACTCTCTCTCCTTCCCCCCTCCATTCAAACAGATCATAAATCATTAAAGAATAGTTAAAATTTATGGAGATCTATTTGGTAGAGTACTCTAGGAAATCTAGAAGATCTAAATCCAAAAACTAGTTGTATTATCACGTGAGATGTAGCCATGCAGGACTTGACGATGTGTGAGCTAATTTTTTTATAAAATAATTAAAATAAAATTATTAAATAAATAGTAATAACTAGCGTCTAAGCATGTGCTCACGTGCGTGCTTAAATTTTTTCTTTGTAAAGGTAAATAATTTTCATTCATTATAATTCGATGTTGTTGCATTTTTTAATTACAAAAATACCTAGAGGTGTGACGAGATTTATACGTTTGTGGGTGACATAATTTTTAAGTATATAATCTCATTACACGCTTAGGTATTTTTGTAATTGAAAAATGCAATAACCCCGAATTATATGAATGAAAATTATTAACTTTTAGAAAGAAAAAAAAAAAAAATAGAAAAGCCTCTAAGCACGCACTCCGTACTTAGAGACTAGTATATAGTAATAGATGTCTAAATGTCATAGAAATAATTTCTAACACAAATATAACTACACAAATAGTTTCCATTCCATTATGTAAAACTAAAATTCCAAAATTTTTGAAAATATCTTTTTACTATATAGAAATATTTAATATTTTAATAATTAGCCCCCAAAAATGGAACTTGGCCCCCCCCAAATATTTGAGTTAGTCCAATAATGTTTTTTAAAAAAAAATTCCAATTGGTCTTATAGTTATAGAGATGTTTCTCATAGTAATTTTTTATTGTAAAACGTGTAATAGTATCTCATAAAGTTTTAGATCATTCATGTCTTTTAACATTTCATTAGTTTAATTGAAAATTTTT
Organism: Castanopsis chinensis; assembly: GCA_032878915.1. Lineage (NCBI taxonomy): Eukaryota > Viridiplantae > Streptophyta > Magnoliopsida > Fagales > Fagaceae > Castanopsis > Castanopsis chinensis. Next base: position 10,463,281 of record JAVQMG010000089.1, read on the forward strand.
TACTCGCAATGATAGACAATTTGGTAACTTATATTGAAAATGAAAATTGTAAGGATTTCACTATGGAAGGTGAGAGATGATTTTTTTTTATTGGTTGAAATTATGGTGAATTTTTTTTTTTTTTTTTTTTGAGAAGGAAATTATGGTGAAAGATAATTTAATTCTATGAAACATTTAATTATAAGGATTTCACTAACTTCTGTGTATGTATAAATGTATGTGTTTGTGTATATGTGCAAAAGTTTGTATAGACTACTAAATTAGTAACACAAATTGACCCTCTAAACAAAAATTTCTAGTTTCAGCCCTAATTGCATTTGCCAGCACATGAGAAGAGTAGTATTTAATAGCACATGAAAAAAGGCTAACGGAGCAGCTGTAGAATTGTAAAATTATAGATTACTTGTGGCAAAGTGTTATGTGGGTTGAAGAATCACCATTATATATTGCTACTGGTATACGTTGAACATAAATTTTGGTCTAAACTCTAAAGAAATAAAATTTATTGTTTCTCATAATAATAAAAAATCTTTATTGACTCAATGTGATTCTCGCTCTGGCTTATGAACTTCAAAAAGAGAGTTTCTATCTTTTAATAAAATAAATAAATAAATAAATAACTTCAAATATGGATATTACCCAACGATGTGAAAAGGGTGGTAATGAAGTCAGAGATTCAAAACCTACATGAGTTGCCAACTTTTGTGATTAGTTGGAAAAAAAATCCAGATAAGTAAAAGAAATCAATAATAGTTTTTCTTAGGAAGAAGTTAAAAAGGTTTTTCAGGAATTAAACGTGAGGAATTGAATTCAAACATGAGTAACAATTTGATTTTTATAGAAATATCTATCCACTCAAGTAAAATGTGGAATGAAAGACCCAAAAAAAAAAAAAAAGTCATCAATCCTTCAAGAGAAATTGGTGTTACACACAGGTAGCCTTTGATGTTCCTATTGTTGAACAACTTTTTTATTGCTACACTTAGTATTGGGCTTTCATTCCAATCAAAGATATTTGCTCCATTTCTTGAGTTTTGTTTTGATTTGGTTCGATCAAAACAATCACAAAATATGTGGTAATACTAATAGAGGCTAGGTGATAACTTAAAATTTAAGCATATCTTCAAATTTCCTCAGCCAATAGCACACATGGTTAAGACTTTTAGTGGCCATTGAATGAGGAGAAGAAGGAATAAAGATTGTAAAATAGGGGAGTGATGAACGAAGAAAAAGAAAAAGTTTTTGTGAAAAAGCTCAAATTGAATATGTTTCTGATAAGGGGGAAAAACTGAAAGGCAAGTGGCAAGTAATTTGAGAACATGTATTAGGCAGTTGTGAATATAGGAATAGATATGTTCCAAAAAAAATAAAACAAAGGAAAAAAAAAAAAAAAACTGTGCTTAATTAATTAATTAATTAATTTTTATTTTTACAATTGTGATTATATGTGTAGATTGGTTCAAAAAAAAAAAAAAAGGAAAAAAATTGTAAGTAATTTTATTTTTTTAAAGAAAAACTGTTTGTCGGTAAACTTTTATTTATTTATTTTAAATCTAAATAAATTTTAGAATTTTTTAAATTAGAAATTTTACATGTCTAACCCTATTATTTAAACTTCCTAAGCAGATAAAATTTAAGGGTACTAGGAGTGCGGTCCTATTTTGTAAATAGTGTTTTACATGGGAGTTAAATAAACATTTTTAACAAGTTTTGCCCCTACTTAAAGCAGGCTGTAGAGGTGCGTCAAAAAAAAAAAAAAAAAAAAAAAAAAGTAGGCTGTAGAGGTATTTTGGAACAAAAAAAAAATACGGTCCAAACAGGAAAAATCCTTTAAATAATAGTATAGATATAAAAGAAGAGATAAATTATAAAATAAGTAAATAATTTTAATAAAAATTTACTTTAAGTTCTAATCCTTTAGAGTTTAGACTTTATCTGTGTTTATCTATTTTTATATTTTAAAAGTATTTTTGTGCTTTGTGTCAATTTCTTAATATGAGATGCGGTATGAGTTTAATAATTTCTTTTTGGATTATGTTTAATTTATGCCCTAGTTAGCACAAAATAATAAACAAAATAGTTCCATTATATCGATTTTTTCCTAGTGATAGTCTAATTAAAAAAACCTAACGAGAAGAAGCTATTATGATTATTTATTCACTTTTATAATCTCACAAAAATTCACAACCAATGGCCACCCAAAAAATAATTCCAAATCCAAAACTAACAGTAACCCCAAAACACCACAATCAAATCCACAACTCACGGTTGAGAAAATCATATAAAAACCCGCCCTTCTAGATTCATAACCATATCATTTTTTCTCCCTAAACTAAGTCATTTGACATCTTTTTCAAATCAATTCTTCTAAGTTTTACCATCAAAACTTCTATGTTTGAATTTTGTCATGACTAACTGAGAGCAATAGATAGTTACTTGTATATGAATCTATATATATATATATATATAATTTTTTTTTCTTCCATCACTCACAACTAATCATATCAATTATGACCAAAATTGTGTCCATGTCAAGTATATGAAATATTATTGTTCAACTTCCATGACATGTAATGTGGCATTGCTCAATTCTCCGATAAAAGACCATTTGGATTGATATTTAATTTTCTTTCCTCACTTCATTTCATGTAATTTTCATTTTGATTATCATATTTAATTTTCTAAAAAAAATATTATTTTAACATGTCAAAAAGTTACTTTATTTATCTTAGCATAGTATCTAACATTAAACCCAATACCTCATTTCTCACTTTAACACATCTACTGTTAAATAACATAAAATAACACCCACCATTTATGAAAAAAAAAAAAAATAGAGAGGAGAGAGGCGAGAGACATATGAGAGAGAAAATGGAGTTTTTTTATTTTTATTTTTATTTTAAGAAACATAAATGGGCGAGAGAGAGTTATTAGAGATGAGAGAGAAATTATTTAACAATTTTAGCATATAGCTACAAGGCACTGCATCATATGACGCTAATGCTCTTAATAAGTATTGGCGCATTTGTATAAGATATGAGTAATACTACCGCCACAAATTATTTTATAACATTTTTACAAAATGTTGATCGATGTAGCCAACCTCTTATTAGTTTTTATCTAGGCTCACAATTAATATCACTTTTTCATTTACCAATAATCACTCACTACAAAACAGTTTGTAAAATTTCTTGTAAAATAATGTGTCTAAAGAGGGAAAATACGTGACGGACTCGTGGTGGATGGATATATGTAATACAGGGCATATGTTGGGCTCCATGGCCTTTTATACAAGCGTGGTTGTGGCTTACATCTGGGCTTCTAGGGTTTTTGCTTGATCTACACGCTTAAGCCCAAATAAAGAAGACTTCTACAAGGAAAATGAGTCACTCCCCTAGAAGGAAAAGACTTCTTAACCAAGGCATAGGCATTGGTTCTACGCAACTATAAATACTCTAAAACCCTTACAAACCAAGGTACGCATAATTAACTCAACTCTAGCACTCTAGTGTTGAAAACAAGGTTTCTAACTTGACCTTCGGAGGGTCTTTGGCCGGCACCACACCGGTGCTCTCTGTTAGGTCATTTCTTATTGTTGTGTAGGTTTTTATCTCGCTCTCATGAGGACCGTGTGACTTACTGGTGAATTTCGGCATCATCAGTGTCTAGCATTATTCATAAGATATTGCAAAATAGTGTTCTAAATGAGTGTTTGTAAGAAAATAATTATGAGGAGTTGCTCTTAGTGTCTGTTTGGCAAGATTATTTTTGTCAATTTATTTTACTATTCAGCTTATTTTTGCTACTATTTATGGGTCATACTATACTTTTTGGTATTATTTATGGGTTTCACTGTATTATTTCAGCTAACTATTATTTTTATTTACAGTACTTTCAGTAAAAAGTTTTAAATTTTAGCAAAATAAGCGAATCTCAAACAAGCCATTAGTCTATTCGAAACTGATTTTTAGGATTTAAAAACGGGTTTTTTATCTTCCAAAATGCCCAAGCATGTGGACCCTAAATACAGTTGGTTGACAAAATAGTTCTTTTAAGAGCATATATTATTTACAAAAAAAAAAAAAGACCATATACAGTTGGTTGACCCTAAACATTATATTATATTATATTATTCCTATCAAAAAAAGAAGAAAAAGACCACATATTATTTTTTACAATTTGATCACACGTATGATTGTAACCGGTGAATCATCTTTAAAGATCTACAATTTTTTTTTTCACGGTTTAAATCCACGTGTTCGCATGATGAAACAGATAGAGAAAAGGCTTTCTATCTCAGTAGTTAATAAAACACAAACACACGCACTCTCTCTCACCGACAGTGACAATATCTATGGCTCGCAGAGACAGTGAAGGAGCTCTGATACTCACAAACCCAACATCGTCCTCTTCTCCAATCACAGCCTTAGACCCGCTTGATGCTGAGTTCGGTTTCTCTCGCCCGGACTTCAGGACCAGTCAACTCGCCGGGTCAGTCGAGTTCTACCAGCGCCATGTCTTCCTTTGCTACGAGAACCCCCAGGTTTGGCCCTCCAAAATAGAGGCCTCCGAATTCGATCAGGTTCCCAGGTTGCTCTCTGCTGCTGTCATGGCTAGGAAGGCTGATATGAACAAAGAGGTGTGTGTCTGTCACCGTGATTTTTTTTGTTGTTCTTAGTTTCATTCTGCTGAAAGTTGGGTTTGGTATTTTGTTAATTGAAATTGGTTTTTTGTGTGATTTTGTAGAATTTTACTTGAAGTGTTGATATGTGTTCATTGTAAATTTAGTGAATGGAAATGGGTTTTCTGTGATTTAAGTGGCTTTTGTTCTAGAATTTGGTACGGGCTTTTGTTCTAGAATTGGGTAGTTAGTGTGATTTTGGAGGCCCTTGTTCTAATTGTTGATTTGGGTTCATTGCAACTTTAGTGAGTTGAAATGTGTTTTACATAGCAATTGTGATATCTTGTTTACAGTTAATTGTGATATCTTGTTTACAGTTTCTGCTGGACTACTATTGCTGTTTCAAGCTATTATGTAGGAGAGCAGTTCTTGGCTTTCTGGGTGTCTGTCACAGCTTTCATGAGTGTGGGGATAATGTATTATAGATGTGCAATCTTTTTGTTATCAGCTGCTAGTTGACTGCTTATTACCTAGATCCAATGTTAAATGTGGTCAGCAAATTATTAAATTATCCTACTGTGATATTTAGTATTTTATATTTGTTTCATAATGAGAGTATCCACCAGCATATGAGTTTAGGCAAGTGAATGAAGTATTGTGATGATAGTGAATAATGCTGTTTATTGATCCTTGATTTACCGGTTACATCAATTTTATAATTCTTTCCTTCCTAAATTTGTGCGTCGACATGTTGCTTGCTGTTCCATAATCTCCCTCCCTTCAGGCATATGGTATTAATTGATGTTAACCTTCATTCCTTGTTTCTTTCCTCTTTTTCTCTTTAGACCCGCTTGACAATATGTGAGGGACATGATGGAACTGAGACATCAAATGCGGATGTATTAATCTTTCCAGACATGATAAGATACAGGTCAATGACATGCTCATTTGGCATTTAATTAGATCCTTTTTCATTCCTCCCCCCACCCCCCCACCCACCCAAAAAAGAAGAAGAGGTTAATGCTGATCGAGTTTGGTGAAAAATGCAGGAGATTGACCCACTTTGATGTCGATTCCTTTGTCGAGGAAGTGCTTGTGAAGAATGGTGAATGGCTTCCTGGAACTACTGAAAGATTAAAGGGTTCCTATGTTTTTGTATGTTGTCATGGGTCACGAAATCGACGTTGTGGAGTTTGTTAACCTACCTTGATTAGTAGATTCAAAGAAGAGATAGAATTACATGGCGTTCAAAGTACAATTTCTGTTAGCCCATGCTCACACCTTGGGGGGCATAAGTATGCAGGAAATGTTATCATATTTGAATCAAAAATCAATGGAGAAGTCACTGGGCACTGGTAAGCGGATGTCAGTTGATTGATTTACTTTTACCACCTAATGCGTTCAAGTTTTTCATACTATGTGATTTAGCTGGTAAAGTTTTTCATTCTTCCCACTAAGACATTGATCAGTTTATTGATAATGGAGCCCTCTTTTTTTCTTTTTTAAATCTATAGGTATGGATATGTCACTCCAAAGGATGTACCCGTATTGCTTGAACAACAGATTTTGAAAGGAGAAATTGTAGATTGGCTGTGGAGGTAGTATTCTCATATTTTCGTCCTTTGTGTGTGCACGTGTAAACTGTATGATCTCTTTCTAGGTAGTTTGCATCTACATCAGAGCTGTATCCACTTTTGACATTAGTTTTAGCTGTGTAACAAGAGCATACATGAATTTTTTTTTTTGTTAGTCATGAAGGTGGGGGAGGTAAGAAAGAAAATAGTGTAATGGAAAATTGTGCTTCAACTGACCCAAGATCTAGGGTTTGATATAAATGAGTTTATCCACCCTTATTTTTTGTTGCTGCATTGTAGTGTCCGTTTGGCATGATTAGTTTTGCCAACTTTTTTTTTTTTTTTAAGATATAGAGGATAATGAAATTTAGCTGAAGTCCTACTGTCCAATGAGATTGAGACGTGTTTGATGTATTGTCAACTTGTGGTGATCACCCTCTCTTCTTCCCTCTCAACATGTGTTCAATATTTAACCTTTTTTTTTTTTTAATTGCTATCAGCAGGTGGGCCTCATTGAAATTGAAAAGAAAAAAAATAATAATATTGAAGCAGTATGGGTACAAAAGACCGTCAAAATGCGACTGACTCTCCTAATACTAAAGCAGAGGTGGGAGAGGTAGACACCAGTGCACCTTTTCAATCTGTTAAAGATGCTGTCAACCTATTTGGTGAAGGTGCTTTCTCGGGGGAAAAACCTGCCATCAAGAAGGCGAAACCTCATTCTGCAGAGGTACTTGTGAATCTTCCATTTTCCTTGTGTTGTAAATTATTGTACCAGTTTTTGTTTGAATTAGTTAAATAAATACTAGTTGTCACCTGCAAAATTTGGAAAAATATTGCATCTAGTGGTGCCGTGCCTTGCGTTTACAGTTGAAAATGGAATGTGACTTCTCTCTCTCTCTCTCTCTCTCTCTCTCTCCCTCCAGATTACCATGACTAAAAGTACTCTTGCTGGCAAAAGTTGTTCTTCTTCATGGTCTCATTATTCTAGAGATATTAGTTATGCAGTCAAGGCATACTTGGATGCTAACAAATGTGTGGACCTTGCTATATCTTCTGTGGATGTTGCCCAGTAATTTAAACTTTTATCTACTCTTCCCTAATGTCTTTTGGATGATGTTCTCATGTGGCTGAAGGCATAGTTTAGTTTTTATTTTATTTTATTTTATTTTTTTTGGGAAAAGAATATCTCTGGTTGTTATCTTGCAGAGGTTGTAGCTTTTTGGGAAAAGAAGGAAAAACAAGTATCAATTACTAACATAACACAACTTGAGAATGAAGAATGAGAGGCTTCTATGGCCAATCTGAAACTGTTACTTGAAGTTTCTTACGTGTTTCTCCATATTTTTTATGCTTCAATTTTTGGTGCTTGTTTCAAAAATTGTGTTTTTAGTGTAGTAAATGGTAAAGGATGAAAACATGCATGATTGCTTCACAAATTGTTGAGCCTAGGAGCTTCATTATTTCAGTTTCTATAGCAATGGATAGTGATTGTGTACTCACTACTAAATTAAGAAAGAACCGTGTTTCTAAAGGGACTTGGGGGAGAAGTTATGATAGGTTTTCATTTCATAAAGAACTTAGGGCAAGTTTTCTTTTTACCACTAGACACTTTTATTATCCAGGCATTTGTGAGATGGTTAATCACCACAGATTTTTGTCCATTGAGACTTTTCTAATGTTTAATGAATCCTGTAATGCCAAGTTATACAATTGTTCTTTTTAAAGTTTCAAATATGTTGTTTATGATATTAGTTATTTTACTGCAGAGAGTACTGGCCAAGGAGACCCATCTTCTCTTGGCTCAGAAAGAGCTGAACAAGTTAAAGGAACAACTAAAGAATGCTGAAACCACTAAGGCCCAAGCCTTTGTAGAGCTTGAAAAGGCTAAAATAACAGTTGAGGGTTTGACTCAGAAGTTGACTTCACTTAGTGAATCCAGGGAATCAGCAGTCAAGGCAACAGAAGCCGCAAAGAATCAGGCAAAGGAGCTTGAAGAATCAAACTCTGGCCAACCTATTGGAACTAATGGTGCTTGGAAGCAAGACTTAGAAACTGCAAGAGAACAGTACATGATAGTGATTACTGAACTTGATGCTGCAAAACAAGAATTAAGGAAAATCCGTCAGGGCTGTGATGAGTCCTTGGAAGCAAAAGTTGCTGCCTTAAAGCAAGCAGCAGAAGCTGAAGGTGCAGTGAAAGCAAACATGGAGAAAACTGGTGAGCTTTCCAAGGAAATTTCAACTATACAGGAATCAATTGAACATGTGAAGCTTGCAACTTCACAAGCCCAAGAAGAACAAGCAAATATTTTTGCTGAAAAGGATGTTCAAAGACAGTCATATAAAGCTAGTCTGGAGGAGTCATCAAAGAATTTGCTTGCTTTGAAGAAAGAGTTGGATCCTGAACTCACCAAAAATATGGAAGCACAACTGACCAATACAATGAATGAAATTGAGGCTCTGCAAAAGCAAATGGAAAATGCAAAGGCTTCGGATTTGGGTTCTGTGAGAACTGTCACTTCAGAGCTGGATGATGCTAAGGGGTCACTACAGAAGGTCGCAGAAGAGGAAAGTACCCTTCGAAGCTTGGCGGAAGCTCTCAAGGTGGAGCTGGAGAATGTGAAAAAAGAGCATTCTGAACTGAAGGCAAAGGAAGCAGAAACAGAGTCCATTGCTGGAAATCTGCATGTCAAGCTTCAGAAAGTTAAATCTGAGCTTGAAGCATGCCTTGGGGAAGAATCAAAAGCAAGAGGTGCTTCTGAGGAGATGATCTCAGCACTTAACCAGCTTTCGTCCGAAACTGAAAATGCACGCCGAGAAGCAGAAGAGATGAAAACTAAAGCAGAGGAGTTGAAGAAAGAAGCTGACACTACCAATATTGCATTAGAAGAAGCAGAAAAGAAGCTGAGAGTTGCTTTGGAAGAAGCGGAAGAAGCTGAAGAAGCAGCAGCAGCAGAGGCAAGTGCCCTTGATCGGATTAGGGCCTTGTCTGAGAGAACTACTGCTGCACGTGCCTCAACTTCTGAGTCCGGTGCCAATATCACAATATCGAGGGAAGAATATGAGTCCTTGAGCCGTAAAGTTGAGGAGTCTGATGCATTAGCAGAAATGAAAGTGGCTGCTGCCATGGCTCAGGTAGAAGCTGTGAAGGCTAGTGAAAATGAGGCCCTCAAGAAGTTAGAAGCAACTGAGAAGGAGATTCAAGATATGAAAGCCACAACTGAGGAGGCTCTTAAGAGGGCAGAGATGGCTGAAGCAGCCAAGAGGGCAGTGGAGGGAGAGATGCGGCGGTGGTGTGAGAAAGAACAAAAGAAGGCAGCTGAGGCTGCATCTCGGATTTTGGCAGAAACAGAGATGTCGTCAGAGTCATCCCCACTCCACTATAAGGTTCAAAAGCAAATCCAACCAGCAAAGCAAAACCAACCAACGAAAATTATTGAGGCCTGGAAGCTGGAGAAGAAGACTACTTCTGTTTCAAGGAAAGTACTTTTACCTAATATCAGTGGCATCTTTCACAGGAAAAAGAATCAGATTGAGGGTGCTTCTCCTTTGTATCTACCTGGTGAGAAGCCCGTGTGATTTTTTTTTTTTTTTTTTGGTGTAGCCGAACTTTGTGCAATCATAAATGGTTAAGAGAGGAACTTGTTTGGTTGTGTGTATATTTGAGACCAATGGACTTAAATTCCCTGTTCTTCTGCTTGGAGAGGAAAAATGAACCATCAGAAGATGAGTTCCATAGCAACTTCAGGGAGGTGTGATTTTGTAAATGAGAGAAGTTAGATTATTGTTTTGAAAATTGGCATTGGAAATCTGAGTTTTCATTTTGTTACCATCACCATTCCTAAAAAATTATCAGGATAAATACACCAATCTAGTCTTTAAGCTAAGCTCAAGCGATAATGCATAAGCAGTTTGTTTTTGGATATTATATTTGTCCTTTAATACAAAATGCAATCGTTTCCCCTTCAATTAAATCCTCAACCTTAGAACAGATAGATCTCTGGATGAATAAGCAAGATTTTATTCAACTTTAGTAATCCTACATAAACAAGCAAAAGTACAATGAGCAGCAAGGGTGCAAACAAACAAAAAATTAAGCCTCACTTGCTACTATACTACAACAAAAACAATAACCAAACAATCTAAAACGGTAATGGGATCTCCCGCAAACAACATAATACTTTTTTCTGAACAATGTTCTTAAAAAACTTCATGCATAACTTGTAGGAAACTTGAAATTTATACCCTTTGCCTTCTTTGTTGATTGCAATAATTGAAGGTTTTACCGGGATTACTTAGATATAAGATTTCTACTGCTACAAAGAAGCCAATCCCATTTCCAATCCCTACCCATTCCCATGAGAACCATGTTTCCTTACTCTTAAGCTTTGGTAGTTTTGTTGGTGATAGGTGTTTTGAGTATGACACTTAAATTTGCATTCCGCACAATCCACTGTTGTTGGCATAACAATTTGGATCATTTATTTAATTTTAACATTTCATTTCTTATTTGAGACTTGTTAATGGGCATATAGATAACATTCATTATGTCATTTCCATCCAGTGCATCATCTAGAGCATTCATTAAGGTTCAATGCAATCGATTAGTTTTTTATAGGGAGTCCAGCATTTTGAGTTTAAATGATATTTGTTCATTAGCTTTTGCTACTTCTAATGCAATTGTGATTTGTGTAAAACCTTAGAGCATTAGAATCAAATGTTGTAAAAAAAAAATTATTTTTATACATCGAAATTTTGCTTAATTTATTTTATTATAGTATTTAATATTGTACGATATATTTTATCACTTACTTTAACAGATCACCCATTAAAATAACCTAAAATAACACCCGCCATTTATTGAAAACAAAAAACAAAAACAAAATGTAAATCACCCACAATAAATAGAGAGCAAGAGTAGAGAGGCAAGATAAAAGAGAGAGAGGTAGTAGAGAAGAGAGGGAAATTATTTTTAAAAAATTAGCATCTAGCAATTCTGTAGTTCCATTAGCATATTCTAAAAATAATTTGGTATTTGAAAAATATAATTGATTGTTGATGGGGCGTTTTTGGTATGCTAAATTTAACATTTAGCATATATGACAACACTAGGGCACACTAGTTCTCTTTAATGAGTATAGCTGGTTAAGAGCATTCTTATTAAGAATGCTAAAAAATATAGCATTTAGCAACTTAAAACACTGCTTTATTTATTTTAGCATTCCACTTTATATTGCATTCAAGATCAAAGGTTTTATTTTTTTACCACTTTATTCAAATATTCATTCTTTATTTATTTATTTATTTATTAATCATTTTTTCTTTTTCTTTCTCTTCCTTTCCTTCTTTCTCTATTCTTGGAAGCAATAAGAACAATCACTTACCACCACCACCCACCACACAAACCCATCCACCCACCAAAAAAAAACTCACCATCCATACCACAACCACCACAAACCCACCACCCACCAAAAATCCACCACCTATACTACAACCACCAAAAACCCACCATTCATACCACAACCAACACAAACCCACCGCATAAACCCAATTACCCACCAAAAACCCACCACCCATACCACAACCACCATAAACCCCACCACCCACCAACTGAACCACTGCAAGACCCACCAAAAACTACCACCGCCACCCACTCTCACAACCCAGCCACTTCCTCTACCATCACCATTACAAAACTTGATTCCTTGCACTCTTCAACCACCATAAAAAAAAATTAAAAAAAAAACCTAACAACCTTTCTCTTCCACGACGAGTGATTGCAGCAGCGATGGAGCCATGAAGAAGAGATGGCCATGAAGCTTTGGTTTGGGTTTGGTTTCAGACAAAGAAGGACGGGATTGGGTGAGAGGGAGAAGGGGAGCTGCGGAGGGACTACAGTCATAGACTTGGCGTTAGAATTAAAGAGAAAAAATAAATTAAATAATAGGAAAGATGGGTAGGTAAAGTTAGAAAGTAAAAAAATAATATATTTTTTATAACATCTTGATACCTTGTGGTGTTAGAAATGACAACTTACTGTAGTTAAATGTTAAAAATAAATAGATTTAACAGCTTTAATGCAATGAATTTTTTAGTGTGTGTGAGGTGTTAAAAGTGTTAAAAATAGCTTTTAGCACTTTTCTTGTGCCCCTCAAAAAATAAAAATAAAAATAAAAAACACTTTTGTTGTGAATCCCTTAACAAAACAGGTTTTTAGTCTAATAGGCTACTCTTTTGAACTAGATTGAGTCAATTTATGTTTTTAATTTGTTGTTGCTGTTAACTCAGGCTTTAGATAGAGATACCCTCTCTTAATTGTATGTCTTTCTGTTTCTTCTTGCAAATAAAGTGTTTATTCCAACCAAAAAAAAAAACATATCTTTTTCTACAATTTGACTGTAATTGGTGAAGCATCAATTCTCTATACATCTATCATTTTTTTTATCCACTACTTCACAGACTTCAGACAAAGGAAAAGTGAGAAACTAGAAAGAGACAAAAAAACAGAAAGTCTTTCTGTCTCAAAGAGTCAAAAGTGAAAACACTAACACACACAAACATAGTCCATCACTCACACACACACACACACACACACTCTCTCTCTCTCTCTCTCTCTCTCTCTCTTTGTGACAGTGATAATTTCTATCTATGGCTCGCAGAGACAGAGAAGAAGCTCTAACATTCACAAACCCATTATCATCCTCTTCTCCAATCACAGTGTCAGACCCACTTAATGCTGAGTTCGGTTTCTCTCGCCCGGACTTCAGGACGAGTCAACTCGCCGGGTCAGTCGAGTTCTACCAGCGCCATGTCTTCCTTTGCTACAAAACCCCCCAGGTTTGGCCTTCCAAAATCGAGGACTCCGAATTCGATCAGGTTCCTAGGTTGCTCTTTGCCGCTGTCATGGCTATGAAGGCTGATATGAACAAAGAGGTGTGTGTCTGTCACTGTGATTTTTTGTGTTTTTAATTTCGTTCTGGTGAAAGTTGGGTTTGGTATTTTGTTAATTGAAATTGGTTTTTTGTGTGATTTTGTAGACATTTGTGTTAAGCGTTGATATGGGTTCATTGTAAATTTAATGAATTGAAATGGGTATGATTTTGGGATCTTTTGTTCGAAGTGTTGATATGGGTTCATTGTTAATTTAGTGAATGGGATTTAGATGGCTTTTTTTCTAGGAGTTGGTACGGGTTCATTGAAAATTTAATGAATTTGAATTGGGTTGTTATGTGATTTTAGAGGCCTTTGTTCTAAATGTTGATATGGGTTCATTGCAACTTTAGTGAATTGAAATGTGTTTTACATAGCAATTGTGATTTCTTGATTACAGTTTCAGCTGGACTACCATTGCTGTTTCAAACTATTATGTAGGAGAACAGTTCTTGTCCTTCTGGGTGTCTGTCACAGCTTTCATGAATGTGGGGATAATGTATTATAGAAGTGCAATTTTTTTGTTATCAGCTGCTAGTTGAACGTTTATTACCTAGATCCAATGTTAAATGTGGCCAGAAAATTATTAAATTTGATTATTATGGTAATTAGTATTTTATATTTGTCTCATAATGAGAGTATCCACCAGCATATGAGTTTAGGCAAGTGAATGAAGTATTGTGATGATAGTGAATAATGTTGTTTATTGATCCTTGATCTTACCGGTTACATCAATTGTATAATTCTTTCCTACCTAAATTTGTGTGTCGACATGTTGCTTGCTGTTCCATAATCTCCCTCCCTTCAGGCATATAGTATTAATTGATGTTAACCTTCATTCCTTGTTTCTTTCCTCTTGTTTCTCTTTAGACCCACTTGACAATATGTGAGGGACATGATGGAACTGAGATATCAAATGGGGATGTATTAATCTTTCCAGACATGATAAGATACAAGTCAATGACATGCTCATTTGGCATTCTGTTAGATGATTTTTCATTCCCCCCCCCCCCCAAAAGGGTTAATAACTTAATACTAATCGAGTTTGGTTAAAAATGCAGGAGGTTGACCCACTTTGATGTCGATTCATTTGTCGAGGAAGTGCTTGTGAAGAATGGTGAATGGCTTCCTGGAACTCCTGAAAGATTAAAGGGTTCCTATGTTTTTGTATGTTGTCATGGGTCACGGGATCAACGTTGTGGAGTTTGTGGACCTGCCTTGATTAGTAGATTCAAAGAAGAGATAGAATTACATGGTGTTCAAAGAACAGTTTCTGTTAGCCCATGCTCACACCTTGGGGGGCATAAGTATGTAGGAAATGTTAACATATTTGGATAAAAAATCAATGGAGAAGTCACTGGGCACTGGTAAGCAGATGTCAGTTGATTGATTTACTTTTACCACCTAATGTGTTCAAGTTTTTCATACTATTTGACAATGGAGCCCTCTTTTTTTCTTTTTAAAATCTATAGGTATGGATATGTCACTCCAGAGGATGTACCCGTATTGCTTGAGCAACATATTTTGAAAGGAGAAATTGTAGATTGGCTGTGGAGGTAATATTCTCATTTCTTCGTCCTTTGTGTGTGCACATGTAAATTGTGAATTGTAAACTGTAAGATCTCTTTCTAGGTAGTTTGCATCAACATCAGAGCTGTATCTACTTTTGATATCAGTTTTAGCTGTATGATAGGAGCATACATGAATTATTGTTTTTTTTTTTTTTTGTTGTGTTTTTTAGTCATGAAGGTGGGGAGGTAAGAAAGAAAATAGCGTAATGGAAAATTGTGCTTCAACTGACCCAGGATCTAGAGTAGATATAAATGAGTTTATCCACCCTCATTTTTTGTTGCTGCATTGTAGTGTCAAGCACTTGCTGGTCCATATTTTGTCTCCAAGCATGAATGAATTCCAATTGTTGACTAGACTTTACTGAAACATTTGATGGTGCGTTTAGGGGTGAGATGGGATTCCCGGAAGAGGAACAGAAGAAATCCCAAGAAATAAGGATCAAGTTAAATGGCGAGATAGATGTTGGTAAAAACGCTGAAGAACTGTTGCAAACGCATAAGAATGAGATGGACACTACTGCTTGTCAATCTCGACTTGAGGTAAAGGAATGTTGCCAGGGAAATGGAAACTCATACTGCTGCCAAAACCCTGTGTTTCCTGAAAAGCTAGAGAATCTATATGCCAATGTGGGTGCAACAAAGGTAATTTCTGATAAAAATAGTAGCAAGGAACTAAACTCCGGGATCAAATGCCTACTTTAGCATGCCCCAGCCTATGAACCATGATTTTAGTCCCTTGAAGCTATGCTATTCTTGATTGAATACGTTCTTTCCTTTGGTAATAGATTGACTTTGTAACTATTTGTTCTTAAGTTAATTGATTGATCACTTGTAAAGATGTAAGCAAAACCATAAGGTTTCACATCACATCTAGAAGACTGGAACTCATAAGGAGTCCTACTCTGATAATATGAAGTATATATATAAGGAAGTGGTGCTCTAGTCTTTGGCTGGACTATTTTACTCCTTATCAATGACACACTCTAAAAACTCCATGGATTGATTGTGCGATGGACTAAACATAAGACCTTTGGGTTTATTTCATGCTCCAAATCAATGATTCCACCACCTAAATAACCCCGAGTGGTGTTGATAGCTCTTGAGTTCATATAATTCTAGTAATATTGAAAATATGACTAACAACACAAAACATTGATTGCTAGTGTTTTATTCATTTATTTATTTTGGATAAATGATAAAGTCATTAATGTATATCAAAATGCACAATGCCCTTTCCTCAAAGAGTGCTATATCCTTGGAGGGGAAAAAATCTTGGGTGAGACAGGCATATAAGCCCATTGTCTCATTGACATGTGGGACCCATGCGCGTGGGTCCCACATGTCAGTGAGACAACTGGTTTATACACCCGTCTCACCTAATACCTTCTCCCTTGGAAGAAGAGTCCAAACACGAACAGCATTCACAAGACTTTAATGCTCATCTAAAGCTTGCATCCCTCAAATATCAGGTTTCTCGTCCCCATATATCATCTGCCACTTCAAGACTACATTTGGGAATTCTCGTATCTCCTTCCTAATTGTGAAAATGATTACAATGTGCAATCTCAACATGGGTTCTTTCTATTGTTACATTGTATGCTCTCTCTTGTGTCAACAATTTGATTCTGAGCACATTGCATTGACTCTCTCTCTCTCTCCCTCTCTCTCTCATTTTGTTTATAAATTGTTCTATTCTGAGGTATTGTCCACTTTGAAAATTTAATAAATGAAATACAATTCTCACAACTTTCTTAATTTACCCTTTAATAAATTTGAAATGTCATTTTTTTTTTTTCCATTGAAAACAAAACTCTAAACTCATTATAGATGTGGCAAAAAGTACAAGACATGTCAATTAGAATTTAAAGCATGTAGTCTACTTTTCAGGAAATGTTTGGAATAGAGAACTTACAATAATACAACATGCCGAATTCTTAAGATTGAAGAAAAAGAAGAGATCAATTAAGAGAAAGATATATTCAATAGACAATCTTAACAATTACATCCAACCACAAATTGACAATGTTAACCATTACATCCAATAACATACTACAAGAAAGTTACCCATTTTTCTATTACAAAGATAAACATAGCAATTTGATACCAAATATTATTCATTATCAAGTTTGTCTAGAAGTTATTACAATAAACCCTAAACCCGTTATACTCAATGTGGCAAAAAAGACAAGACATGCCTTGCTTGCATTTAAAAATTATCATCTACTTTCACATAATATTTGGAACAAGGAAGTTACAATTATATGTTGCCACATTCTCTGAAGTTTGTGGAACAAGAGGAAATCTATTAAGAGAGGGATTTATCTAAGAGATAATCTTAACTATCACATTTAATCACAAACTGCACAAAAATTATTCCTTTCTTATAGGGACTTGCCTATCACAAAGATGCACATAACAATATGATACCAATCATATTCATTATCAAGTTAGTTCAAGTCATATTAAGATTTAAAACTTGTTGTCTACTTTCAAGAAATGTTTGGAATAGAGAGTTTACAATAATACAGCACCACATTCTCTAAAAATTAAGGAACAAGAAGTGATCTATTAAAAGAAATATTTATTCGAGAGACAACATTAACAGTTACATCCAATCACAAACTGACAATCTTTTGTTACATCCAATCACAAACTATGTGAAAGCTATTCCTTTTTCATGGGGACTTACCTGTAATAGAGATGCACATAGCAAAATATCATACCAATCACATTCATTATTTGGTTAGTTTGTAAGTTGTAATAAATACTAATCGTGTTATACATGATGTGGTGAAAAAAAAAAAAACAAGACATATCTTGCTTGCATTAGGATTTAAAACTTGTCATCTACTTTTCCAAAATGTTTGGAATAGAGAACATATAATAATACAAGGCCGTGTTCTCCAAAAAATGAGGAAAAAAAGAGATCTATTAGGAGAAAGATTTATCTAAGATATGATCTTAACAATTACATCCAATCACAAATTGAGAGTCTTAACTATTACATCAAATTATAAGCTACATGAAAGTTGTCCCTTTTTTTTTTTTATGGAAATTTACCTGTCATAGAGAACTTACAATAATAAAATACCGCGTTCTCCAAAGGTTAAGGAACCATAAGGGATCTGTTAAAAGAAAGACTTATCTAAAAAACAATCTTAATAGTTACATCCAATCACAAAATGAGAATATTAACTGTTATATCCAGTCATAAACTACACAAAAGTTACCCCTTTTTCATGGAGACATACTATCAGAGATTTCACTTAACAATATGATACATATCATATTCATTATCAGCTCAAATTTTAAGTTATTATTTTGTAAATTTGATACTAATCTCATTCATTGATACCTTCATTTGTAAACCTTTTATATAATAATTGATAATTTAATACTACTAGCTTTAACATTTTCTATTTGAGACAGTTAAAGTAAATATGATGAATGCCACCACAAACACAATACAAGCACACAAAGTTTTAGCCTAGCTAGTATGAAACAGAGAGCCAAGAGTCAAAAGAGAGACAGGCACACCCATTCCAAGGGTCAAGAAACTCCCCTTCACTCTATTTTTATTATGTACACATTTAGCAGTTGTTGAATTTTTTATCACTAAATCAGTAACAGTTCACCAAAAAGAAACTAAAGAGTCACATCTTTAGCAGTCCCAACTCCCATAAAGATTGGCTAAATGGACCTCCAGCAACACTCTTAAATTCCCTATTCTTCTGCTTGGAGAGGAAAAATGAACCATCAGAAGATGAGTTCCACAGCAACTTCAGGGAAGTGTGATTTTATAAATGACAGAAGTTAGATTATTTTTTTGAAAATTGGCATTGGAAATCTGAGTTTTCATTTTGTTACCATCACCATTCCTTAAAAGCTATCAAGATATATAAACCACTCTCATGGTGATCAAACGAACTACCCATCACATGGATCCTCTGAAAATAACGCTGGTGTTAACTAGTCTTCAAGCTGAGCTGAAGCAATAATGCATAAGCAGTTTGGTGCTATGTATCTATTTATTTTTCTGCCACTCAACCAATTATATCAATTATGGCAAAAATTGTATCCATATCAAGCATACGAAATTTGATTGTTCATCTTCCACAACATGTAATGTAAGGTGGCATTGCTCAATTCTCCAATAAAAGACAATTTGGATATCATATTTTTCCTTTCCTCGCTCAAATTCACCCTCATTTTGCTTCTGTTGGTGGGCCTTTTCTCCTTAATACAAAATGCAATTGTTTCCCCTTCAATTAAATCCTCAACCTTAGAATATATATATATATATATTTCTAGATGAATAAGCAAGATTTTATTCAACCTTAGTAAAAACAAGCAATAGTACAACTTGCGGAAAGGGTGCAAACAGACAAATAAAACTTAAACATAACAAAAAAAAAAAAAGCAGAAACACTAAGACAATGAGAAATAAGCCTCACTGGCTACCATACTACAGCAAAAACAATAACCACAATCTAAAACACTTACGGGATCTCCCACAAACAACATAACACCTTTTTCTGAACAATGTTCGTAGAAGACTTCATGCGTAACTTGTAGGAAACCTGAAATTTATACCCTTCGCCTTCTTTGTTGACTACAATAATTGAAGGTTTTGCAAAAATTACTTAGATATGAGATTTCCACTGCTACAAAGAAGCCAACCGCATATCCAATCCCCACTCCTTCCCATGAGAACCATGTTTCCTTACTCTTAAGCTTTGGTAGTTTTGTTGGAGATATATGTTCTGAGCATGGCACTTGAATTTGCATTCCACACAACCCACTATTGTTGGCATAACTGTTTGGATCATTCATTGTATCCATTTGGCTACCTTCTGGAATCTTACCTTTGAGTTTGTTGTTACTCACATCAAAAGTAGTCAACTGTAGTAGCTTTGCTGTTGATTGTGGAATTGAGCCTGATAAATTGTTGTGTGACAAGTCCAAACTCTCTAGATTCTCTAAGTCACCAAGATTTGCCGGTATCCTCCCAAAAAGGTTGTTATGTGAGATGTTGAAAATTTTTAGAGCCTTCAGACTTCCTAATGAAGATGGAATTTCACTAGAAAGTTGGTTCATTGACAAGTCTAACAAGGAATAGCCCTCAAGGTTGTCAAATGACAAACCTCGTATTGACTTCTTCCAATTCACAATCAAATCATGAGTCTTGAATGACATAGTATTTGATGGCTTGTCCCAATTTCTAAGCTTGATCAAAATTTGGGTTTCTAGACCTCGATATTTCGTTTCAATCATACCCGTAAGATTTCCAAGATTTGTAGGGATTTTTCCAACAAGATGGTTGATCGACATATCAAGAATTTGGAGGCTAGTAAGATTGAAAATACAATCAGGAATTGAACCTTGAAGGGAATTGACAATTCACCTGTGATTTTGTTGTCATGGATGCCTAAGTATTGAAGGTTGCTCATATGAGTAAGATTTCTAGAGAAGCTACTAAACTTATTTTTTCCCAATGAGAGAAATGAAGTTCTTTGGGGAAAGTTTGTTGAAATTTCACCTGAGAATTCATTTGAAGATAAATCAATGATTTGGAGATCTTCATTGGAGCTAAAATCTGGTCGGGTGTTGCTTGAAAATTTGTTGTTCGACAAGTCTAATAAAAAAAGATAACTGTTGGAGATGAATTTAGGAAGCTTCCCTGAAAAATTGTTACCATCCAACATAAGAGCCACGAGTCCAATGGCATTACTAACGTTGCCAGGCAGTTTTCCATAAAAGTTGTTCCGAGACAAGGAAAGAACAGATAGACTAGAGCCAAAAAGTTGAGGTGGGAGAGAACCTGTAAGTCGATTGTCTGACAGATTTATATATTCAGCTTTCATTTCAGCAAGCCATTGTGGGAACATTCCTTCTAGCTGATTCTCACTCAAGTCCAAATATGCAAGAGTCTTCTGTGTAGAAATCCAATTAGGAATTTTTCCTTCAAGACCACTGGACTTCAGAGACAACACGAATAGCGTAAACTTTGGCACTATATTTGCACTGTTATTCCAAACTGGACGCTAACCCGTGCGATGCACGGGGTAGTTAAATAAAAGGATAATTATCCAACCTTATGTTAAAAGAAAAAACTAAAAGAAATCAGTGAGAGACTGATTTGCCCACCAATAAAAAGAAAAAGGAAGAGAAGAGATTAAGAAAGAAAAAAGTTTTGTAACGTTATGTTAAAAGTTAAAAGAAAAAGCTAAAATAATAAGTGAGAGACTGATTTGCCCACCCAAAAAATGAAAAAAGAAAAACAAAAGTGTAATGTTTGAAACTAAAGCAACACTATCAAGAATTTCAATAAACACTGTTGCCACATCTGTCTCTATTTTAGGCATTTAATTTACACATAAGCCAATAGCAATAACTATCACAGTTGCTCAATGCTATGACAAATCTTGATCCAAGCATTCTTGTTCTAGAATCTTATATCTTTTCTTTAAACCCGCGCGTCAACAACTTTAAGTAAGAAAGTTGTCAAAAGTGATTTTAAGTAAAAATCACATTTACACATAATCTAAGCAACCTAACTCACATTAGGTCTAATAATTAAGCTGATGAAATCTTATAATTTCATCTTAAGCTATAGCATCTTACTCATTAAAAGGTCATATTCAACGCACAAAGCTCCTGCTCATTAAAATTCATAATACATGTAGGTTGTGTCTTTTATATTTATGCGCTCTTACTATGTAGAAACCCAAAATAAAAAAGATCCTAGACTTTCTTGGATTTTGATATCTTATAATATTGCACATCATCAAACAACATCAACATAAAATGATGTTAATTCAATAAAGTGAACAAATCTTAAACAAAATCAATGCGTAAAACTCTAAGCATGCAAAAGAAATAAAAGCTTCAAAAGCGGAACTGAAAGCTTTTTGTCATGTAAGGAAAATCGAAAATTCTCTTTTTAAATAGCCTACATTCCGTACATTTTATAATAATTGAAATAATAAAAAGAAAAGGGCTATATTAGGTTGATTAAGCTGCATGTTAGGAGGATATTCTTTGAAGTAATATAAGGCTTTACAATTCTGTCAATAGAATTCACACACACACACACACACACACACACACACACATATATATATATATATATATATATATCACTTACCAATCAAAATCTTTTATGAGTGCCTTTATTTGAGAATAGGATGTGATACACAGGGAGAAAACTTTAGAACCCAAATGGCACTGGTTTGAAATAGACAAAAAAAATGTTCCCAAAGTCAAAGCTAATCTACGAAATTTGTAAAACCCAATCAAACACATTTAATTCAAGCATCTCTTCTAAAACTTTGAAAGGAATTAAGAAACAAAAGGGAAAAAACCAAAGTTCATAGTATTGATAAACTAAAGAAAATAATAATTTGCCATTAAAAAAAGGGGGGTTGGGGAAAACAAAGTTCATAGTTAAAGAAAATAATAATCTGCCATTGAAAAAAAAAAACAATTTCATAAGAAAACTTAAATAGCCACAATTTTCATGAATCAAATATTATCAAAATCATAAATGGATAACAAACCAAATCCAGTTTATCAAATTCTTTGAAACTATAGGCGATAAGAATGCAGCCCTGTAATCGATAAATTTTGGTGAGAATCAATTCATGGATAGCAAATGTTTTGTCATTTGATGGTAGACTTCAACAAATCCAAACATCCAATAAGTGTTGTATTGTTGTTTGGTATTCACGTCTATTGGACCAACCTGTTTGTTCTAGAACAAAGATAATCAAGCAGATTGAGAGCAAGTTCAACAGGTTTCTGTGAAAAGGCACTGATTTCTTGGCTTCTGGTGCTAAGTTTTTTGGGAAGTGTCTAATTAGTTTAATCAATAATTTGACCAAGGTACATAAAAACAGATGATGTATTGACAACATATATTGAAAGAGACAAATATATTGAGGAATGGATCATTGATCTAAATGTAGAACGAGGCATTATCAATAGTAGTACCTTCATCCACCAATTCCTCACACTTGAATCACCTTCAACTAACTTGAAAGCCCATCCTTCAAGACTTGAAGTTTCCCATCTTCTGAACCTTGGTTGCTTTAAGAGGATTTTTTTTTTGAAACAGAGCAGTGTGAACGTTATTGACAACTATAATCAAACACATTGTAGGCAGTCCATTAATGAACAATCAAAATTGACAACTATAATCAAACACATTGTAGGCAATCCATTAATAAACAATTGAAACAATGATATTAGAAGACTACCAAAGGCTTTTTGTGGGTATTTATACTGGGATTTTGGGGCTGTTGAACATTGTTGGATGACTACTAGAGGTAGTCTGTGGTATTTACATTGGGATTTTGGGGCTGCCAAGTCTCTGATATTTCCTGCATATTTTTTTCCTGGAGCATAAGCCATTGTGTTGGAATATTCACAATAGACAGATAACACTATTGAAATAATTTCACCCAAAAAAAAAAAAAATCTTTTCAAATCAATTTTCAATAACCATGGAGACCCATCAACTCATCCTCAACTGAAAATTATTTTACAATATCCATTTCATTTAATTTACAATTGAGATTCAGAGATACCTGAAGAAGAGATGGAAGAGGGAAGAGAAAGAGGCTGGCGTTAGAAAGCTGAAAGTCTAAATTTTTGAAATCGTATTTGGAAGAGAAAGAAGTTGGCGGTAGAAAGCTGAAAGTCAGAAGTCTTGAAACTGCCATTGGAAGAGATAGAAGTTGGCGTTAGAAAGCTAAAGGGCTGAAGTATTGAAACTGTGAAAGACAAGTAGAGCAAAAGGCGGGGAGATAGAAAGCTGTTGGCTTTAAAGAGTAAATAATATTTGACTTGGGTTGAACGTAAGATTACTAAGATACATGTATGCTTGGGCCTTATGGCGGACAACACTAACATAAGTTACATATAATTAAAGCCATAAAGATTGGGCTTTATGATGAAGATGGTGCTAGAAATTATTTCCTTTTTAAAAGTATTTTAAAATTAAGAGAAATTTTAGAAAAAAATATTTTAAAATTGCAAGAGAAATTTAGGAAATAGAAGGGTAATGACATGACGGCTGATGTGGCTCAACAGGAGCGAAGCAACATTAAATGCTACGCTTCAGCTTTTAGTATTATATAGATATAGATGAGATTATTGCCATTGATAAGAAGACTCGTCAAGTTCTTCATATCGAACAACCAGGATGGGAATTCTCCACTAAGCAAGTTGTTTCCAAAGTGAAGTGTATCCAATTTTTTCAAATTCTGTATGGATGGTGGGATTGTACCTGTGAGACTATTGTAGCTCAAGTCCAAATAGCCTATGTTAGACAGATTGCCAAAATCAATAGGAATTTCCAATGACAATGAATTGGAGCTTAGGTCCAATAATCTCAATTCCTTCAAACTCACGATCGAGGTTGGAATTTCACCAAAGAAAATGTTGTCGCCAAAAGACAAGCCGCTCAACTTTGTCATATTCCCTATCTCCGAGGGGATATTTCCATGGAATGAATTGTGAGACAAAGCAAGAGTTTGAAGAAACCTCAATTGAAAAAGTTGAGAAGGCAGGGAGCCATTGAAGTTATTTCTGCTCAAATAAAGATACTCTAATTTGCTTAGATTGGCAAAGCCGTCGCGTGGCAATTCTCCTTGTATTCCATTGAGGGACAAGTCAAGGGCAGTCAAGGTTCGAATGTGAAATAGCGGTGTCAAGACGGTGGAAGTCAGCACTCGCAATGGTCTCTACCAAAGGTAAAAGCCCCCCAGAACTATTCCAACCACATTGCTCTAACTACACATGACAAAGGGGAACAAACAACCATCTGAGTTGGAATTCCATGATTTTAACTGATCATCAGTAAAATTGGCGAGAGAGGCAAATTGAAGAAGGGCTTGTTTTTGACATTCAGGAGGACAAGAGAGAGTAGGGGTGAAGAAGAAGAAGAAGATGAAAAGTATAAACATTATTAGTAGGCTGAGGAGTTTTGCCATTCTTCTTTGTTTACGGACTCAGATGGGAGGAGTGGCGTTAGAATAAAATTAGTATTGTAAAAAATTATTAAAATAAGCTATACCTCAAGTTGGATTTAAACACCAAGTCAGTCAATTTTGAATAGAATTAGTTAGGGGTGTGCAAAAAACCGACGAACCAAAAAAACCGGCTGAAACTGACCGAACCGATACAAAAATTTCGGTTCAGTTTCGGTGCGGTTTGGTTTCGGTTTTCATTTTATAAAAACCAAAATTTTAGTTTCGGTCTCAGTGTCCCACACAAATACACCGACCAGACCTAAACCGAACCGAAATATATTAAATAATAATTTTACAAATTATATCAACAAATTTCCTGCTATCCTAGCGGCAAGGACATGCGCTAACCCACTGGTCAGCCCAGGTTCGACCCTTGGTATTGCCTTTTTATTTTTTCTCTCCTTATTACCAAAACTACGTCGTTTTGGGGTTTGCTTTATAACCCTATTAATCCTAATTTTCAGCCTTTGTTTGATTGTTTCTCACTTCAAGTCTTCAACAGCAGTCGTTCTCCCCTTTCCCTCTCCAGTCACTCTCTTTCTCCCCATCTCTCTCTCTCCATCACTCCGCCGGTACGCTTCTTCGCCGTTCTCTCTTCTTCTTCTTTTTTTTTTTTTTTTTTTTTTTTTTTTTTTTTCTTTCTTTTGGTTTCGTGCTTGCTACTTTGTTTGGTGGTGTTTGGGTGGTGAGAAAATGTGGGAAAGCAAAGGGAAATATATATTTTCTTATTTTGGTATCATCTCTAAATATATACATGATTTTGAGTTTGTTTTTTTGTTTGCTTGGTGCTTGGTATTTGGATGCTGAGAAAATGTGGGAAAGCAAAGGGAAATTGGCCTTTTTTTTTCTTTGATCTGTTTGGTTTCTAAGAAATTGGAAGCAACCGAAAGCCGACCGAACTGAACCGATTGAAATCCAGTCAGTTCGGTGTCGGTGTTCCTCCCTTACGGTTCGGTGTCGGTGCAAAATTTGGTAAAACCGAAAATTTCGGTTTGGTGGAAAAATAGCAGTTCAAACCGACCGAACCGCATTGATTACACCCCTAGAATTAGTACAGTATGGTCAAGTTTTTTCTCTTCTTTTTCTTTTAAAAAAAATTAAAAGATTCAACCTAGTCAAGTCAAATCAAGCCAATTAAAACTAAAAGTTATGTGAAACCGTTGGTGGGTTTGCCCAAGGAAAGGGGCAGGAAGGAAGAGTGACAAATAACAATTTTAAAGCAATCCGCGTGACGGCAAAAAGAAGGCACTGCTTTTTATTGTGAACTTGATGAGAAATATCATAAAAAGTAGGACTATCACGTTAGATGCATGACTTGACGAAGATTAATCATTAAAATTTAAATTATTAAATAAATAGTAATAACAAGCGTTTGAGTACGTGTTTAGATTTTTTTTTTCCTTCACGATGGTAAATAATTTTCATTCATTATAATTTGGAGTTGTATTTTTTAATTACAAAAATATTTAGAGATGTGATGAGATTTATGCGTTTGTGGATGACAAATTTTTAAGTCTATAATCTCATCACGCATTTGGGTATTTTTGTAATTAAAAAATACAACAATCTCGAATTATGATGATCGAAAATTATTAACTTTTAGAAAGAATTAAAAAATAGAAAAGTTTCTAAGCACACTTTCCGTGCTTAGAGATTAGTACATAGTAATAGATGTCTAATATCACATAAATAATTTCTAATGCAATTATAATTACACAAATGCTTTCCATTCCATTGTATAAAACTAAGGGTGTGTTTGGATACCACTTATTTTGCTGAAATTGAAAAATTATTACTAAAAGTACTATAGATAAATGTAGAAATTAGTTGAAATAGTACAATGGGGCCTATGAATAGTGCCAAAAAATGCAATGGGACCCATGAATAGTAGTAAAAATAAGCTAAATAGTGAAATAATTTTAATTTTTAATTCTAACCCAAATGCACACTAAAATTCCCAAATTTTTGAAAACATCTTTACACTATATAGAAATATTTAATATTTTAATAATTAGCCCCCCAAAATGGAACTTGGTCCCCAAATATTTGAGTTAGTCCAATAATGTTCTTAAAAAAATTGTCCAATTGGTCTTGTAGTTATAGAGAACATATTATTTCACAAAGTAATTTTTTATTGTAAAACGTGTTTTCGTCTCTCATAAAGTTTTAGATCATTCATGTTTTTGAACACTTCATTAGTTTAATTGAAAATTTTTAACTCATAATTGTAAGGACACAAATCACGCTGGACCAAAGTTGGACTTTCAAACCAGCCCAATGAGCCCTAAACAATGAATTTATAGAGAGTGAACTTCTAATCTAGGTTTTTGGACGGTAGATAACACAAAAGTTAGATTAAATCACAGAACACATGTATACTCCTCATACATGGATGAAATATGGCTTTATATATTGATGTCAAGGGCAATCTTTGGTGTTTCCTTACAAGTTCTCTTCGCAGCGTGTGTGTGTCTCTCCCCCTCCCTTTTGTTTCTTCTTTCTTCGACTTTTATAGGCCTGCATCCTTTTCTCCTTTCTTCCACGTGTAGTCTAGATGCTCATTTTGGATACTTGTTCCATCATTCCTCCTTACTAAAGTCTCTGGCGGTAAGCATAAGGTTGAATTTCAATGTTCAGGCGTCACTTCCTCATTAATGAGGCCAGAGAGGTAGGTATAGAGCATTCAATGCAGTGGCAGCAACTTTTTCCTTGATATTTGTCTGTCACTTCCCTTTACCCCTTATTCTCGTTTTCTCAGTTTCTGCATCCAAGGTCTTCAATATGGATGCCCTTGAGTCGCCAGATCACTCGCATCGTGCCGAGGACACGGTCATCCTCGGACGTCATGTTTCATGGTGTTCTATTCATGCATGGCACTTTTCTTTGTCACGTGACTTCGTAGGTGGGATTTATCATGTCCTCGGACCATTCATGATATTGAGTTGGACTTTCCTCCTCGGGAGGGCCTTTGGGCCGGCCCAATACGCATTTTGGGCCCATTGGCACTACAATAGCCCCTCGAAATCCTCATTTCTGTTTCTCTGGGAGGAATGAGGGTTTCGACACATGCACATTGGGCAACTCGCTTCTGATGTTTTATGATATGGTACACACTCCCATTAAATGCTGGTGGCTCCTTGTTCCCCGCATCTAACCGCGTGATGCTTATCCAACGGGCAACCGCAGCTTAAGGGGATAGGCGGGAGGTTTCCCGCTTTATGATATTTCGCGATATAAATACTGCCAGTTCAAAGGTCCCTTGCTCATTCCAGAGCCTGTACACCGAACCTATCCACTCCTGCAATCTACACGCGTCTTTACACTCTTTCAGTTCTAAGCCGAGGTGACCTAATTGCTCTAAAGTAAGTTCTCCAACTCTCTGCTTTCATTATTGCTGTTCATTATTTCTCGTTATTCTTAGTTTTCCTGTCCTCGGCCCTATAAATTTCCCAACCTCACCATAGAATTCCCTCTTCATTTTTAGAAAATGGGTAGATTCGTCCCTTTAGTAGATAGCCTTGAAAAAATAGAGGCGTTTAAGGCTAGGTATGAAATCCCACCCGGAGTGTCCATGAAATATTGTAAGCAAGGAGGGTGGCACACCAATAGGGATACCGGTGAGGTGGTAATTCCTATGATAGCATTCATAGAGGGGGGAATGAGAATCCCTATGGGGCCAATCACTAGGAGCTATCTTAGAACAGCTAGGTTATCTCCCACACAGTGTGCCCTAAATATGTTTAGGATCCTAGGCGCTGTAGATGTCCTAAACGAAAGACTGGGATTAGGACTCACTCACCATGAGGTGAATTGGGTGTATAACCTTCATCGTTTGAAAGGGCGAACATATTACCTAAAATCTAGGCATCCCGAGGTTAGGTTGATCCAATGCCTCCCCCACTTCAACAAGGGTTTGAACAAGGATTACCTCATACTGTCTGGGGATTGGCATGACGGTTTCCCCTGTCCGACGAGGGAGGGGGAACCTGGTGAGTACTCGTGTAGCGTTAGTCCTAATTTTTCTTTTTGTTGTTTTTCTATGTTGCGTTTTTCTTTGGTTTGCCCTTACCATTTTGTTTTTTGAACACATGTGCAGACCGCCGCACTCTCACTCGTCGTGCTCACCTCGTCAACTTTGCTCGTCTGGACAAGATCCTAAAAGTCAAGGTGTTTGTGCATTCGGATGGTCAGCTTCGCGCGGCACACCTTATCCTCAGATACAAACCCATTTCCACCGCGTTCCAAGTGCCAAAGTGCGTCATTAAAGAGAAAGACCCGCGGCTACCCAGGATAAGCGTTGCGGTTGAAGGCTTTCTGCTCCCCGCGGGTACTCAGGTTCCTCAAGGGGTTCTCATTACTGAGCCCGTGAGGGTTGTTCCAGGAGCCCCTCCTCTCGCCGTATCCTCAGCTCGACCCAAATTGGGTGAAGGCTCCTCTTCCCAGCCAATTGCAAAAGAAGAAGAAGAAGAGGTCATTGAACTCTCAGACTCAGAAGAGGAGTTCGAAGCTTTTGACCGGCTTCCATCACCTAGGAACCCATCTCCTGTCGTCGGCTCGCCTTCTATAACATCCTCAGACGACGACGACCAACCACTAGTGAGAATGGGTATTCAACGCCGATCTAAGCCCAGCCTCAAGGATGTACTGGAAGCTCAAGTTGGAGCCCAAGAGCTTCCTAAAGTACCCCCAGTGAAGACTAAGGATAAGGGCACCGAGAAGGTCCCTTCGGTGAGACTCCCTCTTCCTTTTTCCACCCAAACTCAACACCCCGACCCAGCTGACCATAAAAGAAAAAGGGATCAGCCCAAGGGGAAGGGGATAGAGGAAGGTGGTAAGGATCTTCTTGCCAAGGAGATAGAGCAGGAAAGGGGAGGGAAGCATGCTCGTCATGCTCAGACAAGGTCGGAGAGACGGGTTGATCCCCCCGTAGCCATCCATGCGCCCATTTGGGCTCCCGAGATGAAAGTGGATGATCAAACTATCACTGCCGATGCTTCCATAAGGCGATTCGATGAGGGCACAGTAGCATGCATCACAGATGCGCTGGAGCAAGCACTTCTGCTGCTCGAGGACATAGACGAGCTGCGAAGGATGAGGGATCAAAATGTCTTCATGATCCTCAAGAAGGAGCTTGCTATGGTAAAGGTTTTAATCAAATATTCCTTATTACCCATTTCATTTCATCATATATATATATATATATATATATTTTGTTATCGTACTTGTTGTTATTATTTCCTGTTTGACATTCACTGTTTCTGCATGCTATTAATTGTCAACACTTTGTGAGTAGGCTGTTCAATCTGCGCATAAGGCGGAGGAGATTGCAGCTAACTCCTACAAGTCACTAAGGGCCGGAGAGGTGAGGCTGGATCACACCCAAAAGATCCTGGAGCTAAAGGAGAAGAAGCTACAGGAGGTGACAACCAGCCTGGGCAAAGTAGAAAGCGAGAGGGCAGGTTTGGAGGCCTAGCTGAGGACTACTACTAGGCATGCCGAGGATCAAAGGCTGCAGCTTAAGCATGCCGATGAAAACCTTGCCTCGGCCAAGAAATTAATAGAAGATCTCAAAAAGGATCTTACAAAGTCCGAGGAAGCTAGGCAGGAGGCTTTTAAGGCCAAGGGGGAGGCACGGGAGGCCGAAGAGATGGTTGACCAGGCTGAACAGAGTGGCTATGAGGTGGGGGTGGCAGAAACTACTGACACCTTCAAAGTCCAAGTGCCGGAGGTTTGCAGGGATTACTACCTCCAGGTGTGGAAGGAAGCCCTCTCCCAGGCCGGGGTTGATGCTTCCTCTCCCCTATGGAAGGTAGAGAATACCTACATCCCTCCTGCCATTCGAGTAGCCACCTCTGACACAGCCGAGGATAATACCAATTCTTTTGCAGCTGGGATGCAAATGGAAGAAGCTGTTGCTGGTAATGCTGCTGTTGAGGCTCAACCTGAAGATGCACAGCCTCCACTTGCCCCAAAGGAGCTGCCCCCCAACCCTAAGGTCAGCGGGACGATGGAGTTAGTTTTGGCGACCCTGCCTATAATGCCAAAGGGGGGTCCCAAAGATAAGGAAGTGGTTGGGGGATCGTCGGCCTCGGTAGTGGCTCCTCCTAACCCTAAAGACCAAGTCCAGCCCAAGCCTTGACGATCCTTAGATTTTGTTGCAGTTTTTTTCTTTTTTTCTTTTCTGTTGTAGTTAATTAGCTTTAGTTTCGTTTTGTTTTTTCTTCTTCTTTTACTTTCTCTTTCTTGTAATTCACCTTTTTGGTTGTGGATGTATTGAAGAATATTTCACTTAATGAGAAGAACTTTCAGTTTGAACTGCTACTTTGTTTTATGTTAACTATTAACAGATTCGTCTATCATTATTGACATAGTCTGACAAAGTAACAATTTGAATTCATTGTACGCATTAATAATTCCATATCAACAACCGAATAAGGATAAAGGAAATTTGAGTAAGTTACATACTTGCAAATGCTTTAAGTGATGATCACAAGTTTCTACTCAATTCCAGTGATGACTAATACGTTAAAAGGCAAGATATTCATGCGAAACCAATTCAATTAAAACCCGTTTAAGAACTATCTTCATAACGAAATATCAAGACAAGAAACACCAACATTTCTGATACGTTCCACACTTGAACTTGGAGTGGCTCAAACGTTGTGCTTAACACT
Organism: Castanopsis chinensis; assembly: GCA_032878915.1. Taxonomy (NCBI): domain Eukaryota; kingdom Viridiplantae; phylum Streptophyta; class Magnoliopsida; order Fagales; family Fagaceae; genus Castanopsis; species Castanopsis chinensis. The sequence continues at coordinate 10,494,687 of JAVQMG010000089.1, forward strand.
TAGTAACAAATGAAGTCACATGGACCCATATTTGAGATACTTATTGTGAGTACATACCTGTCTCTATAGGACGCGTACATGTTCTCCAAGGGCTCTACATATCCCAATTTTTGTCTCTGTAATTGTCCTTGGGGCTCTGGCATAATCTCATTTTTGTTTTATACTAAGGTAGAGGATCCGAGGATCTGACGTAATCTTATTTTTCTGTTTAGACCAAGGTAGAGGATTCGAGGACCCGGCGTAACCTTATTTTTAATTTTAGAATAAGGTAGAGGATCCGAGGACCCGGCGTAACCTCATTTTTATTTTTAGAACAAGGTAGAGGATCCAAGAACCCGGCGTAACCTTATTTTTATTTTTAGAACTAAGGTAGAGGATCCGAGGATCCGGCGTAACCTTACTTTTATTTTTAGAACAAGGTAGAGGATCTGAGGACCCGGCATAACCTTATTTTTATTTTAGAACTAAGGTTGAGGATTCGAGGACCCAGCGTAACCTCATTTTTAATTTTAGAATAAGGTAGAGGATCCAAGGACCTGGCGTAACGTCATTTTTATTTTTAGAACAAGGTAGAGGATCCGAGGACCCGGCGTAACCTTATTTTTATTTTTAGAACTAAGGTAGAGGATCCAAGGACCCGGCGTAACGTCATTTTTATTTTTAGAACAAGGTAGAGGATTCGAGGACCCGGCGTAACCTTATTTTTATTTTTAGAACTAAGGTAGAGGATCCGAGGACCCAGCGTAACCTTACTTTTATTTTAAAACTAAGGTAGAGGATCCGAGGACCCGGCGTAATCTCATTTTTATTTTTAGATCAAGGTAGAGAATCTGAGGACCCGGCGTAACCTTATTTTTATTTCAGATCAAGGTAGAGGATCCGAGGACCCGGCGTAACCTTGTTTTTATTTTTGGAATAAGGTAGAGGATCCGAGGACTCGGTGTAACCCAGAATCTAGCAATCTGTGCTAACACGTTAAATTTCCCAAGATAAGGGGGTCTGAGGACCCGGCATAATCTCGGTTTTATTAGACAATCCATACTGGCATTTTGAACATAACATCACGTGCAACATAACATCAATAGGATTAAAGTGGCAGAGGTGCCTTTTATTAATAATAATATCGTCGCAAATTACTTACATTCCAAGGATGGGGCACAACTTTTTCATCTAAATCTGCAAGGTAGTAAGCTTCTATTCCAGCTATTACAGTAATACGATACGGTCTTTTTCCAGTTTGGTCCCAATTTCCCCCATGCTGGATTCTTGGTATTACCCACGACCTTCCTCAGTACTAAGTCTCTAGGAGCAAGTGGCCTTGAGTTCACATGCGAATCATTACCCTGCTTCAGTTTTTGTTAATAGTAAGCCAATTGGATCATGGCGACTTCTCTCCTCTCCTCATCCAGATCTAGGCTCCTTTCTAGTAGCCTATCATTATTGTCCGGAGCGAAGGAACTTGTTCTCATTGTTGGAAAACCGGCTTCTAAAGGAATAACAGCCTCGACGCCATAAGTCATTGAGAATGGCGTCTCTCCCGTTGATCGGCGGGTGTGGTCCGATACATCCACAGAACATGAGGCAATTCCTCTACCCATCTCCCTTTGGCATCATCCAACCTCTTCTTAAGCCCGTTGACTATAACTTTGTTGACCGCCTCGGCCTGCCCATTTCCTTGCGAATAAGCTGGGGTGGAATACCTGTTGGTTATGCCGAGGTCACAGCAATATCGCCTGAACGCTTTACTATCAAATTGCAAACCATTATCTGAAATGAGCGTATGAGGGACTCCAAATCGAGTGACGATATTCTTCCACACAAATTTCTTCACATCGACATCCCTAATGTTTGCTAGGGGCTCGGCCTCTACCCACTTAGTAAAATAGTCCATGCCCACAACCAACCACCTTCTGTTTCTAGGCGCCTTTGGGAAGGGACCTACAATGTCCAGACCCCACTACGCGAAAAGCCAGGACTTGTCAGAGGATTGAGCACACCCCCAGGCTGATGAATGTTTGGTGCGAACCTTTGACATTGATCACACTTCTTCACATAGATTTGAGCTTCTCGTTGCATATTGGGCCACCAATATCCTTATGTTAGAGCCCTGTGAGCTAAAGACCTTCCCCCCGTATGACTTCCACAAATTCCTTCATGTAACTCTTCCAAAAGCAGCTCTGTCGCTTCAGGATGTATACATAATAGGTATGGCCCAGAGAAGGATCGTTTGTAAAGTTTGTGGTCATCGGCCAACCAAAAACGAGATGCTTTCCTACGCACTTTGTTTGCCTCGACCTTTTCCTCAGGCAGAACATCATCTTTAAGGAAGGATACAATGAGGTCCATCCAACTAGGCCCCACCCTAATTTGATGAACCTGGATAATACTTCCAATCATTCCCGAGGGTTTAGGTAAGTCCTCAACAAGGATGATCCGTGGTAGACCTTGTGCCGACGTCGTGGCAAGAGTTGTTAGAGAGTCGGTATGCGTATTATTACTCCTAGGGACGTGTGACAAAGTAAAGGATTCAAATTTGCGTTGCAAAACCTTGACTTGATTTAAGTAGTCCTACATTCTCGGATCTCTGGCCTCCACCTTTCCATCTCCTTGGCCCACAATTAGTTGCAAGTCCGAGAACATTTGCACAGTCCTTCCCCCCAATTTCTGAACCATATCCATCCCTTTTAACAAGGCCTCATACTCTGCCTCGTTTTTAGTAGCCGAGAATCCTAATCTTAAGGATTTTTCCAGCGTAAGACCCTCTGGGGTCATAATTATCAAACCTACACCGGATCCCCTTTGATTAGCAGCCCTATCAACGTAAACAATCCACACTGGGGGACCTTTGCCCGTAATCATACCAACTGATTTTTCATCAATGTCCATGTTAATGGCACTATCTTCTATTGTGGGCTCAGCAAACTCTGCAACTAGATCAGCTAACACCTGACCCTTTACTGATGTGCGAAGCATGTACTTGATATCAAAAGAGCCCAAGATGGTTCCCTATTTTGCAATCCTACTTGTATAATCCGCACTCCGGAGTATAGCTTTGAGGGGAAGTTGAGTCAGAATAACCACCGTATGAGATTGGAAATAATGGGGGAGCTTACGTGTACCATGCACTACGGCTAGGATTGCCTTCTCTAATGGCAGGTAACGCACCTCGGCTTCATGTAAGAACTTACTCACATAGTAAACCGGCTTCTGTATATCCCCGTCGACCCTTATTAGCACCAAACTAACGGCATGGCTTGCCACTGCAATATATGCAAATAGAACTTCATCGACTTCGGGCCGAGACATGATAGGAGGATGTGAAAGATATTCTTTAAGTTGCTGAAAGGCAACGGCACACTCCTCTGTCCATTCAAATCCTTTCCACTTTGTTTAATAATTGGAAAAATGGCCTACAACGATCAGCAGATCTTGAGATAAATCGGTTGAGGGCAGCAATCATCCCAGTCAACCTCTGCACTTCTTTTGGATTCCGAGGCGGCTGTAAGCTATTGATGGCCTTGACCTGAGCGGGATTAACCTCGATTCCTCTATGTGTCACCATGTAGCCCAAAAATTTACCAGATCCTACCCTAAAGGAACATTTGGATGCGTTAAGGCGTAACTTATGCTTTCTCAGCATTTGGAAGGTGTTATCTAGGTCTGGTATATGAGCCGAGATAGCTTTACTCTTAACCACCATATCATCGACGTACACCTCAATTGTTTTTCCCAGTTGTGGTTCAAACATCCACGTCATCATTCTCTGATAGGTAGCCCCAGCATTCTTCAAGCCGAAGGGCATCACCTTATAGTGATAGTTTCCCATGGGTGTGACAAAGGCTATCTTCTCCTGGTCTTCCAGAGCTAAGGGTATTTGGTGGTAACCTTGGAAAGCATCTAGAAAGCTCATCCGAGGATGCCCCACAGTAGCATCCACCAACTGATCTATGCGGAGCATCGAATATGAATCCTTAGGACAAGCCTTATTCAAGTCTGTAAAGTCCACGCATACTCTTCACTTACCATTCTTCTTTCTCACCACCATTGTGTGTGCCAACCACTCTAGGTAGAACACCTCCTTGATTGCCCCTGCCTTCTTAAGTTTCAGTACCTCTTCCTTGACGGCGTCGGCGTGCTCTTAGGATGAGTGCCGAGGTGGTTGCCTCTGTGGCACTGCTGCTGGACTGACGTTGAGGTGATGACAAATGAAACTTAGGTCAACCGTTGGAGCTTCGTAAGCATCCCATGCAAATACATCAATATTTCGTTTTAAAAACATAACCAGTTCCTCTTTTTCTCGTAGGGGCAGTTGACTTCCTACCTGGAAGAACCTTTCCATATCGTCTGCAATGATCACCTTTTCTAAATCTTCACATCCAGGCTCTTCATCCTCGGTCCATTTGGTTTGGCCGAGGACGTTAGCTGCTATAAATTTCTCTCGGCTAAGGCCTGAGACTCCTGTATCGTCTGATGCATAATAGCTGCCGTTATGCATTACCTCGCCATGGATTGGCTGCCGACTATCTCCTCAACTCCATCTTCATATGGGAACTTCACCTTAACATGTAGAGTTGATGACACGGCACCTAAGGCGTACAACCATGGTCTTGCCACTATGGCCGTGTAAGGGGAATAGGCGTCTACTACGATAAAATCCACATCAACCACCACTGGCCCTGACTGCACAGGTAGTCGGATCAACCCCTTCGGAATGACAGCCTTCCCTTCAAAGCTTATCAACGGGGAGTCGTAAGCCGTGAGATCCTCAGGCTTCAAGTTAAGGCCCTTGAACAAATCCGGGTACATAATGTCAGCCCCACTACCTTGGTCAACCATCACTCTCTTCACGTCGTAACCCCCTATCTTTAGCATGATGACTAACGCATCATCATACGGCTGGATAGTGTCAACCTTATCCTCCTCAGAAAATCCCAAAATGGGTGGAGGATTCCTCTTAATCCTCTTCGGCTCAAAGTTGAGGTCCTCGACAGAGGGACGCAATACTGACATTACTCTGGTAGGACAAGACCCCATCCGACCTGGTGCAGCAAATATGACATTGATCGTGCCCAATAGAGGTCTTGAAATGTTACTGCCTTGATTCACGGAACCAGATTATGTACCTTATTCATTAGGCCGATTCATAAATTGCCTTAACTTCCCTTCTTTGACTAGCTGATCCAGGTAATTCAATAAGTTTCTGCAGTTTTCAGTGGTGTGACCCTTATCCTGATGATAATTGCAATAGAGGTTCTGGTTAAGTTTTGTAGGGTCTCCTATCATTCTATTGGGCCACCTAAAATATGGTTCACAACAAATCTTCTCCAACACCTGCTGTACTGGCTCACAAAACACAGCGTTTACTGTCTGAGGAGGAGCCGACCTAGACTGGCCAGCAAAATCCCTCCTTGGCCACTTGCTATTGTATTTCTCTGTCTTGAAATCCCTGCTCTCTTGAGGGATAATTTTCATTTTCCCCTTGCTCTGCTGTTGATCTTCCTCAACTCGCTTATACTCATCAATACGATCCATAAGCCGACGAACAGTTTTTACAGTTTCTTGGTCAAAGATTTTCTTAAATCGGGTTCAATTGGAAGGCCGACCTTAAAAGTGTTGACTGCTACTTCATCAAAATCCCCGTCAATCTCATTGAGTGCTTCCCAGTATCTATCCGAATAAGTTTTTAATGTCTCGCCCTCTCTCATGGTCATGGATAGTAACGAGGCCAAAGGCCGAGGTACTCTGCTACATGTAACAAAACAAGACCCAAATGCCATCGTAAGTTCCATGTAGGAATCAATGGAATCTGCTTTTAAGCCATTAAACCATCTCATTGCAATGGGCCCTAAGCTTGAGGGGAATACTTTGCACATCAAGGTTTCATTCTGTGAATAGACTGCCATGCGTTGGTTAAAATGGCTCACGTGCTCTATCGGGTCTGTTCTGCCATTATAAATGGTGAAGTTTGGTTGCATGAAACGACGAGGAAGTTTTCCTCTCTCAATACGACGTGTGAAAGGTGACTTGGAGAGCTGGTGCAGTGCCTTCCCCATAGTGTCACTGCCCAAGCCCCTGGGAAGAGACTCCTTGCTCGCCCTATTATGAAGACTTCCCTCTTGGTATGAGAAAGTTTCGCTATGAGGAGTTCTCGACTTCGGCTTATAGCCACTGCTCTAGGAGTCGTCTGATGAAGGATCAAATATGGAAGGCGTCCATTTCCGCTTGGCCCGGCGCAGCTTTCTCTTGAGCTGGTCAATTTCCCTCTGCATGGCCTTAGTACCTCCTTCGTTAGAGCCCCTGCTTCCGCCCCGTGGATAATTACCGGCGGTTCGCCCTGTGTGTACACTGCCTTCTCGATCTCCCATCTGCTCTAACTGTTGAAAAGGATCTTCGTGTTGAGATCCTAAAGATTTTGCATGGTCTGGACTGGAACCCACCATCACGTTATCTGCGCCAAAACACAAGATTCCTCACAGACGGCTCCAATTGTAAGGACACAAATCACGCTGGACCAAATTTGGACTTTCAGACCAGCCCAATGAGCCCTAAACAATGAATTTATACAGAGCGGGCTTCTAATCTAGGTTTTTGGACGGTAGATAACACAAAAGTTAGATTAAATCATAGAACACATGCATACTCCTCATACATGGATGAAATATGGCTTTATATATTGATGCCGAGGACAATCTTTGGTGTTTCCTTACAAGTTCTCTCTGCAGTGTGTGTGTCTCTCTCCCCCTCCCCTTTGTTTCTTCTTTCTTTGACTTTTATAGGCCTGCATCCTTTTCTCCTTTCTTCCACGTGTAGTCTAGATGCTCCTTTTGGATACTTGTCCCATCATTCCTCCTTACTAAAGTCTCTGGCGGTAAGTATAAGGTTGAATTTCAATGTTCAAGCATCACTTCCTCATTAATGCGGCCAGAGAGGTAGGTATAGAGCCTTTAATGCGGTGGCAACAACTTTTTCCTTGATATTTGTCTGTCACTTCCCTTTATCCCTTATTCTTGTTTTCTCAGTTTCTGCATCCAAGGTCTTCAATATGGATGCCCTTGAGCCGCCAGATCACTCGCATCGTCCTCGGCAGCATGCTACCGAGGACACGGTCATCCTCGGACGTCATGTTTCGTGGTGTTCTATTCATGCATGTCACTTTTCTTTGTCACGTGACTTCGTAGGCGGGATTTATCATGTCATCGGACCATTCATGATATTGGGTTGGACTTTCCTCCTCGGGAGGGCCTTTGGGCTAGCCCAATACGCATTTTGGGCCCATTGGCACTACAATAATGATAGAAATTTTGGTAACTTATATTAAGAATGAAAATTTAAGGATTTCACTATGGAAGATGGTGAAGGATGATTTTTTTTTTTTTGTTGAAATTATGGTGAAAGATAATTTAATTCTATGAAACATTTAATTTTAAGGATTTCACTATAAAAGATTCTAACTTCTTTATAAGTGTAACTGTATGTGTTTGTGTATATGTGTAAAAGTTTGTATAGACTAGTAAATTAGTAACACAAATCGGCCCCCAAACAAAAATTTCTGATTCTGTCCGTATTGCATGTGCCAGTGCATGAGAAGAGTAGTATTTAATAGCACATGAAAAAAGGCTAACGGAGCAGCTGTAGAATTGTAAAATAATAGATTACTTAAAGTGTTATGTGGGTTGAAGAATCACCATTATATATTGCTAGTGGTATACGTTGAACGTAAATTTTGGTCTAAACTCTAAAGCAATAAAATCTATCGTTTCTCATAATAATAAAAAAATCTTTACTGACTCAATGTGATTCGTGCTATATATGGCCCATGAACTTCAAAAGGAGGGTTTCTATCTTTTAATAAAATAAAAAAAATAAAAAACTTCAAATAGGGATATTACCCAGCGATGTGAAAAGGGTGGTGATGAAGTCAAAGATTCAAAACCTACATGAGTTGGATTTTCCATAGTTCACTACTCCCTTGGCCAACTTTTGTGATTAGTTGGGAAAAAAAATCCGAATAAGTAAAAGAAATCAATAACAATTTTTCTTAGGAAGAAGTTAAAAAGGTTTTTTAGGAGTAAAACGTGAGGAGAGGAATCCAAACGTGTTAGGTATTTGCAGTTGAGTTTAAATTAAATGTCTCTTAAATACACTCAGTTATTTTTTGTTTAGAGTAGTGCTTAATAAATTTTAGGGGTACTTTAGATATTGTAGAGAGAGGGTAACTAACTTTGTAAATCCTCTTAATATATAGAGAAGAGATAAATTATAAAATAAGTAAATAATTTTAATAAAAAATTACTTTAAGTTCTAATTGTTTAGAGTTTAGGCTTTATCAGTGTTTATCTACTTCTATATTTTAAAATTATTTTTGTGCTTTTTGTTAATTTCTTAATATTAGATGTGGTATGAGTTTAATCATTTTTATTTGAGTTATATTTAATCTATGCCCTAGCTAGCACAAAAAAATAATAAACAAAATAGTTCATTTATATCGATTTTTTCCTAGTGATAGTCTATTAAAAAAACCTAACGAGAAGAAGCTACTATGATTATTTATTCACTTTTATAATCTCAAAAAAATTCACAACCAATGGTCACCCAAAAAATAATTCCAAATCCACAACCAACAATCACTCAAAAACACCACAACTAATCCACAACTCACAGTTGAGAAAATCATATAAAAGCATATGAAAAAAAAAACCACCCTTCTAGATTCATAACCATATCATTTTTTCTCCCTAAACTAAGTCATTTGACATCTTTTTCAAATTAACTCTTTTAAGTTTTACCATCAAAACTTCTATGTTCGAATTTTGTCATGACTAACTGAGAGCAATAGATAGTTACTTGTATATGAATTTATATATTTTTTTTTCATTACTCACAACCAATCGTATCAATTATGACCAAAATTGTGTCCATGTCAAGTATACGAAATATAATTGTTCAACTTCCATGACATGTAATGTATTGTAATGTGGCATTGCTCAATTCTTCAATAAAAGACCATTTGGTTCATATTTAATTTTCTTTCCTCTCACTTCACTTCATGTAATTCTCATTTTGATTATCATATTTAATTTTCTTAAAAAAATATTTTAACACGTCAAAAAATTGCTTTATTTATTTTAGCATAGTATTTAACATTAAACCCTATACCTCATTTCTTACTTTAACACATCCACTATTAAAATAACATAAAATAACACAAAATAACACCCACCATTTATAAACAAAAAAGTAAAACCCACAATAAAAAAAGAGATAGTTACTTGTATATGAATTTATATATATTTTTTTCCATCACTCACAACCAGTCGTATCTATTATGACCAAAATTGTGTCCATGTCAAGTATACGAAATATAATTGTTCAACTTCCATGACATGTAATGTATTGTAATGTGGCATTGCTCAATTCTTCGATAAAAGACCATTTGGTTCATATTTAATTTTCTTTCCTCTCACTTCACTTCATGTAATTTTAATTTTGATTATCATATTTAATTTTCTTAAAAAATATTTTAACACGTCAAAAAGTTACTTTATTTATTTTAGCATAATATTTAACATTAAACCCTATACCTCATTTCTTACTTTAACACATCCACTATTAAAATAACATAAAATAACACCCACCATTTATAAACAAAAAGTAAAACCCACAATAAAAAAAGAGAGGAGAGACATATGAGAGAGAAAATGGAGAGTGTTTTATTTTGTATTTTTTATTTTTTAGAAACATCAAAAGGGTGAGAGATAGTAGAGATGAGAGAGAAATTATTAAAAAAAATTAGCATATAGCTACAAGGCACTTCTACTACTAGCATGTTCCAAAAATAATTTAGCATTTCAAACATCTAATGGGGTGTTTTTAGTATGCTAAATTTAATATTTAGCACATATGGTGTTAATGCTTTTAATGAGTATTGGTGCTCAGGGTAGTCAAGTTTTCTCTTCTCTTTTCTTTTTTTTTCTTTTTTTTTTTTTAAAAAAAATTAAAAGATTTTGCCTAGTCAAGTCAAGTCAAGTAAATTAGTTAAAAAATAATATATAAATCTAAAAGTTAAAGTGAAATGGTAGGTGGGTGTGCCCAAGGAAAGGGGCAGGAGGGAAGAGTGACCAAAAAAAAAAAAAATTAAAGCAATCCGCGTGACCGTAAAAAGAGGGTCTTGAACCTTGATACGTTTGAAAAATGGTACCTTCTCAACGTTATGGACAAGGCACTGCTTTTTAATGTAAAGTTGATGAGAAAATTAGAGATTTAAATTCTCTAAATTTTTTAAGGTACTCTACTAGATTTCCTTAATTCTAACAACTTTTTAATGATTAATGATCTAGATTCTATTATGTCAGTATTTTACTAACAATATTCTTAAAATAATAAAATAATGTTACAAACAAAATAATTAAGAATATTGTTAGTAAAATATTGATATGACATAATCTAGATCATTAATGGTCCGTTTGGATTGAGGGAGAGAGACGGAGAGTAGAGTAGAGTAAATTTAGTACAAAATTAGATTATTTTTAGCCAACTTTACTCTACTCTCTTCTACTCCCCTCCTTCCTCTCTCCATCCAAATAGGCCATAAATCATTAAAGAATGGTTAGAATTTATGGAAATCTATTTGGTAAAATACCCTAGGAAATTTAGAAGATCTGAATCCAAAAACTAGTAGTATTATCACGTGAGATGCAGCCATGCAGGACTTGACGATGTGTGAGCTAATTTTTTTTATAAAATAATTAAAATTAAAATATTAAATAAATAGTAATAACTAGCGTCTAAGCATGTGCTCACGTGTGTGCTTAAATGTTCTTCTTCTTTTCATTGTAAAGGTAAATAATTTTCATTCATTATAATTCGGGGTTGTTGCATTTTTTAATTACAAAAATACCTAGAGGTGTGATGAGATTTATACGTTTGTGGGTGAAACAATTTTTAAGTATATAATCTCATCACACGCTTAGATATTGTTGTAATTGAAAAATGCAATAACCCCGAATTATGATGAATGAACCGTACGATTGTTCACTGTGAAAATACTACGTACAGGAAATCGTACGGTTCTATTTTTATATTTTAAAATTATTTTTGTGCTTTTTGTAAATTTCTTAATATTAGATGTGGTATGAGTTTAATCATTTTTATTTGAGTTATATTTAATCTATGCCCTAGCTAGCACAAAAAAATAATAAACAAAATAGTTCATTTATATCGATTTTTTCCTAGTGATAGTCTATTAAAAAAACCTAACAAGAAGAAGCTACTATGATTATTTATTCACTTTTATAATCTCAAAAAAATTCACAAATCACAACCAATGGTCACCGAAAAAATAATTCCAAATCCACAACCAACAATCACTCAAAAACACCACAACTAATCCACAACTCACAGTTGAGAAAAGCATTTAAAAAAAAACCACCCTTCTAGATTCATAACCATATCATTTTTTCTCTCTAAACTAAGTCATTTGACATCTTTTTCAAATTAACTCTTTTAAGTTTTACCATCAAAACTTCTATGTTCGAATTTTGTCATGACTAACTAAGAGCAATAGATAGTTACTTGTATATGAATTTTTTCAATTTTTTTTTTCCTTCACTCACAACCAATCATATTAATTATGACCAAAATTGTGTCCATGTCAAGTATACGAAATATAATTGTTCAACTTCCATGACATGTAATGTTTTGTAATGGGGCATTGCTCAATTCTTTGATAAAAGACCATTTGGTTCATATTTAATTTTCTTTCCTCTCACTTCACTTCATGTAATTTTCATTTTGATTATCATATTTAATTTTCTTAAAAAAATATTTTAACACGTCAAAAAGTTACTTTATTTATTTAGCATAATATTTAACATTAAACCCTATACCTCTTTTCTTACTTTAACACATCCATTATTAAAATAACATAAAATAACACCCACCATTTATAAACAAAAAAGTAAAACCCACAATAAAAAAAGAGAGGAGAGATATATGAGAGAGAAAATGGAGAGTGTTTTATTTTTTATTTTTTAGAAACATAAAAGGACGAGAGATAGTAGAGATGAGAGAGAAATTATTAAAAAAATTAGCATATAGCTACAAGGCACTTCTACTACTTGCATATTCCAAAAATAATTTAGCATTTAAAACATCTAATGGGACGTTTTTAGTATGCTAAATTTAATATTTATTACATATAATGTTAATGCTTTTAACGAGTATTGGTGCTCAGCGTAGTCAAGTTTTCTCTTTTCTTTTCTTTTTATTTTTCTTTTAAAAAAAATTAAAAGATTTTTCCTTGTCAAGTCAAGTCAAGTAAATTAGTTAAAAAATAATAAATAAATAAATCTAAAAGTTAAAGTGAAACGGTAGGTGGCTGTGCCCAAGGAAAGGAACAAGAGGGAAGAGTGACAAAAAAAAAAAAATTTAAAGCAATCCGCGTGACCGTAAAAAGAGGGTCTTGAACCTTGATACGTTTGAAAAATGGTACCTTCTCAACATTATGGACAAGGCACTGCTTTTTAACGTGAAGTTGATGAGAAAATTAGGGATCTAGATCCTTTAGATTTTTTAGGGTATTCTACTAATAGATTTCCTTAAATTCTAACCATTTTTTAATGATTTAATGATCTAGATTCTGCCATGTCAGTATTTTACTAACAATATTCTAAAAATAATAAAATAATGTTACAAACAAAACAATTAAGAATATTGTTAGTAAAATATTGATATGGCATAATCTAGACCATTAATGGTCCGTTTGGATTGAGGGAGAGAGATGGGGAGTAGAGTAGAGTAGATTTAGCACAAAATTAGCTTATTTTTAACTAACTCTACTCTACTCTACTCTCTTCCACTCTCCTCCTTCCTCTCTCCATCCAAATAGGCCATAAATCATTAAAGAATTGTTAGAATTTAAGGAAATCTATTTGGTAGAGTACCCTAGGAAATTTAGAAGATCTGAATCCAAAAACTAGTAGTATTATCACATGAGATGCAGCCATGCAGGATTTGACGATGTGTGAGCTAATTTTTTTATAAAATAATTAAAATTAAAATATTAAATAAATAGTAATAACCAGCGTCTAAGCATGTACTCACGTGCGTGCTTAAATGTTCTTCTTCTTTTTTTCTTTGTAAAGGTAAATAATTTTCATTCATTATAATTCGGGGTTGTTGCATTTTTTAATTACAAAAATACCTAGAGGTGTGATGAGATTTATACGTTTGTGGATGAAATAATTTTTAAGTATATAATCTCATCACACGCTTAGGTATTTTTGTAATTGAAAAATGCAACAACCCCGAATTATGATGAATGAAAATTATTAACTTTTAGCAAGAAAAAAAAAAATAGAAAAGCAGACTAGTATATAGTAATAGATGTCTAAATATCATAGAAATAATTTCTAACACAAATATAACTACACAAATGGTTTCCATTCCATTATGTAAAACTAAAATTCCAAACTTTTTGAAAATATCTTTCTACTATATAGAAATATTTAATATTTTAATAATTAGCCCCCAAAAATGGAACTTGGCCCCCCCAAATATTTGAGTTAGTCCAATAATGTTTTTTTTTTTTTTTTTAAATTGTCCAATTGGTCTTATAGTTATAGAGAATGCATTGTTTCTCATAGTAATTTTTTAGTGTAAAATGTGTAATCATATCTCATAAAGTTTTAGATCATTCATGTCTTTGAACATTTCATTAGTTTAATTGAAAATTTTTTACTCGCAATGATAGACAATTTGGTAACTTATATTGAAAATAAAAATTGTAAGGATTTACTATGGAAGGTGAGAGATGATTTTTTTTATTGGTTGAAATTATGGTGAAAGTTTATTTGTTAGAAGGAAATTATGGTGAAAGATAATTTAATTCTATGAAACATTTAATTTTAAGGATTTCACTATACAAGATTCTAACTTCTGTGTATGTATAAATGTATGTGTTTGTGTAAATGTGCAAAAATTTGTATAGACTAGTAAATTAGTAACACAAATCAACCCCCTAAACAAAAATTTCTAGTTCCGGCCCTAATTGCATATGCCAGCGCATGAGAAGAGTAGTATTTAATAGCACATGAAAAAAGGCTAACGGAGCAGCTGTAGAATTGTAAAATTATAGATTACTTGTGGCAAAGTGTTATGTGGGTTGAAGAATCACCATTATATATTGCTAGTGGTATACGTTGAACGTAAATTTTGGTCTAAACTCTAAAGCAATAAAATTTATCGTTTCTCATAATAATAAAAAATCTTTACTGACTCAATGTGATTCTCGCTATGGCTTATGAACTTCAAAAAGAGAGTTTCTATCTTTTAATAAAATAAATAAATAAATAACTTCAAATATGGATATTACCCAGCGATGTGAAAAGGGTGGTGATGAAGTCAGAGATTCAAAACCTACATGAGTTGCCAACTTTTGTGATTAGTTGGGAAAAAAATCCAGATAAGTAAAAGAAATCAATAATAGTTTTTCTTAGGAAGAAGTTAAAAAGGTTTTTCAGGAATAAAAATGTGAGGAATTGAATTCAAACGTGAGTAACAATTTGATTTTTATAGCAATATCTATCCACTCAAGTAAAATGTGGAATGAAAGACACAAAAATAAAATAAAAAAATAAAAAAAGTCATCAATCCTTCAAGAGAAATTGGTGTTACACACAGGTAGCCTTTGATGTTCCTATTCTTGAACAACTTTTTATTGCTACACTTAGTACTGGACTTTCATTTCCATAAAAGATATTTGCTCCATTTCTTGAGTTTTGTTTTGATTTGGTTCGATCAAAACAATCACAAAATATGTGATAATACTAATAGAGGCTAAGCGATAACTTAAAATTTAAGCTTATCTTCAAATTTCCTCAGCCAATAGCACACATGGTTAAGACTTTTAGCGGCCATCGAATGAGGAGAAGAAGGAATAAAGATTGTAGAATAGGGGAGTGATGAATGAAGAAAAAGGAAAAGTTTTTGTGAAAAGACTCAAATTGAATATGTTTCTGATAAGGGGGAAAAACTGAAAGGCAAGTAGCAAGTAATTTGAGAACGTGTATTAGGCAGTTGTGAATATAGGAATAGATAGGTTCCAAAAAAAATAAAACAAAGGGAAAAAAACTTTGCGTTTTTTTTTTTTAACAATTGTGATTATAGGAATAGATTGGTTTTAAAAAGAAGGGAAAAAATTTGTAAGTAATTTTTTTTAAAAATAAAAACTGTTTGTTGGTAAACTGTTTTTTATTTATTTTAAATCTAGCTAAATTTTAGAATTTTTTAAATTATAAATTTTACATATCTAACCCTATTATTTAAACTTCCTAAGCAGATAAAATTTGAGGGTACTAGGAGTGTAGTCCTATTTTGTAAATAGTGTTTTACATAGGAGTTAAATAAACATTATTACCAAGTTTTGCCCCTACTTAAAGTAGGCTGTAGAGGTGTGTCAAAAAAAAAAAAAAGTAGGTTGTAGAGGTATTTTGGAACAAAAAAAAAAATACGGTACAAACCGGGAAAGTTCTTTAAATAATAGTATAAATACAAAAGAAGAGATAAATTATAAAATAAGTAAATAATTTTAATAAAATTTTACTTTAAGTTCTAATCCTTTTGAGTTTAGACTTTATCTGTGTTTATCTATTTTTATATTTTAAAAGTATTTTTGTGCTTTGTGTCAATTTCTTAATATGAGATGTGGTATGAGTTTAATCATTTCTTTTTGGATTATGTTTAATTTATGCCCTAGTTAGCACAAAATAATAAACAAAATAGTTCCATTATATTGATTTTTTCCTAGTGATAGTCTAATTAAAAAAACCTAACGAGAAGAAGCTACTATGATTATTTATTCACTTTTATAATCTCAAAAAAATTTACAACCAACGGTCACCCAAAAAATAATTCCAAATCCACAACCAACAATCACCCCAAAACACCACAACCAAATCCACAACTCACGATTGAGAAAATCATATAAAAGCATATAAAAACCCACCCTTCTAGATTCATAACCATATCATTTTTTCTCCCTAAACTAAGTCGTTTGACATCTTTTTCAAATCAGCTCTTCTAAGTTTTACCATCAAAACTTCTATTTCGAATTTTGTCCTGACTAACTGAGAGCAATAGATAGTTACTTGTATATGTATCTATATATATTTTTTTCATCACTCACAACTAATCATATAAATTATGACCAAAATTGTGTCCATGTCAAGTATACGAAATATTTTTGTTCAACTTCCATGACATGTAATGTAATGTAATGTTGCATTGCTCAATTCTCTGATAAAAGACCATTTGGATTCATATTTAATTTTCTTTCCTCACTCCATTTCATGTAATTTTCATTTTGAATATCATATTTAATTTTCTAAAAAAAATATTATTTTAACACGTCAAAAAGTTACTTTATTTATCTTAGCATAGTATCTAACATTAAACCCAGTACCTCATTTCTTACTTTAACACATCCACTATTAAATAACATAAAATAACACCCACCATTTAAAAAAAAAAAAAAAAAAAAAAGTAGAGAGGAGAGAGGCGAGAGATATATTAGAGAGAAAATGGAGTGTTTTCTTTTAAGAAACATAAAAGGGTGAGAGAGAGTTAGTAGAGATGAGAGAGAAATTATTTAACAATTTTAGCATATAGCTACAAGGCACTTCTACTACTAGCATCATATGACACTAATGCTCTTAATGAGTATTGGCGCATTTGTATAAGATATGAGTAACACTACCGCCACAAACTATTTTACAATATTTTTACAAAATGTTGATGTGGCCAACTTCTTATTAGTTTTCATCTAGGCTCACCATTAATATCATTTTTTCAGTTACCAATAATTACTAACTACAAAGCAGTTTGTAAAAATTTTTGTAAAATAATTTGTGTCTAGCATTATTCATAAGATATTGCAAAATAGTGTTCTAAACTTAAAATGAGTGTTTGTAACAAAATAATTATGAGGAGTTGCTCTTAGGGTCTATTTGGCAAGATTATTTTTGTCAACTTATTTTACTATTTAACTTATTTTTGCTATTATTCATGAGTCATATTATACTTTTTGCGCTATTTATAAGTTTTACTGTACTATCTCAGTTAACTTTTACCTTTATTTATAGTATTTTCAGTAAAAATTTTTAATTTTAGCAAAATAAACGAATTTTAAACAGACCCTTAATATGTTCGAAACGGAACAGGTTTTTTATCTTCCTAAATACCCAATCAAGTGGACCATAACTACAGTTGGTTGACAAAACAGATCTTTTGAGACCATATATTATTTTTTACAATTTGATGACATGGATGATTGTAACCGGTGAATCATCTTTAAGGGTCCGTTTGGATAGAGCTTATTTTTGCTGAACTGAAAATTGAAACTGAAAATACTGTAACAAAATAATTTTTTAATGTGTAAATAGTACTGCGGGACCCATTTTTTATAAAAAATTGCTAAAAAAAGTATATAAATAGTGCGTGAACAGTGTGAAAACAGTGCCAAACAGTGATTTTTGTCTCCGCACAGTATTGCTACAGTGAAAAAATGTGCATGAACAGTATCGGTTACTGTTCATGCACGTTGAAAAAAAAAAAAAAAAAAAAGGGGGAAAACGCAGACAGAACAAAACGTAAGAATTATAAGTTGGATCCAAACGGGTACTTAGTACCCATTTTTTTCCACGGTTTAAAACCACGTGTTCGCATCTTAGCATGGTGAAAGGGATAGAGAAATGCCTTTCTATCTCAATAGTTAATAAAACACAAACACATACTCTCTCTCTCACCGACAGTGACAGTGTCTATGGCTCGCAGAGACAGTGAAGGAGCTCTGACACTCACAAACTCAACATCGTCCTCTTCTGCAATCACAGCCTTAGACCCACTTGACGCTGAGTTCGGTTTCTCTCGCCCGGACTTCAGGACTAGTCAACTCGCCGGGTCAGTCGAGTTCTACCAGCGCCATGTCGTCCTTTGCTACAAGAACCCCCAGGTTTGGCCCTCCAAAATCGAGGCCTCCGAATTCGATCAGGTTCCCAGGTTTCTCTCTGCTGCTGTCATGGCTAGGAAGGCTGATATGAACAAAGAGGTGTGTGTGTCACTGTGATTTTTTTTTTTTTTTTTTTTGTGGTTTTTAGTTTCATTCTGCTGAAAGTTGGGTTTGGTATTTTGTTAATTGAAATTGATTTTTTGTGTGATTTTGTAGAATTTTACGTGAAGTGTTGATATGTGTTCATTGTAAATTTAGTGAATGGAAATGGGTTTTCTGTGATTTAATTGGCTTTTGTTCTAGGATTTGGTACGGGTTCATTGAAAATTTAGTGAATATGAATTGGGTAGTTATGTGATTTTGGAGGCCTTCGTTTTAATTGTTGATATGGGTTCATTGCAACTTTAGTGAATTGAAATGTGTTTTACATAGCAATTGTGATATCTTCTTTACAGTTTCTGCTGGACTACTATTGCTGTTTCAAGCTATTATGTAGGAGAGCAGTTCTTGGCTTTCTGGGTGTTTGTCACAGCTTTCATGAGTGTGGGGATAATGTATTATAGAGGTGCAATCTTTTTGTTATCAGCTGCTAGTTGACCGCTTATTACCTAGATCCAATGTTAAATGTGGTCAGCAAATTATTAAGTTATACTATTGTGATAATCAGTATTTTATATTTGTTTCATAATGAGAGTATCCACCAGCATATGAGTTTAGGCAAGTGAATGAAGTATTGTTATGATAGTGAATAATGCTGTTTATTGATCCTTGATCTTACCAGTTACATCAATTGTATAATTCTTTCCTTCCTAAATTTGTGTGTCGACATGTAGCTTGCTGTTCCATAATCTCCCTCCCTTCAGGCATATAGTATTAATTGATGTTAACCTTCATTCCTTGTTTCTTTCCTCTTTTTTCTCTTTAGATCCGCTTGACAATATGTGAGGGACATGATGGAACTGAGACATCAAATGGGGATGTATTAATCTTTCCAGACATGATAAGATACAGGTCAATGACATGCTCATTTGGCATTTAATTAGATCCTTTTTCAATCCTCCCCCCCCCCCCCCCCATCCAAAAAAGAAGAAGAGGCTAATACTGATCGAGTTTGGTGAAAAATGCAGGAGATTGACCCACATTGATATCGGTTCCTTTTTCGAGGAAGTGCTTGCGAAGAATGGTGAATGGCTTCCTGGAACTCCTAAAAGATTAAAGGGTTCTTATGTTTTTGTATGTTGTCATGGGTTACGGAATCGACGTTGTGGAGTTTGTTGACCTGCCTTGATTAGTAGATTCAAAGAAGAGATAGAATTACATGGCGTTCAAAGTACAGTTTCTGTTAGCCCATGCTCACACCTTGGGGGGCATAAGTATGCAGGAAGTGTTATCATATTTGGATAAAAAATCAACGGAGAAGTCACTAGGCACTGGTAAGTGGATGTCAGTTGATTGATTTACTTTTACCACCTAATGCGTTCAAGTTAATCATACTATGTGATTTAGCTGGTAAAGTTTTTCATTCTTCCCAATAAGACATTGATCAGTTTATTGATAATGGAGCCCTCTTTTTTTTCTTTTTTAAATCAATAGGTATGGATATGTCACTCCAGAGGATGTACCCGTATTGCTTGAACAACATATTTTGAAAGGAGAAATTGTAGATTGGCTGTGGAGGTAATATTCTCATATCTTCGTCCTTTGTGTGTGCACGTGTAAACTATAAGATCTCTTTCTAGGTAGTTTGCATCTACATCAGAGCTGTATCCACTTTTGTCATTAGTTTTAGTTGTATGACAGGAGCATACATGAATTTTTTTTTTCTTAGTCATGAAGGTGGGAGGTAAGAAAGAAAATAGTGTAATGGAAAATTGTGCTTCAACTGACCCAGGATCTAGGGTTTGATATAAATGAGTTTATCCACCCTCATTTTTTGTTGCTGCATTGTAGTGTCTGTTTAGCATGATTAATTTTGCCAACTTTTTTTTTTTTTTTTTAAGATATAGAGGATAATGAAAGTACTCTTGCTGGCAAAAGTTGTGACTTCTCTTTCTCTCTCTCTCTCTCTCTCTCTCTCTCTCTCTCTCCCTCCAGATTATCATGACTGAAAGTACTCTTGCTGGCAAAAGTTGTTCTTCTTCATTGTCTCATTATTCTAGAGATATTAGTTATGCAGTCAAGGCATACTTGGATGCTAACAAATGTGTGGACCTTGCTATATCTTCTGTGGATGTTGCCTAGTAATTTAAACTTTTATCCACTCTTCCCTAATTTCTTTTGGATGATGTTCTCATGTGGCTGAAGGCATAGTTTAGTTTTTATTTTATTTTATTTTATTTTTTTTGGGAAAAGAATATCTCTGGTTGTTATCTTGCAGAGGTTGTAGCTTTTTGGGAAAAGAAGGAAAAACAAGTATCAATTACTAACATAACACAACTTGAGATTGAAGAATGAGGGGCTTCTATGGCCAATCCGAAACTGTTACTTGAAGTTTCTTATGTGTTTCTCCGTATTTTTTATGCTTCAATTTATTTTTTATGCTTCAATTTTTGGTGCTTGTTTCAAAAATTGTGTTTTTAGTGTAGTAAACTGTAAAGGATGAAAACATACATGATTGCTTCACAAATTGTTGAGCCTAGGAGCTTCATTATTTCAGTTTCTATAGCAATGGATAGTGATTGTGTACTCACTGCTAAATTAAGAAAGAACCGTGTTTCTAAAGGGACTTGGGGGAGAAGTTATGATAGGTTTTCATTTCATAAAGAACTTAGGGCAATTTTTCTTTTTCCCACTAGTCACTTTTATTATCCAGGCATTTGTGAGATGGTTAATCACTACAGATTTTTGTCCATTGAGACTTTTCTAACGTTTAATGAATCCTGTAATGCCAGGTTATACAATTGTTCTTTTTAAAGTTTCAAATATGTACTGGCCAAGGAGACCCATCTTCTCTTGGCTCAGAAAGAGCTGAACAAGTTAAAGGAACAACTAAAGAATGCTGAAACCACTAAGGCCCAAGCCTTTGTAGAGCTTGAAATGGCTAAAATAACAGTTGAGGGTTTGACTCAGAAGTTGACTTCACTTAGTGAATCCAGGGAATCAGCAGTCAAGGCAACAGAAGCTGCAAAGAATCAGGCAAAGGAGCTTGAAGAATCAAACTCTGGCCAACCTATTGGAACTAATGGTGCTTGGAAGCAAGACCTAGAAACTGCAAGAGAACAGTACATGATAGTGATTACTGAACTAGATGCTGCATAGCAAGAATTAAGGAAAATCCGCCAGGGCTGTGATGAGTCTTTGGAAGAAAAAGTTGCTGCCTTAAAGCAAGCAGCAGAAGCCGAAGGTGCAGTGAAAATAAACATGGAGAAAACTGGTGAGCTTTCCAAGGAAATTTAAACTATACAGGAATCAATTGAACATGTGAAGCGTGCAACTTCACAAGCCCAAGAAGAACAAGCAAATATTTTTGCTGAAAAGGATGTTCAAAGACAGTCATCTAAAGCTATTGAAGAAAGAGTTGGATCCTGAACTCACCAAAAATATGGAAGCACAACTGACCAATACAATGAATGAAATTGAGGCTCTGCAAAAGCAAATGGAAAATGCAAAGGCTTCGGATTTGGATTCTGTGAGAACTGTCACTTCAGAGCTGGATGATGCTAAGGGGTCACTACAGAAGGTCGCAGAAGAGGAAAGTACCCTTCGAAGCTTGGCGGAAGCTCTCAAGGTAGAGCTGGAGAATGTGAAAAAAGAGCATTCTGAACTGAAGGCAAAGGAAGCAGAAACAGAGTCCATTGCTGGAAATCTGCATGTCAAGCTTCAGAAAGTTAAATCTGAGCTTGAAGCATGCCTTGGGGAAGAATCGAAAGCAAGAGGTGCTTCTGAGGAGATGATCTCAGCACTTAAACAGCTTTCGTCTGAAACTGAAAATGCACGCCGAGAAGCAGAAGAGATGAAAACTAAAGCAGAGGAGTTGAAGAAAGAAGCTGACACTACCAAAATTGCATTAGAAGAAGCTGAGAGTTGCTTTGGAAGAAGCTGAAGAAGCAAAAGCAGCAGAGGCAAGTGCCCTTGATCGGATTAGGGCCTTGTCTGAGAGAATTACTACCGCACGTGCCTCAAATTCTGAGTCTGGTGCCAATATCACAATGTCGAGGGAAGAATATGAGTCCTTGAGCCGTAAAATTGAGGAGTCTGACACATTAGCAGAAATGAAAGTGGCTGCTGCCATGGCTCAGGTAGAAGCTCTGAAGGCTAATGAAAATGAGGCCCTCAAGAAGTTAGAAGCAACTGAGAAGGAGATTCAAGATATGAAAGCTGCAACTGAGGAGGTTCTTAAGAGGGCAGAAATGGCTGAAGCAGCCAAGAGGGCAGTGGAGGGAGAGAAGTGGAGGTGGCGCAAGAAAGAACAAAACAAGGCAGCTGAGGCTGCATCTCGGATTTTGGCAGAAACAGAGATGTCGTCAGAGTCATCCCCACTCCACTATAAGGTTCAAAAGCAAATCCAACCAGCAAAGCAAAACCAACCAACAAAAATTATTGAGGCCCGGAAGTTGGAGAAGAAGACTACTTCTGTTTTAAAGAAAGTACTTTTACCTAATATCAGTGGCATCTTTCACAGGAAAAAGAATCTGATTGAGGGTGCGTCTCCTTCTTATCTACCTGTTGAGAAGCCTGTGTGATTGATTTATTTATTTTTTGTGTTGCCAAAC
Source organism: Castanopsis chinensis (assembly GCA_032878915.1). Classification (NCBI taxonomy): domain Eukaryota; kingdom Viridiplantae; phylum Streptophyta; class Magnoliopsida; order Fagales; family Fagaceae; genus Castanopsis; species Castanopsis chinensis. Next base: position 10,517,403 of record JAVQMG010000089.1, read on the forward strand.
TTTGTGCAATCATAAATGGTTAAGAGAGGAACTTGTTTGGTTGTGTGTATATTTGAGACCAATGGACTTAAATTCCCTGTTCTTCTGCTTGGAGAGGAAAAATGAACCATTAGAAGATGAGTTCCATAGCAACTTCAGGGAAGTGTGGTTTTGTAAATGAGAGAAGTTAGATTATTGTTTTGAAAATTGGCATTGGAAATCTGAGTTTTCATTTTGTTATGATCACCATTCCTTAAAAGCTATCAGGATAAATACACCAATCTAGTCTTTAAGCTGAGCTCAAGCGACAATGTAATAGCAGTTCGGTTTTTTGTGTGTGTGTGTGTGTGAGAGAGAATGTAAAGCATACGGAATATATTGTTCAACTTCCACAACATGTAAATGTGGCATTTCTCAATTCTCCAATTAAAGACAATTTGGATATCATATTTTTCCTTTAATACAAAATGCAATCGTTTCCCCTTCAATTAAATCCTCAAACTTAGAACATATATATATATATATATATTTCTGGATGAATAAGCAAGATTTTATTCAACTTTAGTAATCCTACATAAACAAGCAAAAGTACAACGAGCAGCAAGGGTGCAAACAAACAAAAAAATAAGCCTCACTTGCTACTATACTACAACAAAAACAATAACCACACAATTTAAAACAGTAACGGGATCTCCCACAAATAACATAATACTTTTTTCTGAACAATGTTCTTAAAAGACTTCATGCATAACTTGTAGGAAACTTGAAATTTATACCCTTTGCCTTCTTTGTTGACTGCAATAATTGAAGGTTTTTGCGGGATTACTTAGATATGAGATTTCCACTGCTACAAAGAAGCCAACTACATTTCCAATCCCTACTCCTTCCCATGAGAACCATGTTTCCTTACTCTTAAGCTTGGTAGTTTTGTTGGTGATGGGTGTTTTGAGTATGACACTTGAATTTGCATTCGGCACAATCCATTGTTGTTGGCATAACAATTTGGATCATTTAGTTAATTTTAACATTTCATTTCCTATTTGAGACTTGTTAATAGGCACATAGATAACATTCATTATTTCATTTCCAGCCAATGCATGATCTAAAACATTCGTTAAGATTGAATTTTATAATGCAACCGATTAGTTTTTTATAAGGAGTCCAGCATTTTGAGTTTAAATGATATTTGTTCATTAGCTTTTGCTACTTCCAATGCAATTGTGATTTGTGTAAAACCTTAGAGCATTAGAATTAAATGTTCTAAAAAAATTATATTTTTATACATAAAAAATTTCCTTAATTTATTTTATTTTAGTATTTAATATTGCACCATATATCTTATCACTTACTTTAACAAATCACCCATTAAAATAATCTAAAATAACACCCGCCATTTATTGAAAAAAAAGAGAGTAAATCACCCACAATAGAGAGAGAGAGAGAGAGAGAGAGAGAGAGAGAGAGGCGAGATAAAAGGGAGAGAGGTAGTAGAGAAGAGAGAGAAATTATTTTTAAAAATTTGCATACAGCAATTCTAAAAATAATTTGGTATTTTAAACATCTAATTGAGTGTTGATGGGGTGTTTTTGGTATGCTAAATTTAACATTTAGCACATATGACAACACTATGGCACGATAGTGCTCTTTAATGAGTATAGCTAGTTAAGAGCATTCTTATCAAGAATGCTAAAAAATATAGCATTTAACAATTTAAAACACTATTTTGTTTATTTTAACACTTCACTTTATATTGACCTAAGAGGTTTTATTTTTTTTAACACTCCATTAAATATTCATTCTTTATTTTTTTTTATTAATCATTTTTTTCTTTTTCTTTTTCTTTTTACTACTTCACTTTATAGCATTTTTTTTTATCATTAAAATATTTTTTTTATAGCATCTTGCATGGTGTTATAAAAGACAACTTAATGTGGCTAGATGTTAAAAATAAATAGATTTTGCAGCTTTGATGCGGTGGATTTTTTAGTGTGTGACGTGTTAATAGTGTTAAAAATAGCTTTTAAAAATTTTCTTGTGAATGCTCTAACAAAACAGGCAACGTTATTGTCCACCTTTTAGTCTAAATGGCCTACTCTTTTGAACTAGATTGGGTCAATTTCTGTCTTTTAATTTGTGTCATTGTTAACTCAGGCTTTACATAGAAATGGTCATGGATGATAGACCCTCCCTTAATTGTATGTCTTTCTATTTCTTCTTGAAAATAAAGTGTTTATTCAAACCAAAAAAAAAAAAAAAAAAAATCGTCTTCTACGATTTTTTTTTTTTTGGAGGAACACTTTTTCTACGATTTGACTGTAATTGGTGAATCATCAATTCTCTATGCATCTATCATTTTTTTATGCACCACTTCACAGACTTTAGACAAAGGGAAAGAGAGAAACTAGAAAGAAAGACAAAAAAAACAGAAAGGCTTTCTATCTCAATAGTGAAAACACAAACACAAACACACACAAACATAATCCATCTCTCTCTCTCTCTCTCTCTCTCTCTCTCTCTCTCTCTCTCTCTCTCTCTCTCTCTCTCTCTCTCTCTCTGTGACAGTGATAATATCTATCTATGGCTCACAGAGTTAGAGAAGAAGCTTTGACATTCACAAACCCATCATCATCCTCTTCTCCAATCATAATGTCAGACCCGGACTTCGGGTCGAGTCAACTCGCCGGGTCAGTTGAGTTCTACCAACGCCATGTCTTCCTTTGCTACAAGAACCCCCAAGTTTGGCCCTCTGAAATTGAGGCCTCCGAATTCGATCAGGTTCCCAGGTTGCTCTTTGTCGCTGTCATGGCTAGGAAGGCTGATATGAACAAAGAGGTGTGTGTTTGTCACTGTGATTTTTTGTGTTTTTAGTTTCATTCTGGTGAAAGCTGGGTTTGGTATTGTGTTAATTGAAATTGGTTTCTTGTGTGATTTTGTAGACATTTGTGTTAAGTATTTGTTGGGAAATTTAGACCCTAGTTGATAGAATTAACAAGTTTTAAACCCAAGTTGTTAATTAGATTTATTATGCATAAAACTTGTTAAAACAAACAAACATCAATATCATGTCAAATATAAGTATAGCGAAAAAGTAAATAAGATAAGATATGATGACCCAGGAAAACCAATGAAACCAACCAGTTTCACAGTAAAAAACTTGGGGGGAAACCTTCCCGAAAAGCAATCCACTATAGTAAAGAAAAGTTTCAGATCTAGTACAAAACCTTTGTCCCTAGACTCTACAATTCCCGTAGATGAACTTATAGCAGAAACCTTCTACCTCTTCAGAACCTCTGAACTCTTCAATATATGAACGCCAACTTTTAATGCACGGATCCCAGTACGTGACTCACTCACCAACTTGAGGAAGAAGAATGTTGGCTGCAAAGTTCTTCACTTCATCAACAATGAAGATCAAGAAGCACTTGGTTACAAAACTCTAAGGAGCAAAAGACGCAGTAGCTTCTTTCAGAGAGAATAAGGCTTCGGTCACCTTTTGTATATGTTCTCCTTGTATTCTCCCAAGTGACGGCCTCAAAAATAAGCCTTATATATGCCTAGGGTTGTGAGAAAAGAAACCCTACACAAATACAAAAGCCTGGCCCAAAAATCAGATTTGAAAATTCTGATTTCCACAACCTCGATAGATAGCAGGTGTCGAGCCTCATTAAACCTCGATAGATAGCTATCTGTCGAGCAAGTATCCGCAGGTGTCCACCAGGTAAACACCTTTTCTTCACTTGTTTCTTGGTCCAATCTTTACGGCTTTAATACTACACTTGAACAACATGTTCTTTGAAGTATTAAACACATCCTAGATCTACCAAAATACAAGTAAAGTGCGTTTTGTCAAAGGATAAGCCAATTACATAAAATAATGACATATGTTTGAAAACACTTGAACTACATATGTCCTAACAGTGTTGATATGTGTTCATTGTAAATTTAGTGAATTGAATTGGGTATGATTTTGGTGTCTTTTGTTCAAAGTGTTGATATGGGTTCATTGTAAATTTAGTGAATTGAAATGGGGTTTTTTGTGTGGTTTTGGAGGCTTTTGTTCAAAGTATTGATATGGGATTTAGTTGGCTTTTGTTCTAGGAGTTGGTACGGGTTCATTGAAAATTTAGTGAATTTGAAATGGGTTGTTATGTGATTTTGGAGGCCTTTGTTCTAAATGTTGATATGGGTTCATTGCAACTTTAGTGAATTGAAATGTGTTTTACATAGCAATTGTGATATCTTGTTTACGGTTTTAGTTGGACTACTATTGCTATTTCAAACTATTATGTAGGAGAATAGTTCTTGGCCTTTTGGGTGTCTGTCACAGCTTTCATGAGTGTGGGGATAATGTATTATAGATGTGCAATTTTTTTATTATCAGCTGCTAGTTGACCGCTTATTACATAGATCTAATGTTAAATGTCGCTAGCAAATTATTAAATTTGATTATTATGGTAATTAGTATTTTATATTTGTTTCATAATGAGAGTATCCACCAGCATATAAGTTTAGGCAAGTGAATGAAGTATTGTGATGATAGTGAATAATGCTATTTATTGATCCTTGATCTTACCGGTTACATCAATTATATAATTCTTTCCTACCTAAATTTGTGTGTCGACATGTTGCTTGCTGTTCCATAATCTCCCTCCCTACATGCATATAGCATTAATTGATGTTAACCTTCATTCTTGTTTCTCTTTAGACCCGCTTGACAATATGTGAGGGACATGATGGAACTGAGACATCAAATGGGGATGTATTAATCTTTCCAGACATGATAAGATACAGGTCAATTGACATGCTCATTTGGCATTCCATTCCCCCACACCCCACCCCCCCCCCCCAACCCCCCAAAAAAAAAGGTTTATACTGATTGAGTTTGGTGAAAAATGTAGGAGATTGACCCACTTTGATGTCAATTCATTTGTCAAGGAAGTGCTAGTAAAGAATGATGAATGGATTCTTGGAACTCCTGAAAGATTAAAGGGTTCCTATGTTTTTGTATGTTGTCATGGGTCACGAGATCGACGTTATGGAGTTTGTGGACCTGCCTTGATTAGTAGATTCAAAGAAGAGATAGAATTACATGGTGTTCAAAGTATAGTTTCTATTAGCCCATGCTCACACCTTAGGGGGCATAAGTATGCGGGAAATGTTATCATATTTGGATCAAAAATCAATGGAGAAGTCACTGGGCACTGGTAAGCGGATTTTAGTTGATTGATTTACTTTTATCACCTAATGCATTCAAGTTTTTCATACTATGTGATTTAGCAAGTAAAGTTTTTTCACCCTTCCCAATAATATTGTAACAACCCAAGGAAAAGCGCTGGCCACATTTGCACTATACCTCAAAAGTACTAGTCACAATTGTGGTTTCTTGCAATTGTTAATAAAACTCAGTTCGACCCAGTAAATACCTAATGTGGGACTCATCACACACCCACACACATCACACAATCAATTAAATTGGGGCTTCACAATCTCCCCTACTTAAATCCCTAACGTCCTTATGATACCTCAATTTGATTGATTGTGTGATGTGTGCGGGTGTGTGATGAGTCTCACATTGGGCATTTACTGGGTAGATTTGAGCTTTATTAACAAACTGCCCTTTTGAGGTATAGCACAAATGTGGCTAGCGCTTTTCCTTGAGTTGTTACAAATACATTGATCAATTTATTGATAATGGAGCCCTCTTTTTTTTTATTTTTTAAATCAATAGGTATGGATATGTCTCTCCAGAGGATGTACCTGTATTGCTTGAGCAACATATTTTGAAAGGAGAAATTGTAGATTGGCTGTAGAGGTAATATTCTCATTGCTTCGTCCTTTGTGTGTGCACGTGTAAACTGTAAGATCTCTTTCTAGGTAGTTTGCATCTACATTAGAGTTATATCCACTTTTGATATCAGTTTTAGCTATATGATAGGAGCATACATGAATTTTTTTTTTTTTTTAGTCATAAAACTGGGAGGTAAGAAAGAAAATTGTGTAATGGAAAATTGTGTTTCAACTGATCCAGGATCTAAAGTAGATATAAATGAGTTTATCCATCGTCATTTTTGTTGCTGCATTGTAGTGTCAAACACTTTCTGGTCCACATTTTGTCTCCAAGCATGATTGAATTCAAATTGTTGACTAGGATTTACTAAAACTTTTGATGGTGCGTTTAGGGGTGAGATGGGATTCTCAGAAGAGGAATAGAAGAAATCCCAAGAAATAAGGATCAAGTTAAATGGAGAGACAGATGTTGGGAAAAAAGCTGAAGAACTGTCCCAAACGCCAAAGAGTGAGAAGGACACTGTTGCTAGTCGATCTCAACTTGAGGTAAAGGGATGTTGCCAGGGAAATGGAAACTCATACTGCTGCCAAAACCCTGTGTTTCCTGAAAAGCTAGAGAATCTAGATGCCAATGTGGGTGCAACAAAGTTGATTTTTGATAAAAATAGCAACAAGGAACTAAACTCCAGGATCAAAAGCCTACTTTAGCACGCTCCAGCCTATGAACCATGATTTTAGTCCCCTGAAGCTATGCTATTCTTGATTGAATACATTCTTTCCTTTGGTAATAGATTGATTTTGTAAATATTTGTTCTTAAGTTAATTGATTGATCACTTGTAAAGATGTAAGCAAAACCATACGGTTTCACATCACATCTGGAAGACTGGAACTCATAAGGAGCCCTACTCTAATAATTTGAAGTATATGTATAAGGAAGTGGTGTCTCAGCCTTTGGCTAGACTATTTTACTCCTTATCCATAAGACACTTTAGAAACTCCATGGATTGATTGTGTGATGGATGAAACATGAGACCTTTGGGTTTATGTCATGCTCCAAATCAATGATTCCACCACATGAGTAACCCTAAGTGGTGTTGATAGCCCTTGACTTCATATAATTCTAGTTATATTGAAAATATGACCAACAACACAAAACATTGATCACTGGTGTTTTATTCATTTATTTATTTTGGATAAATGATGAAGTCATTAACGTATATCAAAATGTGCAATGCTCTTTCCTCAAAGAGTGCTATATCCTTGGAGGAAAAGTCCAAACATGAACCGTATTTGCAAGACTTTAATGCTCATCTAAAGCTTGCATCCCTCAAATATCAGGTTTTTCATCCCCATATATCCTCTGCCACTTCAAGTCTACATTTGGGAACTCTATAACTCCTTCCTAAAAGCGAAAAATGATTACAACGTGCAATCTTAACGAGGGTTATTTCTATTGTTATATCATATTTCACCTTATAGAAGCCTTAAGGAGGAAAGCACCGATGAGCACGACATTTTTATTTTCATTGTATGCTCTCTCTTGTGTCGATAATATGATTCTGAGCACATTGCATTGACTCTCTCTCTCTCCATCTCATTTTGTTTATAAATTATTCTATTTTGAGGTATTGTCCACTTTGAAATTTAATAAATGAAATATAATTCTCACAAATTTCTTAATTTACCCTTTAATATATTTGAAATGTCATTTTTTTCCATTTAAAACAAAACTCTAAACTCATTATAGATGTGGCAAAAAGCACAATACATATCAATTAGACTTTAAAGCATGTAGTCTACTTTTCAGGATTGGAATAGACAACTTACAATAATACAACATGCCGAATTCTTAAGATTGAAGAACAAGTTGAGATCAATTAAGAGAAAGATTTATCCAATAGACAATCTTAACAATTACATCCAATCACAAATTGACAATGTTAACCATTACATCCAATCACATACTACAAGAAAGTTACCCATTTTTTAATAGGAACTTACCTATTACAAAGATACACATAGCAATATAATACCAAATATTATTCATTATCAGGTTTGTCTAGAAGTTATTACAATAAACCCTAAACCTGTTATACAAAATGTGGAAAAAAAGACAAGACATGCCTTGCTTGCATTTAAAACTTATCATCTACTTTCACATAATATTTGGAACAAGAAAGTTACAATAATATGTTGCTTCATTCTCTGAAGTTTGAGCAACAAGAAGAAATCTATTAAGAGAGGGATTTATCTAAGAGATTATCTTAAGTATTGATCAAAACTCAAAAGAACTGCCCATCACATGGTTCCTCTGCAAATAACGCTGGTGTTAATTAGTCTTTAAGCTGAGCTGAAGCAATAATGCATGAGCAGTTTGGTGCTATTTATTTATTTATTTTTCTACACTCAACCAATTATATCAATTATGGCAAAAATTGTATCCATAGCAAGCATACGAAATTTGATTGTTCAACTTCTACAACATGTAATGTAATGTGGCATTGCTCAATTCTCCAATAAAAGACAATTTGGATATCATATTTTTCCTTTCCTCACTCGAATTCACCCTCGTTTTACTTTTGCTGGTGGGCCTTTTCTCCTTGATACAAAATGCAATTGTTTCCCCCTTCAATTAAATCCTCAACCTTAGAACAAATAATATATATATATATATATATAAATATATATTTTCCTATATGAATAAGCAAGATTTTTATTCAACCTTAGTAATCCTACATAAACAAGCAACGGTACAATGGGCGGAAATGGTGCAAACAGATAAACAAAACTTAAACATAACAAAAAAAAGCATAAACACTAAGACAATAAAAAATAAGCCTCATTGGCTACTATACTACAACAAAAACAATAACCACACAATCTAAAACAGTAACAGGATTTCCCACAAACAATGTAACACCTTTTTCTGAACAATGTTCGTAGAAGACTTCATGCATAACTTGTAGGAAACCTGAAATTTATACCCTTCGCCTTCTTTGTTGACTACAATAATTGAAGGTATTGCAGGAATTACTTAGATATGAGATTCTCACTGCTACAGAGAAGCCAACTGCAAATCCAATCCCCACTCCTTCCCATGAGAACCATGTTTCCTTACTCTTAAGCTCTGATGGTTTTGTTGGCGATAGATGTTCTGAGCATAGCACTTGAATTTGCATTCCACACAACCCACTATTGTTGGCATAACTGTTTGGATCATTCATTGTATCCATTTGGCTACCTTCTGGAATCTTACCTTTGAGTTTGTTGTTACTCACATCAAAAGTAGTCAACTGTAGCAGTTTTGCTATTGACTGTGGAATTGAGCCTGATAGATTGTTGTGTGACAAGTCCAAACTCTCTAGATTCTCTAAGTCACCAAGATTTGCCGGTATCCTCCCAAAAAGGTTGTTATGTGAGATGTTGAAAATTTTTAGAGCCTTCAGACTTCCTAATGAAGATGGAATTTCACTAGAAAGTTGGTTCATTGACAAGTCTAACAAGGAATAGCCCTCGAGGTTGTCAAATGACAAACCTCGTATCGACTTTTTCCAATTCACAATCAAATCATTAGTCCTGAATGACATAACACGTTTTGGCTTGTTCCAATTTCTAAGTATATTAAGAACTACGGTTTCCGGACTTGCAAGATAATTGGTGGTTGCCATATCTTTAAACGTAGAAAAGATTTCTCCAGGCGTTTCAATCATACCAGTAAGATTTCCAAGATTTGTAGGGATTTTTCCAACAAGATGGTTGATCGACAGATCAAGAATTTGGAGGCTAGTAAGATTGAAAATACAATCAGGAATTGAACCTTGAAGGGAATTGTTTCGTAAAATTAGAATTTGAAGGGTGGATATTTGACAGAAAGAATTTGACAATTCACTTGTGATTTTGTTGTCATGGATGCCTAGGTATTGAAGGTTGCTCATATGAGTAAGATTTCTAGGGAAGCTACTAAACTTATTTTTTCCCAATGAGAGAAATGAAGTTGTTTGGGAAAAGTTTGTTGAAATTTCACCTGAGAATTCATTTGAAGATAAATCAAGGATTCGGAGATACACATGGGAGCTAAAATCTGGTAGAGTGTTGCTAGAAAATTTGTTGTTCGACAAGTCCAACAAACAAAGATCAATGTTGGAGGTGAATTTAGGAAGCTTCCCTGAAAAATTGTTGCCATCCAACATAAGAGCCACGAGGTCAGTGGCATTAAAAATGCTTCCTGGCAGTTTTCCATAAAAGTTGTTCCGAGACAAGGAAAGAACAATTAGATTAGAGCGAAAAAGTTGAGGTGGGAGAGAACCTGTAAGTCGATTATCTGACAGATTTATATAGTCAGAGTCCATTTCAGCAAGCCATTGTGGGAACATTCCTTCTAGCTGATTCTCACTCAAGTCCAAATGTCTAAGAGTCTTCTGTGTAGAAATCCAGTCAGGAATTTTTCCTGCAAGACCACTGGACTTCAGAGACAAATCGGATAGCGTAAACTTTGGCACTATCTTTGCACTGTTATTCCAAATGAGATTATTGCCACCGATAAGAAGGATCCTCAAGTGCTTCATATCGAACAACCAGGATGATGGGAATTCTCCACTGAGCAAGTTGTTTAAAAAGTTAAATGCCTCCAATTTTGTCAAATTCTGTATGGATGATGGGATTGTACCTGTGAGACTGTTGTAGCTCAAGTCCAAATTGAGTATGTTAGATAGATTGCCAAAATCAATAGGAATTTCCAATGACAATAAATTGGAGCTTAAGTCCAATGTTATCAATTTCTTCAAACTCACGATCGAGGTTGGAATTTCACCAAAGAAATTGTTGCCTCTAAAAGACAAGTACCTCAACTCTGTCATATTCCCTATCTCCGGGGGGATATTTCCGTGGAATGAGTTGAAATCCATATCAAGAAGTTGAAGAAACTTCAATTGAAAAAGTTGAGAAGGAAGGGAGCCACTGAAGTAATTGCCCTTCAAATAGAGAGCCCCTAATTCGCTTAGATTGGCAAAGCCGTCGCGTGGCAATTCTCCTTGTATTCCAACGAAGGACAAGTCAAGGTTTGTCAAGGTTCGAATGTGAAATAGCGGTGTCAAGATGGTGGAATTTGACACCCGCCCTGGTCTCTGCCAAGGGATGACAAGGTTGTAGTCCCCCAGATCTAATTCAACCACATTGCTCGAACTACACGTGACAAAGGGGAACGAACAACCATCTGAACTGGAATTCCATGATTTTAACTGATCATCTGTAAAATTGGGGAGAGAGGCTGTAAACTGAAGAAGGGCTTGTTTCTGACATTCGGGAGAACAGGAGAGAGTAGGGGTGAAGAAGAAGATGAAAAGTATAAAAATTAGTAGGCTGAGGAGTTTTGCCATTCTTGTCTCGTGTTCCTTTCTTCTTTGTTTACGGACTCAGATGGGAGGAGTGGCGTTGGAATAAAATTTGTACTGATCAAAGCGTGAAGGTCACTCCACTAACACAGTAAAAAATGATTAAAATAAGCAATAGTTCAAGTTGGATTTAAACACCAAGTCAGTCAATTTTGAATAAAATTAGTACAGCAGGGTTAAGTTTTCTCTATTCTTTTTCCCTTTTTGTTTAAAAAAAAAAATTTAAAAGATTCAGCCTAATCAAGTCAAGTCAAAGTAGGTTAGTTAAGAAATAATAAATAAATAAATAAAACTTAAAGTTAAAGCGAAACCGTGGGTGGGTGTTTACCAAAAATAAAAAACCGTGGGTGGGTGTGCCCAAGGAAAGGGGCAAAAAGGAAAAGTGACAAATAAAAAATTTATAACAATTCGCGTGACGGTAAAAAGAGAGTCTTGAACCTTGATATCTCTTTATAATAAAAAGGGTCCAGGGCAAACATTAAGCTTATCATTTTTGAAAAAAGAATTTTGAGAATTGAAAAAGTTATCAATACTTTTTCGATTTTTGAAAAAATATTTTTAAAAAAAATTAATTATTGTGTGTCTTTAAGGCACACATTAGCAAAATCTTAATAAAAAAGGCAATGATGTTACAGTGTTTTCACAATGTGTATCTAGTGTATTGGCATTGTGCAATACTGGAGCTGCAACAGTGCTTTAGTTTAGTGATTTTTTTTTTCTCGTTTATTCAACTGGCACTGTAGCTAAAATGTCTAAATTTGTTTTTTTTTTTTTTTCTCAGTAATTGCTTTGTGTTTTTTTTTTCTTTTAAATATTGATATAAGCTGACATTTATATTGTTATACAGACACAACAAATTTCACAATATTTTCACAATTATTGACATGTCAATTTCTTACAAGTCGAAATAAAATATGAGATTGGTTTTTTTTTTTTTTTTTTTTTTTTCCAGTAATCGGTTTGTGTTTTTTTTTTAAATATTGATATAAGCTGACATTTATATTGTTATACTAACACAACAAATTTCACAGTATTTTCACAATTATTGAAGTGTCAATTTCTTACAAGTCGAAATAAAATAATAAAATATGAAACTATAGCCGACCACAACTAAAAATAAATGTTTTAAAAAAATGTCACAACACTTATTGTTATTACAATACACTGTAGCACTGTAGTTACAACAGTGCTTTGGTTTAGTTTTCACAATTATTGATATGTCAATTTTTTACAAGTAATTTTTCACGTTTGCTTATTTACTTTTTCATTTTGTCTCAATTTAAAAAATAAAATAAGTGTAAGTTTGTTGTCACATATTTAGTATCCGTTTGGATACATTGCTACGTCCACGTTTGATGCTCTAGCGCGTTTTCAGCTCCTTTTCTTTTTTCATTTTTTTTTTCCAGCCGCAGTTGTTGACCAATTTTCCTGTGAACAGTGCATTGCTACGTCCACGTTTGATGCTCTAGCGCGTTTTCAGCTCCTTTTCTTTTTTCTTTTTTTTTTTCCAAGCCTCAGTTGTTGACCAATTTTCCTGTGAACAGTGCATTCGTGCATTGTTCATGTACCCACAAACTTCAATTTTCAGTAATTTTTTCATTAAAAATGGGTCATATGGCACTATTCACACATTTAAAAATTATTTTACTACAGTGTTTTCATTTTTTAGTTTTTAGCAATAAGTTCTATCCAAACAGACCCTTAATATAAAAATTATAATTTTTTAATCTTATATTTAGCAAAAAGCTCTGGGCTTGTTTAGTGTTGTTGTTTAAACAATAGTTTTCGTTGTTTAAATAACAATACACTTATTTTTACAATATTTTTTCACCCACACATATTTTCACAACACTTAAATAATGTTACTAAAAATCTCTTACCAAATAGACCTTTTATTGCCAAATGGACACTCAATAATGTGATGACACACAATAAATTTCACAACTGAAAATAAATGTTTTAAAAAAATGTTATAACACTTATTGTTATCACAATACACTGTAGCACTGTAGCTACAACAGTGCTTTGGTTTAGTTAGTCTTTTTTTTTTTTTTTTTTTTTTTTTTTTTTTTTTTTTTCAGTAATCGGTTTGTGTTTTTTTTTTTTCTTTTAAATATTGATGTAAGTTGACATTTATATTGTTATACTGACACAACAAATTTCATACTTTTCACAATTATTGACATGTCAATTTCTTACAAGTCGAAATAAAATAATAAAATATAAGACTGTAGCCAACTACAACTGAAAATAAATGTTTTTAAAAAAATGTTCAATTGTCTTCAGTCTTCACACTCTCTCTTTCACACACAACCCTTACAAACAGATCCCACAAAAAATACAGGGTACAAAAGATTGAACAAAATTACAATCAAATTTGGCACTGAATTAAAGCCAACACATAATAGTTGTAAATTACAACTTTACAAGTTCTAATCGTTTGGAGTTTAGACTTTATCAGTGTTTATCTATTTTTATATTTTAAAAGTAGTTTTTTGCTTTGTGTTAATTTCTTAATATGAGATTGGTATGAGTTTAATCATTTCTTTTTGGATTATGTTTAATCTATGCCCTAGTTAGCACAAAATAATAAACAAAATAGTTCCTTTATAATGATTTTTTCCTAGTGATAGTCGAATTAAAAAAACCTAACGAGGAGAAGCCACTATGATTATTTATTCACTTTTATAATCTCAAAAAAATTCACAACCAACAGTCACCCAAAAAATAATTCCAAATCCACAACCAACAATCACCCAAAAACACCACAACCAAATCCACAATTCACGGTTGAGAAAATCATATAAAAAAAAAACCACCATTCTAGATTCATAACCATATCATTTTTTCTCCCTAAACTAAGTCATTTGACATCTTTTTCAAATCAGCTCTTTTAAGTTTTACCATCAAAACTTCTATGTTTGAATTTTTTTCATGACTAACTGAGCAATAGATACTTGTATCTGAATTTATATATTTTTTTTCCATCACTCATAACCAATCATATCAATTATGACCAAAATTGTGTCCATGTCAAGTATACGAAATATAATTGTTCAACTTCCATGACATGTAATGTATTGTAATGTGGCATTGCTAAATTCTTCGATAAAAGACCATTTGGTTCATATTTAATTTTCTTTCCTCTTACTTCACTTCAAGTAATTTTCATTTTGGTTATCATATTTAATTTTCTTAGAAAAATTATTTTAGCACGTCAAAAAATTACTTTATTTATTTTAGCATAGTGTTTAACATTAAACCCTATATCTCATTTCTTACTTTAACACATCAACTATTAAAATAACATAAAATAACACCCACCATTTATTAAAAAACAAAAAAAGTAAAACCCAAAATAAGGAGGGAGAGAGAGAGAGAGAGAGAGAGAGAGAGAGAGAGAGAGAGAGAGAGAAGTGAGATATATGAGAGAGAAAATGGAGAGAGTTTTTTTTTTTTTTAGAAACATAGAGATGAGAGAAAAAAACTTTTTAAAAATTTAGCATATAGCTACAAGGCACTTCAACTACTAGCATGTTTTAAAAATAATTTAGCATTTAAAACATCTAATGGGGCATTTTTAGTATGCTAAATTTAAGATTTAGCACATATGACAATAATGCTCTTAATGAGTATTGGTGCATTTGTATAAGATATGAGTAATGCTATAGTTACAAGAGTCTTTTGTCTAAATATTGCAAAAAATAGAGTTTTTTATGGTTATAAGCACTATTCAAAGTTATTTAGGGAAGTGAGGAGAGAGACTGAATTTCGGCAATAGTGTTGCCGAAATTCTAAGAAAAGTAGGAGAGAGAAAGAGAAAAAGCAAGTGAGAGAAAATTTGGAATTTCGGTAACAGCATTACCGAAATTCTGCCTGCCCAGCCCCCTATCCGGTGCGCGAGTGTGCGCGAGCGCCCGCGAGTGACCGAAGGAAAAAAAGAAGAAGAGGTTTTCAACAATGCCATTACCGAAAATGGGGAAGAAAAAAAAAAAGAAAAGGTTTTTGGCAATGCCATTGCCGGAAATGGGGGGAAGAAAAAAAAAAAAAGGTTTTTGGCATTATCATTGCCGAAAATGAGGGAAGAAAAAAAAAAAAAAAAAAAAGCTTTTTGGCAATGGCATTGCCAAAAATGGGGAAGAAATTAAAAAAAAAAAAAAAAAGGTTTTTGGCAATGTCATTGCCGAAAATGGGGGAAAAAAAAAAAAAGGTGCTTTTTGGCAATGGCATTGCCGAAAATGGGAGAAGAAATTAAAAAAAAAAAAAAAAAAAAAAAAAAAAAAAAAAAAAAAAGGTTTTTGGCAATGCCATTGCTGGAAATGGGGGGAAGAAAATAAAAAAATAAAAAAGCTTTTTGGCAATGGCATTGCCGAAAATGGGGGAAGAAATTAAAAAAAAAAAAAAAAAAAGTTTTTGGCAATGTCATTGCCAAAAATGGGGGAAGAAATAAAAAATAAAAAATAAAAAAAGTGCTTTTTGGCAATGGCATTGCCGAAAATGGGGAAGAATTTAAAAAAAAAAAAAAGTTTTTGGCAATGCCATTGCCGAAAATGGGGGGAAGAAAAAAAAAAGGTTTTTGGCAATGTCATTGCCAAAAATGGGGAAGAAATAAAAAATAAAAAATAAAAAAAGTTCTTTTTGGCAATGGCATTGCCGAAAATGGGGGAAGAATTAAAAAAAAAAAAAAAAAAGAGGTTTTTGACAATGGCATTACCGAAAATGGAAGGAAGATTAAAAAAAAAAAAATAGCTTTTTGGCAATATCATTGCCGAAAATGGGGGAAGAAAAAAAAAAGCTTTTGACAATGGCATTGCCGAAAATGGGGGAAAAAAAAAAGAAAAAAAAAAGGTTTTTGGCAATGCCATTGCCGAAAATGGAGGAAGAATTAAAAAAAATTAAAATTTAAAATAAAAAAAGAAGAAAGAAGAGGTTTTTGGCAATGGTATTGCTGAAAATGGAGGAAGATTAAAAAAAAAAAAAAAAAAAGGTTTTTGGCAATGCCATTGCCAAAAATGGAGGGAAGATTAAAAAAAAGAAGAGAATTGTGACAATGGTATTGCCGAAATAGGGGGAAAAAAGAAAAGAAAAAAATAAAATAAACAAAATGAAAACCAATTGTGGCAATGGCATTGCCGAAATAGAGGGTAAAAATCGTCAAACTCAGGTACGCTGAGTGTTTGATTCTTATGTGTATGTCTGAATCAAATTTAAGTACACTGGGTGTTTGGTACTTACTCTAAAAAAATACATAGATTCTAAAAAGTAAGAAAATTATAGAAGAAAAAAATGATTGATGTGCACTTCAGAGATTCTTATCTGTCTGTCTAAAAAAAATGATTCATTCATCCTTCTCAACAAAACTATCTTCAAAGATTGTTATTCTTTTTACTTTTTATGTCGCCTGTCAGAGGTTCTTATTCTTGTTATCTTCTTGTTATCTTTGTAACAATTGACTTTTTTGTCTTCTTACTTCTCATTTTTTTATTAAAAGGGAATGGCGCCTGAAAGTTCCTCACAATCACCAAATACTTCTACTTTTCATCTATTCCAATTGTTCAGTTTTTCTTCTGTTTTGCTTCAGCGTGCACGACTAAAAATTGTAAGTGTTGGGTTAATGTAAGTTTTTTTACTTTTTGCTTCAGCGATAATGATTATTATTGGTATTATTGTTGTTGTTTTTTTTATGGTAAGGATTACAAACATTTTTAGTATTGTTGTTATTTTGTGTTTATAATATTATCTAATTGTGTTTTTCTTTTTCTTTTTTTGCAAGTAACACTCTATAATTCTCACTTTCTCAGTTGGTATCACAATTGTGATAAGCATCTCAACTCTCTAATTAAATTTACGTATATGTTTTGTTAATTTTGAAATTATTTAATATTATTTGTTGTTATTATTAGTATATGACCACAAAAATTGTAATAAATTGTATTATTGTGATATTTTTATAATCAATTTTACTTTTTTATTATCAGTTATTACATCTATTACTTGGAAAAAATATATTGCATAATATGTTTGTTGGTTTATAATAAAGATATGTATGTGTATTATTTTTATTTTTATTTTTATTTAGTACAATAAATCGTACATTTGTGTTTCTTTTTATTTAAAGTGTAGTAGGTATAAAAATTAATTATATGCTTTATATATGGTTATATTAATGTTATTATTTTTTATTATTGTTCTTTTGTTTTTAGAACATATTTATGACTATCTAATTATGTTTTTTTTTTCTTTCTTTATTTTCTTGCAAGTATCACTCTATAATTCCTACATTCCTTCACTTTGTATCACAATTGTAGTAAGCTTCTCAGCACCCTAATTTAATTGGAAATTATTTGCTTAGTTTGTAATTTTTTATATAGATGGTTTGTAAAAAATGTACCTTCAGATATTGTAATTTTTTAATCTCGGTGTTTATATATTAAAGATATTGTAATATATTTTTTTTTACGTAGGATATATTTGAAATGGAGCGTGGGTCATTTGATCATTCTCTGCTAACCCAATAACAATATCACATCTCTAATGATGCAATGGAAGACAATGTACATTGCGAGATAAAAATTTATTAATATCCTAATAATATCTACAATTATTCAATTTACACAAAAATAATTTCAACATTAATAATATAACATTGTACATTTTTTTAAAAAAATCAGGTTGTCAACTTGCGAGTGCGACCCCAATCATTTGCACCCCCCCCCCCCGGCCCCGCAGTTAAGCGAGCATATCACCCCATATTTACACCAATGTAGACTATACCGTGTTACCCGCCTACCACATATAGATATTGACTGGAGTCTTATCACTTCTTTGGTAGAGCGGTGGCAATTTGAAACCCATACATTTCACCCACCTAATTGTGAAATGTCGATCACTCTATAGGATATAGCAATCATTTCAGGATTGCTTATTGATGGCAATGCGGTGTGCGGGCCAACTAATTTGGAATGGGGACCCATTTGTTAGAATTTACTTGGAGTGACACCACCTGAAAATGCATTGACATATGGTGGCCTTAAAATAACATGGGTAAGGAGAACATTTTCAAACCTATTAGAGGGTGCCAATGCTGTAACAATCCAACAGTATGCTAGGGCATACATGTTCCAGGTTTTGGCTTTACTATTTGGAAATAAGAGCCAAAATAAATTGCATTGCTGCTTTCTCAATCTGTTAGGGGACTTCGGTGTAGCTAGGCAATATAGCTGGGGTAGTGCCACATTTGCTCTCCTTTATAAAGAGTTGTGTACTGCTGCTATTAAAAAAAGCACAGAGATTGCAGGTCCTGTTTTCATGTTACAATTATGGGCGTGGGAGCATCTTCCATATCTGACCCCAATTCCAATAAATTTAAATGGTGACGACTCATACGATTGCAGGTATAATATTTACTTTCTATTTTTATACAATACTGTATACTGTAGCATTTATTCTTGATACTTCCAAACCCTAAAATTAGTGGCAATCATTAATTGTGTATAGGTGGGATACGTATAGAACGTTTACTCACATACCAACGCATGTTCTACATGCGTACCGTTCCAATCACGACACACATAATAAGGATCAGGTAATATATGTTGTCACAATGCATCAATGGTTAATTTACTAGTTATATTATTGTCTTGATCGATTATAACATAGTTTTTGTAATTGGAATCGCAGGTTGTTTGGACACCATACGATAATTATTTGCATCCATGGTGTCTTGCAGAAAAGCATATATGGCTTACAACAGCGCCATTGCTATGCTTTCAAATTGTTGAGTTTTACCATCCAGAGAGAGTCATGCGACAATTTGGATTGTTGCAAAGATGTCCAAAGTGGCCTACTGACAATTTGGATAAATCCGTGCATTGTGTAAAGTTGACAGGAAAGTCTAGTGTTGATTGGCGTATGAAGCATGCACAATACTACCGACTTTGGAACCAGTGAGCTGAAAATCTAGTTGGGGATGACAATTTCCATGTAAGTGTGGACTACACAACATGGGACTAGCAATATGGTCACTTATTCACGACACCAGAGGCGGCTGCCCATACGTACTAGGTAGATATTTTAGCATTTTCAATACTGCACTAATATTGATAACAAATTATTATTTTAGCTTTTTCAATAATACTGCACTAATAAATTTTTTTTCTTTTTATGTGGCAGCAAACGAAAATTAATAATATGTTAACTTCGGCTGTTGCAAACCAAGGGAGGGTTGACCTAACTGCACAACAAGTCCTTCCAGCAATAGTAGAGGGCCTTACTTGAGTGAAGTTATTCATGGAAGCAGATATTTCCTCCGTCCCTATTGAGAGGGTGACACACTTTGGGCGATGACAGAGGCACCAAGGAAGACAGCGTAGACAACGCAGAAATGATGAAGCTGGACCATCCACCTCTACCCAAGCTGGGCCATCCACCTCTGCCTATAATGAGCCTACCACCTTCAATGAGTATAATCCAATTAATGTCAATGAGTATTGTATGTCTTTATATCAACAGATTGGATTATCCACTTCCATAGGACAAAGATTAGAGGGTTTGTTTAGCTATGACCATTATCCCCAACCTAGTTCAACACCTCCCTCTTATCATCCATCGCTACCTCCATACTATTCTAGGCAATACAATTATGGCCAAGATAACCAATTTAGCTATGAACAACCTTCTCAACCATCCCCTCATGTTAGTGATTTCTCCACACCACCAAATACATGGGCATGTGCTCCAAACTTTGAGGAAAAGGCCTCTGTAACAGACTTTGAGGAAGATGCCTCAAATGAGGGTAGTGGGGAAGATGAAGAACATATGGAGGTGTCATCAGATAATGAAAGTGATGAAAGTGGTAATTATCAAATAGATTTTGATATTAGAACACAGCCAAGACGCATGGGGAAAAGTCATGTGCAAGCACGAAGGTACCCTCAACGAGTAAATCGGCATCCTCCATGTTGTGGAACACAACAAAAACTTCATGTACCCCATCTTGGAAATCACTAATCAATATGGCCTGGCTGTTTATTAAAAATACATTAAAGTATTATCGTTGTTTATGCATCATTGTAGCAAAAAATATTATGCCTAGATAGTATACATATCACGTTATACTACTAACCGTAAGATCTTTGCAAAAATAAGAAATGTGTACACATATTTGGTATTTGAAATTAGTGCCCAATTAATCTAATCATACATCTATTTACTATAATTGTCCAATCCACAACCTCTCTTCCAAACCCTTGCAAAAGTGTCAAAGAAAAATAAAACTTTCACCATCTAATTTTCGTCCAAATTTACAGCAGCAACTTGTGAGTTAATTTCGGCCTTCAAACATTGTGAATTTCAAAAAACTCAAAACATTAAAGTTGTAGATATTTAAGTCACAGTTCCAGCCCATTTGTCCATGAGTCAATTGGATTTTTGAGGAGAGAGATACATCTAAAATACTGACTAGTGCTCAAATATGATTTTTCCTCTTCAGATTGTGGCCCTTTGATTTCTTTCTTTATTTGAAGCTTTCAAACATGGTAAAGGACCCAAGAACTCCATAAAAAGTATATATTTTAAGGTGTTATCGAACCCTTAAACTATAATACACAATATATATATATATATATATATATATACACATACACACATACAAACAAAATAAATAAACATACACCCCAATCTAACTTGCAGTGATAGAAAACATTGTAGCATATGGAATTAGTACCAACTTGTTCTATCAAATAATACAAACTAACAATATGGTCTAACTCCTAAAAAAAAAAACAGTCCAACCAATTCACTGAAGTAGATTGAATACTTATGTTGGGTCATTCAGTTCGGCCACTAGTGGAGCCAGCCACAGTTCGAATGGGACATGTTCTTCTGTTATGGCCTTCTTGCCTACAAAGGCTGCACAATGGCCTTGGTTGATGCTCTGTCCCTAAATCCATTTCATTTAGAAACCGAGTTGATCTTGGTCGACCTTTTGCACGGCGCAAATTCACATTAGGATACAAGACCGGGAAATCAGGCTCATTCCAATGTACACTGTCTAGAACCATGCGAAATCTAGGTGCATAACAAGCAACTTGTTCTTCCAAACTATAGCAGCGGTCGATATATCGCATTGCAGAAATGCCTTGATATTTACACACGGCAATGACATGTGAGCACGAAATCTTATAAACCTGCCATTTTTGACAACTACAAGTGCTCTCCCTTAAATTTACCTCATGACAATGATTGCCCCTATATGCAGAGTTAGGGTTTATTGGTGTTCTGACTTCAAACAAACCATCTTCATGACTAAACATAGTAACTGAATGCTTTGGTGCCTTTTTTTCCCATTTATTGAATTATTCTTTGCATAGGCTATAATGAGTTCACCGGCTGTAATCTTTGCGCGTGCCTTAGTTTACCGATTGGCAAAGTAGGCTACACAACGGTAGTATGTAAGGTCAACTAATGCAGTTATGGGTAGATTTCTAGCACTCTTTAGAACACCGTTGAAGCTTTTAGACAAATTTGTGGTCATTGCCCCATAACGATGTCCACCATCGTGTGCTAATGTCCACTTCTGCACTGGTAATTCCTTTAAATACTCATCACCATTTGCGTTTAATTGAGTAATTCTATCCCTTGTTATTTGATACTTTCGTACTTGATTCTTCATGCCTGCCCACATTACCATAGCCTTCAAGTTTTTATTCCCAATTTTTTGATTGAAATTGCTAGCCACATGGCGAAGGCAAAAATGATGATGCCAACGTGTCGATTCACATATAACCCGTATCGCTGACATTATACCAGGGTGGCGATCAGATATGACACATAACCCATCTCGATTAGTGACATTACTCTGAATACAACGCAAAAACCAATACCAACTATCATTAGATTCCTCCTTCACAATGGCAAAGGCAAGTGGAAAAAGTCTATTGTCACCATCCCAAGTTGATGCAATCAATAACTTACCTCTGTACTTACCATATAGGAAAGTTCCATCTATACTAATCACTGATCTACAATGTTGAAAACCTTCAATTGATGGACTAAAAGCCCAGAACACTCTCTCGAATATGGCACAGCCTGGCACAGTAGCAGGTACCGTTCTCCAAATAACCCTGCTACCTGGGTTTGAATCAGTTAAAGATTTCAACCATTTTGGCAATAATTGGTAAGATTTGTCCCAATCACCAAATGCCTTTTGTTTTTCGTCCCACACCTTAAAATAAGAAGGCCGGTATTGGTACTTATTGTAAAGACTCTGTTGAAGTGAAGAAATTCGTATGTTTGGATCATCTTTGACAATATCCCTCAACTCTTTCTCAATAATATGGATGTCTAATTGCTCGTGATCTTGTGTGAGCGTGGACTCCGTACATGTGTGTCGAACATTGTATTTTATAACCTCAAAGAACCCATGCGTAGCCCAGAAGCATGCTTGAAGATGCCAAGAACAATTTTTGCAACGTACAAACCAACATGTTGGATCTGACTCTTTTACACTAAATGTTTGGTTCCTCTTGATGTGATACTGTTTAATAGCAGCTTGTAGTTCATCCTTATCAGCAAAAAGCAATCCCACATAAAAATCTTGGGTAGGGTCCCAAGTACTCTGAATGGGCTTTTCAAATGGTGGGGTTGGATCAATCATATTATCCCACGTGTTCTGTGAAAAGCTTAGTGATGAAGGTTGATGGAACGCCATTGCTGGACTGCTTTCATGATTAGGTTCATTGGGAAGCTCCTGTTCATCTCCAACATCCTCAAGGACCTCGTCGTTATCAATTTGGTCATCACTATCCATGGCCCGCATCCTTTTTGATAATGTATGGACTGCATTTTCAGTAGTAGCAGCTATGCGGTGTGTATCATTAGGATCATTAGCAACTCTCTCAGTGGCGGTTTGGTCATATGGAGCTTCAAACTCTGGTGCAACATGCTCAGTTGGGTTATCACAGTCTGACAGGCCACAAACGCGTTGACCCCTTGTGATAAATTACGTTGATTAATTAGCCAAGTTATTAATTAATCAATTTTGCAT
Organism: Castanopsis chinensis; assembly: GCA_032878915.1. NCBI lineage: Eukaryota > Viridiplantae > Streptophyta > Magnoliopsida > Fagales > Fagaceae > Castanopsis > Castanopsis chinensis. The sequence continues at coordinate 10,540,606 of JAVQMG010000089.1, forward strand.
GCAATATCACGTGGCGGCACAAACAAATCACCAAAACTAAGTTATGCAGCGGAAAAATAAATAACACGGTGATTTGTTCACGAATGGGGAAAACCTTACGGCAAAAACCCCACCGGGTGATTTAAGGTCACCACTCTCGAAACTCCACTATTATCACAACAAGCAGTTACAAGTAAGGAATCCCAGTACCTCACCAACCTACAGTTGAACTCTTACCCCAATACCCAATTGGACTTGCTCTGTAGTGACAGTTTCTCCTTTTCAATGCACGGCTCCCAGTACGTGACTAACCAGATGCGCGGATCCCAGTACGCGACTTCAAACACCAACTAGAGAGAGAGAGTTGGCTGCAAAGTTCTTCAAATCATCAAGGATGAACTAGGGCACGAACTTTGTCTGTCAGATCACAAATTGCATGAACAACAAGTTCTCAATGAATGTGCAACTTGTATCTTGTGATCTCTATCTTGACGGCCCTTAAAATAATCATTTTATATGTCTAGGGTTAACAGAAAAGAAGTCCCAAAGACATACTCACGGATTGGACTTGAAACAGAACAGAAAATCTGTTTCTTTTAATTCTCGATAGATAGAGGTATCGAGAGGTATCGAGACAGCTGTCGACGCTCGGGCTAAACAGCTTCTTTAAATCTCGATAGATGTATCTGTCGAGATATCTATCGAGCTTTAAAATCTTGCACTTCCTTGCTTGTTTCTTGGACAGACTTCGACGGCTTCAACACTTAATCTTGAATCACTATTTCTTGAAGTGTTTAACACATCCTAGATCTACCCAATTACAAGTAAAGTGCGTTTTGTCTAAGGATAAGCCAATTACATAAAATAGCGACATAAGTTCACAGACTTGAACTACATATGTCCTAACACAGTCAACATCATTGTTGTTCATTGGCCGATAAGGAGCATGTTGGTCCTCAGTTGCAACATGGGTATATGAAGAATGATACTCAGCACCACCAATGTTGATTGGAGAACGAATCATATCTTCAGAATAATGACCAGTATGGGTGGCATATGGATCATGAAAGTGCTCGCCATGTGAATAACTAAACGATGTACTCGGTCCTTCGTTGGCATATTGAATGGGAAAAACATCTCGGTGGCTTTTTATGGGCTCCACACCCATGTACAACTCTGCACCTACAAAATCATATTGGCAACCTAACATATCGAATATTGCATTAACACCATTATCATCTTCTACCAAAACTTGTTGGTAATGCACAGGATGTGGATGACATTGAAAAGGAAATTTATACCAAATAGTAAGTTTTGAATCTTCTCTATTTATATGAAGCGTGGATGCTACTCTATCACATAGATCTTCAAATGTCACACCCCTGCTTAATGAAAGCATAGAAGGAGGTGGCCCTTCGTAATAAACCTCATTTTCGCAATGTTTAATTATTCCACCGGAATGGATGAGAAAAATGAACAACTTTTCTGCCATTTACACTAAAACATAAAAGTAGTATTAATATTCAATGCGCAAAACAAGAAGGTAATCTATTAAAAATATTCAGTGTTTACATAATTTATTATTGTCCATCATAGTAGTTAAAATTATTTAGAATGATGTGTTATGGTTACATAAATTACTAATTATGTAGCTCTTCTTTTGGTTCTTCTAAAACAAGACAGATTATATTTCTAATACATTATCAGGATAATAGATAAATATTTCTAATATCGTATAATTTTAGTTATCTAATCTAATACTATATATAATAGCAGAAGCCTTTTGCTACAATTAAGGAGGTGTTGACACCTCAGCCAAAAAAAAGCCATACGGTGCAATCTCAAAATACTGTTTGGGAGTCTTTGTATGAAACGAAACAAACCGCTTAAAAAAAAAAAAAAAAACTCCGTGCGGTGCGTCTGAGAGCCTCCCTTTCATACACTTTCATTAAACGTTTATTAATAAAATAAGACAAACCACAAACCCTAAAACGCAAACCCCATTTTCGCTCTGACTTCCGCCTCCTCTTTGTTACTCCATAGCCGCACAACACAGACCAAAATATCGTGTTCCAGCCCAACAAAGCAAATCCCATTTTTCACTCTGACTTCCACCTCTTCTTTGTTACTCCATAGCCGCACAATACAGACCAGACTACCGTGTTCCAGACCAACAAGCATACAAAAAAACGGTGGAAATTGAAAAAATAGTTCATCCTCTACAAAAAACAAGCGATTCAGAAGTGATTCTGAAGATCATTAACAAGGTAGGCATGTTTTTTCCCCCTTTTTTTGTTTTCTATGCAGTAACCATTTGAAGGGTTTTCAAATCGATTTGGTGATATTTTCCCCTTTTAATATTTTCGTTTACCATGCCTCTTTTCTACCATTGTTGTTAAGGTTTTTGCAGTATATATTTAAAGATTTTTCGTTTGTCGTTGTTCTGATTTGAAAAATTGGAACCCTAGAACATAGAGCATAAGAATTTCTTTATGCCGCTTCTCCAACCAAAATCAAACGGCAAACTTTGTCCGATGGCAAACAAAGAATCAATGCAAAAACCATTTTTAAAAATTAATGCACACTGATTCAAAGTTAATTTGCTGTTAAATTAATGGTATTTTCAAAAAGGCAGGATGCTTTAAGGGAAAATGGCATGGTTTATCTAAATATTCACAAAGTACTGTATTCTTTCTACTATAAGAATACGCAGAGTTTCACACTTTTTTTAATTTTAAATTCTTTAAAATTGAACTTACAAGAAGAAGGCCCCATCCTATGGGCGTGAAGACAAGGATAGCACCAAATAAATCTGATATAGTGAGCCTATGTAAAACAATAAGGACAGTCACCACTGTGCAGTCAAATAATCAACAGAGCTGATACATTGATTGTCTTCAATACTTTTTGTCCTTTATATGCGTGTCTTCCACATTCTTAATTCCTTTAGATTTGATTTTAGTCTGAGTTTTGGAGTCCTAGAAAAAAAAAAAGATATGTGTCATGAAAAAACATGTCTCTATTGATATACATTATATGCCCTATAGAAGATTGGAAATCTCTTGAAATTTTTGTACACTATGCTTTCCAATCAATTTTACTTATTTGTGTTTGTGTTTGTTGTTTTTTAGACATTTTAGTTTGTTAATGTTGTATGATTCAGCTGGTGTATGTTATGAGAGACTTGCCTCAACTCTTCAATTTTAGGTTAATGAATTGAATTCTGTTGTTTACCAAAAAAACAAAGAAAAAGGAATAGGAAATATGGCTTTGGATCTGACATCACCTTAGTCATACTTTTCCAAGATTGTTGAAATTTTGAATTGAACTATCCTACTCTCTTAAAACAGTTAGGATCAAATTAGAATGGTATAAAACTTAGTTTTTGAATTTTGAGTAACAGATTCTTTGAGTGACATGCATGGTCTATGTGAAGGGAGCATTTTTCTGCAATGGCATTCTTCATATCTATTTGATTTTTTATCCTGCTTCTTCAACTTTTTTTTTTTTTTAATTATTATATTTAGGGACTCTAATTGTAGTAGAAGTTTTACAGTTCTTTCATTGTTATAAACTTTAGTATGCGTATAACTAACTTCATTCTATTTTTTTGGTTCCTAAGTTATTTGGTCTCATTTCTATTTTCTTTTTAAAAATTTAAATATGCAATGAACCTTCTTTTCAACTTCTTTACATTTATTTTCTTCAACTTTTTGTTCCTAAATTCTCTAATCAAATATTTACTTTTATCCCCTTCTGAGTCTAAATGGCCTTTTGTATTAAAAAGAAGGCAGCGTCCAATGTTTGTTTGCTTTTTTTAATCAATAGTTTTTTAATGTCTCTGTTTCTCTATTACTTTCTTTGGGGTTTGATTTAATATTTATTTGATTTAAAGTTTGTATGAGTGGACTGTTAGTATATGAGTTGCACTACAACATATTACTTACCAATTTAAACTTTGTTCCTGCAATATGCTTTAATGGGTTTCTTCTCTTTTTTTTAGTAGAATTACTTCGTGCTTCCTGAATCTCATATGAAGAATTTATAGAGTAATATTGCTTGAAATTGATTTACTTAATATTAGATTTCTTCCTTTTCAAATTGGTATGGTTTTTATTTTAGACTTGGCTGAATTAGTGTAGGATATTTGTGGCTGTGAAATTAGCCAAATAGACAGTTTGCTTAGCTACAGGTTATTTTTTCCCATAAACTACTCTTTAGAATACCATTTAGAGAAAAGAAAAACAGAGAGTTCTCCTTCCATTAGAGAGCACAAGAGGGAGATTGAAGAAGTTTGATATTTTAAATTTGATTTCGATTGTCAATTTGTCACTGTTACAATTATTGTTTCTTTATGTTTTATTGTTATTTCCTTTTATATATGTTTTGATCTTATATTGGTTTAAAATTATAAGAAAAAATAATTGCGTTACCCGTGTTCTTAATATTTTCTATTGTATATGACTAATTGTTAACAATGTTCTATTCAATTTTTATATATTTTAGGTTAGTTTTATGTCATTTTTAAAAAAATTAATGCATTTCCATTCCCTATAAGACAAATCCAATGATGAGCATGTGAATGGAAAAAAAAAATTATCAAAAATTTTATTTCTTGAATCCTTTTTATATAATGATATCTGTATTTGTAAAAATTAAAAAACTTTTTTTTTTTTGGTTTTTGAAGTGCCGCCTCAGCTTTATTTGTGTGTACATAATTTCAACTTCATATATGGAATTGAAGTTGGTATTGTCATTGTAATTCAATCATGTTCTATCATGATTGATACTTTATACCTGCTGGATGAACATTTTGTGAGTTTGGATGGTTGTTTATGATGTAATGTAGAGTAATTACTCCATGTTAGATTTTAATCTTAGCATTAAAATTCTATTTATAAATTTTGATTCAGCTTTCAAGCTATAGAGAATATACCTGAATTAATTCTATTTTTACACAAAATTTCATGATTTTTAACGTATTTAGCACACTCAACTCCTATTCTTGCCTTCGTTTTTTTCGTTCTTAGCATTTAATTTTACTATTCTCTTTTCATTTATGGCTCTGATTTACTGGAATGCTTTTTTTTTTTTTTTTTTTGCACTTCTTGATATTTAATTCAAATTGTTGTATTGGACTTGGTATCTATTAGTTTTTGTATTACTCAGCCTATTAGGTTCAGATTATTGTCAGTGTTTTTAAATATGCTATTATTGTTGTTGTTAGCTTTGCTTCTTATTGTTGTTGATTTTGCTGTTTACTTCAATTAGCTGAAGTGAACAATGATGAACATGAACACATTTTGGTTGTTGATTGAAATATATATTTATTTTCCTTTCGACATTGTGGTGGTTGATTGTAATTTTTTTTTTCTTTCCTTTTCAACATTGTGGTTGTTGATTGTAATATATATTGGATTTAATTGAAATTCTCTCTCAACCTGTTCTTTCTAATTCTGTGGAGTCAAACAGTCAGTAGAACTGATACATTGATTGTCTTGAATACTTTTTGGCCTTTATACGCGTGTCTTCTACATTCTTAATTCTTTTAAACTATATGCCTTATAGAAATTGAAATTAGCAATTATACAGGCCTCATTATTACAAAATAAAATGTCTTAAAAACCCATAACACAAACACAAACAAGTAAAAATGTTACCATTCTATTCTAAATTTTTACCACCACCACAATATATCTTCCCTTTTTAATAATTCATTATACTCCATGCTTAATTTCCTCTCTACATCATTTGTTTCAAATTCCTGTAATTGAATACTTTCTAAGGCATCCTTTACAGATTTACGATAGCCTGTATATTCCCAAAGGAAAAGTGGTTCCAAAATCTCAACTTATTTTTGGTTACCTTAAGTTTACACAGCAGCCTATATTGGGGTGGACCTCTGACCTCCAGACACCAACCATCCCTAATTAACTCTGAGTAGCTACTATCCCTTACCCATGTTTCCTCAAATCTAAAGGGTTTTGGAAATTTTCCCCTTGGATTGTATAACGTCATTGCAACCCCAGCTTTCCTGTGACAACTGGCCCTTATATACCCTAATCTCCCACAGTTGAAGCAAAACTCCAATAATCTCTAATATTTTTCAATTGAATCCAGTGTTCCTCCAGAGGCTGTCTATCTTAAGTAAAATCATTTACCAATGTCAGACCACCTCCCCACCTCTAGCTAAATTAACTTCAAAAATCTCCCAACTTCTGCTATTTCCTTAACGACCAGTTACTACTTTTGGAATCTTGCATTAACTTCTAAAGTTGATTCTAACGAAAGCAGGAGCCAAACCAAATAGAAGATGTAGGGGATAGAAAATTCCAAAAGCAAAAAAAAAAAAAAAAAAAAAAAAAAAAAAAAAAAAAAACAGTTTAAGTTCAAGAGAAAATGATTAGATGTAGTCAAGAAGTAGAAGGAAAAAGAAAAAAAAGATGACAACAAACACCCGATTGAGGGGATAGGACTTTTTCCATAGAGGGAAAAAACATCAGACACTACACAATAGAAACTTTTTGAAATGCAGTTTCTACAATTTCGAATCCTACCTAAATTTTAATTTTAAGCCCAAATTTATCAGACAGATTCTTTGAGTGACATGCGTGGTTTTTGTGAAGGGAACATTTCTCTACAATAGCATTCTTCATATTTGTTTGATTATTTATCCTGTTTCTTCACCTTTTTTTATTTATTATTATTATATTTAGGGACTCTAATTGTAGTATACGTTTTACAATTCTTTCATTGTTATAAAATTTAGTATGCGTATAACTAATTTCATTCTATTTTTTTGGTTCCTAAGTTATTTGGTCTCATTTCTATTTTCTTTTTAAAAATTTAAATATGCAATGAAACCCCCTGTTCAACTTCTTTACATTTATTTTCTTCAACTTTTTGTTCTTAAATTCTCTAATCAATTATTTACTTTTATCTCCTGCTGAGTGTAAATGGCCTTTAGTATTAAAAAGAAGGCAGCTTCAACTGTTTGTTTGCTTTTTTAAATCAATAGTTTTTTAATGTCTCTGTTTCTCTATTACTTTCTTTGGGGTTTGATTTAATATTTATTTTATTTAAATTTTGGATGAGTGGACTGTTAGGACATGAGTTGCACTACAACATATTACTTACCAATTTAAATTCTGTTCCTGCAATATACTTTAATGGGTTTCTTCTCTTTTTTTTAGTAGAATTACTTCATGCTTCCTGAATCTCATATGAAGAAATTTATTGAGAAATTGATATTGCTTGAAATTGATTTACTTAATATTAGATTTTTTTCCTTTTGAAATTGGTATGGTTTTTATTTTAGACTTGGTTGAATTAGTGTAGGATATTTGTGGCTGTAAATACATGAGTGAAATTAGTCAAATAGGTAGTTTGCTTAGTTACAGGTTATTTTTCCCCATAAACTACTACTTAGAATACCATTTATAGAAAAGAAAAATAGAGTTCTTCTTCCATTAGAGAGCATAAGAGGGAGATTGAAGAAGTTTGATATTTTTAATTTGATTTTGATTGTCAATTTTAAATTGTAGAGTGAATATATGTGGAGTAAATTCGAATTTATTTTCTAGGATGTTTAAATTCAAATTTCATGATTTTTAACATATTTTTTATTATTCTCTTTTCATTTATGGTTCTGATTTACTGGAATGCCTTTTTTTTTTTTTTTTTTTTCTTTTCACTTCTTGATATTTAATTTAAATTGTGCTATTGGAGTTGGCATCTATTAATTTTTATACTACTCAGCTTATTAGGTTCAGTTCATTGTCAATGTTTTTAAATATGTTATTATTGTTGTTGTTAGCTTTGCTTATTTTGGTGTTCATTTGTTTTTCAGTAAACTGATAGTTTTTTTGCTGTTTAATTTAAATAAACCTGTCATGTTTTGTGTTTTCAATGACATTACATTCTCACGTGCTATTGTAGGTTTATCATCTCTGCTTTAGCTTTTAAAACTATTCGTGCTATTCAAGAAGAGTTGCTGAATTAAATTGAAAGGTCAATACAGCCTAATTTCCCCTTTGTTACTTTTATTTAGATTTGTATGTCTTTATCATTTGTTGATGTTTGATTAAAAATTATCTGAACAAAAGTAGTGTTGAAAAGATTATTAAATATGTACTTTTTGACTCTTAAAACAGATGCTAATTTTTTTTTCATTATTTCATCTTATAATAGTAAAAGAGAAAATGGAAAATGCAAGATTAGAACGACAAAAGAGACGGACGATAATGTTTGAAAAGCGATCCAAAAGAAAGTAGTATGACAGACAAAATACTTTACAAAATAAAGTTATTGCTGAAAAAGAAAAAGAAAAAGGAGAGACAACTCATTAGATGTTGATGTTAACATTGTTCATTCCTTTGGAGAAAATGATTCAAACATAAGTAATGTTATTGAACCTTGGAATTTTGGCCCACCTTCTTATGTATGTAAACATTGTGGTGCAGTGTTATGGTATGAAGAAAGAAGTGTCAAATCTAAGAGGCCTAGAAATCCAAAATTTTCTTTGTGCTGTATGGAGGGTAAGGTGAAGTTGCCTTTGCTTAAAAAACCACCACCTCTTCTTAATGAGTTGTTAGATCCTCTTGGTGGACAACGATCTAAAACATTCAGAACTCAAATAAGGAGTTATAACGCAATGTTTGCAATGACATCCATGGGTGGCAAGGTGGATAATAGAGTTAACGATGGTAGAAGTCCTTACATTTTCAGACTTAATGGTCAAACCCACCATAGGATTGGAACACTACTTCCTAATAATGGTGAGGACCCACAATTCGTACAGCTATATTTCTATGATATTGAAAATGAAGTCCAACATAGAATGAATGCTTTTAGTAGCACTCCAGTTAATAAAGGCCTTGATCCATCTATTGTTGATGCATTGATCCAAATGTTTGATGAGACAAACAATTTGGTGAAAATATTCCATATGTCTAGAGATCGTTTCCTAGAACGTGATATTCATAATTTAAGGTTACGCCTTATTGGTTCACAAACTATAGATGGAAGAGAGTACAATCTTCCTACATGTTTTGAAATTGCTGCAATCATTGTTGGCGATATTGGTGTTGATAATGCATATCGTGATATTATTGTGGAATTAAAAGGAGGGTTACATAGGATCAATGAGTTGCATCTATCGTACATGGCATTGCAATATCCTCTTTTATTTCCATATGGTGAGGATGGCTTTAGGCTTGGCATTCTGTGCAAAAATATAAATGAAATCAGATCTGACACAAATGAGTTCGTTACTATGAGAGAGTATTATGCATTCAAATTGCAAGAGCGGGATGATGAGGGGCATACATTGATATCTGGTGGTCGATTATTTCAGCAATTTGATGTAGATGCCTATACATGTATTGAGGCAATAAGACTTATGTGGGTGAAAAATAACCAAGAAAAGTTGAGGATTGAATTGTATGATGGATTGAAGGATGCGGTTATGAGAGGTGATACAACCCCTGCATTTGCTGGAAAAAGATTCGTTTTACCTTCAAGTTTCACAGGAAGTCCAAGGTATATGATTGAAAATTACCAAGATGCAATGGCGATCTGTAGGTGGGCTGGCTATCCAGATCTGTTTATTACCTTTACATGCAATGCAAAATGGCCGAAAATTGAGCTTTTCCTATCTAGGAGACCTGGGCAGAAAATAGAAGACCAACCTGATGTGGTTGCAAAAGTATTTAAGATTAAACTTGATCAACTTTTATACGATTTAAAGCATAGTCGACACTTTGGAAGAGTGATTGCAAGTATATTAAACTACACCTTTAATATTTTTTTTTTTCCTTATTCCTTTTGGTGTTCATCATTAATCTAAGTTAATATAATTAACTTGCTATTTTGGTACCAGTTGTCTACACTGTTGAATATCAAAAGAGAGGCCTACCTCATGCACACATACTGCTTTTTCTACATAATGATGACAAGCATCCTACAACAGCAGAAATGGACAAGATAATCTCAGCAGAAATTCCAGATTTGAATAAGGAACCCCTAGCTTATGATGCTGTCAAACAATACATGGTCCATGGTCCTTGTGGATCTATAAATTCAAGGGCAAGTTGTATGATTGAGAACAAATGTGTTAAACACTTTCCTAAGAAATTTTGTTCTCAAACCACTGTTGATAATGATGGTTTCCTAATATATAGAAGGAGGAATAATGGAACATATGTTGAAAGAAACGGAGTCAAACTCGATAATCGATTTATAGTTCCTCACAATATTGACTTATTGGTGAAATTTCAAGCTCACATAAATGTCGAGTGGTGTAATCGTTCAAGGTCTATTAAATACTTATTCAAGTATATTACTAAGGGACCTGATCGTGCAACTTTAACTCTTGAAGAAAATTTACATGTTGATGCTTCTACTGGAATGCAAAATATGACAAACACTGATGAAGTTAAAGGATACTTAAATTGTAGATATGTGTCTGCCATAGAGGCATGTTGGAGGATATTTGAGTTTGAAATCCACTATCGACAGCCTGCTGTTCAAAGACTTAGTTTCCATATCGAAAATCAACAGCCAATTGTTTTTAAAGATAGTGAGCATTTGGATGATGTTATTGATAGACCAGAAATCAAGAAAAGTAAATTTACAGAATGGATGAAGGCAAATGAATTGTATGAAGAAGCAAGGGAATTGACTTATTCTGAATTCCAACAAAATGGGTTTGGCATAAAAGAGAGAAGGAATGGAGATTGAGGAAGTCCGGAAGATGTATAGGGCGTATATACTATGCCCATCTTGCAAGTGGAGAGCGCTTTAATTTACGGATGCTGTTAAATGTTGTTAAAGGAGCTCGATCCTTTAAAGAAATAAGAATTATAAATGATGTAGTATATTCAGATTTCAGATCAGCATGTTATGCGCTTGGTTTGCTTGATGATGATAAAGAGTGGCATGAAGCTTTAAATCATGCCTCACATTGGGCTTTAGGAAAGCAACTTCGTGAGCTTTTCGTCACAATGCTGATTTTTTGTGAAGTTTCAGACCCCTATAAATTATGGATTTCAAATTGGCAGTTATTATCTGAAGACATTCTTCATCATCAGAGAGCAGTTTTACGCTATGACAATTTACATCTTAATGACTTCCAATTGCAGAACTACGCACTTAGTGATATAGAACAAATTATGATAAGAAGTGGAAGATCTTTGCGAGAATTTGAAACAATACCATATCCAAACACAATGCTGTTGAGACAATGTAACAATAGAATATTACAAGAAGAATTGGATTATGATAGAGATTCTTTGGCAGTGGAGCATATTGAACTTTTTAATGGTCTTAATATTGATCAACAGAATATATATGACGCAGTAATTGATTCTGTTTTGAGAAATAAAGGTGACTTCTTATTTGTATATGGACATGGAGGAACTGGAAAGACTTATCTTTGGAAAACCATTATATGCCGATTGCGTTCAAAAGGAAAGATTGTCATTGCGGTTGCATCATCTGGAATTGCTGCGTTATTGTTGCCAGGAGGAAGAACGGCTCATTCGAGATTTCAAATACCAATAGTTGTAATAGACAGTTCAACTTGTGGAATTAAACAAGGTTCACAAATTGCAGAACTTATGACAAAAGCAAGTCTTATAATTTGGGATGAAGCTCCTATGGCACACCGAAACTGTTTTGAAGCTCTAGATCGATCATTAAGAGATATTTTACGTTTTACTGGCAGTGACAGTGCAGATAAACCTTTTGGAGGAAAAACAGTTGTTCTTGGTGGTGATTTTAGACAAATATTACCGGTTGTGGCTAAAGGACGTAGAGAACAAATAGTTGAAGCATTGATTAACAAGTCTTCATTGTGGACCAATTGTAGAGTTTTCATTTTGACAAAAAATATGAGGCTGACCCAAAATCCAGGTGATATTGCTGCAAGAGAATTTGCTGAATGGATATTGAAAATTGGTGATGGTGAACTTAATAATAGCGAAAGTGAAGCATTGATTGAAATACCACATGTCTTATTAATTCAGCCTGGTAGTCATCCTTTCTATGATATCGTGAATGCTACCTATTCTGACTTTCATACTAAATTCAATGATTCGAAGTATTTAGAAGAGAGGGCAATTTTAGCTCCAAGAAATGAAGTTGTTGAAGACATAAATGATTACATGATTGACCTTATTAATGTTGATGAAGAAACATATCTTAGTTCAGATTCGATATGTAAAGCTTCAACCAACATTCTAGATCAAGATGTCATGTACCCAACAGAGTTTGTCAATTCATTGAAGTTCCCTGGTATTCCAAACCATAAACTTAGGTTGAAAGTAGGATTGCCAATAATGCTACTTCGAAATTTAAACCAAAGTGCTAGACTTTGTAATGGTACTAGACTTTTAGTCACTTAGTTATCAAAATGGGTTTTGGAAGCTCAAATAATATCAGGATCTCATGTTGGAGATAAAATATTTATTCCAAGAATAGTTCTTTCCCCTTCTGAATCTAAATGGCCTTTTGTACTAAAGAGAATACATTTTCTAGTATCAGTTTGCTTTGCTATGACAATTAATAAGAGCCAAGGTCAATCTTTGAAATCTGTTGGACTTTATTTAGACAAACCAGTTTTCAGTCATGGACAATTATATGTTGCCATCTCCAGAGTTACAAGTAGAAATGGCCTTAGGGTACTTATTGCAGAAAACGATAATGATGATCACTATCATACAAAAAATATTGTTTATAAAGAAATATTCAATGATTTACCTAGAGGTAATACATATTATTTATTAAAATTATTTTGAAGCTTTTGATAATGTAAGTTAGATTATCACTTATGTCACAAACAGTAGATTTTACTCCATATTTACTTAAAATTTTACTGATGTTCAAATTGTGCAAATATTACAGTTTCATATGAATATGGAATACACAACTTTGAAGCAGATATCGAGGGATAAAGACAACTTGAAAGTGAAAGTTAGAGGTTTACGAATGCAGGATGCAGTTAATATAGCAAATGACCATGACCTAATCAGTCTTGATATGATATTGGTAGACAAAGAGGTAAATTCATAATTGAATTTCTTTGAGAATAAATTTTTACTAATATGTTGTCTTTAGAGTTTCTTTTCCAAACAATATTCATCAATAAAACCTACTGTATTATATACTTTAATCTAAGTTGTCCATCTGAAACAGCATTCACAAAAATAATTAAAAAATTTATATTCCATTTCCTGTTGTTAACAATACACAGCTGTCAAATAGGATTTGCATTTGAATGAGCTGATTTAGCATTTTATAATGTTTAAGAATGTCATGATGTACATTTTTTTTTAGTATCAGAGCTTAGAATGTTTAGAACTTTCGCTTGGTGAAAATTGCAGTATATGCTCTCTACTTGGTGGTTGCTGGTCTGCAGAGGAGACCACTGTAAGAACAGTTTTTAGAAATCTATTCACAACAGTAAAAATTTTATGAAAAAGATAATAAGTGCATGGGTGTGTGCAATGTGTCCTAATTAACATATAATTAAGCTCCTTTTTTTGGGGAAGAATTTAATTTATTACTCCCAAATATATACTTGCTATAATCATGTCATATCTATGCAAAGCCACATTGTGTTTATGTCATTTCTCTTTTTTCACTACAGTCTCTATACCCAACCAAACATCTTAATATCTTTCAATTTTTCTACCAGTTAGTTTTCTCTTTACTTTTCAGTTTGTGCATTAATTATGATCAGTTTTTAATAATGTTTAATCTTAGATTTACAAGTTGAATGATGTCACCTCTCATTAGATGGGGAGTTCATATGTTTATAAGTGGGCTTGGTAGGAAGCCAAGAAGGTGAGCAGCTAGAGGGATTATAATTGTTTCTTTTTGAAACATTGTTCAATGCTGCAAATAATAATAAATAATGGCTTTCAACAAAATTTATGGTAATCAGTCATTTACTTGGAAGGTTGTTTACTAGCCAACTACCATTTTATGGCCCAACAATTCAAAAATGAGAGAGAGAGAGAGAGAGGGGTATAAAATGATACATGGTACAAACTTGGTATAATTAATCAGCAAAGAACCACATGTTTAGGTATTAGATACAGACCCACAAAAGGATAATATTCTTTTCCTATGTGAGAGGTCTTGGACAGCAACCTAGCTAGGGTTTTTTTTTTTTTTTTTTATGTATATTTTTATCAACATTTTTTTTATGATTAGCTTTGTGATCAATGTTGAAGAACAAGTAAAGTGACCCTGACAGCATTTTAGATGATTCATACTCACATACCACATAATTCAATTAGAAATACCAGAAACCATCAGTGACAGAATACAGTACACATGAGGCCAGGAAGATATGCTCTTGAATTAAGTTAATGATATCCAAAAACCCCTTTAGTAACATTGCTTGAATATAAAGGGAATGTGAGAGAAATTAGAACCTTAGTATTTTTCAGTGATGTTGACCAAAGGATAATGGGAGATTTTTCATAGGCAAGTGGTAAATCGAGAATCCTGTCCAACGGCTCCAAGCACCCGGCATGCTACCTCCATCAATTTTCCTGCATTCATCAATTTTTATTTCAGCAGAAATTAATGGGAAAGATGTTGCTGCCTACTCAACTACTCCTAAATTAATAATAAAAATCAACAAGAAAACCAAAGTTAAATGATTAATTCCTTTATGTGATTTCAGCTTCCTAAAGATGAATTCAAAAGAAGATAAAGGAAAAAGTTCCTACTTTTGTGAGCTAGACTCGACAGCATTACAATGAGGTTAGGCAAGGTGCATTATAATCAATCATGGTTTTCTGACTCTTTGCTTCAGGGGATGTATTTCATATTTAAACATAAACTATTGCCAACATTTACAAAATCAACCTAAGGTTAAGTCTTAAAACGCAAATTGAAATGTCCATATATTTTGGTACCTAAATATCTAAAAATAGTTTATTATTACATAACTACGCAACAAACCACAGCCAACAAAAATGTAATTTTGTATTATAAACACAAAAACACAATAAACCATCACAAGATTTACAATGTGTTCATTAACCTTAAAAATTTAAGCAATCAATCTCCTAACTTTACTCAAAAGTAGTGCCCTCCTGATATTAATTTTCGTTGAATTGAAGAAAATTTTCTGTCTAATAACCTTCACCCTCCCTCTCAAATACTCAAGATTCACTCAAAACCCCTAAAAACTCAAAAGGTGAAGTCCCTATGATGTTAACTTTCTTCTCTAAAATAAATATTAATATTGACAGGGGACTATTTGCAAAAGTGAAATTAGAAGGTTGATAAGGTTGATTGCTCAATTACCTAAAGTTTAGGGAGGTGGTAATTGGTAATAGTGTCGAGTAATTAGAAACTATAAAAGGTCCAGCTATTAGCTAAAAGAGAAGGTATACATGTTTAATTATCTGGGTCAATACAAAGTCATGCAATACAATAGTCATTGGAAATAAAAGGTAATTAGGAAAGATACCAAAGACAAAACATCATTATCATGACTAACTGGGTTTTGTGCTGTTTTCAATTTTATAATTCTAGCTCATAACTCGGAACTCAGAACTCATTGTAAGGATTGTTACCCCCCTAAAGTCCCCCTCGGGGATTTGGAGCTCTTAATCCTTAGTTTTCCATTTAGAAGGGGCTCGGCCCTTTCACAAAAGAGAGCAAAAGTTCCTTAAAACATCAATTGACCCAAATTTAAACTTAACTTTTAAGATAATGTGGTGTTGAAGAACTTGCGTGGCTAACATGTTTTATTCTTCACTCATTACAGTTTTAAAAAAATCATGTGGGTTGCATGTTTTGTTCACTAAGAATGATGCTGCAGTCCAATGGTTTTTCCTATCTTTGCTAGGGACTGACAAGGATATTTTAATTAGTTCATGCATGTGATTTGTATAGTGTATGTTAGGTATCATGGGATTAATATTCGTAGTTTCCCTACTTTTTTTTTTTTTTTTTTTACTTCTTTTATCTTTATGTTTATTGCCTAAATGGTTTCCTTCTTTTGTTGCTGCCAAGCCCACATGAAGAAACCATGTTTGAATGAGACATCTATAATTGATGAATTTTTACCCTATCAATCCAGTTTTGAATGTACCTATTATATGATTTATATTATCATCATATAAAATATGAGTGGGGTGGGGAATTAAATTGTGCTACTTCTTCTTTGCTGATTGCTTACTATAAGTTTATACCACATGCATGTTTGAGTCTAGAAAAATCTTTATCCTTTGTTCTGTGTTTTAGGACTATGCATGATTTGTTGTTCTGTTTGAATTTTTTATTAGAGGGAAGAGACAATTTTTTTATTAATTATGTTCACAATGCAAGTTAATTTAATTTCTTTGTTTGACTTGATTTCATGTGTTATAATTTAGATCCTCAGACCCACCTTATTAACCAACATTATTGACAAAGTTATATTATAATGAAAGTTGTTTGTTATGTTCTATAATTTCACAGCTCTAACACAAGAGTTCCTTTTCTCTCTCCACTTGGATCAAGCAGCATCGGTTTTTGGTGGACTTAGGAAGAATTATGCAGAGGTGGGTCTTTTGAATTAAGCATACAATACAAAGTTAAAATTAGTATCTATGTTTTTTTTTTTTTGGGTTTCTTTTAATGTTTGATAAATTGTACTGAAAAGCTTAAAACAACCATGCTAAGGGTTGGAGAAATTGGAGGGAATGATTATAACTATGCACTGTTTCAAGGCAAATCAATTGAGGAGGTTAGACACATGGTTCTAGAAATTGTTTCTATGATTATTGATTCTTAATTCTCTATTATTGTTCCATAGGGTCTTTAGTTTTGGTGCTGCCTGAGTGGTTGTCTCTAGAATCTTACCAATACGCTGTTTACTAATATATCTTGCAGTATTCTAGACCAACTATGTTACTTATGACAAATTTTCATTGCCTGAAGGGATTGATTAATTTCTCTATAAATCAAAATGATCAACTCAAGCAAGCCGTTTAAAATTTGAGAACAAAAAAATTCTGATGTTGTTTTAGTATATGGTAATTATTGTAGTGGTTTGGGTTTACCGTTATTTTTCACTTCTTGGTGAGTCTTATGATTTTGTAATTTTTATAGACTTAAAGTAGGAGGTTTACTGCATTTAAAATCCTCATCCATCTAAACTGAATAATTATGATTACTGCATAACCATTCATTTTAAATACTCTCATTTTTTGTTTTTGTGTAGTATTTTAAGAAACTTATTTACATAATATTGTCTTGATCTATTGATACATGGGTGAAGAGGGATCTATTGATCTCTGATGTGTAACTTTCTGAATTTTGAACTAAATTTTGTGGGATGTGTATGGTTGTGGTGCAGTGGGTATTCTTTGCTTTGAGATTCCCAGTATAACAAAGGACTTACCAATGCTGTAGTCATTCAGTTGGCTCCTTGCTGGTATTGGATTCGAACCAGTGCAACCAAAGTTTCGCTTATTAATCAAAGGGGGGCAGACCGCTAAGAAAGAGAAAGTGATTGATTGAATTATAGATACTTCTTTTTATTGAGAAAGTGATTTATATATAAATACTTTATTAGTCATGAGAATGAAATAATGCTTATAAATTTGCTAACATGATATTTGTATATGTGTGTGCATGTGTGTGTGTGTGTGAGTATATATATATATATATATATATGTATGTATATATATATATGGCCTATAAAATATTGTGTTATTACTTCTACTTGCACTTCAACTTTATAGTTTCCCACACAGGTTTTAAAGATTAAAATGGTAGTGTGTTGAATGAATGGTCCAAATTCCATATTTTGGACAAAAATTCAGGTTGAAGAAGGGACATAAACGTGGTATTAATTAGTTGTTCTTTATCAGTAATAGTAATTTTTTAAGTTTGCAATATGAACCAATTTGATTGCTATACCAATCTAGACACTAATGTGTCATGAATTTGGCATATTAGCAACAAAATTCTGGAATTTATGATTCCTCTTAGTAACCAAACATTGCAACCTTTTTTTTTTTTTTAATAATTTCATTTTTAAATTATTGAAGGAATATCTTTTAAGATCTTTTTTTTATATTTATATTTTATAATTATTGAAGGAATATCTTTTAAACACCTTTTTCAACAAAAAGAATGAGCATATCTTTCGGAAAATCAATTGTTTTTGTGGGCATTTGCAAAATTTCAGTAGTTTAAGACTTATTAAGTTATTAATCGTTAATAAGGAGGGTATAATTCCTTATTAATCCTTAATACGGAGGATATAGTTC
This sequence comes from Castanopsis chinensis, assembly GCA_032878915.1. Lineage (NCBI taxonomy): Eukaryota > Viridiplantae > Streptophyta > Magnoliopsida > Fagales > Fagaceae > Castanopsis > Castanopsis chinensis. Next base: position 10,558,869 of record JAVQMG010000089.1, read on the forward strand.
AAGTGCAATTCTTTATCATCAGCTTAAGTTCTTTCCAGCAAAATTACATTTCTTTCATATGTATTCTTTCACTTTACACAATCACACGTAATAGAAAAATGATGATATTTCTGCACAATTTGGACCCTCTAAGATTTTTGGTTCTTTTATTTTTCTTTCCTTTCTTTTCCCCAAGGTAGATGAAGTATTCATAGCAATGATAGTTACAAAGATAGCATAAATAATGACTTCTTGATATATGTAAACCTTACATGTAGGGATTCAACTCACCTTTGAACCAAGTCCTTAGAGAATCTAATGACTGGATCCATGTCATAAATTAAAAATATAGAGTTCTTTTCATCATAAAAAAAATTTATGTACTTGAAGTGCACTAAGGGTTGAGTATGTCCATTTTCCAGAACACTATGATTCTTTTACTGGACAAATTGAGACTGCACCAAACAAAAACCCAATGCATATGGATTTATAACAATTCCCAATTTCTCATATGGGTAGGCCCATACCTTAAGCTAAAAAAGCCCAATCCATTTCATCTAAAAACATGAAACTTATGGAGTTGTGGAAAAATCATATACAATAAAAGCCAATTTCAAGCCTAGCCTCACTCATGGGAAAAAAAATCATTGATTGTATGATACACTTTCTTTTTCTAAACTAATGTAAGCCTCGGATGAGAACCATAATTGGGCCCGTTGGGATAAATTGATAAAATCCAAAATTGATGAATCACCCATTCAAGTGGTGCCACAACATAAAATCCTCAAACAGTACACTGATTTGCCCAAACACACAAACACAAATAGGGTACACCTCCTTCAATTGTTTCAACCACTATTCCTTCACTGCAACAACAAACTATTTAGAGACCTTCTCTGCAATAACAGACTATTAAGAAGGTGAGAATGTTTTTTTACTATTCAATTACCGTTCCCAATTGTTTTTAACTGCTCACACATCATTTTTCCTCTATTGAATTTAATTTTCTAGGATTCTTCTTTTATCTCCATTGAAAAACATATGAGTTCTAATTTTCTCCTCTTTTTTTTTTTCTTTTTTTCCATTTAAGGGAATTTTGTTACGATTTCATTTTTCTTTTCCGATTGTCTTTATGTTTTGTCGAACACTGAAGAGTATAGATTTGTTAATGATTTTCCTTAAACTAAAATTATGGTTTCCCTACAATTATTTACTGTATATGAATTCTGTTTTGCTGCATTACTCAATCAGTATTAAGTTTGGATACCTTTTACTCTATTTTTCCATTAATTTTTTCAATTTCTTGATATCTTTTTGTTCGTTTGTTGTATTAATTAAATATTGTTTTTGTTTTACAGATTATTATTATGTAAATCAAATTGAAACATTGAAATAGCCTAATTTTTTTTCCTGTTTATGTCATCTTTATTTTGATTCAATCAAAACTTTGTTTTGGATTAAATTGACGTGTTTTGCTCTATTTATCCATTAATTTTTTCAATTTCTTGATATCTTTTTGTTCGTTTGTTGTATTAATTAAATATTGTTTTTGTTTTACAGATTATTATTATGTAAATCAAATTGAAACATTGAAATAGCCTAACATTTTTCCCTGTTTATGTCATCTTTATTTTGATTCAATCAAAACTTTGTTTTGGATTAAATTGACATGTATATCATTGGTATAAGAACATAAATAAAGAAAAAAAACATAAGTTAGATTGTCACTTATGCTACAAATAACAGATTTTACTCCATAATTGTATGTCAATTTTACTGCTGTTTAAATTGTGCAGATAATACAAATTCAAATGAATATGGAATACACAGCTTTGAAGCAGATATCAAGGGACAAAGATAACTCAAAAGTGAAAGTTAGAGTTTTGCGAATGTGGGATGCAATTAATATTGCAAACAACCATGATCTAATCAGCCTCGAAATGATATTGGTTGACAAAGAGGTAAATTCATAATTGATTTCCTTTTAGAATAAATTTTACTAATATTATCTATATAATACTAAAAGCTGAAGCGTAGCAATTAATGTTGATGCACTCACATTGAGCCACATCAGCAGCCATGTCATTTCCATCATATTTTCTAAATTTATCCTTCAATTTTAAAAGAGTTTTTATCAATTATAAAATACTAATAAATCTAAAATAATTCCCAGCCCTATCTCTATCATAAAAGCCCACTTCTTACATATTTAATTCCACCATAAAGCACAAACCCAAATCCTTTTCAATCAAAACCTTTGTGAAACCTTTTGTTTTCTTCCTTTCCTTTTGTTGCAAGCACATCAGTTGTTTTTTTTTTAATCTTTATTGATTGTTTATTTCAAAATTAATTCTTAGTGGCAAAATGTGATGCAACTTCTTACATATTTAATTCCACCATAAAGCACAAACCCAAATCCTTTTCAATCAAAACCTTTGTGAAACCTTTTGTTTTCTTCCTTTCCTTTTGTTGCAAGCACGTCAGTTGTTTTTTTTTTAATCTTTATTGATTGTTTATTTCAAAATTAATTCTTAGTGGCAAAATGTGATGCAAACGTTTGAGTTTCACCGTTTGCTAACCATTTGGCACAGGATATATACTAAAAAAAACTGCTAGAGAAAGAGATATAATCGACAATTGTTTGAGTTTCATTGTCTGCAAAACGTTTTTTTTTTTTTATATAAAGTCTGCTAAACGTTTGGCACAGCATATATATTAAAAAAAAAAACTACTAGATAAAGAGATAAATGAACATATATCTGCTAGAGAAAGAGATATAATTGACAAACATTTGAGTTTCACTGTCTGCTAAACGTTTTTTTTTTTAATAAAGTCTGATAAACGTTTGGCACAGGATATATATTAAAAAAAACTGCCAGAGAAGAGATAAATGAACATATATCGATGGACATTAGGGAGCATCCGTGAGTCACAAAGAGAGAAATCTGATATGATGCAAGGAGAGTTGGAGAGAGATCTGAGGGAGGTTTCTTCACTATTGTCAGTCCAGTCTCCCTCCATCTTCCTGTTCCACACAGTTGTTAGTAAGTTTTAATTTCTTGAAAACTTGAGGATGGTGCTAGGGTATGACCATGGGTGCAACTTTCTCAATCTCCAACCCAGGCTCGATATCAGAACATTTTTCTCGGTAATTTTCAACTAATCTCTCATCCTATTGTCTTCAACTAATCGCTTATCCTATTGTCTTTATATAGGTTTGCTGTCAATTTAGGGATTTGTTGAAATCAGGGAAACAACCTAAATGATCAAATTCTACCTGAACTGTTATTAGGATTTTTTTTTCCAGTTTCTGGGTTTTGTTCCTTTGCTTTCATGAGTTTTAGTTTCTATTTCATGTTCTTTGTTCTTTTTTTCTTTTTTTTTAAACTTTTCTGGTTTAGTATTTGGGCTACTAGAGAAGAAGAGAGAGAAGGCAGTGGAGCAAACATAGGCCAAGAAGGGATAAGATTTTTCAAATCCACAATGATTACAAGGTTGCCTACGACTCATTCCCCAACAGGTATTTCCTAAAAATAAAAAATTTTGCTTGTATTCTCACGCTATGAGAAGTCCTTGCTTTTAAGAATACAGGTACATGATGTTTAATGCTTCCTCTAACTTTATAGAGCCCACATATAAATCACTTAGGAAATCACCATTCACCAACTATACACTTCTCTTAACTTGTGTCAAATCCACATGTTAAGGGCTTGAGTGAGTTTGGATGATAGTTGATACCATGACGTAATATTAATGTACAACAAATTTGAAACAATAACCTTGATTTTGATGCTGAGAAGAAATGCAAGTCTTTTGTTGTAAAATTAGTCTCTGTCACATTCTAGAGTTGGTAATGATAAATACCTATAAGCCATTACTTTTAGTTGCACAGAAATTATGAAGCTATCAACTATTGAACTATTGAACTAAGGCAAATAACATTTGAGCTGATAATGGATTTTTCTTTGCATGTTTCCCTCATTAGGCACATCTCTTAGGCCTGTTTAGTTGCCCATGAATCAAAACCATTCATATTTTGTATAATACTACATTCAAAAATTGTCACTATATTGGATAGAATGACTTATTTGTACAAATTCATGAAATGCCACTCCAATTTTTTTCATTGAAATAAGTTAAATGGTTTCACCTTTGGGCTATGTTTTATGCTACATCATTTGTTGTTTGAAATAAGTTAATGGTTTTGTGTTTTACTATAATGTGGATTTTAGAAAAAGATCTTTTTTTTTTTTGTTGAGAAAATTGGTTTGAATTCAAAATGGCTTGAGAGTGAGGTTATGATTAGTTCAAAAACCCTTTTATGATTGTCCTGCCTCGTATGCATATAAGCATGCAAGGTTGTGTGAGTATTTTTCTCATTGGGAATAATTAATTTCGTTAAATGTCTTTCTTATATTTGGAGGGTATTTTTATAAATTGTAGGTTTGGAGAAATGCCGGGTTTTTACTTGAGTTTTTTCTGATGAAGGAGGTACGTTTTTTGATGTGTCACAGTATGCATTCTTTGGCAATGATGTTGTTGAGTGGGGGGTTGCCATTCTTTATTGCTTGGAGTTTTTAAAATGGTTAGTGATGTTATTACTTTAATTATAGGAATTTCCCTCTTACCTATTTTCTTTATTTGGCCCTTTGTTTTACTAATCTACTTAAATTTTGTCCTTTTAATTCAAGGTTTTCTGAGTTAGGTTTGATCTTATTGAAATAAAAAAATTTTTGAGCAAGGTATGCTTCTTTAGTTTTAGATATTAATTTTTGTGTGTAAATGTCTTTTAATTACTCTTTTATTTGTATATTTATCTACTATAGTTTCTTTTATCTTTTTCTTTTTTTGGGTTTCTTCATTACGTGTTATATAATTTATTTGGAGTTTGATATTAGAATTCATGTTTATTTTATGAAATTTTAACTTTATGTTAGAATTTTTTTTCCTGAAGCCTAATTAATTTAGTTTTGCATATAATTATAAACATAAAAGCCAATTAGGACTAGATGTAGTGCATAATTGAACATAAGTGTAGAATCTAGAGGTCAAGCTTGGTGCAATGATAATTACCTTCCACAAAACAAGTCACTATGGTAGTTGGAAATACTATAGTATGGCCCATCTTTTTTTGGTTTCAAGTAGTCACAAATCACATAAACCTGCAAAATAATTTGGATTCCATTCTTTTTTGGAAAAATCTTTTTGTTGAGAACAATATACTCCTATGAAAGTAAAGCTCCAATTGATGATGACACTCGGAAAAGGCCAAGATTAAAAAAAAATTATTTTTTTGATAAGTGAGATTTAAAATAAATAAAAACCTTATGAGGGTAGTTTGAGATTTTAGTAGCATAATAGTTTTCAATACATAAAATCAAATATATTTCTTTCCAAATGTTCCACTTTTCACAGCATAATTAAGCATAATCCTCACATGAAGCTTTTTTTTTTTTGGTTTTGGTTTGTGGATATTGTTAATTTTTAATTGTCTTGGTTATTTGTAGTTCTTTTGGGCACTAATATATATTTGTCTCAATTTCGAGATACTTTGACGAGCATTCTCTTTCATTGTTTCTTTTAATTTTTTTTTTTTATAGGTTTGGGAAGAATTTTAGACTTGCATTTTCTTTTTCTTTTACTTTTTTCTAATAAAAGTAATTGCCTCTTTGTAATAAAAAATTTGCAACTGAGGTTTCGGTTTTTCTTTTATCAAGCCAAAGCAATCGTGGTAACTCTTGCTGCTACTATTGGCTTGTAAGAAGTCATGGGAGGACATGCACTATTATAGCAGTGATTTATCTAGAGAGTTTAGGTTGATTTGCATTCTGGTTATTAAAATGTTCCCTCAAACATCACTATGTTAGCTTTTGAAGTTACTATTGCTATATAATTTTTTTTTCTTTCAATGGCCTATTGTAGTAATTGTAGAAATTGTTATCAGATGAATAAAAGTATTCGGGGTGCGCAACGATTTGCTATACAAGATTTGATGATTAGTAAGTGTTTGGTTCCAAGAATACTAAAAGCCAAGAGTGTGAAGTAGTTGTAGTTTTTTGGGGGCTGTTTGCTTTTGTGGGCAAATGTCAATTGGGCATGAGCTTTTTATGGGATGTTATGCATGTAAGTATGCATCAAAAATGTGTTTGGCGTGGTAGCAGTATGAAATTGAAACAACTAATAATGAAATTGAAAATTGGGAAATGATTTGTTTGCGCTTTAGAAGCAAGTTAAACCTAGATTGGCTCTTCAATTAAAGGATCATATAGAATAATTGTTCAACTTTTTCTTTCAATTTTTTTTGTGTTGAAAAATGTGATACAAATGTCAACTGGTGTAAAATTTCATTTTGGTAAATGTTTTTGACCGTAACCCCTCTCTAATTGGCCATTGAAACAAAAGTGCGTAAATATTAACCTTAAAAACATTCAATCTAGAGAAACTCCACTCTTAAGAACTTTTTACGGTTGGTTTTACACACTCTTTTAGACCCAAACACATTATACCATTAAAAAAAAGTTTAAAATGATATTAAACTATAGATTTACAATAGAAAATGATGTTATACCTCTTTTCTTCTCTTTAATTTTTAATTTTAATTTTATTTTAATTTTCAATAGAATGTAATATGCTACACAATGATTACTCTTTATAAAATAAAAGAAATATTAAATCTATTTTTCAATAGCATTGTCGTGCATCGCACAAGTTAGCGACTAGTTTTATTAAAACTTGCAACTAGCCAATGTAAATTGGTTCTTATGTACTGCTCCTATTGATTAAGGGATAATTCATTTGAAATGTTCGTAGGGAACATTGATACATGCAAGCATCAGAAAGAATCTTGCTCAAACTTATCGTCCGCAACTAAATGAAGGGAGCATATATACAATTACAAATTTCTTAGTTGAAGAAAATAAAGGGAACTATCGCCCAGTCCATAACGAACTCAAAATACTTTTCAATTCAACAACTTCAGTCTCAAAATTCAGCAGATTTGATCATTTAATACCTCAATTCCAATTTGAATATGCTGATTATGGCACAATAGCTTCCCGTTGCTATGACACTACTTACTTGACTGGTAATTTTAATTGTTTTACAAGCCAAGCATCTACTTTTACAGTGCTAAAAAATAATGCAATTTATATCTTAATACTGACTATTTTTTTTTTTTAAATGTGTTCTTACCAGATGTGATTGGTATATTGGACTACATTGGAGCCATTGAGGAGATCAAAACAAGAGGGCGTCCAACAAAGATGAGAAACATTCAACTATTGTTAGAAGAGTAAGATATATACAAATTTTTTGAAACTCATATGTTGTAAATTTTTATTATCTCAAACTTACATATAAACAATTTCAGAAACAAATCAGTTCAAACAACTTTGTGGGGAAATACTACACAACAAATAGATGATGATTTCTACAATACAAATAAAGGGCCATTTATTATAATAGTCACTTCAACTATTGTCAAAACTTACAGAGGTAACAATTGACTAAACCATTTATCAAGTACATAACATTTATGTATCAATAATCCTTATAAATTTTTACTACTTTTTTGTAGGTGACTATCAATTATCATCCACTTTTGCAACAAAGTTATATGTAAATCTAGACATTCCAAAAGTTGCAGAAATTAAGGACAAGTAACTACTGCTACTCTTTTCTTTTTTTTTGGATGGCTACTTTGCAATACTTCTTAATTTGTATGATTATGATAAAAATTTGAATATTCAGTAAACAAATATAAATTAATGTTAATGTTGATCTATAGATTGAACACCACAATGGGTATAAACGTAAAAGAAATTATGCCAAAAGGACTACCTAAAGTGCAAGATGGAGGGCCTGCCTTAAAGATGTTTCTGACAAGGGAGAAAAACTGAAAGGCAAGTGACAAGTAATTTGAGAACGTGTATTAGGCCGTTGTGAATATAGGAATAGATAAGTTCAAAAAAAAAACAAAGGGAAAAAAACTGTGCATAATTGTTTTTTTAACAGTCGTGAATATAGGAGTAGATTGGTTCAAAAAAAAAAAAAAAAAAACAAAGGAAAAAAAATTGTAAGTAATTTTTTTTTTACAGAAAAATTGTTTGTTGGTAAACTGTTTTTTATTTATTTTAAATCTAGCTAAATTTTAGAAATTTTTAAATTAAAAATTTTACGTTTCTAACCTATTATTTAAACTTCCTAAGCAAATAAAATTTGAGGGTATTGAGAGCAAGGGAGTCAATACCGTACTGGGAAACATTTCGGTTTGATTAAAAAAAATATATATTTCAGTATTGGTTAATACCGGTGTACCATTTTGGGATTATCGCTAATACATATATACCATATATGCATTAACTTAAAAATGGCCCAAGTCCAACATATCAAATTTATATCCAACCTATATGTTTAGTTCAACATAACCAATAAAAATGGCCTAAGTCCAACATATCATATCAGTCTAACATTATCTAATACCTAAAAAATAAAATAAAATAAATACAAGTACAGAAAAAATAGAAAGTTTTCAAAAAAAAATAGAAAGTAAAAATTCAAAATTGAAACTTGTAAGACCCACATGATTGTCTTGGAAGTAGAAGAGAGTTGGTGTGTACAATAACTCTGCTCCTTATCCCTCAGCCACACCTTTTAACTTTCAACCATTTCTTTTTTTTTTATTGTTTTATCTTTTTGTTACTTTTTCTTCTCATCTCCTTCTCCATTTATTCAACTGTTCCCTTTTTATTTCTTTCATAAATGATGATCTATCCAACCAAGCTTCAATTCCGCTCAACCCAACTAAAGCAACGCCACTAGGTCCACCACCACACCTCTGTTTTGTTTGTTTGCTTTTTTTTTTTTTTTTTGGTTCAAATGAAAAAATTGCAAAAGAAACCATTTCGGACCAAAATACATTTTTCGTCTGGAATGATCGAAATGGGCTGAAATGACCGGTGCCTTCCGAAATGGTCTGGTATTTAGAGCGACACAATAAAGGGTGTTTCTGTACCGGAGTGAGTTTCAAAACGGAAAATACTAGCCATACCAGTCGGTACAAAACAGTATTGACTTCCCTGATTGGGAGTGTGGTCCTATTTTGTAGATAGTGTTTTATGTAGGAGTTAAATGAAAATTTTTACAAAGTGTTGACCCTACTTAAAGTAGACTCTAGGGGTATTTTGGAACCAAAAAAATTGATCCAAACAGGGAAAGCCTCTTAAATAATAGTATAGATATAAAAGAAGAGATAAATTAAAAAATAAGTAAATAATTTTAATAAAAATTTACTTTAAGTTCTAATCGTTTAGAGTTTAGACTTTATTGGTGTTTATCTATTTTTATACTTTAAAAGTATTTTTGTGCTTTGTGTTAATTTCTTAATATGAGATGTGGTATGAGTTTGATCATTATTTTTTGGATTATGTTTAATCTATGCCCTAGTTAGCACAAAATAATAAACAAATTAGTTCCTTTATATCGATTTTTTCCTAGTGATAGTCTATTTAAAAAAACCTAACGTGAAGAAGCTACTATGATTATTTATTCACTTTTATAATCTCAAAAAAATTCACAACCAACAGTCACCCAAAAAATATTTCCAAATCCACAACCAACAATCACCCAAAAACACCACAACCAAAACCACAACTCACGGTTGAGAAAATCGTATAAAAGCATATAAAAAAACCACCCTTCTAGATTCATAAACATATCATTTTTTTTCTCCCTAAAATAAGTCGTTTTGACATCTTTTTCAAATTAGCTCTTCTAAGTTTTACCATCAAAACTTCTATGTTCGAATTTTGTCATGACTAACTGTACGTGGAAGTTAGATTTGTGAATTTGTTTGAAAAGTAGATAAGCTATCTAACAGTACATTTTGATGAAAAAGCTTGAAAGTGATAAAAATGGAAGCTTTAACATCCTAAAGTCAAGAGAAAAAGAAAACATTGCAAGGAAAGGAAAGAAAACAAAGAATGTACGAAATTTAATTGTTCAACTTCCACAACATGTAATGTAATGTGGCATTGCTCAATTCTCCAACAAAAGACAATTTGGATATCATATTTTTCCTTTCCTCACTCGAATTCACCCTCGTTTTACTACTGCTGATTGGTCTGTTCCCCTTCATACAAAATGCAATCGTTTCCCCTTTAATTAAATCCTCAACCTTAGAACATATATATATATATATATAATATATATTTGGATGAATAAGCAAGATTTTATTTAACTTTAGTAATCCTACATAAACAAGCAAAAGTACAACGAGCAGCAAGGGTGCAAACAAACAAAAATTATAAGCCTCATTCGCTACTATACTACAACAAAAATAATAACCAAACAATCTAAAACAGTAACGGGATATCCCATAAACAACATAACACCTTTTTTAGAACAATGTTCGTAGAAGACTTCATGCATAACTAGTAGGAAACTTGAAATTTATACCCTTTGCCTTCTTTGTTGACTGCAATAATTGAAGGTTTTGACGGGATTACTTAGATATGAGATTCCCACTGCTACAAAAAAGCCAATTGCATGTCCAATCCTCACTTCTTCACATGAGACGATGTTTCCTTACCCTTAAGCTTTAGTAGTATTCTTGGTAGGTGTTTTGAGTATGGCACTTGAATTTGCATTCTACACAACGCACTGTTGTTGGCATAACAGTTTGGATCAATATTCATTTAATTTTAGCATTTCATTTCCTACTTGAGAGCGGTTAATGGGCATATAGATAACATTCATTATTTCAATTCTAGTCAATGCATGACCTAGCATTCGTTACGGTTGCCATGCATTTTGAGTTTAAATGATATTTGTTCATTGGCTTTTACTACTTCAAATGCAATTGTGATTTGTGTAAAACCTCCTTAGAGCATTAGAATCAGATGTTCTAAAAAATATATAATTGTAACACATCAAAAAGCTACTTTATTTATTTTAGTATAGTATTTAACATTACACCATATATCTTATCACTTACTTTAACAAATCACCCATTAAAATAACCTATAATAACACCCGCCATTTATTTAAAAAAAAAAAAAAAAAAAAGTAAACCACCCACAAGAGAGAGAGAGAGAGAGAGAGAGAGAAGCACTACAAGAAAAGAGTCTACTAGCGAGGGTTAAATGCCCTTGCAAAAATTTGCTCTTGTTGCTAAAAGAGATTTTGCCACCATATCTTCGCAAATAGATAATTTACGAGAGTAATCCATAATCGTTACTAAACAAATCCGCCTTTACAAATATATTACCAAACGGCAAGAAAAGGCGACGACTTATTTTTAGCAAGGGAAAGTAGTTGTCGTTAACAACTTTTTGTGAGAATTTTTATACCCTCGCAATTAGTTATTTGTGAATTTCAAATTGACAACATACTTTTTAGAGACAAATAATGGCGTCGCTAAAATTTATTTGTAAGAGCTTTTAACCTCTTGCAACTTATTTTTAGCGAGAAGAAGTAGTCGTCGTTAAACAACTATTTTGTGAAGACCTTTATATTCTCGCAATTAGTTATTTGGAAATTTCAAATTAACGACAAGACAAATAATGACATCGCTGAAATTTATTTGTGAGAGATTTTAACCCCTCGCAATTAGTTAGGAATAATAGTGACAACATTAAGTTGTCATTTAAAACGTTTTTGCAAGGGGTTAAGGGGTGTCGATATTCTATAAATTGCGAGGGACTTTATTGTCACTATAAAGTTATTTATGACTAAATTTTTATGTTATCAGTGATAATATTTTATATGATTTTTGAAAAATTTTATTATTTATTTAATTTTAATTTTATTTTATATCATTTTTGTTTAACTATCATATTACAATAGTACAATAATTACTAAAAATTGATCCATCGAAATATAAAAATTCATATAAGTTCAAACTTTAAAATATAGAATATACAAAGAAATCTTGAAATTAAACCTTGTTTTAAACTTAGACAATTAGAATTATGACAAGATCTATATTAGTCTTCCTTTGAGTCACCCTCCAAGTTTTTTTTGACCTCCTTGTTATTGTTTGAGTTGTCCTCTTCATCTCTGCTAGTACCATCCTTAAAAAAAAAAATTTAAAAGCATTAAACATGAGTTAAAAAATGAAACAATTAATGTGAATTTGTATTTGCATCAATGCTTCAATAAATAAGTACACATGTTACTATATCAAATCTAATCATATAATAATACCTCATAAACAACAGTAATAACTTTTTTTTTTTAATTTAACAACAATAATAACTTAATTTAATTAATTAAACCACCATTAAAATTAAATATATATTAAAATAATATAACAATTCCAGATTTATGTACAACAGCCAACAAGGCCCTCCACACAATCCAAAGCTTGAAGTCAGGAAAAATATACCTTGGCCCTTGAAGTTAACAAAAGTGAAACTTCAAGTCCAAACCTAGCCATTGGTTACAACAGGTTCACCCAATGCAAACCTTGGCTAATACTATTAATTATTGTCAACAGTAATTGTCCTAAAACCAAAAGATAGGATAGGCCAAACCACCAAACAAGGATGCTTCTATGATAGTCTTGCAAGAGATAAAAAACACCAAGGCACTTCATGAACATCAGGGAAAGACCCTTAACAGTGCATGAAGACAAGGGTTCAGAGCTGTGGTCTTACTAGTAGAAACAAAATAAGAAGCAATCAATGTAAACATAATTAATTGCGAGGGTATACCATGTAAACATAACTCATGCCAACATGAATAATATGCTTTTATATATATAAAAGTTGGGTTGGAGTTATTATAAAAAAAAAAAAAAAGTTGGATTAGAGTTATACCATGTGTACTTAGAACCCAAACCACCTAAACCATATAATTGTGTCCTTAAGAGTCATTATATTGTTGATTTTTCTGTTTCAAGTTTTATAACTGATATCTAAGGTAAATTCATGTATTGGCATGAAAATCTCAAAAGCATAGTATCTCCATAAGATTGATTGGTGAAAAAATTAACTTGGGGACCTTAACTTATCATCTAACACCAATATATGCATCTTACTATATTAAACCTCTATGAAGCACATAGCATACTCTAGTTCCTGCATATGTACCTTATATACAATTCATAAGCCATGCAAAACTAGGCACATGGTCATGACAAGTAATGAAGATGCACATGGTCATATGTTAGAGCACCTGTAATGGTTAATATGAACCAGCAGCTTCAATCTCAAATAGTTCTCCGCCGTCAAAGAACTTCTTTCCAACTCAAAACATAATACATTCAAATTACTAACATAACTTGTTACAAATTTACAATGTTTGCTTCCGCATTTTCATTCACAGCAGTACCATCACAGTGAGAATACGCCATTTCATACATCTCATCTCTTTCTATTTGCTTGCCATTCTTGTTTGCCTACAACATGGTCAGTATATTCGACATATTAAAGCGAAGGTGTTGATTCGATGGTGTCTAATCACATTTATTTCTAATTTAGAACACAAAATAATATATGTTTTGTTAATTTTTGCATGTTATTAATATATAAATTGTAGTTCTTACAATGCTATCTGTCGTCTGGGCATAGCTTCTGGATCCCAGCGTATGCAGCTTCGTCTGCTTCGCACGCCGCTCTTTGTTATCTTTAGACAGGTCCTACGAACATTTCAACAAAGTCACTATCAATTACAATAGCAAGCTAATGTATAATACTCTTGAGCACAAAACCTATAAAAGCAAAACATCTATACCACTTTAACTATTACTACCATGCCTTTCTAAGAAAACTAGTACTCCACCAACACATGAAATTGATTGTCATCAACCTCCTGCGGTGATAGCTCAAGTAAAGCTTCCTTAGGAATGCCCGGCTTGCAGTAGTGCTCCTTCAACTCTGCTTTGTGGCCCTTCCACAACTTCCCAATCTGCGACAGTGCCCATTTCCTCTACTTGGCAAGTGGGATGCCGTCTGCAGGAATTATCCATCGTGCCTACCATGTGTAAAGTTGAATTAACAAATGTCACATTTTCAACATAATAACAAACTTAATTTAATTGGTCATGTTACTAGCAAAATAATAGCACTTTCTAAAACTAAAATATAATCAAAGCATATATAAAAATACTTATCCCCAAAAAAAAAAAAATCTAATTTTGATATTTGATAAACAACTGTCCATGTATATGGTGTGTTTAGATTGACCCATTCGGACAAATCCACAATCCGACCCACCATCCACAATCTTCCTCACCACTCCATTTCATTTTGCTTCTCAAAACAGAAAAAATCAAAAAAAGAACCCCATCATTTCTCTGATTTTCACCACTCAAAAAACAGAAACGCAAACCCAAAAAAAAAACACACCATGGCCACCACCCCTCTGCACTTTCCAATGGCCTCTTCACTTCCCTCAGCTTCAACTTCCTTATCATAGTCCCTTAGAAGAAGCACAATGGGTAGTTTCAAAAATTTGAGGACTACCCTTTGTGCCATTAATGCCCAAAACAAATCCAAAATCCCCATTCCTCCATTCAAGCCTAAGGACCCGTTCCTTTCCCAACTCCCAAGAAACGTTTCTTCACAAGCCTATCAACTCTGATACTCCTCCTTGGATTTGTTTGACTCTCCTAAGCTCATGGCTACACCTGCCCAACTCAGCTCTCTCTCTTTCTCTCTCTCATCCCCATCATTACTTTTGTATTTTGCAAGTAGTATTTTCCTTGAGTATATACCATATGTAAAGTTGAATTAACAAATGTCACATTTTCAACATAATAACAAACTTGCATAAAGCTTTAAACAAGTAATAAAGAAACCCCTTTTACCATAGCTTTTTGCCTAATACCTGAATGGTTTTCCAACACTGATTCTTGTATTGTTGTGGCACTGAAGGCCAACGAACATAATTGATTGGGCAAATGTCATGCCTTCTTGCTATTGTTCCCAGCATTTTTCCTGACTGACTGGCCCGCTTTATTAACTTGCAAAAATAGTTTTTTCGCCGGTGGCATATTCCAAATGTCGTCAAACCGGTTAGGCCCACATTTATTGGGTACATTGTTTTCTCCAGCTACGGATACATCCTCAAGATCTATTAAACCACCAACAAGTTGCATCAAATTACAATGAAACACAAAAGAATGAAATGTCAAGAAACTAGCCATTGGGATGCTTAGATATTCCAAAAAACATATAAGTTTATATTTTATCCTTATTAGTATAAGGATATTTAATGACAATACTAAGATATATTCAGTCATAATCCTCAAAATGTATGACAAGTGATGAGGGTCAAGTGGGTCTAAATCTCAACTCTCCAAACACACAAAAATACACCAACCTAGTGGTTGTGTCTCGTCATCACTCCCCTAGGAATGTCGTCTATCATCATCAGTCGGAGGAGCTTGTTGCTGTGATTGTACTTCATTCAACCCCACAAGTGAGGAGCTCTCACCAAGCTCAACAAACTCAAGTTGCCGCTTCCTCCCCATTCCTATGTGCAGTGCCTAAACAATATAAGCTTGTTAGTTATAAAAAACATAATGTTACATATACATAAATTGTAGGTTAACTGATCTAAATTTCTAGGAAAAGTAGTTCATTACTTAACATATCTCTGGCTAGCAATATTAGCTAGGAGATAGGGCATAACAGTTGACTACATGAGTAAGCTGTAAGCACAGTTTTACAAATTGTCTTAAAATAGTGGAACTTCCTATGTGACCAAAATTCTCTCTATCCTAAGTAAAAGCCACTGCCCTAGTGAGTAATGTGACTTCCGTGGCTAGATAATCATATTAGACGGTAAGATAGTTCATTACCAGAAGCATCAGAATGCCAATCATAAATGAGAAGAAGAATGGAGCAAAGGTTTTAAAACACTGCACCAAAACATCTAAACCACAAGCAAGATAGTTCATTTTAAATCCAAAATGTAATTATAACACCTTCAATCTTCAAAGCAAGTTAAAGAATTGATCATCCTATGTGGCTAATGGTTCCATAATATTGATCCAAGTAAACTTACATTAAGTTCATATAATTGGATTTAAAATCAAAGAGCCTTAAAACTACTTGGACATCAAGACAGACTTATAAGTAAAAGGTAATAGTTGAGGATATTTAACCTCAATGAAGTAAATAGATGCAAGCAGAAGGTGCAGACAATCAATGTGTAGAGCCTTCTTGATGTGGAAGGTAATTGTATTTGGGAAGCTCTTGCTTATATAAGTTCTTAAAGGATTTCTAGTCAAACTTATCAAGCTGAAAGAGAGAAGCATAAAAAAGCAATTAGGTATGAATCTGGATATCTTACATGTCATATACATAATAAACATCATAGTGAAACAAAAATTTTCAATCTCAGGCAGCCAACGCATAGAATTTTTTTATTACCCTGTGATTGATGTAAAAAAGTAATCATCTCTTCCATAATTGTAGTGCTTCTGGATTAAAATATGTTGCTTAGGAAGGTATTGACTTACAAGAACATATGGCAGCAGCAAGGAAACTAGAAGCACATGACCTCACAGTCCTACCTTTTTTTTTTCCCTCCCTTTTGCTGCTAATGGAAAAGAGAAAGGAGAGGGAGGGTTGGTTCTTCAACTGAAAGGACCCCCTTTAAGTGGTGCAGATGCCTCAATTTTTAAGTCAATAAAGTGTATGCAAAATGCAACGCCCGTCTATCACAACCAGTGACCAAAAGGAGTAGTTTTAGTCTTACTATGAGGTCTCCTAATTGAAATGCAGCTGATCAGACCTAAAATCTTCAACATGGCCCCATTTTGACATAAACCTCTATTCGAATCTTACTGCAATCTATTGGCTAATTTGCTTTACAGAAAATCTTCTAAGAATTTGTATGGACCAGAATTACAAACAAAAGAAACAATCATAGAACACTTTCAGATAGCTAAAAGGGTATCCGATTTGTTGAGAGAAGAGGTGCAAGTTGTCAATGTATACCAATACAACGCCTTGTTCTACACTATTAATCCAATAAACATTTTCGTTCCACAATATTTCAGAACTACTAGTATCATTTTTGATTGACACTGACACCCAAAAAACAGCATCCAAGCATTTTTAACTTTAATTTAGCATCATAGAAAATATGCTATTCCCAAAATGGATTAAAAATATTAAAACTTTAAAATTTCCTAGATGTCCAAGAATCAATCATGCCCCTTTGGAATACCCCAAAGGCTGAACCAACAAAACCATCTTAATCAGCTAAAATTGATAAATATTAGTATTACCCAAATATCAATTCTAAGAGTAAATAGTGGAATCATAATCAGCTTACAAAATGAATCAAAAGTCAGATATAAATATAAACATTTTCTTTTTTTTGCAATTGGGTACCTGGCAAATTGCTTGTTTCATGTAATGAATAAAGGCTAATGAACATAGAGTATTACCTAAACCTCATTCGTGCTTGTCATGCAAGCCATTGATAGTGCGGGATTCAATTACACCTAGACAAAGAGGCCGACCTTTCAAACATCCACTTTCTAGTTCATATCATCTGTGGTCAAGAACCAACAACATACAAAAGACAAAGAAAAAAGAATATCAACAACAAGAGCTAATAAGAAATTGCAAAAAAGAATTAAACTATCATAATTGAAAGTAATACTAAAATAAAGTGGTACCTGAAATCTGCCACCCCCTACCCTTTACAATCTCCACACTTGATGGTCCTCAAGTTTCTGGAGAAAAAAAAAGGGGGGTATGATTATTGCAAGAACTTTAAATAAACAAATACTAATAATGGTATTTTAGGAACAGAACCAAATAAGAGAACCCATATTAAGTCTAGGTGCAATTGCAAATCCATTGTTTGCATCTACATTCTTATTATGGCTTTAACAAGTACAATCACACTCAAAAAAAAAAAAAAAAAAAAGTCATCGCAATTTTCGTAGACCCTGGTAAATAACAACCCATGGTTTTTTTTTTTTTTTATAAAAAAAAAATAGCAACCCAAAAAATACGGCACAGCTTCTAATACGACACAACTTCTAGTAACCAATGAATATCATTAATACTTGTGTTTGTGAACCCCTCAAGAATCCTAAACTACGAAAATAACACACTAACGTTACCAAAACAAAATTTTTGGCCAAATACCTGGTTGGAGATTTTGAAGATTCGAAGATAAGAAGCTTCTGAGACCAAAATCCCCTTTTCCAACCTCCCGAAACCCAAATCTCCAAATCATTAAATCTAAAAGCAAATCAAAACCCATTTTCAGCGAAGACATAGAGAGAAAGAAATCGAATGAGAAAGAGAGATAAAGAGAACAAACCTGCTGCCGTCGGAGTCCTCGCCGCCGGAGTGTGAGGGAGGGTGAGGGAGGGAGTGAGGGAGAATGAGGTAGAGATTGTTTCGGAATTCCGATGGTTTGATTCGAGTGAGAGAGTAAGTGTCAAAATTTTGGTGGGAACCGAAGAGTTTTAGAGGGAATTCAGCAGATTTTTATTGTGACAACATTTTGACCTATTAAAGCGGATTTAAAGCTGCTGCAATAAAGAAAGGGCAGGCTAAGGTTTATTATGACGGGAATATAATTTTTTATGGCGAAAGTCAAGCCCGCCTTAATAGCTCTTTACGGATTTTTTAAATAAAATAATATGTAATACTTCAAATTAATAAAATATAATTTAATAATTAAAAAAATATAATTTAATCCTACAAATTAACAAATATATAATTTATTACTTCAAATTACTGAAATAAAATTTAATACTACAATGGTCAATAAAATATAATTTACTAATTAATAACAATATAATTAATACTTCCAATTATTTAAATATATTTTAATATTAAAAATTAATTGAGAATAATTTAATATAATACTTCAAATTAATAAAATATAATTTAACACTACAAATTAATAAAATAAAATATATTATTTAATAAAAATTTATTTTAATAATTTAATTTAAAAAATTTTAATTTAATTTAATACTTCAAACTAATTTAATATGTTTTAATTTAATACTTCAAATTAATAATGTAAAGTTGTGATTTACAACTATGTTTTATATTGACTTTATTCCATGACAAATAGTGTTGTAATTGCATAAATTTGTTTCCTTATATTTTTGTGGGATTTTAATGTATTGGGTTTAGTATTAAGTTGGTAAAGACTAAAGCTTAATTGAAGATCAGTGTATTTGCGACTAACTTGCGAGAAGTTTGCGAGAAGGGTTCTCATGAAAAGGGCATGTGAGAAGCACATGACTAGAAGCTGAAAAGTAATGTCAGACTATCAATTTCGCAAGTGTCTTGCAGGTAAGGCCTTTTCGCAAGATACCTGCAAAACTCTTTACTTGGAGGATTTTTAAGTGTAATTTTCTTACCCTTCACCCTTACTATATATACCTTCATTACCCATAAAAGTATGAGATGCCATTTAAAGAGAAAAATCCTAGATAGGTTTTCAACAACATTCACACCCATCTTTTAGAGAGAAAGCTACTAATCCTTAGTGAGAAATCATCTTATCCTCTTCTCCTTCCCTCTCCCATTGTCATACTTTGAGAGGAAATTTGTACCCAAACACAACCCACACCTTTTCAGAGTGTAAAAAGTGTTTTGGAACTTGTAAAGTTTTGGGGATTTGCCAAAAGAAGCCGGTGAGGCTTGATGGATGCAATCGGGTGTATTGTAGGATTCGGAAAGCTAGACAAGACATGGTTCCGAGAAGCCTTGTTAGAGTAGAAGCTTGGAGGGCTTAGATACATTGGGTAGATTAGGCTTGGAGGGTCTCTTGCTATTTGTGTATCCCAACTTATTGTCTAGTGGATCGATTTACCGTTTAGAGGGCGGCGGAGAGGTTTTTCACCGAGTTTTTTAGTTTCCTCTTCGATAATACATCGCTGTGTTATCTTGTGTTTGCATCTCTCTTCTCTTACTCTCATACGTTACTTTTATTGTTTGTTGTTTATATTTATGCACTAGAGTAGTATCGGTTGATTGCGTTTCATTCACTCTTGTTTTCGCACTTAGATAAATTAGAGTAAAAGCAATCTAGCCGTAATATTTTATTTTGGGGTCTAAACAGCTCTAGTCATTTTAACACAAATTCGAGCTTTCAAATAAAATATAATTTCTCACTACAAATTACTAAAATATAATGTAACAACTAAAAAAAAAAAAATGTAAGATGAGACTCAAGGACCAAAATATGAAAATATAATTTCATATTACTTTAGAATGACTAAAAGGCCCCTAAAACTAAAAGAATGCCAACTCACCTCTATAACATAGAAAATGACCGAAACATCCCTACCACCCAAAAAAAGCTAAAACACCCTCGAAGCAAGAAAAATAACTGAAATACCTTTGAAGCCTATAAAAAGACCACAATACCCTTGAATCCTAAGAAAACAGCAAAATTGGAGGAAATATAATTTATTATTTGGTGAAAACGACTGAAATACCCCTAAGACTAAAAGAAGGCCAACATACCCTACAAACTCCAAAAATGGCTGAGACACCCCTACCACCCAAAAAATGTCTGAAATACCTCCGAAGTAAGAAAAATAACTTAAATACCATTGAAGCCTATAAAAAAACCACAATACCCTTAATTCCTAAGAAAACACCAAAATTTGAGGAAATATAATTTATTATTCGGTGAAAACGACTGAAATACCCCAAAGACTAAAAGAAGGCCAACCTACCCCACAAACTCAAAAAATGGCTAAGACACCCCTACCACCCAAAAAATGTCTGAAATACCTCCGAAGTAAGAAAAATAATTTAAATACCATTGAAGCCTAAAAAAAGACCACAATACCCTTAAATCATAAGAAAATTCCAAAATTAGAAGAAATATAATTTAATATTCATTTAAAAACAACTGAAATACCCCTAAGACTAAAATAAGGCCAACCTACCCCACAAACTAAAAAAATGGTTGAGGCACCAAAA
The DNA here is from genome assembly GCA_032878915.1 of Castanopsis chinensis. Lineage (NCBI taxonomy): Eukaryota > Viridiplantae > Streptophyta > Magnoliopsida > Fagales > Fagaceae > Castanopsis > Castanopsis chinensis. The sequence continues at coordinate 10,579,778 of JAVQMG010000089.1, forward strand.
TACCTCCAATAGTTGAAACTGAACCAAATACCCCATAGGCATTAAAAATGTCCACTATACACCCTAAGCCAAAAGGTGACCAAAATACCTTGGAAACTTTGAAAAGGACCAAAGTACCCTGAAACCCTAAAAATGACCAAAAATACACTCTAAGATGAAGAAAATGACCTAAATACCCCCATAAACGCAAAAAAATGACCAAAATACCCCCGATATCTCTAAAATCACCGAATTACTTAAAAACCACTGAAATGACCAAAATAACTCCAAAATCTCTAAAATGAGCAAAATACCCCCCAAAACCTCTAAAATGTCCAAAATATTCCCAAAACCTTAAAAATTACCAAAATACCCCCAAAATAAAAAAAAATGACCAAAATACCCCTGAAACCTAAAAATAACCAAAATACCCCCGAAACCTAAAAATGACCAAAATACCTCCAAAACCCAAAAAATGACCAAAATACTCCCAAAACCCACAAAATGACCAAAATACCCCTGAAACCTAAAAAATTACCAAAATACCCCAAAACCTACAAATTACCAAAATACTTCTGAACCCTAGAAATTTATCAAAATAACGAAAAATTCTAAAAATTATTGTAATAACCCTAAAACCTAAAAGATGATAGAAATGCCCTCGTAACCTATAAAATGACTGAAATACTCTTAGAACCTTTAATTTGTCAAAAGTATTCTCGAAACATCCAAAATACCATAGACCTCTATTTTGGTAATTTTAGATGTTTCAGGTGTATTTTGGTCATCTTACATGTTTAGGGGTATTTTGGTCAAAATTTAGGTTTCAGGGGTTTTTATTGATCATTTTTTTAATATTTTGGGGTTATTTTGGTCATTTTTTAGTTTTTGGGGTATTTCGATCATTTTTTAGATTCTAGGGTATTTTGGTAATTTTTAGGTTTCGGGGTTATTTCACTTATTTTTTTAGGTTTCGGAAGCAGTTCGGTCATTTTTTAAGTTTAGGGGGTATTTTGGTAATTTTATGGGTTTCGGGGGTATTTCATACATTTCTTAGATTACGGGGTAATTTGGTAATTTTTACAAGTTTCAGGGATATTTTGGTCATTTTTTAGGTTTAGGGAGTATTTCAGTCATTTTTTAGGATTATGGGGGTATTTTGGTCATTTTTTGGGTTTTAGGGATATTTTGGACATTTTAGAGTTTTGAAGGGTATTTTGTTCATTTTAGAGATTTTGGAGGTATTTTTGTTATTTTGTGGGTTTTGGAGGTATTTTGGTCATTTTTAGGTTTTAGGAGTATTTTGGTATTTTTTTTGGGTTTCAAGGGTATTTTGGTCTCTTTTTTTTTTTTTTTTTTTTTTTTGGGTTTTGGGGGTATTTTGGTCATTTTTAGGTGTCGAGGGTATTTTGGTCTTTTTATGGGTTTTGGGTATATTTTGGTAATTTTTAGGTTTTTTGGGTATTTCGGTTATTTTTAGGCCTTGGGGATATTTTGGTAATTTTTAAGTTTCGGGAGTATTTTGGTCAATTTTGGATTTCAAGGGTATTTTGGTTTTTTTTTTTTTTTGTTTTGGGGGTATTTTGGTAATTTTTAGGTTTTGGGGGTATTTTCGTCATTTTTTAGGTTTTAGGGGTATTTTTGTAATTTTAAGGTTTTAGTGGTATTTTGTTCATTTTTTGGGTTTTAGGGGTATTTTAGTCATTTCTTAGGTTTAGGGGTATTTTGGTCATTTTTTGGGTTTTGGGGGCATTTTGGTCATTTTTTAAGTTTCAAAGGTATTTTGGTCATTTTATAGAAATTTAGATTTTATGTTATTTATTTAAATTTTAGATGAGTTTTAGTGGGTATTAGTGGGTTTATCCATTAAGACCCATATAAAAATAACCAAAAATACACTCTAAGACTAAGAAAATGACCTAAATACCCCCGTAAACGCAAGAAATGACGAAATACCCCCTATGCAGTAATAAAGTTTACACACATACATCGTAAGCCTAAAAAATGACATAAATGCCCTTGGAACTTGAGAAATTAATAAAATGTTTAAAGGGTATGAGATCATTTCTTATGTTTTAGGGGGGGTATTTTGGTCATGCTATAACATTTCTCTAATTTTTCTGTCATTATAATACTGCCTTCACAAGTTCTTCAATCAGTTTTTACGCTTTAGGGGTGAATCGGTTATTTTTTAGGTTCCGAGTGTATTTCAGACAGCTCCAACGATTACGGGGGCATTGTGGTCATTTTTTGATTTATAGGGGTATATTGGTCTTATTTTAGTCATCGAGGGGTATTTTGGTCTTTTTCAAACATAGGGGGATATTTATGGTCGGTTTCCATGTTTCGGGGGGTATTTTGGTAATTTTATGCGCTTTGGGGGGGGGGGGGTGGTCATTTTTTAAAGTTTCGAGAATGTTTCGATCATTACTAAGGTCAGTAATGGTTTTAAGACTTATCTACAACAGTTCACCCTCCCCCACACTCTTACGATGTCTTTCTTTCTGTGGATGGGTGATACTATGTGCTATGGCATTGGATTTTTACTGGCATGCTTGTGTGTGACAACATCAAAATCATTTTATAAATTGATGTGGCATGTGGCATGTAGCATCTGGTGATTGCATGAATTTCAATAGCACCTTAATATGTACAAGACTAAATAGGATGACTGAATTCTCTCAAAATGCTTGTATCGCCCATTGTGTATTCTCTACTTGCAACCCTTTAATTAGCTATAGTCCGCTTCCCATTGTTTTTCTTGTAGCCTGTTGCATGGTTTTCAAACCCGGACCATTCATTGAACCGTAAAAGAGAGAGGTTCAAGGTTTTTGAGGTCGAACCGAGGTCGAACCGGGGTCGAACCGTGATGACGTCATAATTAATTTAATAATTATTTTAAATATATATAAATATATTAAATTAGTAAAACATGGAAAAATTAACTAAAATAGTCCAATTAAAACTATAAATCCATATTTTAACTATGTCTAATATATTCATCTTAAATCCAAATATGAAATATCTATCTAATAATAATAATAATAACCATTTAAAAAAAATAAAAGCATTAATTTGTACCGGCAAGTGGACAAAAGAATTGTTATGTTATATCCACAACATTTTTTGCAACATTTTCATAAGAATCACATCAAAATCTTATGTAGAAAGTTATTACTAGTTTTAATTTGAACACTTTACTGAAATTATTTTTTTACTCATTAATATATTTTTTTACTCACATCAAAATTTATTGTGAATATATTATGGTAACATTTTTTAGTAGCCATTTCTTAAAATCAAAGACTGTACGTATGAATCCAAAAAAAGAAAAAATACCACATGATTACATTAAAAAAAAAAAAAAAACTAAGGGATAAAGGTGAAAGAGCACCACACGTATGGACCCATTGACTTAACTCTCAACCACTCATTTTCTCTTCACACTTATCAGATTCACCTGTCCCAACAGAGCATTTACTCCTCTCAACCACCCCTTTAGATTTTTCCATCACATTCACAGTCACACTTTGCCATCAGAGAAAAGAGAAGAGAGACAGACTGAGAAAGAAGAGAGACGGACTGAGAGAGAAAGAGAGAGAGAGAGAGGAGGAAGATGGCTCACCGCTCAGCACAGATAGAAGGCCGGTCGGTGGAGATCGGCGTTGCTGCCCCACCGCCGCTCGTCCTCCTCGCCACCACCAGATTGGGTCAGATCGGCTCCTTCTTCTATTTTTTTTTTTTTTTTTCATATTTGCTTGTTTTGATTCAACTTTATTGTAAGGATTGGGTTTTGTTTTGTTTTTTGTGTTTGGATTATGTGAATGTGAGAAATTTTTTGAGAGTGAAGCAAAGAGATTGAAATAAAGATGAGATGTTTTCTGGGTTTATAATATCTTTTTACTTTTATTCAAGTTCTTTACCAGTGATTTTTTTTTTCCCGACCAAGAATAGCAAATATTCCGGTGTGGTTCCGTTTGAGGCTTTAAATTTTTTTTTTTTTAAAAGGTTCTATAAGAACCGTGAGAACCGTGAACGGTTCTCAGAACCGTGAGGTCCGACCACAGTTCCCACGGGTCTCTGCTTTTTTTCATATAGCGGTTTTTGGAGCTTAAAGAACCGTAAAAGTGAACGGTTCGAGGTTTTTCCGGTCGGACCGTACGGTCCGGTCCGGGTTTCATAACCATGGCCTGTTGTTCTTGAATGTACTTTCCAACTTTCAGCTTGTCTTGGACTATTCTGACGTTATTGTCCTGGTATTGCTTTAGAATGTTGCTTTCTGGAGACCATTTTGAAGTTGAAAGTGCCATCATTTTTTTTATGGGTAAAATTTATTAGAAAATAAGGATAGATCTTTCATATATAGGATATATATATATATATATAAGACATTTTTTTTAGGCTGTAAACAAAAGGTTCATCTAAAGAATACAAAGTGCTATATGTTTATGTATTTCTTTTTATTTTTCTTTGAATTTTAGAATAACTTTTATCTCCAAAGAAAATTATTATTTTAATTATTATTTGTGAAGGCCAATTGTGGCCCTCGCAAATAATTTAGTATTAGTGAGGGTATATTTTTAACTCACACAAAAAATAAACTTTTTGCAAGGGATTTTTATTGTCCCTCGGAAATAATTTGGTGGGAGCATTTCCCTCCAAAAATTTTGACATTTTAATAATTATTTGTGAAGGTCGATCTTAGCCCTCGCAAATAATTTAGTACTAGTGACAGTATTTTTTTAATTGTCACAAATAATACACTTTTTGCGAGAGATTTTTAATTGTCCCTTGTAAATAATATGGAGGGAAAATTTCCCTCCAAAATATTAGCATTTGTGACGGCTACAACACATAATTGTGACAGCTTTTCTTGTTGGTCACAAATGTTTCACATTTTACCAAGTATTTGCGAGGGCATTATTTTTCCATCAAAAATAGGATTTTTTGAGAGGGCTTTTTGGGTCCGTCAAAAATTCTTTGTCGCTAAAAGGCATTTTTCTTGTAGTGAAGGGAAGTAAAAAAAAATGAGATAAGTAGTCCTACTTTTACAATTAGATAAGTAGAGACTACGAAATCTGAAGGGGAAGGAAAATATATTAAGTTAAAGCATGTATCCCTTTTTTCTTGGTCAGTAATATTGTGCTTGGAGGTCTTGTTGTATGAAATGGCGTTTTCCAGGAAGTAAGCTGCTTGTTCAACTCTGTAGCATACCAAACTTTACATCATGAACAACCCCTTTTATCAACATATTTTCACTTTTATTTAAAAAAATTAGTAGAGAAATTATTTTAAAAAAATTAGCATATAGCACTTTTATTAGTATATTTTAAAAATAATTTGGCTTTTGTTTTTTGAGAATCAAAAATAATTTGGCATTTGAAACATCTGATTGAGTGTTGATGGGCGTTTTTGGTATGCTAAATTTAACATTAGCACATATGACGGTGCTAGTGCTCTTAATGAGTATAGCTGATTAACAAAACAGGCAACGTTAAATTTTCTCCCACACACTCAAATCTCAAGTTTCATCAAGAGCTTTTGATTCTAACCTCTTCCACTCCTCAATTCAGGATAATGTCATGATCTTTTCTTGCATTTACATCATTAATTCTTGTGAATCATACCTAGGGCTAGGAATCAGGATTTTTGTACAAGATGCAATATCTTTAATCGTAGTCATTGATCTATCATCAATCCTAGTGTAATTGCAAAAGACCTAACCTCTCTCTCTCTCTCTCTCTCTCTCTCTCTCTCTCTCTCTCTCTCTCTCTCTCAAACTCACTACCACCACCACCACCACCACCATCACACCACCCACCAAAAAAAGGGGCAAAGAAAGCTAAGGGAACCAAAAAGTTGTGTCATATAAAGTAGGCAGCCAGTCAATCATTGAGATTATTGGCAACTCTAAGAATTTTTTCTAAGATGGTTAGAGATTTAAAATTTTAAATTATACAAAATCTAATAAAAAGAGAAGTTAAAAATATTTACATCCCAAAAGAAACACAAACACAAAAATCCATGAAATTTTACAATTTCCTTTTATTAAAATGAAAATTCAACTCAACATTAATTTTTGTTGTTGCAATATTTTTTTTGTGTAAATAACATTACTTTATTAAAAACATTTTTTCTTACTACTTCAATTTTTATTTGTGTCCATAGCATTCTATTATCGATTTAACTCAACTTAATTTGTTTTGTTGCATTTTTGTTGTGTCCATAACATTATTTTTTATTGTTACTCAACTTGTTGGTCTTTGTCATTTTTTTAAACTTATATGGTAGACAAAAATTAATAAATAAAAAATTCATAAAGACCATAACATGGCGCGGCCACTGATTGAGATCTTTCAACTTTCCACGCCATGCTAACATTTTTTTTCAAGAAATCTAAAAATGGATGACAAAGTCTTGAGATTGGTAAGACGCAATCTTGGTCAAAGCATTGGCGCACATGACTTAGAATTATTCGATGTACAATATACCACCATGATAGCAGGCAGACTAAATTTCATACATTTGCCATGTGAAACATAGAGTCGGTGGGCTCTCCATGGAGTAACAGGTGTTCACGTACGTTGCCCAAAGGGATGGACATTGACCTCCAGGAGCTCTAGAAAGGCTATTGACATTTGACAAAAGCTCCACTTGGTTTCGACGAAACCTCACTTCACTTAATTTTCCTGTAAGCGTGTTAATGGCCAACCCAATAAATGGCCAATAAGCCAGCGTAAAAGGCTAGCGAGGAAGGTTTCACAATCGATGAGATCTGCTGGAACTTTGAAGGGTGGTTGGAGAAAAAGGGTAAGAGGTCAGTCAGCCCACTTTTGAGCTATGCAGCAGAGTTCGTGGAGAAATCATTTCTTTAGGACTGATGAAACAAAGGAAAGAGAGTGAGCATTTCTTGAGAATTGAAGCAAGCTACTAGAGAAGCTGATTGTCTCCTGCAACGGCAAGCCTGTTCCCATCCGTAGCTTCTCCGCTCAAGAGCTCCACCTAGCAACCAACAACTATAAAAGTCATTATGGTTTTTTTTAGTACAAGGTTTTCTTGAGGTCGAATTATTCTCATTAGGAAATTTCCTGATCATTGGGTCAATTTAGCCATCAATGATCAAGTGATTTCTGCACAGATGAGCGCTCATAGTAGTGTATTAAAGCCCATAGGGTGTTGTCTTGAGACTCCATCTCCTATTTTAGTGAATGAATTTACTGCCAATGGTTTCCTTGCAGATCAAATTTATGTCTCCCGTGTTACTCAACGACAGCATCAGCCCATGTTGTGGGCGAGTAGGTTGAATATTGCATGGCAGATTGCTCATGCAATCTCCGATCTCCATTCTGCCTTCGATAGACCTGTCGTCCACATGTATATAAATATGTACAGTATCTTATTAGATGAATATGATATTGTCCAGCTTTTTAGTTTCCGTATCAATCCCTGAGGGTGAAATTTGGAATTCAAGGTTCTCCACCCCTGAGCTTGAAGCACCAGGCAAGGTAACAGAGAAAACTGATTTGTATCTGTTCGGTGTTCTTCTTCTAGAATTTTTAGCTGGAGAGGATTCTTATAATATAACCCGATTTGCAATTGATAAAGATTCTACCTTAGCCGCATACATGCAAAACTGTGCTCAACGTAGTTGCATTAAGGAGATTGTGGATCCTGCAATCTTGGTGAGGGAAGAAGGAGCTAGTTTATAGAAGGGCAATTGAAAGATGTGTTGGACCTTGCCTTGACATGTACAGAGGAAGATCCACAGAGAAGGCCAACTATGGTAGAAGTCACTAAACAACTCAGGCGGATTGAGAGGTTCATTTCATGATTAATTATTTTCTCACTTGGTTCATATAAGTTCCTTTCCAACTATGAAATTTTAAGGCGTGTTTTTATGGAAATGATTTGATCTTGTGTGGTGTTGTCGTGCTTGGAAGATTATATGGTTTGTTGTTGGCATAAGGTCTTGCAATAGGGCACTGAAGGGGAGGCTTTTCAATGCCGTGCTATGCGGATTAGTCTTGGCTGCTATGGTTTATCACATTGGGATGGATGTGCAACTGTGCAAGAGCTCAAAATGGCTTTGTTAAATCTAAAAAGGCCATACTTGCAGTGTTTCAAAATAGACATTAGACCTCGCTTTGTGTTTTGTAAAAGAGTTAGGAACTCAATGTTGAACAAAATGTTGTGTTGGAATTGGGGAATAGAGGGTTCTGTTTTAGTTGTCTGGTTTTCCTGTGTCTTCAGCTTAGTTGCTTGTGAGCAGTTAATTTACTGTTTTCTTTTTTTAACTGATTCTTCTTCTTTTTTTAATGCAAATTTTCTAGTACTGATTCTCGATTTATTTTTTTCTTGAATAAAATTATTTCATGCCTAAAAAAGTTGTTTGGTGTTAATATATAAGACCAACGGGCTCTGGCTCACTGTATTATACTTGTCTTGCATTCATGTCACTTTTGTCGCACTCCTATGCCTGCCAATGATATATAAAGGCAATCCTCTGTATGGTTTTACGTATCAATATAAAGATAGTTGCTTCTCAATTCTCTTCTCTGACCTTCTGATGGAGGGAGAGATGCAAAGGTGAGGAGTTGTTGAGCCAGAAAGTTGAGGAGTCTGACACAGTAACAGAAATGAAAGTGGCTGCTGCCATGGCTCAGGCAGAAGCTATGAAGGGTAGTGAAAATGAGGCCCTCAAAGAGTTAGAGACAACTCAGAAGGAGAATCAAGATATGAAGGCTGCAACTGAGGAGGCTCTTAAAGTGGCGGAGATGGCTGAAGCATCCTGTCCATTAAAAAAAGAAAAAGAAAAAGAAAAATGGCATTGTGAAGCCAAATAGAGGGCAGTGAAATTAGAGATGCATAGGTGGCGTGAGCAAGAACAAACAGAAGGCAGCTGAGGCTACATCTCGAATTTTGGTAGAAACAGAGATGTTCTCAGAGTCATCCTCAGCCCACAATAGGATTCAAAAGCAAAACCAACCAACAAAAATTATTGATGCCCGGAAGTTGGAGAATGAGAAGACATTTGTTTCGAAGAAAGTAATTTTGCCTAATATCAGCAGCTTTTTTCACAGGAAAAAGAACCAGATTGAGGGTGCATCTCCTTAGTATCTTCCGGGTGAGAAGCCTGTGTGATTTTTGTGTGTACCACAGAACTTTGTGCAATTACAAATGGTTAAGAGAGGAACTTGTTTGGTCGTGTGTATATTTGCGACCAATGGACTTAATTCCTCAATCTTTTCTGGTTGGAAAGGAAAAATGAACCATCAGAAGATGAGTTCCCTAGCAACCTCAGGGAAGTGTGCTTTTGTAAATGGGAGAAGTTGTTGGATTATTGTTTTGAAAATTGGCATTGGAAATCTGAGTTTTCATTTTGTTACCATCAGCATGCATTCCATAAAAGCTATCAGGATAATCAAAACAATCTTGTAGTGATCAAAAGAACTACCCCATCTACTGCTATTTACTGATTTGTGGCCCATCACATATTCCAACCACTCAGCCAAACAAAAAAAATGCAACAAGCAAAAAATTAGAGGTGGGCAGTGGGCTTTTCATAAGTTGGCATTTTGACAGCACTTCATTAAAAGGAAAATGTAGACAGCACTAGGATTTGAGTTGTGTTACAAGTTGAAAAAAAGGGATAAAGATAATAAAAGGAATAATAAATTTTAGGAGATGAAAAATCTGTTTGGATACTGCTTATTGTTGAAAATACTGTAACAAAATAATTTTTAGATGTGTAAATAGTATTGTGGGGCCTAGTTTTAAAGTTTTTTTTTTTTTTTTTTTAAGTTGTTTGTGGGTCCTGTGAACAGTGCATGGGACCTACTAAAAGATAAAAATGTCCCGCTGGAAAACGCAAATGCGCTTCCCAAACGGAGGCGAAATCTAGACTTAAGTATAAGTAGCTCAATCTAAGCCTTGTTTATTCACAATCCAAAACACAAGCGACTCCCAAACAATTTCAAAATTCAAATAAATCTAATTCCATTTACTCATAGGCTTCTCACAGCACTACAGCAGCTTTCCTAGAAGTCTAGAATAGTGGGTTTAAGCTTTCCAACTACTAGTAGTAAATAACTGTCACCCTATCACTGCCCTTGATGTCTTTAGTCTTTAGCCCTAAAGTGCTGATTTCAATTTGTAGAAGATATTTTAGCTATATGCATTTTCAGATTTGCAAGGAAAAATAACAAAATTAGAATTGCAAAAAACAACCAAGCCCAAATATATGAAAAGAATATCATCAATAGCAGACCCAAACCTTAAGTTTCACATATAAACATGGTGCCACCCCATCTCTGTGGGGTACACGCTACATACAGATCAACTGTTTTACCGGAAAATACCTTCAGGATTGTTAAATGGGGAGGTCATTTTTCAGTAAGTACGCTTCAAATTGATATATTTCTTTTTAATAACCATGAATGATGGATATGCTACATTTGATTTCAAAACAATAATCTAGAAAACTTGGCATATTTATGGGAGCACCCAGATATTAACAAAGCATGGATGAGAAAGTTTTTATTATATGGATAACAACTAAAATCCTCAGCCAATTCCAGCTGACGTGCTTGAGAAAGTGCTTGAGAAACTTGCTATGACATGCCACCTTAGTCTATCCCTAAAATTCCACTAACGATAATAGGGGGGCCGGAGAAAGAAAGGCTAAATTTTCCCAATGAACAAAACAACTAAACAAGGTTGAATTTATTAAAAAACCAGAGTACATGTAATTGGTGCATGGGAGTAATCTTTGACTACAATAGTACAATCTCTTACCTTTTCAGTTTTGTAAATAGTAATTTTAACCTTTCATTTCATATTTGAGAATTAATGAGCATATAGATAACATTCATTATTTCATTTTTGGTCAATGTATGACCTAGAGCATTCGTTAAAGTTGAATTTTATAATGCAATTGATTAGCTTTTTATAGGGAGTCAAGCATTTTGAGTTTAAATGATATTTGTTTATTAGCTTTTACTACTTCCAATGCAATTGTAATTTGTGAAAACCTCCTTCGAGCATTAGAATTAGATGTTCTTAAAAAAAAAAAAATTAACACATTAATAAGTTCTTTTATTTATTTTAGCATAGTATTTACGCCATATATCTTAACACTTACTTTGGCCTGTTTGGATTGAGAGGGGGAGGAGGAGTAGGAAGGAGTAGAGTAGAGTTAGCCGGATATTAGGCTAATTTTCAGCCAACTCTATTTTACTCTACTCTACTCTACTTTCACTCTCTCCCTCTCAATCTAAACAAACCATAACATATCACCCATTAAAATAACCTAAAATAATACCCTCCACCATTTATTAAAAGATGAAAAAGTAAAACCCACAATAAATAAAGAGAGAGAGTAGAGATGCAAGTTACATATGAGTAAAGGTGGCAATTCATGTTCGCAAGTTGGGTTTGTATTGTGTTGAGCCATGAGAATTCAGCTATATGGATTGACCGAACCGAACCTGTTTAGTAATTGTGTTAGGAAATCTCAACCCGAACACGACCTGTTTATTAAACAAGCCGACCTAACCAAACACGTTAATTCGTTTAATTAACAAATCATGCAAAAGTTAATAAAAATGACCTGTTTAATAATCTATTTGATAAATAAGAGGTATTACGTCTACAACATTTTTAAATAAATCATATTTGGTTAATTGTTATTGGTTCAAATTTGAACTTAACACTAAGATTACTTTTTTGCCCCAACAAAAACAATCAGTAACAATCTGCCATTTAGAATTTGTTCTAAAAATGTTGTAGACATATCATTTCTCTTGATTAATTGGTCCAACCTAACCTATATAATTTTTATCAATTCCCATATATTTAAAATTAAAATACAATTACAACTATAAATATTGTAATAAATATATAAAAACAACCATAAATTAAGCGATAATATCAAAATAACTAATTACTTTATAAGTTAAACAAGTTAAACTTGTCAGACGGGTTCTTATGTTGAACACGAACACGACTTGTTTATTAAACATGTTAGCCGTGCCAACTTGAATATGACTCGAACTCATTTAGCCTCAACTCATGATCTGTTTATAAACGGGTTAATCATGTTAGGTTCGTAGGTCGTGTCAAATTTTGTCACCCCTACATATGAGAGAGAAAAGGGAGAGTTTTTTTTTTTTTTTTTTTTTAAGAAACAGAAAAGGGAGAGAGTTAGTAGAGAGGAGAGAGAAATTATTAAAAAAAATTAGCATATAGCACTTTTATTAGCATGTTCTAAAAATAATTTGGCATTTGAATCATCTAATTGAGTGTTGATGGGGCATTTTAAATAGGCAACATTATTGTTCACCTTCTAGCCTTGTGGGCTGCTCTTTTGAATAGAGTGGGCCAATTCCATTTCTAACTTGTGTCAATGTTAACTCAGGCTTTAGATAGAGATGATTAGAGGTCCTCCCTCAATTATATGTCTTATGTTCTTCTTGCAAATAAAGTTATTTATTTAGAAAAAAAAAAAAAAAATCATTTTCTACTATTTGATAACATGTACGAGGTGAATCATCAATTCTCTATAAATCTATCATATTTTTTTTTTCCACCACTTCAAATAAGAGTTGTTTTCACTTACTTCAGACACGGAGAGACACTAGAAACTAGAAAGAAAAAGAGACAAAAAAGGCTTTCTATCTCAAAATTCAGAACACAAACACACAAAAACATAGTCAATCACTCTTTCTCTGACAGTGATAATATCTAGCTTGAAGCATACCTTGGGGAGGAATCGAAAGCAAAAGGTGCTTCTGAGGAGATGATCTCAGCACTTAACCAGCTTTCGTCTGAGACTGAAAATGCACGCCGAGAAGCAGAAGAGATGGAAACTAAAGCAGAGGAGTTGAAGAAAGAAGCTGACACTACCAAAATTGCACTAGAAGAAGCAGAAAAGAAGCTGAGAGTTGCTTTGGAAGAAGCTGAAGAAGTAAAAGCAGCAGAGGCAAGTGCCCTTGATTGGATTAGGGCCTTGTCTGAGAGAACTACTGCCGCATGTGCCTCAACTTCTGAGTCCGGTGCCAATATCACAATATCGAGGGAAGAACATGAGTCCTTGAGCCGTAAAGTTTAGGAGTCTGACACAATAGCAGAAATGAAAATGGCTGCTGCCATGGCTCAGGTAGAAGCTGTGAAGGCTAGTGAAAATGAGGCCCTCAAGAAGTTAGAAGCAACTGAGAAGGAGATTCAAGATATGAAACCTGCAACTGAGGAGGCTCTTAAGAGGGCAGAGATGGCTGAAGCAGCCAAGAGGGCAGTGGAGGGAGAGATGCGGCGGTGGCGCGAGAAAGAACAAAAGAAGGCAGCTGAGGCTGCATCTCGGATTTTGGCAGAAACAGAGATGTCGTCAGAGTCATCCCCACTCCACTATAAGGTTCAAAAGCAAATCCAACCAGCAAAGCAAAACCAACCAACAAAAATTATTGAGGCCCGGAAGTTGGAGAAGAAGACTACTTCTGTTTCAAAGAAAGTACTTTTACCTAATATCAGTGGCATCTTTCACAGGAAAAAGAATCAGATTGAGGGTGCATCTCCTTCGTATCTACCTGGTGAGAAGCCTGTGTGATTTATTTATTTTTTTTTTTTTGTGTAGCCGAACTTTGTGCAATCATAAATGGTTAAGAAAGGAACTTGTTTGGTTGTGTGTATATTTGAGACCAATGGACTTAACTTCCCTGTTGTTCTGCTTGGAGAGGAAGAATGAACCATCAGAAGATGAGTTCCATAGCAACTTCAGGGAAGTATAATTTTGTAAATGAGAGAAGTTAGATTATTGTTTTGAAAATTGGCATTGGAAATCTGAGTTTTCATTATGTTACCATCACCATTCCTAAAAAATTATCAGGACAAATACACCAATCTAGTCTTTAAGCTGAGCTCAAGCGATAATGCATAAGCAGTTTGGTGTTGGTGTTGTTGTTGATGTGTTTTTTTTTTTTTTTTTTTTTTTTTTTTTTTTTTTTTTTTTTGAGAATGTAAAGCATACGGAATTTAATTGTTCAAACTTCCACAACATGTAAATGTGGCATTGTTCAATTCTCCAATTAAAGACAATTTGGATATCATATTTTTCCTTTAATACAAAATGCAATCGTTTCCCCTTCAATTAAATCCTCAACCTTAGAACAAATATATATATATATATATATATATTTCTGGATGAATAAGCAAGATTTTATTCAACTTTAGTAATCCTACATAAACAAGCAAAAGTACAATGAGCAGCAAGGGTGCAAACAAACAAAATAATAAGCCTCACTTGCTACTATACTACAACAAAAACAATAACCAAACAATCTAAAACAGTAACGGTATCTCCCACAAACAACATAACACTTTTTTCTGGACAATATTCTTAAAAGACTTCATGCATAACTTGTAGGAAACTTGAAATTTATACCCTTTGCCTTCTTTATTGACTGCAATAATTGAAAGTTTTGCCGGGATTACTTAGATATGAGATTTCCACTGCTACAAAGAAGCCAACAGCATTTCCAATCCCTACTCCTTCCCATGAGAACCATGTTTCCTTACTCTTAAGCTTTGGTAGTTTTGTTGGTGATAGGTGTTTTAAGTATGACACTTGAATTTGCATTCCACACAATCCACCGTTGTTGGCATAACAATTTGGATCATTTATTTAATTTTAACATTTCATTTTCTATTTGAGACTCGTTAATGGGCATATAGATAACATTCATTATTTCATTTCCAGCTAATGCATGATCTAGAGCATTCATTAAAGTTGAATTTTATAATGCAATCGATCAGTTTTTTATAGGGAGTCCAGCATTTTGAGTTTAAATGATATTTGTTCATTAACTTTTGCTATTTCCAATGCAATTGTGATTTGTGTAAAACCTTAGAGCATTAGAATCAAATGTTCTAAAAAAAATATTATTTTTATACATCAAAATTTTCCTTAATTTATTTTATTATAGTATTTAATATTGCATCATATATCTTATCACTTACTTTAACAAATCACCTATTAAAATATCCTAAAATAACACCCGCCATTTATTGAAAAAAAGAAGAAGTAAATCACCCACAATAAAGAGAGAGAAAGAGTAGAGAGGCAAGATAAAAGGGAGAGAGGTAGTAGAGAAGAGAGAGAAATTATTTTAAAAAATTAGCATATAGCAATTCTATAGTTCTATTAGCATATTCTAAAAATAATTTGGTATTTGAAACATCTAATTGAGTGTTGATGGGGTGTTTTTGGAATGCTAAATTTAACATTTAGCACATATGACAACACTAGGGCACGCTAGTGCTCTTTAATGAGTATATCTGGTTAAGAGCATTCTCATCAAGAATGCTTAAAAATATAAAAAATATAGCTTTTAGCAACTTAAAACACTACTTTATTTGTTTTAACACTTCACTTTATATTGATCTCACTCCACTAAAGTATTCATTCTTTATTTTTTTTTATTAATCATCTTTTTCTTTTTCTTTATCTTCCTTTCCTTCTTTCTCATTCTTTCCATCTCTCTCTATTCTTGGAAGCAATAAGAACAACCACTTACGACCACCACCTACCACACAAACCCATCCACCGACCAAAAAAAAAAACTCACCATCCATACCACAACCACCACAAACCCACCACCCACAAACCCCAATCACCCACCAAAAATCCACCACCTACCCAACCACCCACCAAAAACCCACCACCCATACCACAACCACCATAAATCCCACCACCCATCAACTGAACCACCACAAGACCCACCAAAAATTGCAGCAGCAACCCACTCTCACAACCCAACCACTTCATCTTCCACCACCATCACAAAACCCGGTTCCTTGCTCTTCCATCATCATTAAAAAAAAAATTAAAAAAAAAAAAAAAAAAACCATAAAGCTTTCTCTTCCACCACGAGTGACAGCAACAGCGATGGAGCCGTGAAGCTTTGGCTTGGATTCAGTTTTAGATGGAGAAGGAAGGGATTTGGTGAGAGGGAGAAGGGGAGTTGGGGAGGGACTAGAGCCATAGACTTGGCATTAGAATCAAAGAGAAAAAATAAATTAAATAAAAGGAAAAATGGACAATTAAAGTTAGAAAGTAATAAAATAATTTTTTTTATAGTAATAAAATGGACAGTTAAATTTAGTGAATGGGATTTAGGAGGCTTTTGTTCTAAAAAAATGAACACAATTTGATACATGACATTGCAATTTAAAAATGAACAAGAATTGGTACGTGCCATTGCATTAAATATATTAATCACTTGCATATATAATTAATGTTTAACTAGAGGTTACTCAAACATGCATTTGTACAATCTAACATGTTTGAGTAGCTTTTTTAGTTACAAAAAATTATCCAAAAAATTTGTTACATGTGCAATTAGTCATTTAAATAGTCAGACATGTTGTCTAAGAAACTATCCAAGGCAAAGTTGTGCAAAAATGCTGTCCATTGTGCAGTAGGTTGAGTAGGCTTGGCTTCTATGTCATCTTGCAATGTTGAAAAACAAATTTCAATTAGTACAGTAACCATAGAATTTTTGTTTTTTATTTTTTTGTTACATTCATTACAGTTAATCATTTGAACTTACTAGTCAGGCTTCTACCACAGTAGTAAAGAACACAAATTGTCAACGATTCATTACCATACAAAAAAAAAAAAAGAACACACACAAGTTCTACAACTTAGTGCAATTTAGCACCAAACAAACAACTCCAAACCAATTCATTACCTAAAATTTGAGCTGAACTTATAAAGTATGATTAGTAACAATTCAAGACAGCAAAGAAATTCCTCTTTCATCTGCCAAGAGCCATACATTGTATGTATAAAATGAACTACAACAAGCCAAACATATTATCCTACCAGAATAACACATTTCATGAGTTACAACTTACAATGAATAGGACCATTCACATGTATTAAAATCACGTGATTCATTAAATCATTAACCCCCACCCAACCCACTCTTTTCTTCTAGTTTCCTCTTATATTGGATGTCACTTCATTTTAATACCACCATTCTGATGAGATGTATGCTAATTGGAAGGGGAATAAAGTATAAGGATTTTTTTTTTTTTTAATTGTTACATATTCTTCAGTGAGATCAAGTAATAAAATAAGTAGTAGCACAATATTGGCTATAGAGATTGAGTGCATTTTATCAGGAAATCGATTCAGAAGGAAGACAATAAATACAGTTTGATAAGGAATCAATCATTATCAATGATAACACCATGTATATTGCTTTCTTTAAGGCAACATGTGAAGTTAAATGTAAAATAACTTAGCAAGATAAACAAAATAGTGAAATAAGCTCAAGCATATTATTTGTTATTATTGGAGAAGGTACGAGTTAAAGGGTTAAGCAAACACATCTACATTCAAAGAGTTTGATTTCCCTCTCATTTCAGATATATTCAAGCATTACCTTTCCAAACAAGTTCAACAGCAATATCAAAATTGCTTGATGATTGTACAGTAACAAAATAAACAATGGGCCTTTAGTTAAGAGTTGCATCAGAACAAAATAATATGTACAAGAAAATATAACAGATGTTTCTTGGGTAGATATTAGGGTACCATGTTGAGAGAATCAGCCCCAAGGCAGCAAATTTTGACTCTCCAGTGACTACGAAATCGTCAGGTAGAGCTAGCTACTTCTTCACAATTTCACACATCTTCGTCACTGTCTCTAGTTTGGCCTGCACAGGAGCACTAGCATTCTTGTTGCTGGTTACATCAACATACGAACACTATGCTTGAAATCTATATATATGTACTAGTTTCTTCATTTAAAACCACATAGTATGCCTAAAGAAAAAAAATGTTCACATGGATAACCCAAAGACAAAGCAGCTTATACAATAGGTTGGGAGAGAAACACCCACTTCTTATCTGGACTAGTAATCCATGAACTTAATTTCTTTTCCAAAAAGTAGAATGAGATTATAAAAGACAGATTGAGAAGCTGAACAACCTTGAAAATCACATGTAGCACATTGTTCATGATACATTTTCGACATATAGGAAAACTTTCTGACTAACTGCCATTGGAATCATAAGGTTAACATCGTTAAGGTTATGATAGGCTTTTGTTTGACAAACAAATGATGAATCAGCTAGTATAATGCTAGTGTATATATCTAGAATGCAAAGAACAATACAATATGATTGTTGAGAGGTCAAAATATTGATAAATTTGATATGTTCTGGAATAGTAAAGAAATTACCGCACAAGAAATACAGAAACGTGCTGGCTGCATCCTTAGAGTTGTAAAGCTTTTCCCACTAATAGGAAAGAAAACTGATTTCAGATTAGAGATCCTGCTGCTTGGTGCCTGGTTAGCCTATCGACCACATAATTGAATTAAGACCCAAAAACAGATTCAATTTTTATATTAAAAAACTGCTTATCCACATATTTTTTAAAGAAATTAAAAAGTAAAATCGTGTCATCAGTTCTAGCACCTTACAATAAGAGAAAATAGAATTAAATTCAG
Source organism: Castanopsis chinensis (assembly GCA_032878915.1). Lineage (NCBI taxonomy): Eukaryota > Viridiplantae > Streptophyta > Magnoliopsida > Fagales > Fagaceae > Castanopsis > Castanopsis chinensis. The sequence continues at coordinate 10,598,270 of JAVQMG010000089.1, forward strand.
AACCAATAAATCAATCAACAAAATTATGACACCATTATTTTCTTTCTTTCCTTTCCTAGCAACCAAATAGAGTTTATTAAAAAAGTAATAAAAAAAATAGAGATAAAAGAAAACCTACCAGGTGGTGGTCTCCCTCTAAAACAACCCAAATCTTTGAACCAAATCGACAAGGTTGGCTCACCGCAACCACCACCTCCGATGGTGGCTTCGTCTCTCCTTCGACCAAAATCTCTTTATTTATCTCTCAATCTCATTTCCCTCCATAAATCAAACCCGAAAGATCATCAACTTCTCTCCTTCCCGATTTTCTCCAAACCTAAACCCTAACCTTCCCTAATTTAGGTCTGAAAATCATCAATGTCTCTCTCTACACCCGATTCTCTCCAAACCCCAACCCTTACTCTCTCTCAAATCTGGGTCTAAAAAAGATGCGAGTGTTTGGGTGTCGGAATCTCAGATGGTGAGTTAATGTTTTTTCTTTGTTTTTGCCGATGAGTTTGAGTTGGGTACGCTAGAAGTGGAGACGACGGGTTGATGGAGAGGTAAAGAGCATGGAGGTTGAGAGAGTGGAGTGTTAGGGAGATTGAGGGAGAGAGAAGCCGATTGAAGTGAGAGAGAGAAGAGAGATTTTTGGTGAAATTCAAATTTTGGGAAGCTAAAATGAAAACAGAAGTGAGACATGGATTGCCAACCTGGACGGGTGAGGTGTCAAATTTTTTATTCATTAGATTAAATGAAGGGTTGAGATTTGTGCTATTAGTGAATTGAAATGGGGTTTTTTGTGTGATTTTGGAGGCTTTTGTTCTAAGTATTGATATGGGTTCATTGTAAATTTAGTGAATGGGATTTAGGTGGCTTTTGTTCTAGGAGTTGGTACGGGTCATTCAAAATTTAGTGAATTTGAATTGGATTTTTATGTGATTTTGGAGGCCGTTGTTCTAAATGTTGATATGGGTTCATTGCAACTTTAGTGAATTGAAATGTGTTTTACATAGCAATTGTGATATCTTGTTTACAGTTTCAGCTAGACTACTATTGTTGTTTCAATTGATTATGTAGAAGAACAGTTCTTGGCCTTCTAGGTGTCTGTCACAGCTTTCATGAGTGTGGGGATAATGTATTATAGATGTGCAATTTTTTTGTTATCAGCTGCTAGTTGACCGTTTATTACCTAGATCCAATGTTAAATGTGGCCAGCAAATTATTAAATTTGATTATTATGGTAATTGGTATTTTATATTTGTTTCATAATGAGAGTATCCACCAGCATATGAGTTTAGGCAAGCGAATGAAGTATTGTGATGATAGTGAACAATGTTGTTTATTGATCCTTGATCTTACCAATTACATCAATTGTATAATTCTTTCCTACCTAAATTTGTGTGTCAACATGTTGCTTGCTGTTCCATAATCTCCTTCCCTTCAGGCGTATTGTATTAATTGATGTTAACCTTCATTCCCTGTATCTTTCCTCTTGTTTCTCTTTAGACCGGTTGGACAATATGTGAGGGACATGATGGAACTGAGACATCAAATGGGGATGTATTAATCTTTCCAGACATGATAAGATACAGGCCAATGACATGCTCATTTGGCATTTAGTTTGATGCTTTTTCAATTCCCCCCCCCCCCCCTTTAAAAAGATTTGGTGAAAAATGCAGGAGATTGACCCACTTTGATGTTGATTCATTTGTTGAGGAAGTGCTTGTGAAGAATGATGAATGGCTTCCTGGAACTCATGAATGATTAAAGGGTTCCTATGTTTTTGTATGTTGTCATGGGTCACGGGATCAACGTTGTGGAGTTTGTGGACCTACCTTGATTAGTAGATTCAAGGAAGAGATAGAATTACATGGTGTTCAAAGTATAGTTTCTGTTAGCCCATGTTCACACCTTGGGGGGCATAAGTATGTAGGAAATGTTATCATATTTGGATCAGAAATCAATGGAGAAGTCACTGGGCACTGGTAAGCGGATGTTAGTTGATTGATTTACTTTTAGCACCTAATGCATTCAAGTTTTTCTTACTATGTGATTTAGCAGGTAAAGTTTTTCATCCTTCCCAATAATACATTGATCAATTTATTGATAATGGAGCCCCTTTTTTTATTTTTTAAATCTATAGGTATGGATATGTCACTCCAGAGGATGTACCTGTATTGCTTGAGCAACATATTTTGAAAGGAGAAATTGTAGATTGGCTGTGGAGGTAACATTCTCATTTCTTCGTCCTTTGTGTGTGCATGTGTAAACTGTGAATTGTAAACTGTAAGATCTCTTTCTAGGTAGTTTGCATCTACATCAGAGCTGTAGCCACTTTTGATATCAGTTTTAGCTGTATGATAGGAGCATGCATGATTTTTTTTTTTTTTTTTTTTCCTTAGTCATGAAGCTGGAAGGTAAGAAAGAAAATAGTGTAATGGAAAATTGTGCTTCAACTGACCCAGGATCTAAAGTGATATAAATGAGTTTATCCACCCTCATTTTTTGTTGCTGCATGGTAGTGTCAAACACTTGCTAGTCCATATTTTGTCTCCTAGCATGATTGAATTCTAATTGTTGACTAGGCTTAACTGAAACATTTGATGGTGCGTTCAGGGGTGAGATGGGATTCTCGGAAGAGGAACAGAAGAAATCCTAAGAAAAAAGGATCAAGTTAAATCGCAAGACAGATGTTGGGAAAAATGCTGAAGAACTGTTGCAAATGCCTAAGAGTGAGAAGGACACTGCTGCTTGTCGATCTTGACTTGAGGTAAAGGGATGTTGCCAGGGAAATGGAAACTCATACTGCTGCCAAAACCCTGTGTTTCCTGAAAAGCTAGGGAATCTAGATGCCAATGTGGGTGCAACAAAGGTGATTTATGATAAGAATAGCAGCAGGGAACTAAACTCTAGGATCAGAAGCCTACTGTAGCACACTCCAGCCTATGAACCATGATTTTTAGTCCCCTGAAGCTATGCTATTCTTGATTGAATACATTCTTTCCTTTGGTAATAGATTGACTTTGTAACTATTTGTTCTTAAGTTAATTGATTGATCGCTTGTAAAGATGTAAGCAAAACCATAAGGTTTCACATTACATCCTAGAAGAATGGAACTCATAAGGAGCCCTACTTCTATAATTTGAAGTATATATATAAGGAAGTGGTGTCCTAGTCTTTGGCTGGACTATTTTACTCCTTATCCATAAGACACTTTAGAAACTCCATGGATTGATTGTGTGATGGACTAAACATGAGACCTTTGGGTTTTTTTCATGCTCCAAATTAGTGATTCCACCACTTGAATAACCCTGAGTGGTGTTGATAGACCTTGACATCATATAATTCTGGTAATATTGAAAATATGACTAACAACACAAAACATTGATCACTGGTGTTTTATTCATTTATTTATTTTGGATAAATGATAAAGTCATTAACGTATATCAAAATTCACAATGCTCTCTCCTCAAAGAGTGCTATATCCTTGGAGGAAAAGACCAAACACGAATAGTATTCACAAGACTTTAATGCTCATCTAAAGCTTGCATCCCTCAAATATCTTTCTCATCCTCATATATCCTCTGCCACTTCAAGATTATATTTGGGAATTCTCATAACTCCTTCCTAATTGGGAGAAATGATTACAATGAGCAATCTCAACATGGCTTCTTTTTATTGTTATATCATAGTTCACCTTATAGAGCCCTAAGGGGGAAAGAACCGATGAGCACGACATTTTTACTTAACATTGTACGCTCTCTCTTATGTCAATAATCTGATTTTAAGCACATTGCATTGACTCTCTCTCTCCATCTCATTTTGTTTATAAATTTTTCTACTTTAAGGTATTGTCCACTTTGAAAATTTAATAAATGAAATACAATTCTCAAAACTTTCTTAATTTACCCTTTAATATATTTGAAATGTCATTTTTTTTTTCCATTTAAAACAAAACTTTAAACTGATTATAGATGTGGCAAAAAGTACAAGGCATGTCAATTAGAATTTAAAGCATGTAGTCTACTTTTCAAGAAATGTTTGGAATAGAGAACTTACAATAATACAGCATGCTGAATTCTTAAGATTGAAGAACAAGAAGAGATCAATTAAGAGAAAGATTTATCCAATAGACAATCTTAACAATTGCATCCAATCGCAAATTGACAATTTTAACCATTACACCTGTACGGGATATGATCCCAAACCCATTGGGCCTTGGGCCTTGGCCCGAACATTACCTAGGGCCACAACTGGGCCCAAATCACATAGTAAGCCCATTTCATTTCAAATAACAAGTAGACAAGTCTATACCAAACAATTATGACCTGATCGAGAATGTGCCTCAGACCGGCCCATGCCTTCGGCAACTTGGTATTGCCTTGGAGAGTATCGCTACTGAGCAACCTATTGGAGGCAAGACTCAGTTTTAATGCCATTATCGTTGTTTCCAACGGAGAAAATTCATCATCAAGAATAATCAAATTGGACCCTAGCCAGTGAGACCAAAAGCTAATCATGAACATCCCACTAATCTCAAGATATAAATAAAGAGGTCAAGTGAGAGAGAGGGGGTTGGCAATTCATAGTAACAAAGGAGAGTGATGAAAGAAAGAGGGCATTATCAAAGGAGAAAGAACTGAGAGAGAGGTAACAAGGAGGTTGGTGAAAGCTGTGAGGCATAATTAAGCTAATTGCTAAAGAACTACCCTTGATAGGAAACACTAAGCCCATCGTACAAATAAGTTATGAGTCCAATTCTAAGCTTGGCCCATTAAGCGCAGTTTTGGGTACGCACAACATCCAAACACATACTACAAGAAAGTTACCCATTTTTTCATAGGAACTTTCCTATTACAAAGATACAGATAGCAATATGATACCAAATATGATTCATTATCAGGTTTGTCTATTAGTTATTACAATAAACCCTAAACCCATTATGCACAGTGTGGCAAAAAAGACAGGACATGCCTTGCTTGCATTTAAAACTTATCATCTACTTTCACATAATATTTGGAACGGGAAAGTTACAATAATATGTTGCCACATTCTCTAAAGTTTGAGGAACAAGAAGAAATCTATCAAGAGAGGGATTTATCTAAGAGATTATCTTAACTATTACATTTAACCACAAACTACACAAAAGTTATTCCTTTCTTATAGGGACTTACCTATCACAAAGATGCACATAGCAATATGATACCAATCATATTCATTATCAAGTTAGTTCGTAAATTACTGTGACAAATCTTAAAAGACAAGACATGACGTAACTTAACTGCATTAAGATTCAAAATTTGTTGTCTACTTTTAGGAAATGTTTGGAATAGAGAATTTACAATAATACAGCACCACATTCTCTAAAAATTAAGGAACAAGAAGTGATCTGTTAAGAGAAATATTTATTCGAGAGACAACATTAACAGTTACATCCAATCTCAAACTAACAATTTTTTGTTACATCCAATCACAAACTACATGAAAATTATTCCTTTTTCATGGGGGACTTACCTATCACAGAGGTGCACATGGCAAAATATCATACCAATCACATTCATTATCTGGTTAGTTTGTAAATTGTAATAAATACTAATCGTGTTATACATAATGTGGTGAAAAAAACAAGACATATCTTGCTTGCATTAGGATTTAAAACTTGTCATCTACTTTTCCAAAATGTTTGGAATAGAGAACATATAATAATACAACGCTGCGTTCTCCAAAAAATGAGGAATAAAGAGAGATTTATTAGGAGAAAGATTTATCTAAGATGCAATCTTAACAATTACATCCAATCACAAATTAAAAATCTTAACTGTTACATCCAATTATAAGCTACATGAAAGTTGTTCCATTTTTTTTTTATGGAAACTTACCTGTCATAGAGAACTTACAATAATACAACACCACGTTCTCCAAAGGTTAAGGAACCATAAGAGATCTGTTAAAAGAAAGACTTATCTAAAAAACATTCCTAACCGTTACATCCAATCACAAAATGAGAATCTTAACTGTTATATCCAATCATAAACTACACAAAAGTTACCCCTTTTCAAAGGGACATACCTATCAGAGATCTCACATATTGTATACCATTCATATTCATTATTAGCTCAAATTTTAAGTTATTATGTTGTAAATATGATACTAATCTCATTTATTGATACCTTCATTTGTAAACCTTTTATATAATAATTGATAATTTTATACTAATAGCTTTAACATTTTCCATTTGAGACACTTAAAGTAAATATTATGAATATCAGCACAAACACAATACAAGCACACAAAGTTCTAGCCTAGCTAGTATGAACATAATACTACATCCAATAACTATAAAGTAGACTAGAAAAAGAGATCCAAGAGTCAAAAGAGAGAGCACTCCAACTCCAAGGGTCAAGAAACTCCCCTTGACTCTATTTTTATTATGTACTAATTACAATAGGTCACATTTAGCAGTTGTTGAATTTTTTATCACTAAATCAGTAACAGTTCACCAAAAAGAAACTCAAGGGTTACATCTCTAGCAGTCCCAGCTTCCATAAAGATTGGCTATATGGACCTCCAGCAACACTCTTAAATTCCATGTTCTTTTGCTTGGAGAGGAAAAATGAATCATCAGAAGATGAGTTCCATAGCAACTTCAGGGAAGTGTGATTTTGTAAATGACAGAAGTTAGATTATTGTTTTGAAAATGGCATTGGAAATCTAAGTTTTCATTTTGTTACCATCAATATTCCTTAAAAGTTATCAGGAAAAATAAACTAATGTTGTGGTGATTAAAAGAACTGCCATCACATGGTTCCTCTAAAAATAACGCTAGTGTTGACTAGTCTTTAAGTTGAGCTGAAGCAATAATGCATAAGCAGTTTGGTGCTATTTATTTATTTATTTTTCTGCCACTCAACCAATTATATCAATTATGGAAAAAATTGTATCCATATCAAGCATACGAAATTTGATTGTTCAACTTCCACAACATGTAATGTAATGTGGCATTGCTCAATTCTCCAATAAAAGACAATTTGGATATCATATTTTCCTTTCCTCGCTCAGGTTCACCCTTGTTTTGCTTTTGCTAGTGGGCCTTTTCTCCTTAATACAAAATGCAATTGTTTCCCCTTAAATTAAATCCTCAACCTTAGAACAAATATATATATTTCTAGATGAATAAGCAAGATTTTATTCAACCTTAGTATTCCTACATAAACAAGCAACAGTGCAACATGCGAAAAGTGTACAAATAGACAAACAAAACTTAAACATAACAAAAAAAGCAAAAACACTAAGACAATAAGAAATAAGCCTCATTGGCTACCATACTACAGCAAAAACAATAATCACACAATCCAAAACAGTAACAGGATCTCCCACAAACAACATAACATCTTTTTCTGAACAATGTTCTTAGAAGTCTTCATGCATAACTTGTAGGAAACCTGAAATTTATACCCTTCGCCTTCTTTGTTGACAGCCATAATTGAAGGTTTTGCAGGGATTACTTAGATACGAGATTCCCACTGCTACAAAGAAGCCAACCACATATCCAATCCCCACTCCTTCCCAAGAGAACCATGTTTCTTTACTCTTAAGCTCTGGTGATAGATGTTCTGAGCATGGCACTTGAATTTGCATTCCACACAACCCACTATTGTTGGCATAACTGTTTGGATCATTCATTGTATCCATTTGGCTACCTTCTGGAATCTTACCTTTGAGTTTGTTGTTACTCACATCAAAAATAGTCAACTGTAGCAGCTTTGCTATGGATTGTGGAATAGAGCCCGATAGATTATTGTATGACAAGTCCAAACTCTCTAGATTCTCTAAATCACCAAGATTTGTTGGTATCCTCCCAAAAAGGTTGTTATGTGAGATGTTGAAAATTTTTAGAGCCTTCAGATTTCCTAATGAAGCTGGAATTTCACCAGAAAGTTGGTTCATTGACAAGTCTAACAAAGAGTAGCCCTTGAGGTTGTCAAATGACAAACCTTGTATTGACTTCTTCCAATTCACAATAAGATCATTAGTCTTGAATGACATAACACGTTTTGCCTTGTTCCAATTTCCAAGCATATTAAGAGCTTCGGTTTCCAGAAATTCATAATAGTTGGTTATCCCTTTTTCAATATTAGAAAAGATTTCTCCAGGCGTTTCAATCATACCGGTAAGATTTCCAAGATTTGTAGGGATTTTTCCAACAAGATGGTTGATCGACAGATCAAGAATTTGGAGGCTAGTAAGATTGAAAATACAATCAGGAATTGAACCTTGAAGGGAATTGTTTCGTAAAATTAGAATATGAAGGGTGGATATTTGACAAATAGAATTTGACAATTCACCTGTGATTTTGTTGTCATGGATGCCTAGGTATTGAAGGTTGCTCATATGAGTAAGATTTCTAGGGAAGCTACTAAACTTATTTTTTCCCAATGAGAGAAATGAAGTTGTTGGGGAAAATTTTGTTGAAATTTCCCCTGAGAATTCATTTGAAGATAAATCAATGATTCGGAGATTTTCATTGGAGCTAAAATCTGGTAGAGTGTTGCTAGAAAATTTGTTGTTCGACAAGTCCAATAAACAAAGATGAATGTTGGAGATGAATTTAGGAAGCTTCCCTGAAAAATTGTTGCCATCCAACATAAGAGACAAGAGTCCAGTGGCATTACCAATGTTGCCTGGCAGTTTTCCATAAAAGTTGTTCCGAGACAAGGAAAGAACAAGTAGATTAGAGCCAAAAAGTTGAGGTGGGAGAGAACCTGTAAGTCGATTTTCTGACAGATTTATATATTCAGAGTCCATTTCCGCAAGCCATTGTGGGAACATTCCTTCTAGCTGATTCTCACTCAAGTCCAAATATAGAAGATTCTGTGTAGAAATCCAATCAGGAATTTTTCCTGCAAGACCACTGGACTTCAGAGACAACTCGAATAGCGTAAACTTTGGCACTGTCTTTGCACTGTTATTCGAAATGAGATTATTGCCACCGATAAAAAGATTCCCCAAATTCTTCATATCGAACAACCAGGATGGGAATTCTCCAGTGAGCAAGTTGTTTATAAGCTTGAGTGTCTCCAATTTCGTCAATTTCTGTATGGATGATGGGATTGTACCTGTGAGGTTGTTGTAGCTCAAGTCCAAATAATCTATGTTAGATAGATTGCCAAAATCAGTAGGAATTTCCAATGACAATGAATTGAAGCTTAAGTCCAATATTGTCAATTCCTTCAAACTCACGATCGAGGTTGGAATTTCACCAAAGAAATTGTTGCCGCTAAAATCCAAGTAGCTCAACTTTGTCATATTCCCAATCTCCGGGGGGATATTTCCATGGAATGAATTGTCAGCCACATCAAGAGTTTGGAGAAACCTCAATTGAAAAAGTTGAGAAGGAAGGGAGCCATTGAAGTGATTGCCCTTCAAATAAAGATACTCTAATTTGCTTAGATTGGCAAATCCATCGCGTGGCAGTTCTCCTCGTATTTTACTGAAGGACAAGTCAAGGACTGCCAAGGTCCGAATGTGAAATAGCGGTGTCAAGATGGTGGAAGTCCACACTCGCCATGGTGTGCGCCAAGAATTGAGCTTCCCCAGATTTATTCCAACCACATTGCTCGAACTGCACTTGACAAAGGGGAACGAACAACCATCTGAGCTGGAATTCCATGATTTTAAGTCGTCATTATCAATAAGATTGATGAGAGAGGCTTTAAGCTGAAGAAGGGCTTGTTTTTGACATTCAGGAGGACAAGAGAGAGTAGGGGTGAAGAAGAAGAAGAAGATGAAAAGTATAAACATTATTAGTAGGCTGAGGAGTTTTGCCATTCTTGACTTGTGTTCCTTTCTTCTTTGTTTACTGTAAAAAATGATTAAAATTAGCAATGGTTCAAGTTGGATTTAAACACCAAGTCAGTCAATTTTGAAAAAAATTTGAACAGCATTTTCAAGTTTTCTCTTTTCTTTTCTTTTTTTTTTTTTTTTTTAAAAAATTTAAAAGATTCAGCCTAGTCAAGTCAAGCAAGTAGATGAGTTAAAAAAAAAATTAAAAATTAAAACTAAAAGTTATAGTGAAACGGTAGGTGGGTGTGCCCAGGGAAAGGGGCAGGAAGGAAGAGTGACAAACAAACAATTTAAAGCAATCCATCCGCATGACCGTGAAAAGATTAAAAGTTGGCGTCCGCGTTTTCCCTTCTTCTTTTTTTTTTTTTTTTTTCCTGTACACGTTTCACTTTAGGGGATAAAGTATTGTTTACATACTGTTGATGCATTGTTCACACACTTTTCAGCTATTTTTCATTAAAAAGGAGTCTTACAGTACTATTCACACATTTAAAAATTATTTTACTACAATATTTTCAGTTTTCAGTTTTCAGTTTTCAGTTTTCAACTTTTAGCTATGAACAAGGCACTGCTTTTTGACGTGAACTTGATGAGAAGTATTATAAAAACTAGAGATTTAGGGCCCATTTGATAATTTTGTTCTAGTAACATTGTTTGAATTTTTTTGAAAATATGTGTGGGTGAAAAGTGTGTGAAAATACGTATAATGTTGTTTAAACACATGTACCAAATGGGCCGTTAGATCCTCTAGATTTTCTAAGGTACTCTACTAATAGATTTCCTTAAATCTTAACCACTTTTTAATGATTTAATGATCTAGATTCTGCCATATCAGCATTCAACTAACAATATTCTTAAAATAACAAAATAATGTTGTAAACAAAACAATTAAGAATATTGTTAGTAAAATGTTGATATAGTAAAATCTAGACTATTAAATCATTAAAAAAAACAATTAGAATTTAAGAAAATTTATTCGGTAGAATACCTTAAAAAATCTAGAGGATCTAAATCCTACAGTTATATATTGCCATATACGTTGAACGTAAATTTTGGCCTAAAGTCTAAAGCAATAAAATCTATCATTTCTCATGATAATAAAAAAATATTTACTGACTCAATGTGATTCACGCTATATATGGTCCATGAACTTCAAAAGGAGAGTTTCTATCTTTTAATAAAATAAATAAATAACTTCAAATATAGGGCTATTACCCAGCGATGTGAAAAGGGTGGTGATGAAGTCAAAGATTCAAAACTTACATGAGTTTGATTTTCCATAGTTCACTGCTCCCTTGGCCAACTTTTGTGATTAGTTGGAAAAAAAAAATCGGGATAGGTTAAAGAAATCAATAATAGTTTTTCTTAGGAAGAGGTTAAAAAGGTTTTTTAGGAGTAAAACGTGAGGAGTGGAATTCAAACGTGTTAGGTATTTGCAATTGAGTTTAAATTAAATGTCTCTTAAATACACTTAGTTATTTTTTGTTTAGAGTAGTGCTTAATAAATTTTAGAGGTACTTTAGATATTGTAGAGAGAGGGTAACTAACTTTGTAAATCCTCTAAATATATAGAGAAGAGATAAATTATAAAATAAGTAAATAATTTTAATAAAAAGCACCACAACCAACAATCACCCAAAAGCACCACGACTAATCCACAACTCATAGTTGAGAAAATCATATAAAAGCATATTAAAAAAAAACCACCCTTCTAGATTCATAACCATATCATTTTTTTCTCCCTAAACTAAGTCGTTTGACATCTTTTTCAAATCAACTCTTTTAAGTTTTACCATCAAAACTTCTATGTTCTACTTGTATATGAATTTATATTTTTTTTCTCCATCACTCACAACCAATTACATCAATTATAGGGCCAATGGACCCAGGAGTATGTATTGGGCTAGAGGCCTATCCGAGGACACTAAATGGTCCAAGGATGTGGGAGTATTGACCCAAGAGGCAGTGTTGATGGATAAAGAGGCAAAGTCTGATCAAGGTCATCCCGGAAGGTAGCCCGCGGAGGAGTCTGTCCTTGGCTAAATAAAGCCGAGGTAGGAAAGGGTTGTCCGATGTTCAAAAGCGATGTTTTAGGAGCTTGTAAGTAAGGATAAGCATAGTGAGTGTAGAGGATAAGAAGAAGGGCTATGAAATATTCAAGATAAAGCTGCTACTACCGTATTAAATGCTCTGCAGCTAAAACCTCTGGCCGCATTAATGGGGAAGTGATACCTAAGCATCAAGATTCAGCCTTACAGCTACCTCCAAAGACTTCAAGGATGGGCTGATGGGACAAGTATCCAAACTAGTCATCTGATCCATACGTGGAGGATGGAGAGAAGAAGAAAGATGATATAAAAGGAGGAGAAGACATTCAAGAAGGGGGATCGAAAATAGGAGGAAGGAAACACTATAGACATTAAGATCAATATCTGTAACATGACTTTGAGAAAGAGAAATATAGAATCTAGTCTCCTCGGCTTGAGTCCAAGGACAATTTTTGTTATATAAACTATCCCATGCGTATGATGTTGCGATTTAGATCATTATCTTTGTTATTTAAATTCACTAGAACCTAGATTTTAAGCTCACTCTCTACAAATTCATTGTATTGGGCTTTTTGGGCCTATCCCAATTTTACTTTTTTGGGTTTGGGTGCAAATCATGTCCTTACATCCATTATGACCAAAATTGCATCCATGTCAAGTATACGAAATATAATTGTTCAACTTCCATGACATGTAATGTATTGTAATGTGGCATTGCTTAATTCTTCGATAAAAGACCATTTGGTTCATATTTAATTTTCTTTCCTCTCACTTCACTTCATGTAATTTTCATTTTGATTATCATATTTAATTTTCTTAAAAAAATATTTTAATATGTTAAAAAGTTACTTTATTTATTTTAGCATAGTATTTAACATTAAACCCTATACCTCATTTCTTACTTTAACACATCCCCTATTAAAATAACACAAAATAACACCCACCATTTATAAACAAAACAAAAAAGTAAAACCCACAATAAAAGAGAGAGGAGAGATATATGAGAGAGAAAATGGAGTTTTTTTTTTTTTTTTTTTTTTTAAGAAACAGAAAAGGGCTAGAATTAGTAGAGATGAGAAAGAAATTATTAAAAAAACATTAGCATACAGCTACAAGGCACTTCTACTACTAGCATGTTTTAAAAATAATTTAGCATTGAAAACATCTAATGGGACATTTTTAGTATGCTAAATTTAATATTTAGCACATATGGCTCTTAATGAGTTTGGTGCTCAGCATAGTCAAGTTTTATCTTTTTTTTTTTTTTTTTAAATTAAAAAATTCTGCCTAGTCAAGTCAAGTCAACTTAGTTAAAAAAATAATAAATAAATAAATAAAACTAAAAGTTAAACTCAAACGGTAGGTGGGTGTGCCCAAGGAAAGGGGCAGGAGGGAAGAGTGACAAATAAAAAATTTATAGCAATCCGTGTGACAGTAAAAAGAGGGTCTTGAACCTTGACACGTTTGAAAAACGGTACCTTCTCAACGTTATGGACAAGGCACTACTTTTTAATGTGAAGTTGATGAGAAAATTAGAGATTTAGATCTCTATATTTTTTAGGGAACTCTACTAATATTTCCTTAAATTCTAACCACCTTTTAATGATTTAATCATCTAGATTTTGCTATGTCAGTATTTTACTAACAATATTCTTAAAATAATAAAATAATGTTGCAAACAAAACAATTAAGAATATTATTAGTAAAATATTGATATAACATAATCTAGACCATTAATGGTCCGTTTGGATTGAGGGAGAGAGAGAGAGAGAGAATAGAGTAGAGTAGAGTAGATTTAGCACAAAATTAGCTTATTTTTAGTCAACTCTACTCTCCTCCACTCCCCCTCCTTCCGGAAAATTATTAGGTACTTCTGGAAAATTATTAGGTACTCCCGGAATACTATAAATGCGTACTCTCTCCTCTCACATGAATAGTAGATCCCACCATGAATTTAATTAGTGGAACCCACCATTCATGTGAGAGAATGGAGTACATATTTATGGTATTCCGGGAGTACACAATAATTTTCCCCTCCTTTCTCCCTCCATCCAAACATGCCATAAATCATTAAAGAATAGTTAAAATTTATGGAAATCTATTTGGTAGAGTACTCTAGGAAATCTAGAAGATCTGAATAAAAAAACTAGTAGTATTATCACGTGAGATGCAGCCATGCAGGACTTGACGATGTGTGAGCTATTTTTTTTTATAAAATAATTAAAATTAAATTATTAAATAAATAGTAATAACTAGCGTCTAAGCATGTGCTCACGTGTGTGCTTAAATGTTTTTCTTTCTTTTTTTCTTTGTGAAGGTATATAATTTTCATTCATTATAATTCGAGGTTTTTGCAATTTTAAATACAAAAATACCTAGAGGTGTGATGAGATTTATACGTTTGTGGGTGAAATAATTTTTAAGTATATAATCTCATTACACGCTTAGGTATTTTTGTAATTGAAAAATGCAACAACCCCGAATTATATGAATGAAAATTATTAACTTTTAGAAAGAAAAAAAAAAGTAGAAAAGCCTCTAAGCACGCGCTCCGTGCTTAGAGACTAGTATATAGTAATAGATGTCTAAATATCATAGAAATAATTTCTAACACAAATATAACTACACAAATGGTTTCCATTCCATTATGTAAAACTAAAATTCCAAAAATTTTGAAAATATCTTTCTACTATATAGAAATATTTAATATTTTAATATTTAGCCCCCAAAAATGGAACTTGCCCCCCCCCCCCCAAATATTTGAGTTAGTCCAATAATGTTTTTTTTTTTTTTTTAAATTTTCAATTGGCCTTATAGTTATAGAGATGCATTGTTTCTCATAGTAATTTTTTATTGTAAAACGTGTAATCGTATCTCATAAAGTTTTAGATCATTCATGTCTTTGAACATTTCATTAGTTTAATTGAAATTTTTTTACTCGCAATGATAGACAATTTGGTAACTTATATTGAAAATAAAAATTGTAAGGATTTCACTATGGAAGGTGAGAGATGATTTTTTTTTTTTTATTGGTTGAAATTATGGTGAAAGTTTTTTTTTTTTTTTTTTGAGAAGGAAATAATGGTGAAAGATAATTTAATTCTATGAAACAAATAATTTTAAGGACTTCACTATACAAGATTCTAACTTCTGTGTATGTATAAATGTATGTGTTTTTGTATATGTGCAAAAGTTTGTATAGACTAGTAAATTAGTAACACAAATCGAACCCCTAAACAAAAATTTCTAGTTCCGTACCTAATTGCATATGCCAGCGCATGAGAAGAGTAGTATTTAATAGCACATGAAAAAAGGCTAACGGAGCAGCTGTAGAATTGTAAAATTATAGATTTCTTGTGGCAAAGTGTTATGTGGGTTGAAGAATCACCATTATATATTGCTAGTGGTATACGTTGAACGTAAATTTTGGTCTAAACTCTAAAGAAATAAAATTTATCGTTTCTCATAATAATAAAAAATCTTTACTGACTCAATGTGATTCTCGCTATGGCTTATGAACTTCAAAAAGAGAGTTTCTATCTTTTAATAAAATAAATAAATAAATAACTTCAAATATGGATATTACCCAGCGATGTGAAAAGGGTGGTGATGAAGTCAGAGATTCAAAACCTACATGAGTTTGATTTTCCATGCTTCATTGCTCCCTTGGCCAACTTTTGTGATTAGTTGGGAAAAAAATCCAAATAAGTAAAAGAAATCAATAACAATTTTTCTTAGGAAGAAGTTAAAAAAGTTTTTCAGGAATAAAACGTGAGGAATGGAATTCAAACGTGAGGAACAGTTTGATTTTTATAGCAATATCTATCCACTCAAGTAAAATGTGGAATGAAAGACACACACACACAAAAAAAGTCATCAATCCTTCAAGAGAAATTGGTGTTACACACAGGTAGCCTTTGATGTACCTATTCTTGAACAAAATTTTATTGCTACACTTGGTACTAGACTTTTATTCCAATCAAAGATATTTGCTCCATTTCTTGAGTTTTGTTTTGATTTGGTTCAATTAAAACAATCACAAAATATGTGGTAATACTAATAGAGGCAAGGTAATAACTTAAAATTTAAGCATATCTTCAAATTTCCTCAGCCAATAGCACACATGGTTAAGACTTTTAGCGGCCATCGAATGAGGAGAAGAAGGAATAAAGATTGTAGAATAGGGGAGTGATGAACGAAGAAAAAGGAAAAGTTTTTGTGAAAAAACTCAAATTGAATATGTTTTTGATAAGGGGGAAAAACTGAAAGGCAAGTGGCAAGTAATTTGAGAACGTGTATTAGGCAGTTGTGAATATGGGAATAGATAGGTTCCAAAAAAAATAAAACAAAGGACAAAAAAAATAAAACAAAGGAAAAAAAAAAAACTGTGCGATTTTTTTTTTTTTTTTATACAGTTATGATTATAGGAGTAGATTGGTTAAAAAAAAAAAGGGAAAAAAATTGTAAGTAATTTTTTTTTTTAAGAAAAACTGTTTGTTGGTAAACTGTTTTTTATTTATTTTAAATCTAGCTAAATTTTAGAATTTTTTAAATTAGAAATTTTACATGTCTAACCCTATTATTTAAACTTCCTAAGCAGATAAAATTTGAGGGTACTAGGAGTGTGGTCCTATTTTGTAAATAGTGTTTTACGTGGGAGTTAAATAAACATTTTTACCAAGATTTGCCCTTACTTAAAGTAGGCTATAGAGGTGTGTTCAAAAAAAAAAAAAAAAAAAAAAAAAGGCTGTAGAGGTATTTTAGAACAAAAAAATATACGGTCCAAATAGGAAAATTCCTTTAAATAATAGTATAGATACAAAAGAAGAGATAAATTATAAAATAAGTAAATAATTTTAGTAAAAATTTACTTTAAGTTCTAATCCTTTAGAGTTTAGACTTTATTTGTGTTTATCTATTTTTATATTTTAAAATTATTTTTGTTCTTTGTGTCAATTTCTTAATATGAGATGTGGTATGAGTTTAATCATTTCTTTTTGGATTATGTTTAATTTATGCCCTAGTTAGCACAAAATAATAAACAAAATAGTTCCATCATATCGATTTTTCCTAGTGATAGTCTAATTAAAAAAACCTAATGAGAAGAAGCTACTATGTTTATTTATTCACTTTTATAATCTCAAAAAAATTTACAACTAACGGTCACCCAAAAAATAATTCCAAATCCACAACCAACAATCACCCCAAAACATCACAACCAAATCCACAACTCACGGTTGAGAAAATCATATAAAAGTATAAAAAAAAAAAAATCACCCTTCTAGATTCATAACCATATCATTTTTTCTCCCTAAACTAAGTCGTTTGACATCTTTTTCAAATCAGCTCTTCTAAGTTTTACCATCAAAACTTCTATGTTCGAATTTTGTTGTGTCTAACTGAGAGCAATAGATAGTTACTTGTATATGAATCTATATTTTTTTTCCATCACTTACAACCAATTATATCAATTATGACCAAAATTGTGTCCATGTCAAGTATACGAAATATTATTGTTCAACTTCCATGACATGTAATGTAATGTGACATTGCTCAATTCTCTGATAAAAGACCATTTGGATTCATATTTAATTTTCTCTCACTTCATTTCATGTAATTTTCATTTTGATTATCATATTTAATTTTCTAAAAAAAATATGATTTTAATACATCAAAAAGTTACTTCATTTATCTTAGCATAGTATCTAACATTAAACCCAATACCTCATTTCTTACTTTAACACATCCACTATTAAATAACATAAAATAACACCCACCATTTAAAAAAAAAAAAAAAGTAGAGAGGAGAGAGGCAAGAGATATATGAGAGAGAAAATGGAGTTTTTTTTTTTTTTAAAGAAACATAAAAGGGCGAGAGACAATTAGTAGAGATGAGAGAGAAATTATTTAACAATTTTAGCATATAGCAACAAGGCACTTCTACTACTAGCATCATATGACGCTAATGCTCTTAATGAGTATTGGCGCATTTGTAAAAGATATGAGTAATACTATCACCATAAACTATTTTACAGTATTTTTACAAAATGTTGATGTGGCCAATCTCTTATTAATTTTCATCCAAACTCACCATTAATATAATTTTTTCATTTACCAATAATCACTCACCACAAAGCAGTTTGTAAAATTTTTTGTAAAATAATTTGTGACTAGCATTATTCATAAGATATTGCAAAACATTATTCTAAACTTAAAATGAGTGTTTGTAACAAAATAATTATGAGGAGTTGCTCTCAGTGTCTGTTTGGCAAGATTATTTTTGTCAACTTATTTTACTATTCAGCTTATTTTTACTATTATTCATGGGTCATACTACACTTTTTGGTACCATTCATAGGTTTCACTATACTATTTTAGCTAACTTTTACCTTTATCTACAGTAATTTTAGTAAAAAATTTTCAATTTTAGTAAAATAAACAAATTTCAAACAGACCCTTTGTCTATTCAAAATGGAATTTTAGGATTTAAAAATTCTACGTTTTTTTTTTCTTTTCCCGGATTAAAACCACGTGTTCGCATCTTAGCTTGGTGAAAGAGATAGAGAAAAGCCTTTCTATCTCAATAGTTAATAAAACACAAACACACACACACTCTCTCTCACCAACAGTGACAGTGTTTATGGCTCGCAGAGACAGTGAAGGAGCTCTGACACTCACAAACCCAACATCGTCCTCTTCTCCAATCACAGCCTTAGACCCACTTGACGCTGAGTTCGGTTTCTCTCGCCCGGACTTCAGGACCAGTCAACTCGCCGGGTCAGTCGAGTTCTACCAGCGCCATGTCTTCCTTTGCTACAAGAACCCCCAGGTTTGGCCCTCCAAAATCGAGGCCTCCGAATTCGATCAGGTTCCCAGGTTGCTCTCTGCTGCTGTCATGGCTAGGAAGGCTGATATGAACAAAGAGGTGTGTGTCTGTCACCGTGATTTTTTGGTTGTTTTTAGTTTCATTCTGCTGAAAGTTGGGTTTGGTATTTTGTTAATTGAAATTGGTTTTTTGTGTGATTTTGTAGAATTTTACGTGAAGTGTTGATATGTGTTCATTGTAAATTTAGTGAATGGAAATGGGTTTTCTGTGATTTAAGTGGCTTTTGTTCTAGGAGTTGGTTCATTGAAAATGTAGTGAATATGAATTGGGTAGTTATGTGATTTTGGAGGCCTTTGTTCTAAACGTTGATATGGGTTCATTGCAAATTTAGTGAATTGAAATGTGTTTTACATAGTAATTGTGATATCTTGTTTACAGTTTCAGCTGGACTACTATTGCTGTTTGCCTGTTTCAAGCTATTATGTAGGAGAGCAGTTCTTGGCTTTCTGGGTGGCTGTCACAGCTTTCATGAGTGTGGGGATAATGTATTATAGATGTGCAATCTTTTTGTTATCAGCTGCTAGTTGACTGCTTATTACCTAGATCCAATGTTAAATGTGGTCAACAAATTATTAAATTATACTATTGTGATAATTAGTATTTTATATTTGTTTCATAATGAGAGTATCCACCAGCATATGAGTTTAGGCAAGTGAATGAAGTATTGTGATGATAGTGAATAATGCTGTTTATTGATCCTTGATCTTACCGGTTACATCAATTGTATAATTCTTTCCTTCCTAAATTTGTGTGTCGACATGTTGCTTGCTGTTCCATAATCTCCCTCCCTTCAGGCATATAGTATTAATTGATGTTAACCTTCATTCCTTGTTTCTTTCCTCTTTTTTCTCTTTAGATCCGCTTGACAATATGTGAGGGACATGATGGAATTGAGACATCAAATGGGGATGTATTAATCTTTCCAGACATGATAAGATACAGGTCAATGACATGCTCATTTGGCATTTAGTTAGATCCTTTTTCATTCCCCCCCCCCCCCCCCCCAACCCAAAAAAAAAGAAGAGGTTAATTCTGATCGAGTTTGGTGAAAAATGCAGGAGATTGACCCACTTTGATGTCGATTCCTTTGTCGAGGAAGTGCTTGTGAAGAATGGTGAATGGCTTCCTGGAACTCCTGAAAGATTAAATGGTTCCTATGTTTTTGCATGTTGTCATGGGTCATGGAATCGACGTTGTGGAGTTTGTTGACCTGCCTCTATTAGTAGATTCAAAGAAGAGATAGAATTACATGGCGTTCAAAGTATAATTTCTGTTAGCCCATGCTCACATCTTGGGGGGCATAAGTATGCAGAAAATGTTATCATATTTGGATAAAAAATCAATGGAGAAGTCACTGGGCACTGGTAAGCAGATGTCAGTTGATTGATTTACTTTTACCACCTAATGCGCTCAAGTTTTTCATACTATGTGATTTAGCTGGTAAAGTTTTTCATTCTTCCCAATAAGACATTGATCAGTTTATTGATAATGGAGCCCTCTTTTTTTCTTTTTTAAATCTATAGGTATGGATATGTCACTCCAGAGGATGTACCCGTATTGCTTGAACAACATATTTTGAAAGGAGAAATTGTAGATTGGCTGTGGAGGTAATATTCTCATATCTTTGTCCTTTGTGTGTGCACGTGTAAATTGTAAGATCTCTTTCTAGGTAGTTTGCATCTACATCAGAGTTGTATCCACTTTTGACATCAGTTTTAGCTGTATGACAGGAGCATACATGATTTTTTTTTTCTTAGTCATGAAGGTGGGAGGTAAGAAAGAAAATAGTGTAATGGAAAATTGTGCTTCAACTGACCCAGGATCTAGGGTTTGATATAAATGAGTTTATCCACCCTCATTTTTTGTTGTTGCATTGTAGTGTCTGTTTGGCATGATTAGTTTTGCCAACTTTCTTTTTTTTAAAAGATATAGAGGATAATGAAATTTGGTTGAAGTCCTACTGTCCAATGAGATTGAGACATGTTTGATGTATTGTCAACTTGTGGTGATCACCCTCTCTTCTTCCTTCTCAACATGTGTTCAATATTTAACCTTTTTTTTTTTAATTTCTATCAGCAGGTGGGCCTCATTGAAATTGAAAAGAAAAAAATATATATATATATTGAAGGTGTATGGGTACAAAAGACTGTCAAAATGTGACTGACTCTCCTAATACTAAAGCAGAGGTGGGAGAGATAGACACCAGCGCACCTTTTCAATCTGTTAAAGATGCTGTCAACCTATTTGGTGAAGGTGCTTTCTCGGGGGGAAAACCTGCCATCAAGAAGGCGAAACCTCATTCTGCAGAGGTACTTGTGAATCTTCCATTTTCCTTGTGTTGTAAAGTACTGTACCAGTTTTTGTTTGAATTAGTTAAATAAATACTAGTTGTCACCTGCAAAATTTGGAAAAATATTGCATCTAGTGGTGCCATGCCTTGCGTTTACAGTTGAAAATGGAATGTGGCCTCTCTCTCTCTCTCTCTCCCTCCAGATTATCATGACTAAAAGTACTCTTGCTGGCAAAAGTTGTTCTTCTTCATTGTCTCATTATTCTAGAGATATTAGTTATGCAGTCAAGGCATACTTGGATGCTAACAAATGTGTGGACCTTGCTATATCTTCTGTGGATGTTGCCCAGTAATTTAAACTTTTATCCACTCTTCCCTAATTTCTTTTGGATGATGTTCTCATGTGGCTGAAGGCATAGTTTAGTTTTTTTTTTTGGGGAAAAGAATATCTCTGGTTGTTATCTTGCAGAGGTTGTAGCTTTTTGGGAAAAGAATGAAAAACAAGTATCAATTACTAACATAACACAACTTGAGAATGAAATATGAGAGGCTTCTATGGCCAATCCGAAACTGTTACTTGAAGTTTCTTATGTGTTTCTCCGTATTTTTTATGCTTCAATTCTTGGTGCTTGTTTCAAAAATTGTGTTTTTAGTGTAGTAAACTGTAAAGGATGAAAACATACATGATTGCTTCCCAAATTGTTGAGCCTAGGAGCTTCATTATTTCAGTTTCTATAGCAATGGACAGTGATTGTGTACTCACTACTAAATTAAGAAAGAACCGTGTTTCTAAAGGGACTTGGGGGAGAAGTTATGATAGGTTTTCATTTCATATAGAACTTAGGGCAAGTTTTCTTTTTACCACTAGACACTTTTATTATCCAGGCATTTGTGAGATGGTTAATCACCACAGATTTTTGTCCATTGAGACTTTTCTAACATTTAATGAATGCTGTAATGCGAAGTTATACAATTGTTCTTTTTAAAGTTTCAAATATGTTGTTTATGACATTAGTTATTTCACTGCAGAGAGTACTGGCCAAGGAGACCCATCTTCTCTTGGCTCAGAAAGAGCTGAACAAGTTAAAGGAACAACTAAAGAATGCTGAAACCACCAAGGCCCAAGCCTTTGTAGAGCTTGAAAAGGCTAAAATAACAGTTGAGGGTTTGACTCAGAAGTTGACTTCACTTAGTGAATCCAGGGAATCAGCAGTCAAGGCAACAGAAGCTGCAAAGAATCAGGCAAAGGAGCTTGAAGAATCAAACTCTGGCCAACCTATTGGAACTAATGGTGCTTGGAAGCAAGACTTAGAAACTGCAAGAGAACAGTACATGATAGTGATTACTGAACTTGATGCTGCAAAGCAAGAATTAAGGAAAATCCGTCACGGCTGTGATGAGTCCTTGGAAGCAAAACTTGCTGCCTTAAAGCAAGCAGCAGAAGCCGAAGGTGCAATGAAAGCAAACGTGGAGAAAACTGGTGAGCTTTCCAAGGAAATTTCAACCATACAGGAATCAATTGAACATGTGAAGCTTGCAACTTCACAAGCCCAAGAAGAACAAGCAAATATTTTTGCTGAAAAGGATGTTCAAAGACAGTCATATAAAGCTATTGAAGAAAGAGTTGGATCCTGATCTCACCAAAAATATGGAAGCACAACTGACCAATACAATGAATGAAATTGAGGCTCTGCAAAAGCAAATGGAAAATGCAAAGGCTTCGGATTTGGATTCTGTGAGAACTAACACTTCAGAGCTGGATGATGCTAAGGGGTCACTACAGAAGGTCGCTGAAGAGGAACGTACCCTTCAAAGCTTGGCGGAAGCTCTCAAGGTGGAGCTGGAGAATGTGAAAAAAGAGCATTCTGAACTGAAGGCAAAGGAAGCAGAAACAGAGTCCATTGCTGGAAATCTGCATGTCAAGCTTCAGAAAGTTAAATCTGAGCTTAAAGCATGCCTTGGGGAGGAGTTAGAGGTGCTTCTGAGGAGATGATCTCAGCACTTAACCAGCTTTCGTCTGAAACTGAAAATGCACGCCGAGAAGCAGAAGAGATGAAAACTAAGCAGAGGAGTTGAAGAAAGAAGCTGACACTACCAAAATTGCATTAGAAGAAGCAGAAAAGAAGCTGAGAGTTTCTTTGGAAGAAGCTGAAGAAGCAAAAGCAGCAGAGGCTCGGATTAGGGCCTTGTCTGAGAGAACTACTGCTGCACGTGCCTCAACTTCTGAGTCCGGTGCCAATATCACAATATCGAGGGAAGAATATGAGTCCTTGAGCCGTAAAGTTGAGGAGTCTGACACATTAGCAGAAATGAAAGTGGCTGCTGCCATGGCTCAGGTAGAAGCTGTGAAGGCTAGTGAAAATGAGGCCCTCAAGAAGTTAGAAGCAACTGAGAAGGAGATTCAAGATATGAAAGCTGCAACTGAGGAGGCTCTTAAGAGGGCAGCAATGGCTGAAGCAGCCAAGAGGGCAGTGGAGGGAGAGATGCGGCGGTGGTGCGAGAAAGAACAAAAGAAGGTAGCTGAGGCTGCATCTTGGATTTGGCAGAAACAGAGATGTGGTCAGAGTCATCCCCACTCCACTATAAGGTTCAAAAGCAAATCCAACCAGCAAAAATTATTGAGGCCCGGAAGTTGGAGAAGAAGACTACTTCTGTTTCAAAGAAAGTACTTTTACCTAATATCAGTGGCATCTTTCACAGGAAAAAGAATCAGATTGAGGGTGCATCTCCTTCGTATCTACCTGGGGAGAAGCCTGTGTGAATTTGTTTTTTTTTTTTTTTTTGGTGTGTGTGTGTGTAGCCGAACTTTGTGCAATCATAAATGGTTAAGAGAGGAACTTGTTTGGTTGTGTGCATATTTGAGACCAATGGACTTAAATTCCCTGTTCTTCTGCTTGGAGAGGAAAAATGAACCATCAAAAGATGAGTTCCATAGCAACTTCAGGGAAGTGTGATTTTGTAAATGAGAGAAGTTAGATTATTGTTTTGAAAATTGGCATTGGAAATCTGAGTTTTCATTTTGTTACCATCACCATTCCTTAAATATTATCAGGATAAATGCACCAATCTAGTCTTTAAGCTCAGGTCACGCGATAATGCATAAGCAGTTTTGTTTGGTGTTTATTTATTTATATTTTTGAGAATGTAAAGCATACGGAATTTAATTGTTCAACTTCCACAACATGTAAATGTGGCATTGCTCAATTCTTCAATTAAAGACAATTTTTTTTTTTTTTTGAGAGAGTTTTAACTTATGGTGTGTACTTTTGATGAACGCTCTTTGTCATCAGACCAAGACACTAATCAGTTTTTGATGTAGACGGGGATTGAATCCCAAATCTATTATTCGACTATAAAAAATTTTACCAGTTAAGCTAACTGAAATCCACAATTAAAGACAATTTGGATATCATATTTTTCCTTTAATACAAAATGCAATCATTTCCCCTTCAATTAAATCCTCAACCTTAGTACAAATGTATATATTTCTGGATGAATAAGCAAGATTTTATTCAACTTTAGTAATCCTACATAAACAAGCAAAAGTACAACGAGCAGCAAGGGTGCAAAAAACAAAAAAATAAGCCTCACTTGCTACTATATAACAAAAACAATAACCAAACAACCTAAAACAGTAACGAGATCTCTCACAAACATCATAATACTTTTTTCTGAACAATGTTCTTAAAAGACTTCATGCATAATTTGTAGGAAACTTGAAATGTATACCCTTTGCCTTCTTTGTTGGCTGCAATAATTGAAGGTTTTGCCGGGATTACTTAGATATGAGATTTCCACTACTACAAAGAAGCTAACCGCATTTCCAAATCTCTACTCCTTCCCATGAGAACCATGTTTCCTTACTCTTAAGCTTTGGTAGTTTTGTTGGTGATAGGTGTTTTGAGTATGACACTTGAATTTGCATTCCGCACAATCCACTATTGTTGGCATAATAATTTGGATCATTTATTTAATTTTAACATTTCATTTCCTATTTGAGACTCGTTAATGGGCATATAGATAACATTCATTATTTCATTTCCAGTCAATGCATGATCTAAAACATTCGTTGAGGTTAAATTTTATAATATAATCGATTAGCTTTTTATCGGGAGTCCAGCATTTTGAGTTTAAATGATATTTGTTCATTAGCTTTTGCTACATCCAATGCAATTGTGATTTGTGTAAAACCTTAGAGCATTAGAATCAAATGTTCTAAAAATATATATATTTTTATACATAAAAAATTTCCTTAATTTATTTTATTATAGTATTTAATATTGCACCATATATCTTATCACTTACCACCACCACCCACCACACAAACCCATCCACCCACAAAAAAAAAAAAAACACTCATCATCCAAAAAAAAACCAGGCAACGTTATTGTCCACCTTTTAGTCTAATGGGCTACTCTTTTGAACTAGACCGGGTCAATTTCTATCTTTTAATTTGTGTCATTGTTTACTCAGGCTTTACATAGAAATGGTAATAGATGACAGACCCTCTCTTAATTGTATGTCTTTCTATTTCTTCTTGCAAATAAAGCGTTTATTCAAACCAAAAAAAAACATAAACTTTTTCTACGATTTGACTATAATTGGTAAAGCATCCATATATAGAGATACTATGTTCATAATATTTTTACAATATTTTCACCACAAATCACCAGTAGTTAGTTGTTATTAGTTCAAATTTGAATATAACATAAAGATTACTTTTTTGTCCCAATAATAATAACTAATAACAACTTACTGCATAAAATTTATTATAAAAATATTATGAAAATATTAAGTACATCTAATTTCTCATTCTCTATGCATCTATCATTTTTTTTATCCACCGCTTCACAGACTTCAGACAAAGGGAAAGTGAGAAACTAGAACGAAAGAGACAAAAAAAACAGAAAGGCTTCTGTCTCAAAAGTGAAAACACAAACATATTCTATCACTCACTCACTCTCTCTCTCTCTCTCTCTCTGACAGTGATAATATCTATCTATGGCTTGCAGAGACAGGGAAGAAGCTCTGACATTCACAAACCCATTATCATCCTCTTCTCCAATCACAGTGTCAGACCCACTTGATGCCGAGTTCGGTTTCTCTCGCCTGGACTTCAGGACGGGTCAACTCGCCGGGTCAGTCGAGTTCTACCAGCGCCATGTCTTCCTTTGCTACAAGATCCTCCAGGTTTGGCCCTCAAAAATCGAGGCCTCCGAATTCGATCAGGTTCCCAAGTTGCTCTTTGCCGCTGTCATGGCTAGGAAGGCTGATATGAACAAAGAGGTGTGTGTCTGTCACTGTGATTTTTTGTGTTTTTAGTTTCGTTCTGGTGAAAGTTGGGTTTGGTATTTTGTTAATTGAAATTGGTTTTTTGTGTGATTTTGTAGACATTTGTGTTAAGCGTTGATATGGGTTCGTTGTAAATTTAATGAATTGAAATGGGTATGATTTTGGGATCTTTTGTTCGAAGTGTTGATATGGGTTCATTGTAAATCTAGTGAATTGAAATGGGGGGTTTTTGTGTGATTTTGGAGGCTTTTGTTCAAAGTATTGATATGGGTTCATTGTAAATTTAGTGAATGGGATTTAGATGGCTTTTGTTCTAGGAGTTGGTACGGTTTCATTGAAAATTTAGTGAATTTGAATTGGGTTGTTATGTGATTTTAGAGGTCTTTGTTCTAAATGTTGATATGGGTTCATTGCAACTTTAGTGAATTGAAATGTGTTTTACATAGCAATTGTGATTTCTTGATTACAGTTTCAGCTGGACTACTATTGCTGTTTCAAACTATTATGTAGGAGAACAGTTCTTGGCCTTCTGGGTGTCTGTCACAGCTTTCATGAGTGTAGGGATAATGTATTATAGATGTGCAATTTTTTTGTTATCAGCTGCTAGTTGAAAGTTTATTACCTAGATCCAATGTTAAATGTGGCCAGAAAATTATTAAATTTGATTATTATGGTAATTAGTATTTTATATTTGTTTGATAATGAGAGTATCCACCAGCATGTGAGTTTAGGCAAGTGAATGAAGTATTGTGATGATAGTGGATAATGCTGTTTATTGATCCTTGATCTTACCGGTTGCATCAATTGTATAATTCTTTCCTACCTAAATTTGTGTGTCGACATGTTGCTTGCTGTTCCATAATCTCCCTCCCTTTAGGCATATAGTATTAATTGATGTTAACCTTCATTCCTTGTTTCTTTCCTCTTGTTTCTCTTTAGACCCGCTTAACAATATGTGAGGGACATGATGGAACTGAGACATCAAATGGGGATGTATTAATCTTTCCAGACATGATAAGATACAGGTTAATGACATGCTCATTTGGCATTCTGTTAGATGATTTTTCATTCCCCCCCCCCCCCCCAAAAAAGGGTTAATAACTTAATACTGATCAAGTTTGGTGAAAAATGCAGGAGGTTGACCCACTTTGATGTCGATTCATTTGTCGAGGAAGTGCTTGTGAAGAATGGTGAATGGCTTCCTGGAACTCCTGAAAGATTAAAGGGTTCCTATGTTTTTGTATGTTGTCATGGGTCACGGGATCAACGTTGTGGAGTTTGTGGATTAGCCTTAATTAGTAGATTCAAAGAAGAGATAGAATTACATGGTGTTCAAAGAACAGTTTCTGTTAGCCCATGCTCACACCTTGGGGGGCATAAGTATGCAGGAAATGTTATCATATTTGGATAAAAAATCAATGGAGAAGTCACTGGGCACTGGTAAGCGGATGTTAGTTGATTGATTTACTTTTGCCACCTAATGTGTTCAAGTTTTTCATACTATTTGATATTGGAGCCCTCTTTTTTTCTTTTTTAAATCTATAGGTTTGGATATGTCACTCCAGAGGATGTACCCGTATTGCTTGAGCAACATATTTTGAAAGGAGAAATTGTAGATTGGCTGTGGAGGTAATATTCTCATTTCTTCGTCCTTTGTGTGTGCACGTGTAAATTGTGAACTGTAAGCTGTAAGATCTCTTTATAGGTAGTTTGCATCTCCATCAAGGCTGTCTCCACTTTTGATATCAGTTTTAGCTGTATGATAGGAGCATACATGAATTATTGTTTTTTTTTTTTTTGGTGTTTTTTAGTCATGAAGGTGGGAGGTAAGAAAGAAAATAGTGTAATGGAAAATTGTGCTTCAACTGACCCAGGATCTAGAGTAGATATAAATGAGTTTATCCAACCTTATTTTTTGTTGTTGCATTGTAGTGTTAAACACTTGTTGGTCCATATTTTGTCGCCAAGCATGAATGAATTCAAATTGTTGACTAGACTTTACTGAAACATTTGATGGTGCGTTCAGGGGTGAGATGGGATTCTCGGAAGAGGAACAAAAGAAATCCCAAGAAATAAGGATCAAGTTAAATGGCGAGACAGATGTTGGTAAAAACGCTGAAGAACTGTTGCAAACGCATAAGAATGAGATGGACACTGATGCTTGTCGATCTCGACTTGAGGTAAAGGGATGTTGCTAGGGAAATGGAAACTCATACTGCTGCCATAACCCTGTGTTTCTTGAAAAGCTAGAGAATCTAGATGCCAATGTGGGCGCAACAAAGGTAATTTCTGATAAAAATAGCAGCAAGGAACTAAACTCCGGGATCACAAGCCTACTTTAGCACGCCCCAGCCTATGAACCATGATTTTAGTCCCTTGAAGCTATGCTATTCTTAATTGAATACTTTCTTTCCTTTGGTAATAGATTGACTTTGTAACTATTTGTTCTTAAGTTAATTGATTGATCACTTGTAAAGATGTAAGGAAAACCATAAGGTTTCACATTACATCTGGAAGTTTGGAACTCATAAGGAGTCCTACTCTGATAATTTGAAGTATATATATAAGGAAGTGGTGCTCTAGTCTTTCGCTGGACTATGTTACTCCTTGTCAATGACACACTCTAAAAACTCCATGGATTGATTGTGTGATGGATTAAACATAAGACCTTTGGGTTTATGTCATGCTCCAAATCAATGATTCCACCACCTAAATATCCCCGAGTGGTGTTGATAGCTCTTGACTACATATAATTCTAGTAATATTGATAATATGACCAACAACACAAAACATTGATAGCTGGTGTTTTATTCATTTATTTATTTTGAATAAATGATAAAGTCATTAACGTATATCAAGATGCACAATGCTCTTTCCTCAAAGAGTGCTATATCCTTGGAGGGAAAATCTTGGGTGAGACAAACGTATAAGCCCATTGTCTCACTATCATGGTGGACCCATGCGCATAGGTCCCTCATGTCAGTGAAACAACGGCCTTATATGCCCGTCTCATCTAATACCTTCTCCCTTGGAGGAAGAGTCCAAACACGAACAACATTCACAAGACTTTAATGGTCATCTATAGCTTGCATCCCTCAAATATCAGGTTTCTCATCCTCATATATCATCTACCACTTCAAGATTACACTTGGGAATTCTCATATCTCCTTCCTAATTGCAAAAATGATTACAATGTGCAACCTCAACATGGGTTCTTTCTGTTGTTACATTGTATGCTCTCTCTTGTGTCAACAATTTGATTCTGAGCGCATTGCATTGACTCTCTCTCTCTCTCTCTCTCTCTCTCTCTCTCTCTCATTTTGTTTATAAATTGTTCTATTCTGAGGTATTGTCCACTTTGAAAATTTAATAAATGAAATACAATTCTCACAACTTTCTTAATTTACCCTTTAATAAATTTGAAATGTCATTTTTTTTTTCCATTTAAAACAGAACTCTAAACTCATTATAGATGTGGCAAAAAGTACAAGACATGTCAATTAGAATTTAAAGCATGTAGTCTACTTTTTAGGAAATGTTTGGAATAGAGAACTTACAATAATACAACATGCCGAATTCTTAAGATTGAAGAACAAGAAGAGATCAATTAAGAGAAAGATATATTCAATTGACAATCTTAACAATTACATCCAACCACAAATTGACAATGTTAACCATTACATCCAATCACATACTACAAGAAAGTTACCCATTTTTCTATTACAAAGATACACATAGCAATTTGATACCAAATATTATTCATTATCAGTTTTGTCTATAAGTTATTACAATAAACCCTAAACCTGTTATTCTCAATGTGGCAAAAAAGACAAGACATGCCTTGCTTGCATTTAAAAATTATCATCTACATTCACATAATATTTGGAACAAGGAAGTTACAATTATATGTTGTCACATTCTCTGAAGTTTGAGGAACAAGAAGAAATCTATTAAGAGAGGGATTTATCTAAGAGACAACCCTAACAATTACATTTAATCACAAACTGCACAAAAATTATTCCTTTCTTATAGGGACTTGCCTATCACAAAGATGCACATAACAATATGATACCAATGATATTCATTATCAAGTTAGTTCAAGTCATATTAAGATTTAAAACGTGTTGTCTACTTTCAGGAAATGTTTGGAATAGAGAATTTACAATAATACAGCACCACATTCTCTAAAAATTAAGGAACAAGAAGTGATTTATTAGAAGAAATATTATTCGAGAGACAACATTAACAGTTACATCTAATCACAAACTGAAAATCTTTTGTTACATCCAATCACAAACTACGTGAAAGCTATTCCTTTTTCATGGGGACTTACCTGTAATAGAGATGCACATAGCAAAATATCATACCAATCACATTCATTATTTGGTTAGTTTGTAAGTTTTAATAAATACTAATCGTGTTATACATGATGTGGTGAAAAAAAAAAACAAGACATATCTTGCTTGCATTAAGATTTAAAACTTGTCATCTACTTTTCCAAAATGTTTGGAATAGAGAACATATAATAATACAACGCCGTGTTCTCCAAAAATTGAGGAAAAAAAGAGATCTATTAGGAGAAAGATTTATCTAAGATATGATCTTAACAATTACATCCAATCACAATTGAGAGTCTTAATTGTTACATCAAATTATAAGCTACATGAAAGTTGTCCCTTTTTTTTTTTTATGGGAATTTACCTATCATAGAGAACTTACAATAATACAATATCGCGTTCTCCAAAGGTTAAGGAACCATAAGGGATCTATTAAAAGAAAGACTTATCTAAAAAACAATCTTAACAGTTACATCCAATCACAAAATGAGAATCTTAACTGTTATATCCAATCATAAACTACACAAAGTTACCCATTTTTCATGGGGACATACCTATCATAAATTTCACTTAACAATATGATACATATCATATTCATTATCAGCTCAAATTTTAAGTTATTATTTTGTAAATATGATACTAATCTCATTCATTGATACATTCATTTGTAAACCTTTTATATAATAATTGATAATTTAATACTACTAGCTTTAACATTTTCTATTTTAGACAGTTAAAGTAAATATTATGAATGTCACCACAAACACAATACAAGCACACAAAGTTTTAGCCTAGCTAGTATGAAATAGAGATCCAAGAGTTAAAAGAGAGATAGGCACTACCACTCCAAGGGTCAAGAAACTCCCCTTGACTCTATTTTTCTTATGTACACATTTAGCAGTTGTTGAATTTTTTATCACTAAATCAGTAACAGTTCACCAAAAAGAAACTAAAGAGTCACATCTTTAGCAGTCCTAGCTCCCATAAAGATTGGCTAAATGGACCTCCAGCAACACTCTTAAATTCCCTATTCTTCTGCTTGGAGAGGAAAAATGAACCATCAGAAGATGAGTTCCATAGCAATTTCAGGGAAGTGTGATTTTATAAATGACAGAAGTTAGATTATTATTTTGAAAATTGGCATTGGAAATCTGAGTTTTCATTTTATTACCATCACCATTCCTTAAAAGCTATCAGGATAAATAAACCACTCTTGTGGTGATCAAAAGAACTGCCCATCACATGGATCCTCTGAAAATAACGTTGGTGTTAACTAGTCTTCAAGCTGAGCTAAAGCAATAATGCATAAGCAGTTTGGTGCTATGTATTTATTTATTTTTCTGCCACTCAACCAATTATATCAACTATGGAAAAAATTGCATCCATCTCAAGCATACGAAATATGATTGTTCAACTTCCACAACATGTAATGTAAGGTGGCATTGCTCAATTCTCCAATAAAAGACAATTTGGATATCATATTTTTCCTTTCCTCGCTCGAATTCACCCTCGTTTTGCTTCTACTGGTGGGCCTTTTCTCCTCAATACAAAATGCAATTGTTTCCCCTTCAATTAAATCCTCAATCTGAGAACAAATATATATATATATATATATATATATATATTTCTAGATGAATAAGCAAGATTTTATTCAACCTTAGTAAAAACAAGCAATGGGACAACATGCGGAAAGGGTGCAAACAGACAAATAAAACTTAAACATAACAAAAAAAAGTAGAAACACTAAGACAATGAGAAATAAGTCTCACTGGCTACCATACCACAGCAAAAACAATAACCACAATCTAAAACAGTAACAAGATCTCCCACAAACAACATGACACCTTTTTCTGAACAATGTTCGCAGAAGACTTCATGCATAACTTGTAGAAAACCTGAAATTTATACCCTTCGCCTTCTTTGTTGACTGCAATAATTGAAGGTTTTGCAGAAATTACTTAGATATGAGATTTCCACTGCTACAAAGAAGCCAACCGCATATCCAATCCTCAGTCCTTCTCGTGAGAACCATGTTTCCTTACTCTTAAGCTCTGGTGGTTTTGTTGGAGATAGATGTTCTGAGCATGGCACTTGAATTTGCATTCCACACAACCCACTATTGTTGGCATACTACAGCAAAAACAATAACCACAATCTAAACTAGTAACGAGATCTCCCACAAACAACATGACACCTTTTTCTGAACAATGTTCATAGAAGACTTCATGCATAACTTGTAGAAAACCTGAAATTTGTACCCTTCGCCTTCTTTGTTGACTGCAATAATTGAAGGTTTTGCAGAAATTACTTAGATATGAGATTTCCACTGCTACAAAGAAGCCAACCGCATATCCAATCCCCACTCCTTCCCATAAGAACCACGTTTCCTTACTCTTAAGCTCTGGTGGTTTTGTTGGAGATAGATGTTCTGAGCATGGCACTTGAATTTGCATTCCACACAACCCACTATTGTTGGCATAACTGTTTGGATCGTTCATTGTATCCATTTGGCTACCTTCTGGAATCTTACCTTTGAGTTTGTTGTTACTCACATCAAAAGTAGTCAATTGTAGCAGTTTTGCTATTGATTGTGGAATTGAGCCTGATAGATTGTTGTGTGACAAGTCCAAACTCTCTAGATTCTCTAAATCACCAAGAGTTGCTGGTATTCTCCCAAAAAGGTTGTTATGTGAGATGTTCAAAATTTTAGAGCCTTCAGACTTCCTAATGAAGCTGGAATTTCACCAGAAAGTTGGTTCATTGACAAGTCTAACAAGAAATAGCCCTTGAGGTTGTCAAATGACAAACCTTGTATTGACTTCTTCCAATTCACAATCAGATCATGAGTATTGAATGACATAACACGTTTTGCCTTGTTCCAATTTCCAAGCATATTAAGAACTTCGTTTCCCTGAAATTCAAAATAGTTGTTTATCCCATTTTCAAACCTAGAAAAGATTTCTCCAGGCGTTTCAATCATACCGGTAAGATTTCCAAGATTTGTAGGGATTTTTCCAACAAGATGGTTGATCGACAGATCAAGAATTTGGAGGCTAGTAAGATTGAAAATACAATCAGGAATTGAACCTTGAAGGGAATTGTTTCGTAAAATTAGAATTTGAAGGGTGGATATTTGACAGATAGAATTTGACAATTCACCTGTGATTTTGTTGTCATGGATGCCTAGGTATTGAAGGTTGCTCATATGAGTAAGATTTCTAGGGAAGCTACTAAACTTATTTTTTCCCAATGAGAGAAATAAAGTCGTTTGGGAAAAGTTTGTTGAAATTTCACCTGAGAATTCATTTGAAGATAAGTCAACGATTCGGAGATCTTCATTGAAGCTAAAATCTGGTAGGGTGTTGCTTGAAAATTTGTTGTTCGACAAGTCCAATAAAAAAAGATTAATGTTGGAGATGAATTTAGGAAGCTTCCCTGAAAAATTGTTGCCATCCCACATAAGAGCCACGAGTTCAGTGGCATTACTAATGTTGCTTGGCAGTTTTCCATAAAAGTTGTTTCGAGACAAGGAAAGAACTTGTAGATTAGAGCCAAAAAGTTGAGGTGGGAGTGAACCTGTAAGTCGATTGTCTGACAGATCTATATGCTCAAATTTCATTTCAGCAAGCCATTGTGGGAACATTCCTTCTAGCTGATTCTCACTCAAGTCCAAATATGCAAGAGTCCTCTGTGTAGAAATTCATTCAGGAATTTTTCCTTCAAGACCACTGGACTTCAGAGACAACTCCCATAGCGTAAACTTTGGCACTATATTTGCACTGTTATTCCAAATGAGATTATTGCCACCGACAAGAAGACTAGTCAAGTTCTTCATATCGAACAACCAGGATGGGAATTCTCCACTGAGCAAGTTGTTTATAAAGTTAAGTGTGACCAAAATTTTCAAATTCTGTATGGATGATGGGATTGTACCTGTGAGACTGTTGTAGTTCAAGTGCAAATAGCCTATCTTAGATAGATTGCCAAAATCAATAGGAATTTCCAATGACAATGAATTGGAGCTTAGGTCCAATGTTCTCAATTCCTTCAAACTCACGATCGAGGTTGGAATTTCACCAAAGAAAATGTTGTCGCCAAAATCCAAGTAGATCAACTTTGTCATATTCCCTATCTCCGGGAGGATATTTCCATGGAGTGAATTGTGAGACAAATCAAGAGTTTGAAGAAACCTCAATTGAAAAAGTTGAGAAGGAAGGGAGCCATTGAAGTTATTGCCCCACAAATTAAGATACTCTAATTTGCTTAGATTGGCAAAGCCGTCGCGTGGCAATTCTCCTTGTATTCCATTGAAGGACAAGTCAAGGGCTGTCAAGGTTCGAATGTGAAATAGCGGTGTCAAGACAGTGGAAGTCGACACTCGCCATGGTCTCTGCCAAGGGCTGTTATCCCCCAGATCTATTTCAACCACATTGATGGAACTACACTTGATAAAGGGGAACAAACAGCCATCTGAGCTGGAATTCCATGATTTTAACTCATCATCAGTAAAATTGGCGAGAGAGGCAAACTGAAGAAGGGCTTGTTTTTGACATTCAGGAGGACAAGAGAGAGTAGGGGTGAAGAAGAAGAAGAAGAAGATGAAAAGTATAAACATTATTAGTAGGCTGAGGAGTTTTGCCATTCTTCTTTGTTTACGGACTCACATGGGAGGAGTGGCTTTGGAATAAAATTAGTACCGTAAAAAATGATTAAAATAAGCAATAGCTCAAGTTGGATTTAAACGCCAAGTCAGTCAATTTTGAATAAAATTAGTACAGTATAGTCAAGTTTTCTCTTTTCCCTTTTCTTTTTTTTTTTTTTTAAAAAATTAAAAGATTCAGCCTAATCTAGTCAAGTCAAGTAGATTAGTTAAAAAATAATAAATAAATAAATAAATTAAAGTTAAAGTTAAACCGGAGGTGGTTGTGGGGCAGAAAGGAAGAGTGACAAATAAAAAATTTAAAGCAATCCGCGTGACCGTAAAAAGAGGGTCTTTAATCTTGATGCGTTTGAAAAATGGTACCTTCTCAACGTGGTGGACACTGCACTGCTTTTTAACAGGAACTTGATGAGAAGTATTATAAAAACCAGGGATTTAGATTTTTAGACTTTTTAGAGTACTTTACTAATAGATTTTTTTAAATTTTAACTATTTTTTAATAATTTAATGATCTAAATTCTGTCATGTCAGCATTCTACTAACAATATTCTTAAAATAATAAACTAATGTTATAAACAAAACAATTAAGGATATTGTTAGTAGAATGTTGATATGACAAAATCTAGACCATTAAATCATTAAAGAATAGTTAAAATTTAGGAAAATCTATTTGGTAAAGTACCTTAGAAAATCTAAGGGATCTAAATCCCACTATTATATATTGCTATATTATACGTTGAACGTAAATTTTGGTCTAAAGTCTAAAGCAATAAAATCTATTGTTTCTCATAATAATAAAAAAATCTTTACTGACTCAATGTGATTCACGCTATATACGACTTATGAACTTCAAAAGGAGAGTTTCTATCTGTTAATAAAATAAAAAAATAAATAACTTCAAATATAGGGATATTACCCAGCAATGTGAAAAGGGTGGTGATGAAGTCAGAGATTCAAAACCTACATGAGTTTGATTTTCCATAGTTCACTGCTTCCTTGGCCAACCTTTGTAATTAGTTGGAAAAAAAAAATCCGGATAAGTAAAAGAAATCGATAACAGTTTTTCTTAGGAAGACGTTAAAAAGGTTTTTTAGGAGTAAAACGTGAGGTGTGGAATTCAAAAGTGTTAGATATTTGCAATTGAGTTTAAATTAAATGTCTCTTAAATACACTCAGTTATTTTTTGTTTAGAGTAGTGCTTAATAAATTTTAGGGGTACTTTAGATATTGTAGAGAGTGGGTAACGAACTTTGTAAATCCTCTTCATATATAGGGAAGAGATAAATTATAAAATAAGTAAATAATTTAATAAAGATTTACTTTAAGTTCTAATTTTTTAGAGTTTAGACTTTATTGGTGTTTATCTATTTTTATATTTTAAAATTATTTTTGTGCTTTTTGTTAATTTCTTAATACTAGATGTGGTATGAGTTTAATCATTTTTATTTGGGTTATGTTTAATCTATGCCCTAGCTAGCACAAAAAAAATAATAAACAAAATAGTTTATTTATACCGATTTTTTCCTAGTGATAATCTAATTAAAAAAAAAAAAAAAAAAAAAAACCTAACAAGAAAAAGCTACTATGATTATTTATTCACTTTTATAATCTCAAAAAATTTCATAACCAACAAACACCCAAAAAATAATTCCAAATCCACAACCAGCAATCACCCAAAAGCACCACAACTAATCCACAACTCACAGTTGAGAAAATCATATAAAAGCATATAAAAAAAACCACCCCTCTAGATTCATAACCATATCATTTTTTCTCCCTAAACTAAGTCGTTTGACATCTTTTTCAAATCATCTCGTTTAAGTTTTACCATCAAAACTTCTATGTTCGAATTTTGTCATAACTAATTGAGAGCAATAGATAGTTACTTGTATATGATTTTTTTTTTTTTTTTTTCCATCACTCACAACCAATCATATCAATTATGACCAAATTGTGTCCATGTCAAGTATACAAAATATAACTGTTCAACTTCCATGACATGTAATGTATTGTAATGTGGCATTGCTCAATTCTTGGATAAAAGACCATTTGGTTCATATTTAATTTTCTTTCCTCTCACTTCACTTCATGTAATTCTCATTTTGATTATCATATTTAATTTTCTTAAAAAAAGAAATTGTTTTAACACGTCAAAAAGTTACTTTATTTATTTTAGTATAGTATTTAACATTAAACCCTATACCTCATTTCTTACTTTAACACATCCACTATTAAAATAACATAAAATAACACCCACCGTTTATAAACAAAAAAAAAAAACAAAAAAAGTAAAACCCACAATAAAAAGAGAGAGGAGAGATATATGAGAGAGAAAATGGAGTGTTTTTTTTTTTAGAAACATAAAAGGGAGAGAGTTAGTAGAGATCAGAGAGAAATTATTAAAAAAAAATTAGTATATAGCTACAAAGCACCTCTACTACTAGCATGTTCTAAAAATAGTTTAGCATTTAAAACATCTAATGGGGCATTTTTAGTATGCTAAATTTAATATTTAGCACATATGATGCTAATGCTCTTAATGAGTATTGGTGCTCAGCATAGTCAAGTTTTCTCTTTTATTTTTCTTTTTTAAAAAAAAAAAAAATTAAAAGATTCAGCCCATTCAAGTCAAGTCAAGTAGATTAGTTAAAAATAATAAATAAATAAAACTAAAAGTTAAAGTGAAACCGTAGGTGGGTGTGCCCACGGAAAGGGGTAGGAAGGAAAAGTGACAAATAAAAATTTTAAAGCAATCCGTGTGACTGTAAAATGAGGGTCTTGAACCTTGATACCTTCTCAACGCTGTGGACAAGGCACTGCTTTTTATCATGAACTTGATGAGAAATATCATAAAAACTAGTAGGATTATCACAATAGATGCATGACTTGACGAAGATTAATTATTAAATAAATAGTAATAATTAGTGTCTAAGCATGTGCTCACGCATTTGCTTAGATGTTTTTCTTTCTTTTCTTTTTTTTTTTCTTTTGTTTTCTTTCTGAAGGTAAATTATTTTCATTCATTGTAATTCGAGGTTGTTGCATTTTTAATAAAAAAAATACCTAGAGATGTGATAAGATTTATGCGTTATGTGATGAGATTTATGCGTTTGTGGGTAAATTTTTTTTTTAAGTATATAATCTCATCACACGCCTAGATATTTTTGTGATTGAAAAATGCAACAACCCCAAATTATGATGAATGAAAATTTTTAACTTTTAGAAAGAATAAAAAATAGAAAAGTCTCTAAGCACGCGCTTCGTGCTTAGAGACTAGTATATAGTAATAGATGTCTAAATATCACAGAAATAATTTCTAATACAAATATAACTACACATATGGTTTCCATTCCATTATGTAAAACTAAAATTCCAAAATTTTTGAAAATATCTTTATACTATATAGAAATATTTCATATTTTAATAATTAGCCCCCAAAAAATGGAACTTGGCCCCCCAAATATTTGAGTTAGTCCAATAATGTTCTTAAAAAATTGTCCAATTGGTCTTTTAGTTATAGAGAACGTATTGTTTCTCAAAATAATTTTTTATTGTAAAACGTGTTATCGTCTCTCATAAAGTTTTAGATAATTCATGTATTTGAACACTTCATTAGTTTAAT
This sequence comes from Castanopsis chinensis, assembly GCA_032878915.1. Classification (NCBI taxonomy): domain Eukaryota; kingdom Viridiplantae; phylum Streptophyta; class Magnoliopsida; order Fagales; family Fagaceae; genus Castanopsis; species Castanopsis chinensis. The sequence goes on from JAVQMG010000089.1 coordinate 10,637,230, forward strand.
TGAAAATTTTTTACTTGCAATGATAGAAAATTTGGTAACTTATATTGAAAATGAAAATTGTAAGGATTTCACTATGAAAAATGGTAAAAGATGATTTTTTGTTGTTGAAATTATGGTGATGAGAGATAATTTAATTCTATGAAGCATTTAATTTTAAGGATTTCACTGTGAAAGATTCTAAATTTTGTGTATGTATAAATGTATGTGTTTGTGTATATGTGCGAAAATTTGTATAGACTAGAATTAATAACACAAATCGACCCCCAAACAAAATTTTCTGGTTCTACCCCTAATTGCATTTGCCAGCGCATGAGAAGAGTAGTATTTAATAGCACATGAAAAAAGGCTAACGGAGCAGTTGTAGAATTGTAAAATTATAGATTACTTGTGGCAAAGTGTTATGTGGGTTGAAGAATCACCATTATATATTGCTAGTGGTATACGTTGAACGTAAATTTTGGTCTAAACTCTAAAGTAGTAAAATCTATCGTTTCTCATAATAATAATAAAATCTTTACTGGCTCAATGTGATTCGCGCTATAGCTAGTTCTTCTAAGATCATATATTATTTAAACACCAAGTCAGTCAATTTTGAATAAAATTAGTACAACATAGTCAAGTTTTCTTTTTCTTTATTGTTTTTTAAAAAAAAATTAAATGATTCAGACTAGTTGATTCAAGTCAAGTAGATTGGTTAAAGAATAATAAATAAAGAAAACTAAAACTCAAGTAAAATCGTAGGTGGGTGTGCCCAAGGAAAGGGGCTGGAAGGAAGAGTGACAATAAAAAATTTAAAGCAATCCGCGTGACTGTAAAAAGAGGGTCTTTAACCTTAATATGTTTGAAAAAGGGTACGTTCTCAACGTTTTGGACGAACAAAGTTGAACAGAGTTTCTCAACCTTATTATATATCGCTTTTTCAGGTGTAAATTTTAAAAATCTAACCGTTGAATTTTTCATGTTCTTTATGTTCTTAACATGCATATCAAATTTTGTTCAAATAAGATTTTATTTACTATTTGATCAATGAATTTATTTTTTAGACACAATTTTAGATTACAAAAACTTGAAATTTTAATATTTGTTTGATAACATAGCAATTGATCTTTGATTTTCTTGAAATTTTGCAAGCATGAAGGATATAATAAAAACATGCAATTCAACAGTTAGATTTTCAAATTTCACACTCAATATAAAAATATATGATAAGTTAGAAGGAATTCTCTTCAAATTAGTTTGGAGAGAAACTTTATTCGTTTTGGATAAGACATTGCTTTTTAATGTGAACTTGATGAGAAGTATCATAAAAACTATTAGTATTATCATGTGAATGCATGACTTGACAAAGATTATGTGTAGGCTTTTTAAATAATTAAAATTAAATTATTAAATAAATAGTAATGACTAGCGTTTAAGCATGTGCTCACGCATGCTTAGATGCTTTTTTTTTTTCTTTTTCTTTTTCCTTTTTTCTAAAGGTAAATAATTTTCATTTATTTTAATTCAGCGTTGTTGCATTTTCTTAATCACAACAAAATTTATGCGTTTGTGAGTGAAATAGTTTTTAAGTATGTAATCTCTCATTACATGCCTAGGTATTTTTGTGATTGAAAAATATAACAACCCCGAATTATAATGAATGAAAATTATTAAATTTTAGAAAGTCTAAACACGCACTCCGTGCTTAGAGACTAGTGTATAGTAATAGATATCTAAATATCACATAAATAATTTCTAACACAAATAAAACTATATAGATGGTTTCCATTCCATTATGTAAAACTAAATTTCCAAATATAAATAATAAGTAAAATAACCAAACAAAAATAAATAAACACATAAAATCCCTAGATTTATTAAAAAAAATGGGGGGGGGGGGATCCTATATATGAAAACCGTCATTCTGAAAGTAGGCTATTGTTAAGCATTTGAAGTGTGTCTGGCATCCATTTCAGCTTTTAGTTTTTATTTTTTATATACAGCTTTTTAAAACCTCACGTTTTCCCACTTTTTATCATTTTTTCTAAAGTTCAAGTATATTTTAACACACTTTCAGCAAAAACTAAATAACTGTCCACATATGCTCATTCAACAAAACCAATCACCAGGGCCGGCCCTAGGCTTAGGCCAATTAGGCCATTGCCTAGGGCTCCCTTAGTAGAGAAGGCCCCAAATTTGGGGGTAAATATATATATATATATATATATATATATATATATTTTAGAGATACTAAAACATTTTAGTTTACATTTTTTTTCACTATTAAGAAGGCTCAAAGAATTAAGTAATGCTAGAGATAGAGATAAGACAAATCTATATTTATATAATACTAAAAGTTGAAGCGTATCATTTAATATTGCTGCGCTCATGTTGAGCCACGTCAGTAGCCATGTCATTTCCTTCATATTTTGTTGTATTTGTCCAACAATTCAAAAATAATTTCTATCAATTTTAAAATACTAAAAATATAAAATAAATCCCACCCCTATCTCCACCATAAAGCCCACTTCTTATCTATATCTCTCTCTCAACTCATCATCTCCTCTTCTAAAAAACAAAAAAAAAAAAAAAAAAAAACACATCATCTTCCCACCAAACAAATTGCTAATGTTTCTCCTATTAATGACTTCACTATTAAATCTCAACTAGTATGTAACCTATACTACCGCACAGGAATGGATATAATTTAATAAAACAATGGAAATAAATATATTTCATTTTATTAGTTAAGTGATACTATCGGTTTTGTTTTTTTATTTATTTATTTATTAATCATGAGTTTAGTCATGTTTAAAAGACTTAGTTTATTAATGTTCAATAAAACTTAGTATTATGTAATTTTTTAACAAATATTTTTATCATACAAAATTCTAATGAAAGAATGCTACATAGACATATATATTTAAAGTTGATTCATACAAGTTACATATAGTTATGATTAAGACTGCGTTTGGTTGGGTGTAAAATATTTTCCAGGTGTAAAATAATTTCAGGCGAAAATAATTTCGGGAAAGGAAAATATTTTTAGGTGTTTGATGGCATTTTAAAAAATACTTTGGAAAATATTTTCAGGTGTTTGGTAACATTTTGAAAATTAAATTTTCTATTGATTTCCCACATTTTCTCAGTTATTTTCTCACATTCCAAACAAATTTTACAATAGAAAATTGCATTCCATCATCTTTAAACAAACAAAAATCAAAACAACAGCAAACCATTCTAGCAAACCATTTGATCAAACTGAGAGAGGGAGGTGAGATAGGGATGAGGAAGAGAGAGATCGGTGGGTCACCGATCTCGCCGGTGCGAGTTCTATAGCGCGATCTCGCGCCGTCGAGCTCGCGCCAACGTCGATCTCGCCCGGCGCGAGGTCGACGGTGCGATCTCGCGCCTCGATCTCGCCCGGCGTAAGGTCGACGGTGTGATCTTGCACCTCGTTCTCGCCCGACACGAGCTCGACGGCACAATCTCGCATCTCGATCTCGCCATGCACGAGCTCGACGGCGAAGCCTTGGGTTGAGGACAACGGCGGAGCCCGGCGTGAGATTGCGCGTTGATCTCCTCTAGCTCTCTCTCTCTCTTTTTCTGGTGTGGGTCGTTGCTCACTCTCTCTCCTTTTCTGTTTTCCAACTGGAAAATTCTATTTGAAGGTAAAATAGGAACGGAAGTGATTTTCAGTCTGGGAAGGGGTTATTTTCCGGTCAATGGAATTGATTTTCAGTTTGACCAAATTTTCAGTGGTTGCCAAACACCTGCAAATGTGGAAAATATTTTTTGAAATTGATTTACCGTCCAACCAAACGCAGCCTAAGTTGCTTTATTACAAACCATTTTTAGCAAAATATTTTAATCAATTAAATGTGAATCTCATAACGTGCATCTCATAACAATATATAACAATAAAATAACGTGAATCTCATAAAAAAAATTTTAATCAATTAAAAATCACTATAATTATGAGCATAAAAAGTAAAGATAAACAAATAGGATAAGTACTAATTCCTTAAAAGAAAACTTACAGTGAGTTGAAAAAACTACACAAATAATCTTTGATGTTTGAAGAATAATGAAATTACAACTTCCTTTCGAAATTGGGTAGAGACTCGTGCTGATAACATGTTATGAAAATGAAAAGAAACATGCAACATCAATGATAGGAAAACAAAATAATTTTATAATTAAACAATAAAAATTGTTGACAAAAAGGAAAGAAAGTATAGGCAGATGAAAGAAAATAAACATGCAACATTAATCATAGGAAAACCGCAAAATTATATAACTAAACAATAAAATATTTACACAAAAAGGAACGACAGTATAGGCAGATGAAAGAAAGTAGTAATCAAACCTTAGGTTATGTTTGGTTGGAGTGAAAATAAGGAGGATGGAAAATAAAGAGTGGAAAATATGATGGAAAATTGCATTTTCCACTATTTAGTTGAGAGGGAGAGAAAAGTGGTGGGGTCCACAAGTTTTCTCTCCTCTACCTCCAAAATACAATCTCTCTAAATTAGAGAGAAAATTGGAGTGAAAAGTGAAAAAAATATTTGGACAAAACTGCCCCCACCTCTAATTCACGTTACTAATTTTTTTCTTCTTCTTCTTCTTCAATTTCCTTCGTAATTAATGTTGGCTTGCTTCTTCTTTTTTTTTTTTTTTTTTTTTTTTTTTTTTTTTTGACTTTTCTAGTTTTCTTTGTAACGTTGGCCTGCTCTGCTTTTTTTTTTTTTTTTTTCCTTTTTTTTTTCTATAACTTTCACTTTTTTTTCTTTTTTCTTTTTTCTTTTTGGGTTTTGTCAGGTGTGGATTCTTCTTCTTTTCCTTTTTTTTCTTAATTTTTATTTTTATTATTTTTTTTAAGAAAACACTTTTGGATAATCTTTTATGTTATTTTTGGAAATGTCCACTTTCATCTATACACAATTTTTTTAAAAAGTATAATGTATTACTTTTTTGTTTTATTTAAAAAGGACACGATGGTAAATTTATACAAACCTTATTTTCAACTAAATCAAAAAATTTTCTATCCCTCCACTTTTCCACCCTCTCAACCAAACACAAATGAGGAAAACTAAAAACTTTTCTATCCTCCCACTTTTCCATCCTCCCTCTATTTTCTATCCTCTCACTTTTCCATCCTTCCAACCAAACAGACCCTTAGGAATTGTTGAAATTCGTTTTACAGAACATAAACCAGGACCATGAAAATTGTAAAGAAAAGTACAATTGGAATATCTAGAGAATCTCTTCTTATATAAGATATAGAAATACTCAAATACATACATCATTGATACCAAGAGATTTTTTAAAATTCCATAACATTGATTGAAGAAGAGGGGAGTTATATATTAAAGTGCCTGAATCGGTGTGGAAAAATGAGGTGAACCTGAAAATACATGAGTGTGAAAAAGGGAGGTGAACCTGAAAATACGTGGATGTAGAAAAGGAAGGTGAACCTGAAAATACACGGGAGTGGAAAAAAGAAAAAGAAAAAAAGAAGCACATCAGAATTACAACAGATAGAAGAAAATTAGACTCCAATTTCATATTTACATTGACACATGACACAATATGGATTAGAATTCTAATTTAGAATTGCAATTGAAATTTCTCTTTGCTTCACCTATTATATATATATATATATATATATATAGATTGCCTTAAATTCAACAATCAATCCTCTCTCTTTCTCTCTCTTTTTGACTTATCATCTCCTTATCTCCACCATAAAGCCCACTTCTTATCTATATCTCTCTCTCAACGCATCATCTTACTCTTCTAAAAAAAAACACACATCATCTTCCAACCAAACAAATTGCTAATGTTTCTCCTATTAATAACTTCACCATTAAATCTCAATTGCCTTAAATTCAACAATCAACCCTCTCTCTCTCTCTCTCTCTCTGACTTATCATCTCCTTATTTTATGGTTTGTGCTAGATTTTTTTTTTTACGATGTTGTAATACAGCATTTTTTTTTTCACTTTTCAATTTTTAGACTTTTTCTTTATATTCATGTTTGCAATTTTTCTATACATAATTGCATTTTAACCATTAAAATTGTTTGTGTCTAAAAATTGGAATGCATTTTATTGATTTAGTACATGTGAAACAATTAAGCTCTTTTTTTTTTTTCTTTTCTTTTTTGGTTTGGTAATGTTTTGTTTTGTATTGTCTGTTACTATGTTTGGATTCCATAGATAGAAAATAAAGAGTATAGTTTTAATGGTTCCATTTAAAAAAAAAAAAAACTATGGAAAACTAACCTTTCTCCTAGCCTCCTCCACAATCAAAAACATTTAATACATTGATGTTAATGTTATTCTATTTGTTCATCAATATTAGCCCAATTGAAGGAGCTTTCTTAACGGACCAGCTAATAAAGAGTTTTTTTTTTTTTTTTTTTTCTTTAGAAGAGTCAAATAAATAAGTTAAAAATTGATTAAGATAAGGGAGTCATTAATTAAAACACGGCAGCCATTTTAAAACGGCTTCTCTCCTCATCAAAACATTCATTTGCCTCCTTTTGTATTTAAAACCCACTGATTTAATTTTTTTTTATATAAATTTTGAATTGCTCTCTTTCCACCCCATAAGTCACCAAATTACAAATAGAATTGGAAACTCCCTTTGAGTTCAGTTTTTTCTTTTCTTCTCCCTCAACTTCTTTGCTTTTCAGCTACAAATTTTATGGTTTGTGCTATATATATATATATATATATATTTTACGATGTCATAATACATTGTTTCTTTTTTCTTTTTTCCAATTTGTGAATTGTTAGTCTATTTATTTATATTCATGTTTAAAATTTTCCTATACATAATTGCATTTTAACCATTAAAATAGTCTAAAAAGTTGGAATGCGTTTTATTAATTTAGTACATGATCATATCCCTCCCAATTATTTATTTTATTTTCTGAATGGCTTTATTATTTGTTCTATTTATGTTTACTATATAAATTCTTGCTAGTTTACTTTAGTCTCATCTAAATCTATGCTAACTTCTAACTTCTTAGTATACTTTGGAAGAAGAAACAAAATCTTCTACATATTATGATCGATAGGTATGGAGCATATGGTGTTCCTCTTTTTCTTTGTATTTGAGATTATAACTTAGCTTTGTATGGTTTTCTCATTAATTTTACGATGTAAATAACTTTACGGCAAGTCATACATACTAGTGTATTTTTTTCTTTAAGATCTAATCTCTAACTCTTACCATTTATCATCTCAAAAAAACAAATTCTTATCGATTATAATTTTTAAGGAAACAACTCTAGGACGCTTACAATGTTTAACTATTGCTTTATATTTTCCATGATAATACTAATATCCATTACTCTTACTTGAAGCATATACCTCAATGTGATCTCATTCTCACATAAAAAATTTTGAGAAAAAAAATAATGAATATGGAAAGTCTCTAATTTTCCATAAACCAATATGGTAGTCCAAAAGTTCTCTATTCAAACTTGCTATTATGTTACCACATTTAATTTGATGAGTTTATATATATATAGAGAGAGAGAGAGAGAGAGAGAGAGAGAGAGATACACACACACAAACACCCATAAATATATGCAACTTTACAATTACAAATACAATTTTTAATTACCAAAATATACAAGGTCTCTTTCTCTTCTCTAACCTTTCCCCTCCCACGACACTTATGTATCATTTATACCTTTTCCCCTTCCCCTACATATTATATATATATATATATATATATATATTCTCTTTTTATCTCTTTTAAAACCAATAGGCTTAGTATTTGTGATGGAAAATTTTCAATTATCAATACATGTTTGTTTTTTATATCTACTACATATCAAACGTACCTCTCTCTCTCTCTCTCTCTCTCTCTCTCTCTCTCTCTCTCTCTCTCATATAGATTTCTCTATACTCTTGACATTCTATTTGTTTTAATGCTTTATGATAGGCATTTTACAAGTTCTAGAAGTTCTTGGATTAATTAGAATGGAGAAAGTTAATATATGAAGATTGATAAGTATTGTCAAGATAATAACAATAGTTTTTTATGTCTGTAAAGCAATTTGAATAACATAGCTTAAATGATAAATGGTTGTTAGGTTGTCTATATGCTAGTATTACTAATCAAATTCTCTTACATTATTTCACTTTTGTATTACTAATTTTTTTTTTACTTTCACATAGGTCACACTTTTTAGCAAGTTTTCCTGACCATATATATATAGAGTCATCTACTTGGATGATTTCCTTAGCAATTCTACAATCATCAATGCATTACTCTTGCAGTATAATTATAGATTATTGCATTGTTTGTTGACACATGATAATTTATAATTCAAGATCTTTTCCTACTATTTTCTTGTCTAATTTGTTAAAATTTAGAAATTGTGTTTGGCTTCATCTTGCTAGGTTCTTTTTTCATGATCATTGATTTATATGCTATGAGTTGGGCTAAAGTTAAAGACCTGGGAGAGATCAAACAAGATACAGTTGTACAACTACTACATGAATCTTTTAGAAAACATGAGTATTAAAAGTATAAATTTCTTTGTGGATTAACATAATGAGGTGATTCCATGGTATAAAAAAACAAATATGGACATGTATAAACAATTATATCATGAATACGTTTGCTTTTATCTACCCCTTTTATGTTTTTTATTGATTGACTAAAATCAACTACACATTTAGCTTCTTCTCAAAAGAAAAAAAAATACTACACATTTAGCTTCCTTAGTTTTTCAAAATTTTTAAATTGTGTGTAAAGGAAAAATATAAATCAATATATGTTTTGGGGAGAAATTTTTTTGTGATAGTTGATTCTCATATATGAGTTTAGTGATTATCGAAATAAAAATTTTTATAACTTTGTTTAATAGTTCTTATGCGAAAAAATGAAAAAAAAGTTTGGATAATTTGCTCATTAACATCTCCAAAAATGCAAAATAATATTAGCTTTCATATGAAATCATCAAGATTCATTTTCATGTTCTAATAAAAATTATAAATTCTCTTTTTTTTTTTTTTTTTTATTGTGTTGCATTTTGGTCCATATCTCACTATATTATAACGTATTACAAAATATTTTGTCATATATAATAATTAAAAATAAAACGCAACATGTTTCCTTGGCAAAATATATATATATATACAAAAAATCAAGATATAGACCTCTTTAGTTACAGAATATATATTATATACTATAGTGTAATCACATTATTGTGAGATGGGTATGGGACTATTATTTATAAGTCTTAACCACTGTTTTCATCTTTTACTTAACATAAAAGAATATGATGTCAAATTTTTCTGCGTATCACGCGGATCTGCGACTAGTTTAAATAAATAGGGTTTACAAATAGACGTGTTACTAATCACAAGTAATTCAAATAGGAAAATGTTAAAAATACTATAAATTTTACTACATAACTTTTATTTATTTAATTATTTTTATACGAGATAAAAATTCTATTCTAGCCTAATCTAAGTGTATATATATGCAAAACTCTCTTCTAGACACTTAAATCTCAGTCATTGCCCCCCACACTCACAAGAATTTATACTTGTGGAGTGATCACTGCACCAAGGATGCGTGGTGGTCTCTATAACTTTTATAATTTGATGTGACAATAAATATGATAGGTGAATTTCAACAAACTATTGAATGCGTTTTTGAATGAATATTTGTGATTGGTGATATATTTTTGTAATTCTCATGTTGTAAATTTTATAATATTTATAGTATTTTTGTAAGCCTCATGTCATTGATCACATTCATTACAACACCAATTTATAGTAAAATTTGTTATAACTTTAGCATTTTCTCAACCAAAAAAAAAAGTCATATTAAAAAGTAATAAGAATGGATTTTAAAAAAAATTATTATATGAAATGCTAGTTAAATATTATTTAAGTGATAACATAAAGACCCCATTTGAAGATTTCACCTTAGGCCTCCGAAACGATTGAGCCGGCCCTGCCAATAACCGACTAAACAAATCATTAATCACACAACAATCAAAATCATAAGTAGGTTTTGATATTCAATCTTTATATTGACTCAATTATGGAAGAGATATGTGCCGCAACAGCGTATTGAGTTTGCAGTTGACCTTGGTTTCCAAAGTATACCTATTAAGAATAAAGTTACTTCTCTATTGAAGATCCTGCGCGAAGGAGAACTCCCATTTACGGAGTTTGGCCACCTGATGTTTAATATTCATTGCTTCGGAGCTACATGTTAGGATGGGCCTCCCAAAATTTTTGAGAATATCTTTATACTATATAGAAATATTTAATATTTTAATGATTAGCCCCCAAAAATGGAACTTGGCTCCCCCGAATATTTGAGTTAGTCCAATAATGTTCTAAAAAAATTGTCCAAATGGTCTGGTAGTTATAGAAAACGTATTGTTATTCAAAGTAATTTTTTATTGTAAAACATGTAATCGTATCTCATAAAATTTTAAATCATTCATGTCTTTAAACACTTCATTAGTTTAATTGAAAATTTTTTACTTGCAATAACATACAATTTGGTAACTCTTATTGAAAATGAAAATTGTAAGGATTTCACTATGGAAGATGGTGAGAGATGATTTTTTTTTTATTGGTCGAAATTATGGTGAAAGTTTTTTTTTTTTTTTAGAGGGAAATTATGGTGAAAGATAATTTAATTCTATGAAACATTTAATTTTAGGGATTTCACTATAAAAGATTCTAACTTCTGTATTTGTATAAATGTATGTGTTTGTGTATATGTGCGAAAGTTTGTATAGACTAGTAAATTAGTAACACAAATCAACTCCCCAAACAAAAATTCCTGGTTTCCCCCCTAATTGCATATGCCAGTGCATGAGAAGAGTAATATTTAATAGCACGTGAAAAAAGGCTAATGGAGCAGCTGTAGAATTGTAAAATTATAGATTACTTGTGTCAAAGTGTTATGTGGGTTGATGAATCACCATTATATATATACTAGCCTCTGAGCACGCACTCACGCTTGTGTTCAGAGACTCTTCTATTTTTTGGATAAGGGTTAATTTAGAACATTTATTATAATTTGGGATTACTACATTTTCCAATCACAAACAAAATCTAGAGGTGTGATGAGTATTATGTGCGGTGAAATAATTTTTCATCACACCCCTTTTTTGTGATTGGAAAATGTAGTAATCCCAAATTATAATAAATGCTCTAAATTAACCCTTACCCAAAAAATAGAAGAGCCTCTGCGCGTGTGCTCAGAGGCTAGTAAGTAAATAAAAGCTTAAATTGAAAATTTTATGGCAAGAGATACACGTTAATTGTATAAAACCACAATTGTATTTTGAGATTTTTTTTAATAAAGTATTAAATGGTGCTTTAACCTTAATAAAAGGCTAATACAATTGGGAATTAATGACTAGAGAGTATCTAGAAAAAAAATTGTATAAAAACTTCATGATTGTTTGTTGAGAAGAAAAAAAAATAATACTATAAAGTATTATTAAAAGTGGTTTAACAAAAACCCAATAGGAATAATAATGAACTTTTATTTTAATTCGTCAATGTTGTTCTTCTAAATTTTTTATTGAACAAAAGTACACTAAATGTAGTTTAAGGTCATAGCAATAGGAACAACATCCAAATTCACATTTAAGTTCAAATCCACGTTTTCCTCTCTTTTTTTTTTTTTTTTTTTTTTAAATCTCTTCCATATTTTGGAAAAAAAAACTTCTACTATAAAACCACTACTATAACTTCTCCATCCATATCCTTATATTTAGGCACTAACATACTGATTTTGAAAGAAAATAATAGGCTAAATTGTAGGGAAATTTAAAAAATTAAGGTGGAGAATTGATGTGACCCTATCCTTATTTAAAAATTTATCAAAAAAAAAAAAAAACTACACGTTTAAAAACAATCCCATGTTCTATCTATGTACTATTTAAAAAAAAATCTCACTTTCTATCCCACATTTAAAAGCTACCCGACCACCTTTTTTTTTTAACCCAAATTCACGTTTTCCTCTTTAAAAAAAAAAAAAAAAAAAATCTCTTCCATATTTTTGAAAAAAAAAAAACTACACGTTTAAAAAAATCTCATGTTCTATCCATGTACTATTTTAAAAAAAAAAATCCCATTTGCTATATATGTTGAATGTAAATTTTGGTCTAAACTCTGAAGCAATAAAATCTATCGTTTCTCATAATAATAATAATAAAATCTTTACTGTCTCAATGTGATTCATGCTATGGCTTATAAACTTCATAAAAGAGAGTTTCTATATTTTAATAAAATAAATAAATAAATAACTTAAAATATGGATATTACCCAACGATGTGAAAAGGGTGGTGATGAAGTCAGAGATTCAAAATCTACATGAGTTTGCTTTTCCATGCTTCACTGCTCCCTTGGCCAACTTTAGTGATTAGTTGGGAAAAAAATCCGGATAAGTAAAAGAAATCAATAACAGTTTTTCTTTGGAAGAAGTTAAAAAGGTTTTTTAGGAGTAAAACGTGAGGAATGGAATTCTTTTTGAGAAACACACACACACATATCTATTCAAACGTGAGGAACAGTTTGATTTTTATAGCAATATCTATCCACTCAAGTAAAATGTGGAATGAAAGACCAAAAAAAAAAAGTCATCAATCCTTCAAGAGAAATTACACGCAGGTATTTCAGTCTTTGATGTATCCATTCTTGAACAGCTTTTTATTGCTACACTTAGTACTGGGCTTTCATTCCAATCAACGATATTTGCTCCATTTCTTGAGTTTTGTTTTGTTTTGGTTCGATCAAAACAATCACAAAATATGTGCTAATACTAATAGAGGCCAGGTAATAACTTAAAATTTAAGCATATCTTCAAATTTCCTCAGCCAATAGCACACATAGTTAAGACTTTTAGTGGCCATCGAATAAGGGGAAGAAGGAATAAAGATTGCAGAATAGGGAAGTGATAAATGAAGAAAAAGGAGAAGTTTTTGTGAAAAGACTCAAACTGAATATGTTTCTGGTAAGGGTGGAAAACTGAAAGGCAAGTGGCAAGTAATTTGAGAACGTGTATTAGGAGTTGTGAATATAGGAATAGATAGGTTCCAAAAAAAAAGATGTGCGTAATTTTTTTTTTTTTTTTTACACAGTTGTGAATATAGGAGTAGATAGGTTCAAAAAAAAAAAAAAAAAGGGAAAAAAACTATAAGTAATTTTTTTTTAACAAAAAACTATTTGTTGGTAAACTATTTTTTATTTATTTTAAATCTAGCTAAATTTTAGAATTTTTTAAATTAGAAATTTTACAATTCTAACCCTATTATTTAAACTTCCTAAGCAGGTAAAATTTGAGGGTATTAGGAGTGTGGTCTTGTTTTGTAAATAGTGTTTTATGTGAGAGTTAAATAAACATTTTTACCAAGTTTTGTCCCTACTTAAAGTCAGCTATAGGAGTATTTTGGAACAAAAAAAAATACGGTTCAAATAAGAGAAGCCCTTTAAATAATAGTATAGATACCAAAGAAGAGATAAGTTATAAAATAAGTAAATAATTTTAATAAAAATTTACTTTAAGTTGTAATCATTTAGAGTTTAGACTTTATCGTTGTTTATCTATTTTTATATTTTAAAATTATTTTTGTGCTTTGTGTCAATTTCTTAATATGAGATGTGGTATGAGTTTAATCATTTCTTTTTGGATTATGTTTAATTTATGCCCTAGTTAGCACAAAATAATAAACAAAATAGTTCCTTTATATCAATTTTTTCCAAGTGACAATCTAATTAAAAAAACCTAACGAGAAGAAGTTACTATGATTATTTATTCACTTTATAATCTCAAAAAAATTCACAACCAATGGTCACCCAAAAAATAATTCCAAATCCACAACCAACAATCACCCCAAAACACCACAACCAAATCCATAGCTCATGGTTGAGAAAATCATATAAAAGCATATAAAAAACCACCCTTCTAGATTAATAACCATATCATTTTTTCTCCCTAAACTAAGTCGTTTGACATCTTTTTCAAATCAGCTCTTCTAAGTTTTACCATCAAAACTTCTATGTTCGAATTTTGTCATGACTAACTAAGAGCAATAGATAATTCCTTGTACATGAATCTATATAATTTTTTTACGTCACTCACAACCAATCATATCAATTATGACCAAAATTGTGTCCACGTCAAGTATACGAAATATTATTGTTCAACTTCCATAACATTTAATGTAATGTGGCATTGCTCAATTCTCTTATAAAAGACCATTTGGATTCATATTTAATTTTCTAAAAAAATATTATTTTAACACGTCAAAAAATTACTTTATTTATTTTAGCATAGTATTTAATATTAAACTCTATACCTCATTTCTTACTTTAACACACCCACTATTAAAATAACATAAAATAACACCCACCATTTATAAAAACAAGAAGAAAAAAAAAATAGAGAGGAGAGAGGCTAGAGATATATGAGAGAGAAAATGGAGAGTGTTTTTTTTTTTTTTTTTAGAAACATAAAAGGGCAAGAGTTAGTAGAGATGAGGGAGAAATTATTTAAAAATTTTAGCATATAGCTACAAGGCACTTCTACTAATAGCATCATACGACACTAATGCTCTTAATGAGTATTGGTGCATTTGTATAAGATATAAGTAATGCTACCGTCACAAACTGTTTTACAATATTTTTACAAAATGTTGACGTGGCCAACCTCTTATTGGTTTTCACCCAGGCTCACTATTAATATCACTATTTCATTTACCAATAATCACTCGCCACAAAGCAATTTGTAAATTTTTTTGTAAAATAATTTATGTCTCTAGCATTATTCATAAGATATTGCAAAACGGTGTTCTGAACATAAAATGAGTGTTTGTAAAAACAAATTATGAGGAGTTGCTTTTAGTGTCTGTTTGGTAAGATTATTTTTGCCAACTTATTTTACTATTCAGCTTATTTTTGCTACTATTTATGAGTCCCACTACACTTTTTGGTATTATTCATGGGTCTCATTGTACTATTTCAGCTAATTTTTACCTTTATTTACAATACTTTCAGTAAAAAGTTTTTAATTTTAGCAAAACTAGTCGCTAACCCGTGCGATGCTTATTTACATAATAAAATCTAAGAAATTTAGAAATAGAAAATTGGGTCAATAATATGCATATTATAGACATTTTGCTAGTTAGCATTTAAAAAAAAATAAAACTGTCATAATTAAATAAAATGCAATGGGAAGAGATATTTAACTTCTATGCTTTTCTATAGTTTAGAAGTATTGTCTAACATAGAATGTTATTGGGTTGTAAGAGATTTTTATAAAATGTTAATACCATATATATATGCTTATGTTGTCAACATCTCACTGCAGGTGCATAGTTACTGAAAGTTACAAAGTAATTTACAATTTTTAAATTAATAAAGCAAAATTCCCAAAAGTTATATATATACACACAATCAAAACTAATATAAACTACAAAGATATAAACAAAGACCATGATACGAGAAAGACACATCAAACTTCAAATTTGAGCAGCAATATGACTTTCTCAATCTTACTTAGTTGTAGTAATAACAATATAAACAATTTAAAACATGGAACAATATCAAAATTATAACACCTAATTCTATTATCTTTTACGTTGAATCGAAACAAATAATTAATTAAAATTAATCCAAACAAATAATTAATCAACCAAAAATCATAGCTTTAATTAAGAAAACAAAAAACTGCATGAACTCAAATAAAAATTCTCGATAACGCAAAAACATATAAGGTAAAGAATTAAGATCAACTTACTAAGACAAATACCAAAAACCTCAAAACTTAAAGCTTCCAAATTTTATAAAATCCCCAAATTCTACTTCAAAACCAAACAAAACCCTTCAAATTCCAAAAAATTCATATATAATATACCAAATAAAAATATACCATTCCCTAGGCTGGAAGACATAGGTTGCAGCTTTGATTTTTCTCTAAAAAATAAAGATGCTTCATCTATCATATAAAATAATTATTAGAAATTTCCATCCAAAAACCAAACCCACAAAAACACTGTCAAAATATGGAGATTAACCCAAATGCTCAAAAGAAAATCAATTCTAAACATAACAAAAGAATAAGATAGAAAAAAAAAAACTCTCAAGCACATATGAAAGCAAATAAAAAAGAAAGAACCTACATTTTTTTTTTTTACATGAGTCTCTCTTCTTTTTTCTTTTTTCTTTTTTCTTTTTTCTTTTTTTCTTTTTTAATCCTAAAGTGAAGTTAAGTTTAAGGTTTTGAGATGGTAAGTGCTAGGGTTTTAAGGAGAGAAGAGAGAGTCCTACTAGGAGTCTCACTCTTTTTTTCTTAATCCTTTTTTTTTTTTTTTTTTTGACATGAGTCTTTATTTTTTTTCTTTTTTCTTTTTTGAAACCCCAAGGGTGTCCTTTTTTTAAAAAAAAAAAAAAAAAAATCCTAACGTGAGGTCTAATTAAAAAAAATTATAATTATTTTTTTAATCTTCAGTTTTGTATTTTATATAGATAATAATAATAATAATGATGTGGGAAGCAGAGTCCTAGCGAGAGTCTCTCTCTTTTTAGTTTTTTCTTCTTCTTTTTTTACGTGAGTCTTTAGTATTTTTTGAAACCTAAAGTGAGTCCTTTTTTTTTTTTTTTTAATTCTAAGGTGAGGTATATTAAAAAATTCTAATTAATTTTTAATCTTCGATTTTATATTATATATAGATAATAATAATGATGTGGTAATAATGTGGTAAGCTCTAGAGATGTCAACAAAATATATCTAATAGAGTTTTACTTAAACTAAACTATTATAACACTGATAAGATAATTAAATGTTGAAGAGAAATAATAAATATGAATGATATAAAACCTAGAATAAAAAGAATCTAAAAGAAAAAGAAAAAGAAAATAGTGGTGACGTAGAAAATTGTGGGAGATTTAGAGGCTTCGGTTTTATATATACTAACATTTAACACGCACAATGCGCGGGCTCATTTTATGAATTAGAAAACAATCAACTTAATATAACAATACATTAAAATTCAAAATTCGTCAAGGGCATGTTGTACAGCCCCTCATATGTTCTACTTGCAGGAATGCTATCTATAAAATACAATGTCACTCCATTTTAAATCAACTCCAATTATTTTTTTATAGAATTTAAAAAATATATATCATATGTTACAATGGTGTCCATCTAGAAACAAAATATCAAGCACATAGTGAGCATCATATGTCATTGAAAACACACAGGCACCAACCCAAAGCAAATTAACCACAAACTAAAGCCCTTTTAAGTTGGGGTGAATTTTTTTTTTTTTTTAATAATAAGTTTTGGGTTTATAGAGAAAAAATATAGCCTTAACTCACAGCACATACTTTGAAAACATTCTTCTTCTTTTTCACTCTTCAATTTCCAATGAAGAGTGAAAAAACAAAATGTTTTCCCATGTTAGTATGTCAAGCTTACCACACCAATGAGCCAAGCTCATCTAAGTAAAACAACTTCAAATTGTTAACTTCATGCTAGATCCAAACACAACGGACAAAGTTAGAACTTAGAATTAGTGGGGTCAACGCCAAAAGTGAACTCTAGAACAAATGTAAACTAACTATGCAAATTAAATCAAGATGTAACTAAGCAAATGAATTAATAAGTGGTTTGAAATTGAAGCATGAGCAACAATTAACTTTAAAAACCAACCCCAAATAGCAACCCCCCCCCAAAAACTAAATGCACAATTCAGTATACTTGTATAAAATTAAAAATACAAAAATAAAAATCTATAAACTTACCTAACACCAATATCACCAATAATATCAATTGGCATACCATTCAAAATGTGCATAACCAAGCATTCTAGCCATAACAACAGTGACAATGCACTTCATCTTCATTTCAAGCATCATCATACCCATCAACACCACACCACTACCATTATTGATTGTCCCATAAGTAGCTCTCATACCTAAAAGACCAAAAATCTAACCCAAAATAGACCAAAAAATAACACAATCCCTTCCAAAAACAACGCAACTACTTCTTTTTTCTCTCGCTAACTCTTTCATTTTTGTGGTTCTATTAGTCTAACTTAAACCATGCACCTAAGATTGAAAATTGCATTAAGATTGGAAATAGTATGACAAAAAACATAGTAATTAGCAAAGATAAAAATACTTGCAACAAGTAATTAAGCTATTTAATAGAATTTGCAAATTACAAATTTCTCAAGTGAGTATTAAAACCAAATTATGCTCAAGTAGAAATTGTCCATCAAAAGAATAATGCCTGCAACAAATAAGCTTACCATAGATATGGGATGGCAAGATGCAAAGAAATAAGTTTCAAAGAACAAAATGCCCATTGTTCCTAATTTCCTGTTTCTTTGTCAAGTTTGCATTCTATTACATATTCAAATATATATTTTTTACATGTTCATATATATATATATATATATATATAAATCTTGCAAAGAAATAAGTTTCAAAGAATAAAATGCCCATTGTTCCTAATTTCCTGTTTCTTTGTCAAGTTTGCATTCTATTACATATTCAAATATATATTTTTTACATGTTCAAATATATATATATATATATATTTATATTAAAATCAATAGAAATAAAGGGGAAAATCCCTAAACTTACCATTAAATTATGATATTCATTGTAACGCAATTACATGCCTCAATCACTGTGATTTGTGAACTCTTTGACATTTACATCACAACCCCAGGAAAAATAATTAAAAAAAGAAGCCCTCAAAGAACTTGTAAACTACGTAATAAAAAGAACATAGGGAACCAAATTATAAAGAGGAGCAACATGTGATAAATAACACCTAGTATGAATTTCAAATTAAATACATAGATAACTATCACAAACAAATTTATAAATGATTGGATTATAGTATATTTATGAACTGCATCAATACCCCAAGAGGGGTGGCCCAGTTGGCGGAGATCCCGCAAGCAAGCACAAGGTCCCTCGTTCGAGTCGTGGCGGGTACCATGTGGGGGTGGGCTCCTAGCTTGCTTTGCGCCTCCTCCGCTGGCTCTCTTGGGGTGCTAGGGTGAGGTTTGTGGCATCCCGATCACAGTAGCTATGGCTCAATCCATCATTCCCTAGCGGGGGGGTGCTCCTGTCAGGTCACGCCCTGGGGAATAAGCCACATATGGTCGCCCCCCCCCCCCCTTGCCCCCCCTTTTGGAAACCAAAAAAAAAAAAATGAACTGCATCAATAACTAATAAGCTGAATTTTTAAAAAAAAAAAATGGTTCAATGAACAAAGCAACTTAAATTATTGATAATGAGGAGATATCTGATAGAATTTTGATAACAATAATTAATTAGAAATAGATAAAAATAAATAGGTTTAGAAAGTATAATTACAACTATAATTTCCAAAAAAATATGCTTCTTACAAATATATTTATTTCAAGTGTATTATGAGCAACTAAAGTGGTTGGTAACATCCCCTGTGATGGATACAAAATATTAGCCAAAAAAAGAAAGTTAAAAAGAGAATGATGTGAATATCCTTGGAAGAAATTTGTTGGAGAAGGCAACTTGGTTGTTCTCAACTTCGTGTTCTTTGTCTTAAAACTTCTTCATCTGAGAAGAAATAGATCAAACGAAGCTATAATTTAGATCAAATGAAGCTAATTTATCCAAAAAGAGAAAAATAAAATGAGGCTAAATTAAAACTGCAAATGTTCAAGAAGTTTAGACATCAAATTTAGCACCAAATTTGATAAGACAATTACAATTATAAAAATTACAGCCTAACCTCAAGAAAATTTCCTCAGGAGCAAAATAGTTTTAGAACCGAAATGATATGTTTCCCATATTATATTCAACAAATTCCAAGTGGGAAAAATTCATCTAAAAAGCGTGATGCACTTCTAAGAAACTTGACAAAAATTAAGATTGTATCCATCAACTTCTAAAATAAATTTATACAATACTGGATAGAAACCACTTAAAAGAAACTACATATATAGAGCTTTTTTTTTTTCTTTAATATTGAAGAATGATGTACAATATGATCAAATTAAGGCTCTATCTGCATCCATATAAGAAATTATATAACTCAATCAAAATATAAGCGTTTAAAGCCTATAGGGATTCTCTATGAAATAATTTATTTTACTGGTCTCATAAAATGCAATAGGAATAATGATTTTGTAGCCATAAGCAGAGGTGCAAAAATCATAATTGCTCATCCATCCCCCATAAAATTCATTAATTTATACATACACGGATAAATGCTACAGTGTATATAAACATGTTAACACGGTGAACATGAATGTGAAACATATGTTAAAGTAATAATATGAAGTAACATCTTTTTATCTACTAAAAAGAATTGCATTTAAATTTTCAATTAGAATTTCTTAAAATACTAATGGCATTTACTGATTAGTTGCAAGCTACATCAATAAAATTTTTCAATTAACATAACATTTATCCTCAACTCCACAAATTGTAGATGACTTCAATAAAACAAAACTCAGTTGAAGTTAAATAGGGGCACCACTAATTGTCCTTGAGCGAAACAAATTGAAGTTACATAATACATAAAAACAATTTTCCTTTAAAGTAACAGTTATCTTCGACTCCACAAACTGCAAATAATTTCAATAAAACAAAAAATGGAAGTACCAACTCACTTTTAGTTAAATAGTGGCAGCACTAAATGTCAATAAACAAAATCGAAAAGAAGAAATTGTTGGACTTAGGAAAGTACTAATTGCATATGTTGCTTGCGATTAGCTTTCACTGTTTCAATGTTTTAAAGCATAAAACTCCACCATAGGTGATTTATCTGTACGGAAAAAAAAAAGGCATATCACTGACATAATCCTAATGGAAAAAAGGACTAAACTTTGCACAATACATAACTGAAAAGAAAAAAAAATTAAACTAACAAAAAAAAATATTGAACAAAACTTAAACCAATAAATTGGAAGTCCTTTTTTGCTTAGTTTTTTCTACAAACAAAACTAAGTTTGAGTACTTTCAAACAAACTAACTATCACTACTTGATATAAAAAGAAATCAGAAACCTTGATATCAAAGACATGTACCTCACCATCTTTGTCTGAGACCCCAACATTGCCATTCACATGTAGTGGAGTGATATCCCTCTACTTGTGAACCACAAACACAAACATCAAAACACATCACATTGTGCTTATGACTAAAATGATAGTACCTATACAAAATACATTTGACATTAATTCCTTAACATTGACATAATAAGCAACAAAACAATAATAAATTAGAGAGCGTTAAAAAGATCCATGCATTCTACTTTTACTACTTCCATTACTACTTAGAACCAACTTAGCTTCTTCCTTAGTTAGACTTTGTTCCACGTGGAGATTTACATAACAATAAAGTAAAATCACAAAAGTTAAAGGGTAATTTCATCCTATTATTCATTTCTATTAGGGGCTGGCAAAATGAAATAGGAGGTATGTTATCCAAAACAAATTCTAAAAAAAGAAGAAAAAGAAGAGCAAAACACCTAGGCATTTTAACAAACACTCTGCGTTCAGATGCCCTAAACAAAACAACTTCTAACCAAAATCCCTTAAACCCAAATCTAACCCATATGTTTAAACTAATTAAACAAAACTACTCCTAATCGAAAAACCTAGATCATAACAGCATCCCTCAAAGAGATCCACGTTAATGCTTCTAAAATACCTAGATAAGGAAAAAGCCCAATTGCCATTTTTTATTCCTACCATGTTCGTGTGGCTTATATTTTTTTCTAGAATAATCTATTGCTCTATTTTTATTCAGACACCATAAATAGATACCCATACATCAATTTACCTAAAATACCCATTCAAAAAAAAAAAAAAAAAACTCAATTAAAGTAACATTTCATACCCAAATCTAAAAAATGGAAAGAAAAAATACCTGAGCCGGTTTCAACGATCTAGGTGGCAGAAGTATAGCCTAACGGTTTCTTTCTGTGTGCTTGCAATTCTGACGGTCTAAGTTTGGCGAGCGACCCAAATTGCAATAAACATAAATCATAGTTATCGCAAGATTTAGGTTTTTACTTAAAAAAATTTATAAAAAATCAAAAAACAAAGAAAGCAAAAAAAAGAAAACTCACTCTGTAACAGTGCATCGCCAGTTGAGGGAAGCAAGAATTTTGGTGGTCAAAGTCCGACGATGGTACTGGCCTGAGATGTCTCTAACTTTACCTCTTTCTCTATTTCTTTCTCCAGGTCTCATCGCCTCTCCATTTTTATTTACGTATCCATCGTATTTTAACCGGTTAGTAATGTTACACCACCCAATAACTTATTATTGAATTAATATTTTGAAAATCCAACCGTTGAATTACATGTTCTTTATGTTCTTAACATGCATACTAATTTTCATTTCAATCAGATTCTATTTACCATTTGATCCATAAACTCATCTTTTATGGATTATATATAATTGGTGAATCATCAATTCTCTACGCATCTATCATTTTTTTATCCACCTCTTCACAGACTTCAGACAAAGGGAAAGTGAGAAACTAGAAAGAAAGAGACAAAAAAACAGAAAGGTTTATGTCTCACAAGTGAAAACACAAATACACACAAACAAAGTCCATCACTCACTCACTCTCTCTCACTCTCTCTGTGACAGTGATAATATCTATCTATGGCTCGTAGAGATAGAGAAGAAGCTCTGACATTCACAAACCCATCATCATCCTCTTCTCCAATCACAGGGTCAGTCCCACTTGATGCTAAGTTCGATTTCTCTCGCCCCGACTTCAGAACGAGTCAACTCGCTGGGTCAGTCAGAGTTCTACCAGCGCCATGTCTTCCTTTGCTACAAGAACCCCCAGGTTTGGCCCTCCAAAATCAAGGCCTCCGAATTTGATCAGGTTCCCAGGTTGCTCTCTGTTGCTGTCATGGCTAGGAAGGCTGATATGAACAAAAAGGTGTGTGTCTGTCACTGTGATTTTTTGTGGTTTTCAGTTTCATTCTGGTGAAGGTTGGGTTTGGTAGTTTGTTAATTGAAGTTGGTTTTTTGTGTGATTTTGTAGACTTTTGTGTTAAGTGTTGATATGGGTTCATTGTAAATTTAATGAATTGAAATGGGTATGATTTTGGTGTCTTTTGCTCAAAGTGTTGATATGGGTTCATAGTAAATTTAGTGAATTGAAATGAGGTTTTTTGTGTGATTTTGGAGGCTTTTGTTCAAAGTATTGATATGGGTTCATTGTAAATTTAGTGAATGGGATTTAGATGGCTTTTGTTCTTGGAGTTGGTACGGGTTCATTGAAAATTTAGTGAATTTGAATTAGGCTGTTCTGTGATTTTGGAGGCCTTTGGTCTAAATGTTGATATGGGTTCATTGCAACTTTAGTGAATTGAAATGTGTTTTACATAGCGATTGTGATCTTGTTTACAGTTTTAGCTAGACTACTATTGCTGTTTCAAACTATTATGTAGGAGAGAGTTCTTGGCCTTCTGGGTGTCTGTCATAGCTTTCATGAGTGTGGGGATAATGTATTATAGACGTGCAATTTTTTTGTTATCAGCTGCTAGTTGACCGTTTATTACCTAGATCCAATGTTAAATGTGGCCAGCAAATTATTAAATTTGATTATTATGGTAATTAGAATTTTATATTTGTTCATAATTAGAGTATCCACCAGCATATGAGTTTAGGCAAGTGGATGAAGTATTGTGATGATAGTGAATAATGCTGTTTATTGATCCTTGATCTTACCGGTTACATCAATTGTATAATTCTTTCCTTCCTAAATTTGTGTGTCGACATGTTGCTTGCTGTTCCATAATCTCCCTCCCTTCAAGCATATGGTATTAATTGATGTTAACCTTCATTCCTTATTTCTTTCCTTTTTTTTCTCATTAGAACCGGTTGACAATATGTGAGGGACATGATGGAACTGAGACATCAAATGGGGATGTATTAATCTTTCCAGACATGATAAGATACAGGTCAATGACATGCTCATTTGGCATTTAGTTAAATCCTTTTCATTCCCCCCCACCCCCCACCCCCCAAAAAAAAGAGGTTAATACTGATCGAGTTTGGTGAAAAATGCAGGAGATTGACCCACTTTGATGTCAATTCATTTGTCGAGGAAGTGCTTGTGAAGAATGGTGAATGGCTTCCTGGAACTCCTGAAAGATTAAAGGGTTCCTATGTTTTTGTATGTTGTCATGGGTCACGGGATCGACATTGTGGAGTTTGTGGACCTGCCTTGATTAGTAGTTCAAAGAAGAGATAGAATTACATGGAGTTCAAAGTACAGTTTCTGTTAGCCCATGCTCACACCTTGGGGGGCATAAGTATGCAGGAAATGTTATCATATTTGGATCAAAAATCAATGGAGAAGTCCCTGGGCACTGGTAAGCAGATGTCAGTTGATTGATTTACTTTTACCACTTAATGCGTTCAAGTTTTTCATACTATGTGATTTAGCAGGTAAAGTTTTTCATCCTTCCCAATAATACATTGATCAATTTATTGATAATGGAGCCCTCTTTTTTTTATTTTTTAAATCTATAGGTATGGATATGTCTCTCCAGAGGATGTACCCGTATTGCTTGAGCAACATATTTTAAAAGGAGAAATTGTAGATTGGCTGTGGAGGTAATATTCTCATTGCTTCATCCTTTGTGTGTGCACATGTAAACTATGAACTGTAAACTGTAAGATCTCTTTCTAGGTAGTTTGCATCTACATCAGAGCCGTATCCACTTTTGATTTCAGTTTTAGCTGCATGATAGGAGCATACATGGACTTTTTTTTGTTTTTTTTTTTTTCAGTCTTGAAGCTGGGAGGTAAGAAAGAAAATAGTGTAATGGAAAATTGTGCTTCAACTGACCAAGGATCTAGAGTAGATATAAATGAGTTTATCCACCCTCATTTTTTGTTACTGCATTGTAGTGTCAAACACTTGCTGGTCCACATGTTGTCTACAAGCATGATTGAATTCAAATTGTTGACTAGGCTTTACTGAAACATTTGATGGTGCGTTCAGGTGTGAGATGGGATTCTCGGAAGAGGAACAGAAGAAATCCCAAGAAATAAGGATCAAGTTAAATGGCGAGACTGATGTTGGGAAAAACGCTGAAGAACTGTCGCAAACACCTAAGAGTGAGAAGGACAGTGCTACTTGTCGATCTCAACTTGAGGTAAAGGGATGTTGCCAGGGAAATGGAAACTCATACTACTGCCGAAACTCATACTACTGCCAAAACCCTGTGTTTCCTAAAAAGCTATAGAATTTGGGTGCCAATGTGGGTGCAACAAAGGTGATTTTTGATAAACTAAACTCCGAGATCAAAAGCCTACTTTAGCACACCCCAGCCTATGAACCATGATTTTAGTCCCCTGAAGCTATGCTATTCTTGATTGTATACATTCTTTCCTTTGGTAATAGATTGACTTTGTAACTATTTGTTCTTAAGTTAATTGATTGATCACTTGTAAAGATGTAAGCAAAGCCATAAGGTTTTGCGTCACATTTGGAAGATTGGAACTCATAAGGAGCCCTACTTAGATAATTTGAAGTATATATATAAGGAAGTGGTGCTCCAATCTTTGGCTGGACTATTTTACTTCTTATCCATAAGACACTCTAGAAACTCCATGGATTGATTGTGTGATGGATTAAACATAAGACCTTTGGGTTTATGTCATGCTCCAAATCAATGATTCCTCCACCTAAATAACCCTGAGTGGTGTTGATAGCCCTTGACTTCATATAGTTCTAGTAATATTGAAAATATGACCAATAACATAAAACATTGATCACTAGTGTTTTATTCATTTAACACAAAATGTGCAATGCTCTTTCCTTAAAGAGTGCTATATCCTTGGAGGAAAAGTCCAAACACGAACAGTATTTACAAGACTTTAATGCTCATCTAATGCTTGCATCCCTCAAATATCAGGTTTTTCATCCCTATATATCCTCTGCCACTTCAAGATTGCATTTGGGAACTCTCATAACTCCTTCCTAATCGTGAAAAATGATTACAATGTGCAATCTCAACATGGGTTCTTTCTATTGTTATATCCTAGTTCACCTTATAGAAGCCTTAAGGAGGAAAGTACCGATGAGCACGACATTTTTACTTACATTGTATGCTCTATCTTGTGTCAATAATCTGATTCTAGGCACATTGCATTGACTCTCTCTCTCGATCTCATTTTGTTTATAAATTGTTCTATTTTGAGGTATTGTCCACTTTGTAATTTAATAAATGAAATACAGTTCTCACAAATTTCTTAATTTACCCTTTAACATATTTGAAATGTCATTTTTTTTCCATTTAAAACAAAACTCTAAACTCATTATAGATGTGGCAAAAAGTACAAGACATGCCAATTAGAATTTAAAGCATGTAGTCTACTTTTCAGGATTGGAATAGAGAACTTACAATAATACAACATGCTGAATTCTTGAGATTGAAGAACAAGTAGAGATCAATTAAGAGAAAGATTTATCCAATAGACAATCTTACAAATTACATCCAATCATAAATTGACAGTGTTAACCATTACATCCAATCACATACTACAAGAAAGTTACACATTTTTTCATAGGAACTTACCTATTACAAAGATACACATAGCAATATGATACCAAATATTATTCATTATCAGGTTTGTCTATAAGTTATTACAATAAACCCTAAACCTGTTATACACAATGTGGCAAAAAAGACAAGAAATGCCTTGCTTGCATTTAAAACTTATCATCTACTTTCACATAATATTTGGAACAGGCTAGTTACAGTAATATGTTGCTACATTCTCTGAAGTTTGAGCAACAAGAAGAAATCTATTAAGCGAGGGATTTATCTAAGAGATTATCTTAACTATTACATTTAAGCACAAACTGCCATAGAAGTTATTCCTTTCTTATAGGGACTTACCTATCACAAAGATGCACATAACAATATGATACCAATCATATTCATTATCAAGTTAGTTCATAAATTATTGTAACAAATCTTAAAAGTCAAGACATGAGTTAACTACATTAAGATTCAAAACTTGTTGTCTACTTTCAAGAAATGTTTGGAATAGGGAATTTACAATAATACATCACCACATTCTCTAAAAATTAAGGAACAAGAAGTGATCTGTTAAGAGAAATATTTATTTGAGAAACAACATTAACAGTTACATCCAATCACAAATTGACCATTTTTTGTTACATCCAATCACAAACTACATGAAAGTTATTCCTTTTTCATAGGGACTTACCTATCACAGAGATGCACATTGCAAAATATCATACCAATCACATTCATTATCTAGTTAGTTTGTAAGTTGTAATAAATACTAATCGTGTTATACATGATGTGGTGAAAAAAACAAGACATATCTTGCTTGCATTAGGATTTAAAACTAGTCATCTACTTTTCCGAAATGAGGAACAAAGAGAGATCTATTAGGAGAAAGATTTATCTAAGATACGATCTTAACAATTACATCTAATCACAAACTGAGAATCTTAACTGTTACATCCAATTATAAGCTACATGAAAGTTCTCCCCCTTTTCTTTTTATGGGAACTTATTTGTCATAGAGAACTTACAATAATACAACACCACGTTCTCCAAAGGTTAAGGAACCATAAGAGATTTGTTAAAAGAAAAACTTATCTAAAAAACAATCTCAACAGTTACATCCAATCACAAAATGAGAATCTTAACTGTTATATCCAGTCATAAACTACACAAAAGTTACCCATTTTTCATGGGGACATACCTATCAGAGATCTCACATAACAATATAATACCAATCATATACATTATCAGCTCAAATTTTAAGTTATTATGTTGTAAATATGATACTAATCTCATTCATTGATACCTTCATTTGCAAACCTTTTATATAATAATTGATAATTTAATACTACTAGCTTTAACATTTTCTATTTGAGATAGTTAAAGTAAATATTATGAATGTCACCACAAACACAATACAAGCACACAAAGTTTTAGACTAGCTAGTATGAACATTATACTACATCCAAGAACTATAGAGTAGACTAGAAAAAGAGATCCAAGAGTCAAAAGAGAGGCACTCCAACTCCAAGGGTCAAGAAACTCCCCTTGACTCTATTTTTATTATGTACTAATTACAATAGGTCACATTTAGCAGTTGTTGAATTTTTTATCACTAAATCAGTAACAGTTCACCAAGAAGAAACTAAAGGGTCACATCTCTAGCAGTCCTAACTTCCATAAAGATTGGCTAAATAGACCTCCAACAACACTCTTAAACTCCCTATTCTTTTGCTTGGAGAGGAAAAATGAACCATCAGAAGATTAGTTCCATAGCAACTTCAGGGAAGTGTGATTTTGTAAATGACAAGTTAGATTATTGTTTTGAAAATTGGCATTGGAAATCTGAGTTTTCATTTTGTTACCATCAGCATTTCTTAAAAGCTATCAGGATAAATAAACCAATCTTGTGGTGATCAAAAGAACTACTCATCACATGTGTTAGGACATATGTAGTTCAAGTCTGTGAACATATGTCGCTATTTTATGTAATTGGCTTATCCTTAGACAAAACGCACTTTACTTGTAATTGGGTAGATTTGGGATAAGTTTAACACTTCAAGAAACAGTGGTTCAAGATTAAGTGTTGAAGCCGTCAAAGTCTGTCCAAGAAACAAGCAAGGAAGTGCAAGATTTTAAAGCTCGACACATACCTCGACAGATACATCTATCGAGCTTTAAAGAAGCTGTTTTGCCCGAGCCTCGATAGCTATCTCGACACCTCTCGACACCTCTATCTGTCGAGAATTAAAAGAAACAGATTTTCTGTTCTGTTTCAAGTCCAATCCGTGAGTATGTCTTTGGGACTTCTTTTCTCCTAACCCTAGACATATAAAAGGATTATTTTAAGGGCCGTCAAGATAGAGATCACAAGATACAAGTTGCACATTCATTGAGAACTTGTTGTTCATGCAATTTATGATCTGACAGACAAAGTTCGTGTCCTAGTTCATCCTTGATGATTTGAAGAACTTTGCAGCCAACTCTCTCTCTCTAGTTGGTGTTTGAAGTCGCGTACTGGGATCCGCGCATCTGGTTAGTCACGTACTGGGAGCCGTGCATTGAAAAGGAGAAACTGTCACTACAGAACAAGTCCAATTGGGTATTGGGGTAAGAGTTCAATTGTAGGTTGGTGAGGTACTGGGATTCCTTACTTGTAACTGCTTGTTGTGATAATAGTGGAGTTTCGAAAGTGGTGACCTTAAATCAACCGGTGGGGTTTTTGCCGTAAGGTTTTCCCCATTCGTGAACAAATCACCGTGTTATTTATTTTTCCGCTGCATAACTTAGTTTCGGTGATTTGTTTGTGCTACCACGTGATATTGCATGCTAAATTGATTAATTAATAACTTGGCTAATTAATCAACGTAATTTATCACAAGGGGTCAACGCATTTGTGGCCTGTCAAGTGGTATCAGAGCAGGCACACTCTGATTAGGGTTTAATCTTTGATGTGTGATCCATTGACCCCTGTTGTCATGGAAACTCTTGATTGTTTTGATTTGCATGATCTTGTGTTGAATGATGATGATGATATTCATGATGCCTATTGTAAGCTTTATAATTTTTGTATGAAATCTCTTGAGTGTTCTACAAAATTAAAAGCTAAATTTAAAAAGGTCAAGCTTGAAAAAGATGATTTGATTGCAAAATTGGATGAAGCCACTAATTTGAATGAGAATTTTAAAAATCAAATTTCATCTCAGGTGGACAAAATTAAGAGTTTGGAAGAGCAACTAGTTGAATTTAAAACTGAAGTCGAAAAATTAACTAGTGTCAAACTTGTTGTTGAGCCTAACTCAAAAGAAAAGGATTTTTATATTCCTCCATTTAAAAGGAATAATGAAGAGCTGAAGGCTAATATTGCTAGGATAGACAAAGGTAAACAAACTGATGTTAACGCTGAAGTTTCTAAACCTATGTCTAAAACTCCTCCTAAGTTGAATGATAAATCTGTTTTTCTCCCCACTTGTCATCATTGTCACATTGTTGGTCATATTAGGCCAAATTGTCCTAAGCTGAGGATTCTGTCAACCTCTAAGGTTAGACCTCCTTCTAGGAAGCCGAGTAGCTCTAAAACTGCTCATGTTTGTCACCATTGTGGTGTTTCTGGACACACTCGTCCTAATTGCTTTAAGTTGTATCCTCATAAGCAATTGTCCAAACGGTCACAGGTTTCCTCTCAAGGACCTACACCTTTGTTTGGAGAGTTATTAAAAGTCTTGAGCTTTTTAACTCAATTTCAGAAGAATTTTAATTCTTCTATGTCCTTTAGTAGTCATACTAGGACACGTGCCTTTTCATCTTCACGGCCAAAGACTCGTGCTGTGTGGGTGAGAAAGGAGCCTAAGACTTGATTGTCTTTTCTGTTTGTCCTCTGCTTTAATTCTTTTTATCTAAAGCAGGACTCTCTTTGCTTGATTTCTTATCTTCTGTTGAAATCATGCTTTCATGCATCTGCATTTCTTTTCTTGCTTTCATGCATATGCATATTTCTTTCATGCATTCATGTTGTTTGTCTGTTTTTGTTTGGTTGTTTAGTTTTTTATTTTTTTTCAAAATATAAAAAAAAAAAAATTTGAAAAATTGAAAAATACAAAAACAGTGTGTGTTCGTGTGTATTGGTTCATGTGAACTTTTGAAATGGCCATTGAAACAGAGTTTTCTAAACTTTGTATCACCTGTAGCTTAGATGAGCATTCTTCTGCACAACTAAGCAAGTGAGCTTTGTAGCTCTTTGTTTGTGATGAGTAAGGTTAAGTGATCTCTTCTTCTTAACACTCATATCACTCTTTTTGACGGGTTGAACTAGAAAATCCTAAGAGAAAGGCATAAATAACCATCTCACCACTATTACTCGCCAATCATAAAATGACACCTGTATGCTTCGGCATAGCAAAAGTGCAGTGTCAAAAGCTTAATATAATTGGGTATTTCTTTTCTTTCTCCTGTATGCCCATGCATGATATGCTTGTTAAAAAGAAAATATGCAAAGAAATAAAAAGCAAAAAGATCAAAAATGCTTTAAAATATGGTTGCAAGCGTGTTTTCTAGGAGATGTGGGAGTTATAGGATGTACCTTGAAGGTGATAGTCCCCATCAAACAGTTATGATTGTGTGTGAATTAAAGTGATTTTCTCATATCTCAAATCGTCATAACATTGAGACACATATGCAATCTTGCGATGTTTTCACACACGACACGCAATACTCTTTGCTATTTTTTGATACATGTGCAGGTACAATGTGATTTGGCCATCACAAAGTTTACATGCATTAATGTATGCTCACTAAACTGTCATAACTTGTTTTTGAAATATAAAATTGGTTAGACTTGTTTAGTGTGTGTGTGCGTATTTTGAGATACATGTGCATCAAAATTTTTGTTGAGAGATGATTTTGAGAGTTTAATGTGTTGGTTGTATCTTTGGTTGAGTTGCATGCATGATTGCATTCATGTCTGTGTTTTTCTTCTTTTGAAAAACTGCTTTTCAAGGCATCTCGACACCTTCTCGATACCTCTCGACACATGAGCTATCTGTCGAGCTCCTTAGACCTTTTCTTATCGCAGTCTCGACAGATACCTCGATAGCTGCTGGATCGATCGAGAAACTTTCTGTTTGCTCGATAGCTCCTCCATAGCTGCTGGATCGATCGAGGTTCCCTCCTGCTTATTTCTTCTCCCTCGACAGCTGAGCTCGATAGCTGCATCTGTCCACGTGTATTTCTCGACACATGACCTCGACAGCAGTCTCGACACCTCCCGATAGCAGCATCTGTCGAGATTTAATGAGAAGCTATATATTGATTTTTTGCGATTTCCCTTCTCATTTGCTCGATCTCTCTCGCTCGAAACGCACTGTTCTCTCTCAAATTTTTTCTTTTTCCCTCCAAACCTCATCCCAAGGCTTTCTCAAGAGTTTCTTTGTGTTCTTCATCTCTTGGTAAGCACTTTATCCCTCATTTTCATGCATTTCATTGTTTAAAACCCTAGGTTTTGTGTTTTTGAAAAATTTTTGGGAGTTTTCAAAGTTGTTGGGGTTTTCATGAAATTTTTGGGTTGGTTTTCTAGTTTTGATCTTCAAAACCACATGCATTGCATCACATTTGCATTCTCAGTGTATTTTCATGCATTTAGATGTGTGCAAATCTATTGTGTGCTGTTAGGTTTGGATTGGGCTGAGCCCATGATGTTTTTATGTTGCATGTCACATGTCCATGCATTCTCATGCATACGTTCTTTTCAATTCAATATTATTCTGTCAATATTGAACTGTTTGGGACTTTTCTGTGTGTTTCTTTTTCTTTCCCCCTCTCTATGGTTGCGTTAGCTGTGTCTATGGCACCTAAGCGTAAGTCCATTCCGTCCCAGAACCCTCTGCGTTCTAAGGGACAGTCTTCTTCTGATTCTTCTCCTCTCTCTGTCCGGTTCCGTGATGAGAAGGCCCACAAGGACTTCTTGGAGAACTTTTCTAAACACGGTGTTCATTCGGAACGCCACGTCGTCCTGGCAGACTTTGCCGACACTGACCTTCCCGATGTCATTCACACTCGGGGATGGGAGTCACTGTGTGACGTCCCGGTCACGTCTCCTCTCGTGTTGATTCAGGAGTTTTACTCCAACATCCACGGGATAGATTCTTCAGTACCTTCTTTCTACTCTTGCGTCCGAGGTACGCGCTTTTGTGTCACCCCAGAGCTGGTCTCTGAGGTTCTTCATGTCCCTAGGGTGGATCATCCCGATTACCCTAGCTGTGAGCGTCTCTGGACTGTGTCCAAAGACGAGATAATCTCGGCGTTCTGTGAGCATCCTACCTCTTGGGGAGATCACATGTACACACCATGTCGACCTTTTGCTAAAGGTCCTCGATTCCTTAACATGGTGATGACCTTTGTTTTGCACCCACTTTCTCACTATAACTTTATCACAGAGCCTCGCGCTAGATTTTTGTTGTCCCTCTTAGAGGATCTTTCTATAGACTTTCCTTCTCACTTCATCTTTTCTATTATCGATGTCTATAGAGATACGGCCACCCGTGATAAGCTCATTTTCCCTTCCGCTATCACGAGGATTCTGAGTCATTTTTCCATCCCTTTCCCTTCGTCTGAACCTTACCACGTCATGTCTGCCATAGACGCCGCTACCGTAAAACGTAGCGAGGCACAGTTGAGATCGCGACAGACTGACGGGGCCACTCCTTCCACCCGTCCGACCACCTCCAGATCCGCTCGAGCATCTGCTTCTACTTCTTCGAGCGACGTCAGCTTGGGAGACATCATGGCGCAGCTACAGCGCATGGATGCTCACCTAGATACACTCTCCACAGAGTTGTATCAGGTGAACGTCCGTGTTGGTCGCATCGCCAGGCGACAGGCGACCATGGGCGGCTTTGCACCAGAGGCTTCTCCTCCGCCACCTCATGCGTCGTCTGAGACTGAGGATGATGACGGCGATGATGATGATGCTTCCGATGATGATGATGATGGAGATGCGAGCTCTTCGGATGAGATGTCTACTTGACACTCTACCCTTTGTCACTCGTGACAAAAAGGGGGAGTAGTTTTGTATGAGAGTAGTCATTCTTAGGGGGAGTGTTAGCATATGACATTTTTGTTAAGGGGAGTGTGGATTGAGGGATGTAGTGAGGCGATCTATGTATTTTTTTCTTTCTTTTAGAGATACATTGATCATGTATTGACATACATTGTATTTATTCTCTTCTTATATATGATGATGTATGTTTTTCTTTCACCTAACTTTCATGTGTTGTTTCTTTTCTATCTTTATACACATGTTCTTTACTTGTATGCAATCTATTATTTCTGTTTCACACAAAGATGCCTTGATGTGTTTTGTTTATAAGTGTTTCAGAAATACAGGTTGTCAAAGTCTTCTTGCCATAAACTCTCTTCTTGTAAAGTTTTTCAAGAGTTTGTGTTAGGATAGATTTTACTGTATGTAACAAGTGAATATGAGTTGAGTGATTTATGACTTCTCTCATATTTTCATTTGTATGTTGTGGTTTTGTCACGGATTGCCAAAGGGGGAGATTGTTAGGACATATGTAGTTCAAGTCTGTGAACATATGTCGCTATTTTATGTAATTGGCTTATCCTTAGACAAAACGCACTTTACTTGTAATTTGGTAGATTTAGGATAAGTTTAACACTTCAAGAAATAGTGATTCAAGATTAAGTGTTGAAGCCGTCAAAGTCTGTCCAAGAAATAAGCAAGGAAGTGCAAGATTTTAAAGCTCGACACATACCTCGACACATACCTCGACAGATACATCTATCGAGCTTTAAAGAAGCTGTTTTGCCCAAGCCTCGACAGCTATCTCGACACCTCTCGACACCTCTATCTGTCGAGAATTAAAAGAAAGAGATTTTCTGTTCTGTTTCAAGTCCAATCCGTGAGTATGTCTTTGGGACTTCTTTTCTCCTAACCCTAGACATATAAAAGGATTATTTTAAGGGCCATCAAGATAGAGATCACAAGATACAAGTTGCACATTCATTGAGAACTTGTTGTTCATGTAATTTGTGATCTGACAGACAAAGTTCGTGTCCTAGTTCATCCTTAATGATTTGAATAACTTTGCAGCCAACTCTCTCTCTCTAGTTGGTGTTTGAAGTCGCGTACTGGGATCCGCGCATCTAGTTAGTCACGTACTGGGAGCCGTGCATTGAAAAGGAGAAACTGTCACTACAGAACAAGTCCAATTGGGTATTGGGGTAAGAGTTCAATTGTAGGTTGGTGAGGTACTGGGATTCCTTACTTGTAACTGCTTGTTGTGATAATAGTGGAGTTTTGGGAGTGGTGACCTTAAATCACCCGGTGGGGTTTTTGCCGTAAGGTTTTCCCCATTCGTGAACAAATCACCGTGTTATTTATTTTTCCGCTGCATAACTTAGTTTCGGTGATTTGTTTGTGCTACCACGTGATATTGCATGCTAAATTGATTAATTAATAACTTGGCTAATTAATCAACGTAATTTATCACAAGGGGTCAACGCATTTGTGGTCTGTCACAATGTTGATAGAAGCCTTCATGCATAACTTGTAGGAAACTTGAAATTTATACCCTTTTCCTTCTTTGTTGATTGCAATAATTGAAGATTTTGCAGGGATTACTTAGATATAAGATTACCACTGCTACAAAGAAGCCAACCGCATATCCAATCCCCACTTCTTCCCATGAGAACCATGTTTCCTTACTCTTAAGCTTTGGTGGTTTTGTTGGCGATAGATGTTATGAGCATGGCACTTGAATTTGCATTCCACACAACCCACTATTGTTGGCATAACTGTTTGGATCATTCATTGTATCCATTTGGCTACCTACTGGAATCTTACCTTTGAGTTTATTGTTACTCACATCAAAAATAGTCAACTGTAGCAGCTTTGCTATTGATTGTGGAATTGAGCCTGATAGAGTGTTGTGTGACAAGTCCAAACTCTCTAGATTCTCTAAATCACCAAGATTTGCCGGTATTCTCCCAAAAAGGTTGTTACGTGAGATGTTGAAAATTTTTAGAGCCTTCAAACTTCCCAATGAAGCTGGAATTTCACCAAAAAGTTTGTTCATTGACAAGTCTAACAAAGAATAGTCCTTGAGGTTGTCAAATGACAAACCTTGTATTGACTTCTTCCAATTCACAATCAGATCATGAGTCTTGAATGACATACCATGTTTTGGCTTGTTCCAATTTCCAAGCAAAATAAGAACTTGGGTTTCCAGACCTCTGAGTTGGGGGGTTGCCATATATCGAAACCTAGAAAAGATTTCTCCAGGTGTTTCAATCATACCAGTAAGATTTCCAAGATTTGTAGGGATTTTTCCAACAAGATGGTTGATCGAAAGATCAAGAATTTGGAGGCTAGTAAGATTGAAAATACAATCAGGAATTGAACCTTGAAGGAAATTGTTTCGTAAAATTAGGATTTGAAGGGTGGATATTTGACCGATAAAATTTGACAATTCACCTATGATTTTGTTGTCATGGATGCCTAAGTATTTAAGGTTGCTCATATTAGTAAGATTTCTAGGGAAGCTACTAAACTTTTTTTTTCCCAATGAGAGAAATGAAGTTTTTTGGGGAAAGTTTGTTGAAATTTCACCAGAAAATTCATTTGAAGATAAATCAATGATTCGGAGATTTACATTGGAGCTAAAATCTGGTAGAGTGTTGCTAGAAAATTTGTTGTTCGGCAAGTCCAATAAACAAAGATTAATGTTGGAGATGAATTTAGGAAGCTTCCCTGAAAAATTGTTGCCATCCAACATAAGAGCCATGAGTCCAGTGGCATTACTAATGTTGCGTGGCAATTTTCCATAAAAGTTGTTCCGAGACAAGGAAAGAACAAGTAGATTAGAGCCAAAAAGTTGAGGTGGGAGAGTTCCTGTAAGTCGATTGTCCGACAGATTTATATATTCAAATTCCATTTCAGCAAGCCATTGTGGGAACATTCCTTCTAGCTGATTCTCACTCAAGTCCAAATGTACAAGAGTCTTCTGTGTAGAAATCCAATCAGGAATTTTACCTGCAAGACCACCGGACTTCAGAGACAACTTGGATAGCGTAAACTTTGGCACTATCTTTGCACTGTTATTCCAAATGAGATTATTGCCACCGATAAGAAGACTCGTCAAGTTCTCCATATCAAACAACCAGGAAGGGAATTCTCCGCTCAGCAAGTTGTTTATAAATTTAAGTGTATCCAATTCTGTCAAATTCTGTATGGATGAAGGGATTGTACCTGTGAGACTGTTGTCGCTCAAGTCCAAATAGTCTATGTTAGATAGATTGCCAATATCAATAGGAAATTCCAATGACAACGAATTGGAGCTTAAGTCCAATACTGTCAACTCCTTCAAACTCACGATCGTGGTTGGAATTTCACCAAAGAAAATGTCGTCGTTAAAATCCAAGTAGCTCAACTTTGTCATATTCCCTATCTCTGGGGGGATATTTCCATGGAATTAATTGTGAGCCATATCAAGAATTTGAAGAAACCTCAATTGAAAAAGTTGAGAAGGAAGGGAGCCACTGAAGTTATTGCCCCTCAAATCAAGAAAAACTAATTTGCTTAGATTGGCAAAACCGTCGCGTGGCAATTCTCCTCGTATTCCATTGAAGGACAAGTCAAGGTATGTCAAGGTTCGAATGTGAAATAGCGGTGTCAAGATGGTGGAAGTCCACACTGGCCATGGTTTCCGCCAATGGTTGAGGTCCCACAGAACTATTTCAACCACATTGCTGGAACTACACCTGACAAAGGGGAACGAACAACCATCTGAGCTGGAATTCCATGATTTTAACTCATCATCAGTAAAATTGGCGAGAGAGGCTGAAAACTGAAGAAGGGCTTGTTTTTGACATTCAGGAGGACAAGAGAGAGTAGGGGTGTAGAAGAAGATGAAAAGTATAAACATTATTAGTAGGCTGAGGAGTTTTGCCATTCTTGTGTTCCTTTCTTCTTTGTTTACGGACTCAGATCGGAGGAGTGGCGTTGGAATAAAATTAGTGCTGTAAAAAATTATTAAAATAAGCAATAGCTCAAGTTGGATTTAAACACCAAGTCGGTCAATTTTGAATAAAATTAGTACAGTATGTCAAGTTTTCTCTTTTCTTTTTCTTTTTTTTTTTAAAAAAAAAATTAAAAGATTCAGCCTAGTTCAGTCAAGTCAAGTAGATTAGTTAAAAAATAATAAATAAATAAAACTAAAAGTTATAGTGAAACCGTAGGTGGGTGTGGTGTGCCCAAGTAAAGGGGCAGGAAGGAAGAGTGACGAATAAAAAATTTAAGGCAATCCGCATGACCGTAAAAAGAGGGTCTTGAATCTTGATACGTTTGAAAAATGGTACCTTCTCAACGTTGTGGACGATGCACTAGCCTTTTAACGAGAACTTGATGAGAAGTATCATATATAAAAACTAGGGATTTAGATTTTTTAGGGTACTTTACTAATAAATTTTTTAAAATCTTAACTATTTTTTTAATGATTTAATGATCTAAATTCTGCCATGTTAGCATTCCACTAACAATATTCTTAAAACAATAAGCTAATGTTGTAAACAAAACAATTAAGAATATTATTAGTAGAATGTTGATATGACAAAATCTAAACTATTAAGTTATTAAAAAATGGTTAAAATTCAAGAAAATCTATTTGGTAAAATACTTTAAAAAATTTAGAAGATCTGAATCCCACCATTATATATTGCTATATACGTTGAACGTAAATTTTGGTCTAAAGTCTAAAGCAATAAAATCTATCGTTTCTCATAATATATAATAAAAAAATCTTTACTGACTCAATGTGATTCACGCTATATATGGCTTATGAACTTCAAAAGGAGAGTTCCTATCTTTTAATAAAATAAATAAATAAATAACTTCAAATATAGGGATATTACCCAGCGATGTGAAAAGGGTGGTGATGAAGTCAGAGATTCAAAACCTACATGAGTTTGATTTTCCATAGTTCACTGCTCCCTTGGCCAACTTTTGTGATTAGTTGGAAAAAAAAAATCCGGATAGGTAAAAGAAATCAGTGACAGTTTTTCTTAGGAAGAAGTTAAAAAGGTTTTTTAGGAGTAAAACATGAGTGGAATTCAAACTTGTTAGGTATTTGCAGTTGAGTTTAAATAAAATGTCTCTTAAATACACTCAGTTATTTTTGTTTAGAGTAGGCTTAATAAATTTTAGGGGTACTTTAGATATTGTAGAGAGAGGGTAACTAACTTTGTAAATCCTCTTAATATATAGAGAAGAGATAAATTATAAAATAAGTAAATAATTTTAATAAAAATTTACTTTTAGTTCTAATTGTTGAAAGTTTAGACTTTATCAGTGTTTATCTATTTTTATATTTTAAAATTATTTTTGTGCTTTATGTTAATTTCTTAATATTAGATGTGGTATGAGTTTAATCATTTTATTTGGGTTATGTTTAATCTATACCCTAGCTAGCACAAAAAAATAATAAACAAAATAGTTCGTTTATACTGATTTTTTTCCTAGTGATAGTCTAATTAAAAAAAACCTAACAAGAAGAAGCAACTATGATTATTTATTCACTTTTATAATCTCAAAAAATTTCACAACCAACGATCACCCAAAAAATAATTCCAAATCCACAACCAACAATCACCCAAAAGCCCCACAACTAATCCACAACAATCAATCTTCTAGATTCATAACCATATCATTTTTTCTCCCTAAACTAAGTCATTTGACATCTTTTTCAAATCAGCTCTTTTAAGTTTTACCATCAAAACTTCTATGTTCGAATCTTGTCGTGACTAACTAAGAGCAATAGATAGTTACTTGTATATGAATTTATATATTTTTTTTTTTTCCATCACTCACAACCAATCATATCAATTATGACCAAAATTGAGTCCATGTCAAGTATACAAAATATAATTGTTCAACTTTAATGACATGTAATGTATTGTAATGTGGCATTGCTCAATTCATCGATAAAAGACCATTTGGTTCATATTTAATTTTCTTTCCTCTCACTTCACTTCATGTAATTTTTGTTTTGATTATCATATTTAATTTTTTTTTAAAAAATTATTTTAACACATCAAAAAGTTACTTTATTTATTTTAGTATAGTATTTAACATTAAACCCTATACCTCATTTCTTACTTTAACACATCCACTATTAAAATAACATAAAAAAACACCCACCATTTATAAACAAAAAAACAAAAAGAAGTAAAACCCACAATAAAAAGAGAGAGGAGAGATATATGAGAGAGAAAATGGAGAGTTTTTTTTTTTTTTTAGAAACATAAAAGGGCTAGAGTTAGTATATAGCTACAAGGCACTTCTACTACTAGCATGTTCTAAAAATAATTTAGCATTTAAAACATCTAATGGGGCATTTTTAGTATGCTAAATTTAATATTTAGCACATATGATGCTAATGCTCTTAATGAGTATTGGCCGTGAGTATAGTCAAGTTTTCTCTTTTCTTTTTCTTTTTCTTAAAAATAAAATTAAAAGATTCAGCCTGCTCAAGTCAAGTCAAGTAGATTAGTTAAAAAATAATAAATAAAACTAAAAGTTAAAGTGAAACAGTAGGTTGTGCCCAAGGAAAGGGGTAGGAAGGAAGAGTGACAAATAAAAAGACGTTCTTGAACCTTGATACCTTCTCAACGTTGTGGACAAGGCACTGTTTTTTATCGTGAACTTGATGAGAAATATCATAAAAACTAGTAGGATTATCACGTTAGATGCATGACTTGACGAAGATTAATAATTAAAATTTAAATTATTAAATAAATAGTAATAATTAGCGTCTAAGCATGTGCTCACGTGTGTGCTTAGATGCTTTTCTTTTTTCTTTCTAAAGGTAAATTATTTTCATTTACTATAATTTGGGGTTGTTGCATTTTGTAATAACAAAAATACCTAGAGATGTGATGAGATTTATGTGTTTGTGAGTGAAATTTTTTTTAAGCATATAATCTCATCATACGCCTAAGTATTTTTGTGATTGAAAAATGCAACAACCCCGAATTATGATGAATGAAAATTATTAAGTTTTAGAAAGAATAAAAAATAGAAAAGCCTCTAAGCATGCGCTTCATGCTTAGAGACAAGTATATAGTAATAGATGTCTAAATATCACAGAAATAATTTCTAATACAAATATAACTACACAGATGGTTTCCATTCCATTATGTAAAACTAAAATTCCAAAATTTTTGAAAATATCTTTATACTATATAGAAATATTTAATATTTTAATAATTAGCCCCCAAAAATGGAACTTGGCCTCCCAAATATTTGAGTTAGTCCAATAATGTTCTTAAAAATATTGTCCAATTGGTCTTGTAGTTATAGAGAACATATTGTTTCTCAAAGTAATTTTTTATTGTAAAACATGTTATCGTCTCACATAAAGTTTTAGATCATTCATGTCTTTGAACACTTTATTAGTTTAATTAAAAAAAATTACTTGAAATGATAGAAAATTTGGTAACTTATATTGAAAATGAAAATTGTAAGGATTTCACTATAGAAAATGGTGAAATATGAATTTTTTTTGCTGAAATTATGGTGAGAGATAATTTAATTCTATGAAACATTTAATTTTAAGGATTTCACTATGAAAGATTCTAACTTTTGTTTATGTATAAATGTATGTGTTTGTGTATATGTGCGAAAATTTGTATAGACTAAAATTAATAACACAAATCGACCCTCCAAACAAAAATTTTTGGTTCTGCCCCTAATTGCATTTGCCTGTGCATGAGAAGAGTAGTGTTTAATAGCACATGAAAAAAGGCTAACGGAGCAGCTGTAGAATTGTAAAATTATAGATTACTTGTGGCAAAGTTTTATGTGGGTTGAAGAATCACCATTATATATTTCTAGTGGTATACGTTGAACTTAAATTTTGATCTAAGATCATATAATAATAAAAATATCTTTACTGACTCAATGTGATTCGTGCAATAGCTAGTTCTTCTAAGATCATATATTACTTAAACACCAAGTCAGTCAATTTTGAATAAAATTAGTACAGCATAGTCATGTTTTCTTTTTGTTTTTTTTTTTTTAAATAAAAGATTCAACCTAGTCAAGTCAAGTCAAGTCAAGTAGATTGGTTAAAAAATACTATATACAGAGTAAATAAATAAATAAAACTAAAACTCAAGTAAAACCGTGGGTGGGGGTGCCCAAGGAAAGGGGCTGCAAGGAAGAGTGACAAATAAAAAATTTAAAGCAACCAGTGTGACCGTAAAAAGAGGGTCTTTAACCTTGAAACGTTGGAAAAAGGGTATGTTCTCAACTTTTTGGACGAACAAAGTTGAACAAAGTATTTCTCCAAACTAGTTTGGAGAGAAACCTGTCAATCTTATTATATATCTTTTTTTCAGGTGTGAATTTTAAAAATTTAACCGTTAAATTTCATGTTCTTTATGTTCTTAACATACTTATCAAATTTCGTTAAAATTGGATTTTATTTACTATTTGATCAATGAACTTATTTTTTATACACAATTTTAGATTACAAAAACTTGAAATTTTAACATTTTTTGATGACATAGCAGTTGATCTTTGATCTTCTTGAAATTTTGCAAGCATGAAGGATATAATAAGAATATGCAATTCAACGGTTAGATTTTCAAATTTCACACTCCATATAAAAATATGCGACAAGTTTGAAGGAATTCTCTCCAAACTAGTTTGAAGAGAAACTTTATTCATTTTGGACAAGGCATTACTTTTTAATGTGAACTTGATGAGAAGTATCATAAAAACTAGTAGTATTATCATGTGAGATGCATGACTTGACGAAGATTATGTGTAAGTCAATTTTTTTAAAAAAATAATTAAAATTAAATTATTAAATAAATAGTAATAACTAGTGTCTAAGCATGTGCTCACGCATGCTTAGATTTTTTTTTTTTTTTTAAAGGTAAATAATTTTCATTTATTATAATTCAAGTTGTTGCATTTTTTTAATCAGAAAAAGATTTATGCGTTTGTGGGTGAAATAATTTTTAAGTAAATAATCTCATTACACGCCTAGGTATTTTTGGGATTGAAAAATACAACAACCCCGAATTATGATGAATGAAAATTATTAACTTTTAAAAATGTCTAAATATCACGTAAATAATTTCTAACACAAATATAACTACACAAATGGTATCCATTCCATTATGTAAAACTAAAATTTCAAATATAAATAATAAGTAAAATAACCTGTGGGGGCAAAA
Organism: Castanopsis chinensis; assembly: GCA_032878915.1. NCBI lineage: Eukaryota > Viridiplantae > Streptophyta > Magnoliopsida > Fagales > Fagaceae > Castanopsis > Castanopsis chinensis. The sequence continues at coordinate 10,680,056 of JAVQMG010000089.1, forward strand.
GTATGAATGCACGTATTTGGGCCTTGGGCCTGATCCAAAAGCACCAACTCGTCTGAGGATTGTCAGGTGACAACAAGGACACCGACCTTAAAGGCCCATAAGCCCAGTATTAGGTTAGAGGCTATTTAGTTTGGTCCGAGGAGGGATGCCTCCTCGGCTAACCAAGGCAAGGGTCATAAGATACGCCGTGATCCCTAAGGAGGAACCCGTAAAGCTCAACAAGCAAGGTTACACTCCAAAGGAATGCAAGGAGGGAGAACAAGTGGGAAATGCCTTATAGAAAGCTGCTGCCACCGCATTAAATACTTCACACCTATCCCTCTGGCCGCATTAATGAAGAAGTGACATATGAGATGATAGTAATTAGCCTTACAGCCACTGGGGGAAGATTTCAAGAGAGTGGTGGATGGGAAAGGCATCTGTATTGATGACTACATGAATGGAAGCACAAAGAAGAGGATATAAATAAAGAGGGAGAGAACATTGTAAGGGGGATTGGAAAATTTTTCTAAAAAGAATAAGAGAAATTAATATAGAAAGTCCTCGGATCATGTCCGAGGAGAGCTTGAGCTGCACTAAAGTTTCTCTGCTTGCAAATCGTGGACTTAGCCCAACGTCTCTACTTTCCATAGTCCAAAGAAACCTAGGTTTCAAGCCCACCCTCTACAAATTTTATTGTCTGTCCCTGACACGCATTTGGGTCCAGGCTCGATTTGTATCTTTACATAACCAAACAAAAATAAATAAACACATAAATACCTAGATTTATTCAAAAAAAATGTGGGGGGGGGGGGGGACATATATATGAAAACCTTCATTCTAAAAGTAGGTTATTATTAAGCATTTGAAGTGTGTCTGGCATCCGTTTCAACTTTTATCTTTTAATTTTTTATATTTTATATACAGCTTTTTAAAACTTCACGTTTTCCCACTTTTATCACTTTCTTTAAAGTTCAAGCATACTTTAACACACTTTCAGCAAAAACTAAATAACTGGCCACATATGCTCATTCAACAAAACCAATAATCGGCTAAATAAATCATTAATCACACATCAATCAAAATCATAAGTAGGTTTTGATATTCAATCTTTATATTGACTCAATTATGGAAGAGATATGTGCCCAAGTAGTGTATTGAGTTTATGGTTGACCTTGGTTTCCAAAGTATTGTTGAGGACATATTTTTATGTAATTGGCATATCCTTTGACAAAACGCACTTTACTTGTATTTTGGTAAATCTAAGTAGGTTCAAGATGATCATTACAAGTGGTTAAATTGAAGACATGAAGATTACTCAAAAATTGCTCAAGAAAAGTGCAATTTGCAGGTCTCGATACCTCCTCGACAGAATCTCGATCTGTCGGGATTCATTAAAGCTCGATAGATGTTTCGATCGATCAAGCTTATGGGTTTCAGATTATAGCCAGCAACATTTTTACTCTAAAAGGCTAATTGTTTATGGGTTTGTATAATTCTTATTGGACTAGGAAAACCCAAGGTTTGTGTAAACCTATTTGGAATAGAAGAGCCCATTAAGCTCCTATTTAAAGGAGGTGGAAAAAGAAAAACAAAACCCTAGAGAGCTTCATAAGGTTTTCTTTTTGAAACCCTAGCCTCCTTCTACAGAAGAAAGAGTTCTTGCTGTGTGGATGAGAAAGGAGCCTAAGACTTAATTGTCTTTTCTGTTTGTCCTCTGCTTTTATTCTTTCTATCTAAAGTGGGACTCTCTTTGCTTGATTTCTTATCTACTTTTGGAATCATGCTTTCATGCATTTGCACTTTTCTATCATGCCTTCATGCATATGCATCTTTCTTTCATGCATTCAGGTTGTTTGTCTGTTTTTGTTTAGTTGTTTAGTTTTTATTTTGTTTCTTTTTTCAAGATAAAAATTAAAAAAAAATTGAAAAATTGAAAAATACAAAAACAGTGTGTGTTTGTGTACATTGGTTCTTGTGAACCTTAATATGGCCATTGAAACAGAATTTTCTAAATTTCGTATCTCTTGTAGCTTAGATGAGCATCTTTATGCACAACTAAGCAAGTGAACTTTGTAACTCTTTATTTGTGATGAGTAAGGTTAAGTGATCTCTTCTACTTAACACTCGTATCATTCTTTTTGATGTTTAGGACTAGAAAATCCTAAGAGAAAGGCATAAATAACCATCTCAGCACTGTTACTCGCCAATCATGATATGACATTTGTATGCTTCGGCATAGCAAAAGTGCAATGTCAAAAGCTTAACATAATTGGGTATTTCTTTTCTTTCTCTTATATGTCCATGCATGATATGCTTAATAAAAGAAAATATGCAAAGAAATAAAAGCAAAAAGATTAAAAATGCTTTAAAATATGGTTGCAAGCGTGTTTTCTAGAAGATGTGGGAGTTATAGGATGTACCTCGAAGGTGATGGTCCCCATTAAACAGTTATGATTGTGTGTGAGTTAAAGTGATTTTCTCATATCTAAAATTGTCATAACTTTGAGACACTTATGCAATCTTGCGATGTTTTCACACACAACACGCAATATTCTTTGCTATTCTTGATACATGTGCAGGTACAATATGATTTAGCCATCACAAGGTTTACATGCGTTAATGTATGCTCCCTAAGCTGTCTTAACTTATTTTTGAAATATAAAATTGGTTAGACTTGTTTAGTGTGTGTGTGTGTGTTTTGGGATTCATGTGCTTTTAATTTGTTGTTGAGTGATGTTTTTGAGAGCTTAATGTGTTGCTTGGATCTTTGGTTGAGTTGCATGTTTGATTGCATTCACATCTATGTTTTTCTCTTCTTGAAAAAACTGCTTTTAAGCCATCTCGATACCTCTCGATACTTGGCTTATCTGTTGAGATCTTCAGTTGCATCTTATCGCAATCTCAACACCTCTCGATAACTGGGTGGATCGATCGAGGAAGTTTCTGTCTGCTCGATAGATCCTCGACACCTTCTTGATCCATCGAGGTTGTCTCGATAGCTTCTTGACACCTCTCGATCGATCGAGATACCCTTGCATGCATTTCATCCTTCTTTGTTTTGTATGTTTTTCCCTTTGTGTCCATAGCATCTTGTTTTTCTTTCTCTTGTAGGTCTATGGTTCCTTGTTCTCCTCGTTCCCTCTATATTTGTTTTCTATCTTTCTCCAGTCAAGTCTCTTGGCTTTTCATACCCTTTGTCAATCGTGTCAAAAAGGGGGAGAAATTTGAGTTTTGTATGTCATTCCTCAGGGGGAGTAATAGACTTAGGGGGAGAACTTCATGTTAAAGGGAGGAAAGTTTTTGTTGTAACTAACTTAGAGGGAGAGTTAGTTTGATACACATTGATATTGATATATTTTTTGTGTTGTGTATCTTTTGGTTTTGTAACCATTTTTACATACATGATGCTTATCAAGTGGTATATGTGATGATGTATGTGTTTCACTCTTTATCTCACATGTGTTGTTTCTTTTCTCTATTTATACACATGTTTCTTGTTTATTCAACTTGTCATTGTTTTCCACATGGTACCTTGATGTGTTTTGTTTAGTGCCTTTCAGGAAAGACAAGTTAAAGCCAAGTCAAGATTCCGAACCTTCTTCTTGCAGCAACTTCCGAGGTTCAGACCTTTTAGACTAAGCTTATTTATTCTTAAGTAGAATGTATTCTAGGACATTCAATGTACTCTTGTGGTTTTGTCACGGATTGCCAAATGGGGAGATTGTTGAGGACATATTTTTATGTAATTGGCATATCCTTTGACAAAACGCATTTTACTTGTATTTGGGTAAATCTAAGTAGGTTCAAGATGATCATTACAAGTGGTTAAATTGAAGACATGAAGATTACTCAAAAATTGCTCAAGAAAAGTGCAATCTACAGGTCTCGATACCTCCTCGACAGAATCTCGATCTGTCGAGATTCATTAAAGCTCGACAGATGTTTCGATCGATCGAGATTACGGGTTTCAGATTATAGCCAGCAACATTTTTACTCTAAAAGGCTAATTGTTTATGGGTTTGTATAATTCTTATTGGACTAGGAAAACCCAAGGTTTGTGTAAACCTATTTGGAATAGAAGAGCCCATTAAGCTCCTATTTAAAGGAGGTGGAAAAAGAAAAACAAAACCCTAGAGCGCTTCATAAGGTTTTCTTTTTAAAACCCTAGCCTCCTCCTACAGAAGAAAGAGTTCTTGCTGCGTTTCTTGTACGCCTTTGAGTTTTGTAACCAAGCAAAGTCTCTTGCACCAACATTAAAGATCTTATTGGTGTTTCTATGTGAAGCTGCTGCAAATCAACTACAACAATCAAAGGGTTGCTGTGGAGTTAGTCACGTACTGGGATTCATGCAAAGGAGTAAGTTGCATACTGGGATCCGCGCAATTGGTTAGTCACGTACTTGGGAGCCGTGCATTGAAAGGAGAAACTGTCACTACAGAACAAGTCCAATTGGGTATTGGGGTAAGGGTTCAACTGTAAGTTGGTAATGTACTGGGATTCCTTGCTTGTAATCGCTTGTTGTGATAATAGTAGAGTTTCGGGAGTGATGACCTTAAATCACCCAGTGGGGTTTTTGCCGTCAGGTTTTCCCCATTCGTAAACAAATCACCGTGTCTTTTATTTTTCCACTGCATACTTTAGTTTTGGTGATTTGTTTGTGCTGCCACGTGAATTTGTATGTTAACTTGATTGATTAATAACTTGACTAATTAATCAATTTAATTTATCACAATGGGTCAACGCGTTTGTGGCCTGTCAAGTATAACTATTAAGAATAAAGTTACCTCTCTATTGAAGATCGTGCGTGAAGGAGAACTCCCATTTACGGAGTTTGGACACCTGATGTTTAATATTCATTGCATCAGAGCTACATGTTAGGGTGGGCCTCCAAAAATTTTTAGAATATCTTTATACTATATAGAAATATTTAATATTTTAATAATTAGCCCCCAAAAATGGAACTTGGCTCCCCCTGAATATTTAAGTTAGTCCAGTAATGTTCTTAAAAAAATTGTCCAAATGGTCTGGTAGTTATAAAAAACATATTGTTTCTCAAAGTAATTTTTATTGTAAAACGTGTTATCGTATCTCATAAAGTTTTAAATCATTCCTGTCTTTGAACATTTCATTAGTTTAATTGAAAATTTTTTACTTGCAATGATAGACAATTTGGTAACTTATATTGAAAATGAAAATTATAAGGATTTCACTGTGGAAGACGGTGAGAGATGATTTTTTTTTTTTATTGGTTGAAATTTTTGGTGAAAGATTTTTTTTTTTTTTTTTTGAGAAGGAAACTATGGCGAAAGATAATTTTATTCTATGAAACACTTAATTTTGGGGATTTCACTATAAAAGATTCTAACTTCTATATATGTATAAATGTATGTGTTTGTTCATATGTGCGAAAGTTTGTATAGACTAGTAAATTAGTAACACAAATTGACTCCCCAAACAAAAATTTATGGTTCCGCCCCTAATTGCATATGCCAGTACATGAGAAGAGTAGTATATAATAGCACATGAAAGAAGGCTAATGGAGTAGCTGTAGAATTGTAAAATTATAGATTACTTGTGTCAAGTGTTATGTGGGTTGAAGAATCACCATTATATATTGCTATATACGTTGAACGTAAATTTTGGTCTAAACTCTAGAGCAATAAAATCTATCGTTTCTCATAATAAAAAAATCTTTACTGACTTAATGTGATTCGCGCTATGGCTTATGAACTTCAAAAAGAGAGTTTCTATCTTTTAATAAAGTAAATAAATAAATAACTTCAAATAAGGATATTACCCTGCGATGTGAAAGGGGTGGTGATGAAGTCAGTGATTCAAAACCTACATGAGTTTAGTTTTCCATGATTCTCTGTTCCCTTGGCCAACTTTTGTGATTAGTTGGGAAAAAAAAAATGAGGATAAGTAAAAGAAATCAAAAACAGTTTTTCTTAGGAAGAAGTTAAAAAGGTTTTTTAGGAGTAAAACGTGAGGAATGGAATTCAAACATAAGGAACAGTTTGATTTTTCTAGCAATATCTATCCACTAAAGTAAAATGTGGAAAAAAAAAATGTCATCAATTCTTCAAGAGAAATTGGCATTACACATAGGTATTTCAACCTTTGATGTATCCATTCTTGAACAACTTTTTATTGCTACACTTAGCACTGGGCTTTCATTCCAATCAACAATATTTGCTCCATTTCTTGAGTTTTGTTTTGATTTGGTTCGATCAAAACAATCACAAAATATGTGCTAATACTATAGTGACCAGGTAATAACTTAAAATTTAAGCATATCTTCAAATTTCCTCAGCCGATAGCACACATAGTTAAGACTTTTAGTAGCCATCGAATGAGGAGAAGAAGGAATAAAGATTGCAGAATAGGGGAGTGATAAATGAAGAAAAAGTAAAAGTTTTTATGAAAAGACTCAAACTGAATATGTTTTAGATAAAGGGAAAAACAGAAAGGCAAGTGGCAAGTAATTTGAGAACGTGTATTAGGCAGTTGTGAATATAGGAATAGATAGGTTCCACAAAAAAAAAAAAATCTGTGCGTATTTTTTTTTTTTTTAACAATTGTGAATATAGGAGTAGATAGGTTCCAAAAAAAAAAAAACAAAGGGAAAAAAACTGTAAGTAATTTTTTTTTTTTAATGAAAAACTGCTTGTTGGTAAACTGTTTTTTATTTATTTTAAATCTAGCTAAATTTTAGAATTTTTTAAATTTGAAATTTTACATGTTTAACCCTATTATTTAAACTTCCTAAGCAGATAAAATTTGAGGGTACTAGGAATGTGGTCCTATTTTGTAAATAGTATTTTACGTGGGAGTTAAATAAACATTTTTACCAAGTTTTGTCCCAACTTAAAGTAGCCTGTAGGGGTACTTTGGAATAAAAAACAAAATACAGTCCAAACAAGGGAAGCTCTTTAAATAATAGTATAGATACAAAAGATGAGATAAATTATAAAATTAGTAAATAATTTTAATAAAAATGTACTTTAAGTTTTAATCATTTAGACTTTAGACTTTATCGGTGTTTATCTATTTTTATATTTTAAAAGTTTTTTTTTTGCTTTGTGTCAATTTCTTAATATGAGATGTGGTATGAGTTTAATCATTTCTTTTTGGATTATGTTTAATTTATGCCCTAGTTAGCACAAAATAATTAACAAAATAGTTCCTTTATATCAATTTTTTCTTGGTGATAGTCTAATTAAAAAAACCTAATGAGCAGAAGCTACTATGATTATTTATTCACTTTTATAATCTCAAAAAAATTCACAACCAACGGTCACCCAAAATATAATTCCAAATCCACAACCAACAATCACCCCAAAACTCCACAACCAAATCCATAACTCAAGGTTGAGAAAATCATATAAAAGCATATAAAAAACCACCCTTCTAGATTCATAACCATATCATTTTTTCTCCCTAAACTAAGTCATTTGACATCTTTTTCAAATCAGCTCTTCTAAGTTTTACCATCAAAACTTCTATGTTCGAATTTTGTCATGACTAACTAAGAGCAATAGATAGTTACTTGTATATGAATCTATATTTTTTTTCCACCACTCACAACCAATCATATCAATTATGACCAGAATTGTGTCCACGTCAAGTATACGAAATATTATTGTTCAACTTCCATAACATGTAATGTAATGTAATGTGGCATTGCTCAATTCTCTTATAAAAGACCATTTAGATTCATATTTAATTTTCTAAAAAAATATTATTCTAACATGTCAAAAAGTTACTTTATTTATTTTAGCATAGTATTTAATATTAAACCCTACACCTCATTTCTTACTTTAACACATCCACTATTAAAACTAGCCTCTGAGCACACGCGTGAGGCTCTTCTATTTTTTGGGTAAGAATTAATTTAGAACATTTATTATAATTTGGGATTACTACATTTTTCAATCACAAAAAAATTTAAGAGTGTGATGAGTATTATGTGTGGTGAAAGAATTTTTCATCACACCCCTAGATCTTTTTTATGATTGAAAAATGTAGTAATCCCAATTTATAATAAATGTTGTAAATTATTACGTGTGTGCAATGGGGCTTTTTTTTTTTTTGGATTTAGTGTCATAAATTAATTCAAAAAAATGATGTAAAATGAAAACTTATCTCTCATTTCACTTGAAATGTGATCAACATCATCCAATGCAATGGACTAAAGCATCATTTAGAGTCAACAAATCGTACATCCCTGTAAGTTAATTTTTGCACATTGAAAAACATAAAAGTAAAAGGTTGGATTAATTTCCAACTAAATACAGTGAGCAATGAGAGTAAAGCCTTATCTTTCAAACACTTAGATAGTCAGATTTATTACAAAAATCAAGTGAAAATGTAATGACCAAATGGATCAATAGGAGGCAACAACCGAAGTTAGTTTTTTTGTTCATTAACGTTTAGACAATTTTTCATACCGTTGTATAACGCAATCAACAAACAAAAGCAAAGATTAAATGCAAAAATATTTTACTTTTTACCTTTTTTAAGTTCTAATTCAACAAAAAATACAAATATAATCCCAAAATTATTGAGAGTGAGAATTTTATCATGTACAAGAAGGAAAAAAATTTAAAGAAAGAGAATGTGTGAGAGAGAAAGAAAGAGATGTAATACTAGATGCAAATTGATGTCTTCGATCACAGTCTTTCCACCAAACTTAATAAAATTACACCTTCATCATTGAAAACCACTAAAAGAGAATCAAATAAACACCAATTAACTTCATATCAGAGGAGAAAGTGAATAATTAAATTTTTTTTTTAATTAAAAATGAGATTTATCAACCTAGATTGGAAATGTAAGCCTCAGAAGTTTATTTGTAGGCTATTCCTTGTAGAGAAAGAGAAATAGGTGTCCATTAAATTTTTTTTTTTTTTAAAGGAGAGAGAAAGAGAAAGAGATGTCCATTAAAAAAAGAAAAGAAAAAAGAAAAGGAGCGAAATAAATCAACCCATGGGGTTGGTGACTTTTATGGGATAAGTCCTCAATTTGTGGAAGATATCTATGAGTAGTTTTGGTTAATTTTAAATTTTGAATAAAGAATGGTGAGACATGTGATGATAAGGGTGAAAAGGAGGAAATCATATAAAAGTAGATTGGTGGGAGGGAAGAGAGATAAATGAAAGGTTTTTTTTTTTTTTTATTGTAAGTGGGGTGGGAAGTTTTTTTTTTTTGTTATTAGAAATAGGCGTGTCTATCAAAAAAAGAAATTGGCGTGGGAATTTTTTTTTTTTTTTTTTCTGTTTAGTGGAAAGTTAAAAGGAGATTTTTGTGGTAGTTTTGTGTTTTTGTATGACTATCCATACGTGGGGTGAGGTGTTTTTTTTTTCTAAATAATAATTGTGAGGACCCAAGGACCCGAGGATGACAAGACCCGAGGATCAGTGAACAACTTCAAGAAAATCCTACTCGGGTTGGGGGCCGAGGACCCGAAGATCTGTGAACAGCCGGCGTAAGCCCTCACAAATATCTGGAAGCATTGAATGCTGGAGATAGGACTTCCTGACCGTAATGAATGAGGAAACAGCAGTTTTACCCTCAACATTAATAAGGAAGTGACCTGCACAGTGAAGGGGATCTCCAGATATTTTACCACCATTATTCTCTACAAAAAGGACTACAAGTGTCACCAAAGGAAGGGTAAAAGGAAATGAGATGAAGGGCGGGGATGATAAGAATCAAAGGTATAAATAGGAGGAGGGGAGATACAAGAAAGGAGGTTGGTGAAAAATAGAGAGAAAGGGGAAAAACACCCAAAAAGAGAGGATTAGTGGAGAGCAGAAAAAGAAGAGGAGGAACGGTAGGGAACTTAGAATACGAGAATCCTCGGGGCTTGCATGTTTCTCTGTTGTGTGGTTCCCTCTCTACAAATTTCATTGTTTTGGGCCAAGAGTCATAGTGGGCCTTAGCCATTCAAAATCGTAGGATGAATTTCGATCCACTTTGAAAATTTGGACCTTACAATAATAATGTATTTTAAAAAACAATAAAAATGGGTTGGTGGGAGAGTGTTCCTATTTTGTAGACAATATTTTAGTGCAATAACTCCTCAATACAATCCATTAACGTCAAAAACATATACAATGATGGTAAAAAAATAATTTCTTAAAAAGAAGAAAAATAAGTAGAAGGAAAAAAAAAAGTGAGGAAATAGAGGATAAATTTTTTTTAGAATTCAACTCTATTATGAACTCTTTAAAATCTAATCACCACATCATCAACTATTTAAATAAATAACTAAAAAAAAAAAAAAAAAACTTAATGCCAAAAACATATACAATGATGGTAAAAAAAAAACTAAAAAACTTTAACGCCAAAAACATATACAATGATGGTAAAAAAGAAATTTCTTAAAAAGAAAAAAAAAATACAAAGAAGGAAAAAAAAAAAGTGAGGAAATAGAAGATAAAGATTTTTTAGAATTTAACTCTATCTTGGACTCTTTAAAATCTAATCGCCACATTATCAACTATTTAAATAAATAACTAAATAAAAAAAATTAACGCCAAAAACATATACAATGATGGTAAAAAAAAAAAAACTTTAATGCCAAAAACATGTACAATGATGGTAAAAAAAAAAATCTTAAAAAGAAAAAAAAAACGAAAAAGGAAAAAAAGAAGAAGAAGTGAGGAAATAGTAATTGATCATTTATATTTTGATCATTAATTAGGGAGTATTGTAGTAACTATTTTTATTTCAATTCAAATTTTCAAAATTACATTTTAAAAAAAAAAAAAAGAAAAAAAAAGAGAGTTAACGTGATACATATTAAAAAAAAAAAAAAGTAGAACTCAAAGAAAGTCATTCATAAACCAAAGAAAAGAAAACCAAGAGAAACTTGCAAAAAATAGAACCTGAAAATTTGTTGGTTGAATGTTTCTTTTGTAGCATAAGGTAGCCTTGTCTTTGGATCACAATACCTACAACATGAAATGACAATTCATTAAGAAGTATAGTAGTAGAGTATATGAATGAATCATTCATATCAAAATTACATTTAAAAAAAAAAAGATTTAACGTGATACATAAAAAAAAAATAAAAAATAAAAAAAGTAGAGCTCAAAGAAAGTCAATCGTAAAGCAAAGAAAAGAAGACAAAGAGAAACTTCCAAAAGATAGAACCTAGAAATCTGTTGGAGCCTCTGACAATAAATGTCTTTAATCTGGTAAAAAAAAAAGGAAGGATGTAGAGCTAAACTAAATGTCTTCAATCTAAAGAAGAATGAGAGATAAAAAGTGAGATAGAAACTGCAAAGCGTACATGAGTTTGTGAGTTTTAAAGTGTAGAAGTTTTAATTTACATATTTATCCTCGTTAATTGAAAACTTGTAAGTGGATATGATAAGGGTACTTTAAGCATCCAAAATGTGGAATCCAAACAGGGAAAGCCCCTTAAATAGTAGTATAGATAACATAAAATAGCACCCACCATTTTGTAAAAAAAAAAAACAAAAAGTAGAGAGGAGAGAGGCGAGAGATATATGAGAGAGAAAATGGAGTGTTTTTTTTGTTTAGAAACTTAAAAGGGCGAGAGTTAGTAGAGATAAGAGAGAAATTATTTAAAACTTTTAGCATATAGCTACAAGCCACTTCTACTACTAGCATCATATGATGCTAATGCTCTTAATGAGTATTGGTGCCTTTGTATAAGATATATATAATGTTACAGCCACAAACTATTTTACAACATTTTTACAAAATGTTGATGTAGTCAACTTCTTATTGGTTTTCATCCAAACTCACCCTTAATATTACTTTTTCATTTACCAATAATTAGTCACCACAAAGCAGTTTGTAAAATTTTTTGTAAAAGTCTCTGACATTATTCATAAGATATTGCAAAACGGTGTTCTGAACATAAAATGAGTGTTTGTAAAAAAAATTATGAGGAGTTGCTCTTAGTGTCTGTTTAGCAAGATTATTTTTGCCAACTTATTTTACTATTTAGCTTATTTTTGCTACTATTCATGAATCCCACTGCACTTTTTAGTAATATTCATGGATCTCATTGTACTAATTCAGTTAACTTTTATCTTTATCTACAGTATTTTAAGTAAAAAAATTTTAATTTTAACAAAATAAACAAATTTCAAACAGACCCTTAGTCTATTACGAAACAAAGTTTTAGGATTTAAAATTAACTTCCGAAATACCCAACCAAGTGGACCCTATATAGAGTTAGTTGACAAAACATTTCTTTTCAGACCACTAGCCTCATCACTCGTGTTTCGCGCGTGCGATGAGGCTTTTTCTTTAGTGGTCTTATTTTGTGGATAAAAAACTGTATTTAATTATTTTATATATATAATTTTTATTTTAAAAATCTAATTTATAAGTGAATAAATCATTTAAAAAACTAATAAGTGAGTGGTCCTATTTTTTAAGCAAAGTTTTAGTGGGAGTTAGAGTTGCATTTTTACTGGATTGTCCTTTAATTTTGTCTCTACTTAAACATGGGTAATTCTACTGTACCCCCTCAAAAAAAAGGGGGGTAAGGTACCCATTATTAGATAACCTGTTATACCAGGTTACTTTTTTCTCATATTTGACGGTTTCATCTTCATATTATGCAGTTCTAACATCACATGTGACAGTTCTTTTCTCACATTTGATAGTTCCCTTACTTTTTTCTCACATTTGATGATTTCATCCTCACATTGTGCAGTTCCAACATTACATGTGACGATTCTTTTGTCACATTCGGTGATTCTCTTATTTTTTTTCTCATATTTGACGTTTCCATTGTCACATTGTGCAGTTCCAACATCACATATGACAGTTCTTTTGTCACATTTAATGGCTTCCTTACTTTTTTTCTTACATTTGACGATTCCATCTCCAACATCACATGTGACAATTCTTTTCTTACATTTGGTAGTTCCCTACTTTTTTCTCACATTTGACTGTTTCATCCTCACATTGTGTAGTTTCAACATCACATATGACCCTTTTTTTGTCACATTCTGTGATTTCCTTTTTTTTTTTTCTCACATTTGACGGTTCCATTGTCACATTGTATAGTTTCAACATCATACGTGATAGTTCTTTTGTCACATTTAGTGTTCCCTTACTTTTTCCTCACATTTGATTGTTCCATCTTCACATTGTGCAGTTCCAATATTACATGTGACAGTTTTTTTCTCACATTTGGTGGTTCCCTTACTTTTTTCCTCACATTTGACAGTTCCATCCTCACATTGTGCAGTTCCAATATCACTTGTGACAATTCTTTTCTCACATTTGGTAGTTCCCTTACTTTTTTTCTCATATTTGATGGTTTCATCCTCACATTGTGCAGTTCCAACATCACATTTGACAATTCTTTTGTCACATTTAGTGGTTTCCTTTTTTTTTTTTTTCTCACATTCAACGGTTCCATTATCACATTTGACGGTTCCATTATTCTTAAAACCAAAAAAATGATCCTAAAACCTAAAAAAATGACTCAAATACTCTCTAAACCCAAATCCTAATTGAAATACCCTTAGATACTAATAAAATGACCAAGAAACCTAAAAAATGACAGGAATGACCTTGTAACTTAAAAAGTGACATTAATGCCCTTAGAACCTAAAAAACAACCGTAATGCACTTTAAACCTAAAGAATAACTGAAATACTCATAAAACCTTACAAATGACTGAACGACCCTGAAACTTTAAAAAATTTCGAAATACCCTTGAAGCCTATAAAATAATCAAAATACCTTATAAAACTTAAAAATGACCAAAATACCCCCGCAACTCTCAACAATTACCGGAATACCTTCGAACTTAAAAAATGATCAAAATACCTTTAGAACCTAAAAAATAACCATAATGCTCTCAAAACCTAGAATGATTCTTTTTATTGATCTTATAATATTACCTAAGCTTTTGAAGTTTCAAAATTTTATAGATTATTATTTTATATTTTTATAAATTTAATTTAAATTTTATATTTAAATATTTCGTTAAAATCTTGGCATATCATATATTTTTTAAATGGTAAACTATATAGTTTCATTTACTAAATCTTAATAAACATGTATTGATAATTGGCATAATTATCAAAATTCGTATTTTGAAAATTAAATAAACGTGAAAAAAAAAAATTATTATATTAATTTTTTTCATACATTACTAGTGTTACTTACTAGTAGTTTTATAATGACCAATGGCTTGTTGTGTGATTTTTTTTTTTTCCAAATTCATGGCTATTGTTGAAACTAAGTCATCTAATTTATGGCTTTGTTTTCTTTTAGTTGCTTCAGTCTCTAATATATATATATATATATATATATATGAGCATAAGCTCTTATTGGAATGGATACTAAGAAATAGAAAAACATCGATAGTAATGATTTAGATGGTAGATTCAATTTTCCTCCATCCAAAGATACAACATTTATTTTTTTGGATCAATCCAAAGAGGCAACTTAAGGCCCCAAAATTTTAGGTAAGGCTTTAGTGTTGTTGTCCTTAATCGTATGCTAGACAAGTTGGCATCATAACTACGATTCATTATTTTAGTGTGAATACATAATATAGTTACATGCATCACGTACCCCACAAGAAACCACTAAGTTTAGGGAAGATTGAAAATGTTGGGAAAATAAAAAAGGTAGAAAGATTTTAATCTTTCAAAATTCATCTTCCATTGGTGTAAATAATGTATATACAGGTTACAATGTCTTTGACAAAACCTTAAACATAATCTCTTTCTCACCCTCCAATGAGCTTTTGCTCACTGGGTTGAGATCATTAAAATACAAAAATTAGTAAAATTGACAAAATCAAACAAAGCCAATCTCTTAGCTATTTGTATTGAAAAATTTCCTATCCATCTGTATCTAAACAATTTTGACAAAAGCAACTCTAGCAGCAGTGGCAGCTTTATTTGTAGACATCTCTGCAGTTTTTCTCACAGCCTGCAATTTTATCACATTAAGAAGTGTGACAGTGTGATTAGAACAACACTTGATAATAAGGAACATGAAAATAATGAATCAATGGGATATTAATGTCAATAAATACCTAAACTGCTCAAAAGACTGTATCAATTAGTTAGTGGGGTAAAACATGCTTAAGGGTGCCAGCATCTTATTAACCGCATCTTTTTTTCTGTCTTTTGGAATGTATACATACCATATTCCTGCTTAAAACTTTCATGCCATGGCCCTTCAGAACAGTGGCCAATAGCAAAGTGATGGATGCCAAATACATGGATATCATTGTCACAATCATTATATTTGATAATGAGTTATGGGCACCCAAACAAATGGTGAATAGAAGACCAATTTAACAGGATAGACATATATGTCTATGTCTGAAATGGATACCAAAATAACGCAAAGTATCATGTAATGGGTAGGTAGTCAAGGTGACATCATAGAAAATTACTAAAACTGTATGGTCAATATAAGGTGCATGGACATTAACCATGTTAAATGGCCTTTAACATGGATCTGCAGCTAATGTTTTGGACATATGTTATGCTATGATATTTGAACCAAGACTCACTAATTTTCTAAGGTCAGTATCATATTAGAAATTTGTGCAAGTCTAAAATCCCTCCATACATATGTTACGCTATGATAAAAGACTCACTAATTTTCTAATTTTCTAAGGCATGCATGATGAAAGAATGTGAATCAGCCAAACTAAAAAATTAAACTTTGAGAAACTTGAGTGGATTGATTAAAAATGAAAGTCCTACCTTTAAGAATTGATGAAGCACCAGCAAAGAGTCGGTAAAAGACATGGTATGATCTCTCGCCATTGACCAATTGCATTATTCTTGAGTCTTGCCTGCTTAAAGGAGACTGATAAGTTCATAAGTGAAAAATGAATATATGAAAGTTCCAGGCACTTAGATAGGGCAATTTGTTTCCTTTTCTATCAGAACTGTTCACAATTATCATCGGTAAATTAAGCATGAGGTTATAGGTATGCATCACAAAAATAGCATAACATGACAACGATTATTCAATATCAAACATACTTACAGGTTTGGATTTTAGTACCACATATCTTCCCCAGTGAAGTAAAATGAATATCAATCAACTTCCTCTGCAAAAATCAGAATATAATCAACATATTTAAACAATTAAACCAAATTGCATAGCTCTTCTCTATCTAAATTGTAAAAATTGGCAGTAGTCATTAATTATCATTGCAAAAATTTAATAAGCATCTCCCAACAAAAATTTTCTGCTATAAACCATGAAAAACCTAGAAGAACCTTCCGCAATGAAGAAAAGAAAGAAACTCACAATCAGCTAGAGTTGTCATTCCTTGAGGTTTTTGCATTCCCAAATGCTTCCAGTATATAATTTGTGCAAAGAATTTCAGACTCTATCCCATAACTGCCACCACCAAGAGCAATCAAGTATTGCATTGCAATTTTAGCTGTCTCAGTTTTTCCATCTCCACTTTCGCCACTATAAGAAATCAAAAAGAATAAGAGAAAGAGCCCTCACTAATGGAATCTTGAAACCTTGATAAAGAAATGACCTGAGTACCCAATTTGTATATCTAACTTCCTAGTTCCAAGTAGCACATTAACTAAGGAAATGTTAATCAAATAAAAAATTTAATAATAGCAAATCTAACTCTTAGTTTAGTTATCAGAGAGAATCAAGCAAATGAAAGGAAATGTTAATCAAAGAAGCAACTTTCAATAATTTTCCTTTTCACATTCCCAAGAACCAAACATATTAAAGGAACACTATGAACAAACATAAATAGAAAAATGTGATTTTGCTCTTTACCATTGGTTGGGTCAGTGAGCTCAACACAAAACATGGTAGTGAAATCAACACCAACCCAAAACCACCACACATAAACCCCTGTTCATGCAACCCATTGCCTCAGCATAACCCACTTCAAAAATCCTAGCTTTCTTTTTTAGCAGGGCAGAGTTTTGTAGTCTTGCTCAAGGATGATTCCAGTCTATTTGAACACATAGCACTTAACACATAATTGCGTCTGCTCCCTAAGAGCCTAATATCTGAATAATTTTCTTTTTATTTTCTTCATTATTTCATCAACCAAAACCTTCATTTAATTAAAAAATATAAAGAATATTCAAATTAAAAGCTAACTCAATTCGATACCCTCAAAAACCCTAATACCCAACTCAAAATCATTTTTTTCCAGCATTTTTTTCATCAATCAAACACACCATTTAACAGCAGCAATGATGACTGTTCAAATTAAAATCTCAATAACCACAATTTCTAATACCTCAAAAACATAAGAACCTAAAACCTAACACCTAACACCCAAATAAAAGTCTTTTTTGAACTACTTCATTTCAGACCAATTAGGATAGTTTCAAAACAAAGCAATTAAACCATAAGATATTTCACGACGTTTTCAGTTAAGTATAGTTAGAATAGATTGACCCACCAAAGCAATTGAATGGCATCGGTATGACTATTTTTTTTTTTTTTTCAAAAGACCTCAGTCCAGTCCACTTAGAATTATTTCATGTTGAATCATATAACAAGTTCCACTCCGTACCTAACACCAATATGAGAGGGCAATGATATGCAGCCAATACCCATATGAGAGATCAATGATATGCAGCCATATGAGAGAGTAGTGATATGCAGCCAACACTAATCATTTGGAAATTAGAGTTTAACCTTCATTGATTGACAGAATGCTAAAAGGAGTTCATCATTGAGAAAATGCAGGAGAATGTCTGCTTCTTGGTTCACCCCCAGAATTGAGAGAATTTGCCTCTTTGTTTTAGCTAAATTTTTGGCTTTTATACGGTAACTTGCTCTACCGGTAATACGTTTTTCACTTAACATAAATCCACGGTCAGGATTAAATCCATGAAAATGGACGGCCAAGACTTGCGGGGGTACCATACCCACTATAAAAATTAGGGGTACCGAAGAACAACCTCTTAAACATAGGATAGGAGCATTTTTGAACAACCTTTTATACGGTAACTTCCTTGGCTACAAGAACCGCCAGGTTTGGCCCCGAATTCGATCAGGTTCCCAGGTTGCTCTCTGCTGCTGTCATGGCTAGGAAGGCTGAAATGAACAAAGAGGTTTGTGTTTGTCACTGTGATTTTTTTGTGGTTTTTAGTTTCATTCTGGTGAAAGTTGGGTTTGGTATTTTGTTAATTGAAATTGGTTTTTTGTGTGATTTTGTAGAATTTTGTGTTAAGTGTTGATATGTGTTCATTGTAAATTTAGTGAATTGAAATTGGGTTTTTGTGTGATATGTGCTTTTGTTCAAAGTGTTGATATGTGTTCATTGTAAATTTAGTGAATGAAAATGGGTTTTCCGTGATTTAAGTGGCTTTTGTTCTAGGAGTTGGTGCGGGTTCATTGAAAATTTAGTGAATATGAATTGGATAGTTATGTGATTTTAGAGGCCTTTGTTCTAAATGTTGATATGGGTTCATTGCAACTTTAGCGAATTGAAATGTGTTTTACATAGCAATTGTGATATCTTGTTTACAGTTTCAGCTGGACTACTATTGCTGTTTCAAGCTATTATGTAGAAGAGCAGTTCTTGGCTTTCTGGGTGTCTGTCACAGCTTTCATGAGTGTGGTGATAATGTATTATAGATGCGCAATTTTTTTGTTATCAGCTGCTAGTTGACTGCTTATTACCTAGATCCAATGTTAAATGTGGTCAGCAAATTATTAAATTTGATTATTATGGTAATTAGTATTTTAAATTTGTTTCATAATGAGAGAATCCACCAGCATATGAGTTTAGGCAAGTGAATGAAGTATTGTGATGATAGTAAATAATGCTGTTTATTGATCCTTGATCTTACCGGTTACGTCAATTGTATAATTCTTTCCTTCCTAAATTTGTGTGTCGACATGTTGGTTGCTGTTCCGTAATCTCCCTCCCTTCAGGCATATAGTATTAATTGATGTTAACCTTCATTCCTTGTTTCTTTCCTCTTTTTTCTCTTTAGACCCGCTTGACAATATGTGAGGGACATGATGGAACTGAGACATCAAATGGGGATGTATTAATCTTTCCAAACATGATAAGATACAGGTCAATGACATGCTCATTTGGCATTTAATTAGATCCTTTTTCATTCCCCGCCCCCCCACCCAAAAAAGAAGAAGAGGTTAATACTGATCGAGTTTGGTGAAAAATGCAGGAGATTGACCCACTTTGATGTCGATTCCTTTGTCGAGGAAGTGCTTGTGAAGAATGGTGAATGGCTTCCTGGAACTACTGAAAGATTAAAGGGTTCCTATGTTTTTGTATGTTGTCATGGGTCACGGAATCGACGTTGTGGAGTTTGTTAACTTGCCTTGATTAGTAGATTCAAAGAAGAGATAGAATTACATGGCGTTCAGAGTACAGTTTCTGCTAGTCCATGCTCACACCTTGGGGGGCATAAGTATGCAGGAAATGTTATCATATTTGAATCAAAAATCAATGGAGAAGTCACTGGGCACTGGTAAGCGGATGTCAATTGATTGATTTACTTTTACCACCTAATGCGTTCAAGTTTTTCATACTATGTGATTTAGCTAGTAAAGTTTTTCATTCTTCCCAATAAGACATTGATCAGTTTATTGATAATGGAGCCCTCTTTTTTTCTTTTTTAAATCTATAGGTATGGATATGTCACTCCAGAGGATGTACCCGTATTGCTTGAACAACATATTTTGAAAGGAGAAATTGTAGATTGGCTGTGGAGGTAATATTCTCATATCTTCGTCCTTTGTGTGTGCACATGTAAACTGTAAGATCTCTTTCTAGGTAGTTTGCACCTACATCAGAGCTGTATCCACTTTTGACATCAGTTTTAGCTGTGTGACAGGAGCATACATGAATTTTTTTTTTCTTAGTCATGAAGGTGGGGGAGGTAAGAAAGAAAATAGTTTAATGGAAAATTGTGCTTCAACTGACCAAGGATCTAGGGTTTGATATAAATGAGTTTATCCACCCTCATTTTTTGTTGCTGCATTGTAGTGTCCGTTTGGCATGATTAATTTTGCCAACTTTTTTTTTTTTTTTTAAGATATAGAGGATAATGAAATTTAGTTGAAGTCCTACTGTCCAATGAGATTGAGACATGTTTGATGTATTGTCAACTTGTGGTGATCACCCTCTCTTCTTCCTTCTCAACATGTGTTCAATATTTAACCTTTTTTTTTTAATTGCTATCAGCAGGTGGGCCTCATTGAAATTGAAAAGAAAAAAAATAATAATATTGAAGCAGTATGGGTACAAAAGACCGTCAAAATGCGACTGACTCTCCTAATACTAAAGCAGAGGTGGGAGAGATAGACACCAGTGCACCTTTTCAATCTGTTAAAGATGCTGTCAACCTATTTGGTGAAGGTGCTTTCTCGGGGGAAAAACCTGCCATCAAGAAGGCGAAACCTCATTCTGCAGAGGTACTTGTGAATCTTCCATTTTCCTTGTGTTGTAAATTATTGTACCAGTTTTTGTTTGAATTAGTTAAATAAATACTAGTTGTCACCTGCAAAATTTGGAAAAATATTGCATCTAGTGGTGCCATGCCTTGCGTTTACAGTTGAAAATGGAATGTGACTTCTCTCTCTCTCTCTCTCTCTCCCTCCAGATTACCATGACTAAAAGTACTCTTGCTGGCAAAAGTTGTTCTTCTTCATTGTCTCATTATTCTAGAGATATTAGTTATGCAGTCAAGGCATACTTGGATGCTAACAAATGTGTGGACCTTGCTATATCTTCTGTGGATGTTGCCCAGTAATTTAAACTTTTATCTACTGTTCCCTAATTTCTTTTGGATGATGTTCTCATGTGGCTTAAGGCATAGTTAGTTTTTATTTTATTTTATTTTTGGGAAAAGAATATCTCTGGTTGTTATCTTGCAGAGGTTGTAGCTTTTTGGGAAAAGAAGGAAAAACAAGTATCAATTACTAACATAACACAACTTGAGAATGAAGTATGAGAGGCTTCTATGGCCAATCCGAACTGTTACTTGAAGTTTCTTACGTGTTTCTCCGTATTTTTTATGCTTCAATTTTTGGTGCTTGTTTCAAAATTTGTGTTTTTATTGTAGTAAACTGTAAAGGATGAAAACATACATGATTGCTTCACAAATTGTTGAGCCTAGGAGCTTCATTATTTCAGTTTCTATAGCAATGGATAGTGATTGTGTACTCACTACTAAATTAAGAAAGAACCATGTTTCTAAAGGGACTTGGGGGAGAATTTATGATAGGTTTTCATTTCATAAAGAACTTAGGGCAAGTTTTCTTTTTACCACTAGACACTTTTATTATCCAGGCATTTGTGAGATGGTTAATCACCACAGATTTTTGTCCATTGAGACTTTTCTAACGTTTAATGAATCCTGTAATGCCAAGTTATACAATTGTTCTTTTTAAAGTTTCAAATATGTTGTTTATGATATTAGTTATTTCACTGCAGAGAGTACTGGCCAAGGAGACCCATCTTCTCTTGGCTCAGAAAGAGCTGAACAAGTTAAAGGAACAACTAAAGAATGCTGAAACCACTAAGGCCCAAGCCTTTGTAGAGCTTGTACAGTTGAGGGTTTGACTCAGAAGTTGACTTCACTTAGTGAATCCAGGGAATCAGCAGTCAAGGCAACAGAAGCTGCAAAGAATCAGGCAAAGGAGCTTGAAGAATCAAACTCTGGCCAACCTATTGGAACTAATGGTGCTTGGAAGCAAGAGTTAGAAACTGCAAGAGAACAGTACATGATAGTGATTACTGAACTTGATGCTGCATAGCAAGAATTAAGGAAAATCCGTCAGGTGATGAGTCCTTGGAAGCAAAAGTTGCTGCCTTAAAGCAAGCAGCGGAAGCCGAAGGTGCAGTGAAAGCAAACATGGAGAAAACTGGTGAGCTTTCCAAGGAAATTTCAACTATGCAGGAATCAATTGAACATGTGAAGCTTGCAACTTCACAAGCCCAAGAAGAACAAGCAAATATTTTTGCTGAAAAGGGTGTTCAAAGACAGTCATATAAAGCTATTGAAGAAAGAGTTGGATCCTGAACTCACCAAAAATATGGAAGCACAACTGACCAATACAATGAATGAAATTGAGGCTCTGCAAAAGCAAATGGAAAATGCAAAGGCTTTGGATTTGGATTCTGTGAGAACTGTCACTTCAGAGCTGGATGATGCTAAGGGGTCACTACAGAAGGTCGCAGAAGAGGAAAGTACCCTTCGAAGCTTGGTGGAAGCTCTCAAGGTGGAACTGGAGAATGTGAAAAAAGAGCATTCTGAGCTGAAGGTAAAGGATGCAGAAACAGAGTCCATTGCTGGAAATCTGCATGTCAAGCTTCAGAAAGTTAAATCTGAGCTTGAAGCATGCCTTGGGGAAGAATTGAAAGCAAGAGGTGCTTCTGAGGAGATGATCTTAGCACTTAACCAGCTTTCGTCTGAAACTGAAAATGCACGCTGAGAAGCAGAAGAGATGAAAACTAAAGCAGAGGAGTTGAAGAAAGAAGCTGACACTACCAAAATTGCATTAGAAGAAGCAGAAAAGAAGCTGAGAGTTGCTTTGGAAGAAGCTGAAGAAGCAAAAGCAGCAGTGGCAAGTGCCCTTGATCGGATTAGGGCCTTGTCTGAGAGAATTACTACCGCACGTGCCTCAACTTCTGAGTCTGGTGCCAATATCACAATATCGAGGGAAGAATATGAGTCCTTGGGCCGTAAAGTTGAGGAGTCTGACACATTAGCAGAAATGAAAGTGGCTGCTGCCATGGCTCAGGTAGAAGCTGTGAAGGCTAGTGAAAATGAGGCCCTCAAGAAGTTAGAAGCAACTAAGAAGGAGATTCAAGATATGAAAGCTGCAACTGAGGAGGCTCTTAAGAGGGCAGAAATGGCTGAAGCAGCCAAGAGGGCAGTGGAGGGAGAGATGTGGAGGTGGCGCGAGAAAGAACAAAAGAAGGCAGCTGAGGCTGCATCTCGGATTTTGGCAGAAACAGAGATGTCGTCAGAGTCATCCCACTCCACTATAAGGTTCAAAAGCAAATCCAACCAGCAAAGCAAAACCAACCAACAAAAATTATTGAGGCCCGGAAGTTGGAGAAGAAGACTACTTCTGTTTCAAAGAAAGTACTTTTACCTAATATCAGTTGCATCTTTCACAGGAAAAAGAATCAGATTGAGGGTGCGTCTCCTTCGTATCTACCTGGTGAGAAGCCTGTGTGATTTTTTCTTTTGTGTGTATGTGTGTGTGTAGCCAAACTTTGTGCAATCATAAATGGTTAAGAGAGGAACTTGTTTGGTTGTGTGTATATTTGAGACCAATGGACTTAAATTCCCTGTTGTTCTGCTTGGAGAGGAAAAATGAACCATCAGAAGATGAGTTCCATAGCAACTTCAGGGAAGTGTGATTTTGTAAATGAGAGAAGTTAGATTATTGTTTTGAAAATTGGCATTGGAAATTTGAGTTTTCATTTTGTTACGATCACCATTCCTTAAAAGCTATCAGGTAAAATACACCAATCTAGTCTTTAAGCTGAGCTCAAGCGACAATGCATAAACAGTTGTGTGTGAGAGAGAATGTAAAGCATACAGAATATATTGTTCGACTTCCACAACATGTAAATGTGGCATTTTTCAATTCTCCAATTAAAGACAATTTGGATATCATATTTTTCCTTTAATACAAAATGCATTCGTTTCCCCTTCAATTAAATCCTCAACCTTAGAACAAATATATATATTTTTGGATGAATAAGCAAGATTTTATTCAACTTTAGTAATCCTACATAAACAAGCAAAAGTACAACGAGCAGCAAGGGTGCAAACAAACAAAAAAATAAGCCTCACTTGCTACTATACTACAACAAAAACAATAACCAAACAATCTAAAACAGTAACGGGATCTCCCACAAACAACATAATACTTTTTTCTG
Source organism: Castanopsis chinensis (assembly GCA_032878915.1). NCBI lineage: Eukaryota > Viridiplantae > Streptophyta > Magnoliopsida > Fagales > Fagaceae > Castanopsis > Castanopsis chinensis. The sequence goes on from JAVQMG010000089.1 coordinate 10,703,943, forward strand.
AACAATGTTCTTAAAAAACTTCATGCATAACTTGTAAGAAACTTGAAATTTATACCCTTTGCCTTTTTTGTTGACTACAATAATTGAAGGTTTTTTCGGGATTACTTAGATATGAGATTTCCACTGCTACAAAGAAGCCAACCGCATTTCCAATCCCTACTCCTTCCCATGAGGACCAGGTTTCCTTACTCTTAAGCTTTGCTAGTTTTGTTGGTGATGGGTGTTTTGAGTATGACACTTGAATTTGCATTCGGCACAATCCACTGTTGTTGGCATAACAATTTGGATTATTTAGTTAATTTTAACATTTCATTTCCTCTTTGAGACTCGTTAATGGGCATATAGATAACATTCATTATTTCATTTCCAGCCAATGCATGATCTAGAGCATTCGTTAAGATTGAATTTTATAATGCAATCGATTAGTTTTTTCTAAGAAGTCCAACATTTTGAGTTTAAATGACATTTGTTCATTAGCTTTTGCTACTTCCAATGCAATTGTGATTTGTGTAAAACCTAGAGCATTAGAATTAAATGTTCTAAAAAAATATTATTTTTATACATCAAAAATTTCCTTAATTTATTTTATTATAATATTTAATATTGCACCATATATCTTATCACTTACTTTAACAGATCACCCATTAAAAGAATCTAAAATAACACCCACCATTTATTGAAAAAAAAAAAGTAAATCACCCACAATAGAGACAGAGAGAGAGAGGTGAGATAAAATGGAGAGAGATTGTAGAGAAGAGAGAGAAATTGTTTTAAAAAATTAGCATATAGCAATTCTAAAAATAATTTGGTATTTGAAACATCTAATTGAGTGTTGATGGAGTGTTTTTGGTATGCTAAATTTAATATTTAGCACATATGACAACACTATGGCACGATAGTGCTCTTTAATGAGTATAGCTGGTTTAGAGCATTCTCATAAAAAATGTTGAAAAATATAAAATTTAACAATTTAAAACACTACTTTATTTATTTTAAGACTTCACTTTATATTGACCTAAGAGGTTTTATGTTTTTTACCACTCTATTAAAATATTCATTCTTTATTTTTTTTATTAATCATCTTTTTCTTTTTCTTTTTCTTTTTACCACTACACTATATAGCATTTTTTTTTATCATTAAAATATTTTTTTTACAGCATCTTGCGTGGTGTTATAAAAGACAACTTAATGTAGCTAGATGTTAAAAATAAATAAATTTAGCAACTTTGATGCAGTGAATTTTTTAGTGTGTGAGGTGTTAATAGTGTTAAAAATAGCTTTTAACACTTTATTTGTGAATGCTCTAACAAAACAGGCAACGTTATTGTCCACCTTTTAGTCTAATGGCCTGCTCTTTTGAACTACACTGGGTCAATTTCTGTCTTTTAATTTGTGTCATTGTTAACTCAGGCTTTACATAGAAATGGTCATGGATGATAGACCCTCTCTTAATTGTATGTCTTTCTATTTCTTCTTGCAAATGAAGTGTTTATTCAAACCCAAAAATAAAAAATAAAATCTTTTTTTACGATTTTTTTTTTTTTTTTGAGGAACACTGTTTCTACGATTTGACTATAATTGGTGAGTCATCAATTCTCTATGCATCTATCATTTTTTTATGCACCACTTCACACTCTTCAGACAAAGGGGAAGAGAGAAACTAGAAAGAAAGAGACAAAAAAACAGAAAGGCTTTCTGTCTCAAAAGCGATAACATTAAACACACACACGCGCGCAAACATATCACTCACTCTAATCTCTCTCTTTCTCTCTCTCTCTCTTTCTCTGTGACAGTGATAATATCCATCTATGGCTCGCAGAGACAGAGAAGAAGCTCTGACATTCACAAACCCATCATCATCCACTTCTCCAATCACAGTGTCAGACCTGCTTGATGCTGAGTTCGGTTTCTCTCGCCCGGACTTCAGGACGAGTCAACTCGCCGGGTCAGTCGAGTTCTACCAGCGCCATGTCTTCCTTTGCTACAAGAACCCCCAGGTTTGGCCCTCCAAAATCGAGGCCTCCGAATTCGATCAGGTGCCCAGGTTGCTCTTTGCTGCTGTCATGGCTAGGAAGGCTGATATGAACAAAGAGGTGTGTGTCTGTCACTGTGATTTTTTGTGGTTTTTAGATTCATTCTGGTGAAAGTTTGGTTGGTATTTTGTTAATTGAAATTGTTTTTTTGTGTGATTTTGTAGACTTTTATGTCAAGTGTTGATATGGGTTCATTGTAAATTTAATGAATTGAAATGGGTATGATTTTGGTGTCTTTTGTTCAAAGTGTTGATATGGGTTCATTGTAAATTTAGTGAATTGAAATGGGGTTTTTTGTGTGATTTTGGAGGCTTTTGTTCAAAGTATTGATATGGGTTCATTGTAAATTTAGTGAATGGGATTTAGATGGCTTTTGTTCTAGGAGTTGGTACGGGTTCATTGAAAATTTAGTGAATTTGAATTGGGTTGTTATTAGATTTTGTTGGCCTTTGTTCTAAATGTTGATATGGGTTCATTGCAACTTTAGAGAATTGAAATGTGTTTTACATAGCAACTGTGATATCTTGTTTACAGTTTCAGCTGGACTGATTTTGCTGTTTCAAACTATTATGTAGGAGAACAGTTCTTGGCCTTCTGGGTGTCTGTCACAGCTTTCATGAGTGTGGGGATAATGTATTATAGACGTGCAATTTTTTTGTTATCAGCTGCTAGTTGACTGTTTATTACCTAAATCCAATGTTAAATGTGGCCAGCAAATTATTAAATTTGATTATTATGGTAATTAGAATTTTATATTGTTTCATAATGAGAGTATCCACCAGCATATGAGTTTAGGCAAGTGAATGAAGTATTGTGATGATAGTAAATAATGCTGATTATTGATCCTTGGTCTTACCGGTTACATCAATTGTATAATTCTTTCCTTCCTAAATTTGTGTGTCGACATGTTGCTTGCTGTTCCATAATCTCCCTCCCTTCAGGCATATAGTATTAATTGATGTTAACCTTCATTCCTTGTTTCTTTCCTCTTTTTTCTCTTTAGACCCGCTTGACAATATGTGAGGGACATGATGGAACTGAGACATCAAATGGGGATGTATTAATCTTTCCAGACATGATAAGATACAGGTCAATGACATGCTCATTTGGCATTTAATTAGATCCTTTTTCATTCCCCCCCCCCCCCAAAAAAAAAAAAAAGAGGTTAATACTGATCGAGTTTGGTGAAAAATGCAGGAGATTGACCCACTTTGATGTTGATTCATTTGTCGAGGAAGTGCTGGTGAAGAATGGTGAATGGCTTCCTAAAACTCCTGAAAGATTAAAGGGTACCTATGTTTTTGTATGTTGTCATGGGTCACGGGATCGACGTTGTGGAGTTTGTGGACCTGCCTTGATTAGTAGATTCAAAGAAGAGATAGAATTACATGGTGTTCAAAGTACAGTTTCTGTTAGCCCATGCTCACACCTTGGGGGGCATAAGTATGCAGGAAATGTTATAATATTTGGATCAAAAATCAATGGAGAAGTCACTGGGCACTGGTAAGCGGATGTCAGTTGATTGATTTACTTTTACCACCTAATGCATTCAAGTTTTTCATACTATGTGCTTTAGCAGGTAAAGTTTTTCATCCTTCTCAATAATATATTGATCAGTTTATTGATGATGGAGCCCTCTTTTTTTATTTTTAAATCTATAGGTATGGATATGTCTCTCCAGAGGATGTACCCGTATTGCTTAAGCAACATATTTTGAAAGGAGAAATTGTAGATTGGCTGTGGAGGTAATATTCTCATTGCTTCGTCCTTTGTGTGTGCACATGTAAACTGTGAACTGTAAACTGTAAGATCTCTTTCTAGGTAGTTTGCATCTACATCAGAGCTGTATCCACTTTTGATATCAGTTTTAGCTGTATGATAGGAGGATGCATGAATTTTTTTTTGTTTTTTTAGTCATGAAGCTGGGAGGTAAGAAAGAAAATAGTGTAATGGAAAATTGTGCTTCAATTGACCCAGGATCTAGAGTAGATGTAAATGAGTTTATCCACCCTCATTTTTTGTTGCTGCATTGTAGTGTCAAACACTTGTTGGTCCACATTTTGTCTCCAAGCATGATTGAATTCAAATTGTTGACTAGGCTTTACTGAAACATTTGATGGTGCGTTCAGGGGTGAGATGGGATTCTCGGAAGAGGAACAGAAGAAATCCCAAGAAATAAGGATCAAGTTGAATGGCGAGACAGATGTTGGGAAAAACCCTGAAGAATTGTCACAAACGCCTAAGAGTGAGGACACTGCTGCTAGTCGATCCCAACTTGAGGTAAAGGGATGTTGCCAGGGAAATGGAAACTCATACTGCTGCCAAAACCTTGTGTTTCCTGAAAAGCTGGAGAACCTAGATGCCAATGTGGGTGGAACAAAGGTGATTTCTAATAAAAATAGCAACAAGGAACTAAACTCCGGGATTAAAAGCCTACTTTAGCATGCCCCAGCCTATGAACCATGATTTTACTCCCCTGAAGCTATGCTATTCTTGATTGAATACATTCTTTCCTTTGGTAATAGATTGACTTTGTAACTATTTGTTCTTAAGTTATTTGATTGATCACTTGTGAAGATGTAAGCAAAACCATAAGGTTTCACATCACATCTGGAAGACTGGAACTCATAAGGAGCCCTACTCTGATAATTTGAAATATATATATAAGGAAGTAGTGTCTCAGTCTTTGGCTGGACTATTTTACTCCTTATCCATGAGACACTCTAGAAACTCCATGGATTGATTGTGTGATGGATTAAACATGAGACCTTTGGATTTATATCATGCTCCAAATCAATGATTCTACCATGTGAATAACCTTGAGTAGTGTTGATAGCCCTTGACTTCATATAATTATAGTAATATTGAAAATATGACCAACAACACAAACCATTGATCACTGGTGTTTTAGTCATTTATTTATTTTGGATAAATGATAAAGTCATTAATGTATATCAAAATGTGCAATGCTCTTTCCTCAAAGAATGCTGTATCCTTGGAGGAAAAGTCCAAACACGGACAGTATTTACAAGACTTTAATGCTCATCTAAAGTTTGCATCCTTCAAATATCAAGTTTTTCATCCCTATATATCCTCTGCCACTTCAAGACTACATTTGGAAACTCTCATAACTCCTTCCTAATTGCGAAAAATGATTACAATGTGCAATCTCAACATGGGTTCTTTCTATTGTTATATCATAGTTCACCTTATAGAAGCCTTAAGGAGGAAAGTACCGATGAGCACAACATTTTTACTTACATTGTATACTCTCTCTTGTGTCGATAATTTGATTCTGAGCACATTGCATTAACTCTCTCTCTCCATCTCATTTTGTTTATAAATTGTTCTATTTTGAGGTATTGTTCACTTTGAAATTTAATAAATGAAATACAATTCTCACAAATTTCTTAATTTACCTTTAATATATTTGAAATGTCATTTTTTTTTTCCATTTAAAACAAAACTCTAAACTCATTATAGATGTGGCAAAAAGTACAAGACATGTCAATTAGAATTTAAAGCATGTAGTCTACTATTCAAGATTGGAAAAGAGAACTTACAATAATACAACTTGCCGAATTCTTAAGATTGAAGAACAAGTAGAGATCAATTAAGAGAAAGATTTATCCAATAGAAAATCTTAACAAATACATTCAATCACAAATTGACAATGTTAACCATTACATCCAATCACATACTACAAGAAAGTTACCCATTCTTTCATAGGAACTTACCTATTACAAAGATACACATAGCAATATGATATCAAATATTATTCATTATCAGGTTTGTCGATAACTTATTACAATAAACCATAAACCCGATATACACAATGTGGCAAAAAAGACAAGGCATGCCTTGCTAGCATTTAAAACATATCATCTACTTTCACATAATATTTGTAACAGGAAAGTTACAATAATATGTTGCTACATTCTCTGAAGTTTGAGCAACAAGAAGAAATCTATTAAGAGAGGGATTTATCTAAGAGATTATCTTAACTATTACATTTAATCACAAACTGCACAAAAGTTATTCCTTTCTTATAGGGAGTTACCTATCACAAAGATGCATATAGCAATATGATCCAATCATATTCTTTCTCAAGTTAGTTTGTAAATTATTGTAACAAATCTTAAAAGACAAGACATGACATGACTTAACTTAACTGCATTAAGATTCAAAACTTGTCGTCTACTTTCAAGAAATGTTTAAAATAGGGAATTTACAATAATACATCACCACATTCTCTAAAAATTAAGGAACAAGAAGTGATCTATTAAGAGAAATATTTATTTGAGAAACAACATTAACAGTTACATCCAATCACAAATTGACAATTTTTTGTTACATCCAATCACAAACTACGTGAAAGTTATTCCTTTTTCATGGGGACTTACCTATCACAGAGATGCACATAGCAAAATATCATACCAATCACATTCATTATCTGGTTAGTTTGTAAGTTGTAATAAATACTAATTGTGTTATACATATGTGGTGAAAAAAACAAGACATATCTTGCTTGCATTAGGATTTAAAACTTGTCATCTACTTTTCCAAAATGTTTGGAATAGAGAACATATAATAATACAACACCACGTTCTCCAAAAAATTTTAAGGACAAAGAGAGATCTATTAGGAGAAAGATTTATCTAAGATAAGATCTTAACAATTACACCCAATCACAAATTGAGAATCTTAACTGTTACATCCAATTATAAGCTACATGAAAGTTGTCACCTTTTTTTTTAGAGAACTTATCTGTCATAGAGAACTTACAATAATACAACACCACGTTCTTCAAAGGTTAAGGAACCATAAGAGATCTGTTAAAAGAAGGGCTTATTTAAAAAAATAATCTTAACAGTTACATCCAATCACAAAATGAGAATCTTAACTGTTATATCCAGTCATAAACTACACAAAAGTTACCCCCTTTTCATGGGGACATACCTACTAGAGATCTCACATAACAATAGGATACCAATCCAATCATATTCATTATCAGCTCAAATTTTAAGTTGTTATGTTGTAAATATGATACTAATCTCATTCATTGATACCTTCATTTGTAAACCTTTTATATAATAATTGATAATTTAATACTACTTGCTTTAACATTTCTATTTGAGACAGTTAGTATATGTTTGGATCCAGCTTATGCGTTTCCCGTTTCCGCATTTTCTCTTTTTTTTTTTTTTTTTCAACGTGCATGAACAGTAACCGGTACTGTTCATGCACGTTTTTTCACTGTAGCGGTACTGTGCGGAGACAAAAATCACTGTTTGGCACTGTTTAGACAATGTTCACCACTGTTCATGGGACCCACAAGTACTTTATTCAGAAAAAAAAATATTAAATATGGGTCCCGCAGTACTATTCACACATAAAAAATTATTTTGCTACAGTGTTTTTAGTTTCAGTTTTCAGTTCAACAAAAATAAGCTCTATCCAAACGGACCCTTAGTGTAAATATTATGAATGCCACCACAAACACAATACAAGCACACAAAGTTTTAGCCTAGCTAGTATGAACATTATAGTACATCCAAAGAACTATAGAGTAGACTAGAAAAAGAGATCCAAGAGTCAAAAGAGAGAGGCACTCCAACTCCAAGGGTCAAGAAACTCCCCTTGACTCCATTTTTATTATGTACTAATTACAATAGGTCACATTTAGCAGTTGTTGAATTTTTTATCATTAAATCAATAACAGTTCACCAAAAAGAAACTAAAGGGTCACATCTTTAGTAGTCCCAGCTTCCATAAAGATTGGCTAAATGGACATCCAACAACACTATTAAATTCCCTGTTCTTCTGCTTGGAGAGGAAAAATGAACCATCAGAAGATGAGTTCCATAGTCACTTCAGGGAAGTGTGATTCTGTAAATGACAGAAGTTAGATTATTGTTTTGAAAATTGGCATTGGAAATCTGAGTTTTCATTTTGTTACCATCAGCATACCTTAAAAGCTATCAGGATAAATAAACCAATCTTGTGGTGATCAAAAGAACTGCCCATCACATGGTTCCTCTGAAAATAACGTTGGTGTTAACTAGTCTTTAAGTTGAGCTGAAGCAATAATGCATAAGCAATTTGGTGCTATTTATTTATTTATTTTTCTGCCACTCAACCAATTATATCAATTATGGCAAAAATTGTATCCATATCAAGCATACGAAATTTGATTGTTCAACTTCCACAACATGTAATGTAATGTGGCATTGCTCAATTCTCCAATAAAAGAAAATTTGGATATCATATTTTTCCTTTCCTCGCTCGAATTCACCCTCGTTTTGCTTCTGCTGGTGGGCCTTTTCTCCATAATACAAAATGCAATTGTTTCCCCTTCAATTAAATCCTCAACCTTAGAACAAATGTGTGTATATATATATATATATATATTTCTAGATGAATAAGCAACATTTTATTCAACCTTAGTAATCTTACATAAACAAGCAACAGTACAACGTGCGGAAAGGGTGCAAACAGACAAACAAAACTTAAACATAACCAAAAAAAAAAAAAAGCAGAAACACTAAAAGAAATAGGCCTCACTGGCTACCATACTACAACAAAAACAATAACCACACAAACTAAAATAGTAACAGGATCTCCCACAAACAACATAACACCTTTTTTCTGAACAATGTTCGTAGAAGACTTCATGCATAACTTGTAGGAAACTTGAAATTTATACCCTCTGCCTTCTTTGTTGACTGTAATAATTGAAGATTTTGCAAGAATTACTTAGATATGAGATTCCCACTACTACAAAGAAGCCAACCGCATATCCAATCCCCACTCCTTCCCATGAGAACCATGTTTTCTTACTCTTAAGCTCTGGTGGTTTTGTTGGTGGTAGATATTCTGAGCATGGCACTTGAATTTGCATTCCACACAACCCATTGTTATTGGCATAACTTTTTGGATCATTCATTGTATTCATTTGGCTACCTTCTGGAATCTTACCTTTGAGTTTGTTGTTACTCACATCAAAAATAGTCAACTGTAGCAGCTTTGCTAGGGATTGTGGAATAGAGCCCGATAGATTATTGTGTGACAAGTCCAAACTCTCTAGATTTTCTAAATCACCAAGATTTGCTGGTATCCTCCCAAAAAGGTTGTTATGTGAGATGTTTAAAATTTTTAGAGCCTTCAGACTTCCTAATGAAGCTGAAATTTCACTAGAAAGTTGGTTCATTGACAAGTCTAACAAGGAATAGCCCTTTAGGTTGTCAATTGACAAACCTTGTATTGACTTCTTCCAATTCACAATCAAATCTTTAGTCTTGAATGACATAACACGTTTTGCCTTGTTCCAATTTCCAAGTATATTAAGAACTTGGTTTTCCACAGTTGCAAAATATTTTCCAAACCTAGAAAAGATTTCTCCGGGCATTTCAATCATACCAGTAAGATTTCCAAGATTTGTAGGGATTTTTCCAACAAGATGGTTGATCGATAGATCAAGAATTTGGAGGCTAGTAAGATTGAAAATACAATCAGGAATTAAACCTTGAAGGGAATTGTTTCGTAAAATTAGAATTTGAAGGGTGGATATTTGACAGATAGAATTTGACAATTCACCTGTAATTTTGTTGTCTTGGATGTCTAGGTATTCAAGGTTGCTCATACGAGTAAGATTTCTAGGGAAGCTACTAAACTTATTTTTTCCCAATGAGAGAAATGTTGTTTGGAAAAGGTTTGTTGGAATTTCACCTGAGAATTCATTTGAAGATAAATCAATGATTCGGAGATTTACATTGGAGCTAAAATCTGGTAGAGTGTTGCTAGAAAATTTGTTGTTCGACAAGTCTAATAAACAAAGTTTAATGTTGGAGATGAATTTAGGAAGCTTCCCTGAAAAATTGTTGCCATCCAACCTAAGAGCCATGAGTCTAGTGGCATTACTAATGTTGCTTGGCAGTTTTCCATAAAAGTTGTTCCGAGACAAGGAAAGAACAAGTAGATTAAAGCCAAAAAGTTGAGGTGGGAGAGAACCTGTAAGTCGATTATCTGACAGATTTATATATTCGAAGTTTATTTCAGCAAGCCCTTGTGGGAACATTCCTTCTAGCTGGTTCTCACTCAAGTCCAAACGTACAAGAGTCTTGTGTGTAGAAATCCAATCAGGAATTTTTCCTGCAAGACCACTGGACCTGAGAGACAACTCGGATAGCGTGAACTTTGGCACTATCTTAGCACTGTTATTCCAAATGAGATTATTGCCACCGATAAGAAGACTCGTCAAGTTCTTCATGTCGAACAACCAGGATGGGAATTCTCCAGTGAGCAAGTTGTTTACAAGATTGAGTGTATCCAATTTTGTCAATTTCTGTATGGATGATGGGATTGTACCTGTGAGGTTGTTGTAGCTCATGTCCAAATAGTCTATGCTAGATAGATTGCCAAAATCAATAGGAATTTCCAATGACAATGAATTGAAGCTTAAGTCCAATGTTGTCAATTCCTTCAAACTCACGATCGAGGTTGGAATTTCACCAACGAAATTGTTGCCGCTAAAATCCAAGCCGCTCAACTTTGTCATATTCCCTATCTCCGGGGGGATATTTCCATGGAACGAATTGTCAGCCATATCAAGAGTTTGAAGAAACCTCAATTGAAAAAGTTGAGAAGGAAGGGAGCCATTGAAGTGATTGCCTCTCAAATTAAGATGCTCTAATTTGCTTAGATTGGCAAAGCCATCGCGTGGCAATTCTCCTCGTATTTCATTGAAGGACAAGTCAAGGGCTGTCAAGGTTCGAATGTGAAATAGCGGTGTCAAGATGGTGGAAGTCCACACTCGCCATGGTGTCCGAAAAGGGTTGAGGTCCCCCAGAACTATTTCAACCACATTGCTCGAACTACACTTGACAAAGGGGAACGAACAACCATCTGAGCTGGAATTCCATGATTTTAACTGATCATCTGTAAGATTGGCGAGAGAGGCTGTAAATTGAAGAAGGGCTTGTTTTTGACATTCAGGAGGACAAGAGAGTGTAGGGGTAAAGAAGAAGAAGAAGAAGATGAAAAGTATAAACATCAGTAGGCTGAGGAGTTTTGCCATTCTTGTGTTCCTTTCTTCTTTGTTTACGGACTCAGTGGTTATTTATATAAATTAAATTGGGAGGAATGGCGTTGGAATACTACTATGGTGTAGTCAAGTTTCTTTTTTTTTTTTTTTAAATTAAAAGATTCAGCCTAGACAAGTCAAGTCAAGTAGATTAGTTAAAAAATAATAAATATAAATAAAACTAAAAGTCCAGTAAAACCGTGGGTGGGGGTGCCAAAGGAAAGGGGCTGGAAGGAAGAGTGTTTGACAAATCAAAATAAAATTAAAGCAATCCGCGTGACCGTAAAAGGAGGGTCTTGAACCTTCACACGTCAACGCATTGCCTTTTAACGTGAACTTGATTTGAAGTACCAGAAAAACTGGTAGTGTTCTTATTAAAAAAAAAAAAAAAAAACTAGTAGTATTATTACGTGAGTGCAAGACTTGACGAAGATTCATGTGTAAACTAAGTTTTTTAAAATAATTAAAATTAAATTATTAAATAAATAGTAATAATTAGTGTCTAAGTATATGTTTATGTGCATGCTTAGATACTTTTCTTTTTCTTGTTTTCTTTCTAAGGGTAAATAATTTTCATTCATTATAATTTAGGGTTATTGCATTTTTTAATCACAAAAATACTTATAGGTGTGATAAGTTTTATGTATTTGTGGGTGAAAAAATTTTTAAGTATATAATCTCATCACACGCTTAGATATTTTTGTGATAAAAAAATGCAACAATTCCGAACTATGATGAATTAACATTTTTAATTTTTAAAAAGGAAAAAAATAGAAAAGCCTCTAATCACACACTCACTAGTATATAGTAATAGGTGTCTAAATATTAGAGAAATAATTTCTAACACAAATGGTTTCCATTCCATTATGTAAAAGTAAAATTCCAAAATTTTTGAAAATATCTTTATACTATAAAGAAATATTTAATATTTTAATAATTAGCCCCCAAAAATTGAACTTGATCCCCCCAAATATTTGAGTTAGTCCAATAATATTCTTAAAAAAAATTGTCCAAATGGTCTGGTAGTTATAGAGAATGTATTGCTTCTCAAAGTAATTTTTTATTGTAAAATGTGTTATCGTATTTCTTAAAGTTTTAGATCATTCATATTTTTAAACACTTCATTAGTTTAACTGATAATTTTTTACTCGCAATGATAGACAACTATTGGTAACTTATTGGTAACTTATATTAAAATGAAAATTGTAAGCCATGGAAGATGGTGAGAGATGAATTTTTTTTTTTTTTTTAGAAGGAAATTGTGGTGAAAAATATTTTAGTTCTATGAAACATTTAATTTTAGGGATTTCGTTATGAAAGATTCTAACTTCTATGTATGTATAAATGTATGTGTTTGTGTATATGTGCGAAAGTTTGTATAAATTAGTAACACAAATTGGCCCCCAAACAAAAATTCCTAATTCCACCCTTAATCATTGCATATGCCAGCACATGAAAAGAATGGTATTTAATAGCACATGAAAAAAGGCCAAGAGAGCAGCTGTAGAATTGTAAAATTATAGATTACTTGTGGCAAAGTGTTTTTTTTTTTTTTTTTTGCTAACCACTTGTGGCGAAGTGTAATGTGGGTTGAAGAATCACCATTATATATTGCTATATACATTGAGCGTAAATTTTGGTCTAAACTCTAAAGCTATGAAATCTATCCTTGCTCATAATAATAAAAAAAAAAAATCTTTACTGGCTTATGAACTTCAAAAAGAGAGTTTCTATCTTTTAATAAAATAAATAAATAAATAACTTCAAATAGGGATATTACCCAGCGATGTGAAATGGGTGGTGATGAAGTCAGAGATTCAAAACCTACATGAATTTGATTTTCCATGCTTCTCTGCTCCCTCGGCCAACTTTTGTGATTAGTTAGGAAAAAAAATCCGGATAAGTAAAAGAAATCAATAACAATTTTTCTTAGGAAGAAGTTAAAAAGGTTTTTTATTAGGAGTAAAATGTGAGGAACGGAATTCAAATGTGAGGAATAGTTTGATTTTTATAGCAATATCTATCCACTCAAGTAAAATGTGGAATGAAAGACAAAAAAAAAAAAAAAAAAAAAAAGGAGGAAAGAAGTCATCAATCCTCCAAGAGAAATTAGCGTCACACACAGGTATTTCAGCCTTTGATGTATCCATTCTTGAAGAATTTTTTATTGCTACACTTAGTACTGGGCTTTCATTACAATCAACAATATTTGTTCCATTTCTTGAGTTTTGTTTTGATTTGGTTCGATCAAAACAATCACAAAATATGTGGTAATACTAATAGAGGCTAGGTAATAACTTAAAATTTAAGCATATCTTCAAATTTCCACAGCCAATAGCACACATAGTTAAGACTTTTAGTGGCCATCGAATGAGGAGAAGAAGGAATAAAGATTGCAGAATAGGGGAGTGATGAACGAAGAAAAAGGAAAAGTTTTTGTGAAAATACTCAAACTGAATATGTTTCTGATAAGCGGGGAAAACTAAGAGGCAAGTGGCAAGTAATTTGAGAACGTGTATTTGGCAGTTGTGAATATAGGAATAGATAGGTTCCCAAAAAAAAAAAAAAACTGTGTATTATTATTATTATTATTATTATTTTTTTTTTTTTTTTTTTTACAGTTGTGAACATAGGAGTAGATAGGTTCAAAAAAAACAAAGGGAGAAAAACTGTAAGTAATTTTTTTTAAAGAAAATTTGTTTGTTGGTAAAATGTTTTTTATTTATTTTAAATCTAGCTAAATTTTAGAATTTTTTAAATTAGAAATTTTACATGTCCAACCCTATTATTTAAACTTCCTAAGCAGATAAAATTTGAGAGTACTAAGAGTGTGGTCCTATTTTGTAAATAGTGTCTTACGTGAGAATTAAATAAACATTTCTACCAAGTTTTTCCCCTATTTAAAGTAGGCTATAGAGGTGCATAAAAAAAAAAAAAAAAAAAAAATGTAGGCTGTAGAGGTATTTTGGAACAAAAAAAAAAAAATACGGTCCAAACAGGGAACGTCCTTCAAATAATAGTATAGATACAAAAGAAGTGATAAATTATAAAATAAGTAAATAATTTTAATAAAAATTTACTTTAAGTTTTAATCCTTTAGAGTTTAGACTTTATCGGTATTTATCTATTTTTATATTTTAAAAGTATTTTTGTGCTTGTGTCAATTTCTTAAAATGATAGTGGTATGAATTTAATCATTTCTTTTTGGATTATGTTTAATTTATGCCCTAGTTAGCAAAAAAATAATAAACAAAATAGTTCATTTATATCAATTTTTTCCTAGTGATAGTCTAATTAAAAAAACCTAACGAGAAGAAGCTACTATATATTATTATTTATTCACTTTTATAATCTCAAAAAAATTCACAACCAACGGTCACCCAACAATCACCCCAAAACACCACAACCAACAATCACCCCAAAACACCACAACCAAATCCACAACTCACGGTTGAGAAAATCATATAAAAGCATATAAAAAAACCACCCTTCTAGATTCATAACCATATCATTTTTTCTCCCTAAACTAAGTCGTTTGACATCTTTTTCAAATCAACTCTTCTAAGTTCTACCATCAAAACTTCTATGTTCGAATTTTGTTATGACTAACTGAGAGCAATAAATAGTTACTTGTATATGAATCTATATTTTTTTTTTTTATTACTCACAACCAATCATATCAATTATGACCAAAATTGTGTCCATGTCAGGTATACGAAATATTATTTTTCAACTTCCATGACATGTAATGTTATGTAATGGGGCATTGCTCAATTCTCCTATAAAAGACCATTTGGATTCATATTTAATTTTCTTTGCTCACTTCACTTCATGTAATTTTCATTTTGATTATCATATTTAATTTTCTAAAATAGTATTTGTTGAGAACTCTTTTTTCGCTCCACATGGCACTACTTCATTGGCAACCACACCACATCAACTTATTATTGATTTTTGGGTAAATATCTTTAAAGCCCAAAATAAGCTCATATCTCAATTAACAACATGGATTGGGCTCACATGGCCCATAAGATCCTTACTTCAAGAGGCGGATTCATGGTCCACATTTCCTCTTCATCAATTGGGATCATAATCCCATGACGTCATTAACATCAACATATGGATTAGGCTCAAGCAATGAATCAAAGTTCACGGCCCATATTACCTCCCTCATACTCATGGAAAGCGGCTTCTCCAACAAGAGCTCATATTTACACAAAATGACAACAAAACCCAAGATATGCCATCTCATCTTTGACTTATGATCCAAGCTCATAAGTCTCTTTGGGGAAAATTTGGGAGTCATGGTTTGGAGGACCAAAAGGTATGTTTAGTAAAGTTATAGCAGTTTAAAGTTAATAAAACAAACATGTTGCTTAGCGTTTCTTCTCCAACTCCCTGAACTTTGACGAGTCTGTGTGTAGCGGGCAACATATAGTAAGCATCTCTTATCACATAGCACTTAAGATGATAATACTCCACATTTCTCTTTTCCTAAAACTTAGTATTCATCATATGACAAATACTCAATATTTCCAGCTGTTCTTATACAAATTTAGAAATTTCATTATATTATTCTACATAAACTGCATTATTACTTTCAGCTAAAATCCAACTCAAACACATGGTCTAATCTGATTGGCTACCTTTAACCTCCAAATATATAGAATATTCATGATATCTCTAATGTCCAGTTACTGTTTACCACAATCAGACCAAATATTCCTCTGCCAGCTGTTAGAGCATTTAATACTCTAACAGCTGGTTGAAACTAATATCATCAGCCAATTAATGTTTAAATCCCAGCAACCTAACATCTGACCTCATCTGCTTCCGCCCCAAGCAACAACTGTCTTATGATAGTTGTAACAGTTTTTCCTGACAGTTAGGACACCTTTTTCAGAACAATTGTGACAGCTAACCCAACAGCCTTAACATTACTAATTTTCCTTATTTGAATAAAAACCAAAACCAAAACCAACTAAAGAAACAATCTTTTTCTTGCTAAAATACTTTCCTTTTCTGCTACTATTTCCTCTAGGAGCTATTACCCAAAACAACAAGAACACCTTAAAGCTAAACATATCATTTTTGGCCAAATCTTAAGATGGATTTTTTGAAAATTTATTGCTAATTAGGATAGATTTTGGCTGAGATTATTTGCTAAAATACCCCCTTAAACTCAGCTATAAATAGAGTCCCCCATCAACACACCAATAACTACCAATAGAGAAGAAAAACTCTCTCATAAACTTCTCTATTATCTCTCCTTCTAATTATCTTCTTGAGCTCTTAATGAAGTTCTGAGCTTCTAAGAATTTAGTTTCTAAATTAAGAACTAAACTCTTCAACCCTTAGTTCATAACTACCCTTCATAAGCCTTCATCCATCCTCTAGCAGAAAATCCTAACAACATTGCTAAACACATTACAACACCATTACTCTCTTGTGCTCATTCTCTCACTCTCCATATTCATAAAATACATCTATCTTAATGCTCATATCTCCAAATACCTAAACACATCTCCATACTTTTCTCTTACAAAATCTTTCATCTTGGAAAGCAATCTCTTCAACTTCTCCAGCAGTTATAATCTCATATTTTTACTATCTTTAACCTCCATATCTCTCATACTTCCATATATCATACATATTACAAATACTACATCCCACAAAACATCTATATCTTTTACCATCTCCACACTTCTTAAGAGATATCAAACACTCATATTAAAAACCCTTCTCATGAAAGGCATGAACTTCTATTACTAAAGTCATTCTCCTAGAAGGCACCAAGAACTCATATCAAAGCCCCTCTCCTAGAAGGCACAAATCTATCTTACATAATGCCCTTCTCTTAGAAGGCACAAATACTCCATACAAAAGCTCTTCTCATGGAAAGCAACACTATTCATAACTTCACAGCAATTAAAAGAGCATTGTCAAGGGGGAAACTCATTTAAGTGCATGATAAGAGGGACAAGCTTAACCAGTCTCTACACACAGCTGGACATACTCTCTCTCCCTTTAATTGCACCCATTTTTTCCCTTCAATCTTAAAGTTATCATGGCAAATTACCTCTCTACCACTGGAGTCATTCTGCTGGAATGCTGTCAACTTACTGATGCTATACAACTGGAGCTGCAAAACATCAAAGATAAGTGACTCTCCTTCCAAATCTTTAAATTTACATCATTGAGTGCATGACTACTTCACCTTTAAATACATATTATCTTATTTCAACTACTATTACAACTATTAATCAAAACTATTATATCAAACACATATTACATATTTATTTAACCATTATCGTGATACTTAGACTTTGACTTTAATGGTTTTGTAGGCTTAAAAGTACGTCTGTAGTCATTGGACTACGTGGCCCAATGTTGAGTTCCGGACATAATTCCCTAAACACAATCTTGACCTAGCAAGGTCACCCCTTCAACGGACCACACGTGGCTGAGCAACCGAAAAAAGACCCCCGAACAATATTATTTTAACATGTCAAAAAGTTACTTTATTTATTTTAGCATAGTATTTAACATTAAACCCTATACCTCATTTCTTACTTTAACACATCCACTGTTAAAATAACATAACATAACACCCACCAATTATAAAAAACAAAAAACAAAAAAAAAAAAGTAGAGAGGAGAGAGGCGAGAGATATATGAGAGAGAAAATGGAGTGTTTTTTTTTTTTGAGAAACATAAAAGGGCGAGAGTTAGTAGAGATAAGAGAGAAATTATTTAAAAATTTTAGCATATAGCTACAAGGCACTTCTAACACTAGCATCCCAAACAAATCCTAAGTGTGTGTTTGGATATCGCTTATTTTGTTGGAAGCTAAAAACTTATTATTGAAAACAATAAAAAAATAATTTTTAGGTTACTGTTCACTGCTGAATTACTGTACATTTGCCTTAATGCACTGTTTATGTCCCATGAACAGTGCAAGAGACGCTGGTTAAAAAAAAAAAAGCAAAAACGCCAGACGTAAGGAGCAAAACACTATCCAAACGGGACTTTAGTCTATTACCAAATGGAGTTTTAATTTTTAACTTCCAAAATGCCCAAACAGGTGGACCTATATACAGTTGGTTGACAAAACAGTTCTTTTAAGACCATATATTATTTTTTACAATTTGATGACATTAATGATTGTAACCAGTGAATCATCTTTAAAGATCTACAATATTTTTTTCACGTGTTCACATCTTAGCATAGTGAAAGACATAGAGAAAAGGCTTTCAATCTCAATAGTTCAAACACAAACACACACACTCTCTCTCACCGACAGTGACAATATCTATGGCTCGCAGAGATAGTGAAGAAGCTCTGACACTTACAAACCCAACATTGTCCTCTTCTCCAATCACAGCCTTAGACCCACTTGACGTTGAGTTCAATTTCTCTTGCCCGGACTTTAGGACTAGTCAACTCGCTGGGTCAGTTGAGTTCTACCAGCGCCATGTCTTCCTTTGCTACAAGAATCGCCAGGTTTGGCCCCACAAAATCGAGGCCTCCAAATTCAATCAGGTTCCCAGGTTGCTCTCTGCTGCTGTCATGGCTAGGAAGGCTGATATGAACAAAGCGGTGTGTGTGTCACTGTGATTTTTTTTTTTGTGGTTTTTAGTTTCATTCTGCTGAAAGTTGGGTTTGGTATTTTGTTAATTGAAATTGGTTTTTTGTTTGATTTTGTAGAATTTTACGTGAAGTGTTGATATGTGTTCATTGTAAATTTAGTGACTGGAAATGGGTTTTTTGTGATTTAAGTGGCTTTTGCTCTAGGAGTTGGTACGGGTTCATTGAAAATTTAGTGAATTTGAATTGGGTAGTTATGTGATTTTGGAGGCCTTTGTTCTAAATGTCGATATGGGTTCATTGCAACTTTAGTGAATTGAAATGTGTTTTACATACCAATTGTGATACCTTGTTTACAGTTTCAACTGGACTACTATTGCTGTTTCAAGCTATTATGTAGGAGAAAGCAGTTCTTGGCTTTCTAGCTGTCTGTCACAGCTTTCATGAGTGTGGGGATAATGTATTATAGATGTGCAATTTTTTTGTTAATAGCTGCTAGTTGACCACTTATTACCTAGATCCAATGTTAAATGTGGTCAGCAAATTATTAAATTTGATTATTATGGTGATTAGTATTTTATATTTGTTTCATAAAGAGAATATCCACCAGCATATGAGTTTAGGCAAGCGAATGAAGTAATGTGATGATAGTGAATAATGTTGTTTATTGATCCTTGATCTTACTGGTTACATCAATTGTATAATTCTTTCCTAATTAAATTTGTGTGTCAACATGTTGCTTGCTGTTCCATAATCTCCCTCCCTTCAAGCATTTAGTATTAATTGATGTTAACCTTCATTCCTTGTTTCTTTTCTCTTGTTTCTCTTTAGACGCACTTGACAATATGTGAGGGACATGATGGAACTGAGACATCAAATGGGGATGTATTAATCTTTGCAAACATGATAAGATACAGGTCAATGACATGCTCATTTGGCATTTAGTTAGATGCTTTTTCATTCCCCCACCTACAAAAAAAAAGGTTAATACTGATCGAGTTTGGTGAAAAATGTAGGAGATTGACCCACTTTGATGTCGATTCATTTGTCGAAGAAGTGCTTGTGAAGAATGGTGAATGGCCTCCTGGAACTCCTGAAAGATTAAAGGGTTCCTATGTTTTTGTATGTTGTCATGGGTCACGGGATCGACGTTGTGGAGTTTGTGGACCTGCCTTGATTAGTAGATTCAAAGAAGAGATAAAGTTATATGGTGTTCAAAGTACAATTTCTGTTAGCCCATGCTTACACCTTGGGGGCATAAGTATGCAAAAAATGTTATCATATTTGGATCAAAAATCAATGGAGAAGTCACTGGGAACTGGTAAGCAGATGTCAATTGATTGATTTACTTTTACCACCTAATGCGTTCAAGTTTTTCATACTATGTGATTTAGTAGGTAAAGTTTTTCATCCTTCCCAATAATGCATTGATTAGTTTATTGATAATGGAGCCCTCTTTTTTTCTTTTTTAAATCTATAGGTATGGATATGCCACTCCAAAGGATGTACCCGTATTGCTTGAACAACATCTTTTGAAAGGAGATATTGTAGATTGGCTGTGGAGGTAATATTCTCATATCTTTGTCCTTTGTGTGTGCATGTGTAAACTGTAAGATCTCTTTCTAGGTGGTTTGCATCTACATCAGAGATGTATCCACTTTTGACATTAGTTTTACCTATATGACAGGAGCATACATAAATTTTTTTTTTTATTATTTTTTTTTAAGTCATGAAGGTAGTAGGTAAGAAAGAAAAGAGTCCTTCTAGTGCCACATAAAGTGGCACAACAAATGCCACAATTTGCCTATATGGCGAGTTGTGGTTGGTGGAGCAGTATCCTCACATGGACCCACCACCATTTCTCCACCAACCACTACTCGCCACATAGGAGAGTTGTGGCGCAAGACTTATTCGAAAGAAAATAATGTAATGGAAAACTGTGCTTCAATTGACCCAAGATCTAGGGTTTGATATAAATGAGTTTATCCAACCTCATTTTTTGTTGCTGCATTGTAGTGTCCGTTTGGCATGATTAATTTTGCCAAATTATTTTACTATTCAGCTTATTTTTGCTACTATTCAGCTTATTTTTGCTACTATTCATGGGTCCCACTGCACTTTTTGGTAATATTCATAAGTCTCACTATACTATTTCAGCTAACTTTTATCTTTGTTTACAATACTTTCAGCAAAAAGTTTTCAATTTCAGTAAATAAGTGGATCTCAAATAGACCTGTAGTGTCAAACATTTGCTGGTCCATATTTTGTCTTTAATTATGATTGAATTTGAATTGTTGACTAGGCTTTACTGAAGCGTTTGATGGTGCGTTTAGGGGTGAGATGCGATTCTCAGAAGAGGAATAGAAGAAATCCCAAGAAATAAGGATCAAGTTAAATGGTGAGATAGATGTTGGGAAAAACATTGAAGAACTGTCGCAAATGCATAAGATTGAGAAGGACACTATTGCTTGTCAATCTTGACTTGAGGTAAAAGGATGTTGCCGGGGAAATGGAAACTAATACTGCTGTTAAAACCCTACGTTTCCTAAAAAGCTAGAGAATCTAGATGCCAATGTGGGTGCAACAAAGGTGATTTCTGATAAAAATGGTAGTAAGGAACTAAACTCCAGGATCAAAAGCCTACTTTAGCATGCCCCAGCCTATGAATTATGAATTTATTCCCCCAAAGCTATACTATTCTTGATTGAATACATTCTTTCCTTTGGTAATAGATTGATTTTGTAACTATTTTTTCTTAAGTTAATTGATTGATCAATTGCAAAGATGTAGACAAAACCATAGGGTTTCACATCATATCGGGAAGACTGGAACTCATAAGGAGCCCTACTCCAATAATTTGAAGTATATATATGAGGAAGTGATGTTCTAGTATTTGATTGGATTATTTTACTCCCTATCCATAAAAACACTCTTGAAACTCCTTAGATTGATTGTTTAATGGATTAAACACGAGATCTTTGGGTTTATGTCAACCTCCAAATCGATGATTCCACCACCTGAATTCCCCTGAGTGGTGTCGATAGCCCTTGACTTCATATAATTCTAGTAATATTGAAAATAAAACTAACAACACAAAACATTGATTGTTGGTGTTTTATTCATTTAATTTTTTTTTATAAATGATAAAGTCATTAATGTAAATAAAAATACACAATGCTCTTTCCTCAAGGAGTGGGGAAAAGTCCAAACACGAACAGTACTCACAACACTTTAATGTTCATCTAAAGCTTGCATCCCTCAAATATTAGGTTTCTCATCCCCATATATCCTCTGCCACTTTAGGACTACATTTAAGAATTCTCATAACTTCTTCCTAATTGCGAAAAATGATTGCAAGGTGCAATCTCAACATGGGTTCTTTCTATTATTATATCATAGTTCACCTAATAGAAGCCTTAAGGAGGAAAGTACCAATGAGCTTGACATTTTTCCTTAACATTGTATGCTCTCTCCTGTGTCGATAATCTGATTCTAAGCACATTGCATTGACTCTCTCTCTCTCTCTCTCTCTCTCTCTCTCTCTCTCTCACACATTTTGTTTATAAATTGTTCTATTTGGAGGTATTGTCCACTTTGAAATTTAATAAATAAGATACAAATTTTTACAACTTTATTAATTTACCCTTTAAAACAAAACTCTAAACTCATTATTAGTGATGTGGCAAAAAGAACAAGACATGTCAATTAGAATTTAAAGCATGTAGTCTACTTTCAGGAAATGTTTGGAATAGAGAACTTACAATAATACAACATGCCGAATTCTTAAGATTGAAGAAAAAGAAGAGATCAATTAAGAGCAAGATTTATCCAATAGACAATCTTAACAATTACATCCAATCACAAATTGACAATGTTAACTATGACATCCAATCACATACTACAAGAAAGTTACCCCTTTTTTCATAGGAACTTACCTATTACAAAGATACACATAGCAATATGATACCAAATATTATTCATTATCTGGTTTGTCTATAAGTTATTACAATAAACCCTAAACCCGTTATACACAATGTGGCAAAAAAGACAAGACATGCCTTGCTTGCATTTAAAGCTTATCATCTACTTTCTCATAATATTTGGAATTACAATAACATGCTGCCACATTCTCTGAAGTTTGAGGAACAAGAAGAAATCTATTAAGAGAGGGATTTATCCAAGAGATAATCTTAAATATTGCATCCACTCACAAACTGCACAAAAGTTATTCCTTTATTATGGGGTCTTACCTATCTCAAAGATGTACATAACAATATAATACCAATCATATTCATTATCAAGTTAGTTTGTAAATTATTGTAACAAATCTTGAAATTGTTATATGCGATGTTGTAAAAGACAAGACAAGACATGATTTAACTTAACTGCATAAGATTCAAAACTTGTTGTCTACTTTCAGGAAATGTTTGGAATAGAGAATTTACAATAATACAGCACCACATTCTCTAAAAATTAAGGAATAAGAAGTGATTTGTTAAGAAAAATATTTATTCGAGAGACAACCTTAATAGTTACATCCAATTACAAACTGGCAATCTTTTTTTACTTCCAATCACAAACTACGGAAGTTATTCCTTTTTCATGGGGACTTACCTATCATAGAGATGCACATAGCAAAATATCATACCAATCGCATTTATTATCTAGTTAGTTTGTAAGTTGTAATAAATACTAAACCCGCTATACATGATGTGGTGAAAAAAACAAGACATATCTTGCTTGCATTGGGATTTAAAATTTGTCATCTACTTTTCCGAAATGTTTGAAATAGAGAACATATAATAATACAATGCCACGGTTCTCCAAAAAATGAGGAACAAAAAGAGATCTATTAGGAGAAATATCTATCTAAGATACGATCTTAACAATTACATCCATTACCAACTGAGAATCTTAACTGTTACATCCAATTATAAGCAACATGAAAGTTGTCCCCCTTTTTTTTTATGGGAACTTACCTGTCACAGAGAACTTACAATAATATAACACCGCGTTCTCCAAAGATTAAGGAACCATAAGAGATTTGTTAAAAGAAAGACTTATTTGAAAAACAATCTTAACAATTACATCTAATCACAAAATGAGAATCTTAACTATTATATCCAATCATAAACTACACAAAAGTTACTCCCTTTTCATGGAGATATACCTATTAGAGATCTCACATAAAAATATAATACCAATCATATTCATTATCAGCTCAAACTTGAAATTATTATGTTTTAAATATGATACTAATCTCATTCATTGTTACCTTCATTTTACATTTTCTATTTGTGACAATGTAAAGTAATATTATGAGTGTCACCGAAAAAATATTATGTGAGACGGGTGCATGCGCCAATTGTTTTAGTAACACGTGGATTCTATGCACACAACACAAGCACACAAACAAAGTACTAGCCTAGCGGATATGAACATTTTACTACATCCAAGAACTATAGAGTAGACTAGAAAGTTCATTAAAAATAAAAATAAAATAGAGAGTAGACTTGAAAAAGAGATCGAGAAGACGCTCTAACTCCAAGGGTCAAGAAACTCCCCCTGAAGGCCACGTGTCATGCTGTCCTTAAGCAATGACCAATGTCTATTTCCACACCCCTCCTTCCAATACCACTGGAACCCAACCCCTCTCTCTCTCTCTCTCTCCCCAAACACAAACACACTCACTCTCTCTCTCTCTCTCTTTCTCACACAACAGACACTCACTCACTCCTCACTCTCTCTCTCTCTCTCTCTCTCTCTCTGACAGTAATGATATCTATGGCTAGTAACAGAGACAGAGAAGAAGATCTGACATTCACGAACCCATCTTCACCAATCACAGTCTCGGAATCACTTGACAGCTACCTCACCGACCCAAATTCTCTCATCGGCAGCGCCTCCGGGAGCTTCCAGAACGAAGGGTTATTATCTGGTGGAGCTGATACTGCCCTCAGTGACGCCGAGTTCGGTTTCTCTCGCCTGGACTTCAAGACGAGTCGACTCGCCGGCTCCGTCGAGTTCTACCAGCGCCACGTCTTCCTTTGCTACAAGAACCCAAAGGTTTGGCCCGCAAGAATCGAAGCCTCTGAATTCGATCGTGTTCCCAGGTTGCTCTCTGCTGCTGTAATGGCTAAGAAAGCTGATATGAACAAAGAGGTAGGTCACTGTTGAGTTTTTTTTTTTTGGTGGTTTTTTGTTTGGATTTCGTGAATTGAAAAATGGGATTTTTTGTGTGAGTTTCAAGGCTTTTGTTTCAAGTGTTGATGTGGGTTCATTATAAATTTAGTGAATTGAAATGGGTTTGTGTGATTTCTTGTTTGTGAAAAGCTGATATGAACAAAGAGGTGTGTCACTTGTGAATTGAGATGGGGGTCTTGCGTGATTTTGCGGCCCTTTTGTTCTAAGCGTGGATATGGGTTCATTGTAAATTTAGCAAATTGAAATGGGATTTTGTGTGATTTGGGAGGCTTTTCTTCTACGTGTTAATATGGGGGGTTTATTGTGAATTTAGTGAATTGAAATGGGTTTTTGTCTGATTTTAAAGGATTTTTTTTCAAAGTGTTGATATGAGCCAACTGTAAATTAGTGAATTTAAATGGGTTTTTGTGCGATTTTGGAGGCCTTTGTTCTAAGTGTTGATATGGGTTCATTGTAAATTTAGTGGAAATAGGTTTGTGTGATTTCTTGGTTCTAGCGATGGTTGTTTTTAGATTTATTAAATTGAAAGGTTATGTGTGCCTGGTGGAGTGGGTTTATTTTAAGGTGTGATTTTGGAGGCTTTTGCTTTCAGGGTTAATGTGGGTTTATTCTGAATTTAGTGATTTCAAAATGGTTTGTGTTTTTTTGTTGGTTTTTGATTTCACTCCTGATAATGGTTGATTTTGAATTTAGTTATTTGAAATGGGTTGAATGGAGGGAAAAGAAAGAATGTGGCAGGCCCCAATTAATTTGTTGAGGATCATAGCCGACCCTGAAATTTGGGACTAAGGCTTTGTTGTTGCTGCTGCTGTTGTTGAAACAGGTTTGTCTGCTTTGTGGATTAGTTTTGCTTGAGGTGTGTTTTGGAGGGTTTTTTGTATTTTGAGGTGTGATTTGGAGGCTTTTTCTTTCACTGCTGAAGTGGGTTCATTGTGAAATTAGTGAATTGAAAGGGGTTTGTGTGTTGAGGGATGGTTTTATTTGAGGGTGTGTTTTGGAGGCTTTTGTTTTCAACGTTGACATGGGTGATATGGGTTTGTGTGTTTTGAGAATTGATTGTATTTAAAGGGTTATTTGGAGGCTTTTAGGTTCACTTTTTATATGTGTTGATTTTGAAGTTTGTTAATTGAATTTTTTTTTTCGTGCATTACTTGTAGATTAGGAGTAATTTGGAAGTATGAGTTGATCTTTTTTTGATAAATGTTTTTTGGGGGATTGGTTGGGAATTTGTTGATTTCTGGTTGGTTTAGGGTATGTTATGGATTTGTTTCTGTTCTGGGAGTCATTTGAAATTTGTGATTTGGCGTCCATTGGTTTGGACGTGGTATGAATTTATTTTGTTTTCAGGATATTGAGTTGAGTTTTTTGGGGTCTTGTGGATTGTTTGTATTTTTGGAGTGATGTGAGGATGTGAATTGTGGGGGATCTAGAAGATTGGTAAGTTTTTTGCTGTAGAGGTTGGGGTTTGGGTAATTTTGGGGATGATTGATGTTGTTTTGCAAAAATATATTTTGGTTCTGAATAAGGCATAGATTTGACTCTCTTAATATTAGTAATACTGGTTAAAAAAATATGGTTCTAGTTGCCGGTATTGGTTGTAGGATTTACTGCTTAGTTTGTGGAGAGGCTATTATGAGAAGGGAATGGTATTTAGTTCTAGATATAAAGAAAAACAATTATGCCCCCGAATTTGCATTCAAGTATTAAAAAGACATCTCTTACCACCATAATCTGGCTTACTCAGTCTAAATTTTTTCCTTTTTCTCTCTTCTTCTTTTTTTTGATGTCTTTATTGTTTGGTTGTCAAGTTGAGATAGTGCCTTCTATTTCATCAATACACCAAAAAGTAGTAACCATGTTGAGAACTTGATTTTCAGTGTTCCAAGCAGTTTCAGCTGGACTGCTAGTGCTGTTTCAAATATATGTAGGAGATCAGTTTTGTCTTTCACAACATTCATGACTATCAGGATACTGTATTGTAGGTGTGGACTTCTTTTTTTGGATACATCATCTTCTAATTGACTGTTAAATACCTAGATCCAAGAACTGATGTTAACCAAGGCCTGCAAATTATTGCATTTGATTATTATGGTAATTAGTATATATTTGTTTCATAATGAGTATCCAGCAGCCTATGAGTTTGGGCAAATGAATGAAATAATGTGATGATGGTGGATAGTGCTGTTTTTTGATCGTTGATGTTACCTGCTTAAAATAGCCTGTCATACATGTTGCTTGCTATTCCGTTACCTCCCCTTCCCCCAGTATAATATCAGTTGATGTTAATCTTCTCCCCTTGTCTCTTTCCTCTCATTTCTCTTTAGACCCGCTTGACAATATGTGAGGGACATGATGGAACCGAGACATCAAATGGGGATGTACTAATCTTTCCAGACATGATAAGATACAGGTCAATGGCATGCCCATTTGAGATTTGGTTAAACGATTTTGTTCCCCCACCCCCCCCCCCCCTCCTAAATTTTTTATTGATCGACTTTGGTGAAAAATGCAGGAGATTGACACATTTTGATGTTGACACATTTGTTGAGGAAGTGCTTGTGAAGGATGGTGAATGGCTACCTGGAACTCCTGAAAGATTAAAGGGTTCATACGTTTTTGTATGTTCTCATGGGTCCCGGGATCGCCGTTGTGGAGTTTGTGGACCTGCCCTGGTCAGTAGATTCAAAGAAGAGATAGAATTACGCTGTCTTCAAAGTAAAATTTCTGTTAGTCCATGCTCACACATCGGGGGACATCATTATGCAGGAAATGTTATCATATTTGGATCAAAAATCAATGGAGAAGTCACTGGACACTGGTAAGGGGATGTCATTTGCTTGATTTTTTTTTTACAAGCTAATGCATTCAATTTTGTCATACATTGTGATTTACCAGGTAAAGTTTTTCATCCTTCCCAAGGCATATATACATTTTTTTAATTTATTGATGATGGAGCTTTCTTTTTTAAATGTATAGGTATGGTTATGTCACTCCAGAGGATGTACCTGTGTTGCTTGAGCAGCATATTTTGAAAGGAGAAATTGTAAATGGGCTGTGGAGGTAATCTTCTTGTACTTGTCCTTTGTGTGTTGTGTTTGTGTGTAAAAGGATTTACATAAAAGCTAAACAAAAAGGCTGAAGGCAGACCGGACACATATCTCAGAGCTGTATTGCTTTTGATATCAATTTTAGCTCTATGATAGGAGCTGAATGGAAGATTTCTTTGTTCTTTTATATAGGAAGATGGGGGAGGTAAGAAAGAAAATAGAGTAACAAAGAATTGTGATTCAACTCACATAGAATCTGGAGTAAATATAAATGAGTTTATCAACTGTTGCTTTTTGTTACTACACTATAGTGTCATATGTGTTGGTCCATATTTTGTCTCCAAGCATTTTTAAAAATGGTTGACTAGGCTTAACATTTGATGGTGATTTCAGGGGTCAGATGGGATTATCAGAAGAGGAACAGAATAAATCCTATGAACTTAGGCAAAATTTAAATGGCGAGACAAATGTTGGGAATAAAACTGAAGAACTGACACAAACACATAAAAGTGAGATGCACACTGCTGCTTGTCAATCTCAACCTGAGGAAATGGGGTGTTGCCAGGAAAATGGAAACTCGCACTGCTGTGGAAACCCTGCATTTCCAGAAAAGCTGGAGACTCAAGATGCCAATGTGAGTACAGCAAAGGTGATATCCGATAAAAAGAGTAGCAAGAAACTAAATTCCAGGATCAATAGTGTTAGAGGAGGTAGTGCACGCAAAGTTCGTGCGATGCCAACATGGTTTGACAGCTGGGAGCAAGAAGATATGTATGCAGCTCTCGCTGTTGTTTGTGCTGCAGCATCTGTTGCCATTGCCTATAGTTGCTACAAAAAGTTGTAGATAAACTTCAAAGCCAATCTCTATATTGTGTTCATGATATAACGGGTTAGAGTACTCTTCCCTTTATTGTCTCCAATCTTTATAAGATACCAATGTCACTTCATGTTGTAATGCCTCTGCAAAAAGAGCCTTTGACTTAGAAGCATAAGTGTTTGGATAAAATCATCAAAATGACGTATAAAAATGTCGGCTTTGCCTCGGGGCACTTAAATTATCTCTTTCTTTTTTTTCTTTTTTCTTTTGGGTATGCTAGATTTGTGAAATTTGCACAAAAGCAAATATGTAAATCTCATAATTTTCAAAATTTTGGCACGTCTTCTTTCAAGAGATTATTCAGTTTGTAATATTGATCAAATTTTATTAGAGCACAATTTGTATTTTACTAATTTGAACCAATGGGTTGCATTTGATAGCAAGCTCCCTCTCTCTCTTCGAAGGAAACATTTATGAGGCAAGATGGCAACCATCAATTTGGGAGGTGGATAGGTATGTTCACAGTTCTAACTTCTGATATGCTGATTAGCATTGTATACCCTATGGAGCTGGAAGGCACGGCCTTTTAAGAGGTTTTTTGGCTTATCAAATATAATTCGTGCATTTAATTGGAAGTAAAAACTTTCAACTTTACCCGTGTTTATGGGGATCCAACCTAAAAGGTTATATTTATTCTCTTGTTAATGGAATATTTGGAACAGAAGGATATGGAGGGAGAGGAGAGGAGAGTGGTGGATAGAGAAAGGTGGTTAGAATATACTAATCTATCTCCCTCCATCCAAAGTCCAAACATAGAATAGAGTCAAGTTATTTGAACACATTGGACTTAGAAGGCTTCAATCAAGCCCAGATGGGGAATCTTAGTTGTTAAAGATTAATGGACTGCTAATTTGAAAATTTTTGATCTGAGGTTTTGGCTTCTGGATATAGTCGGATCTGTGAAAATGAACAAAGACTAATAATACTGATCATAATATAGTGTATGTTTGGAAAAGGGTCACCAGGATTTGCAGGTTTCAGCTGTACAGCTTTGAAATAAATCCAGATAGGTCAAAAAGAAAGCTGAGTTGGATTACTCAAGCAGTAAACATAAATTATAAAAGATTAGACTTGTTCTCAAGCTTTCTACATTAATGATCTAACATTATGATCATATTATGATCATCCACCCCAAGGTGGTAATGTCAAACTACACCAAGTTAGCTTTGTACTTAAAAAAAAGACTGCATCAAGCTGATGCAGGTGAATTTGTTATACGATTATTGGAGTACAGCCTCTCACTATAGCCATCTGACAATTGGGTCTCAGTGTCATGTAGACTTGGAATTCTCACATTTGTGTTCTTCAATCACCATTAACTTTAACGCCCTTCAGTGAATTAACAAGCCCATTCTGATTTCCTAACTTGTGGAATTCAGTTTGTATGGTCTTCATGATCTCGGCGTCTTCTGGGTTTGGCTCAGGAAAATCTACATGCATTGACCCCTGTTTGATTGGTGAAGTAGACTCTTTAGACAAAGCTTTCTCATTGACATAATTATAGAGTTGTTGATGGAACGCATGGTCTAATGAGAAACAGTTGTCAGTGCCCTCATTTCTATAATGCTTGGACGATCCAGAGCCCTCTCTTCTACAAAAATGTGGGAGCGATCCGTAATCCATTATCTGAATACAAGTGAACAATGTTCTTGTCAAATGACTCAAATAAATGTAACATACAGATGACAATAGTGCGGGCACAAAAAAATACAGTAAAGAATTCCATCTATGCTGGTGAGGCAACATGAGAAAGAGAGATTAAATGTTGAGACCATTACATTGCTCATTAACAGAAAATCTTGATAGGTGGATAGTTTTTTTTTTTTTTTTTTTTGGGTGGGGGGTTACTGATACGCTTTCACTTAACCCCCTACATTGCTCATTAACATTACAAGAGTACCAACCAACAATTAATAAGTTGAATGCAGAAACTGGAAAAATTCCAAATTCACCATACAGTTAGAGGACCTAAAAATACCTGCCTTGACCTATAAAATTTGACACAACTTGATTTGAAGACAGGACACAATATAGAGATTAAATTTGCTATTGAAACTTAGACCCACCTAAGAAGCTAAAAGCCATAGCATGTGTTAATTAAGGGTGAAGCAATATTCTAAGACATATATCACGTATTGCATAAACTATCAAACAAGCCAAATCCTACTATCTTTGGGAAGGCAGTTTCTGCCTAGTTTAATCAGAAGTGCAGCTTGTTATCCTCCTTGGGAGAGTTTTTGTAATTTTCTTCAGCTTGATCAGGCTTTATCCTTGTTTGTATTCAAACTGGGTTAGTTCTATTTAGCTTTCTGTTTGTTGAAGTTTTTCAGCTTATTTCAATAAAATTCACCACCTTGATTATCAAAAAGAAAGGCCAAATCCATGTATAGAACCGCTTACTTAAGAAATAACTTAATGGCAATTAAAATAATGATACTATGTTTCTGTCGGCATCAGCAGTTCTAAAAGAAAATTTCTGAATACAAACGGAAACCATGCTTACCTGCAGTAACTCATCTCTTCCACAACCTTGCAGAACCTGGATTTTCCGCCTTGTTCTTTCTTGCAAAAGAGGCTTTACAACCTGGCATCGATTGAGCGTTAAGCATTTTGATGCAAAAGAAGTAAACTTTTTTAAAAGTAAAGCATTGACACAAACCTTCCAACATGCTGAAAATATATAGGGTGCATTTACAATATAATACGTATCTGTCTTCTCAGGATAGTTCAAGTCATCAATTGTAGCCATAGCAGTCAAAAGCTGCATTAAGATTGAACAGATAGTGATGAAAAGTGTCAAATACGGTCCACAGAGTGAGGGTAGGCAAACTGTTAGATTAATTGATGTCGAAATAGAAATCACCTTTTTTTTCACAACTAAACAAGTCATTGAAAAAGCACAAAAGGCAACCCAAGTACAAGGAAAGCATACAAGAGAAACATCACAATTATGAATGCAGATATTGAAATTGAATACACTTGTCTACTTATGATGCATAAAGAAACTAATACATGCCCTTATCACAGAAACATAGAATAAATTAAACTTGTAGCAACAAAAATGTACACAGGTAACACATGGAATGACAGTAATCCAAAACTTATGGTTCATTATATGAAAGATCTGTAAGCCAATATGACCTCACGCTTTTTGTTACCAGTGCAATAGCATAGAGAAAATGGCTTTTTGGGGTTCTAAACCAAATCAATTTTCCAAAGAGGAAACCTTGAGTCCACTCCACTAATTGGTGACTACTGCTCTTTTATTTATAAATCAAAGTATATCAGATATAGTAATGATACCTAATAGCTGATATACTATCCATCAAAAAAGGGCTATCAAGTCTAAAATGAATGTGAGATGCAAAACCCTGATGTCCACGATAAACTCTTCTTAAACAAAAGGAAGATTACAACATGAAGCTGACCATTACCCTCCAAATCAAAAAATATTATGCCCATTGATAGATTTTATGGATTAAGGACCCCTTTTGGGAAAGGAGTGACAGTTAAAAGAAAAGACAAGTTAGAGGTTTAAGGAATACAGATGGATACCTTAATGTTATTCAGCGCTGAAAGCTTTAAACCGGTCATGTCTAAGATTTTCAGACAGGTACCAATATGTCGTCCATGCTTCTTTGTTGCAGAAGGCTACAACACAAGTAAAATCAGGCCATAAGACAAGTTACAAGTCATAAAGATTATTGAATAATTCAAGTACACACCAGAACTACACGATCTCTGTATTCATTTATCTGGATGTGTGACTGTACATAGTAATTTGCCTGAAAAACAAAGAAACATGTCAGTAAACTGTAAATATCAAGAAAACCCCAACATATGATGCACATAGCAGTATATAATGCTGCCTTGTGCTCACAAGTGAAGCATATATAGTGAACAAAAGTACATTCATCTAGAAGCAAGTGATTATTAATATTTGTTCAGAACTGTTATCATGTTCCATGTCTCAAAGAAGCATGAAACAGAAGAACCTAGCATGAAGAATACGACCACAAAGTAACCATAATTTATTGGAAAGGAATATTGCAACACTATAAAATTTCAGGGAATTATACCCGTACTCCATATCTATATCACTCGCAGTCCTACCAGTCCTACTGATACCTTAAAAGAGGTTATAGAGAAATTAAGTAAT
Organism: Castanopsis chinensis; assembly: GCA_032878915.1. Lineage (NCBI taxonomy): Eukaryota > Viridiplantae > Streptophyta > Magnoliopsida > Fagales > Fagaceae > Castanopsis > Castanopsis chinensis. The sequence continues at coordinate 10,736,932 of JAVQMG010000089.1, forward strand.
GCTTTATGTATGTACATTCTTAGAACAGGAAGTTTGGTACCAACAAAACAGATATAAGTTGATGCCCTTAAACATTGTCCTTTTCTATGATTCAAGCATATGAAAATTTTCAATCTTCAAATTAGCTTAATGTATAGCTCAAGCAAATCTTGTATACGTAGTCCATTATATACCAAATCCAGGCCTAATAGCCCAATACAATTTTATAACTGTGAAATTTAAGAAGATTGAATATCATGCAAGATCCTTACAGATGCTTTGTCAAATGTGCTGAGCCCAAGACCAATAGCAATGACTGGAAGGCCCTGGCAAAAGTTAGCAGAAATAATGAGAAAGAAAACATAAATAGGAATGCAGGAGTGAAATAATCATCATTAAAGCCTTCATTTCTCATGAATGCAACCATAAATTTCCAAAAGCAACTCCCCACACCCCAACCCCCCAAAAAAGGGGAAATTTAATTTAATTTTTCTTTTTAAATGTGGGCACAATGGTATATCCATTTGTGGCCAAAAAAAATAATTTTTGAGATGCCAGACCTGCTTAAACAAGTTGGCTGGGAAGCACAACAATGATCAAGATTGACATCCATGATAATTTTATGTAAATCTGTGAAAGACAGGCATACCTGTTTTGTGTAACCAGAAACTCCTTGAAGGTGAGAATCTCGCACTGCTCTGTACAAGTCAATAGGGATGATAGGTTTCTGTATACAAAAACAAAAGAAAATTTTGTAATGTAATGAATTCTGATCACCATATTAGGTACAGGGTTGCCACCAACATGGTTCCAAAATATAATCAATCACAATAATCAAATGTTACAATCCATGAATGCTAAGCAGAAGATAACATAACAGGAAAAAGCGACCATAAATTTTATTTTTAGTCTAGACCCAAATTTTACCATACATAAAAATACCATATTTTTCTTTTCTGGCCTGGGTTAATAATTAACCACGAGATTACTGTATGCATATGATTCAAGATTGATAATGAACATATGCTCTTGGCCTAGAACTGAGACAGCAGGATTGTCTTCAATGCATAAATAATACTACAATAAGAATCTTAAATATTTACTTTGGGCGGCAGTACATATATCAGATTTCTATACCCTTGCAATTTATATCTTGGATGCAAAAATTTTATTACAATTCATTATTCCAATTTGTTTTTGTTTTTCCTAAAACTCAATGCATTTAATTACCACATGGACCAGAAGTGCCAAAACAGGTTACACAAGCTTACCCTAGAAGTTATATATGATTTATGATTCACCATAGATTTATGTATCTTTTGATAGTTGTAAGTAGGCCATCTTTTGGTTGCTTCCAGTTCCAACCTCCTTGAAAGAAGTAACATGTTCAGCATTCAATAATGTGGAAGAGAAGAAATTGTGGCTTTTGATTCTGAGCATAACTTGCTGGTGTATTGAGAATAAAATAAATTTTTCATCATATAGCTTCTTAATCCTCACTTCTTAGAGATTATAGTGTCCCATACATGCATATTAAAAGGGATTTTCTGTTTTTTTTTTTTTTTTTTTTTGGGGGGGGGGGGGGGGGGGGGGGGGGTGTGGTATTGCAATGTACTCTATGTTTGGGACATAGCCCAGGATAAGTCTGACAAGTAGTTTCCAATTTCTTTTTGTCAGTTGCTCATTTTTAAATCTCTAATTTCACAGTTTATATGATACTCTCTAGCAGAAAAGAAACAACATATTCACTAAATGCAAGAATTCACAAAATAAATGAGAAGTCAAGCATCAAACAGAGAAATTTCAGGAGTGACTTTAGCTGCAATATTTCATGTTTAGCTACTAATCCCATAACGATAAAACTCACCGACAGTATATTGTCAATCCCATTCTGTACTCTCCACTGTAAACAATCAACCAACTGGAATAGATTTGTTTGGTTAGTAATAGCAGAAGTAGCCAAAGACAATTAATGCTTAAAGAAGAAAATAAAATTTTGCGAAGCAATAAGTTAATAGAGAAGCTTAAATGAAAAAAATTGGATCTAACCATTTTATGTGCTTTGGCAACATTCCATTCCCTGGCTTTGAGAAACCGAACCAATGTTTCTTTTGGATAACCCTGGTGCATATTCTGGAGATCAAGGTACACACTTTGAATTTAAAAAATTAAGCAATTCTTAAAAGTAAAATTGCCAACTTCAATTCAATAAAGCATCACAAAACAGGCACAATCAAATAGATGAGACAACAAAAAAGCACAGGATTTATTTATAAGTAAATGATTCATTGAAGAGAGCAAAAGGAGCACGACCCAATCACCTGGGAAGGATAATTGTTAGAGAAAATTAGAAAGATCAAGCAACTCAAGTGGATACTCCAAACTCAAACTCCACAACAAACTTACTTTCTTCCTCTAACGCGCTTGAAGTGCGGATCATTGTGTCAGACTAAATCCCCTCCCCACTAGCCCTAAGTCGATAGCCTCAAGATGAGTCATTCTTTTCAAAATAGCAATAAAACTTTGTCTACTTTATTTATGTAAACGTATTCCATTAGTGAATGGGAATGAGAAAGGGGGAAAATTTTAAGCAAATTGATGAAAAAACCAGCCTCCTATCTTAGACAAACTCCCTTCCGCTCTATATAAAATGTAAATCAAACCATGTATGATCAGAAAGGGTTCTGCCAATTCAGAGGGAACCCAACAGAATAAAAATGCAGAATAATATCTACAACTACAGTCAAAAACCTTATCTACCCCAAAGTGAATCAGCTAAACTTCACTGCAACCAATCCATCAGTTATAAAATAAATATGAGAAAGAAATGAAATAAAAAATTATTATAATAAAATTTAAAAAAAAAAAAAAAAGCAAGATCAACCCAGATCACATATAACAAAACTAAAAATGTAAAACAATAAATAAAATCAGTACCTGATCCAAAATAAGCTACATGGTTGATTCAATTAGGCTAAGTTGAGTAAAGGGTTTTGAGTTCTCAGGTATCAAACACTTAAAAGCTAGACAACAAAAAACAAGTTCGTAGCAAAAATTTGTTCCAAAATTTATACTTCTTTTTTTGCCAACCTTTTTTTCTCAGCATTCAAACAGAAAACAGATCAGAGAAACTAAAAAAAAAAAAAAGAGAAGAGACCAACCTTGTATGAGTCCTTCAGTGGCTCATCTACTGCAACATTTCACAAACAAACAAACCAAAAATAAAAAAGGTAATAAATATTAGCAATTTAGGATCAAAGAAGAAGAATTTGAAGAAATTGCCAAGTGGGTTTTTGACAAAAAGCTTACTTTCTTCCATTAAAGACTGGAACTCCTTCACCGCCTCCTCATTTGCAATACCCATCTCCTGTTTTTGCTTTCTAAATCTGATTAGTAGAAAATATACAAACTTTCAGATGAATTTTTTGAAAACCCAACTGGGTTTGGAGCTCCTCAGCCTCACAGCCTGTGTCTCAGTCTCTCTCAGCCTTTTTAGAGCTCCAAGTTGAGAGAGAGAGAGAGAAAGACACAGAAAGAGTTGCGATTTTTTTTTTTAAATCTGTATATATTTTTTGTACATCTACTTCCTCTTTTATGTTTGGTTTTAAAAGTAACTCATTTGTTTTTGGTCTCAAAAAAAATAATAATAAATTATTTGTTTGGTTTAAAGGCTTAAAGTTGAAGATGGAAATAATTTTTTTTTTTTTTTATAAAAAGATAGAGAATATAAATGGAAAAACATGTGAATTATGGATGTAAATTTGTATTACTAGTCATTAGCTGAGTTTAACTTTCAAAATGTTTTTTTTTCTTTTTAATTTTAAATTTCCTCATATGACATTGATTTTTTGACTTTAATCTGATCAAACGGTCTAAAATCATTAGATTGAAAAATGGAATGTAAGACCCTCAACATGAGAATATTCTTGTAAGATAATTACAAGAGGTTATTTGACGTAAAATGAGATATTTAAGGGTCATATAAAGCTTAATCATGGATTTTAAATGAGGAAGGCTAAAGATACCAAAAAGAAAAATTACACAACTGCTGATGTGGCAGATTGTTAATGATAAGTAAAAATAAGATGTTAGCTGTGAGTCTAAATTAAAATTAGTAAAAACTTATTCACTCAACTATTTAAAAAATGTTGTGAATTTTTTTTGTGTATATACCATTTTTCATTTTAAATTCTAGAAATGTAAAAGAGAAAAGATGTCATGGAGATAAGGAAGATGACAAATGTGTAAAGCTAATTTTAGTGAATTTTTTTTAGAAAGTTGAACCAAATACCTGGATATGAACATCATTAAGAACTTGATATGCTCCAATTTTTCTTTAAAAAATAGTTACAAAAAATGGGGAGAAGATTTAGAGATTTAATTAATTAAGTATAATTGTTAAGAGCCTTGTAGTTATACAGACAAGTCCAATCTCTCTCATTTGAAGAATCTGGTTTCGAATCATCTTCTTTCATTTGTTGTAAATGAAAAATAATAACAAACATGATTAAAATTAATGAGAGCATAAAACAAGATTTCAAAATAAAGGAAAAACATTATGAAATTAATACAAGATGCAGGCTCAACCTAATTAAACATATTTGATTATGTGCATGACTTTTTTTTTCTTGGATTAAGAGAACTTACAACACTCAACACACCCAAAAGGCTTAAATAACCTTTGGGGGTCTCGATATGTACATGCTATTTCAAAGATAAGATAACATCGTGACTATTAATTTGTGTCTCAATCACATTTTACAGAAAGCTAAATTAAATATATATCTAATAAAAAATTAAAACTAAATACTTGAAAAAAAGAAAGTATTCTTCTAAAAAATAAAGAAAAAGAAAGTATAGAAGTACTTAAATGATTCCTAATCGAGAAATATATTTTTCGTCATTTAAGATGGGTGTTAGAATGTTAGCAATTATTTTGTCAACAAACATAGCATGGCTATATTGATTATTGTATTTGTTTCGACGTTAACATTTTCTATAAAATAAATCATTTCTCATAAAAAAAATTTATAAAAATATCTAATTTTCTTATATTTAGTAGTAACCTTAAAATGTGTTGGAAAATTATCTTTTACCTTCTTTTATTTAGTTTGGTGTGAAACAAAATTGTTTTCTCAAATATTTTTGTGGAAAACAAGTCTATTTCTTGACAAACTAGATAAGAGAAGTTACAAGGTCATTTTTCTTTTACACATTTTGTTTTTTTCTGATATTACCAAATACATATAACACATTAAAAACTATCTTCACATAAGATTTTTTATTGAAACAGGCACATTAATTCTAAGTTAATTTTGGGCTTCAAGTAATAGCACATTATTAATGGCATTTTTTGTAGTCTCTCATCTTTGTGGTTTGAATCTCACATCCCTTTTATCCTATTTTTTGTATTTTACTCTATGTCCCATCAATCACAAGTTGCTACATATTCTATTTTTCTTTCCTCATAAAATAACCAAAATTTAAAATGAGGAAAAATATATTCAAACAAATGGTGAAATTGTGATTGATAAAAAATAAAATAGAACACAAAAAAAGAAATAAATGATTTTTATTCAATCTATGGTGAATATATGGTCCTCTATTATATAAATATCATATTTGATTTATTGTGATACTAACGTTTCAATAACAACGACAAAGACGTCCTACAAAAAAAAATAAGACAAAGACGAAGAAAAAAACAAAAGACGTATAATTGTCAATAATTTTCTATAATTGACGAAAGCCATGAGATCGAACCCCGTTAAATTCATGTTTTAGCTTTTCTCTCATTGTTACTTGAAATCTTAAAAAGAAATTTGTTCTTCATTTATTTTAAAATATGACCTTATTTTGGGTTTAGAACCAAAACTTATAATTAAATCTCGTTCGTCAAAATTTTTCTTTTTATATTAAAAAAATCTCATTCCCTCACATATTTTATTCTCTTGCTTAAAAACAATAAATAAAATTGAAACTTACTTGTGAGAGAGATGTGATGATTGACAGTGCCCTACTGTAGTATATTTTGAACTTTGTTTTGTTTTTTTCTTTTTAGGGACCCAGAATCACATGCATGTATAAATAGTGAAAACTAAACAAATTTAGAAACTCGAGTGTGAACTGTGAAAAAGGTTCATAAATTTTCTAATTAGTAAACATGGGATCCATCATGGGGTCCATGTGATGTGAGGGGCTAGATGTCATCATGATGATATTGATATAGTACCAGACAACAGTGTAGACAGGGAAAATGCTGGGATTATTGAAAATGACGCTATTATTGAAAATGACACGGAAAATGCTGGGATTATGATTAGTAAAAGTGTATTTTCACATGGTTTACGAGTATATCTTTATCAATTACAATTCACTCCGTGACAAATTGTGATACAAAATTGCGAACGATCATGGCACTCATGTAACAACGTGTGATTGTAAAAAGGGGCAAATCTTATTGGCTTGTAAAATCAAAGTCAAAATTTTCCCAAAAACTAGGTCTGTCTAGGTTTACATGACTTTAATTATTATATTTATTTATTATGAATAAATAATAATCGGTACCATCCAATTAGACAAAAGATTTTCAAAGTGTCAACCCCTATTGGCTGGTAAAACAAAGTCAAATTTTTCCCATGAACAAAACATGGTTGAATTAATAAAAAAAACAGAGCAAATTTGGTTGGCGTATGGTGTCAATCTTTGACTGCAATCTCTGACCATTCCAGTTTTTGTAGGCATGACCACTTAGACCGACCTTAACTGGTCATCCCTTCCTCAGTTGACAATGTTTCAAAAATCATATTCAATTTATGGATTGATATATGATATATTTAACCCACATTTCTATTTTTTTTTTTTTCACATTTTTAACTTTTTTTATTTTATTTTAATGGGTGAGATTGAATGTTATTTTTTTAAACTTTCAATCTTAGTCATTAATTACAATTGCATCAAATGCAATACCTTAGAAATTACACTTAATCTCAATCCCCAATTTACTATAAATTGTACAAGCACAAAATGCCAATGAAGTATGCTTAGAAGGATTTCATGACTTTCATGTTGTACAAAAAAAAAAAAAAATTTCTTGGATATTACAGCCAATCAATCATATCTAACAGTCCTTAATATTCTCATGCCAGTAATTGGGGTTGGCATGCGAAAGTAATTATGTAGCTTAATTACTAATTTACAATACACAATGATAAGGACCAATGTACTTGGTCTTAGTGGTTGGGCACTTGGTTTTAAAGTGGCTGTCTTGGGTTTGACTAGGAGCTCTCAAGTTCAAATCCAGATACTAGCACTTTGAAAACACTCCATGGGCCAGCGATTTACCCCGCTATGGACCCACCCGTCGTAAACAGTAATTAGTTTTTAGTTGAAAGTTTTGAGGAAATACTATGGAAAACAAAAAACAAAAAAAAAAAAAAAAGTACTTGGTCTTAATGTACTGGAATAATTGTTAAGAAAACTTTATGTGCCTAGACAAACTTAACGAGATCTATGCTTAAAACTTTATGTGCCTAGACAAACTTAACGAGATCTATGCTTCTTTTGTTGAAATTTGGATAAAGTTAAATTGTTGTTTGAGACCATGATAATTTGTCAAATATCTCAGAGAAAGAAAAATAGTTGATTGAGAGTTTGAGACAATGAATAAATAATTAAGTACTCAGAAATTAAGACGAAATCTTTAAACTTTTGCATGCACATGACTTATAGGTGATCACGTCTACTAGTAGTAACTAGAAACTATTCTCAACTCAAATCAGTTAGGAAATAGGGTTAAATACTTGTTAACAGCAGATTGTCTTATTTTTAAAGAGTTGCGTAACTCATTAACATAGCCTAGTTTTTCTAATGAAACATCTCAAGTTTGAATTCCTCCTCCCAGCTTCATACATGTATGAAAATTTTGTCTTTTTTAACTTAAATTTTTTTAAAATTTATAATATATATGTAATTAAAGATGTTTGACTCTTGGTTGACCTCATGATATTTTGCATTTTTGAGGTCTTGCAATTTTGCACGACAATATTCTAATATATAAATACTTTTAATTAAGTTCAAATCATATTTCATATTTTATATTTAAATTAATTTTTTTGAATCTCAGATCTCTTATTCAACTATAAAAAACCTTACAAGTTGAGCTAATTAGAACTCACATATTTTCTTTAAATAGCATATGTATATTTATATGGAGTAAAATACTATTTTGATTATTAAGCTTTACTAAAAATTTGTTTATCATCCCTAAATTCTAAAATTTTATTTTTCGTCCTTAAACTATTGAAAAGTTCGTTTTTTGTTCCTAAATAATTGAAAATGTTTCACTTCATGTTCTTAAACTTTAAAAAATATAATTTTCATCCCTAAGCTATTGAAAAAAAGTTCTTTTTTCGCCACTATTTTTGTCTACAAATTTGGTTGTAACCGATGGCTACAACTCCCACTAACAAAATTAATATGACTACATATTTTCAAAATCTAATCATTGAATTGCATATTCTTTATGTTATTAACACACATATTAAATTTTGTATCAATTAAACATTATTTACTATTTGATTTATAAACTTATTTTTCATGCTTAATTTTAGACTACAAAAACTTGAAATTTAAAATTTTAATTGATGATATAGCTATTGATCTTCGATCTTTTGGAAATTTTGCAAGCATTGAAAAAATAATCCAATAGTTAATTTATCAAAATTAACATCCAATAAAAATATATTGAGTGGATTTGTAGTCATCAACTATAACTAAGTTAACGTGTAATCAAACTTTGTCCTTTAAAAAAAAAAAAAAAGTCTTTATGAAGTTTAAAGATGAAAAAAAAAAAAAAAGACATTTTTAAAGTTGAGATTAAATTCTATAAGGATGTGGTGTAAAACCAAAGTTTTACCCCTCTAATCTCAATGAATTTTAATACCCATTTGAAAATCCAACTCAACTATAACTTTATTGAGATGTTATTATGTGTTGTAGGATGTATTAAGTTTTGAGTAAAAAATTAATGTGATAATCTCTTATTGGATGATGTATAATATGGGTTTTATGCCTCATTCTTACCAAATTCGAATTCTTTAAAGTTTAGAAATTTTTTGTTTTTTTGAAAAACTTTTAAAGTTTTAGAGATAAATAACAAATTTTTGGTAAAATTTAGGAACTAAAATAATATTTTAATATTATAATAAATATATATTAATAACTACCATTATTATATATATTTAATAATTACTACCATATTATCAAATTCATATTTAATATTCTATATATACACAAAAACAATCAAAATAAATGTGAATTAATAAATATTATAATTTTTTTAATTTCAAATTAAATACAAAAAAAAAAAGAGAAAACATTATTTCTTACACAAAAATATAAAATCATATTTGACTAAAAAAAATTTATTCATTGCACGAATACTAACTACTAGAGTCCTTTGGCTAAAAATTGCAAAAAACGGAGTTTATTGGTGTTATAGGTACTATTCAAAATTATTTGGCAAAATGAGGAGAGATGGTGTTGCCGAAATTACAAAAAAAAGTAAAGAGAGAAAATTGAATTTCAGTAATGAGATTACCGAAATTCTTGTCCTACTTGTATTGCCAAACCTACCTATGAAGTGCCCAAAATGCTGAATGGAAAACCAATTGTGGCAATGGCATTGTCGAAAATGGGAGGAAAAAAAAAAAAGAATTGTGGCAACCAAGTTGCCGAAAATGGAGGGAAAAAAAATGCTACGTCCACAACATTTTTCACAACAAATTACAGGTGATTAGTTGTTATCGGTTCAAATTTGAACCTAACACTAAAATAACTTTTTTGCCATAATAATAACAATCAGTAACAACCTACCATTTAGAATTTATTGTAAAAATGTTGTGAAAATATTGTAAACATATCATTTCTAAAAAAAATTGTGGTGTTGAAATAGAAGGAAAAAAAAAAGTGGCAAATTGTTTTGTGGCAATGGCATTGCTGATTTTTTTTTTTTTTTTTTTTATTCCTTCTATTTCGGCACCACGATTTTTTTTAGAATTGATACGTTCATAACATTTTCACAACATTTTTACAACAAATTCTAAACGGCAGGTTGTTACTGATTGTTATTATTGGGGCAAAAAAGTAATTTTAGTGTTAGGTTCAAATTTGAACCAATAACAACTAACTACATGTAAATTGTTGTGAAAAATATTGTGAATGTAGCATTTTTTTCCGTCCATTTTCGATAACTTGGTTGCCACAATTCTTCTTTTATTTTTCCCCTCCCATTTTCGGCAATGTCATTGCCACAATTGGTTTCCATTTCAGCATTTTGGCCATTTAACTGGCAAGCTTGGCAGTATAGACAGGACAAGAATTTAGGTAATCTCATTACCGAAATTCAATTTTCTCTCTCCCCCAACATATTCTATTTTTTCTTGCAATTTCGAAAACTCTGTTGCCAAAATTTAATTTCTCTCTTCATTTTGCCAAATAACTTTAAACACTACCTATAACAATTATAAACTCCATTTTTTACAATTTTTTGCCAAAAGACTCTAACTACTAGCATTCATAAGCATTTCCCTTCATAAGATTATGTGAAAGATGGAAAAGGATGGTGGGAACAAGAAATACGCATTGTGATATTGTAATAAATAGGGCCATTTGAACATATTTATGAGTTTCTTCAATTTTCAACCTCAAGTTTCAAGTTTCAACACCAATATCCAACCACTCGTTCCCTCTAATGCATTTTCTATTTCCTTTGAATATAAAAGACGGATCAAATTTGGATGTGACAACTGACAAGAATGTTCCCATGTGTCCCAGACTTCTAGTGGCTCAAATTTAAATACACCACCTCCTCTTATTATTATTTTCTTTTCTTTGGTTAGTGTCCACATGTGAATCATTCACATGCTTGAGATGTGGTTTCATGTTCCCCATCCAACGCACCTATATTTTTAGGTCTGTGCCAATTTTCCCTGGGTCCCTTTGAAAGATTAGAATTTTCTGTCTACCCCATATATATGATTCACTAGCTATATTTCCTTTTTTTTTTTTTTTTAATTTTTAAAATCAAGTGGTAAAAGAACCTACAAAGTCTATATATATATATATATATATATATATATATATCAAGCCCATAATTTATACGTATATTTTGTGTTAGATCTTGCAAACAATAATGTTAGGATCTCTCAATGCACCTCCAAATAAAATCATGTAGAGTAATCCTATATTGCAATTCTTACCTACAAACAATATGAATACATAAAAAAATTAATTAATATTTTGATCTAATGATAAAAAAATATAATCATAAAAAACGGACATCATAAATTAAAATTATATTAAAAATATATACTAATACACCATTGCAATTTTTTGTTTTCTTTTTTTTTTTTGCTGAATATACGTCACTGCAATTTGGTTTGACACTCAATAATTAAGTCATTTAACAGCAGACCTTGGTTATTTAAAATCTAATTAAATTGCCTATACAATAGCATTCCATTAGACATCTAATTGGTTATGATCTATGAAGTCAAATTCATGGATTCCAAATTGATGAGGACCCCATAGCTTTTGTTCCCCTTTGTGATGAAAGTCGTCCCCTTATGAAAATCAGAAATTTTCCTTTTGCCTCTTACAAGCCCCCTATATATAATTTAAAAAAAAAAAAACGAAAACGAATGAGAATACAAATGTCATGTTTTTCCAAGTTTCTTCCTAGCAGATAGGGCCTAGTTGGCCACTTAAGAATTCAATGAGAACCTAAGTTAGCACCTGCACTATCCTGAATTTTTCAGTAACCATCTTTTTTTCTTTTGTACTCTTTTTATATAAATACCTTGAGCTCACTAATCGCACAATACTTATTATAGGTTCTTTTTTTGTAATTTATTTTTGACATTTGGGCACAGCTACTAAGATTTATCACATTTAAAAAGTGATGAAAGAGATATAATGGAAAAAAAAGCACACTATGCTGCATGTCATTTCAAGATCGTAGATGCTAAACTAATTCAATATAATATTTACTCGATTCTAGGGAGGGAATCAATGCATTCTTGAAAGAAAATGGTAGATATTCAGCAAAAAGTAAAAATAAAAAGAGAAAGAAGGAAAGAAAATGGTAGCCCTACAGGTTTTGTTCAAATTCTCTATTATTAGGGCACCTTTTGTTTGAGAACAATGTAATTCTATGTAGATTAACACGTGTAAGTTTACTACTTTGCTTCTTTGTTCTAATAGGGTCTAATGAGGTAGTAAGCATTTGTTTAAATAGAATAAATTTTAAAAGAAAAATTACAAAGAAAAAATAGGCAATACCTTCCCTTTTTCCATTGACATATGTGGTGTGTACAATCACTTGTTCTTTTTTTCCCACTCTACAAGTTGGTACAATAGAGGCTAATTAATTTAGTTAATTAGGCAAATGATGCAAGATATGAAGAGATTTAACTAAGTTAGTTAAGTTCTAACTAATACTCATCTCGGCTATTGGCTTTTCATCTTTTGGATTGATGTACTATATAAAATGTTGTTTACTTGTAAAATTAAGTGATTAAGAAAGTTTAACCTTGTCAAGAGCCTTATAGCTCAATTTTTGGCATCTTCTGATGTTTTTAATCGAGACATCCAATGTTCAGATCCTCATTTTCCTAACTATCGAATTATCCCCCCAAAATTGATATTTTTATTTATTTTTTATTTTTTTAAGTTTGTTTAGAAATGATAACAACAATTTGTATCAATGATTTGGAAACTCAAATAAAATTCACAATAGTTATAGAGTTATATGCAACAAAAAATTGCAGCCTGTTCAATAAAGTTACAAAAACAGAACAAGAAAAGAAGAAAAAAGAAATTCCTAGAGAAATTGAGGGATTTAAAAAAAAAAATGCAAGAACCACAAGCACCAAGAATATAACCTTTCATCAACTTTTTTTTCTATTAATAGTGATGTGTAGGAATAACATGTGTTAACCATTGTTTTAGAGAAAATTATTAGGAATAATGTCAATTGGAAACAAAGATTGGTGGCAGCAGTATCATCAATGTTATCAAAGAATTTTATAATTGATGGTTTGAAAAAGGCCTTGACGTTTTATTCCCTATCACAAACTAAAAGAAATATATATATATATATATATATATTTTTTTTTTTAAGAAAGAAACATTCATTCATTTAATCATAATAATAAAGCATCTTGGCACAAAACTTCCAACGCTGGTGGAGGAAATCCTCTCTCCAATACAAATCATTATCTAAATTTTTAGCATGTTGAGCAAGAACATGTGCTACCTTATTACTTCCCCTCCTAATCCTACTAGTTGTAGCGCAATGTAAACCGTAGATCAAATGACGAATATCATCCACCACATTGCCTAGGAAAGAAAAGTTAGCCATAGATAAAGAGATGGCTTGGATGGCATTGACATTATCTCCTCTATCATCAGTCTAGAAATATTTAAAAAGAAATAAAGAAAAGTAAAATACATAAAATATTGTTTGATTTTCACCGAATATACCAATCACTTTGTGAATATTCGACAAAACACTAGATATAAAGTAACTGTTCAGTGCATAACGCGTAGGCGGGGATAGCTCAGTTGGGAGAGCGTCAGACTGAAGATCTGAAGGTCGCGTGTTCGATCCACGCTCACCGCATTTTTGTATTTAACAAGTTAATAACAACCAAAACAGGAAAAAGTAATTGCTAGCTGGCCCACTCGTGAGCTTTCTTTTTTCTAATTTATTTACAGAGTGAACTTTTATTTTGAAACTAAATATTTTAGTGCTATTTAATTATGCCAAGGACATGAAAACTTTTTTTTTTTTTTGAATAATTAATAGTTGTAATAATTGAGATGGGGATTTGAACTATTGTTCTCCTAATGAAAGAGAGTAAACTATTATTTTCCCAATGCTTGTTTATGAGAGCTTATTTCTATCTGTTTATTGAGCTTAAAATAAGCTCAACAAAAGTACAATTATACCTAGAAAAATTAAAACTTTAAAAAGTTATACATAAGCCAAAACCGAAACAACTAGGTATAACAGGCATGAAGGATTTCAGTTATGCACCAAATACATGAATTTTGTCGGTGGACTTGGATAAGGACAGGTCCCAATAATCATCAGAGTGAAAACTTGGCATGATTTTTGCTTAATGGAAGAGGAAAAATAGGGCTACTATTTATCAATAGTAGTGTGTAGCTATGTGTATACGCACGAATGTAATTAAAAACAATTACAATTATATAGTTCAAAATATATATTTCTTATAGAAAAGGTTCAAATTATATATGGTATTAGCTTACACTTTTTTTAAACTATACATTTTTATAATATGTAATATATGTAATTCACTTGCCACAAAAATAAAAAATTTAGATGGACACGTGGTGAAAAAGTAAACTAGTAATTCACTTGCTACAAAAATAAAAAATTTAGATGGACACGTGGTGAAAAAGTAAACTAGTAATTCACTTGCCACAAAAATAAAAAATTTAGATGGACACGTGGTGAAAAAGTAAACTCCAATTGAAACCTAATTTAGAATCTAATTGGATTTGGGCTCTTCGATTTTACACTCAATAATTTATTTGGCACAAAATTAAAAATTAAATGGAACACATTATGCAAAATTGAGAATCTAATTAAATTAAATATTTCAATTTCACCTGGAGTTCCTAGACCATCTTTTGCAAACAGACTCCATTATTTCCAATTTGGCAATCCTTAAATTATCTGTTTTATATCCCCTAAGTATCATGTTGATTACAAATATACATTAATTCCTTTACAAATTAGGAACTATTAGAGATACCTGGCTTGATGAACTCTATTGCATATGCTAATATTGATATGCTGTCTTGTTCAAATGCAAAGAAACCATTACATGTGTAGTAGTGTTATTTTTCTAAAAGTCCTAGTGCAGACCATTGAACATCTATATTATAGTTTTAGTACTAAAAGGATGTTAGATAACCCAATGCACCTTTCAGCTTAACCACCTCCCTTCCCTCTTCTCCATAAATTATAAACTATACAACTCAGTTAATTGCATATAGCTTTCATCGCCCCAATTATTTGCACATTACATGCCATCATTCAACAACATCAAAAACATGTCATAGCACTAAAGAAAAACCGGTACTTATTTTGTATTTATAAGTTATTAACTTGAGCAAGAACAGAGTCTGCAAACTGTACATTAGATTCCAAGGTCTCTCAAACAACCTATAAATTATTTGAAAGCATGAGTGAGAAGTAGGAAATATGACATGTAAAATAGTTTTTTCGATTTCTTCTACTCAGCCAATTGATAAATCATGGGCAGAAGACAACTTACAGCTATAACCACTGCCTTTTCTAAATTAAGGTCATGATCAACATCATTAGCATGGCAAAGGTTTTCATATTGGGAAAATACTTGCTCAAAACCCAAACCATTAATTTAAGTTGCACATACTCTTTCAATTTCAGCACCAACTTTATGAAGGATATAAAGTGAGCCAGACAACGAAATTGCACATAAGCATACTTTCTAATACAAATTTCCATACCTCTCAGCTAAAAGCATCTCCAAAATACACAGGGAGTTTCAGGAAATATCCAGCTGCGACTCTCTCACTGAAGACAGCACAAAACATGAGTAAAGAATCACAAAAGCAACTCAAACGTTTCAAAATACCTAAAACACACCCACCCAAAGCACACCAACCACAAACCAACATGTATAAATCCGTCACAAAAACGTTTAAAATACAAAAACAAAACAACTTAACTCATAATTTTAAGCGGCATCACGATTGAGGAGAGAAATAGAAGAACAGCTTGAAGGTGATGGTGGCACTCTCTCTCTCTCTCTCTCTCTCTCTCTCTCTCTCTCTCTCTCTCTCTCTCTCTCTCTACCTTAAAGGCCTTCTCTTCCTCTCAGTGCCTTACGATTGTCTCTCGAGCTCCTGATTTCAATATAGACAATGAAACAGTGCATTTCAACGATCTACAAAAGTTGGTCCAAGTTCAGTGACTCGTTAAGTGTATTACGTTGGTCTCTTTGGTTTTTACATTTGGCATGAAATTAAAACTACTAACTTTGACATAATAACTCACTTGGAACACAAATTAAGAAGTTAAATTGGACAGGTGGTGCAAAATTCAGATTTAAATTGAACAGTTGGAATAATAGTTATGATGTAATCCCCACATAAATTTAAACACATGACACAAAATTAGAGCTTTAATTTGGAATTCTAATTTGAATTTCTCTCAACTTCACCTATTATTGTATATATAGATATATAGATAGCTTATAACCTCATGCATCTGCACAGATATACTTAAAGATATACAATAAGATGCATAATATAATTCCTATATATATATGATGTAAATACTATTGATAGTCATTTTTATATTTCGTTAACTCTTTAAAAAAATTTGCAAGGATATTATTAGATATAAAATATAAATTAAAGTTTTTTTTTTTTTTTTTTTACGATTCATTTATTCTAAACTCTTTGGTTTTTGTACTTAATAATTCACTTGGATGAATATTTATGATGCGGTCTCACATTTGATTATAAAATTATGAAATAAAACTATTTAAGAATAAATAATTTAAGACACATGGCGCAAAATTAGAATTCTAATTTTGAATTTTAATTTGAATTTCTTTCAGGCTTTACCTATTATTATATATATAGATTTTCAAGAACTTTAGAATTTATGGAGTCGATTGGCATAGTATTCATCCTCAAAATTGTTCAGTTGATGATGTGAAGAGACTTCTCATTCTATTATTTCTATAAATATATATATATATATATATGTATGTATATATATATTTGTTTTTAATTAATTAGTTTACTTATGTGTATCAATCATCATGTCTTTCTCAATTATCTAAGTATGAACCAACTAATTCTTTAATCCATTGTGAGAGCCACATGCCAATGATTGATTTCTTCATATTGGAAACAAGTTATATATTAAGACCTAAACTTATGTTTAATTTAGATTAATGCTTACGCGAATGATTTTACAATCCGTTTGGATTAAGGGAGAGGGAGAAGGAGAGGGAGAGGAAGAGGGAGAGGCAGAGGGAGCAGAGTAAATTTAGTACAAAATTAGTTTATTTTTAGCCAATTTTACTTTACTCTCTTCCACTCTCCCTCCTTCTCCCCTCTATCCAAACATGCCATTAGTTGATCTCTATGTAATTTTATAAATGTTCCGTCTGTTAAATGACTTTTGGTTTTGAATTCGAACAAACGGATAAAGAAAGTTTTGAAACTAGTATATACTTGTGAATGTTCATGGAAAGTCACATTTTTCTTTGCTTTGGCCCATTGTATAACTTTGTGTTTTTTGTCGTTTTCATTACGACAAAATTAGTTATCGTACGTTATTCCCTCATTGATTCCTTTTTGACTTGTGACTTATGAACAAGTGATTATAAGATATTTTATTAAGAGAAACCTCGAAATAAAAAGTTTGTCTTCAAGCAAATAGGTATTGGGTTCAACGTCATAAACTAACTAATGTTTTGGATTAATAATAAAAATCAATCATTATGAAGTGAATAATATAAGTTGAAATTTTTTTATATTTATCTGTCTATCAAAACAGAAATAATTAACTTTGTTAAAGAATTATAAAAGACTATTAAGTGCTTATATGGTGAGTAAAAGTCGGAGTTCAAATCTTCTGGAAGGAGTTTCACACACATAAATACTTAGATTATGTTAGAGTAGAATTTTTTTCTTGTATCAAAAAAAAATTTCATAATTTAATTTTCAAACAATAATCTTAAAAAAAAAAAAAAAAAAAAGCATTCTTAATATTCAACATTGACATCTTCAAAAAGTCCTATGGATTTTCCTTGGTCCACATAATACAACGAGAATTGGATTGCCAAGCAATCTGATTTGGATGACGTACAAACACTCCTCTCCGTGAAAACAATAAGGTTTGTATACATCCACGTTAAGATGTCACAATTGTCAAGAATAGGTAAGAAAACTTTTCCATTTTCACCGATGCATCATTAATAGGTCTGCCAAATTTTCTTAGGACTCATACTAGTAAAAGATTAGAATTTTCTATCTCCCCCTTATGATTCACATTTCATATTTTTCTTCAAAAAAAATTAAGTAGTAGAAAATCCTAAAGTCTATAACACACAAACCCTCACCCCACAAAATTGGATCAAGTCCATAATTAATTTGTATATTTTGTGTCGGATGTTGCAAACAATGTTAGGATAAATATAGGTTTGGATCTCAATGCACCTCTCTAAACAAATCATGTGGAGTAACTCCACATTGCAACCTTTACCGACTATCAATTCTAATACGCCACTGCAATTTAGTTTTAACACTCAACAACTAAGATGTTTAAAGGTTAACCTTTGAAATTCATGGATTCCAAATTGATGAGGACCCCATTGCTTTTGTTCCCATTTGCAATGAAATTTTTCCCCTTATGTAAATTAGAAATTTCCCTTTTGCCTTAAAGTCAAAAAGAAAATCCCATAAATGTAAAATAACGAATGGGAATACAAATGTCATGCTTTTCCAATAAATACAATGAGAAACTTAAGTTAGCACCTGCACTATCCTGAATTTTTCAGTAACCATCTATTTTCTTTTGTCCTCTTTTATTATAGGTTTTTTTTTTTTTTTTTTAATTTTTTTTTGACTTTAAGGCAAAGCTGCTAAAATTTATCACTTTGAGAAAGTGATGAACTCATGAAAGAGACATTATGCGAAAAAAAACACATGCTGCATGTCTTTTCAACATCGTAGATGCTCATCAAATAATTCAATACAATGTATCAGTACCTGATTATAGGGAGGGAATCAATGCATTCTTGAAAAAAATGGTAGCTACTTTGCTTCTTCGTTCTACTAGAGTCTAAAATAGGATAGTTAGTATCTTTTAAAATAGAATAAAGTTTAAAAGAAAAATCACAGAGAAAAAACAGGCATTACCTTTTCTATTTCCATTGACATATGTGGACAAGTACATTTTCTCTTTTCCCTCTCACAAATTGGTCCCAAAGAGTCCAATTAATTTAGTTAATTAGGCAAATCATGCAAGATGTGATTGAAAAAGTTTGAAGCTTTGTAGCTCAATTGTTAGCACTATCTCAACGGAGATATTCAGGATTCAAATTCTTCTTCCTTCAACTATCGAATTATCAAAAAAAAAAAAAAAATTTTGGCTTTTTTATTTTAAAAAATTATTTATAGTGTTATATGCAACAAGAAATTGCAGCATGTTCACTAAATTTACAAAAATAGAAAACGAAAAGAAAAGAAAAAAAATACATTCCTAGAGAAATTGAAGGATTTAAAAAATGCAAGGAACACAAACACCAACATTTTAACCTTTCATAAAAAATTTTCTATTAATAGTGATGTGTTAACCAATGTTTTAGAACAATTGTTAGGAACAATTTCAATTGGAAGCAAAGATTAGTGGCAGCAATATCATCAAATGTTGTCAAAGAAGTTTTATAAATTGATGGTTAGAAAAGCGCTTGACATTTTATTCCTTATCACAAATTAAAAAATATATTTAAAAAGAAAAAAAAAAAGGCAAATGCATAATATATTGTTTGATTTTCACCGAATATACGGAACCGTTCACTTTGTGAATATTTCATTATATAATTTTAGACATAATTAATTATTCATTACAAGACGGTAGCGGGGATAGCTCAGTTGGGAGAGCGTCAGACTGAAGATCTGAAGGTCGCGTGTTCGATCCACGCTCACCGCATTTTGTTCTTCTCCAAGCAAGCTTTTTAACAAGAACTTTAGTGTTTTTTGAAGTACTAGTTGAATTATTCTTGACAACCTGAAAACACTTCTAAGTGCTTGTTTATGTGAAAAACTCCTCATTCTATATAATTTGTAAATGTTAGTCTTTAGAAAACTATTGTTTTTTTTTTTTAAACATAAATTTCATAAGAAATATAAAAGGTATTATCAGATGGTTGAACTTCATTGCTCAATAAAAGTTCATATTTGATCCAAATTAAATCATAACTAAAAGAAAAAAATTTCGACTGTTGCCGATCTTCTTATTTACCAAATCCACATTCAATTACATGCTTATTCCTATAGTTATTTGGATATAAGTTTGACTACAAATTTGGTTGTAATCAATTGTTACAACTTCACTCAATATCTTTTTATTGTATGTGAATTTTGACAAATCTACAAGCAAAATTTCCAAAATATCAAATATTAATAGATAGCTATATCATCATTCAAAGGTTTAAACTTCAAGTTTTTATAGTTTAAAATCATGCATAAAAAAATAAGTTTGTGAATCGAATAATAACTAATATCAAATTGACATAAAATTTGATATGCGTATTAAGAACATAAATTTAATTGTTAGATTTTTTTTTTTGAAGCCCAATTATTAGATTTTTAAAATATGTAGTAATATTATTTTTTTTTAGTGAAAGTTGTAGTCATTGACTACAATTAAATTTGTAGCCAAATTTTGTCATAATGATTTTCCCAAATAGTTAGTTGTCACTTTTAGATACATGTGTGATTAGTGATTATTCAATTTCTACATAAATCATCAAACAAATATGTATTTTTATATATATGCACATTGTTCAAATCAAATACAGATAATGAGTAAATGTAACAGCAAATTTGTATTTACATAAAGTGTGAGCCATATCATTGGCATTTCTCTTAATCCATTTAAAATTACAGCTATCAAAAACACGACGTTAGTTTTTATGTTTAATAAGAAAACACGACATAGGTTAATATCTTCCAGTCATACAAGTATCATTTAATTCTAGGTATTAGAAATATAATAATGTCTTGCAATCCAATATATAATGTAAATGATACAAAAATAAATCAAGATGCTAGATAGAATAAATTTTAAAACTAACATAAAACCAATTTCCAAAATAACATCATTAATGACATTAAATAAATTAGAGGAAACTTTGTAGTTATATTGAAGTACGAAAGTGTATAACTATGCTACTGTATTCAACCCAAAAATAATAATAAAAATTATATATAATGGGGTAAATTTGTGAGTCAATAGATCTATATGTCTAAATACTACCGCACACTCTTCGTGTGATAATCACTTCACAAGTATAAATATTTATGGGGTGTAGGGGATAAGGACCGGAGTTCAAGTCTCTAGGAAAGAGCTTCACACACATATACACTTAGATTAGAATAGAGTAGAAATTCTATCTTGTATCAAAAAAATGTCTACATGAAATTTTCCATCTATTAATACCAGTTAGATTGAAACTATCTTCTCAAAAAAAAAAAAAAAAAAAAAAGCAATAACCAGAATTCCTTATTTATTTTTTCAAATTTCCTTGTTACAGTATTGGTTGCAATTGGTGGTTGGAATTATTGATCACCGCACATCAATCCCACAGCTTGAATGGCAAACTTTTTCAACCTCTCATTCTAATTTACATATTTGTTAACATAACAAAAATATAAATAAGTGGCAAGAGGAAATAAATCCTTGCCACCCAAATTTCCCTGTATCATAGTTACATTGTTAATCTTCCTATTAAAGACTTAAAAGAGCAATCCTCTGAACTCTGGTCTTTGGAGCTGGACCAAAAGCCAGTCTATATATTAGCCAAACTTTATTTACAATGTGATGGTTCCTTCCTCTACTATCTTTCTTGACTGTATTGCATTCTTTAGCATCAGTACGGTGTTGAAAAAAAAACCCCAAAATGCTATTTTATACCATCAACCAGCAAAAATTAAGCATTATATGAAGTGGTACTTCTAAAAACTTTTACAACTTTGCAAGATGTTATTTTTTAAAAATAATATTTTATTAGGTACGTATTAGGTTATGTAGGGGCACAAATCAAGCTAACCCAAGTTAGAACCAGTGGACCAGCCTAATGAGCACTAAACAATGAATTTATAGAGAGTGGATATCTAATCTGGGTTTCGGGACGATAGACAACACAAAGGTTCAATTCAATCATGTAGTTCTTGCACTTTTCTTATACAACAGTGTGATATTAAGCTAAATACTTGAATGCCGATGAAAGTTCTTCATATCTCTTTTACAAATTCTCTCCTTCTCTCTTCCTCTTGTTTTTCTATCCTCTTTTTTCATCACCCCCCTCTCTCTCGTCTTCCTTTTCCTTTTATAGGCCTCACTTTCTTCTTCTTCCTCCTTCCACGTGTAATCCAGGTGTTTCCTTTTAGATACTTGTCCCATCATTCCCCCTTATTCAAATATCTGGCGGTGATGGTAGGGCATAATTTCAATATTCAGATGTCACTTCTTCATTAATGCGGCCAGAGGGGTAGGTATGATGCCTTCAATGCGGTGGCAGCAGCCTTTTCTCTGATATTTGCCCATCAAATTAATTTGCTTCTTATCCTCACTCTCTCTTAGTCACTTGTACGTAAGATCCTTAATATGGGAGTCTTTGAACTACCAGGCCACTAATATTGTCCTCGGCAACAATCTGCCGAGGACAATTTCATCCTCGGACGTCGTGTCCCGTGGTGCAGCGCTCGTGCATGATAACTTCCTTTGTCACGTGGCATTGCAGGAAGGAATCATTATGTCCTCGGACCATCAGGACTGTTAAGTTGGACTTTCTTCTTTGTGAGGGTCTTTGGGCCGGCCCAATATGTGATTTGGGGCCTATAAGTACAACAATAGCCCCTCGAAATCCTCATTTCTATTCTGTTGGAGAGGAACGAGGGTTTCGATATGTGCGCACGTAAGGCGATACGCTTCTGACGCTTCGATCTCCTGGATGCGCTTCAATTAAATATTGGCGGCGTTATGTTCCCTGTTTCCAGCCGCATGATGCTCATCTAACGGATAGGCGCCTTTTGAGGAGGCGGGCGGGAGGCTTCCCGCTTTACGTTTTCCCACGAAATAAATACCGCCACTTTAAAGATCTTCTGTTCATTTCAGACCTTTTGCATTTAACCTAACCTTTCCTGCAACCTGTACGCATCTTCACACCCTTCATTTCTAAGCCGAGGTGACGTAGTCATTTAAAAGTAAGTTCTTCAACTTTCTGATTTCATTATCGCTTTTTACTCTTTCGATTATCCCCTTTTTTCCGTCCTCGGCCATTTAGATCTTCAGATTCTGTTATAGTGTTCACTCCCTAGTTTTGAGAAATGGGTAGGTTCGCCTCACTAGTGGATACCCCTGAGAAAATAGAAGCCTTTAAAGCCAAATATGAGATCCCACCTGGAGTATCCATTAGATACTGTAAGACGGGAGAGTGGCTCACTAAAAGAAAAACCGGTGAGGTAGCGATTCCCATGATAGCGTTTATAGAGGGAGGGATGAGGATCCCTATGATGCCCATTACTATGAACTATCTTAGAACCGCTAGGTTGTCCCCTACACAGTGCGCTCCCAATATGTTTAGGATCCTGGGTGCTACTGACGTCTTGAACGAGAGATTAGGGTTAGGTCTTACTCACCACGAGGTGAATTGGGTGTATACCCTTCACCGACTGAGGGGGCATACCTACTACTTGAAGTCTAGACACCCTGAAGTCAGGTTGATCCAATGCCTTCCCCATTCCAACAAGGGTTTGGACAAGGACTTCCTTATATTGTCCGGGGAGTGGCATGACGGTTTCCACTGTCCGACGACGGAGGGGGAACCTGGTGAGTGCTCACGTGGCGTCAACCTCACTCAATGATAGATGTACCGTTTCTTTTGTTGATGGTGTTTTTCCTTAATTTGTTTGTACTAATCTGTTTTTTGTTTTGTTTTTTTTTTTTTTTTTTTTTGGGAAACATATGCGCAGATCGTCGCGCGCTTGCGCCTCGTGCCAATCTCGTCAACTTTGGTCGTCTCGACAAGATCTTGAAGGCCGAGGTGTTTGTGCACTCAGACGGTCAGCTCCGCGCCGCCCACCGCATCCTCGGATACACACCAATATCCTCCGCCTTCCAAGAAACCAAGTGTGTTATTAAGGAGAAAGATCCGCGGCTCCCGAGGATAAGTGTAGCGGTCGAGGGTTTTCTGTTGCCGCCTGGTGCTTCAGTCCCTCAAGGCGTCCTGATTACCGAGCCTGTCAGGGTTGTCCCGAGAGCCACAAATTTAGCCACACCCTCGACTCGACCTAGACTAGGCGAGGGTTCTACCTCTCAGCTAGTAGCCGAGGTAGAAGAGGAAGAAGGAGAAGAAGAAGAAGAAGAAGAAGAACAAGAAAAACTTGTTGAACTTTCGAATTCTGAGGAGGAGTTCGAAGCCTTAGATCCACTCTTTCTGCCCAGACACCCCTCTCCTATCGCCAGATCTCCTTCTTTCACATCCTCAGACGACGACGACCAACCCTTGATAAGGATGGGAGTTCAGCGTAGACCCAAGCCCAGCTTGAAGGACGTGTTGGAGGGGCAAGCTGGAGCACAGGAGCTCCCTAAGGCGTCCCCCGTAAAATCTAAGGACAAGGGGACTGAGCAGGTTCCCTCGATAAGGGTTACACTTCCTCCTTCCTCTCAGGTTCAACACGTCGATCCCGCTGACCACAAAAGGAAAAGGGATCAGCCCAAGGGGAAGGAGATAGCCGATGGAAGCAAAGACCTCCCTACTAAAGAGGCCGATCCGGAGAGGGGAGGCAAGCATGCTCGGCATGCCCACCCGAGGTCGGAGAGGCGAATTGACCCTCCAGTGGCATTTCATGCGCCCATTTGGGCTCCCCAAATGCACGTGGACGATCAAGCTGTCACTGCAGACGCGTCCATTAGGGGATCCGATGAGGGCACGGCTGCCTGCATTGCTGATGCATTAGAGCAGGCGCTATTACTGCCTGAGGACATGGGAGAGCTGCGTAGGATGAGGGATCATAACGTCTTTATGACCCTCAAAAAGGAGTTAGCTATGGTAAGGATTCAAATTGGCCGATCTTCGGCACTTATACTTTTCTTTGCCTTTTTTTTCTTTTCTTCCTTCCTTTTTTTTTTTTTTTTATATAGTGTGCTATTTACTAACAGTGCTTGTACGTAGGCTGTCCAATCTGCCCATAGGGCAGAGGAGATCGCTGCCAGCTCATACAGAGCGCTAAGGGATGAGGCGGTAAGGCTGGATCACACTAAGAAAATACTGGAGCTTAAGGATAAGAAACTCCAAGAGGTGACCACCAGCTTGAGCAGGGCGACGAGTGAGAAGTCAGGCATAGAGGCCGAACTGAAGAGCACTGCCAGGCAGGTCGAGGATCAGAGGTTGTTGCTCAAGCGCGCCAATGAAGACCTTGCCTCGGCTAGGACGTTGGCGGAAGGTCTGGCAAAAGATCTTACGGCGTCCGAGGAGGCAAAGGAGGAGGCCCTTAAGGCCAAGGAAGAAGCACTTGCCAAGGCACAAGCAGCCGAGGCAATGGTGGACGAGGCTGAGCAGAGCGGCTATGACATGGGCGTGGCAGAAACCACGGAGACCTTCAAAGCCCAAGTGCCGGGGGTTTGTAGGGACTACTGCCTCCAGGTGTGGAGGGAAGCTCTCTCCCAAGCCGGAGTTGATGCTTCTTCTCCTCTATGGAAGGTGGAGAATGCCTACCTTCCCCCTGCCATCCGCGTGGCTGCCTCTAGCTCAGCCAAGGACGACTCCTCTCTTTCCTCGGTTGGGATGCAAGCGGAGGAGAGTGTTGCCGAAGACGTTGCCCCTACTGCCCAGGTTAAAGATGCAGCGCTTCCTCCTGCCTCCAAGGAATTGCCTATCAATCCCGAGGCGAGTGGGACTATGGAGCTAGTCTTAGCGACCTTGCCCATAAAGCCTAAGGAGACGATTGAGGGATCTTCAGCCTCTGTGGTGCCTCCTGCCGATCCGAAGGACCAAACTCAGCCCAAGCCATAATCATTCATCCCTTAGCTGCTTCTCATCTCTTTTGCTTTTTTTGTATTTGTTTTGTTGATTTTACTTCTTAGTTCCGTTTTCTTTTTAGTTTTCTTCCTTTGTAACTTATCAAATTTGGTTACGAATGTAATGACAAATCTTTCGTTTAATGAAAAGGGTTCCCAATTTAAATTGCTATTCTGTATTATGTTTGGGGTTGGTATCTTATTTTCTTGCTATGCATGTAATATTGCTATACACTCAGCTTGTCTCTATAACATGTACTTGTAATTTTCGGTCCTTAGTCAAATACGTGCAAATGCTTTAAACAATGACTGTCAACTCCTGCTTACACTTGAGGACAAACAACACGCTAAAGAAATGATACACTAGCAGGGAATCCGTTTGCTTTGGACTTACTTAACAATTATTTTCATGACAACATGTTGAAAAGGGAACTTAATGGCACATTTTACATTTGAACTGACAGTACCTTAAGCTTTGAGCTTAATACTTAACAACAATCAAAGACTCGTTTACTTAGTAATTCTAACGCTGTTTCCATGTCAGGGAAAAAGACCCAAGGCAACCTTACTTCTCTACTTTAAATTAAGATAGAGGATCTGTCGATCCGACATAACTTTAATAAAAATTGAATGAGATAGAGGGTCTGAGGACCCGGCGTAACCTCAATTAAATTTTTAAATAAGGTAGAGGATCCGAGGACCCGGCGTAACCTCATTTTTTGCTTTTAATTAAGACAGAGGATCTGATGATCCGGCGTAACCTCAATGAAAATTTCGAATAAGGTAGGGGATCCGAGGACCCGGCGTAACCTCATTTTTTGCTTTTAATTAAGACAGAAGATCTGATGATCCGGCGTAACCTTAATCAAAATTTCGAATAAGGTAGAGGATCCGAGGACCCGGCGTAACCTCATTTTTTGCTTTTAATTAAGATAGAGGATCTGATGATCCGGCGTAACCTTAATCAAAATTTCGAATAAGGTAGAGGATCCGAGGACCCGGCATAATCTCATTTTTTGCTTTTAATTAAGACAGAGGATCTGACGATCCGGCGTAGCCTTAATCAAGATTTCGAATAAGGTAGGGGATCCGAGAACCCGGCGTAACCTCATTTTTTGCTTTTAATTAAGACAGAGGATCTGATGATCCGGCGTAACCTTAATCAAAATTTCGAATAAGGTAGGGGATCCGAGGACCCGGCGTAACCTCATGCGCAACAGAATTTATGGTAGAAAAATGACAGAAATAAAATGACAAAAGGCATTTTTTATTAATAATAATATTGTCTTAAATTACTTACGTTCCAGGGATGGAGTACAACTTTTTCATCTAAGTCTGCCAGGTAGTACGCTCCTATTCTGGCTGTTGCCATGATGCGGTACGGTCCTTCCCAGTTAGGTCCAAGTTTTCCCCATGCTGGGTTTTTGGTGTTGCCTACTACTTTCCTCAGCACTAGGTCTCCGAGAACAAGCGGTCTTGAATTTACCTTCGAATCATATCCCTGCTTCAGTTTTTGTTGATAGTAGGCCAAATGAATCATGGCGACCTCTCTCCTTTCCTCAATCAGGTCTAGGCCCCTTTCCAGCAGTCTATCATTGCTTTCCGAGGTAAAGGAGCTTGTCCTCATTGTAGGGAAACCAGTCTCTAAAGGGATAACAGCCTCGGCGCCATAAGTCATCGAGAATGGGGTTTCTCCCGTTGATCGGCGAGGTGTGGTCCGGTACGTCCATAGGACATGGGGTAATTCCTCCACCCATCTCCCTTTGGCGTCCTCCAGTCTCTTCTTCAACCCGTTCACTATCACTTTGTTGACAGCCTCGGCCTGCCCATTTCCTTGCGGGTAAGCCGGAGTGGAGTACCTATTGGTTATGCCGAGGCCACAACAATATCGTCTGAACGCCTTACTATCAAACTGCAAACCATTATCGGAGATAAGGGTACGTGGGACACCAAATCGGGTGACGATATTCTTCCATATGAATTTCTTCACATCGACATCCCTGATGTTTGCTAAGGGCTCGGCCTCTACCCACTTTGTGAAGTAGTCAGTACCGACAACCAAATATCTTTGGTTTCCAGGCGCCTTTGGGAAAGAACCCACAATGTCTAAACCCCACTGTGCAAAAGGCCAGGGACTCGTTAAAGGATTGAGCGCACCTCCGGGCTGATGGATATTTGGAGCAAATCTTTGACATTGATCGCACTTCTGCACGTAACTCTGTGCTTCTCGCTGCATGTTCGGCCACCAATATCCCTGTGTTAGGGCTCTGTGAGCCAAAGACCTTCCTCCTGTATGACTTCCACAGATTCCTTTGTGTAACTCTTCCAACAGTAGCTCTGTCGCCTCAGGGTGCATGCATAACAGGTATGGGCCAGAAAAAGATCGTTTATAGAGTTTATGATCCTCGGCCAACCAGAATCGGGAGGCTTTTCTACGTATCTTGTCCGCCTCGACTTTTTCTTCGGGCAGAACATCATCTTTCAAAAAGGATATTATGGGGTCCATCCAGCTAGGCCCCGTCCTAATCTGGTGAACACGGACAACGCTTGCTATCATTTTCGAGGGTTTAGGTAAGTCCTCAACTAGGATAATCCGAGGTAGTCCCTGTGCTGACGACGTGGCAAGAGTTGCTAGGGAATCAGCGTGCGTGTTGCTACTTCTGGGGATATGAGACAAAGTAAGAGATTCGAACTTGCGTTGTACAGCTTTGACTTGATTCACATAGTCCTGCATCCTCAGATCTCGGGCCTCTACCTTTCCATCTACTTGACCCACAACTAGTTGAGAGTCTGAGAACATTTGCACGATCTTTCCCCCCAACTTGTGGACCATATCCATTCCTTTCAGCAAGGCTTCATACTCGGCCTCATTATTAGTAGCCGAGAATCTCAGTCTTAAGGATTTTTCCAGTGTGAGACCTTCTGGGGTTGTAATTACCACACCCACCCCAGATCCTCTTTGATTAGTTGCCCCATCAACGTACACAGTCCATACCGCGAGACCTTTGCAGACAACTATACCAACTGATTTTTCATCAATGTCCCTGTTGATCACACTGTTTTCTATTGTGGGTTTAGCAAATTCCGCAACAAGATCAGCCAACACTTGACCCTTTATTGCTGTGCGGGGCATGTACTTAATGTCAAAAGAGCCCAAGATGATTCCCCATTTTGCAATCCTGCTGGTATAATCCGCACTCCGGAGTATAGCTTTTAGTGGAAGCTGAGTCAAAATAACCACCGTATGGGACTAGAAATAATGGGGGAGCTTACGTGTGCCATGCACCACGGCAAGGATTGCCTTCTCTAATGGTTGATAATGTACTTCGGCTTCATGCAAGGACTTGCTCACGTAGTAAACTGGCTTTTGTACGTCCCCTTCGACCCTTATTAGCACCAGGCTAACGGCGTGGGCTGCCACTGCGATGTATGCAAACAGGACTTCGTCGACTTCGGGTCGAGACATTATAGGAGGATGAGCAAGATACTTTTTAAGTTGCTGAAAAGCCACGGCACACTCTTCTGTCCATTCGAACCCCTTCCACTTGTTTAACTATTGGAAAAATGGCCTGCACCGATCAGCAGATCTAGAGATAAATCGGTTGAGGGCAGCCGTCATCCCAGTTAACCTCTGTACTTCCTTCGGATTCCGAGGCGACTGTAAGTTGTTAATGGCCTTGACCTGAGCAGGGTTGACCTTAATTCCTCTATGCGTCACCATGTAACCCAAAAATTTGCCAGACCCTACACCAAAGGAGCATTTAGATGCGTTGAGGCGTAACTTATGCTTCCTCAGCATCTGAAAGGTGTCATCGAGGTCTGATATGTGAGCCGAGATAATCCTACTTTTAACCACCATGTCATCTACGTACACCTCAATTGTTTTTCCCAGTTGCAGTTCGAACATTCGCGTCATCATTCTTTGATAGGTAGCCCCAGCATTCTTCAAGCCGAAGGGCATCACCTTATAGTGGTAATTCCCTACGGGTGTGACAAAAGCTGTCTTTTCCTGGTCTTCTGGAGCTAAGGGTATTTGATGGTAACCTTGGAAAGCATCCAGAAAGCTCATCCGAGGATGCCCCACAGTAGCGTCCACCAACTGATCTATGCGGGGCATTGGAAATGAATCTTTTGGGCAAGCCTTATTCAAATCTGTAAAGTCCACACATACCCTCCATTTTCCATTCTTCTTTTTTACTACTACCGTATGGGCTAACCACTCTGGGTAAAACACTTCCTTAATGGCCCCAGCTTTCTTAAGTTTTAGCACCTCCTCCTTAACGGCATCGGCGTGCTCTTTAGATGAACGCCGAGGTGGTTGCCTTCGGGGCACTGCGGCTGGATTAACATTGAGGTGATGGCAAATAAACTCCGGATTGATTCCTGGTGCTTCGTAAGCATCCCATGCAAACACATCGATGTTTCGCTTCAAAAAAGCGACCAGATTTTCCTTCTCTTGTGGGGGTAACTGACTTCCTACCTGGAAGAATCTCTCCGTATCGTCTGCGATAACCACTTTCTCCAAATCCTCACAACCTGGCCCCTCAGCCTCGGCCTCATTTGGCTCGGCCGAGGATACTAACTGCTACAAGTTCTTCTCGACCAGGGTTTGAGACTCTCGTCTCGTTTGATGTGTAATGGCTGCTGTTATACACTGCCTCGCCATGGACTGGCTGCCTAATATTTCCTCAACCCCATCCTCATATGGGAACTTTACTTTAACATGTAGAGTTGACGACACGGCACCTAAGGCGTGCAGCCACGGTCTCGCCACTATGGCTGTGTAAGGGGAGTAGGCGTCTACTACAATGAAATCCACGTCGACCACTACTGGCCCTGACTGTACAGGCAGTCGGATTAACCCCTTGGGAATAACAGCCTTCCCTTCGAAACTTATCAATGGGGAGTCATAAACTGTGAGATCCTCGGTTCTCAAATTGAGACCCTTGAACAAGTCAGGGTACATAATGTCAGCCCCACTCCCTTGGTCAACCATTACTCTCTTCACATCGTAGCCGGCTATCCTCAATGTGATAACCAGCGCATCGTCGTGTGGCTGGATAGTGCCAACCTTGTCTTCCTCGGAAAATCCCAGCACGAGCAGAGGATTCTTCTTCATCCTCTTCGGCTCAGAGTTGAGGTCCTCATCAGTGGAATGTAGTACCGACATTATTCTGGTAGGGCAAGACCCAGTCCGACCTGGCGCCGCAAAGATGACATTGATTGTACCCAATGGAGGTCTTACATTGTTACTGCCTTGGTTTACGGAGCCAGATTGGGTACCTGGTTCATCAAGTCGATTCACGAATTGCCTTAATTTTCCCTCTTTTGCTAGCTGATCCAGGTAATTCCACAAGTTCCTGCAGTTCTCTGTGGCGTGTCCTTTGTCCTGGTGATAGTTGCAATAGAGGTTCTGATTACGTTTCGCAGGGTCTCCTATCATCCTGCTGGGCCATCTAAAATATGGTTCTCGGCAAATCTTTTCCAACACTTGCTGCACCGGCTCACGAAATACGGCATTCACTGTCTGGGGCGGGGCCGACCTGTTCTGGCTAGTGAAATCTCTTCGCGGCCATTTGCTACTATACCTCTCCGCCTTGAAGTCCCTGCTTTCTTGGGGGACACTTTTCATTTTTCCTTTACTCTGCTGTTGATCCTCTTCAACCCTCTTATACTCGTCAATCCGATCCATGAGCCGATGGACCGTTTTTACCGGCTTCTTGGTCAGGGATTTTCTTAGGTCGTGCTCAACTAGAAGGCCGACCTTGAAGGTGTTAACCGCTACCTCATCAAAATCACCGTCGATCTCGTTGAATGCTTCCCAATATCTGTCCGAATATGTTTTCAACGTCTCGCCCTCTCTCATGGCCATGGATAATAACGAGTCTAAAGGCCGAGGTACTCTACTGCACGTAACAAAACGAGACCCGAATGCCATTGTAAGTTCCATGTATGAATCAATGGAGTTCGCCTTTAAGCCGTTGAACCATCTCATTGCAACGGGTCCTAAACTTGAGGGAAAGACTTTACACATCAAGGTTTCGTTCTGAGAATAAACCGCCATGCGTTGATTGAAATGGCTTACGTGCTCTACTGGGTCTGTTTTGCCATTATAAATGGTGAAGTTTGGCTGCGTGAATCGACGGGGCAGTTTTCCCCTTTCAATATGGTGTGTGAAGGGTGATTTAGAGAGCTGGAGCAGCGCCTTTCCCATGGCGTCGCTACCCGAGCCCTTGTGGTTCGTCCCTCTGTTTCTTCTGTCACGAATGCTTTCCTCTTGGTACGAGAAAGTTTCTGTGAGGGGGGGGTTCTTGACCTCGGCCTATAGCCACTGTCCTGAGAGTCATCTGATGAAGGGTCAGATATGGAGGGCATCCTTTTTCGCTCTGCACGACGTAGCTTCTTCTTCAGCTGGTCAATTTCTCTCTGCATGGTTCTAGTGTTTTCTTCTCTAGAGCCCCTGCTTCTGCCCCGCGAGCGATTATCAGCTGTTCTCCCCGAGTGCACACTGCCCTCTCGATCTCCCATTTGCTCTACTTGTTGTAATGAATCCTTATGCTGAGATCCTAGAGACTCTGCATGATCTGGATTCAGATCCGCCATCACGTTATCTGTCACCAAAACGTAGATTCCCACAGACGGCGCCAATTGTAGGGGCACAAATCAAGCTAACCCAAGTTAGAACCAGTGGACCAGCCTAATGAGCACTAAATAATGAATTTATAGAAAGTGGATATCTAATCTGGGTTTCGGGACGATAGACAACACAAATGTTCAATTCAATCATGTAGTTCTTGCACTTTTCTTATACAACAGTGTGATATTAAGCTAAATACTTGAATGCCGATGAAAGTTCTTCATATCTCTTTTACAAATTCTCTCCTTCTCTCTTCCTCTTGTTTTTCTATCCTCTTTTTTCATCACCCCCCTCTCTCTCGTCTTCCTTTTCCTTTTATAGGCCTCACTTTCTTCTTCTTCCTCCTTCCACGTGTAATCCAGGTGTTTCCTTTTAGATACTTGTCCCATCATTCCCCCTTATTCAAATATCTGGCGGTGATGGTAGGGCATAATTTCAATATTCAGATCTCACTTCTTCATTAATGCGGCCAGAGGGGTAGGTATGATGCCTTCAATGCGGTGGCAGCAGCCTTTTCTCTGATATTTGCCCATCAAATTAATTTGCTTCTTATCCTCACTCTCTCTTAGTCACTTGTACGTAAGATCCTTAATATGGGAGTCTTTGAACTACCAGGCCACTAATATTGTCCTCGGCAGCAATCTGCCGAGGATAATTTCATCCTCGGACGTCGTGTCCCGTGGTGCAGCGCTCGTGCATGATAACTTCCTTTGTCGCGTGGCATCACAGGAAGGAATCATTATGTCCTCGGACCATCAGGACTGTTAAGTTGGACTTTCTTGTTTGTGAGGGTCTTTGGGCCGGCCCAATATGTGATTTGGGGCCCATAAGTACCACAGGTTATATTATTTTAATGTGTTGAAATAACGCAAGTATAGACTTGTCAAACCTACAGTGATAGCTTTTAGGCCAAGTCTAAAAACACGGTTATAGAAAACGTGACTATAGACTAAATTGACCTATAATCACGTTTTTAGGAGCTATGATCTCGTTTTTTGTAGTATTTGGTAAAATAAAAATTGAGATGTTAAGTATATTATAAAATATCATGGTATAATAAATAAAATAACTTTTGAGATAGTAAAATGAGATATTTTTTAGAAATTGGATGCTAATGCTCAAGCCTATAGGTTTAATAAGTTTTCCCTTCCAGTCACAAAGAATCTAAGTCACACCTGACACCAGCTTTCTTATCTTTCACACCAGCAACCCGTGGAGGGTCTTTTCAATTGCTCACCAATCTCTTTAAATCTGCCAACTTCTGTTTTCTCTTCCATGGTGGAGGTGTACTCTTCCAAACCTTTGCTTTACTTGATATATGTTATTTGTAACACTTGAATTAACATTTTATCATTTGGTCCACTAAGATCCAAGAACACATGCAGAATAATAGACCATGTGAATCAGTTATGCACTTACGCTTTGATTCACCACTTCTTTCTTAGTCACCATTTCTATGCACTGATTAAACAAGGCACATAATTAATGAAGTTAAGGGGGGGGGGGGGGGGGGGGGAATGTTTTACAAATAATATTCAGGAGCTGAAAGAAAAAATAATAACAAAGAGAATAATCTTAATGACAGAGAAGTAAAACAATCCAAGCAGTCATTCTACATGGTACAAACTGAGTCTGAAATAAATATGGTGTTGCATCATGATTTATTTGTGTTATGTAAAGTACATTGTCAAATACAACACACAGGCGGGGATAGCTCAGTTGGGAGAGCGTCAGACTGAAGATCTGAAGGTCGCGTGTTCGATCCACGCTCACCGCATTTTGGTATTTTTTTTTTAATTATTTTGGGCTAACTTAGCCACTTGGGTTAACACTTAAACCAAAAAAAGGCCCATTTTATATTTGCTTCATTAAACAAACGAGTCATACGTGGTCTAAAACTAAAATCTATGTTTTGAAACAAATGCTTAATATTGTTTGAGCTGAAACAAAAACTTAGTCCAAAATGTTTAATTTTCACACAAGCCGAAAGATTATATTACACTTTAGGGTGAAAAGACCCAAGACTTATTATTTTAGACTTAATCCAATGTTTTTGAATTCTAACAAATAGAGTCATAAGATTGAAAAGCAAATAAAATTAGTTGTCATTCAACATTCAACAAGTACAAAGACAGTTCCCCGACTTGAATTTTGAGTTGACGTACTTATATAGTTCTCCTATCCTTCTCCCATAACCAACACAACTACACGTCAATTGCTCATTCATTGTGTTTCAAAATCTCTGGTGGTCAAGGATTACTTTCCAAGTTAACCCTATGGGCCATGGCTATGAATTATGGACCTTAAGAACATTGATTTCTGCAACACATTATAATGTTTCTAAAAACCTTAATATTATAGACTTAATCCAGTCTTTCTGAATTCTAATACACATACAGGCATATACCATTGAAAAGTAAATAGAATTAATAGTAATTCAACAAGTACAAAGACAGCAAACCAAATCATAACTTTCTCAACCAGAATATTGAGTCAATTTACTACCATAGTACAATATTCATTGTATTTCAAAATCTCTGGCTGTCAAGTACTAGTTTTTAAGTTGATGCCTGGCTACGAAATATGGACTACAAGAACATTTATTTCTACAACAGAAAAAATTTGTAAATGTTCCAAAAACCCAAGACATATTTTAGACTTGGTCTGTTTCTGTCTTCTAACATAGGCATGAGATTGAAAGGTAAATAGGACTAGTACACACCTTTAGATTAGTTTTGTATTGATTTGTTGATTAACTGAAAGTGGGTAAAAGTACAATTATATCCTGAAAAAGCAAAGCTTTACAAAATTGTACATATAATCACACTTATTACTTATATGAACAATGCTAGCACTTCAACGAGGACAAAGACAGCAAACCATTACCTTCTTAACCAGAATATTGAGTCAGCTTACTAATATAGTACAATATCTATTGTTGATTATACTGCCCCATAATAAACATACTACTTCTTAGCCAAAAATAATAACAATAAATAACTACAATATCAATTGGTCATTCATTGTGTTCGACTTTCAAAATCTGGTAGCAAAAGAGGGCTAATTTTTCAAAGTTAGAAAACCCTATGCCTGGCTATGAAATTCGGACTAAAAGAACAATAATTTCTGCAACACAAATTTGAAAATGATTCATAACAGCATCAAACATATTGTCGTTATCGATATAAAAAACCCTAATTTTCACATAATCAGCAATTAAGAAACTCTACATCTTTCTCAAGCAAAAAGGGGAAGAAAAAAATAAGGGAAAAAAGAAGAAGCAAGATTGGTTCTTAAAATAATTAAAAGAAATCAAATTCTAAATAATTTTGATCAGGGTAACCAGCAGGAGCAGCTTTGTCACTAGTTGATGCCATAGGGCCTGGAATTTGCTCAATCTCGACTGGCTTTGGAATCTCCGGTGGGCTTGCACAACGAATCAAAGCCCAGTTTACACCTTCAAAGAAGGGATGCTGTTTAATCTCTGTTGCTCCACGTTTATATGCCAACCTATGCTGTGGTTCTTTCACTAGTAAGCCTCTTATCAAGTCTCTTGCTGAAAAGCTCACCACTGGTGACTCTGGGAATCGTAGTGGTTGACCTACAACATTGAACAAGGTGGCCCGATTCCCCGATCCCTTGAAAGGAGTCTTGCCAAACAAGAGCTCATAGAGAAAGATCCCAAAAGTCCACCAATCAACAGCACTACCATGCCCTTCACCTTTGATAATTTCAGGTGCCAAGTACTCGTGGGTTCCAACGAATGACATTGAGCGAGCATTGGTTGGCTCAGCAATAAGCTCCGGCAATGGGCTGACTTGGTTTCCCATTTCATTCTTGGGTTTTCGTTCTTTCTTGGATTTGCTTGAAAATAAACGAGGCCCGAAACATGTTGTAGGCACCACACAAGATGGTTGGATACAGGAGGGCTCAATGCAAGCTGGTTGGACACAGTAAACTGTGTTCTTGCGCAAGGGTTCAGAATCAAGTGCAGAAGACTTGACTAATGTTGGGCTTACAGCACAGCGGAGGGAAAGGTCAAAATCAGAAAGCATAATGTGTCCATCTTCTCTCACAAGGACGTTTTCTGGCTTGAGGTCACGATAAACTATTCCAAGCATGTGTAGATACTCCAAAGCAAGGAGAACCTCAGCTACATAGAACCTGCATATTCAGGTCCATGAGATAACAACAATGTATCAAAGTCAATTGTCAATGCAAGGAAAGAAGATTTATTGGTTTGCAACTACTGTGTGATGCAAGATAGAAGAATCCAACTCATGAAGATTTTCCTCTTTGCTATGAAATTATTCTATTAAAAAGTTATAAACTACCATAGCATATCATTGATGTTGCACCAGATAAAGACAGTTGGAATCTTTTTGTTTTTGTTCTTGAACAATTAACATTATCATTAGCTTTCAATGGGAGAAATATGCCCAAGAGACTATAGAAGACAGCACAGGTCCAGGCAACCCCAGTATAATTTGTTTTTTTGACAAATGCTTTAGCCTTTGGTGGGGAATCCGAGAGGGGAAAAAAGAAAACTAACGGGTGCTTATGAGTTACAACTCTCATTGGCAAGCCATCATGTTTTCCTCCCTCCATACTAGGATAAATTTTGTGACTGGTCATAACCATGTGACAATTTGTAAATCACTTTCCCAGAATGACTATATTGAAGCTCTCATATGAAGGTGATTCTCATTGAGTACAGTAGCCAGTAAGATTAAGCCACAAGCAGTAGAAAAGCTCTTCTTTGAATAAGAATTTTATGATAAGAGAATATTTCCCTTACTTGGTGGTGATTCAAAGCACCCTTAGGTGGTGCTGTCTAAGTTTTTCAGGCAGATTCTAGGTGACAAAAAATAGGCCCCATTTTATCTTCTTTTTTCCTTGTATCTGTTTTTCAACCCGTCCTACATCAGTAGAGTATAAATGCTTGACTTCTTTGTACCAAGAATCACTTCACCAAATTTCTCATCTTCATGCTTGTTCATTTAACTTATATTTTTCATCACACTAGGCATCTTGAGAAATACTAACTGCCAAAATGCATTTCTATAAATATCCTATCAACAATCTAGACAAACCAACTGGACAAAATTTAGCTACGAAATTGGTTGTAGTCTAAGGCTACAACATCATTCAATATCTTTTTATTGGGAGTGAATTTTGATAAATCCACAATTTTATTACATCTTCTTCTTATATCCTCCATGCTTGCAGAATTACTAAAAAATAAAATATCAATAGCTATGTCATCAATAAATTGTTTAAATTGTAAGATTTCGTAATTAAAAATTATGCATAATATATAAGCTTATAAATTATATTAAATAATATCCGATTGACACAAAATTTGACATGTGTATTGAGAGCATGTAGAACATGCAACTCAACAGTTAGATTTTCAAAATATATAGTAACATTTATTTTATTGAGCAAAGTTGTAACCTTAAGCTACAACTAGTTTTTTAGCTAAACTTTTTCCAAACCAACCAATCCTCTTTTTCTTTTTTCTTTTTTTTTGATAAGTAAAGAAAATTTTATTCAAAGTCATGAAAAGGAGTCACCCAAGTACACAGGACGTATACAGCAGGTGACCAAAACAATCAAATACACAAAAACCAACCAACCAATCCTCTTGATATGGCCGTTTGGAACAACACAATCATTATATTCCTCAAAATCAGCCTAAGTATTTTTAAAGAAGAGTGGCATCCCGTCAGTCCCTCTAATGACATTTTAAACATGTCTCCTATTGATATGACCTTTTAGTAAGAAGGTTCACCATATAAACTTATCCACCACACCCCACCCCACCCCCCTCCCCCCCAAAAAGGAAGACTCTTTGTATAAACTATCATGTAGAAAATCAATGATGTTTAAAAAGAATATAACCAAAAAGTTGTCCTAGATGTTTAAGGCTCTATCATTGATTTTTATTTCATTTGAGAGGCATATAACTCTAAAGCTTGTCATATCAAGTATATCAACACTTCTCCTCAATGCCAATTATGCACAGCACCTAATAAAGAAAGGAGAAGTTCTTGAGAATTGATACCTAATCACTGCATATAGCTTTTTATATGCAATTGTCATTTCATAGAGTTCTTGCAGGAGATCCATACAGGTCCACCTGATAATTTATTGTTTGCAAGAACAGTGTTTCATCATATTATAGATCAGCAAGATATCAAAATTTTATTCCACAGCATGAGACTAATACTTGCTCTCATAAATACAGAGGATCCACCTTATAACAATGAGTTTACAATAAACCAATGAAGTGAGATGACAAAGAAAATTCAGTCCAACTAAATATGATATTAAAGCATGAACCAGAACTATCATCAACAAAATTCTATGCAACAATTGAACCATATAGATACTAAGTTAAGACAGGTTTCTTACTTTACTGCTTGTTCAGAAAAATGCTTCCCTGGTTGCCTCTGCCGAAGTGTGTGCAAATCACCTCCAGGGCAGAACTCCATCACCAAACATGAAAACTTTTCTGTCTCAAAATGGGTATACAATGTCGGGAGGAAGGGATGGTCTAAAGACTGTAGTATCTCTCTTTCTGTCTGAGCCCGAAGCAGTTTTTTACGGCTTGCTAAAGATGCTTTGTCCATAACCTTCATTGCAAAATAACATTTTGTTCCACTCAACTCAGAAAGATGGACACTTCCAATATCTCCACAACCTAACTTCTTTAGAAGTCTAAAATGGGTCAAACCCAACACACCATCTTTTGCTCGGACAGCCTGTATGGCTTCCCATCGTATGTCATTTGCCTTGTGAGGTTTGTTAATAGTGCTACTTAAGCTGCTGCAAGTGCTTTCATCACTCACATCACTGCTTGTGCTACCTCTACAGATGCTGCTTTTCCCACTCTCGACATAATCTACGCGGTCACTAATTTTGGCACTCCCACTAGTCTTCCCAAGACTGCTAGTTCCATCACTGACTTTAGCTGAAGCCGGGCTAAGCCCATGCTCCAACACCTTCTTTTCTTGATCAGCCCCACCTTCTAGTGAACCCTTAGTCTCCTTCACCACAGGCCTTACACTAACTGGCACTTGTTTTGGATCACTCAATGATAGACTTGAATCTAATCTTTTAGCTAAAGAGTTATTGGACTCCTTTTGATGAGAACTCAGTGATCCTTTTTCCTCAATGGTTTCTACAGGAACCTGCTTCGATGTGATTTCTTGGACACCCTTTGGTAATTTTCTTGGAGTAACCGGCTCAGATTTGCTTGTCTTTGTAATCTGCAAGGGTGCAGGCCTACGAAAGTTTCCTTCTACTGTTTGACTACCAATTAATTTTCTCTGCTTCTCTGGAGAAGTTCTGGCACCGGATTTTGAGGCCATCGACATAATGGGAACTTATTAGACAGATCCGATTAAATATATCCATCACTCAGCACCTAATCTCACCACAAAACTCCCACCATTTACTGTAACAACTATTTTCATCTCCAAGTCCATCATAGCAGGGTAATATCTACAAGAAAGCAACTAAAAAAAATCAACACTTTGCAACATACTTATAATATGCTCAAATGGAAGTTGTCAAGTTAGACTATAGCCTAGCCCAAAACAAAGTAAAGGAACGCTATTTGAGCAAGAAGAGGAACATATCAGAGATTCAGAATTGTTAGTCACCACTATAACTACATGATTCATGTACTGGATGAAAAACCTTTACTTGACCAAACAAGCAGTTAAAAGAAAGTAAAACCATTATCTCTAAGAGGTTAGAATTGAACACTTACTAAAAAATTAAGGACAAAATGTGATATAAACTAAACTAAACTGCATACATACCCAGATCATAGCTCAAACAATACCAAAAAACCCACCAAGAGAGTTTGAAAATATCACCAAAACACAGGAACACAGTCATCTACCTCAAAATTGCAATCCTTTTTTTTCCATGAAAAAAACCAAACTTTCCAGAGCAAAAATGTGTAAGATCAAAGAAGCATGGAAAAAGTAAGAGAAACTCTAATGGATTTCCACATAAAAAAAATAGATTCTTCACTGCTCTGACTACACAAATGAAGGCCAAAAGAGCAAAAGATAAGAACAAAGTAAAGAAGATCGATACAGATCTTCAAAAACCACAGACCCACCTCTTTGGATCCTGAAACCCCACAAAGACCCAGATGCTAAAAAACAAAATAGAGTGCAAAGAGAAGCAAAAACCCATTAAAGGGAAAAATTCAGAATACCCAGTTGAGAAAAAGTAAAGAGAAAGAAAGAAAAATAAAGGAAGCCCAAAAGGAGTAGTACCTCACAGAGAGTCTCTCAAAGATCAGAACTTTGGAGGGGTCCTTTGCTTTAGCAGAGTGGGAAAAAAGAGCACTGACTCACTCTCTAAACTCACTTACTAAACTCATTCAGTCACTACTGTTCAGAGAGATAAAGGAGAGCAATGTGAGAGAGAGAGCTCCTTCTCCTCAAATGTGTGGAGAGAGAGAGAGAGAGAGAGAGAAAGTGAAAGAAAAATAAAATAAAAGCTTGTGTTAGAAAGGGTTGTGTTTCTGTGGGCTACCATCCATGTAATGTAAGAGAAAGAGAGAGAGAGAGAGAGAGAAAGAAGGGTCAAAGTTAAAAGTGGAGGCTTTTGTTTTTCTTTTTCTTTCTTTTTCTTTCTCTTTCTCTCTGTCTCTTTGTTTTTTTTTTTTTTAATTAATTTCTCTCTCTCTCTTTTTAATTTGTGTGTTTGGAGGGTTCAATTATTTCAATGTATTTTGTTCCTAAACTGAAGGTCTAAATCAACATATGGGCCTCCAAAGGCTCCAACCTGTCCCCTCATGTTTTCTGCCTTTTCGAGCTTCCCATTTTAGGCTTCAATTTTTTTTGGATTGACCATTGTCACCCCCATCACTTTTTATTAATCTTTTCTAGATTTTTAGTACTTTAATCAAATATATTTTCTTTTCAATAGAATTTCAAATACTTCTTTGGATATATGTACATAATTTGGCATTTTTAAAATAAAATAATTTCTCATCACATAGATAAATATATATATATATATATATTAGAAAATCTTATCATTTTCACTAAAAAAATATATCAATAATTGATTAATTAGTATCTTAATTGATACGAAACATAAACTTTTATTTTATATATTATTATTTTATTATACTGATCTCAATATTAGTATGAAAAAAACTGATGGTACTGGTCGGTACGGAATGATATTTAAAATTTTTTAATAAATGAAAGTAACATTACATACATGTATTACATGAGTAAGATGACCTATTACATGAAAATGCCACCCAAACATTAATTTGACTAGAAAGAGGCCCCTTTCTGCATTTTTTTGGGGTCTATTGATAATCAAGCAATTGGGAAAACTCTTCATAACAATGTAAGTTAATAATAGGGGATTGATTATGATGGACGGCTAGGATGGGTTTATTGAAAAGTCAAATAAATGGCCCCATTGATCAAAAGTCATGTGTGGAGAGGTGGGGATGGATCATTATTGGGTTGGGGTTTTGGTGCAATGATTGATAGAAATTATATGGTTATTGTCTGGCCACTATTATTTTCTTTTATATTAAGAACTAATCACACAGTTCAGTTCAACAAAAAAAGAATTAATCACAAATATTTTATCCTAAAGAAAGAACCAAATCATATATATCACCTATAATGTCAATATCACCCCATCTCTAAAGCACATTCAAGTGTTTATATTATTATTTCTATAAAAAAGAAGTGTTTGTATTATCAAAAAACCACCTCAATGTTGTAAATTTTGTTATAAAGTTAATTGGATATACTAATTAATTATTTTTTAAGCAGATTAATATTAACAAAAAAAGGTGAAATGAAAATGAAACTAAGAAAAGACCAAGAAAAGAAAGAGGGTCATAGACTCATAGCCTCCTTGGGATTCCTGAATTGGCTGGTCATGAAGAACTCAAGGCTAGATTTTTCACAACCATTTTTGGCACAGGTTTCCTCATGAGATATAAAAGTTACTTAGCAGAAAGGGAATCAATGAAAGTTGTGTGCAATATCTCCTTTCAGAAGGTACTTTGTACAAGCCTGAAGTCACACTCCAATATCTAAGAGGAAGTGCACAACTCAATGTTGAATATAGTCACCACAAAATCCACATTCAGAATCCAACAGTATCTAAAAAATGTGGTGGAATGAAATTATCACCACCACCCGTGCCCTTCAACAGAGTTTCTGTCTGTCTAGGAATGTTTTGCCAAAGAAACCCAACATCTCAATCTTTCCAATTTGATTTGATTCCTCACCTCTTTGGCAAGCATGGACAGCTCACTTGTTATAATAAATACTCCAAATGGAAGATGAGTAAAATTTTCTTAATGGCAATTGAAATTATGTCTGTACTCTATGGTTGGTAGCAAAATTGCTTGCTCACCTAGAACATAAAAGGGACTGCTTTTTATTGGATTTTTCATTCTGTATATCTGCTGGTGATTCTAAATTAAATTTGGCTTGGATTAGTTTTTTTGTGAAGAGTTTATTTGCTAATTTATTGAAAGTTTTCAAAAACATAATTGTACTTTAAAATGATGAGTTTTAAAAAGATGTGCATAACTAAAAAATTTACCAACTGACATAATAATAAATGTAATTTATACCACTTCAGCAAATAAATAATATATAAATTACTCTATTTTTTTTTTTAATAGGTAGATGATGAAGGAATGGAAGGGCAGGTGAGATTTTTTTTTTTTTTTTTTTGAGTCTAAAAGATTCTAAATACAAATGTAAAGCACTACAAAACATGTCTCTAGCACTATATTATCACTTAAACCCTACATTTTTGTGTATTGATGATAGTGGTGGCTCTAGAAATTTTTTTCAGGCCAGTAGTTGTAAAACTTAAATTATACAAAATCTAATAAAAAGATAACTTCATATATTGACAAAAAAAAAAAAAAAAATACACACACGCGCAAATGGACAAAGTTTTATAATTTCTTTTTAAAAGTTTCTTATTTTGAAATCGTTGCAAGATAATTTTGTTATCAATGCTGTAAGCTACATTTCTTTCCAAGTTGAAAGACAAATATATTGTTATCAGTTGGGCTTTTTCTTTTTTGTTTGTAAGGGCCTAATATATTATTAAGTAGACCAATGTTTTAGAATAAAATTTGATTACAAACTTAGTGAGACTACAACTCTCATTAAACAAATTAATATGAGTATATATTTTGAAAATCTAACAATTGAATTGCATGTTCTTTATGTTTTTAAAACACAAGTCAATTTTCATGTCAATACAATGTTATTTACTATTCGAATCATAAACTTATTTTTTATATATAATTTTATAATACAAAAACTCGAAATTTAAATATTTGATTGATGACATAGCTATTGATCCTTTGATCTTATTGAAATTTTGTGAGCATGGATGATATAATTAAAAAAAAATAATCCAATGATGGATTTGTCAAAATTTACATCTAATAAAAAAAAAATTAAGTGGAGTTGTATATTTAGTGTGTATTTGCTTTCAAATTAAAAAAAAAATCAGCTTATTTTTGTTACTATTTATGAGTCTCACTATACTTTTTAATACTATTCATAGGTCCTACTATACTATTTCAGCTAACTTTTACCTTTATCTATAGAACTTT
This sequence comes from Castanopsis chinensis, assembly GCA_032878915.1. Taxonomy (NCBI): domain Eukaryota; kingdom Viridiplantae; phylum Streptophyta; class Magnoliopsida; order Fagales; family Fagaceae; genus Castanopsis; species Castanopsis chinensis. Next base: position 10,781,104 of record JAVQMG010000089.1, read on the forward strand.
CAGTAAAAAGTTTTCATTTCAGTAACAAAAACAAAAAGTTTTCAGTTTCAACAAAATAAGCGGATCACAAATAAACCCTTAGTTTACAACTAAGTTTGTTACCAAACTTTACCCAAAATTTAATTATGTTGGGCCTAAAAAATCTAGGGTGGTCACAATATATATATTTTTTTTTGTTGAGAAAATGGTCACAATATTTTTTAAGGTAAAAAAATCATAAAGTTTCTAAATTTTATATTATAATAATTTTTTTCCTAGGTTAAGGTGGTTTTCTAATCACCTTGGCTTCAACGAGGAGCAGCCTCTTATTGATGGCACATCGTTTTGTATTTCTTATATAGTAATCCTAGTATTACTCAAATTAAAATAAGCTAACTCACACCAAATGTGTTATTTTTCTTTCAATCTTTTTTATTGGGAGGGGGGAATATTTATTAATGTCCAAAATCAATCGAGTATATTCAAGAGGCATGGCGACAAGCTCTTGACATATTAATGATACTAGATGATAGCATGCAAAATATTAGGCCCCCAATTTGCCCTACGATCTGATAATGCAATGTCTAATCTCCATCAGTACTTTCTCATTTCATTTCTTGCTTTAGTCTTTTAGATATTAGACATGACATGATTGGTATATGGGGTTAGAGAGTAATTTTCCCACAGACATTACATAAGCATGTTAACTTCATGTAACTGTAACCGACTCTTTGGTCTAACTAACACTATGATTTTAGTTTCAGCAACCAAAAAAAAAAACTAATATTATAATTTTAGACTTAAAAAAAAAAAAAAAACCTTGGCCAGATCCTAAAAAATAAAGTTTAGCTACAAAATTGGTTGTAACCTTAAGTTACAAACTAACTCAATAAAATAAATATTACTGCATATTTTGAAAATCTAACTATTGAATTGCATGTTCTTTACGCTTTTAATACATATGTCAAATTTTATGTCAATCGCATATTATTTACTATATATTCTATAAACTTATATTTTTTGCATAATTTTAAATTACAAAAACTTGCAATTTAAAAATATATTGATGATATAACTATTGATTTTTAATTTTCTTGAAATTTTGCAAATATAGAGGATATAATAAAAAGATGTAATCTAATAGTGGATTTGTCAAAATTCACCTCCAATAAAAAGATATTGAGTGAATTTATAGTCTAAAACTACAATCGATTTTGTAGCTAAACTTTATTCATGCTAAAATATTTAGTTGCTTAATTTGAACACATTTGACCATCGTGATGACTTGGCCAAGCGTAGTTTTAAGAGTGTAAGGAAAAAATGGCACCTTTGGCCAACCTTTTTATGTCTTTTTCTGAAGATATATATGTAAAGCTTCTTTGTAGTTGTATTGGTATCTCGTGGTTTAGAAGCATTCGAATCGCATGATTAAAGCAAACTGTAATTATCTTTATTAAAAGAAGTAAAGCTTCTATTTTTATAAATGTATAAAATAATTATTTAATATATCAAATGCATTCGTGTTCACACGAGACTCGTTGACAAAAACCTTGTAACATATTGTAGTTATCTCTTTAAAAAAAAAATGTAAAACTTCAATTTTTATATAAATGTATAAAATTATTTTTTTAATATATTAAATGCACTTGTGTTCGCACAATTCTTGATAACAAAAGCCTTGTAACATATTAAAATGGCTAAAAGGTAATTTTCTTTTCTATTATATATTGATTTGGCATCAAATTTAGGCCTGCCTACAAAGTTGTCATGTGTAGCACTTCTATCACCATGAAAACTGCTACCTAAATTTGACATATGGTACTTTGATGACTAAAATTTATAACGTTCATTTCAATGTATATACTGCAAAACCTACTTGAAGACTGGTTTTCAGATTTTTTGGACACACACAGGCTGCTTAGTAGTCAATACACCATTTTATGCTCTATAATACCAGATCAAACATTCATTAGTTTAAGTAATATGATACAATATACGAAACAAACTAAGCCTATATCTATGATTTGTTGGCTTAATAGGCTAGACTAGTGAACTGCCAGAGAAACATGATTCCTTTTTCCCCTAATGGCCAAGTTTAGCCACATGTTCATATGGGTGACCATGTAAGACCATCAAGCACAAATGAGGCCAGATGACTCATACTTTACCATTTGATAAATGGAACTGTGCAATGGGTCAATGATCAATACATTAGAAAAGAAAAAAAAAACAATTCTTTTTATTAATTAAGAAGCATATGTGCACATTATGGAATCTTTCATCAAACACTATAAGTCTGTGGCTTTTATTTTAAGACTGATCATTACAGTGTCCTGCAAACATTACCATATTTTTTTCCTTGGACAGTTGATAGTATCTAGGTGGGGCTCGAGTGCAACAGTGGTCCCAGGTGCATAAATATTGTACAGTGATACATATTTGTTCTTCTTTCATTTCTTTAATAAGGAAGTAGAAAGATGCTATAGGATCCAAATGAAGCATCAAGCATCACTACATCATTATTCAACAGCTTTGCCAGTGGATCACAGGCTTAGGGCATGGCTTTGTAACTTGTACAGGTTTGGAGACATTCTCCAAATGTGTTATTGCTATCTGCAAGGGGTGGCCATACTTGGAATAAGCCAAGCTGAGTAATAGTCTCAATATAAAAAAGGAATGCTTTATCAATGGGAATTCAGTGAAGATTACATCACAAACTGATTGCTTTGGAAATTTGGAGGGACTCAAAAAAAGAAAAGAAAAGAAAAGAATAAAAAAACTATTCTTTTTATTAAATTTCTCTAAGCTCTAGATGGCCCCCACCCATTGAGCCTAAAGTTTGATGCTTGAGCTCAAACCCACCCAAAATAGGGTGGCCATTGCAGCCCTAGGGTGTCGGCCGGCCCATGAAGTAGTCTAAATTAGGTCGACTAAAATGGACTTTTCTTTTTCTTTATAATTTATAGATCCCAACCTAGCCAATAGACAAGTTTACATTAAGGGTGTGTTTAGTGGGAGTGAAAACAAAGAGAATGGTAAATAAGAAAAGAAAAATAAGGTAAAAATATTATTTTGCACTGTTTGATTGAAAAAAGAAAATAGGAGAAACAGGAAATATGAGAGAAAGTTTTCTCTCCTGGGTCCATTTTTTTTATCCTCCTAAATTGGGAAGAAAATGAGGAAGAAAAAATGATGAAAAATTCATTTTGCACAAATACCTCCTCATCTACCCTCACATATTATGTAATAAAGGTATAATAATCAATTTATATAAATTACATTTTTCATCCTTCTTTTTTTCTCTCCAACCAAATAAAAGAGTTTTTCACCCTCCCACTTTTCCACCCCTCTAACCAAACACACAAGAGGGAAAATCAAATATTTTCTATCCTTCTATTTTTCCATCCTCCCACTTTTTCACTCCAACCAAACCGACCCTAAATTCCCTTCCATTACAAACATAACATATCAGCATGTGATTTAGACCTTGTTCACCTTCATGAAGAGCTACTGGCAACTCCAATGGATTTTAAGGAACTTAAAATAAGTGCTACTAATAGCCCAACCTACTTATGCCTCCACCTTTTCTGCTTCTTAAAAGGTGCACCCTATCATGACCATGCAAATTGTGAATTAGGTGTTACTCTGTCAAAAAAGATGGTTGTATGTGTCTTCCACATGAAGCAGTAGTGTTGTGCTACTCACCATTATGACAAGAAATAAGGGCTGATGGAGTCCACACTTATGAGATATATTCGGATCCCTTTTTTTTTTTTTTGCTTTTCACTGGTTATGATGAATAACCTGGGAAACAGCTAATATTACATTCAAAGTCTCATTGAAGCCTGTTATGCCAAAAGTTGAGCTAGACTGCTGGTGCTAACATGGTTATAACTGTCAAGAATATATTAAGGGTATCGGCTCTTTTAAATAAGAATAATAATAATCCCTTCCATTATCTTAAGGATTTATTTTGAGTTCCTGACAATAGAGTGCCTAAGAAATTAACTCAGATCATGTATTCGTTAAGATGGTTGTATATTTTCTGCCAAAAAGAGAAGTAAAGACCCACAAAAAGAAAGAGGGGGTAGGGGGGAAACAAAAATTATAAAGGTTCTATAAATTATAAGTAACTAGCTTCTTATATTATGATATGGATATGTTAACAACAGTAATCAACCATGCATAATAAATAAACCAGATCCTCTGCAGTCCTTTCAACTTCATTCCTATTAATTAGCATAAGAACAAAGAATCAAGAGAGCTCGGAGATCACACGTTCACACTTGCTTTCCAAAATCTTCACAGATTCAGTAAATAGTACCTCAGGAGGTAATGCTCCCGTTGATTCAATGGTAACTGTAAAGGCAAGAGAGAACAAATAGAAAGAAAGTTGGAATTCAAACAGCTGGGATTGACATCAGTTTGTGTGTTAACATGATACTATGTCAATGTGTGTGTGAGTATATGTACTGAAATTGAAGAAAATCTAGGTGAGCCTTCTTTGAAATTGACCTACATCACTTAAATGTATGCAGTTGCAAGCCAACGTTAATTTTTGATTAAAAGGTAACAAATAGGCTTCACAAGTACCTATACACGTATAGTTCAGATCCTTGCAATTCTCAGCAATGCATTGCAGAATTGTCCCATTTAAGAATGCATTGCAATTCTCAGCAATGCATTGCAGAATTGTCCCATTTAAGAATCTTCCCATAAAGAATTCCCGTAGTGCTGTATCTTTTAGACAACTAGAACAAGGAGTAAAACAACATGGATAGAACATTGTCAAATTAAGCTCTAAGAAGGAATCGGGAAGATTTCATTCTCAAGCCCCATGGCCTGCCAAGCATTTTTCGTTGTAGTAACCCTTTATTGAGGCAAAGTTCCAGACATGACCATAATTTCATTTGTTCCATCCTCACAACAAAGTACAGGCAGTGCCTCATGATTTTGAGGGTTTATCAATCCCAGTGGGCTGTAAACAATAACTTCATTTGAGGTTGGATATTACTTTTCTTTTGCATTCTTTAAACAATCATGGAGTGAATAGGTGTTACTATACTAATATCATCTGAATGTCCTGTCTTTACTAACACACCCACCCAACAGAATATGAACTGCCCATGACTTTACTCATCAGTCCATATTTATGCAGATGGAGATGCCAATTGACCCAAAGGTCATACGCAAAATGCGTTGTCTAGCTCTAATTAATTCACACACACCATATTACTTACATATGAAATGATCCTTAACACGACGTAGTGACACGCGTTTCTCCCATTCTTCTCCTCTGATGCATTCTCTACACAATGTGCAAGCTCGTGGCCGGGCCACAGTTAACCTTTTTCTACCTGCTCAATAGACAAAATATCAATTGGGAAAAGTGAGTTCTCCCAAAGAAAAAGGAAAATATATAGCTTAATGATGAGCTGCCTACTATTGGGAAAAAAACCCTTCAAATTTTAGACACAAAATCCATTGTGTGGACAATCTAAAGAAAAGAACACTTCACCGTTGGCAATATCTTCAATGTCAAATACTCCAACTGGGCATTTTTTTTTAAGGGTTTCAGCATCCTCATCTTCAATCTCTTCCAATAGTACAACCTGCACAAAGTAAACTTATAAAACATTTTTCTTCAAAAACATTTGCAGTGTTTAGATCCAGCTCTAATTAATATATCATCTCACCTCAGGAAGCATCCTATACCAAGCAGTGGCCACTGGTGACCACTTCGCATGTGTTTTACCAACACCTTTCACAGCTTGTGCTTCAAGTTCAATTTCCTACAAAAGATAAACGTGTCTACTCCAATAAAAAACAATTCATAGAACCATTTTTCAGAAAGACATAATAACACTATTTTGAATTGAGGTGGTATAAATGGAGCATGTTATCACATTGATGATAAGGAAAGCATTAATTGATTTAGACTAGTTTAGAAGCCTATTATAGTTGTAAGTAATTATTTAAAACAAGGACTATTTTTTACAAAAGGTATGATCGTGAAAAATAAATTTATGATGCTCACTCCAAACAATGTAAAAAAAAAAAAAAAAAAAAGTTTAACTCAAATATGGTTTTGTGAAGTTGTTCATGCCAGCAGTAAGATAGAAGAAAGTCATCCAGGAGTCAATAGTGCATCCAAGAAAGAAGCTTAGTGCAGTTGCTAGGAAAGTGATAACTTCAAAGAATAAAATTATAAATATCATCCAGATTGACATCTATGTGCCTATCACTCTAGGAAGAGACTCAAATTCTAGAAGCCATAGGCATATTTTGATTAAGTTCTCAAGAATGTCTAAGCCAGAATTGCTCCCTTATATTAGTCCAATTTGCCCAATGCACAGTGTCCTCTACAGTTACTTGGGTCCCGTAACCCCCTATTTTTAATTACTGGGAGGTTACAACCACACCCATAGATCCTAGTGCAATGACCTAAGCCTTCATCCTATTTGAGCTAGAGTTCATTGGCCCAAAGACCTTCTAGTTCTCCCAAAGGTAGGGTTGTAAATGAACCAAGCTAATTTTGGACAACTTGGACTCAACTCAGGAAAAAACGCTTGTTTATGTTAGTTTATTTAACACATTAGACAAGCTGATGCCCAACTTTAAGCTCAACTACTGAACAAACCGAGCTCAAACATAATAATGTGCATGTGAACAAGTTTGTGAGTATGAGGCTCAATTTAAGTACATATAATATTATACGTTCATGTGTATACATGTATAAATATATACTGATATAGACTTGAAATTAAATTGTGGAAGTTCGTAAATTAGTTTATAATATATCAACTTATTTTATGTAAAGTAATGTATTGATTATATAAATTGTTTATTTTGTAGTGAAATTATTTAATTTTTAACAATACAAGGTTAGTGAATCTAATGTTTATAAGTTCATTAATTATCGGCATAGATTTGTGAAGGGATAAAAAAATTTTAGTTGCAGGGTTTATTATAAATGGGAAAAAAAATAAGTTAATCAATGTGAACAAATTTAAGCTTGTTCAATAAGAAAATGAACAAAATTTGAACACGCAATCTAGTTTGGCGATGAGCTACTTATCAAAAATTTTGGCGATGAGCTCAAACTTAGCTCTTGTTCAAAATATAATTAAATGAAAAATTCTGAACTTTGAATGTTAAGCCCAGCTCAGCTCATTAAAGCCCTTCCAAAAGTAAGTATATGAATGTATTTTGATAGTGAAAGCAGGGATGCTTTCCTTTTTCTAAAAACTACCATGATCTCAATATTCAGAGGCTGAACTCATTTTTATGAGATATGACCCTCAATTGCCCCTCTTAGTTATCCACTCTTTTTTTTGATAGGTAAGAAAGTAATATCACTAATAGAAAAAAATAAAAGGTACATAGAGCTCATGGTAGTGAATAAAGAACAACATAGCAACAAAAAAGAAATAAAGGAATCAAAATCCTATTCTAAGAGACAAAAGAAAATCAATAATAGTAGAACAATCTAAAAGACCCCAAACATCGAGACCAATCAAAGAGAGTCCGCTGGCACAAATCTAACAATTGGGCCATTGATTTCTCGATATCCTCAAAAGAATGCATATTACGTTCAGTCCAAACAGTCCACATCAAACAGCCTGGTACCAAATTCCAAATATTGGAATTATATTTCCCAAGCCAATGGTGCCAACAACAAGGTAAGTTTGCAACTGAACCTGGCATGACCCACTCTCCCTTATGCTAAGGGGCCACTGCCATCTCATAACTAGTCATGGCGCACCTTTACCAAATAAGCTACCATCCACAACTATGTTACTCTAAGCATAAATTTTTTTTGGCAATTACTTTATTCAAAAGCATATTGTAATCCAATCTAAACCATCAAGCACGTGATTTTGATGGACTTCCAGTAAGGCTTTTGTCAATGAATATTATAAGATAACAGTAAATATAATATATAAACTAATGCATATATCACTAAGAAACAAGACATAACCAAGCTCTACCAGTAATGGCCAAAAACAACCAAAAGGAGAAGGAAAAGAAAAGAAAAGAATGAGTGGGAAAAGAAGAAGGGGGGGGATTACCTGACCAGGGCCAAGTCTAGCGATATTAATATCATCAAGTGGCTCCTTGAATCCAATTTTAATGTTGGAAAATTCCGGGAGAGAATCTTGGCTGCAAGTAAATGAAGTATACGTTTTTGATTTTGAGGTTGAATTGGATTTTGAATCCTCTGATTCTAAATAAAACTCGCTTCCTTTAGGCAGCCATTTCAAATCCTTCGCTTTTACTGCATAGATCATTGCCATCATCATCAAAAATAACCACCAATAGTCAAATAGAAAGAGAATTAATTAAGATTTGAGAATAAAGCTATAAATATCAACCATAAAGCACAAGAACTATACCTGTGATACGAGGGGGAACTTTCTTTTCTTCTTTTTTTTTTTTAGATTGACCCTTTTCTTCTTCTACGTCCTTTGCACATTGAACATGGAGCTTGAAAACAATGGTATTCCTTTCATTTGGTGCATTGTTTTCTAGGGTTAAAAAGAATAAGAAACGTTCACTCAGTTCCCTAAAAATGCAGCGCAAAACATGTGATACTGTCTCTTACGTCAAAAATTGAACCAAATCACATTTCTGAATCTAACCTGCATATTCAAAAAGCCTTGGGTCAACGCTGATTGGAATGAGACCCAACCTGTGGGCAAGCACCTCGTCTTGGATTAGTGATGTATTGTTTGCAATAAAAACTTTTTCAATAGCCATAGTTGGAACCTGCATGCAGAACATCCAAAATGAATTCACCATTACCATTAACACTACATTGCCAGCTATAACATGTGTTGTTTAAATAGTAAGATATACAGACACATGCAGTGGGTTTTGAACCCATGTAACAGATACAAAGAAGCAACAAGCCAAGAATTACCATATATATATATATACACACATAAAATAGAATTGCAACGTATGATGTCTGCTCCATGATGATTACTCTTTATCATCAAGCCAAGGCACCGATTGATTTTGGTGTAAATAGGGTTTGAACTCGAGATTTCTTGTTCAAGAATAAAAGACTTTACCAATTGAATTAATTGGACCATATTTTAAATTTTAGCGCTAAAGTTAAATATAATTTTAGAAATGCCCAAAAATAACCCAACTCATGATCAAGCAAGGAAATTACTCAACATTGAGTGATACCATAATAAATTTGTAATGCACCTTAAATTACATTTCTTTTGCATTAACTAGTTTTTGGAGTCTAGAAAAATAATCCTGATAATTCTCCCATAGAAGCACCAATATCCACAAGATATAGGCATGTTGATTCCAAGAAAAGCTATGTAATAGAGGTCATCAAGATACTCTATCTTAAAGATGCCCAGAAATCATGTTGCAACAGGAAGGATATTTAAGACATGGATCCACAAGGCATGGGAATGGGAATGAGTACATGATTGCCACATATGAGGAAGGTGGCACAATGGGGTAGGTTTCAATTTAAAAACAATGACAACCTTGTCTCAGTCCAAACTTCAAGTTCTCTATTACTAATAGAAGACAAATATTATCTTTTTCTTTTTTTTGGTAGAATTGATTTATTAAAAAAATAAACACTTTATGCTCACGATGATGAACACAAAGAGCCAAAAAATTACAAAGCAGTAAAACCCCAAACCCAAGACCACTCAAACAAGGTGCAAATTCAAGAGAATTTCAACTGATCAATGGATCTCTCCATATTCTGAAAAGTGCGAGGGTTTTGCTCTTTCCACACTAGCCACATCTAACAAGATGGCACTAAATTCCAAACTGCCGCGGAGTTTCCAAATCAATAACAAGATGCTAGAATGTTAGGCCTCCTTATATAAATATGAGAGAGAGAGAGAGAGAGAGAGAGAGAGAGAGAGGAGGCAAATACTACAATGTTGCAAATCTTTCTGTCATAGATCCCTTCAAGTGGCATTAAAAGTGTTTATAAGATATTTAAGAAGCAAGCTTTTTTAAAGCCTTTTCCTTTTCTCTCTCATTCTTCTCAAGATCAACTCGGCAGAATGCGTAAACAGATAAATTGTAAAAGGAGTTCTACTAGACACAGGTAAATGTTTAGTGATACCAATCTGACTAAAACAGACAGAAAAATAAATATTGCAACCAATCTTCTTTAAAAACATAGAACTACAACTATAGTACTAATCAATGCAAAGAAGTATTAACAAATCATTGAGTATGATTCATAGAACCATGCATATTTGAGTATTTTAGAAAGCCAATATGATAGAATCATGGATTAACATCACACCTCAGCAATCAGGATTCTCCGAAATGCATTTGCAAGTGCTGGATCAATACCAATCATATCAAACTCCATGTCCATGCCATCATCTGAGAATCGAATCACTTCAACTCTAAAGTTGTTGCGGAATTGGTCCAACCGGAAGCTATTATCGAGTCCTACAGATGCAAAAGCACCAGAGTATTGTATAGAGTCTGTCTGCACACACCAAGATTACAAGGTGTAAGAAACTAAGCAAAAAGACAGACAGAGGGAGAGAGAGCAACAATAAAACCCACCAAATCCAAAACCTCGGTTATAGTTACAAATAAAAACTAGAAAAATGGAAGGGATAAAATTTCCAGTTTGCTGTTTACACCACTTATTTCAAAGAAGAAACGCAAGTAAGCTTACAGTTGAATTAGGCTGGCAGAGGAAAATTTTTTGTTTTTTAAATTCAAACTTTGGGAGAAAAGAAAAAAAAAAAAAGAATTTCAATCCAAAGTTCCATTTTACATAAATAACTAAGCCTATAGTTGAATTACAATGGGCCGATGAATAAAGTCACATTCTTTCACTTCCAAGCAATCTCAAAAACATGAATTTTTTATACAAATTATTACAAAAAATTAGTAAGCGGTATTATCATGCTTAGCTAGCTTCAGCTACAAATAAGCATATACAGTTGAACTATGGTGGGGAAAGAGATTAATTAATGTTCCTTCACTCCCATATAATCTTAAAAAAAATGAAACTTCAATCCAAATTATTACAAAAAAAAAATTAGTACACACTGTCTTAGCTGCGACTACATATAAAAAAGTACATGTACCAACACATTCCTTTACTAAGCACACATACACATATACAGAAGCATGTACTGTTACAGGAAATTAAACAAGAGCACCAATCTCACAAAATATATATATATATATATATATATATTCACAAAACAAACAAAACCCTTGTAGTAGAATTTATGGGCATGCCAAATTTCACACTAAAAAATGAAAACCCAATAACAAAAACAAGAAAAATAGGCAAAAACAAATAATGGGTATTGATGAAAATTGAAAATTTAAGAATGAAGTAAATATAATGATAAAAAAAGGGGGGTTTTTGAAGTGTGAGAAATACATGGGTGGGAGCATCAATGTTGGCGAAGACACGGGTTCTTTGTAGATCAACGTGAGGTGGGAGATTCCTAGGCACATCAGGAAGACTCATAATGTAGTCTATTCCACCACCTTTTGATTCTTGCTTTTGTTCTTCAGACCCAGACTCTGACTCTGACATGGACTCTGCTTCAGTTTCTTCTTCTTCTGTTTCTGTTTCTGACATTTTTTGGTCTTTCTTGGCCATGTTTTGATGGAGGAGTTCTCTTTCTCTCTCTCTGTTTGTGTCTTTGTGTTTCTGTGTGTGCTTTGTTTTTGTTGTTATTACAGTTATCTTATGAGGTTGAGAGAGAGAGAGAGAGAGAGGAGTTTAGGGTTTTAGGGTTTAACAAAGGGAGATGGGTGACGTGTGGTCACTGATGGGGAAGCTCTGGTTTTGTATTAGGACAAATCCCAAACCCTTTGTTTTGTTTTTTATTTATTTTTTCACTCAAATTCTTCATTTTTTTTAATATGAAAATTTTCCATGTTTTAATATTAGTCTTAAAAAAAAATTCAGCGCGATACACAGGTGATGAAAAATTATATGTAAATTTAAAAAAACAAAATTTCTCTTCAAACTAGTTTGGAGAGAAATTCTACAAACTCATCATATATTTTAATACTGAGTGTGAATTTTGAAAATCTAATCGTTAGATTGTATGTTCTTATTACATTCTTAATGCTTACAAAATTTCAAGAAGATCAAAAATCAATTGCTATGTCATCAAATAAATGTTATAATTTTAAGTTTTTGTGATCTAAAGTTGTATATAAAAAATAAGTTAATTGATCAAATAGTAAATAATATCCAATTTGAACGAAATTTGATACATATGTTAAGAACATAAAGAACATAAAATTCAACGATTAGATTTTTAAAATTTATATCCAAAAAAAAAAAAAAAAAGACGTTTGAAGAGTTTCTCTCCAAACTAATTTGGAGAGAAACTTTGTTCAATTAAAAATATATTATTAACTAACTATCTTAAGTCTTAACCTAAAATTTTAATAGAGTTTAATTATTTTAATAAAGAATTAAAAATACAGGTAGTGTTCAAGTTATGTTAAAACATAAAACTATGAGTTTTGATTTATAACCAAAATAACTGTAAAAAAATTAACATTTATTTTAAATTACATTGTAAAATTATGGTAATTATAATTTAGTTGAAATATATGGATTTGATTTCATGGGATTAGAAAAATAAATAAAAACTGCAGCTTTTAATCCAATTGTTCAAAAAGACAAAAATACTCCATAATAAAAATAAAAAAACACACACACACACACTCTAATTTGACTTGATGTTTCTAGATCTTCACTCTTCAGGTTATGTTACATTTTTTATTTTGTAGTTCAAAATCAACGCAATTCACTTTTATTTTTATTTTTATTTTATATTAGACTAAAGGCTGGATTATATTTTTTTATTTTTTGAGAAGCGAAGGCTGGATTACCATTTAAATTTCAAATTTGATTATTTTATTTTATTTCATATTTGACACAAAAAAAAAAAAAAATCAATTTCCTTCCTATCAACCAAAAGTAAATAGTAGTTAATATCTGCCGCTAATCCCATCCAATAATAATAATAATAATAAGTCGTGTATTAAAGACAAAATAAAAAATATGAGTAATTACCCATAGTTCATAAGAACTAGTATTCAAAACATTTAATAGATTTTATAAATTAACTTAAAGCAATAAAATTAGAAATTAAATAGGTTATCCACTTAAGCATAATCATGATTTCTAAAACTCAACTATGATTATGTAATATATAATGTGATCAATTGTGATTAGTATATAAATATAATAAAAATAGTATATGTTACAGTGATTGACTTAGGTGAAAATAATATTAATTAGAATACTCCAGTTATAACATACCATATCAACATTTGTAAAATTGTTTTACCACTAACAATTCACTTATTATTATAGGATTTTTACAAATATCATTTTCAAACTTTGACCTAATTTGATTTAGACAATTAATTACCTAGTTGTTAACAATTTAAAAAATATTATGATCATTTTTTTAAAAGAAGAATGGCAACTTCAACACTTATCCCTCTTATGATGCCTTAAGAGGGTCCTCTTCTATAAGTTTTCCCTAGAATAGTATTTGAGGTGTGAAGGAACTCAGAGGGTTTCCTTTTTTGTTTGGTCATTGACGTAGGGGAAGATACTCACTGGTAATAATTTGTGGAGGAAAAAGTTTCTATAGTGGAATGATATTGCATGTGCCAATGTAACGAGGAGAAAATAGATCATCTTTTGATTTCATTATGGGAAGACCCATCAATTGTGTATCTTTGTTTTCAGGTTGTTTGGGGTTTATTAGGTTTTACTAGAGCAAGTGATTGAGCTTTTATTTGGATGGAGAAACCAGTAGGGGAAGCATTTGTCAGAGGAATATGACTCTATTATGTTTGATGTGGATTATTTGGCGGAAGTTTAACAATCGGACATTTTTGGATTTAAGGAGTTTGAAGGACTAACTTCTAGCCTCTTTTGTAGGCACTTTATTTGATTGAGTTCGAGTTTGGGAATTCATATAAGGTGATTCTATCCCGATGTTCATAGACTCTCCTTCATGTATATAATTTTTTTTTGTTCTATACCTTTTTCCATGTTGTAATCCATTTTGAATAAAATATTATTACTTATTTAAAAAAAAAAAACCTTAAATCAGATTAAACCACGTAATGTGCATATGATAGTATTGACATTTCAAAATTGTTGAAGATACAGTAGAAATCATGTGCATTTTATGTGTTAAATAAATATAAATATAAAACGAAAAATATAAATAAATAGTTTCATTTTTCACAAACATAATGTCAAGGGGTTAAGTGCTGAAATCGAAAGTTCAAGTTCCAATTTGATTGAGTCATTGTCAAGTTCAAGAGTAATATATATACTTTTCTTAAAAAAAAAAAAATACTATTATTGAAATGAACAAACATTCTTTATGTTCCCTTGGGGTTCAAAAGGGAAGTGTATTATACATTTATATTTAACAATTCATTTAAAAAAAGTTTTTATAGGAAAATAAAAGAAAAAAACAATTAATGTTTTTACAGCTTTTTTCATTTCCTATAAAAGTTGTGTCAAAACTTTCTTAAAATAGATTTTTAACCATTGTTTTAAGGGCACTCGTTAGCATGATCCATTTATTTATTGGTTAATTAGTTGAAGTACAATGTGGGTAAACTTAAACATGACATCTCATGAGAGAGTGAAGTTTAGGAATATACATGGATATTGTATAGGAAAGAATTTAATGAAAATGTACTCATTGTTTAAAATAACAATGAGTACATTTTCTTATAAATTTTAGGAAAATTATAAATTTACTTTTTAAAAAAAATAAGTTTGGAATCTTTATGATATCTACTCTATGACTATTGAATCTTAATTCAGCTAGTGTGCGGGGACTTGATTAGTTAATTGGATTGACAAATTCAATGCATTGTATTTATTTTGCTTGTTTTTGGCAAAGAAGTTCTTGGCAAATGGTTGCTGGTTATATTAGATCATTTCATGTCCTTTTCAGGTTCTTTCTATCCTAATACAACACAGGAATAGGTTACTTTTTCAGGGATCATTGTCTGATTGTAATAAGTTTGTGAAGTTTTGTGAGGAGTGAAATTCTTTGTGCTGGTCCAAGACAGTAATTAGTCTTTTTAACCCTTAGTGATATCTAGGCAAACATCGGATCAATAGTTGAATCCTGGCTCACTTCACTTGGTATCCGAGTCCAGGTTGGATTAGCAGAAACAAAAAATATAGGATTCTGATCGACAATTAACCAATGGCAGATTATAGATGTCATGTTTGATGTTACCACAAAGTTCTAGTGGAAAACATTTAATGCAAGTAAAACACAGAAAGGAAATGCCTCCACAACAACATACTAATAATATTAGTAAATATCAGAATTGATTCTTTGACAAATAAAAGAGAAACAAAACTTCTTGGACTTGTACCGCCCAAGAAATGTGAGCAATTTCAAGTCCCCCCCACCACTGATGTTTACATAGTCAAAATTTTGATATTATATATAAAGCTGGAGATATCAGCACAAAAAGGCTGAAGTACTTGGGCCGGAACCATTCCTTCATTCTGCTGTGATCACATTGCAAACCCCAGCCTGCTTCATTGGTGAAGACTCCCACTATGAATAGAGTATTGCAGGTTGATTGTTCTAGAACTAAGCCATTAGTAATTTACTGACCATGATTCATGTGTTGCCACTAGTCACACTATCCACTCTCAACTCCTCTTTCTGACAACCTTTTGTTCCCTCAATGCTCTTCTCTTCTCTTCCCTGCAGGTGTTTAAAATGAATTAAGCTTCTGTTCTATCAAAAATAGGAGAAGGTACCTTATGCGTGCATCCTCCCTTCCACTTCCGAGGGAGGATGCATTTATCCGTTCCACGAGATAATTACTACAAAAATTGACCTACGTCTCACTGGAAGTGCCGAATGGAACCTTAATGGGTTCATGACTAAACTCATCACATTTTTCATTAATTCTCACTCTCACAAGTCACAACACCTTATGATGTAAAACCTTATATTATGTTACATTAAATTGGATGTATAGATGCAATTGCTTTTATAGATGAAAAGATGAAGTTTAAACACAGGCACAGGTTTTACCTTTCTTTTGAGATCACCTCTCTAGATGGGAATTTCCTTTTCTTCCTGTTTTTGGAAAAGGCTAGGGTTTCTTTTTTGCCATTTTCAATAGAACCGTTTTTCAAAACCTTATTTTCTGTTGTAGTGCCATCCATCAGTTCCTCAGTATTCTCTCCGCTGCCACTCTCATTTGTCATCAAACCTTGCTCCACTGTTTCTGATGGTTCAGACGTTTCTGGAGCTGGCTTTGAATTGTTCATCTTTTTCAGCTGCAATTTTTTTTGGGGGGGTAAAAAAGTAATAAGAATGAGAAATCAAAACTACCCACGTTAAGTTACAGAGCACGACATTGTATAAACTATCCAAAAGACAAGGTCTAGACTAATAACTTTGGACAGAGCGACTTTTCAAGGAAAATCATTTTGGCCAAAGTTTTTTGCGGCAATGAAACTTACTGACCACGTCTTTAACTACAATGAAGTTGTCCATCATATCCATTCCAATCCTGGAACTGCAGGCCATTCATGTGCAGACTGTCTAGGTTCCACAATTCTGTTTCCCTTTCTCTTTTGGGTGGGGGGGCATCGATATAACTGATAGACTACAACTTCTATAGGGAAAATATAAACTACATCTAACTATTTAGAACAAATGGGTAGAAATAAAATTGAGTGGTCAAGGACACTGACAGTCAGTGTTTGTTACATGTTGAGAAGCCCTCATGCATGATAACTTTGCTTTTTTTCTACTTTCACTATGGATACAGAGGAGCTCTGTCAAAGGACGTCATTCGCTACTTGTCTATACAGTCTAGCAAGATAAGTTGGGAGAAATGGAGTCCCCTTCACAAGGGGAAAATGTATTCTATTTAAGAAAAATACCATTATCAAAAATCAATACCTACCTTTGCCACAAAAAAACCATCCATATTGTGAACATGAGGATAGAAGCGCCTTGTCTTTTCCAATGATGGGTGAAAGCGTTGTTCCCTAAACCGGATAAACCTGGTGGATGGGAAGGCAATATTAATTGACAGACTACCAAGGTATGACAACAGGTGTGGTGCACAAGAGTGAGAAAATATCATTACCCTGGACGCCCAAAGTCAAGCCCACAAGATACCAGTTTAACATTCCTCTTCTTGAGTGCATAGTCTATAACTGCTTCATTCTGCAAGAGATGTAACTTTAGAATGGGAAAGAGGAGAGAGGGGGAGGGGGCAAGGATAAGCTGAATAGGAAATAACAAAGGTGTTCTTAAAAGACAAACCTCAGCAACCATTATGGAGCAGGTGGAGTAAACAAGGTAACCCCCAGTTTTCGAATTGGCATCGACCATGTCAATCGCGGCAAGTATCAGTTGCTGCAGAAAAGAAAGATCACAGCTCAAAAGAGCTCCACATGCTAAAACATCTGAAATGATCAACTTAACAAAGAAAGGAAGGATAGAATGATCTGCCATTCTCTGACTTATTTAAAAAAAAAAAGATCTGCCATTCTCTAGGCAAGTAAAATAGGTTACATAGCAATGATTTTCTAGTCCATTTCAGTTCCAAAAATTTAGGGATAGAGGAGCACTGACTAGTGTTAAATTTTGATATTTTGGCTTTAAATTAACACTAGTAATAAGAGCAATACCATAACCAGACTGTGCTTCTACTCCTCTTTTTCCTTTCCTTTTTTTGATAAGTGTGCTTCTACCCCTTTCTAACTTATTAGTTAAAGAAGTAATAAACAAGCACTCCTAAGATAAAGGAAGGATAGAATGATCTGCCATTCTCTGACTTATTTAAAAAAAAAAAGATCTGCCATTCTCTAGGCAAGTAAAATAGGTTACATAGCAATGATTTTCTAGTCCATTTCAGTTCCAAAAATTTAGGGATAGAGGAGCACTGACTAGTGTTAAATTTTGATATTTTGGCTTTAAATTAACACTAGTAATAAGAGCAATACCATAACCAGACTGTGCTTCTACTCCTCTTTTTCCTTTCCTTTTTTTGATAAGTGTGCTTCTACCCCTTTCTAACTTATTAGTTAAAGAAGTAATAAACAAGCACTCCTAAGATAAATTTTAGAGGCTTAAAAACACAGAAAGTCCAAACCTACCTTCTGCAAATAGGCACATTTCTGTATTTCATCAAGGCTTTTAGTGTTTTTAACAGACTCATCTTTAGATATAACCTGTAAAATAAGAAGAGATCATTTAGTTTTACTAAATATTATACGAAAAAAGAAGCTCACCAAAAAGAATAAATAGTTGAAGATCACCCCAATTGCTTACCCCAGTCCCACTGCAAGGGGCATCCAACAATACTCTATCAGCAGAGTTACGAAAAACCTTGGGGAGCTGAAGCAGAAGAATGAAAAACAATACATGAGATGAATGAGCACCCTTAGGACTTACCACAACACTCCAAATGGCTGTTCTAAGCAATAAACCAACTCTCTCTGAAATATGCTTAACATCATACATAATTAGCATGTTTTATCATCATATATAACAGATTATGTGGCTCAATTAGATTGAAAACTATTTTGCAACAAACAAAAAAATATTTTCCTAACCAACAAAGAGCCATTTTGCAAACTAAACAAGAATGCAGGCTCAATAAAATCACAGTCACCAAACATAAAACTTTCTATAGTTTATAAGAGAGCTTCAAAGAAGCTAACCTCCCTCCCATCATAGTTGCAAACTACAGTGTTTGTCACTCCCATACGATGCAGATTTGCAGTGAGTGACTTAAGCCTTGGTGCCTTCATCTCATTTGCAAAAATGATTCCTGGTGAAAAGGGCATCAGAACACCAGAAAATAAAGGAATAGAAATATGGAACTTCTAAACAGTACTCCGCAAATAAGAAAAGTATTGATCACAGCGGCACATTTTTTTTTCCTTTGATAAGTACACAGAAGCACATGTATATCTTAACGATAACGCATCATACATATTTTCCTTTCGAGCATTATAAAACATTCAACTCTTTGATGATTAAGGTACTATGATTCGATAATCTAAATTAACCAATAATTTCTCAAGGAGTCAATTTGTCACATGTTGATAATAAACGTATCTATTACTTTATAAGTAGCCAAAAAATATTATGCATATTAATTATTATAAGTAATAATAATTGACAGACTTTTGGTCTCTTTTTCTTTCTCCATCTCAAGTTTGCTTATTTTTTGGATTATATGAATTTTAGATAATTCATTGTATGCTTTCTTAGTTTTTGGCCCTTCCTTTGTCTACATGCTGTGCACTAGGGTTGCACCCTTTTTGTGCTTTTTAATAAAATTGTTACTTTTGAATAAAAAAGTTGGATTTTCTAAACACGACCAACATAAAGGACACCCTTTAGGGTGAGGCCTAGTGGTTGGAGGCTTGGGATGAGCTGTAGACCCAGACATCCTAGGTTTGATCCTTACTAAGAGTTTCTCCAAATTATCTGATACACAGTTCTAGTGGGTGGGGTCGTATATCCATGGTTTACTTCCCAAGGGTGGATCCAAAGGGCCCAACCTTGGTGAGGTTCCATGCCATAAAAAAAAGGCTGGGGAGTACTAAAAATTCCACCCTATGACTTTTTTGTTTACTTGTGCAAGTTACAACGGAAGTTGAGGCATGAATAAGAACAAAGATCAGTCTCTTCTAGTATAGAAGGATATAAGAAATTTTTATGACTTGCATCATATACATTGTATTAAATTTCTCTTTCATAACAGGTAAGTGACACTTAAAAAGTGTCTTAACAGAAATCTGTTTAACGAGATAAGTTGCTTCATGTATAAAATAAATAGAATCAGGATGGTAATTCAGTTACAACTTTTTGAGAGGCTTTACCATGTTGGGATTACTTCTAAATCTGGTGTACGCATGATTATAATAGGTAAGGAGAAATAGCTGAAATTGAAACATGAATGTATACGAAACCACGTCTGAATCAATTAAATTACGTAGATATCACCACATACCACTATTTTTCATAAGAGCAGCAATGTAAGTTGTTTTGCCACCAGGTGCAGCCCTGCAACAGGAACAAACTGTTATACTAAGAGACAATACACTGTCAGTAATTGCAAGAGTTGCATAACGTAATGAGCATTATCTCTTTTTTTTTTTTTAATAAGTCAGCCAGCTTTATTGATTTGAATAGAAATTATGGGCATTATCTTTTCATTTCATAATAAAATTAATCCCTCCTTGATATACAACCAATCTGGCAATGCAGCAAATCACATTTCTACCATAAGGATAACATTGTATAGTGCATGTTCAATACATTTATATTCTTAAATACAAGCTCTGAGAGAGAGAGAGAGAGAGAGAGAGAGAGAGAGAGAGAGAGAGAGAGCAAGTTGTAAATGTGCTGAGAATATATCTCTCACATTTCCATCAGAATTCCTACTTCACTCGTATTTTTATTCAGGCTTGAGCAAAGTAAATAGTTTCAACATAAGCAAAAGATGTTACAATAACCCGTATGCATATGTTCTACTCTGTTTTTCTGAGATAATGTCAAAAGTGCAGCTACACTATTACAGAGTCGCAATACAAGAACTTTTCAGTGGAGCTACAAGTTGCCCAAGGCATTTGCAAAAATATGAGAATACAGTTTCACATGGCTTGACTATAAGTCAAGATACCACGAACTTTTTGGGAAGATCAATGCAGAATAACAACTAACAATCTGCAAGTGACACTTACGCTACATCTACGATCCGTTCTTTCTCTTGAGGAGCAAGAGCCATGACAGGTAAAAAGGAGCTTGCACTTTGGAGCTGTGAACAACCAAAATGTGAGCCCTCAGTACACCACATAAAATATGCAAAATGCAATAAGGTAGACAGACTGAACTATATAAGCCACCTACCATGTAGAAACCAGCCATATATTCAGGAGTTGCACCAATGGGCACTTGTGAATCATATACAACCAGTCCAACCTGCAACGGTAATATGAGTATGTCTTGTATTGTTGAGTATAAAACAAAATTGAGTAAGAATGGAAAAACTTTTCCAAAGGCACTCCTTACTTTTGACCACTTGCTTAAGGGATCCAGGTTTACTCCTCTGTTTATCAGAATATCGGCCAAATCCCGCCTCCGTGTCTAAGTACAGACAAAACAATATTTTAATAGGATGTAAGATATTGAGTAGAAAAACATAAAACAAGATCTAGCAGTGTTCAACTGTTATGTCACCTTCAAAGTGTTAGTTCGCAGACATATGGGCCGCGGCTTCTCAAATGCTTCAATAAGTTCCAGAAGTTCAACAACTGGGAACATCTATAAAGGAAAACAAAAAATGTTATAGAGAAGTCCCCAGAGACACCCCTAAGGTCTTTTCCCCCTTTTATAGGGGGTGGTTGGAAACATAACGCAGTGAATATATGAGAGAGAGAGAGAGATCATCCACCTCCACTAAGGCCCCAATTAGAAATTCATTGTAGCCATAGTATGAACTTAAATCTTTCTTAAGCTGCTCCACATAATCCTTCCTCGCTGTCCCCTCTTGCCTCAAAGCCTTAAAATTTGAAAGTACTCGAATGACTAAAGATAAAAAGGCAATGTTAAATTTGAAGATCAAAAGAGCAGATGAACTTTGAAGTTAGCAAAGGAATTATTAAAAAAAAGGGAATATTACTCACTCTCTCTTATCCTTCTTTGGAGATTTGAAAGATCAGGGGGCTGATGTGCCTCCTCTTCAAGTTCCTAAGTTATTTTGAAAAAATGAGAAATCAGCATCATAATAGAATAATTCAACTGAGCAAGACACAGATTTTATTGAAATTCAGAAATCAAATATCTTAACGACAAACAAACCTCTTTGGTAGGCAGTCTGAATTCGTCAGATTCCTCTTTAATGTTGAGCTGCATTTCCTCCCCAGCTTCTTCTTCTTCCCTTGCCTTTTCTTCATCAATAGCTCTTGACTTCTTTTCAATATCAGATCCTTCTGAATCTGAATCTGAATCTGAATCCAAATCTGAGCCCGACCCTTTCTCTGCACCAATATAATAAAATAAAATCCAACAATCAAATAACTAGAATGTAAAAATAAATAGAACACAAACCATAAACATCAAGAAACATGATACCTTCGTCATCACTTCCTTGGAGGAAATCATTAGCTAATGGATCATCCCCATCAGAAAAAATATCCGAACCAGAACCAAAATCTTGCTCATCTCCATCAAACTCCTCATCGTCCGATAATTCTTCTTCATTCATACTATCAGAATGGTCTGAAAGGTCATCTTCCTTTGCAATTGCATCTTTAACAGCAAAAATCTCTTTCTTCTGTTTCTTTTTAGGTGGAGATTTTTGTGACTTAGCACCACCCTTTTTCTTACTTGCATTTTCCAATACTTCTTCATTCAGACTATCAGAATGGTCTGAAAGGTCATCTTCCTTTGCAATTGCATCTTTAACAACAAAAAGCTCATTCTTCTGTTTCTTTTTAGGTGCAGATTTTTGTGGCTTAGCACCACCCTTTTTCTTACTTGCATGTTCCAATACTTCTTCATTCAGACTATCGGAATGGTCTGAAAGGTCATCTTCCTTTGCAACTGCGTCTTTAACAACAAAAAGCTCATTCTTCTGTTTCTTTTTAGGTGCAGATTTTTGTGACTTAGCACCACCCTTTTTCTTACTTGCACCCATTACAGCTGTAAAAACAAAGAAACATAAGTTGAAAATAGAGTTGAAAACGTAAAGATCAATGAAAAATATTAAAACAATGACTTTCCAAAAACCTATCAACCAGTTTTATACAAACCATTATACTGACAACTGATTTAATATAAACAGGTTCAGAATAAGCCAAGGCAAGACAGATAATCCAGTTATTCATGTTCAGCCTCCACTCATGCTTGGCTTGAGCAAATATGTATATTTCTTCAAAAGATACAGTATTGGACGCACCAATGGGTTTCTTTTATGTGTAGGCAGAATTCAATCCTACTTGAGCTACCTAGAACCCACTTTAGCTTGAGCAAAAAAATTTATGCTCAAGCTAAGCGGGATTTTTCTTTCTATGGCTAACAAATTTGAAAAACATCATAACTAGTATCATCTCAAGAGCATATGCAGACACACACGCGCGCACACAATCTCAAGCAAAATTTGTTAAGCACAAACTAAATAAATTTTCCACTCTATGACTAACAAATTCACAAAAACCCCACAACTAACAACCATATCACCACCCCCCCCCCCCCCAACCCACACACACACAAAAGCTTGAGCGACAATTGACAAGCTCAGGCTAATGGGTTTCTCTTTCTATCATCAACAAAAAAGACCCTCATAACACTACTATGTAAAGCACATGGGTTGCACATACACAAACTCAATGCAAAATTTGTTAAGGTAAATGCCAAATGGGTTTCTCTTTTTATAACTAAAAATTTCAAAAGAACTTAATAAATCAATCCTATTTCATGATTATAATGCTTATTTCATGATTATCATCATGAACAAAAAATCAACAAAAACACACACATAGAATAGAAGTAGAACCCCACATAAGCAGAAACTGTGAATACAAGTTGATATGAGAGAAAAAGACGCTACCTTGATGGATTTTCAGAACAAAGGAATTCCGGCGGCAAAGAGAGAATTATAGGGTTTAGGGTTTTTGTAGGTTTTGTTTTTCTCTTTTTCTCTCTTTCTTTGTCTCTGTGACTGATTTGGTGAAGTGATATTGAAGGTTTTATTTGACCCGAACCTGCATGGGTATGGGTTTGAGTTTTTAGCATTGGCCCATTAAAACTGCAGGTTGGGCTGGCCCATTTTAAACTGAATGTATTTTGTGATTAGGCTTTTGTCTGTTTCAAAATTTTTTTTTTTGGGCTCTCGTGTCAAACTTTATCAGTTTCTTCTCATTACTATTATAACTTTTGCTAACAGAATGAATGAAAATTTAATGAAAAAAAAAATTATAGCAAAGAAACTTCAATTATATATATATTTTCAATTTTTATATCAACTTTTCTTAAAGTTGTTTATATTATGCAAAAGGAAAATGTTAGAGTTACAATTTTTTCTTACAAATTTATTTATTTATTTTTTTACAAATGGCTGATGTGAAACTATTAAGAATTTCTCATCTCAACAATTTATAAAAAAAAATTTATGGTCATAGCATTATTCTATGTAAAAAAATTCATGATTTATATAAAATAATTAATTAAATGACAATTATTTTATAAAAAGATTTGTGTTGTATATTTTGAGACTCAATTATTTTTTTATAAGATATAATTGTCTTCTTAAAACAAATTGCAAACTTCACCAATTTCACTGGGGATTTATTAAAATGACGCTTTTGTTAAAGGGTGGTAAATAAGCTAACAAAGAATGGGAAATATTTGGAGGAACAGACGCCTTTCAAGTTATAAATAGAAAAGGAAGTCTAATTCTACTAGTTAAGATATGCACTACAGCATTACCTTGCTTCAATAGTATGAGAGAACAACCAACTCTTAAGGGAGCTTACATGGGACATATTGTCTTTTACTAAATGACCTAAAAGAGATTGCATCATATCACCATTTCGAAGGGAGTTAATAACCAATTTAGAGTCAACCTCAAAAAAGGATTCAATAAGACCAATTTCCTCCTAAAAAATGGATTCAATTATAAACTACGAAGAAGAAAGTCCAACTTAACAGTCCTGAATGGTCCGAGGACATAATGATTCCTTCCTGCGATGCCACGTGACAAAGGAAGTTATCATGCACGAGCGCTGCACCACAGGACACGACGTCCGAGGATGACATTGTCCTCGGCAGCTTGTTGCCGAGGACAATATTAGTGGCCTGGTAGTTCAAAGACTCCCGTATTAAGGACCTTACGTACAAGTGACTAAGAGAGAGTGAGGATAAGAAACAAATTAAGTTGATGGGCAAATATCAGAGAAAAGGCTGCTGCCACCGCATTGAAGGCATTATACCTACCCCTCTGGCCGCATTAATGAAGAAGTGACATCTGAACATTGAAATTATGCCCTACCATCACCGCCAGATACTTGAGTAAGGGGGAATGATGGGACAAGTATCTAAAAGGAAACACCTGGATTACACGTGGAAAGAGGAAGAAGAAGAAAGTGAGGCCTATAAAAGGAAAAGGAAGACGAGAGAGAAGGGGGTGGTGAAAATAGGACAGAAAAACAGAGTAAGAGAGAAGGAGAGAATTTGTAAAAGAGATATGAAGAACTTTCCTCGGCATTCAAGTATTTAACTTAATATCACACTGTTGTATAAGAACTACATGATCGAATCGAACCTTTGTGTTATCTGTCGTCCCGAAACCCAGATTAGACATCCACTCTCTATAAATTCATTGTTTAGTGCTCATTAAGCTGGTCCACTGGTTCTAACTTGGGTTAGTTTGATTTGTGCACCTACAATTGGCGCCGTCTGTGGGAATCTTACGTTTTGGTGACAGATAACGTGATGGCGGATCTGAATCCAGATCATGCAGAGTCTCTAGGATCTCAGCACGAGGATCCATTACAACAAGTAGAGCAAATGGGAGATCGAGAGGGCAGTGTGCACTCGGGGAGAACAGCTGATAATCGCTCGCGGGGCAGAAGCAGGGGCTCTAGAGAAGATAACACTAGAACCATGCAGAAAGAAATTGACCAGCTGAAGAGGAAGCTACGTCGTGCAGAGCGAAAAAGGACGCCCTCCATATCTGACCCTTCATCAGATGACTCTCAGGACAGTGGCTATAGGCCGAGGTCAAGAACCCCCCCCACAGAAACTTTCTCGTACCAAGAGGAAAGCATTCGTGACAGAAGAAACAGAGGGACGAATCACAGGGGCTCGGGTAGCGACGCCATGGGAAAGGCGCTGCTCCAGCTCTCCAAATCACCCTTCACACACCGTATTGAAAGAGGAAAACTACCCCGTCGATTCACGCAGCCAAACTTCACCATTTATAATGGCAAAACAGACCCAGTGGAGCACGTAAGCCATTTCAATCAACGCATGGCGGTTTATTCTCAGAACGAAACCTTGATGTGTAAAGTCTTTCCCTCAAGTTTAGGACCCGTTGCAATGAGATGGTTCAACGGCTTAAAGGCGAACTCCATTGATTCATACATGGAACTTACAATGGCATTCGGGTCCCGTTTTGTTACGTGCAGTAGAGTACCTCGGCCTTTAGACTCGTTACTATCCATGGCCATGAGAGAGGGCGAGACGTTGAAAACATATTCGGACAGATATTGGGAAGCATTCAACGAGATCGACGGTGATTTTGATGAGGTAGCGGTTAACACCTTCAAGGTCGGCCTTCCAGTTGAGCACGACCTAAGAAAATCCCTGACCAAGAAGCCGGTAAAAACGGTCCGTCGGCTCATGGATCGGATTGACGAGTATAAGAGGGTTGAAGAGGATCAACAGCAGAGTAAAGGAAAAATGAAAAGTGTCCCCCAAGAAAGCAAGGACTTCAAGGCGGAGAGGTATAGTAGCAAATGGCCGCGAAGAGATTTCACTAGCCAGAATAGGTCGGCCCCGCCCCAGACAGTAAATGCCGTATTTCGTGAGCCGGTGCAGCAAGTGTTGGAAAAGATTTGCCGAGAACCATATTTTAGATGGCCCAGCAGGATGATAGGAGACCCTGCGAAACGTAATCAGAACCTCTATTGCAACTATCACCAGGATAAAGGCCACGCCACAGAGAACTGCAGGAACTTGTGGAATTACCTGGATCAGCTAGCAAAAGAGGGGAAATTAAGGCAATTCGTGAATCGACCTGATGAACCAGGTACCCAATCTGGCTCCGTAAACCAAGGCAGTAACAATGTAAGACCTCCATTGGGTACAATCAATGTCATCTTTGCGGCGCCAGGTCGGACTGGGTCTTGCCCTACCAGAATAATGTCGGTACTACATCCCACTGTCGAGGACCTCAACTCTGAGCCGAAGAGGATTAAGAAGAATCCTCTGCCTGTGCTGGGATTTTCTGAGGAAGACAAGGTTGGCACTATCCAGCCACACGACGATGCGTTGGTTATCACATTGAGGATAGCCGGCTACGATGTGAAGAGAGTAATGGTTGACCAAGGGAGTGGGGCTGACATTATGTACCCTGACTTGTTCAAGGGCCTCAATTTGAGAACCGAGGATCTCACAGTTTATGACTCCCCATTGATAAGTTTCGAAGGGAAGGCTGTTATTCCCAAGGGGTTAATCCGACTGCCTGTACAGTCAGGGCCAGTGGTGGTCGACGTGGATTTCATTGTAGTAGACGCCTACTCCCCTTACACAGCCATAGTGGCGAGACCGTGGCTGCACGCCTTAGGTGCCGTATCGTCAACTCTACATGTTAAAGTAAAGTTCCCATATGAGGATGGGGTTGAGGAAATATTAGGCAGCCAGTCCATGGCGAGGCAGTGTATAACAGCAGCCATTACACATCAGACGAGACGGGAGTCTCAAACCCTGGTCGAGAAGAACTTGTAGCAGTTAGTATCCTCGGCCGAGCCAAATGAGGCCGAGGCTGAGGGGCCAGGCTGTGAGGATTTGGAGAAAGTGGTTATCGTAGATGATACGGAGAGATTCTTCCAGGTAGGAAGTCAGTTACCCCCACAAGAGAAGGAAGATCTGGTCGCTTTTTTGAAGCGAAACATCGATGTGTTTGCATAGGATGCTTACGAAGCACCAGGAGTCAATCCGGAGTTTATTTGCCATCACCTCAATGTTAATCCAGCCGCAGTGCCACGAAGGCAACCACCTCGGCGTTCATCTAAAGAGCACGCCGATGCCGTTAAAGAGGAGGTGCTAAAACTCAAGAAAGCTGGGGCCATTAAGGAAGTGTTTTACCCAGAGTGGTTAGCCCATACGGTAGTAGTAAAAAAGAAGAATGGAAAATGGAGGGTATGTGTGGACTTTACAGACTTGAATAAGGCTTGCCCAAAAGATTCATTTCCAATGCCCCGCATAGATCAGTTGGTGGATGCTACTGTGGGGCATCCTCGGATGAGCTTTCTGGATGCTTTCCAAGGTTACCATCAAATACCCTTAGCTCCAGAAGACCAGGAAAAGACAGCTTTTGTCACACCCATAGGGAACTACCACTATAAGGTGATGCCCTTCGGCTTGAAGAATGCTGGGGCTACCTATCAAAGAATGATGACGCGAATGTTCGAACTGCAACTGGGAAAAACAATTGAGGTGTACGTAGATGACATGGTGGTTAAAAGTAAGATTATCTCGGCTCACATATCAGACCTCGATGACACCTTTCAGACGCTGAGGAAGCATAAGTTACGCCTCAACGCATCCAAATGCTCCTTTGGTGTAGGGTCTGGCAAATTTTTGGGTTACATGGTGACGCATAGAGGAATTGAGGTCAACCCCGCTCAGGTCAAGGCCATCAACAACTTACAGCCGCCTCGGAATCCGAAGGAAGTACAGAGGTTAACTGGGATGACGGCTGCCCTCAACCGATTTATCTCTAGATCTGCTGATCGGTGCAGGCCATTTTTCCAATTGTTAAACAAATGGAAGGGGTTCGAATGGACAGAAGAGTGTGCCGTGGCTTTTCAGCAACTTAAAGAGTATCTTGCTCATCCTCCTATAATGTCTCGACCCGAAGTCGACGAAGTCCTGTTTGCATATATCGCAGTGGCAGCCCACGCCGTTAGCCTGGTGCTAATAAGGGTCGAAGGGGACGTACAAAAGCCAGTTTACTACGTGAGCAAGTCCCTGCATGAAGCCGAGGTACGTTATCAACCATTAGAGAAGGCAATCCTTGCCGTGGTGCATGGCACACGTAAGCTCCCCCATTATTTCCAGTCCCATACGGTGGTTATTTTGACTCAGCTTCCACTAAAAGCTATACTCCGGAGTGCGGATTATACCAGCAGGATTGCAAAATGGGGAACCATCTTGGGCTCTTTTGACATTAAGTACATGCCCCGCACAGCAATAAAGGGCCAAGTGTTGGCTGATCTTGTTGCGGAATTTGCTGAACCCACAATAGAAAACAGTGTGATCAACAGGGACATTGATGAAAAATCAGTTGGTACGGTTGTATGCAAAGGTCTCGCGGTATGGACTGTTTACGTTGATGGGGCTGCTAATCAAAGAGGATCCGGAGTGGGTGTGGTAATTACGACCCCAGAAGGTCTCACACTGGAAAAGTCCTTAAGACTGGGATTCTCGGCTACTAATAATGAGGCCGAGTATGAAGCCTTGCTGAAAGGAATGGATATGGTCCACAAGTTGGGGGGAAAGATCGTGCAAATGTTCTCAGACTCTCAACTAGTTGTGGGTCAAGTAGATGGAAAGGTAGAGGCCAGAGATCCGAGGATGCAGGACTATGTGAATCAAGTCAAAGCTGTACAACGCAAGTTCGAATCTCTTACTTTGTCTCATATCCCCAGAAGTAGCAACACGCACGCTGATTCCCTAGCAACTCTTGCCACGTCGTCAGCACAAGGACTACCTCGGATTATCCTAGTTGAGGACTTACCTAAACCCTCGAAAATGATAGCAAGCGTTGTCCATGTTCACCAGATTAGGACGGGGCCTAGCTGGATGGACCCCATAATATCCTTTTTGAAAGATGATGTTCTGCCCGAAGAAGAAAAAGTCGAGGCGGACAAGATACGTAGAAAAGCCTCCCGATTCTGGTTGGCCGAGGATCATAAACTCTATAAACGATCTTTTTCTGGCCCATACCTGTTATGCATGCACCCTGAGGCGACAGAGCTACTGTTGGAAGAGTTACACGAAGGAATCTGTGGAAGTCATACAGGAGGAAGGTCTTTGGCTCACAGAGCCCTAACACAGGGATATTGGTGGCCGAACATGCAGCGAGAAGCTCAGAGTTACGTGCAGAAGTGCGATCAATGTCAAAGATTTGCTCCAAATATCCATCAGCCCGGAGGTGCGCTCAATCCTCTGACGAGTCCCTGGCCTTTTGCACAGTGGGGTTTAGACATTGTGGGTCCTTTCCCAAAGGCGCCTGGAAACCGAAGATATTTGGTTGTCGGTACTGACTACTTCACAAAGTGGGTAGAGGCCGAGCCCTTAGCAAACATCAGGGATGTCGATGTGAAGAAATTCATATGGAAGAATATCGTCACCCGATTTGGTGTCCCACGTACCCTCATCTCTGATAATGGTTTGCAGTTTGATAGTAAGGCGTTCAGACGATATTGTTGTGGCCTCGGCATAACCAATAGGTACTCCACTCCGGCTTACCCGCAAGGAAATGGGCAGGCCGAGGCTGTTAACAAAGTGATAGTGAACGGGTTGAAGAAGAGACTGGAGGACGCCAAAGGGAGATGGGTGGAGGAATTACCCCATGTCCTATGGACGTACCGGACCACACCTCGCCGATCAACGGGAGAAACCCCATTCTCGATGACTTATGGCGCCGAGGCTGTTATCCCTTTAGAGACTGGTTTCCCTACAATGAGGACAAGCTCCTTTACTCCGGAAAGCAATGATAGACTGCTGGAAAGGGGCCTAGACTTGATTGAGGAAAGGAGAGAGGTCGCCATGATTCATTTGGCCTACTATCAACAAAAACTGAAGCAGGGATATGATTCGAAGGTAAACTCGAGACCGCTTGTTCTCGGAGACCTAGTGCTGAGGAAAGTAGTAGGCAACACCAAAAACCCAGCATGGGGAAAGCTTGGACCTAACTGGGAAGGACCGTATCGCATCACGGCAACAGCTGGAATAGAAGCGTACTACCTGGCAGACTTAGATGAAAAAGTTGTACTCCATCCCTGGAACGTAAGTAATTTAAGACGATATTATTATTAATAAAAAGTGCCTTTTGTCATTTTATTTCTGTCATTTTTCTACCATAAATTCTATTGTGCATGAGGTTACGCCGGGTCCTCGGATCCTCTACCTTATTCGAAATTTTAATTAAGGTTACGCCGGATCATCAGATCCTCTGTCTTAATTAAAAGCAAAAAATGAGGTTACGCCGGGTCCTCGGATCCTCTACCTTATTCGAAATTTTAATTAAGGTTACGCCGGATCATCAGATCCTCTGTCTTAATTAAAAGCAAAAAAAAGATCCTCTACCTTATTCGAAAAATTAAGGTTAGGATCATCAGATCCTCTGTCTTAATTAAAAGCAAAAAATGAGGTTACGCCGGGTCCTCGGATCCTCTACCTTATTCGAAATTTTAATTAAGGTTACGCCGGATCATCAGATCCTCTGTCTTAATTAAAAGCAAAAAATGAGGTTACGCCGGGTCCTCGGATCCTCTACCTTATTCGAAATTTTAATTAAGGTTACGCCGGATCATCAGATCCTCTGTCTTAATTAAAAGCAAAAAATGAGGTTACGCCGGGTCCTCGGATCCTCTACCTTATTCGAAATTTTAATTAAGGTTACGCCGGATCATCAGATCCTCTGTCTTAATTAAAAGCAAAAAATGAGGTTACGCCGGGTCCTCGGATCCTCTACCTTATTCGAAATTTTAATTAAGGTTACGCCGGATCATCAGATCCTCTGTCTTAATTAAAAGCAAAAAATGAGGTTACGCCGGGTCCTCGGATCCTCTACCTTATTCGAAATTTTAATTAAGGTTACGCCGGATCATCAGATCCTCTGTCTTAATTAAAAGCAAAAAATGAGGTTACGCCGGGTCCTCGGATCCTCTACCTTATTCGAAATTTTAATTAAGGTTACGCCGGATCATCAGATCCTCTGTCTTAATTAAAAGCAAAAAATGAGGTTACGCCGGGTCCTCGGATCCTCTACCTTATTTAAAAATTTAATTGAGGTCACGTCGGGTCCTCGGACCCTCTATCTCATTCAATTTTCATTAAGGTTATGTCGGATCGACAAATCCTCTATCTTAATTTAAAGTAGAGAAGTAAGGTTGCCTTGGGTCTTTTTCCCTGACATGAAACAGCGTTAGAATTACTAAGTAAACGAGTCTTTGATTGTTGTTAAGTACTAAGCGCAAAGCTTGAGGTACTGTCAGTTCAAATGTAAAATATGCCATTAAGTTCCCTTTTCAACATGTTGTCATGAAAATAATTGTTAAGTAAGTCCTAAGCAAACGGATTCCCTGTTAGTGTATCACTTCTTTAGCGTGTTGTTTGTCCTCAAGTGTAAGCAAGAGTTGGCAGTCATTGCTTAAAGCATTTGCACGTATATGAGTTGCATAAGTTTCCTTGACTAAGGGCCGAAAATTACAAGTACATGTTATAGAGACAAGCTGATTGTATAGCAATATTACATGCATAGCAAGGAAATAAGATATCAACCCCAAACATAATACAGAATAGCAATTTAAATTGGGAACCCTTTTCATTAAACGAAAGATTTATCAATACATTCGTAACCAAATTTGATAAGTTACAAAGGAAGAAAAGTAAAAAGAAAACGGAACTAAGAAGTAAAATCAACAAGGCAAATACAAGAGAAGCAAAAGGGATGAGAAGCAGCTAAGGAATGAATGATTATGGCTTGGGCTGAGTTTGGTCCTTCGGATCAGCAGGAGGCACCACAGAGGCTGAAGATCCCTCAATCGTCTCCTTAGGCTTTATGGGCAAGGTCGCTAAGACTAGCTCCATAGTCCCACTCGCCTCGGGGTTGATGGGTAACTCCTTGGAGGCAGGAGGAGGCGCTGCATCTTTAACTTGGGCAGTAGGGGCAGCGTCTTCGGCAACACTCTCCTCCGCTTGCATCCCAGCCGAGGAAAGAGAGGAATCGTCCTTGGCTGAGCTAGAGGCAGCCACGCGGATGGCAGGGGGGATGTAGGCGTTCTCCACCTTCCATAGAGGAGAAGAAGCATCAACTCCGGCTCGGGAGAGAGCTTCCCTCCACACCTGGAAGCAGTAGTCCCTACAAACCCCCGGCACTTGGGCTTTGAAGGTCTCCGTGGTTTCTGCCACGCCCATGTCATAGCCGCTCTGCTCAGCCTCGTCCACCATTGCCTCGGCTGCTTGTGCCTTGGCAAGTGCTTCTTCCTTGGTCTTAAGAGCCTCCTCCTTTGCCTCCTCGGACGCCGTAAGATCTTTCGCCAGACCTTCCGCCAGCGTCCTAGCCGAGGCAAGGTCTTCATTGGCGCGCTTGAGCAACAACCTCTGATCCTCGACCTGCCTGGCGGTGCTCTTCAGTTCGGCCTCTATGCCTGATTTCTCACTCGTCGCCCTGCTCAAGCTGGTGGTCACCTCTTGGAGTTTCTTATCCTTAAGCTCCAGTATTTTCTTAGTGTGATCCAGCCTTACCGCCTCATCCCTTAGCGCTCTGTATGAGCTGGCAGCGATCTCCTCTGCCTTATGGGCAGATTGGACAGCCTACGTACAAGCATTGTTAGTAAATGGCACACTATATAAAAAAAAAAAAAAAAAAGAAGAAAAGAAAAGAAAGGCAAAGAAAAGTATAAGTGCCGAAGATCGGCCAATTTGAATCCTTACCATAGCTAACTCTTTTTTGAGGGTCATAAAGACGTTATGATCCCTCATCCTACGCAGCTCTCCCATGTCCTCAGGCAGTAATAGCGCCTGCTCTAATGCATCAGCAATACAGGCAGCCGTGCCCTCATCGGATCCCCTAATGGACGCGTCTGCAGTGACAGCCTGATCGTCCACGTGCATTTGGGGAGCCCAAATGGGCGCATGAAATGCCACTGGAGGGTCAATTCGCCTCTCCGACCTCGGGTGGGCATGCCGAGCATGCTTGCCTCCCCTCTCTGGATCGGCCTCTTTAGTAGGGAGGTCTTTGCTCCCATCGACTATCTCCTTCCCCTTGGGCTGATCCCTTTTTCTTTTGTGATCAGCGGGATCGACGTGTTGAACCTGAGAGGAAGGAGGAAGTGTAACCCTTATCGAGGGAACCTGCTCAGCCCCCTTGTCCTTAGATTTTACGGGGGACGCCTTAGGGAGCTCCTGTGCTCCAGCTTGCCCCTCCAACACGTCCTTCAAGCTGGGCTTGGGTCTACGCTGAACTCCCATCCTTATCAAGGGTTGGTCGTCGTCGTCTGAGGATGTGAAAGAAGGAGATCTGACGACAGGAGAGGGGTGTCTGGGCGGAAAGAGTGGATCTAAAGCTTCGAACTCCTCCTCAGAATCCGAAAGTTCAACAACTTTTTCTTGTTCTTCTTCTTCTTCTTCTTCTTCTTCTCCTTCTTCCTCTTCTACCTCGGCTACTAGCTGAGAGGTAGAACCCTCGCCTAGTCTAGGTCGAGCCGAGGGCGTGGCTAAATTTGTGGCTCTCGGGACAACCCTGACAGGCTCGGTAATCAGAACGCCTTGAGGGACTGAAGCACCAGGCGGCAACAGAAAACCCTCGACCGCTACACTTATCCTCGGGAGCCGCGGATCTTTCTCCTTGATGACACACTTGGTTTCTTGGAAGGCGGAGGATATGGGTGTGTATCCGAGGATGCGGTGGGCGGCGCGAAGCTGACCGTCTGAGTGCACAAACACCTCGGCCTTCAAGATCTTGTCGAGACGATCAAAGTTGACGAGATTGGCACGAGGCGCAAGCGCGCGACGATCTGCGCATATGTTTCAAAAAACAGATTAGTACAAACAAATTAAGGAAAAACACCATCAACAAAAGAAACGGTACATCTATCATTGAGTGAGGTTGACGCCACGTGAGCACTCACCAGGTTCCCCCTCCGTCGTCGGACAGTGGAAACCGTCATGCCACTCCCCGGACAATATAAGGAAGTCCTTGTCCAAACCCTTGTTGGAATGGGGAAGGCATTGGATCAATCTGACTTCAGGGTGTCTAGACTTCAAGTAGTAGGTATGCCCCCTCAATCGGTGAAGGGTATACACCCAATTCACCTCGTGGTGAGTAAGACCTAACCCTAATCTCTCGTTCAAGACGTCAGTAGCACCCAGGATCCTAAACATATTGGGAGCGCACTGTGTAGGGACAACCTAGCGGTTCTAAGATAGTTCATAGTAATGGGCATCATAGGGATTCTCATCCCTCCCTCTATAAACGCTATCATGGGAATCGCTACCTCACCGGTCTTTCTCTTGGTGAGCCACTCTCCCGTCTTACAGTACCTAATGGACACTCCGGGTGGGATCTCATATTTGGCTTTAAAGGCTTCTATTTTCTCAGGGGTATCCACTAGTGATGCGAACCTACCCATTTCTCAAAACTAGGGAGTGAACACTATAACAGAATCTGAAGATCTAAATGGCCGAGGACAGAAAAAAGGGGATAATCGAAAGAGTAAAAAGCGATAATGAAATCAGAAAGTTGAAGAACTTACTTTTAAATGACTACGTCACCTCGGCTTAGAAATGAAGGGTGTGAAGACGCGTGCAGGTTGCAGGAAAGGTTAGGTTCAATGCGAAAGGTCTGAAATGAACAGAAGATCTTTAAAGTGGCGGTATTTATTTCGTGGGAAGACGTAAAGCGGGAAGCCTCCCGCCTGCCTCCTCAAAAGGCGCCTATCCGTTAGATGAGCATCATGCGGCTGGAAACAGGGAACATAACGCCGCCAATATTTAATTGAAGCGCATCCAGGAGATCGAAGCGTCAGAAGCGTATCGCCTTACGTGCGCACATATCGAAACCCTCGTTCCTCTCCAACAGAATAGAAATGAGGATTTCGAGGGGCTATTGTGGTACCTATGGGCCCCAAATCACATATTGGGCCGGCCCAAAGACCCTCACAAAGAAGAAAGTCCAACTTAACAGTCCTGAATGGTCCGAGGACATAATGATTCCTTCCTGCGATGCCACGTGACAAAGGAAGTTATCATGCACGAGCGCTGCACCACAGGACACGACGTCCGAGGATGACATTGTCCTCGGCAGCTTGTTGCCGAGGACAATATTAGTGGCCTGGTAGTTCAAAGACTCCCGTATTAAGGACCTTACGTACAAGTGACTAAGAGAGAGTGAGGATAAGAAACAAATTAAGTTGATGGGCAAATATCAGAGAAAAGGCTGCTGCCACCGCATTGAAGGCATTATACCTACCCCTCTGGCCGCATTAATGAAGAAGTGACATCTGAACATTGAAATTATGCCCTACCATCACCGCCAGATACTTGAGTAAGGGGGAATGATGGGACAAGTATCTAAAAGGAAACACCTGGATTACACGTGGAAAGAGGAAGAAGAAGAAAGTGAGGCCTATAAAAGGAAAAGGAAGACGAGAGAGAAGGGGTGGTGAAAATAGGACAGAAAAACAGAGTAAGAGAGAAGGAGAGAATTTGTAAAAGAGATATGAAGAACTTTCCTCGGCATTCGAGTATTTAACTTAATATCACACTGTTGTATAAGAACTACATGATCGAATCGAACCTTTGTGTTATCTGTCGTCCCGAAACCCAGATTAGACATCCACTCTCTATAAATACATTGTTTAGTGCTCATTAAGCTGGTCCACTGGTTCTAACTTGGGTTAGTTTGATTTGTGCACCTACAATGGTAATAAAATATAATTCTTTTTCACTCCTTTATTTGTGTCTACTTATGAAATTTAATAATAATGATAATTATTTATTATGTCACATTTATATATGAAATTATATACCCTACTATTTAAAGAAAGTATTATTTGGTAAAATTTTATTGGAGCCTTTAAATATTTAACAGAATTTTAAAAAAATTATATTAAAATAATAGCGTGTAAAATTACTAGATTTAAAAAGTTTATATGGTAAAATAATTTGAAACCAACCAAAATTCAAATATTTATATATATATATATATATATTATAGATTATGGATTATAAATATATTATTAAGTTCATTCAAAAGTAGGCTACACCCGTAAATGCAATAATTTCCTAATAACAATTTAGTTGTGCATGTGAGTTCCAGCTAGCTCAACTGGTAAAGTCTCTGATGGTTGAATAAGAGATTTGGGGTTCAATCCTCGCCTATACCAAAAACTGATTGGTGTCTTGGTCTGATAATAAAGAGCTATTATCAAGAACAGACGTCATAGGTTGAAACTCTCTCTTTAAAAAAAAAAAAAAACAATTAAGTCGTGCATGAAACAACAAAATGGTACATAGTCCATAGAAAATTTGTCATGAGTTGATCTTGTTGAGTAATTTTTTTTGAAAGAGTTTCAACCTATGATGTCCGTTCCTGATGATAGCACTTTTATCATTAGACCAAGACACCAATCGATTTTTTGGTGTAGGCAAAAATTGAACCCCAAATATTTTATTTAACTATTAGAGATTTTACCAGCTGAGTTAACTGGAACCCACAATCTTGTTGAGTAATTATTTAATATGTTTGGAGTACAACTAGATGAATAGGATAATCATTCTTCTTATATGATAATGGGTTTTACAATTTAAATTAATAGTGAATTTACCACGGTTAACTTTTGGCGAGATGATTGCTTCATAAATATAAATTTTTGTGAGATGTGAATGGCAAACGCGTAGAATTTTATCTTAGATAAAAAAAAAAAAATTGTGAATTCACTATTCATGTGAGTATGGAATATTTAGGGTTTATTTGGGATTCGTTTATTTTGCTGAAACTAAAAACTTTTTGCTGAAAGTATTATATATAAAGATAAAAAGTTAGTTAAAATAGTATAGTGAGACCCATGAATAGTATCAAAAAGTGTAATGAGGCCTATAAATAGTAGTAAAAATAAGCTAAATAGTAAAGTAAGTTGGCAAAAATAATTTTTGCCAAACACACAATAACTTTCCAATGTTGGTAGGAACTCTTCTTAAGTTCATGCATTGGTCTAAGTTGGTAAAACAAGCATTAGTGCACAGTCAAAGGCTGAATCTTCCCCTTTGATTTGTGGTTTAAATTCCTCCCTTGTAACTGATGAATATTTTTCCTCGGCTTGTGGTTTTGAATCCTCTTAATATTTTTTTTTTTTTTGGTTTCCCATAGTATTCTTCAAAGTTTTCAACTAGAGTTTAATAACTGTTCGCACCGGGTAGGCCCACGAAGGGGTAAAGTGCTGGCCCAAGAATTTCTTTTCAAAGTGCAGGTAGCAGTACTTGAACTAGGGAGCACACCCAGTCTATCCCCCTGAAGGTGCCATTAGACTAAGGGTCTGTTTAGATACTATTTATTGCTGAAAACTAAAAACACTATAATAAAATAATTTTTAAAGGTGTGAATAGTGCCGTGGAACCCAATTTTAAAGTTAGATTTGTACTTTTTTGTACTTGCGGGTCTCATGAATAGTGCATGAGACCTACAGAAAAAAACGCAGATGCATTGGAAACGTGCAAATGCACTATCCAAACTCACCTTAAACATGTCTTGGCTACCACCTACATTTAGACATAAATTATTAACAAAATATTATATATAAATTGTGATGAACCCATATGTGAGGTGGTAGACTATTTTGAAAATATTGTAAAATTGTTATGAAATATTGTTGTAAACTTGATATTGATGACATGGTGATCGCATCCGATGAGGTTATTCAAAAGGATAATGGGATCCCCTCAATTTGATCACATTATTTTTATTCTAAGATGGAAAAGAAAAGAATCTATATTTTCCTAATGCATTTAGAATGCAACTTAACAGTGGGTTATGGTTAATTGATAAAGATTCTTATTGTCAATTCTATTATCAAATCTTGTTTTAAAAAAAAAATATTAGTGTACTGGGTGGATGTAAAGAGTAATTATCATAGAAAATATTTTCGATTTCAAATTCTATAGTATTTAGCCATCCATCTATGATCTATCTATATGTAACTTAGCAAATAGTTCATGACTTAAAATATCCATCTTAGTAATGGTGATTATAATTGCCAAAACCATCATGATAATCATCAAATCAGATCATCAATTATTCAGCAAAAAAAAAATCAGATCATCAATTTTGCAAAAGCTTCTCTTTGTCACCATCATCATAGCTTATATGTGACCTTTGCTGAAATTCAAGAAGTGCCAACGATCTTTGAGATCTAACCTACACAACCAAAAGTGACAAAGGAAAAAAAGAAAAAAAAAAAAAGAAGACGTACAATCTCTAACAAATTATGAAGTTTTGGCTGCTTAAACACCCCCCTCTAAACACACATGTAAATAATGAAGATCACATTATTATCACATGTATTTCGTTTTCTTTCACACCATTTTAAGACTTATGAGACATGATAGTGTAAAAGAAAGGACAAACAGTGTGAAAGAAAATATCATTCTTTGAAGAAACATGAGTATTTTCATCACACTCTTCACCAAAATCCATCCAAAATGGTATCCTCACCAACAACAAAAGAGACAAAAAGCACTGTCATGATTGATATGGTATCTTATATTCTTATCACAGCCAAGATCCTCACCAAATATTCTATGGACAGAGATTGACATTGATGAAAACCACCGTATCTTGCACATCTCTTAGCACATTCTTTTTGTCATTTAGGATAAAAGTTTGACATATCAACTAGCTACTCGTTCCAAGATTTGAGCCATTTCAATTTCCCATGAAAAAAGGAAAATGGGCGTGAAATTGGGTGGCATGGGGCATTTGTCCACTCTACTATAGAAAAGCTGCAAAGGCCGCAAGATTCATTCGAAATCTTCCTCTTTTTCTTTTTCTTTTTCTTTTTTTTGAGAAACCATTTTTTTTTTTTTTGTGAAATCTTACAAAAGTTGTTATAAAGATGAGGAATATAGGGTTGACTTGAACGTATGTTTGTATGTATCAAATAGTTATGTTCATTGTCTCATTTCCCACATGGGAGACAATTCTTTCTATTGATTAATATAGGAGATTAAATTGTATAAGGATATAATGTGAAATTCAAATTTTACATTCTCCAATTTCAACATGCCACATCATCTTATCATATATTAAAAAATAAGCACAATTATACTCAATCAATTCTATTGCCCACTTGAAAAACCAACCAAATTCAGTGTTCATTGAGATGTTATTAGGAATGGTAGAATATATAAAATTTTAAGTAAAAAATTGACGTGACAAATTGAATGGTGTAAAATATGAGTTTTACACTTCTTCCTTACCAAAATTCGTACTCTTAATATAAATTCCCTTAACCTTGTTTTTTTTTTTAAAATAACAAACTATCTCATGCAAAATCCATGAGTTTGATAGAATTGGTTAGTATTGTGTTTTAATTGAATAGGCAATAGAGAATGATGGTTGCTTGAGAATTTCTTAAAATGAATTATAATTACCACACACTGTGTACTCCTAGTGTGATAGTTACTCCACTGTAAGATATGGAGGATAAGGGACAGGTTCAAGTTTTTAAAATGGAGTTTTACACACATACACTTAGATTAAGCTAGAATAGAATTATATCTCAGATAAAACAAAAAAGATTATCAGCAGTAATTTTTTGGTAGATTAATCAATATATTGAAAAAGGCCTCCCTTATGGTTTGGTTTTATTTTAAGTAAATCAATTTTTGAGATTCAAGTGATAGCCTAGTAATAAATAAATCTATTAGATAAGACTAGAGTATAATTCAATCTCAGATCGAAAAAAAAAAAAAAGGAATTATCAACAGCCTTGCTTTTGGGTTTGGTTTTATTTTAAGTAAACCAATTTTCGAGATTCAAGTGATAGTCTAATAGTAAATAATAATGGTATCTTTTATGATATTTCATGTTTGTGGTTCAATTCCTACCTCTCATCCCTCCATTACCTGCCTTTAAAAAAAAAAAAAAGTAAATTGATTTCCAAATTATTTGGTTTATAAGGGGTGTTCACGGTACAGTACGGTGCAGTTTTAGGCCATTTTTAGCACCGTACTTTGCGGTTTGTGCGGTTTGGTAAATACCCTAGTTTATAGTATAGAATTACAATTTACAAGTACCTTAAACGTAATAAAATATAATACTGTATTTTGAAAAGCTGCCCATCCTCTTTTAAGGATGAAAAAATACTTTTTTTTTGGGAGGAAGAAGGATGAAAAAAAAAACCTTGAGAAGACCCTCATTGAAAGTTGAAACTTGAGACACAGGCATATTGTTATTGAGAAACTTTTTTTTGAGGGTCTGGCTATTGAGAAACTTGAATTATATATTTACCTGTTTTGGTTTTACCTTACTTCTAGTACTTTTTAAAGTGAATTTTTTATTTTTTATTTTAATGAGAAACTGTCATATCATCTATTAATTAAATAAAAAGTAGAGATTAAAACCCATTATTACTTGCATTGTATTGGAGATAAGCCAAATCTGTTTTTCTTGTATGTGCAAGAGTTTATCATATTTTTACATCACAGCATTATCTTAGAACAATATCAGATACCATAAGATAAAATTGATTTTTTTTTTTTTTGAGATGAAAACAATAAGATAAAATTGAATTGGGGTGTGAGGTGTTGTCTAGTTTGGCAGTCCTATTAAATGCCACGTGCGAGAGCAGAAGTTAGGGGAGAGTCACACGTTAAGCTCGTATTAAATGTGTGTTTAGGGTAATTTTTTAGATTTGGATTAATTTCTTTAGTTTTTGTTGTGGAACTTACTGCTTAGAATATAAGCCAACCAATCCTCATCAATCTCTAATAATCAACAATATATTCAGCAACAAATAATAATAATAATAATCAACAATTTAAGGAAACCAATTGACAAGATGGAGCTTTCTCAAAAAATAAAAAAATTGACAAGATGGAGGGCATTAAGGAATGCAGCCAAGTAAAAAAATCGAAAAGCATTTAAGGGAAAAATTAATGAATGCCCTAAGAGTATTTATTTAGGAAATATTTTTAGAAACATTTTATAGGGGAAAAAATAATTGACTTATTTGACTGTTTTTTGTATGAAAGTAGTATTAAAACTTTTTTAACATAGTTAATTAATAAATGCTTTAAGGGTATCTGTTAACAAGACCCAATATGTAAAGTATTAAAAACATTTAACTTCAGTATAAGAAACTGATTTTTTATCATATTTTTACACCATTGCATTAAAAAACATTAAAAGCATTTGTCTTTCAGTATCATATAACCACAATTTTTTTTATTACTCAGAGTCTGTCATGTAGGACGGTTATGACAAAATATGCGTAAAAGTTTGTGGTAAGTATTATTGTATCAGTAATTATTTTTCATGTGCATATAGAATTGACATTTCAAGATGGTTTGGTTACATTTTTGCCCTGCCTAATCTAATGCCAAGAAAGCTTCTAATTTGAACGAGCAAGGCAAGAGACACATTTTTTCACAATTCGTTGAGGTAGCAAGTTTTGAATCGTGATTGGATAAACATCACCTTCATAGGATAATATCCACTCCTTCAATTTCCTCTGATTTTTATTTAAATGATTATAAGACATGTAGCAATATATATATATTTTTTTTTTGAGAAGGAGCAATAAAAAATAATTAACGACTCAATAGGAGGGAATTTTATCTTAACTTTTATATGGTCCGATCGTTGACACTACTTTTACTTAACACTAATTACATTAGATCACATCACATCAGTGTTGTGAAATAAACTTAAGGGTCACATCTCTAGCATTGCCAGCTTCTAATTCCAAAAAGATTGACTAAATGGACCACAGCAACACTTTACTTGGATGTCATAACTCATAAGTCATAATCACTTCGTTAGTCCTCCAAATTCAATCTCCAACAATCTCCATTTAAGCTTAGTTAGCTGTCAAGTAGCTATCTCAGAATCCAGTCCTCAACTCAAGAGGTCAAATATCAACCACCCTTTGAAAATGCAATTATTGCCTCCATATATAAATGGCACAGATAATATTTCTTAGTTTTCCTTACTTTCTTTTTTCCTTCTTGGTATGCTAAGTAACTATATTCTGGATTCTGTTAAGCATGAATATATATTGAAATGCAAGCAAGATTCATGAATACTCAGAGAGTATATCCAGATTCAAAAATGATTCTGAA
This sequence comes from Castanopsis chinensis, assembly GCA_032878915.1. Lineage (NCBI taxonomy): Eukaryota > Viridiplantae > Streptophyta > Magnoliopsida > Fagales > Fagaceae > Castanopsis > Castanopsis chinensis. The sequence goes on from JAVQMG010000089.1 coordinate 10,823,982, forward strand.
TGAAATAAATGCTCCTTCTTTTTCGAGCCAGCTTAGTCATATACCTATGTAGTTTCCTTGTTTCTCTAAAAGACCGCCTTTCCAAATTATTTTTTTTTTTTTTTTTACAACACAAATACAAATTTGAGGCTTTAAAATCGCATTATTCACTTAAAAATTTGAAGAAGAATTTTCATTTTGTTTTAATATCTCATTTATACTCTGTAACAACATTACAAGATTGTGTGAGACTTAAAGATCACAAGGGTGGTATATATATAAATTGCCGTGTGAGTTTGAAAGTGTGTCCAAGGAGAATCTGAGTGAGAGCAATGTCACTTGAGAAGCTTGAATCCATTACTGACGTGACTGGTAACTCTCTCTCTCTCTCTCTCTCTCTCTCTCTCATACACACACAATAAGAAAAATAGAAAATAGAGTTTCATAGTTCATGATTCATCATCATTTTATGTCATGAATCATGATTCATGAATGCTACATGCATGAAACCAACCATATTACAGAGAAAATGTTTTGCTGCAATTCATGTAAAATTCATTTCTTTTGGATTTGCCATGTAATTCTATTACATGAGAGTGATAGTTTACTCTGGTTTCATGATTCAGCGCCCATTTTCTTTTTTGCTATGATTGATGAAAGTTGCATGTATGTTGGGTATGTATGACATTAACTTTAGTACAAAGCATGTTTTTTTTTAATTGATGAGGATTATATTTATTTATTTATTTTAGTTTTGTTGAGTAATCTTATCTACTATATGTTCTTTTTTTTTTTCTTTTTTTTTTTTAATGTATTTACTCATTCCTGTACTATCGATAATATTATTGAAAAAAGTTACTTTCTTCATCACAATAGCTCATTATTTAATCTGTTACTGGTATATAAACATTTAATGAGAAACATAGCTCTGAAATATTATTAAAGTTGACACAAAATATTTTTTTAAACCATAATAACAGAGCAACTTATTCATTGTTTATACTATCATTCAGTTCTATCCATCTTAATAATTTTATAATGATCTTTTTCATGAAACATTTTATTTAATTGTTTAAATCTTTGCCTTTTACTTTTAATAATTTGGTCATTCTATATAAGCAGGAGATGAAGACAATGATAGCCCAATTGAACAAGTTAGGCTTACAGTTCCTCCAACTGATGACCCAACACTGCCAGCATTGACATTTCGAACATGGATTCTTGGATTGATATCATGTGTTTTTCTTGCTTTTGCGAACCAATTTTTTGCGTATCGCCAAAATCAGCTGTCAATTTCGTCCGTCTCAGCACAAATCCTTGTGCTCCCACTAGGGAAGCTAATGGCTGCATATCTTCCATCAAAGCCAATTCGAGTCCCACTCACAAACTGGTCATTCTCCTTGAATCCAGGGCCCTTTAATTTAAAGGAACATGTTTTGATCACCATTTTTGCTAGTTCTGGAGCTGGAGGAGTGTATGCAGTTTATATTGTTGATATTGTCAAGGCTTTCTACCACAGGAAACTCTCTCCAGTTGCAGCCTTTTTCTTATCACAAAGTACTCAGGTATATTTGGGCTCTGGTTTTCATTTTAATGGCATTATGGCTATAGCCAACTGATTCTGCTTCTCACTTGAAGACTGCATGATACTTCTTTGTTCACATTAAGAATATAGGCCACTCTAGCAAAAGGTTGTACCCGTGCACAAAGTTTCAAATTTTTGCGGTCTAGAATAGATAATTGATAGACAGCCTTACCCCCATTTGTTATGGAGAATATAAGCTACTCTAGTGTGAATAAAAAAATGCCATGACATCAATGTATTGAATAACTGCTTCTTAGAAATTTATTCCTACGACTTCACTGTTTGTAAATGAACTCTTCAGATGCTTGGTTATGGATGGGCTGGACTATTCAGAAAATACCTTGTTGACTCACCTTATATGTGGTGGCCTGCAAACTTGGTCCAAGTCTCTCTATTCAGGTACACAATCCTCTTTTATACGGAGATTTCTTGTGTTAGAAAAATAATTAGTACAATGCTTAATCGATGAGCCTGATCCTCGTAATGAACCAAGTAGTATGTGAAATGCAGGGCATTGCATGAAAAAGAAAAGAGACCTAAAGGAGGACATACAAGGCTACAATTCTTCTTCATGGTTTTTGTAGCAAGCTTTGCTTATTACATTGTTCCAAGCTATCTCTTCCCTTCAATATCAGCTCTCTCCTTTGTTTGTTGGATTTGGAAGGACTCAGTCACAGCCCAACAGATTGGTGGAGGGATCAAGGGCCTTGGCGTAGGCTCAATTGGCCTTGACTGGTCCACTGTAGCTGGCTTTTTGGGCACTCCCTTAGCCACACCTTTGTTTGCCATCATCAATATTTTAGTGGGGTTTACTCTGTTTGTCTATGTTGTTGTCCCGATTGCTTATTGGAGTAATGCATATGATGCCAAGAAGTTTCCTATATTTTCTTCCCACACTTTTGATCACACTGGACAACCCTACAATATATCCAGAATTCTGAACGAGAAAGCATTTGATATTGATCGTGCAGCTTATGACAGTTACAGCAAACTTTATCTAAGTGTGTTCTTTGCTTTTACTTATGGTTTGAGCTTTGCCACTCTAACAGCTACAATTACTCATGTTGCCCTTTTTAATGGAAAGTAAGCTGCTTCTTAACATCTTCTATTCTACCCTGTTGCAAAAGTTCTTTTTAGCAAAAAAACCTTTTCACGATTTTCTCTATTTGGGTAAAACATTGAGCAGAACAATCTGGACACTCTGGAAACAGACAGCAAGTGCAGCAAAAGATAATTATACTGATGTGCACACGAGGTTGATGAAGAAGAACTATAAACAAGTCCCTCAGTGGTGGTTCTATATCATCTTATTTTTAATGTTGGCTCTTGCCATGGTTGCTTGTGAAGGTTTCGGCAAACAGCTGCAACTCCCATGGTGGGGACTATTACTGGCTTGTGGCATTTCGCTGTTTTTTACTTTACCCATTGGCATAATTCAAGCCACAACAAATTCGGTATATAAGCCCAACCATCTTTTTTTTAATTGATAAAAAGAACACCAAACATGCATTTGAAATTGAAAGAGTTAATTACACACTACATTATTATGCATCAATTTTATGCAGACTACTATTCTCAATATGTTACTGTTAATTTCAATTGCAGCAACCAGGGCTAAACGTGATCACAGAATTGGTGATTGGGTATATTTATCCAGGGAAGCCCCTAGCTAATGTGGCTTTCAAGACCTACGGCTACATTAGCATGTCTCAAGCACTCTCCTTTATTAATGACTTCAAATTAGGCCACTATATGAAAATCCCTCCAAGGGATATGTTCGTTGCACAGGCAAGTGAATTGGTACCAGTAAAATTTAGATGAATTTTTGCTTACTATCTTCATATAATGACACATTGTGTTGTTCTCAGTTATTTGGAACAGTAGTTGCTTCAAGTACCTACTTTGCCACAGCATGGTGGCTTCTCACAAGTATAAAGAACATATGCGATACATCATTGTTGCCGGACGGGAGTCCTTGGACATGCCCTGGAGATGATGTTTTCTACAATGCTTCCATTATTTGGGGAGTCATAGGTCCACTCAGAATGTTCACAAAATATGGTGTCTACAAAGAGATGAACTATTTCTTTCTCATTGGCTTCTTAGCCCCTATTCCTGGCTGGTATCTCTCACGCAAATACCCCAACATCAAGTGGCTTAAACTTATACACATGCCCATTATCATTGGAGCTACTAGTGGCATGCCACCAACTAGAGCAGTGAACTATTGGGCTTGGGGAGCTGTTGGAATTTTCTTCAATTTCTATGTTTACAGAAAGTTTAAGGCATGGTGGGCTAGACATACCTATGTCTTATCTGCTGCTTTAGATGCTGGGGTTGCTTTTTTGGGTGTTGTAATTTTCTTCACTCTTCAATCCAGGGATATAATTGGTCCAGAGTGGTGGGGTCTGGCCAGTGATGATCATTGTCCATTGGCTTCATGCCCTACAGCTCCTGGGGTTAAAATTGAAGGGTGCCCTGTTTTTTGAGATGCTTAAGGTTTATGACTTGGGCACACATCACATTTCAATGTCCTCCAATGCCTTATGAACTTGTAGAATTAATTTCCAAATTATTTTTATATTTTTATTGTATAAAATTACATCTGTACGTTAAAAATGAAATAATTTAAAATTTTGTAAATCATAATTTCATGAAATAAACCTTGAGGTCATAATGAAAAAAAGGTTGATTTTTTAAATATTCCTATTAAATGCTATGTGAAGAGAGACATACGTTAAGCTCTTAATTGGGGTAATACTCATTGAGGTCCATTTGAATATCGCTTATTTTGCTAAAAATTGAAAACAATAAAAAAGTTACCGTTCACAAATTTTTATTATTCGCATGCCTAAATACACTGCTTATAGACAATGGACAATGCAAGAGATGCTCAAAAAAAAAAGAAAAAAAAAAAAGAGAAAAAAGCGCCAAATGTGACCACAGACGTACTACCCAAACAAACACTGAATCAAAGAAAAATTTTAGATTTGGATTAATTTCTTTAGTTTTTATTTTCATTTTTGTGTGGAATTTACTGTTTAGAATACAAACCAACCAATCCTTCATCAATTACTAATAAAGAATCATCAATATAAAAGCCAATTGACAAGATGGAGGGCATCAAGGAATTTAGTCAAGCAGAAAATGGTAAAACATTTAAAGCCAATATACTATGAATAAATAGAGAGCTGACTGGTTTCTGATTTCATTCCTCAGATGGTATCATTAAATTATTTTTCATGTGCGATATGGAATTGACATTTCAAGAGGCCCTTGATTACATTATTGCCTTTCCTATATTTCATGCCAAGAGAGCTCCCGTTTTCAACAGGCAATGCAAGAGTCACCAATTTTTTCACAACTTGCTAAGGTAGTAAGTTGTGAATGAGAAGGATCTGCTGCATACATCAGATGCAACATATGTTTTTTTTTTTTTTTTTTGTGAATTGTGATTGGAGAAACATCACATTTACTTGATAAAATTCCCTCCTTCAATTTTCTCTTATTTTAATTTAGATTTTTATTTATTAGGACGTGCTTTTTTTTTTTTTTTTTGGGATAGTTGGAGGAGGGGAGGGGGGGTTGAACCTTGAACAGTAAATTTCTCCCTTTGAAACATTAGGAGGCACTATTAAATTGAGCTACAAGGCTCTTAACAATAAGATATGATGCGTTTAAATAAAATAAAAACCTCTTTTCTCACATCTACCTAAAAATGGGAGGATATTGGTCAATTCAACAGGAGGGGATCCTTTCCAGCTTTGCTCACTTTCACATGAGCAAAATAATTGACACTATTTTTATTATGCCCTAATTACAATAGGTCATGTTTAGCTGTTGTGAAATTTTTTTACCGACAAATTTATTATAATTAAATAGGGTCACATCTTACCAAGAATCCACGTATTTATTGTAATTTATTGCTTCACTTCATAGTTTGGGCTCACGGCCAACAATTTCTCTAACATCATAGAATGCCCTCAAAGCCCACATTATTTCTTGACTTCACGGATTGAGCATGAAGATTGTATTTTCTTTACATCACAAGTTAGACTCACGACCTACTATTTTTTGTTCCCTTCATGGAATGGGCTCAGAACCCAAATCATATTATTTCATTAATGCTCAAGGACTATATCTGGTGAATAATTTGATAATATCACATAATTTCTTATCCTAATTATAGTATCTTATATTTCATGTTTCCATTACAATGCTTTTGCATCATTTTGTAGAATGTGTAAAGAACCAATTATTAAAAACCATACGGACATTATAAGAATAAGAACATGCTGTAGTTCTGATAGCTAATGAAATCTTGTTAGAAAAAAATTGTTTTCAAATAAAATATTGCATTCATTCAAAAGTGGAATATACTTGTAAAAGCAATAATTTCTTTTAATAATTAATATCATGGTGTTTCATTGAAAGTTTGAAACACCATGATATTTATATATTGATAAACCATAACCACCTATTAAGTCTTTGTTTTTTTTTTTTTTTATTGGTTTAATTCAATAGCAAGGTTTTGTGTATTTCTTCTCTCACTTTAATGTATTTTTTCTGGGCTAAAATGTATTTGGGTACAAATTACTTAAGCCTGATCAAATCGTGGTCAAAGTTGTTCATGAAACTTGTAAATATTCCATTCATTCAAAAGTGGGTTATACTTGTAAATGCCTTAATATAATTAATTACTGCATGAAACAACATGGTATTTATATATTGATAAACCATAGCCACACCCATAAAACGAGGGATCTCTGCCTTGCAGACCAAGGTATCTACCGCTGTCAATAAAATAATGCATAGGTTATATGTTAACACTTTTTTATTTTTTGGAGAAATTGTTATATGTTATCACTTATAGTATTGCCACCGCGCACCTTTGGTGCGGTTGTCACTCCACAAGTATAAAATATTTGTGAGATGTGGGGGGCAAGGACCGAGGTTCAAGTCTCTAGGAGAGAGTTTCGCATACTTATACACTTAACTCAAGTTAGAGTAGAAATTTTATCTTGCATAAAAAAAACACTTACATAATTAATTCAGAGTTTTTATTTATTTATTATTAGATGGATGTTCAAAGAAGACACCATTAAACTTAAAAAGTTCAATTATAAATTATAATACACACTTTAAGAATAAATATAGTTGCTAAAAATATATTAGTTATAGGGATGTTTGTACACAATACTTCTTTATACTTGTGTGTGTGTGTGTGTGTGTGTGTGTCTATATATATAAAAAGGGGGGGTAAGTTACTGCCTATGTGTGGAAGGGCCGGCTAAGGCCATGTGGTTTACAAATGAAAAGGCCGGTTGTGGCTGTTGTATTACAAAAGAAACACCGGCTGAGGTATTACAAATGTAAGCTAGGGTTGCCATTTGCTATAATGCTAAAGAGGAGGCAAAGCTGAGAAAGAGACTGAGAGTGCTGGGTCTGAGCTCTGATTTTTTCTCAATTTTTGCTCTCGGGTCTGCTGAATTGGACCTGCTGAGGAATGAGCCTTTGGCTGCTTTAAATAGGCTGGAAAGAGCCTTGGATCCGTCTGGAAATTGCTGGAATCACGGAAGGTGAATTGCTTTTACTGCGGGTGAATTTCTTTTCCACCGAAAGCAAACAGTGATTCTGGATGATTGTGTCGGGTACTATTCAGTGAATAGTAACTTTTACTGTTCATGAATAGTAGCTTGTCCCCTTGCTTTTCTGGATACTGTTGACTGGTACTGTTGGTGAACAATGATCTGTCTGACTGGTGCGGGTACTGTAGAAACAGTGATTGGTGCTGTTTGAATAGTAACCGAATGGGTTTCTGAGCAGTTGCTGGTGCTGGTCAGAATAGTAATTGGTCTGGACTTCTGAACAGTGACTGTTGCTGGTCAGGATGGGCTTAGTCTTCATCAAGATGGTAAGCACTGTAAGGATCTTGTGCATCTTGATATGAATCTTCCTGGATTCGGTTCACAGAGGCTTCTGATGAGGCAGGGGAGACTTTCTCTTCTGTCTCGAGCTGCTTTGCTTGATGGATTAGCTGCTATGCTAAATCTTTCAGTTCTTTGCTAGACTTTCCTGTGATTTGGACAGAATCAAGACTAGATTGTGATCTTGTCCTGTGGGCAATGGGCTGGGGAACATAAGGAGGGAATTCTTTGTAGACTTGGGTAATGATCTGTTCATACCTAAGGCTATCCCACTACTTGACTGAGAATTCTCTGTCCAGAATGTTGTTGCTGATCTTGTAATCCCATTTGCTGATCCAATGGATCCTGTATCTCATCGTGAAATGCAGGATTGATGGAAATTGGGACCTGTGACTGGAGGTCTTGTATTTGGTGTCAAAATACCTTAATGCTTCTTGTAATGGTTTTGGGAAAATCTGGGGAATAGAACCAAACATCTCCCACCACTTGATAAACCATGTGGGAATCTGTCCAAAAAATTCTTTGCCAAACATTAAGAACCAGGAATGATCGTAGTTCTTATTTTGGTAGAAAAGAACTTTCTCAAAGGCGTCCATGTAGTCATAATAACTATAGTGGAGTTCTGAGCCTATGAGTGACTTGCTATTTTTTAGGGTTTTCAACTGGGAGGGGTGATCTCCCCAATCTTTGCAGCTGACAAAACCTGTGATGATGAACTTGTGATAGAGGACTTCTGATGGGTCCTTCTTGTTGAGAATATTCTCTATTTGGGCAGACTTTTCCTGGATGAGGATGTTTCTGTAAAATTTGATGCTCTTTTCCGGGTGTTTTGGCAAGAAATGCCATCCTTGGGGTAAAAATTCCATTGCTAGTGCTAGAGGATCAGTTATGTGAACCAGATGAGGTTCAACGTAGGCTATATGCTGGGTGTAAGACTTCTTGATGTAAGGGGTTCTTTCCCTTTTGGTGGATAATAGGCTGGTCCTTGTGTCTGGATAGGGCCATAGGGTTCTTCTATGAAATAGGGATTTACTTCCTTTGGGGCAGGAGCTGCTAAGGCTGAACTGTAACTGGGCTTTCCATAATTTGGTCTAGGGATTGTGGAGACCAGGTAACGGCTGGCTATAGCAGAGGAAGAAGTTGGGTATTGGCCAGGGTTCTTTGCCTGGGTGGAAGGTACTATTTGGCTGGGTGTGATAGGTACTAACTTGCCTGGATGCCTTAGTTGACTAGAGCTGCTGGGCATTTGTGGTTTAGATGTTGGTTTCTTTCCAGACATCTTGGTCCTGGTTCTGCAATAATTCACGAGTTAGGAAATCTGGGATACTGTTCTGGTTTCCTTTTATGAATTGTATGTCAAAATCAAAAACTGAAAGAATGGCTTGCCATCTGGCAAAAATCTGCTTTGATGCAATGTTTTTAACATCTTTTTCTAAAACATGTTTTGCTGTTTTGCAATCAATCCTGATTAAAAACTTTTGATTTAACAGATCACTTTGGAATTTTGAGATGCATAGTACTATAGATAAAATTTCCTTTTTTATAGTACTATAATTAAGCTGAGTGGGAGTCCAGATCCCTGAATGGAAACAAACTATTTGCTCAGGAGAATTGGGACTGACTTGTTGTAGAAGGATGCCTCCATAACCTATGTTAGAAGCATCAGTCTGGACTATCTTGAAGGAATTTGCTGAGGGAATTCCTAAACAAGGGAGTGTCTTTACATATTTTTTGATTTCTTGGACTATATTTGTATGGGTTGGGGTCCAAGGGAGTGGACTCGTGCGAAGCCTATCAAATAAGGGTTTGCACTGTTGTCTGAGATTTTGATAGAAATCTGAAATGTAGTTGAGAGATCCTAAAAATCTTTGAAGCTGGGTTTTGTCAAGGATCTCGTCTGGGAACTTATCAGCAAACTGAATGGCTCTTTCAATGGGTTTGATGATACCTTGGTGTATATCAAAACCTAAGAACCGAATCTTTGTCTGGAAGAGCTTAATCTTTGGGGCAGAAACTACCAAACCATTTGTTCTAATGGTATTTAGGAAGGTTCTAAGATGCTTCTGGTGTTGGTCCAGGGACTCTGAGAAAATGAGTACATCATCGATGTATACAATGGTATGGTTAGAGAATGGATTAAAAATCTCATTCATGATATTCTGGAATTCTGAAGGTGCGTTCTTCAGACCAAATGGCATTACATTCCATTCGTAATGACCAAAAGGTGTGGTAAAAGCTGTCTTGTACCTATCAGACTCTTTGATTTGGATTTGCCAAAATCCACTTTTCATATCAAACTTACTGAAAACAACTGCTCGGCTAAGCCTATTAACAAGGTCTCTCTTGTTGGGGATAGGGTACCTAATCCACTCAAGGACTTTGTTGAGAGGCTTATAATTGATGACCAATCTGGGGACACCTCTTTCTATCTCGGCATTTTTCTAGACATAAAAGGCCGGGCAGGACCAAGGTGACTTAGATTTCCTGATGATACCTTTGCTAAGAAGGTCCTGTATTTCTGCTTTACAAGTGTCCATTAAATCCTGATTCATTTGGATAGGTCGGGCTTTGGTTGGTATATCTTTTTCATTGAATTCTTTGACATATGGGAGAGCTACCTCGTGTCTCTTTCTATGCCAAAAAGCTGTGGGTAGATCAGAACAAACTTCTTGTTTGAGCTGGTCTTCCAATCTTTTGATTCTTTCTTGGAAGTTTTCGCAATTTAGTTGTTCCTCAACTCTCTGGTGCTTAACTTCTTCTTTTAAGAACTTAAGATGCTGGCTTTTAACATCAATAAGTCTCAAGGTTTCTAAGTCATGGAGACTGCTTATGTTTTTGGATTCGGGTTTTCTGATGAATCCAAATTTGACTGTTTGACCAAAAGCTTTGGTGGTGATTCCTTCCTGATCTACTGTGAAGGGGTATAAAGAACACATGAAAGGATTCCCTAGGATAATCCTATCAGACATATTTTTGACAAGAACAAAGGTTGCCTTAAAGCATATGGTATCTTGGCAGACATGTACTTTGGGAAGCTTGAACTCTATTTGCATGCTTCCTCCACTTGCTGATGTCAATTTTTCTTTTGTTTTGACGTAATATTTGGATGGAACAATCCCTTCTTGGATGCAGTTTAAATCTGCTCCAGAATCTATTAAGGCTACAGTTTCCAGTTCAAATTCTTTGTTGATGACAATTCGGACTTTGGAATGCCATCTCTGGATGTTAATATTGTCAAAGAGCTCCTTGTGAGGTCTAAGACTGGGTCTGTTTAGGGATTGGTGGCTTTCATCAATTTTCTTTGGTTGCTGGTTGGTCAGGTGGCCTTGTTTGAGATTCCTAATTTCTGATTTAGTCTGCTTGGCTTCCCTACGAAGGTCATTGACTGTAACGTCCTTCATTAGTGCAAAGGGTTTGTTACGAGGTTCTTCCTCTTGTTTGGGGAGGTCAGAAAGTTCATGGATAATTTTGCATTCTGCTCTAATATGGCCTTTTTCTTTGCATTTGGAGCATTTCCTTGGTTTTTGGTGCCTAGGTTTACTTGTGCTAGGTTTCGGAGAGATAAGTTTTAATTCTTTGTTTTTCCTATCTATCCTTTTTTGTCTCAAATTTTGTCTTAGATTTTTCCACTTGTTTTCCAAAAGGCTTTCTTTTTCATTATCAGAGGAACTTGTACTGCCTAGAGTTTTATGGGTTTTGAGGGTTTTGAGTTGGAGGCCTTTTGCTGATAAGGTAATGGAAGGGTTTTGTTTCCTAAGCTCTTGAAGCTTTTGTGTGACTATTTCCAAGGTTGTTTTGTCTTTAGGCCAACTAAGACCTTTCTGCCTGGTTGTGGGTAACTTAACCAAAGGTTTTTCTAAGGACTGGATGGGTTTGCTAGGGCTTCCTGGTTGGAGGATGACCTTGTTTTCAACTCTATCTTCTATCCTATCAAGCTGTTTTCCTATAACGTCTAAACACTGGTTGGTATAGTTGTTCTGTTCTATCACCTTCTTGATGGGCTTTTCCTCTTCTGTAGGGAGCTTGAAGGGTGATGCAACTATATCACTATTCCGATGTTTAAAGGTTATGTTTTCTAACGGTGGATGACTAGAACGGACTACTTCCTTGGTTTCCTTGGTCCATTCTTTGGTGATGACACAAGTTTTTCTGTGCCATTCAAAGTGTTCTTCTAGGTACTTGAAGAAAGGGATATGACCGGATATCTCTTTCATGAACTTAATCCATGCACTGGAAATTTCTTTCTTTTGTTCCCTGGTATGATTTGCTCTATAGGCTTCTCTTTTGAGTCTGTTTTCTTCAGAGTCAAAGTCTTTGCCTAATACATCAAAATCATGGGTGAAAGGTTTCTTGAGCACATAAACTTGGTGATCTATGGGAGGATACTGAGCTTCTGGCTCCTGTGCCATATCAGTTCCTGAGGGAGATGGGGGAGACTGTTCTTGGTCATCTTCTTCATGGCCAGAAACAGATTCTTGCTTGGCTGTGTAACAGGGTGTGCTAAGTTGAGAGTTAGATTTAACTCCTTGGAGTTGCGGTTCTAAGTCTCTTCTAGATCTAGGGAAGGGTGATCTAGGCCTGGATGTGCTACACTGGGATGCTGGTTTATCCCTGAGGAGGATCTGATCCTTTCTGATAGACTGGCGTAGATCTACTGGGGATCTAGACCTGGAATCCTGTATAGGTGACCTGTACTCATAATCCAAAGGGGTGCTAAGCCTGGTTCTGTCAAAGCTTAACCTAACCGTGCCGTCGGCTAGTTGTTGGACAAATTCTAGGTCTGGATTCTGGGAAGGGGCTTGGATCTGCAAAGGATGGTTTTCATTCTGTAAATACCAGTTTGCAGGAAAGGTGACTTCTGACCATTTGAGGGTCCTGGGAACCTCGATCTTAGCTCTGGGGTCAGTTGTCTGGATGAGGGTCGTCTCACCCTTTTTCTTCCTATCAAGTGCTTGGATGTTGAGATTCGTTCTCATGCACTTGTAGTAAACTCTGTATATCAAGGCTATTTGACTGGTTCCTTGCTTCATGAGGGTACCATGGGTCTTGATATTGAGTGTGAGAGCTTCTACGACATTATGGTCATGAATATGAACTGAGAAATTAGGGAAACAGTTAAAATGAACTGGTCCACTACTAAGACTGGTTTCTATGGTTCCTAAGAGGCTGTCATCAAATCTTATGTGACGAGTGTCTCTGAGGGCCATAAGGATTGAGTTGTTCAACCCTTCTCTGACAAGAGGTTTAACTCCGACTTGGACTAAACCTATGTGTAAGAAATTGTGTCCTTTCTTCTTATGGGCTAGGATGGTTGCTGGGTTTAACAGGTAGCACGTCTCATACTCCTTGTTAATACCGTAGACTTGTTCTATAGTCTTAACATGGTAGTCTGTCTTGAAGGCTTTCTTCAAGGACCATGAGGACCTATAGATCTGATCAGTTGGTACCTTGGGAATGTTCCAATCTCCTATGTCTAAATCTAGATCTGATAACTCTAAGGATTCTGAGTTAATGTTTTCAATATCCTGTGGTATCTCTGGGAGTGCAGATGGTTGGGGACACCTAGAACTAGTAGATGAGAAACTTCTAATCAACCTATTCATGATTCTGGATTTAAAAGTTTAAACCAACAATTACAACCTAATTATCTTTTCTTCAAAGTCTGGATCTAACCTTTAGATCTGAAACAAGGAACTCTTCTGAGTCAATTCGAACTAACTGATAATGGACAAACCTAACCTGTATCTTCCAAAACGGGGACCACCCTAAACGCCTTCTCCACGGCTCACACGGGCTAAACCAAACCGAATCCTAGGAAGACCTTGGGGTTTATAGGAATGACAGTCACAATATATCAGATAACAAGTTCTACAAGGCTCAAAAGAAAACTGCTGCAACAGATTTTCTGGGTTAAATACAAATATGAAAAAGCAGATAACTGGGAAGCAAGAGTTAATCTGAACAGATAAACACAGAATAATAAACAGATGGATAAAGAAGGAGGCTCAGCCTACCATTCACAGATATTCCAACGGATAAAAGTGAGATACACAAAGATGATGAAAAAATAACTGATGAATGAATAAATGAATGGGAATGGAAGAGTTAAATGTAAAACAGTATGTATGGAGTGGATGATAATCCCATGAAAATAATTCAAAATACTGATAATGCTCAAAATAATTTAATAAATGATAACTATGGCGGCAGTGCCGTCCAACTTGATTTATAAAAGAAAAGTAACTTACAACACGATCTCGGCCAAAAACAACACTTATGGCTCTGATACCAAAAGGGGGGGGGGGTAAGTTACTGCCTATGTGCGGAAGGGCCGGCTAAGGCCATGTGGTTTACAAATGAAAAGGCCGGTTGTGGCCGTTGTATTACAAAAGCAAAAGAAAGAAATTTCCAGTGCATGGATTAAGTTCATGAAAGAGATATCCGGTCATATCCCTTTCTTCAAGTACCTAGAAGAACACTTTGAATGGCACAGAAAGACTTGTGTCATCACCAAAGAATGGACCAAGGAAACCAAGGAAGTTGTCCGTTCTAGCCATCCGCCATTAGAAAACATAACCTTTAAACATAGGAATAGTGATATAGTTGCATCACCCTTCAAGATTCCTACAGAAGAGGAAAAGCCCATCAAGAAGGTGATAGAACAAAACAACTATACCAACCAGTGTTTAGACGTTATAGGAAAACAGCTTGATAGGATAGAAGATAGAGTTGAAAACAAGGTCATCCTCCAACCAGGAAGCCCTAGCAAACCTATCCAGTCCTTAGAAAAACCTTTGGTTAAGCTACCCACAACCAGGCAAAAAGGTCTTAGCTGGCCTAGAGACAAAACAGCCTTGGAAATAGTCACGCAGAAATTAGAAGAGCTTAAGAAAGAACCTTTAACCTCTTCCTCAGCCTCTGCTAAACCTCTTCATGTCAAGGTTTTAGAAATACAAACAACCTCTAGCAGCTCTAGCCAAGATTCCCAAGAATCCGATAGCGACATAGAACAGCTAGAAAACCAGTTCCAAGACCTCCAAGTTAAGCGCCTTTATGGAACAACCAAGAATTGGTATCCTAGACCCACCCCTCCTGACCTCCAGTATGAGGAAAGAAATGTTAGCAACCAATTCTCTGTATCCTCAGGCAAGTTATATGAATGGAATATCGATGGACTTTCAGAACAAGAAATTCTGAATAAGATCCAACATATGGCTATGGTAGCAAACAACTACCTGAATGAAGGTCTCCCACATGGAGAAGTCATAGAACTTATGACCTTAGGATTCACAGGCAAACTCTTGCAGTGGTGGAACAACTGCTTAACAAAGGAATCCAAGGAAGACATCAAACATGCTATCCAAAAGAATGAGGAAGGACTCCCTATCTTTTGGAGCATCCAGGAGTTGGTATTCCTGATGGTGTCAACACTCTAATCTATACCATTCTATAACACTTCATAGGAAAACCTAGCAATATCACATCCAGGATCTACGAACAATTAAGTAGCCTTAGATGTAAAACCCTAGGTGATTACAGATGGTATGAAGATGTTTTTACTACCTGAGTCATGCACAGAAGTGATTGCAATTCTCCCTTCTGGAAAGAAAAGTTCATTGATGGTTTACCTACCCTCTTCGGTCAGAAGGTTAAGGAAACCCTTTGCAGCCCCTTAGGTATCATAGATTATGATAGCCTAACCTATGGAGACATCTCTAGCACTATCCGAAGTGAAGGATTAAAAATGTGCAGAGATTTGAAAATCCAGAGCCAAGTCAATAAGAACAAAGCCAAGTACGAGATAGGGCATTTTTGTACACAGTATGGCTTACCCTCTATTTACCCTTCCAAAAGGAAATCCAAGTCTAAGGAAGAACCCTCTGGAAAATTCCATAAAAGAAAGACTTCCTCCAAGTATTATAGAAAGCAGAAGTCCAACACTAATGATTTCTATAAAAAGAGGAAAACCAAGAAAACCATTCCACAAGCATCAGGAAAATGCTATAATTGTGGAAAAGAAGGTCATTTCAAAAAGGATTGCAGAGCTAAAGCAAAGTCTCTTATCAATTCTTTAGTTCAAGACCAATCCAGCAAAAAGGAGATCTCTAAGTTATTAGAACTAGACCATCTAGAAAGTGAGTCAACTAGCAGTTCTAGTAGCCAAGAAATCCGGCAATTATACCAATCGTCCTCTGAGGATTCTAAAGAATTCCTTAGTCCTCCTAGTAGTCCTGATGGACCCAAACCATGCAAAGATAGTTGTTGTAGGACCAAAACTATCAGCACCCTTAGTAAACAAGAGGAACTACTCCTAGATCTTATCGAAGCCATAGAAGATCCATTAGTCAAAGCCCAGAAGCTTAGTCAGTTCCATCAAACCTTAGCCAAGGAAACTAGCAAACCTGAGCTAAAAATCCAGCAACCTAAAGTGGATTTGGAGAAAATCTACAACAGGTTTACCCAGTCAAAGAAGGAAGTTACGATCAACGACCTTCACAAAGAAACAAAGGAAAACAAATCAGAAATCAAAGCCCTTAGGCAAGAACTAACCATTCTTAGGGTTGATCATAATCTCTTTAGCCAAAAAGTCCAGTTTTTAGAAAATACTACCCATAATGAGGAAAGTCCCTCATTCCAAAGCCCTCCCAATGAGGAAATAGAATTTGATGACACAGTTAACCCCACAGCTGATCTAGAACCACCAGAAAGGTTTATAGAAACCATCAGCAGGATTAACTTTCAAAAATGGCATTCTAAAGTCAGAATTGCCATTAGCAAAAAATTTGAATTCGAGGTTGTTGCCCTAATAGATTCAGGTGCCGACCTAAACTGCATACAAGAAAGTCTGATTCCCCCCGAGTATTTTCAGAAAACCAGAGAAAGGTTAACCTCTGCAAATGGTGGGAAAATGCAGATTGAATTCAAAATTCCTGAAGCTTATGTTCATCAAAGCAACACATACTTCAAAACCCCATTTGTCCTTGTCAGAAACATGACAGATAGTGTCATTTTGGGAAACCCCTTTATGTGTCTGTTGTATCCCTTCATCACAGATAGCGAAGGTATCACCACACACCCTCTTGGCAAACCAGTAAAGTTTAAGTTTCTTCATTGTCCAGAACCTAGTGAGGTGAGCACCCTCCAGAGATTTTCTGTCTTTAAGAACCTTAATGTCATCAGTAGCCAAACTGTTTCAAATCAAGCCGAGAACCTTGATTCATTCTCAGCAAAATCCCCATCTGATGATTTTTCTGACCCCAGCAAGTCTCAAACATCATCATGCATTTATCATAAGAATATTTGCTTTGCATCAAACCCTGTTTTAAATCGAAAGAGATTTATACATAAGTATTTTCAAACTTTGAATTGTCCAAATCTCTCTTGGCAGGAAAAAGAGCAAATAATTTTCAATACCACTAATATGTGGAAAATGACTTCCTCAGCAGGAAGGACTTTTGAACAGTATGAAGGTGCTACTTCTGGAACAAAAACCTCCAGAATAGCAACATCCCTTCAGGAATCCGTCTTACCAAAAGTGACGTATTCCAGTGGAAACAAAGCCATCACCCTACATGAAGTTTTGTCCAGGAAATACCAATTTAAAAATGGAGCCTACACAGATTTACCAGCCTCCATTAAATTTATCCTTGATAACCTTCAAATGGCTTTCACCAGAAATAATATCAGCCTTTTCCAAAAAACCCTCAAAGCCCTGGAAATCCACCTAGTAAACCTTGAGGCAGGAAAAGAAATTGTTACTGGTCAACTCTTTGGCAAAGACGAAATCCATTCCATGGATAAAACGACCATCATGGGCACAGATTATGCTAGACTCAGTCTTAAGACTCGGTCTACCTTAAGAAGTGATGTTGCCAACTTGCTTCCTGAGATACAAACCAGTATTTTAGGATCCAAGGCAATGATTGAATCATCCAGAAAATGGTTCAAACATTTCAGAACATTAGTCACCACTACTTTCCCAGTTTATGGAGATAATTCAGACGATACTACTGACATCTTCATCCAGGCAAATTGGGAAGAGCATTTTGGAAATAGCCTCAGAGTACATGAGGACAGGCATCCTTTTCCAGGACTCCTTATAAACTTTGAACAAGGAGATGTTAACTCAGAAAAAGATTCCAGTTGGTTATCAGAAATGTTCGAATATGGCTTCATCAGGCTTATCAAGCTAACAAGCCATGAACAGCTCAGCCAGTTTCCTCAAATCATCCAGCAGGTTGTGACTAAAGTCAAAAGTCCTTTTGTCTCCATCAGGTGTTGGAGCACTCTCCCATAGTGGGACAGGAACAATTGGATGGAAGTCCAACCTTCCAAGCATTTAGTACTCATCAATGGTTATACCTATCAAGGTCCTTGGAGTGAATGTAACTCATATCTATCCTTCGACAGTCCTTATGCTCTAGCAAGCTGTTGGAGAAACTACTTCAACAATGAAATCATAGACAGAGCCAGAGACTTATGGAGAGATTACCATCACATTGGAAATACAGGAAGAATTTCTGTATTTACCACCAGGCCTTATTCATCAGCAATCCCAAACCTCAGGCAGATGGGTTTTCATGATCCCAGTCAATTTATCACACAGGATCCAGATTATGAACCCCTTATCTACTGCGGACTATGTAACAAGTATGCCATCTATCATGAGCATAACGAAGATGGAAATGATCAAGCATGGAACCCTTATGATGGGTATCCATCGGATGCAGCCTCAACAGATTAGTCCTTCTGACCAGAACCAGCCACTGCTCAGAAATCCAATCCGGTTACTATTAAAACAGCACCAGTCACTGTTTCTACAGTACCCGCACCAGTCAGACAGATCACTGTTCACCAACAGTACCAGCCAACAAGTATCTAGAAAAGCAAGGGGACAAGCTACTATTCATGAACAGTAAAAGTTACTATTCACTGAACAGTACCCGAGACAATCATCCAGAATCACTGTTTGCTTTCGGTGAAAAAGAAATTCACCAGCAGTAAAAGCAATTCACCTTCCGTGATTCCAGCAATCTCCAGACGAATCCAAGGCTCCCTCCAGCCTATTTAAAGCAGCCAAAGGCTCATTCTTCAGCAGGTCCAATTCAGCAGACCCGAGAGCAAAAATTGAGAAAAAATCAGAGCTCAGACCCAGCACTCTCAGTCTCTTTTCTCAGCTTTGCCTCCTCTTTAGCATTATAGCAAATGGCAACCCTAGCTTACATTTGTAATACCTCAGCCGGTGTTTCTTTTGTAATACAACGGCCACAACCGGCCTTTTCATTTGTAAACCACATGGCCTTGGCCGGCCCTTCCGTGTGTGTGTGTCTATATATATATATATATATATATATATATATATAGACACACACAACTTAGCTTTATTTTGTTAATTAAATTTGAAATCAAATAATATAATATTTTTTTGAAAACAAAAATAATATAATGTTAGATGTGTTAAAATTGTGTCCTTACTCCTTACGAGGAGTAAGATGTTGACACCCTGAGAAATGAGAAATGAGAAATGAAGGAACGAAAAACAAATCATATCATATCATATCATATTATATTATATTATATTATATTATATATAATAAAAGTTGGGCTTAAATGTCATGGTTGCGCCACGTGGCTTCATCAAATTGTAGAAATTTTAATAAATTTTTAGATTTTAAGAATAGATATATACATATCTTTTGGATAAATATGAAAAATCAAGTAATGAAAGAAACTAGTATTTGATTTACAACTATAACAGTTGTGTCTATCTAAAATGTTATCAACAAACCCTAAAATAAAAAAAATAGATATATCTTTGTCCTTATCTTTTTCTCCTATAATTTCTAAGTTGATAAAAATTTTAATTTGATTACAATCCAAATTCTTCATATAATCCTTTTATTATTAATTTATCTATAATTTCAAAAAAAATAAAAATTAGAGAAAAAGTAGAGTAGTTAAACTAAAGTAGTTAAAGTAAAAGAATAGTTAATTAAGGACTCTAAAGTCTAGAGAGAGATCAATTATAAATATTTGTTTTTGATAAGGATATAGCTTCTTAATTTGTTGAAATTCTAATGAAACAGCTCTGTGTTGACACCGATACTCCACTAGCCAAGATGAAGAAAACCCCATATGCCAATACGCCACAACAAATAATGAGTAAATAAAATGTATTTTTTTATTATAAATAATCGCAACTCCCACATGCAAAATCCAATTCCCATCATAATGAGAAAGAGATTGTTTTATATATATATATATATATATATATATAAAGAGAGAAAGAGATTACCGTTGACATATTTTTTGGATAAATATGACAAATCAAGTAATGAAAGAATGTAGCATTTGATTTACAACTATAATAGTTGTGTCTATCTAAAATATTATCAACAAACCCTAAAATAAAAAATTGATATGTATTTTTTGTCCTTATCTTTTTGTCCTATAATTTCTAAGTTGATAAAAATTTTAATTTGATTACAATCCAAATTCTTCATATAATTCTTTTATTTTTAATTTATCTATAATTTCAAAAAGAAAAAAAAATTTAGAGTATACGTAGAGTAGTTAAACTAAAGTAGTTAAAGTAAAATAATTGTTAAATAAGGACTCTCAAGTCTAGAGAGAGATCAATTTTAAATCTTTGTTTTTGATAAGGATATAACTGCTTAATTTGTTGGAAATTTTAATGAGTATGAAATAGCTCCGTGTTGACATTGACACTCCACGAATAGATATATACATATTTGGGATAAATATGACAAATCAAGTAATGAAAGAAAGTAGTATTTGATTTACAACTATAACGATTGTGTCTATCTAAAATGTTATCAACAAACCCTAAAATCAAAAAATAGATATATATTTTTTTCCTTATCTTTTTCTCCTATGATTTCTAAGTTAATAAAAATTTTAATTTGATTACAATCCAAATTCTTCGTATAATCATTTTATTATTAATTTATCTATAATTTCAAAAAAAAAAAAATTTAGAGCATACGTAGAATAGTTAAAGTAAAATAATAGTTAAATAAGGACTCTAAAGTCTAGAGAGAGATCAATTTTAAATCTTTGTTTTTGATAAGGATATAACTTCTTAATTTGTTGAAATTTTAATGAGTACGAAATAGCTCCTTGTTGACACTAACACTCCACCAGCTAAGATGATGAAAACCTCATATGTCAGTACACTACAGCAAATAATGAGTAAATAAAATGTGTATTTTTTTTTATAAATAATCACAGGTCTCACGCGCAAAATCCAAATCCCATCATAATGAGAAAGAGATTGTATATATATATATATATATATATATATATATATATATATATAAAGAGAGAGAGATTACCGTTGCCATCTATGGTTTTAATTGACACCATCTTGATCTTGATGAAATTTTTTTTCCTATGTTTATTTATTTTTTTGGAGGATAAATTTGCATTTTATGTCATCTTTTTCCTAATAATAAAGTAAAAAAAAAAAAAAAAAGTATTTGAGTTTCACCTAAACTACTTCTGTTTATTTTTCACAGCCTAAAATTCCCACTACATATACACACAGTTTTTTTGGTGTTTCATTATTTTTATTACATAATTTACAATTATTTGCTATATTATTCCTTTCTTCTCTCTGCCCTACCTACAACCTTGCAGGTAATTTTTTTTCTTTCATCAAATTGAATAGATTTTGTGTATTTGTTGCCTTTTTATTATATATAATTTGATTTTTATCAACAAGTTTTATAGATAGGCTGAAATTCTATGTTTGATCACACCTTTTAGTGTTTTTTTAAAAGATAATATAGCAAGCAATATTTTTGTATTTTTTAATTTCTTATTACATGGTTATTTGTTGTTGACATCAATATTTTATTATGGATTTAATTTTTTATGGCTTTCTTTTGGTGCTTTGCTCTATGTAACCTATATTATCTAATTAAAAGCAAAATTTGTTGTCAAACATGAAATTGGATATGAGAGAATGAGAATGTATATGCTGCATAAATCAGACGCAACATATGCTTTTTTTTATTGTGAATTGTGATCGGAGAAACATCACTTTCACCTGATAAAATCCCCTCCTTCAACTTCCTCTTATTTTAATTTATATTTTTATTTATTAGGACATTTTTTTTTAAGATAGCTGAGGGAGGGGGGGGGGGTTTGAACTTTGAACAGTGAATTTTTCCCTTTGAAATATCAGGAGACAACATTCAATTAAGTTACAGGGCTCTTAACAATAAGACATGATGTGTTTAAATAAAATAAATACCATTTTTCTTGCATCTACCTAAATATGGGAGGATATTGGTCAATTCAACAGGAGGAGATCCTTTCCAGCTTTGCTCACTTTCACATGAGGGATAATTGACACTGTTTTATTAGAAAGATGCTATGTCCACAATATTTTCACAACAAATTACAGGTGGTTAATTGTTATTGGTTCAAATTTGAACCTATTATTAAGATTACTTTTTTGCCCCAATTACTTTTTATTATGTCCTAATTACAATAGGTCATGTTATTTGTTTTTTTACCAACAAATTTATTATAATTAAATAGGGTCACATCTTACCAAGAATCCACATATTTCTTGTAATTTATTGCTTCACTTCACAGTTTGGGCTCACGGCCAACAATTTCTCTATCATATAATGCCCTCAAAGTTCACATTATTTAATTTATTTCTCAACTTCACGGATTGAGCATGAAGTTTGTATTTTATTTACAATATAAATTAGACTCTCGACCTACTACTTTTTCTTTCATTTCATGGAATGGGCTCAAAACCCAAATCATATTATTTCATTAATGCTCAAGGACTATATCTGGTGAATAATTTGACAATATCACATAATTTCTTATCCTAATTATAGTATCTTATATTTCATGTTTCCATTTCAATGCTT
Organism: Castanopsis chinensis; assembly: GCA_032878915.1. NCBI lineage: Eukaryota > Viridiplantae > Streptophyta > Magnoliopsida > Fagales > Fagaceae > Castanopsis > Castanopsis chinensis. The sequence goes on from JAVQMG010000089.1 coordinate 10,846,388, forward strand.
TTGCATCATTAAGTATGTAAAGAACCAATTATAAAAACCATATGGACATTATAAGAATAAGAACGTGCTGTAGTTCTGATAGCTAATGAAATGCATCTGTACACAGTTTTTTCGAGGGGGAGCCTGAATAAAAAATGAGTGTGATCACCCAAGTATAGAGGCTCATTCTGGCTTGAGAACATTTATGGCTTGGTCAATCCGACATGATTAGAAGGCTGAAGCATGGATGGTGAGATCTTGTTAGAAAAGTTTGTTTTCAAATAAAATATTTGCATTCTCAAAAGTGGGTTATACTTGTAAAAGCAATAATTTTCTTTTAATAATTAATTCATGCATGAAACACCATGATATTTATATATTGATAAACCATAACCACCTATTAAGTCATTGTTTTTTTTATTGGTTTAATTCAATAGCAAGGTTCTGTGTATTTCTACTCTCACTTTAATGTATTTTTTCTGAGCTAATATGTATTTGGGTACAAATTACTTAAGCCAAATCAAATCGTGGTCAAAGCTGTTCATGAAACTTGTAAATATTTCATTCATTAAAAAGTGGGCTATACTTGTAAATGCAATAATTTACTTTTAATAATTAATTCCTGCATGAAACAACATGGTATTTTATATATTGATAAACCATAGCCACCCATAAAACGAGGGATCTCTCCTTTGTAGACCAAGGTACCTACCACCGTTAACATAATTGCATAGGTGTTATATTTCAACACTTACAGTATTAATTAAGAGTTTTTATTTATTTATTTTTAAATAGATGTTCAAAGAAGACATTATTAAACTTTAAAAGTTCAATTATAAACTATAATACACACTTTACGAAAAAATATAGTTGCAATATATATATATATATATATATAGCAAGGCTTAAGTATAGTATTTAGACTCTGTTTTTTAGGTTTTTCTTTTAAAATTTGTCATGTGGATATTTTCTCATGGGATGGAAGTGTATTTTTTAGTTAAGTAACCACATGACTAAGCCTTAAAATGAGAACCTAAAGAATAGCACATAAGGTACTGCATTTTGTTTATTAAATTAAAAATCAAATAATATATATATATATATATATATATTTTTGAAAACACAAATAATATAATATTAGATGGTTTAAATTGTGTCCTTACTCCTTACGAGGAGTAAGATGTTGACACCATGAGAAATGAGAAACAAAGGAATGAAAACAGGCAATCACTATAAAGGAAGTGTTTTATTTTATTTTATTTTATATTTTATGTAATTTTGATGGTGGTATTGGCTCTAATACCATATGAAATAGCACTGATTATGTTTTTTATGCTTCTCTCTTGAATTCATAGAGAGGATGAACGTGTACAGATATTTGTACAAGATTAAGTTTACTTGGAAAGTTTTTCAAATACAAGAAACTGACAAAAGGTATTGGCTTTTTAAAAAAAAAAAATATATATATATATATATATATTATTAACAATATTAAAAATATCGCTATGGGAAAAATATTTTATAGAATAGTCTCTCCATAAAATTGTGCTTTGAAAACAATATTTTGCCTAAAATTCTGCTGATGTGGCAGGAGCTAATGGGACAAGTGTCCACCCAAAAGTTGTGTTTCCAAACAATGACTTTAGTTAACGCTGGCACGATTTTAGTGCCCAAAAAAAAAAAAAAAAAAATTGCACTCACAATTTCGGAAACATGAGTTCCACATTGAGATTTGCCTTATCAGCTCTTGCCAAACACCAACAAAATTTTAAGTGGATAAAATGAGATTACTTTTCCAAAAATCCCTAGAGGTATTAGTATAAAATCCTTTGCATAGTTTATTTAATGCAGGGGCTTGACTCAAAAATGATTGTGATCCTAACTATAGTGGCTTATTCTACCTTGTGAATTTGTGCAATACATGGAATAGTTCAATAAAATATGATTTTATCCACAAAAAAATGATTTTCTCTCTCATTTATTTTGTCTATTCATACCAAATTTATATTTTTTGGTAAGATTTTATTGGAACATTAATATATATAATATAAAAATTTAAAATCAATTAATAATATATAATAGAATAATGATGTGTAAAATTATGGAGTCTTAAAAGTTTATGTAGGAAAATAATATGAGGTCAATCAAAAGTCAAACATATTCTTTTCTCTTTCTTTTTTTTTTTCTATTTTTTTTATCATTTTTTTGAAAACGAAACTATTTTTTTTATCATTAAATAATAGTTTTCTTTATATATATATATTATATATATATATATATATTTATAATAAGTGGTTTATTATTGGTAGGGAATTTGTCATGATTTGTTTTTTGAATAACAGATCATATAATAATGTTGGTCTTACCATTTATATTTACAATGGGTTCGTTATTATTATTATTATCTATATATATATATATATATATATACATACATATATAAAACCGAAACCTTTGAAATTCTCACAATTTTTAACGTTAGCACAATATTTAAATAAAATTATCATTTTATTTAAATAAAATTATTTTTGTTTAGTCTAAACTTAACAAAGAGTGAAACTCTATTTTTCTAACAAGTCCAACTTAAACTCAAACTTATCATTATCATTTTTTTTAAACAAAATTATTTTTATTTAATCCAAACTTAATAAGGAGTGAATCTCTATCTCTCTAATGAGTTCAACTTAAACTCAAACTCAAATGTTGATAATTTATCTCCTAATTTACGAAGTTAATCATGATTTGTCCCTCTAATTCCCAATTTACTGCCATCAAATGATAGACAAATATAAATGGTTATGAGGAAACAAACGACCAGCATATATATATATATATATATATATATATATATATATTTAGATTTTGTTACAAATCGGGTTTGTATAGAATATAATGTTTTTGGTAGCTTATATGCAACACTTGGCAGTATTTTCCACAAATAGCACACAACAAAGGCAAGAAGTAAAGTAGGTGCACTTACTGCTGCCATATCATCTAAGAAGTACACATCGTGACTCCCTTGCAAATAAGGAAATGGATCAGCCAACCAGACCATATCAACGTCATTGTACAATACCTTATATCCAAGTTCCAAAATATGGTGTAAAATTATGAGTCCATTTGGATAGAGCTTATTGTTGCTGAACTGAAAACTGAAACTGAAAACACTGTAGCAAAATAATTTTTTAATGTGTGAATAGTATTGCGGAACCCATTTTTAATAAAAAAATGCTAAAAAAGTACGTGAACAGTGCGCGCACAGTACACGCACAGTACGCGCACTGATTCTTGTCTCCCAGCAGAACCGGCTGAAACTTAAAACGTCAAACGCTCAAACATAAACGGAAACGTCGGATCAAACAGGTACTATATCTCTCTAACAAGTTCATCTTGAACTCAAACATATTATTATCATTTTTTAAAACAAAATTATTTTTATTTAATCTAAACTTAATAAGGAGTAAAACTCTATCTCTCTAACGGGTCCAACTTAAACTCAAACTCAAATGTTAATAATTTATCTTCAAATTTGCGAAGTTAATCATGAACACTATAAAAGCAATGCAAACCCCAATATTTATTTTTAAAGCTGAATAGAGATACGAGCTCTTCGTACATGAACCACCAAATTAAACTCTCTTTAGCTGTTTTTTACAAAATAAAAAAACTTGCAATAATTGAAATTATTCTTTTGAATATAATCCATCTTTCTTTCTCTATTGTTTAGTTATATATATTTTGTTTTTTTTTTTTCCAATAATTTCTAAGCAGTGAACCATCTGCTTCTTTAATATTGTTTAGTCTTTTAGAAGTTTTAATATTTGAAAAAAAAAATTGTAAGCCTTTGCACGTTCAAGCACTGCTATTATCATATTATTATCATATTATTATCAATTTTTAAAACAAAATTATTTTTATTTAATCTAAACTTAATAAGGAGTAAAACTCTATCTCTCTAACGTGTCCAACTTAAACTCAAACTTAAATGTTAATAATTTATCTCCAAATTTGCGAGGTTAATCATGAACACTATAAAAGCAATGCAAACCCCAATATTTATTTTTAAATCTGAATAGAGATACAAGCTCTTCGTACATGAACCACCAAATTAAACTCTCTTTAGCTGTTTTTTACAAAATAAAAAAAACTTGCAATAATTGAAATTATTCTTTTGAATATAATCCATCTTTCTTTCTCTATTGTTTAGTTAAATATATATATATTTTTTTTCAATAATTTCTAAGCAGTGAACAATCTGATTCTTTAATATTGTTTAGTTTTTTAGAAGTTTTAATATTTGAAAAAAAAAATTTGTAAGCCTTTGCACGTTCAAGCAATGCTTTCCTCATCAAATTATAACATAAATTGAAGTCATACAAGAGCAAATCAATCTAAGATTTTATAAAAAATATTTTAGTCAACCTCATAGGTTCCAGTGCATAGCACGAGTTAGCGACTAGTTATTATTGTTTTATAAGATAGAAGTTTTGCTAAAAATCAATTTGTATAAATATTTTCATGGATGTCTTGGGCTCTTTTTAAGACATTTATCAGTAATGAATACAATATATATGAAAATCATCCTTACTTGGAAAGGGACATAACAAAAATTCACAACAAAAATTCACAACAATGGCTTATCAGGTTGGCACCTCTTGTTGTTTCTAATAGAGATATTCAGGGTTCATATTGTCCACTCCCAACTCTCAATGTATCAAAAAAAAAAAAAAAGAGTTTACAAACTTAGACAGTTGAGAAGTGCTACGTTTACAACGTTTTCATAACAAATCATAGGTGACAAGATGTTATTGATTCTGATATGAACTCATAACTTAAATTACTTTTTTTACCCACCTGAAATAGCTAATAACAACTTGACACTTAGATTTGTTATAAAAGTGTTTCAAAAATATTTTGAACATAGCATTTCTTTAGACGAGTAGACATAAGCCATTAAAAATAATTATATATAGATTTTGTTGAACCCATGTGTGAGGTGATAGGCCATTTTGAAAATATTATAAAATTGTTATAAATTTTATTGTAATTAAACTTGATATTGATGACATGGTGATTACATTAAAGGAAAACTTGATCTTCCGTTGGAGATGAGTTTATTCAAAAGGATAATCAGATCCCCTCAATTTGATCACATTATTATTATTTTTATAATAGAAAATCATTTTATTTTATTCTAAAAAGAATAAAAAGAAAAGAAGAAGAATTTGTATATTCCTAATGCATTTAAAATATAACTAGCAATGGGTTCTTTTTTATTTTATTTTTTAGGAACCAGTAAGAATTTTTTTTTGAGTAAACAGTAATACTTATTAGAACACATACGAAAATAGTAATATTAGTGTTTTAAACTGGGTTTATAATAAATTACATAATCAGAGTACAGCTACAAAAACAAAAGGGTCTAACCTTTGTAGTTGTAGTATGAGGATATAAACAACGGACACTCGACACACACAACCACTGTGGGATAAACATTTTTTTTTTAGTAAACAGTAATACTTGTTAGAACACACACAAAAATAGCAATATTAGTATTTTAAACCGGGTTTATAATACATTACGTAACCAGAGTACAACTACAAATGTTAGGATAAACATCCATTTTTTTTTTAAGTAAACAGTAATACTTATTAGAATACACACGAAAATAGTAATATTAGTATTTTAAACCAGGTTTATAATACATTATATAACAAGAGTATAACTACAAAATGGCCTAATCTTTGTAGTTGTTTTTATAGTTGTACACTGGGGTTATAAACAACGGACACTAGACACACACAACCAATGTGGGATAAATATCCTTTTTTTTTTAGTAAACAATAATACTTATTATAACACACATGAAAATAGTAATATTAATATTTTAAACCGTGTTTATAATATATTAGATAACTAGAGTACAAATACAAAATGGCCTAACCTTTGTAATTGTAGATTGGGGTTATAAACAGCGGATACTAGACACACACAACTAATGTGGAATAAACATCATTTTTTCTTGTATAAACAGTAATACTTATTAGAATACACACGAAAATAGTAATATTAGTGTTTTAAACTGGATTTATAACACATTACATAACCAGAATACAATTACAAAATGACCTAGCTTTTGTAGTAATAGGTTATAGTTAACTTGATTGATAAAAATCCTTGTTGTCAAATCTATGATCAAATCTTATTTTTAATTAAAAATAAAATTGAATGTATTGGCTTGATGTAAAGAGCAATTAATATAAAAACGTCTTCCATTCAAATTCTACTGTATCTATTTATACATCTATTTATATGTAACTTAGCAAATAGGTTGTGGACCTAAATTTTTTTTTTTTTTTTTGAAGAAAATTTCAACCTATAACGTCTGCTCCTAATGATGTTCTTTATCATCAGACCAAGATACCAATTATTTTTTGGTGTAGGCGGGGATTAAACTTCAAATTTCTTATTCAACCATCAGAGACTTTACTAGTTGAGCTAACTGGAATCTACAGACCAAAAATCTCCATCTTAGTAATCATAACATCAATTTTGCAGAAACTTCTCTTAGTCACCATCATCGTATGTTTATATGTGCCCTTTGCTTAAATTCAAAAAGTTCCAACTATCTTTTTCATCTAACCCACACAACCAAAAGTGCGAAAAGGAAAAAAAAATAAAAGATGTACAATCTCTAACAAATGATGAAGTTTTGGCTGCTTAACACCCTCTCTTAATACAAATACAGTAAATAATGAAGATCACATTATTATCACACGTATTTCCTTTTCTCTTACACCATATAATGAGATATGATAGTGTAAAAGAAAGGAAAAACAGTGTGAAAAAATCATTCTTGTAAACATTTGAAGGAACATGAGTACTTCATCATGAGTCCTCACCAAAATGGCACCATCACCACCAACAAAAGAGACAAAAATCATTGTCATGATTGACATCATATCTTATCACAATCATGATCTTCACCAAATATTCTATGCACAAAGATTGACAGTGATGAAAACCATCATATCTTGCCCATCTCTCAGCACATTCCTTTTGTCATTAAGGATAAATTTTGACATATCAAACAGCTAGTCATTTTAGAAACCAAATCCCAAGATTTGAGCCACTTCCATTTCCCATAGAACAGGAAAGTGAGAACCTCCAGAAAGTGGGCGTGAAAATTGGTGCCATGGGACAGCAGGTCCACTCTACTATGGAGTATAGAAAAGCTTCAAAGGCCGCAAGACATTTTCATTTGAAATCTGCCTCTATTTTTTTTTTTTTTTTTGATTATTTTTTTATATTTGAAATCTTACAAAAGTTGAGGGATATAGGGGTGATTTGAACGTATGCTTAAGAATAAGTCGTAGTTTTATTTGTGAAAAACTTGCGTATGGTAGATAAAAAAGTGAAATCCAAAAAAAGTGAAAAAAAAAAGTGTTAAAGAGATATATTTCCAAACAGTTTCTTTTCCGCCTTAGACGCCATAACAATTCTCATACTTTATTGCATTTTTTTCCCGCTATAAATGGATTTCGGGATTTTTTTAAAGGGCTTTTAGTGCTAAAAGGATACAAAGAAGAAGCGTTTTTTCTTTTTCTTTTTTGAGAAACATACACACGTGAAAGAGAAAAAAATGTTCTAAAATAAAGGTATACCACAAATTTCATTAAAAAATTATGGTAACTGTGGGGGGTAAAAGTGTCAAAGCACCGTATGGACCTGGGGCCTAGTCCGAGGACGTGGACTCCGCTAAAGGGGTCGTGAGTCATGAATAGGGCCTCCTAAAATTGGAGCCCAAAGGCCCGCCGACTAGACCACCAACCTGTTGGATGAGGATCCGAGGAGAAGGTCTTCTCGGACGTAAGAGTCAGGGACAGAAGAGGGTAGCCCTACGTCCAGGGAAGAGCTCCTCAAGATCGGCGAGTCATCCCAAGCCTTAATGAGACGCCGAGGAGGGAGACAAGGGAGACATGCACTGCATAAAGCTGCTGCCACCGCATTAAAGGCCTTTCACCTACCCGCCTGGCCGCATTAATGGAGAAATGACTTCTGAGGGGACGGTGGACAGCCTTATGAGCATTAGGGAGCGTTTTTAGGGAAAAGACAGATGAGAACTAGAAATGAGAAGTATAAATAGAGAAGGGTGGACCAAAGGAAGGGGATCGAGATTTTCTCTAAGGAAAGAAGACTCTCTCTCTCCTCCCAGATAATAGAGGGGAAGCCAGGACACAAACTTCTTGGCCCACGTTCGAGGAGAGGCAGAAACACTCCCCCAACCCCTAGCACGCCAGCAGCGGACTTAACCCTTCCCCTATAGCTTTCCAGGGCCCTAGGAAGTCTAGGCCTTAAGCCCATTCTCTACAAATTCTATTGTGTAGGCCACTTGGGCCGGCCCGGTCACGTATTTGGGTCGAAGGCCAGCTTTGTGTCCTTACAGTAACTTTTAATAAAAAGCAGTGTACTAAAAAAAAATAGCCATATTTCACCATAACGTTCGGTGATTTACTAGGTTTTTTATTATTTATTTTTGGATCATGGTAAGAAAAGAAAAGAAAATAAGAAAGTTTTTTTTTTTTTTTTTTTTGAGGGAAAAAGAAAATAAGAAAAGTTGATAACAAAAATTAGCATTTATTTCTATTTAAAAAACTAATAAAGCGATAGGGGGATGTATTTTTTTTTTTTTTGAGATAATTACAATATATTGCTAATTCTGCAATTTGAATTGTTGTGCCAATTCACCTACAAGCACATTGGCCCTTGGCACCTTAAGAACAACTAAAGTGTTGTTTTTTTATTTAACAAATTGTTGCAACTTTTATTATATAGTATATGACATGATATGATATGATGTGTTATTGTAAAAGTTAGAGGAGAGTAATACATTAAGCTCTTATTAAATGTGTTAATTGGGGGTAATACTCACTGTGTCAAATTAAAATTTTCAAATTTGGATTAATTTCTTTAGTTTTTGTTGTGGAATTTACTATTTACAATATAAACCAACGAATCCTCCATCAATTTCTAATAAAGAATCAACAATACAAGAACTCCAATTGACAAGATGGACGGCCTTAAGGAATGCAATCATGCAAAAAAATGGCAAAACATTTAAGGGAAAAGTGAATTGATGCCCTAAGGACATTAGTTTCATAAGTATTTTTAGAAAAGTTTTATGAGAAAATTAAAAAAATAACTGATTTTTTTTCAACTTTTTTTTTTTTTATGTTTTCCATAAAATTGGTATCAAAACTTTCATAAAATAATTTATTAACAAATGTCTTGATAGCACCCATTAACCGACCCCTTTAAGTCAATTAATATTATGAAGAAAAGAAATCTAACTTGTTCTTGATTTCATTCCTCAGATGATATCATTAAATTATTATCTATGTGCCCTATGTAATTCACATTTCAAGAGGCAATTCATTACATTATTGCTCTTACTATAGCTCATGCCAAGAAAGCTCCCAATTTCCATGAGCAATGCAAGAGACACCAATTTTTTCATAACTCGCTAAGGAAGCAAGTTATTAATTATAATTAAAGAAACATTATCTTCACATGATAAGATTCTCTCCCTCAATTTCCTCTAATTATTATTATCTTATAAGTCACATCATACTTAAAAATCAAATAAATATCACTTTTCTCGTATTTACCTAGAATGAGAGGGAATTGGTCTTATCCAATAGAAAGGGATCCTTTCCCCACTTTCACAGGAGTGTATCATTGAAACTATTTTTATTATATATTAATTACAATATGTCACATTCAGCAGTTATTGAATTTTTAACACTAAATCAGTTACAGTTCACCAAAAAGAAACTTAAGGGTCACATCTTCCATAAAGATTGACTAAATGGACCTCCAGCAACACTTTACTTGGATTTCATAAGTCATAGGTATAACCACCTCATTAGTCCTCCAAATTCAATCTCCAACTATCTCCATTTAAGGCTTTAAGCTTAATTAGCTGTCAAGTAGCTAGCTCAGAATCCAATTCTCAACTCAATAGGTCAAACTTCAACCACCATTTGAAAATGCAATTCTTCCTCCACGTATAATGTTTTCTTAGTTTTCCTCACTTTCTTTTTTCTTCCTTCTTGGTGTGGTAACTGTATCAGGACTCTGTCAACCGTGAACATATATTGAAATGCATGCAATGTTCACCATGACTCAGAAAGTATATCCAGATTCATGAATGATTCTCAATGAAATAAATGCTACTGTGCATCAATGTAGTTTCCTTGTTTCTACAACAGACTGCCTTTCCAAATATATATATATATATATATATATTTTTCTTTTTCTGTTTTTTCCACCACAAATGCAAATTTCAGTCTTTAAAATTGCATTATTCTCTTAGTAATTTAAGGAAGAATTTTATTTTGTTTTAATATCTAGTTTACACTGTAGTAACATTTCAAGATTGTGTGAGACTTAAAGAACACAAGGGTAGTGTATATATATAAATCGTTGTGTCCAACGAGAAGCTGAGTGAGAGCCAATGACAGGTTACGATGAACATGGAGACCCTCAGGCATTGTCACTTGAGAAGCTTGAATCCAATACTGACAAGACTGGTAACTCTCTCTCTCTCTCTTACACACACACACACACACACAGAAAATAGAGTTTCACAGTTCATGATTCAACAAATTTTATGTTGTGATTCATGAATGCTACAGATCATGTTTTGTTGCAATAGATGTAAAATTCTTTTCTTTTGGATTTGTTGTGTAATTATACTCATGGGAATCATAGTTTATCCTGGTTTCATGATTCATCACCTATATTTTATTTATTTTTGTGATGATTGATGAAGTTGCATGTATGTTGGGTATGTATGACATAAATCTTGGTACAGAACATGTTTTTCTTCTAATTGGTGAGTATTTTTATAGTTTATTTATTTTTTAGTTTTGTTTTGTAATCTTATCTACTACATATTTTGTTTGTTTTTTATGATGTATTTACTCATTCGTGTGCTATACATAATATATTCAGAAGAATTACTTTGTTTATCATGATAGCTCAGTATCTAATCTGGTTCTCGTATTTTCAATATTCAATGAGAAACATAGCACTAAAATATTACTATTAAGTTTACACAAAATGTCGTTTAAATCCATGACGATAGAGGCACTTATTCAATCCATCTTAATAATTTCAGAAAGAAATTTCTAGTGAAAGATGTTTTTTTTTCTTCTAAATCTTTTTTCTTATACTTTTTATTTTTTATTTTTATTTTTAAATAATGTAGTCATTTTATATAAGCAGGGGATGAAGACAATGATAGCCCAATTGAACAAGTTAGGCTTACAGTTCCTCCAACTGATGACCCAACACAGCCAGCATTGACATTTAGAACATGGGTTCTTGGGTTGATATCATGTGTTTTTCTTGCTTTTGTGAACCAATTTTTCGCGTACCGCCAAAATCAGCTGTCAATTTCATCAGTCTCAGCACAAATCCTTGTACTCCCACTAGGGAAGCTAATGGCTGCATATCTTCCATCAAAGCCAATTCGAGTGCCTCTCACAAACTGGTCCTTCTCCTTGAATCCAGGGCCATTCAATATAAAGGAACATGTTTTGATCACCATTTTTGCTAGTTCTGGGGCTGGGGGAGTGTATGCACTTCATATTGTTACTGGTGTCAAGGCTTTCTACCACAGGAATATCTCTGGTGTAGCAGCCTTTATATTATCACTAACTACTCAGGTATAATTGGATTCTTGTTTTCATTTTAATGGAAGTATGGCTATAGCCAATTGATCCTGATTTCCACATGAACACTGTATCATACAAGAACTTCTTTGTTCACATTAAGAATATAGGCCACTCTAGTCAAAAGTTGTACCTAATTAAACTCACCAACTGCTCCTCTGACTCCTCTAAAAAAATCCCTATAGATACTATAGATGCTCTACTTTCTGAACCTAATAACTAGTTTTACCCCCCTAACTTAGCAAAAAAAAAAAAAAAAAACAGAAAAAGCACTCCCAACTTATAGAAACAGACCCTGACATGGAAGAAAAAGGAAAAGAAATTTCCTCACACCAAACCATATCACTTTTTTGCCCAATTCACTATTCTTAAATTTTAAGTAGCTCTTATAATGGAAGAAGATCTTTGTTGTGCTGTAACTCAAATAGTAAATATGCTAGAAGATAAGTGCAGGCCTAGTACTCTGTGCCTGCTATATTTATGTTGGAATGAAATCAATGAATTTCCTATCCAAAAAAAGAAGTAATTTCTTGTATTCTTTTTTAAATTTATTTAAGGCAATTCAATCAATGGGTTCAATATTTAACACAAAATAATTCAAAATACACTCACAGGTACGGACCCAGGAATTCAGGCTAGGGGGGCAGAGATAAGCGAAAAAAAAAAAATTATCTTTGTCTTGCAGTCTTGCTCTTTCTTCTTAGTTTTTCTTTTTCTTTTTCTGTTGTGTTCTCTGTTTAGAGTTTGGACTGAATTTTTGTATTTACTTTTTTTTTTTTTTTTAATGATTTACATTGGGCTGGCCAGCTAGCTGGGGTATTGTCAATTGTGGCTCAAAACCTTTTTTTTTTTGGACAATTTACCCACCTTTTTTTTTTTTTTTGGTTGATTTACATTGGGCTGGCCAGCTATGTAATGCTCTACTTTTATGTCTTTTTTCTCCAAAAACACAATAAACATAAAAATACAAAATTAAATAAGATCAAAAACTTTTGGAGGAATTTTATTGCAATTAAATTGGAGTTTGGACTGAATTTTTGTATTTACCTTTTTGTTTTTTTTTTTTTTTTTTTGGTTGATTTGCATTGGGTTGGCCGGCTGGTAATGGGGCTGAAAATTTTGGAGGAGGGGGCCAAGATCCTAAGTGAGGGGGCCCAAGTTATTATTATCATTATTTTTTTTTTTGAAAATATACCTACTAAAAAAAATTGGGCCAGGGGGGCTGGGCCCCCACCTATGTAAACCCCAAATCTACATATATCCTTTTACAGTACAAAAATTGTAAACCCCCTTTTTTTTTTTTATTGAATCAAATCTACAATTTTAGAAGAATAGAAAAAGGAATGTTGATTTTTACATATTTTTTAAAAGCTACCAAGGTGGTTAGACGTGTATACTACTTTGTGGTATTTTTATTTTATATTTTTGATAATTAGATGGTTAGGAGTAAAGAGATTTGAAATTTTGAACCTTGAATCTCTTTGTTAGAAATGCCAAGAGGTGCCAATTGAGTTACAAGAGTTACAAGACTCTTGACAACTTTGTAGGTTTACTATTAATACTTGTAGATTGATTTATTTTCTCAATTTATTTTAAGGAATTAAATTAAAAATCTAAATTTTATGTATTTAGATTAATTTCTTCCTAGATTATTAGTAATATGAATTGATTATTTTATAGATTAATTGTGCTTTTAATGTTGACTTTTAATCTTGCCCCCTAAACTCAATTCTTGGTTTTGCCATGCCATCAATGTATTACATAAATTGCTTCTCAGAATTTTATGCCCACTACATCGCTGTTTTGTATATGAACTTTTCAGATGCTTGGATATGGATGGGCTGGACTGTTCAGAAAATATCTTGTTGACTCACCTTATATGTGGTGGCCTGCAAACCTTGTCCAAGTCTCTCTATTCAGGTACACCCATCTTTTTATTTTTTATACAGAGATTGCTTCTGTTTGAAGAAGAATTAGTGCAATGTTTAATTGACAAGTCGGTCTTCCTTGTAATAAACTAAGTAATTTGTGAAATGCAGGGCATTGCATGAAAAAGAAAAGAGACCTAAAGGAGGACATACAAGGCTACAATTCTTCTTCATGGTTTTTGTAGCAAGCTTTGCTTATTACATTGTCCCAAGCTATCTTTTCCCTTCAATATCAGCTCTCTCCTTTGTTTGTTGGATTTGGAAGGACTCAGTCACAGCCCAACAGATTGGTGGAGGGATCAAGGGCCTTGGACTAGGCTCATTTGGCCTTGACTGGTCCACTGTTGCCGGCTTTTTGGGCACCCCCTTAGCCACACCTGGGTTTGCCATCATCAATATTTTAGTGGGGTTTATGTTGTTTGTCTATGTCATCATCCCGATTGCTTATTGGAGTAATGCATATGATGCCAAGAAATTTCCTATCTTTTCATCCCACACTTTTGATCACACTGGACAGCGCTATAACATATCCAGAATTCTGAATGAGAAAGCATTTGATATTAATCTTGCAGCTTATGACAGTTATAGCAAACTTTATCTAAGTGTGTTCTTTGCCTTAACTTATGGTTTGAGCTTTGCTACTCTAACAGCTACCATTACTCATGTTGCCCTCTTTAATGGACAGTAAGCTGCTTCTTAACATCTTCTATTCTATTGTTTTGCAAAAGTTCTTTTTAGTTAAAAGCCTTTTCATGATTTTCTTTTTTGGTAAAAACATTGAGCAGAACAATCTGGACACTCTGGAAACAGACAGCAAGAGCAACGAAAGATCATTATTCGGATGTGCATACAAGATTGATGAAGAAGAACTATAAACAAGTCCCTCAGTGGTGGTTTTATACTGTCTTAGTTTTAATGGTTGCTCTTGCCATGGTTGCTTGTGAAGGTTTTGACAATCAGCTGCAACTCCCATGGTGGGGACTATTACTGGCTTGTGGCATTGCGCTGTTTTTCACTTTACCCATTGGAATAATTCAAGCCACAACGAATGCGGTATGAATAAGCCTGTAACCATCGTTGTATTTAATTGTTGAAAGGACACCACACATTCATTTGAAAGAGTTAATTACACTATACATTAGTTTGCATCAATTTTATGAAGACTACAATTCTCAATAATATGTGTTAATGTTAATTGCAGCAACCAGGTCTAAACGTGATCACAGAATTGGTTATTGGTTATATTTATCCAGGAAAGCCTCTCGCTAATGTGGCTTTCAAGACCTATGGCTACATTAGCATGGTACAAGCACTCTCCTTTGTTAGTGACTTCAAATTAGGCCACTATATGAAAATCCCACCAAGATCCATGTTCATTGTGCAGGCAAGTGAATTAGTACCAGTAAAATTTCTATGAATTTTTGTTGACTATTTTCATATAATGATACATTTGTTGTTAATTTATATTCTCAGTTATTTGGAACAATAGTTGCTTCAAGTACCTACTTTGCCACAGCATGGTGGCTTCTCACAAATATAAAGGACATATGTGATACTTCATTGTTGCCCGAGGGGAGTCCTTGGACATGCCCTGGGGATGATGTCTTCTACAATGCTTCCATTATTTGGGGAGTGATAGGTCCACTCAGAATGTTCACAAAATATGGTGTCTACAAAGAGATGAACTGGTTCTTCCTTCTTGGCTTCTTAGCTCCTATCCCTGGCTGGTTTCTCTCACGCAAATACCCCAACATCAAGTGGCTTAGACTTATACACATGCCTATTGTCATTGGAGCTACAAGTAACATGCCACCAACTAGAGCTGTGAACTATTGGGCTTGGGGAGCTGTTGGAATTTTCTTCAATTTCTATGTTTACAAAAAGTTCAAGGCATGGTGGGCTAGACATACATATGTCCTATCTGCTGCTCTAGACGCTGGGGTTGCCTTTTTGGGTGTTCTACTTTTCTTCACACTTCAATCCAAGAATATAATTGGTCCAGAGTGGTGGGGTCTGGCCAGTGATGACCATTGTCCATTGGCTTCATGCCCCACAGCTCCTGGGGTTAAAATTGAGGGCTGCCCTGCCTTTTGAGATGCTTAAGGGTTACGTCTTAGGCACATGTGACATTCAAGGTCCTCCAATGCCTGATGAAATTGGGAGATGAGGTTGTAGAATTCATTAATTTGATATATGTTTCTTCATGTTGGGCCAATAAGGCATTGTAAAAAGATGCAATTCTTTTTTGTAATTAAATAAGGTTTTTTTTTATTTAATTTTTTTATAATACGTTTGCAATTTTGCATAATCCGAGGGGTCTTTTATATGAAATAATAACTATTTTTAAAAGAGTTGTAAAGTTGTAATAGTTATTCCTTAATGGATTTAATAATTTCTAAAATTAATAAGTTTTTAAATATTTGAGCTTAACAATTATAAAAAAAAATCTTAAAAAAAAAAAAAACCTCCCTCTCTAAATTTTTTTTAAAAGTTATTTTTTTAGGAATTCTGATGTATAAGTGTGCGTTAGGCTCCAGTTTAAAAAGCTAGCTTATTTTACTATTCAGCTTATTTTGCTATTATTTATGAATCCCATTGCAGTTTTTGGTACTATTCATGAGTCTTACTGTACTATTTCAATTAATTTTTACCTTTACCTACAGTACTTTCGGTAAAAAGTTTTTAATTTCAACAAAATAAGCGGAATTCAAACAAACCCTAAGTAACATACTTCCTAAATATAGATATTGAGTTTTATTCTAATATTACAAATTACAACCAAACCTATGAATAGGTTTAGTTATTTTATAACTATCCAAGAAAAAATAAAGTTTAGTTATTCTATTACAACATCTTTTATTTTCAGTAATAAAGATTACTATTCTTGTTATAATCTCTGCTCAATGTACCAATAAAGATTACTTACTTTTTTCCTTCTTGGTATGATAACTACATTCTGGATTCTGTTAAGCATGAACATATATTGAAATGCATGCAAGATTAATGAATGATTCTTAGTGAAATAAGTGGTCCTTCTTTAGCGAGCCAACTTAGTTATGAATTGTGTGGTAATGTAGTTTCCTTGTTTCTCCAAAAGACCGCCTTTCAAACATACAAGTTTGTTTGGTTGTTTGTTTGTTTTACACCATAGACGCAAACTTTTGGCTTTAAATTCTCATTATTCACTTAAAAATTTTAAGAACAACTCTTATTTTGTTTTAATATCCTGTTTATAGTGTGTAATAACATTACAAGATTGTGCGAGACTTTAAGAACACAAGGGTGGTATATATATATATATATATATATATATATATAAAGTGCTGTGTGAGTTTGAAAGTGTATCCAAGGAGAAGCTTTTTGAGAGCCATGACAGGTTACGGGGAAAATGGAGACCCTAAAGCAATGTCACTTGAGAAGACTCAATCCAATACTAATATGACTGGTAACTCCCTCTCTCTCTCTCTAACACAAACACACAGAAAATAGAGTTACATAATTGATGATTCATCGCATTTTATGTCATGATTCATGAATGCTACATGTATGGCTAGGTATGCATGCATGAAATCAGCCTCATTACAGAACATGTTTTGTTTCAATTGATGTAAATTACATTTCTCTTGGATTTGCTGTGTAGTTCTACCCCTTGGGAACTATAGTTTACTGTGGTTTCATAATTCACCACCCTTTGCTTTTTTGCTATGATCGATGAAAATTGCGTGTATGTTGGATATGCATGACATCAGCTTTAGCACAGAACAT
The DNA here is from genome assembly GCA_032878915.1 of Castanopsis chinensis. Lineage (NCBI taxonomy): Eukaryota > Viridiplantae > Streptophyta > Magnoliopsida > Fagales > Fagaceae > Castanopsis > Castanopsis chinensis. The sequence continues at coordinate 10,863,798 of JAVQMG010000089.1, forward strand.
GTTTTTCTTATAATTAGTGAGTATTATTATTATTATTATTATTATTATTATTATTTGTTGTGTAACCTTGTCTACTACATGTTTTGTTTGTCATTCGAGTCTACTACATGTCATTCGTGTCTACTACATGTCATTCGTGTACTATATAGAATATACCGTGAGAAGAATTACTTTCTTCATCACAATAGCTCATTATTTGATCTGGTATTGTTTCTCAACATTCAATGAGAAACATACTCTGAAATATTATTAAAGTTGACACAAAGTATGTTTAAATCCATGATAACAGGGGCACTTAATTGATTTTTTTTTTTACTATCATTCAATTCTATTCATCTTAATAATTTCAGAAATAAATTTTTAAAGAAATAATTTTTTTTTTTGTTTCAAATTTTTTGCATTTGACTTTAATAATGTGGTCATTCTATATAAGCAGGGGATGAAGACAATGATAGCCCAATTGAACAAGTTAGACTTACAGTTCCTCCAACAGATGACCCAACACAGCCAACATTGACATTTCGAACATGGGTTCTTGGATTGATATCATGTGTTGTTCTTTCTTTTGTAAACCAATTTTTCGCGTACCGCCAAAATCAGCTGTCAATTACGCCAGTCATAATACAAATCCTTGTGCTCCCAGTAGGGAAGCTAATGGCTGCATATCTTCCATCAAAGCCAATTCGAGTCCCACTCACAAACTGGTCCTTCTCCTTGAATCCAGGGCCATTCAATTTGAAGGAACATGTTTTGATCACCATTTTTGCTAATTCTGGGGCTGGTGGGGTGTATGCACTTCATATTGTTACTGGAGTCAAGGCTTTCTACCACAGGAGTATCTCTGGTGTAGCAGCCTATATACTATCACTAACTACTCAGGTATATTTGGATTCTTGGTTTCATTCTAATGGCATTATGGCTATAGCCAATCGATCCTGTTTCTCACATAAAGAATGTATGATACAAGAACTTGTTTGTTCACATTGAGAATTAAGCCACTCGTAAAAGGTTGTACCTGGTGCACAAAGCTCCGATTTTTCGGGGTCTAGGATAGATAATTGATAGACAACCTTACCCCTTTTGTTTTGGAGAATATAAGCTGCTCTAATATGAATAAAAAAAGTGTCCTGCCATCAATGTATTACACAAAATGCTTCTTAGAGTGTTATTCCTGCTACATAACCCTTTTTCACATGAACTTTTCAGATGCTTGGATATGGATGGGCTGGACTGTTCAGAAAATATCTTGTTGACTCACCTTATATGTGGTGGCCTGCAAACCTGGTCCAAGTCTCTCTATTCAGGTCCACCATCCTTTTTTTTTATTATATTGAGCTTACTTATTTTAGAAGAAGAATTAGTTCAATTTTTAATTGAAAGGTCGGTCTTCCTTGTAATGAACCAAGTAATATTTGAAATGCAGGGCATTGCATGAAAAAGAAAACAGACCTAAAGGAGGACTTAAAAGGATACAATTCTTCTTCATGATTTTCGCAGCAAGCTTTGCTTATTACATTGTTCCAAGCTATTTTTTCCCTTCAATATCAGCTATCTCCCTTGCTTGTTTGATTTGGAAGGACTCAGTCACAGCCCAACAAATTGGTGGAGGGATCAGTGGCCTTGGACTAGGCTCATTTGGCCTTGACTGGGCCACTATAGCTAGCTTTTTGGGCACCCCCTTAGCCACACCTGGGTTTGCCATCATCAATATTTTAGTGGGGTTTATTTTGTTTGTCTATGTCGTTATCCCGATTGCTTATTGGAGTAATGCATATGATGCCAAGAAGTTTCCTATCTATTCTTCCCACACTTTTGATCACAATGGACAACCCTACAACATATCCAGAATTCTGAATGAGAAAGCATTTGATATTAACCATGCAGCTTATGACAGTTACAGCAAACTTTATCTAAGTGTGTTCTTTGCTTTTAGTTATGGTTTGAGCTTTGCTACTCTAACAGCTACTCTTACTCATGTTGCCCTCTTTAATGGAAAGTAAGCTTCTTAAAATCTTCTATTCTATTCTCTGGCAAAAATTTTTGTTAGTTAAAAGCCTTTTCATGATTTTCTTTAATTGGGTAAAAACATTGAGCAGAACAATCTGGACACTCTGGAAACAGACAGCAAGTGCAGCAAAGGATAATTATACCGATGTGCACGCGAGGTTGATGAAGAAGAACTATAAACAAGTCCCTCAGTGGTGGTTTTGTACCATTTTAGTTTTAATGGTGGCTCTTGCCATGTTTGCTTGTGAAGGTTTTGACAAACAGTTGCAACTCCCATGGTGGGGACTATTAATGGCTTGTGGCATTGCGCTGTTTTTTACTTTACCCATTGGAATAATTCAAGCCACAACGAATTCGGTATGAATAAGCCTAACCATCCTTGTATTTCATTGATAAAAAGATAACAAACATTCATTCGAATGAGTTAGTTACATTCTACATTATATTGCATCCATTTTTTACGGACTACAATTCTCAATATGATGTGTTATTGTTAATTGCAGCAACCAGGGCTAAACGTGATCACAGAATTGGTGATTGGGTATATTTATCCAGGGAAGCCCCTCGCTAATGTGGCTTTCAAGACCTATGGCTACATTAGCATGTCACAAGCACTCTACTTTGTTAATGACTTCAAACTAGGCCACTATATGAAAATCCCCCCAAGGTCCATGTTCATTGTGCAGGCAAGTGAATTAATACCAGCAAAAATTATATGAAATTTTGTTTACTATTTCGATGTAATGACACGTGTTGTTAATTTACATTCTCAGTTAGTTGGAACACTTGTTGCTTCAAGTACCTACTTTGCCACGGCATGGTGGCTTCTCTCAAGCATAAAGGACATATGTGATCCGTTATTATTGCCTGCGGGGAGTCCTTGGACATGCCCTGGGGATGATGTCTTCTACCATGCTTCCATTATTTGGGGAGTCATAGGTCCACTCAGAATGTTCACAAAATATGGTATCTACAAAGAGATGAACTGGTTCTTCCTCGTTGGCTTCTTAGCTCCTATTCCTGGCTGGTTTCTCTCACGCAAGTACCCCAACATCAAGTGGCTTAGACTTATAAACATGCCTATCATCATTGGAGCTACAAGTAGCATGCCACCAACTAGAGCAGTGAACTATTGGGCTTGGGGAGCTGTTGGAATTTTCTTCAATTTCTATATTTACAAGAAATTTAAGGCATGGTGGGCTAGACATACCTATGTCTTATCTGCTGCCTTAGATGCTGGGGTTGCCTTTTTGGGTATAATGCTTTTCTTCACTCTTCAATCCAAGAATGTAATTGGTCCACAGTGGTGGGGGCTGGACATGGATCATTGTCCATTGGCTTCATGCCCCACAGCTCCTGGGATTGTGAAAAAGGGGTGCCCTGTTTTTTGAGATGATTAAGGTTTAGGTCTTGGGCTCATGTGACATTCAATGTCCTCCAATGCCTGTTGAAGTTCTAGTTCACCAATTTGATATATATTTCTACATGTTGGGATAAGTCATTGTAATGATGCAAGTCTTTTTGGTAATTATATATTTATTTTTTCAATTTCCAAGATTGGTTTGCAAGTTTTCATTAATCTGAAGGGGCTTGTTATATAAAAGAACATATTTTTTTAATATATAAATTATTGAATTTGTTTTCTACAAGTGGAAGGCTGGAACCACTATCAGCAATCTCTCTATGTAAAAAAACCATCTTTAAGAAAGAAGCCAATAAGATAATGTCTAGAAATGCAAAATAAATTTAGACATAATTGTATTGCATCACAAAACTACCAAATATCTTTCAAACTGACAATTTCATGCATTCAACCCATATTACCAGATAGGAAGAGCACCATATGCAATAAGCTCCTTCAGATCATGCATTGCAACCATTCCAGAACCACTTACAGCACATCTGAACTAAACTCATCGAAAAACATTTTGAAAGTAGCAAATTAGCATGACAACCTTGTCTGAAAATAATGCACATAGATTTCTCAATACCTTGTCCTGAAAATGATGTGGCGTACTAATTTGGAAATGTTGTGAAATTATTGTGGCTTTTTGTTTTGTCCATAGCATCACTTCAAAAATAATCCTACTCCCTCCTCCCAATGTAACCCTTAACCCCTAAACCTAAATATAAAAAGAAAAAGAAAAAGAAAAAAAAGAAACCCAAATAACAATACTAAAAATCAACCCAAGCAACAAGGTTACGCCAAATAACAATAAATGAACAAAATATTCAATAAAAAAATCCCATTAAAAAAAAAACCCCCTAATCATTCAAATTCTTAACTCGTTCATCCTACTTAATAAAAATAATTCATAATGCACTTGATTGTGTGTATGTGTTTTTGTTCTCGTGATGTCAATATATTCAAGTTATTTATTAGATTTTGTATGATTTAATTTTGTTAATGGCAACCCTAAAAAAAGTTTCGAAAGACGGCACTTATTATGATCAACTTAATTTAATAGGCAATACAGAGTTTATATTCGGACTTGATGAAAACAAAAGGTTGTTTTGAGTTTATGCTTATGCATAAAATAGATTGATATATAAATTTAATATTTCTTGAATGTTTGTTGCTCCAAGACAAGTCCTTTGACTCTACAATATATATTGAAGATTCAAAAACTGAAAGACTCTTCTCACCCAAAAAAAAAAAAAAAAAATTGAAAACTCCATCAACCAACAGACATCTATTTGGCAGTTTTCCTTGGAATTGATCTAAGGAAGAGTAAAGTGTACAGATTGTGAATATTGAGATTGTAAATCGTGCAACAATGTGATTCAGCTATATTTTTTGAGCGATCAAATTCAAACCTGCCTGGGCCAGCCACAAAACAGAAATACTGTTTAAACGGCACACCAGGGTAGACATTGATCATAAATTTGAGTCTGATTTGCACTGAGGTTCTACATGAAAATCAAGACATAACAGGAGAGAATACATTTTAAGTTGATACGTAAATCAAGGAACTTTTCTCGAAAGTAAAAGAAATACATACAAGGTAAATATATCCTCTCCATTTCAAATGTTTACAAATCTAAAAGTGAATTTAGTAACACGTTATTTAAATGATGTGTGTTATGTTATGGACACTTATTTTGTTGAAACACGGTTTTGATCACCATTGAATCCGAGACCATTCAGTTTTGAATGGCCCCGGATTCAAAATGTAATAGACTTATTAGAAGAAGTCTCCAAACCTCTAAATTAGACTGGCTAATAATTTGTAACTTAGAATATCAAGAATGATATTTATTATTGTTCACATGTGAATTTATAGACGGCATACTAACTTTCTATAATCTATCAACAACTAATCATAATTCATGTATCTAAGAAAATAGTTAGATGCTTTTGCTTATCCAAAAAAAAACCTAATCATAATTCATCCTAATCTAAACAAATTTATATATATATATATATATATATATATATGTAGGGCCAATGGGCCCAAGAGTTGTATTGGGCTGGCCCAAGAGCTCTTATGGGGTTGAAAGCCCAACCTAACGATATGGGTGGTCCGAGGACATGAAAAGGTCCGCATGTGAAGTAACGTGATAGAAGAAAGAAGCCATATTTGGGCAAAACATCTTGAGGCATGATGTCCGAGGATGGTAACGTCCTCGGCCATAGGTAACCAAGGACGAGAAGAGTGATCTGGCAGTCCAAGGGCATCAATACTAAAGACCTTGAATGTAAAGGCCAAGAAAACAAGGGTAGGAGACAAGGAGAAGTGACAGGAAATGTCAAGGATAAAGTTGCTACTATCGCATTGAAGGCTCTGTACCTACCTCTCTGGCCGCATTAATATAATATATATATATATATACTGCCAAAGAAAAGTGATGATAAGTATCTAGAAAAAGCATCTGATCTACACGTGGAGGAAAGGAGGAGAAGAATGAAGACAATATAAAAGGAAAACGATAGAGAAGGAGAGTGGGGGGATACACAAGAGAGAACTGTAAGAGAGAATGAAAGACTATCATCGGCATCAATATACAAGAGAATTTACCTACGTATATGTGTTATGCATGTGTTTTGTGATCGATCTTAATTTTCATGTTATCTAGTGTCTCTAGACCTAGATTCGAAGCTCACTCTCTAAAAATTCATTATTTTAGGCCCTTTGGGCTGGTCCCGAAGGTACAACCGAGGTCCAGCACTTTTTGTGTCCTTACAATATATATATATATATATATATTTAAAAGTTGAAACATAGCATTTATGGTTACTATGCAATTGTTAAGCCACATCAACACCCACATCGTTCACCCATTTTCAACAATCTCTCTCTTATTTTTAATTCTTTTTTTTTTATCCATTAATTTCTCAACTTATTGTTATACTTTTTCTAACTTTTTTCCTCATTTTTACATTTTTATCTCTCTACTACTATCCACCTTAATATTACTTTTCCACTGTCCCTTTATCTTCCTTTATTTTTTGCTTTTCTTATACCTCTCCTCTTATTATAATTTACAAATCTCTTTTCGATTCTATTCATAGTTTTTTCACATACAAAAAGTTATTCCTCTCTCTCTTTCTCTCACTCATTTTCTTTCTTCATTTTTGGTGGATTTTTTTATTATATATTTTTCTTTCATATCTACTTTAGGTTGATGAATTTTTGTATTATTTGGAACTTTTCTTTGAGTTGATATGATTAAGTTTTGTGTTTTTAAGTTGTTATCTTTTCTATTCTCTTCAATTTTATAGATTTTATCGTATTGCATTATAAAGATAATATATAAGAATATACTGTTATTTTATTACATAACATGACTTCGATAATTTGGTGTTTATTACTATATATATTTTAACTTTTCTATCATATTTTATCTTTAAAAAAGTGGTTATTCTCTTTCTCTTGATTTTTTTATTTTTTCTTGCAACTCTACTTTATAGTGATGAACCATTGTGATTTTTAAAACCCTATTTTAGGTTCATATATTTTGGTATTGTATTTTTTAGTTCCCTAACACAAATACTCTCTCTATCTCTGTCTCTGTCTCTGTCTCTGTCTCTCTCTCTCTCTCTCTATAGAATAATATTTAAAAAATAAATTATACATATTCATTATAAGTTTGATATGAGTTTTGATTATCATGATTATCTCTTTTAAAAGAATGAATAATTTATTTAAATAAAAATTATGCATGCATACATAAGTATGTATTTATTTATTTTGCTTAAATATATAATCAACCTCATGGAATTCATTTAAAAGTAATGATGTTAAAACAAATGATAACTGCCCTAAAGATTACATTTGTTTATTCATAACTTTTATATATAGAAAGACTTTCACTTAAATTTAGCATTATTAAAGTGGACTGAAATGCAACAATAATGTGGCTCAACAAAAGCGTAGCTACAATAAATACTATGCATAAGATTTTAGATATTACGAGTTTGAGATTTTTTTTATTTTAATAAATTTCAATTTAGATAGGTGCCTTTAACCCAAACATGTCTTTCCCCATTATGTAAGTACACAAAGATAAATTGAAGTAGACCGAAATGAACTGAAGGGATCTGAATGAACCAAATGGAACAAAGTGGACCAAATGGAGAGAATAGAATCGAATAGGAACCAAGTGGACCAAATAGGACTGAATAAGAATAAATGGACCGAATAGGACTAAAGTGAATAGAATGGACCAAAAAAGACCCAATTTGATTGAATAGAATTGAAGTAAAAAAATATGGACTGAAGTAGACCGAATAGGAGAAATGTGAACTGAATAAGACTGAAGTGAACAAAATGGACTAAATAGAACCAAAGTGGACAAAAACCAAAGTGGACAAAATTGACTGAATAGGACTAAAGTGGACCGACTGGCCCAAATATAAATGCAGTGGATCAAAAGAGACAGAATGGAACGAATAGGACCAAGTAGAACCAAAGTAGACATAATGGACTGAATCGGACTAAAGTGGACAGAATAAGACCAATGTGGACCGAATAGAGCCAATGTGGACTGAATAGACTGAATTAGACTGAAGTGGACAAAATAGGGTAAATGTGGACTAAATAGACCAAAGTAGATTGAATAAGACCGAATAGGATGAATTGCACCAAATAGAACTTTTGTGGATAGAACAGACTAAATAGGACCGAATCGACTAAACAAGACTAAATTCGACTGAATAGGACAAGATGGACCGAATAGAATCAATGTAGACCGAATAAGACTTTTGAATATTTTAGATTGAAGAGAACTAATGTCTATTTTAGTATTTTTCTTTGTATTTTTCAACTCAAAACTAAAGAGTTTTGCCCAAATGAAAAAACAAAAATTCAACCCAAAAATGGAAAAAAAAAAATTGAGCTAAACTTGAAAAGAAAACCTACAAAAAGAATCTATTTAAGGCCCAATTAGTCTAAAATTGACTAGAGAGGGACTAAAATTGACCAAGTGGACCTTATTGGACCAAAGTAGACCTAATTGAACCAAATAGAAATTGTTTAATTTTTAAGGAGAGCAAATTATCATAAAAAAAGTTTAGAGCAAAAAATTAAAAATTATATTACAATACAAAGTAATTATTTATTCCCAAACATCGCGTGGCTTTATGACTAATCTATATATTACTAAAAGCTAAAACGTAGAGTTTAATGTTACTGTGCTCACGTTGAGTTACATCAGCATCCACGTTATTATCTTTTTTCTTTCCAATTTTCCTATAATTGTTTTTTAACATTTACTTTTTTTTTTAATAATTGTACTTTCTCCAACTTTTCTCATACCTTTACCTTTTCATTTCCCCACTACCCTCAACCTTAATATCATTTTTCATTTTTCTTTATTTTGTCTCTTCATCTTTCCCTCCTTTACCTTTTCATCTCCCCACTACTTTTAACCTTAATGTCATTACTCATCTTTCCATTCATTTTCCTTTATTTTGTCTCTCCATATTCACATCATCTTCTATAAATTTGTTATTCTCACTTTCATTCTTTGCATAGTTTTCCATCACAGAAAAGTTGTTTCTCCCTCCCTCTCTCTCTCTCTCTCTCACACACACACAATAATTTTTGGGAGTATCTTTTTTCTTGCATCTCTGTTTAAGTTGATAAATTTTTGTGTCTATTATAACTCTACATTAAGTTGATACGATTTAGTTTTGTATTTTAAGTTTTTTTTTTTTTTTTGTTCTCTTTGATTGTTAAATATTATACTATTGCGTTATAATAAAATTACAAAAGATAATATATATTATTCTATTGCATAACATGATTTGGGTAATTTGGTGTTTATTGTTATATATATATATATATATATATATTATATTTTTACTTTTTTTAATCTTTTCATATTATTTTATTCAATATTTAAACTCAATCACATCCTTCATATAATTAAATTATTTATATTTTCTTTTTTTTTAATTAAACATATAGTATTTTATTAAAATTTAAATAAATTAAATTGTATTTACTTTTTTTAACATTTACGCTTTCTCCAATCTTAAGGGAAGCGTTTAATGTTATTATGCTCACGTTAAGTCACATTAGCATTCATGTCATTATCTTTTTTCTTTCCAATTTTTCTATAATTGTTTTTTGACATTTACTTTTTTTTAATAATTGCACTTTCTTCAACTTTTCTCATGTCTTTACCTTTTCATTTCCCCACTACCCTTTACCATAATATCGCTTTTCATCTTTCTTTATTTTGTCTATTCATCTTTCCCTCCCTTACTTTTTCATCTCCCCACTACCCTCAATCTTAATGTTACTATTCATCTTTTCATTCATTTTCCTTTATTTTGTCTCTTCATATTCACACTATCTTCGATAAATTTGTTATTCTTACTTCCATTCTTTACATAGTTTTCCATCACAGAAAGGTTGTTTCCCCCCCCCCCCCTCTCTCTCTCTCTCTCTCTCTCTCTCTCTCTCTCTCTCTCACACATACACACAATAAATTTTGGACTATTTTTTTTCCTGCATCTCTGCTTAAGTTGATAAATTTTTGTATTTGTTATAACTTTATGTTGGGTTGGTACGATTTAGTTTTGTGATTTAAGTTTTTTTTTGTTCTCTTTGATGGTTAAATATTATACTATTGCGTTATAAAAAAAATGAAAAAGGATAATATATAAGAATATAATATATTATTCTATTACATAACATGATTTGAATAATTTGGTGTTTATTGTTATATATATATATATATTATATTTTTATTTTTTTAATCTTTTAATCTTATTTTATTCAATATTTAAACTCAATCACATCCTCCATATAATTAAATTATTTATATTTTCTTTTTTAATTAAACATATAATATTTTATTTAAATTTAAATAAATTAAATTGTACTCACTTTTTTTAACATTTACATTTTCTCCAACCTTAAGTGTAACGTTTAATATTATTGTACTCACATTGAGCCACATCAACATCTACGTCATTATCCTTTTTCTTTCCAATTTTTCTATAATTGTTTCTTAACATTTACTTTTTTTTTTAATAATTGCACTTTCTCTAACCTTTCTTATATTTTTACCTTTTCATCTCCTTCATCTCCCCATTACCCTCAACCATAATATCGCTTTCCATCTTTCTTTATTTTGTCTCTTCATCTTTCCATCTCTTACATTTTCATCTCCCCACTACCTTCAACTTTAATGTCACTATTCATCTTTCCATTTATTTTTCTTTATTTTGTCTCTTCATATTCACATCATCTTCTATAAATTTGTTATTCTCTCTTCCATTTTTTGCATAGTTTTCTATCACAGAAAGATTGTTTCTCTCTCTCTCTCTCTCTCTCTCTCTGTTGGGTTGGTATGATTTAGTCTTGTGTTTTAAGTTTTTTTGTTCTCTTTGATTGTTAAATATCATACTATTGTGTTATAAGAAAATTAAAAAAAGATAATATATAAGAATATAATATATATTATTGTATTACATAGCATGATTTGGGTAATTTAGTGTTTATTGTTATATATATATATATATATTATATTTTTACTTTTTTAATCTTTTCATCTTATTTTATTCAATATTTAAACTCAATCACATCCTCCATATAATTAAATTATTTATATTTTCTTTTTTTAATTAAACATATAATATTTTATTTAAATTTAAATAAATTAAATTGTACTCACTTTTTTTAACATTTATATTTTCTCCAACCTTAAGTGTAACGTTTAATATTATTGTACTCACATTGAGCCACATCAGCATCTACGTCATTATCCTTTTTTTTTTCCAATTTTTCTATAATTGTTTCTTAACATTTACTTTTTTTTTAATAATTGCACTTTCTCTAACCTTTCTCATGTTTTTACCTTTTCATCTCCTTCATCTCCCCATTACCCTCAACCATAATATCGCTTTCCATCTTTCTTTATTTTGTTTCTTCATCTTTCCATCTCTTACATTTTCATCTCCCCACTACCTTCAACTTTAATGTCACTATTCATCTTTCCATTTATTTTTCTTTATTTTGTCTCTTCATATTCACATCATCTTCTATAAATTTGTTATTCTCTCTTCCATTTTTTGCATAGTTTTCTATCACAGAAAGGTTGTTTCTCTCTCTCTCTCTCTGTTGGGTTGGTATGATTTAGTCTTGTGTTTTAAGTTTTTTTGTTCTCTTTGATTGTTAAAGATCATACTATTGTGTTATAAGAAAATTAAAAAAAGATAATATATAAGAATATAATATATATTATTCTATTACATAACATGATTTGGGTAATTTAGTGTTTATTGTTATATATATATATATATATATATTATATTTTTTTACTTTTTTAATCTTTTCATCTTATTTTATTCAATATTTAAACTCAATCACATCCTTCATATAATTAAAAATATAATATTTTATTTATATTTAAATAAATTAAATTGTACTCACTTTTTTTTTAACATTTACACTTTCTTCAACCTTTTCCCTTTACATTTTCATCTCCCCACTACCCTCTCTCTTAATATCACTTTTCATCTTTCTCTTAATTTTGTTTCTTCTTATTGTTATCCTTTTAGTATAAATTTGGCATTCTCTTTTCCATTATATGGATAATTTTTCTTCACAAAAAAATTTATTTCTCTCTCTTTATCTCTCAATTTTTGGTGATATATATATATATTGCATCTCTGCTTTAGGTTGAGAAATTTTTGTGTTTTTTAGAACTTTACTTTAGGTTGATGCGATTTAATTGTGTTTTAAGTTTTTTTTTTTTTTTTTTTTCACTTTGGTTGTTAAATTTTATCATATTGCATTGTAAAGAATTAAAGATACTATATAAGAAGGAAATATTATAATATTACATAATATGATTTAAATAATTTGTTATTTATTTAGAGATAATTAATTTGGTGTTTATTGTTATATCCTTTATTTTTACTTTTTTTCTTCTCATATTATTTTATTCAACATTATTATTATTATTATTATTACTGTTGTTGAATTAATATATTAGATTGTATATTTTTTAAAAGTCAATATATTAACTTGAAAGGAAATGAAAAACCAACTATTAACCAATAATAACTTAAACAATAATATTATCTCGCGCAACGTGCGGATCTACGACTAGTATATCTAAAAGTTAAAGCGTGGCATTTATTGTTGCTATTCTCTCATTGTACCACATCATCCACCTATTTCGTACCCTTTCTCTTATTTTAACTCTTCTTCTTATTATTACTTTCCCAAATTTTTGTTACACCTTCTTTAACCTTTAACTCTTCTTCTTATTATTACTTTCCCAAATTTTTGTTACACTTTCTTTAACCTTTTACCCTCCATTTTATCTTTTCATTTCCCCACTACTTTCTATCTTAATGTCATTATTCTATTTTATCTATTCTTATTTTCATCTTCTTACTATAAATTTGTCATTATCTCTCTCATTTTATTTATACTTTTTCCTAACCCAAAAAAAAAAAAAAAATTGTTATTTCTCTCTCTTTCTCTCTCTCTCTCTCTCTCTCTCTCTCTCTCTCTCTCAATTTGTTTTTTCAATTTTCATGGTTTTTTTTCTTGAATCTCTACTTTAGGATGATGAACTTTTGGGTTCTTTAAAACTCTAATTTGGGTTGATGCGATTTAGTTGTGTTTTTAAGTTGTTATATTTTTTCTTTTCTCTAATTGTTAGATGTTATTCTATTACGTAACATAACTTGGATAATTTGGTGTTTATTATTATATATTTTATTTACACTATTTTTCTTCTCATCTAATTTTCTATAAATATTCTTTTCTTTCCCATTCTCTCCTGAAAAAGTGATTATACTCTCTCTCTCTCTCTCACACACACACAATTTTTTAATTCTTTCTTGCAACTCTACTTAATTTAGGTTTATGAATAATTGTGTTTTTAATAACTCTATTTTGGGTTAATACGTTCTGGTGTTGTGTTTATGAGTTGCTAATCACAAGTAGTCTCTTTCTCTCTCTTATAGATTTGGTTTGATTTTTGTTTGAGTTAATACTTAGTTATTTTGAAAGTGAGAATTTGAATTTTTATCAAAACATAATGCATTTGAATGTGCCTATCAATTATTTGAGCAATATCAAGTGAACTTTTGTCATGGGTTTTGATTATCATGATAGTTCTTTTATGAGAATGAGGAATTTGAAAATTTTATTTAAGAATAAAAAAATTTAGTTGTACAAAAAAAGGAAAACATAGAGCACTATAACATAAAAAATTTGAAGAAATATAGACTACCTCAAAATGAAATAATATTAATTGAACACACCAAAAATGATAGAATAATATATTGACAGAGATAAAAAAAAAAATGAAAAATAATTTTAGATATTGGTTAGATTTTAGGGGGAAAAATTATTTTTTTTAAAATTATACATTATACCATAATCACAGAATAATTATCTATTCTCATATAGTGTGTGGTTCTACAACTAGTTTTTTTAATCAATAAAAAGTATCAATATCATTATGTATCCTTAATGTTAAGTTCTTGTTTTTCCAACTATAACATATAAGCCAAGAACACACATTCTGCATGCCAAGGACGTGGGAAAACACTCAGAAGTCATCCTTAAGAGTAGAAAGAGTTTTGTTCATCATATTCATCCCATCTCTTCCTCTTGTTGAGATAGAGAGAACCTTAATCTTAAACCAAAATTCCTGCACATTTTCTCTTCTCTATTTCTCTCCGAAATGGCATACACTTGGAGAAATTTGTAGCCTTCTTCTCCTTCACCAAATATTCAGTGTTTTGAAGTATACAGGCGTATGGAAACTATTGGAGGTTGAAATCCAAATCTTACAAGTTTTGTGGCTTCCATTGGCGATTCAATGATGGTGTCTCTAGTAAATTAGTTGGAGATATAATATTTAAGAAAAAAAGAAGAAGCTAACTTCATAAAAAATCAATTAGAATGTTTCTTTTTCTTTATCTTTAGTTATAAAAGAAAATGCATTTATGACTCTCCCAAACCAAAATACCAAAAACCCAAAAACTCAAAGCGAATAATAAGTTCATAACCTTCAGAAAATCCACAACGTCCGACTTCAATATCAAAACCATAAGCTACCGTCATTGAATAAAAATCGTGCAAGCCCCCTTCGTTGGTCATAGCCTATTCGTACTGGTTAGGATCAAATAGTACTGCAATGTTCGAGTTATGTAGGTATTGTTGAAAGGTTAAAGGTAAATGCTGTCATTTTTGGTTTGAGTGTATTTGAGATGAGATGGCATGAAGGGCTATGAACATGTGTATATAAAGGAGTAGAAGTGAAAAGGGTGAATGGAAATGCAAAGAGTTTTTTGTTTGTGGAAAAGAGGAAAAGTCTTGAAACATTGAACCAAATTAAAATAATAATAATTATAGTCTAATAACACTGAATAAAAATTGTAACAAAAGTAGTCTTGAAACATTGAACTAAAGGAAATAAAAAGTCCCTATTTTTAAATTTGCTCTTATCTCTAATGTGGCTTAAATGCATTTCAATTCTATTTATAGAGTGTGTCACATGAAAGAACCCCATGCTTTCCCGCATGGAGTTTCTACTTTTATATATATATATATATATATATATATATATGTAGTGCCCATGGGCCCAAAGCACGTATTGGGCCAGCCCAAAGGCTCCCGAAAGGAGGAAAGTCCAACCCAACAACATGAAATGGTCCGAGGACATAATAACTCCAGCCTACGATGCCACGTGACAAAGGAAGGTGCCATGCATGAGCAGAACACCACGAGACATGACGTCCGAGAATGATCTTGTCGGCTGCCGAGGACAGTATTAGTGATCTGGCGGTTCAAGGACTCCCGTACTAAGGACTTTGTATGCAATAACTAAGAGAATGAGGATAAGGGATAAAGGGAGTTGATAGACAAATATAAAAGAAAAAGCTGCTACCACCGCATTGAAGGCATTATACCTACCTCTCTGGCCGCATTAATGAGGAAGTGACGCCTGAATATTGGAATTCAACCTTATCCTAACCGCCAGAGACCTTAGTAAGAAGAGGTGATAGGACAAGTATCCAAGAGGAACATCCAGACTACACGTGGAAGAAAGGAGAAAGGGATGCAGGCCTATAAAGGGTGGAAGAAACGAAGGGGGAGGACACACACACACTACAGAGAAAACTTATAAGGAAACACTAAAGATTGTCCTCAGCATTAATATATAAATCAATATTTCACCCATGTATGGGAAGTACGCATATGTTCTGTGCTTTAACCTAACTTTTGTGTTATCTATCGTCCAAAAACCTAGATTAGAAGCCTGCTCTCTATAAATTCATTGTTTAGGGCTCATTGGCCTGGTCTGAAAGTCCGACTTTGGTCCAGCTTGATTTGTGCTCTTACAATATATATTAATTATATTTAGAATACTATTTTAGATTTTACTCAAATAAAAAATACTATTTTAGATTATTGTATAATGTATATAATATGGAAGTTGTACATATAAAAAATAAAATTAATTATTTTATTTTTTTACTTGTCCCCATGACGAATTCCTTTCTTTATCATTGCTAGTTCCCTAGAAAAAAATCCTCGAGCCGCCACTGATTTTAGTTTAGGATTAATTTGGTGTTAAGCATTAAAAATGGATTATGGGATATAAATACTACTAGCTAATTACATCCAGTGTCTTTCACCTTACTAATTAAAGAAAATTAGGCTAATAACAACCTAGCACTCTGTGCAATTTTAGATCCGAAACATAGAATCTTAACTATGACATGGACCCTTTCCACAGGATAACGTAGTTCTCTTATCAACTTACTCTTCTCTACCAAACAGCTAGTTAGTTATTTGATTTGTCATACATCAACCAACTGCAACACAAACAGTATAACAAAGTGAGTCAAAGAACAAACATCAACCAACTGCAACACAAACTGTTTAAGCATGAACATATATTGAAATGCAAGCAAGGTTCGAAAAGCATGTAAGTATGTGTAGATTCAATAAAGATTCATAACTAAATAAACTAACTGCCCTCCTTTCTGGGTCAATGGAATTATAATGTGTAAAAATAGATTTTCCTTGTTTCTTTCCCTCACAACGTAGCCTAATATGTAGGGTCTTTTTGACCACACATGCAAATTTGAGGTTTAAAAGTAGCATTCATCACTTAAATAATAAGAAAATTTTTTATTTTTGGGCAAATATCTTGTAGTTAACAGTCTGTGATTGTGTTCACCATACAAATAAGTTCCTTAAAAAAGAACAGGAAGGTGCTATATAACTAGTGCGGTGAGGTTGAAGCCATTGAAGCCTTTGTCATTCTGTATTCAAGAACAAGGTGAGAGCCATGACAGGTAACGTTGAAAATGAAAGCCATCAAGCTAAGTTGCCTGGGAAGCCTGATTCCTATATTGAATTAACCGGTAACTCTCTCTCTGAAAAAAATAAGAGTTTCATACTTTACCTGAGTTGCATGCTCCATCACATTTTCTTTGTTAACATTTGGTATGCCTGAAATCAAACTTCGTAACAAAACATGTTTTCTTATAATTGGTGAACTTGACTTCTTTTAAGAAATGTTGTTTTATCTATGACATTTTTTTTCTGTGAGTATTTACTTACACATATAGAATACATAATATATTGAGAATATTTACTTACATAATCATAATAACGCATTATTTAAGCCTGAATTCAATGAGAATAGAGGCAACAATGTATTGTTTATATAGTAAAAAGAATGAAAACTTATCATTCTATTGTATTATTCTTAATCATGACAAAAAAAAGTGTTTTCCTTTTAATTTTTTTGAACAGTGTACATATTTACTTTTAGTAACATTGTTAATATGTACAAGCAGGGGATGAAGAAGTCAATGACAACCCAATTGAACAAGTTAGGCTCACGGTTCCAATCACTGACAACCCAACAGAGCCGGCCTTGACATTTCGAACATGGATTCTTGGATTCATATCATGTGTTCTTCTAGCTTTTGTGAACCAATTTTTTGCATACCGCCAAAATCAGCTGTATATTTCCTCAGTGTCAGCGCAAATTGTAGTGCTCCCAATCGGGAAGCTGATGGCAGCATACCTTCCATCCAAGCCAATAAAAATCCCACTCACGAACTGGTCCTTCTCATTGAATCCAGGGCCATTCAGTTTGAAGGAACATGTTTTGATCACCATCTTTGCCAGTGCTGGGGCTGGTGGAGTGTATGCAGTTTATATTGTTGATATTGTCAAGGCTTTCTACCACAGGAAACTCTCTCCAGTTGCAGCCTTTTTCTTATCACAAACTACTCAGGTATTTTTGACTTGTTTCCATATTAAAGTCATCATGGTTATAGGCAACAGATGTCTGATCCTGATTTTCACATAGAAAATGTATGAAGCAAGAACATGTTTATTCATATTGAGAATATCAGCCACTCTAGTGTGTATATAAAAGAAAAAAAAAGTTCCACCTATGTATATAATACATAAAATGGTTCTGAGAATTATTTTTTCACTATACCTCACCGTTTTGTACATATGAATTCTTCAGATGCTTGGATATGGATGGGCTGGAATATTCAGAAGATATCTTGTGGAGTCACCTTATATGTGGTGGCCTGCAAACCTGGTCCAAGTCTCTCTATTCAGGTACATCAACTTCTAGTTCTGTCTCTCATATTGAATAACTGTTTGATACAAAGATTTCTCAAAGCAGAAAATTCACGTTGCTTTTGGCTAAAGAAAAGGAATTATTTCCAAAGATTAGAGCCATTGATAAGTGAGTAATCCCTTGCATTGAACCAAGTTATATGTGTAATGCAGGGCATTGCATGATAAAGAAAAGAGACCCAAGGGAGGAACAACAAGGCTACAATACTTCTTCATGATTTTTGTAGCAAGCTTTGCTTACTACATTGTCCCAAGCTATTTTTTCCCCTCAATAGCGGGTCTCTCCTTTGTTTGTTGGATTTGGAAGGACTCCGTCACTGCTCAACAGATTGGTGGAGGAATCCAGGGTCTTGGACTAGGCTCATTTGCCTTTGACTGGTCTGCTGTAGCTGGCTTTTTGGGCAGCCCCTTAGCCTCACCTGGGTTTGCTATTGTCAATATCTTAGTAGGGTTTATCTTGACTGTCTATGTCCTTACCCCAATTTGTTATTGGAATAATGCATATGATGCTAAGAAGTTTCCAATCTTTTCCTCTCACACTTTCGATCATGATGGTCAAATCTACAACATATCCAGAGTTCTGAATGATAAGGCATTTGATATTAATCTTGATGGTTACAAAAGCTACAGCAAACTTTATCTAAGTGTCTTCTTTGCCTTCACTTATGGGTTGAGCTTTGCAACTCTAGCAGCCAGTATTACACATGTGGTACTATTTAATGGAGGGTAAGCTTCTGAACATTGAAGTTCAAATTCTGCTCTATTCTTGTGCAACAGTTCTTTTGAGCTAACAAGCTTTTCATGATTTTATTCATCTTCTCTATTTGGGTAAAACAAATTGAGCAGAATGATCTGGAAACTATGGAAAAAAACAACAGATGCAACAAAAGATCAACTCTCAGACGTGCATTTAAGATTGATGAAGAAGAGCTATGAAGAAGTTCCTCAATGGTGGTTTATTGCTATCTTAGCTTCAATGGTGGCTCTTGCTTTGTTTGCTTGTGAAGGGTTTGACAAACAGCTCCAACTTCCTTGGTGGGGACTTTTAATGGCTTGTGGCATTGCATTGTTTTTCACCTTACCCGTTGGAATAATTCAAGCCACAACGAATTCGGTATGAAATCTCCAACCATCATTGTATTCAATGCATGAAAGAACACAAACATGCATTGTAAGAGTTAACTATGATTTTCATTAATTTGAATCAGTTTTATCCAAACTACATATCTCATAGAATGTGTTAATGTTAATTGCAGCAACCAGGGCTAAACGTGATCACAGAATTGATTATTGGGTATATTTATCCAGGGAAGCCCCTTGCTAATGTGGCTTTCAAGACCTATGGCTATATTAGCATGTCACAAGCACTCTATTTCCTTAATGACTTCAAACTAGGTCACTATATGAAGATCCCTCCAAGATCTATGTTCATTGTGCAGGTAATTATGTAAAGAACAATAAAAATTATTTGGAATTTCGTTTACCATTTTTATATAACTGCTAATATTTTCTTTATTTGTATTCTCAGTTTGTTGGAACAATAGTTTCTTCATCTGCCTACTTCGGCACAGCTTGGTGGCTTCTCACATCTGTGGAGAACATATGTAATCCAGACTTGTTGCCCGATGGAAGTCCATGGACATGCCCAGGAGACGATGTTTTCTACAATGCTTCAATTATATGGGGAATCATAGGCCCACTTAGAATGTTTGGAAAGCTTGGTGTCTACCCAGGATTGAACTGGTTCTTCCTCTTTGGCTTCCTAGCCCCATTTCCTGGCTGGTATCTTTCACGCAAATTCCCCAATAAGAAGTGGTTAGGGCTTATTCACATGCCTATCATCATTGGAGCTACATCAAACATGCCACCAGCTAGAGCAGTGAACTTTTGGGCTTGGGGAGCGGTTGGACTTTTCTTCAACTTCTATGTTTTCAGAAAGTATAAGGGATGGTGGGCTAGACACAACTATGTCTTATCTGCTGCTTTAGATGCTGGTGTTGCCTTTACGGGAGTTATCCTTTTCTTTGCCCTACAATCCAAGGACATTTCAGGTCCAAGCTGGTGGGGTATGGATGCTGACGACCACTGTCCATTGGCTTCATGCCCCACAGCTCCTGGAATTGAGGTTGAGGGGTGCCCTGTTTTTTGAGATGCTTAAGGAAATCACCACAACCAAGGGCTAGGTCTTACACACATATGACTTTCCAGGTCCTCCAATGTTGATGAAGATCGAAGATGAAGCTTAAGAGTTCATTAATTTGAAATATGTTGTTTCAAAAAAGCAAACACTATATATACAACAAATTTTAGGATAGTTGAGCTGGCAAATTTTTTTTAATTTTTATTTAGATCTACCATTGACATTATTTTTTTTTTCCTATTATTAATAATTTGCCACATTAATTGGGTGTCAAATTTTTTGTATCTATAGACTTTTTATTTTTAGAAGTACAAAACAAAATATGGCATGAGCATGATCCTACACGCAAAACATTTTTCTTTTTAAAAATAAAAATAAAAATAAAAATAAGAGTAATGATCATCACATATTCCTTATTATTACACATATACCATAATCGTTGCACATGCATCGCCACATGGACTAAAATTTTTTTTTTTTAAAATATAATTTCAGTTAAAATTGTAAAATCTTGTTAACGCTGTTTCAAAAGAGAGCTCTTACTTTTTACCGAGTGTAATAATAAGATTTTCAATAAAGTTAAAGGGTCTATTTTGTCCTCACATTACTTTTATCTCACTTCTCATATCTCAATTTTCATGACTCAAAACTTATTCGCATATCTCATATTTCATTTTCAGCAACTCATCACTCATTTTGTTGAGTTATAAGTAATGAAAACTGAAATTGAAAACTTGGCCAAACAGAATTTTAAATGAAAACTGAAATTAAAAACTTGGCCAGATGGAATTCTTGGGCGTGGGATCCACCAAAAATGAGTAATGGGAATAATATGAAACCGAATAGTCCACCTGTATTCATTCAAGCATTCACAACTTGTCCTAAAGGACAAGGGGAAAAAAAAGACAAAATAAAACATCAAGAAAATGACATAGACATTCTTAGAGCGGCAAAAAACAAATTATTTTGTTCACTTTCTGCCACAAAAATAAGCATTATATATATATATATATATATACATATATACATATATATTGTAAGGACGCAATTTGCAACTGGATCCAACAGTATGGAGGGAGTCGGCCCAAAAAGCCCAATACAATGAAATTTATAGAGAGTGGGTCTGAAACCTAGGTTTTATGGATCTTGGAGAATATAATTGATAAGTCAGATCCACAATTCGCATACAACCAGATATTTATGTAACAGAAAGTATACTCGGACGAACGCCGAGCACGATTTGTATTGCTCTCTTTTGTTTTAAAGACAAGTTACCAATTCCGGTCGTGTGTGTGTACAGTGTTCTTTCCTCCTCTCTTTCTTTTTTCCCCTCCCTCTCTATGAGCGTCCTCTCTTTCCTTTTATATCAGATATTTTCCTCTCCCCCTCTTCCATGTGTGGATCAGATTACTGATTTAGATCCTTGTCCCGTCCACCTCCCTTGACTTCTTTAGAGGCAACTGTAAGGCTGCACTCTGATGCTCAGGTATCACTTTCCCAGTAATGCGACTAGGGATACAGTTGTAGAGCATTCAATGCGGGGGCAGTGGTATCAGCTTTATCTTAGATATTTCACCGCCCTTCTTCTTATCCTCCACGTTTACTATATTTATCCTTTAATATATGATCGTATAGACCACTGCCTGTGGATGTTAACAAGCCCTTCGTCTACCTCGGCTTTACATGGCCAAAGACATAATACTCCTCGAACCATCTTCTGGGACATACTCGCCCAAGCATTGCCTCTCTACTGTTTAGTATTGTTTTATGAGTTGACACTCGTACATCTTCAAACCATTTTATGTCCTCGAATTAGGCCTTCAGTCCAAAGAATACTTCTGGGCCACCCCACACATACTCCTGGGCCCAATGACCCTATATAAATATATATATATATATATATATATATATATATATAAAGCGAGAGAGAGAGAGAGAGCTCTTCAAAGAGAGAGAGAGATAGAGAGAGAGAGAGAGAAGGGCACATGCACATGCTTCTAAGCATGCACGTTTTGCATGTTTAGAAACTTTTCTATTTTTTAGATAAAAATTAATAATTTGCATTTATTATAATTTAGAAATATATGCTAGCCTTTAAGCACGTACATTATGCATGCTCGGAAGCTATTTTATTTTTTTGGATAAAGGTTCATAATTTGCATTGATTATAATTTAGAAATATATATTTTTATTTTTCAAACAAATAAAAATGATAAATTTTAGCGAAAAGCAAGCAGCAACTGTAATTTCTTTTTTGAACGTGAAAGAAAAAAAATTCTAAATTTTAAGAGTTTTTTTTAAAAATTTAAAATAAAATTTGTTAATTGACATTTACGATCCTATTTTTAAATAAAGTTACTATTATATTTTTGAACCCCATTGGGAGGATGGTTACACCATGTGAGGATGCTTACGGTAGATATATATATATATATATATATATATATATATATATATATATATAACCGTTAGTGAATTCAAAAAACCGTTAAATCAACAAAGAAAAAAAAAAAATGCTCTGCTCTGTTTCCACACTCCACCTTTTCCCTCACCCAAACTCAAACTCACCCACTTCACAAAACCTTCACAATCTTCTCCACAGCTTCAACACCCCATTTGAGCTCAAACAGCTGCATGCCCACCTCATCAAAACCAACACTCCTCTCTCTGCTCTCCCTCTCCCTCTCACTAAACTCGCCCTTGTTACTGCTCTCACTCCCGATTTTCCTTATGCCCAATGCGTCTTCAAACACCTCGATAAGCCTGAGATTGTGTTCTGGAATTCCTGTTTGAAGGCGTGGGCAGAAGGGCAGTCCCCATTTGATGCAATCTTGCTTTTCTATCAGTTAAGGGAATTCGACATTGTTCCTGATGATTTCACCTGTTCTTTCGTTCTTAAAGCGTGTGCGGCTTTATCGGATGTTTTGAATGGCAGGATTGTTCATGGGTACGTGGAGAAACTTGGGTTTCGATCGAATTTGTTTTTACAGAACATGATTGTTCATTTGTATGCATCGTGTGGCGCAATGGGTGATGCGCGTTTGTTGTTTGATAAAATGTCTCAGAGAGATGTCGTGACGTGGAATATAATGATAAGTCAGTTGGTGAAGAGTGGGGATGTTGAGGGGGCCTTTGAGTTGTTTTTGTTGATGCCTGAGAGAAATGTGAGGTCGTGGACTGCGATGATTGCAGGTTATGTACAATGTGGGAAGCCTAAGGAGGCTATTCATTTGTTTATGGAGATGGAGGAGGCAGGTTTGAGGCCTAATGAGGTGACAGTGGTGGCTGTTCTTTCTGCTTGTGCTGATTTGGGTGCCTTGGATTTGGGCAGGAGGGTTCATGAGTATTCAAACTGTAGTGGGTTTAGGGGAAATATTCGTGTTTCAAACACTTTGATTGATATGTATGTCAAATGTGGATGCTTGAAGGATGCCTGTACAGTTTTTGATGAGATGGAAGAACAGACAATTGTGTCATGGTCAGCCATGATTGCAGGGCATGCAATATATGGGCAAGCCGAGGAAGCTTTGAGCCTATTTTCTAAGATGGTTCAGATAGGCATGAAGCCGAATGATGTAACCTTCATTGGACTATTGCATGCTTGCAGTCACATGGGAATGATAGACAAGGGGCGTGAATTTTTCAACAGCATGACTAGAGATTATGGGATTATTCCCAGAATTGAGCATTATGGTTGTATGGTTGATCTATTCAGTCGGGCAGGCCTTCTCCAAGAGGCGTATGAGTTTATTATGAACATGCCTATCAAACCCAATGGGGTTGTGTGGGGAGCTTTGCTTGGTGGATGCAGAGTTCACAAAAATATTGAACTGGCTGAAGAAGCAATCCAACACCTTTTGGAACTGGATCCATTAAATGATGGATACTACGTGGTTTTATCAAACATTTATGCAGAAGCTGAACGCTGGGAAGACACAGCAAAGGTGAGAAGGTTGATGAGAGATCGAGGTGTGAAGAAAACACCTGGGTGGAGTTCAATCACAGTAGATGGAACGCTTCATGAGTTTGCTGCAGGGGATGAGTCCCACCCTCAAGCAGAGGAAATATTTCAGATGTGGGGAAAACTACTTCAAAAATTAAAGATAAAAGGATATGTCCCAAAGACTTCAATTGTTCTTCTGGATGTAGAAGAGACTGAGAAGGAGAAATTTTTATATCGCCATAGTGAGAAATTAGCACTGGCTTTTGGGTTGATGAAAACACCACCCGGAATGCCAATTAGCATCATGAAGAATCTTCGTGTTTGTGAAGACTGTCATGCTGCTATGAAACTTATCTCAGGGATTGTTAATAAAGAGATAATTGTGCGCGACAGGAACCGTTTCCATTGTTTTAAAGATGGTTCTTGTACTTGTAATGATTACTGGTAGTGGTTTCACTTGGTGAACTTCATGCGATTTCAATAATCATAACTCCTCCACTAGTCTTGAGCTATAAATATGAGATGAGAATGAGGAAAAAGGGGGTCCAATGTTATTTCCTTTTAGTGTGTGTTTAGTTGGGAGTGAGAGGCAGTAAGAGTGGCATTGGAACTGGTTCCCACGTTAGAAGATTTCCCCGATAGCGATACTCCCCGGGAGATACCGAGCACCTTGGGACTCACCTCCCTGGGAAGTTGAACTTCCTGACCAGGCAGCGTCTTACTTTTTCCCTTCACGTCGTAATGGTTTCGTTGCGGTTTCCAAACTTTTGGTTGGGTGACGAGGCTTGCCTGGACCATGTTCGTAGGCCCAACAGAGCATGTATTCGCGCATGATGATCCCAAGACTTGAGGCCCAACGAGTTTAGGGCCTTGTACACGTGGCATTATCGTGATGGGTTTCATGGACAATGGGCTTAAGGAGGAATAACGTCCCGTACAGTTTACATATGAATTTTGATAAAATTGTGTATTGCACAAGCATTATGCTAGTAAATACAAACTTTTATAAATGCAGGGGCAAACTTTTGTAAATGCCCTTAGTTGCAACCCCCTCGTGATGTGTGGGAATATATAACTATTTTGAAATATGTTGAACCCAAAACCCAACCCCTATAACATGCTACTGAACTATAGTCATGGTGAAGAAGTCCTAGATGCACCATCCTAATCAACTTTCAATATTGAACCCCATAAAAGAAGGGTAAAATTTAGTTACAATATTGGTTGTAACATAAGGTTACAATAGAATATTGCTTACCAAATGAAAGTGAATAATATTTAAATATTCTTTAACAAAAATACAATTTTTTTGGTTATTGTACAAAAGGCAAGCTAACAATACATCTTTGATTACAAATATTTTTTTTTTTCTTACTTAAGACCAGTTGTATGGAAATGATTGTGGAAGTTTTTGCAACCCAGATTTTCATATAAAAAACCTTTTAAATTCGAACTTTCATATTTTAAGGTCCTGATGCTATTCACTAGGCTAGAAATGTTATGCTTTTCAGTCACAAATAGAGCAATGTGTGTACGTGCACATGAATATGTGTCACGAATGGTTACCTCGCAAATATTTTCTAGCATCCTTAGATTTTTGACGTTGCCTTTGTTTGGTTGAGTGCAAATGGTTCATAGGTATGATGAAAATAGGCTAATTTTTCTATACATTTTTGCTTTATAATTTTCATGGTTAAAGAATTATTTTTTACCGATCTATTTTGTATTTTCAGCATTCTTTAAACTTATTATATCACATTTTATAATTTCATTAATTGGTCGAATTTTCCTTTCGTGATGTTGGCCAGTAGGAATTTTAATTTCATGGCAGAATTTGCCGGATGCTTTCCATTAACTTTATTATTTTTTTTTTTTTGGGTTAAAAGAATGACTCATTAAAACAAACTATCCAACTACAACTCGTTTAGGACAAAGCCAGTTAAAATACATGCCATTAAAGTCTTCCCTTAAGGATTCCAACACGTCCACAGGCGGGCTACTAAAAATAGATAACTGTAACTGTTGATCAGCTCCCTTCCTCGCCATTATGTCTGCGCACCGATTAGCTTGCCGAAAGCAATGCCTGATCTAAACTTGCTGGAAAGGAGTCAGCAGTTGCCTACAATCATCAAAGATAGGGGATATAATATTGTTTGCACAACTTGGTTTTGTCAAAGCATCCACAATCATACTAGCACCCAGTTCAATTTTAAGGTATTGTATATTCAGATTTTTACATAGAACTAGCCCATCCCTCAGCCCCCACATTTCTGCTACAACAGTACTTGATGTCCCAATGAATCTGGAGAAACCAGCAATCCAAACTCCATGTTCATCTCTCGCAGTTCCTCCACATCCAGACCGCCTCGAATTGTCAGCACATGAACCATCAGTATTCAATTTTTTCCATCCACTTGGAGGTCTCTCCCACCGAATTCTCCTAATCACATTACGAGTGAGCTGCCTGGGCAAAGGAACACAATGCTTGAACTCCACGACTTGGCTGTTGATGACTGATGGCAGGTTCGGGTTTGGGTTTTTTCCATTGAAAACAAATTGGTTTCTACTCTTCCATAGCAGCCACACCGTAAAGGGGAAAGTAACCTCCAATAGGCTTGCCACGAATAAAATTATTACTTGCTTTCCCATTTGTGCTCAACCAATCTTCAAGGCTGGAATTCCGAAATCCTTGATTCCAAACCTCAACCCCTAGCTGAATCCACACATCCCTGACTCTCAGACAGTCCCTAAGAGCATGAAGAACTGATTCTGAGTCTAGCTGGCAGACAGGACATTTGTCATCTTCCCCCACTCCTCTTCTTACCAAACAACCTTTAACACCTATACTATTATGAGCACATTGCCATAGGAAAGTTTCGATTCTAGGGAGCGTTTCAATTTTCCATATCCAGCCATAGTTAACAGAGGGACTCGACTCTACATCTAATGTCATAGAGAAAGCACTCTTCAAATCATGACCCTCTCGGATTGCCAATCCAAGCAAGTTTATCGCATCCTTGGTTTGTGATTGAAACTGGAGTTGCTTGGATCATGGCCTTTATCTCTTCAGGGAGATCAAATTGAATCTGATGCCAATCCCAACCCAAGTCCGCCACAACATCCTTCACCTCCAGTTTATCCCCTTCTCGGCTTAGAGGGCCATGAATCAAATGGTGAAGAGGTCCTTTTGGCGTCCAATGACCATACCAAAAGCTTAAGGTGCTCTCTCTTCCAATCATCCACATGCTACCTTTGGCAAAGGACTCCAAACCTTTCTCCATGGCTTTCCAAGTCGTAGAACAAGGCAACCTATCTGCATTTATGGCATTGACTCTTTTAGAATTGCAATATGTGTTCCTTAGAACCAAAGCCCACTTGGCATCTTTTTAGGTGTGAAAATGCCAATTTAACTTTGCAAGAAGGGCATTGTTTCTACTCTTTGCTGACTGTAATCCAAGTCCTCTCTCCTCTTTCGGCCTTGCTACTTTACGCCATCCAACCCAATGAATTTTCTAAGTAGATTCTGATGACCCCCAAAGAAAATTTCGATTCACCCGATCAATGCCTTCAAGAATTTTCCCCAGAATTTGATTACATTGCATTACATAGGATGGAATAGCAGCTGAAGAAGTTTGAATAAGCATGGCGCGACTTGCCAGGGAAAGCAAATTTGCCTTCCACCCTGCCAATTTCTTCTTCACCCTTTCAAGGATGAAGTCAAAATCTTGTAAGGAAGAACCAGGGTGCCTAATGGGGAAGTCAAGATATTTTCCAAGAGATGGTGCGGAGGAAAAATCGAGGATATCACAAAAAGATTTCCTGCTATCTCTATCCACATTGGGCGAAAAATAAACCTTGGACTTAGCTTCACTCACCATCTAACCCGATAGGCTACAAAACTCATCAATGGTGTCTCTTATGGCAAGCAGTTAGTAGCATCTGCTTTGGCAAAGAGGACAAGGTCATCTGCAAAAAACTTGTGGGAAAAGGCCGGCCCACTTTGTGAGGCCTTCACAGGTAGCCATAACTTAGCCTCACATTTTTCTTGTATGAGCTGACCCAAGAAGTCCATACAGAGGATAAAAAGGTAAGGTGACAATAGGTCACCTTGCCTTATTACTCTTGAAGGGTAAATTGGCTCCAAAGCTTCTTCGTTAAATAAAATTTCCGTTGACACAGTGGAGATACAGCTCAAAATAATGCCTATCAAATTATCCGGTAAATTGGCTTGGAAAAGCATATCTCTTATAAAGCTCCACTCAAGTTTATCGTAGGCCTTCTCCAAATCGACCTTCAATGCCATATACCCTACCTTGCCTTTCTTCTCGCTAAGGGTATGAATAATTTCTTGAACTATAATTGCATTGTCGACACCCTTCCTTCTCGACACAAAGGCAGATTGGAACGAGGAAATAAGCTTATCTAAATGGGGCCTCAATCTTGCAACAATAATCTTTGTCACAATTTTATAAACTGTATTGCACAAACTAATGGGTCTATAGTTGCCCAAAACTTTTGGCCCTTGAATTTTCGGGATGAGAGCGATATGGGTCCTATTCATGTAATCTGGCATTTTCCTATTTGCAAAAATCATCTTCAGTTCCTCAACCAACAATCCACCCACAATTATCCAAATTTTTTGAAAGAACCCTGCATGTAATCGATCAATTCTTATACATGAATTTGTTACATTTAATGTGATGATATTTTGTTAAAAGACAAAATTTAGCTACAAAATTACCCAATAAAATAAACATTACTACATATTTTCATTAATTGCATATTCTTTATACTTTTAATGCACATGTGAAATTTTGAGTTAATCGGATATTATTTCCTATATGATCTATAAGTTTATATTTTATGTATAATATTAAACTACAAAAACTTGAAATTTAAAAAATTTATTGATGACATAGCTATTAATCTTTTATTTTCTATAAATTTTGCAACTATGAAGGATAAAAAAAAAAAAAAAAATGTAATCCAATGGTGGATTTGTCAAAATTCACCTTCTATAAAAAGATATTGAGTAAGGTTATAAATTTATAGTCTTAAGCTACAACCAATTTTATAACTAAACTTTGTCCTTTGTTAAAAGAGGATTACATTTCGGATATTCAGCTCCATGATACATAACTGATGTTTTGAGGCAATGCTTTGATTTCCATGAATTCTCTAACGTTTTCTCTTTCTTTTATGTCCTAGGTGCTGGGAGGTCTGCCACATCCCTGAATGATAGAAAAGCATAAAAACTATTTTCTCGGAATTCATTTGTCTGCTCAATTGATTTACACCAATGCATTCATCTTTGTTTACATCACCAGTTCACGAGGAATCTGAAATTAGAGAGAGAATAAAGAAGGGCAAGCTAGGGAAGTTTAGAAAATTGCACAAATATATGGTTATCGGATTATTGCTTCTGTAGAAATATATCACCCTCTCTCTTTAATGTGGCTACCTACTGTTAATTTAAGTTCATATAATATGTCAAATGCGTTATGGTGGCTACATTATCAGAGGAATGAGCACAAGGAAGTAGCAAGAGCAGAGCAAATAAGAGCAGTGGAGCTTGATCAGAACAACAACACTGCATAAATGGCACAAGATAGTTATATACTGTAGATACGGCTTGTAGTTTAGTAGCTGAATTAATTCTTTTAAGTGATAGCACGTGAGAGTGTTAGTTATTACTGTATACACACGTGTAAAGTTAGTTTTTCTGTTCTATTAGTAGCAGTTAGTTTTTTTTTTTTTTTTTCAGAAACACACACACATATATAGGGAAAGAGAGATAAGATAAGGGAATATACTCACACGCTAACACCAAAACTACATACGGCAGTTAGTGTCGGGGAACAGGTGATAAACCCTTCTTGTTGTATATAAGGTTTTGTACTTTTTCTTTGCTAATTAATGAAAATATAGATTTCTTCCAATCATTTTGTGATATACATCTGTGTTTTAGTGTCAACCAAGGTTCGTCTTTTGATTGTTTTCTAAATTTTTCCTGTACACTCGGGAAGATAAATATTGTGTAAAAAAATTTCATATAAAAAAAAAAAAAATCTAATGGAGAGTCCATTTGGAAATTTGTCGTTTTTTTTAATTTTTTTTTAAAAAAGATACTTAATGATTTCTATTTTGGTTGGAGCTAGCCTTATAACACTTTTTTTTTTTTGAGAAACACACACACACACACACATATATAGGGAAGAAAGATGAAATAAGGGAATACACTCACACGCCAACACCAAAACTGTATGCGCCTTATAACACTTTTTTTTTTTTTGCTAGGTAAATGAGGGGGATCGAACCCCCCCGCTCTAGGTATACAAGGACACCAGGTGCCACTAGGCTACAAGGCCCAGTGGCCGCCTTATAACACTTTTGATTGTATCAGTAGTTCACATATGCATAATATTATTGGACAAACGTGTAATCCTCAAATTAACATACATAATTATGACACTAAATCAAAAAATAAATAAATAAATAAATAAGATTCTCAAAGTGAGGCCAGTTTAAATGGTGTGCATTATGTTATGGGCACTTATTTTGTTGAAACACAGAATCATGGCCGCCAAATTTAATAAATAGACTATTTCAAGGGAATCTAAAGCCACAAATTAGTCGGGCTAATAATTTGTAACTTAGAATATCATGATCGATATGTTTATAGAAGGCATACAAAGACTAAAACTAACTTCCTATAATCTGTTAACATGACTAAACATAATTCATCCTAATCCAACCAAATATATATTTTTTTTCTGTACTAATTAAAGTAAATTATTAGGCTAAGAACAACCTGGCACTTAACTGTGAAATGGACTCTTTCCATGTGGTGACCTAGCTCTCTAATGAACTTAGTCTTCTCTCCCAAATAGCTAATTACTTATTTGCTTTGTTATAAATAAGCAAGAGAAATGTTACATAACATTTTCACAACATATACTATTACTGACGGGTAAAAAAGTAATGTTAATGGTAAGCGTAGATTATAACCCGTAATAATGTGCCACCTAAGATTTGTTACGACAATGTTGTGAAAGTATTGTGAACGTAGCATTATCCCAAACAACTCAAAATACAGCATGACAAATTGAGTCAAAGAACACACATCAACCAACTGCAACAAATTATAACTGTTTAAACATGAAGATATGTTGAAATGCATGCTAGGCTTGAAGAGCTTGTAAGTAGATGCAGATTCATAAAAGATTCAGAACTTAATAAAAAAGCGGCCCTCCTTTCTGGGTCAATGGAATCAAAATGTGTAAAAATAGATTTTCCTCGTTCCTTTCTCACTACATAGCCTAAAATAGCAGGGTTTTTTTTAGCACAAATGCAAATTTGAGGCTATAAAGTCGCATTCTTCACTTAAAATTTGAAGAATTTTTTTTATTTTTGGGTAAGTATCTTGTTGTTTACAGTCTGTGATTCTGTACACCATACAAATAATTGCCTTAAGAAACAACAGGAGGGTGCTATATAACTAGTGTTGAGATTGAAGCCACTGAGTGCTATTTCATTCTGAGTCCAAGAATAAGAGGAGCGATGACAGATTACATTGAAAATGAAAGCCGAAACAAGTTTCCTCAGAAGCTTGATTCCAATATTGACTTAACCGGTAACTCTCTCTCTCTCTCTGAGAATTAGAGTTCCATAGTTTACTAGAGTCGCATGCTTCATCATATTTTGTTTTTAACATTTGGTATGCCTGAAATCAAACCTCATTACAAAACATGTTTGCTTATAATTGACGAGTTCCATAGTTTACTAGAGTCGCATGCTTCATCATATTTTGTTTTTAACATTTGGTATGCCTGAAATCAAACCTCATTACAAAACATGTTTGCTTATAATTGACGAACTTGAATTTTTAGAAGAAATGTTGTATGATCTGTAACATATTTTTTCTGTGATTATTTACTTACATGTATAGAGTACATAACAATTTGAGAATATTTACTTTCATAATCATAATAACCCATTATTTACATCCAAATTCAATGAGAAACATAGGTATGAAATAGTAATAAACTTGACACAAATTATCGTTAAGATTCGGATAATAGAGGCCACCATGTGATTTTAATATAGAAGAAAGGAAGCAAAATTATCATCCAATTCTATTAATCTCAATCATGGTAAAAAGAATGTTTTCCTCAATCTGTTTTGAACCACTTACATCTTTAATTGGTAACATTGTCAATATGTACAAGCAGGGGATGACGAAATCAATGATAACCCAATTGAAGAAGTTAGGCTTACGGTTCCAATCACTGACGACCCATCAGAGCCAGCCTTGACATTTCGAACATGGACTCTTGGCTTCATAGGATGTGTCGTTCTGGCTTTTGTGAACCAATTTTTTGCATATCGCCAAAATCAGCTGTATATTTCCTCGGTGTCGGTACAAATTATTGCGCTCCCAGTCGGAAAGTTAATGGCTGCATACCTACCAACCAAAGCCATAAGACTCCCATTCACAAACTGGTCCTTCTCATTGAATCCGGGCCCATTCAGTATGAAGGAACATGTTTTGATCACCATCTTCGCCAGTGCAGGGGCTGGTGGAGTGTATGCAGTTCATATTTTTACTAGTACCAATGCTTTCTACCACAGGAAAATCTCTCCAGTTGCAGCCTTTCTCTTATCACAAACTACCCAGGTATTCTTTACTTCTTGTTTCCATTTCAATGTCATTATGGTTATTAATTTTATCATTTTTTTAATGATCTCATTTGTAACGCTTCTTATCATTATCATATATTTACTAACTGATGATTTGCATATCAGAGACGTTAAATGAGAGGTAGTATCATTTATTAGATTTTCAAAAGTAATAGTGTATGAAAATTTTATATATATATATATATATATATATATTATAAATAAGGTTAAATGAATTTACTAACTGATGATTTTCTTATCATTATCATATATTTACTAACTGATGATTTGCATATCGGAGACGTTAAATGAGAGGTAGTATCATTTATTAGATTTTCAAAAGTAATAGTGTATGAAAATTTTATATATATATATATATATATATTATAAATAAGGTTAAATGAATTATCAAAAAAAGGATTTTAAAATTTTTTAACCTTATTTTTTATGTGATTTTTACTAGAAAACATCTCTTTTTTAGTTGTGATTAGAAATATGGTTTTTATGGTTAGAGTTTGATTAGTTTTAAGTTTAAATTTAGTACTATAATTGCATTTAATTGTTGATTAGTTATTTAATTTTTGAAGTGAATGTAACAGTATATTTTTTATTAGTGATTTAATTTTTGAAGTGATTTAATTTTTTTTTCTTTATTTACTATTTATTATTTTGTATTTTTTTTTTTTCTTTACCATCTCTCTCTCTCTCTCTCTCTCTCTCTCTCTCTCTCTCTCTCTCCATTGGCAACCTATCATTTGATGATGATTCTATGACATTAAATATGCATTATTAGTGTCTTTATGTTATATCTGGTTTGATATCCTCAATAAATTTTTTTTTTTAATTTTATGTTTCTAAATTGGCATTAGTTTTGTATTTTATTTTTCCTTTAATGCATTGGGTGTGAGAATGAGTGTTTCTCTAGCATTACTTCACTTTATGAGGATAATTTTATTTATTGAATTTAGGTAAAATATTACATGTTTAATTTTTTAAAATAAAAAATGAGAGGAAATATAAATAATTTAATGATATATATGGGGAATGTAGTTGAATTTAAATGTTAAAAAAATAATATGAGAAGAAAAAAAGTAAAAATAAAATATATAACAATAAACACTAACTTATCCAAATTATTCTATGTAATATAATAATATTATATTTTTATATACTATTTTTAATTTTTTATAATGCAATACGATAACATTTAACAATCAAAGTGAACAAAAAAAGAAACTTAAAACACAAAACTAAATCGTATCAACCCAAAATAGAGTTCTAAAGAACACAAAACTTTATCAAGCTAAAGTAGAGATGCAAGAAAAATAAAAATAAAATCCACCAAAAAAATTGTGGGAGAAAGAGAGGAAAATAACCCTTTTGTGAAGGAAAATTATGGAAAGAATGGAAGAGTGAATGTAAATTTTATACTAAGAGGATAATAATAAAAAGAAACAAAATAAAAGAAGATAAAAGGAAAGAGGAAGAGTGATATTAAGGTAAAAATTTTGGAGTAATGAAAAGGTAAAGGGTAGGAGAAAGGTTGGAGAAAGTGTAAATGTTAAAAAAATGAGTTCATCAAAAAATTTTATTATTATTTGAATTTAAGTAAAATATTATATTTTTAATTTTTTAAAAATAAAAAGGGACAAAAGATATAAATAGTTTAAGTAAAATAATATTATATTCTTATCTACTATCTTTAATTCTTTATAATTCAATAGGATAACATTTAACGATCAAAGAGAACAAATACTAATAATAATAACTTAAAACTCAAAACTAAATCGTATCAACCTAAATTAGAGTTCTAAAAAAATACAAAAATTTATCAACCTAAAGAGAGATGCAAGAAAAATAAAAATTCACCAAAAAATTGAGAGAGAGAGAGAGAGAGAGAAGAGATAACTTTTTGTGAGGAAAAATTATGCAAAGAATGTAAGAGAAAATGACAAATTTATAGTAAAATGGAGTGAATAAGAAGAGAAAAAATAAAGGAAGATTAAGGGAAAGATGAATAGTAATATTAAGATAGAAGGTATTGGGAAGATGAAAAGGTAAGGGAAAGAGAAACGTTGGAGAATGAGTAAATATTTAAAAAATAAGTGAATGTAAAAAAAAATTAAAGAAAAATTGCAAAAAAAAAAAAACTAATTACGTGGATACTGACGTGACTTAACTAAAGCATAACAATAATAAATGTTGCGTTTCAACTTTTAAATATATATAAATATAGATTTTAAATTACAAAAAATTTAAATTGAAATAATTTATTTGATGACATAGTTATTGATTTTTAATTTTATAGAAATTTTACAAGTATAGAGGACATAAGCAAAAAATATAATTCGATGGTAGATTTGTCAAAATTCACCTTTAATAAATAAATAAAAATATTGAGTAAGGTTGTAATATAAGGTTACAACTAATTTTGTAGCTAAATTTTGTCCAAAAAATAAAGTTTTATTAATGTATATAATAAATAAAATGGTTATTAGAATTTTTTTTTTCCTGTACCTCACTGTTTTGTATGGAAAATTATTGAATACTCCTGAAGTACCATAAATGCGTACTTCCCTTTCTCACATAAATTGTGAATCCCGCAATAAATTAATTAGTGGGATCTACAGTTATGTGAGAAGAAGGGGTACGCATTTATAATACTCCAGGATACTCAATAATTACCCGTTCTGTGTATATGAATTCTTCAGATGCTTGGTTATGGATGGGCTGGAATTTTCAGGAGATACCTTGTGGATTCACCTTATATGTGGTGGCCTTCAAACCTGGTCCAAGTCTCTCTATTCAGGTACATCATTTTCTAGTCCTGTCTCTCATATTGAATAACTGTTTGATTAAAAGATTTCTCATAGCAGAAAAATTGACCTTGCTTTTTGCTAAAGAAAGGGAATTATTTCCAAAGGTTAGAAACATTGTTAATTTCTGGGTATTTTTTTCTTGCATTGAACCAAGTTATATGTGAAATGCAGGGCATTGCATGACAAAGAAAAGCGACCTAAGGGAGGAACATCAAGGCTACAATACTTCTTCATGATTTTTGTAGCAAGCTTTGCTTACTACATTGTCCCAAGCTATTTTTTCCCCTCAATAGCGGCTCTCTCCTTTGTTTGTTGGATTTGGAGGGACTCCATCACTGCTCAACAGATTGGCGGAGGAATCCAGGGTCTTGGACTAGGCTCATTTGCCCTTGACTGGTCCGCTGTAGCTAGCTTTTTGGGTAGCCCCTTAGCCACACCCGCGTTTGCTATTGTCAATATCTTTGTGGGCTTTGTCTTGACTGTCTATATCCTTACCCCAATTTTTTATTGGAATAATGTATATGATGCTAAGAAGTTTCCAATCTTTTCCTCTCACACATTCGACCGTGATGGACAAACCTACAACATAACCAGAATTCTGAATGAAAAGGAATTCGATATTGATCTTAACAGTTACAACAGCTACAGTAAACTTTATCTGAGTACCATATTTACCTTCACTTATGGGTTGAGCTTTGCAACTCTATCAGCTAGTCTTACACATGTGGCAATATTTCATGGAGGGTAAGCTTCTGAACATTAAAGTTCTAATTCTGCTCTATTCTTGTGCAACATTTCTTTTGAGCTAACAAGCTTTTCATGATTAAAATTCATCTTCTCTATTCGGATAAAAAAATTTGAGCAGAACAATCATAAACCTCTGGAAAAAGACAGCAACTTCAACAAAAGAACAGCTCTCAGACGTGCATTCAAGAATAATGAAGAAGAACTATAAAGAAGTCCCTCAGTGGTGGTTTATTGCTATCTTACTTGCAATGGTGGCTCTTGCTTTGTTTACTTGTGAAGGGTTTGACAAACAGCTCCAGCTTCCTTGGTGGGGACTCCTCATGGCCTGTGCCATTGCACTGGTTTTCACCTTACCCATTGGAATAATTCAAGCCACAACAAATTTGGTATGAAAATCTCCAACCATCATTGTATTCAATGCATGAAAGAACACCAAAAATGCATTGTAAGAATTAACTATGATTTTCATCATTTTGCATCAGTTTTGTACAAACAGCATTTCTCATAGAATGTATTAATATTAATTGCAGCAACCAGGGCTAAACGTGATCACAGAAATGATTATTGGGTATATTTATCCAGGGAAGCCCCTTGCTAATGTGGCTTTCAAGACCTATGGCTATATTAGCATGGCACAAGCACTCTATTTCCTTAATGACTTAAAACTAGGTCACTATATGAAGATCCCTCCAAGAGCCATGTTCATTATACAGGTGATTATGTTAATAACAAGAAAAATTATTTGGAATTTTGTTTACAATTTTGATATAACTGCTGATGCTTTGTTAATGTGTTCCTCAGTTTTCTGGAACATTAGTTTCTTCAACTGCCTATTTCGGCACAGCATGGTGGCTTCTTGAATCTGTTGAGAACATATGTAATCCGGCTTTGTTGCCCGATGGAAGTCCATGGACATGCCCAGGAGATGATGTTTTCTACAATGCTTCAATTATATGGGGAGTCATAGGCCCGCTCAGAATGTTCGCAAGGCTTGGTATCTACCCAGAATTGAACTGGTTCTTCCTCGTTGGCTTCCTCGCCCCTTTTCCCGGCTGGTTTCTTTCTCGCAAATACCCCAATAAAAAGTGGCTATCGCTTATTCACACGCCTATCCTCCTTGGAGCTACAGGAAACATGCCACCAGCTAGAGCAGTGAACTATTGGGTTTGGGCAGCTGTTGGACTTTTCTTCAACGCCTATATTTTCAGAAGGTATAAGTCATGGTGGGCTAGACACAACTATATCTTGTCTGCTGCTTTAGATGCTGGAGTTGCCTTTATGGCAGTCATCCTTTTCTTCACCCTGCAATCCAAGGACATTATTGGTCCGGCCTGGTGGGGTCTGGATAGTAGCGACCACTGTGATTTGGCTGCATGCCCCACAGCTCCTGGAGTCGTGTCCGAGGGGTGCCCTGTTCTTTGAGATGCTTAAGCAAATTACCAAGACCAATGCTGATAAAGTTCAAAGATGAGGCTTAGGAGTTCCTTAATTTTAATTATTTTGCTTCATATTAGGATAACGATTCAAATCCTATCTGTAATTAAATTTTAATTTCCAAGTTAAGATTGTAATGTAAGCTTGACTGAAGTTGATGGTGCTTGGTATATGACAGAATAATTTGTTTGCTATCACATGAAGTTCACCAAGTGAAACCTCTTATCAGTAATCTTATTTGCCGCTAATTTCTCTACCATGGCGATATAAAACTTTCTCCTTTTTGTTCCCTTCTATAACCAGAAGAACAATTGAAGTCTTTGGCACATACCCTTTTATCTTTAATTTTTGGAGTAGTTTTCTCCACATCTGAAATATTTCCTCTGCTTGAGGGTAGGACTCATCCCCAGCAGCAAACTCATGAACCACTCCATGATCTACTGCAATTGAACTCCGGCCAGGTGTTTTTTTAACGCCTTGATCTCTCATCAACCTTCTCACCTTTGCTGTGTCTTCCCACCATTCCGCTTCTTCATATTTGTTTGACAAACCCACGTGGTTTCCATCATTCAATGGATCCAATTCCAAAAGGTATTGGATTGCTTCTTCATTCAATTTTTATGCGTGTTGGGTTGTAGAAATTTGACCCAGTTAATTGACCAATTACCTAAGGTGATTGATTAGTAAAATTACATGCAAATCCATTTAAGACACAATCAAATCACCAAATTAAAATAAGAGCATTGGGAAATAAGTTTGACATGGCAATTTGATCACAAGGGAGAACCCTTGTAGAGAAAACCCACCAGATGAATTTCGGGTTACTATTTTCAAAGAATCCATTGATAAGAATAGAGGTTACAAGTACAAGGAACCTTATTTCATTTCGAAGTATCTACTTATAGTAGAACCTATTAATCTATAAGAAAGCATAGCTATAATTACCAATTGGACTACTTCTTGCCGTAGACTTATTACTTGCACAAATCTCCTATCTGTGACCTACATTAACCACTTGATTATTTTACCTTTTACAATATTCTTCAAATCACACTTTGATAAACAGCTAGTAGCTTGGTACAAAACCCTAGCCGCACAAAATGTTGCAACAACTCCAAGTATGTGTATATCTCTCTATGTAGGTGATAACAGTAATAAAATATCCCTTTTATATGTTCTAGAATCTTAGTACACGAATTCCAAGACAGACTAAGTCATCATGGGCTAAAACAGAAATTACTGTTTAGTTTTCCCGTAGTTCAATAGATCACGATGTATTGAGCTAGGTATCGAGATTCATTTATTTTCAATAAATTGACAAGTATCAAGAGGTATCAAAGTCCTATTCTCACAATTCTTCATGAATAGTCTTTGTGTCTTCAATTCATACCAGTTGTTATTTTTTAACATACGTAAAATTAAGACTAAAATCATTTAAAGTGCATTTTAACTCGGATATGCTAATACATAAAAATATGACCCTTATATTGTGAACCCTACTTCCCCCAGGCAAAGCTCCCCACACAACCCCATTGTGAACTCTACTTCCAATACATTATAGGGTGGCTCATTAATTTTTTTATTTTTTATTTATTTTAAAAATGGCAAGCCAGTTTCGTTTGAAAGGCCAATGCTTGAGTGGCTTAGATAAGGATGAAAATAAGATAGTTAATTGATAAGTTATTTTCTTCCTGTCACTTT
This sequence comes from Castanopsis chinensis, assembly GCA_032878915.1. Lineage (NCBI taxonomy): Eukaryota > Viridiplantae > Streptophyta > Magnoliopsida > Fagales > Fagaceae > Castanopsis > Castanopsis chinensis. The sequence continues at coordinate 10,903,368 of JAVQMG010000089.1, forward strand.
TTTCTTTTTCTTTTTCTTGTAGGAGTCACATTTTGTTCCGTAGTTTAGAAAATCTAAATTTGAAGAAATGTCCAACTCATAAAACTTTGCTATTCTATTTGTGATGCTTCAAAATTTACCCTCTTTAAAAGGTTAATAAATTTATTAATAAAGTAAGAGTTGCAATGAATTTTGTTGTCTTAGTATGTGTTTGGCATTAGCTTAAAAAGTCAACTTTTTAAACTATTCAACTTATTTTTACTACAATTTATGAGTCTCACTACACTTTTTAGTACTATTTATAAATCTCACTGTACTATTTCAGTTACTTTTTAATTTTATGTACAGTACTTTCTGTAAAATAAATTCAATTTCAGCTAAACAAGCTATTCCCAAACAAACATTGTATTAGTTTGTTCGTAGTTTGTTTCACAAGATTGATGTGATGTACTGTTCATGAGAAACGAATTTATTTCTTTGTGAAGTTTAGTAGAGTACCATTCAAGGATTGTGAATATAAGATTGTAAATCCAGTAAATGAGCTCTCTCAAACCTGCCTTGGCCAGTGATATAAAGACAAAAATGCCATGTGAAGAGCTTATAGACAGAGAGAGCAAATTATTCGAGAAACTATGGCTTGTCAGTCCTACTCTGTAATCATAAATTTGAGCTGAAATTTTCTAATTAAGAAACCACATAGGTTCTCCAAGAAACTCAAAATTTAACAGGATAGAATACATTTTCAATTGATACATAAACCAAGAAACTTTCTCAAAAAGTAAAACAGTCATAGGCACATGATCAACCAAATTCTCTGATCAATTTAGTCTCAACCAAGTTCTCTGATCTCTTTAGTTTTGTCACCTAAATAGCTAATCAATTTATCGTTTTCATCCAAAATCCGGCATAAGAGACTGAGTTAGGCACAAACATCAACCACTGCAACACAAACTGGTTGCTGAAAAGCTTGAACAAAGGACAAGATTACTTGAAGAGCTCAGGATTCAGCCAGTCCCTGCAAATAAAAGTATATTGTAGATTTTGGTTTCAATCAATAGCAGCTAACCACAACAACAGAAGTTGGTGGGAAAAGAGAGAATAAAGAGTATGGCACTGACTTGCTAATGTCATCAAGGTGGTCATCAAAATCTACAACATCCTGCCATTTTTCAGTTGAAATATAATCCAATAGGACTGCATTTGCTGCTGGCTCCTTAATGGTCAATTGGCTGCTTCCCTCCCCTCCAGCCAGCTTCCAGTTCTTAGATGAATCCCTTGAATAAAGCTGATTTACAAGGAAAATAATATAAAAGAGGATCTAGGACAAGATAAACTTACAACCATATAAGAGGAAGCAAGTTATATAACCACATCAAGGACTAACACGAAAAATGGATATGCAGAAGAGTGGTAAATTTTGAACAGCTATGAGAAATTACAATGACACAAGAATTATCATCATGTTCTTCAAGATTGTTTATCCTTCAAACTTTAGCTTCTCTCTTCTAAAAGTTCATACACCACTGTTCCATGTACAAGCAATATTAAAAAATGGGTATCAAAATGATTAATTTGCTACCATGCCATTTTCATTTTGTTGAAAATCAATTTTACAGTACAGACATTTATCTCCTTTCCACAATACAAGAACGTCACTCCTTTATAGCCTACTCCAGCTGCAATGCTGCAACATCACAGGCTAGATTCCCACCATGGTTTCAGATTCAGCATAAATATCACAACCTTTCCCACTTGCTTCCTAACCAAAAGTTAAAACAGACTACATCTAAATAGGTATAAAAATTAGAGTTAGTATAATAAATTTGACTGTTAAGTTTTTCTAAAATTAGATGTAGACAAATAATTCAAAGAACCTTGTGACCCTGGGACCATGTATAAGCCAACCAAGCATGATATACTAAAAACTTACTTGCCTTTCATTAAAAACCATTACATAATCAAAAGAAAGTAAATGGACAACTTTACAAAAGCCAAGAACAAGAACACTGACCTGCATGACAGGGCTCCGGTCCTTACCCTTAGGTAAAGCTTCAAGCTTTTTGTTATCCAACTGCAAAGAAATAAAACAATAGGCAGTACAAAACTCAAAACCCTGCACTAAAACCCAAGCACAATTTTCTTTCTAACACCTGCCCATAATGCAAACACATACCAACAGAATGGCAGCTTGGGGAAAGTATCGATAGATATGATCACCGACATTCTTGGCCACCCCACTAAGCTCATAATCATCAAACCTCTCATTTGCATGAAAATAGCCCACAATATTCACGCCTTTCGCAGCATAATGCTCCTCTATCTGAAACCCAACCAAAAAGCAAGCACTCAAAAAACCAAGCCCCCTATTCCATTCACATTTAACAGTTCCCATATCGTTCTTACTATTATGAAACAAATTATTCAAGGCTTGCTTTAACCCAAAAACTAATCTTTCCTCCCCTTAACTATGGTTCAGTGGCAATGTACTCTCTCAATCATATGTAATAAGCACTTTGCCTCTTGTCATTAAGATTTCCATCAAATTTAACAAAACAAAGTCAAATTTCTATGACATGTTTTTCATAAATTTTGACTTTTTTCCTGTTAAACTTGATGAATATTCTAAAGGTAGGGGCTAACAATAAGAGTGACGATTTCACATAACAAACTGAGCCTACACAAATTTACAAACATAGATATCTAAATACATGCATTCATACACACACACTAGGAAGCACGGATACTTCATTCGGGGTGTCATACCCGTGTCGTATCCGTGTCGTAACAGTTTTATATCTACCATATCATGTTATAATTTTTTCAAAAATTGCTCACGTCACTATATCATACCCGTACCCATGTTCATTTCCATGCATACTAGACGCACACACAGCCATAATTACAAGAAACGAAATTATCAGTAAACTTTAAAAAATAAAATAAAATAAAATGAAATGCCAAACTGAAACTACACTTTTAGTCCTCAAACACAATCGGGATAGTTTCAAATTCCATCTCTCAACCATTTTTTTTTTTTTTTGGGTTCCACAAACACCTAAATTTCGTCTCTCAACTATTAATTGTATTGAATCCATCCTCAACTTTCAAAATCAATTCAACTTCTAATCACAAATTTAACTCGAAACAGCAAAATTAACACAATTAATAGTTGAGGAACCTCAATTTTGGAAAAAAAAAAAAATCGACAAAATTGAATCTTTAATAAATGTGCAATAACCAAAATTGTAGTTATCCAACAACAACAACAACAAAATTGAGAAATTAGGATTTGAATTTTGGATTTTAGGTTTAAACAGCTGAATTTCCAAAACGAATAACAAAATTTATTCAAATCGAGCAATTGAGATTGAATTACAAAACCACAAACAGCCTAGAGGGAGAGAGAGAAGTTACGAGGATGAGAGAGATCTCGAGCTGAGGGAGGAGGCCGAGGTGGGAGTGGAAGAGAGGGACGGAGTCGGTGATCTCCACGACGTCGTTCGTCGGCGAAACGCGGCCGAGGAGGACGGCGTTGACGGCGGAGGATTTGTGCTTTAGGGCGTGGAGGACGATCTTCATGTACGCGTTCTGCGCGATCTCGTATCTCGACTCGCCGCCCATGACTCAGTGCTGTTTTTGAGTTTCCTTTTTCTCACTCGCTCTGATAACTCAGAAAAAAAATAGCACTAAGAAGCCAAAGAGAAAAACAGTTATATTGGTTATGAAGACTCCAACCCAACGACGTCGTTCTTATTAGCTATCTTTTTTATTTTTTTTTAAATTGAATCTCAAATTCTTTTATTACTACTTCCATATTTTCACTTGGAAAAATTTCATAAAATAATATTGATTTTAAGAGAAGTGTTAGGTTCACAATATTTTCATAACAAATCATAAGTGGCAAGTTATTATTGGTTTTAATTTGAATTCATAATTCAAATTACTTTTTTGTCCACTCATAATAATCAATAACAACTTATCACTTAGAATTTTTTGTAAAAATAGTGTAAATATAGCATTTTTCTTATTTGTGTTTTAGAAATATGATTTCGACATTCCAAATTGTGTTTTCAAAGCAATTTAAGGTCATTTTAGGTCCATTTGGGTAGGTGCTTTGGAAGCTTAAAAAAGTGTTTTTAAAACCCAAATCTTTGGTTTGCAACCACAACGTCTTATAACTTTTTTACAAGCGTTCATTTCAAACTCAAAATACTATTTTTCAAATTGAAATCGTGTTTTGAAAACGCAATTTTAACACCTAATATAGTGTTTCCAATTTGCAATTAAAAAAATATTAAATTCCTAAAAACCTTTAAAAAATTTCCAATTTAAATATATTATTAAGAATATCTTGTTTTGCAAAGTTTTTCCCATTTTCACTATTTCTCATTTATGTTAAAAAGAAAAATCTTCCTACCAATTATATTCTCATTTTTTTATTTCAAGCATATCACTTATCACTTTTCCAATTAGGAATACCCATTAATATTTCTTATTTATGTTTAAAGGCTTTTTTATTCCTAACAATCGTATTTTCAATTTTATTTGCTTCAAGCATATCACTAATCACTCTTCCAATTAAGAATACTCATCAATCTAAAAGGTATGAAGTATGATTGTTGATATGTCACCTTTTCTCTCCTCAGATATGGAATATCACTTGGAAATCCATAAATTAAAAAAAAAAAAAAAAATTGATATTTAGCAAATATTACTCCTCTCACGTGGAGGGTGAACCTCACCAGGAACTTCAATAATACTATTATGCAAAAAGAAGAATATTACATGCCACATAAGGTCTAAAACACCCATAAATTACAACAAAGATATGAGTATTACGTAACTAAGAAAATGTTAAATTTTTACTAAAGAAATACTAACAAACTAATATAACAATGAATATAATTAATGCCACTTGAAGAACACGTAACATCCTAACATCCCTTTTTATAACTAAGGGTAGAAGGATTACACTTAGAACTTATATGGTTGGATCCAATATCTGTTCTATGTTTAGATGGCAATCAAATGAACTGAATTCAACACCCTTTAGTTAGGATCTTAAAACTGTCAAATACATTATTTAATACTCACAACAATTCTAACAATCATCCACATGTATGTCAAATACATTATTTAATACTCACAACAATTCTAACATTCATCCACATGTATGTTACGTACATTCATTCGAGTCCCATGGATAAATATCCTCGACTACTCTACACTTTTTCTAATTCGATAATTAAAGAGAAAAGATTTATATGAGGTCTTATTGAAAACAATAAAAATTGTCAATTAAATTACAAAACTCTTGGTATACACATTTATATATATATATATATCTCTCTCTCTCTCTCTCTCTCTCTCTTAATTCATAAATATGAATGAGCTATCATGTATTAATGGAGCATGTCAATATCATATGCTTTTTCGGATGTCAATTACAAAATGAGGAACTGTACCCAGACTTATCATCAGGTTGGAAACACAAAAATTAAGGGACGAATGGTTCAGAGAAATGAAAATATCAAATTTTATAGTACAGATTAATTTTTATAAATGTTGGTCCTTAAAATGGAGAGTATCATGTCCCAAATTTCATAGAGTTCTTAGATATAAACCCAATTCCATATTTTTTTTTTTTCATTAAATTTCGCCAGATATATTGATCACAAATACATGCATGCAACCAATCTCAAAAGGCAATATATAAAACAAAATTGGCGGTTTGTGATGAATTGGAGGTTAGGCCATGTTGATCACAAGGCCAATGGCCCAATGCGGTTCTTTTTTTAAGCCCAAAGGTGGTAAGGAATTAAATGTCACTGGATCCAATCACAAAGAGTTACTTATTTCTTGTCTCACTTTACATTGTTTAAAAATGTGATGTAATATATTTTTTTAATTTTAGATTATGGCTATGTTAGAAAAAATAAAACAAACTAAAAAATATTAATGTCACATCATCGTAATATACATAATATTAAGGACACATCACAATTAACCAAACATCTCTTTAAATTTCAATATCCAAAACCTTTGACATGTCTTGACAAGTTTTCTTTTTATTCTTGATCACAACTGCAGTCATTACGCCATTTAGGCAATGGTCTAAAGCCATCGAATGAAAGAAACTCCCTAGAATAGAATATATTATAACTATTTGTCTTATAGAATTGTACATAATAATAATAATAATAATAATAATAATAATAATAATAATAATAATAATAATAATAATAATGAAAGGCTTCTTACCAAGGGGGGGGGGGGGGGGGGGGGAGAAGACTACCTCTTCTATTGAACAAAAGAGTGTCTTATCTACTAGTCTTACAATGTAAAATTTTCAATTAAGACTCAAAAATTTAATGAATATTACCTTCATCTCAAATTGTTGATCCTATTTGAAAAATTCAATTTTTTAAGAGAACATCAATTGCCTGTGACTTAAAAGTATACAAATTTTCAAAACTATCCTCATTCTTTTAAATTCTAGAGAAAAAATTATATTGGCTTTTTAATTAAAGTAAAGGATAAGATAGAAATTATATTTGTTGACTTTTTAAAGAAGACTACATTTTGGAAAATCCCAAAATAGAATAGAGAACCAAAAATTTGGGATAGAAAGAGTAAATTATTTTTAAAAATATTAACTCCTTTCGAAGAGAAATATTATGTCACAACATTTTCACACATTTTCACAACAAATTTTAAGTGATGAGTTGCTATTAGTTGTTATAGGTAAGCAAAAAAATAATTTAAGTTGTAAATCCAAATTAGAACCAATAACAACTTAATACCTATAATTTATTATGAAAATGTTATAGACATTTCACTTCTCATTTTCGAATGACGGCATTCTAATAATATAAAATCGGCATTCTAATAATATAAGATGGCAAAGATTACAATAGCCCTATGTCATTAGCAAGATCTCCAATCCTTGCATCATCGGCTTGGGGACTAATAGCATGGTGGCTAATCGCTAAACAACCTGGGTGAAAGGGAAGACACAGAAGAGATCATAGGAATTAGTGAAGAACCCCATATGGGCTATTGACACTTCAATAAAGTGGTACAGCTGAGTTTTGAGTTTGGGCTTGGTCCACAATGTGTAGGTCGTCAATTTTATCCTTTTCCATGGATTTTTATTTCTTGGATCCCCTTTTTACTACCACAACCATAACAAGCACCACCACAACCACAGTCACCGATAATGTCACCCACAATAGCAACCCCCAATCACCACAATCCCTATAAATTGCAACCCACCACAACCAAAACATATTGACCACCCGAAACCACCAACACCACCACCCACAACCCCCCATAAATTGGAATCCTCACCACCACAACTACCACACAACAGCAAATCAAAAACTCACATCACAAACACCGATCCAACCCAGCCACAACTCCACCAAACGCAAGTCACTAACCACCACACAACTGGACAAAACCTACAGCTCCACCAAACCCAACCCAGCCACCAACGAGCAATGACCCACGATGATGAGAAGAGAGAGGAGAGAAACAAGAGTGACTAGCAAGAGGAGAGAAAGGAGAGACAAGATTGGAAAAATAAGCCAATATAAAATTAGTAGCAACTAGCTACAATGATCTACTAATAGTAACTAATCACTATAGAAAGTTGCCAATTTTTTTTAGATATAGCATATTGAATGGAGAAAGTTTTTGTATTTGAAGTGCTAAAATAACATTTTAGATATTTTAGAAGCTCTAATGTGGATGCACTTAATACTTTATTTGGAAGTTTATAAAGTGTGTGTTTGAATTAGGATTAAAAATTAAAATTATTTCACTATTCAGCTTATTTTTGATACTATTTATAGACTCCACTGTATTTTTTGACACTATTCATAAGCCCCTCCGTACTATTTCAACTAACTTTTACCTTTATCTACAGTACTCTTTGCAATAATTTTTCAATTTCAGCAAAATAAGCAGATCTCAAACACACCCAAAACAATAGAATAGAATCCATTTAAGTAACGAAAATGAATAGAATTGAATCAAGTAACATTGTTTGAAGTTTTTAAAATAAAGGAACGGAAATAAATGGAATGTAAGAAACTTTGTTTGAGAGTAACATAGAAATAAATGAATGGAATCATTTAATCACAATATTACTATTAAATCTCTATTTTAATGTTAATGCATTTTGGAAGTTTCAGTAAAAAATTTAATAAACCCTATTTCATTACCTCTAATTCCATTGAGGGAATAGAAAAAAATGAGCTTTCCCTTTTACTAATTTCATTCCCTTTCACTTAACATTCCAAACAATGAAATGAATTTTCCATTCTTTATGTCAAAACTCCCAAACAAGGGAAATGAAAAAATATTTTAAAATCATTCTTTTCATTTCTTTCCATTTCATTCTTTTTCCATCTCCCAAACGAAAGCTAAATGTTATACTACAAAAAAAGTATTGTACATGAACTATAATGAAATATTTTGCAAGCTATTTTAAAATGAAACTATATGTCCCCTCATAATGGGAAGTTCATTTGCATTCTAAATTAAAACCTTTGATAAGTAGTTCTAAGCTTAGCTCCTTTCCAAATTGGTGCCCCTTTTGAAAAGATCTACAATGATTAATTCTTTTAAGGCGAAAATGCACTTTTTGTCCCTATATTTTGCGTCAATTCTCATTTTGGTCTCAAAATTGATTTCGTCGCAAATTTCATTCCTAAAAAAAAGAAAATCATTTTTAAAATGGTCCCTGCCGTCAACCCGATGATGGAAACCTCCTACATGGCAGACAGAGTGCCCTGTTTGCTGATGTGGTGCTGATGTAACGCTAACGTGACCATTAAAAAATTATTTGGCATTTCTTAAATGACACGTCAGTATTTTAATTAATAAAAAATTAAAACAAAAAAAATTTTAATTCCTCAATTTTAATTTTAATTTTAAAATATAAAAAACAAACAAAAATTTTACTTTTTTAGTTTTAATATTAATCTAATTAAATTAATTAGAAAATTCAAAAAAAAAATACCATTAGACCACTTTAGTAGTAAGTGTATTTACTTTTTTTTTTTTTTTTTTTTAGTGTGTGTCGAGGACGTTTTTGCGACAAAGGCCGAAAATGCGAAAACGGCCTAAATCTCCCCTTGGGTTCTTTAGAAGTGTTTATTTATAGAGAATCAAGCTCAAAATTCACAATGTATAGAAAACAAAGGCTAATGGTTATTTGACAATATAGAATCAAAATGCTAGAAACCAAAGTGTAGAAAAAATATAAAAACATAAAAGGTTTGAAACTTCAACCCACAGTCATCGAGAAGAGGAAAATGAGAGAGGTTGTAAGGAAGAGAGGGAAGATTCCCCTATACCCATATTTCCATCCCCAAGGTTCAAATTTGTGAGAATGTTTCTTAGCTCAGTGAGTTTTTGCTCTCAAGTTTCAGCTCAATGGGAAAAATGTAATTCAACAAGTCTGAAACTTCGACCCACAGTCACCAAGAAGAGGAAATTGAGAGAGGTTGTGAGGAAGAGAGGGAAGGTTCCCCTATACTCATATTTCCACCCCTAAAGTTTAGATTTGTGAGAATGTTGACTGACTGAATGGGTTTTGGCTCTGAAGTTTTAGATCTCTAGCTAGAACATGGTTCCCCCATTTTGAATCTGATTGAGGCCTTTTGTATTGAACTTGGGGTGCTCTAAGTGACTGGTTTTTGGCCAATAGGTTTAAGCAAGTAGTAATTTTCAGGTTTGCTTTTGTTTGGATAAAAGGAAAGATTACTTTTATCATCATCAAGGGAAATGCTTAACTTAGCCCTCATTGGCTCCTCATTTTCAGTTGTTTTAGACCATTGGGAGGCTTAACTAGATTAGGGCTAGCAGTTGAAGTTAGCCAATGAGAGCCAACCATGTTTAAAGGAAAAAAAAAAAGAGTTTAGGCAAAAACTTTGGGCCATAGTCACCCAGAGCATAAAAGTTGTTTTGGGGTAAAAATTTTGGGTACAAGACCTCCTCCATGAGCCTAAAGTGCTACCAGCGTCCCTTGCCCACTTGGTAGCACGCATGGACTGAGCTCATGCAAAAGGTTCGAAAGGAACCGACTCATACCCTTCAAACCACACTTCCTCAATTTCTTCCAATAAGTCGCATGGGCTTAGGGTCATGCTTAAAAGAATAAAATATAATATAATACATGAATTGAGCCTATAAGGAAGTCGGGCTTGTAGAAAAATGTGTCGCGAAAATGGGTATCAACAGTGTGTTAGTCAAAAGTGTATATACTTTAAAAATCATCAAACCATTTTTTTTTTATTATTAGAACATTTTAAACCATGATTTGAGTTTAGAGAGAGAGAGAGAGAGAGAGAGAGAGAGAATGAATGAGATGAGGTCGGTGGTTTGGAGCAGATCCAGAGGAAAGGGGATGGCGATGGTTTAGAGAGAGTAGATCCAAATTGCTCGATCTGGGCCTCCATCTCAACCACCATCTTGGCCACAATGAAGCTTGATCTCGATGACTTTAGGTCAGATTGGCTTTGCGTGGTGGTTCAAATCGACAGTGCGTGGTGGGTCAGATCGGCCTCTCTCTCCTCCGCCGACCCCAGCAAGTCTACCTCCACCACCGAAGCGGCGGCACTCTTCTTCGGATCGGTTATTCTGTTTGGGTTTTGTTGGGTTTTGCTGGGGTTTGTCTTATGTGTCATGCTGTTTGGGTCTTGAGACCATGAGAGTTAATCTTGATTTTGAGTGATCATGTCGTTTGGGTCTTGAGACCAAGAGAGTTGTTCTTGTTGGGAATGAATGGGAGAGCTCGGGTTCATCAATGAAAGAGTAAGAGATGATATTGTTTCTTCTTTTCTTTGGTGTTCTTGTGATGGGTTTGAGTTATTGGATGCTAGGTTTGATTTGGGAAGAATGGGAAGAACAAACTGTAAAATGAAGAACAAGTTGAAGAACATGAAGAAATTTTTTTATCTCTGTTTCTATTTTTTTTTTTTTTTTCATTTGTGTTGTTGTGATCTGGGTCTATGTTCGATCTCTATTTGTAATCTGGGTCTGCTATTGTGTTTGACCTATGTTTTTTTTTCTTTTGTGGTTTGTGTTGTTGTGATCTGGGTTTGAGTAATTGGTTGTGGGTTTGTGTTCTTGTAATCTGGGTTTGAGTTCTTCGTTGCTGGGAAGAACAAGAAGAACAAGTTGTAATGTTCTTGTGAAAATTAAAAATGATAAGTAATATTTTTTTTTAAAAAATTAAATTAGATTTAAGGTTTTTTAAAAAATTTAATTTCTTTTTTATATAAATTTTCTGATGTGGCTTTGTTTAAAAAAATTAAAATGCTCGCGTGGTATTTAAAAATTCCAAATAATTATTTTTAATAATATTTTAATGGTCATGTCGGCGCCACATCAGCAAGCAGAGCACTCCGTCTGCCATGTAGAAAGGTTTCCGTCAGTGGATTAATGGCAGAGATTATTTTAAAAACGATTTTATTTTTTTAGGGATGAAATTTGCAACAAAATCAATTTTGGAACCAAAATAAAAATTGACTCAAAATATAGGAATGAAAAGTGCATTTTCGCCTTAATTTTAATCATTAGATACAAATTATAAATTTCTTGTATCTTTGTTTTTACCACTTTTGTAATCGTAAGATATAACTTAATGATTTATCTAAATTCCAAATCCACGTGTTTTACCAATTAATGTCAAAGCAATCATCATTCAAAATAATTGTGGCATGGTACGAAAAAAATATAATAATAATTGCAGTTCACCTCAAAATCACAATTATACGCTAACATGACACAATATTTAGATGACATCTTGTTTCATGTTTTATATATTTAGATAGACAGATAGAAAGATAAATAACAATATTTAGATGACATGTTATCTCATGTTTTATATATCTAGATAGACAGATTGAAAAATAAATAGATGAGAATATATATAAAAATTAATCCAAATATAAGTTATTGGAGGAAACTAATAAATAGTAATTTTTTGTTCCTGTCTTTGAGATATATAAATGTGGCTTGAAATTGCTACTTATTTTTTTGTTAGCTAACGGGGCAAGCTTTACCATTGTAGTCTTGCTGTGGCCTCTAGCCATCCATCCCATCTCATCTTGATTTGCTTATACTTGTATATAGTCAGCCTTGTTAGCTTCACATGAAAGCTTTTTCTAAAAACTAAAAATGCACTAATCAATCAACTCAGCCCCTTTACTCTATTGCAAATAACAACCGTTAAATTTGTAAGTTAGAATGGAGGATATAACATCTGAACCCTAATGTCTCTATTGCAAATAACAAAATGTGTCAACCGGTTGAACTTGATCATACTCTGCTTTAGTATTATTTTGCAAGCTTACAAATAAAACTTTATTATCTCATTTCCTCTGCCAAGAACTTCAACATGTTCATCTCTTCATCTTCATCTACCTGTTGTAATGGGCGCAAGCAAGAAAAATACACTCCAATGACTAAACATTACCCACGTTGTGATCCGGATGCCAATAAAAAGTCCTTATCATAATGGAATTAGTAAAAAGTCCTCATCCCAATACAATATTCTAGAGAAAAAAAAATTCAATTCAATATACTTGTATTTTTATAAATAAGGAATAAAACACTGTTTTAGTTTTGATTTTTTATCATCATTATTTCTAAGCAAAGACCGTGTACGCAGTGACAATAGTGTTATTAACCCGGCCTGACCCGACCAGTCGGACCAGTAACCTGGTGACCCAGCACATAGACCAGTCTGGGTCATCAATTGAATTGAATGTGCACAAAATCTGGTCAAAAATGGTAAAACCCAACGGGTTTTATGCAAACCATGTGACCCAACTGAGTTTGTGAATTATGCAAAATTACATTTTTAGGTCCATCCGATTGACTTCTTTATTGTTTCATGTCTGATAATATGGTAATTAAAATAAAAAATACATCGTTCTATCACTTCGCTGCTGATTCACACTACTCTACCCATCACTTTCCATAGTTTCAGTTCCCCAAACTTGCAATTGTGCATCAATTTTTTGCCATGAACAAATCACTTTTTAATTTCACGTATATCAGTATATGTTATATAGTTTATAGTTTAAACCTTATTTTCTCTTCTTTTGTTTACGATTTTTTGTGTTTCATTTGTTTATTTCTTTAAGTTTAAATCTTTAACATTTTTTTTTCCTCTTCCTTTATTTACATAGTATGAGATTTGCTTTTTTTTTTTTTTTTAATATGTAGAATTTAAAGGCATGTCATAAAATTTTATTTAGCAAAAACTTTGTTGCAATCTTATAACATTGGTTCATTTTGCTTGTGAATTTTATAGAATTTTTAATGCTATTACTTGAGAAACCTTGATTTTGAATAATAATAGCAAGTTTATTTTAGGCATATGCTTCTTTTTTTGGTTAATTTACATATTATGTTATGATTTCTCAAGCTTATATATATATATATATATAATTTTTAAAATCTTTTTATTTGACCTTGTGGTTCAACCATTGACCCACTGGTTGAACCAGTGATCCAATAACCCAATTCATAGACCGAGTCAACCTTCGGTTTGGGTTTAATAACTATGCGCATACAATTCTATTTGGATTCCCATCTAAGAATGACCATTTTCCATCATCTCGTGAGCTCAAGTTACATTTAGATTTTTTTTTTCTTTCCAATTTTATAATTATAGACATAAAAGGTAATTGCCTTAGTCGTATTTTCATAATTTTTTCAAGAAGTAACAAAATATGCTTGTTACATTTTGAAGTTACATAATTATAGATCATTATAAACACAAAATCCCAAGTTTGAAAAGCAAACTATTTAAATTGATACATAAATATGAATTTGTACTTATAAATAAATGAGTTTTTTGTTTTATATTTTTTTTAGAAAGAATAATCCTCTAATTCAATCTCTTTGAGACATCCTTTGGTTAACAAGAATTATGTGTTTGATTGATTGATTTGAATACAAAATATTATCCACTTTCCATAGATAAAATATAAAAATAAACATTTAAAAAAAAAAATCTTAACCGCTTTTATCAGAAAACAAAGTTGAACCATCTTTACAACAAAAAGTATGATAAATCTCTAGCTATATGCTTGCTAGAAACTCCTTGTTCTTTTAATGTTCTTCATATTTAAAGACTTTTAAGTCACACCAATAATTATCAGATATAAGTATCCCAATTTGATTGGAGGGACTTATTTTATCTTGTGAATCCAAGTAACATGTGCGAATTTTTAATTACAATTTTTAATCGACCAATGTAATGTCAACTTACATTACATATAGCACCATTTGGTTTATTCTTTAGTGTTATATGTAATTATTTTAGTGACACTTGTAAATTTAATATTGGTCACTAAATTTTGATATGATAATTTGAAAATTGCTGAATTTTTCCCCGCTTTGTACGAGAAGGTATTACATGCAGCAGATGTATGTTTCCTCTCTCTCACAAGGGGGTGGGCTCTCTCTCACAAGGGGGTGAACCCCACCCCCTTGTGAGAGAGAGGAAACATGCATCTGCTGCATGTAGAAGTTTTTCGCTTTGTACAGTATAAATTAATTCAAAAACAATAATGATAACGTTTTGGGCGGACAATGGCGACTGTCATTGATGGTAGAGATTGTGGATAATGAAGTCAATAGTAACGGCAAGACATGAACAATAAAGACAGCCAAAAATAATCTATTTAATAAAAAAAAGATAATAACATATTCTCAAAAGGCTTGTTAAAGAAGTTTTATTTATTATTTTTTAAAGAAATATTTTAATCTATGAATCCACTCCGGATAATAGCTCTTTATTATCTGACTAAAACATCAATAAATTTTTAGAGATTTTACCAATTAATTGTGCAATGGGTGAATTAATTTATAAGTTTAGAGTATCGTGTGACCTTGCAAACCATAGGGGTAAGCATGGAAACAGCGGGGGAATGTGCAGAGTAGCTTAGTGAAGAGTGATTATATAGTAAGTTAGGCAATGGTTGAAAGAAAATTGGAAAATAGCATCTCGAGTTTTAGAAACTCGAGATCCACATTTGGACTCGAGTCTCCAAGACTCGCTTTGCACCGATGAGTTGGACAGGAATGGGAAGAAATGCCACATGGATCTCGAGTCTCTCAGACTCGAGTTCTACCAAAGAGCGAAACCCAGAACGCGAGGAAGAACAGAGAACGCGAGGAAGAACCCAGAAACGGAAGAACAGAGGACGATCTGAAACGGAAGAACCCACGCGAGGAAGACGAAGAAATAAATGGTGGAACTCGACGATCTGAAACGGAAAGAAAGGGCGATTTGAAACGGAAGAACAGAGGACGATCTGAAATGGAAGAACCCACGCGAGGAAGACGATCTGAAACTGAAACGATCTGAAACGGAAGAACCCACGCGAGGAAGACGATCTGAAACTGAAGCGATCTGAAACGGAAAGGAATGGCGATCTGAAACGGAAGAACAGAGGATGATCTGAAACGGAAGAACCCACGCGAGGAAGACGATCTGAAACTGAAACGATCTGAAACTGAAACGATCTGAAACGAAAGAACAGAGGACGATCTGAAACGGAAGAACCCACGCGAGGAAGACGATTTGAAACTGAAACGAAGGAAGATCTGAAACTGAAAGGGGGGATGATCTGAAACGAAAACTCGAGTTTCTAAAACTCGAGTTTCACGCGAAAGCAGTAGATCACAGAACTCGAGTTTCTAAAACTCGAGTTTCACGTGGAGGTTTTTCCATGTCAGCTTCTACCGCTTGGGTCTCGAGTTTTAAAAACTCGAGTTCAAAATTGAACTCGAGTTTTTAAAACTCAAGATGCTAATTTCCTATATTCTTTTGAAACGCGACAACTTACTAAATTTTTTTATATTTAATGTTATTTGAAAATAAAATTCTGGAAACAGCTGAAGCTAATGGTTTGCTTCAATTTTTTTTTTTAAATTTTAGTACGTGTGTTTAAACTACAATTTTCAAGTCTAAAAAGTTTTTTTGAAAATAAGTGTGAGTAAAAAAGTATTTAAAAATACATGTAATGTTATTTAAAAACTGAAAATTGTTGTTTAAAATTATGCACCAAATACCCCCTAAATATTTCCTGCAACTATTTTAATTTTCTTAAATTAATATTGAAGGAAGAGAGCAATGTTACACACATCAGAAATTTAGTTAGACTCTTTACATGTAGTAAATTTCTGTTACTTGCACTAAAAGTGAGGTAGAAATTATGCCTGGACCTTAATAATTCTAACATCCCACTCAAATTCAAAATTACAAACCTCAGAAGTTAGTAACTTGGTTATTTCTTCTCAAAAATTGGCCTCTAAAATTGTCAAGCACTCCATAAGGACTAAAATCAATTACTTTTCGATCCCTTCAAGTTTATCTGGGAGTAAAAGCGGCCGCTTTAAACACAAATAAATCACCAGAGAGTCGTGAACTAAAATTTAGAAACTAAAGGTGAACCTCGTACACCTTAGGCTAAAGAAAACTACTAAATCTGATCTATGATATTAATCCTCTCCATCAAATTCAGGATTTAGAAAGAACACTGCAAATTTATAAACATGAAAACCGGTAAAATCAACAGTGCAGAAATAGAATGATAATGTCGACCAAGGTTGTCAAAATCGAGATCTTACATAAAATTGTGAGAGGTAGGTGAAATCGTGAATCATAAGATCAGATCATAAATCGTAAGATCTTACATATTTTCATGTTTATAACAAAAGACACATTGATAATAACTTTGTATGTTGAATAATCACGTAAATTATAAATTTATCCATAAAAAAAACAAAGATTTGCATTATATGATGTAATTTGCATTTCTTACATTGCTACGTCTATACAAATGAAACAAATATATTTACGTTTTGACTCAATGTATCTAAAAAGTTCAATAAATGTTTAATTAACAACCAAATACCAAAATATTTATCGACAATATGAAAATATTTTCCAAGTTCTAAGTTTCAAGTTTAAAATCTAAAATAAGTTCTCAAATGAAAACTAGCTAGCTAAAATATGAAATCCAAATGCAAGATTAATATTAAGGTGAAGTGAATATTTAATTATTTTCATTATAGAGTTTTTATGACCACTGTCCTAATCATCATCAACCATATTATCATCTACGTAGACATTGTATATTTGTATAGTAGTGCTGTAAAAAAGATTTAACTTTACACTCAACCATTCAAGCTATACCACTCAAGAACAATTACAAAGCGTGCTCAAAAAAACCAATCAATCAATATACAAATACAAGCATACTAATAAAATTATATATAAGAAAAACATTTTAGTAAAATTAGAACACAAATTAGTATATTGATCAAACAAATTTAACAACATTATAGCTTAAAATGTAACAAAGCCAATATAAATTCTTCATTTAAAAATGATGAAACATTCCTTCATTTTTATTATAAGTGAACTAAAAACTAGAAAACATTTGCTTAAGGTAACATAATATTATAAAAAATAAAAATAAAAAGACATTCCATCACAACATAAAAAAATAAAAACCCTTAAAATTTCATCAAAACCAAATATTTATCCCTAAAGAAAGAAAGAAAAATAAAATAAAATAAAAAAAAACACTGATGTTTTGGTAAGATCGATAGAATCGGTAAATCTCATTCGATCCTATGATCCTCCATACGATCCTACCATTTTTACAATCCTAGTGCGATTTTAAAAGTTTTAGTGAGGTGAGATCGTAAAATCGTACAATCCTACGATCTAAATCGCGATTTTGACAACCATGATGTTGGCCATATTCACCTTGCTTTCATTGTCTATCAATTTGGTTTGAGGCTTTATGCCACATGAATTTTAACAGCTTCTTTGCACAATGATGTAAGTGAATAAATTAGTGGCATAAGTATTGGGCTGATCAGTAAATTACAATAATTCCATGTGCTATCAGACCACTGTTTCTCATTAAAATAAATACAAAATGGAGGTTAATATGCTAAAATTAGGTAAAACTTAGGTTTCAAATGCTTCCAAATTGAAAACAACTACATTGTTAGTGTCATCAACACAACAAAACTGATGTTATCTTTTTCAAAGACAATTAAATTCAATAATGAATAAAGTGATTCATTGGTAAATGCAATCACATGGTTAAATTTAATAGAAAACCTAAAGTGCAGCATGTAAGAATAATACATAAGTTTTACCCCTAAAATTACAGATAAAAAGATCAACCATTAGTTGTGTTTAGTGTAATCATCCCCTTCTCAACTAGCAAACACAAAAGTATTTTACATGAGCAGAAAATAACTTTGCTTTATGTGTAAGGATAACGAAAAAAAAAGAAAAAAAAAAGATGAAAACAACAGATTTCCAAGCCACATTTGGAGTCCCCACTTAAATGGTGCAGTAAGTAGTTTACCCATATGATTGCGGATTGCCTTACATAAAAGTTATCCAATTGACACCACATTTGAGCACATAACCAAAAATTGAAGACATTAGATCTGCAATCTGCATGTATAATGGGTGTCCCCACAGAGTTTTGGCTTGAACTGTATTACACAAAAGGAATTCTAACACATGCCTGTTTTGCTACTACAAGGGCAACACCTAACTGCTCTACCCACCAACAGCACACTTAATTGAATAAAGAACACTAATCGCACAACGAAGCTCAAATAAAATCTTAGTTTATGACAAATTGCAATTACTCACTCCATCTAATCTCTGCCTATGCCAGAACAAGATCCTGGAAAAGCCAAACTAAGCCATAAAGAGGGAAATTTCTAACTACTTAAAACACTCTAAAAGATCCAAATGCTAAAGTAAATTAACAGGCTAAACAAATATTAAAACACAAAGAACACCTATCTAGATCAAACTAAAGTAGATGATAACAAACACCACATAGGTAAGCTATAGTCTAATAGTCTACATAACATGCTAAAATGAAATTAAACTAAAATATGACAGCCATAGTAGACACCAAGCACTACTCTGAAGCAATCTATAAGTTTGTCTAAACCATACAATAGAAGAAAGTCTAATAAAAACTCTTCCAATCTTACAAAGCTTCCCCACTAGTCGTAATAGCCTTTAGTAGTTGTGAGAAAGTGCCTATGAATGCAGGAGAAACAAAACTAGAGAGCCTGTGTGAAACTTCTAGGGCAAGGATTAAGCAACTGCATGAAAACCTCTTCATTTCTACCTCGCATAGGGAAGATACTAGTGCCTTTCAATTCTACCTCGCATAGGGATGGTAGCGACTAGTGCCACTATAGCCTCCCCTTCCATACAGCCCACCTGCTCCACCATAACTAGCGCCAGGCCCGGAGTCATAACCAGCACCATAGCCTGAACTTCCATAACTTCCATAGCCTTCACTCCCTCGACCATATCCACCTAAACCACTTCCATAACTGCCACCAAAACCGCCACCATAGGGTGCAAAGCGACTAGAATAACCAAGTGAAGATTCACTACGGTAGCCACCTAAGCTACTGGCTCCGAAACCCCCATAACCACCACCATATTCGCCACTACCACCGCCATAACCATATCCACCACCAAGCCTACTGCCAAGACTTCCTGGAGTCCTATAGGGACCTGGACCAAACCCTCCTTCAAAACCTCCATAAGAATTGCCAAAACCACCAAAGCCATCATTGAAAGAACGAGACCTAGAGTTGCTACCGTATGCTGGAGCAGGTGGTGGGTTTGAGGCTTTCTTTGGTTCAGCTTTCTTGATCTCCACCTACAACAAAGCAACTTAGTTAACCTAGGTTCTGCTGCATAACTAACATGATAGCCCTTTCCCGAGAAGATCTATACCTGTAACAACCTCCATCTAAAATTAGTAACAAATGACTACAACAGTTCCTTTGATTAAATATAAATTTAGAAACAAATTACAAAAATGGCCTTTGATTAAATATCTCAAAAAAGAGGACATTGTAAACCTTAAAATGTATGTCACAAGTATAAATGGAGAATGCAATGATGCATGCTCCATGATAAAGAGGGATTGGTTTACATGCAGATTTCTTTGTGTACACTTAAACAAGCTCACCTGGGTACCCGCCATATCAATCATATTTCCCTTTGTTAACATTTCATCTACAACTTCATCATTGTCAAAAATAACAAATCCAAAGCCTCGGGAACGATGAGTTTCATGATCACGTATAATCTGGTGTTCCACCACCTTCCCATACTTGGAAAAGAAATTCTTCAACTCATCTGAAGACAAAACACCAAATGCATCAAACTTTGACACAAGTAGACAACAATCCCAAACAAGACAAAAAAAACAACATAACTTCAAAAGCCCTACCTTCAGTGACTGCTGATGGAATCCCACCAACAAAGATCTTCTTTGTTTTAAAATCCTTTGACTGCCCTTGGCCTTTGGGAATGGTCCTCTTTATCTCAACCTGCTCCAATTTAACTTGATTAGTGAAACTCAAATTTTCTTAGAAAAATTTACAAATCATATCCAATACAGGCGATTCAGACATCATGAATGGCATACAGACTGGTGCTTACACGAGTTATCTTATAGTCAGTAAATTCGAAGATCCTGTTTATAGGGGAATAAAAAATCTCTTTAACTCTATATAAAGCAATGCATAGAATACAGGAGAATTTTTTTTTTAAGAGAGAGAAAGGATGTAAGAATTTAAGTTATCCGTGTTGTGCATCAAGATATCAAGAAATCTACATATTTCCATGCCACAAATGAAAATGGCTGGCAGGTTACCACCTAATACAATTAATAAATAGACTTTAGCAGATCAGAAATATAACTAATACCAAATGCCCTGCAGTGCAGGGTTCTAGGGAATCAGGCAAAGAGATAAGATGAGTCTTGGAATTTTTAAATTACAAATACTTTTGAAGCCACCAAATTATTTAGCATCCTATAACTTCAAACCTGGCCTCAGTTAAGCTAATGAGCAATCTAAGGGAAATTTAAGTGCAAATTTTCTGCTAATTAAAAAACCATAATATTGTATTTTCTTTTACAAAGAAACAATGATGTGTTCTATATATTCACTAAGAGAATTAACTGTAGAGCTTAAATGGAAGAGACGAATTACAGTGACCCTATTACCTGTTTGCCATTGATGATATGGGTATCTTCAATGACCTTGTCAACTACTGAAGGATCAGCATAAGTGACGAACCCAAAACCCCTAGGCTGATTAGTATACCGATCTCTCATTATCACTGCATCTGTTATTTCTCCATATTTCTCAAAGTAACTCCTAAACGCCCCTAATAGTTCCAAAGACACAGCCAGCACAAGGCATAAAAGAACAGAACAAATCAGCAATAGGATTACATTAACAAACAAAATTCCCAGCTTACTTAAGTGCTACCCACAACTAAGCCATTCAACACAACTGTAACCCAATTGAAGCAACTCAAATAGACTACCCAAAAGAAGCAAAACTTCTTAATCAACTAACACAAAAAGCATAAATTTCCATAGCAAATCTATGATTCATTTATATGTGAATTCAAATATTTAAGTAAAGTAAAGAAATCAGCCAATTGATGCAACTTAAACCTCAACACAAGTAAAAAGTATAAACTTTTTGATAATACAAGCATAGTAAATATAAAACCAACTTTAAAATCGAAACTTTTTACAATTGAAAATTTTCCCTAAAAACAAACAAATCCATTAAAGACTTAGGCTTACCAAAGCTTGTCTCTTTGTGCAATCCTCCAATGAAGATCTTCCTGCGTTTCACAAAAAAACAAACGAATATCACAAAAAGTTGGAGCAACCCCACAAAAAACAGATCAAAACCCAGATAGGAAATCAGAAAAAGATCCAAAATTTGGCATCAAGCTTCTATTTTTCCCACCGATTTTCTCGGAAACCAAACAGAAAATCAAGAGAGAAAAAGATACAAACCCGGGGCTGGCACCATCGCCGGAGTGTGGATTATCGGCCCTGGATTTCGAACCCATAGTAGTTTGATTCGTTGGATTTTCCTGAGAAGATTTTGTGAGGGATTTTGATTTGAGATTGGGTTTTGGATTTGTGAGAGAGAGAGAGAGAGAGAGAGAGAAGAGATGGTTAGGGTTTTTGAAGGGAACGTGAGTGAAGAATATAAAAAGATGATTTTTACTGTGAAATGTCTATTTTGCCCCTGAATTGAAGAGCACATACAAGTAGCTATGCTGTCCCACCGACTTTTATTTTACATTTTTACCCCCCAATTAAAGAACAAAAACCAGCTTGCCGACTTCATTGTTTGCCGCGTACTCCAACTTTTTTTTTATTTTCTTTTCTTGAGTTATTCAGGGTTCTAGAGTAGAATACAGTAAATAAATATGGGCAATTTGGTAAGAAAATTTTTGTAACGTTGTTTAAGTGTTGCAGAAATACATGTAAATGAAAAAGTGTTACGAAAATATATGATATGATATTTAAACAGCAATACTAAACAGGCCCTATATTGACCTCTGCACTTGTGTCCAAGTCTTTTTTTTTTTTTCTTTCTATAATTCAAGAGATTAGTAGGTTTTAAATATTAAATGTCTTTATTAGAAATATTAATGGTAATTATTCAAACTCTTTTTGTCATGTTATTTTAGTTCCACTCATGTACGAAATGTAAGTTCATGTTTATTAACTATTTTCAATAATAAAAAAATGGTTTGTTAACTTTTTTTTTTTTTTTTTTGGTTTTTCAAAAACTTGTTATTAAGAATGAAAATAAAAAATAGTTTTTTTTTTTTCAAGTTTAAAAATATGTTTGGCTAATTGGGAAAAAAAAAGTAGAATAAAAAAAATTGGGAACTCATATTTGTTCGCATTCTATCAAAAGCTTGGCATGCTTCTTTCTTACTTTCACGTCTCTATTCCGTCCAAATCAATTTGCTATCAATTCAATATCACCATGAAATAGGGACCATCTCAAGAAATAATTGGGCCTCCTCCAAACTTGAAGTAACTTGTGACTTCAAATTCTCACGTAAACCCAATAACACATAGAAAAAACTATAATTTTAAGAAATGTTTTTAGGAACTTTTTATGGAAAATGAAAAAACAGTTAAATTTTTTACGGCTTTTTATATATTTCTCATGAAAGTATGTAATGTCCAAACTTTCATAATTGTTTATTAATAATTGTCATAAAGACATCCATTAATAAGACTTAAAAAAAAAAAAAAAAAAAAATCCTGGCTCTATTCCACTACACATGAACCTTAATTCACTCAAGTCGACTTTTTTTTTTTTTTTTGGAAAACAAAAATGGGGGCCCTTATAGTTGTATTATGCCACCCATCACCCAAGTCAGCTTAGTTCTATCTCTTTAGGTGCCACCTAAGTTGACTCAAAACTTCGTCATACTATGCCAATCAAACTAATTCGCTTTTGAACTAGTAAACCCTATATCAGATTTGGACTTCCAAATCATTGAGTTGGTCATTGCAAATCTATGCATATTGAGCTGATTCAAGGGAAACAAAATAGTGTTGTAACTTCCACTACCAAAACCAACGTTCTTCTAGAAGATACACCAAACAAGCCTAGATGCATTGTAGGCAAGCTGTGGTTGATGGAGAAATGAATAGTCGAGGAGTGAGAAGACAAGATGTAGAGGTGGACACAATTGGGAGAGGCTAGATGATGTTGGTGATGGTGGCAGTGGTGGCAATGGTGGTTTTGTTAGTTTCTTGAATTCTAGCTTCTCAACATGTTAATAAATCTATAGTTGGAAGAGAGAGGTAGAAACCCTAAACGTTTATGCTGAAAACACAAGGAAGTACTAGTTGATTAGTTACAGACCTTTTTTACCTTTTGCCTCCCATTAATTTGTAAATGACGCATTATTTTTAGCCTTTCTTAACATATTCATCAATATTTGTTGTAAACAACATAAAATCTTTGCTTAATCAAAGAAAGAAAAAGGAAAAATCTCTTTTCTAGCCTTGCTTGCTAATAATTCCCAAATGTTATCAATTATGTTGGTTCCATAGACATGAAATACTGGGAGGGTGTAAACCACATATAGATTATTTCTAAACAAACAAGGAACAATGACATAATGGCTTTGACAGTTTGGTGTTATTCACAGACACTCATTCACCAAACATTTCACAAATGGAACTGTGCTGTTTGGAAAGGTTGTTTCCCTCTCTACAGATATAACCTATCAAAAGACTTTAAATTTTTTGTTAGAGAAACTATTTGCGAGAAAATTTTATTTCTTTCTCTTTATAAGTAATTGATAATAAGCTATCACATTTTTTCCTATTTGTCAAACTTTATCCAAATTCAAATCATTATGATGGATATTGGGTTAGGTTGGAGTGTTCCTAAGAATTTGTCAAAGTTTAAAAGTAGGCATTAATTTAAGTAAACTTTTTACCGACTAGTTATATTTTGTTTAAAATAAAAAAGTTTTTTTTTAGTACTATTTTGTCTTTCTTTCATACTTTTTATTTAGTAATTTTAGTTACATTGATTTAAAGAAAAAAACTAAAATTTATTCCTCGTTGAAGTACTATAAACTTATTTGTTTTAGTTGGTGCGGATTCTTTTTTTTGGGATAGTACCTAGACCTAAGTAGAAACAAGAATCTTAGGCCTTATACTTCTTGTTTGGTGGACTAGGCTTAGTCCATTGCAGCTATATTTGGCTAGTAACGAACCAAATTGTGCACAAAACATGGATCCTACAACACATACATATTTATATATGCAAATATATACATATTATAAAGTAAATGGTTGAGGAACAGTAAAGAAATAGGAAAAAAAAAAAAAAAGCAAACACGGACGTTAGGGATCCTTAGAATGATAAATAATATTTCATTATTTTTTGAGTTTTAGTACATTGGGTCAATTCTCCACTGGGATATGTTATATGGTCCAAATAAGTTTAAAAGTTACAAACTTAGATAGCTCTTTGTAGGCTTCTAAGACTTGTGAGGTTTAAATTTCTTTGAATCCAAGTGTATCCTTTAGTGCCTGTCTCATGATCCCTCATAGTGTTTTCCCTCTTTTCTCATTTTTTGAATTCTAAAGAAGTTTTTCAAATAATCTTTTTGCTATAATTCTCTCTTGCCTACTAGTTTTTGCTAATGGCTTCCCCCTCTTTTATAGTTCCTTTTTTTAGCGTTTTTGGTGTACCAATGATTCCTTTTATTTGTTGCCCTGGGTACCAAAATCAATGTTATGTCAGCAACATTGGTGGCTAGTCCCTTCCTTATTTTCTCATTATTTTCCCTGTACGGGCATCACCCCACTGGGCCATCCATTCTCAGGCCCACAAGAGTAGCTACCCATATGGGCCGTGCCCCGGGCCCGTTCAGCCCTAGGCCCACAAGAACAGCCACCCCCTCATGGGTCTCGGCTATGATCAATTTGAAAGGCCTCACCTCGAGCCGACCTGGCGTGCACCTAGCTCCCCGAACACCGAGAGCAAAGCCATTTCAGATACTCTCGGCAGGACCAAGCTAGACGTCTATTCATGATGCCCGAGGTCCTACCGAACCCCTCACAGCATCGACCCAGGTCGTCATGCCGTGCTCTGCCGCCCATCACGAAAGCTTTTCCACCGAGAAGCAAGCGTGACAATGGAATCAAGTCCCGATGCCACAATCGTCCTCTCTACGCTCATAAATGCCCACCACTTAGAGGGGATGGCATTGGACCTCTCCATCCACTAAACCAGGAAATGACCACAATTACCCACCAAGCCATGGCTATAAATAAGCGAAGAGGCATCAGAAGCAAGGGGCATGTGAAAATGAGACACAAAAGAGAGAAAAAATAGAGGAGAGGAGATAAAAAGGAGGAGGAAAAGGAAGATAGGTACATTGGGGTGACCTTGTGGAGAATCATCCCACTGCAGGAAACGCAAAAAGCCCACTCTACAAATAAATTGTAAGCCCAATTCATCTTAGGCCCACGCGCCGTTCCTGGGCACGCACATTCCCCTTTTGAGGTTTCCTCCCAAAAAGTCTCCAGCTGACCTTCCTCTTTTAGGGGGTCCTAAGAGCTAACTTTCAATCTTCTCTTCCCAAAGCTTCTAGATACTCATTTTTAGACCCACCTTTTTGGATACTTCACCTTTGTCATTTTCTCTAAATTGGCATTCCTCTTTGTCAAGTTGAAAATCCCCAATTACCTTCCTTCACGGTCCACCTCTTCCAGCATTCCCCAAGGTACCAAGCTTCTTTTCTTGAAGTGTTGATTCTTAAGTCATCAACCCTTTTTTGAACCATAGGCGGCTGATGGGACATGCCCATTTTCTTTCCTTGTGTCCATGTGCATGCTCCCCTGAGCTATCCTAATCCTAACTGATGCCTTTATGCATTTCCTAAGGATCCCAAGTTTTTGAGAGTCCTAAGGTATCTTGATCCACTCCTTTTTGGGCTCCCTAGGAAATTGTCATTACAAAGACTGGGTTGAGCTTCCTTTTTCCTTTTCCTTTCTTTTTAAGGCCCAAAGTTTGCCCATTCATGGGTTTGGGCCTACTCTTGCTTATTTTAAGTAGGCCTTGGTTGGCAGTTTGGACCTTGCCTTTCTTTAACGCCCCCACTTGGGTTTTAGATCTCAATATTTGTAATGTTTTAGGCATCAACACAATACTTGTGATATTTTGGACCTCAACAATTGGTTATTTATAAATTTCTATTTCTTTTACAAACTTGGAATATGCATATGTAAATTAGTGAAAGAAACCAAATATTTAAATTTAATTATTTTCTTCAACTTTAATATTATGATATATGATTTTTAGATATATGAATATAAAAAAAAAATAAAAAAAAAAAGAAGATATTTTACCACCTTCAAAGTTCTTCATTCAATTATTGGATTGGATTTAAGGCCAAAATGGGAAAATGCCCCTTTTTGGGATTTTTTTAGCAAAATGTCCCTATTGTGAAACTATCTAGTAAAATGCCCTTGTTTTTTAAACTTGATATTAACAAAATCTAGTTACAAATGGAACTTGACATTAACAATATTGATTTCTATGCATATTTTCTCACTTTTTTTTTTTTTTGAAAATTTAAGTGGAACTTGATATGGCTAATGTCGAGTTATACTAAAAAAAAACACATAGAACTTGATTCTGAAGATATCAAGTTTTACACATAACTTGATTTTGTTAAAATTGAATTTCAAAATAGGATCATTTTGCTAAATAGTTTCAAAAGAGTGACAAATTGCTAATTTTTTTTTCTAAAAATGGGCATTTACCCATTTTGGCCTGGATTTGATGCATATTTCACCTCTTTGTTCTCGCTCTAGTGTGGTTTTAGGGTTCTTTGTTTTCATTTCATAACTTTAGTAATAGACGAAAATGATGACGTGTGTGTTTGGCCTTAGGGAGGCAGATGTGAGCAAGAAAATGAAAAAAAAAAAAAAAAAACCAACAAACAACAACAACATTGCGTTTTACATTTTAGGGTTTGAGAGATGGATGGCTAGCATTATTTGTTAAATAAGGTAAGATGACGATGACTAGCGTGTGCACTAACTGCTCGAGGTGTGCACTAAATGAATAATTAATGCACAACCTCCTCACCATCATTGTACCTTTTTTAACCGATAATCATCCATCTCTTGAATCTTAAAACGCCATTTTTTTTTTCTTTTTCATTTTCTTGCTCACAATGCCACAACCATCTCCCCCAAAGGCCAAACATGCACATTGTCATCCCCATGTGTGACACTTGGATTATTCGCCAATTTCCATAAATCACAATGGATTGGATCAAATGCATCAATCCCAAATACCTTGGTTCTGAAAAAAGTAAAAGACGGGTTAAACACTTTGCTATATTAGCCTATCTTGTCTATGATCGAATTTGGAGGTATCAAAGCAAGATAATTTTTGAGAACTCATCCATAACACCCCTCACTATTGCTACTAAAGTTAAATAAATCTTTTGATTGTCGTTAGAGTATTCACATCAACTCATGCAATAATTTATGTTTATTTTAGTAGAAGAACTTATTTTTCTATTTGACATACTCACTTTTCAAAACACCTTTTACTTTAAATTTAATTTCATTATTAATTATTTTAAATGATTTTGTTTCTTCACACATAGCAACCACCATTTACTCTTTTTTTTTTCTTCATCCTTTGGATAGGTAAAGAAAGAATAAAAAACTAAATGCAAAATGAATAGTGTCAGTGTAAATTTACATGTAGATTGTAGCAACCATGTATTTTTATACAACTTTTCATGACTTAATGTGAGTGATTTTTGGGCTTGATTGACTAAAATGTTACACAAGTGCTCCAAATGCTTGGATGTCCGCAATCCCTAGACTGTTTGCTACTTGGTATCCCCCACTCTTAGGCTAGCTAAAGTTTAACTTTAATGTTGCTTTAACTAATCAATAATCCTTCATCTCAACTATCTTCAAAAACTCAGATATTAAGAATTTTTTGGGGTGCATAACTACATATTAACAATTTTTTTCAAACTATTAATCAAATAAAATGTTATTGACTAATCTAGCATTATAAAGAGTTACACGATGTGTAACTTGATTCTAACTAAAAAAAAGGTTATATTCACTATAAGACACATAAACTCGTTCACAAAATAACCTCTATATATACAATTGTGGTAATCTCAAAATGTTGCATCGATACCAAAATATTTCATTTTTCTAACCAAGCTGAAATGATTTTTGCTATAATATTGGCAACTTTGATTTGGATCCTACTTTTTTGAGAGAGAAAGGTAGTAGATTTCATAGAAATAAATAATTTTGTTTAAAAGATAGAATTGAAAATTTTTAAATAGAAAGTAATTGGTAATTCAATACTATATATAACAATAGTCTAAAGAAATTTATTTCTGAAAATAAAATAAAATATAATCTGTCTTTGGTATTTACTCTAATATTTTATATTGGTTTATTAAATGAATGAATATCCATAACAGTTTGCAATTTTTTATTTACAAATTTTATCACAAAATATTCTATATCGTTTCATGATGTGAAATTTCTATATTTTTGGTTGAATAATGTGAACCTTTTTTTTTCTTCTTTAAATTGCATATATATATATATACATATATATACACATATATATATACAATATATATATATTTGGGTAGAAATCATAATGCCTCCAAACCCCTCTTCTTTATGTACCCTACCAATCCGCCTGAGGGGCAGTTGATCACTATTATATATTTTGCATAAAGTAAATATACATGGGACATGAACAATTGTCGGCAAAGGCTTAACCCAAAAAAAAAAAAAAAAAAAAAAACCAGAGGGTAATTCGACCACTTAAATTCTGTATGTTCTATAATAACTAAAAAAACGACGTCTGAATTGATCTTATCCTTTATTTAATTAATAATTAAGAAATAATTATTTGCTGAGTAATAACTTTGAGTCTTTAATAAAATACTGCTTGTAGAAATATCAATAACCCGTCGTTTTCAATTTTGAAAAAAATATATTATCAGCATTTGTATGATTATTGTAAACTATACTTCATGAATATCATTTCTCATTTTCCTAAATACAAAGAGAGTAAAAGATTCTGCTTTCCAGTCTCTAGAAAGGCTATTCCTCAATTTGCCAGACATTATGTAAGATACAATTTGATAGCTATCATGTTCAAGGTACAATTTTTGCAAAAAGATCTTAGGATGGAATAAGGTTAGGTTCCCTTAATAAGAAACTATGGAGAAAACCTAGAAAAAGTACATGTAGTTGGAATAGGAATCATATCTAGATGTCATGTGACGCATGAAACATTTTTTTGAGGACCCAAAATGTGGTGGACAGTGAAAGGCATTGCACTATACTTTAAGTATGTTATAAAGGAAAGTCAATGGAACTCCAATAATGATGCTTCAAAGTACTATGGAGCAAACCATTGATCTTTTGTCACTAGCTAAGATAGCTGATGATTCTTATTCCAAAACGAGGGAATATCTGAGCTCATTCCATCTTTTAAGATGAAGAATAAATGAATAATCAGTTAGCTCTTAAAAGAAATGAACATTTGAGGTCTTCTTTTGAAAAAAAATAAAACCTACTCATGAAAAGCAAGGAATATATGGTGGTGATGAGGATTGGTTTATGCTCATTGAATATTGGTAGTCGATAAAAATGCGTATACTTGGAAAAATGGTTTTCAAGTTTATTTTTTATATTTCATAATCTTCTAATATCATTGAAAAAGTGAAAGTTGAATGTGTTCAAAGTTGAATGTATCATGCAAAAAGTGAAAGTTGAATGTGTCCAATTTTTGCAACTGGCCAGTTGCAAAAATTGGACACATTTTTGTCCAAAAATTTGTTTGTTGTTGCTATATTTTAGCTGAAAAATGGCAAATTATGAACCAAATGACTCTGTTCATGCCATTTTTTTCAATATCTATTTTTTCTTTTTAGTAGTCCTTTTGGTTAGGCTATCTAGGACCCTAAAAGCGTGTTTTTGGAACTCAAAATGCCATTTTGCAATAAAAATTCCTCATAGTATTTTTTATAAATGCTCCTTTTAAATCCAAAATGTCGATTCCCAACCGTTTATACAAACACACTCTAGGTCAAAAGCTTTGTAGCTATGTAATATATATGTGTGCATTTGGAAATTGTTTATTTTTAATGACTAATTTGCATAATATGAAACAAAAAGTTAAAAAACTAATTTTTTTTAAAAAAGTTGAAAATTAAATTATTTGAAATAAAACTAAGACAAAAATATTCAATATTACCTGCAAATAGTAAAAAATTTAAACAAAAATTAGCTTTTAATTGATTGTGAAAGGCATAAATAGCCTATTCTCCTTTACCAACTGATAATAATAATAATAGTTTTCTCCAAAATAAAGATAATAATAATAATAAGAAGCTATGTTGCCATAGCCACGTCAGGTTTCCAAAGTAATCTATCAACCTTTTGGAACTCGGTCCAAAAAGGAGATGCTAAGAAGATCCAAGCTGGGAAATCTTGAAGAGCAAGTAGACTGATTTTTTTTTTTTCTTTTTCTTTTTCTTTTTTCCCTTGGGGTACCCTGTAGAGCAAGTGGATACCATATAGGAAGAGCTTTTTGATTGATTATTTGATAAATAGTGAAATGATTATCTGTATTTCTTTCCATAGTAAAACATAGATACAACAACAGTGCTATAAATTAGATAGGTCAATTTGAATTCAAACACTTGATTAAGTTAAATTTAATTATCATTAAAAAAAATCACTATTTTTGTTTTATTAGTTAGTGCAATCGAGTATTTCAATTTAATACCTTTTTTCATCTTTGACGTGATTGTCATTTGATTGTCATTTTATAAGTATATGTTTTTATGGGGTAGGAGAGAAAATGGTTAGAGTTCCAATCTCTAAGAAGGAACTTCACACACCTATACACTTATATTAGGATATAGTAGATTCCTGTCTCACAAAAAAAAAAAAAAAGTGCTTAAATTTAATTGGAGAACCTAGTGTATTGTGTTGCACTTAAAGTATGTATGTAAGTTTTACCATTCTTGTCTTATTGGATGAGTAATTATTGTTTCAAAAGTATAATAATGTGGTACTTTCTCATCTCATTTAATAGTAGGTTCTATTAATTAAGTTTATAGTGAGATCTAACATTGATGTTAGATAATGAATCACCACATCAATGAACTCTAGGAGAACTTGGTAATTTTCCCATTGAGACAACTTTTATATGTTCATTTTGACAATAAGGTATCTCATGTATTAGATATATGCATATTTCCTTTCATAGCATGTGGGTCTCACATAACTATGAGGTCCATAAAATATAGAGGAATGATGCATATATTTGATTTATAAGATAATTATTGTTATGAATAACTTGTACTCCTTAAAAATTTACTCTTTAATCTTATTTGTTTTGGAAAAAAATGGTCACATCTATCTGAATTAATTCATTTAATCATCAATATTAAACGTTAAAGTAAATCTAAAGACGTGTGTGTGTTTTATTTTTAGAATTAAGTATGTAATTTAAATGAGATGACATCAAATATATTGTTTGATACATGAAACAAAAAATTTTTAATCAAAAAAAGAAAGAAATAAACTTAACTGTAAATGGATTCATAGGTAATTATATCAAACTCTTAGTGGAAAAAAAATTATATCACACATCCTAAGAACCCCCGGAAAAGGCCAAGGATATGACACTTTGAAAAAAAAAAATCAATTGGTATCTTGGTTTGATAATAAAGAATGAAAAAAGAATAAAAATTTAGAAGTTTCCAAAATAAAAATAAAAAACTCCCCCCATACAAATATGAAAATACCTATAATCAAAATCCCCCATCTTTCCTTTAAATTTGTAACTTAGAGCTGTCATAAAACAAATAAAAATTTATTTAAAAAAAAAAACAAAGCACCAAAATTTCAAAACATAAGAAAAATAAATATTTTCCATACGAAGACCCAAAAAAGGCAGGCACCAAAATCTTAAAATAATAGAATAACTTCAAAACCTGAAAATCCCTTTTTCTCTTTCCATGCAACTTATGGTGGTCCATAAAACATAGTCAAAATTAAAATCACACAAGCAAAGAAAAAAAAAAAACCAAAGATGTAAATCTTCAAAATACCAGGAAAAAAAAATGTCCAAAGCAAAAATTCCTCTCCTCGAGTTTCACAAAGAAGATTATAAAATGGAAATCACACAAAGAAGAGAAAACGTGCATAAAAAATTATGAAATCAACTTTCCAACAATATGAAATAAACTTTCCAACAATTGAAAACCCTTACTATTTTCAGTTAACCTCAAAGAAATACATTTTCCTTCACTTTAGCTTTTTTTTTTTTAATGAGGAATGTTATATTCACAACATTTCACAACAAATTTTAAGTGGTTGGTTGTTATTGGCTATTATTAATGCACAAACAAGTAATTTTAGTGGTCTCTCTCTCAAAAAAAAAAAAAAAATGGAACTAGTAAAAATTTACCACTTAAAATTTGTTGTGAAAATATTATAAACATAATATTTCATTTTCATAACAAGTCTAGTTACACAAATTTTCATACAATTTTTTTGCAACTGCTAATAGAGACGGTTGTGATTGTGTTTAATAAAAATCATGTCAATGATAGGTCTATTGTACCTAACCATCTTAACAAATTCTTTAAAAAAAAAAAAAATCTTGTAATTTTCACTGCTAACCCACTCCCACAATGCCACCATTCTCAATATATAGACCATTTTTATTTATGTGTATTCAATAAAAAAAAACTTTATATACATTAAAACCATTCAATTAGATTAAAAAAAAAGCTATATAATTTTTTATTGGTTTATTTTTCTTTAAAAATTAAATTGGGTAAAATTATAATTTTACTCTAAAAAGAGAATGATTTAGATTAAATTTTTTTCAAAATTCCCGAAACAACATAGCCTCCTTTTTAAGCATGGAAAAATTCCTCACCCTGCATGATTCACCTTTAATGTGTTTGTTCCATGCCTTGTCTCTTACCCTGCCCTGTAATGTGTGTGTGTGTTTTATTTAATAAATTTTAAATTATACGCATACATATATTGATATATACACACACACACACAGACATTTATATATATCATTTAACTCTTTTTATACACATAATTTACTACCATCCCCCAAGACACTTATTTTCTATCTCTTTTAGCATTCTAACAATTGTCCATCACTCTCTTTTTCATCTCTATTTCATTACTATCGAATTCACCTACTTAAGGATGAAGAAAACCCTCCAAGTTGTCATATTTTTAACTTGCCTTGCATGAATTTCTCTCACCTTGAAAAAGTGATGGAGAGAGGATAGGGTTTCTTGATTCGAATGCATCCAGTCCCTTTGCCATAACAAGCCCCCATAAAACAAAATCAAAATCACAAAAATACACCCAAACAATAAAAATAAAAATTCTACGCCTGTTACGGCACAAGATTGAATTCATTAATGAGCTACCTTATTTTATTAGGTACAGTCCTTTAAAGCCTTACCTTATTTTACCAACCGTTTAGTCAAATCTAACTTTTTTTTTTGTTCCACCAAAATAAACAATACCATACATGAATCGGGTCATTTTACAGTAAACACCTTCTCTTTTTTCTTCTGTATTACTATACCTATTCAATCTTAACCGTTCATTCATGATCAAAAATATATTAAACAAGACAATATCATATTTTGAAGGTTAAGATTAAGTATCCACGATACATAAAATACCCAAAAAACCAAAATCCTATATTATTATTATTATTATTATTATTATTATTATTTTAATGTTAGCACAAAGGAAAGAAATACCACTTCTCCTACACACTCACCTCCCAAGCCCAAACCCAAACCCTCACTCCCTATATAAAAACACCCCCACCAAGCCATCACTCTATGCATATATAAAAAAGTACCACCATCACTGATGATACTATTACAATTAGGTCATTATATATAAATCTTCTGTGTGTTACATATACATTTTCAATCTCTCTCTCTCTCTCTCCCTATCTATTCCCTTTATTTCTCTTTCGCTTTTGTCTCTGACATTACATCAAATACATAGAAAGCAAAGCAGAAAAACATAGGAAAAACAAACATGAGCGGCGAAGGTCTTCTTGCTGGTGATGGTAATGGTAATGGAGGCCAAGGAGAAGGAGGGATAAGGGGCTTGACCGCGATCCCAAGCAACATGAAGAAGACGATCCAGAACATTCGAGAAATCACGGGAAAGCAACACAGCGACGATGACATCTACGCTGTGCTCAAGGAGTGTTCTATGGATCCCAATGAGACAGCACAGAAGCTCCTCTATTTGGGTATGTATGCTTATAAATTCGCAATCTTTTTGGGGTTTTCTGTTTATGTATCCCTACATTAGGGGTTTTGTGGTTCTGGGTGTTTGTTATTTTGGTGCATTTAGGGTTTTGTGTTTGTGTTTTTTTGTGGTGGGGGTGGGTTTTTTTTGGGATATATGGGGTTTTT
Organism: Castanopsis chinensis; assembly: GCA_032878915.1. Lineage (NCBI taxonomy): Eukaryota > Viridiplantae > Streptophyta > Magnoliopsida > Fagales > Fagaceae > Castanopsis > Castanopsis chinensis. The sequence continues at coordinate 10,938,328 of JAVQMG010000089.1, forward strand.
GGTTGGTGGGTTTTTCTGGGTTTTGTGTTTTATTGTGAAAGTTGTGTGTTTGGTGGAAGAGAAAAAAAAGGGGAAAATTGGATTTGTTTTTTGGTGAACATAGCTAAGGGACTGCATTATGGATTGTAGTGGAGAAGAGTTGATTTTTTTGTTCTTAAATTTCTAATTTGGTTTGTGTTTGATTGCTGAGAAAATGATGGGAAAAATTGATATTTTTTTTCACCTAAAACTTGTGTTTATTTGTGATATGGTGTTATATTGAATGTTTGACTTTAAGGTACAACATTTGATTTGTATCTTTTCTTGCATTGCACCGCATTTGTGGATGAGAAACTTTGAAGAAGGGAAAAAATAATTTTGAAATATTGTTTCTGCTTTGTTTATGGTATTTTGGTTTCTGTATTCTGGAAATCTCAGTTAAGTATTGGTTAGAGGCAAGCGAGAGCTGTTTTTTGGCTAGAACTTTCATTAATTTGGTCTGAAGTAAGGATTTCATTCTTGTAACGTTTTTTTAAGCAATCGAGCAGCCGCAAACATTATAACTCATGTTGTTTTGGTTTAAAAAATAAAATTGAAAAACTGCCTATACCGATTACACGTCTGACAGCCAGTATAGTGTATTGATATTAACATATAAACATTTGGATACTTGTGTTTCTGAAGATCTTTGGCTCTCACTGGCTTTAGTTTGCAGAGGCCCAAATCTCTAATCCTTCTAGGTTTAATTTTCTAGATAAAATCTTTTGGGGTAGCTCTAAACTTTGTGAAATATTTTGTCTTTGATGCATGTGTTCATCTTTCAAGTAAAACAACTTGTCAGGACACTAACTTGGTTGTGTAACTTACCATGGTTTTGTTTTATTGATTCTATGTAAGTCTCTAAGATCTCTCATTGAATTGCATCCTTTCCATCACTGTTTGCATCCTGATTCCTGATGCATAAAAAATGTGTAGAAGTTGATTTCCTATCCCATTTCACATCCACAAGCACACAATATTACACATCTAACATGTGTTACTATTTAATTTTATGTTTATTTTTGGTTTGTTATGATATGTGTATATTGTTTGGGTTGGCAGATACATTTCATGAGGTTAAAAAGAGACGGGACCGGAGAAAGGAGGTAAGATATCATTGTCCCTGTATATTTGTTCACTGAGAAAGCTCATTTAATATGCAGCTCACTGCTTGAAATAGATGGAATCTGGTCTCACTGAAGCTCTTTTCAAATAGATAAATTAAACTCGCAATTTTTGTTGCCTGAGCAGGTTACTTTTTTAACTTACCCTCCAAAAGAAGTAGGTTAGATTTCATGGAGTACTGGTGGTTCTTAGGACTTGGATTTGAAACTATTGTTTGGAATTGTAGTAACATGCTTCAACACAGTACATGATAAGAGACTCATAACTATTTTTATAAAGAGAATCACAGCCTCTCTCCAAATATATTCCTGTTGTTTCATGTGACATGTACTTACACCTTTGATTTGGTTGTTTTATCATTTCTTGTTTTTAGGCTGGCGATGAGGGTGAATATTTGAATTATTAGCTGGTGAATTTTCTCCATGGGGATCAATATGTATATATATGTGTGTGTATGCATATTTCATATGACTGATCTATAAATTAATTACTTTTGATGATTAATAATCTAACTTGTTGCCAAGAGCCTTGTAGCTTAGTGGCATTTCCTCCTCTCCTTTATGAGGAGACCAAGGTTCAAACCCCCTTCCCATTGTTGTATTATTATTGAATTATCAAGAATTAATGCTCTAACTTGTTATCCTTTTTTCTTTTTTTGTTATGGCTAATCTGAAGTTCTAGGTTATCTTGGGTTTTTCCCTTAATTTGTGTGGTTGGTTGGGGATACAAGTATGGTGATTATGTCCAATTTAGTGTTTCTTATTCTTCTTGTATCAAGCTTGGTAGATGAATTTATTCTGATGCCATCGTACTCTTGCAGAATTTGAGTAGCAGGAAACCTGAAGGTTCTAGGTCGACGCAGGGGCGATTTGCTCGGGGTGGTCAAGGTAACTGTTCTAATATCTCTCTCTCTCTCTCTCTCTCTCTCTATACGCACACAAACACAGGCCTGCACGTGGGCGTGCGCACTTACTGTGTATTCTATATTCAATTTGGGAGGAAAGGCATACCTTCATTTTTGTCGTTTTTACCAGATGAAAGGTTTTGGCCATATTATACATTGTAATTTGGTATAATATATGACATGATATGGAATTGTTGTATTTTTATTATATTTAAAAAAATGATAATTACAACAATGGTGGAGGGGGGATTTGAACCCTAGTTCTCTAGTAAAGGAGAGCAGGCTATGCCACTGAGCGGCAAGGCTCTTGGCAACATGGAAATGTATTTATACGTGTTGATCTCTGTTGGGGAGAGTATTAAATACCTGGTGTTGTTGCACACTGTTGGAACCCTCCCATTTTTCTTGTTTTTAATGTATAGATACTGCCACCATATTGCTGCCAGCTTGCTGGGCTTTGACCCACTTTTATTGATTTTTCCTTTTTTTTTACAAACTGCTCTTGCAGATAATGGTGGTAGGAAGAATGTTGCTGTTAGAAGGGAAAATGACATCAATCATATTACAAAGAACAGTGTGGCTCCTCTCTCGACAAAGTAATTCTTGTTACCCAAGTCTGCTTTCATGGGTTTAGTTATCCATAGACTGTTTTTGTATTTTATCCAGTTACACTTATCACATCTTTGGAAAGATTTTTTTATTAATAGTACTTTTAAATCTTAATGCGTATGTATATGTATTTTCATTTACAGGGCTTCAGCTGTCATACCTAATGGTCCCACAAACATTTCAAATGGTAGTGCGAGTCACGGTCCTACCTCCCAATCATCTGTGGGTGGTGTTATCAATGTTCCTAAAGGAAGTTCAGCTGTTGATGTAAACAAATTGGGGACTGCTCCACCACAATATGCTGCTGTTGCAGCCTTAGCCCCCACTGGCTCTGCGTCCGGAGTTAAACAAGGAAAGTCCCCATCAGGCGCTGATCAGCTGTCACTCTCTGCTACTCCAGCAACTGTTTCTGCAGTTGATTCCTGTGCTTCAGATCCGGTTCTGATGCCAGCCATCTCCCAACATCCTGGTCCTGTGAGTACAGCTAAACAGGGAACAGGGAGCCACGGAATTGCTACTGAACCAAGTGATCTTCAAAAAAACAAACATATTTCTCGGGATGTTAGTGAATTAGAGTTGTCCAAGAATGAAAAAGCAGCCTCCAGGACTATGAGCTCCATGAACAAAAAAAGGGAAACAAGCAAGTTCAAAGCAGTTCAAAAGAATAAGGTGTCTGAGACTTCGCAACCCTCTTCTTCAGCATCTGAAGGTTCTCTGGCCATTAGGTCTTCTTCAGATTGTGCGAGTCAGTCAACACAAGAGTCTGTTGTCCCTAATGAAGGTATTTTTTTTTGGGCTACTTGTTGCATATTTATAAGCACAAAAATTTCTGCAGTTGCTTGAAACATTATGGTGTCATGTGTATTGCATGTGTTGAACATTTTTAGATCATTACACTTGCTAACTATACATGTGCACCCCCATAAGGTTTCATTTGAGTTGTTCTTTCAGTCCTATAAATGTGTCAAGCTTTTTAGATTTGGTTGCAGTAAACATACTCAAATTTTTGTACTTGCTTGGCTTTCTGAAACAGTGATCGCATCTGATGTTGCAACGACTACTGTTGAAGTCATCTCTGAGCCACCAGCTGAGGTGAATCTTAATGATAGGCAAATTGTTACCTTTCCCAATCACTTCCAGGTCTCTGAAGCTCTGAAAAGTGGATTGACTTTTGGAAGCTTTGAATCTACATTTGGATCAAGTGTGAAATCCATCAGGGGAACTGATGGTGACAATGACTCTTCAGGTGCTGCTGACTCTTCTCAGCAGACTGATCAAACTGCTAAAGAGCATTCAAGGTTGGTGAATGTTTATTTTGTAGTTTTAGATTAGTTAATTTTCAGTTTTGGAGTAGATTTTTTTTCAATTAGTGGTTTCGAAGTAGATTATTTTTTTGATAAGTGGTTTCAGAGTAGACTCTTATTTTGCTCTAATGTTTATGGATAGTCTTCTACAAGAACATTGATGTAGAAATGTATCCGTCATTTTGAATTACAACCATGTGGACAAGGTTATCTTTTTGATTTTTTGGAATGAGGGGGGGGGGTTAATTATGGTTTGCTCTATATATTTATTATTGTTTTTTAAAAAAAAAATTAATTTTAAATATTTTATAATAATAATAATTAATATAAATAATTTTGGTTGCTTTCTAGAGAAAAACTTAAAGTGATCATATTCTGTTCTATTTGTGTGCAGCAACCAAATCATATCCTCAAATGCACAAGAAGATTTTCCTGATCATCCACATTCTGTCTCTCAGCCTATTCTTGAACAAGTACCTCCTTCAGAGGGCAATGCATCTAGTGCAGAATCCAAAGATGACCAGTTAAACCAGGAAATATTGTCGCTTCCAGAAGTCCCTCGAAACCCAAACATTCAAAACGGACCAAACTACAATCTTGGTTTAGTGTCAACCGTGCTAGGGAACCAGTTTGTACAATTTGAAGGATCTGAAACTCAGACACAGGAAGCATCTCGCTTCTCGAACTTCGTTGTAAGTTTTAAACTCTGCTTCTCTATTATGTCCATTCATGTATACAGCTATTTTATGCCAATTTGTTTGTTCCTAATAACTGTTTGGTATCCTAGTATATTCATCTTGATTTTGTTACAATTCCACTGCATTTCAAATACATTTTTTGTTGGTTTTGTTAATATTGTTGAAACTGTTAATAATTTGTACTCAGTCTGCTAGTGACAACTGGGTCTTTCTTCTTATTGTAGTTGTGCACACTTTTTTGATGCTTTGGTTTTATAGACTTGTCATTTGTATTCATGTATAACTGCCCTGAAAATGTTTGGAATCCCACTATTTTTGGAGATTACCATCATTGATCAATTTGTGGAATATGTTTTTGAAATTTTGTGCTGAGGACAAGATTAGCATGTATCAAATTTAATCCAAAATTTATATTCATGACATAGGATGGTGCCACCGTAAAGTGTATCAACGCCACAATTAAAAATTTTCTATTGCATTGCAATATTTCTGAGAAAAGTAAAAATATTTTGTTGGAGTGACAGTGTAACATGCAATTCTAGATGGACTATGCTTTTGCATGTCTGGAGTTGCACAAACAATCTTAGGGTCAGCATGAAATTTTGTGGTATGCATTTATTTAGAACCATGTTGCTGAAGTGATGGTGTAATACAGAATTCTAGATGGGCTAGAGTTTGCATGTACAGTTTTAGGATCATCATGAACTTGAGTGGAATGCCAGTTTGACATTTTCTTCTTTTTTGCCAAAATTTATATGCTATTATGTGCTTATGATACTATTTCATACTGTAGAATGGGAATACTCCAGCTTTGTCTAGCCGTAGTCCTACTCCACCAATTCAGAGCTCTGTGCCTCCACAATCGGTTCCTGTTTTGAGGCAGCCATATCCTGCTAACTTCATCCCATACGGTCACTACTACCATCCATTTTATATGCCACCAATTCACCAATATTTAAGCCACAATGGGTTTCCCCAGCAGCCATCTACTGGCAATGTCTATTTAACCCCAGCACCTAATGCTTCTGCTGCTGGGGTTAAATCATCTCTGCCTCAATTGAAGCCTGGAGCAAATGCAGGAAACCCGGCTCATATTGGAATTTTTGGTGGTTCATTCATAGCTCCCCCTGTTGGTCACAATCCTGGTTCAGCAGTGACCTCTGGAAGCTCTACTGGTATCGAGGATCTTTCATCATCTCAGATGAAGGAAAATCATGTCTACACGACTGGACAACTGGTTGGTTTTGTTTCATCCTTACTCAAAATTTTCCCTTTGCATTGTCATCAAGTTATATCCAGTTCTATTTTAGGGTTTATGTGTCTTATGTACCTCCAAAGCCTTAAGATTCTGTGACACAATTCTTTAAGTACCTTTTGTGGTATATTTGCAGAGTGAGGGTTCAACTGTTTGGATTCCAGGCCAAGATATACCCAACTTGCCAGTCAATTCTTTGTACAACTTCAACCCTCATGGACAGCCCATGGCTTTCTCACTTGCTCAGGCTGGTCATGGTGCCTTCACTGGACTTTATGCGGGGCAGACATTAGCCGCTCCTTCGACACTTCTGCAACAGTCACAGGCAATGGCTGGAGCTGTCGAAACAGTAGCACCTCAAACTGGTGTTTTTCAGCAGGCTCAACATCCACCAATTAATTGGATTAGTAATTTTTGATCTGGCATGAGGCTGCATTGTAGAAATAGATTGTCAGTGGATCAAGTCTGGCCTGATCTGAGTGTAAATATAAAATGCGGCCCAGATAATTTTGGGAATTATCTTGTGGGGATATATGATGCTGACCATTGTGGGGGAGATAGGTGGAGGCTTTTTTTTTTTTGAGTTAGTTTTTTCCTAATCTATTTTCTAGTCTTTTATTTTGGGTAGCAAAATCTAGCTGTCTTATTAGACTTTGGTAGTTTCTTAAAAATATTATAGCAAGCTAAGAGCTCAATAGAGTAGGTGAGATTTTCCAATTTTTCCTTTCTTTTGTCTCATCAGTATCTCACATTTTGGTAGAGCATGAAACATTATACAACTGTAATTGGTATATGAGAATTGGCAATTGGCTCTGATCTTTTGTTTTAATGGGCAAATTCAAATATGGATTGATTACAACCTACATGGTTGATCTTTCTTTCCCTTCTTCCACTCTGTTCCTTTCTCTTCTTTTGCTGTTGGTGGCTTGGTGCGAAGGTATGTGTGTATATATATTTATTTTAGAATCAAGTTCAAACTGTAGGAAATTTAGGGCGTAATAATATTGTAGAAAAAAGAAATTACCATGGCGATGGGTGATGTGTTTTTGAATATCAATTCCATGCTTTGAGTTATTTTTAAGCTCTTTTTCTCTAATAAAGATGAAAGCTTTATTTCATTTTGAAGTAAACGAAAATTAGTCTTCTACCCTTTACTGACGAAAACTGATGCTCTCCATTTAGAATGAATTCATTTTATGTTTCAATAATCTTTCTTTTCATTTTATATTTAAGATTTAATGTTTTAAATTTATTTATTTATTTTTGGTAAGATAAAATGGTGGATTTTATGGTTATATTAAGTATACCCATCAACGAAAGCCTGTAGGCAGCGGGACTCGAACCTAGGTGTGGTGCACGAAGCGCCCGAGCTTTGTCCGCTTAGCCAAGCCCCCGTTGGCTGTTTTAAATTTATTGATATATTTAGTTCTACTCGCTGCACTCTTAGATATTATAAGAAAGACAAAACTTATGTATAATGCTTTAAGTGTTGTTCCTTGTGTTCTTTTTTTAAGATTCTATCATGTGACTACTTTACGTAAAAAATACACTTATATTCATAAGAAAAAAATCACATAATAGAATTTTAAAAAATGAACTTAAGGAATAGCACCTAAAAATGTTTCTTAAAAAAAAAGTTTTATTTAATGTTTCAGATTAAATTTTTTAAATTTATAGATATATTTACTTCTACTCTCTGATGCTATAAGAAATAAACCAAAAATATTGTATAGTTAAGTATTATTGTCTTTTTTTTTTTGTTTTTTTGTTTTTGTTTTTGTTTTTGTGTAATGAGGAGCAATATGTTTCAAATCTTCCTTCTCATTGTTGTAAGTTGTAACTATCAAATTAATCCCAAAAAAAAAAAAAAAAAAAATCTTAACCCTTTAGGAATCTAGCACTGATTTGGGAAGTTGGTGAGGAAATCAACTACATTTTCCGTTTAGAATTAATCAAAGTGAGCGTAACTCTTTGTGAAGCTCAACAACACCCTTCCGAACCTTTCCACATGACAAGGATGGCGTCAAAGATACTATGTTGGCTGGTTGCATTAGATTGTAGAAGATAAATAAAAAATAAAAATATTTGGAAATAAAAATGGAGAAATTTTTTTGGTTAAACCAAAAGAAACAGTGTATCCAAGAAAGCTTATGCTACTCTAAGTTGGCATCCCAATGTAAAAAAAAAAAAAATCCATATGATCATGTAAGAACATGGACTACCTCTAAGACTGTTCAAATGATCTTTGTAATTTGGTTGACTAAATCCAAAACTGTGATTACTCTGTCTGTACACAAAACATCCCATGTAAAAAAACTAAGAGTTGGCACCCAGCGCAAGGGGATGTTACCTATAGAACCTGTGTCTCTTTTTCTCTCACATGCATTCATAGAGAGAATGTAATAATCTTTTGAGTTATTTTAGACTACATTTGCGCTATCTTTGGTGTCCAACTCTGTGCTCTCTTTATCCTTTGGTTTTAGAGGAGTTGGAAGCTGCTTACTCGAACTTTCACTCGATTCTTGCAAGTTAAGTGATGTATAAACTGACATTCCAATAAGAGCTGTTATAGCTCCACAGATGCTTACAAACCCTGGATCTGAATTGAAAATAAAATAGCCTCCAAGTAGTATCACACAGGTCTTAAATTGTCCTAGAACAACATGAGAAGTTGCCGATGTTGCTCTGCATATATATAGAACGCAAATCAAGAAATAAGAGGAAAAGTTCTTAACTTTCCATTATTATTGCAAATGTCTGTCTTATGCAAACTTTAAACCTTGTTTTAGATTAGGTCACAAGTTTTAATATTTTCAATTAAAATCCCAAACTTATTAAACCGTTTCAATTTGAAGACCATGTCCATCTCCATTAAAATCCCAAAAGTCTCACCATGACAAAGGTCAGCTCTTTCACTATGAAAGAAATGCTCCTTCTCTTTAGTATAACACAAAAGGGAAACTGTTTACAATACTTAGAATTTCATTTAGATAACCAGTTTCTATTTTCTGGCCATTGCTTTGTTCACTCTATAAGTAAAACTTTTTCTCTCTAAACAAAGATTTCTCTCTCTAACCTTCTATTCTGTGGTTGCTAAATTGTTTTATGAACAAGCTATAGATGAAACATAGAGTTTAATTAATGATTTCTTACACTTTTTCCCCCTATTTCATTCCTGTTAAAAATAATGGAAATGAATGATGGAGATGAGTACAGGATCCAAATTAAAATGATTTCATACATTTGGGATTTTAATTGACAAAATTAAAAAATTAGAATCTAATCTGTAATATCGTATAAACTTTGAACTTTTTATTTAATTTTGCCTTTCTTTTTCGTGACTACTAATTTGAAAGGAAGATAAATATGAAAGCCAAGGAAGTTGATTAGTGATGAGAGGAAAAGCAAAATGAGTATAAGGTCTCACCCAAGTGCCAAAGCTCCAGACCATTGTAGTAAAAAACCAAGGGCAGCTGAAATAAGAATAGCAGTAGAGTTGCTAAAATCCCACTTAAATGATAGAATTCCTGGTGGATCCAACCATGGCATCAGAGCAAGTAAGAAGAAAATTGTAACTGGGGTAGTCTTCCACATCAACCTACATTCATGAAAATTGTTGCCTGCATATATTAAGGACTAATGGCTAAATCGTTTTATGAAGGACCAGATTCAATTACTTACGCCAAAGCAGTCCAGTTGCCTTGCTGCTGTAATCTGGACCACAAGATCTTATTTATGGCACTTGGAATTATCCAGGCAATTGCAACTAAAGCACCAAATAAATTGAACTCCAAATCTGTTACAGTAGCTATTGCCACACCTGCAGAGACAACAGCCAGAGCCAAAACCTGCACAAACATTGGACTTTCTGAAAACTTGCATATGAAAGGGGAAATAAAATATTGTTTCTATCCTTAAAGTTTGCTTGAAGTTTTTATTTTGTTGTTATTCAATGTTAAAAAGTTCTTATTTCATCTTTAAATTACTCTTATTAACTTTATTCTGTGTCTAACTAGGCGACACTAAATTTGGCATTAGAGAATTTGACATGTTTGAACTAGACTATCTCAGTTGAAAAAGAAGGATGCTGAACATGTGATGTGAAACTATAGGTCACATGCCAAATATTTTTTTGAAGTACAAGGACAAAAAAAAAAAAAAAAATCTTTTTAATGTTTAAGAATAGAAAGGGTAACATTTTCAATACTTCAGTGATAAAAACAATATATTTTCCTAGCAAAAGTTCATAAGTTTAAACCCAAGAAGTATGAAGTCTGAGAAAGAAGGTGGAGAAGTTTGAGCTCACCTTTATGGAGGAAATGGTTTTCCTGAAGAGGATGAACTCTGCAATAACAATGGTAGGTGTGACAGCAATTTTAGACATTTGGTAGAAACCTACACTGCACATGAACTGAATAGTGAGGATACAAGAAAAGGATTAATTGAAAGTACAAAACTTGAAGCACAATTCTTTAGTTGCTATACCCCAATTAAATTCAACCACATGGTTGTATTGAGCAATGCAATATAAACTATGCTATCTCTTTGTAAGGACAAAAAATTCAGCCATGTAGCTCATTGTTCAATGCAACCATGTGGTTGAATTTAATTAGGGAACCTAAGGTTTAACAACTAAGAAATTGTATCTAAATTTTTCCCTTATTGAAATTATAAAGAGGAAGGAGTTTGGATTAGAACCTGTTATGCTTTAGGCTGGTATTGGCAAGGCCAGAGGCAAAAGCCATGACAACTCCCAATGAGAAGAGAGAAGAAAAGGGAGTAGTTTTAGATGGAGGGGAGATTGGGAGTATTGAGAGTGCCCTGAAAATAGCAAGTAGTAGCCATGCTGTAGTGTAGTGGATTAATGTGAGAAGAATTGGGAAGTTAAATCCAATTTTTCCCATCACCTGTAGGCAATACAACTAATTGACTTAACCAAAAAACAAAATATATATATATATATATATATATATATAACAATATGTGAGCCTGATTGGCAAAATTTTCTCCCCCAAAAAAAAAAAGAAAAAAATCAAGCAGTCGGAGCTATTAGCTCATTTCAAACAAAAACATATATGCACCTAGCTAAACCTCCAAAAGCATACAAAATAGTGAAAATACCACATAAAAGAAGAGATGGAAAAGGCACATACTAATTTGTTTGCCATAATAATGCCTACAGCAACCATGAAATTAAATGTCAATGCCACAACTGGTCCACAAAATCGTTGCTGTTGGCGCTTAGCACCTTCAGAGGTTCGTAGCTCATTGAAGAGAGAACTTTTGAGTTCTTCCAAAGCTCGACCTGATGATTTCAAATATGAAAAATTCAAGATCAATAAATCAAGTAATGAACAATGTATCTTGTTTTTTGTAAAACATTCTTTTAAAACACATAGTAAGGATCCACAGTATGGGCAACTCTTTGTTGGATAATGAACAGAATAAAACCTCGTGGGCAGATTTTGTTAGTAAAGCTGAACCATTAAAGACACAACACAGAAAAGAAAATTCATCAGTGAAATTGCATAATTAATTTAAAACTGTGGTTTAAGAGAAAAATCTTGTTGCCTAAGACTTAGTCCAGACATGTTATTAAAGAGCTTCAAGCCACAACCAGATTAATTCAGAAATAGTTATCACTTTGATTGTAGTTGTTTGATGAAATATGAAAGAAAAGGAAAATTTGTAGACATTCAATTGAACCAACCCATTTGTTTGAATTGATTAAATAACACACACACACAATGATGATCAAGGAGTCATATTATCAACTTCAGAAAGAAAAACAGCTCAATGTGACAATCCCATAAATAAAACCATGGATGATGGTTAATGAATCATTCTAAATGAAAAATAAAAGATAGCACCTAAAAGATCAACTTAACAACCACAAGAAAGAAAAAAAAAAAAAAACTTGCAGGCATAAACAGATTTTGAAACTAATTAGAAGGCAGAACAAAGATGTATACGATATAAAAAAGAGTATAAAAACATTTAAGAGAGAATGACAATGCAGTCCAAGGATTCATTCAATAGAAACCTGCTTCTCCGGCATCACTGTCTTTCCTTTTGAGGAATTTTCTGGCATGTTTTCCCAGCAAAGAATCAAAGAAACCCATAACAACCCAACAAAAGCATGTGTTGGATCACATATCAATTATAAACTGCACAGAGATGGTAATAACGGCAACAACAAAATGTTATAGCATGGAGATTAAAACATAGTTTTATTGACAATGAAAGGATGAAATCGTTTGCATGAATAATGACAAGAGGGAGATTTGTTTAGGTTGTATATAATAACTATATATGATACTCCTATGTATATAGGAACTTTACTGTTGTGAGAGTTCTAACTCCAAAGTGCTACAAAAAGCTGTTATTTTGATATACATGTAAAAAAACAAAGGATGAGATTTGTTATGTGAATCCAAACTAAAAAGTAGTTTAAAAATGGGGGAGCCAATGATATTATGATGTTATTCCATGTGTCAATTTTTGTAATTATGTGCATGGATTAGACAGGTTGGTGAGAGTATCATTCCCATTAATACTAACACATACACATGGATTTACGGAGAAGTTAAGGAATCAAAATATGTGTAACCAAGAAAGAGTCAAACACACACACGTTCCTACAATTACAATTTGGTACTTAGCCTTAGGTGAGTAGTCATGATTTTCATGGAGTTTTTATATATATAAAAAGAAAGATTGGAACCCTTTATATGTCATGTCCACATATTAAAGTTTAGCACTAACTTACGCGGCAAAAGAATCTTTCTCATTAAAATTGATAAATATGATAAAAGGTTGTATAGTTTTATATTTTATTGGGGGTCTTCTTCCGTATCGATCATGATCAAAACAACATCAACTTGGTTTTAATGATTGTCACCAATAAAGGTATTGAATTTGATTGAAATACAGTGTCTATTAATGGTTTTTTTTCCTGATTATCTATTAGTGGGTACTATTATAGGTGGATTAATATCATAATATTTGATTATATAGGTGATAGTATGTTCTTGTGTAAAGGTTAAGTAGTAGATGCCAAACTCCATGATTGTCCAAAGATGTGAATGAAAGTTTGAGATGCTTGGATCCCAAGAATAAAAGGTATCAGAAAATTCCAAATCCAATGAAAGTTGAGACGTTGGCGTCCCAAGAATTGAAGTTATAACAGAAGAACCAATGGGTTGTTGAGTCCCAACTTTCTCAAACAACCCAACAACTGAGGCCCAAATTAAAGAAGTTAGGGAAACCTTTGGCGTCACTGTCAAATTTGATGGTATGGTGCACTTCCTCTTTTCCCTACGTTTGGTAACGTGTAAAACATTGAGTGCTTTATGAAATTGATTGATTACAGGTGACAAGCTAGAAAACTTAGAAAACCTCCCAGTATATAATCATTTTTATAGGTGAGTCATATATTTTTATAGAGAGAATTTAGGTGTGTGTGCTTATTAGTTTATGTAAAAATTTTAAAACTCTTTTAAAAAAAAAAAAAAAAAAACCTATCCCAAATACCTTTAGATGAACTTTATTATTATCTTTTAAAAAAAAAATATTTTTGATGGGAATATCTTTTTTTTTTTAAACAATACAAATGAATTTGATTGATTTTCTTATTTGCATAATGTTTTATAAAAAAGAAGGATTTTTTTTTTTGGTTGGAGATAGGACCCACTAAAAATAAGCCAACAAACCCAGCTTTTTTAGGTATGCCAACGCACTTGGTAGGCTGGGAAGTTCATTTATGGGTTTGTCCATCAATTCATCCATCTTACAACTCTGGCAAAATACAAAAACAGGGTGCATGTAATGCAAATATCTGCCAAAAACTATAATGCATGTGACTCACTATTTCTAGAGATGGACTTGGAATTGGACTGTTCTAATTGGATTCATATCAAACTTGGTTACTGGTTAGAAAAGACCTAAAATAACCATGCTGTTACTTTGTTACATGCTGAACTTGTGGCCTATATACGGATTTGGATTATTCTTTGATTGGATAACCTAAAAGAAGAAGGATTTAAGTTTGGCCCAGATCCAGACATGTCCAGGATTTTGTGTGTTTCCACTTTGTAGTAGATATGTAGTAGTAGTGGCCTGAGAGAGAGAAATACACACATACTCTTACAACCTCTTATCTTCTTCTCTACACACCACTTCTCTCTCTCTCTCTCTCTCTCTCTCTCTCTCTAGGGTTTTTTTCAAGGTGGCACAAAGGACCATTCACACTTGGGTGAGATGGTCTGTGAGAGCAATCTATCTCAACATAAATAAAACACCATGCTCAGGCAAAATATTCTAGATTAGTACCGGTCATATTTTCAATTGTGGGTTTGGAAGTTGATAGGTAAGAGGCAATTTGGAAACTGGTTATCTTTTCAATTGACTCGTTCGTATTGGAGGTTAGAAAAAAAAATTGTTCACAATCTAGCAAGTCAAAATTGCTCATATTTTGTTATTAAGTTCAGTTTTATTATGCCAAGAAAATCATTGCATTTGACATTTTAAAAATTTGTGTTTTCATTGACAATATAGGGCAAACTACTAATTGGCAAAATATTCAAACAACCATATGCATGAAGCTTGCAAATTGATCTTAGTTTTCATAAATACTTAGCAAATATATAGAAGCATTGCAGTTTTTATTTTATTGGGTAAGTACAATTATTTAAGAGTTGATTATAACATAGTTATTAGGCACTTCGCTTTATCATAACTAGTAAGTCGCCCGCGCGATAATTTTGTGATATTTTATGTAAAACAGTTTTGAATAATGTTGTACATAAATTATACAGAAAAAGTAAACTAATTTTTTTTTTAGGGGGAAAAAAGTAAACTAAATTAGAGTAAAGAAACATATACATTTTTAGATATTAAAAACTGGTTTAGTAGCTTCATTGCATATTTGTAGCCTTCTTAAGGTAAGATTATTATTATTTTTAAATCATGAAACCAAAAATAAATGCAAAAGAGTGTAACAGGGCCATGAAATAAACTATTTTGTGTTGTGTTTACATATTTCACACTATGAAATAAAAGAATACCAAATTCTCTAACTATCTTCCACTCATTGATAGTGCGACATTAAGACATGGTGTGGGCAAGTGTGCATGCATGTATCTTATAGATGATTTAAAATTAAACCATGGTAGAATATGACTTTACATTGCGCATCAAATATTCTCTCTACTTATATACCCAAAACAAAAACTAATAACCAAATTAGCTAACCTAAATCATATTTAAGCCCCTAATTTAAAAAGAAAAGAAGATTACCCGTAAGGGTTTTGGTGTCTTGATGGTGGTGGAAGGCCAGTTTAACGGAGGTAGTGACCCTCAAATTCCTCTTTCTCTCTCTTTCAAATGTTTTGTTAGTCTCAGGTCTTTTATTTTGATAATATATAGTGAAATAGTGCTTTTTATTTAACAATCTACAACATTTTTGTGTCTCTCTATCTCTCTCTAAAATCTTATCTCATTAGTTACTACTATTAGCCTTTACTTAAAAAAAAAAAAAAAAAAAGGAAAAAAAAAAAAAACTAAAACTAAAACTAAAACTAAAACAGTGGGTATGCTAAAAGACATGAAGAATAGTGAAAGGTGCGGTGTAAGCTTAGACAATTAATGAGATATTAATGAGATAACAATAAAATAAGATAATGTGAACTTTTGGGTAACAATAAAAAAAAAAAAAAAGCCTTAATGAATGGAAAAGGCCAAAATTAGCCTATCCTCAAGGATTAGAATCCCACATCGGAAGGAGAACCCTCCCACTAACGCTTTATATGCTTCTGGAGCTTGCGTTAGTGTACCACTCCCACAATTTGTGTAATAGGACCATAAGCATATAAAGTTTTATCACTAATCAACATGTTGATTAGTGATTAGTGATTAGGACCACTCCTACTAAATGCAAATGAATAATAGGACCGTAAAAATCAAATAATTTGTGTTGTGTTCACATATTTAATACTATGAAATAAAAGTATGTCCAACTCTCTCACTATCTTCCACTCATTGATAGTGCAACATTAAAACATGGTGTGGGTAAGTGTGTATGCATGTGTCTTATAGATGATTTAAAACCATAGTAGAATATGACTTTACATTGCGTACCAAATATTCTCTCTACTTATATACCCAAAATAAAAACTATCCAACCAAATTATCTAAACCTAAATCATATTTAATCCCCTAATTTAAAAAAAAAAAAAAAATACCTGTAAGGGGTTTGGCGTCTTGATGGTGGTGGGAGGCCAATATGACGGAGGTGACGTCCCCTCAGATTTCTCCTTCTCTCTCTTTCAAATGTTTCATTAGTCTTAGGTCTTTTATAGTGAAACAATGCGTTTTGATTTTGTAGTAAAACAATGAATTTTATTTAACAATCCACAACATTTTTTTGTCTCTCTATCTCTTTCCAAGGCCTTATCTAGTTAGTTATTATATTAGTCTTTAATTATTATTTTTTTGCTTTTTTTTAAAATATTAAAATGGTGGGTATGCTAAAAGACATGAAAAAGAGAGAAATGTGTGATATAAGCTTAGGCAATTAATAAGAGACTAATGAGATAACAGTAAAATAAGCTAATGTAAACTTTTGAGTAACAGTAAAAAAAAACCTTAATGAAAGAGGTAAAAAAAGATGCTAAATGCAAAATTAGAACGTCACTTGACAAGATCTCATGTACTCCCACATGAGATCTCTTCTTATATATATATATATATATATATATATATATATATTAATGATTATTTCTTTATAACTCCTAATCACTAATCAACATGAATCTCAAAAAACTTTGTGATAGGACTTTATCATAAGTACAAAATAAGTATAGATTTTTTTTTTATCTTTTTTTTTTTTTAAAAAAAGGATATTGCTATTGTGTTCGTCCTTATAAGAATTTAAGCATAGATTAAATTTTCATTATTTTTGACAATTTTTCTTTGATTCCTTTATAGTTTATATATTGTGTTGATTTAAATGAATTTTTTCTCAAGCTTTCAAAGGATGGACTTTAGATAAGATGATCAACTTTTATACGCCAAGCATTGACTATAAGTCCTGTACATGGTACAAATAGAGATAAAAAAAAATTAAAAATATGGTCCATTTTGGTCAGCCTTAGCTTGATTTGTCTAGATATCAATTTTCTCTTTTGCCAAAAGTCCAACTTATTTTAGGTGGAAGTTTCCTTGATTACTACTTGTATACAAAATTCCAAGATCATTAAATTGGAATAGGTCCTTTACTAACCTAAGCAATTGGAATTTGATGAAATTTCTTCCGGTCCATACTAAATGTTGTGTACACTTTTTTCTGCATCTCATAATGATACGTTGTTGATAGGTGTCATCCAAGTCCAACATGATTGAGAGTTGTAATTGAGATTATGGCTCAAAAGCTTTACTATTCAATACTTTGTGAGAAAAATTAAACACTCATTTGATGTAACAGGAGACTATGGAATTTGACATTGTATACACTGGGGTTTGTTCTTGATGTTGTGAAATTGCTGTAGGTACTAAAAACTCTAGTTTGATTAGTTGGCAGGTCATGTTCTTTAATCGTGAAGAGTTTATAATAGAAAACTTATGTGTTCCTACAATAAATGTTTTGGAGAGAAAATTGTTAGCCCCCTCATCCCATTGGGACCCCTTTATTTATACAAAGGAAAAAGGGTCCGATATTCCTAAGTGTGACTTAGTTATATGGAATTTTTGTGCAAATGTGCCTAGATTTCTTTTAAAAATTTAATTATAATTTTAAACTCTAATTTGGTGATTTTTATATGATTTTTGTGATTTGATTTTGATTCAGTAAAGACATATTAGCCAAAAGAAACGAAGGTAGAGCTATTAAAGAAATCTATACTTTCAGATTAGCAATTACAGATGGCTAATGCTGCATTGTCATTTGTTGTTGTGGTATGAATAAGCGGTATGTGGTTTAGGCGATTGATTGAGGCAAACCAATAAACCATATTAAAAGGGATTAACAACTTTTTCTTTCTCTTTTACAGTTTGTGGTATGTATATGCCTTTTTCACATAAGCTCAATTGAAGTAGCCATTAGGATTTTCCTTAATTGTGATAAACATATTAATTTTTTTAAAAGAAGTTTTATATTTATTGAATGAGATATATATATATATATATATGTGTATATATATATATGTATATAGATATATTTATATCGGGGGTCATGTAGCTGAATTCACACCTCTCCATACACAAAGTGTTTGGGGTTTAAGGGAGAAAATGTTCAAATTGTGGGAGCCAAGAAAAAAAGGTTCAAGTTGTAGGGTTAGGAGCATATTGTAATTATTTTTAAATAAAAAAAAAAGATATAGAGATATATATTGTTTTCCTTGAGCTAAAGCAGTTACAGTGGAAGTTTGGAGTGGATGGTTTTTTTTAGTCCTTGAGTATTTTGGATTGTTTCAAATGAGTAATGGCTCTTGTTAGGCTCCTAAATTTTTTTGGTTTATTGATTTTGATATCTATAACTTTGATTCTTCTTTACCTAATAAAATTCGAAATTTTATATAAGTAAATTTTTTCTTCAAGAAAATGAATAGAAATCTCCCTTCATGTTCATGCTCATGTTAATGTTCATATTTGTATCTTTTGCAATACTCAATAAGTTATTTACTCATTTTGTGAATTATCAGTTGTAGTTAAGAAAAAAAGTATAAACACAATATTATTCAATTAAATTGTAAGGACACAAATCAAGCCTATACTCAAGTACGTGGTAGGGCCGGTCCAAATGGCCTAAACAATAGAATTTGTAGAGAGTGGGCTTGAAGCCTAGACTTCTTGGGACGATAGAGAGCAGTAGCATTTGGGCTAAGTCCACGGTTGCGCGTGATGAGCCGGTGGTACGATTCTGGCTGTTCTCGAACGTGGGCTGAGGAGTCTCTGTGTTTGTTTTCCTTCTTCTACTTCAGAGAAAAAAGCCCCTTCCTTAAGGAAGCCCACTCTCTATTTATACTCCCAATTTTTATGTTTCTATTCATGGCGCCATCAATGCAAATCTCTTTCCCATCCATTGTCTCCTTGGAAACTCCCCTAGTGGCCATAAGGCTGATTACCGTCCTCTCAAGGGTCACTTCCCCATTAATGCGGTCAAGCGGGTAGGTGTGAAGCCTTTAATGCAGTGGTGGCAGCTTTATGCAAAGTACTTTCCACTCGTTCTCCCCCTCAGCATTCCATTGGAGTATAACATGGCTTGTTGAGCTTCAAGAGTTCTTCCCTAGGCATCATGGTGCATCCTTTGGTCTTTGTTTCCGTCGTCCGAGGAGACACCCTCCTCAGACTCTCCCCAATTGGACAATGACCTGACCGGAGGGCCCATGGGCCCTTAAGTTAGGTGACCTTATCCTCACCTTGTGGCCCTATGGGGGAATCCACGTCCTCGGACCAGGCCTAAGGCCCACGTAGGTGTTTGACACTTCTACCCCCACAAATATATTTTCAAATATTTTATTTTATTTTCTAATTAAGGACATGTGGTAATTCAAAGGATAGCTTAGATGGCATGAAAATATTATTTTGATATAAATGTTAGATACATCAATTCTTTTCATGTACCACTTAATAATAAGGATTGTTTTGACACAATACCAAAAGTTTAGAGACAAAATTGACACGTTTAAGATGTTAAAAACTATTTTGATACATAGTACAAGTGTTAAAGACTAAAACAGTAATTAAACATGTTTTTTTACATATTTTTATTAAAAATTAAATTCTATAAGGATGTGATTTAAAACCAAATTTTACAGCTTCCAATTCTAACATGCTATATCATCTTATCACTTATTAAAGAATAAAAACAACCACACTTAATCAATTATGAGCACTTATTAAAGAATAAGAACAACCACACTCAATCAATTATAATGCTCATCTGAAAGTCAACCAAATTGGGAGTTAATTAAGATGTTATTAATTGTGGTATGATGTACTGAGTTTTAAGTAAAAAGCTGATGTAACATCTTTTATTGGATGGTGTAAAACATATATTTTACACCCCATTCTTACCATATTCAAACTCTTTTTATTAATATACTCAAAACAGTTTTTTTTTATTAGCTGAATTTGGAAACTAATATCCAGTTTGGTTGTAAAGGAGATGAAAAGGAAAGAAGGGAGGAAAAAGTAAGGGAAGGGAAAGGGAAGAAGATAGAGTTGTACATAGAGGGATTGCATTAAACAATTTCTTCAAAAGAAACGTCTTCTTTGAAAAAATAATGGGACTGTCTGAAGGATTGTGCTAAGAATTTATAGAACACAAACTTTTCTCAAAATTATGGGTTGTGAGAAAAGTATGAAACTTCATCAAAAAAGAAAAAAGGATGAAATATTGGCAAATTGATCAAATTGTGAATTCTCACTTTTTAATAGAAAACTGAAAAGTGAAATGCTTCGAATCATCACAGCACATATTAATATAGAAAAACTTAATGAAAAATGTAAAAAAAAGGCAAAATGCAAAGTTAGAGCGCCACTTGGCAAGACCTCATACAATACCAGATTAGATCTCTGCTTATATATATATATATATATATAGATTTCTTTATGACAATATTAATTCACCATTTATTTATCTCTCTCTTAGTTTTGTGGTATAATCAAAATGTTCCTTTGGATTATTAATATTATTAGACGGTTTAAATATTACTAATGACAATAGTGATTATTGGTTAACATAATCACAGAATGTTCAACAAATATTTATAGATTACTATTACACGATTTATATATGCTGGGCTTGGACTAAATAGAGTGGCTCTAAGGTTTGAATGTGATCTAATAGTGTGTTAGAACTTAACAATAAGTAATGTTAAGTTGTCTCTTTTTAAAAAAAAAAAATTTAATAGATGGTTTAAAATGAGTTTGGATTTATTAAATATATGACTAGAATATTTGAGACTAAATTGCTAAAATGTAATAGAATTTGGAACGAGTTTGAGATCTATATTTTTTTTAGTAAATTCAAATTTAGAATAGTCAATCTCTTAAAAAAAACATGTCTTTTCCCATTCTTAAGTGTGCACAAAAATGGACTGAAGTGGACTGGAAATGACCAAAATAGATTGGAATGGACCAAATAGACCAAAGTGGACAGAATAGACTAAAGTGGATCGAATTGGATTAAATAGACTGAATTAGACTGAAGTGGACCAAAATGGACCTAAGTGGACTGAATTAGACCTAATGGACCTAAAGTGCAAAGTCTTTACCATTTAGGGATGTGCAGCCAACCCGCCAACCCGCCAAAACCAACCCAATCCAACCCACATGGGTCGGGTCCATGTGAGTTGGGTTGGGTTGGGTTGGTTTGGGTTTTTTTAACCCACCAAGGCAGGTTGGGTAAAAAAATTTCCTTAACCCAACTTACTACCACTTCATCATTTAAGCTACTCTTACAATCTTAATGGCTCTTAAGCCCAGCCCACGGGAGAAATAACATTATGAATTATTCTTTCATATAACAAGCCCCTTCAAATTAAAGCAAACTCACAAATCAATCTTGGAAATTGTAAAAATAAGGGGCCGTTTGATAACGTTGTCCTAACAGTAACGTTGCTTGTATTTTATGAAATATGTATAGGTGAAAATGTGTATAATATTGTTTAAAAACTGAAAATATGTCTTTAAACATACGTACCAAATAAGCCCTAAGTATTTATTAAAATGGTCATTTGTGCCCAAGACATAAACCTTAAGCATCTCAAAAGGCAGGACACCCCTCAATCTTAACCCCAGGTGCAGTGGGGCATGAAGCCAACGGACAATGGTCATCATTGGCCAGACCCCACCACTCTGGACCAAATATATTACTTTTGTATTGAACAGTTAAGAAAACTAGTACACCAGAAAAGGCAACCCCAGCATCTAAAGCGGCAGATAGGACATAGGTATGTCTAGCCCACCATGCCTTAAACTTTCTGTAAACATAGAAATTGAAGAAAATCCCGACAGCTCCCCAAGCCCAATAGTTCACTGCACTAGTTGGTGGCATGCCAGTTGCAGCTCCAATGACGATAGGCATGTGTATAAGTCTAAGCCACTTGACGTTGGGGTACTTGCGTGAGAGAAACCAGCCAGGAATAGGAGCTAAGAAGCCAAAAAGGAAGAACCAGTTCATCTCTTTGTAGACACCATATTTTGTGAACATTCTGAGTGGACCTATGACTCCCCATATAATGGAAGCATGGTAGAAAACATCATCCTGAGGGCATGTCCAAGGACTTCCCTCAGGCAATAATGACTGATCACAGATGTCCTTTATATTTGTGAGAAGCCACCATGCAGTGGCAAAGTAGGTACTTGAAGCAACAATTGTTCCAACCAACTGAGAATGTAAATTAACAACACGTGTCATTATATCAAAATAGTAAACAAAATTTCATATAAGTTTTATTGGTTTAATTCACTTACCTGCACAACGTACATGGACCTTGGGGGGATTTTCATATAGTGGCCTAATTTGAAGTCATTAACAAAGTATAGTGCTTGTGACAAGCTAATGTAGCCATAGGTCTTGAAAGCCACATTAGCGAGGGGCTTCCCTGGATAAATATACCCAATCACCAATTCTGTGATCACGTTTAGCCCTGGTTGCTGCAATTAACAGTAACACATCATATTGAGAATTGTAGTCTGTAAAAAATGGATGCAAAATAATGTAGAATGTAATTAACTCATTCGAATGAATGTTTGTTGTCTTTTTATCAATGAAATACAAGGATGGTTAGGCTTATTCATACCACATTCGTTGTGGCTTGAATTATTCCAATGGGTAAAGTAAAAAACAGCGCAATGCCACAAGCCATTAATAGTCCCCACCAGGGGAGTTGCAGCTGTTTGCCGAAACCTTCACACGCAACCATGGCAAGAGCCAACATTAAAACTAAGATGGTATAAAACCACCACTGTGGGACTTGTTTATAGTTCTTCTTCATCAACCTTGTATGAACATCGGCATAATCATCTTTTGCAACACTTGCTGTCTGTTTCCAGAGTGTCCAGATTGTTCTGCTCAATGTTTTACCCAAATAAAGAAAATCATGAGAAGGCTTTTGACTAAAAGGAACTTCTGGAAGAGGATAGAATAGAAGATTTTAAGAAGCGCTTACTTTCCATTAAAGAGAACAACATGAGTAATAGTAGCTGTTAGAGTAGCGAAGCTCAAACCATAAGTAAAAGCAAAGAACACACTTAGATAAAGTTTGCTGTAACTGTCATAAGCTGCAAGATTAATATCAAATGCTTTCTCATTCAGAATTCTGGATATGTTGTAGGGTTGCCCAGTGTGATCAAAAGTGTTGGAAGAAAAGATAGGAAACTTCTTGGCATCATATGCATTACTCCAATAAGCAATCGGGATAACGGCATAAACAAACACGATAAACCCCACTAAAATATTGATGATGGCAAACAAAGGTGTGGCTAAGGGGGTGCCCAAAAAGCCGGCTACAGTCAACCAGTCAAGGCCAAATGAGCCTACTCCAAGGCCCTTCATCCCTCCACCAATCTGTTGGGCAGTGACTGAGTCCTTCCAAATCCAACAAACAAAGGAGAGAGCTGATATTGAATGGAAAAGATAGCCTGGGACAATGTAATAAGCAAAGCTTGCTACAAAAACCATGAAGAAGAATTGTAGCCTTGTATGTCCACCTTTAGGTCGCTTTTCTTTTTCATGCAATGCCCTGCATTTTTCACATATTACTTGGTTCATTACAAGGGTCCGGCCCATAAATTAAGCATTGTACTGATTCTTTTTCTGACACAAGCAATCATATCATATCATCATTTATAAATACTATATAACCGAAACCTTTAATTTTTTGTTGACATTTTTATGTTGTGCTACCTAAGCTTTGGAAGCTCCATAATTTTACATATCACAAATATTATTTAAGTTTATTTTAAAAGAAAATTACAACCTGACTGACTCTTTGAAACAATTCGACTAATTCTTTCTTATGATTTCTCTTAGCACGATCATCTCAAATGCTGAGCACCTCCCACCTCTCTCTCTCTCTCTCTCTCTCTCTCTCTCTCTCTCTCTTATGCATACTTTCATATTTTTACCGGATAATTATTTCTTGTATACTATATAATAAAATTTGGGCTTAGAATATGTGGTTATGCCAAGTGGCTTCACCTAATTTCAGAAATTAATTTTTTTTAGATTTAAAAAATAGATATAATTTTTTGTTCTTATCTTCTTCTCTTATAATTTCTAAATTGATAAAAAAACTTAATTTGATTACGATCCAAATTCTTTATCTAATCATTTTCTTATTATAATTTAATTTATAAATTGATAAAAAAATATTAATTTGATTACAATCCAAATTTTTCCACTAATCCTTATTTTTTTTTTTTGGTTTAAAATATATTTCTACACCTAAAAAAAAGAAAAAAGCAAAGCATAGTGCTCTTTAAACTATATTACTACACATAAAACAAGGCAGATTACGACTTACCCACTTGTGATTTAATTGCCCATTTGTGATTTAGTTGCTTACATGTGGTTTGAAATTTGATACTTTACCACCCACCTGAGATTTACTCAGTTAGAGTTTTGTAACTCACTTCTATTAAAAATATGGCTAAATATGTAATTTTCTCCACTTTTATGTCTCTCTTCTCCAAAAACAAGAAAAATGTAAAAATGCGAGATCAAATAAGATAAAAAAGAATCAAGCGAGACACTTGCATCATGTAATTTGAAACCACATGAAGGCAACATAAATATGCTTAGACATGATTTATTATTATTGTTATTATTATCATTATTATTATTATTATTATTATTATTATTATTAATTTTTGTGTGTTATGACATGGGTTCAACGGTGAAATGTTTCTTTCATCCTCTCAAATTTGATTTAGAAAACTATCTTCTTTTTAGCTTATTATTAAGCATGTCTTGATATAAATTTGATGATAAATTGTTCATAACAATTTGATGTTTTATTTTTTTATTTTTTATCAATCATTAAATTTTTAATTATTTTGTATATCACTAAATTTAATAATAGTACTTGTTTTTAGTTTTGAGAATTGTTACAGATTGCATACTTATATTACAAGGATCCGGTGCTTTATGGTTGAAGTTCCATTGGATGCACCCTATCCTAAAGATATGTGCTACCCGTTCCCCCAAATCTCAAGAAATTAGCATTCAACTAAAACGGTGTAATGCACGGGCCTTTAACTAGTCTCTATATAAAAGGGGATTATGTACCTGAATAGAGAGACTTGGACTAGGTTTGCAGGCCACCACATATAAGGTGAGTCAACAAGGTATTTTCTGAATAGTCCAGCCCATCCATAACCAAGCATCTGAAAAGTTCATATACAAAATAGTGATGTCGTAGGAATAAAATTCTAAGTAGCAATTTATGTAATACATTGATGGCATGGCACTTTTATTCACACTAGAGTAGTATATTCTCCAAAACAAAATTTTTGGGGGGAGGGGTAAGACTTTCTATTAATTATCTATCCTAAACCCTAAAAAATTGAAGTTTTGTGCACTGGGTATACCCTTTTACTTGAGTGGCCTATATTCTTAATGTGAACAAAGAAGTTCTTGTGTCATACATTCTTTATGTGAAAAGCAGGATCAGTTGGCTAGAGTCATAATGCCATTAAAATGAAAACCAGAACCCAAATATACCTGAGAACTTAGTGATAAGAAAAAGGCTGCAACTGGAGAGAGTTGCCTGTGGTAGAAAGCCTTGACAATATCAACAATACAAACTGCATAAACTCCACCAGCTCCAGAACTAGCAAAAATGGTGATCAAAACATGTTCCTTTATATTGAATGGCCCTGGATTCAAGGAGAAGAACCAGTTTGTGAATGGGACTCGAACTGGCTTTGATGGCAGATATGCAGCCATTAGCTTCCCTAGTGGGAGTACAAGGATTTGTGCTGAGACTGACGAAATTGACAGCGGATTTTGGAAGTAAGCAAAAAATTGGTTCACAAAAGCAAGTGAAACACATGATATCAATCCAAGAAACCACATTCGAAATGTCAATGCGGGCAGAGTTGGGTCATCAGTTGGAGGAACTGTAAGCCTAACTTGTTCAATTGGGCTATCATTGTCTTCATCCCCTGCTTATATAGAATGACCACATTATCAAAAGTAAAATGCAAAAGATTTGGAAGGAAAAAAAAATTTTTTTCTTTAAAAATTTATTTCTGAAATTATTAAGATGACTAGAATTGAATGATAGGGGAATAAAAAAAAAAAATCATTAAGTGCCTCTGTTATCATGTATTTAAACAAAATTTTGTGTTAACTTTAAAAATATTTCAAAGCTATGTTTCTCATTGAATGTTGAGAAACAATTCCAGATTAAATAATGAGCTATTGCGACCAAGAATAAGAACAAAACATGTAGTAGATAAGATTACACAACAAATCAAAATAATAATAATAACCATACTCACCAATTATAAGAAAACATGTTCTGTACACTAAAGTTGATATTAAAAAATTCCAACTCAGCATTTAAATTTATTTCTCAATTTTAAAATCCATTAATTTTCTTGTCCTTTCTTGCCCTTTCTAGGAAACCAAATACAAAGAAAATTTCTGTCATTTCCTTTTCTCTCACTTTCTTGGCAACCAAACAACAGCACTCAAATACTCTCTCTGAAAATCCAGAAAAATTCCCAGCAAAACAGAGTAAGTGTCTCAGAAAATCCCAAGACATCTTTTTATCCTCAACGTCAAGCTAAAATCTAAAACTCCTTTGTAAACCCATACCCACATCAAGAACTCTCTGAATTACTGTCAAAGAATTCGCCATTCGCATCGTCGCCAAGCGTACCCACCTTCCCAACACCAATCAGTTCAGCCCAAAGATTAGACACGGTGTTTTTGAGTTTATTGGGTCTGTTCACTTTGAACATGTTGTTCGTTTCCAATTTTTTTGAGGCATATATAGCATAAAAGCTCTCTTTCTTTGGTTTTTGAGTTTCGTTTATGGTTTGTTTAGTAGTTCCCTACTTAAGTGGCCATGCAACAACAAAATCTTTACCATTACGTATTTTTCTGTTCATAAGATTCTGCTTTCATTGCACCAGCCAAGAGAGAATGATTTCTAAACCATCTCAGTTGATTTGTTTGATCTGGGTTATATAGTGTGTGTTTGTTTTATTTATATGGGTTTGATCTGGGTTTTTGCATGTTTAGATATTAAGAAAATGCTATAAAATAAAAGTAAATCTTGATGTTTTAATTTTTGTGTTTATAATTTTTTCTGATTTAGATTTTTAATCCTTTAATTGTTGAGGTGGAGTATTTTAATACTTATCCAAATTTATTATTATTATTATTATTATTATTATTTAGATGTCACCTAAATTTAAAATATGTCAATTTATAAACCCTTTTTCATGTAAATATTTTCTGATATTATTAATTCTATTTCGGACCTGTATCTGTTTATTATATGAACACACACGGTATGCAACATAAAAGTTACCATTTAAAAAAGTGTTACTATTATATAAAATAATATATTTAATTAGTTTTTAAAAATTAAATAGATAAAATTTTAAAAAAAATTATTTATAATTTTTAACACATAAAATTCACATTTTAGATAATTGTAAAAAATACAATAAATGTGAAAGTCAAAGCACAAAAGTTCTTAATATTTTAATTAGTATACAAAACTTAAAATTATAATAATAAAAAAAGTGATACGTTCCAAATATTTTCACAACAAATCATAGGTGTTTAGTTCTGATTAGTTTTAATTTAAACTCATATTAAAATTAATTTTTGCTTACTAGTAACAGTTAGTATCAACCTATTACTTACAATTTATTTCGTAAATATTGTAAAAATGTTATAAATATAATATATTTTTAATAATAATACTTTTTCTAAAATTAATAAATATTAATATAAACCATTGTACATACGTGATGGGCTCAGCCGAAACCTCTGACTGACATTTGCTTTTGAATTTTTTATAACATTCTTTGTCATTTTCAAAGTTAATCACGTGATGGGCTGGGCTCGGTACAAGTTGAAATTTAAAACCAAAAAAAGAGGATAGGAACTAGACTCGAGAAGACACCAAGAGACTCAAGAGTCAAGACAGCAGAAAAAAAGAAAAAAGAAAAAAAAGAACAAAAGACCAGTCCCACTCACCAGTAGATGCGAAACGGAGAAGGAGAAGAAGAAGAAGATAAAGAAGAAAAAGTGGGCTGGGACGCTGGGTTCATTCAGGCAAATGGCGGGCCAGCGACATGGTGGAGACCTGAGATTGATCGGTTTGTAGTTTGTATTTTTATAATTTTGACCAAATGCCGGTACGAAATATTTCGGCTTAAACGAAACAAAATCAATTACATTGGTATTTTTTATTAATGAATTAACGGTAGTGACCAAATTAACTGCAAGTTAAAAATAACAAATATCAAATTGACTATTATCAAAATGTAGAGACCATATTAGCAATGATCAAAAAATATAAGGACAAAAATAATATTTTTGCCAAATAATAATACTCACCAATTATAAGAAAAATATTATCTGTACTGAAGTTGATGTTATGTATACTCAACATACCTGCAATTTTCATCAATGATTGCAAAAAGAAAAGGGTGATGAATTATGAAAGTAGGGTAAACTATGATACCCATGATGAAGTAGAACCACACAACAAATCCAAAAGAAATATAATTTACATCAATTGTAACAAAACATGTTCTGTATTATGGTTGGTTTCAAGCATGCACACCCAACCATACATGTAGCATTCATGAATCATGACATAAAACGTGATGAATCATGAGTTATGAAACTCTATTTTCTGTGTTTAAGAGAGAGAGAGAGAGAGAGAGAGAGATACCAATCATGTTAGTATTGGATTGAGTCTTCTCAAGTGGCATTGCTCGCAAAACTTTTCCTTGGTCTCACTTTCAAACTCACACAGCACTTTATATATATATATATATATATATATATATATATAAACAAAATTTGGTGTGCAAGAGAGATTCTAACAATTAACAGTGGCGGCTTGATACATTTGGGGGCTTAAGGCGAAAATTAATTATCTTGTTTTAAATGTAAAATTACTACTAATTAACATGAACTATGTAAAATTTTTTCTTTTTTTAGAAATTTTATAGACAAAAAAATTTGACAATTTTTCATACTTGTTGATGTGGTAAGTAAAAGAATAGTGTTAGTGGTAGACTTAGATGAGAACTGGTAAAAGTTTGCTAACTAAACTTTTATTATTATTCTTATTTTTTTTAGAAGTATAAGATTTACAATATTTTTTTACAACAAATCCTAGGTTTTAAGTTGTTTTTTACTTTCTATTTGAAAATATCACTACAATTATTTTTTTGCCATCAATAACAGGCTGTAACAACTTGCTACTTAGCATTAATTGTAAAAATATTGTGAAAAATATTGTAAACGTTGCATTTTTCTCTATTTTTTTATTTGTTTTTCATCTGGTAAAATATTATTATTTTATTTATTGATTATAAATAACCTTATCGGTTAAAATTTGGGGGTCTTTTTTTTACTTGGGGCTTTAGGTGACCGCATCTCTTACTCCACCATTCAGCCGGCCTTAACAATTAATTTAATAATTAAAGAGAGTAGTTGTTTATTAGGGAAAAAATTGTTCTAGAGAGAGAGAGAGAGAGATAGAGAGTATTATATAAATTTATCAAATTCTATGAATCTATACAACGTGCATATCCTTCCAACTCAAAAAAGACGAAAACAACAAAAAAATAAAATAGACAAACGTGGGGTTCAAGGGAGATTCTATGGAAAAACTATTGATGATAGACTTTGAATTGGAGTAGGATTTAAGTTGATGAATCTTAGATGATAAAGTTTTAGTTAAATTAAATTAATTATAATTAAATCTTGTCATTTGATTCGAGGAAATATATCATAACAATTAATAAAATAATTTTTCTATATAATTAATAAAATGTAAGGTGCAACTAGAGGGGGGAAAAAGTGAGGTGCTGTGGGGATTGGAGATTTCAGTTTTAAATTTATTTATTTATTTATTTTTCTAGGGAAGGAAGTCAAAAAAAATTTATAAGACTTTTAGTTTGAATAAAATTTAAATTTGGACATGTTGTTCACTTTGTGTATGGCAGAGTGGGTCTGTTCACTTTGAACATGTTGTTCGTTTCCAATTTTTTTGAGATATATATAGCATAAAAACTCTCTTTCTTTTGGTTTTTGAGTTTCGTTTGTGGTTTGTTTAGTAGTTCTCTACTTAAATGGCCATGCAACATCACAATCTTTACCTTTATATATTTTGCTGTTCATAAAATTCTGCTTTCATTGCACCACCGTGTACTGCCAAGACAGAACCATTTCTAAACCATCTCAGTTGAATCATTTGATCTGGGTTATATTGTGTGTTTGTTTTATTTACATGGGTTTTTGCATGTTTAGCTATTACGAAAATGCAATAAAATAAAAGTAAATCTTGATGTTGAGGTAGAGGTAGAGTTTTTTAATATTTATCCAATTTTATTATTATTATTTAGTTGTCATGTAAACTTAACCTATGTCAATTTATAAATCATTAGTTACGTAAGTATTTTATAATATTATTAATTTCATTTTGGATCTTGTTTCGGTTTGTTTAGTGGAACAAAATGTTTCTACACCAACTTATTTCGGCGTATTATTTCAAGGTGTTTCGGGCTCACACACATATATAAGTTTTGAATTTTTGATAATTGATTTTTAGTAGTATTATTTCAATTTCTGAAACTTAGATGCATGTTGCCTATTTTTTATTCTTTAATTTGAGGAAGTATCTCCTAACAATTAATAAAACAATTAATGAGAGTAGTTGTTTATTAGCAAAAAAATTGTTCCAAGGAGAGAGAAACTATTATATAAATTTATCAAATTCTATGAATCTATACAACATGCATATCCTTCTAAATCCGAAAAGACAAAAACAATAAAAAATATAATAAAATAAACAAAAACATGGGGTTCAAGAGAGGTACGAGCTTCAAAACAATTTTTTAGTGTAGCCTTTCGAATGTCATGAAAAAGCTTCTTTTTTATTTATTCATTTATACAAACGAAAGTATTAAGACATTTTCGAACATCCGACTATTTCCTCAAGTGTATGCAAACTCTCTGTCTCTCACACACGCAAAAATCCCATCTATAGTGTGAATACATGTATTCTGTCGCCCTTCCCACTGGATAAATGAATACAATCTGATTGTCTAAAATTTTGTAAAGCTTATATCAAAGTAATAATGTAGTATGTACACTGATAGTTGAAAGAAGTAATGGTACTAGAGATAACAGTCACAGATTTAATTATCACGGAGGCGTCGCTCTAGGTACTCATTTTCCTTCCGTATGGCATCGAGATCAGCTTGTAGTTTGTCTACGCTTAAGCTGCGTGCTGCCATGGCCGCTAGCTTCTTTTCATGTTCAGCCATTTCTCTTCGTACTCTATCAGTGGCAAGGGTTTTCTCTGAGATCTGTTCAAATGTCTCGTGGATGCGAGTGAGCAGTCTATATGCCTGTCGCACTACTGGGTCTTTCTTAGCTTCCCTGCACATACATGCTTTTTATTCAGCACAGCAAGCAATACATAGTCTTATTGTGTTGGCAATAAAAGTTATCTATTAGCCAGGTAATACGAAAAATATTATGTCAATGACAGCAAGGACACTACACTGTAGTTGTGTGGTTGCAACTGAGAATAATCTATACCTGAATACCATTTCATCAACAACAGCATAGGTTCGATGAAGGCGTTCTTGGATGGAATTACTCTCCAACTGAAGCTCCCTAGTCTCTTTTAAGATCCGCTCTATGTCAGCATCTTGTTTCCTACTGTTTTTTGTGATCTCCTTTATCCGCTGAATATGGGAACCCCTAGATGCCATTTTGGGCTGTCTCTCAAGTTCTGCAGAAAGTTTAGAACGTTCCTCTTCCCTATAGATGGAGAAGAGAGTGGCAGCAAGAGAGGCAAAGTAAATTACAGAAGTGAAAAATGATCTTTTGGCAAGGAAGCACAAAGATAAAAGGAAGAGAGAAAGAGAAATAACAACAATCATCTCTTTACACTGCAGAGGAAGCAAGGGCATGTAAAGAACATTTGGTATCTATATAAATTATTGAATTCTAAGCCAGAATTATACCTCTTTTTAATTTCAGATAAAGTAGACTGCAATTCCAACTCAACTTCTCTCAACTTTTGAAGCTTTTCTTGAGTTTCTGGGTTGGTTGCATACAGAGACTCCTCAAGACCCTTCTTTTTCTCTTCCAAAGACTTTCTGACAGCTTCCCTGTGGAAGATTGTTTGTCAGTTGAGATTGATACTTAGCATCTCTATGCTAGCAAGAGCATTAGCTATCATATTCAAGTGTATATTTAAATTATTTAAACTCCATGATCTGAAAAGAGCACATTTGAAACATGTCTTCGCCAATAAATCAAGGAAGATTTAATGAAGAAAAGATAGTTTTTTCCTACCACTCCAACTCCAATTCCACAAGATGACGCTTTTTAGCATCTACTTGCTCATTGAGCTGCTCAAGGTAGAAGTCAATTGGATGTTTGTCATCAAGAGCCAATTCTGCTGCTGCCCTTAACAATTCCAATTCTTCTTCAAGTTGCTGTAATTTAGAGTTCTTTACCAATGTCTCCTCCTTAAGCACTTTTTCATGATTTTGTATTCTTTCAGTCTCATATCTTCTTATCTAGTTAAAAACAACAAAAAACAAAAACAAAAACAAGAACGTACTTCAGATTCTAAATTCAAGCTTTTGAGTGCTTCACATTTCACATTGTTGTTGGAAACAAGATCAGGTTGATTGCACAGTTTGTTTTTTAATTCCATTTGAACGAATTCATATAGACAATTGCCCAAATTTACATTAGCTCAAACAAAAGTACCTTTGAAGACTGCTCTCTAAAAGTTCCTTTCTGTTCAAACACCCCAACATCTTCATCATCTCTCCAAGCTGAAGTTTCTTCATTTCCAGATGTATCTCCGACGGCATCTATCACTTCTTCAGTCGAATCCGTCCTGCTTAATACACTAGCAAGTTTGTCCTTGCTGAAATCTCCTGTCCTTGAGCAGAAAATATTGTCAACAGCTTTTTTATCCATTTTTTGTGGAATAGGATCACCCTCGTGGGGCATGCCGGTATAGGCATCTTCAGCCTTGGCATTTGACAACTCTGGCACTTCAGTCTTCAGTTTTAGATCTTTCAATTTGGCTCCAACTTTCTCAGGGCATGGTGGCATATCATTTATATCCTTCACATCAGCAGCTATTCTATCTTCAGATAACTCAGAAAGCCTCTCCACCAGGAATCTGATCAGCTTATACAAGTCCTCTTCAGATGGATACAGGAACTGCCGTAAGCAACACATATAGTCTGTTTCTAAGCATAATTTCAAAAAAAATAAGCAAAAAGATAACCAATATGAGAATCAAAAGGAACAGAGGCAGCAAAAATAAGCAACAAAAGGGAGGGGAAGGGGGGGGGGGGGTGTGTGGGGGGAGGCAGAGGTACACAAAAGAAAGATTCAGTCACCACTACAGTCTTAAAGACCTTGTCTATCAATAGAAATTTGAAGGTGCTGAAGTTCACTGACCAAAAACCCAAGAAAAAAAGAAAAAAGAAAAAAAAAAGAACAATCTGCCTGCAGAAGAAAGGTCCATGGCAATGAACCATACATGTGAAAGCTTTTAGAACCATGTCTACCATCTTTAGCTTCTATTGCAAATATGGGAGGATTTGATATACATTAATGAAAACAAGCATCCATTACGTAAAAAAAGATGCAGGAGCCAACTTTGTATAGCTTACTCACAGTCTCTAAAGATTCCAGCAATGTCACATTAGATCTAAATAAGCTACTCTTAGCTGATTGTTGTTACTAGCATCAAGGCCTCAACACAATTGACTAGTCATTCATACTCAGGCTTAGATCACTAAAAAAAAAATGAAAAATGATAACCATATTTAAATATCTATAATCTTTCAGAAAGCATTACATCTGCAAGAAAGAAATAACAACCAGTAACTGAAAATTCATGAAAAAATAACTATTTCTAACTATGGACTGAAACATTCTGGGAGGTGCAAATTGAAGTCTTCCCTTTCCATAACAATCATAAATCCGTTCAAAGTAAGCAGGCAGGGAATAATATCAGAAGTACAGACAAATCTATACTCTTCCGCATCCAATTAATTTTGTGAACCATAACACACATCTAGGACCATACCAAACTAAGTTTTTCATGAGGTACCAAGCTCCGATCTCAAAGAAAACCCCTTTCTCTAAGTAAAAAAAATCCAGGTAATCAACAAGAAAATTACACTTGAACTCCAAAAAGTCAAAACTTTATGAAAATTACACTTCATAAAATCCACATGTAATGCTTCACTATGTCACTTTAAGCCAAAAATAACCAGCTTTAAATTGTCAAACATCTCATTTCCTTAACTTTCTCCTACATATTCTGACCAAGCAAACACCAACCCAAGTTCCAAAACCCAACATTACATCCAAGTAAAAAACAAGGAAAATACTCTCAAACTCCAAAACTTTATGAAAATAGATAATAACTTCATAAACTCCAAATGCCATGGTTCACTATGCCATGTTAAGACTTCAATTTTCCTTTTCTTTCACCTTCTCAGGAGCCAAAATAAAAAGCTTTCAATAAGCAAACCTATCATTTCCTTTTCTTTAACTTTCTCCTACATTTTCAGACCAAACAAACACCAACCCACGTTTCAAAACCCAACATTACATCCAGGAAAAACACATATTTCTTTAATTGACATTGTGGAAATGCATGTGTTCAACATAATCCAGATGCTTAATCCAAAATAATCAGATTTAAATAATCAAACTTTTTTCCTTTTCTTTAACTTTCTCCTACAATTTCTGACCAACTAAACACTGACCCAAGTTCCAAAACCCAACACTACATCCAAAAGAAACACTCATAATTCATTGACTGACCTTGTGGAAACTCACGTCTCCAACAGAATCTAGAAGTTTACTCCTATAATATCCACAATTAACAACTTTAAATAATCTCTCCCCTTAACTTTTTCATAAATTTTCTGAACAATCAAACACCGATTGAAGTTTCAAAAACCAATATTACATCAAAAAAACATTCAAATTTGTTTGACTGACCTTATGGAAACGCATGTCTCTGTCACAACACAGATGCTTAATCCACTTTAATAGTTTAATCCATAAAAAACAGCTTTAAATAATCAAACTTTTTTTTTTCTTTCCTTTTTCTCAAATTTCTCCTACATTTTCACACAAACACGACCCAAGTTCCAGAACCCAACATTACATCCAAAAAGGAAAAAGCACTCAAATTCCATAGACCAACCTTGTGGAACATCCTAGACACTCAATCCATGATAACCAGCTTTATATAATCAAACATTATATCTTTCCCTAAACATTCTCATAAAATTTTCTCACCAACCCAAACGCAAAATTAAGTTCCAAAACACAATATTTCATCCAAAATACATTCATATTTCTCTTACTGACCTTGTGGAATCTCATGTCCCCAATATAACTAAGATTCTTAATCAACCATAAACCCGTATACAATCATCATAACCAGCAAAGCCTTTTCTTTTCCTAACTTTCTGACCAATCAAACACAACCCAAGTTCCAAAAAACAAAAACAGCCACATATTGAAATCGCAGAGGCTTACCTTGTGAAAGCTCATGTCTCCAACAAAACCCAGATTCTTGATCCGGGTGGCCAAGTCCGTACAGATCTTGAACTGGTCAGCCATGGAGTCGATAGGAAGTGAGGTGGGAAACGACGCCGTGGGGTCGAGTAAATTGAGACACTGCGCGCAGGTGGAGACCAAGGTTGTTGGGTTGAGGTCTTTGACAGACGAAACGCCTTGTGGGATCGAAATCCCAAGGCTTTCCAACGAGTTCAACAGTATTTCCTGTGACTCTTCCATTCTTGTTTCTCTTTTCTGCGAATTTTTCGAAGAGTTTGAGGTTTTGTTTTTTGTTTTTCACTTTTTTTGGGACTTTGGTTTTTGAGTTTACAATTAAAGTGTCTTGTTTTGTTTTTGGTTTTTGAGTTTGTAGTGTTTAGTTTAGTTTATAGTCTTGTTTTGTTTCGTCCAAGTGTCGAAGAGGGGATAGCCGTATAGCTGTCTTTTTGTTAATGTGTTGGATTCTGTATTCTGAAAACGGTGTCGTGTGTGTGATTTTTTTTTAATATTTTTTTTTTTTTTGAGGAACTCTTTTTTGATTGAGAATAATGAAAATATTAGGAAGTATTGACCAAATAAGTTAAAAATATTTTGACATCTTCAGTTTTAAAGGGCCTGCTTTGTGTCATTTCATTTTTTTTTTGGGCTACAATGCAAAATTCACTTGCTATATTTTACCGAAATACATTTTAATTTTTTAATTTTGTTTTCGTACATTTCAATGTTTAAAGTTTCTAATTTATTAAGTTAAAACATTTTCATTAACTTTTGTTAAATTTTGGGGTTATTTTTCCTAATTTTTAATTTTTTCTTTAAATTTTTTAAAGTAATAAAATTCAATTAATGATTGAAAAAAAAATTAAAATTTATTAAAAATTGACGAAAAAACCTTAATTGAATAAACTTGAAACTTAGAGAATTGATATGAACAAAAACAAGGTTAGATGACTGAAATGAATTATGATGAAAGTTAGAGAATAAATTTTACATTTTAGTTATTTATTTATTTATTATATGGCCACACAGTAGCTTATTATTTTGTGTAAAGTAGAATATCTTTTTTCTTTTGATTATTTGATAGTTGGGGTGGGGTAGAGAGATTTGAACCTTGAATGTTATATTTGGAAACATCAAGAGGTGCCTTTTGGTGTAGAATATCTTTTTCAAATGAAAGCACAGAATCAATCCTTTAAATGAAAGGACTGTTACACAATATGCTCTCTCATATTGGTTAAATGCATAAGACATGTGTGCTATATTTGATATATGGGTATAATAGACCAAGTTAAATAATTATACTTGCTTGACATCACTCCATAGAGGTTTTGATTTTTGGGGTTAAGGTATTTTCTTAAAAAAATTATTTTAAAAAAATCATAACTGTTAACATAGCTTGTTGTGATTAGTGTATTTATAAAAGTGTATTAGTTGGTAAATTTATGTGAAAATGTTGTTTCTCTAATCACAACTTACCACCTTAGCAACTTGTGAAAAAATTGTAAATAATTTTATATCTCAAACATTACTCAAAGTCTAGAACGTTAATAAAATGATCATGTGAACATGAACATCCTTTCTTTATGCGTTAAGAAAGGATTGTTACATGTTAAATACACTCGCTTTTAGGTGTTTTAGCTTACCTATAGCTTAGATCTTAAATTTTTTAATTAAATTCCACCATGTGGTTGCATGCACCAAAGCGCATAATTCAACTATGCGCTATATTGGTCAATGTAAACACATGATTGAATTTGATGGAAAAAAAAAAAAATCTAAAATATAACTTCTTTATGCCTAAATTTTATTCTTGAATTAAAGAAGTTGTCATGATATTACTATTTATTGAAAACTAGAAGTACACCTATGGAATTAGTTTTAGAAGGAAAAAAAAAAAAAAAAAAAACTTTAAGATATATAGGTGATATTTAAAAAAAAAAAAATCCAATTTGTCTCTCATCATGCTTTCATCTTCGCGTGCCCCTCCTAAAAAAAAAATTAATTAATTAATTAATGACTCTAAAGAGCCTCTAACATCCTAAAACCACTTTAAATCCCAAAAACCAGAACCTTGTTAAATTCTATACCTAATAACCCAAAACCTAAAACCCCAATCCTCATACTTAAATAATTTAAGTTACAATACAATTAAAGTAAGAAAATTTCCCTTGGGTTAGGAATGAAATTTTTATTTTTATTTTTTATTTTTTTTATTATAATTGTTACAATAAGAAAAGGGGGAATCCAACATGATTCTTCTCATAAAAAAGACTAAGAATTTTTGTACATATGATAGACCAGATTTAAGCACAACAAGATAGCTAATTCATAGTCAATAGTCATGTTCTTGGCATGTTCTCTAGGCAAGTCATAATGGTTGCAAGAGTATGTGGGAACTAAAACAAAGTCTTCAATAATCCTAAAACTATGCATGGAAAGCATGTGCCCCACCAACCTATACCCTGCCTCCTCAATATTAGGCAAGCTTTTGATTTCTTACAGTTGATTCATTACATTACAAATTTGATTCAACCCCATTACATAGTTTGAGCTCCTAGCAAGCTAACTGTGGTTGCTGGCCAATAACATGGAAATTAGGAGGGAGGATGAAGTTGAGGACATGTCATTGTCACTCCCAACAATGGGGACTATGCAGATTGCTGGGAGTGCTGGTTTTGGTCACAACATTGAATTCATGGCTCAAGCATACCTTAGAAATAGGTATTCAGAGATTGATATAGAAGATGAGAGTTCTAATACCAACAAAGATCACCCTCTTCCAATATATCTCAAGGTAGTAGTCTGTCTAACTGTCCCAAGTCCTTGATCTAAGCTAAACTCTTATCATGATTCAACTAAATCATTCAAAATTTCATTTGAAAAAACTATTATACTTTAACCAACTTTCAACAAATAAGCTTTCAGCAAAAAGTTACATCCAAAAGCGAAAGTGCCTATTAATATTGAAAACAAAGTTTAACATTGTCAAAATATATCACAAATTTCTAAATGTTCATATGTACACAATCATGTAGTTGCAGTAATAATTGTTACATATTTTGATCTCCCTTTGGTAAATGCAGTTTGAAGATGTGGAGTATAAAGTGAGAAATAGCCAAGCTTCCTCCAACAATCCAGTGAAGGCAGTAGTGTCCAAGGTAGCCACACAGCTGAACATAGAGAAAGACAATCACAAGCATATATTGAAGGGGATAACGGGAAGTATTGGCCCTGGAGAAATTCTTGCTCTGATGGGTCCTTCTGGTAGTGGGAAAACAACCTTGTTAAGAGTGATAGGAGGAAGATTACTTGACAATGTTAAAGGAAAAATTACTTATAATGACATCCCATATAATGCAGCTGTGAAGAGAAGGTTAGCCAACTTCACAGAAACTTAATCAGTTGCTTTTGACCATACTGTCGAAGGTGTAGGTGATGGTTTTATATTGAACTTTTTGTTAAATTTATTTTTGCCTTGCAGGATTGGATTTGTGACACAAGATGATGTGCTCTTCCCACAATTAACAGTAGAAGAAACTTTGATTTTTTCTGCATTTTTAAGGCTTCCAAGCAACATGAGCCGACAACAAAAATATGCACGAGTAGAGATGATTGTGAAGGAGCTAGGCCTTGAAAGGTATGTATTGGATGGCAGTGTGGCTGGTGGAAGTCTTTATAGATATATTCAAAGATTCAAGAAGAAAGTTCTTTTGGAACATATCTTTATGACAGTTCTCTGAATGTTATTTTGTATAATCATAGATGTCGTCACACAAGAATAGGTGGAGGATTTATAAAAGGAATATCAGGAGGAGAAAGAAAAAGGACCAGCATAGGTTATGAAATTCTTGTCGATCCTTCCTTATTATTGCTTGACGAACCAACTTCAGGCCTTGATTCCACCTCAGCAAATAGACTCCTTGTAATTCTTCAAGTACTTGCGAAGGTACTA
This sequence comes from Castanopsis chinensis, assembly GCA_032878915.1. NCBI lineage: Eukaryota > Viridiplantae > Streptophyta > Magnoliopsida > Fagales > Fagaceae > Castanopsis > Castanopsis chinensis. Next base: position 10,978,029 of record JAVQMG010000089.1, read on the forward strand.
TAGCTAAATGCAATTTCTATTTGTCATACTCAACTCTTGGAAATTGTTCTAAACATTAAATTTGAGGGTCTACAGGCAGGAAGGACAATAATCACAACTATCCACCAGCCATCAAGCAGAATGTTTCACATGTTTGACAAACTCCTGCTAATATCAGAAGGCAACCCTGTGTATTATGGAAAGGCTAGAGAGTCAATGGATTATTTCGCGTCATTAGGATTCATCCCAGAGATACCAATGAATCCTGCAGAGTTTTTGCTTGACTTAGCAACTGGTCAAGTGAATGGCATAAGTGTCCCAGCAGATTTGTTGACACTTCAAGAATCTCCTGACTATGAGAAGGCAGTAATCAAAGTAAGAATTTGAAACTTTTACATGTCTTCTAAATTCTCTCTTTTTTTTTGCCCTCTCAACGTCTATTTGTGTATTGTATTAGTTTCTACAAGTCAAATACAAAAATCAACTGGAGCCAAAGGAAAAGGAAGAAAATCACCGAACAACAAAGACACCGGAACATCTTCAATTAGCCATTCAAGTAAAGAAGAATTGGACTATGACTTGGTGGGAGCAATTCATGATACTATCAAAGAGAACATACAGAGAAAGGTGCAGCGATTATTTTGATAAGCTAAGACTTGTTCAAGCAACTGGAGTTGCAGTCTTGTTAGGCCTTCTATGGTGGAAATCCAACATTGACACAGAGGCTCAACTCAGAGATCAAGTAAGTACTACACTGTCATTTTACACAGTAACAAGATTTAGCTGCTTTTCAATCCCACTTTCTTGTTCCTTTGCTACTCCTCTCTTTTAATTCTAATATTCAGACTGATTTTTCATTGCTATTGCAGGTTGGTTTAATGTTCTACATTTGTATTTTTTGGACATCATCATCAATTTTTGGAGCAGTATATGTGTTTCCATTTGAAAAGATCTATTTGGTAAAAGAAAGGAAAGCAGACATGTATAGATTGAGTGTATACTATGTGTGCAGCACTCTGTGTGACATGGTGGCGCATGTTGTCTATCCTACCTTCTTCATGCTCATTGTGTACTTCATGGCTGGCTTCAGCAGGACTGTTCCTTGCTTCTTCCTGACATTATTTGCCGTACTGTTGGTAGCTATAACAAGCCAGGTAAGCTAGATCAATTCCAAAACTGGATTATCTTGCATTGACAGTCAAATTGATTTTTTATGCTTCTAGGGAGCAGGAGAACTATTTGGAGCAGCAGTTATGAGTATTAAAAGGGCTGGCATGGTTGCTTCTTTGATACTTATGTTGTTTCTTCTCACAGGAGGTTATTATGTCCAGGTACACACATCTGTTAACCCACATTTTGTTTTTGGGGGAATGAAAAATAGAGAGCAATTATGCTAGTTAAGATGAATTAATTGGCTTTCTTCTAAACTGACTTTGCAAATTAAGAAGTGAAATGGAGAATATTCGTCTCACATTTAAGATTCTGTTTCTTGTATGTAAAATTTTACATGGTGTAATATCATTTAAAATGTAAAATGACATAGTAATAGATATACTTACACCTTTAGATTTGTAATGTTTAATCTAAATTATGAAATGGATCCATTTGAAATGAAGAGGATCTTTTTCTGCAACATTAATGGTCCAATAAATAAAGTCTTATTTTCAAGCTTTATGAAGATCTGCATTTCATGTAAAAATGATAGTTGCTAATAATTAGAAGCCAACAAAACCTTCTTCTCTTGTTGCCTAAGTTTGTTGATAACAATGGCCAAGACAAGGGTGCAATCAAGAGCTACTATTGGGAACAGAATGACCATATATATTAACTGATTGCAGCTTTACCAATACTAGTTTGGCTTGTTTTCTTAGAGGCTTGCGAGGCTTACGTTTCACTATTTTGTGTATCATTGATGATTGGAGACACAAATATACATAAAAACTCACAGGATGTTGTTTTAATTGCAGCATATACCGAAATTTATGCGCTGGTTGAAGTATTTGTCATTCATGTACTATGGCTTCAGACTTCTTCTGAAAGTGCAATATTCTGGAGACCAATTATATGAGTGCCAAAGCCAAGGAGGGTGCAGGACCCTTCAGAGTTCACCTTCATTCGACACGGTGAACCTTAATGGTGGCATGAAAGAAGTATGGATTCTGCTAGCCATGGCAATTGGTTACCGATTGTGTGCTTATTTCTGCCTTCGCAGAAGAATTAATGTATGCAATCTTTGAATGCATGTTTCATTTCATGTTTCATTCAGTAAAGAAAAAATATATTGCTATGACTTCAGAGATATCTTCAAATTAATTATATGTTTTTAATATGATATTGACACTTCAATCTCTTGGTTGAGTTTATGCTTTGAAGCTGATCATGCATGCCACTGAAACAAATTTAATATTGGTTTCATTAATTTATTTTTTCTAATCCAACTGAGCGTGGTGTCTTGAACTCATTCTTACTTCAGCATTATTGTCTTTTGTTTGCAACTTTTAAATTAACAACAAAAGAAGAAAGAGGAAAATGACATAGGAAAGAACATAGGAAGTTTCTGATTCGGTAACAGTCCAAAATATTGGGTTGGCTAGCCAATCCAATATTTATTTTTGTTGACTATTATTGTCGTTATTATTTACTTTTAATGTCGGCCAGACTATTATTAGTATAGCCTTGTATATATTTTTATTACAAAATTAGTACAGCCATGTAATTCTTTTATTTTTCTTTTTGCATGGAAATGAAAAGATATATTAAAACAACACGAAGTCAGTAACTCAGTGTACAACAAATCTAGGCACGTTACCAACAGAAATTACAACATCTTACATAATCAATCCTATTTTATACATAACAAGGTAACAACAACACAAATATATTACAAATTAAAAAAACAGCAGACGCCATCATGCATGCACAAAAATTGCCGCAGAGAAGCCCATAGATTCCCAAAATAAGTAGGTTAAAAGGAAGGAGGTGCGTGTTATAAAAAGATCTTTCTAGTTTAATTTCAAGTCATGATTTTAGTTGTTTTTGGTTGTGTGTAAAATTATGTAAAATGGCATGTTTGTAACAAGTTTAACTAACCCAATTCGAAAAAAAAAATGTTATATTCACAATATTTTCTTAACAAATTCTAGGTGATAAATTGTTTCTTGTTGGTAAAAAGGTAATTTTAATGTGGTGGGTCAAAATTATAGCCAATAACAACTTATTACTTATAATTTATTGTGAAAATATTATAAGTATAACATTTCTCAATTTGAAAAAATTTTAGAATCAACATTTGCCTTTTGAGTTAATTTGTCATTACATCTCAACCCTTTATAAACATGAACACAAAACTTTCCTATTCGAAAAGTGCAAAATGGAGGCAATTCCAAATTATTTTGGAGGAATAAAGTTGGACTCCAAACATATTTAGAGTTCTAGGATCCATTTGTTTTAAAATAAAATATTTTTTGCCAAGTGTTTTCCCATTTTTAGGTATGTGTTTGCATTTAAAATGTGGTCAAAATTATAAAATATTTTTTGTTAATTAGAAAATCTTTTATAAAATGTTGTAAAATGATTTATTTTTAAAAACTTTGTAAATTTTTTTAAAAAAATACACAGTAGCTCCACTGGTCCCATTTGGTGGCTTAAGTCACCCATTTGGTGGCTTAAGTCACTAGTCCCTTGGGTGGGATAATCACTATAAATGGTTTGGTCCTTGGTGACATCATTCTGAAAGCTGTTGTCGGAGCTGATCCAATTAGCGGACCTCTAACAACAACTTTGATAGTTAAGCCACTAATTTCAGTGATTTACTTGAAAAATTTTAACAATCACACCAAACACTTTAAAATATCTTAATTCAAAACAAACAATGCAGGTCAACGCATTTTTAATAATATTTTACTTCAAAATAAACCAGCTTCAACTTAGGTTAAAATAACATTTATTTTTGGCATATGAATGGACTCCCTTCAACGTACAAGTAATTGAAAATTTATTAATTAGTCCGAAAGTATATTTCTCCTCCCTTACATAAATCCACACTGGAAAAAAAATTACTCCCAGTGTATCTAATGGAAGCCAGGTCAGATGTGGAGGTAGTCTTTGTCCATTTGGAACCTCACTTGGACTATTTTAAGTTACTGGTCTTTATAAACACAAACGCAAAGCATCCAAATGCAAAACCTGAAACACAAACAGCAAAATGGAGCCAGTTCCACACACAGACCCAAGCTCCAACGACTCAACTCTATCATCAGCATCACCAATCCCACCATGGGATGATATGTTCCGATCCGGCTCATTCCGCAAACCCTCGCTACCATCACTACTACAACTACCACCACCACCATGGCAAGATACGTTCGAATCTACCTCCTTCCGCAAACCTTCCCTATCATCACCAACTTCAGAACCAACACCACCACCACCATGGCAAGACATGTTCCGATCAGCCTCGTTCCGCAAACCCTCCCTACCACAACCACTGCTACTACTACCACCACCACCATGGGAAGACATGTTAGAATCCACCTCCTTCCGCGAACCCTCTCCACCACCACCACCACCACCACCACCATCACCACCACCACCACCACCACCACCACCACCACCACTATCATCATCACCCTTGCCACCTTCACCACTACCATGGAAAGAAATGTTTCGATCCGCCTCATTTCGTAAGCCCTCCCTACCACCACTACTACAACTACCATCACCACCTCCAACAACACCATCACCCTCCCTACCACCACCACCACCACCATCACCTTCCCCTCCAACGCCATCACCATCATTATCACCCTCCCCATCACCATCATCATCACCATCACCATCACCATCACTACCCTCCCCTGACGAGCCACCACCAGAACCAGACGCAGATCCCTCTCTCTTAAGCGGCGACCCACAAGTCCGTCTCGCGCTCTACATCGCTATGGCCCACGCGGGCCTCGTTTTCACGATCTTCATCCTCTACTACGCCTCAGAACTCCTCGACGAATACCTCCGGCCAATCCAATGGGCCATTCTCTGCTCTATCCCTCTCAGAGGCGTTCAACAAACACTTGTCTCGTTTTGGTCTGAGCCTCTCCATTCTGGCCTCTTAGAAACCTTTCTGGCTGTCCCAGTTGCAGTTTTCGAAGTTTTCTTTCATACCGTGACTGAAATTCGCCAACTTTGCTTAGGGGTCGTTCTCAAAAGGCAAAAAACAGAGCCCCCAAGACGGTTCCAAAGTAGGTTTTCCAAGCTTTTGCGGTGGCTCTTTTCGTTTGGTATGTTTGTTATAGCTTATGAGCGGTTTGGAGCAATTGGGTCTCTGGGTTTGATTGGATTAGGCCTAGTTTTCAGCTCAAAGACTGTAGATTCAACAATGTCAGCCATGTCGTCGTTTCGGAGCAATAGCTTTAGACGTAGAGCTATTAGTGCGTTTTTCACTGCTCGGATTTTGAAGAGGTTGAAAACCATAGTGGCAGTTGCTTTGATTGTTGGTATGGCTGTTGGGTTTTTAGCGGGTGTCATCTTCTTTTCTTATAAGATTGGCGTGGAATGTAAAGATGCTGTGATTTCTTTGAAATCACTCGTGGAGGAGAGCAATTATGCTGAGAAGTTTGGTCTGAAGAAGTGGATGGATGAGAATGATGTGGCTGGAATGGTGGATAGGTACACTACAGAGTGTTATGAGACCGTGTTGGATCACATTGACAGTTTAGCAAAGCAGTATAATATGACTGAGCTTGTCACTGGGATCAAGTATTTTGTGATAGAGACACCGGTTAATAATTCTGTGAATTTGAATTCAACGTCTTTGGTTGAGTCTTTGCCTAATACTGAGAGATCTTTGAACCCGATGAATAGGGATTGGGGGATGATATATACAGAATTGGAAGATATGTTAAGGGAATTGATAATTGCTAGGGAGGACTTGGTTGAGAAGGCTAAAGGGTTTGCTGTTAAAGCAGTGGATGTGTCACAAAGTATGTTTGCTAGTAGTAGGATTGTGTTAGTGAGTGCTGTAAAGTTTTTGTTTTCTATTGGGAATTCGATTTTGTCTGGAGCCGCAGAGGTTTTCAATTTTGTGTCTCAGTCAATTTTGTTCTTTTGGGTGTTGTATTATCTGATCACTTCGGAGTCCGGTGGGGTGACTGAACAAGTAATGTTTATGATTCCAATGCCGAATTCAGCAAGGGTTAGATGCGTAGAGGTTCTTGATAAGGCAATTTCGGGTGTGCTTTTGGCTATTGCCGAGATTGCATTCTTTCAAGGATGTCTCACTTGGCTTTTGTTTAGACTGTACCAGATACATTTCTTGTACATGTCGACTTTGCTTGCATTAGTCAGCCCTCTATTTCCACTCTTTCCAGCTTGGTCTGCCACACTTTTAGCAGCTTTGGAACTGTTTATGGAAGGCAGATATATATCAGCTGCTAGCATGTCCGTCATTCATCTTGTGCTCTTGGATTATGGTGCATCAGAAATTCAGGAGGATATACCTGGTCATACTGCCTATCTTACAGGGCTTAGCATCATTGGTGTAATGACATTGTTCCCTTCTGCAACAATAATTGTTGTAATAGCAGAAATTCTATTACCAAATTGTTGTGGGAAACTCCTAGGATACTAATAGTACTCCCACAAGAGATTGATTGTAAAAATATACTGTGCTATAGAAAGATCTCAAAAATAATAATAGCAATAGTAGGAGCGAAAATAACTTGGAATGAAACTAGACACAAACACACACAAAAGAGAACACTAAATGATTGGCTTTTGTCTTACGTTCATAGGTAATAACAAGGAGAAATTTATGTTGCACATAGTGTGTTACACACTTATGTTTTAAAACTGAAAACATGAAATAAAGTCGTTTTCAGTTTATAAAAACGCACACTGAATGTAATAAATAATGCATTTTTACTAAAATGATTACAAAATACAAAATTTGTGTAGAGTTATTATCACAAGAATACACCCAAATAGCTTTCTATCACAGCTACAAAAATCAAAACAAATATTGCCGTGCATGTGTCGGCAAGCATGCAAGAAAATCATGCTTTTGATTGCTAAGCTTGATATTTCAGGCCACCCATTAAATCAATGTAGGGTGCTACATGAATCACGCTTGTGTTTACAATGCATTGAAAAGAAAGGCATCCAACCAATGCTAGAGAAAATTCCAAGCCAACCTTCTGACAATGATAACAAAACGGTGGATGTAATTTTAGACTAAAGTACTGTTTAATCTCGTTCATGAAATAGACCCCTTTGAAATGGAGAGATTCTTTTTTGCAACAACAATAATGGTCTGGTTATATAAAGTCCCACTTTCAAGTTTTATGAAGATTAATAATCGTTGCGACTAATCAGATGTCTTCAAATGTTTGTGCTATAATCTTGACCTTCCAATATCTTAGTTGACTTTAGGCTCTTTCGTTGAACATGCCAGCGAATCAAATTTTCTGCGCTAATCGGCTTTGGTGTTTTGAGGTCACTTCTTTACTTCAGTGTCATTGACTTGCCTGCAACTACTTTTTATTTAACACCAAAAGGAAAGGCAATAGGAAGTTTCTGATTTAGTAAAGAGTCAAATATTATTAGTATATCCTTAAATTTCTCTGTTGTTTAATGAGAGTTATCTAATTCATGACAAAAAGAAAAGAAAAGAAAAGAAAATATATATCTGCCATGTCCAGCTCCAGCTTATACGTGACATTTGCAGATATAAGGCCAGGAGGTTTTCATTTTATTTTATTTTATTTTTATTTTTTGGAAACTTCAAAGCTATATGCGGCCACTCTTAATTAGGGGTGGCAAAATTGAACATGATTCGCGAATTTGACATGAAACGACACGACACGACACGACACGAAATTAGCAGGTTATAGGTTGAAGATTAACGAGTTCATATTATATTCAGATTAACATGACTGACTCATTTAATAAACAAGTTGGATTAGTGTTGAACACATAGAACCCGTTTGACCTACCTGACCTGTTTAATTAAATGACATTTTCCCAATATACCCTTCAAACTCTAGGTATATAAATTTATTAGTTGTTGTGGTTTATTTTCATTGACATATTGTGATTGATTATTTGTGATCATTGTTATTGATTCCGTGTTCCGGTCGGAACGGTCGGAATATTTTGTACTAGCATGAAAACTAGTACCATAATACCTCTCATTCCACCTCAGATCAAATTTTGGCCTACTTCGAGGTGTTTCAGCCTTTTCGGCCAATGTCAGCCAAAATACAAATTTTGGCAGGGACCAAATTTTGGCTTAAAAAAAAAAAAAAAAAAACACTTACCTCCTTCTTCTTCTGCTTCTAAGTTTCAGACCCTTCTTCTTCTTGTTTTCTTTCTTTTTTTTCTTCTTCTTCCGATGGCTTTCGAACCCATCTTCTTCTTTTTTTCTTCTGGTGGGTTTCGGTCCTGCCAATCTCCTTTTCATTTTTTATTTGTGTGTTGTACAGGTAAATGGTAATGTATTTTGACTGTCGCCTCCTTTACTCTTCCTTTAAATTAAGAATGGCAACGGGTTGAGTTCGGGGCAGGTTTTTTGATACCAGGACCCGACTAGCGGGCCCTTCCTTGTTACCCGGACTTGACTCGTTTGATAAATGGGTCTTTCTTTTTAGCCCCAAACCTACCTTGTCAGGTCTTTGCAGGCCTTGCAGGCCCTGTCCAGCCACTTTTGGGCCTAATCCGTGGCCCAATCCGACCCAATCTTATATATTAAAAAAAAAAAACAGAAGCACAAACATAAACAGCAACAGCAACAGCAACACAAAAAGAAATCAATCAACATTGTTATCAGTCTTACTGAAATGAGATTTTTAGACGATAAATAATAAATGAATACAAAAAATAGAAGAAACAAAACTCCATTACATGAATCCTCAAACATCAAATACCCAAAAACAGAAACTACTACGAGGATTTGAACCCAAAAAGAAAAATGAACAAAAAAAAAACATATGAAGGACTCAGATAGTAGCTTCATCGGCGGTGGTTTCAGTAATCTTCGCCTGACCTCACAAGACCCACGCTCCTCCCTGACAAACAGCGACCACCACAAGATCCGTGCTCCTCCACGAGGGTGAGGGTGGGTTGGTGAGTGAATAAGAGTGAGGGTGAGGATGAGATGTGAGTGTGAGTGAGAGTGAGAGTGAGAGTGAGAGTGAGGGTGAGGGTGAGGTGAGACTTGAGAGAGGCGGCTGAGTTGAGAGTTGAGAGAGAAATGAGTTTTAGGGTTAGGTTTATGATATATATATATATATATATATAGGTAGGGTTTTTATAATTTATATTTAGCTAACCAGGTCGGGTCTGGTTTGGGTTCGAGTTGGGTTTTTTTCAAAACTCGGACTCGCTTTGGGTTTTTTTTTTTTTTTTTTTTTTTAAACCCAAACCTGAACCTATTCTTTATCGGGCCAGGTAAAATCCACCCTATTAGGGTCAGGCTAGGCCGGGTACCCACAAATCAGGCAAAAATTGTTATCCCTACTTTAAATGCTATGTCCTTTGTTTTAAATTTTTTGTTTGTTTTGCTAGCCCACGTGATACTCTTCTCTCTTGTCACTTGTGTTTTAAAATTTAAATTTTTTCTTTGTTATGTTTTTGTGAGCCCCACAAGTGACAAGACTAACAATAAAAATAGAATCTTTAGCCTTAACCCTGTTCCACTTTGTCACTTCCACCTACTAATATTAATATCATGGTTTTTTTTTTTTTACCATATTATTACTCTTATTATATTTTATAAATGATTGAACTGATACTTATTGTTGTTATTATTATTATTATTATTATTATTATTATTATTATTATTATTTGGGCTTAAAGATTACATATTAGTTGAAATATGTATTTATAACTTCTTTAAAACCCTTAATAATTTATATGGGTTTTTTTTTATTAATAATATATATTTTGATTATAAAATAGTTGTAACTCTGAAACACCTTGAAACAGTACACTGAAATAAGCTAGTACCGAAACTTTTTGTTTCAATGGGCAAACTGAAACGAGGTCTGAAATGGTATTCATAACATTGTTTGTGATATTGAGATATGCTTTAGTTTTGAATGTTTATTTGTGATGCGGTTACGCACTCGTTAGTTCTGAATTTCATATTAAAAATATTTATTTTTTTTTTTTTCATAATTTTTTTTTCATTTTGATAAAATCTGATAAGCAGGTTGACATGATTGACCTGTTTAATAAATATGTTGTGTTAGGGTTGATGAATCTTGACCTGTTTAATAAACATGTCAAGTTAGTGTTGACCTATATAGTCGAATACTCATGAGTTGACACGACACGAATCCAACACGCAAACACGAATTGCCACCTCTACTCATAATCATGTTGAAAAGGTTGTCTACATGTCTTATCAAAAGCTATTTCCTAGATTTAGTTTTCTAAATATGACTATATCAGTATATGTACTGAGTTACTATATTTGAATTGGTTGTTAAAATTATTGTTGAGATTCATATGAATCTCAGCAAAAGAAAGTTAAGATTCGTAAGAAGATAGAAGAAAGACAAAGAGAAAGTGATTTGACCATTTGGTCTACATTAAAGGAGTCAATTTTGTATTAAAGGTCACATAAACTTTGTTAAGGAACAAAATATTTTGGTACCAGTTAATATTGTTGTCATTTCTGAGTTCTCTCTCTCTCTCTCTCTCTCTCTCTCTCTCTCTCTCTCTCTCTCTCTCTCTCTCTCTCTCTCTCTCTCTCTCTATATATATATATATTAGTAACACCAAAAGGTGCTAGTTGAACTATAAAATTCTTGGCTCTAAATATGGTAATTTTAAAACCACGATAATCAGTGATATTGCAAAATCATGATAGTTCATGATATTTTATTAAATCATAATCTGTGTTTACTTTATAGTATTCTAATGGTCAAAGGCCCCTTTCGTAGTCAGAGCAGAGATGAGATGCATGCACTTAGAGAGTGCAGCACATTAAGGCTTCATGGACATGGATGTGTAAGCCGATTCACAACATAGACGAAGGAAAAAAACCTATAGGCAAGGGGGAACTAGTAGGATATTGAGGGGTAGATTTTTGGATTACAAGGGTGAGTGAAATCTCACATATAGAATAAATAATGAGAAGAATATGTGGTTAATATAACATAGTTGGGTTCAAACTTAAAGTGTGAAACTTTTGGGTTAAGTACAATATATGTTATATTAACCTCTCACTTGGAGTCTCCAAGGTGTTATCTCACCCAACACGTTACCATGGCACTAATAGGAGAAAATGAATTTAAATTTACTGAACAATAATGAAGGCCATGAAAAACTAATTCAAGATTTTCCCTTGTTTGCAAGTTAGGGCAATAAATTCAGTCTTCATCAAACATTCTCTTTATAAATTCTCTATTGTTCTTCTATCTACGGCATCTCTCAACATGATGAATATGTTCATTTATTTGTTGAATATTAACATGTTTTGATACGTTTATCTTTGGCCCTTTGCCAATGACTCCTGGTATTGTGAACATTGAACATTAACTTCGCTTTAAGATCTAGAAGACATGAAGTGTGAACTCTTTAACTGGAGCAATTTTTATGCAAGCTCAAATGGATTGGGGATGATTAAATCTGAATATGCGCCAACTACAAATACCTTCTTTTTTTCTTTGGGGTTAAAACTTAAAAGGGGGATTTTATTGAATCACACTAAAAGCATTTGAAGACAATAACACACCGAGACACCGAGACAGAGTAATTTTAGGACCACACCTTTCTCTATAATTATTCTATGTGGTAGATTGTGATTGACTGCCTGTCACTTTCACATTAACCCACCACTTTTTTTCACCACTTATAACTTGCTACATCAAAGTTGTGGCATAAAATGATGGGGTCATAGATTTTTTTCACCAAGGTGTCAAGAGTCTTATAGCTCAGCTAGCACTACCAGTTGGTTTAAAAGAGACATCGAAGATTCTAATCTTCCTCTCCATCGTAATTATCAAATTTAAAAGAAGAAAAGAAAAGAAAAAGTTAGTAACAAACCAAGGTTCAGTTGGACGTGCAACATAAGTTATAAAATCTGGAAAATCTTTGGTTGGTAATAACCTTTGGTTAGCCTTCCAATACTGATGTTCAATGCAAGTCTGCTGGAACGATGTCTAGAGGCTCTTGCAATCAATTACTGGAAATAAATTAGTCTAGGGATACTTCTTTTAAAGGAACAGGTCTAACATAAAATTCATCATAATATAAAATCATAAGGGTAAAATTTATGGATTGTTTTATCATTCAATATTGGAAAGAAAAAAAAAATAGTGCCAAGTACTTTAAATGAGTTCTATCAGATTGATTGGTTGCTGCTGTGATTATAACAATGTTCATTTATGTAACATGAAAATCAAAATTTATAATAATAGTTATACAATAAATGAGGTTATCAACAACCATAATGCACCTTTTTGAAGAGGGACTACCTGACAAAGTTCCTTTTATTTTTTTTACTCACTGATAGACAAAGCTCCATATACTACTTTCATTAAAGATAAGTAATGGATGGAGGAGTTGGTCTCATTTGAGAATCAAAACAAAGCTTATAACCCTTCATCCAAACACATAAAGCCATGAAAGAAGCAATCACAACAGAGTAAAATTTGAACTCAAAAGTCAAAACCTACACCTCCTTAGACAAAATGCCTAGCCCAGAAAAAAACTTCACATAGCAACGTGTAACTCTTACGGTTTACAAACACTTATTCGTACTCTTAGAGTTGGAAATAGGGTGTATAAGATTTAAGTTAGGGTGTGCAAAAATATTTTTAAGAATAAATTAAAATATTAGATTAACAAAATATGAATATATATAATTTTTTTCCCTGAACAAAGGGTAGAGGCGCCTCTGAGAAATACACTGAGACAGAGAAATTAATTTTAAGACCACACCATTCTCTACAATTATTGTATGTGATAAATTATGATTGGCTGTCTGTCACTTTCATATGAACCCACAACTTTTTTTCACCACTCACAACTTGCTACACCAAAGGTGTGACATAAAATAATGTGGTCTTAGATTTCAACTAGCACCACTGGGTGGTTTAAAAAAGACACCTAGATTCCAATCCTCTCCCGTTGTAACTAAAAAAGAAAAAGAAAAAAGAGAAAGTTAGTAGCAAACCAAGGTTCAGTTGGACATGCAACATAAGTTATAAAATCTGGAAAATCTTTGGTTGGTAATAACCTTTGGTTAGCCTTCCAATACCAATGTTCAATGCAACTCTGCTGGAACGGTGTCTAGAGGTTCTTGCAATCAATTACTGGAAATAAATTAGTCTAGGGATACTTCTTTTAAAGGAACAGGTCGCACATAAAATTCATCATAATATTAAACCATTAGGGTAAAATTTATGGATCATTCAATAATGGGAAACAAAAAAATAGTGCCAAATAATTTAAATGAGTTCTAACAGATTGATTGGTTTATGCTGTGGTTTTAACAATGTTCATTTATGTAACATGAAAATCAAAATTTATAACCATAGTTGTACAATGAATGAGGTTATCAACAACCATAATGCAACTTTTGAAGGGGGACTAACAGACAAAGTTCCCTTTATTTTTTTTCCTCACTGAAAGACAAAGCTCCATATACTACTTCCTTTAAAGATAAGTAATGGATGGAGGAGTTGGTCTCATTTGAGAATCAAAACAAAGCTTATAATCCTTTAACCAAACACATAAAGCCATGAAAGAAGCAATCACAACAGAGTAAAATTTGAACTCAAAACCTATACTTACTTAGACAAAATGCCTAACCCAGACAAATACTTCACATAGATAGCACCGTTTAACTCTTTGTCCTCTGAGGTCAAAACATGCGCACATGGTTTCGTTTTCATAGGTTTAACATGCAGATAACTTAATGATGAAGGACTTAAGAAGATAATTCACTTTCTATCACACACAATGTACCTGACCAATGAAGAGAAATTAAAAAAGAAAAAGAAAAGAAGAAGCAATCGACAGAATATTTTTCCATATCTGACAATAATCTATTGTGATTAGTATATAATTAAGGTGATGTCTAATTAACTCAAGTGAAAGAAATTATTATAATAAAAAATATTTTCTTTTAAAGGTGATTTAGGTTAATTATGATAGAATTATTAAAAAATGTTGCCTTGTAATAATATTACTCAGATAGAAGAAGACAGTCAATTTTTTAATACATACAATTTACCTATACAATAACAATAAGTTTAGAGTGCAATCTTTTTTTATAGATTACAGAAACTTGCTATTGGTAAATGATGTGAATAATGAATCTACGTAAAATTGACGTTTTTATCATCACAATAGACTATATTAATAAGTGTTGAATATATTATGAAAAATATTAGAAGTGTCATGTCTTGAGGATCTTGCGGATTTGAATATATTATCGAAATTAAGTACAATATTTTCGGTACAATATATTAGGTTCCACATTTTAAAATAATTTTTTTTAATTTATAAATATGCAAATGGAGAAAATTAGGAGCAAATGACATACCGACATCACTTTAGAAAATTGGAATACTTAATGTATTTGCTTTTGTACAGCACCTTAGTATATATTACTATATTCATAATCCATACTTTTGAGGTACCCCACAAGGTAAGCAGGGCACAAACTCGTAGGTCCACAGATGACAAAGCCCACTATTTCATCAGCCTTCTCCTGCATATTTCCAAAACAAAGTCTTTTTTTCTCACTCCGAGATATGCAGCCACTTGGAATTAGAATTAGAATTAGAATTTTAGAATAAGCCACTCCAAAATGAGCAAAATCTATTCCCTTCTCTCTCTCTCTCTCTCTGTGTGTGTGACAACCACTCTGTCAGTGTGTCCAACATTAGAGGAACCCTTCCCTAGGCCCCAAGTTTAACTCTTTCTTTCTTTCTGTTACCCTCACAACATCACAGACTCAAACAACAACAACATAAAACACAACTGTCTCTCGCATCAAAATAAACTGAAACAAATGGACGTAGTTCCATACACAGACCCAGAATCCAAAAACTCAAATTCATCGTCATCATCACCAACCCCACCGTGGGGAGACATGTTCCGATCCGCCTCAAGCCGCAAACCTCCTCCAACACCACCACCAACTCACGCGCCACCACCAGAACCAAACCCAGATCAAAATTCTCTCTCGGGCGACCCACAAGTCCGTCTTGCCCTCTACATCGCTATGGCTCACGCAGGCCTCGCTTTTGCCATTTTCATCCTCTACTTCGTCGCGAAACTCCTCGACGCGTATCTTCGCCCCATCCAATGGGCAATTCTCTGTTCTATCCCTCTCAGAGGCATTCAACAAACACTTGTTTCGTTTTGGTCTGAGCCTCTTCAACTTGGCCTCACAGAGACTTTTCTCGCTGTCCCAGTTGCGGTTTTCGAAGTTTTCGTTCATACCCTGATCGAAATTCGCCAACTTTGCTCCAGGGTCGTTCTCAGAAAGCCAAAATCAGAGCCCCCAAGAAGGTTCCGAAGTGGGTTTTCAAAGCTTTTGCGATGGCTATTGTCGTTTGGTATCTTTGTTATGGCTTATGAGAAGTTTGGGGCAATTGGGTCCCTGTGTTTGATCGGATTAGGCCTTGTTATTAGCTCTAAAAGGGTTGATTCGACAATGTCGGCTGTGTCGTCTTTTCGGAGTAATAGCTTTAGACGTACTGCTATTAGTGCTTTTTTCACTCGTGGGATTTTGAAGAGGTTGAAAACCATTGTGGCAGTTGGTCTAATTGTTGGTATGATTGTTGGGTTTTTAACCGGGGTCATTTTTTTCTCTTATAAGATTGGTGTAGAAGGCAAAGATGCTGTGATTTCTTTGAAATCACATGTGGAGGAGAGCAATTATGCTGAGAGGTTAGGTTTGAAAAAGTGGATGGATGAGAATGATGTGGCTGGAATGGTGGACAAGTACACTGCTAAGTGTTATGAGACTGTGTTGGATCAGGTTGATAGTTTGGCAATGCAGTATAATATGACTGAGCTTGTCACTGGGATTAAGCATTTTGTGATAAAGAATTCGGGTAATGATTCAGGGAATTCAACCTCGACGGCTTTAGTTAGGCCTTCGCCTTATACGGAGAGATTTTTGAGCTTGAGGGATCGGGTTAGTAATAGGGAGTGGGGGATGATATATACAGAATTGGATGATATGTTTAGGGAGTTGATAATTACTCGGGAAGACTTGGTTGAGAAGGCTAAAGGGTTTGCTGTTAAAGGAATGGATGTGTCACAACGTGTGTTTGCTAGTAGTAGAACTGTGTTAGGGAGTGGTGCAAGTTTTTTGTTTTCCATTGGGAATTCTATAGTGTCTGGAGCAGCAGAGGTCTTCAATTTTGTGTCTCAGTCAATGGTGTTCTTTTGGGTGTTGTATTATCTGATCACTTCGGAGTCTGGTGGGGTGACTGCACAAGTAATGTGTATGCTTCCAATGCCAAATTCAGCAAGAGATAGATGTGGTGAGGTTCTTGATAAGGCAATTTCAGGTGTGCTTTTGGCTACGGCTGAGATTGTATTTTTTCAGGGATGTCTCACTTGGCTTTTGTTTAGACTGTACAAGATACATTTCTTGTACGTGTCAACTGTGCTTGCATTACTCAGCCCTCTATTTCCTATCTTTCCATATTGGTTGGCCACAATTCCAGCAGCTGTGCAACTGTTACTGGAAGGAAGATACATATTAGCGGCTAGCTTGTCAATTATTCATCTTCTGCTTATGGATTATGGTGCTTCAGAAATTCAGGAGGACATACCTGGTCATAGTGCCTATCTTACAGGGCTTAGCATCCTTGGTGGAATGACGTTGTTCCCTTCTGCACTTGAGGTAATTATCAATCTTTTGTTCCTTCTTATAGTGCTGTCATGATTTATCCTCTGGTTTGTTCTTTAATATTCTCAATTCAAGTGTCTTATTCAGTCAGTCTGGAGAGTCAGCATCTTATGAAATCTAAAAAGTATATATGGATGCTTCTTTTTGCAATTGACACGCATCATCCATAGGACATAATTGAAGCTTTATCAGTTTGCTGATTATAGATTTCTGTACGGAAGATTAGCGAGCTTAGAGATCGAAAGAGTTTCAACTTACATATTTTGATTGGAAAGTTATTTTCTTTGCAATGAACTTGGAGTTTTGTTCCGATATAGGGAAGCTGCAGGCTGCAGCAGCATTTCCCAAATGAGTCTTGACAGTGGCTTGTTAATAGAGTATGATGACCCTGGTTACTTGAGTCCCATTAACATAAAAACCTGCAGCTCTACTATCCTTCATAGGTGTAGTCTTCTGCCAAATTTGTTAATTTTTCTAATGAAATTGATGCTGTTTACTTCAGTCTATAGTGGATGATTGTTCAATAGTTCGGACCGTCATTTGTTCTAAAAGAATTGAGTTATCAGCCAACTGTTTGTTTGATTGTTGTTCTTATTTATTTAATTTTTAAAAATAAACTAAATTTAACATTTCCAGAAAATTTCTCCTTGAATGAATGTGGGTGTTAGGTAATCTCTAGTGGTCAGGTCAGTGAAAAAAACCATGACTCAAATCTCTTTATGAGGAAATTTATTTAGTGCTTTGTTACTAAAGACTTATAGTCTTGAAATGTTACATGCTTGAAAAAAACAGCCTGCCAGTTTTCTACTCAGAATTTTCACCTATCCTATCCCTTGGTATACCGTATTTCTGTTGTTTCTGCCAATATTGATTGTTTTTGGAATGAAACACTCATGATACTTCAACTTAAATTTGATGGTGTTTGGTTTAGTTTGTTGTAGAAAGGTTTTATTTTGTACTAGCTTTCTGCACAACTTGTAACGTTGTACTAATGATGTCTGCTGGGTTGTTTGGACTTGTATCCATTGTTCTACAGGGAGCAATTATGGGCCCTCTGATAACTACAGTTGTCATCGCCCTTAAAGATTTGTATGCAGAATTTGTTCTAGAAGAACCTAAGAAGAAGCAAGAACAAAATGCATAATTAAGCCTCTGCCAACTTATCAAAAAAGAAAAGCCTCTGCCAGTGCCTCTATTTATTTGCATGCAGTAATGGGAGCCATTGGAACACACTACACAGCTGTGCAAGCACATGATTCTTTGTCACTCTCTTCAGTGGTCATTCAATTGTAACAGTAATTATTCAAAGATTGGCTGAGGATGATGTTAGTCCACCACCCCCACCAATGCTTTTTCTCTTCAGTGTCTGTAACAATAGTTTATCATGTATTCTTCTTCCATTTTTTAGTGGCATGTAAACAAGAGTTGTAAATTATTCCTCCATGTAAGAATTTTGAAGTATTGTTTAGTTTGGGACAAACAGGGATTTTGTGCGTATTGATTTGGTAGTTAGCTTAGCACAGTGAGAGGTCATACAACATTATTGGAGACCAAGATGTGATTCAATGAACATGTGCTGAGGACAAGAAAAGCAGTTGTTGCCACTACTGGATTTTCACTTTTTTATGTTTTTGTTGTTTAAAGAACCAGCTGTTACGATTCCACACTATCAAAAGATTAAATAAACAACTCTTGCCAACATATACAGTCACTCAATATTCAACATTCAGATCCAACAAAATATTAAATGCCAAATTTTGAAGTCTCATTATGCAACGGAGCCAAATGCATATCCAGCAGAGCAATTTGCTACATTTTGATACATACAATCATTGTATGAGTACAGATTTCTTTTGACACCAATATCATTGAGGCTTCTATCTAAATATCTGAACGATAAACTACTTCATGTATTTTTGCAGGAACTTCCTGTGGAAGTCATTCCTGATGGTGTCATTAATGAAGCGCTTAGGAGTCTTGGTTTCACCACGGGCCTGGTTCTTAAACACCACATCGTCATCCCACCTAAGACAATAAATGCATAAAAAGCAATGCATTAGGACAGGACAAACATAAAAATTAAAAATCATTAAAGAAGTTCCTAGATTTGTTTAAAAAAACTTGTGTAAGGTTGGATCTTCCAGCAACTGACCTTCGTTTCACATTAAAAGATGTTGATGTTGTACCATTAAGCAGTGGGTTTCCTCGAAGAAGCTCTGCTTCTTTGGCTTTAAGCTCTTCTTCCCGCTCTAGTCGTTCCTACAAATAAACAATGCATATTTGTCACAACTACAGTAACCAAAAAACACTGATAATGATACATAAAGGTGACAAGTTCGCAAAATTTGGGAGAAATCCATTTCAGGGTGTACCCATCACTTTTCATACAAAAGAATTCCCATACTCTTAGTGATGCATTAATAGGAGTTTGAAAAAATGACACCAAGAAACAGCACATACATCCTTTACTGTTTTGACTGGCCAACATATAATATCCTAACAAACATACTATAAATAGCCGATTCATTTGCTCCAATAAGCAGTGCCAAATTGAGATAGCTCCAATAAGCAGTGCCAAATTGAGATATCAATTAAGAGTAGAGTAATCCCGGGATAAAGTAACACTCACCTTCCGTAGCTTCTCCTCTGCTCTTTCTTTCCTTATTTGTTCAAGCTCAAGTATAAGAGCTGCTTCATCATCCTCATCATCGTCATCATCATCACTAACACAACATACAAGAAGTATTAACAAATAGTGTTTAATCCAGAGGACACATCATTCTGGATGCAAAGGCATAAATGAGCAATGGAGTCAAATAGACAAAATGAATCAGAAAATTCCTCTTCGAGTAAGACTTATGAACACAATTTTAAAAGAACATTCCAAAGGCACTTTTATGAACTACACATAGGACATATGAATACAATTTTTAAAGAGCATTCCATAAACACTCTTATGAATTTTACACAGGACATATGAACAAAATTTTGGACGAACGCTCAAAATGCACTCTTATGAAACGCACACATAATTATTGATTCAAAGAAAACTGAACCTAGAATTTGCATGAGTCAAGTATATTGTCAGATAAAAAAAATAAATAAATAACTCTGCCAAGGGAAACAAATTAATAACCTCTCATCGTCACTTTTTACTTCTACGTCAGAGTCATCAGCATCTACACTGCGTGGAACAATACGATCTTCAGCTTCACTCCTTGTCCCTGTAAAATTTAATGATTTAAGCAGTTAAAAGACTGTATAAGTATATCTAGGGAGTACTTATTGAAAAAAAGAAAGTACATATAGGTGTCACTAAATTGATATGCATATCAGGTGAGCTGGTAGATTCACCTTCCAATAGGAGATGGCTTTCCTTCCTGCGACCTCTTTCATCTGCAACAACATACAAGTCAAATAAATAAACAGCAAAATGCTAAAAAAGTACATTGTGGAAACAATATATAAATGAGGTAAATTCAACAAATCAACAATAAGAAGTTGCAAGCCGACAAACTTTGGTAATATAGATATATTCCTTTTATTACCATTATAGGACTTATCCTTTGACGAGAAATGCCTCCGCTCGCGCTCTTCAAGCTCTTCACGGAGATTCCTCTTCTGCAATTCATCTTGGGTGTCCTGCCCATCCTTTCTGGAGGTGCAGACAACAATCAGAAAGTGTTTCTCATATTGGCATGAAAAGGAAACACTTGCACAAAAAGACTACATTGGATTGGACCAAGACCATAAATATAGAATAGAATACTCGAACCTCACTTCCTATGCACTATATATACACAAATATGGACATTTGAGATGCAGCTGGCTGATCACATATATATCAATTTATCTACAACTCTCAAAAACAAAATCTTGAACCATTCCCCATTCATAACAAAGAGTCGGAGAGAGAGAGAGTAAAAAAAATCTAGAAAACTTGTCTCTTTCTAGGTTGCACTGACACGCCATTTTTGGCGACGTGTCGGTGTCTGACACGTGTTGCACACGGATACCGGCATGACTCACCGGACTCCAGTGTCCAAGCGGTGTCCTTTTTTATTTTTTTGCTTCTCCGACACGGCGCCAACGCTGCTCCGACACGGTGGACACACCAGTAGTGAAAAAAAAAAAAAAAAAAAAACAGAAAATTACAGATCAACCCTCCCTCTGGCCTCTGCCCCGCTGCCCTCTGTCCCTCACTGGTGCTAGATCGGGCCGATCGGCGAGTCGGTGAGCTCCATAGACAGTCGCCGTCGACACCATGCCTTCTGATCTCTCTCTCTCTCTCTTTTTTTTTTTTTTTTTCAGGCGAAAGGCCCTCTGTTTTTTCTCTCTCACTGTCACTGTGTTACTTAAAGCGCTTTTTTTTTTTTCACTCTCACTGTTACTGTGTTATACTATATATATATATATATATATATATATATATTTCTTTACTTTTGGTTTGTACTCTAAACATTTTATGTGTATTATTGTACCACTTTGGGTGTTAGTTTACTTATATGTAGTTCTTACATAATTTAAATTCTACACATAAACGTATTTTATGTCTAAAAATATTAAAAAAATATGACTAAATATAAAATTTAATTAATTATTTAATTGCCGTGTCCAAGGCGTGTCGTGTCCTTATTTTTCAAAACTTGCCGAATCCCCGTGTCCGTGTCCGTGTCCGTGCATCATAGGTCTCTTTCCCACTTTTCATGCAATAATAGCTCCCAAATTTCCTATGCTAATAACGTATTCCCCATTGAGATCTTCTTACAACTAATAATGCCTTAAGCAACAACTTTTTTATTGGCAAGAAAGCACGCACCAGTGACATTTGAGCTATAGCCCATTGACAGCCATAAATTAAAAGTCTCTATTAGGGGTTTAGACAGAACTGTCCACCTATTGTTGCCACTCATTCTTAAAGGAGGCTGATTTCCAGGTTGTGAGGCCTAGTCCTAGTTCCAACCACCACATCCCCCCCCCCCCCCTCCCCCCCCCCCTCCAAATCCCCAAAAAAAAAAGCCACCAACAACAAACAAATAAATTCAGAGAAACATTATAAATAAGATCCACACCTAAAGAATCATTTCTTCAAGTACTATTCAAGTTTAGAAAATACTAAACCCTCCAGATAGTCATCCATCCAACACAAAAGCTTACAATTAGAAATAAAGATACAAGAAGATGATAGAACTCTACCTGGGCTTCAAAGTTGTATGAGCAGCAAGGTCCCTTGATGAGTATTTTTGTGAAGGACCAAAAATTCGAGTACCACCTTGCTCGTTACCACCTTTTGCTGGTGCCCATGTGGGACGAGCTGCAGTCGTCATCTCCTCACAATATTCTCAAACAATAACCTATCCACCACAACAAGATACTTCAAAATGCATAATCACACAACCCACTTTGTAAACTTACAAAGCTAATGCATTGAAGGCCATATACAAAAGAATACCAAACTGTAGACCACCCAGGAAACAAAGATAATAAGTTCAAAACCCGAAAATTGAAAAAAAAAAAATGGCAAGTTTAGAAGCCACATAAATTACAACCACATAGTTATT